>FR997849.1:5000000-10000000 GCA_905475405.1 Schrankia costaestrigalis | reverse complement strand
CGAAAAAAATCTATAGCTTGAAACAGGAATTGAAGTTGCGTACTTTGAGTGAACGCTTGTCATGCCTTTGACCGCTAGGCCACCCTGGCGCTTGTCCATATAAAAAATTGTCTATTACGTTTCATAACTTTCAAAATTGGTCTCAAAATTAAAAAAAGCTATACCTACCTATACCGTATTCATCCTTACCTGATTTATTTAGTAAATAAACTCCACATATTGCAAATTCACTAGTTTTTACATCAATCGCACACTTTGATAAGGATGAAAATATCTGAAAAGTAGCATTAAACATTTATGCAATAGAAAACACGTAAATCACTTTGATTTATCCACTTCCTTTCTAAAATTTTAAATAAATATATTTTTTTCCAACGTAAAATTTCACAGATAAAATTAATTTTACCATTTGACATTTGTACATTATAGAATTTTGTCCTTGATTCCTATACATTTCTCAAAGATCAAAGACTAAAGTCTTTAGTCTGTGGTTGACACGACGCCATATATGTTTACGTTTTAAAGCAAGTCCGTTTAAATAGACAGTACTGACGGTCGCTCATTCGTTTGCTATGCACGATATTTATCCACAAATGATTGCCTTTAGTCTAGATATCCCTTATTTCCGTCCATTATTTTAATATTGCCATACCCGGCGACAAAGGGCTAGATTCCTAGGCAATTAAAGTAAATTTAAAAAGAGAATAAAGCAAACTACCACAGAGATCATTCAGGATTTCAATACGTAATAAAAAACAAAGTGGCACAGATTATAAAATGTAAATAAGTCATGTCCTCTAATGTCATACAAAGTAGAATGATAAATCAATTTTAATAGTTAGTACTAGATATTAGAATGTATATCGTACACAAGGACAACAGTAGCCATGTTTGACTCATACTCATGACGACCTCTTTGGCGTAGTGATTATAAAACATGACTGCTACACAGAGGTCTCGGGTTCTATTCCCGCTCAATCCAAATCTTTGTGTGTATAAACATGATTGTTTACATTGGTCTGGGTGTTTTCTATGTATAATAATGTAGTTACAAAAAAAAAGTATTTAATTATGTTTATCCGTTGTCTAGTACCCATAGGACAAGCTTTGCTTAGTTTGGGACTAGATGGCGTTGTGTGAATGTGTGAGAAATATTTATTTATTTATACTTACTTCTGTCCATCCCTTATTATATGGTTCATTATCATCACAGAAGAAAAATCAATTGGATATGCAATACAACTAATTCACTATGGTTTAACCGCTGTCGCCAAAAAAACAAATAAACTATATACTTACTAACAAAAAAATAATATATGTAGGTGATCCTACATCTGGGAGTGAACCTTCATCTATACTAATATTATAGGTAAAGTTTGTGTGTTTGTGACGTTGTAGTTGTAGGGGTAATCTCTGGATCTAATGAACCGATTTTTTTTTCGCCGTGTTTTTTTCGCCGTCCAACGAAGTGGGGACGGGTCAGCTAGTTAACTATAAAAATAGAAGTTTTAGCGCAGAAAGAATTATATAACGTTCTGTAATCTAAATAGATTCAATTTTCGAGTTAATTCCGCCGTCGTCCATAGCCTCCATCGGTTTCCCGATATCCTAACTAGGTCGTCGTATATGGTTAAATCTTTATAACAACGAGCGGTTTTTTTTAATAGATATAGTGTGATTTAAGAGGAAGGTCTATATACCTATATACATAATATTGTACCCATGCGAAGCAGGGGCCCAATATTACACGCAAATAATATACATACAAATATGTATTACATGTAAATAATTACATATGTAAATAATATTATTTACATTATCTGATTGTAGTTATGAATATAATAGATGAGTTACGAATTGGTTTGGTAATACCATTCTTGTTTACTTTGGTTTTGGTGTGGAACTAATACCACTTCTTATCTATATCAAATGTCACTATGCTCACGTTTGGTTATAGGCTTGGAATACAATGTGTTACCAATCTATCATTTCCTTTACATATATATCTGGCGTGCACGAGATGGCGGGTTCTAATGCCTAGAGATTGCAAGATAATTGTTTGTGTGATCCACAATACTTGTGTCATAACAGCCCATTAATGCCCCACTGCAGGGACGGGCTTCCTTCCATGACGGAGGGATACTTGGCCTACTAATACCACGCTGGCCAGAGGGATTGGTATAGGGTTTAATTTCAAGTTTTCCTTCTTTTTGATTTCGTAAAGATAATATTGACGGGTAGTCCCTTAGTCGGTTTTTACGACACCCATGGGATGAGATGGGGTGGTATTCTTACTCCGTCACCACACGGAGAGTACGTACCTAATCTGATGAAACCCCCAGATCCCACTGGTCTATGGCATGACATAGATAACCTCTAACTTGTCTTATGTCTTAATCAGTGATTGTAACTGGTTGTGAGCGTCTTTAGAGCGGTCACCCTTCTATGGTAAAACCTCCACGTAATTGCTTAACCAGCGTTATCGTTTATAAATCAGTGGTCGCCCATCAACATAGTGACCTCGCCAACATTGCTTAACATTGTTATCGTTTATGAATCAGAGACTGTCTGTGTGTATGAAACATCAAGTACTCATAACCTAGTATTGTATGTATGTAAATAGCTTATAGCGTTCGTCTTTCATTATGTTTACGTAGAGTATCGAGTGAGACAATGTGTGAAGGAAACGATATATCGTATGTCTTTGTAATGAGATATGTAGCATAGTTGGTAATGTGCCCATCATCATAACAGCCCATTAATGTCCCACTGCAGAGACGGGCTCCTGTGACGGAGGGAAACTTAGCCTTCTAATACCACGCTGGCCAAACGGATTGGTATAGTTTTTAATTTCAAGTTTTCCTTCTTTTTATTTCGTAAAGATAATATTCACGGATAGTCCCTTAGTCGGTTTTGCGACACCCAATATTCTTTTCAGAGGACACTAGGTTAATCTTCTCTAGGGTACCCTTGTAGTCGAGCCGTGAAGTACGTAGGTGTCGGAAAAACCGACTAAGGGACTATCCGTGATCTTTACAAAATCAAAATAAGGAAAACTTGAAATTAAACCCTTTACCAATCCATTTGGCCAGCGTGGTATTGGTAGGACAAGTATCCCTCCGTTACGGGAGGAGGCCCGTCCATGCAGTGGGACATTAATGTTATGATGATATAAAAATCGGTCACAAACATTTGTGGAATGTGTTTGATCTAAAAACTTTTGTGACGTGTGCTCATAGACAAGTGGAGGTTCAACCTTTGACTTGGACGGTCATTGATTATCAGAAAGTCCACTGAGCGACACCACCAACAGTCAATGATGAGTTGGTAGTTGTCTGAATTTGTGACGAATATTATTAATGTTATTATTTATTGTTGCAGGTAATTTACACATGACTGAAACGTCATCATCCTTCTCATCATCATCCATGAATTCATCATCTTCATTAATTATATATAAAGGGTCGTAAGAATCGAATAAGTAAGTACCTACAAACGCATACCTAAAACGCGACATACAATAAAACAAAATGTGTCATAGAAAAAAACAAACAAATTAAATGATTTCCGGAAAAGACTGATCATTGTTACCTCAAGTTAAGACTAGATGGCGTAACTGTGACGGTGGAACTAGCGTGTGAAAATAGATGTAAATTGCAATGATTATACTTATGTAAATTATAAATTATACGTAAAGAGATAGATAGCATCATTTGAAACATTAACTTTACATCCTAGGTAGATAAAATGCATTGGATTTTAAAGAGAGTGGTAATGTTTCTGGTTTGATGGGATTCTACTTTTCTGTCTTTGTTGTAAAGTATTATTTGTACTGTACCTAATTGTTACTTTAACATGAAATAGGCTGGTCTCCACGACACAGGGAATCCTAGTGTGGAGACCAGAGATGTATCTCAATTTTTTTTTCTTTTTTATAATTAAAATAAAAAAAGTATGCCAGCCTCATCATATCCTAATATTAAATAATCCCACCACCAAATAATCCTAATACTGAATATTATTAATAAAAGAGAGAGCTAGCAATTCAAAAACCATTTGGTATTTTAATTGTATCTCAATTATGTGTATACTGTTTTTGAACAATAAAGATAAATAAATAAATATTCCTCAAACATTCACACAACGCCAACTAGTACCAAACTAAGCAGAGCTTGTACTATGGGTACTAGACCACGGATAAACATACTTAAATACACATTTTTTATTATTCTTATATTATAACTGTCCCATTTTTGTGATTACTGTTAAACAACATCTACATTGTCACTTCTAAAGAATAAAAGAGCAATATCGGTAATTCCATAAGGAAATGACTCGGAAACCAATGGAGTAAGCAAGAAACTGAAGCGTCACAATAATTAACAAGCACCCCCGATCGGGGAAAAATATTCTGGGGAAACTGGGAATAGACGAAAAATCCGTGAATTTCGGGGAAACAACTGAGTCTACATCTGGGTCGTAAGTCACAGACGCTGTTATGCAAGTGTTCCGTCCTCTATCACGCGATGGACCCGGCACCCGCACGGAGAATCCATGGAATGCTAAGATTAGGTCTTATGTCTTTAGACTTCAGGGAAAATGTATTGAAGGAAATAACGAGAAACATTTCTAGGTATGAATAAATCTGTACAGTACCTGTAGACCAAATTTCTACCCCACCCTTAAATAGAGGAAACTCGTCATCTATACTATAATAAAACTGTAGAGGTCGAAATGTCTGTTCTTTTCGAAAATTCAGATAAAAATTATCTAAAAAATCTAGAAAAAAGTCAAAAAGCACGAAACCACAATTTTTAGAATTAATGTCTGTCTGTCTGTCTGTTTGTTACCGCACATCTTTAAAACGAATGAATATAATCTAGAGACCAATACATTGTATTGTAGCCTTTTTTATTGGGCTTAAACTGAGGTATGTTTTATCAAAATAGGATAAGTATTACTCGAGATGTCGCTTGATCTCTTTATTAGAACAGTTCAATATAAATCAGGGGTCATGAAAAAAAATCGAATTTACATTTCGTAGATTATTTTTATACACAACGATTAAGCGTAACTTGAAGTTACATTTAGTTTTTGTTTCATTGCAATCGGTTTCTTCTATTAAAAGATATTTGAATTTAATTAATTAATATTAAACAGCGCCATCTTTCGAACTTAGACTGTAGTACATCAAGAGTTAAACTGCGTGCTGTATTTTTAAATGTAAATAAATACAAATAACCTTTATTTGTTAATCACAGGTACAAAACATGTTACAAAAATAAATAGTCTTTCCCTGTTTTGCCAATACTGGCGTACAAACATCAATTTTTAAAGTTAAACTATTTAATTAATCACAAAAATAAATTTAATTTCAATAACATTCCTTTTCTCACAATCCTATTATAACTGCAATTATAACACACTTATATAATTATTTAATAAATAATATATGGGTATAATATAACAGACAACATAATAAGTAACACGCTTTTTCTTTATAAAATCATTTTACACATTATTGCTATTTGTCAACATTGAAGAAAAAATTGAAAATTGACATTATAATATAGAAATACAATCACAAAACATTAAATTATTGTTCAATGTGTTTGTGTTTATTTATTACTTAATAGTACCTAATTCAAAAATACTGCACGCAGTTTATCTATAGATAATAATATAGTCCAGTCTAAATTTAATCAAATATTTATTGCTTGAATAATATGGTAAAAAGGTGTTAGGTACAATAAATTTAGACAAATCAAAAGAACATCCAGACTTAGGAGAATAGTTTGTGGATCACAATGTCCTCCATGGGAATCGAACCCGCGACCTTATGATGCCAGCCAAGTAATGCGACCGCCGCGCCCCATGCGCCACCGAGGCAAGTAATTCTGCCGCACCATAACGTGGCGTGCAAATTCATTCACAATAAATTAGCGATTATCCGTGTGGTGACGGAGTAAGAATACAATATGTCACCTGCCCATCTCATCCCATGGGTGGCGTAAAACCGACTAAGGGACTATCGTGAATATATTATCTTTATGAGATAAAAATGAAGGAAAACTTGAAATCAAACCCTAGCCAGTCGGATTGGTATAGACCAATCCGACTGGCCAGCGTAGTATTAGTAGGCCAAGTATCCCTTCCGTCACGAGAGGAGGCCCGTCCTTGCAGTGATGCAGCATTAATGGGCTGTTATGATGAAGTTTTAAAAAACGATATTTCAGTATAAAATTGAATTGCGAAGTAAGTATCATCCACCACGCGAACGAAGTCGCGGGCACAGCTAGTTAACAATAAAATTGTAAGTACTTCTTTGGCTTTTCATACAGGTAATAATATGTGATATTTTCATACAGGTAATAATATGTGATATTTTCATACAGGTAATAATATGTGATATTTTCATACAGGTAATAATATGTGATATTTTCATACAGGTAATAATATGTGATATTTTCATACAGGTAATAATATGTGATATTTTCATACAGGTAATAATATGTGATATTTTCATACAGGTAATAATATGTGATATTTTCATACAGGTAATAATATGTGATATTTTCATACAGGTAATAATATGTGATATTTTCATACAGGTAATAATATGTGATATTTTCATACAGGTAATAATATGTGATATTTCTCTGTTTTACAGTTTTCTATTTAATCAATCATCTAACCTATCGCAGTCCACTGCTGGAACATACACCTCTCCCAATACGCGCCACAGAACTCGGTCCCGCGCCTTCCGCATCCAGTTTACATCTAATAAAAAGAAAATATAGTGTCATGACTCATGACATCATTGTATTCTTATACTACCACCACAAGGATATAATAAAAATAAATAAAAAAATTAAATAATAAATCAGCAATGTAATAAATTACGTAAAACCGAACGCACAGAAGTAGGTGAACGCGCGATACACGTTCCGTTTCACGGCATGCAACTAATGTCCGAGTTATCCACTAGCGCATAGCACTTTAAATATACCGCACTCATATACGAGTTTACAAAATATTTTATAATAACTGGCCCACTGCAGGGCCTTCTTATATGATGGAATATACAGGGTGTCCCAAAACTCGACGTTAATTCGAAACCGGGTGATAAGGCAAGTCATGCTGGTTATTAGAAGAATATTTAAAAAAATCTAAGTCGCATGGTTGTAAAGTTATAGGCATTTGAAAAAACCGCAAAAATTCCCACTTTGTGACACTCTTTTCCCTCCTGTTGTCACAAATCTTAACTTTTTCCAACTTTTTTTTTTTGCTGTGTTACCCTGAATAGGACTCTTTAAATTCTAATAAATAATTTAAAACCACCTGGTCTAGTTTTCACATCAATAGGACTTATTTCTTAGAATAAAATTTATTATGAAAAAACTGTCCAGTTTGAATTGACTGTAGTGAAAAAAAAATGTACTACGCGAGTTTGGCAAGTTCCGCCAAAAGTTGGCGCATTTAGTAAGGATTTCAAAATGGTATCATACTTAGTAAATTGTTGCCGCTATCATGGACAAAAAAAAACTTTTTTGGAAAATTTAGGAGCCGATTCCAATGCTGAATAAATTAAACTGCTAAGTAGTTGAGCCAGAAAGAGTCACCATATCAAGTGAAAAGTAGTAGAAACTATGGTATTAGTTGAAAGTGCCAAAAAGTACGAAAAAGTAAGTAGGAAAAAGTTAAGATTTGTGACAACAGGAGGGAAAAGAGTGTCACAAAGTGGGAATTTTTGCGTTTTTTTTTCAAATGCCTATAACTTTACAACCATGCGACTCCGATTTTTTAAAATATTTTTATGATAACCAGCATGACTTGCCTTATCACCCGGTTTCGAATTAACGTCGGGTTTTGGGACACCCTGTATAGCCTATTAATACTAAGCTAGGCAAAGTTATCTTCTTTTTGAAAAAAATAATATTGTCTATGAATAAAAAACAAGGTGGATATATTTGGAGGAGGCCTATGTCCAGCAGTGGACGCTTATTCATAACATCCCATTAATGTACCACTGCAGGGACGGGCCTCCTCCCGTGACGGAGGGATACTTGGCCTACTAATACCATGTAAATAACAATGTAGATAAACAGGACATGGAAAGGGTTAAAAGGCAGGTAGATAAAAGGCAGTGGAAACTAACCTTACAATACTAAATACAAAAAAAATCGATCGTGTTCTATATTTTCTTGATCGAGATGTCGTGAGATCCGTGATCGTACTATTACAACATAATTAAATACCTAACGCTACCATATACTTAGTAATGTTGGACAAATTGTACTTTAAATGTTCTTGGGAAACTAATTGAGAATTTCTTGAGTAGCCTCTTTAGTAAGTTGAGTAAGACGGCATCTCTTTAGCCCGATTTACACATCGACAAGTACAGTAATTTTTTGGCGAGTTAAGTTGGCGAGACGCGAGGGAGGGGTTATTTCGTACTTCCATTTTTTAAACATATTTCATTACTGCTCCACTCCTATTAGTCATAGCGTGATACTATATAGCATAAGACACTCCTCGATAAATGCCCTATTAAAATTAAGAAAGAATTTTTAAAAATCGGTTCAGTAGATCCAGAGATTACCCCCTACAACGTCACAAACACACAAACTTTACCTCTTCATAATATTAGTATAGATTATGTGGGACTCAATGACACATAATGACAAGCTCTAAAGTAAGGGTTCAGGCTAAAGTTTTAGGAGTTTAGATGTTTCTTTTACAAATTGTAAAATAACTTCATCATTTTTGTAATATGTAGTAGGTAAGAAGTAAGATTCTCCGTGTGGTGACGGAGTAAGAATACAATATGTCACCACCCCATCTCATCCCATGGGTGTCGTAAAAACCGATTAAGGGATTTTCCGTGAATTTTTACTTCCGTGAATTATCTTTACGAAATAAAAAGAAGGAAAACTTGAAATTAAACCCTATACCAATCTGTCTGGCTGGCCAGCGTGGTATTATTAAGCCAAGTATCCCTCCGTCACGGGATAAGGCCCGTCCCTGCAGTGGGACATTAATGGGCTGTTATGATGAAGAAATAAGATAACTATTTGTGTTAGATCATCGTATTATATTGAACCTAAATGTAACGTTGGTAAAAGTTCCCGTGACACGGAACGTGATTCCTACAACGAGAGTTTATTTTTTTAACATAAATCATATAATTTAATAGCAAAATAACTAGTTATTTGTCAAAACCACTAATAATACCTACCTTCCTACCATTAATATACGACACTGGAGAAAGTACAAGCGGTTAGTTGTACAGAGTTAGGGATGTGACGATTCAAAATATTTTATATCGATAGTTTTTGTCGATACTAATACCTATTAGCGATTGAAATAAAAATATTGATACCGAATCAAATAAACCCTGTAAGTCGCTTCAGTAGAAGTTCTTTGAGGATCTATCTCTATCTACCGTCACGGAAATAAGGTGTGAATTTATGATCTTTAGTTAATTTGTACCTCTTAATTAAAAATGGTTTATGATTGAAAGAAAGAAAACTTTTTACTCATTATAACACATTCCACAGTAGGTAATTGAAAATCGCTTGAATGTTCCTACTTAGAAGTTGCGGTGTCACGTCACTAACACCGTCTCCTTTCGAAAGTATCATAAACGACGAAAAAGAGACTATGTAATATTAGTATAATGTAATAGTTGGGATCGATAATACAAATTCAAAATATTCCTTATAAACTTCAATCGATATATTTAGGTATCGATATAAGTATTAAAAATCATGACATCCCTAGTGATAGTGATTATTTAACCACAAGAACGGAGAGAGAAAAGCTAACGTACATTACTTTTAGCTTACCTACATGAACTGTGTATTGATTACACCTTGGTTTAACCATTCTAATTTACTAGAATTATTCCACTAACAACATGACCTAGAAAAGAGCACACAAGTATCAAAACTAGTTAAAAGATTGTTTAATTAAACATCATATTAATATCATCATAACAGCCCATTAATGTCCCACTACAGGGACGGGCCTCCTCCCGGGACGGAGGGATACTTGGCCTACTAATACCACGCTGGCGCTGGCTAGATGGCTTGGTATAGGGTTTAATTTCAAGTTTTCCTTCTTTATATTTCGTTTACGACACCCATGGGATGAGATGGGGTGATACATATTGTATTCTTACTCCGTCACCACACGTAGGTAATAATATATGTATTTATTATCTATTACTAGTAGATGTACATGTTTCCAAATGTTTCCACTTTACGGGATCTTATGCCCCATCATTCATAGGTTTTCCGCCGCCCTAACCAAGTCATACATAATTTCCAAAACCTAATCATATCAGTCAAAAGAGGTCCATTGCTGGACACTGTCTTCTCCAAAAGGTTCCATCGCGCGCATTTACCAACACATTGATTTGTGCCACCTACATACATATATTTATTAATTATTTATTCACACAGTGCAATATATTTGCCTAGATTTATGATATTCAAAGTTAACCAACAACGGAAGTGGGTCTAATTTTATTACGGTCAATTTTACTACTATAAACATTATATAAGAAATAGCAATTGCAATATTCTGTTATTACGTGTTTATTAATATTTATATATGTATTAACATAAATATTATTTATTTTATTACTTTATACGTGCGTTAAAGACGTAACTAAAGGCAGACACGCAAAGCACCGACCGAAAGACTCGAAGACCCGAAATTGCGCGCAGTGGAAACATTTAGAGAAGACGTTTAGATGTGGTGATCACATCTATTTTTTAGCGGGAAACGTTTGCCTACATTAAGTTAGCAAAAAATACATTTAATTTTCAGTTTGGTACAGGCGTTTCATCAATAAAGATATATTTACAAAACTCCATGAGTATCGTCAAACGGTGTTTATATTCTTACATGAATGGCTGTATCCATTACATGAATGAGTGTGAAAGTTCTCGCAACAGTAGTTCTAAAAAAGGATGTTTTGACACATAATACTTAAATTTACCTCTAAATGTTCAACATTCGCTGAATCCTACTTCCTGCTAATATTATATATGCAAAAGTTTGTGAGGGTGGATGGATGGATGCTTGTTACTCTTTCACTACACTTTCATCAAAATACATTCAATAGTTTTTGCGTGAAAGAGTAACAAGCATCCATTCATCCACCCTCACAAACTTCCGAGCTTAAATGTTATTCTACACCCTAAACTACCTATGTACTCGTAGTTTAGGGTGTAGAATAACATTTAAGCTACAACACGGGTGAAGCCGCGGCCAACAGCTAGTTTCTCATAAAAAAAACAACAAGAGTGTGTCCATTAAACGAAATCTGTACATTGCGTCAATCAGTACTCGCAAAAACTACAAAATACCATCAAATAGTGTCATACATGGCGTGTCTATACGCAATAAAACCACTTACACATTCGTTATAGAACCTTAGCTTAGGATGCAATTAGTTGAAGGCTGAATTTGACACGATTCTACATGAATTTGAATATAAATTAGGCAATACAGGACCTTAAAAGTGATATGTCGTCGGCATACTGATTTATATGCTTAGTTTTAGTGTCAACATGCCATGGGGAATAATTGTATAGTACATGACTAACGCAAACTTCGACTTTATTTTCTAGATATTTTTACCGAGGTTCAATAATAGTGGTCATATTGGTTACAAAGTAATTTTCTTATTATTATTATCTGTCAAAATACCTGTAGATAACTAAAGAACAACTTTCTCGGAGAATAATGTGATAAAAGAATTGTGGTGATTTCTTCACCACAATTCTTTTTTGAATAAAATAAATAAGTCTTTGGTAAATTTTCTAGCATTTAATATGACGTAGGTAATATAATTTTAGGGAACATGAAAATTGACTTCATTTTAAACAGCATTCTTATTACATATCTGAGACAAACCCTAAAAGAAATAAGCCAACACAATGTACCATAATCATTGATTTATAAAAAACCCAAGATGCACATTTTCAAACAAAACTAACAGCCAAAAGTGTCACCAAATTAAACATACGCAATAAATACGTATAGTAATATCGTAAACATATTTTTTTTTCAAATTCAATCTTACACGCATGACATAAAGTTGTATTTAAAAAGTAATGCACATAAAGCAATAAAATTTAATGATTGACGTTTGCCGGTAGAACAACGCGATACTAATTTAAAAAAAGTGCACAATGCGCCTATTTGTTGCGGACGTTTTTGGGAAGTAAAGTGTGTATCTTTGGTTTTTTGTAAATCAATGACCATAATAGAAGATTTTAAAATAATTTACTTTTTGTAGACAGATACAGTCAACATCATGATCCTAACAATCAGACTGAACTAATAAAGACTTTTTTGTTTAATTTCAGATGGCGCACCACACCGTGCTCCTGGTCTGCCTTGTGTCACTCCTGGCCTTAACGTCAGCAATCAAGGAACAAACGAGATGGTCTCGTCAACTCAGCTCATATACAGCAGACATAAGCGACTGGGTCCCACTACGAGGCCCTGTAGAAAGAGAACCTGAGATACCCGCACCACAAATCAAAAGACAGGCAGTCGCTGAACCCAGAATACTCACAGAACCGTTCCCCGGTCTTGTAAGACCTACGGGTTTTAGTTCCGATGCGTTTTCTTCAAGAAACTATTTCAATGCACCGCCAAACAGACAGTTGTACCTACAATCCGTGCCATCAGTACCGTCTGCCCCGCAAAACTATTTAACAGACCAAGGATTCGGTCAAGCCATGCGATTTGGCTTATCTCAACCCAATTTTCCTTTAACTCAAGGATTCGTCAATCCCCACTTCAATTATGATCATATACCACCTCCGCCAAAACCAGCTCGTCAACAACTGCCAACGTTAAACAAAGTCAACTTCATGCCAGGAAAAGTTTACTTAAATCAACCACAAAAATATAATTCTGAGCTACCGAAATTTGTTGACGGTTACCGCGCAGAAAATGCAACCAGCGATTTCGCTTTTGTGCCAAAAACACTACCACAGTCATTGCAAAAAATTAAATTTGATACAGTTGAAAAAGGAAAAGTAGATACAGCACAACACTCGAAAAGTGAGAGAGGAGAGGAAGTTCAATTACTTTACGTGCCCCTAGAACAATTGAATAGAGGGTCATTTAACTTTAGGAACCCGTTAACACCTCAATTGTTAGCTGAGAGTGTCCCAAGACCTGCTCCAGCCAAACAACCTTTTGTAAATGACTATCAAAAACAGAAACCTATTGACAACTTGCCCGCTCAGAATTATTTTGCTAATTTCAATGCACAAATGAAAGACGTGGACCAGGTTTCAAAATATACCACTATATCTTCACCTTATGTAACTGCGGCGCCAACGACTGTGAAGCCAAAGAGGTTAAAGCCACATCAACCGCCATTAGCTATTTTCATGATCAAAGAAGCCAACAAGAATAGTCCTGTAAAAGTTGGGGACGTATTGTCGTCTTTGAAAAACGCGGACACGATCGCTGTATTAGACTCAGTGAATCCCTTAAATGCGCCTAAAGTTTTCATAGGCCCGTCCACTTTACCACCACCTGAAAACTTTGTAAAGTTCGAACTGCCGTATTTGTCAAATATTGAACACGCTGACAATAAACTAAAACAGTTGCCATTTTTCGTAGCACCCTTGAGCTACAATACACCAAATGGTTTCGCTAAAATTCCTTTCCCGTCACCTCATGTTGGATCTGTAGTAATCAACTCTCAGATCAAAGAGCCGACTCAATCATTTTTGCCTGCGAAACATATAAATCCAACCATTAATACAAATGCTGCTGCTCATTCCCTAAATGCTCCTAATCAACAGATTGAACAAGTAACACAAAAACCTACATTCAGTTACTACAGTACTGCTTCACCAAAAACAAAGTCTACAACTAACTACCAGGCCAACTACTATTCGTTTGAGCCACAAAGTGTCTCTACAGTCAGACCACCTTTACAGCATGAAACAAAGTCGCCCCCTGCTCAACCAGGCTCTTATTTCCTAAGTAACCCGAGCTCTCAATATAACGACCAAAACTTTGCTAATTTCCCAGCACAATATAACTTTAAGGCTGCAGAAGAAACTGATCAATATAATTTCCCAAGGCAACCAGAACGTACCACACTAAGGACAACGACTACAACATCAACGACTACTAAACCACCCTCAACATACCCAAGTCAGTTATTGGAGACGCATAACCCTTACTCCATTAATCAGGCTTTCCACTTCAGTACTCCGCTAGATTACCACAGTTACTTCGACGACATCAAACAACCTTACGTGACTCCGGGCTCTGTAAGTTATTCCCCATCCTCACAAACAGCAAGTCCAATAAGTCCATCCAGCTTGGAACCCAAACCTGAGGAAGTAATTACTGAAAAACCGGTATATCGACAACAACCACAAACCTACTTAAATAATTACACTCCTGAAATTCATTACGAATCTGATCAAAACGGAAAATATAATGTTTTTAATTCTAACGAAAATTTAAATAAACATGAAGCCACTTCACACCAAGCACAGCCTGTTGATAATGTTACAGAAAACAAATATACGACTAATGTACCAAGTGATATTAATAAATACAATGTTGATACATCAGTGAAATACGGCAATATAGATAGCTCAGTAAACTACTACAGCAATGCCCCCAACAACGATTATAACACAAACATTGATACACCTGATAACAATTACAAGCCAGCCGTCGATACATCAGCAAATAAGTATAATACGAATGATGGCAGCTCTGCTGAATCTTATAAGAATGAGTACAGTCAAAACGCTGACCTTGTTTCATTTGGTGTACCAGAAAATAATGCAGAGGTAAAAAATCCATCGACTGCTGCTTCGGAAAAACCACCCAAATTTGACGAGTATAACACTTACGATACTAACTTAGATAGTGGGGAGGTTCCACCATCTTCTACAACTCCATCAGCAACTACTAGGAGAACTACGATTAGATCCAGAGGACGTCCACGTTATACCACAACTCCTCGATCGGACTCTTACGAATCTACCACTAGAGTGGTTGTAACAAGACGACCTTTGAGAGAAAGACGACCATTACCAACAAGATCTAGATACGAACCTAATAAAATATCAACAGAAAAGCCAGTTAGGAAGCCCATAGATTCAAATGAAAGTACAACGAAGTCTTCTCGATCAAGGACTAGAGGTCGCATTCAATTTAAACCATCTGACAATGATGATTTATATGACAGAAGAAAGACACATAACAGCAAAGAAGAAGACCTGGCATACCAAAGAGATGTCCTTCATCAGAATTATCCTGTGACGTTGATGGAACGTGCCAGCACCGTTGACATTGAAGCTATGACTGAGCCTACACTCCGTCTATCATCTACTAAACTTCTGGAACCAGTAACCGAAACCATTGATACAGAAAACGCTTACACTAATGAAAGAGCATCTATAAGCGAGCAAGATGGAGTAAAAGATATTTCACCACAACCAACATTTACAACCAGAAATAGTTTCCAGTCTGAGTCTGCTCCCTATGTGCCAAATTTGCCTTCTACTAATCATGACGAATACTTTTCTAAGAGTAGCTTAGCACCTGTAGAATCAGTAACATACTATGATTCAGAGGATGATAAAGATGAAGATATCTACGTCAAACAAACAACTACAGCGCCTAAACAACAAAAACCAAATACATACGCAACTGAAGCTCCAGAATCAGAAGAAAATATATACGAATATACAGTTGTAAAACAAGAAGATGTAACCAATGCTCCGGAATCTCAAGAAACTTCTAAGTCAGTAACTCAGGCTAGTAATGAATCGGCAGAGACTGAAGAAAACATAGTGCAAACCACTCCATCGTACAATCGAGTTCGTGTCCGTCCAGGAGTAATAAGACAGTATTACCGACCAAGCTCAACAGAATCTCCTAAAAAGAAGAAGCCATCAGTAGTTGTTACCTATAGGCCAGCATTGGATAAACGTCGCACTACTATGAGAATTGACGAAATCGAAGCAGACCTAAAGACCAAGCAAGTTCATTTTAGAAATGAACAAGACCATAGGCATCCTGTATATAAACCAGAACCAACAGACCAATCGGTAACTACACCTGCTACTACTGAGAGTGCTACAAAACGTGGACATTTCCGTCGCAGAAGACCATCGAACTCTTACACGACAACGTCTACTGAAGCACCTAGCACTAAACGTGTTTACGAAGTAAAAAACCGTTTTAGAGGACGTCGACCAACCACTGACAAATCCACTGATAAACCCGAATCACAAACTGAGGCACCAACATCCACAACTAGAACCTTACTTCATAGCCGTTACAGTCATAGACCTAGACTCTCAGAAAGATACAGCAAGAAACCCGAGCCAGAGACTGAAGTAGAAGATCAAGATTCAAACTACTCTATCAACAGACCTAAATATGTTGAACCAGAGAATGATCAATGGTCTCCGAAAATAACAAATGATTCCTTTAAGCCATATAATCCTAACGATATAATCGACGAAGAGAAAATTGCTGTCACTGAACGTAGATCTGACAAGCAAAATGAACTCGACATTATTACAGCCCGAAATGACGCTGAAGACATTCTATTGACTGTAACACCTGCAAGCAACAGATTGAATAAGAAAATTCCCGATATACCACCTACACTTGAAGCGTTGGTAGAACAAAGTAAGATGACAACAAGTGATACGAGTGATTCAATGTCAACATTTGAAAGCATGTTGGAAGAGGTTATGAAGAGCTTAGATGAACAAGATCAAGATGAATACAGCACTAATGTTATGAAACACAAAGGTGGTGAAATTGGTGAAATACCACCCGAGAGAATTATATCTTCTGGAGATAATTATGTACCAAAATCCACGACCCCGTTGCAAGAAACTACTACTGAAAATACTATTGATGATTACACTCAAGATGATGAGGTAAGAATGTAACTAATTATATTCCAAATTAGATACTAACATGCAATGAATAAAAAAGTCATAGCTGCTCCCGTGCTTAAGGTCGTGGGCTTAAATCCCTAACAGCATATTTAAAAATCATTTTATTTGTTTTAAGTTTGTAGTTTAATATTGTAATCTGTGTCTTGTATTATGTTATATTAGAATATCACAATCTGAGTCTTGATAAAAACCTGATCAATTTAAAACATTTAACACGATTACAAATATGTATAATTTTCGATTTCAGCGTGAACAACCAAACAAACTCCGCCGCCGTGGATTTTGGAAGAAAGTTGCAGTACGCCCAGTGACCACTGAATCTATAGAAGCTGCTGAATCACAATACTACACAAATACTGTAAACCGACTCGGAGAACCTGTGAAAAATTTAAAGTCTGGTCATGATAAAGAAGAAATAAAGGAGAAGCCTAAAGTCACAACTTACAAACCAAAATTCGAATTCATAACTGATCTCTTTACGAGTGGTAACGACGCTGACATTGGTGATATAGTACCAACGGTAATAGACTTCCATAAGATACCGACTAAGAAAGACTCTGATAGAACAGCTAATAATGATATTCAAAGAACGACTGCTTACTTTGACACAGAAACACAAACGATCAGTCCTGGAGACTTAGATTTGGGTACTGGTTCACCCGACCCCACTATGGACAATGTATACTTCACAACACCTACAGAACCGATGCCTACTACCGCTTTCGAGAAAACAGAAGCCTTCAGCTTAATAAGTTACTTATTCGGAGAGACTTCAGACGAAAGCCAAAAACACACAACAACACAAAGTAACACAGAAGATACGACAAAAGCTGTATTACAAACTACTACAGAACAACCTAAATCTAAATTAGCTACAACTGAAACTGCTTTCATGCCTGAAGAAATGACGACTATATCAAATAACGATGACACCACACATTCTACAACTATTTCAGATGACAAAAAACTTAACAGTTCAGATTCTCAGTTTGTCGTAGAAACTTCGTCTGTGTCATCGTTTATGGATCCTGCAAACGTATTAAGTACATCTATGTCTACTGAAATATCACACGAAACAGAAATATGCTATAGAGGCAAATGTATTAAAACTAGTAAAGATATCCTATAAGATTTTAAATAATCTACAACATGGTGCTAAAGACTTGTGTTCAAAATAGTGAATTTTTGTGTTAAGAATTGACTCAAATAGCTAAGTCGTAAGGCTCACAGCATTAAAAGATCAAAGCGATTATATTTATTAGTGTAGTGTGTGCAAAGTTTCTGGTGCGGTGAAATCTTGTAAATAGTACGAAAATATGTAAAACTCTTTACTTGATTTCACCTTGATAATGTTTAACTTGAATAAAATAGGCTTAACATTCTTTTACTTTTAAGGTCAGTGGCGACATGCTTTAAAAGTTAACTCTGTAATATAATAGTTTTGGCTAGTATAAAATAATTTTAATGTAATTTTAGATATTTTTTTCTATTTTTATATTAATATTAAGGTTGAATTATCTGAGTAACTCGCTGGAATGCGTTGCACAAGATCCTATAGTTATCCTTCTGACCGATTTTCTATTGTTGCGTTAGAATGGATAGCAATCTTGTTGCCAAAAAAGACGCGTCTCGCTCTCGACAATATTGTTTAATATTTGTTATTTACGTTATAAAGACAATTGTTGCTTAATGTGGTTTGTTGATCTTTATTTGTTTAACTATACCTACTTATAAAGTAACAACGATAAATAATTAACTGGCTTGAAAAAGTTAATGTGCTTGTGCGCCATTGATTAACGTTTTAGAGGAAGTGTAATTTTTGCCTTCTAGATGTTATTTTGATTTTTTTGACGTAAGGATCAACAGCCAAGTGTGACCGGCTCGAAATACATAGATTATTCAACCAGACTTTAAATAAGTTGTAAATATGACTGAACTTTTTTATAATCAGTACTGTAAGTTCTTAATAATTATCTATTATTTATTTTCATAGTTTAGTTAATTTCTTTAATAAACTAATATTAGCACATCAGAGAAAATGGCTCTGGCATTTTCAATTTTTAAAACAATGAATCTGTCTTCCTATAACATACATACTATCCCCTTGTTACAATAAAAATATTTTTAGATCTATCTATGAAATAAACACTGAAATTGTAACTATACTTATGATGAAATAAAAGTATTACCAATTATAACTATTGTCTATTTTACCCTACCAAAAAATCCTCAAAAACGAAGAACATAGAAAAAAAATCTGAGATGTAAAGAGAAGATCTAAGTAGGTATAGGACTATGTACCTAATCAATAATTTGGTAATATAAAAATTCAATAATTTTATATCTTTTATAAACTGCAAACTACAATTACTATTTCTATACCACTTTGGGTACTTGTAAGTATAATCGGTTAGGGAATTCAAAAACCATCGCCACGTATTCCTAATATCATGATAAGCCAAAACAGTAATGAATACGACCTTCCACTTTTTATATAAAGAAAAGGAGAAGTAGTTAATACTCGTAATAAATGTGACTTGATTTAATTCTAACATTAAATACAAAAATCTATACCAAAGTAACTGTACATACACTCTGTCTATAAAGTCCTGAAAATAAATGAGGCCGCCACTGTGCTACACGTAGCAACCCTATCTAAACTGACAAAATAGTTTTCATACTAGTAATTTATTGAAATAAAATAAGTAATTTTAAAACACATTATATTTAATACTCAAGTAAAAAATTCACAAAAGTCATAATAAGGTAATTCATTTCATTGGTGATTAAGAAATTTTAATAATTGTTATACATTACCTTTATAAAAGTAGTGTTAGCCGTTTAAACATTTTAGATTGTTTTTTTTTTTTTTTAATAATAAAATCTTTATTTGGAACAGATACACAGGTACATTTTTACATATGAGATCGATAATAGCTGCAATAGTTGTAACACTGTAGCGCAGCCATTAACGCCCACCTCCTTCACACTTGGCTTGAGCGTTCCAATAGTAGGGATTTATTTATACTAATCTTACAGAAGAAATAATGTTACCTTATAATTAACACAATTTTACATGCTATGTGGTGAATGTAAATGTGTGGGATTGTGAGTGTAAGTGAGTGAAAAGAGAGAGAGAAAGTGTGTGTGTGCTTGTAAGTATGTGCATGTGTGTGGGGTGTATGTACACTCTGTCTATAAAGTCCTGAAAATAAATGAGGCCGCCACTGTGCTACACGTAGCAACCCTATTTAGTCTGAGAAAATAGTTTTCATACTAGTAATTTATTGAAATAAAATAAGTAATTTTGAAACACATATCTAATACTCAAGTAAGAAATTCACACAACTCATAATGAGATAATTCATTTCATTGGTTGAAACCCTAAGTGATTGAGAAATTTGAATAATTGTTATAACATGACCTTTATAGAAGTAAAGTAGTGTTAGCCCTTTAAACATTTTAGATGAAAGAAAGAAAGAAAGAAAGAAAGAAAATAAACTTTATTTGACACAGTAGACACTATACACAAATAGAATTCAACCCAATTTACATAATGAAGATGTTTTATTTCTGTCTTATATGCACTATTTTAAATTTTGACAGTTTTTTTGAGCCGTAACATAATTTAGCGTAAGAATTATGAGCCATAACGTAATTTTTGACTTCTGCAAAACAATTACGTTCTATGGTTTTAATTTTAGTGCTGCTACTATATGCCTGCTGCCACATGTATACCAAACTTAAAAAACTAAACTATAAATAATAATCGATTTTCAATTAATCGCTTGTTATCTAAATCGATAAATCTCATAATCGATTTCATACACCAACCCTAAACTACATGGGTCAAAATTCACCTATTAGAATGGTATGGGTATTAGAATAAATTAACGGATTGAATCAAAGTCATAAAAACGCATGTACACAGTTAACAAGGAGATTTATTCATCGCTTTCATCATAGGATTTTTTAGATATTCGATGTTGAGATAACTTTCGTTGCCACCTTCATCGTCATCACTAAAGCTTTCTTTGCTGCTGCTATTATCGTCAGTATTTGCCTCTTTGTATTCTGTAGTATTCTGATCCGAGCTTCTCGACGCGATGGCAACTGTTTTTCCATGTTTCAGCTGTGATGCTGCTGAGGGCCCTTTTTAGAAATTGCCAACATTTTGTGACCTGCGGGAACATAAATAGTTATTTGTTAGTGATGATTTTATAAAATATTCTGTTATTTTATATATCAATTAAAACTATACTAATCATCATAACAGCCCATTAATGTCCCACCGCAGGGACGGGCCTTCCTCCCGTGACGGAGGGATACTTGGCCTACTAATACCACGCTGGCTAAACGTATTAGTATAGGGTTTTATTTCAAGTTTTCCTTCTTTTTATGTCATACAGATAACATGTCACGGATAGTCCCTTAGTCGGTTTTTACGACACCCGTGGGATGAGATGGGGTGGTGACATATTGTATTCTTACCCCGTCACTACACGGAATTTACTGATTTACTAACTTTACTAATATTATTATTAAAAAAGATTTGATTATTGGTTTATTTGGAGGGGCGTATAGGGGGTAAAGAGGAGTAGAATGGGAAAATAGGCTATAAACTATTATTTTAATTATTGTATACAGTTAATAGTAAGAAAAATACAGGTTACCTTGTATGAAGATTGATAAATAATGTCTTTCCTTAGTTCTTCAGGCAAATCTCGATTTTTATATTACTAGGGCATTTATTGTAGGTAAAGCCTACCTATTGCATTTAAAATTTTGCGTAGAACTTCAAGACTACAATTAAAATCCATCTCAGTTCTAGCTATCACCTGCAGCTGTTATCTGAGGGTGGGAGCCTGGAATTTAACAAAAGTTATGTTGATTGAACATTTGATTATACTTAAAATAAATTTAGGCATAGGTACCTAGACACAAAATACACGCAAAAAATGGGATGGAAAGAATAACTGCAATACCTAACTAAAATGTATTCAGTGTTAAATATTAACCAACAAGATGTCATTTAACATGGAATTACTAAGAACTAAATAATAAAATATTGCATTTAATTATTTATTGTCGACAGACCAGTTGACGCGAAAGTGACATCCTTATTTTAGTTATCAACCGTAATGTAGACATAAAGCAATTAATTAATTCAACTTCAAAATTGGGATACATCTTAACTGAATTATCCTAATGCAACTGATAATGTATCAACAGAAAAGGTCGTACTACAATATTTCTTACTTTCAATGACAATCTTACCTAAAAATATGCTATGTACGCAATGCCTGTTTTTGGTCTCAAATGGAGTGAATTTATTACTTGAGACAGATTACAAAACACAGTGACACGATTACATACCCGTCAAAGTTGCAGTTCGCCCATAAACATCAGCCAAATCACATATAATTTGAACAGCTTCGTGCTCCGACAAACATCACATTATAACCTTAAAATCACTTCCCGCGTGCCACTTTGATTTGCTTTACTCATTGTTTATGTTGTTCTTCGTTAGTCAGTATTAGTTTATTGTAGATTAATAACATTATAAAAATCTTAAAATGAAAATTGTTCCGCAACTTCTACTCGATGACAGCTCATGTACAAGTCTATTTTGAATTTCAGTGTTGCCAGACACATGAACAATTTAGTTCCTCAAACTTTAATTTCTTGACTTTATAGACAACCTATAATATACAATTTAAAATGTTTGTCTATCTGTTGGTTTAGTATAAACTCTATAATGGCTGAACAAATTCTCACAGTACTTTCACTGACAGATAGATAAGTTAGAATACAGATTATATAAATAAGGTTCTACGAAAAAAATAATTACATGCATTCTACGATTCCAGCTGGATTCCTTTACATAATAAGCTTCTGTTGTCGAAATCACTAAAATCGAATAAAAATAATTGAGTTCTTCATTCAAAATATTGCTTCATCAGTAACTGATGATTATGCCAACGTCAATAAAATTTAATTTAGTCGTCACTCTTCACTATTTCTAATGCCAAGATCAATGTCAATAATGTCAAACTCAAACGTCAAACAGCACCGGCACTAAAATTGAGGTTATAATAATATTTATTTATCACATTTTAAGGATACGAAATACAATTTTAATGATGGATATCGAAGCTAAAATAAAGGAAGACATGAAATCTCTTGGTTGTCATTCTGATTTAAAAATATCGCTAGCTTATAACCTATACATATATTTAGTTGACCAAAAGCTAATGTACGACACAGAATATTGTTACAACAAGGATATTGATACCTTGTACATTGTTGCTCGACCGAATAAACAAGAAAAACTAAATATCTACGTTCCCATACCTACGTCTGATTCAATTGGCATTAATTTCATTAATCAAATGCAAGAAAACTTATGCACAGTTGAAACTGGTCCTACCATAAACTTTGCATTTATTGAAGGAGATTTTACTACAGTGATTTATACATTTACAAAAGGAATAATTGATAGGCCTGCATCTGAGAAGATATCGCAACAGCGAGCGAAGGAAGGACGAAGGATTTTTATTGATAATGAATTAAGAAAGAGTAGAAGACAGATTTTAAATGATGCATTAAATGGTGGTGTTGTTGATGACGATGATTGTCAAGTCTTAGAATGAAAGTGACTTATATAATTATTTTTGTGTTTACTTCTAAAGATGTGGTTAAGTTAAACCAAGAAGGAAGTTAGATTAAGTCCAAGAATTTATTTATTTAAAGGAGTAAATTTTATAAGAAAGGTAATTTGAATCAAATCAAATCAAAATCACATCATTTTATTTTGTGAACACAGGTGAAATACAGGTGTTATTACAAAGTATTGAACATACCATGTCCCGCTGATAGGCATACAAAATCGGTTAAAAGAGCATTAAAAAAAATGAAGTTGATGTAAAGACTCTTATAGGAACTATGGTTATCTTATATAATATTCCTGACACATAAAACAGCCAGTTTTAAACAAAGCAGCTTATAAGCATACTTTTACATGTTTTTGTGAAAAATGTTTTTTTATTTTTTTAGATCAATATGAACATTCATAAACACATAAACATGCACTCAAAGATAACCATGGAGTGGGAATCATACCAAGAATAACGCTTATAATTTGTCATATTGTGATAGACTTTGTATACAGATTTATGGAAATTTAAGAAGCATAATATCCGGTACAATTTAATAAGATCCCTCCTTGTACTTGTGACAGAATAAAAATAAATTATATTACCATCCTATTGTATCACCAAGTCTAATACAACACAATGATTGCATTGTAAAGACCTATTATGAGAAAGTTAGTCTCTTCTAAAACAACACTTGAATGCGGACCTAAAATCAAATCGTCTATTACCAATCCATCTGACCACTTCTCAGAATAAAAGTTAAGTTTTTCTAAATTTAATCTTTGCAGAAGACTCTTTCTTGCATTGAGAGATGAAGAGTGGATGGTTATGATGACGAGAAAAAATTAATAGTTGAACCTGTATGTTTCTGAGTGACCAGAATGGTAATAGTAGACTTGTCAGTGACAGCTATTAAACAACAAAGCTCTTACTGGGCTGAAACAGCTTCAAGAAGATGGGGACTTATTTAGAAGTGTAAATCAGCTAGTTAACTTTTGGTAGTTTTAATAAGACCTAATCTTAGCGTTCTATGGATTTTCCGTGCTAGGTCCATCGTATGATAGAGGACGGAACACTTGCATAACAATATCTAGGACTTACAACCTAGATGTAAGTTTGAGGAGGCCCCCTTACAATGTGCTAGCGGTCACCTTCACTGTCTGCTATATTCCATAAAAAATGTATATAATTTATTTAACTAAAAGCTAAATGTGATGTTTACATATAAAAGTGTAATCAATTTATTAAAAAATATTTAAACAATTTTTCATCCAGAGTTTGTTTATTTCAAGCCAATCAACAGTAGCACTGCAATCCCTGACTAGCTATTTAGCAATTCCTACTTTCCCAGACAATTTTATTTTACTTGTTTCTATAATAATTGTGTAAAATCCTACATCGTTGTCTGGCGAGGTGGGTATTATTTTGCCAAGTTCCACTCTGGACGGAGTTCATTGGACAGAGACTTGTTAGGGACAGCTGTTAAACCACGAAGAACTTACTGGGCTGAAAAGCTTCAAGAAGATGGGGACTTATTTAAAAGTGTAAATCAGCTAGGCAACTTCTGGTTGTTTTAATAAGACCTATTTTCAATTTCATTTTATTGCACTCCATAATGTTAGTTACAGGTCTTATTAAAATAATGTTTGGTACAATTATGGACCCTGTAGGGCACGGCATATTATATTATTATAGAAGAAAGAAAGAAAAGCGCATCAATATATTATGTTTAAATAGAATAATTATTTAATTAAAAAGTAAATTATGTCAATCATTTTCTATTGTGTTGTATTTTACATAATCTTAGCATTTCATGGATTTTCTGTGCCAGGTGCCGGATTTATCGCATGATAGAGGACAGAACACTTGCATAACAGCATCTAGGACTTACGACATAGATGTAAGTTTGAGGAGGCCCCCTTACAATGATACATTATAAAAGTGTAAAAAATTTATTAAAAAATATTTAAAGATTTTTGTATCTGGAGTTTATTTATTTCAATCCTATCAACACTAGCACTGCAATCCCTGACTAAAGCCATTTAGCAAATCCTACTTTCCCAGACAATTTTATTTTACTTGTTTTCTTTACTTGACAATTTTAGAAAAACTTACAGCTAGTAGATATAGGGTGATGCTACCAATTATCAGCACTTTAAGAGTTAGTCCTACTTTAACATCGTTTATCACAGTGATGATAATGATAACAACTATAACAATATGCTTTCTTGGTTCATTATTTAATAAATAATTGATTTTTGTTATAAAAAATAGTTATTATTCATACACATTTTATTTAGATGAGTCTGACTAAATAATGACCCTGGCGCCAATTATTGGCACCATCATCGCCAATTATTGGCATTGACTGAGCCAATTATCAGCACCTTAAAATTAGACATAAAATTAGGTAGATAAATGAAATAATCCAATGTTTATAGTAAAATCTCTTTTATTTATACCTACCTAGCCTAACAACCGAAGTTTCAGAAAAATAATTACATAAATATAAAAAATTCCAAAAAATAATAGACATTCTTTTGATCATAATATCAACACTGAAAATAACTAGCAATGTTAGTTTCAGCACCATGCCAGGATATGAAATCCGAAATCATAGAGTACTTTTTCCAAGAATATTGAATTCTAGGCATAAAATAATCACGCTTTACAATAAAAAATATGGATTAACAATTTTACATACCACTTTGTCATGTAACAGTACCAGTGCCGATAATTAGCAATTCGCAAAAAAATTGAACCCAGATGTCAGCACCTCATTTTATGAACATAAAATCAAGATAACGTTCATTTCCATTGTCAGATAAGCCTTATAAAACATTTTATACATGAATAAAACCTAAAGGTTCAGTAAAAAATATCTAAAAGATCTAAAATAAAGTAAAATAAAAAAGCCTGAACTTACCTACGATCATAAGAAACTGTCAAAACAAAGTAATGTGAAGGACATGTTCCCGCGTTTTTAAAAATATTGCTTTTTTTTTTCAAAAAATGTCGTGTTTGGATCAGTTTATAATTCCAAAAGGATCTTATTTTAATGTTTGTTAAATGGTAGCCGAAATTAATTAATAGAAAGCTTATAATTTGAGTTTTAGTTGGGGGTGCTGATAATCTGGTGCAGTGCCAACATTAGGACGTGTGCCCCTAGATACAGGATTGAACATAAAAATGAAGGCCAATTAAAAGCTTCCACAGCTAACAGAATGAGTAACTAAGTATAAAAAAAGTCTATATTATTTGTGTAAAATCCTACATCATTTTCTGGCGAGGTGGGTATTATTTGGTCAATTTCCACTCTGGAGCAAAATGAGCCTTATCACTGCTGCGGGAATTAATAAGTTGTCACTAATAAAAGCAAAAACCAACATCACGAAGTATTCCCAGGCGGTCACCCATCCAAGTACTAACTTCGCCCGATGTTGCTTAACTTCGGTGATCGGACGAGAACCGGTGTATTCAACATGGTATGGATATGGACGTTGGCAATTTAAGGCCTACGCAGACCGGGACGGCATGGCAAGGGATTTTAATTTTTACTAATGGAAATTCAACCGTAATGTTACAGAAATACGACATAAATTGCTATGCTTTAAAATGATGCCGTGGCATTGAAAGGGATTTTATCGTACGGCATCAAAAGACGCGCCACAGGCTCCCGTGGCGGGATGCCGCGGCATACCGCGGTAGGCAACAGCATCCCGTTGCCTACCGCGACCGAGTGCCACGGACTCCGGCGCTAAAAGACGCGCCACAGGCTGCCGTGGCGGGACGCCGCGGCATACCGCAGTAGGCAACGGCATCGGCATCCCGTTGCCTACCGCGACCGAGTGCCACGGACTCCGGCGCTAAAAGACGCGCCACAGGCTGCCGTGGCGGGACGCCGCGGCATACCGCGGTAGGCAAGGGCATCCCGTTGCTTACCGCGACCGAGCGCTGACTCACGGCAAAATCCCTTGCCATGCCGTCCCGCGGCGCGCTGTGGCATGCCGCGGCGCGCCGTGGCATGCCGCGGCATCTAAGCGGCCAGTGTGCGCTGACTCACGGCAAAATCCCTTGCCATGCCGTCCCGGTGTGCCCAGGCCTTTAGGAGTTAAAATTTTTATTTGCTCTAAAATGCATTTATTTACTAGTATTCATATATCTATACTATAATAAAACTGAAGAGGTCGAAATGTCTGTTCTTTTCGAGAATTCAGATAAAAATTATCTACAAAATCTAGAAAAAAGTCAAAAAGCACGAAACCACAATTTTTAGAATTAATGTCTGTCTGTCTGTCTGTTTGTTACCGCACATCTTTGAAACGAATTAATATAATCTTAAGACCAATACATTGTATTGTAGCCTTTTTTATTAGGCTTAAACTGAGGTATGTTTCATCAAAATCGGATAAGTATTATTTGAGATAATGCTTGATCTCTTTATTAGAACAGTCCAATACAAATTAGGGGTCAAGAAAAATGGTCAATGTTGAAATGAATCTAAATTTCGTTTCTTTTGTTCACGAGATAGCGGTACCAGTAGTAATCTATCTATATCTATACTATAATAAAACAGTAGAGGTCGAAAGGTCTGTTCTTTTCGAAAATTTAGATAAAAATTATCTATAAAATCTAGAAAAAAGTCAAAAAGCACGAAACCACACATTTTAGAATTAATATCTGGCTGTCTATTTGTTACCGCACATCTTTAAAACGAATTAATATAATCTTAAGACCAATACATTGTATTGTATTATAAAATAAACATAATGTTGTATGAATTTACATTTCGTAGATTATTTTTATACACAACGATTAAGCGTAACTTGAAGTTACATTTAGTTTTTGTTTCATTGCAATCGGTTTCTTCTATTAAAAGATATTTGAATTTAATTAATTAATATTAAACAGCGCCATCTTTCGAACTTAGACTGTAGTACATCAAGAGTTAAACTGCGTGCTGTATTTTTAAATGTAAATAAATACAAATAACCTTTATTTGTTAATCACAGGTACAAAACATGTTACAAAAATAAATAGTCTTTCCCTGTTTTGCCAATACTGGCGTACAAACATCAATTTTTAAAGTTAAACTATTTAATTAATCACAAAAATAAATTTAATTTCAATAACATTCCTTTTCTCACAATCCTATTATAACTGCAATTATAACACACTTATATAATTATTTAATAAATAATATATGGGTATAATATAACAGACAACATAATAAGTAACACGCTTTTTCTTTATAAAATCATTTTACACATTATTGCTATTTGTCAACATTGAAGAAAAAATTGAAAATTGACATTATAATATAGAAATACAATCACAAAACATTAAATTATTGTTCAATGTGTTTGTGTTTATTTATTACTTAATAGTACCTAATTCAAAAATACTGCACGCAGTTTATCTATAGATAATAATATAGTCCAGTCTAAATTTAATCAAATATTTATTGCTTGAATAATATGGTAAAAAGGTGTTAGGTACAATAAATTTAGACAAATCAAAAGAACATCCAGACTTAGGAGAATAGTTTGTGGATCACAATGTCCTCCATGGGAATCGAACCCGCGACCTTATGCACGCCAGCCAGGTAATGCGACCGCCGCGCCCCATGCGCCACCGAGGCAAGTAATTCTGCCGCACCATAACGTGGCGTGCAAATTCATTCACAATAAATTAGCGATTATCCGTGTGGTGACGGAGTAAGAATACAATATGTCACCTGCCCATCTCATCCCATGGGTGGCGTAAAACCGACTAAGGGACTATCGTGAATATATTATCTTTACGAGATAAAAATGAAGGAAAACTTGAAATCAAACCCTAGCCAGTCGGATTGGTATAGACCAATCCGACTGGCCAGCGTAGTAATAATAGGCCAAGTATCCCTTCCGTCACGAGAGGAGGCCCGTCCTTGCAGTGATGCAGCATTAATGGGCTGTTATGATGAAGTTTTAAAAAACGATATTTCAGTATAAAATTGAATTGCGAAGTAAGTATCATCCACCACGCGAACGAAGTCGCGGGCACAGCTAGTTAAAAAATAATTTTGTCCAGGCAAAAGGTACTAGGATACTTATAGCTACCTATAATATCAATCAACAGACATGAGAGGGTACCAGTATTGTACACAACTATCAGTGAAGGTGGGAGAATGATCCATTTTACTCTAGAACCATAAAGTTAGATATTAAGTTAGTAAAAAAAAAATACTTGAATAAAACAATATTTAGCTAAGTAAGTACTACTTTATTACTTAGTTAAAATAAAATTGCTTTCTTAAAAGTTAAACTAAGTATATATAATTCTTCCCTCTACATCTAAGTAGTATTCTACCATTCACACAATACCGTTATACTAGACTATAGAAATAGAGATAAAGTCGTCGAGTGGGGTTGGCTACCCAATTTTTACATCAATTAATACCTACCTACCTTATTAAGGCTACGCAAAAACGTAAAATTTTCTAGAGAAAATATTTAAGTTATTGATATTATAAATTATGAGGCTGTACTTGGTTGTTTCTGCGAGTTAATATTTTGATCATGCAATAACGACGCGGTACCGGAAGTGGTGAATTGTACAGAAAAATACGGAGATAATTTTAGATTGGCGAAAGAAAATAATTCAATTAAAATTTTTAATGTTCTTATATTATTTAATGTTTGATTAAATAATAAAAGCACATAGTATCTAAATACTTAATTAATTAGTACTTCTGTAAACAGGAAATTGTCGTTTTAGGAGTTCGTTTGATATTTCATTTGATCAGTGCGATGCAACAAGTAGTGTCTCTGTCTTGCGATGTTTTTGTTTATCTTTGGTAATTTTAAAGTTGTATTTGTTTATTCACGTGTGTTATTGTTATACTTCGTAATTAGTGAGATACGAGTGCTATGTGACGTGCATAAAAAATAAGAAATTCTATTAGTTGTAGACTTTGCTGTATTAAACTAGACTTTCAAGTGTGTTTGTGTGTATCAAAGCAAGTCTTACTAAGCCACAACAAATTCAGGGATTGGCAGTCCAGAATGAGGCCAGATATAATGTTCGAGAAATGGAAAGGAACGTGCAATATCTCAATAATGGTATCGATGTAAGTAATTAATTTAATTATAAGTCTTCGTTAGCCACACAACTTTGTTTACCAAAAACGTAATATAAAAATAAAGTAAATTAACAATACCATAACAACGTAATACGAGTGATTTTGATGATGAAAATAACGTAAATTATTATGTATAAATGTTAAATTCCATGTAATTTATGTATTTCTATTGATTTTTCTTTATTAAATTATTATATTTTGTAAAATAAATCTAGTAACAATAATTTATTGTAGTAATTAGTATCCCTCTATGGTCAAGTAGCGGTATTATCAACGACACGACATTGTCTGTTACTTTTATATTTTTTCAATAGATGGCAGTAAAAACCATGTAATGTTATATTTTTAGCAATAAAGTACTTTTTAATCTATTTGTTACTGTGAATTAATAGTTTTTCACCTAATAATATTGTTTAACACAAATATTATCAGTTTCCAATTAAATTAGCATTGTTGTTTTAAGTTTACAAAGTGGTGTACAATTTCGTCAACTTTTACATCAGTCAGGATGGCCGAGCGGTCTAAGGCGCCAGACTCAAGGTTTCCTTGCTCACTAAACGTGAGTCCGAGTTGTTCTGGTCCTCTCTGAGGGCGTGGGTTCGAATCCCACTTCTGACAAACTTTTTGAATTTTTTTATTGTGTTTAATTAATAAAACATTATTTACTTAAAGGGCCTTTACGTGGCTCACTAGCGCCGCCAATAGAAAAAAAAAAAATTCGCAAATAAGATAAATAATGTTAAATGTTGATAACAAAGTCTTGAGAAAAGGTAATAAAGTATTTGTATACCACACTCTCAACACTTTAAATGTTTTTTAATTAGTTAAATTTCGCATTCGAAAAAAAAACGGCCGTTTTTGTTTATAATGCAATATTTATTTACTTGAAAAACATTTAAAATGTTGAGAGTGTGTTATACAAATACTTTATTGCCTTTTCTCAAGACTTTGTTATCAACATTTAACATTATTTATCTTATTTGCGAATAATGATTTTTTTTCTATTGGCGGCGCTAGTGAGCCCTATAAACGCTCGTTTTTAGCGTTTTACTAGCCGTTGCTACTGGCTTTTTTTAGTTATACATATTTAAAAAAACACACAAACTCACGCCCTTTTCCATGAGGTGTAGGCAGATACCACTTACCGCTTATCATTACAACCGGTTAATAAACACTGTCTACTCTGATGGTTTTAAAAATTGGTCGGTGCCGCAAACCGGAGCTGAATTAATTCTTTCAAAAATTAGTATACACTATTTCTTTGACCCGACCTCACACGAAAAAGTTCAGCGGAGTTTCTTTTTTTCTTGAAAAAAAAGTGTTAGGTATTTCCCAAAAAATATTTAAAAATTCCTAGAAAAAAATGGTCGCTCTTCTAGTAAGACAAGTTAGGCTCAAATGGTTCTAACTTCTAAACAGTATAATAATAAATATACTAGCTCCGGTTTGCGGCTTTGCACACCACAAACCAAATCTTCAGGAATCTTTTTGCATTTTAATTTGTATGGGAGATCAACCGATATAATTCCATAGTAAAAATTCTATATAAATATTATCTTCATCGGTCAAAATGGCTATAGAAAGCCACTTAGTTATTATTGCTGTTCATTTATTACTATTGCACAAAAGCGTAGTGTTTCAGTTTTCAGTTCAGTTTCAGTTCTCTTACACAATTCCCTAAGAACAGGCAAAGTTTGACTATTCTTTGGTGACCTACGTCTCCTACCAGGAAAACTATCCAACCCATATTTATATAAATATTCAATGTGTAGGTAAATAATGAACATTTAACAGTAACCAGAAAAATAATATTGTATTTTCTAAAAGTTTCACGTACTTACATCAGAATTTTTTTTTAAATTTATTCAGAAACATGGTTGTTCTATAAAGTAGCGTAATTTTAGGCTTACCTTAAAAAAAACGGATTAAAAAAAAATACTACTGAAAAGCTGAAAAATAAAAGGGCAAAAACCAACATCACGAAGTATTCCCAGGCGGTCACCCATCCAAGTACTAACTTCGCCCGATGTTGCTTAACTTCGGTGATCGGACGAGAACCGGTGTATTCAACATGGTATGGACGTTGGCGAATGTCGACCCAAAACTTTTGTTTAACCTGCTTTTGTACCGTATTTTTAAATGCTGGCACTTTTACAAAAAGTAACCGGTGGTAAGCCTATAATTCTCTAAAACGTACTTAAGTCTAATAAAAAAAACCCTAATAGTGGTTTTGACCAACGTCCATAGGTAAAATACAACTAATGCATTTATTCATCATCATATCAGCCAATCGAGCGACGTCCACTGGTGGTCATAGGCCTCTTCCTAGTATTGCCACAATTAAATGCATTATTAGTTACTATTAATTATGAAGCATTTACAAATTGAATTTCATTTGAAAATACTTACGCGTCAAAAATCTTTTGAAAACTATGTTTACTGTAACGGGGCAGGTATTGGCAATACTTTGCTATTACCTGTAATAAGACGTGAACGAGCCAAAATCAAGCAATCGCGTTTTTGTATATCTGCTAAAACCTAGTCAAAGGTATCATTTTACCTATATCAAAATTCTAGATTAATTGGTAGCTAGCTGCTGTAGTAGTTAATGAAAGATAGTGTATTTTATCAATGTATCCGCTTAAGTAAGTATAGTGGCCCAATACCTGTCACGTTAGGGTTTGCTTTTTTTAGAATGTGCTTTTTTTTCTTGCTCTATCGGGTACAGGCATACAGGATATCTGGTGTAGAAACTATTTAGTTATCCGTGCTGGTGGTAACTGGTTACTGTAGCTTGGACGCTAGCCAAGCCAAAGGATTTACACGTACGTTGACGACCTTCCAAAATCATTTTGACCGGAAACTATAACTGTAGTCCTTATGTATAGAAAACCTCGGCAAGGAGATCATTCCGTAAAGGGATTATCCAAATGTTACCAACCCATGAAGGGATTATCCAAATGATACCAAAAAAAGACTATCATAGATCAACTTCCCTCGTGTGACTTGTAAAAATGTTGAAGATGATTAATTTATAATTTTTTTGCACGTGTAATCGTTAATACAGTGTGTAAAAAAAACCCTGTCCGATCCATGAAGGGGTGATACAGTATCGAAAGGTAGTTAGGTTGGCGGTGTCCTTTTTTGAAAATAAGTCAAAGAAAATTTCCACATTATTTTGTGAGTTATAAGGGAAATCGTAAAAGTTGCCACTAGGCACACCGGCGAGTACTACATCAATACCTAGGTAGATATTCACAAAGAATGCCGACGCGCGAAACACTTTTGCCTAATCCCTTTGATAAAAGCCGCCCGCTCGCGCGCCGGCGCCTTAAGCTTAAGGCACCTTTTTTTTAGGTTTTCGCGAACATTAAGTAGCACTTCAGGGTTTGACTTTATGGTATCGAAAGCACTCACTATCCTATGTCGCATTTCTTGTTCCTTTTCACAAATTATTGTGTAGACTATTTGTTTTACATGGCCCCACAAGTAAAAGTCTAACGGAGTTAGATCTGGCGATCTCGGCGGCCACGCAATAGGACCTCCACGTCCAATCCACTTGTTAGGATACTGCACGTTGAGGTAGTCTCGCACTGCGCGTAAAAAGTGAGGTGGAGCGCCATCGTGCTGGAACCACAGGGAGCGGTAAATGGTTAGCGGTAACTCATCTAGCTCTTCACTGAGTACGTCTCGTAAAAATACGAGGTAACTATTTCCACACACAACAATTCATGGTCTGGTCTAAAAAATAAGGCCCAATAATGCGATCACCTACGATACCCGCCCAAACATTTATGCGCCAACGGTGCCGGTAATGGCTTGGTTTGATGGCGTGTGGGTTTTCGAGAGACCATACGTCGTTATGGCTGTTAAAGACCCCTGTTCTTTCAAAAGAACTTTCGTCCGTAAACAAAATATGGTCTAAGAACCTAGGATCCTCTCGAATCTTCTCCAACATCCAAGAACAGTATGCCATCCTAGGTTCGTAGTCGGACGGGAGAAGAGCTTGCACGCGGCGGTAATGAAAGGGATGCAGTCCTTCGTCCTTTAAAATTTTCCACACCCTCATGTGACTACTTCCCAACTGTCTTGCTACACTACGTGTGCTTAGTGTAGGCTCAGCATCGAACATTTCCAACACAGCCTCCTCAATGTTGTCACTGCGGCGAGGTCTGCCGGCTTCCGTGTGATGTCCTACCTCCCCACTGACACTGCCGGTGGTGTACACGCGGTTGTGTAGCCTCTGGAAGGCACGCACTGAAGGTACAGGCAAACCTTGAGGAATGGAAAACCGTTCCTCATATTCCCTACGTGCAGCTGCATAATTGCACTCACTTCTACCTAAACACATTAACATATTGAAATATTCAGCGTTTGAATACGGCACGGACATAGTCACAACGTAATTCTCGTAATAAGTACAATAGGTCACAATTACACTCCCGGAACGTCTAAACTATTAGAGTTATTTCGCGAGACTGCGACAAATAAATAAAAATATCTAGTTAATATTAGGCACCTATGAAGTAGGTTTTTAAAGGAATAGGGATGTGGACGAAACTTTGTTAAAGTACTATTTTCATTAATATCGATAGAAGTGCATGATAATCAATAAATGTTTATTTCCAATCATACAATAACATATCCTTGTGGTGACGGAGTAAGAATACAAAATGTCACCACCCCCTCTCATCCCATGGGTGTCGTAAAAACCGACTAAGGGACTAACCGTAAATATTATCTTTACGAAGTAAAAAGAAGGATAACTTGAAAATAAACACTTTACCAATCCGTCTGGCCAGCTTAGTATTAGTAGGCCAAGTATCCCTTCGTAACGGGAGGCGGCCCGTCCCTGTGGGACATACCCCGTAGTGGGAAATTAATGGGCTGTTATGATGATACAATAACAAAACCAGTTACATAGTTTTTAAAATATTAATTAGCTAGTTTATTTTTAAAATTTTATTAGTTTGTTTTTACAGTAACTGAAGAACAGTTTCGCAGTTTTAAGTAAAATATTTAAGAGCATCGTACACAATTCTAAATATCGTAACCGATATGTAGCCTTTCCTAAATTTCAGAAAGTTTAAAAAGAAAAAAGACTAGGTAAAGTCATCATCATCATAACAGCCCATTAATGTCCTACTCGACAGTCCCTACGGGACGGGCCTCCTCCCGTGACGGAGTGATACTTGCCCTACTAACGCTGGACATACGGATTGGTACAGAGTTTTGTTTTAAGTTTTCCTTGTTTTAATTACGTAAAGATAATATTCACGGATAGTCCCTTAGTCGGTTTTTACGACACCCATGGGATGAGATGGGGTGGTGACGCACTGTATTCTTACTCCGTCACCACACGGAGTGTAAGTAAAGTAAGAAGGTAATTTAAAAAATCGATATTTTTTTCTTGTTCAACATTTTCATGATAGCTACGTCACTAGGGCGGTGCATTGATTGGTGTAGCACAGTGAAAGCGGTGTACTTTGTCGGCACGGATTAAATTTGTCGGTGCATTATTTATTACGTTTTATTCGAAGTCAAAGAAACCGCCTTTGAACTAAGTGTTCAGGGCTTAAGAAAATTCCCCAATTTCAGGGTAAATTTCGTAGATGAAAAAGAATAATTTTTTTTTATTTTTAAGTATTTTTCATTTTAAAAATTATTTTTAGAATGTTTGTCTGGTATACAATGCCACCGTTACGGATCGGACAGGGTTTTTTTTACACACTGTATACATTACGTTCAAACTAAACAACTATTTTAACCAAGCTTTCGCCAACGTCCATACCATGTTGAATACACCGGTTCTCGTCCGATCACCGAAGTTAAGCAACATCGCGCGAAGTTAGTACTTGGATGGGTGACCGCCTGGGAATACTTCGTGATGTTGGTTTTTGCACTTTTTTTTTTTCGTGATCTTGTCGATATTAGGTTAAATAAAATAACTACATAGGTTGTCCTAAATGTACTGGGGAATGTAAGGTAAACCATGAGTAGTTGTAGGGCGCACGACGCACAAGATAGCATGAGAATAGTAATTATAAACATGTCAAACTGCAAAAATCCATAGGGTTTCAAAGTTTTTTTATCTAAAAACATCAATTTTGTAAGGTTTTTCTTCTTCAGCTGTCATGAAATATTATTGCAAAACAATTGGCGTAATCTTAGAATCGCCATTAAAAAAAAAAAAAAAGTTTGACAAACAGTAATATTTTAGTTTTTTTTTTAAATTAATTTTGAAAAACATTTAACCCTTTTCTTGACGGTGTGCATTGTTATGCACATATGTAGAAATTAAAATCTGCAGAGTTAATTACTAATGAAATAAGTTTATTTTTTCCTTGTGTATAACATCAGTATTATACTGATTAAAATAAAAAATATTATGATGTTCGTGGCTAAACTGAATTAGCAGTAGAAAGCAAAATAGTGAACCGACGCCAGGCGCTTGCGCACCGTAAGGTAAATATTATTGTTTTCACTATGTTTTTTGCATTATTGCCCTAATAACTAGCTATTATAATGTAATATATTATATTGCCTATTCGTTTATGCTATTTTCATATATTTATATACGATAAATAGAAACTTATACAACCGTTTTTGTGTATGTATCTTTAAATGCACACTGCCCGGGCGTCATGTATAATGTTTTTTATGGCTATGTACATTTAAAGATACACTGTCCTTTTACCAAACTAATATTTACGATACGAAAGTATCTCTGTCTGTTTGTCTTGGACACTTCCACTAAAAAACTGCTAAGCCTATTGTGATGAAATATCGTGTAAAAATTGCTTGAACCCCAGAGAACGATATTATCGGCTTTTACCGCGGGCATGTTTCAAAATTTCCTTCCCAATGTAGGGTCTCTTTGCATTCTCTACCGCATTTATCACGGGGAGTGCTCTGAGGAGATGTTTTGGACATTGCCCGCAGCTGAATTTCTCCACAGAACCACTCGCAATCTTTATGCAATCGCTTACCATCGTCATCACCTTGATGGTTGGCCTCCAGTGCGATATTCGCGAAACTCCCTACCGCGAACAACTATTTTGTGGAACAAGCTCGCTGCGACGATATTTCCGAAAGACTTGGGTAGCTTCAAGAAACGAGCGTACTCCCTTTTAAAAGGTCGGCAACGCATCTGTGATTCCTCTGGTGTTGCCCAGGACACCCCATCGGAGGCAGTGATCATTTACTTTTAGGTGACCTGCTGGCTCGTTTGCCTGTTTGTTTGATTTTGTAGCTCATCTTTTTAAGATGACCTACACAATCATGTGCCACGCAATCGATCTGATAGCACTTCAACACCACCGTTTAACCATCTTCCTTTGAAAATCTCCACCTGTTGTGTGATAGTGATACTGAGATAACTACCATTACAAACACAGGTAATCTTTAAGATGCTCCCATCAATCACCATCAACTTCTGCTGCATCCCCGTTGATTCTATCTCAGTATTCATCATTGCTTTGGCAACATCCTACTGAAAACTGTCTGCAGTCACCTAATTTATCTTCATATAATCCAGCTGATAACCTAGTTTCTCATCTGGCTGTAACCTCTCAATCTGTACTATCTCCGCTAAGTATGAGTATCATGTGTTCATCCAAATAAATTGTTTTTCTTTCTTTCTTTATCGCCAGTGGCTTCTACATCAAATTTAAAGTTCTTTCTCTTTTAGTCGTGAATCGATCAAAAAGACCAAGGCTAATTATTCATCATTCTCCTGCTCTTATCTCAATTTTATTTGAGGTTGGCGCAGCATGGGTTTCTGCCTCTAGGTCTTCTCCCGCTCACTTTACTCGTTATGATCAGCTTTCCAGGTTATCACCCCTTTTTCTAGCAATTTGCCCAAAAATCTCCAAAAATCTACGCAGGCAGTGGTGCTGAGCCTCGTCGATAATCTGTATTCAGTGTCCCAGGTCATAATCTTCAGGGAAATTTATAAATTTATCTCTCGACGAAGTACAATTTTATTATTAATTTCGTTTATTTTATAATTGATCACCTAATTTTGTTAAATAATGCGAAGTAAAATTACTTTTTTGTTATATTTAAGCAAAAATTGATATATTTTTATTGAATGTGATTATGGCAATGTGTCTTTAAGGATACGCTCAATTTGGAATGTTATATTTTGTAGACTAGGCAATGTGCATTTATGGATACATAAAAAAAAACTTATTTCGAACAGATATGGATTTTTTTAATTATTTTTCTACCCTTCTTTAGTACCCATAGAAAACAAATATGCAAAAAAAATAATAAAAATCGAACATAAAAGGTCTTGCCAAGAAAAGGGTTAAAGTGTTGGAGGTTATAGGACTTGTTTTTTACTGCAAAAAGGGTAGCTTTTAAAATTAAAAGGCATGATAATGCATACAATGCCACCTTGTAGCTATAGTAAAGAGTTATGAGTCTAAATTTTCATCTCAAAGTGTCGAAAATAACACATGAAGTAGTTCCCTTATAAGCTTAGAGATGGCGGTAATACCAAAAGCCGCCTCCACAAACATGCTTGTCAAGTGTGATCCTTCAATAAAAAATACCTACATATTATAAAACAATGTGGTTATTAGATTATGTAACAAAAGGATATTGACCATTTTGGCCCAAGTGCTGCCCAGGTTTGGGAATACTTACATTGTATTCCTTACATCACCAGACATATTATTATATAAAAATATAAAAAATAAAAAAACATCCACGGGGTTCTTGACAAAACTCATTTTTCTTCAAAAGCATTTTTGTCTATTTAAGGTGCTGTAGCGTTGTCAGTATACTTACGGTTTGTCTGTATAAACCTGTCAGCACTAAGCTAGTTGTAGCAGCTATAGCAAGCGATGGTATGAGGTAGATATTGAAGTGGAAAGAAGAATGATAGTGAAACAAAAACAAGAGAATGAAGAGTATTATTTACATAGATGAATTACTTTTTTATTAATTAGGATGATTAACATAATTATACATAAGAACTTTTTACTAATATAAAGCAATAAGTTGTGTAAACGCGTGAGAAATAAAAAATAAGCGCGGTCCCGTAGCTGCGTCTCTGGTGCCACGCTATGCCTGGTACAGAGCGCTCCACCTGTACGCGCCCTGTACACCACTGCGTGCGAGTACTCTTGACATGAACTTTTGTGTACTGTGCGCTTTTCTATATACTTACTGTAAACAAACCGGCTATACATTATCGCGTTTCTGCATCACCTGTTGACCCTTGCTATTGATTTGGACTTTTGACTTCCTATAGGTACAATGTATCAACCACATCACAGAGTGTGTTTGTATTGTCATCGTTCTGTTGAACGAACAAGAAGACACACTTTAACTCGAGATGTGCTACTTATTCGTGCGCACATAAAGAGCCGCCATACATCGTCAAAAGTGTACCATTGCTTCATTTTAATTGACGAGAATAAACAGGGTCTTGATTCCATTAGACACTACTGCTGTTCATGTTTTACTGGACGACGAACTATCGGCAGTTGTGGCCACGTGGTGTGTATTGTTTGGTATTTGGGATGGGCTAGGCACCAAGACGCTGTGACGCGCCCTGCTTTATTTTTAGATAATATTATTATAGATGACGATGAGGATTGAACAGATTATTTATAATAATAAATACATTATTTTCTAATATACAACCTTTTATTTTAGAAAGAATAGTTGCCTCCATAAGCTGATGCTAACTAAACAAAATAATAATTATTGTTTAGGTTTTACATTGATGAGATAGTGACTGTTGTCGTCTGTAAAACCTAGACAAAATATTTTTTTTCTAAATACTCCTCGGATAGATTACGAAAAGCTTTAGGTTACAGATTAGTATAAGTCTAAGGACCATTATGAACTATGTCTTAGTAGTGGGCAGCATTTGGGCCAACGTTCATACAAACGTGGTCAATGTCCTTTATCTTCAAAGAAGATTTATATTTGATATTACACGACGGAAAAAGGAACGTTATGAAAGCAAACTAAATACTATACCAGAGTTTAGTCTACTACTACCCATAGTACAGACCTACAAGCTCTGCTTACTTTGGGACTTATGGCGTTATGTGAGAGATGTTATAATATCGCACCCTTAGTATTATATGGGCACAATCCAAAAAAGTTGATTTTTAGGAAATCACAATTTAAGATTCTGGGTTCCTATAAAATGCCTATTTTTTCAAATTACTTGTTTGTTATTTAAGTTATAAATGTGAAATTTGGCAGATTTGTTCTTTGGTTAATGCACTATAAATAGCAATAAGAGAAAACAATATTGCATTAATTCTATGAATTACAAGTAATTGATAAACATGCATTCAAGTTAGGCCTTTGTAATACAAAAATATCAAAGAAATACTAGGACTATTATGAATTAGATCCTAATATATATTAAATTTTGCATAATATAACGGCACAAGTACTAAATAGGTCTATTTATAACAAAATGTTAAAACCAAACTTACCGGGTTTTTCGTCATAGAAACAAACACGAATCGCACCACACTTAAACAGTCCGCCTTCAAAAAATATGGGCTTGTTTCACGGGCCACGGGCTGGGAGAGTGTGAGAGGGACACAAATATATTTACCGAGTCGTTATTGTCCTTTTTCTCGCTCTGTCAGCGCTAACAGGTAAAGAATTCCATTTTATGCCCTTAGCATTTAAAATCTCAGTTTACTAAAATTTTGACTTGGTCCCTTATATTACTGAGGGTGCGATATATTCTATAATATTTAGTGTCCTGTATAGGAATGTTTCACACCTACCCACTTAGAAGTGAGTATAATTATTATACCTAGCAAACAGTTATGAATACAGTCCTTAGTAATTAGTTACTTTGCTTAGCTATCAAGAGTAAAAACACCCTGTACAAGGACTTGAGCAGGTAGTCCTTACCGACATGCGATTATGAAATAACTTAGTAGGGAGGACTACTGCAATATAATAGTAAGACTTCTAGATTGGAATGGAATAGAAAGAACTCGTAAGCAGAAACTAGCTCTTGAACGTACTACTTACATGCTATTTTGATTATGACTCATTCCACAAAAATAATAATTTGTCATACGGGCTCAAAGAACTGATAAAACAAAAAATTGCAAAACACCAACATCACGAAGTATTCCCAGGCGGTCACCCATCCAAGTACTAACTTCGCCCGATGTTGCTTAACTTCGGTGATCGGACGAGAACCGGTGTATTCAACATGGTATGGACGTTGGCGAATGTATAGCTTGAATTTACTATCGTAATTTTTTTACAAATGGAATATTCTTTTTTAGAATGAAATGAAAATCTCTTTATTACCATCAATCAATCACAAGAATGAGAATGAGACGTCAAATGAATAAAACATTCTAGAACTAATAATTGTTTTAATAATGGTTGTCTCCCAGCTCGACGGGTTTGGAGGGGCCTTCCTCAAGGGTCAGTTCTTAGTCCCCTTTTATAATTTATATACTTATGATTTAGAATTGTCTGTGAATTCTTTCTGTCAGATTCTACAATTTGCTGATGATCTGAGTCTGTATGTTCTGGCTGATAAATTGTCTGAAGCTGTATCTAGACTAAATTCTGCTCTACATTATCTTCAAGAATGGCTTCTAGGCAATGGCTTAGAACTGTCCATTCCTAAGAGTTCAGTTGTTATTTTTAGCCGTCGACGAACTGTTCCAGCTATCACTATATCTCTTGGGAATCAAACTATTCCTGTTAAAGAAAAAATTAAATTTCTAGGTTTTATTTTAGACTCTAAACTTTCGGGTGTTGATCACATTCAATATGTTGTTCAAAAGTGTGAAAAAAGTATAAATATTTTACGATCTCTTTCTGGTGTTTGGTGGGGTGCCCACCCTTACTGTCAAAAATTGTTATACAACGCTATAGTTAGAAGTCATTTGGACTATGGTAGCTTTTTACTAGAACCTTGTAACAAATCTGGATTGATGTTGTTAGATAAAATTCAAGCAAAGTGTTTGCGATTAATTATTGGTGCCATGAAATCTTCTCCTATTAATGGTCTCCAAGTAGAGTGTGTTGACCCTCCGTTATCGTTAAGAAGACAGTACTTAGCTGATAGGTTTTTTCTTAAATTAACTTATAATATTAATCACCCGCTCATCGCGAGATTACACTGTCTTGCGGATTGTATCTCTGCAGGTGGATATTGGGTGCGTAAGAACTATCCTCCCTTATTTAATAGTTTTTCTTTTTATTTAAGCCTGCCTTTTCAAAACTTTACATCTAAAATGTTACCTATTTATGAAATTCCTTTTGAGGCCATTTTGTATCAACCAAATATAGTTTTTAATCTAAATCTAAGTGATGATCCCCTTCTCATCAATAACCAACTCCTTAAAATAATTAGTGAAACATGGAATGATAGTCTCATTTTTAGGGTTCCGTACCAGTTTTGAAAAAACGGAACCCTTATAGGATCACTTAGTTGTCCGTCCGTCCGTCTGTCCGTCCGTCCGTCCGTCCGTCTGTCTGTCAAGACCATTTATCTCAGGAACGCGTGGAGGTATCAAGCTGAAATTTTCACCAAATACTAAGGCTTGTTGCCTCTTAGTGCCGTAAAAAAATCAAACTGCTAATCCAACGCAATCAAGAGATATTGCCGTTTTTGTCGAAAATTTAGAGGGGTAAAGGCAAAAACCTACAGAGTACTTCCAGTCTACCTACAACCTTGAAATTTGGCATGAAGCAAGGTCTTGTTGTACATGTAATGGGAAAATTCCGAAAACCTTAAATTTTTACTTCAATCATATTATATTTTGATTTCATAGAATTTTGGCGGGAAAGCTGAGTCACGTGACCTGTGACGTCATAGAATTTTGGTCACGTGACCCGTGACGTCATAGAATTTTGACAGATGAGTCGTGACGTCACAGAATTTTGGCGGGAAAATATTTTTTGACAGTTGAGTCGTGACGTCATTGAATTTTTGAATTTTTGACAGATGAGTTGTGACGTCACAGAATTTTTGACAGAATATGATTTGTGACGTCATATTATTTTGGCGGGCAAATATAAGAAACCTCTGTCACTTTGACAGCTGTCAATTTTGACAGATAGGCGTGACGTCATAGAATTTTTGACAGATGAGTCGTGACGTTACAGACTTTTGGCGGGAAAATATATTTTGACAGCTAAGTCGTGACGTCATTGAATTTTTGACAGATGAGTCGTGACATCACAGAATTTTTGACAGATGATTTGTCGATTACGATGACGACGTATTATTATTTATTTATTAATGGCCTCATGAACATAGTTACATATTTTGCCAGTGTCAAGTGAGAGATATTACATTCAGTATAAGTAAAAGTAAGTATAAAAGTAACATAAAAAATAACATTAAAAAGTCGATGCTTCACTTTTCATTGTCTTTCTTGAGAACTTGACGGGAACGCGTAAAATGGAGACAGGAACAGCAGGACCACAATGCCACCAGCTATTCACCAATCACTTGCATATTTATTCATATTAATTTACTGACGACGAACTTGCAAAACAAAACTGCATCTCTTCTGCATCACAAAATCTTCGAAAAATCAATTTGTAAAAAATATATAAATGACAGCTCAACCATGGCGTCATGGCGTCCAGTCAAATTCCGACGACGTATTATTTTGGCGGGAAAATATTTGAGACCTCTGTCACTTTGACAGTTGTCACTTTTGACAGCTGTCAATTTTGACAGATAGGAGTGACGTCATAGAATTTTTGACAGATGAGTCGTGACGTCACAGAATTTTGGCGGGAAAATATATTTTGACAGCTAAGTCGTGACGTCATTGAATTTTTGACAGATGAATCGTGACGTCACATAATTTGTGACGTCATAGTATTTTGGCGGGAAAATATTTTTTGACAGCTTAGTGCACGACTCAGCTGTCAAAAAATATTTTCGTCATTGAGTTTTGGCGGGAAAAATAGTATTTAAACAGCTGAATCCTGACGTTATCACAATTTGGCGGGAAAATAAATAGGTTTGTACGGAACCCTCGGTGCGCGAGTCGGACTCGCACTTGACCGGTTTTTTACACTGATGCCTCTAAAATGTCAGATAATGAAAACGTTGGATCTGCGGTGTGGATTCCAAAATATAAGATCATTTTAAACTTTAAAAGTCCTTGTGTTAATTCTATTTTCACGGGCGAAGCAATAGCCATTTTAGAGGCTTTACTTTATATCGAATCGCATAATATCAACAAAGCTGTTGTCTTCACTGACTCGAAAAGTTGCTTATTGTCTGTTCTCTCAAACTTAATTCTTACTACTACTACTTAAGCCTTGGTTTTATAAATTTAGAGAAGCTAATAAAACATCTACATCAGTTGTGTGTAGATTGAGGTTAGGTCATGCTTGTACCAACGTTCATCTTGCTAAATTACGGATCAAAGACAGCTCGATGTGTGAGTGTGGTTTGGATGAAGGTTCCCCTGATCATATTTTTTTCCAATGTCCGTTAATGCGCTCTTCATTCTATGATTACATTCCCTCTCGTATACCTCGTCCTGTTAATTTTAATAATATTCTTACGTATTCTAATTCACCGTTTATATATGTTTTATGTAACTATATAGAGATAAACAACATAAAACTGTAATGGTTTTGTCATTTTAATTCTTTGTTCTTGTTTATATTCTTATATTAATATCTACCTTTTTAGTACAGCACAGAATAACACGTATTTATGTATAACAACAAATTTTGATTACCTTGCTCGTCTATAAGTACTGTTTTAACTGGTCATTGGCGTAATCTTAGAATCGCCATTAAAAAAAAAACTAATAATTGTATATACGTACGACACACAAGGAACTTACACTCTAACTGGAATGCCTTATTAAAAAATCCGTTCCTAATTTACAGCTGTATGATTGATGGTAAAAGCACAATACTATGTCAGGGGCGTTGTCAACTTGTCAACTTAGTCTACTTTTGCTTCGAGACTTTTATCTAGGGCTTTCATAAAATCTGATTGTGCCCATTCAGTATGTCACTAGTCGAATTTTATTTTATTTTATTTATTTTATTGTTTTTGGGGAGCTTACAGCTACAATACAGTGAATTTAGTTGTAAACAATTACATGCCAATTACAAGCTTCCACAATTTTTTACGATAATATCCATTATTAATTTGTCTACGTTACCCAATTATTAAAAAAGTATTCCCGCACATAATATCAGTTCATTTGTAGGTAAAGCTTCTAACAAAAAGACAACCTAGTCCAGAATTCCTAGTACTATCAACTTTATTTTACTGGTCTAAATAAAGTCTTGGATTGAGGCTACTTACGAAAATTTTATGTTTATCTAGGGATCCTGGACCTGAAATAAAAGTTATGAGTTTTTGTAAATCTAAATGATGCTGTAAATGTTAAAAACGCAAAAAGAAATTTCCCGTACCGGGAATCGAACCCGAGCCTCCTGGGTGAAAGCCAGGTATCCTAGCCACTAGACCATACGGGAGTTATGTGGACAGTTGAAATACCTGTTCTTATGCTACTATTGTGTAATAACGCTCGTTAATTTACGTCATTTGTTATTACACTGGACTATCTCGGATGTGAGAGCATTCGCTATAATGAGCATTTGACATCTAAAATTCGAGTGATGTGCTCGGGTAAGATTGCTCTTACTGAGGACGTACTTACCTTTTCGGAATGAATCAAGGTCCTAGAGAAAAAAGATGCACAGCTATCTTAATAGCCTTAAATTAAAGAATACTATGTTCCAATTCCAATCACCCGTTTGAAGATTGTGTGTTAAGCCATTACATAGCTCAAGCGCTGCCAATAGAAAAAATCATAATTTGCGAATAGGAAAATGTTGTTTACCCTTGAGAAAAGGCAATAAAGTATTTGTATAACACTTTCAACCCTTTAAATGTTTTTCAATTAGATAAATATTGCATTTATAACGAAAACGACGTTTTTATTTTTGGGTTGGGTCTTTTATGAGTGATTGAGTAACAAAAATAAATCAATTCTTACAAATTCTTACTATGTATTTGGAAGTATGTATTTCTATTTTGGCTGTTTGTATTATACTTTAATAGGCAGTAAGTTCATTCTTCCTTAAATTTTCAGTAAATTAAAAACATAATGTTCTCAATTTAGACAATGGATATTGAACTACTATTTCGTTCGCAAAATCATCGCCTCCGTGGCGCAATTGGCTAGCGCGTTCGGCTGTTAACCGAAAGGTTGGTGGTTCGAGCCCACCCGGGGGCGTCTCTTTTTGTTGTATGATTTCTTTTTTCATTAGATATTTTGGCTGAAATTGCGTACAAAGTCACCACAGAGACGTTAAATTATAATTAGGTACCTGTTTAGGTATTATTTCGTTCATAAGCGTACGGCACCGTATTCATACACTCACACAGCAGTTAATCCTTACGTGAGTAGTAGTAGTCTTGTGTGGATATCAACAACTGGCATACCAATTATGGCTAACCATAGATTTAGTAGGTTACTTAGGTTGGTACCTACTAAAATATTTTGTCCAAATAATTCTCGTAGAATTCGATAACATATAAAAGCGCCATCTGTAAGTATACGCATAAACTAACTTGAGAAGAAGAATCCTTTGTAGTTCATTGTAACCAAATCTATCAATTTAATCCCCTATTAAAACTTCAAATAAACGTTTAAACGATTTACAACCTAAAAAAACAACCTTAAAATATTTATAATTACAAATAATCATTTCACTTTATACATATTATTATTCCTACATATTTTTAGACATGTCATCTCCCATTCCGTCCCGCTCATTCTGTGACTTTTTATATCAACAAGCTACACGAAGTTGTGTTGAGTGACCCATAAATTTCCTAAACCTGAAAACAATGTAAAATGGAAAAAAATCAATAAGTACTTACAAGTTATTATAATGTTAGGTTTTTCAATTTCAGGTATGGAAAAAGTGAGGCAAGACTGTTGAGAAGAGGCAATAATCTATTGTTTTTGACATAATACTGACTGAATAACAAATAGTAAACTTAAAAAGAAACTACTATAAAGGCTCAATCGCTTGTACTGATAATATTGTTTATTACTTTTGCCTTTGATCTTCAAGGAGGAGAACCGTGTAATGTAAGTAATTTAAAACATTAAAAAGTAATTTAGTAAACATTTATATAAAAAAGTGCTTAATTGATAGCTCCACATTGCTTACAAACAACAAGAAAGAAACCCAGCTAACGATTTATTCTTACCTAGGTACGAGTAAAAGTGGAAAGTAAGAGTAAAGTACAACTACATAACTACTTACTTATCTGAGAAATTGAGGTCCTTATAGGAAAATCTGTTTTAAACCGTTACTTTAATTGGATCATAAAAAATGTTTTAAACAACACAATGTATTTATAGAAAGAACATGAAAATAAAATCGACACCAGAAATTGAAAAAAATACTTCCAACTTAAAAAAAATGGACCAAAAAATCAACATCACGAAGTATTCCCAGGCGGTCACCCATCCAAGTACTAATTTCGCCCGATGTTGCTTAACTTCGGTGATCGGACGAGAACTGGTGTATTCAACATGGTATGGACGTTGGCGATTATATGCTTAAAATAAGTACTAAGTAAGATTAAACTAAGTAAGATTTAAAAATAAGAGTTAAATGTTCTAAAGATAAATCATTACGGCTATGATATTTAATACCCAATGCCACGTATTCACTACGCTTGCCAACATCATGCGCACCAGGAGCGCGAACGTATCCAGAAATCCAAACGTATTTACTATATGGAGCAGTTGCAGGAACGCGGAGCACAAGATGTTAGCGAACGTACCTGGCTTAAAAATGATTAGTACCTACTCTAGTCCCTAGATAATATTCTAGTACGATAATCAGATGTGATAGTATTGATATTTCGATAACATTAGGAAACAGAATTCAATATTGTAGTGCCTATAATTATAGTAGGTTACTGCCATCATTACATACTTTAAAACAAAGTCGCTTTTAAATCTTTAAAACTACGCATCAGATTTTAAAGCACTTTTTTAATAGATAGACTGATTCAAGAGAAACGTTTAATGTATTTATCCTGTATAATATTATGGTACCCGTGCAAAGCCGGGGCCAGTCTCTAGAAGTTGTAGTGAATAAACTAACCAAGGAGATTAATTTCTCGTTTTGGCAATTCTGATTTCGAAGGTGTCGTAAAACTAAAAAAAACAAAGTGGATATTACGTGTGCAAAAGTAAGAAGTTAAAAGATTGTATAACTACCTATACCAAAGATTTAACTAAGTACATCTACTGGGGACCAACATTTTTTTTCTCCGACCTGATTCAATTCTTCAGACACCACAATTTACAAGTTTCTTTCTATCACAAGACAGCATTTTGTGGTGGAACGGTAAAGATATTTGATTAAGTAATTAAATATAATGATGAGGTCCGGATGATCGAAACGGGCAAATTATACATGTCTGGACCCTCCTTAATGTGGATGGGTGATGATACGTCGTGTCGGACGCTTGAAATGACGCGCGATTACGCATACGGATTCGGTGATCAAAATCGGGTAAATTAAACATAATTGGACCCGCCTATACAACATCTAAAATATGAGTTTTACCCTGGGTTTCCAAATAACTGATCATGTAAAAATCAACTAATCAAGTGTCTAAACGGTCATTTTAGTTCCTGAAAATGACAGTTTTGACACTTGATTAGTTGATTTTTACTTGATCAGTTATTTGGAAATCGGGGGTTAAACTTGGAAATAAAACAAATTGTTAGTTTATTTGTGAAGTGTCTTATAAATGGTAAATTAGACTGCAATTTCATCGGGGATATAGCTCAGTGGTAGAGCATTCGACTGCAGATCGAGAGGTCCCCGGTTCAAACCCGGGTGTCCCCTAGTGTTATTTTTTGATTACTTCTTTGTTTTTACTTTACCTAACAATTTGACTTACCTGTAAATTCATGGCTTGAAAATTAGCGCTTTAGTTTTTTTATTCAGTAACGAAAATGTTAATAATAAAGCAAAAAAAAAAACAACTCTTTACCAAACAATTAATTTACTTTAGGTACCTAGGTAATCGTCATTATTAACGACGACGGTGAAGTGGCAATAACTTCTTACTGACATTTTCTGAGAAATTAAACGGCATTATTTGCATGTTTTAGTGACATCTCGTACATTATTATTATTATTTAACTTTATTTTAACAGCATTTAATTTACAACTAAATTAACATACTTAAAATTAATTCCTAAATACTAATACTTAATTCAGCATAATATATTAAGCATACATTATTATTATTCTAAATTAATTTCAAATATTTTGATTGATCGAATATTATAGTTATTTACTTTTATTCGTTTCCTGTAAAATTTGTTCTAAGTTAGGAGGAGCAATTTTGTGGCACTTCGCCGTCGATAAGTAAAACTAACACGCCATCGTAGTATCGCCTTGTCGAAACAGATGGCGTTATTTTAACTTTACGTTTGTTTTATAATACATATATTGTGTTTACTGGTTACAAGTACAATTATACAGTTTTTTTATACTTCATAATTCCCTCTTATTCGTCGAAAAGTATAATATCCTTTTCTTATCTAAATGTAAATGTCTAAATGTAATCGTACGTAATAATAAGATAATTTTTCAAAATTATTACAATATTTTAATGTGAAAATTAAACATGAAGGTGATAACTGGGTGTTTCAGTATAATTTGGAAATAATGTAATAATAATACAGTATATTTTTTATTGATTTACATACAAATACAAAAGAACAGTGGATAATCTGAGGGCTGTACAAGGTTATTAGTAAATTCGGAAAGCTAACACACAGCAGTCGTGGCCGAGTGGTTAAGGCGTCTGACTCGAAATCAGATTCCCTCTGGGAGCGTAGGTTCGAATCCTACCGGCTGCGAATTTCTTTTGTTATTTTTTTATTTGGGCTTATGTTTTTAAAGTTGCCAATGTAAGATTCAATTTAATTATAATTTTTAAAAGGTTTTTTTGCATCACAAGACGTATTTCGTTTAGAATTACCAATACAATAAAAAACATAACAAGGTTTTATAATAACAAAGAAAATGGTTTCATTAAGTACTTACGTTATTAAGTAGTCCATCCGACACAAAATCTTTAAGACTAAAATACATTTAATTGTGTAATTATAATAGCCAAGTAAGGTTATTATCAAACGCCCTACCATTTTACAAGGTTCCGCTGGGCTGTATCGACGTATGTGAAAGAAATCAAGTACAGATATAACACGTCCAGGTAAGTCAATAAAATAAATTCACTATATCAATATAAAAATTAAATAATAAAGTATAAAAATTAATATACCACAAAGGAAAAATTATTCAAAAGATTATGTGGCCCATGAGGGGATCGAACCCGCGACCTTCGCGTTATTAGCACGACGCTCTAACCAACTGAGCTAATGGGCCGATGTTGACTTCGTTGAAATTGTTGATCACATTACATTTTACATAATCTAGTAAAAATTATATAACTATTGTACTTAATTTTTTTCAGAACTATGCTTTGGCAACCTCTAAATTTGACAGAGGTCTGTCCAGCGGATTCTCATATAACGGCGTGCACACCCTTCGGATACATCTACCTGAACTTACTAGTACGCTTGTATGGAGACTCTGAAGACAGAAGAATACAGGAAAAGTTAAGACACGACCATGAAGAAGATAGAATAATAGAGAATATAGATAGTTATGGAAGACGATATGATAAGGAAGAATATGATTTCATTATTGTCGGTGCCGGATCAGCTGGGTGCGTTGTAGCGAATAGATTATCTGCTAATAAAAAATGGAAGGTAAGCAGACTATGTAATTTTAGAATAGAAAGTAAATTAATAGAATTAAGTTTATTACACAAACTGCAGATAGATCACTAAAAGTAAAATAAACGGATACGAAAATTAAAATAAAAATAGTACAAATACTATTCGCATTGTGAAAAACCTGAAACACTTCACTTGGCACAGACTGAGGTGCTGGTTTTTAGCACCCTTATAAACTAGAGAACAAACTTAACAAACAAAATAAACAACCTAAACTGTAGAACAGATACAAAGTTATAATTATTTGCTTACGCTTCATATAACTTTACAACGTTACCTACCTTGCAAAATTTACACAAAAGTTACCGCACTTTTATACTGTGCTTTTATCGAACATCCAGGCTCAGGACATAGGTATGTATTTATGAATATTCACATGCCCGCATTTTTGGCAGATTTACAATAATGTTACTAAAACAAAGAAATAATAGCGTTTAGTATAATTTTGCCAGCTGGTAAAATTTATTAGACTGTTCCCTATATCCATACAAGAAAACGCATTTCTTTTTTTTTATGTTTCATAAAAAGAAAAATAATTCTGTTTTCGAAACCGGTTTTTTGAAATCGGTTTCGAATAGATTATTTATCATAATGAATAGTGTGTGTGAATAGTGTCGAAAAAACCGACTAAAGATTTATAGATAATCATCATACACAACATAAACACACTCTATAAAATCATGCAAGCATTGCATAACAAAATTGTAATCATTGTACCCTATCCAGAGCTGGGAGAGGCTGGTAAACTGTAATACAGGTCTCCTAGTACAGCTGCCAGTCTCTTACATAGTTATAATTAAGCCTATATTATTTTGTTAAACTAAATTAATTAATTGTAATGTCTATGTAAGAGAAAACAATAAACTTTATTTATTATTTATATAACATTGCGTAAACAAAAGAAGTACTACTTGACAACGGCTAGGACAGAAATAATACCAAGATCTTGATGTACCACCTATACGTGTTTCTACTGTGATAAACGAATCGGTTTGACGGACATGGGCAAGTTTTTCTCCGTCAATGGAAAAGGCTGCTGGCTGCAATGGAGTTAATTAGCTGTTAGGATGGTTCCTTTTAATTGTTAATATTTATTAGACATTTTTTTACTATTAGTATCAATTGAATGTTTTTCTAAAAGTCAGTAGGAGTTTGATTTTAAAATTATTTTTATCGTTGTCTCTATTAGACGCCATCTAGTGACAAACGTACTACGTGAGAGCATTAAGATTTACGCCATCTAGTGGCATGTAAATGTAGACAGCTTTGCTTGATGACTATGTTTTCAACGAATGAATGATTGTTGTTGTAGAAATTAAGGGCCTTTACGTGGCTCACTAGCGCCGCCAATAGAAAAAAATCATTATTCGCAAATAGGATAAATAATGTAAAATGTTGATAACAAAGTCTTGAGAAAAGGCAATAAAGTATTTTTATTACACACTCTCAACACTTTAAATGTTTTTCAATTAGTTAAATTTCGCATTCGAAAAAGAAACGGCCGTTTCTGTTTATAATGCAATATTTATTTAATTTAAAATCATTAGTGTTGAGAGTGTGTTAAACAAATTTACTTCATTGACTTTTTTCAAGACTTTGTTATCAACATTTTACATTATTTATCCTATTTGCGAATTATGATTTTTTTTCTATTGGCGGCGCTAGTAAGCCCTATAAATATAATCTCGTTTTTTTTTTTATATATTTTTTTTTTTAGAGGTTTTTTGTTTAGGGACAATGAAAGCTTACAAAGTAAAAAATCCTATGATGTGAAACGCTTTCAATGTCATATGTAAGCCGAAAATTATTAGTACCTTTAATGATGCCGTGGCATTGAAAAATCCCTTTTAATGCCGCGGCATCATTTTAAAGCATAGCAATTTATGTCGTATTTCTGTAACAGTACGGTTGAATTTCCATTAGTAAAAATTAAAATCATTTGCCATGCCGTCCAGGTCTGCGTTAGCCATAAAATATCGTCTTACATACGAAGAACGCGAGATTATTTTGTTGTGAATATTGTGCCTTTGTTTTTTATTATTATAGAATATTATATTTCTAGGTAAATAACGTTGTCAAGTAATTTTTTTCTGAAGTAGTCATGGTCTGACAATGACATCCTAAACGATATATTTGATTCATCATTTGTCAACGTCCATACCATGTTGAATACACCGGTTCTCGTCCGATCACCGAAGTTAAGCAACATCGGGCGAAGTTAGTACTTGGATGGGTGACCGCCTGGGAATACTTCGTGATGTTGACTTTTTGATAAAAATAATCTTTTTTGTATTTAATTTATACTATTTTTTTTTAATAAGGTCAGGTGTAAATTTAACTGAACTAAAAATGGTCTAATATTGATTGATTTTAATGTAGCTGTAATTAACAGCTCATAAGTTTAGTATTTGTTTAAAGTGGGCCACACGCGATCATTCACAGCTGTTAATCACCTATTTTACTTCATAATTCAGTTATTTTTATGTAATTGTTACATAATTGGCCTATTCAATCATTGTAACCTTGTTCAAGATTTCTCTTTCATATTTTTCAAGTTCTAGTCCATAAATTATGACCAATTATTAGGAGCCGATGATTTGTTCCGAAATAAAGATTTTTATTACATAATATATTTCCCCACATCTGGGATAGTTTTTATCATTTTGCGGATGTTTATTCTTGTTCTCAATAACTAACAAATTGGTATTAGGTTTTGAACCAGGTTTTTGACGATTAGGTATATGTCCCAGTCCTGACTATGCTGGCCAACCAGATGGTATTTTGTACAAGATTTTCTTCCGTAATCTTCAATAGATAAATAGATTTTATCTTAAGCCAGGCGCAAACGGTCCACCCACCGAAGTTGTTAAGTCGCATTCGCTGGTCACCAGTGGCTGTGGTCAGTGGCCCGTTAGTGCCTGGCCTTATTTATAGTGTGGGAACCTCAAAAAACTTTACTGAAATTGAAAAACTTTTTCCAGGTCCTCCTACTAGAAGCCGGTATGGAACAACCAGACGTGACATTAGTACCAGGTCTCTCTACCGCACTTATAGGGTCCAACATCGACTGGAAGTACACCACGGAGCCTGATGGAAAGAGTTGCTTAGCTAGGCCTGGAGGACGATGTGGGTGGCCAAGGTATGGTGCTTTAGATTTCAAGAAGGTTATTCAAATAGGTTTTAACTTATAGTGTGATGTTCTTTGCTTAATAGGTCTGGAAGGTTCTCTAGGGAAAGAAGTTAACATGGCTTACGATAGACAGATAGATTATCGACTATTTCAACATACAAACACTCAGACAGAATACAAAGTAGGTACATTAAAATAACAGTTGAACAATATATACTATGGTTAAGATTCTTGCGGAGAAGCGAAGACAAAAATGTACGTTAATCAAATCATTAATCAAATCATTTATTCAAATTACAATAGGTCTTAAACATAATTATGTGCTATACAGTTTAGTATGCCTGTACTAGGATTAATCCTGTGTTACAGGCGTTATAAGTGCTAATTATATACTTTTTACTAATTAGGAAATTATTTAATTACAATGTTGTCTCTATACACTATTTAATAAAAAAATGCTTACAAAATAAATACTATAGTAATGATCATTTTAATTAAGTATGTTAAATTAATTAAATATGGTAATGGTAAAAGTTGCCTTGTTTTAAACCTATGTGACGTTCTTATTGTACACCCTGTATACCAATCGAGCCTGTATTACTTAATATGTTTCTCTCCAGAACTGGAAAAGCCTTATTCTTGTAGTAATTAATTTATAGTAGTTTAAATGTATCCATTAATCATGAAATGTTCATAAAACTTCCAGAGGCAAGGTGATGGGTGGGTCAAGTTCCATCAACTCAATGGTCTACATTAGGGGTAACAGACTCGACTACGACGAATGGGCGGCACTTGGCAATGAAGGATGGAGTTATAAAGATGTGAGTAAATGTCACGTTTGTTTTCATTAGCACTTTTTACTAAATGGGAAATGCACATTCAAGAACTTTTCTCTCATTAACTCATTATTATAATTACTACCCATTTGTAATAATGTTACACGGGCGTAAAGACACAATACTAACACTAGTTTTCACTAACAACAGCAGTTAGGTTTGGTTAGAACTAGCTAAGGGGCACTTAAGACGACGCTTTGAAAATTTTCGAGTTGAATTCGGCCGTGGCCAGAGGGGCGCGCCCCTCGGCGGCAAACGTTCCCGCGGTGGAGTGCATGAGAGTTCAAATCTCACTTATGACATTTTTTTTGTGTAATCCACAAATAACTGTTCTGAGTCTGGATGTTCTTTGTGCCTGCTAAATTGATGTTATGTTCGTTTATTTCATGTCTGTAAAAGTTCCCGCGAAAGTAAAAAGTATTATTTAGATCTTATTAGTAAGTACCTAAGGTAGGTACTTACTTATTTTTTTGAGTTTCACACAACTCCTAGGTATTGTCGCGGAGACTTTTACAAAAAACATCCGAACTTAGGACAGTAATTTGTGGATCGCTCAAACAACTTTGTTGGATTCGAGCCCGCAACCTCGTGCACGCAAGCCACTACCGCGACCGCGTCACACTGCCCGCGCCACTGAGGCCGTTTCAATTACGTGATCTTGACGAAAACGGTAATAAAACTTATTACACTTGAGCATATAGTCTAAAATCGCTTATAAACAAACGCTTGCATTATCAAAAGGGTCAACAGTAACTAGGTAGTTGAGTTAGGCGAACTTTACCTAAGTTTTGTAAATAACATAACTACGAAAATATTTTACCAAACAATGTTATAAAATAATACTATTATTTATTTATAAAAGAGAACAAAGTATTAATAAAAACTTAGGTATAAATATTTTAAATCTAACCTATAATATTATATACCTACGATTAAAAAATACGCGATAATATTTAGTACGAACGTTGAGTCGACATGCACGGGTCCGACGTCGAAGAGGGCCATCGCCCGACTGATTCGTCGACCGTATTCATTCTGTATCGATCGTTAACTAATCGGTATAAGGTCTAAAATTACGATGCGCCCGCAACGATCCAGAGCGCTTTGATATAGCTAAAATCTTATTTTCTTAATTAAGGTTGTAAGGTTGTAGTTATGTAAATGATATTCTACAGTAAGACTAATATTGATGTTACGAATGTATTTGAGTAATTCCTAAGCATAATGATAGTGTACTTTCCGTGTTATATGTAAAAAGCTGTTTTTTTAGAGGTGTTTTCAAAATTAAATATGATCGAGCCAAAATCAAGCTATCGCGTTTTCGTAACTACAAAAGGCTAGTTAAAGGTATCAATTTACCTATATCAAAATTCTAGATTAATAGGTCTTTTCATATTCCTGTAGTAGTTGATGAAAGATAGTGCATTTTGTCAATGAGTCCTCTTAATAACAAAACGTAAAGCCGTTCAGTATTAAAGTGTATGAAACTCCTTACTGCAACGCACACTAATCGGGATCGTAACGTAATCGGATTTTTTGACATCGAGGAAAAGGCGAGGCGGTGCCAACACCCATCCCTTTACGTTTTGATAGATGTGCTACGACCCTTATACTTCTTTTCAATAAATAATTAGAATATATATATCTTATAATTAAAGATAATAAACAAAACTTGTAACTATCGCGTTCCATTATATAAATTATAAACGTGAGATTAACGCCATGCTATTTACCTTTATTTTGCATGAAGTTTCGGCACATGTTAATAACTGCACTTTACTCACGCATGTTTTTGGGCTCAATCAAATTCATAGCTTTGTGTGTTTCACGTTACGTCATTGGAAATGTGTTACACGATGAACAAAAGCCATTTTTGTTACATGGAAGTTCATTTTCATTCTGGTGCTCAGTTTAATAATGCTGGTAGGCAACAAGCTATTAAGGTGTAGTAGGACAAAGACTATTCTTTTACTGAAACAAATAGTAGACGGAGGAAGTTAATCAGGCAATCATAATACATCGATGTTTTTATATATAGGTGCTGCCATACTTCAAACTATCCGAGAAGAATTTAAACTTTGAGGGTTTAAACCGTAAATATCACGGTGTCAATGGCGAGATGACGATCTCCAGATTCCCATACATAGACAAACCGTCTATCATGATGATTGACGCTTATAACCAAAGAGGTTTACCATTACTGGACTATAATGCCGAGTGTCAAGTAGGAGGGATGCAAGCGCAATCTTTCTCGGAGGGTGGCGAGAGGATGTCAACTAACACAGCTTTTGTACAACCTATACGATACAAACGCAAGAATCTAACCGTGAAAACTCAATCTGAAGTATTTAAAATCTTGATAGATGAAAACAATGTAGCTTACGGCGTTCAATACATCAGAAATGGAATGGTTCATACAGCTTTAGCTAAGAAAGAAGTTATTGTAAGCGCAGGAAGTATCAATTCTCCAAAATTGTTAATGTTATCTGGAATAGGACCTAAGGATCATCTCTCTGATTTAAATATTGAAGTCAAAAAAGATTTAGCAGTTGGTCAAAATTTACAAGATCATGTTACTTTTAGCAGTTTCCAGATAGCTCTTACTAATAAAACTTCTACTCTAATTGAACCCCAAGAAATTTTGGATGAAGTTTACGAATATAGTCAAATGAAAATAAAAAGTGGACCACTTGCTTCCCATGGCCCAGTTAACACAGTTGCGTTCCTGAAAAGTGACCCAGAGTTGGAAGCACCTGACATCCAAATACAAAATTCTGGTTTAATGCTTAAAGAGTTCGTGGATCCTGTTACAAATAGTCTTAACTTAATATTTCCTATAGAATTCTATGATGGTATTACTCCAGTGATCATGAATTTGAAGCCAAAGAGTCGAGGATGGCTATTATTGAATGCTACAAATCCATATGGTCGACCATTGATATACCCTAACTATTTTGCAGACCCGACTGATTTGATTCCTTTGATCATGGGATCTAGATTTTACTTAAGCTTGGAACACACAGAAGCGTTTAAATCTGTGGGAGCTCATTTCGTAAAACGACGATTGCCAGCTTGTAGAAACTACGAATGGGGAACTGATGACTACACTGTGTGTTTAGCTAGACAGTACACAGGTACAGTGTACCATCCTACAGGGACCTGTAAAATGGGTCCTAAATGGGATAAAACTGCTGTGGTGGATCCACAATTACGTGTGTATGGAATAAATGGATTGAGAGTTATAGACGCTTCTATAATGCCGCTTGTAGTCCGTGGCAACACTAACGGACCTACTATAATGATTGGTGAACGCGGTTCGTCGTTCATTCTCCGTGATTGGATTAAGGAACATTAGTTTTTTAAATCCTTTTAAATAAACGCAAGTTAAAATTTAGTTCTTGTTGTAAATATGAGCTTGTTGTTTTTAGCTTTAGGCATTCTTTTATGTAATATTTACCTAGTTACGATGTAAATATATCATATTTATGTGACTAATGGGCTGAGGTGGTTGGTTATAAAAATTACTTATCACAGTAAATATTTCTATTTATTAAAAACCTCTTTGTTATTGACTACCTTACATTATCAACGATTTTAAGATAAAGAAGAACAATATTCATTCAAATACTCAAAAATCATATTAATAAGATAACAGGCACAATGCACTGCTTCAATTTTTTAACAAATAATGAACTAACCTTAACGTAATAGGTGCTGCCTTACTTCAGAAAATCGGAGAAGAATCTGAATATTGAAGGGCTGAACCGTAAATATCATGGCGTTGATGGAGAGCAGCCTGTCTCCCGATACCCTTACATTGATAAATCAAACATCATGTTGATTGACGCCTTCAACGAAAGAGGACTGCCTCTTACTGATAATAACGGTGCGAATCAACTTGGCGCAATGCAGGCACAGACTTACTCACAAGATGGCGAAAGAGTGTCCATGAACAATGCTTTCATTCAACCAATACGATACAAAAGAAAGAACTTAACCATCAAAGTCCACGCCGAAGTGTTAAAAATACTGATTAATGAAAACAATGTCGCTTACGGTGTCAAATATATCAAAAATGGTGTAATACACACTGCTTTTGCTAAGAAAGAAGTAATCGTCAGCGCTGGTAGCATCAACACTCCAAAACTATTAATGTTATCAGGTATAGGTCCAAAAGAACAACTTTCGATGTTGAATATTCGTGTTAAAAAAGATTTATCTGTCGGTGAAAATTTGCAAGACCATGTTAGCTTTTTCGGTCTCTTAGTAGAACTCAATAAAACCGCAACTCTTGTAGATCCACAAACAATGTTAGATGAAGTGTACGACTATAAGCAAATGAAATTAAAACATGGACCACTATCAAGCAATGGACCTGTTAATATAGGGGTATTTATGAAAAGTGACCCCGATTTACCAGCTCCAGACGTGCAGATTGGAGTCCATTACCTGTATGTTGATGATGCATTACAAGATCCTGTGACGTTTGAGACAGCGAGGATATTTCCCACTGCATTCTATAATGGCATTTATCCTCGTATACAAAATTTGACCCCGAAGAGTAGAGGAAGGTTACTACTAAACACCACCGATCCTCATGGCAAACCATTCATATTCGCAAACTATTTTGGAAATCCAAATGACTTGAGGCCTTTAGTTATAGGGGCAAGATATTTTCTGTCATTAGAAAATACCCATGCTTTCAAATCACGACAAGCACGTTTCGTAAGAACACCTTTACCAGCATGCAGGATGTACCCTTGGGGTACCGATGAATACATTGTTTGCTTAATTAGACACTATACATTGACAATTTATCATCCAGTAGGCACATGTAAAATGGGACCCAGGAACGACAAATATGCAGTGGTCGATCCAAATTTGCGTGTGTACGGTATATCTGGCTTGCGTGTGATAGATGCTTCTATAATGCCGCTGATAGTTCGCGGAAATACAAATGCCGCAGTGATGATGATTGCTGAAAAAGGGTCAACGTTCATTTACGATGAATGGCTGAAGTAATGAATTAATCTAGAAAAGAAATACTAAATTCTACATGACGTGTCTTAAAATGATACTAAATAATGTTTTTGTCATTTAGTCCATAACTTTTCTTAGATAATTTTCTTGTTGGTTTGATTTCGTTGTGAAAATATGGAGACCCTTTAATCTTTTATATTTAATAGATGTTCTTCACCAAAGATATTGATTTTTTATTTAACCACATAACTATTATTTTAATAATTAAACATGACTGATCAGAAAATGCTACGCATAATCACGGATTGTATTGGTTTAAAAAAGTATGGAAATAATTAAAAGGAATACCTAAAATAGCTTGCTTTCTGTTTTGCTTGGTCGTGGTAGAACGTTTGGGTAAAATTAACAAAAATCACAATTTAACTTCACAACACTAATTAATTAAAAAACTTTATTAACTAAAATACCTTACATTAACAAATAAATATGAAATAGGTGCTGCCTTACTTCAAAAAATCTGAGAAGAACTTAAACTTTGAAGCACTGAATCGTAAATACCATGGTGTTGATGGTGAGCAGTCAGTCTCCAGATATCCTTACGTTGACAGACCTTCTATGATGGTTATAAATGATTATAACGAGAAGGGCCTTCCTCTAGTCGACGTCAATGGCGCCTATCAAATCGGTGGCATGCAAGTGCAAACAACATCACAAGATGGAGAAAGAGTATCGGTAAACAACGCATTCATTCAACCAATAAGATACAAACGTAAAAACCTAACTGTTAAAGTAAAATCTGAAGTAATTCAAATACTTATTGATAAAAATAATGTTGCTTATGGGATCAAATATAAGAAAGATGGTAAGATTCACATTGCTTATGCTAAAAAGGAAGTAATTGTTAGCGCTGGTGCGATTAATTCACCAAAATTACTGATGCTATCTGGTATAGGACCTAAAGAGCACCTAAGAAAACTAAATATAGATGTAAAACAAGATTTAGCTGTAGGAGAAAACTTACACGATCATGTTACTTTTAACGGTTACATAATAGCCCTTCCTAATAAAACTTCGACTTTAGTAGGACCTCAAGAAATGTTAGATAAAGTGTATGAATATAGCACAATGAAATTAAAGCACGGTCCCCTTTCATACAACGGTATGGTAAACTCAATTGCGTTTTTAAAAAGTGATCCAACTTTACCTGCACCAGACGTTCAAATACATGTCGATAATGCTTTTACTAAAGAATTTATAAACGAGCCTGTCGCTTCAGATAGTATAACAATATTTCCTACAGGATTTTATGACGGTATTATACCAAGGATCATGAATTTAACCCCAAAGAGCAGAGGAAAACTTCTTCTAAACCCCTCAAATCCTAACGGACCACCACTTTTATATGCTGCTTATTTTAAAGACCCAAGTGATTTGATTCCTATATTAAAAGTTGTTAGGTTTTACTTAACTTTAGAAAATACAAAGGCTTTTAAATCTAATGGGGCACATTTTGTAAGAACACCATTACCAGCTTGTAAAGATTTCGAATGGGGTACAGATGAATATACTATTTGCTTAGCAAGAGCTTATACGTCGTCTCCTTATCATCCTGTAGGAACTTGTAAGATGGGTCCTAAGTGGGATAAAAACGCTGTTGTAGATCCTAGATTAAATGTGTATGGTATATCTGGTCTTAGAGTTATAGATGCTTCAATAATGCCGTTTGTGGTACGTGGTAATACCAATGCACCCTCTATTATGATAGGTGAAAGAGGAGTTGCTTTTGTTTTGGAGGATTGGTTGAAATAATTTGTAATATTGTATCAATTAGCAGATTTGGTGTATTTTCGAGGTGATTAATGGGTATTTTATTATAATGAAACTTCTATTTCTCATATCATTTTGCTGCGACTAGGACTTAATATGTCGGTTTTATTTTATGTTAAAAATTACTTATTTTGGTTTCGAAGGTAAAATATTCAACGACTTCTTCTTCGTTTATTTATTTTTATGTATTTTACTTAAATATTTGTTGATGAAAATAATTATTTATGCAATAAAGAAAGCAAAAAGCATCTTATCTGTTTGTTTTATTTTATACCAACTGAGCTTTCTTCGCGTTAGGAAAAGTCCACAATATTTAAATACCCTATTTTTTTAACGTGGGATACCTTTTGTAGCCAGTTCACCCACTGACTTGGCCGTTGCGGGCAGGTGTGATGTGACTGACTGTCTATACAAACCGGTATATAGACTAAAACCCACGGTATTAAAATAAAAAAAACGAAAACGAAGGTATGACGACCTCTATGGCCTAGTGGTTATATAACATGACTGCTACGCAGAGGTCTCGGGTTCGATTCCCCCTCAATTCAAATCTTTGTGTGCATTAAACATGATTATTTGCTTTGGTCTGGGAGTTTTCTATGTATAATATGTACCTATGTATTTACAAAAAAAAGTATTTAAGTATGTTTATCCGTTGTCTAGTACCCATAGTACAAGCTTTGCTTAGTTTGGGACTAGATAGCGTTGTGTGAATGTGTGAGGATTATTTATATTTATTTATTTATTATACATAATACATACAAATAATATTAGTCTGTTCACTGTGTCTAAAACGTCATGCTCTTGTGTTAGTTATTCAAATGTGAAAATTTGTTTTAAACATAACGATGCAGGTATGTAAAGAACTATCATACCGCTATCACTCGTTTTTTACATTGGAATTCAGGTTTAAAAATAAAAGGTCAAAAAACCATGTCACCCGGCCCTAAGGAATTTGTTAACGAGACTTGTACCAATCGATTGTACTACTTGACATTATCAGTTTTCAATGTATCTTTTTTGTAAAAAAGAATCTGGCACTTTTTAGGGGCCGCGGCCGGGCCAGCCTGACGTTTATAGCGCGGCCTCTTTATATATCTCGGGAACTACAAAACAATAATAAAAAATAAAAACACAAAATTTAATTCGATTGGTAAGTCTTGTTACCAAATTCAGTAGGTCTTATACAAAAACAAAAAGTACAATAACTGGTTAAGTTTTTAAATAAAAAGTAAAAAGTCAATATTACGAAGTATTCCCAGGCGGTCACCCCATCCAAGTACTAACTTCGCCCGATGTTGCTTAACTTCGGTGATCGGACGAGAACCGGTGTATTCAACATGGTATGAACGTTGAACACTGCGGTTTTAAATATAACGTTTACTATGTGATTCCATGACTACATTACCCCTAAACCGGGAATTATGGTCAATTACTTCCAAAAGTATCATTTTTGTAGAGTATTTCTTGTTTACTATGTTCAGGTTTCATCTGATATTGAAGTTTAAAATATAAGTCATTGGTTATGAAATTGTAATATACGCCATCTGTCCCAACTACTGTAAATTAAGTATCTGTTGAAAGAAGTGTATATTGTTTGTGTTCATCCACTCTATAAGAGATGGCGTTACGAGTCTTTTGTAACCTTTTAGCGCCATCTGTTATCTAGTGGAACGCTTAATAATAGACCGTTGTCAAATAAGCCGAATGGCATACGGGGCGGGTTTTGTTTTCTAATTAACATCTGATCATGCAGCAACCTGTTAGAATTATGTAAGAATATGTTGTATTCTATTGTAGCGAGTGGTCTCCTCCAGAGACGGAGCTTATTACTAATGTCACTTTTTGATTAATACGCATTAGTATCGTTTTATTTCAGTTTAGTTATCTTTTTTAGTTTTCGTAGAGAATACATTTGCGAACTTTCTTTTATTCATCTCATACCAAACCCAAGTGCTCTAATTGGTTGGTGTCACTGTCTTAATCCGTAATTATCCGCACATTTGGTAGAACAAGGGCACAATTGCAGTTTTTGCAATTTTAAAGTCCAAAGGACTCCCTCCAGTTTAAAAAGTTTTTTATAGCCTTTGTGCATTAATTAAGTCATTTTGGCAATTTATGACACTATTGTTCTACCAAAGGTGACGGAGAACTTTACTTAAACATACACAAGTGAATCTAAAGGGGTATTAAATAAAGGACAATTTCTTTTAACAAAATATTTTCATTTATTTAATAATAATATCATTATCATAAACTTAATAAAATATAATTTCATCATTATAAAATCTCCTCACAAAATCTTCAAATCTAGTCACAATTTCTTTTACAAAATCTCATCCACATTTTCCAAAATGTCAAATAGAGTAAAATTTTGACATTAATACAAGTAAAAACTTTACAAATCTTTCATGCAACAATTTTCACAGTTTGTCATTTTTTTGTTATGGCATGACTGCCCTAGTTCTTAGTACATATTAAGTCTACCTACTTATACACAAGGAATAGACGAAGCTTCCTAAGAACTATACACAATTGAAAAACTATTTACAATTAAATAGTAATCCCTTGCCAAATATAATTACAATTTACATGCTATTGTAATTAAAACAAAATGGCTGACGCCGAAGCCGCTACTAACGCCATATTGGCAAAACTGACCTGTTTATGGTCATTTACAATTTTTTTTTTCCAAATCAATTATTTTTTTAAATCTTCACTTTTCGGGGAGCTTAACAACAGGGACAGAGTCACATCCCCAGTTCATCTCGCAATGTTCGATGAGGTCTCTTTCTGCGTCGGTCAATGCTGATAAATCAAATTCCTGGCTGTCGCTAAAGGGGTCCGTATATGGATAATGGACTAAAACGCAGCTGTAGTCCAATGAGGTTCCGTAGCATCCGAGTATCTTTCTTAATTTTGACTCTGAATCAATCTGTGAACAAAAGAAATGTATTATTAGTAACTTTGTTATAGAAACGCTACCAGTAGCGAAACGACACCTAATCTATTTAGATGATAGTTTGTTTAACTTGGCTTAGACAATTAAGTACATAATGCAACAATTGCGAAACATTGAGTCAAGTACAAACTCTTATGATCGAAATAAGAGATTAGAACTCAAGGTAAAGATTGTAATCATGTGAATACATTAACTACTAAAAACAAAATACAAATTATGTTCCAAGCACTCTTAAATTAACTAAATGCTCAGTCAAATATAATATGCAAACTAAATAATACAGGAAAATACAACTGATTTAATCAAGTTACATGCAGTATCCAACCAAACTAGTCAACAAGGAAAACGCAAGCAAAATATTGCACAACATTTCCAAAAAGTTGCACAAACATTTCACAAAAATTTTTAGTAAAAAAGTGATAGTTACCTTGATGACATAAATGTCGTTTTCGGCACAAAATGCCTGAAGTAAAACTTCCTGCATATGTGTAGCACTGTCCCCTGGATGGGCTTCTGTTGTTAAGCAGAACAGCGCTGAGTTGCTGGTCTTAGACAGGTAATGGATGGCGGGGAGAAGACCAACAGTGATCCTCTTCTCGACACACGCCCGTCGCAATACCGTCTTGATACACGAACTTATCGTGCTGGAAAGAATTAGAGACATTGTTAATATGGTAGTTAAATTCACTTATGCAAATTCTTTAAACTGCACTAATTTAGAAAGTCTTTGAGTAGAATTAATTTGAATTAGAAGGTCTTCACTTTCGAATAGAACTTTTAAATTGCCAGAGTGTTTATTTTCCAATATATCCCGATTGATGATGTTCCCCTAATTAACTAGTAATTTGCTTAGCAGCAGTGAAATGTTCAAAGAAACTGTTGCACAACATTGCGTAGTTACCTTTTAGAAGCCATTCCACTGAACGTTTCAGCTTTAACGGGAACAACTGAATCCTTGTACATCCTGCTAGACAGACTGATACTCTTCAATTCAAGATCACAAATGATAGGCACTTTAACGGTTTTCACCGAAATTTTCACAAACACTTCACTCAAATTGATTAAATCCTTTTTGTATGGCAATCCACGTGAGATACACAATTGGTTAAACTTAGCCGAGTTTATGTCACAATGATTTCACAACTTCACGAGTTAAACTGGCGTGGTTTCACTTTGAAAGTTCTGAGCAGAATGAGGCGCCATGACGCGGCAACGGCTTTAAATAGTGGGTAACACGCACGCGCGCGTTATGCCAGTGTGAGTGCGGCGCTCGGCCAGTGTCGACAGGGATTCTCCGAAGCGCGCCATTTATTCCTTACATGTGTGAAGTTTGCTTTACTAGTGTGTGTATAAACATCAGTGTTGTTACAAAGGTGAGTGCCTGTGTGAGTTGGATAGTACTCTCTGTAAACTGCCTTCGAGCGGGTCGCAACGTGTTCGTCGAATGTCCAATATCGGTGGTATACCTCCCCTCCCGCTGTTGTATTGAACAGGGCGTCAAAGGGGGCGTAACTGATAGTGAAAGATTCCTTGTAATAAGGTTATCAGCTGGCATGTGCGCGTTTTATCCGCGGCATTCGGAATTCCCAACGACTTGGGTTTTATTTGTTGGAGGAAATGCTTCGATAGTGTTTATTTTTGTAAAAAATTAGGTTTTAACTAAACGGATACTAATTAGTATTAAGCTTTTTAAGTTCTGAGTATTGTTGTTTAAGATTTTTTATGCCTCTTGTAGTAAACGTGTAGGTACGAACATGATGCATACGACCTAGTTATCATTTATCATTCAAGTGCTGAGTGCCATTATCACTTTTCTCTGATAACTGCGATTTGGTTATGCTTTTATCAGTTACATTTGGCATTTATGAATAATCGTTGTAATTTTAGAATGTCTCTTAGGTATCTATGGAGGTTATACTTCTAACGGCTGATTCAATAAATTATTTATGTTGAGGATAATTCTGATTTTATTTGTTTATGTATATTTGAGATGCTTTGCATATATTAAGTTGGTTTAACTACGTCATCGGTATTACGTTGTTATATACTTGGTTGGTTTTTCCTTATTTTATATTTAAAATATAAATGATTTTAAGATTAAAATCAAGACCTTTTTTTTACTGAATCTTGAACGGAATGCAAGATATTGATGGCTGTCATTGTCACGGGCGGGCGTGTCGTTGACAATTATTATCGTATGCATTTCGACATTTTCTTCTGGGCTGTCTCCGCTGGCGCTTACTGTTGCTTAAAGTCCATTTAAATTTTGTGATTATCCACATCTATAACTTTGCAGACATGGAGCACACGTAGTCTGCCATGTATCAAAGAAGAGTGCACTGTTTTGAACTATCTGCCTAATAGGGACCGTCACCTATGTTTTTATTTACTTTCTTATATCTTTTATTGCTGCTTTCTTTCTTATATCAACGTTATCAAAGAAAGGATCTCCAGACTTTTATCTACACACATCAAAAAAGTCTAAGCAACATGCATGATATTACAAATTTACCATTTATATTAATTTATTTTACCATTTATTTTAATTATAACGTTGTATTTTATTTTTAAAATAATATTTTTAGGGTTCTATGATGTAAAAATAACAGCTGTTTTCTTTATAAGTTCTTTTAATAACAGAAATTAACAATATTAGAATATACAGGTACATAAGAAACTAAACTTTTTTTTTACAAATTGAAATTTCTTAAGAAAATGAATTTATTGTGAAAGAATAGGACAATTTAATACAAAGTATGGCCTCCTCTGCTATTCAGAACTTGTCGGCAACGATTATTCATTGAATTAATGAGACTGTTTATGTCATCTTGCGGTATTCGCTCCCAATGGAATTGTAGCAAATCCTTCAGCTGTTGGGTTGTTGTCACTCCGTCCAAGTCCTTCAAAACACGTCTCTGGAGCATGTCCCATGCGTGCTCGATGGGGTTGAGGTCTGGCGATTGTGCAGGCCAGGGCAATACCTGGATGTTCTCCGTTGCCAAGTATTCACTGGTTCGCCGAGCTGTATGTGAACGCGCATTGTCATGCATTAACGTAAAATCGGAGCCAAAGGTTTGTGCAAATGGATGGACATAAGGTCTGAGAATATCCTCAACGTAATTTTCAGCGTTCATGTTTCCATTTACAAAAACGAGCTCAGTTCGCCTGTTCTTCATAATACCCGCCCATACCATAACTGTTGAGCCGCTGTATGGATGAACTTCCTGAACGCACCTGAGTCTTTCAGTATTTCCGGGTCGACGGTACACTCGCACCCTTCTTGTATCAGGCCTAAACCCGAATCGCGACTCATCGGAAAACATAATTTTATCCCATTGTTCCTGGGTCCATGTTATGCGTTCTCTACACCATTCATTTCGACGAGCGCGATTCCCGTGACGTATCGGTGGGCACCTGATAGGGCGTCGAGCTCGTAGGCCGTACTCATGCAGTCGATTTCGCACAGTTTGGGGACTTACAGTCGGGGTATTTGCCGCTCGACCACCCTTAGGCGAGAATCGCTTGGCACGCGGCGCATGCGATACGTGGGCGTGCCACGAATCGCTTGGCACGCGGCGCATGCGATACGTGGGCGTGCCACGTATCGCATGCGCCGCGTGCCAAGCGATTCTCGCCTAAGGGTGGTCGAGCGGCAAATACCCCGACCGTACATCAACACCACTTGAATTTTGTAGCCTCAAACTTATCTCTCGAGCGGTTAACATCGGCTGGCGTCTTGCAGTCAGTTGTATGTACCGGTCTTGCCGAGTGGTTGTACTCCTTTTACGGCCTGGATGCTGTTCAGCGGGTTCCCCTGTATTATTGTAGCGCTGCCAAAGACGACAAATAACACTTCTATGAATACCAAAATGTCGAGATACCTGAGATTGATTACTTCCCGCTTGCAACATCCCTACAGCTCTTTGCATTTCATCTGCCGTCAAATGACGTCGCTCCATGACGTAAAGAATATCTAACAATTCAATTTTGTCGCCAACTGTATTTAAATGGTTGGTAAAATTATAAAATCAAGACTACAACGTAGCAATTAACATGCACTCAAATTCAAACAAATTCGCAGTCATTTGAATTTTATGAAAAAAAACAAAACAATCGTAATTTTTTTTTTACAACCAGCCAGTATGTCATCAATAACAAAAAAGTTTACTTACCTATACACTTTGAGTGAGTAAATACTTAGAAATTAATTAATATAAATGGTAAATTTGTAATATCATGCATGTTGCTTAGACTTTTTTGATGTGTGTATTTCGCAATTTAATAAGCCAATTTCTTATAGACTTTTACGCAGTTGTCACTATCGTCCTACTTTCCACTTATTTTGAAAATTATAACCTTCTTTGATGTCTGTCAAATCATTGAGTTCATTTGTTTTAATATTATGCAACATAATACATTGTGCAAAATTAATACAGTGTGTTTTTTATTTACGTTCAATGACCGTTGTGGGTAAATACATAAGAATACAATGAGCGGTAGACTAATTATATCCAATAATGATGTTTGTTAGACTAGGTGTCATTTAATTTTATTTTTAGACAAACAATGCATTTGGGGTTATATTATGTATCGCGGGGACAAAGATACGTAGTGTCTGGTCAATCATTAGCGGATCACAGTAACTGTAATGGTAGAGATTCTAATCCGGATCCTTGTATATGACATGCAGACTTTTATTTATAGTGAGTCTTCTTCATTTTCTAAATGTCTCTCCTTTTCTAACATTCTGTTCAATGTCCCAGTCCCAGTACAGGTTCGGATAGAGAAGCTGCTTAAAGGCGAAAACTTAGTCTACTAAGTCTATGTTGCTAACGGTTGGGTTTTCTGTGTACCTACTTATAGTATATTTTCTTTTGTCTTTGTACAGATAATAAAATCAGCAAATTCTCCTTTAGTCGCCTTGACACCGTGTGCTTTTTAATCTATCGTCACTCGAAAATTATCAAAGTATAAACAAATTGTTATCTGTCTGCATTACAGAGCTGTTTGCTCGCGTGTTTGATAATTCATCTACAGGTTACGACCTGTAGTAGCAAGACCTAACGATGAAGTTCTTAATAAGTCTTCTTCCTCTTTATCGTTTGATTAGTGGTCAACCTGATCGAAATCCGTTACTTTAATCTATACCAATATTATAAAAAGGTAAAGTTTGTGTGTTTGTGACGCTGTAGGTAGTAATCTCTGGATCTACTGAACAGATTTAAAAAATTCTTTCTGTGTTGAATAGTCCATTTATCGGGGAGTGTCGTAGGTTATATAGTATCACGCTATAACTAATAGCAGTGGAGCAGTAATGAAATATGTTTAAAAAAGTGACGCGTTTTTTTCGCCACCCAACGAAGTGGAAACGGGTCAGCTAGTAATGTTGTAAAGGACACTAGCTGTAGTATAAGAGATGACCAGTATTTTCTCCTCCAATTGGGAAATGCTTCTGAAAGCTAAGATCACCTAGGTAATCGGTCAGTCAATCAGATTTGGTGCACTGTAGAGTACCGTCGTTTTAGTGCAATATCGCTGCTGTAGCGTACCATCAATTCAGGGTTCTGTTGATACATTAGCCCGTTGATGGAACGTTTTCGATACAGCGACCCTCGATGTAGTGACTGTTGACATTATGAACTAGACTCGTTTCTGCCACCTCACCTAGCAGGTACGAGTATGACTGGGAGGTTATCTGGACTTAAAACCTAGATGTAAAAAAAAAGCTTCGGGCATGAGATTCTCCTACACCTATCCTCTTTGGTTACGGAGTGGTTGCCTATAACCCAGGCAGAAAAATAAACAGTATTATTTATGCTTTCCTAATGCCCGATTTACACATCGACAAGTACAGTGGCGAGTTAAGTAGTATTTTAAAATTAAGTTGATTTAAATAGATCTCCATCCTATATTTTGGCAAGTTAAGTACGAATTAGCCCCCTCTCTCGCGTCTCGCCAACTTAACTTGCCAAAAAATAGGATGGAGATCTATTTAAATCAACGTAATCAGCAACTTACTACTTAACTCGCTACTGTACTTGTCGATGTGTAAATCGGGCATAAGAGAACAATTATAAGCCATCTGACCTATTAAGTTTGGCCTGCCTTTTTCATAAAATACGGTAAGTAAAATTGTAACGGTATTACCAAGAAACATTGACATACTTACTAACATTATACTTTTTTTGTAAACATGTTTGATGACGTTGTGCCATACTTTTTAGTTTAAATAGTTTATAACTACTTTACATTATACGTTTGGATTTTTTCTTCCGACTCCTAAGAGAGAAAGTTTTCGTTTTGGTTGTATTTTATTTTTTTTTTGTTACATCAGGACTCAGTTATTTCTTGGCGAGTTTAATAAAACCTTTTCTTGTTTGATTGGGTTTATTTGTCTTCTATTGTATTCACATGTGCAGTGTTTTTCCTTCTATTCGTGGCAATTACAAAGAGATTCTCCTTGTTCACATTTTGGCCCGCTTAAGCTAGGCGATGAAGAAGTGCCGCTGGGGACTTTGGGTGCACTGGGGGGGTCACCCTTGGGAGCTCCACATACCCCTCCCGTCCCCCGACGAGAGGGGATGCGTAGGCATTTTACCCCAGTGAAACCAAAAAAAAAAGGTGGCGAAAGTGAGAGCTGTCAGCCAACACTGACACTTCAATCTAATTACTAATTGTTAGTCCAATCAGGTCAATCACACATTGCAAATGCAATCACAATGTATTTAAATCCTTTCCTGACCCTTTCTGATAATCCTAAGAAATTGTCATAACATTAAATCAAAGTCCAATAAGCAGGTGTTCATGATAATCATGTTATTATTAAAGAAACCTTTGTAATTATTATAATCTTAATTAATCATATTTATTTATAGATTACTTAGTATTCATTGATTATTTTTAGACAATTAGGTCTTTAGATAATGACTAAATAGGAAATAACAATGATAAATAATGATAATGACTATGAACTATCTCTTCATTATATCTTACAAGTGTTTAAAAATACGGAAAGACAACATAATAATATGGAAAGTTCGTACAAAATATTTTTTTTTTAAATAAATATTCAGGGCCATCTGTACACAGCGCCATTTGTTCTCAAAGACAGCTAGGCCTAACCTGCTTAAGACCTCTGCGTAGCAGCCATGTTATATACCGACTACGCCACAGATGTCGTCAAATTGTCAATCCTCAAATTTTACAACTCAAGAAGATAAAATAGACCTAAAAACTTACGACATAAATATTACTATAATTTAAATACCAATTATCCAATCCATTGTTTAAATTACGATAATATTAGTTATTGAACCGAATCACGGTACGCAGGTCATTTTGTTAAAGAACTTTGTGTTTATCATGCGTACACCAGATATTACTAATTATTGTGAGAATTTAATCTCGTGAACTCGTGCTAGAGGCGTGGTTTTAAGTCCAACACGATATGTCGGTCAATAAATACTATTTATTACACAGTCACATTATCTAGAGACCTCGCTGGAATGCGAACCTTGCGTCCCGTTCTCCTTTCAACCCCCGCGCTTGCTACGGGCGCACCAGTGATTCGTCCGACGCGACGTGACGTCATCGATGGCAGGTCTCGAGATAATGTGACCGGGTAGTACTATGTTCGATAGCTTAGTAGGTAATAGTAGGTATACCGTCTCAAAACGCGTGGTTTAGACTCCAAGAATAATTGGTTCGTAATTTCCTGATTTTGCACGCTCTACTCAGACGGAGTAGAGTAGAGCGTGCTACTCTACTCCGTTTATGCAACATTTTCATCAGAATCAGAATGAAAACAGTCTATCCGAATCTGCCTATCGTCAACATACATAACGCCATCTAGTCCCAAACTAAGCAGAGCTTCTACTATGATACTAGACAACGGATAAACATACTTAAATACTTTTTTTTTTGTTACATGAGCACCTAAGGTTGCTATTGAATCTGCTCTAGGTATATGCCATCTAAATAGTGCAATACAATTATGATGATTTTGATTGATTATTTATTACTTAGGTTTGAGTTTAGTTAACACGAGTTTAAACTCGTGGGTTTGTTGAACTATGACTTTGTATTGTTATCTTTAATGTAATGTAATGTTAAAGTAGAATGTAATCAAACATTATGTTGATTAGAATGTTGTCCTAATCAACGTAATGTTTGTAAGTTTGTATGACATACTAAACAAAGTATTGAACGTAAACAAGGGATTAACGAGAAATACTTTTTACTATTACTTTACTTGACGTTTTGGCACAGGTTACACTGACCGTATTTTTGAAGGTAAGAGAGTAAGTCAGTAAAAGTGGATAATAGGTACTAAAAAGAAATCTCGAAACAAACCCTATGCAAATCCGTAAAATTTAATTCAACTTTTTAAACGCAATTTTGCTAGTGAAATTACAAGAAAGACTTAACAGCTTATGTCTACAATAGGCAGCAAATATCGCTATTTTCAGGCACAATACCTGTACTATACTACCACGTCCCTTTCGAAGCATTATCATCTTATTCACAAAATAAATTAAATGTATGTATTTAATGCTTCTTAAAACTGCATTAACCAGAGTTTAAATTTATAACGTTGTATTTTTAGCAAAATGTCTCAAAAATGTTCACTTGTTTCAGAATTTTTAAGTTAGGTACTTTTAAAAACCTGGACCGGATATTGGTCACAAAGGTAGTCGTGTAAATAGACTTCAATCTAAAAAAAAATTACTGTTATCTAGTATCACGGAATTTTAGAATAATTAACAAATTGTCAAAAGTATAAATAAAATGCAAAAGAAAATAGGACAAAAACCAACATCACGAAGTATTCCCAGGCGGTCACCCATCCAAGTACTAACTTCGCCCGATGTTGCTTAACTTCGGTGATCGGACGAGAACCGGTGTATTCAACATGGTATGGACGTTGGCGAATGAAGGGGCAAAATTTTTGTATATACCGTGCTTACGTACATTTAATTATTTATTATAATTTTATCTTTTTTATTCTTCGGCTGCCCTTATTATTTGGGGTTGTTGGCGCAAATGGCTTTATCTCTTCCTACTTTTCTGTCAGCCGTCATATCATCACTCCCTTTTCTTTCATTTAACACAGTCTATCCATCTTTTCGTCGGCCTTCCTCTTCCTCTCTATCGTCTTTATAAATTCTTCATGTCTGTGTCCATCCGTATGTCCCAGCCACTTTTTTTTTCTAATATCGTACAAGATGACTTTATTTACAACGTTCGGAAATTCCGCGTAGAAAATAACAAGTACCTACTTACATAAATATTTTTATTTTTTATTACGTTCATTATCTATTTGCGTTGTATATTGTTTTGTTTTGCATTTTCTTTATGTGAAAAACAATATGTTATGTTCTTATTATTGGCGTAAATAATTAACGGGAATAATTTTTTTTTTTTTTAACATTGTTATTGTTTTCGTAATACTTACTTGGTTGTTTACAATGTATGTCCCGGTTTTAATGACGTACTGTATCATAACAGTCTATAACCGACCAAACGGTGGGACGAGCTTTCTCATTGTCAATTTGCCTAAATACCAAGCTGGCCAGAATGGTTGTATCATGTTTTATGTCAAGTTATCTTTTTTCTCCGTGTGGTGCTGGTGACGGAGCAAGAATACAGTGTGTCACTACCCCATTTCATTCCATGGGTGTCGTAAAAACCGACTATCCGTGAATATTATCTTTACGTAATAAAAAGAAGGAAAACTTGAAATTAAACCCTATACCAATCCGTTTGGCCAGCGTGGTATTAGTAGGCCAAGTATCCCTCCGGAACAGGAGGAGGCCCGTCCCAGCAGTGGGACATTAATGGGCTGTAGGATGATACAGGCCGGGAATTAATTTAAAATATCCAGAGAGTTCTCTTATCTTGATAGCAACAATTTTATTTGATTTTTATTAAGTATCCATTAAACTATGATTGAGTATGTAACAACGATCTCTTTTATTATTTATGTTAGTTAATGATTTATATAATAAAATATTAATTAATATCTAATTATGAAGTTAAATTCTTTCCGTATATTGTGTAAAATTTCATAACATTTTGTCTTTATAGACTCTTAATTTACTACTGGATGGTATTTAATTTTTTATTAACTCGTAGACCCCATACTGAGTTTTTTTAAGCGTTAAACTGTTACTACGAGTTTTGACCCACGTGATTACGTTAGCCATCCCAGAGCATAACGAAACCGTTGCCTAGACTATCTGACCTAAGCTTAAGTCCTATTGCTCTGTAATTTACTATACCGTATTCATCCTTACTTGATTTATTTTGTCAACAAACACCACATATTGCAAATTCACTAGTTTTTACATCAATCGCACACTTTGATATGGATGAAAATATCTGGAAAGTAGCATTAACCGTTTATGCAATAGAAAACACGTAAATCACTTTGATTTATCCACTATCTTTCTTAAATTTTAAATAAATATAATTTTTTCCAACGTAAAATTTCACAGATAAAATTAAATTTATCATTTGACATTTGTAGATTATAGAACTTTGTCCTTGATTCCTATACATTTTTCAAAGATTAAAGACTAAAGTCTTTAGTCTGTGGTTGACACGACGCCATATATGTTTACGTTTTATAGCAAGTCCGTTTAAATAGACAGTAGCTACTGCAACTATTCCACCTACACATATTAACACTTTCATGCAACAGCTTAGTAGATAAAGCAGGCACAGCTATGGCACCGACTTAGACGGTCTCCTAAAATGACCTAACCACCTGGTAAAAAAAAAACCGGTCAAGTGCGAGTCCGACTCGCGCACCGAGGGTTCCGTACAAACCTATTTATTTTCCCGCCAAATTGTGATAACGTCAGGATTCAGCTGTTTAAATACTATTTTTCCCGCCAAAACTCAATGACGAAAATATTTTTTGACAGCTGAGTCGTGCACTAAGCTGTCAAAAAATATTTTCCCGCCAAAATACTATGACGTCACAAATTATGTGACGTCACGATTCATCTGTCAAAAATTCAATGACGTCACGACTTAGCTGTCAAAATATATTTTCCCGCCAAAATTCTGTGACGTCACGACTCATCTGTCAAAAATTCTATGACGTCACTCCTATCTGTCAAAATTGACAGCTGTCAAAAGTGACAACTGTCAAAGTGACAGAGGTCTCAAATATTTTCCCGCCAAAATAATACGTCGTCGGAATTTGACTGGACGCCATGACGCCATGGTTGAGCTGTCATTTATATATTTTTTACAAATTGATTTTTCGAAGATTTTGTGATGCAGAAGAGATGCAGTTTTGTTTTGCAAGTTCGTCGTCAGTAAATTAATATGAATAAATATGCAAGTGATTGGTGAATAGCTGGTGGCATTGTGGTCCTGCTGTTCCTGTCTCCATTTTACGCGTTCCCGTCAAGTTCTCAAGAAAGACAATGAAAAGTGAAGCATCGACTTTTTAATGTTATTTTTTATGTTACTTTTATACTTACTTTTACTTATACTGAATGTAATATCTCTCACTTGACACTGGCAAAATATGTAACTATGTTCATGAGGCCATTAATAAATAAATAATAATACGTCGTCATCGTAATCGACAAATCATCTGTCAAAAATTCTGTGATGTCACGACTCATCTGTCAAAAATTCAATGACGTCACGACTTAGCTGTCAAAATATATTTTCCCGCCAAAAGTCTGTAACGTCACGACTCATCTGTCAAAAATTCTATGACGTCACGCCTATCTGTCAAAATTGACAGCTGTCAAAGTGACAGAGGTTTCTTATATTTGCCCGCCAAAATAATATGACGTCACAAATCATATTCTGTCAAAAATTCTGTGACGTCACAACTCATCTGTCAAAAATTCAAAAATTCAATGACGTCACGACTCAACTGTCAAAAAATATTTTCCCGCCAAAATTCTGTGACGTCACGACTCATCTGTCAAAATTCTATGACGTCACGGGTCACGTGACCAAAATTCTATGACGTCACAGGTCACGTGACTCAGCTTTCCCGCCAAAATTCTATGAAATCAAAATATAATATGATTGAAGTAAAAATTTAAGGTTTTCGGAATTTTCCCATTACATGTACAACAAGACCTTGCTTCATGCCAAATTTCAAGGTTGTAGGTAGACTGGAAGTACTCTGTAGGTTTTTGCCTTTACCCCTCTAAATTTTCGACAAAAACGGCAATATCTCTTGATTGCGTTGGATTAGCAGTTTGATTTTTTTACGGCACTAAGAGGCAACAAGCCTTAGTATTTGGTGAAAATTTCAGCTTGATACCTCCACGCGTTCCTGAGATAAATGGTCTTGACAGACAGACGGACGGACGGACGGACGGACAGACGGACGGACGGACAACTAAGTGATCCTATAAGGGTTCCGTTTTTTCAAAACTGGTACGGAACCCTAAAAAGAAAAAATGCGTGAAGTCTTTATGTCATAGTTCGGTCAACGACTTTATTTCCGCGAACTAGTGTCACCCTTAACCTTTCATATCGATTTTATACTCGAGAATCGATGTCAAGGCCTCACCCCTAACCCAGTAACGAGTATCGAGTAAATTCCAATGAACTATAATATTTTATTGACTTTTCGTTCTCGGGAAATTCGTGATTCAGTTTTTCTGATAACTGAAAGTTTGTTTTAATCGTTTGTGAGAATCTCGTGTGGCCTAACCATATAATACATAATTAGGTTCATAGAATTAGAATTGTAAAGTGTGTGACCTTTTTTAATTGTAGTATTTACTATTGGTAGAGTCGGTAAAGAAAAAAAAAATGTATGAATTTATATGTGTAAGTATATTCAGTGTATAAGGAGACTAATTAGGAAATAAAATGAAGGAATACTTGAAATTAAACCCTATACCAATCCGTCTGGCCAGCGTGGTATTAGTAGGCCAAGTATCCCTCCGTCCCGGTAGGAGGCTCGTCCCTGCATTGGGACATTAATGGGCTGTTATGATGATTTAAAGCTTATTTATAACAACGTTGTTTGAATGTTATGAGGAAAAAGCTTCAAGTACAAACTAACTCAGTTACCAAGCGGTAAACTTGTGTTAAAATGTTTAAACTTTTTTCTCATAGAGTTTGGAAATATCAGAGCAAAGCTAATCCGCTACTAATTTAATAAAAATATATTCCTCACACATCCACACAACGCCATCTAGTCCCAAACTAAGCAAAGCTTGTACTATGGGTACTAGACAACGGATAAACATACTTTTAAGTACATACATATTATACATGGAAAACACCCACACCAATGCATACAATCATGTTCATGCACATAAAGATTTGCATTGAGCGGGAATGGAACCCGAGACCTCTGCGTAGCAGTCATGTTATATAACCACTACGCCACAGAGGTCGCCAAAGTAATAAGTGTTCTAGACACAAGCTGACCAATAGTCCTGTAATTAAAATGTCTTTACTGTATTCTTCCACATTAACATAGTAACATTTTTGCATTACTTGTGAGTGGGTTAAACTGCCACAGCGGTGGTACCTACTGATCTCTTGCTAAATAATAAATAATCTTAATAAATTACCTTAATCTCTAATGATCTCATTGTAGCTTCACATGCATCATGTTTAATTTAGGCAATTGATAATAAATATTGTTTTAAAGCATATTATTATATACTTTTAGGCACATACATACTGATTAAATAAGATATGTACGATCTCACAGTCAAACTGCATACGCAGTTTTGCGAGACTTTGACTAGAAACCTACTTCCTGGCAAAAATTGCAATAATTCTTGTCAGGATACAAATGCTAAATACTGTGACATACATATCGGTTGCTGTGGCTCCGTTAAGCCCGATTTACACATCGACAAGTACAGTAGCGAGTTAAGTAGTAAGTTGTTGATTAAGTTGATTTGAATAGATCTCCATCCTATTACTTAATTACTACTTAACTCGCTACTGTACTTGTCGATGTGTAAATCGGGCTTTATTGCTGAAGCAGAGTTCTTTTAACCGTTCAGTATACTCTATTTTATGTACGGTTGTCGTTCAAACATTTTTTTTGTTGACCGTACCTAATTCCGATACCAATGAAAACATTAAAGTCATTAAATTACATTTATTGGTTTGTTACAACGAAAAAGGTTATTAAATATTCATGACCTCTGTGGCGTGATAGTAGGTACCTGTATTATTGAGAATGCTACGCAAAATTATCGTGTTTGCTTCCCTTCATTATAACAGTCCATTCGGGCCTTCTCCCGGGAATGCCGTCCCGGGCATACCCTTCTAAACAAGCTTCCATATTTATGGTACTTATCTATAGTCTTCTGGTATCCATATTACGTATCATTATAACAGCCCATTAATGTCCCACTGCAGGGACGGGCCTCCTCCCGGGTCAAAGGGATACTTGGTCTACTAATACCACGCTGACCAGACGGATTGGTATAGGGTTTAATTTCAAGTTTTCCTTCTTTTTACTTCGTAAAATTAATATTTACGTATTGTCCCTTAGTCGGTTTTTACGACACCCATGGTATGAGATGGGGTCGTGACATATTGTATTTTTACTCCGTCACCACACGGAGAATTTTGCAAGCTACGCACACAATAAAATATGCCGCGGCATTGAAAGGGATTTTTCAATGCCGCGGCATCATTTTAAAGCATAGCAATTTATGTCGTATTTTTGTAACAGTACGGTTGAATTTGAATTAGTAAAAATTAAAATTCTTTGCCGTGCCGTCCAGGTCTGCGTTAGCCATTATCTGTCCCACACAATCATCATAACAGCCCATTGCAGGGACGGGCCTCCTCCCGTGACGGAGGGATACTTGGCCTACTAATATAAATAATGCTTCTATTTATTGTGTCTTACTGTTTTTATTATACACTTACTCTATCACAGTGGTAGTTTGCAGGGTCTTATAGCTGGATTCGTGTAGTAGACTATTTCGGAAAATTGTTAGTCTGAGCCTGTTTAAGCCCGTTTATTAAAGCCCTCGCAACATGAAGTTCAAGATAAAGTACGTAAGATGCCTATCTAAAAAATTAAAAGGCTTATATTCTATCATTCCAAAAAATATTTACGTTTTCACCTGTACAAAACAAATACAGATAAAAAAAACAACGTAATTATTTACCGTTATCTAAATAGAGAAGAAATCTATGACATATTTTTACTATAAATACTTTTTTTTATCTAACAGTTCGTTATCAAGCCCCCCAATGTTATCCGATAATTATTGATATGTGTTATCTAAAATCGCCTTTATCGCAAAATGAATAAGGTGCATAATATTTTGAATGTAGGTATATGTGATGCGTAATTTCGATCAGTTGTCGAGTTTCAACTTTGGACCGAGGTTATTACACTTGTTTTGTTATTTCATCGACCTTGATAAGGGACAAAGAAATTTTTTTTGGCAAATTATTTATTTATGTATGTTTTGTGCATTATGGTAAATCCGAATTCGTCCAAAATAACCTTTTCAGGCATCATCATCATTATATCAGTCACTAGACATCCACTGATTGATATAGCCTCCTCTAAATATTTCCATCCTTGCTCAGTCTTGTGCCTCCCTCATCCATCGGTTTCCCGCCGTCCTAACTAGGTCGTCGAACCATCGTGTGAGAGCGTTCAACATTCCCTCTTGTTTTGTCTGAATGAACGAAGCTGTGTCCGTTTAGGTAACTCTGTTAAGAGCCTGCAATTATAAAGAAATCTCACCATACAAAATACTAATGTAGCCAACCAATCTAAGGGTTGTAGCACATGTAACGTAAAGTAAACGAATCGGCACCCACCTCGCCTTTTTCCTCGATGTCAAACGTCAAAAATTCGATTACGTTACGATTCTGATTAGTGTGCGTTGCAGTAAGGATTTTCATACAAATAATACTGAACGGCTCGAGTTGATACGGTGCCGATCCGTTTACGTTACGTTGATGTACTACGACCCTTAAGGATCAACATTTCGTTCTTTATTTCGTAGGGATCGATGACCGTAAGGATATTCGTTACCAATTCATCATCATCATTATCATCATATCAGCCAATTGACTTCCACTGCTGAACATAGGCCTCCTGTAAATACTTGCACCTTGAGCGGTCTCGTAACCAATTTAGAGAGAAATAGTTTTTTTAAATTATTTATTGTTAACTAGGTACCGCACAAGGGATCATGCCCTGTTTTGCGGGAAATTTACAAAAAACAACTTAACGAACACAAATAGCATTAGTCCGTGTGGTGACGGAGTAAGAATACAATATGTCACAACCCCATCTCATCCCATGGATAAAAACCGACTAAGAGAATAACCGTAATTATTATCTTTACCAAGTAAATGAAGGAAATTTGAAATTAAACCCTGTACCAATTTGTCAGGCTAGCATGGTATTAGTAGGTCAAGTATCCCTCCTTCACTGGAGGAGGCCCGTCCCTGCAGTGGGACATCATTGGGCTGTTATGATGAAAGAGGATTCAGAGACAGGACGATAAATTATGGAGCACAATGCGACCTCTCTCTGCATGCTAACCGTGACCAAAGCATTAAGCTGAAACTAGTTGGTTTAGCCAGTTTTTCATACATGTGGCATAGTTTGCGGTGGACGCACATGTATGAAAAACTGGCTCAACTATGCGAGCTAAGCTAAACCAACTTAGTTTAGCCGGGCGGTGGACGTTCGGCCCGCCTAACAACTGCAATCAGTAACAGGTTATCAATCTATTTACTTACTACAGTTTAACTAATATAAGCGTATAATTTCATCATAATTTCCACTGATACGCCCACATTTATATGTCCTACTTGTTAAGCGTGTAATGTAATCAATCTGTGTTATGTACTGTATATATAGATAAACTACGTCTGTGAGCTATAAAGTGGTTGTAGTCTAAGAAATAAAATCGTTTTTATAATTGTCTGTTTCATGCAACAGACTAAAGGCTCTTATAATAGCCTTACGGCAGTATTTATAATGTCGAGCGTTCGCCGCTCGGCAAGATTTGTATGAAAACAAACGAACGTTGCTTTGGTCGTTCGAAAAAGAGCCTTAAAGGAGATTTGACAAATTTATATTATGTCTCCTAATAAATATCCTTTATGCAATAAATAAAGTTATAAGAAATTCTAAATTGACTATAACTACTATGCCAGATATGTAAACATTTATTTAGATAAGTATATAAGATTACTTAGACAAAACTTATGCTTACATTGCATGACTTAGCGGTATTAATCGTTTATCTTAGCCATTATAACTTAACAAGATAAGTGTTATCTTATATTATTTCTTTTGCAATATTACTACATAAATATCAATAAATAATCATATCTAATGTAGTTTTAAATATTGATCCATTTGACGACCTATTTATAATACAATATAATATTTTTACACACTTTTCCGTGTGGTGACGGAGTAAGAATAGAATATGTCACCACCCCATCTCATCCCATGGGTGTCGTAAAAACCGACTGAGGGACTATCTGTGAATATTATCTTTACGAAATAAAAAAAAGGAAAACTTGAAATTAAACCCTATACCAATACGTCTGGCCAGCGTGGTATTAGTAGGCCAAGTATCACTCCGTCACGGGAGGAGGCCCGTCCCTGCAGTGGGACATTATTGGACTGTTATGATGATGTGATGATGATTTACACAACGCCTTGTTGTTCCATACTAAGTAGTGCTTATACAATGGATACAATATAGGAAGGTATACATAATTATTATTAATTTTGAAAATACTTGCAAACATTCAGTCCATACATTAATTATTGTTAATGCACAAAAAGAAAATTGCATTAAGCGGGAATCTAAACCGAGACCTCTACGTAGCCACAGTGTAATATAACTATAATTACGACAGAAGATGTAAAAAAAAATGAAAATTTCCTTAGTATAGGTGTTAAAATGCAATATCACTTAAACTCATCTAAAAATATTGAGAATCATTCTGTTAATTTCTTATTAAATTAGTGGTCAATAATACACCATTAGCGTAATATATCAATATAAACAGAATTCACATATAAATATGATTGTTTAAGTAATATAATTAAATTATCACTAAAACAGGGGAGACATCAGTCTCTTGAAAAGCATTGAGTCATGGTGGCATAGTATTGCCATGCCGTCAAGCTATTACGTGTACTTACGGTATTTTATGTCTAAAGAAAGTTTACCTCTTTTAAATTGTTACAGTAGGTATACTTAAGTGTCACAATATCTTTTAATTACGTTGATTTTTGTCGACAATCACTCCGCGGACGCTGTTATGCAAGTGTTCCGTCCTATCACGCGATGGACCCGCACGGAGAATCCATTGAATGCTAAGATTAGGTCTTATTCACGGATGTGATGAAGAGCCTTAAGAGAGGAGGAGCAGGAGTTTTCAGATAGTTTTGGTAAAGCCTAGTACCTACCTAGGAGTCCGATATTATCGTCTTATTGAATCCCAGACTAAGATTGTGTACACCCAAAGCATGCCCTTCCCGTAAAAATTCGTCTGCGCTGTTCATTAACAGAACACCTGATTCCCCACATACGAGTGACGTGGCGGTCAAACTACTATCTGCACAACAAACATGATAGACGGACATACCGTCACAGAATAAACAATAGTAGTAGTACATTGACACAATACCATAGAGACAATGATGCAACGTGTCAATGACCGCAACCTGTTGAGCCTTATCGTTTGTAAGCTTTAGAGTACCCTGTCTGTTATCTAAGCTTATTAATATTTTATAAATAGGTTAGATTTTTATAAATGTAGCTTTTTCCCGTATATAGGAGTATAATCATATCAAACGTCCCCTGCTGGAAAGAGGCCTTCTTTAAATACCTCTACCCTTCGCGATCCTGTGCTTCCGTCATCCATCGTCTCGTTCTGGTTTAGCTCTTCCGCCGTCCTAACTAGGTCGCCTGTTCATCGAGGGTATAATAAACATTTGTAATTATGTATATCGACGCAAGCGTTTCAGTATTTTTCTCACAATCATCGATGATTTGAACTTTGAAACTTTGTGTTACAGTGGACTCAAGAGTCTTTAGAGGCCAGAGGCAACGTCTTTTGCATGGTCTCTTGTTAACCAGGATCAACGGCCACATAAAATTGAGCATTCCACTCAAATGATATAAAGGAAAGTTCGCAGTATATAAGAAAATGTTTACATAAAACTGAAGGTATGCCAAACAATCTTATCAGCTTAATATTAGTTCGCTAAGCTTCTTTCCGTCACTAGAGGACATCTATCTCTGCAATGGGTCGTTAGTAGGATGTAATAATGATGTCAATAATAACATGATAGTAATAAAAACAACAGTTATTTCGTTACGTAGAATAGTTATCTTTATCTACTTGAACAAAAACATGTCAACAAGTTATTTAGCACTGATAGGCAATCTATTTGAGCTATATTTGGGAAATCCGGCAACTGATTATTCATAAACAGTGTGATTTGAAGAAATGGGTATTTTTATTTATTTGGCATGAATAATTAGTTTGTAGTATTATCTTAAGTCCTGACTTCAAGCAGTCTATTTTGGGCCAGAATGTGCTTATATCTGTCCTAAGAAATGTTTGACATAGAGAATACTATCATAGAGCTATGCTGGGTTTCCCTGCACGAGTGGAGAAATGCGGAGATCAAAGACAGTGCTAACGATTGCCTAATTTAAATGGCAACAAATAGTCAAAACCGTTAGTGGAAGGTAAGTAAATGTTACTATAGTGTGAATGATTTCCTTGATGACCGTGACTTGTAGAATTAGAAACCATTGGATAATTTGTAATTGTAAATTAATGATAATGCTGACTTATGTATGTTTGACCATTTAATAATATTAATGACTGTATATTTCATAATTTGTAATTTAATAATGTTAATGACTATTTTGTAGGTATATCTGACAAATTGTGTTTTAATAACATTGATGACACTTGTTTTATTGATAACTAGCTGCTGTGCCCGCGACTTCGTTCGCGTGGCGGATGTTACTTACTTCGCATTTCGATTTAATACTGAAAAATCGTTTTTTAAACCTTATAACAAACAGATATACCTACAAACGAATTGTAAAATTAACGAACGAACCAAAACCTTTTCAAAAACAGACCTTTACAAAGACAGATCTATGAAGACTGCGTCTAAACTTATGCTGAAAGACATGAGCGAACGTCATTCTTTCAAGGAAAATTTTAACACCGCGATACTGAAAATGACGTCACAGGCACAATTCCATCTGTTGTCAAATTTGTAAGTTAAAATAAATGACATCGCTTATTTCATCATAACAGCCCATTAATGTCCCACTGCAAGGACGCGCCTCCTTCCGTGACGGAGAGATACTTGGCCTACTAATACCACGCAGGTCAGTCGGATTGGTATAGAGTTTAATTTCAAGTTTTCCTTCATTTTTATTTCGTAAAGATAATATTCACCGATAGTCCCTTAGTCGGTTTTACGCCACCCATGGGATGTGATGGGGAGGTGACATATTGTATTCTTACTCCGTCACCACACGGATAATCGCTAATTAATTATGAATGAATACATTTGCACGCTACGTTATGGTGCGGCAGAATTACCTGCCTCGGTGGCCCGGCGGTCGCATTACATGGCTGGCGTGCATGAGGTCGCGGGTTCGATTCCCATGGAGGACAATTGTGATACACAAACTATTGTCCTTAGTCTGGATGTTCTTTGTGTCCGTTAAATTGATATTTTTAAAGGCTAGTGTAGGATTTGTCTTTTGTAAAAAAAAATGCTGAAATAAATTATTGTACCTAACACCTTTTTACTATCTAGCAAAAAATATTTGACTAACTTAGACTCGACTATATTATCCGATTTTGATGAAACATACCTCAGTTTAAGCCTAATAAGAAAGGCTACAATACAATGTATTGGTCTTAAGATTATATTTTAATTCGTTTTAAAGATGTGCGGTAACAAACAGACAGACAGACAGATAGACATTAATTCTAAAAATTGTAAGTGTGTAGTGTTATTGCTTTTTGACTTTTTTCTAGATTTTATAGATAATTTTTATCTGAATTTTCGAAAAGAACAGACATTTCGACCTCTACAGTTTTATTATAGTATAGAAGATAGATAGATTACCTGCTTTAAAACTAATACCTAAAAACTACGTATCTATGTATTTTAATATCTAAAGTGCGCTTATTCCGAGAATAGTCAATAAGAACCACGTCCGTTCGCATTAAGAGTCAATGTGAATGAAATTATATAGATGTACCGGTTGGCCGTTTCGGACGTTAAACAAAAATCAACCGTACAGCCGTACTCATACTGGCGCAGCGACATTTGGAAATTTTCTTTCATCTATATCTTGTGTGTTTAAAAACCGATTTCTATATTTTTTTTTTATGAATAAGATATTAAAGTGTACTTTTGAAATATGGGAGTTTGAAAAAGATATGTCTATGCAAATTACAATATATTTATGTATTTAATACACTTTGAAGAAAACCCTAACGATTAAACACGTTATTGTGGCTAATATATAAAAGATAGATATATACTATTAAGGACTTTTTTGTACATCTTTTGAAGACCATTATTTTTGTAATACATATTTTTGGCGTATGATCAACGTATGCGATGATAAGAGCTCGAACGCGCGTTTTTTCAACCGACTTGCTTCAAATATTTCGTCACTGCTCAGCTCCTATGTGTCTTAGCGTTATGTTATACAGCCTATAACCTGCCCGGGAGTATGGACTACAATTGTACCAAGTTTGGTTAAAATGCCTTCAGTAGTTTTTGACCCATGCGTGCACATACAGACAGACAGACAGACAAAAAATTTATTGATTGCATTTTTGGCATTAGTATCGATCACCATTCATCCTCCAATATTAATTTTTAACATATATTCAATGTACAGAATTGATCTCTCTACAGTTTTATTATATAGTATAGATTTGTAATTTAGTAACTACACTGTTTAAATTTTAACATTTATAATCAATAAGATGGTATATTGTATCTCGTTCTATTACATTCTCTCATGGGCGAACTTTAGTAATATTAAGTATAACATAATGTATAAATAATTCCAAAGCATGGGTAACGAAGTGCTCATAAACAATTTGTATGTCTCCAATTTATAGACCCAGCGTGTTGAAACCTATCAATGTATTCACCAACAATAATGTACACATGTTTGGACAAATAAACTTATTTGATTTGATTTGATTTGATTTGATTTGAAGGGGCAGAAAGGTTCTGGTAGGGCCACCTGACGACTGATTGGCCAGCGACCTTGACGTTGTAGTCTGATAGATGAGGTAGGAACATAATCGCACGCTGTTGAAGAGTTGACTTAGGTCTGAATCCAACAGTCAGTGAACGTCTTTTCGCAAGTGGTGCAAAAGTGCAGTCCCAAGGGGTACAAACATAGGTCTAGGAATTGCTACTAATAAGCATTGCTACAGATAAGCTATGCTTTCAATAGGATATGCTAAATAGGATTTTTATTTTGTTTAAAGGGCTTAGGAGTAATTTGCATTTAACCATGTGTTCCAAACCCATTATTGCCCGTAGTTTTCGTACCGAACATACATTCATTCACTTTTAAATCATCTTGCGTTTATTTGCTGTTTCAGTCCATGAATATTATGTTTGTGTGAGAGTGTGTGTGAGAGATGCTGTAAATGTGTTTGTGTTTGCAAACCACAACAAACACAACTATCAAACAAACATAAATATATTTATCCTCATGACTTGCGTTTATATAAATAGCGGTACAAACAATATGAATGATGAAACAGTTGCACAATACATTGTGAATATTAGTAAGCTCCCTTATTTAAATCATCACTCTTTTAACAAAAAGTTTGACCGAAATAATATCGAAAGTGCACAAGGTCGGGCTACTATTTACCTAACAGTAATTAAAACTTTGTACGTGTTTACCTTAGATTTTGTTTCATTGCATAATTCAGTTTTCTTCTATTATTATTAAAATTGTGGAACGCAATAAAGAATTGAGTATTGCAAAATTTATGAAAATGAATTGAATGTAAACAATATGTACCTACTTATTATAAACTAGCTGCTGTGCCCGCGACTTCGTTCGCGTGGCGGATGTTACTTACTTCGCATTTCGATTTAATACTGAAAAATCGTTTTTTAAACCTTATAACAAACAGATATACCTACAAACGAATTGTAAAATTAACGAACGAACCAAAACCTTTTCAAAAACAGACCTTTACAAAGACAGATCTATGAAGACTGCGTCTAAACTTATGCTGAAAGACATGAGCGAACGTCATTCTTTCAAGGAAAATTTTAACACCGCGATACTGAAAATGACGTCACAGGCACAATTCCATCTGTTGTCAAATTTGTAAGTTAAAATAAATGACATCGCTTATTTCATCATAACAGCCCATTAATGTCCCACTGCAAGGACGCGCCTCCTTCCGTGACGGAGAGATACTTGGCCTACTAATACCACGCAGGTCAGTCGGATTGGTATAGAGTTTAATTTCAAGTTTTCCTTCATTTTTATTTCGTAAAGATAATATTCACCGATAGTCCCTTAGTCGGTTTTACGCCACCCATGGGATGAGATGGGGAGGTGACATATTGTATTCTTACTCCGTCACCACACGGATAATCGCTAATTAATTATGAATGAATACATTTGCACGCTACGTTATGGTGCGGCAGAATTACCTGCCTCGGTGGCCCGGCGGTCGCATTACATGGCTGGCGTGCATGAGGTCGCGGGTTCGATTCCCATGGAGGACAATTGTGATACACAAACTATTGTCCTTAGTCTGGATGTTCTTTGTGTCCGTTAAATTGATATTTTTAAAGGCTAGTGTAGGATTTGTCTTTTGTAAAAAAAAATGCTGAAATAAATTATTGTACCTAACACCTTTTTACTATCTAGCAAAAAATATTTGACTAACTTAGACTCGACTATATTATCCGATTTTGATGAAACATACCTCAGTTTAAGCCTAATAAGAAAGGCTACAATACAATGTATTGGTCTTAAGATTATATTTTAATTCGTTTTAAAGATGTGCGGTAACAAACAGACAGACAGACAGATAGACATTAATTCTAAAAATTGTAAGTGTGTAGTGTTATTGCTTTTTGACTTTTTTCTAGATTTTATAGATAATTTTTATCTGAATTTTCGAAAAGAACAGACATTTCGACCTCTACAGTTTTATTATAGTATAGAAGATAGATAGATTACCTGCTTTAAAACTAATACCTAAAAACTACGTATCTATGTATTTTAATATCTAAAGTGCGCTTATTCCGAGAATAGTCAATAAGAACCACGTCCGTTCGCATTAAGAGTCAATGTGAATGAAATTATATAGATGTACCGGTTGGCCGTTTCGGACGTTAAACAAAAATCAACCGTACAGCCGTACTCATACTGGCGCATCGACATTTGGAAATTTTCTTTCATCTATATCTTGTGTGTTTAAAAACCGATTTCTATATTTTTTTTTTATGAATAAGATATTAAAGTGTACTTTTGAAATATGGGAGTTTGAAAAAGATATGTCTATGCAAATTACAATATATTTATGTATTTAATACACTTTGAAGAAAACCCTAACGATTAAACACGTTATTGTGGCTAATATATAAAAGATAGATATATACTATTAAGGACTTTTTTGTACATCTTTTGAAGACCATTATTTTTGTAATACATATTTTTGGCGTATGATCAACGTATGCGATGATAAGAGCTCGAACGCGCGTTTTTTCAACCGACTTGCTTCAAATATTTCGTCACTGCTCAGCTCCTATGTGTCTTAGCGTTATGTTATACAGCCTATAACCTGCCCGGGAGTATGGACTACAATTGTACCAAGTTTGGTTAAAATGCCTTTAGTAGTTTTTGACCCATGCGTGCACATACAGACAGACAGACAGACAGACAGACAGACAGACAAAAAATTTATTGATTGCATTTTTGGCATTAGTATCGATCACCATTCATCCTCCAATATTAATTTTTAACATATATTCAATGTACAGAATTGATCTCTCTACAGTTTTATTATATAGTATAGATATAGATATAGATATAGATTATCATACTGCAATGCATTTTCTGTTTGATAGTACAAAATCTGGGCAATCGCGAATCTGATGTGTTGAGAATCTGGTGAGTTGCGAATCTGGTGAATTGAGAATCTGGTAAACTGCTCCTGAGGGGTAAAATTACCCGCGAAACAGGCTTCTCCATCTAGGAATCCTTGGTGCGGTAGCTGTCTTAAGTATTAAAAAAAAAAAACATTTACAATCTTTGTTCCCTAATGACAAGATTGTTCTCATAACCGATTTAATGATTCGCGATGTTGCAAGACTTGTACAAAAAGTAGTACTTAAGTATAAAAACTGATGCGTTGTGGTTTTTGCTTCCACGCAATTTTATAAAACGTGGAGGTCCAACGTGGAACTTATGATGAAATTTATTGCTTTTAATAGAAACTAAGCTTTTAAAACTATTATGTACTACTGAACTTAAAAACTTAACTTGGTTTCGATTCCCGCTCAATGCAAATCTTTGTGTGCATGAACATGCTTGTTTGCATTGGTCTGAGTGTTTTCTATGTATAATATAAGTATTTACAAAAAAAGTATTTAAGTACTTATGTTTAGCTTCAATTTTAAGTAAACGACGATTTCAAACAATTTGTAATAAATTTTATGAAATAAAGTACATATTTTGAAATTATGCTTTGTCTAGTACCCATAGTACAAGCTTTGCTTAGTTTGGGACTAGATGGCGTTGTGGGAATGTGTGAGGATTATTTATTTTATTACTTTTTCATACAAAGAGCAAAAAAGATGCTTAACTAAAGGTCAAACTCATTGTGTATCCTATACAAAGTCAACGTAAGATATTAAAAGTACCAAATACCGTTGTTTTTACAGCCACGCAATTTTCTCATACGTGGAGGTTTAACGTGGCTTTTATGATGAAACAATATTGATTTTATTAGATATTAACTTATCGTTATTGCAAACATAATTGTTACTAATTTTGGTTGTTCAGAATGACTCACTTCAGGTATATTAGGGCTGATCTGGAACTGGGCTTCAGTTAAAGGACATAAAACGCACCCAAGGAATAATATTATGTGGATCACACAAAAAAAGTTATTGCATTTCGTCGATTTGAAATGCGACCTCGCACGCGGCAAGCTCTTGTAAAACCATTTTGCCACCGAAGCAGTTGAGTTTATTTAATTAGCACATCGCACTTTGTGGTGACGGAGTAAGAATACAATATGTCACCACCCCATCTCATCCCATGGGTGTCGTAAAAACCGACTAAGAGGCTATCCGTGAATATTATTTTTACGAAATAAAAAGAAGGAATAGGTACTTGAAATTAAACCCTATACCAATCCGTTTGGCCAGCGTGGTATTAGTAGGCCAAGTATCCCGTCACGGGAGGAGGCCTGTCCCTGTAGTGGGACATTAATGGGCAGTTATGATGATGATGATGATAATAATTCCTTTAAACAATGTACCTACACTTGTGATACAGTTTTGTAAGTAGCACTGTAGTATCACAACAAGAGATAAACTACCAAATATCCGTTAGTCCAAATTGTGAATGGACTTGGGGACTCCCGAGTTCGGGTATTACCAGGACGTGACTATCAATGTTGCATCCTTCCATTGTCTGCGCAGATAAAGCATGTACAAAAACTTATTTAAATGTTTAAGAGGAAAAATGTAGGTAGCATTTGAATTACATACTATAGACCGACCGCTTATCTCAGTCCCCGCCTGCGGTATGAAAGGGACGAGGGAGCGGGGTAGCGGTGTCCGTTATGGTAGCGTACACAAGAGCTATATCGAGTTGTTTACTATGCCAAATAAAATAAGTTTTTACAATAAAAAAAAACCGATTTCAAAGACAAAAATTGCACTAAAAAGTAAAAAATAATTAGTTGTATTTTGGTTTTACAACATTAAATCAGACATTCTTTTTACTTAATTATAATCTAAAGAATAGGTTCTTTTAATTATTGTAAAAAGTATTGTTAAGGATATTTCTTGAAGAGTCTACAAATATATTTATTTGAAGATTCTTTAAAATATAATCAAATAATGTAATATTATTGTTATTTTTGGAGTAATGTGACAGCCACGATAGTTATATTCTATATTTTATTCCTGACTATAAATTTAAAGAAATATGATGTCGTGTTATACACTGACTAAAGACTAAGATGAGAAATAAGTACTACGAATCAAAGACAATTACTTAAAATTCTCATGCGAAAATGAAACGGCCATGTTTGTTTTAAATAAAATATTTATCAAATTAAAAACTATTTAAAGTGATCAGAATGTGTTAGACAAAACTCTATTGCCTTTTCTAACGACTTTGTAGACAACATTTTGCATTATTGATCCTATTCACGAATTACGATTTTTTTCAATTGACGGTGCTGGTTAGCCCCATAAACGCCCATAAGTTATGGAAAGCTTTAATCAGTTACTAAATAGGTATATTAAAACGTTTGAACGTGACACAGGTATTTTAAAATATATTTATTTAAATATGATAAAAATAGTTATTTAATATTTGTTTAATTTTATAAACAATCAACAACTTTATGTCAAACCCCGGACTCATAAACGCAACTTAAATTTTAGTCAATTGATAAGCTTAAATTTTTACGGTTTTGTTTGGCTTAAGGTTGGTTTTGCTAACAAAAAACTCGCTAAACAGTGATTAAATTTTAGAGATTTTTATAAGTAAGGGGGTTAATGTCGAAGTCATATAATAATATAATCTGTAATTCATGGCCGCCATTCCATTAGCTTATGTATTATCGTATTTCGTTGGCTGACACCGACTCCAAAAATAACAATAATATTACATAATTTGTAATAATTTGATTATTTTTTAAAGAATCTACAAATATTTTGAATAAGAATGTTTTGAAAAAAATAACATTTCATTTAGTTACTTAAATAAGTTTTTGTTTAATTTGTGTAGTTTTAAGATATTATATTGCTATAATTTGCATATCCGATGTGGATAGACTGTTGAGAATAATGTATTCATACACTAACACCTGATATACACAGTTTTGCAATACATCTTTGTCTTTAATAAATATATTTGTTATTATACGAATGGCTGATTTAAACTATAAATATAATTATAACTAAAGTCTTAGAAAATATTTACAAATAATAACAATTGTACAATCATTAATTATATATATTAAATCACAGTATAATCACATTACAATAATCACAGTTTACATTAAAACAGGTATGATTTAAACATATTAATTTGTAAGAATCAATCTTAGAAAATATTTACAGATAATAAGAACAATAATAAGAGCTTTTTTTATTTTTACACGCTACCATAACGGACACTTAGTCAGTATGTCAGTATGACACTAGTGCAGTATGCTAGTCCGTCTTCTATACAATTTACAAATGTCAAAGATGGTGGCGTCATCTTGGCTCTAAAACTAGTACTTTCTTAGAAAAAATTATGCAATCTAAATTATTACACAATTTAAAGCCTGACCAGAAAAATAAAACAACCTCTTCAGGTATTTCGATTGCTTTAGGGTATAATTTTAATTTTTCCTTCTTTTTATTTCATAAAAATAAGCTAGCTATAAATTAGAGGTGTGTTGTGATGTAATGTAGTTCGGGTCACAGTATCTGAGATGGCGCCGTTTTGGCAAAAAATCAAGAGATAGCTCTCTCCTTTGTCCTCGCCCCCCGCGCACCTCTATTACCGCAGGCGGGGTCTGAGTTAAACGGTCGGCCTATAATTATTCGTATTGTCGTTGCAATTGTTTCAATGGAGAGACGGACCATATTCTGTCTGGCCAGGCGCGCACTACGAGTTTTTCGCCGCGCGGCAGAAAAGCGCAGCGGTATAATGTCGCACTGTAATACTGTACCAAACAGTTTTACATTGTATTGCGCGCACTTGACGGCAGAGCCACCGCAGCCCACTAGTATTACTGTGCGACATTATACCGCTGCGCTTTTCTGCCGCGCGGCGAAAAACTCGTAGTGCGCGCCTGGCCTAAGAAAGACGCTTTGCCTATTAATGAAAGATAATTTAATATTCGTAACACATTTATGACATTTTTGGGTGTGGAAAACCCTAACGAACTTCGCTACATTGAGGAACTTCGAAATGTCCTCCTCCAGTCATTGATCGACCTAACGCCACTCCGCTATAAGAGGACAGGAAAATGTCAAATATATATAACACTAGCTGACCCGTGCCCACTTCGTAGGGCGGCGAAAGAAACGTGTCACACAAACTTTACCTCTTTATAATATTAAGTATAGAAGTATAGATATATGTTTTAAAATAATATAATCTGAAGTCTGGGCAGAAAACAATGTCTACTAAGTGCAGAACATTTAGTCTCTCTTTACGACACCCCTCCATCATTTTACGCCACCCTCCATCATTTTACGACACCCTTGCAGTTTGACGACAACCTTGCAGTTTTACGACACCCTCCATCATTTTACGGCACCCTTGCAGTTTTACGACACCCTTGCAGTTTTAAGACACCCTTGCAGTTATACGACACGCTCCGTCATTTTACGACAACCTCCAGGCATTTTACGATATCCTCGCAGTTTTACGACAACCTTCCATCTTTTACGTCACCCTCCATCATTTTACGACACCCTCCACCATTTTACGACATCCTTGCAATTTTACGTCACCCTTCATCATTTTACGACATCCTTGCAGTTTTACGACACCCTTCCGTCTTTTACGACAGCTTTCATCATTTTACGACACCCTAGCTGTTTTACGGCACCCTAGCAGTTTTACGACACCCTCCATGCATTCTACGACACCCTCCATGAATTCTACGACACCCTAGCAGTTTTACGACACGCTCAATGCATTTTATGACACCCTCCATCATTTTACGACACCCTTGCAGTTTGACAACACGCCCCATGCATTTTACGACACCCTAGCATTTTTACGACAATCTTAAGTCTCTTAATTGTAAAACTTTTTTAAAGGTACAATTCTCTAATACATTATTTCAGTATATCTCCAGACGTTTAAGCAGTAGAAGCAAAATAAACGTTTTTAAGCGTCCCTTTTATAAACATATTTCATTACTGCTCTACTCCTATTAGGCATAGCGTGATACTATATAGCCTATGACACTCCCCGATAAATGGACTATCAAACACAGAAAGAATTTTTAAAATCGGTTCAGTAGATCCAGAGATTACCCCCTACAACGTCACAAACACACAAACAAACAAACACACAAACTTTACCTCTTTATAATATTAGTATAGACTAGCTGACCCGTACCCACTCCGTTGGGCGGCGAAAAAAACGCGTCCGTTTTTTAAACATATTTAATTACTGCTCCACTCCTATTAGTCATAGCGTGATACTATATAGTCTATGGCACTCCCCGATAAATGGACTATTCAACACAAAAAGAATTTTTAAAATCGTTTTATTAGATCCAGAGATTACCCCCTACAACGTCACAAACATACAAACTTTACCTCTTTATAATAAGTAAAAAAGTAAATAAATAATTAGTATACATTAATTTTGGAGTACGCACCTAAGTGAACTAGAACCTACTGGGTACATCCTACTGCATCTGACCATCTGCTTGACAAATAGCTATAATAGGAAAACCATAGGTTTAAGTTATACTTCTTTACTTTTAGTAAATATACATAGTAAACACTTAACCAACATTAGACATTAGACGGGAGTTGCACTCGAGACCTCTGCGTAGCAGCCATAAATTATAACCACTTCCCCATAGAGATCGTCATCAATAACGATATTTATTAATATCTCTCCAACGGTGTGCACGTAACACAATATAGATAATATAATAGAAGATCGCGGTTATTATCAAGTTTACAAAAGATAAGATAAGAACACCTACCATGTTTATATTTATCTTCATAAAACTAACGAATACTGGTTTTAGCTAATTATTTGTTTGTTCTTTTAGCTACCTTATTCATTTGTAGAATGCCCACTTTTATACGTAGCAGGTTAAACCATCGTACTTCCTTACGTTGTCGCCACAGCCTAACGGCACGGGGTCCAGGCGCGGCAGGCCACGTAAGAGAAGACGAGAGGAGCTCTAGACAGGACACAGAAATTCTGGCCTTCATGGACATGTGGAATTTAAGGGAAAGGCCTTTGCCCAGGAGGAGATCCGCAGGAGAACCAAAGTCACTGACATAGCGCTCAGGATTTCCCGGTTAAAGTGGCGGTGGCATAGCGCGGAGAACTGATGGGCGTTGGTGCAGAAAAGTTCTAGAAAGGCGACCGCACACGATGGACCGACGATCTGGTTAGGACGGCGGGAAGCCGAAGGATGAGGGAGGCAAGACCGCGCAGAGTGGAAACGTTTGGAGGAGGTCCATGTCCAGCAGTGGGCGTCTATAGGCTGATATGGAAGACTATCACTAATTAAATTAAAATAAACTACATATTTACTTAATATACGTAGAATTAAATAAACAATGGAAATTTAATCGGTAATATAAGGAATCGGAAAGACAAGATAAAATTACAATGAACTCGGTAATGTTAGAGGAAAACGTCGTACAGGAAATATACCTTGATGTATAATATATTCTGTACATGTATTATACCTTGGAAATGTTCTGGGGTTAGTTTTGTTCTGTATAATGGAAGATTGATGTTTTAATTAGGAGCAGGTACTTCAAACCTTTGTGCAAAAATGGTCGCGATTTTTTAATGTTTTTTTTTGTTTGAATGATGATGGACTATATCAGATGGGATAACAGGGAAAATAAGCGGGAAAAAGCCTAGAGGAAGAAGTCTAATACGTTGGTGAGACTAGATTCGCTCTGCCCTAAACATCGCCTCTTGGATGCCATAGCCTATTAGAACCAGCGGCGCTAAATAGGCCACGATCTTGCTCTGCTGCTGGTTCGATCCTCAGCATTGAGGATAAATTACGCAAGGAGAGCAATGGGACTATGAATATGGGAAGAATATTATTTATAAATTAATCGTTCTCCATTACACGAAACCAACATAATAAAATCTATGCGTGTGGTCTTTAAAATAAACCTCATAATTCATTATCTGCAATATAAAAATAAGTCGGGTTTTCCTTGCTGACACTATTACTCCAGAACGCGCGAACCGATTTCCACGGTTTTGCATTCGTGGGGAAGGGGTCGGGCTCCGTGAGGTTTATAGCGGAGAAAATCCAGAAAAGTTTTTAACAGAAAAGCAGGAAAATAATACCCGTGCGAAGCCGGGACGCGCCGCTTGTTATCTATAAATAAATAAAGCGCTTCTTTTGCAAGTATAATAGTTATCATCTCGATCACGGACCTCAAATTATAATTCCAAGCAAAAATGACTGACCTCGACAAAAACCCGGTTGTCAAGTTAAAAGTGAAATGTATACGTTTAATTTCTTCGCTCCGTGACGTCAAACAAGATGGCAGACGTAGAATCTGTTGTAACACGGATCTTGTGTATTGGGACACGTTTTAATTTGTTACATTACGTTATGTTCTATTAAATAGTGTGCTCATAGATAAAAACTGTGTTGGTAATGAACTAAGCCATGTTGTAGAAAAAAAAAAGCCATATATGGTAGGTATGCCTTACGGGGCTGATAGGTCCAGTGAAAAATAAAAACTGATTAAAACCCTAACACGTTATTATTTTTATGTTCAAAGAATGATACTCGATAAAATTAATACAAAAAGTCGCCGGAATTAAAGCAGGCAAACTGCAGTTTTCGGGAAAATTGTTAGTCAAATGTTAAGAAAATTGTTAGAATGTGTATGGAGTTGCAAAACGTAAAACGTAAAAAGTGCAAAACGTAAATAATTTGTGAGATCCACAAATTATTGTCCTGAGTCTGGATGTTCTTTGTGTCCGTTAATTGATGTTTGTAGAAGTCCCCGCGACACAGGGCATGATCCCTAGTGCGTCATTTTATAGTTTATAATAAGCTACAGGTCTGTGTGAAGTTTCATTAGTGTCCAGTTAGTAATTAAAAAGTTATCACAAAATATAGTTTATTTTGGCCAGCGATGTGCAAGGGTAATTTAACTGCCTATTAATTGAGTTTCGTATCGATTTACTTGCTGAATTCTATATAAGCAATTAGTATTTTGTTTCAACTTTACACCAGAAAATTTTAAGCTTATCCACTCAATAGTTATATCGGGCCAATAGTAATTACTTAGTTTCGTGTTTATAACCTGTTTTGGCTTTCTACGAGTATATAATTAAACTATTTCTATTATCTTGTTAATAGCCAAGTATTATACATTAAATTATATACTATTGATCATTAAAATTATCTAATGAGTAATCAAACTACAATCAAAATATTACTATACCAAGAAATGTAAATATCAGATAATGTACGCGCGTGTTATCAATGATAAGGAATTCATATCTCACGTATTTGGTGTAACTGATAACGATTAGCATTTGTTTCGTCCTTGTGTTTCTAACTGTAATTACTTTTTTATGTATCGTTAATAGATATAAAGGTCATAGAGTCGCATTTTTTTTGTATTTACGCTAATCTCCGTGTGGTGACGGAGTAAGAATACAATATGTCATCACCATATCTCATCCCATGGGTGTCGTAAAAACCGATTTAGGGACTAACCGTAAATATTATCTTTACGAAGTTAAAGAAGGAAAACTTAAAAATTAAACCCTATAATAATTCGTCTGACCAGCGCCAGCGTGGTATTAGTAGGCCAAGTATCCCTCCGTCACGGGAGGAGGCCCGTCCCTGCAGTGGGACATTAATGGGCTGATATGATTACGCTAATTCAGGATTGAAAGTTGTTGCAAACTGTAGTTTCATCATGCTCTCAGCAAAAAAAGAGCCACTGCTGGATGTAGACGCTGGTTTTCAGTGCCACAGAGTGCTGATTTCGCCTGCTCTCAGTCGTTTTCATAAGCTAACGTCTCGTTTTCATTACAATAATTCATCTTGTAGGTTGAAAATGTTAAACAACTTTTACCTGAGTATGACCATTGTACGAATGGGACCATTTCAGAATTCGTGACGATATGCGAATGGAACAGTATGCGTCAAATCCCTTAAAACTAACTTCAGGACGGCCAACTAATATTTCGCGAGCTGTATGTGTGGTGACGGAGTAAGAATACAGTGTGTAACCACTCACCACCCCATCTCATCCCATGGGTGTCGTAAAAACCGACTAAGGGACTGTCCGTGAATAATCATTACGTAATAAAAAGAAGGAAAACTTGAAATTAAACCCTATACCTATCCGTTTGGCCAGCGTGGTATTAGTAGGCCGAGTATCGCTCCTTCACAGGAGAAGGCCCGTCCCTGCAGTGGGACATTAATGGGCTGTTATGATGAATGTTAGTTAAAGGCGCCGGCGTATATCAATTAATTCTCATAAAACCTGTTTGTTATGATATTTGAGAAGATTGACTAATGTAATCATTTTTATAATGAACCGTTATCTAGTGTTTAGTAGTGACAGCCGCGGATATCTCTGGGTAGCACTGTCTGTTTGTGTGTCACTGGAAATACTACTACACGTTCGGCTAGTATCAATTTACATTGTTTATTAAAACTTGTAATATGCGCGATAATTCCCACCATTTATATTTCGTTATCTGTGTGATGACGGAGTAAGAATACAATATGTTACCTCGCCATCTCATCCCATGGGTGTCGTAAAAACCGACTAAGGGACTATCCGTGAATATTATCTTTACGAAATAAAAAGAAGGAAAACTTGAAATTAAACCCTGTACCAATCCGTCTGGCCAGCGTGGTATTAGTAGGCCAAGTATCCCTCCGTCCCGGGAGGAGGCCCGTCTCTGCAGTGGGACATTAATGGGCTGTTATGATATGATGAATATTTAGTCCGAATTCTTTAATTTTTAAGTACTTACCTACATTACAGGGAAGAAATTTGTGCATTGATGGAGGTTTTTAACTTTTAAGCACCAGGACGAAATTAAACAGCCTAGCCGGTCAGGCTCACAAAAGTTTACTCTAAAGGGGTATACCTACCTTAAACTCTATCGTATTTGCCAGTTATTTATGCTAGTTACAACAGGCAAATACCGTGTTAATACTCTAGACTGATGACAAATGATGGGTTCGTCAGCGGCGCCGAGACCGTGCTCTCTCTTCTTTTGCTTAGTCTTTGCCTCCTTCTAAAGCAGACCCTTTAAGAAAAAGGCCTATACTATCCAAAACGCCATTCAGTATTAACATAAAGAATATAACATACTTATGCACAGCTCTAATTACCGCAATTATCTTGAGTGTTTTACTGTCAATGTGGTAACTAAGGAAACATATGAATAAACCATTCTGTACCTACTTCTCTACGACTCTAATTACTTGCAATAGATACAACAAAATAAATAAATTAGTAAACAGACGCACTTATGAAACAATTCTCAACTAAGTAAATTATTTGCGTCAGTAAAACATACCACCCGTATATATGTTGACGTTAGTATCTGATCTATTAAATAATATACCTACAGTACTTACCTATATTAATAGTAAGTATATAGAGTTACAAAACATGTTTGTAAAAACATTATTATATTGTTTTGTTTTATCTTAATAACGGTCCATTGCTAGGACAGATTTTCTAACGGCTTAAATGAACCTAAGGAAACAAGAATTTGGTAGTTTTCATCTTATTGTGGTACCTATTTCATTAACCTCGGCGATACAGCGGTTTTTTTCAATCCACGTGCTTTTGTTTGAAACACTTTGTGCTAATTTCTAGTCTGTCAAATGTCACGATACAGGACACGACACGGTCCCTATATAGTCCAAAATTTATACATAAGAAAAATAGACAACATCTTAATTGTATTGTTTAATTTAGTATTGACCTATATTCATTTTGCTGACGTCATACAGTTGACGTCAAATATCAATATACAGCAGATGTTAACTATCAAAATGGTAAAAAGTTTTGAGTGTTTTGATCTCCTAAACGGCTTTACTAATTTTGGAGTTAGCGATGCCTTTAGATAAGTCTATATTTTTTAAGAGTAATGTAGTTTTTTAAATAAAATAAAGTGTCTTGCCTAAAATATTTCCTTGAATAATGTTATGTTATTAGACTTGTATTCGGTTATTTACTTGTATTTTCCTGTAGGTTATACCCATGTTTAGAATATACTTAAGATTTTGAAAACCCACCTTATTATGCCAAGGATATTTTAAGTATACATACATAAATAGCAATAGATATAATTTAGCATCAATGAAAACCAAATAACGGTATTATGGCCGTGTTTGCTAATTCAAATTTAATAATAGCCGAGTGAAAATGTGTAGTTTAAATAATTATCTTTAGAGAAAAATGTGTGTTTAATAAAAATATTTTACAATTAACAAATTTTAGGTGCAAACTCGAGACCTTTTGGACTGCAACAACATTCACGACCGTTTTGCCACCGAATTAGATTTTTTTATATTTTCATAAAAACACCCCACTAAAGTCCTACTGCAGGGACGGGCCTCCTCCCGTGACTGAGGGATACTTGGCCTATTAATACCACGCTGGCCAGACGGATTGGTATAGGGTTTAATATCAAGTTTTCCTTCTTTTTATTTATTTAGATGTTTCATCTTGGAAAAAGTCCCCAGACATCCATAATACAGGAGTTGTTCTTCTTAAGAGTTATTGGTCCACGTATCTTTTAAGATGAGTAGAGAGATTTATTGATATGATTTGCCACGTACTATAGAATATTGCTTATCAGTTTCGCAATATCTGTAATGTTAACGAAATATTTATTGGAGATAAATCTGTATATTTTTAGCTTTTTGGAAATACCCATTGTAAGGAAAGGACAACTTCTTTCATTAACTGCATTGCACTGCATTACAGTAATATGGCATGGAACTTATGGCTAAAGTAGGCAGTGGCTTAGGTATTCTCTAGTATTATTGAAGTCCTTGAGTGACGGTTATCTTTTATCATTATAGGTTATACGTATATATCATTATAGGTGAGACGCTTGTTACTACGACGCTGCTACCATAGGTATACCTAATACAAAAAGCGAAATAATTAAAAATGATGGGAAATCTTCTGTATTACCTACGATCACCTTAAGATAACCCACTCAATAATTTCGCAGTAAAAGCGCTAGGCATATTAAAATAGGTACCTACAAAAATATGGAAAAGCTAATGAAGTAAAAACACTAGACTACTAAGAACTTTACGTTTTAAAACCTGTTCAATATTACGCTAACAAGGATAAAAAAAATTCAACAAGATTATTTAAATCGTCTAAAAATTAAATATAAAAACCCACTTAAATTAAAAAAACGTTAGAATCAAATAAACAATGTTCTAAAAATAAAACGAACAGTTGCTTTTTAAACGTAGAAGTTGACATACTTGACGTCACGAAACAAGTATGGCGGACGGACGCGTGCGCAATGAGACTTGGTGAAACGTCATCAGAGATGAATGATTGTAGGCGTTTTCAACGACCTCGAACGAGTTCAATGTCGCGGCTAGATTGTTTTGTTATGAAATATAATAGGACTATACATAGTAGGTATACCATTTAAATATGTGTCATCATCACAGAATCCGCTTAATGTTCGTCTGCAGAAAAATAGAATTCTTGTTGTTGCGAAGGAAACCTTGGCCTACTAATACCAAGCTGTCAAGAGTCAAGACTCAAGATTGGTGTAGAGTTTAATAATAAGGTTACCCCCTTTATTAGCAAAGACAAATATCTACGTAGCCTCTTTTTAATCGGGTTGTAGGACGTTAGCCATGTATTAGGCCATGCCTATGCATAGGCCACCACAGTATTAGGCCATGTTCTGATAAGATTGATCATTTTATATTTATTATTTTTATTACTAGCTGATCTTTACTAGCTCTATAGAACAAAATAAATTAACCGCATCTCATCTTGTGGTCCTATAAAACCATATTACGCACATTTTTGTCTGTGACGTATAAATTGATACAAACTCGATCTTTTAACCAGCATGTCAATTCTCGTACCTAAAATTCAGTTAAGTTAACTTTTAGTTGTCAAATTGTCACACTCTAAATAAAACTTTAACACGACCACAAAAGATTACAATTATTGCAATAGCAAAAACATGACAACTAAAAGTTAACTTAACCGAATTTTAGGCACGAGAATTGACTTTTTTTCAAATGTACACGAGGCCCGTCATTGTAATAGCATATTAATATGCTGTAATAATAAAAATATGTACTATTGGATTTCCCGAAGTTTCAATAAAATTGCATCAGATTTTGTTGATCACAAACTGATATGCAAAATTTCAATCTCGTAACGATGATAGTCAATAAACTGAATACATATTTTCACACCGTTTTATAAATAAATATTCCACATATTTTATAGATTGTATATTCTATCGTGTGCATTACGTTACGTAGTTTTCTTTACAGAAGGATTTCACCGCTTGCCTAAGTTTATCAAGAGAGACTTTAAATTGCGTGTTTAAGAAAACCTTTCTCGCGTAATCTTTAAAAATACAATAATTAAATGTAAATCTATACAAATCCGTCTGGCCAGGGTCAAATATGCCAAGTATATGCCACTTATGCCAGGGTCGTACTAGTAGGACAAGTATCCCTCTCACGGAAGGAGGCTTTTCCCTGCAGTGGGACATAAATGGGCTGTTATGATGAAATGGAAATCACAACAGCATGCCAGAAAAACTATGAATGAGGGAAACACAGGACTGTGGTAATATTTGTAGAATATGTGGATATTCATGCTTAAAAAAATACCTCTAGCCAGAATTCAATTTTTTTTATAGTTTGTATAAGCTATTGTATATATATTTACTAATTTAAATAAGGTATGTAAAATATTTTTTGTTTAAGTTTTATAAAACAAAACGTAAATTTTACAGTATATTTGTGAAATAGTTGCACACGATACACATCACTAAAACAATATCATAAAACGACTAAGTAAATATTTCACACTTTTGTTTAATTAACAATTAATTATAAAATTATTAACAAATATTTAAAGAGATTTTAATACATAAGTAAGTATTTAATATTTCTTTGTAGTTATTTGAACGTTAAATATTAACATTTATTTATCGTTTATTTTGCTGTTAAATAATATTGTGGTGGCATAAAGAGTTTCCTTATGTTTTATGCATAGCCTGCAGTCATAGATCAAAATGATTGATATTTTTTTTTATGTAATAGGAGGCAAACAAGCCAGCAGGTCACCTGATGGTAATTGAACACCGCCGGTGTAGACACCCGCAACTCCAGAGGAATCACAGATGCGTTGCGACCTTTTAAAAGGGAGTACGCTCGTTTCTTGAAGCTCCCCAAGTCGTAACGGTCCGGAAATATAAAAGCTTTAAAGCAAGATGTCATGTTTTCTTATCCTGCAGCATGATGCAGGCCTCTTCTAAAATGCTATAAATATGGCAAGTGTTGTATTAGGTAACACTGCATAAGTTTTTATCCTATTTCATATTTTTAAGGATCCTGAAATTAACGTGTCGTAGTGACCACGTCAGAGCACACTCTGACACATCACCAGGTTGAACACGACGCCAAACGATAAACAAAAAGACAGAAATCACAGTTGTGGGAAAATAGGACGAAGAGTGGGATAAAAACAATAAATATGATTCTATGGTTGTAAATACATTTCTTAACAATAAAAACAATCACTTTATTTTTTCTTATGGCTCCTTTATTATTATTGTCGTCATTGATCCAATTTCGCGTCTTATACGCACAGATACCAACAAATATATTAATTGACCTTATTACGTATGTTCAATAGAAGGCGTGTGTCTGCGTAAGCAGTCGCCATATTAATTATTTGAATGACGTTTGTGACGCAGTTCGAAAACCTTTTACTTAGATTTTTTTCGATTAAGATCTTGTTTATTTATGGTTCTTAGGGGTCTTTGATAGCCTACTTAACTTCAAGGTACCTTCTAGGAGGCCCATCCCTTTATGATGTTATATGGTTGTCGAATCAGTCCCTACTCCAGGATATACATCTTTCACAGATACAAAAGAATGACCAACGTTTTTTATTCTTAGTTTATACTTACTTGATTATCACAAGGAAAATTTCATCATTATCATTTAATTTCTTTACGTAGGTTACTATAAGATAAAAAATATTCCGTTATAAATACAACGTAACGCTAAATTATTCCACACGTTTTTATTTAATAAGAAACGATCGTGCGCATTGTTAATTAAAGCGCCGATTACACTAGACTACATGTAGTCTTTCCATTTCCAAAACAATTACATGGAAATGGAAAGACTACATGTAGTCTCCTACAAGATGTAGTTGACTACATGTAGTCTAGTGTAATCGGCGCTTAAGTCAACGAAACGAGGTCGAACAGGCCTTTTTTAACTTCTGCATAAACCTAGACATGACATAAATTACTGTCCTCAATTAAAAAAAATATAACACTACATTTGAATTTGGAAACTGTCGTTCTTGAGATTTTCATTGCTCTTTTTAATTTTGGCGTCCGCCAATCAGGCCGTACAAAACGCCATCTTATCCCAAACTAAGCTGAGCATTAGTGATGAAAGAGACTCAGTTGTTATTATCATTAGTGATGACAGTTGTAAACAACGGATAAATATACTTACTGTCCTTTTATTACATTCATTTTATACATGAAAACATCCAGACCAATTCAAACATTCATGTTCATGCACACGTAGATTGACATTGAGTGTGAAGAATCCATGAATCATAATAACCACTAGGCTACTGGTCGTCTTTATCATTACTTAAGCCCGATTTACACATCGACAAATACAGAAGTGAGTTAAGTAGGTACATAGTAAGTTGTTGATTAAGTTGATTTAAATAGATCTCCATCCTAATTTTCGGCGTGTTGAGTTGGCGAGACGCGAGGGAGGGGGCTACTTCGTACTTAGCTCGCCAAAAATTAGGATGGAGATCTATTCAAATCAACTTAATCAACAACTTACTACTTAACTCGCTACTGTACTTGTCGATGTGTAAATCGGACTTTATTATACTTTTTAATTTTGGCGCCAATCAATGTTGTTTTTTTTTTGTTTGATATTTATAATGACGTGTGCAATTACACAAAGTAGGGACTTATGGGCTATTAACTAACGCATTACAGTAATATATATTTTGTGCAATAGGAAAATAACATGATTTTTCCTTATTTACTTTTATGGCAAGACTAAATAGATAAATGTCTTTTAAAAACGTTTAACAACGTACAATACATAAATAAATCACATCGTAAATCACAATGGGACTAAATGACTGACTTTTGATTTAGGCCGAAATATTAAATTTTAACACGTAGGTAGCGCAAGCGGCTGCCGTACATAGGGTCGCGGGTTTGATTCCCACGCAAGACAATTAGTGAGTGAGAATGTTCCTTGTGTTCGTTTAATTGATGTTTGTAAAAGTCCTAGTGCGGGAGTTGTTTTAGAAACTAGAAAACCTAGAAAAGGGAAAGGGTGAGTTTAAGAAGCTTCTCTTTGTGGAGGCTGCGCTGCGAGTACTTTACTTTATTTTCATACTTGCTTTCGGCTTCGCTCGCGTTAAATTCGTGGTAGCACTGTTCTCCTTTCCTGGACACAGAAAAAAAAGAAAAGAAAAAAAGTAGCCTATGTTACTCGCCATCCCTTTAACTATCTCCACTTAAAAAATCACGTCAATTCGTCGCTCCGTTTTGCCGTGAAAGAAAGACAAAAGGATAGACACACTTTCCCATTTATAATATTAATATGTAATACTATTTTTACGGGTCTTACTCGCGGTATATACTAATTAGCCTAGATACTTAGTAAAATAAATACCTAGGTTTTTCTCCGACGTTTCGGCCGACTTGCAAGGGCCCCGTGGTCGCGGACGGACACTCCGACCACGACCCCCCGTAAAAATAGTATTATGTATACAAATCGCGATAATTTAAAATCTATTAATATTAATATGGATTATAATTTAAAACTTATATTAAATTCACATCTTGTTCCAGGTCTAACAATGATGAAAGAACTAGCCTCAATAATTATCAAACACACAAGGATATCCCGTCAACACCTAACTCCGGAGCTAGCCCTCCGCTTGATAACCCCGGACTGTTCGTTATGGAAGGCAAGAGAAGATGAAGTGCCTTTCAAAGATCCATTCTGGGCCTTTTATTGGCCTGGTGGACAGGCTACTGCGAGGTAAAATTATGTTAATTTATTTATGATACAACTAGCTGACCCGTGTCCACTTCGTTGGGCGGCGAAAATAACGCGTCCGTTTTTTAAACATATTTCATTACTGCTCCACTCCCATTAGTCATAGCGTGATACTATATAGCCTATGACACTCCCCGATAAATGGACTATTCAACACAGAAAATCGGTTCAGTAGATCCAGAGATTACCCCCTACAACGTCACAAACTTTACCACTTTATAATATTAGTATAGATAAAATAAATATGAAACTGTTGGATGAGGTAGGACCACAGGACCGCACAAGGTGGCAACACTTGGAGAAGGCCTAAAGTCCATCAGTGGAAGTCGATTGGCTGATATGATGATGATGTAAATAAACATAACTTTTTTTTTATTCCGTTAAGGCGGTAGACGAGCAAGCTGCATACCTGATGATAAGTGGTAACCGCTGCTCATGGACTCCAGCAATTCCAGACCGCTGCTTCATTATCATTAACAAGCCTATTGCAGTCCAGTGCTTTACATAGGCCTCTCCCAACACGCCCCACAGAACTCGGTCCTGCGCCTCCCGCATCCAGTCCGACCCAGAGACCTTTATGAGGTCGGTCCACCTAGCTAATGATGATGAGATGCGCTTCTTGCTATAAATTTAAAAACCCTTTTTTTATAAAATAATTGTGTCTTTGACATTATATTTGTATTTTTAGTAAAATGTCTCAAAAATGCGTGTCAAAGTTTTAGTAACACGGAATTTAAGAATTTGTAAAAAGCTAAAATAAAATTGCAACATAAAAAAGGGCAAAAACCAACTTCACGAAGTATTCCCAGGCGGTCACCCATCCAAGTACTAACTTCGCCCGATGTTGCTTAACTTCGGTGATCGGACGAGAACCGGTGTATTCAACATGGTATGGACGTTGGCGAATGACAGTCTAAAATTGTTGTTTATATCGTGCCTACGTACGGTCGTCGGTCCACCTAGCTGAAAGGCGTCCTACACTACGTTTGCCGAGTCGCGGTCTCTACTCTAGGATACGTTCGCTCTAACAGCAACCGGTCCTTCAACCGCTGCTTACGTTACTACAACCCTCTCATCTTCACATTCTCTCTATCTTCCCTAAGAGAAAAGAGGAGAGGATGTAAATGGTATAGTTTGGCCTCCGTTACTTTACACTCACCGAGGAAAACACAGATGAAAAAGAAACTGCTTCTTTACGTCAGTTTTCTGTGAAAGACTTGTACTGCTCCGATCTAGTCGGTCCATTCATAAATAATAAATAAATAAAATAACAACATAATAAATAAATAAAATAATAATAAAAAACAGCGTGACTCTACCACTCAAACTGAATTCTAGAAACTAATAACCGAATACAGTACAACTTCCCCTTTTTAGAGTAGGTTGAAAAAAGGGGACGAAAAGCTTACAACAACTAACGATATATAAGCCACTACTTAAAACATTTTTATTAAACGTTTTAACACAGTTATTGCCTTATCAAGGTTCTTCCTACAAGTGTATTTTATTCCCCGAACACTATGACTCATCTAATCCTGAAGCCTGAAACATATTATGACTCATATAATGCGGTCCTTTGAAACATTTCAAATCTATTTCGGTTTTTTTTTTATCTATAAGTACTAATATTAAAAAGAGGTAACGTTTGTGTGTTTGTGACGTTGTAGGGGGTAATCTCTGGATCTACTGAAACGATTTTAAAAATTCTTTCTGTTTTGAATAGTCCATTTTCATAGGCTATATAGTATCACGCTATGACTAATAGGAGGAGAGCAGTAATGAAATATATTTAAAAAAGTGACGCGTTTTTTTTTGCGGCCTAACGAAGTGGGCACGGTGCAGCTAGTGTTAGAATAAATAGAATGGAAGAAAATAATAGGGTTGTTTTAACGGCCTCGTTTTCCTCTTACAAGAGGTCACGGGTTTGATTCCCATGCAGCACAATTCTTTGTATGATGTTCAAATTATTTTCTTGAGTTTGGATATTCTTTGCTTCCTTTTAATTACGATTTGTACAGTACCCGCGACATAGGGCATGATACCTTTTGCGAGATTGTGCAGGTTTTTTTTAATGTAAGTACGTAATCCATACTAATAAAATATTATAAATGCGAAAGTAACTCTGTCTGTCTGTTTGTCTGTTACTCTTTCACGCCTAAACGGCTGAACGGATTTTGATGAAATTTGGTACAGACAATCTTTAGACCCTGAGAAAGAAAATAGGCTACTTTTTGTTAACAAAAAAAAAATTGTTTTTAAAAAACCGACTAAGGGATAGTCCCTTAGTCGGTTTTTACGACACCCATGGGACAATATGGGGAGGTGACATATTGTATTCTTACTCTGTCACCACACAAAGAATGATTATTTATTGGACATATGGACTACGATCATTACAAACCTGATTTGCTTAGTCTACATTTAGCCATATTATAATATTTATGTATTTCATATTATTAAGGTTGAACCTACAAATATATTTTATTCCCTGAACACTATGACTCATTTAGTCCTGAAGCCTGAAACATAGGCAGTATGAGTCACGTAATGCGGTCCTTCACATAGATATAAAACCTATTTTTGCTGCCTTAATCATTATAGGAGAATTAAAAACTTTTTTGTTTCTTTTACTGTCAGACGTGTTATAGGCTTGTTTTAATTAAAAATATACCATAGAGGATTCATGATAGTGTAATATCAAAAAGCAATAATGGCAAAAAAATTATAAATAAACTTACGCCCTGTTTCCATAGGTGTAAATAGAGACTACTGAGTGCTATTCATATAATATTATGTTAATGGAAATAATGATTTGCATCGAGCATAATAACAGCCAATGGATGAGGGAGGCACAGGACCGCACAAGGTGGCAATATTTGGAGGAGGCCTATGTCCAGCAATGGACGTCAATTGACTGAGATGATGATAATAATATGCATAACAAATGTTCTTTTTGTTTGTTATATTTTATTTTATGTTTGTAAAGTCGCCTCTTCACAGATCATAGTCTTCACTTTTGGTTCAAAGTTTGGCTGCACAGGTTACTTTAATCTCAAAGAAAAAAAAATACTTATTATCTAAATAAAACAAGGAAACACACAGACGAAGTCAAGAATCTTCATGTTTATATTTGACTCAAGCAGGACTTGAACTCGAGCCATAGCAGATATTTGCATAAACATGAATATTAAAATGTCTGAGTATTTTTTTTTCTTTGAGACTTAAGTAAGTAACCATTGCAGCCAAACTTTGAAACCAAAATTAGATACCTACTATGATCTGCGAAGAGGCGACTTTACAAACGTAAGTATGGAAATCCCCGACAATAAAAATGAAAGGTTCACTACAAGCAGTACTTAGCAACATTTATTTTAAAGCAAGGGACTTTACCTTAACAGGATTTAAGCAACTTTTATAAGAATAAAAGTTGCTTATATTAATAGCCATGTTAAGAAACATGGCTATTAATTCATACAGGACCAGCTGGCCTAAAGATAGCTATCAGAAAAGTTTGCGCATATAAAGAAACCTCGACACCACGACCTCTGTGGCGTAGTGGTTATTTAACATGACTGCTACGCAGAGGTCTCGGGTTCGATTCCCGCTCAATGCAAATCTTTGTGTTCATGAACATGATTGCATTGGTCTGGGTGTTATCTATGTATAATTATGTATGTATTTATAAAAAAAGTATTGGTGTATGTTAACCGTTGTGTAGTACCCATAGTACAAGCTCTGCTTAGTTTGGGACTAGATGGCGTTGTGTGAAAGTGTGAGGAATATTTATATTTTTTTTTTGATTGACGGGGCCATTAATTAATACAGGACCAGCTGGCCTATTGGAGAAGTTTGCGCATATACAGGAACAAATAAAACACCCGCTTCCCAACATTTAGTTATAAAAGTGACATCTGTCCCACTATTTGCAACAATTTCAAGGCGGCCGTGTTAGTTTTCGTGTCCTGTAGTTTATTCTAGTTTTATTATATGAGTAATCATCTCTTATTGCAGATTTCTCAGGGTAAAGATTAGATTATCAAAGATTTTTCTTATCGTGTGATTCATAGCTAATCTGGTGTTGTGTAATCTGCCCATAGGCTTTTAATATGATTCACCACACCATCATATCCCATTGGCGTTGTAAAAGCTGCCTAAGAAACAACTCATCATTATCATCATAACAGCCCATTAATGTCCCACTGCAGGGACGGGCCTCCTCCCGTGAAGGAGGGATACTTGGCCTACTAATACCATGTGGCCAGACGGATTGGTATAAGGTTTAATTTCAAGTTTTCTTTCGTTTTATTTCGTTAAGATGATAGTCCCTTAGCCGGTTTTTACGACACCCATGGGATGAGATGGGGTGGTGACATATTGTATTCTTACTTCGTCACCACACGGGGAGAATATTGAATGGATCTCACTAAAGGAGTGGTACTTTATGATTATATTTTTTGCTACTGTTTACTAAAACCCTTATCTTGTGTGTAAATTAATGTGCCATAAACGCATATGTTTTTTGTTTATTATATTAGAAGAAGACACCATTCATTTTAAGCTGCCAAACATTAATTTATACAGCCTGTTACTCTATATACCAGGATATCTCTATAATCTTTGGTATTTAGTCTATTAAGCCAGATTTACACATTGACAAGTACAGTTAAGTAGTAAGTTCTTGATTAAGTTGATTTAAATAGATCTCCTGCCTACTTTTTGTTTTTTAAGTTGGCAAGACGCGAGAGAGGGGGCTACTTCGTACTTAACTCGCCAAAAAATAGGATGGACAACTATTCAAATCAACTTAATCAACAACTTACTATTTAACTCGCTACTGTACTTGTCGATGTGTAAATCGGACTTTACTGCTTAATATCCGAAAAGAAGAAAGACAATGGAAAAAATTGGTACTCGATGCGGGACTCGAACCCGCGTCTCTGGACTATACGCGTCCAGCGCCAGCCTAGTCCAGAGACACAGGTTCGAGTCCCGCATCGAGTACCAATTTTTTCCAATGTCTTTCTTCTTTTCGGATTTTTCTAGTTATACCTAAGCTTTAGGCCAGGCGCGCACTACGAGGTTTTCGCCGCGCGGCAGAAAAGCGCAGCGGCATAATGTCGCACTGTAATACTGTACCAAACAGTTTTACATTGTATTGCGCGCACTCGACGGCAGAGCCACCGCAGCCCACCAGTATTACAGTGCGACATTATGCCGCTGCGCTTTTCTGCCGCGCGGCGAAAAACTCGTAGTGCGCGCCTGGCCATAAAGGTAAAAAATATACATATTATGTAATTTAACTGCTTAATATCTTTACCAGGATATCTATAATCTTTAGTAATCAGTCATTTCAGTCTATTACTCATTGTTTATCATCCTTGACTTACACTTTTATTTGCATTATCTGTGTAAAAGTCCAACATTCCATATTCAAACGGATATTAATTCACAACGACCTATTTGTGAAATTATTTAGATAGTAAAAAAACTCCATTGTAATTGTAACCTTAAACTTAAAGGACTACGGTGCAGTTTCGATTGAACTAAATTTGGAATCGTGTGTTCATTCATGTTTTCTACACAAAACATTTGTAGGAAATTGAGTCTTAAATTTTGCTATGTAAAGTTCAGTTCACAATGATAGCGTGTCAGTGACTCATGGCCACGGGTTTTTCTAGTTTTATTCATAGTGCAGAAGTAAAAAAGTATTTGATAATAATTTCGTAGTAAGTGCATTTGCCTTGAATGCAACTGTTTGGGTTTATCCGAGGTTACCTGCTCTTGCTTAAGTTGTTTTTGTAGACGTAACTAACTTAACTTCTATTTCATAATAGCAACTAAAGAATATTTGTTTTTATTGGTTAGTTGCCTACTTGATGGTAAATGATATGGCCATGGATGAAAGCAATGCTAGAGCACAAGCAAGCCGCTGGCTACTTTAGACAGAAGTAGTTTTCTTATACCTCTAAAATGTCACTAGCTAGCACCATCACCTAAGCACAGTTAGGTACATGTATTCACTACTGCTCAGAGGTGGATTAAGTGGCTTCAGTGATGGTACCGACCTAGACACCCTCTTGGAGAAGAGACTTACCATATGGTAAAAAATGTCACATTATCGAGACTTGTGTTTGTATCTTAGTAACAAAATAACCTTGAAACCCTACATCATCTTTCAAGGTGGTTGGCTGACCTTGTCTGTGAATCCCTATATCAAATTACATATTATTAATTACATAAAGCTTAGAATAACTAAAAAAATACAAAAAAAGAACTAAAGACAATGCAAATAAACTTTAAGGACTCGGGACAGGATTCCAAACTGATTCTTCTTAGGCGAATATGTACTCAGAAGACGCATGTAAGAAGCCTATATCATAGATTGTCTAAATAAGCCAATTGAATCATAATTAATTAGGTTATTTTTATTTCGTTTAGTCTGCCTAAAATTTTTCAATCTTGTAGAAAATTTAGTTTTATAAAAATAAGAACGCTTGAAATTAAATACAATAGACAAGAAGATGGCATAGCTTTGAATTAAAAAAAAAAACTTTCCCTACTATAGATACTGCACAAAAGAAGATATATCCCGGGAAAACGGCATTGTACGTTAGAAAGAGACCAAACAACAATATTTATTGACAGAGAAAGAGAGATAAAAGATAATAATAAGTTTAACGGACTTTTGTAGTAAGTAGCGCATAGAGGGAGACAGCTATATAACTTTTATTTGAAAAGAAAGAGATAGATATAAGTGAGTCATATTGAAAATGGAACACATTTTCAGCATAATAATACAGTGAGTCATACTTTTGAATACTCGAGAATTTAGTAAGAAAAAAAAATGAAATGTATGAATCTAAGAAATTACCAATCATCTCTATCTTTATTATTATTATGGGCAAATAAATTAAAGAAATTAATTTAAAATCTTATTTGTCTTTGCAGGCATTGCCTTAAAATATTCCACTTTTTAAACTTTAGTACGCTATTAATCATCATACATTAAATCAATGTTGCAAAGTGCAGCTTGTACTAAATCTTTTATTTTTATTAACGGCGTTTATTTGTATTAAACATAATAATATAACCTAGTAAGTATTTAATTATAGTTAGTTTAGGTCAAACGATCATAACCGCAAAATCCTACTTGGGGCAACAAACAATTAATAATTACTCCAAAAATAAAGAAAAAAATTTGGAAACAAGACCAAACTTCATATTTTCCAAAATTTATTTTACTATTAATATTAAGCAACTCGTACAGTCACGAGCAATAATATGTACACATTTTCAAATTTTCTAAACTATCTGCACGTTTATCTAGACATTACAATATCAAAATGAATTCGTAATTTAGAAGAGGTTCCGTACAGTTTTGAATTAATCTTCGAATTTTCAATTTTGGATTGGCAGAACTTTAGATAACTGGTTTACAAAATGCGAAAATGTGTACATATTATTGCTCGTGACTGTACCTGCAATCGGCCATGGACCATTTAAAGCCTGTAAAGGAATCTTTTTATCTTGAATATAATATATTGTGTCCAGTTCGACCGCGCGGCCATAGCGTTTTTTTTTAAAAAAAACCATGTCAATTTTTTGTAAAAATTTGTAGAAGTTGATTCCCAAAACCATAAATTTGTCAAAGATACGGTTAAAAAGTTATAAGGGTTTAAACATGGCCGCGCCATTGAAACGCGGCGAACCGCGCGGCCACTGAGATCTTTAAAACTAAGCCTTGTAGAGACCTGAAATTTACGCAAATGCAAGATTTAATTTGTAAAAAATTTGTAAAAATATTAAAAAAATACTCAGGTTTATAGTTTAAGAGCTATAACACTAAAACCGAATGGCCGCGCCATTGAAACGGTGGAGAAAACGCTATCGCCTGTATCTCGCTGAAAAAAAATCGCAGAGGTGTGTAGTTTATTGTAATTACCCAGATTTGAATTTGTCGAAACTAGGAAAAATACAACAAAAATTCCTAGGTTTATATTTCAGGAGCTATAAGACTAAAACGATATGGCCACGCCATCGAAACGGTGAATAAAACGTTATTTCGCCTGTATCTCGCTGAAAAAGCATCGCAGAGGTCTGGAGTTTTTTGTAATACCTAGATTTTAATTTGTCAAAACTAGTAAAAATACAATAAAAATTCTTAAGGTTATATTTCAGAAGCTGTAGAACATTATCAGTATGTGGTGCGATAGGGTGACCATGTCTTATTGTTTACAAAATACTTTCTACTTATTGTTACAGAAATTATTTTATTTATTTTAATGGTGTATTTTTAAATTGTAATACAACAAACAATAATAATATTGTACTTCTGGTTTTGTAAAAAATAATGAGTGAGAGGAAAAGGAAGAGAGATTTTACCAGTGGAGTTACAAAAAAAAACTGGGGAAGTACGAGTCGGACTCGCCCATGAAGTGTTCCGTAGTAACAAGCAAAGTTTTGCTCTTAACTTTGTTTTTCAGTGTTTGTATGAATTACAAAGTAACGTGTGCGGTTTTTGAAATTGTGCTATATCTCAAAAACTTATGATTGTATCTTGTTCAAACCAGTTTTCATTGAAAGTTTTTATTGACATTTACATCAATTTTTTTTTCCAACTTAATTATTTCAAAAGTTAGAGGCGGGGGGGGGGGGGGGGGCTCATTTTACGACTTTGGAAGTGTATATCTTTCAAATGATTGACTTTAGTTTTTTTAGTAATTTTTCCATTCATATAATATTACGCTTAAAGTAAAAACATATATCTACATCCCTGCTAGTTATGATTGTACTTATTTAAAAATGTGGAATCAAAATGATTTACAATCATTTCAAATGTTCTAAGTTAAGTTCTAATTACCTATATGATTTAATAAAACATTAAATAATAATAATCCAGCCAATTATTGTCCCACTGCAGGGCAAACATTATATATTATTATTATTTTTGTTAGTTATTACATAGTTTTTAGTATTTCATATAAGTTCATATACATAAGATTGTAAATATTTCATAGTAAAATATCTTAACTACACGGTCATCCATACAAATATTCTGTAAACAATAAGACATGGTCACCCTATCGCACCACATACTGATAATGTTCTACAGCTTCTGAAATATAACCTTAAGAATTTTTATTGTATTTTTACTAGTTTTGACAAATTAAAATCTAGGTATTACAAAAAACTCCAGACCTCTGCGATGCTTTTTCAGCGAGATACAGGCGAAATAACGTTTTATTCACCGTTTCGATGGCGTGGCCATATCGTTTTAGTCTTATAGCTCCTGAAATATAAACCTAGGAATTTTTGTTGTATTTTTCCTAGTTTCGACAAATTCAAATCTGGGTAATTACAATAAACTACACACCTCTGCGATTTTTTTTCAGCGAGATACAGGCGATAGCGTTTTCTCCACCGTTTCAATGGCGCGGCCATTCGGTTTTAGTGTTATAGCTCTTAAACTATAAACCTGAGTATTTTTTTAATATTTTTACAAATTTTTTACAAATTAAATCTTGCATTTGCGTAAATTTCAGGTCTCTACAAGGCTTAGTTTTAAAGATCTCAGTGGCCGCGCGGTTCGCCGCGTTTCAATGGCGCGGCCATGTTTAAACCCTTATAACTTTTTAACCGTATCTTTGACAAATTTATGGTTTTGGGAATCAACTTCTACAAATTTTTACAAAAAATTGACATGGTTTTTTTTTTAAAAAAACGCTATGGCCGCGCGGTCGAACTGGACACAATATATTATGTATGCATGTAATTACAACGTGAAAATCATTCGCTAAACTAAAGAAACAATATTATTATTAAGTATAATTAGTATTAGTCAACAACTGATAAAATTCCTGTTATTATCTGCTATTTAATATAAATACAATGTATCGTATTTTATTGTTATCAGACTTGGAATAAGACGCCATTTATTAGCTACTTTAATGTCTGCTAAAAACCCCGCGACAATTTTAGATCATCATTTTTCGGCCCAGTAATGAGACACAGGATTTGAAAAGGATATAATAAATAATAACAATATGTAAATTAGTAGATTATTATTTATATTTATTTAAAAAAAATCGTAGTGATAAAGTCTGCTAACTTTTTCTCGGTATTTACATAACCACGGGATAAGATGGGGTGTTGACACCAAGTTATCTTACTGCGAAGTCACATGCAGACTGGTTTTTCTATAGTAATTCTTGTTTGAACCCTAAAAATCAGAAATGATAAATATTTACTTTCCTAAACAAGTAAATCATTGCGTTACTCAACAGGGTCATACGACAGTGACCCTTGAGGTCAAGGACATTAGTTGAAGGTCGTGATATGCCCTCGAGTGACTCATCTCTGAACTGACTAGCTAGTTGCCATGGTGACGGAGGCGCGGCTTGTTTAGGTTGGAATTATAAGGTTATACAAAGAAATGTGTTCCGGTGATTCATATCACATTATCCGTGTGGTGACGGAGTAAGAATACAATATGTCACAACCCCATCTCATCCCATGGATGTCGTAAAAAACGACTAAGGGACTATCCGTGAATATTATCTTTACGAAATAAAAAGAGGGAAAACTTGAAATTAAACCAATCCGTCTGGTCAGCGCGCGTGGTATTAGTAGGCCACGTATCCCTCCATCGCGGGAGGAGGCCCGTCCCTGCAGTGGGACATTTATGAGCTGTTATGATGAAATTATATTATCATCATCATCGACATATCATTCCATAGGTATCAACTGCTGGACATAATATGCCTCCTTAAAACATTTACAGCCTTCGCGGCGGCGCTGTGCCTCCCTCATCCATCGCCGGCATAAGTTGTCTATCCACCCTGTGAGGGGTTTTTCCAATAATTAATAATAGTATTATATTAATCTAAAATTCTACCTACATCACTAATTTGCCATGTTTTCCAGAATAATCTCATATATAAAGTTCAGAAAAAACAGCATAAGCTTAGTGACTAAGACTTATTAACCTTATTATAACGTTGAAACATGAAAACAAGATAGTTTCTAGGAAACAATATAGTGAATCTGTTTACGTCTGTATTCTTAGAAGTAACCCCTCTACGTTAAATCCTCCCTCTCAAGCAGTCTCAACTCACTAGTTCGGTTGTATGCCTACTTGAGACTATTATAATATTATTGTATTCTATTTTTTAGTAAAAAAGGAATTTAAATAGTAAAATATGTATTGTGTCTCGAGGGGGTTATTGTTGTTACATCTTGGTTGGGCTTACAAGACTTTTTTGTAAGCTGTAAATGATTGTGTTAAACCGGCTTTTTTATTAGATTTTGCAAATACCCCTGCGGTATAAGACTTGGTCCCTAGTGTGAAGGAATCCCTCTAAAACTGGTGACGTAACCGAAAACCGAAAAAATCTATACCTATTCTCCAATGCATTTAATTGTCCAAGTTTACCTTGATCACAGAAGGAGGACTATCACTACAGTGGGACATCATAAGGCTGTTAGAAGAAAGTAGGTATTATTGATCGGCTACTTAGTAATTTGTCCAGTATGAACGCGGCTTAATGAGGGTTGGAGATCTGTAGGGAGGTATTCTAAGTAATCGGATTAGAAAATACAAGATTATACATTTACGTAGAAATGGAAAATATCTAGAATCTTATATAACTAGTAAATGAATACAAAGAATAAATGAATTTATAAATATTCATAGCTCTATGTGTGGTCTTAGGTGTCACTTCCACAGCTTATCCGTGTCATAAGAATTAATCAAGGAAAACTTCACTGATCTTATCTCTATGGAAACTGAGAAGGATAACTTGATGTACCTATATGCGTTTATAGGACTAAAGCCCGATTTACACATCGACAAGTACAGTAGCGAGTTAAGTAGTAAGTTGTTGATTAAGTTGATTTAAATAGATCTCCATCCTATTTTTTGGCGAGTTAAGTTGGCCAGACGCGAGAGAGGGGGCTACTTCGTACTTAACTCGCCAAAAAAAGGGTGGAGATCTATTTAAATGAACTTAATCAACAACTTACTACTTAACTCGCTACTGTACTTGTCGATTTGTAAATCGGGCATAACTAACGCCGCCAATAGAAAAAAATAATAATTTGCGAATAGGATCAATAATGCAAAATGTTAATAACTAAGTCTTCAGAAAAGGTAATGTTGTGTTATACAAATTTATACCTTAATGCCCTTTCTCAAGACTTACCTAGTTATCAAGTTATCCTTCTCAGTTTCTATAGATATAAGATCAGCATAGTTTAGAAATAATAGTTTTGTGTTCTAGGATAGGCAGCCGCTTAACTTTCTGCTGGCAGGTATTATTGACCATACCATGAGGTAGGGCACTTGCTCCTCTGCTGCGTTAAACCAATAAAAAACATTGCAGTCCCTGCCTTTGGACATCAGGCTGCTATAACGACATCTGTATCAGTTTCAATTCCCGATGAAGTTTCTTATAAAAACATCATGGGTTTTTTTTCTGTAAAATAAAACAATTTGCACATTTTAATTTCGTCGAACTTCAAACAATAATTCATTATTCACAGCCCTATTAGCGTATTTTTTATTGATTTAGAACAAAAGTGTGATGTATCTAATTTGTAAAATACAATCAATTTAAACCATACTAAATGCGTTTGAACTATAAATGTTACGAATAGTTTCTCTTTTAGTATTTTGTTTTATTTAGTTCAGCATTTTATTATCTCTAATTCATGAAAATGTAAAACTACTCAGACCTAATAAAATTTAAAATGCTTTAAAACTTTTGTCACCTACTGACACCTGTTAGCTAAATGGAAACTAATAGTACTGCTACTCACTCACAGATGGCGCTTTACTTATTTTGTTATCTTTTCTAGTTAGACAGATTTTTTAACATTTATTTCAGTTAAAAAGTATTTAATAAATTATACTTATAATTATTTTATTTACAGATATATTCTAGACAACGGAGATTTATTCAAAAACCGTAGAATATTGGACGTTGGGTGTGGCTGTGGAGCTGGTTCGATAGCAGCTGCTAAAATGAATGCCAGTGTAGCCAACGACATTGATAAATGTAAGAAAGTTTTTAATTATTCATAGCTTCCGATTTCTTTTTACTTAGTATTTATTTTACACGCCAAACAGTTAAAATTATTAACTTACCTTTACCTTTATTTTTACCTTTTTGTCGAAGATATTCTCTAAAGACGTGTCCCGTCCGAGTGTTCATGATTTGTAATTCATTTAAAAAAATTAATAAGATTAAGATTATTCTTTAAAAAATATGAAATTTTATTTTCAAAATCGTCAAAAAAGCTTGGAGATGCCGGGGATCGAACCCGGGGCCTTTCACATGCAAAGCGAACGCTCTACCACTGAGCTACATCCCCGCTTGTGAAGTTTGTTGAAATAGTTATTTACTTCCAGATGCCATTACTGCTTCTCTGCTGAATGCTGAACTGAACAAAGTGGCTATTACAACCAGTACTGAAAACTTGATAGGAACAGATTGTGAATATTTTGACACTATTTTAATTGGTGATATGTTTTACGACAATGAATTCGCAAATATTTTATTTGAATGGTTGATGAAGCTTAGACAAAATGGAAAAAGTGTAAGTACTTAGCTGTCTTTATACAAATTAGTAAGAACTGTTAGCCTTTATCATCCCACAGGTGGGTAAATGCCTCAACCCTTGACTTATATTTTAGTAGTAATTTTAATTTTGCTTAATACGACAGTCTGATCAGATCATAACATAGGGTTTTAAACAAGTTTTGGAACCCTGCTTCCATATAATGCTAGGTTTTATAATTAAAAAATTACGTTTTTCATGTCTGTCTATCTATCTTATCCAAATAGTCTACTGCTGTAAATGAGGCTCCCAATATTCGCGCCACTCCTTCCGATCTCCTGCCCGTATTATAATCCAGTTACGTTGCAATTTACAATTATGTTTCGTTGGGCGTCAAAAAAAACGCGTCCCTTTTTTAAACATATTTCATTACTGCTTCACTAGTCATAGCGTGATGCTATATAGCCTATGACACTCCCCGATAAACGGACTAAGTATTCAACACAGACATAATTAAAATCGGTTTAGTAGACCCAGAGATAGCCCCCTACAACTTCACAAACAAACAAACACACAAACTTTACCTCTATGTAATATTAGTCTATATAGATAATAGAAAAAAAAGTTGTAATAAAAATAATTGTGATATTTACAGGTATTAATAGGTGATCCAGGCAGACATGGATTGACAGAGAAGAGACGTAATCTATTAAAACTATTAGCCACGTACAAACTACCACAGAATACTATTATGGAGAATAATGGCTTTACGAATGCGACTGTATGGAAACTACATACGATATAAAATTAAATATCTTTTTATATTAATTTTTTTTATTTATTTATCGAAGAGTTTCGTTTATATATTTCTGTGGTTTCGTAATAACGCAACTGTTTGGGTGTCCGTTCCCGTTCCTTGATTTTATATGAATGTAATTATGGGTGTGTTTATTTTTTATATGTATATTATGTTACAGTCAAAACTCATGGCCGGTCATAACCCTTTTGAACTGCATAAAACAGTCAATAGTGGTTTTGACCGACGTGCTTAGTCAAAACCCTTATTGACTGTTTTTTTGCAGTCAAAAGTGAGTGATGCTAGAAACATTTTTTTTAATGTAAAACTAGAATATTATAGTATTATTATATTCTCGTCCTTTGGTCACCATACTAACCTAACCTAACCAACTGTTTTGGACTTTTACCTTAATATGTATTAAAGATCAATTTTCAATGAGTTTTGACTAACATCGATGGTCAAAACCACTTTTGACTGCAAAAAACAGTCAATAAGGGTTTTGACTAAGCACGTCGGTCAAAACCACTATTGACTGATTTTTTCGGTCAAAAGTGGTTTTGACCGGTTATGAGTTTTGACTATAACATATATAGGTATACCTAATACAATTAAAACTTTAAAGAGCAAGCTATCAGTGTGTATAAGGCTCCAGAGAAAGGACCTTACGCCACAAAGGTCGTCAATAAATAAAATAATATTATTTATAATAATATAATTTCATAATAAAGTTTATTTCTATATGCGATAGAAATAAACTTGAAATTTTACTTAACTTATTGAAATTTTGAAGCGCTGCCATTTGAAAAAAAATGGATCACTGCAGCAGAATGTTGTCAACAAAGTCTTTTCAAAAGGCAATACAATATTTGTATAACACACTCACATTACACTTTAAAAGCTTTTAAATTAGTTAAATATTGCTTTCTTAGTTGGAGCCTTGTTTTTGCAATATGACATGAGTAGAGGTCATATGTCTCATAGCAAAACTACCAGATTACAAAGTACAGGCGTGGTATAAGGTTTTATGTTAACTTCTCAATCAGTGACAATATTAGTCCCTTATGTCCCTAAACAATTAAAAAATAATAGGTTATTGTACATTTACCTTTTTAATACAATAATATTAAACCACCTATTGTTTTTCAGAGATTGACCCCCTTACTCACAAACGCCTTTTAAATTTTAGTCAATTGATTAGCTCAAATTCATACGATTTTTCTTAGAAAATATCGCTAAACAGTAATTAAATTTAAGAGGCGTTTATGAGTAAGGGGGCTAAAGGTTTAGGAATAGGTTCCAACTTATTTACGGAAAAGAAAAAAGCAAATACTGTAAGAATATAAAAAATATTTATTTACCAAACATTTATTAACAAAAATACATAGCTTTCTACAAGGCACTAATACTTATTGTTAACTCGTTGTTCTTCATCACACGTCATAAAATATATTATTTTAAAATAGTAGAACAGAGAAAAGTAAATAGTACCTACTTAGGTAACAGACGCGCTATATTACTTGGCCGGCCAGAAGTTAAAGCCGTAGTAACTTTTAAATACACAAAGTGTTGTATTATCAAAACCCGCTAAAACGTCTTTATAGAAATTTTTAGTTAGGACCTACTTTAAAAATGGTTTATTAATAGGTTCTATTAGCGCTGATCGTTTAACTTCACATGCCACTCTAACCCGACTAAAAATTAATTATAAAATCGAGTTTAGTTTCAAAAGACCCTAAAAGACTGCTTGTGTGTTTCAAAATCCTCTAAAACGGTATCGGTTACTTTCAAATGTCACTAAACTTCAAAGTCCCTTAGAACAAATCTATTTTTGCAAATAACCTCGTTTTCCAAATTGTTTTTATTTAAGAAAGATGTTTGTTGGGATTGTTATATTACAATCATAATATAATGTTAAAAATCGTACAGAATTAAAGTTGTTTAAGACGTTTTCATGAATTGTCGACATTTAAGAAAAAGCACTTTAGGGGGGTTTGAAATTATATGACTTGACACTTCCCGCCATTTAGCTCGAAAAAATGACATTTTAGTAGCTTCAATTCGGCCAACTAAGATTGCGCGGATTAGGTTCGTAGCGTAGCACATATAACGTAACGTAAACGGATCGGCACCGTATCAACTCGAGTCGTTCAGTATTATTTGTATGAAACTCCTTACTGCAATGCACACTAAGCGGAATCGTAACGTAATCGGATTTTTGACGTTTGACACCGAGGAAAAAGGCGAGGCGGTGCCGATCCGTTTACGTTACGTTATAATATGTGCTACGACCCTTAAACAGCAAGTTTATAGAAATAAAGACTTGTAGAATGTTCTAACATTAAAAAGTAAAGGAGGTATTTACATAAAAGATGATTTTTACATTATGTTTAGACCGAAGACGTATTTCAAAATGGCCATTACAATATTCTTTTCAAAATGAATAATTTAATTAATTTATACTTGACAATATTTTTGACATTTATATGTACTATAAAGTACTATACAACAGTACAACCAGTACTTTTTAAAATTTACGAAGCATGTTGCACGACTTGGAATAATTTGTAATATCAAAAATAATTTACAACACTGCCATCTATCAATCGCCACTTAAACTACTACATCATCTTCGGGCTTAAGTATTAACTAAGTACAACAGCGCCATCTAGTGGCAACACATAAAACTACTTACAACTATAGGTATTGTTTACAAATTACAATTGGTAATTATGCATAGTATTTGCATAAATTCCGTGTTTTGACCTTGCTGTTCTTCCTGAATAGTGTGAATATGTGTCCATGTCCATTGTGGCGTGAGGATGCATGATCAAAACCGGTTGGAGGGCGAGAGATTTTCTTGAACCGGAGACAGATGTCGCGTCAGTCACGTAGCCATTGTTTACCTCACCTGGAAAAATTATACAATACTTTTTTAATGAGGACGCTTTGGTTATCTATGGAAGTTTGTTTAACAATTCCTCGTTAATAACTTTTCAACTGTTAACATGTTTCGACGTTTACGGTAAAAAAATTAACATAACCTTAAAATAATTTAAGTGTCAGACTTCGAATAAAATCTAGAAAGTGAAACTTTAAAAGGTCAAAGTCGACACAAGTTTTATTATTTTTAATACATTATCATACAAATAGACTTTGACATACACAGAATGAATCTAAATTCTTAGTTTTTACGTTTTTGTTTAAGTACGAAGTTATTTTTATTAGCCACATGCGTTTTACGTTGAGACGACAAAATTTAATTGCAATTCACTTTTAAGACCTTGCAGAAGTAACATTCTCGCATATACCGAGAATAATGGGTAATCATTTACATAAAAGTACAAATAAATGATTATTGTGCCTTTCATTTCCTCTTCCCTTTTAGATACCAATTAATTTTTCCTTTGGTATTAAAAAAAAGGCAATATCTCCCGGTTTGAGCCCTGTCTCGTGGGGACTTTTACATGAAATGAACGAACACAAAGAACATTTAAGGTCTTAGAAAGACGATTTCTATCTAAGAGCTTCTTTAAGGAACAAGACAACAAAGGAGGTCTTAGTCAGTAAAAGTCTGACAACACCAGTATAGACTTAATCAAAGATTAAATACAATAGTTTAAGCTGTGTTCCAGGCGGAAAAGCCGTGTTAATTTTCCTTTTACTTTTAATATTAATGGCTATTCCTACTCTAAAATGGTATAGGATTAAATCACATATTGAACTTCATAGCCTCTACATTGTTCACGAGAATCCCGTACAACTAAGTCCCTAGGTCATTAAGTATAGCGTTTACCATCTCATAATCTTAACATTCCACGTATGTGTGCCACACATAAGTAGGTAGATAATGTGGTACAAATGTATGCGACGAACTGCTCGACACAAATACTTTGTATTAAACGGTACAGGGACTTGTGAACCGTGTTATATGTATGATGGGTATGGTAAAACGTGGTATTGTTTATTTTCTACGAGAGGTGACTGTGTAAGTAGTGTCACCACCCTATTGTGTCTTGAAAGTGTCGTAAAAGATGACTTAAGGGAATTTAACATGAAAAAACTCGACGTATTCGGGACCCGCGGCCGCGTCGAGATTCAATAATGTCCGGTATACTAAGTTTAATTGACTTTAAACACTAACTACTAAATCATCATCATTAACGTCCTCCAGCCCTGTAGGAAACATTACTAACAAAGCTACGGTGACCCGACAAATAAGCGCTGAACAGACGAATCGGAATAGGGTTTACACAGTAAGTTATTGATTAAGTTGATTTAAATAGATCTCCATCCTATTTTTTGGCGAGTTAAGTTGGCGAGACGCGAGAGAGGGGCCTACTTCGTGCTTAACTCGCCAAAAATAGAATGGAGATCTATTTAAATCAACTTAATCCTAAAATACTACTTAACTACTTACTTGTCGATGTGTAAATCGGGCTTTACATCAAGTTGTTCTTCTATTGTTTTGGTAGAGATAATGAAACATTTAGAAACTTTCGCTTAGTCGTCAATTCCAACAAGAGATGAGATGGTACTTATAGTAAAACCATGTAATATTATCATTACTCCGTCAACACACGAAGATAAATAAAATTACACACAGTTCAAATTACATTACAAGTGTAATCGTTACTTAAGAGTGTAATTACAGAGTTAATTGAAAAAAATAATTACAAAGTTATCAACTAGTGATTTAGAAAGAATTGTATAATTGCCATCTATGCATAATACATAATATGTAATATATACATAAATAATGTCGCAGATTAACTCTCATTATACGAAATATGAATAATGTAGAGATATTCTTCAAATAAGATATTATTATCAGCTTAAGTGTACGTGATTTTTTTTTAAAAAGAATGCTTTTCTAACGTATTGATTTCTTCATAAGCATAAAAGGCGATTAATATCCTTCTGTGAAGATGACTAGGCTAGGTCTACATAAAGGCTTTTCATACTAATTACAAAGAAAAGTAGTATACCAATTCGCCTGACCAGCATGGTATTAGTAGGCCAAGTATCCCTCCGTCCCGGTAGGAGGCCCTTCCCTGCAGTGGGACATTAATGGGCTGTTATGATGACAAGGAAAAGTATAAGTATGTTAAGCAGTTGACGTTTCGGTACGGGTTACACTAAACGTGGTCTGAAGCTCACTGATTTTAACTACATAACTGAATTTAATAGAACTTAGCCCTTTGTTTTGCCCGATTAAAGTGCATTATCGTGTTCATCATTGCAATATAAAAAAAATCTCCGAAAACTTTTTTTGAATTGACAACCTGTATTGATCACCTACTCCTTCTTCATTATGTCCATTTATAAGAAAGCGACGACGATATAACAACAAATTGTTTATATGTTTTTTATGTTCTTTGGTAATCATTAAAGTTGTTGTATTGTAATCTCTCTGTAATCTGTTGTATGTAGCGAGACAACCCCAACACAAGTATTATGTAATTACTTACTGGGGATGCCTCATAACATAAAAACTATGTAACTATTTTGAGACCAATAAACATTTTTCATTTTCATTTTTCAATCTCGGACTGACGGTACTAGCTACAAGTTACACTACTACTTATACTTACAAGTTGCATTTGATCAAAGATAAAAAGCAAATAAGTAGGCATTGCTCAAAGTCACGGGTCGTAGAACATTTTCTCTCCGATATTATTACAAAAGTGACTCGTTTTATAAAACAAAACAAAACTTTTTCCATTGTTTATAGAGTAATAATAGCCAAATTTTGTTTATCTCATACTTTCACTATCTGTTGTTTCGACTAGGCATTATTGTTAGGGTTGTACCTACTTTACTATTACATTACTAATCCTAGTAAAAATAGTAAGCTACCTGTAAATGAAATCGCGGATTAGGATCCTATACCAGGCATTTATTTGTGTGACCCGTAAACTAGAATGGTTTATTTTTGTTTTTCGAAATTCACCACGACTAACAGCTATTATAAGCTGTAATAGTATTAGTTTAAAATAGTTGAAGACTACAGTTGAATAGTATAACACTATTTTTGCGGTGCATGACGATGGCGGTTCGGGTTCGTATGGAGACGGACTAGAAATACTTTTAGAGGTTGTCGCCGACCTATTTCAGGTTTAAAAGGTTTTACGATACCTTCAGGATGAGATTGGGTTCCACTATTAATGAGAGACCATTTCACAGCTTAGATCCTTGTTATTTTAAAAAACTTTCAGTTTTTAAACAGGGTCCGGTTGTACAGGACAATTAAACAGTCTATAATTTTTACTTATAAAGTTTAGGTATAACTAGTAAAATCCGAAAAGAAGAAAGACAATGGAAAAAATTGGTACTCGATGCAGAATTGGTCCCGCATTTTTTTTTCATTGTCTTTCTTCTTTTCGAATTAAACAGTCTGGCCATGTGTAGGTATTGTTGTGTAGGTATTGATGGTCATGCGCAATACATATTAAACGCCTATCAACATACTACTACATCAAAAACCACACTATTCTATAGCCTCATATTCGATTTTCCATTTAGCACAACCCTATTATAAATTCACATATAAACTCGCACTTGTGTGCTCTACACCGTGTCGCGCTGTGTCGACCGCTAATTAGGGTGGAAACTGTATGATATAATCAGTCTTATGTAAGTTTTATTGTTTTAATCTACGTAGAGATTTGTTTTCAATCATCATATCAGCCAATCGACGTCCACTGCTGGAAATAGGCCTCCTCCAAGTATTGCCACCTTGCGCGGTCCTGTGCCTCAATCAATGTGCCTTCGTTTTCAATTATTTAATCTATTGAATAGCTTTTTAGTATCAAAGTTGAGACCTGTTAGAGGGTCGACCGATGAACCTGACCTGGCCTAGACAGGGACTTAGAATAAGATATTGGCTTCGTAAAAGCAGCCGCTGTACCAACTAAAAACAACGGTGTTCCTCTTTCGTTTATTCTTCGGGTTTACAAAGGGCATCTGTATACACACTCATCAGAAAGACACGATACTTTCGGCCGTTTAGGTAACCACCGCGCTGTGCCCGCTTAATTCACCTCAAAATAGGACTATGTAAATATTATTATGTCTTCTCATAGCCCTTCTAAAATTCAATAACATTTTTAAGTACAGTAGCCATTGAACTTACAACACTTTGGAACTTAAGCGCTGATTCTACTAGACTACATGTAGTCAACTGCATCTTGTAGGACACATCTTCTAGGAGACTACATCTTGTAGGACACTACATGTAGTCTTTCCATTTCCATGTAATTGTTTTGGAAATGGAAAGACTGACTACCTATAAGATGTAGTGTCCTAAAAGATGTAGTCTCCTACAAGATGTAGTTAATTACATGTAGTCTAGTGTAATCGGCGCTTTAGTCGAGCGCAGTGCAGGGGCACTCTGAACTTTAGATTAGTAAACCCCATTAGTTGTAATTATAAATCTGGTATGGACCAATGTGTAGCTTAACTCAAGCTATTTGTTTCATGTCGTATAAGAAAGATTCGTATTAGAAAACTATAATTTACCTTTATAAAGTGAAGGTGGTGGATAACCGCTGTCTGGTTGCAGCCTCACGTGTCTGGTCGCCAGTATGAACGCCAGCGCTGATAACACTATGCCGTCCAGACAGCCTATCACTGCCAGCAGATAAGCCCATCGAATGTGACATCGACCTGTGAGAGAAAGAAGATAAATTATTATTTTAACCTTGTCTTATAGTAGGACTTATAAGTAATTTGTCCTTGTGTCTTAAATTAAGACCGTCGAAAAGATAACCAACTAGCTGACCCGTGCCCACTTCGTTGGACGGCGATAAAAAAGCGTCCCTTTTTTAAACATATTTCATTACTGCTCTACTCCTATTAGCCTATGACACTCCCCTATAAATGGACTATTCAACACAGAAAGAATTTTTAAAATCGTTTCAGTAGATCCAGAGATTACCCCCTACAACGGCACAAACACACAAACTTTACCTCTTTATAATATTAGTCTATACTAATTAGTCTACATCTAAGTTATAATCTATATTATAACTTAGATGATACCAGAAAGTTAATGTTTAATTAAGTACAAAATGTATGCGTGTAAAAACTATAGAATTTATGTTCATACAACACTCTAGTACCGCCTGGTTTCAGTCCCTGCTTTTTATGAAAACCGCGAAATGTGCTAATCAGTGCCGAAGAGCTACTACAAAATGCCCCCAGTCCAGTATCAACAGAATGGTAAAATCCGTCTGGCTTATGAAGAACAACGTTGTTTCACACTTAAAATAATGCGATCAAATATCGTTTTAGAAAATGTTGCCAAATCAAAAATAGTATTATCAAAACATTGGCATCACCTTACAAAATGATTTAAATCATTTTTCTGGTTATTTTGCAAAATTACTTTTAAATGTCGATCGTTTCTAGAGCATCGTCGACATAAATTATTTCATTACGTATTAAGATTTTTAGTTTACTAGCAAAATGATAAATTATATTTTGGTGTAAATATATTTTGCATTTTAAATGTTAAACTTGGTTGTCACCATAATATTATTAGCAAATTACCTAATTAAAAATTCGACAGCATAACCTGAACGTTGAAACAGTTTATGATACTTATGCAATTTCTTTTACATTCACCGATGTTCTATTTTTTTAGACAAAGTAAGTATGTTAGCCAATTTTTATAGTAACAATTTGGAAGTAAATATAAACTTTTTTAAATTAAATAAACCTCCTGCTCCTTTTAGAATCGGTTAAAAAAGTGAAGTAAATCAACCCGCCTTTGGTGTCTTGTTTTCATAATCTGAAAATAATGTGAAAGAGACATTCTGCGAAAGAGACATTTTGCGACCAGTGGACATTTTGAAAAATGGACATTAACCCCCTTACTCATAAACGCCTCTCAAATTTAATCACTGTTTAGCGAGATTTTTATTAGCAAAACCAACCTTATGCGAAACAAAATCGTCAGAATTTAAGCTAATCAATTGACTAATATTTAAGAGGCGTTTATAAGTAAGGGGGTAAGCGTCTGAGCCATCTTACTAAAATGTTGTCTTTTTTAACCGACTTCAAAAAAAGGAGGAGGTTCTCAATTCGGTTGTATTTTTTTTTTTTGTGTTTGTTACCTGATTTCTCGAAAACGGCTAGACCGATTTAAAAATTTTATTTTTGTTCGTATGGGTATGCTTCCCATTTGGTCCCATTGTCACCAGATCTGGATAACGGGATCCCAGAGAAATCGAGGGCATCTCTTGAAAATTGTAGGGACGCATTGTGTAAAATCTTGTCATACATGTGTATCTCTGACGTCACTACCAAATAATCAAGAGTTAGAACTGGTCAGATCCTGGAGACCACCGAGAGTCGAGGGAACACCTCAACGGCATATAGCAGCTACCTTGTGTTTGGGCTTATTTTAATTGTATTGATGAAAACTTTACAAAACTATACACAGACATGATCTAATGATGAAGAAGATTGAGGGTCGAGGGAAATCCTCAACGGTATATAGCAGCTACCTAGTGTTTGGGCTTATTTTATTCGTATTGATGAAAACTTTACACAAACATGATCTTATGATGAAGACGACTGCAGAAATTAATTTAATACTAATCTTAGAAATTGTTATCAGCATTGTTTTTAACAGACTCCTGTTGAAGTCGGTTTTTTAATTAGAAAATTATCTTCGATATAAATGTTTCGATAACGACAACAAGACACCAAATGCGGGTTTAGTCTGACATAACGAGTATAGAGTAGACATAATCTAGGCTGGTACTCATAAGAGTTCCCGACCTCCTTAATTACTTTAGCGCGACAGCCGACCGTAAGTATAAGGTGTAGTACACAACATTACATCAGATTGACCTGTAAGTACCTATGCTTTGTGTAATAAGTCTTTGCGCATAAACGCAATAGGTACAGATAAAATTACATGCATAATAATATAATAAACGAAAATGATAAAACACATTTTATATAAAACTTAATCAAATTTCTTCATTCATATTAGCTAATATTTTTGCTTAATCATAAATCATTTCGTGATTTATTTCACATTTATAATATAAATACTGTTATGCCTAAATTGATATAATAATTTATTTATCAAGGTTTTTAATCAATCTATGAAATTTTAAATTGATATTTTGGCAACAAACATTTAAAATATAAATTAGATTCTTTTTAAATGACCTTGTTCATAAACAAGGTCATTTAAAAAGAAAAATACTACTGGAATAGGAATGACTCTTAAATAGAAACAAGATTCTAAAAACTCAATGGATAAATCAACAAAGTACTTACTTACAAAAATAAATCATACAACATACAAAAAAGAAATGCAAAAAACCAACATCACGAAGTATTCCCAGGCGGTCACCCATCCAAGTACTAACTTCGCCCGATGTTGCTTAACTTCGGTGATCGGACGAGAACCGGTGTATTCAACATGGTATGGACGTTGGCGAATGATAAGTTAAAGTTTTGGTTTATTATACAATTTGTATATTTGGTGCATAGGTAAAATGATAAAATATTTTCTCACATTTATGTAATAAGTATCTGATATAATAAACCATTATAAATATGCATAAAACAATTTGGCCACATAACTATAAGGTAGAAAGAACACTTCTTGTCATAAAGCTGTATCGAATGCCGTCTGGTCAGCGTGATACTCAATATCATTATTGCACTCCATACAATATTGACCCTGTTGGGTATCTATGGCAGTTTAGAAGAGAGGAGGATGCTAGATTTTAATAGGTAATTAGTAGGGTAAGAGTTTTGTTCTGTGATTGGAGGAGACTCGGTCTTGTATTAGTATATTAAGCGTTTCTCCGCCCCGTGTATCATAATACATAATATGTGATACATTCACATTGTTTTAATATTTTTTACGTAGTAACTATTTAGTAATCTGTGCTATTGTGTCTAAACTGGCGTTACAGGGTTAATAATTAACTGCACGTTTTGAGATCTGCACATTTTGCGACCTGAACGTTTTACGTAGCCTGCACATTTTGCGACTTGCACATTATGCTATGAATCAAATAAGATGTTTTAATAACGTGTGTTATGATTTAACACTAGTTTTACTTTTAATAAGTGCTCATTAAGAGCTTATTCTCTGAAGCGAAACAAACACTGTTATGAATAAATCAGTTACGTACGGAAGACTATAAATAAAAATAATAATCATAATATTATACTTAATCCTATCACAAAACTAGGCAAACGGGTAACAACTGGGGCGATATTTCCGGACCGTTACAACTTGGGGAGCTTCAAGAAACGAGCGTACTCCCTTCTTAAAGGTCGGCAACGCACCTGTGATTCCTCTGGTGTTGCGGGTGTCCATGGGCGGCGGTGATCACTTACCATCAGGTAACCTGCTGGCTCGTTTGCCTCCCATTATATAAAAAAAACTGTCGGCCAAAGACCCGTACATGAAGAAGGTCTGAATATTTATGCAAAGCTGTGAAAAATGTCTAGCCGGGATTAACCATAGCTTGATTGGTATAAAAAAGATAGGTTCTTACCAGGATATATATTATGTAAGTATAAGCAAAAGAGTACAGTGTACGTTAAAACTCACATTTTTAACAGATGTTTAGAATAAATTAGAGAATAAGATAAGTAAATGAACAAAGGGATTTTCCTATTTTATTACTCATACTCAGTATAAAATCAAATTCCATAGGTGATCTAAACAATGAACAAAAAAAAACGTTCTAAAAATTAACTTGCAACAAAAAAAAACAAAAACCATCATAAAAATATGATTGTACAAAAAAAAGCAAAAAACCAACAACACGAAGTATTCCCAGGCGGTCACCCATCCAAGTACTAAAAACGTTCTAAAAAATTACTTGCAACAAAAAAAACAAAAACCATCATAAAAATATGATTGTACAAAAAAAAGCAAAAAACCAACAACACGAAGTATTCCCAGGCGGTCACCCATCCAAGTACTAACTTCGCCCGATGTTGCTTAACTTCGGTGATCGGACGAGAACCGGTGTATTCAACATGGTATGGACGTTGGCGAGTGCAAAGCTAAAATTGTTGTTTAATTGAATAACGTCTACTAATGTTTTTGGTAGAGTAAGGTATTGGTGACCTCGGTGGCGCGCCGGTAGAGCCAGCGGCTGCCGCGCATGAGGTTGTGGGTTCGATCCCCACGCAGGACAATAATTTGTGAGATCCACAAATTATTGTCCTGAGTCTGGGTGTTCTATGTGTCCGTTAATTGATGTTTGTAAAAGTCCCCGCGACACAGGGCATGATCCCTAGTGCGGGAGTTGTCTTTTTAAAAAGAAAAAGAAAGAAAAGGTAAAATTAATTTAAAAATAACTGACACAGATGGAAAATATAATTTGTGCAAATAAATACAAGTTAGACTTATTGAATTCCGTCTGTTTAGCGTGGTAGTAGGAAGTAGTTTAGATACTACTAAACTATTACTACCACATACAGTTCAGATACTATTTACTTACTACCACGTGGTAGTAAGTAGGAATGCATTATTAGTAGAACAAGGTTTCTTCGGTCACAAATTACAAGAGTGGGCCCGGCATTTATTAAAAAGTTACAATGATGATTTATTGTGTTATCATAAATATAAAGACTATTAGTTTTACTTTTAATACAACGCTCATAAGAGCTTATTCTCTGAAGCGTAACAAACACTGTTATGAATAAATCAGTTACGTACGGAAGACTATAAAAATCAAATATTATGATAACATTAAATAAGGTTCGTTTGCAAGCTCGGCCAAATAACCCGTACATGTAGTGGGTCTGTACATTAGTAATAAATATTCCTCACACATTCACACAACGCCATCTCGTCCCAAACTAAGCTGAGCTTGTATTATGGGTATTAGACAACGGGATAAACATACATAAATACTTTTTAGTGTAGGTACATGCAATGGGACATTTTTAAACCAGCGCTGTTAAAAAATGTAAAGTCGTGATGGACCACATAACTTGATTTAAAAAAAAATCACATACCAGCAAATAATTTTGTTTTTGTTTTCAAAAATTAATTAGAAAAATATTTTCCGGAAAAAATACGTAAATAAACAAACCTTATTTTTACTAATCACCTCAAACATTTAGAAAATGATGTTAAGTTCCAATGTTAGACCAAACCATAGTCGTGCCACCCTTAAGCGCCTTTACGTGGCTCACTAGCGCCGCCAATAGAAAAAAAATCATAACTCGCAAAAAGGATCAATAATGCAAAATGTTGGTAACTAAGTTTTGAGAAAAGGCAATAAAGTATTTGTATAACACACTCTCAACACTTTTTTCAATTAGTTAAATATTGCATTATAAAAAAAACGGCCGTTTTTTTTTCGATTGCGAAATTTAACTAATTGAAAACTAGTGAGTCCTATAAACGGTCTTAAATTATTAGGGGTGATCTATGTTTAATGATTTTTAGGAACAGATTCAATAAAATCGGTAATGTAATATTAATTTACTTAATTGCAATAAACATAATCACAGATTATCTACTTGTTTAATTAATATTTATCGTATCTAGGCCGCATACCTTCTATTTAGAATTAATTACTTCTAAATGTCAGAGTAGCCCCATGTACATTAATAGTTTATCTGTAACGGTCTAACTTGGCCTAAAGGCAAATTTACCCTTTAAAAACGGGTTGATACAATTTGGTGCGCTGTTTGCAGTATGGTTAACCTAAGAGATGAGATGGGGTGGTCTCAAAGTCTTACCCCCGGTTTCCGAATGACTGATCAACTAATCAAGTGTAAAGTGTCAAATTTTAGTTCCTGAAATCATTTTCAGTTAGTTGTTAGTTGACAAGAGTTTTGACACTTGATTAGTTGATTTTACTTGATCAGACATTCAGAAACCCGGGGTTAGTCTGCTGTTATTGCAACTATAACTGCAGGCAGGAAAAATACCGAATCATTCCTGTCGAATACTTCGGAAGAATTTCGAAATATACCAAATAAATAATAATAAAATGTGTTATGTGCGGTAGCCGGTAGGTATACCTAGTAGTTAAGTACCTAGTAAGTAAGAATTTTTCAGAAGTTTTGCAACTATAGCTGTTATACGTAAACCTTAAGACTATTATTATCAAGATAACTAAGCTATAACCTAACTAATTGGTAGGTATAACCTTTACATTGTGTAAAGTATTCACGGAACGAGAAGTACTTAGTGTCATTTTCATATTCTACGGCTATTAACATAGATGTCTATTATCATAAATGTTTCTATGACAAATAACGTCGTCTACTAGACATAGGTAAGCCTTCAACTGTCTTCTCATTTATCAACTTCCAGCCACCCTTTTCGTCAATATATCGCGTGCTTGGTGACCTCCAAACACTGTAGAAAGATTCTGGAATGGCTCCAGATCGGTGATTAATTGTGCCTTGCTCATCGCGACATTCATCGAGTCCACTTGTCTAAATGTTAATTGACTTGAAGCTAGTGCAATAAGACAGTTAAGCTGCAATACACGTGTGGACCGGTTGAGAATACATACATTATACATTATGTAAATACACATGTTTAGCATACATTCTTCAGCCTTGTCACCAGCCTAACTACAGATAGCGCGCGAGTTGAATGCAGAGTGCTGTGACCTAATTATAAATTATTAATTGACATTCATATCGATAAAGAACAATGCTCAAAAATGTATGGACACCGTCCCCACTTTATAGCACTTTAAGATATATGTTAATCGAAAGGTATTAATCATCTCTCCATTTTATTGTATGACAGCAAAGCTCAAATGTGTATCCGAAAAAAGTTATATCGACATAAAGAAACCGAAATCAGTCACAATGATAATTTTATTATTGTTCATGATGTCTTTTATTGTAATTAATATTGTGGGATGAACTTATTCTGAGTTTTAAAATGACTCCCGCTTTTTGTAAAGTGGTCATGGACGGTTTTTATAAGTTTTCAAATAAAAAATACCTTCATAATAGCAACTTTCATAATAACATTAATCAGTATTTTCAGTGTCTATTATAGGCACTGGCTGGCCCATTGAAATTGTCTAAATGCCTTTCAATACCAAAGTACCACACGATACTGACGACATGCGCGCAGGCACCAACTGTTCTCATAGCAGTTAAGCATGAACAATAATATGCCTGAATGGCGTTTATATCCTGTGCGTTATTTAAAACCAAATAAATACCTGTAATAGGTCGCATTTGACCTATGTTTGGATAAAACTCGACCCCTCAAAAGAGTGCAATCTGCCGTGTTTATACCGTATTGGTTCATAATTGGGCTTGGAGTTGCACAGACTTCTATGTTGCAGACGCCGCCACGTAAATGTTTGCTAACATAGGAAGCTGCTAGTTTTAAGTGTGATATGTCCCCAAACTAAACAAAATAATATACTCGTTTGACAATTCAGGGAACGGTACATTTATGGACTCATCAGTCAATGTTCTGAACGTAGCCCGCTGCCTGTAACGTAGTTACCCCTGTCATTGTTGATGTGAATTCTGCTATGAATTCATTTAACGAAGTCTGTGGCATAGACACTGTCATGAAAAGGCTCACTGAATGTATTGAGAAGGGCTCTAGCAATTTGGAAGTCTGTGAAGAGATGAGGAAGTGTATTATTGAATTCCTGAAATTTTTTAAAATCACGTTTAAATTAAGTTATTCGATCTTGTTCCTCCGTCCCCTTTTCATAACAGGACCACTCGCGCCGGTTTGCGGTGTCATAATCTGACGGTCTGTCGGATATCGGCTTGCACCAAAGGGTTCGGGAATTCTTTCCTATACCGAACCATTAAATTGTGGAACCAACTTCCGGCTCACGTATTTCCTCCATCGTATGATATTGGGTCCTTCAAATCCACAATCGCCCACCTTAGGCCACACAGCAGGATCCATAGGTAACAAACAATTCAGAATAGGTTCATGCGGAAAACGACGGGAGCACCGTGGTTCATGCGTAACGAGGATCTCCACATTGACCTCGAGTTGCCGACTATCCAGCAACACATGAAACTCTGTTCCCGTCGCTACTTTGAAACGGCTGCCACTCATCCCAACCAACTAGTGGTTGAGGCATCCGGGTACATCCCCTCTAGAATATCGCGATCGCTCAACGTTGAGCTCATACTCGCCGCCGAGGCAGGAATACGCGCCGCGTTCGCTCCTAGAGGGCGTGCCTTTTGCAGATCCGGTTAGTCGGTGACGGTCCAGGCCGAGGTTCGTGCCCACAGGGGGTGTCCCTGAGGCATGACACTTAAATGTCTTAGGTTGAGGGCCATCCGCCCCACAGCCAGCGTGAAGTAGTAAATGTCCCAGGAGACAAACTACTTGTGCTCACAAAAAAGAAAAATCGGGTGATTGGGCATATACGGCGCGTAATAATAAATAAATAAATAATCTTTTATATTTTTCTTATATTCTGTGTAGAATATAACTTGTTTACTGTTAACTATGTATTTTATTGGCTATCATTTCGAAAAAGTAGAACAAACAGCAACATAATTGTGACTGATTTCGGTTTCTTTCAGGCGATATAACTTTTTTCGGATACACATTTGAGATTTCCTGTCATACAATAAAATGATGAGAATACTAAGGCCTTTCAATTAACATAGGTTTTAAAGTGCTACAAGCTGGGGACGTTTTGAGCATTGTTCTTTAAACAATGTTCTAAGTTTAATTTTATTTAGTACACTAGGTTAACATGGTGAAAAAAAACACATAATTATCACATGTTTTAATAATCATTTCACAAAACGGAATAAAAAAATAACACGGGAACTTCAGTATTACTATTAACACAATAACACGGCAAACGTATGATAGTTGACAAGGATGGCACAGCACTACACTGCAGGCGCGTGAGGTGGGGCGTGCGGATAGCGGGGGGAGATGCTCCCGCCCTTTACCTCAGACCCCGACTGCATTCAACTCGCGCGCTATCTGTAGTGATGTCGTCAACAATCAGAAATCGAAATGCAATGGAGAGATGTTTCAGCTTGCAACATGATCCAAACCAGGTTCTTCTGAGTTACCTAATTTCTTAGCGCAGATTAAAGATACCATGCTGGCCAGACGAATGGGTTTTAGATACTTGTTTTGTTTTAATACAGATAATATCACCCAAATATCCATTAGTCGGCTTCTACGACATTCTCAGTTTTGTAAGACATACGAAGTATGTACGAACTAAAAGAATGCTATTATAGTTTGTACGTAAAAAAACTTTTACCAAGACGGATTGTCTTACCACTAAAAACATTAGTATGCAGTACTCAAATAAACAACAATTTTAGTCATGCAATCGCCAACGTCCATACCATGTTGAATACACCGGTTCTCGTCCGATCACCGAAGTTAAGCAACATCGGGCGAAGTTAGTACTTGGATGGGTGACCGCCTGGGAATACTTCGTGATATTGGTATTTTGCTCTATTTTGTGGCAAATATCATATTTTTGTTGGTTTTTGTTTTGTACTTTTTGTTGCAAGATTATTTTTATGTAGTTTTTTGTATTTTCTTTGTAGCAATAAATTTTTAGCACTTTTGTTTTGTCCAATGTTTTTAGATCACTGAAATTAGATTTTATTTTATGTCCTACAAAACTGGACTTGTCGACTAAAGGAATGCTACCTATTATTGAATCAAGAAACCGATACTATCCTCTGAAACTTGGAACAAAGCCACAAAGGAGGTCCGTGTCTACAGTGATACATTGGCTATTATAATAAATATCCCACCTTCCGCATAATAAATAAAACTAAAATAAAACACATACCTATATTATACTGATCAGCAGTAGGTCCACAAGTTTCCTGTACAGCGGTCTCGCTCCAACCTGCTGGGTATACTGCCACACCGGCTACCATACTCAGCGCTGGAACAAGACAAACAAATTGGTTAAATAAATATATTGGTTACATAACTACTTTTTTATTGCATTTTCTTTCTTTCTTGCATTTAAGCTCTCTAAAATAAGTCCTTCACAATACACAAAATAAGTATAATCATAGATTTCAGTAGTTATTAAGATACAATTGTGAAGGAAAAAAAGATATTATCAATTTCAACCTCTCTAGGTCAAAAAATATAAAAGCATTCAGGATATTATGTAAGATACTCCTTATTTATTTAATGAACGCTTCCATCGAATTCTGAGAGCAATCGATATGCAAAATGTTCTTTACTCTATTACTCAGTCTTCTATACTTCTATATTATAAAGAGGTAAAGTTTGTGTGTTTGTATGTTTGTGACGTTGTAAGGGGTAATCTCTAGATCTACTGAACCGATTTCAAAAATTCTTTGTGTGTTGAATAGTCCATTTATCGGGGAGTGTGGCTATGTAGTATCACGCTATGACTAATAGGAGTGGAGCAGTAATGAAATATGTTTAAAAAAGGGACGCGTTTTTTTCGCGGCCTAACGAAGTGGGCAGGGGTCAGAGCTAGTATTAAATACTTTATTGCCTCAAGACTTAGTAAACAACATTTTACATTATTGATCCTATTTGCGAATATGACTTTTTTTTCTATTGGCGGCTCTAGTGAGCCCAATAAACGCTCATAAATAAACTCAAAACCAACACCAACAACTTATAACTATTTCCAAATTATTAAAAATAAAACTGTGAATGAAACAAAAACGCAAATACATACTTATTGTTCTCATGGTTTCCTCACATAAATGGCTTCACTAAACGAAACGGAAACCGTGCAGTGGGAACATAAATGTAAATAAAACTATTGTTATGTATTGTAGAAACATTGCTCATGTTCGTGGGATTATGTAAAGGTATTCAATGACAACTGGTGAGGCTATTACTGACTTAATTACTTATTTTATATACATATTCACGCTTAATTCCCATGGGGGTAGGTAAAGATTACTAAGCGCCAATTAATAATCATCATAACAGCCCATTAATGTCTCACTGCAGGGAGGGGCCTCCTCCCATGACGGAGGGATTCTTGGCCTACTAATACCACGGTGGCGAGGCGGATTGTTAAAGGGTTTACTTTCAAGTTTTCCTTCTTTAAATTGCGTAAAGATAATATTCACGGATAGTCCCTAAGTCGATTTTTACGACACCCATGGGATGAGATGGGGTGGTGACATATTGTATTTTTACTCCGTCACCACACGGAGAAGTAATAATGATTCTTACTAATTTGGTTTTCTTCGTCTACATTTATACAAATCCGTCGGTTCTGAGTGCTAAACATTTGGCCTTTTTCAAGAATGTTACCATTCATGTCCTAAACCTCTCAGCTGGCAAAAAAAAGGCGAGGATGCTTGTCTCTGAATTGTGCCATTAATGATTGTAATAAATTCAAACTCTATATAGTTTTTTGGAAAGAATTTGGCCTTCAATTGGCCAATCTAAGCAGAGTTAGGCTTAGTATTTAGTAAACTCTGTAACTCTGCAAAACTGTTGTAAGTAACGCGGAGATTATTACTCACAATCAATTTCAGGACAATAATTTGTGAATCGTACATTGTCTAGCTAATGCACTGCAACCGCACCGCTTTAACCAAGCATACAATAGATAATAAACTGTAATACAACGTAACACGGTCAATTACACCTTAATTTAAACTCTCACGCAATCAGTTTCTTAAAATATCTAATCTATTTTATCCAATTCGTCCAAGTTTTCCCTTCATTAGCGCATGAAATGTGAAATTGTTCTTATTATTACAGGCTTTCTCGTTTCAACACCGTGACCGGCCTGTTGTCGCGCTTATAACCACATCAGACTTTCAATAACAATTATCACTATTATTTCACGCTTACAAAATCACTTTGTAAAGGGAAACGTAGAAAGTGTTTAATATTTAGTCATTTTAAAAAGCTAGGGATCAAGTCTTGTGTCGAGGAGACTGTCAGATTATACATAAAATTCAGTACTAAGTACTACGTCATTCGGTACGTGGTTGTTATTTCTAAACCTAAGCTTTGAGTTGTGTGTGCGCTGCACATTGCAACTTTACCCCAGCCTATACCGGTCAGTTTATATCAGTCACTAGTTCTCCTACAGATCTCCTCCTCACGCAGAGAAACATCCAACAAAGCTCTTTCTATTGATCTTTTAATAAGATTCGGTTGTTGACACGATTCATAAGTTATGCGATTGCGATTGTTGAAATATCTAGGCATCGCGCATCGTTGACTTACGGAAACATTACTTATTGTATCGTGCGTATTGCAATAGCATTTGTAATTAACTCTATGCCTACCAATTCTAGCAACTTAAGTCCTGGCAATATTGCATTGATATTACTACATAGATAGTACGAGTATAACACAAATCGCTGTCGCTGTCCGGATCTATAATGCTTGAATCTTTAAAAGTACGCAACGGATTTTAAGCGGTTTTCTTTAATGGATAAAGTGATTTAAGAGTATACATCTCTGTGTACCTCTATGTATAGGTAAAACATGCATTTCACAATGAAATTGAGTCTTGGACACAGTCCTTAAATTTAATTTTGCACGCGCTTCGCTCAGTGAAAATCGTACATGGTCAGACTTTTCTGAGGATGAAAATAGCTGTTTGATATGGTCTTTCTGGTCTTTTCTATGTAGTTATCACTTACTAGCTGACCCGTGCCCACTTCGTTGGGCGGCATAAATAGTCGGTCGGGCTGTCCTCGTAATGACACAGTCGTTAAGCCACGCCAGAGGCATATGAGCAGTTTGAACTACTCTTGAGACCAGGTTGGCCCCTAAGCAAACGATAAAGTATACGATAAAACATTAAACCCCAGTTTCCGAATGACTGATCAAGTAAAAATTAACTAATCAAGTGTCTTTTCCTCCTTGTTCCTGCAAATGATAGTTGACAAGAGTTTTAACACTTGATTAGATGATTTTTACTTGATCAGAGATTCGGAAACCGGGGGTAAGTATTTTTATCTGTTGTATAAAACTCAGAGCACAAACTCTGCTTAATCTAAAACTAGATCACGTAGAGTGAACGGATATAAAAACATATCGGACCAGTATCTTAATCTGTTTTTACCCAAAGAAAAATTTCCTTGATATCCGCTTACAAGTTTAATAGAGAAAACATAGATTGTGAAAGTATAAAGTAATAGTCTTGTATCATAATAGGTATGTTATTAGATATTACATCTCGCGTCAAAAGGCTCATGAAAACTGAGTTTTATTTACTTCCTTGATATGCGAAAGTAGTAAGGTGTTATTAATTTCCGTATTATGACCCCATCTCATCTTATAGAAACGTCTCGTAACTGCCAACTATGGAAATATTATTATTAATACGGAAACAACAGAAAGTTGACATAAATCTTAATAACATTCCGTTTAGCGTGGAGGATCCGTTACTGCAACCAGACATAAATGAATTGAATATGGTTTCTTAAGACTGTTCACAGGGTATGAATTTTTGCGATTTTTTTTCAAATGCCTATAACTTTCCAACCATGTAACTTAGATTTTTTTTATATTTTTTTGATAACCAGCTTTACTTGCCTTATCACCTGGTTTCGGGTTGACGTCGAGTTTTGGGACATCCTGTACACGACACTGGAACCGAATCGAAACATGACGGAAAGCCCGAATTCATTTCAGGAACGAATGCTACGCATGGTAATGATATGACTTTACTCTTGTCGTATAAGCCTAGATGTACAGCAGCTAATTTCCGAGCATGATCATCATAACAGCCCATTAATGTCCCACTGCAGGGACGGGCCTCCTCTCGTGACAGAGGGTTACTTGGCCTACTAATACCACGCTGGCCAGACGGATTGGTATAGGGTTTAATTTCAAGTTTTCCTTCTTTTTATTTCGTGAAGATAATTTATAGATAGTCCCTTAGTCGGTTTTTACGACACCCCTGGGATGAAATGGGGTAGTGACATATTGTATTCTTACTCCGTCACCATCCGAGCATGATATGCAAGTAGTGATGTGCCTAGTGGCAATATTGCCATTTCCAGCAATATTCCCAATGTTGCCACTGCCGGTAAAATACCAATATTCCCAGCAATATTGGCAATATTGCCAATGTTGCCTATCAAAATAACACTATATTTTATTAGTACTGTAGATGAAATCATGATTTTTCAATTATATTTGTGAAGGATATCTATCATAAAATATTAATAATAATAATATTTTGGCGAAGTCGATAACAGCTTCACTCACACACAGGTAAATATTTTATCAATTCCTTCGACTTCTGCTAGCGTGGAAAGGAGTTTTTCTTGAGTTGTTGATTCAAATAGTGATTTACAGATAATGAACGAATGACATTTTTTTGTTGATTGTTTGTATTTTATATATTGACTAGCTGTTGCCCGCGACTTCGTCTGCGAGTTTTGAAGAATTCACACATATCCTTATAAATTGTAGCCTACGATGGTTTTGACTATGACTTTCATTTTAAATTTGACTTAGATTTTGACTTTTACTTAACTTCTCTTTTTGATTTTGACTTTTGACATTTTTAGATTTTGACTTTTGACCCTTTTTTGATTTTGACGTTTGACTTTTTTTGATTTTGACTTTTGACCTTTTTTGATTTTGACTTATGACCTTTTTTGATTTTGACTTTTGACCTTTTTTGATTTTGACCATTTTTTAATTTTGACTTTTTTTGATTTTAACTTTTGACCTTTTTTGGTATTGACTGTTTTTTATTTTGACTTTTGACCTTTTTTGGTTTTGACTTTTGACCTTTTTTTATTTTGACTTTTGAGCTTTTTGACTTTGACTTTTACTTTGACTCTGGTTTTGAATGTTACTATGACTATAATTTCGATATTGATATCTTTTACATTAAATTTTAGAAAGACTCGTAATTAAAATTAAATTTATTTTCTGCGGGACCCTATTAAATAAAAGTATTCTAAGTGCACGTTTACGGAGCTATTATAGCGGGGCGTCGCTTATAATAGCTTACTGCATAAGGATCAGTATGGCTTTACAAAGGGTTGTTCCACCACTGATGCAGGCGTAGCTTTATTAAAACAAATTTATAATGCTTGGGAGAATTCTTGCAACGCTATAGGTGTATTCTGCGACCTTTCAAAAGCATTTGACTGCGTATGTCATGAAACGCTTGTACACAAACTTAGGCATTACGGTTTGCAGGATTCTTCCTTAGCTCTTCTCTCATCCTACTTGAGTAGTCGGACTCAATATGTTGAAGTTAAAGATTCGAGGTCCTCAGGCTTGCCCGTAACGTTGGGTGTGCCGCAAGGTTCAATTTAAGGGTCCATTTCTGTTTTTAGTGTACATTAATGATTTACCTTACCATTTAAAAAACATTTGTGACGTTGTACTGTTCGCTGATGATACATCTTTAATATTTAAAGTTAATAGAAATAGGACGCATTTTGACGAAGTAAACAATGCACTCACAGAAGTAACTAAATGGTTTACTGCTAATAACCTTGTACTTAACCCAAAGAAAACGAAATGTATTAAGTTTGCATTACCAAATGTTAAAAACCTTGGCCCAAGTTTAATTTTAAATGGTGAACTGCTGGAAGCTGTTCAATCCACAATGTTTCTAGGTATAAAAATAGATGAGAAGTTACAATGGGGTGCGCACATATCTTATTTATCAGCGAGGCTCAGCTCATGCTTACGCTGTTAGAAAAGTTAGATATTTGACAGACGTAGATACAGCTAGATTAGTTTACTTCAGCTATTTTCACAGCGTTATGTCATATGGTATACTAATGTGGGGTACAGCTGCCGATATACAAAGTGTATTTATTTTACAGAAAAGAGCTATCCGTGCCATTTATCAGCTTGGAGCACGAGAATCGCTTAGAGAATTATTTAAGGAAATAGGTATCTTAACCGTCGCTTCCCAATTTATTTATAACAGTATATTGCATGTAAGACAGAATATACATTTATATACCAAAAGAAGCGATATTCATACGGTAAATACTAGAAATAAACATAAACTGTGTGTCCCTCATTACCGTTTACACAAAGTACATCAATCGTTTATGGCACTTAGTATACGCTTTTATAACAAAGTACCTGTAGAGATATTAGAATTACCGATTACTTCATTTAAAGAAAAAATTAAAAGTCGTTTAGTAGCCAAAGGATATTACACTCTTGAGAATTATGTTAGTGACCGGGATGCCTGGATTTAAAATAGGTCTATGAATTAGGACTCGCAGAAAAATTTACTTTGGTCGATGTGAAGTAAGCGCGTCCCTCTGCCATTTGTATCTCCCCTAATTGTAGTTTTTTTTGTTGCTCTTATTGTCAGGACTCGTCGTGCTCACTATAATGTCATTGCTTGTGGTGGCGTGGAGGCCGGGTCAATCTCTTCCCTACAATATGGCGAGGGGGTGGTTGGCTGACCTTTGCGTTATACTCGTGAACGGGTGCTACTTGGGGTGACTGGTCGACCCTGACATTAATAAATTTACATTGTAATACACTTCTGAGTTTTTATTCAAGGGGTCATTTGGCTGAGCGACGTCTTTACTACTGGATAGTTATTTATGAATGTGATTTGGTGCTCCCACTTTTATGTACTACCTACATCACGACGCTACCTTTATAATTGAATAATCCTTGGTTATGGTTATGTATGGTATACAATGGTTGCAGCGCCTAATTACAGTGATCTCCTATGTAAAAATTATGACGTCAAGAAAATGCAGCAGTAGAGTTTGTTGCGCCGCTTCTTCTCTACTAGCGCTTTGGAGGCGGTGGTAAAGTTTTCTAAACTTTGAAATGTTTTTAAATTTAGATTAAGTAATGTTAGATGACGTCAAAAAGATACAATATTATTGTACTACTTTGAATAAATGAATGAAACTGTCGGGCGGGGCGTGTGGCGTGGCGTTGAGCGGGGCGTAGGACGTTTTTTCTGTTTACGCCGGGGCGGGGCGTGAAGCGGCACGCATCATCGCACGCGTAAACACAAACTTAGAGCAATATATGACGTTGTTTATAGAGAAGCGTGGCGGGAAGCGTAGCGGTGCCCGCTCCTTTGCCCGCTGCGCCGCCCGCGGCGATATGTCAAGTGTATAGCGAAGCACGCTCGTCTCGATCAAATCAACTAGATTTATATATAACTTCAGCGAGAATTGACGCTGCGTGCTCCGCCGCGTGCACCGCTGCGTGCGCCGCCGCGTCAACCGGCGCGGGCTCCGCGTCGTGCGACGCTCTATTTCAAACAAATGTGTCAAAAACGCTTCTCCGTAAACACACCCATACAACGCCATATATTTGAATTCAGTGCGGTCCGCCCCGCTCAACGCTACGCCCTACGCCCCGCTTCTCCGTAAACAAGGCCTTACTCCTTATACCATCAGTTACCTCTCCGTAACCTTATAGAGCCTAATTTGTGCAAAACCATAAATATTGTTAAAATTTTCAACGTTTTTATATTTTTCTACGGAACCCTAAATAGTTTTTAAAATCTAAAGTACCCCAGTTTACGCGCCGTAAAATTTTCAATCCCATAGTGAAATTTCCATCGAAATCGGTCCAGCGGCTTCGGAGATTACCCGGAACAAACAGACAGACAGACAGACAAAAAAATTTTAATTGTGTTTTTCGGCAATGGTATCGTGTATACATTGATATGCAATTTGTACAAAACCGGGATTTCATGTCACAAACATACACTCCAATTTTATTTATATGTATAGATATTTGGTATTTCCATTTCAACATTACTCGTTACATACTTAATAGTTATTTTTATGTAATTTTGACTGAAAAACAAGTACAATATTAAAGAATTGATTGGAATTTGTGCCTTTTATTCAGTTTACTATGCTTGTCAATTCTTGTATAGAAATGATGTCGTTACTTCTTATTTTCAATATCATGTGTGGCAACATTGGCAAAATTGCCAGTAAAATACCGGGAATATTGACAAAAATGCCGGCAATTTTGGGCATTTTACTAAAAACAAAATTATATAGTGTACAATATAGTTCGTAGCCTTGAAATGCTAATTTTAAGTATTGTACATAGGGGCTATAGTCCATTTGACTTTTATTTAAACAATATTGCCATAAATTTCCACTCGCGGCAATATTGCTGGCAATATTGCCACCAATATTCCCAGTTCGGGCAATATTGCCGGCAACGGCACATCTCTATATGCAAGTTCAAATCATTTGTGGGCTTTACGCTCAGTAGCTAAATCAATTTCGACGATATTTCTATGGGGCTAGGCTTGCGAGTTTACCCTAGTTAATATTGGTACTCTATACTGAGTTTTAAGGTAGCCAAGTATAAATAATACAACCGAATTATCATCATAACAGCCCATTAATGTCCCACTGCAGGGACGGGCCTCCTCCAATGACGGAGGGATACTTGACCTAATACCACGCTGGCCAAACGGATTGGTATAGGGTTTAATTTCAAGTTTTCCTTATTTTTATTACGTAAAGATAATATTCACGGATATTCCCTTAGTCGCTTTTTACGACGCCCCCATGGGATGAGATGGGATGGTGACATAATATTGTATTCTTACTCCGTCACCACACGGAGAGAACCGAATTATACCACCCACAAAAGTGTGGTAAAGTAGGTTTCATATCACGTAATCAAAGTAAACGCAACGTATGTTATCATATTAAATACACGTTTAATATACTTAGGTAAGCGTATAATCATCGGTTTGTATTAACTCATGTTTCGCTCTGACGAATACTGTGGGAAGTGGTCGTTTTGTTACACATACTAAGCTTTCTTTCGTAATCCTATGTGTTAATTTTGTTTTTAAGCAAAAAATATTATAGCTGGTGTTATGAGAAATTTGTAATTAAATGGAAAGACTTGAATGTGGACACAATGTGTGATTATGTAATTAAATGATTGACAGGTGACTAAAGTAATAGTTAATATAACTCAATAAATATTAAATAAATAAAATAAATATTCAAGGACATCTCTACACAGCGCCATCTTTTCCCAAAGTAAGCTAGGCTTAACCGGCTTGTGTTATGGGTAACAGAACAAAGGATGTTCGTATTTAATTTTAGACACCCATGGGATGAGATGGGGAGGTGACATATTGTATAGAGACCTGTCTTAGAAGGGCTGTTATAATGGCTATACAATATGAGTACCGATGACGTAACTTCCTATAAAAAGATTAAGAATAAAACATATTAAAAGTAATTATGTGAATAATCTATGTATGTATTATGTAGGGCATGAATATCGGAATCTCGGAATATCGTAATATCGGAATCTCGGAACGCAAAGTCCGATATTACAATTCCGATACTGGGTGATCGAATATCGGAATCTCGGAACTCGATCATTTTTCTATATTTTGAGTTTTAAATTATACATATATCGATCCTTGTGTATCGCCGAGCAAAACAGTAGGTACCGTATTAATGTTGCCAGCTCGCTATGCATAATGTGCTACAAGAACAATAATATTGTTACCTGTTTCGCTCACTCTTTACCTACTCTAATAATATGTGATATTATTGTAAAGTTGTTAAAACGCCTCAAATATAAACAAACGATACTAGCAGTCTCAACTTCACAGAAAGAAAGACTGAAGCACCGACAGCTTCTGTCTCTTCAGATGAACTTACACTTATCTCACATAAATTTTGCCCACCAATGTTGAAAGTGAGCATGTTTTTTCGTCGGGCGGTTATTTATCCGACAAAATGTTTGACGTTTTGTTGTTTTTGAGAACATATTACCAAGAAAAACGAGATTTTAAAATAAATATAAACCTATGTATATAGGGAACCTTTACTACAGTTGATTGTAATTTAAACTACTAAACTTAGAATCAACAAGACTTCTTAAAGTTTTGTTGATTCCGAGTTTGTTAGTTTTATATTAGTAATAAGTATAGATAAAAATTAGACAAAAATATTTCCAATAATTATTGTTGTTGGCATATTATATAATTAAATAAAAATTAAGGTACTATACTGTGCTCTCGTGCGCAGTATCCTCGAATACGCATCAGTGGTATGGAACCCGCTTTATAACATTTATATTGAGCGCATTGAATCCGTACAGAAAAAGTTCCTAAGATATTTACAGTATAGGTATAGGTGCATCGATCATGGGTATGAAGCAAGATGTAAGAGGTATCATTTTATGCCCCTACAGAATAGACGATACAATATCTGATGTTGTAACAATTGTAGAAATTGTCAATGGTGGGGTCGACTGTCCAACCCTATTTGAAAAACTAAACATTTGGGTCCCTAGAAAACTGCCAGTTAGGCGCAATCAACCCTTAGTACTACCCTCAGCCAACACTAATTTTAGACAAAACTCATTTCTCATTCGTGGGAGTAGTTCCGTTAACAGCATTGCCAAAAGGCATAGCGAATTTGAGATATTTAGGTCTAAGCCAACAGTGGTAAAGAAATTATTTACTACAGATTATTTTGGTCCCAATCCCAGAGAAGCAACAAATTAAATTTACAATTTATTTTGAACTAATTTTTTTCTGTCATGCAATGGTTTTATGTTTAGTTTATATTTGCGAATACCTGTTAATAGCTGTGTATAAGTATATTTATGTAATAACCGATTGTAAATTATACTGTTAGTGTTCCGAAGAAAATAAAATAAAATAAATAAAATATTTTAAATTCTAAGAAGTTCGTCAATTCAACTTTTAAGCTTTGTTGATAAGTTTAATAAGTAATAAGATATTAGATTAAAGAATAGGATATTATAAATTACTTTTTGTTCCTAATTGTTGATTTAATTTCAGATTTAAGTCTCTGAGTGAGATAGTTAAACTAAGCAATAAGTACAGAAAAATAATGAGAAATATCTGATTTAGTAAATACTGTGGGTAAAACTTAAATACGAGTATAAAACAAGCAATCCAAATTAAATAATATGATTTATAAATATTTTTTATTGCATTCAATCCAACCTCACAGCGAATTTGTGCATTTTTGAACAAAAAGTGCAATTTCTAAAAAAAATACGCAATTCCGATATTAATATCGGAATTCCGATATTGAGATCTAATATCGGAAGTCAGTATCGGAATTGAAAACCTTCCGATATTGCATGCCCTAGTATTATGTGATTTAATGACATAATAAATGACTTAAGTTATGTAAAATAAATGCTAAAGGTTACTTATTATTAAGTATTCGTTTAAAAAATATGCAACTTATGAATTTTTGTGTAAAATTTTTAATGATGTCATAAATTGCTAAACCTAATATCATGCGATTTAAAAGTCGATTGTTTACTTTTATTACGATTCCGACAGTGATGAATTACTTGACTTACTTATACCATCCATCGTTGTCAAACGGGTTGGTATAGAATTGTGTTATTTGTTTTTTTTTTTACAAAAACCAATTACTTACAGCTATACTATGTTACGAAAGAGTCTAGCAATTTTAGTTCCGATGCAAAATTACATAATATACCTTTCGTACTTTTAAAAACTTCATGCATCAACTTGATCTCTGTATTGATCCATAGGTTGCTTTTAAAAAGTTCCTTATTATGTCATCTCAATTTGCCTTTTTTGACAGTTAACGTCCGCCATATTCATTTATTGCTGACGTCACAAAGTCAATGACACTCCTGGGAAAATGGTACAAGTCACACGAATCAAACAGCTGCAGTAAATCAAAAAAAGAACCGATTCTTTTTTCCTCTTTACTTGACGTCAGTGCATATGGTTATTGCTTTCTTTATCTGTCAGCTGTCATATTATTATTTATTCATTTTTCTTTATTTTTTTCTCTTTTTTCATCGTCTTACGCAGTACATCTCTATGTTTTTCTTTAACCCTTTCATGCACACAAACGGACATACATACATACTATTTGTGCGCGAAAAAACATAATCCTCTTAGAACAGACAAAACGTTATGCTATGCAACCTAACAATCAATTTTATATCAAGAGTCATAATGGCCAGTTACTTTTATTAAGTGTGAAAAGAGGTTCCACTTAGCAGTTTAGAAACTTGTTACGAAATCAAAGCTCTATTATTTCGTTTAACAATGAATAAAATGTAGAACAATAGTTAAAAAAAAAACATTAAATATAGAGTAATTTTTAGTAGAGGAAGTCATTAATGTCTCGTTTAGAAATCGACTTAAGTTAATTGGTTTTAAATTGTGGTGTATTATGTTATTATCACCATGTGGTTGGAAGAACACAGCTCAGTGGTATTTCATAAGAGCGGCTCCGTGCTTCGAAGAGCACGTAGAATGTCAGTTCACAAGTACTGGACACGTTTCAAGAAGCCATGTCTAGCAGTGGAAACGACTCTACCACCAGATGTAATCTATACTAATATTATAAAGAGGTAAAGTTTGTGTGTTTGTTACGTTGTAGGGGGTAATCTCTGGATCTACTGAACCGATGTTAAAAATTATTTCTGTGTTGAATAGTCCATTTATCGGTGAGTGTCATAGGCTATATAGAATCACGCTATGACTAAAAGGAGTGGAGCAGTAATAAAATATGTTTAAAAAAGGGACGCGTTTTTTTTGCCGCCGAAGTGGGCACGGGTCAGTTAGTATTCTTAGTATAATATATTCTTCACACATTCATACGCTATATTATCCTAAACATTGTACTCTGGTATTAGACAACATATACAGGGTGGCTCATTCAAAGGGGTCAGTATGGGAAAGTCTTAAACTATAAGTCATACGATGTTTTGTTCTTAGGAACCATGACACCGATTTTGATAAAAAGAAAAACTGCATTCATACATTTTAAAAAGATACTGTACCCAGCCGGGAATCGAACCCGGTTGTTTTTCAAAAATAAACTTTTACTATTTCTATTTAAATACCGATTCTGTAGGTCATAAGCAGTAAATGTATCTTAGAAACATTATGTCTAAAATGAATAAAATGCATAGCAACCTCTGTGTAGCACTCGTGGATTACATCCACCACCGGTCCAATAAAGAGTTAAGTATTGTAACTAAAAAGAAGGAAAACTTGAAATGAAACCCTATACCAATCCGTTTGGCCAGCGTGGTATTAGTAGGCCAAGTATCCTTCCGACACAGGAGTAGGCCCGTCCCTGCAGTGGGAAATTAATGTGCTGTTATGATGATAGTTAAGTATTGTAACTAACTGATCAAATGTAATAAGTTATTTGAAAGATAGATGCCAACATAAAATGTCTTACTTACGAAACATCTCAATCAGGCATATGGTTATAAGAAGCAGCAATAAAATAAGGTTTTACTACTATTACGACATAAATAACTAAGTATTTCTTCAAAGATATGCAACACATTGACGGCTTATCACAACCTTAGTCAATGATGTTTAATAATGTAGAAGCATGATGTTTGGTATACGTACTCGTATAATAAGTATGAATTTACAAAAAATATATGTTATATACTTATTAAATAAATGTATGAATAATCCTCACACATTCACACATCGCCACCAATACCCAAACTAAGCAAAGCTTGTACTATGAGTACTAGACAACGGATAAACATACTTAAATACTTTTTTTTGTAAATACATTTTATACATAGAAAACACTGAGACCAATGCAAACAATCATGTTCATGCACACAAAGATTTGCATTGAGCGGGAATCGAACCCGAGACCTCTACGTAGCAGCCATGTAATATACCGACTGCGCCACAGAGGTTGTCAATTTAATTATCTTTATCCGTCGTCTAGTTCCCATAGTACAAGCTCTGCTTAGTTTGGGACTAGAAGGTTTTGCGTGAATGTTTAGGGAGGAATATAATGTTATTATATTTTATCATAGCAGTATATTATATTCATGTCCCATTGCAGGATATTTGAAATTAAAGAAAAGGTACCTAGTTTTAAGGTAAAGGTACAGCTAAAAATGAGATTACCTAAAGTCAAATTTACTTCATTATTATTGCAAGAATTAAACGCCATTAGTTTTTATAGTCTATGATCCATTTTGACATTTGATTGATAGATTCGTCGATTCGAAATTTAAACATTCGCAATTCGTTCTAAATTATTGCCAAGCTATTAAAATGCCAGTGAATCTAATCGTAAAATTAAAACACCTTCACTTCTGCTGTCAAAGTTTTAAATTAAAAAAAAAAGAAATAAAGATGCAAAGGTGATCGTAATACCATCGATATTGTGTAACATATTTCTTAATACATAAGTAGCTAACCCACATATTTATTAATAAATCATAAAATTAGATTGTAAACGACGACCTCATAAAGGTCTCTGGGTCGGACTGGATGCGGAAGGCGCAGGACCGAGTTCTGTGGCGTATATTGGGACAGGCCTATGTCAAGCAGTGGACTGCAATAGGCTAGTTGATTGATTGATTGAAAACTAAATTGTAAAAGTAAAATAAAATAGCTAAAATAAATAGTACGCGTGTGGGCAGAGCATCAAACTTATGGTGGCGCGAGTCATTTAATAAATACCTTCCGTTGACTTTATTATTCACACTTTCCATCAGGTTCGATACAGTCATGTTAAAGTGCCCAATATAATAAAATCCCTCTCCGTGTGGTGACGGAGTAAGAAAACAATATGACACCACCCCACCTCATCCCATGGGTGTCGTAAATATTATCTTTATGAAATAAAAAGAAGGAAAACTTGAAATGAAACCCCGTACCAATCCGTCTGGCCAGCGTGGTATTAGTAGGCCAAGTATCCATCCGTCACGGGAGGAGGCCCGTCCCTGCAGTGGGACATTGGTGGTCTGTTATTATATAATAAAACTAGCTTCCGCCCGCGGCTTCGCCCGCGTGAAATTAGTTTTTGACAATCAGAATTTGTTGTGAGTGAGAAAGAAGTGAATGTGAGTTTGGCTTTGTAGTTCCCGTTCCGAATCCGTACAGTTCGAATTTCCGTAATTCCGTTTGTAGAAAAAGCCTACGTACCAAGATTTATTGTCTTATCTTCAATTCAACCCCTATTTCACCCCCACACTGTTAAAAATTTCAAAATGCCAGAACATACAATTTTTTGGTAAAAAAAAAATTTTTTTTTTCTTAATAAAAAGTAGCCTATGTTCTTTCTCAGGGTCTAAAGATTGTCTGTACCAAAAGAGATTGGGCAAAATTGATGATGATGATGATGTCCTCCCAGACGTATTCGTCGACGGCGACACCCTGTCAATGGCATTCGGAATCCTTTCGTTCGTGCGCGCGGATATGACTCGCAAAACCAAATTTGCTTTTAAAAACTCGATCGCACGAGGCACAATACAAATCTCCTTGCGCATTATAGGTGTAGTTGTAGGTGGTCTTAGGGCGAGATTTACGGTATTGGCGTTTGGCGTCAAGTTCGTCGAGACGGCTGCGTTCGTAACCTACTATTCCCTGTTGAACAGCGTTGCGCCATTCTGGTCTGCGGGTCGCTAAATCCTCCCAGGTGTTTGGTGACATACCAGTTGCTGTTAGATGGCGTTTTAGGACATCCTTGTATCGTAGATACTGTCCTCCAGGATTGCGTTTACCTGAACTGAGTTCAGAGTAGAAAACAATTTTTGGCAATCTGGAGGACTCCATACGTACAAGGTGTCCACACCAGCGTAGCTGACCCTTCATGAGCATGCTCTCCATACCTGTCATTTCTGTTCGTCGAAGAACCTCCGTGTTGGGGACACGATCTTGCCAGCGTATGCCGAGTATAGATCTGAGACATTTTATGTGGAAGGTGTCGAGGCGTTTTATATCGCCTTTGTAAAGACACCAGGTCTCAGATGCGTATAAAAGCAGCGGTAGTATTATCGCCTTATACACAGCAAGCTTGGTGTGGAGCTTGAGGTCATGGGAGCCCCAAACACGTCGGTTTAGTCCACCAAATGCTGCTGCAGCCTTTGCAATCCTTGCGGATATCTCAGTCTCAAGACGGTTGTCGCAACGTACCAGACTTCCGAGGTATCGGAATGTGCTAGTTTCGCGAAGAGGTTTTCCGCTTAGGTTAATGGGCGTATCGTCCGCAGATTGTCCCCTTACGGGCTGTTTAAGAATCTGGGTCTTCGATACACTAATAACCAGGCCAAATTTGCGACATGACTCGTCTAAATTGTCGACACCCTTCTGGAGATCACCAGAGCTACCAGCCATGAGGCAGACATCGTCAGCATATTGTATTTCGGCGACTGAGGTAGTTCTTAGCCTTGTCTTTGCTCTGAAACGTGATAGGTTAAAGACGCTCTTGTCCATTCGAACACTTAGAGTGACCTTGTTCATGCATTTCTGGATGGCGTCATCAATTACTGCAGAGAAGTATATGGCGAAGAGTGTAGGAGCCATAACACAGCCCTGTTTGACACCACTGGTTACCGCAAATTGTTCCGTAAGGCTGTCTTCGTGGCGTACGCGGGCATACATACCCTCGTGGAACTGGCGTACTAGGTTGACAAACTTTAGCGGACATCCACGTTTTTCAAGAACTACCCATAGGGCAGACCTTGGGACACGGTCGAATGCCTTTTCGAGATCGACAAAACATAAATAGAGATCACGGTGTTGCTCAAGACATTTTTCTTGAAGTTGTTTTAAGACAAATATAGCGTCAACTGTGCCTCTATTTGGTCGAAAACCACATTGACTTTCTGGAAGGAAGCCCTCAGCTAGCTTTACTAGACGATTATTGATGATATGCGCCATAATCTTGCCAGCTGCAGACAGCAGGGCGATGCCTCTATACGAGTTACAGTCTGAAAGGTCACCTTTACCCTTGTATAGTTTGCTTATGGAAGCATCCTTCCAATCCTGCGGCACAACTTCCGAGTCCCAAACCTGCAATATTAGCTCAAACAGTCTGGTCTTAATGTTTTCCCCGCCATATTTGAAAATTTCTGCAGGTAGACTGTCAGAGCCTGGAGATTTGCCGTTCTTTAGACGGTTGACGGCTGCAATAAATTCATCGTAAGATGGTGGGTTCTCAAGGTCAAGTTCGGCGGGCAGGGTGTCTAGAGAACGAATATATTGCAGATCTACTCCCTGGCTTCCCGGATTGAGCACCTCATTAAAATGCTCTTTCCAACGAAGTAGGACTTCTGAAGGATCTGTCAGCCTAGTAGTGTTGTCTCGCGAGTAAATGGGAGCAGTTTTTTTCAGACGAGGGCCAAAAACAGTTCTGAGGTTTTCAAAAAATTTTGATGTCTGGTTAGAATCCGCAAATAACTGAAGCTCTTGGGCCTTGCGGAGCCACCAGTGGTTTTTTAGTTCGCGCACTTTAGTTTTAAGAGTTTGATGTAATACTTTCCGTTGCTGATTATTATGTGTTCGTCTTAATGAGAGTCTGTGGTCCTCAACAAGCTTCCGCATATCTGCATCAGATTCGTCGAACCAATCTTGGTTTTTCTTTCGCAGTTTACCGACAACCTGTTGAGACACTTTGTGTAAAGAATCAGCATAGGAGCGCCAATTTGCGTCAGTTGGGAGGTTTTTATTTGCATCGGGTACTGCAGCCCCAAATTCAGCGTCGAGTCTTTGTTGGAGTTCATTATTCCGAACTAGCTTTGCGAACGCCAGCCTAGCCGGCACCTTGTGTGGCGCTCTGCGTGGAGGCCTTATATTAAGCCTCATTTTGCTCCTTATAAGTCGGTGATCAGTCCAGCCCTGGGCACCGCGCATGGCTCTAGTGATCAGAACATCTTTCATGTCCTGCCGACGCACGATGATGTAATCAAGAAGGTGCCAGTGCTTCGAGCGGGGGTGCATCCAAGATGTTTTGTATTTGTCAGGAAGCCGAAAGAACGTATTGGTTATGCTAAGGTCGAATTCCGCGCACAAAGTCAGTAGGTCAGAGCCATTAGAGTTGCACTTTCCAATGCCGTGCCTGCTAAGAACGTTATTCCAGGCGATACATTCTGAACCAACACGTGCATTAAAGTCGCCGAGCAGAATGATTTTCTCATTTTTTGGGATACTTTGGAGAACTTTGTTAAGGTGATCGTAAAACTTATTTTTTTCTTCATCAGAGTTGGTCATGGTGGGGGCATACGCACTAACAAGGTGAATAAACTTCTTATTAGCTGTGTGTAGTCTAAGTGTAATGAGCCTATCAGTAATAGCTTTAGGAGGTTCAATTAAAGTACGCGCAATGTTGCTCTTGATTGCAAAACCTACACCACTCGCAGAACGTTCTGACGCAGGCTTGCCAGACCAAAAGTATGTGTACCCACCAAGAGCTTCGCAAAGTTCTCCAGTATCTGGCAGATGTGTCTCGCTAAGCGCGGCAATGTCAATATTGTACCGCGAGAGTTCGCGGGCTATAAGCGCTGTCTTGCGCTCGGGGCATTGATTTTTGTCATTGTCTAAAAGTGTTCTCACATTCCAGGTCGCTATGTTGATAGTCTTATAACATATTTCTTTGTATTTTCGACCGCGTAGAAGTTGGTGACCAGACGATCGCGGTTAACCATCTGGGTTGAAGTGAAACGGGCATTTGTTTAAGCCACCTTTTCTAGGCCCCTCCCCGGATTGGGGAAAGCAGTGCTACCCCTAAATAGGGCTGCTTTGTCGCTGAACGAGCTGCCGAATCAGTCCTCCCATCTCAGTTAAGTCCTGAAACGACCATCACCGTCCAACCGCCACACGTGCAGAGAGCCAGCTAACGACTGAGCTCACCAGCCCAGTCCCCACCACCAGTCTCCATCGCCGTGGGACTTGCAAATTCAGAATCCGAATATAATGCCAGGGGTCATCTGCGCGGGAATATATTAAAGTGGATAAATAGTTGCGCTACCTATAAATCCACTCTCTCGTCCCACACTTGCTATTGCCAGTGGATCGGGGGACCGATACGACTGGCGACATGCATGGGATGCAGTGAGTGGCCGCATATAATTATAGACTTCTATATGCGCCCTAAGCACTTCACGAATGCTTTGCTCACCGCCGTTGAGGCCGGGGGGGTTGTCGTGGCGACGGTGCCCGCCCTCAAACGCCGAAGGAGACTTGTGTGCAAAGACGGGAAGTCAGCCGTTCCCCTCCACTAGGTTTAGCCCACGGGTCGTCGTGGTTTACCGGAGTGTGGCCGCTGTATATATGACAGCTACTTGGAGCCACTAGCGAAGAGATTATGGGAAGGAGATTGAGGTCAGAAAACTGCCGCTTACAGTTTGCAAGTCGACCAAGCAGCATCACTAAAGATATAGATATTAAACTCCCCATTACACTCAAAAAATTACAGGCAAAATTAACCCAGAACCAACAGGAACAAAATATATGCCGGGTTATTAGTCTTGCTATGAGAAACATTTTAATAAAAAAAAATCTCCCCTAGGTGCTGTCCAACTGTAATTACACACAATTAAAAAATAGTTTTTTTTCTATTTCATAACTCTAATAAAAACAAAGAAATACATGTAACGTTATCTAATTGATATTAACAGACCGACCCAACCATTCTATCGTCTTTACTCGCTACAAAAAAATACATAAGCCTGCGTCATGCGCAGATTCAGGTATTATTTTACTTTTTCACTCTTACACCACATGTATTACGAAGTGTCCTACGTGGGCGAGGAAAGCGACACGATGCTTCGCGATGCTACACGCGACAAGTGTTCTATATGATTACGTCACGTCTCGTCGCAGACCGTCACATATGACACAAGTAGGGTACACCGTTGATTTGATGGCGTACGTCGCGTTCGTCGACCACGTAGGACACCGCGTTAGACAGAGATGACACTTTGTTAAATTAAATCATGGAGAATATGTCGTACAGAATCGTGTATCCACAGTATGCGTACGTTAGGGAGCTGTTCTTATATGATAAGTGTAATATATTATTTAGGTCACGCTAGACATGTAGGCATAGAACAGCCTGCAAGTCCAATGGATTTCTTTTTTTTTTCTTATTAAAAAAGACAACTCCCGCAATAGGGCTCATGCCCTGTGTCGCAGGGACTGTTTACAAACATCAATTAACGGACACAAAGAACACCCAGACTCAGGACAATAATTTGTGGATCTCACAAATAATTGTCCTGCGTGGGGATCGAACCCACAACCTCGTGCACGGCAGCCGTTTGCGCTACCGTCGCGCCACCGAGGTCGTTGGTCGATTTCGTGATTGTTGACTTATAAATGGTTATCCGCGTGGTGATGGAGTAAGAATACAATATGGGGTGGTGACATCTCATCCCATGGGTATCGTAAAACCCGACAAAGGGACTATCCATCCATGAATATTATCTTTACGAAATAAAAAGAAGGAAAACTTGAAATTACACCCTATACCAATCCGTCAGGCCAGCGTAGAATTAGTAGGCCAAGTATCCCTCCGTCACGAGAGGAGGCCCGTCCCTGCAGCGGGACAAAAATGATGTATTATTAAACATTAAAACACATAACGTAGTTTTCATTCATAGCTGTTATCAGCCTTATATCTCTCATACCCCATACATATTCAATAAACAAATAATGAAAATTATATAAGTTTAACATGTCTAATAATAAGGGATATATATAAATTCTGTTGGTCCTGGGTTTTTTTTGTATGAAATTTGCCCATTGTCCTTTCATCAAAATCCGTTCAGCCGTTTAGGCGTGAAAGAGTAACAGACAGACAGACAGACAGAGTTACTTTCGCATTTATAATATTAGTATGGATAGAGCTTGCGCTGGTGATTAAGGTCTTTCTCTTAAATACTTTTTACTTTAAATACGCTTTAATCTCTGACGAAAAAGATGGAACAAAGGCTTCTTCAGTAGGTACATACCTACCTACTGTTAATCTTGGATAAGTCACTTATTTGAATATTCTTGGACAAGTTACTTAATTTTTTTTTGTGTAGAGCCTTTTGCTGCACCACACCAGCGCAAAATAAAAAAGGTCATCTGCGGCCAAGTAGATTTTTTTTATGACAATTTTCACACAAGGGGAGGCTATCTATTGGTTTCGACGGTAAGGTTTTTTTTAAGTTACACGTGGGGTGGTGACATATTCTTACTTCCTCCCCAAACCAACTTTTTACATTACAAAAACGTAATTCTGTTCTAAAATAAGTATGTAATCATTGGTGCAATCAAGTAATAACTCTTACGCAGTTTCCTTTATGAAAGTGACAGCAAATTTTCTTCGCTTTCAAACTGGTTTAATCTGTGGCACGACTTAGGCTTCAATGCCTTTAAAACCATCAATCTTAGTAGATATTGACAAGGTAAGTAGAAAGGTAAAAGTAATAAAGCCCAAATAGCTAGGTTTGGCATTTTGGAAATTGTGTCTAAAGGTACATACAGTGCTGTTTTATGTTTTTGCGAATACAGCCCAGGAATGCAAGCAAATGGAACGGATGGTATTCGTGAAATGGGTTCATTCCGCTGCCATCATTTTCTTAGCTTGGCCTATGTTTGACCATGTATCGGCTGGTCCCCAAATACAATATGCAAGGACAATTTATGGGAATTTATGCTCGACGCAAACATAATTTCAAACATGTTTTAAATCAATGCGTATCAACAGGAAAAGGATTGGTTGGTGACAATAGACACAAGGTTAAAATCAATAGTTACCTAACAATGATGAAAACCCAATTTTTGTGTTATTGTCCGTTTCATTGTTAAATATTTTATGTAATGAACTTATTTTATGCCTGTCAAAAAGTTCATAACATAGACAGCAGCTATCCGTGTGGTGACGGAGTAAGAATACGATATGTCACCACCCCACCTCATCCCATGGGTGTCGTAAAAACCGACTAAAGGACTAACCGTAAATATTATCTTTACAAAGTAAAAAGAAGGAAAACTTGAAATTAAACCCTATACCAATCCGTCTGCCCAGCGTGGTATTAGGCCAAGTATCCCTCCGTCACGGGAGGAGGCCCGTCTCTGCAGTGGGACATTGATGGGCAGTTATGATGTATGATGAAAACCAATTTTTGTGTGTTATCGTCCGTTTCATTGTGAATTATTATTAACAAAAAACTTATTTTACGAATATACCTGTCAAAAAGTTCATAACATAGACACCAATGGAGAGAGCAATGAAAGGAGTTTCCTTACGACAGCATATCAACCGAACTCCCACATTCTTAGCTAAGACTCTGTCTGCTTAGGGATTTTACTACTTTATTATAGGTAGGGTGATGCTACCAATTATCAGCACTTTAAGAGTTAGTCCTACTTTAACATCGTTTATCACAGTGATGATAATGATAACAACTATAACAATATGCTTTCTTGGTTCATTATTTAATAAATAATTGATTTTTGTTATAAAAATTAGTTATTATTCATACACATTTTATTTAGATGAGTCTGACTAAATAATGACCCTGGCGCCAATTATTGGCACCATCATCGCCAATTATTGGCATTGACTGAGCCAATTATCAGCACCTTAAAATTAGACATAAAATTAGGTAGATAAATGAAATAATCCAATGTTTATAGTAAAATCTCTTTTATTTATACCTAGCCTAACAACCGAAGTTTCAGAAAAATAATTACATAAATATAAAAAATTCCAAAAAATAATAGACATTCTTTTGATCATAATATCAACACTATGAAAATAACTAGCAATGTTAGTTTCAGCACCATGCCAGGATATGAAATCCGATATCATAGAGTACTTTTTCCAAGAATATTAAATTCTAGGCATAAAATAATCACGCTTTACAATAAAATATATGGATTAACAATTTTACATACCACTTTGTCATGTAACAGTACCAGTGCCGATAATTAGCAATTCGCAAAAAAATTGAACCCAGATGTCAGCACCTCATTTAAGAACATAAAATCAAGATAACGTTCATTTCTATTGTCAGATAAGCCTTATAAAACATTTTATACATGAATAAAACCTAAAGGTTCAGTAAAAAATATCTAAAAGATCTAAAATAAAGTAAAATAAAAAAACCTGAACTTACCTACGATCATAACGTCCCATTAGTAGAACAATGTTGTATCTACAAAATGTCTACTTTTCAGTAGAGCGATTTGAAGTTTTGCGCTAGCATTTTTTGCTTATAACTTTTTTACGGAAGACTTTAGCCATGTAATATTTTTACAGTGTACATAGATATAAATACAGCTATTAATGATATAATTATTTAGTCTAAAAACTATTCCTGTGCGTAGATAGTGTGTCGCATGTGCATACATAACATTGTACTGCCAACGAAAACAGTTCAGGAGCTGTCTCTTGAACACATGCAACGTTATTTGACCAAATTAATCACGTTGTATGTGCAGGTGAAACAATATTTTACGAAATCCTAAAATTATCTCAATGTTTTTCGAGAAGATGTTTTATATGGTTCTCTATTTTTATTCCTAAGATTTTATGTCATAATTTAAGATTGCATAATGTTACTTGTCCTAACATACGTTTCGCATAATAATCATTTGGCATAACTTTTTAATCATAATTTTTTAATCCTAATAGTCTTTAGCCATAATTTTTAATGCCATAATTTCATTTTGCCATAATTTTTAATGCCATAATTTCATTATGCCATACTGATACTTGCCATAATTTCATTAGACATAACGCCAAATAAGCTCGACGGAGCCCCGCTGGTTCTCTATTTTGTCTCATAATTTTTTTATCCATAATCTTATGACACCTTAGTCATAACATTTTGTGTCCGAATCATCATGTGTCCGAATGGTAGCCCTTAATTCATGTCTTATGATAATCACTTGTCCGAAAACCTAAATCCCTAAACATAACATGACCTATTTTTTTTTGCTATAACCATCACAATCTATAAGTATTTAAAAAATATAATTACTATATTCTAGTTTTACATATAAAAAATGTTTCTGGCACTCGCCGGCCGCTACCGCGGCACGCTCGCTTCGCTCGCTCGGCTCGTGCGCGTTGTGGTCACCATACTAACCTAACCTAACCAACTGTTTCTGACTTTTGCCCTAATACTTCATTTAATGACATGTGACTTTATAGCAAGAAAAAATAGGATATGTAATAATTATAGTAACTAATAGAATTAGCTGTAAAACAAAACCCTAAACTATTCTGGTCTTTTATAAAGAATAAAAAAAAGTCTGCTAGTCGTTACCCTTCTGATATGAGATTGGGCGATAAAGTAGCCTTTGAAGGTAAGGAGATATGCAACTTGTTTGCTAAAAATTTTAAAAGGTCTTTTACTGTCACGGTTAGCAATCATTCATTTCCACTTGACACTATTGTGTCATCATCTTCATTTTGTAATCTCACTCTCAGTGACTTTGAAATATTGCGGGTTTTAAAAACATTAGACGAGTTTAAAGGAGCGGGGAATGACGGGGTCCCACCTATATTTATTAAACGCTGTGCAATTGCTTTAGTTACACCTCTTAAATTAATTTTTAATAAATCCTTAAAGGATGGTATATTTCCCACGGCCTGGAAAGAAGCTTTAATAGTACCTATCTTTAAATCTGGCGACAAAAGCTCCGTTAATAATTATCGACATATCTCCATATTAGTAACTTTTGGCAAAATTTTTGAAAAACTTGTAACTGTTCACCTGTCTTGGTACCTTAAACAACATATTATAGAATCTCAGCATGGATTCATGAAGTCCAGATCAACGATGTCAAATTTGCTAAGTTTTACATCACAATTAGTTAGCACTGTAGACAGTCGCATACCCGTTGACGCTGTGTACACTGATTTTAGTAAAGCATTTGATACAGTAGATCATTCAATCCTTCTGCATAAACTAAGCAAATCAGGAGTATGTGGATCTATGTTAAACTGGTTTACTTCTTATTTAGCCGAAAGGACGTCTCAAGTAGTAGCAAGTGGGTACTGCTCAAATAAATATCTGGCCACATCAGGAGTCCCACAAGGAACCCACTTAGGTCCTATCCTTTTTCATATTTTTATTAATGATATTTCTACTTGTTTTAAACACACAAACTTCTTTCTTTATGCAGATGACCTCAAAATTATGAAACCAATACAAAATAATTTGGATACATTCTTGCTACAAGCCGACCTAAACTCTCTATCCGAATGGTGTAAAAACAACAATATGAAAATGAATACAGATAAATGTTACTATATTCAATTTACTCGTAACAAAAACACACACCGTAATGACTATAGTATTGATGGAACTCCTTTACAATGCATGAGCGCAGTTCGCGATTTAGGCATTACAATAGACGCTCAATTGAAATTTGACACCCATATTTTAAATGTTGTTTCTAAAGGGTTCAAAACTTTAGGTTTTGTACTACGAAACTGTAAAGAGTTCAAAAAGCCTAGCACTAAAATATTATTGTTTAACTCTTTAGTCAGACCCATTCTTGAGTACAATAGCCCAATCTGGAATCCACACTACGAAGTGTACAACAAGCGTCTAGAAAGTGTTCAAAAACGTTTTTTGTACCACTTATCTTACAATGACCATCTGGCAAGGCAGCTTCCCAGTTATGTGGATAGGTTAAAACACTACAACATGAGTATTCTAAGTAATCGCAGACAGTACCTAGACACAATGCTTTTATATAGGATATACAACGGTCTCATTGATAGCAGCGAACTTATTAACAAACTAAATTTTTCAACACCCTTACACTTACCTAGAAAGTGCTCATACAACCTTTTTGCAATACCCGTAGCAAAATCAAATCTCGGGTATTTTGCTGCTGTACCAAGACTCTTTCGACAATATAACTCACTCTCCAAAACCAATGAATTAGATCTCAGCTTACCTATATTAAAATTTAAGACTATGCTAAAAAATATAATCTCTCAGACACAATTGTAAATATATTTTTGTATATATATTTTTTATTAGTTTGTTTTTCTTTCTTATTTTCAAATTATTCAAAATTAATTGTTAATAGGATATTATAATATTATTTTTAATTGGTGTTGTTGTTGTGTTATCATATTTAAAGGATTTAATTTAAAGTTTTCATGTAGATTTCAAATTTTAATTTAATTTTTTTAATTTTTATATTGCCAATGTTTGTTTTATTTTAGTTTGTCATTATTTTAGTTTGTTTTTTATATTCGCATGCTGTGGTTTCCTGTAATTGAAGGAATACACGCCATGTTTCTGTAATTTTAAAATTGATTTCTGATGTATGTATTGCCTTTGTTGGAGACCCATAATAAATAAATAAATAAATAAAAATAAATAAATAGTACCCCATTTTATGATACACAAGTATTATAGGTAAAGACGATTAGGTAATATACGATTTCGTATACGTGAACATTATGGAAAGTGTTGATTATAGTAGGTATACTTGTTAGGGATTATGATTTTCGGACGATCGATATTCGGAGAAGAAAGGGACTACCAGCCCCGCTTCGCGGGTCTCCTACCTCTGGGTGGCTTAAAGAATAAACCTAACCTAATCTATCCTAGTCGGACTGCTCTAACTCGGGGTTTTAACTAACTTTGGTTTGGCTAACTATATTAGTACAAATGAAATTATGGTAAAACGAGATTATGCCAACAAACATAGTATGCTATAAGCCAATTATGGCAAACTATTATTATGACAAGGACAATTATGCCTAACTTGTTATGACAATTTAAATTATGACAAAAACTGTTATGAGAAAAAAAGGGATCCCGTTTTATATAATACTAGTTTGTCGGCCGGCTCCGCCCGTCTTAAGAATTAACGTAAGTAATGATGTGAATTTCCAAGTATTGAATGCACTTGCACACACACTGCAGGGACGGGCCTCCTCCCGTGACGGAGGGTTACTTGGCCTACTAATACCACGCTGACCAGACGGATTGCTATAGGGTTTAATTTCAAGTTTTCCTTCTTTTATTTCGTAAATATAATATTCACGGATAGTCCCTTCGATTTTTAGGACACCCATGGGATGAGATGGGGTGGTGACATATTGTATTCCTACTCCGTTACCACACAGATAACTAAAAGTTAACTAAGCCGAATTTTTATGATTACGACTATAAAGAAGGTACACGTAATTATAATAATTATTGATCACATGAATATGTGCTGGTTAAATTTGAGATCCGGCTTTTATAGACTAAATACACACATCAACTTTGTCTAGGGATATTTGGTATTTACTCAATTAACTCAAAAATTATTGAAGATAACATTCAATACGTTAATATTTTTGGGTTATTAGGACAATGACTGTTTCGTTAAATGGCTACTCATAACGAACGACGACATCGCAAAATGTCCACTGCTCTACTCTTAGAATACCAAAGTCGTTAAATACCTTGGTCGCAAAATGACTACATTTCAAAAATACTTTTTTACTAGCAGGTAGTTAAAAAGTCTTGGTCGCATAATGACTACATCGAGAAAATTCCCAATTTTCTAAAAAATGCCTTTTCGTAGCTGTATGTTCATCCTCCTTGATGACTGGACTGGCCACTTATAATATGAAATGATGATTAGATAAAATTATTACGATGACGTGTTTACTTCTTCATTGTCATTCAAACTTCAAACATGTCTGACACAAATTTAATATTTCATAGAAATAATAAAAATGGACTTGCTCTATCTTGCAATGGCTATAGATATAATTGGGTAAAAGAAAACGTTTCCGGCAACTCGTTTTGGCGATGCTCAAGTCGAAATGAGTGCAGTGCGTCGATCACATTAAATTGTGATAAAACTAAAATAGTCCGAGTAAGCGCACATGTATGCAGCCGTGACCCCGGAAAGATTAAAAAAAGCATAATTGTCAATGCCGCAAAGAAAAAGGTATGTGAGAGTATGGCATCAGTGCAAAAACTTTTCGAAAAAACTGTACTAGAATACATCGATGAAGATGAGGATGAAAGTGATCCCATGCCAATGTTATCTTTTAAATCAGTTCGTGATACGTTACACAGGACGCGAAAAAAGTATTTAAATGTTAATAATACACAATACTTAAGATCTGCTGATGTAGAAATTCCAAAAATAATAAAAGAAAAATTTTTGGTTGCCGAATTCGAATTAGATCCTAAGCGGAAGATATTTTTGTTTGCAAATGATATATTTTTACATCATGCGAAGTCTAAAAATAGCCAGAGAGTATTCTTTGGTGATGGCACATTCAAGCCAGTTCCAGCTCCTTTTTATCAGCTCTTTACAATACACATGGATGTGGCAAGCGATGAGCACCATACAAATGTTCTCCCCTGCATACACGCTTTGTTGCCAAATAAGACTCAGAACACATATACCGCCTTATTTACACTAATTCGTGATGTGCTGGGGATTAACATTAATAGATATAAATGTGACTTCGAAATGGCGCAAATTAATGCCTACAGGGATGTATTCCCTGCCGGGAGGGTCACGGGATGTTTTTTCCATTTCTGTCAGGCGCTCTGGAAAAAAGCTGATCTATTAGGCCTGGTCAGTACCAAGAAAGGAAAAAAGATTGTGAGACTTGTGTGTATTTTACCACTACTACCATCGTCCCATATAATTCATGGGTGGAATCGCATAGTAGATTATGCAGGCACTTGTACCGGTATGAGTGCATTTATTGATTATTTCGAGAAACAGTGGATTAAGAATACATCACTCATATCATGTTGCTTTGAGAGGCACCGAACCAATAATGCCCTAGAAGCCTGGCATCGTCGAATTGGGGTGCGTATACAGCGACATTCCACATTAATAAATTTTCTGTACAAACTCAAAAAGGAGTCAAGATTCCAAGCCATGAAACTGAGAGGTTTATTATCCAAAGAAGAAAACAGAAAAAAGAAATACATACTTTTTGACAGACAATACCGCCGAGAATTGAATAATCTTCTGAAAAAAACCATAACAACGCTTGATTTTATAATTAGTATTGATCAGCTAAAACTAAAATTAAATTTGAACTAGATGCCTACTACATACAGACTTTATTACTAGATTACATTTTTTTTTTAAGAAGAAGATTTTTTGTTAGGTATACCTGTAAAAGCAAGAAGACTACAGATTGTTTTAATTATTATTTTTAATAAGGAAAAATATAATTTAAGTTTAGAATTAAATAACCCATGTGTTTTAATATATCTACTTATACCACAAACTTACTACGAATACTTATTTCTATATTAGCCTTTTATGTTTTAATACGTGCGTGGCGTACCTACGTACGCGACCAAGAGTAGGAGGAAATTGGACCCCAAATTTAACATCAGGCGTAGTGAGTTTACTGTGTCGAGTGATTATAAAAAAATAGTAGTCATTTTGCGATTAAGGTGTTCCGAGTTGCAGGTAATGAGCGATCAAGGAATTATACAAATTTAGTCATTTTGCTGGTGTAGACGTTTTGCGTTTTAGGGAATATGCGGTCTAGACTATAAGCGATCTGAAAATTTTGCGATGTCGTCGTTCGTTATGTGTAGCCATTTAACGAAACAGTCATTGTCCTAATAACCCATATTTTTATACACTAAAATTTTATTTTATTCTAGATTGTAGCCATATAAATATGTATGTGTGGACTGAGGGCCCATTTTTTTTTCTGCGGCTTTTTGTAGATTAATCAACAAAAGTGCATAGTTAAAGTTGTTAAAGAGTTTGTTAAACGATTATCAGAGTTTGTTAAGACTTCATTCAAAAGATATATCGCTTTAAGTGGGTCCCTCAGTTCAAACACAAAATCTCCCATAATTAGATAGGTAATGAATTAAACAACAATTTTTTGGTAAAAATCCTTAGTTAAACATGTATAAAAGTATAAAAAGCATTGAAAAGCCTAATATGAGTAGCTAATAAAAAATAACAAACGTTTTAAAAGGTCCCTGAGGGCCCACTTGAATTTATCTCATAATTAATCAATTATAGCATGAACATTAAATATTCCTAAGCCAAACATTTGTTAAAAGGGCAAGGATAAATTTAAAATTAGAGAAAGATCACAAACAGTGATAATTATTGTTATTTTTAAGTTTTTAAGTGGTCCCTCAGTCCACACACTATGCAAATGCTAATTGTTAAATATATAATTAAATACAACAATTACGAAAATGGGGAGCCTTTCAGTGCATAGTTAATTTTGTATTTTATCGATCTGTATTTATCTTATCACTGGTTTTATAATTCTTTTACGAAAAATTTACAAAATATGTTTTTCGTACAAGTAGAGTGTCCATGCAGTCAAGAGATAATCAAGAACCATTACATACATTAATGATGTTACATTACGTTTTAAAGTTTCTGTATAGTCATAAAGTGTGAGATAAAAGTAAATAGTTGTATTGTGTTGGGCCGTATGCGGACCGAATTGAGTGCTATTTGATGCAAACGTAAACAAACAATAAAAAAATACATGTTCCTGTTAAATTAATGATTTAAAAAAATATATATTACGAAGTACCTAATCTTTAAATTTTCCAAAATTATGACATAGAATTCTTATGGTCCCGTATTGCAGTTAATAATAAATTGATAAAAATGTTAAAAAACATAATAATTTAGTCTACATAACTTTTGAAATATTTTTTTTATTTTACTTTCACTCTGACCTCTTATAATAGCAGTAGATATTGACAGTTTTATTCTAAATTATTTATTTATATAGTAACTCTTAAATCCATAAAAACAAGAACCATATAAAAGAAAGTAGAACTCTCAAATCTGGGTAAACTGTCAGCTTGTTGATTATCGTGAATTCGTTCAGTTACGAGTATTAATTTTAAATTAAAATAAAATAAAATTGTATTATTATTCTACCCATATTATTATTTATTTTCGCGCCAGAATGCGATGACTTCACGACTCATCTTTTAAAAATTTTACGACGTGACTTAGCTGTCAAAAATTATTTTTCCAATATAAAATAAATAACCCTTAAATATTTATTTTATTTTGTTTTTAGTATTTGTTGCTATAACGGCAACTAAAATACATAATCTGTGAAAGTTTCAACTTTCTAACTGCCATGGTTCAGGAGATACAGCCTCGTGACATACAGATGGACGGACGGACAGCGGAGCTTTAGTAATTGGGGTTCCGTTTTTACCCTTTGAGTACGGAACCTTAAAAACTGTGGATTTCGTGTTACAAACAGACACTCCAATTTTATTTATATGTATAGACATACAGATATGTATTACGATTGTAGCTAATTAATAATATAACCTGTCACTTGTCTAAAACTTAAAATTTTATTACATTTTAATTTTACTGTATTGCAAATTTTATTGTTTTATTTTTTACATTTAAAAAATGATTGCAATTTAGATTTAATTGATTAATATTAATATTGTGTAATGTTTTGCTTGCCGTGGCAACTTGTAATGGAATCAGCACTGTTGCTTGAGCTACTTAAGTATTGTATTATTTCTGATTGACTTTGTGTATGTTTCGTGGGTTATCCTAATTATAAATAAATAAATATCTAAATTAATAATAAATGACATTAAAAACAAATATACAGCCGTTTTCTTAAAACGTGGACACCCCACACCAGACTTAGTATGAAAATTAATATAACAGTTAAAATGACAAAATATATAAATAAACCAGACACAAGATAAATACAGATCGATAAAATACAAAATTAACTATGCACTGAAAGGCTCCCCATTTTCGTAATTGTTGTATTTAATTATATATTTAACAATTAGCATTTGCATAGTGTGTGGACTGAGGGACCACTTAAAAACTTAAAAATAACAATAATTATCACTGTTTGTGATCTTTCTTTAATTTTAAATTTATCCTTGCCCTTTTAACAAATGTTTGGCTTAGGAATATTTAATGTTCATGCTATAATTGATTAATTATGAGATAAATTCAAGTGGGCCCTCGGGGACCTTTTAAAACGTTTGTTATTTTTTATTAGCTACTCATATTAGGCTTTTCAATGCTTTTTATACTTTTATACATGTTTAACTAAGGATTTTTACCAAAAAATTGTTGTTTAATTCATTACCTATCTAATTATGGGAGATTTTGTGTTTGAACTGAGGGACCCACTTAAAGCGATATATCTTTTGAATGAAGTCTTAACAAACTCTGATAATCGTTTAACAAACTCTTTAACAACTTTAACTATGCACTTTTGTTGATTAATCTGCAAAAAACCGCAAAAAAAAAAATGGGCCCTCAGTCCACACATACATATATAAATGGCATATAGCTACAATCTAGATATTATTTTAGCGTAAATAATGTTTTATTCAAATAAATTAAAAACTTAACTGAACAAAAAGCGATTATTAATCTGTTTTTAACTTAGTACTAGTCAGTACATCCAAAAAACGTAAATAACGGTTTTTCATGCTTGGATTAAGTTATCCAGGTCTTGGTGCGGTATATTGTTCCATGTCCGACTAGGATGCAAAAAAGTTGCTCTTCAATCGCAATTTTTGCAGGAAAATTCATCAAAGCACTTCTTTGGAACATTTCCTACGTGTGTTTTATGGTTTTTAGTCCAGGTGATTGAGTGATTCAGGATAAGACCGATATGTCGTGCTCCTGCAACTATCTGGATAACACTTTCATTTTAAACGGATGGGTGTTATCGTCCATGAGCTTAAACATTTGGTCAAAATGTAGTACCTATACGGGGGTAGATTATTGGAACTAGAAGCTCAAACAACCTCGTTAAGCTATTTTTCAGCCGTCATGGTGCTTCTGATCAAAACGTCGTCGTATGAATAGATTTCCTGAGGATATTGTAGACAGCTATCACATCTAGGAACTGGCCAAACACGTCACGTACGCACAACATGACCTCTTAGTTGTGTACTTTAACACATACTCTCATTGCTTTTTTCAGTCACAAAACTCCTAAAACTATTTAAATATATCTAAGCTTTGTACGTAACTAATATCAAAGCACTTGATAGATTTGTTTTGTATTAAATACGTTCCCAGCTTTAGTAGAATGCTCCTGTCCAAGGTTGTCGTTTCCTTCCTAGATCAGTCCAATTATCGCGACATATTGGCGTGGTATCGCAAGTTCAGAAACAGAGCTATTTGTACCATAAAATGATTGACTTTGAGCTGAGGGAGCGGGAGATGCCATCACAGTACTTTCAGTGTTTGACCGAGTTGGGCAAGATTGAGCAATTTGGGAGCTAGTGTTGCTTCATAGAATTAGACTAATTAGGACCTTCTGAAGAACGTTCTTCGATAGCTTGCACTTGTGATTAAAGTGATATGACAGTATTAGAAACAGAGCGATCCATAAAGCGATTGACTTTGATCAGAAAGTGCACGTAATGCCATCACGTTACTCTCAGTGTTGAACTGACTTGAGTAAGATTTAGCTATGGGTGCATTCGGTTGCTTCACTGAATTGAATGGATCATGATGTTCTTCTGAAAAATATTCTTCAATACCTTGCAGTTTTATACAGTACTTTTTACGAATACTATTTAAATACGTTTTTTGTCTTGTATGTTTGACTGGCAAGTGGCGCTTTTTTAGTCGACTGCTGGGAAATGTAATTTTATCATAACTCAAGTCAGATTCAATTGACTGATCTGAATATATCAGACAAAAATCACTATAACACTTTGTCTGATACGGAGGTGGTGATAGCATAGGCGTAGGTATACAAATCTTCGATACTATACTTAAAATCGCTGCTATACTGATAACAATGATGCTTCATAACTGGATGCAGATTGAATTTGGAACGGAGTTACAGGACGCAGTTCAGTAAGAGTCGATGGATCCGCTGGTCCATCACGACAAGTAGAACGACGTTTACAATTGTACACACTGCTACCGTTCAACCTATACAGAATCAGTGTAAGCTGATCTCGCATTTGGTTGTACATATTATGAAACCATCGCTCGGCCAGCTTAGACTGTTTATATGTAGTACACACGAATGTGTGTACTATGAAGTTAGACCTAGATTTTTTTTGAAACACCAATATAATTGTAAAATTTGTTGGTTTTTATGTAGAGTTAGCCGAAAATTAGATATTAAGAATACCTGTGTACAATTAATACTGTATTTAATAATTTTATAACACTTTTAGATTTCGAATAATGTTTTACAAGAAACTAATTAACAGAAAAAAGTAGCATAAGTGCTTACGACGCACACTTTAAAATATAATTTGGTCGAATAATGTTTCATGTTTACGTACCGACGAAAAGAAGATACAATTATGCGTAGTAAAATATAATATGTGCATAAGTAACTACAAAATTAGAAAAACAAATAATTTCTAATATTAATAATTCATTGTATATTAACATGTTAAGAAACTTATCAGTAAAGTATTTTAGTGGATTACACTTAATTTTAAAAAGATGCGGCAACTTGGTAGAAAAATGTTTTATGTGATTTTAAATACTGTCTTTGTGGTAATGTCAATAATTTTGTGTAATACACCTAAAACAATGTAATTAACATACTAAAATTGTTTATTTTCCATTAAATATAATTTAAATTTATGGATGTTGTATAAATTTTATAAAAATCCATGAAATATGTATTTTACGTATATTCTATTTTGTAAATAATTTTCTTATTACTAATTTAAACGTTTAATTCTCAATAGTAATGAACAACGTTGTGTATGTAAACAAAATAACAATAATTTAATTGATTTCTGACCGATTTCTGACCATTTTGATCGCCACTGTCGGTTTCCATTGTTACAACACCTCACTCTTGCCGACTCCGTCGAACAATGTGCGTTGTAATGAAGAAACGCGACGCACGGAGCCGGGAGCGCGCGTTAAGTGGTTGTGAGACGTTATTCTACGTATGCCGCGCGGCAAAAACTTTATTCGAACTTCATAACTTTTAAAATATAGAACAAAAGTTATAAAAAAAAAATATCATTAGATAGCTTACGTCATTATGATAACGAATTTACAATAAAATCATTTTTGTTACTTGTGATGATACAACAATATTCTACTAATGGGACGATAAGAAACTGTCAAAACAAAGTAATGTGAAGGACATGTTCCCGCGTTTTTAAAAATATCGTTTTTTTTTTCAAAAAGTGTCGTGTTTGGATCAGTTTATAATTCCAAAAGGATCTTATTTTAATGTTTGTTAAATGGTAGCCGAAATTAATTAATAGAAAGCTTATAATTTGAGTTTTTGTTGGGGGTGCTGATAATCTGGTGCAGTGCCAACATTAGGACGCGTGCCCCTACTAAAATTGTTGCAACTTTCTCACAATCATACATAACCCATTACTGACAACAGATTTACATCTACCTATTATTAGTCTCTGTTAGATTTAGACTTTGTGAGGCAAAATATCGAAGTAAGTTACGTATTTTATAGTTTATGATTACGTAAGAAATTGCTTTAACTTTTTATTTAAGATTGTAGTTAGATTAAAGAACATTTCCAATGACGGACTATACATTAGTTGTACTAACCTATAACAGGATTCACTCCAAGCAGGGCAATTCTTTACCGCGCAAGCCCTAAGTACCTATATTATAAAAGAAAAGAAAAACCTCTCAGGATACCTATACCGTACAACCCCTTCATGGTCAATGGACGAATGACGAATAGGCTCGGTAGACCCCATTCGTTTTATACAGCTCTAAGAACGTTACTCACCTAGTGTCCATTTGGTTGCGCAACCAATGTATACATTTTGTTGGTAGTGGCGACTAGTTGCGTCGCCATGATGTCCCGGTGAAATATAGCCCTAAAAGTCCCTGCTATAAGAACTGGGAAATGAGATTATTCGAATTCTGTCGTTACCTCCCATTCAAATAAGAAACAGATACGTTATAAAGCTTATAAGAACTTTATTTAAAAAAGAACAATAAACTTTATCATTACGTACAGACTTGCATCATTTTCACACAAAACAAAAGTAGGTTACAATCACACTAAAATACTTTATCTGACCAAACAATAGCACTCAGATATTTATTATTATAATACTTTTGAAAGTATTATAATAAACATCCAGCATGACAATGAGCATATTTGATTACGATAACATTCACTATTAATTAGCCAATAAGGTTTAATATGCCTTAATTGGTTTACGCGTTAGCAAACTCCTCAGGTGTAGGCATGTGAGCTCGCACTCTTGCCAATCTGTCTTCATCAAGGTTGAGACTCTTACGCTTACAAGCGATGTCTTTTTCCAGCTCACCTCTATACTGCATCAGTTCTGACCTAAGCGCTTCTGCCTCGCGCTGTTTATCTTTCAACCCTTCAATAGACTCTTTCAAATACTTCCCTTCGCTCATCAAAGCGTATTGCGCCTCATCGCGACAATTCTCAACATTTGGACGCTCGTAATTCCTTCTATGCAACCTCGTCATAACCAGTTTATTTTTTGTATTTAAATATCTTATTGAGTCTTGCAAATGATCAAGTAAATTTTCTATATTCGCTACTGTCTGCAAATTCTCTTTTAGATTGTCTTCCAGCTTATTACACATTTCTTGTGTCGCTTTAATTGTCTCGCCCAATGCTGCGTTAGTTCTCTCTGCCTGTACTTTCATATCCTGTGAACCATTCTTAATCACTGACGTTAGTGCTGCTCGAAGCTCGGCAGACTTTTGTCTAACTTCATCACAGTTTCGTATACTTTCTTTGCAAAAATGATTATAGTATTCTAAAGTTGTAGCATTTTCTGGCCACCGCGTAACACCAGGGTGCGAAAGAATTAAAGTAGAGTCATGGCCCATGTTTAAATTTTGATTATCTATTTTTAAAGATACCATTTTGTCACTCCAGTCGTTGTCTATAACAGCTTTTGCAGCTCTATTGTTAAGCATTTGATTTTCAACTTTAGCTAGAGTCTCTTGAAATATTTTTCTAATTTCTCCCACGATAGCCACCTCTCTTATCAGTTCTTGTTCAGCGTTATCTCTGACCAAGTCAGGCTCATATCGATGTGTGCGGAGCTCTAAGCATTCTCTAGAAATAGCCTCGGGCATCATCAAAATTTTGCAAGCTCCTTTAAGTTTGATTCTGTCTTCGTCTAATCTGATAATTTCGTCTTCCATGGCTTTACATGCTTTTTCCGCTTGTTTCTTGAGTTTATTAAGTTCTATTACTCTCTCTTTTAGCTTTTTATTGCTTCCAAGTTCATCTTCGTCTAAAGTTTTCTTTATTGCACCAATCCTGTTCTTTACATCTGCCTCAAGAGCAATGGCCTTTTCATTTACACGAGGCATCAAAGTTCTTTGATTATTTCTTCTCCATTCTCCAGTGGAATAGCGCGTAATGGAATACTTGTCGACGACGGGCCTAACGCCGGTCATGCCTGCTTGTGGTGTCCAGTCCATATGTCCAGGAGCCCAAGGATCGATGGGACCCATAGTAAGCATATCCCCACTAGTGCTATCTGTGGGCTGCGGTAAGTATAGTGGAGGTGCGCCAGGAGGGTAGAATTTTTTTTCTGGTGGTTGAATTAACCCAGCGACATATTCTTTAGCGTAACTGTGTTCTCCATGCTGAGTAGGCTCCGGCGTGGCGGACGCATTAACATTAGCTTGTTGATTATTTTTGGAACCAGGGCAAACGGCAGGGCAAGTAAACTCGGCCATTGTACAGAAATTTCGAGCCCTCTTGATAACCAAATTAATCCTAAATTAATAAAAAATAAATAAAAAAACTACACTACGAAAAGATAAATTATCAATCTGACATTACTTCTTTCATTTTCCGGCGTATTAAAAAATATTTGAAAAAAAAAACTGTAAATAGAGGCGGTCTGTTTTATTATTAGAAAAGGTTGAATTCATAATCTGTAAAATGACTACGGTTGGAGGGATGTTGGATGCAAAGCACACATTAGTTTATAAAAAATTTTGAAAGGTTGCCCAAAAGCACAAGGTGAAGAATCCTTGACTCAGCACACAAAGATTCTAAAATCTACACGAGGTTAACTTAACCTTTTTACGAAAATCACGAGCCTAAAATATTTTCTATCGTTTTTTCATTCTAAATTTTAAGGGGACAATTGGATATCCACTATCTAGCAGTGGGTTCTTTCAAATTATGCCTTGTGCAGTCCTCCCTCATCTATCGGCTTCCCGCCGTCCGAACTAGGTCACCAATCCACCAAATGAGAGGACTCCCTACTTATGCTACCATTCCAGAACTAATCGGCTACAACAGCTGTCAGTTCTTCGTGCTATGTGAGCAATGAAGAACCAATTAAAAAACGAAAGACGTCTCAAGTAATGTCAGTTTTTCGAATTTAAAAAAGTCTTAACAATACTGCTTCCCATGTTTGCTGGGAACAAGAGCCAACATCTTCCCATGCACACATACCAAGATCATTATACCGCGATCAAAGATACCAGTACCATTAGTTTTTATAGAAAAACCGTTATTTTGAAACCGTTGCGAGGTTATTATCTTAAAGTTGCTGTTTTATCGTGAGAAGTGTTGTCGGATGTGAATGTTACGCAAAATGTTATGCTTGGTTTTTTTGGATCAAAGGAGGGGCAGACCAAGGATCACAGAAGCTGATATCTCTGTGTTGAGAAAGTCTTTTACTTTGTAAAGGTAAAATCCTTATGGAGTTTCGTCCCTGGGAGGGCGAAGGGTTCTGTCAGACCTCTACTGACTAAAACACCCCGGCGCGGCGTCTCTCACCCAGTACAGAGGCCGCGGAAAACATTTTTTTCTGCAGCAATGTAGAGTAAGCCTGCTTTTAGTTTTCAAGTAGAAGTATATATACTACTGGTGCCAACGACTTCTTCGTCTGCGCTAATATACTTGGTATTTCGAGTAGCTTATATTATGAATATAATATCATTTTCATTTGAAGCCTATAGAAATTAAAATCAAGTAAGTAGTTTTATGAGAAAGAGTAACAAATAATATTCATTCGTACACACAGCAACACATCAAGTTACAACATTTTCATTTAAAATTGTGTCTTATTTCAAGGTATTAAGGTACATGAGTGTAAAGCTTGATTAGTTGCTGTGTGTACAATATGTGTTGTTTGCTAATTTAAAAAAAAAAAAAAAAGGTTAACATTGGGCGAGAGGTCGTATCAACCTTTTGACCTAAAGTTACCAACAATCCTGCCATCCGCTTATAAGCATCTTCACAATCTAAGATCGTAGATTAACACGTAATAAACAAAGATTTAAATGTCACCATGGTATTTACTTAAGATGTTGTAACATCACGGTTTGGTCAAAAGATGTATAATGCTATGGGAAGAGTGAAAGGCTGTGGTAAACAACGTTCGACTATAGTTTAAACACCATTTATGTGATTGTCGTTTGCCGCGATCTTTTGCAACGACCTTGTCATTCCTTTTGACTGACAAACATTTGAGGCAACTCCAGCATTAGGGATCATGCCACAGGGGACACAGACTTTTACAGACATTAAATTTAGGGACGATTCATCATCATAACAGTCCATTAATGCAGGGACCTCCCATGATAGAGGGACCCTTGGCCTACTAATACCACGCTGGCCAGACGGATTGGGATAGAGTTTAATTTCAAGCTTTCCTTCTTTTTATTTCGTAAAGATAATATTCACGGATAGTCCTTTAGTCGGTTTTTACGACACCCATGGATGAGATGGGGTGGTGACTTATTGTATTCTTACTCCGACACCACACGGAGACGATTAACATCCATGTTTAAGACAATAATTTGATGATCACTCAAATAATTATCTCGCGTGGGATTTGAAACAGCGATCTTATGTACGGCAGCGGTTCTATCAAGGCAATTAATGGATCTTCTCTTATTTATGTGTGTTTAGGTTAAAGTAATAGTAGCTTGTAAAATTACAGGGCTAATAAATACATAAACACAAAGTTTTATAAAACAAAGTTTCTTGTAATTTATAAATTAAACGCAAACGAAAGCTTTAATCACGTGGAATTGTTACAAAGAAAAAAGTGTAGGTATTAATGTAGTAACAAACCGATCATTCAAAAGAAATAATTTATAAAAAAATATATCTTCAAAATCCTGCCAGTTCTGACGCAGATGGGTAGTGAGAACGTATCATACCGCATCTATTTCTGTCAATATTTAGCGTCATTCTTTTTGATGCTATTGCTCTTTCTAATTCAATCCTCTTTCTCAGTAAGTCCCCTCTCAATCTCTCTGTATTTTTAAGTTGCCCAAAGAGAGATGTTACTGTTTCGTGAATCTTTTTAACCTCATCTATTAAACCTAAATGTGGCTGATCACGAACACTTTCTCCATGAGGTCTGAAATTATTTCTGTTGTCGAGCCTAGTCTGGGCAAGTTTCATGGCAGCGTCCATCTTTTTTATAGAGTCCTGAAGTTCTGCTATTAAATTCTCCATGTCTGCAATTTTCTGCAGTGTTGCTAACAGCGTTTCTTCTAATTTAGTGCAAAGTTCAGTTTGAATCGCAACAGTTTCAGCTAATGCCATGTCTGTTCTATCAGCTTGGTTGCGTAGTTTTCTTCCATTGCTCACTAAAATAGCATTTAAAGTGCTTCGTAAATCCACAGACTTTTGACGAGCGGCTTCGCAGTTTAATACATTTTCTCTACAGAAAAACTCCCAATATTCTAACGGTGCTGAGAAATCACCAAATCTTGTAGATCCAGGCTTCCACATTATAGTATTAGACTTAGTATTCAGGCTTAAATTCATAGACTCAGTGTTATATGCCATAGTTTTGTCACACCAGTCATACTCAATCCTATGTTTGGCAGCTTTATCAATAGCCAGTTGCTCTTCAATAGATTCCAGAGTACTCTTCAAGGTAGCCCTTACTTCATCTACTAAAGCCTTTTCCTTTTTAAGTTCTTGTTCAGCAAGATCTGAAACTAGATCTGTATCAAAGCGATTGGAACGAAGGTTTAGGCATTCAATTGATATTGCTTCAGGCAACATCAAGACTCTGGATGCACCTTTTAATCTTTGTCTATCTACCTCTAAAGCTTCCACTTCATCAGTTATAGCTTTACAAGCTCTCTCCACTTCTACTTTCCATCTAAAAATGTCTCTAGCTTTTTGTCTTAATCTTCTGTGATTGTCAGCCTGTTGTTTGTCGATGTTACCGAAAGCTTGCATTATCGAAGTTTTAGCATTATAATCCACGATATTACATTCATTAACAGTTTCGCGATCAAGGACTGTGTTGTTGTATTCTCTCCATTCGTCAAGCGAGTATCTACTTATTGAATATTTACTCACAATCGGCCTTGTTCCTGTCATATCAGCGAGAGGAGTCCAATTTACTTTTCCATCAGGTCCTGGTTTTAAACCGGGCAAATGCTCAAACTGTTGGACTGGCCTTGTTGGGTCATCATCGGGCGGGGATAATGGTACTTCAGGCGCCTTAGGTACATTCGCAGCAGCAGCAGCCGCAGCTTCTTTAGCTTCTTTTATTTCATCCAATGCCGCCTGAGGAGACTTGGCAGCTTTTTTAAATGCACCAATATCGGTGCACATTTTTGGGCACATATCATCCTCAGGAAACGATGTTAATTGATATGCCATATTAGCGTTCACCAAAAAACCTTTTAGAAAATAATTTTTACAAAGAGAAAAATGTATAAAATATTGATAGTATAGCGTCAAGTTGTATGCATAATAGCATAGACTAAAGTTTTACCAAAGAAATCTCTGTCTATTGTCTAAAAAGAAGACAGTTTTATAAAAACTAGCTTAAATTCTCTTTTGCGTATTGCCTATGAGGTTATAGATATAATGCGCATTACAATTTTTATATTAAGATACTTTATGAATTATATTAGAACAAGCAAAACAATAAATAGCCTATAGATACCTTGACCAATTACTTAATTAATTTAATACTTCGTCCCATTAATTAGTTTTTATTTTTACGAGTTAATAAAAATAATATTGAATTACAGTATAGTAGTTATAAGATACGAATACCTGGGATTACTTTTTATGTAATGTTAGCCACATTACATAAAAAGTAATCCCAGGTATTGGTTATATGGCCAGGGTATAGATTTAATGATAATCAGTAAAACGCTTTGAATGGGATTTTATCTTTACTATTCCTACTCCTTAAACCTACATCTAGGTCCTAAGTCCTAGACGCTAATATGCAAGTGTTCAGTCCTCAATCACGCGATGAACGCACGAAGAATCCATGTAATACTAAGATTAGGTCTTATGTCAAGTATGTTTTAATATGTAAGTTTTCCCAACATGTTATAATGAAATAAAACATTTGGATGATACCGGCGCTTGGGAACTGTGTAAAGAGCTAGGTTGCCGTATTGATGAAGGAAAATTCAATACTACAGTTAGGCCTCCTCCAAGGGTCCCCTAATCGGGTGGTCCTGTTCTATAGGGGGCCATATAAATGAGTATAAAAATAAAACTTATAAATCAGCGTGATTGTTATTCTAATTTATTAGAATAATAGCAATAAAAACGTTCAAAAATAGATACAATAACATACAAAAAATAAAAATATAGCAATTGTACCTATTCAATAAAAATTAATAAAAACATTTGGTTTAAAAATATTTTTGCAGTTCTTTATAAACCAGCTAATTCCGAAACAGATGGATAATACGAGCGTATCATTGAACATCTGTCATTATCTATATTTATTGTCTTTCTTTTAGAAGCAATATCAGCTTCTATTTCTCTTCTTTTTTTCATAAGATTTTTTCTTGTCTCTTCTGCAGCATTCAATTGTCCCAGTAGACCAGTTACAGTCTCGTGGATCATTTTAACTTCGTGAATTATACCCACGTGTGCCTGATCTCTTACATTTTCTTCTTTGGGTCTACCGTTATTTCTATTGTCCAATCTTGTCTGTGCTAATTTCATTGCTGTGTCTGTTTTCCTTATAGAATTGTGCAGATTAAGTATTAATAGTTCAGTATCTGCTAGTGCATGTAGTGTACTTTTAAGATGTTCCTCCATCATAGTAACCAGTTCATGCGTCAAATTGACAGTTTCCTTAAATGCTTTGTCGGTTTTATCTGCTTGTTCTCGCAGCTTAGTACCATTGCCTATTAAAATACCATTTACAGTAGATCTCAAATCAGCTGAGGCTTGACGGACTGCTTCAACATTTTCTATGCTATCTCTGCAAAAATACTCCCAATAATTAAGAGGAGCTGAATAATTGCCAAATTTCGTAGCTCCAAATCTAAACATAAGTACATTTGATTTGGGATTGAGAGCTAAATTTGTTGCTTCAGTGTTATAAGCCTCTTTTTTGTTACTCCAATCATATTCAATTTTATGCTTTGCTGCCTTATTAATTGTTAACTGATCATCTATTTTCTGCAACGTAGATTTGAAAGCATCTTTGACCTCACTTACTAAATCTAATTCTTTACGAAGCTCTTGTTCTGGTTGATCTAGAACTAAATCTACAGCTGCTCGGTTAGAACGAAGTTCTAAACATTCTTTAGAAATAGATTCCGGTAACATCAATGATTTGAAAGCTCGATTAACACGTTGCCTCTCATTTTGTAATAGTTGTACTTCTTCTGTAATTGCTTTACAAGCTACTTCTACTTCAACTTTCCATTTGAAAATATCTTTAGCTCTTTGTTTAAGTCGTTGGTTATTATTCAGTTGGAATTTGTCTATATTACCAAACGCTGACATAATTGCGGTTTGGCCATTGTAGCTTGAAACGTTGGATTCGCGTATTTCCCGATCATCTAACACTGCGAGATTATGGTTTTTCCATTCATTGAGGGAAAATCGACTTAGAGAATACTTAGTTACAGTTGGTCTGGTTCCAGTTAACCAAGCGAGCGGTGTCCAGTCGACATTGCCACTGGATTGTGGCTTACACTGTTCCAAATGATCTCCAGTATGATTAGGTACCTGAGAAAGTATTTTAGCTTTTTCTAAAATTTCTTGAATTTCAACATTATTGTCTTTTTCTTCTAAATTTTTTGGATTATCGATTCTACTGCGCTTGACAATCTGCTTAAAATTCTGTGAAGTTCTTTTGAAGCCACCGCTATCAACACACCCAACCAAGCATTTATCTTGATCGGGGAAAGTAATAAGTGCCATAATAAAAATCCTACAAAAATAATATTTACAAAATTTATCAAAATTATATAAAACTATTCAAAAAATAAACAAATCTAAATTTTTCTTGTATGTTTTTGAAGGGATGTCATAATGATTTGACATTTTATAAGGCTACAGTTTTTAATTGTAAAATTCATCATTAGGTTAAAGAAGGTTTTATGTCTCCATAATTAAAATAAAAGTGTCTCGGCTTGTTTGTCGGTCTGTTAGTTATGGGTAATCTCCAATAAAGTTAGACAGTATCCTACAAATAGGATTTTAACAGATAAATTGACTTGTAGGTTCGTAATTTTGCACCAGAAAAAAATTAAAAGCATACAAAATATCCCTATTTTTATACTTTATTCGTGACGAAAACCCGGATAGCATAAAGTTGAGTTACTAGAAGTAGGAAACCAATAACTACTAGCACGACATAATACAAACTTTCTACGAATGGAAATACTTTCATGTCATAAGTTATTAAATTAATCTTAAGAAGTAAACGAATGAAATTATTGTCTTACTTAACTTGCTATTCGTAAGGTAAGAATGACTTCCGTTCTTTACTTTTAATTAGGTTTAATACTATACTGTGTATTCACTGTCTCCCATAATACAGGTAACCGCCTTAAGGATACATCTAATAGTAATGGATGTGTCTTCTGCAATCATGTCTCTTGATTAAGCTTAAGTTTTATGTAAATTGTATGCATTTTTGTGACAAATAAACCTTTTTATTTTTTTTATTTAGTATTACTTATACGTAAAAAGGAGACATGACTTCAGGTTGGTAATTCTGTTCTCCTCATCATGTTATCACCACTATTAAACAGGGGCAGTGAGTGAAGCATTATGTAAAATTCTCGCGAGTACGGAGTTTGTCAAATCTAGTATAACAGTATTATTAAAAGACGATAAATACTGAACTATTTAAGTAAAATATAAGCTTATTGTTTATTTATATTGTTTTTTACCTTCATTTTTATTATATATTTTGTTTTTGAATTGATCTAGGTGGCTGTAAATACTTAGCCATCGTGTTTATACCTAAATTACTTACTTTTAATTTTTCAATATAAGCATAAATTTCCTTTGATGCTTAGTACTGATTTACCTGTCTAGATATTTACGTCTCATTTCAAGAAAGAAAGAAAGCAAGTGACAAAGTCAAATACTTTTAAAAAGAGTGATCAGAGTTTCTTGACGATATTCTTCTATATTCTTAGAGTATATAATGATATTCTTCTACGATTGTCAGTTGCTAAAATATTTGGCAGAGTATTTACTTTACAAACTTAGTAAAAGATATTTTACTTTAACTACAATCACAATTAACACTAGCTGACCCGTGCCCACTCCATTGGGCGGCGAAAAAAACGCATCCCTTTTGTAAACATATTTCATTACTGCTTCACTCCTATCAGTCATAGCGTGATACTATATAGCCTATGACACTCCGCGATAAATGGACTTTTCAACACAGAAATAATTTTTAAAATCGGTTAAGTAGGTTCAGAGATTATCCCCTAAAACATCACAAACTTTACCTCATTATAATATTAGTATAGATAGATACTATTGTTTGTTTGAAAACTATTTGTTTTTCTATTGTAGATTACTTTTTAACCTAACTAAACAAAGCTTTGAGACAAAAACGGAAAGATGGGGAAATAACACCTCTGACATTTTCAGAAAACGACAAAGCTAAGACAGTATGATCGGTTTAAGTTGAACAGTGAAACCATAAAACTTATTGTAAAATGTTTATTATGATAAAACATTACGTCAAGGCATCGTTTTCACCAAAATATTTTTGTCAAGCATGCTTGTATGGGAGTCTGTCACTGTGCGACGGCGACTATAATCTTTAGTCACGATTAGCCATATCGAATTATTTGTTCAGTGACGATGACGAGTCAACGATATTGTGAGATCACTGCCTTTAGTAGAGAATTTGTCAACACAAAGTCTCTTGAAATATTGTCAAAATGACTATTAAAAGTTTGTATTTTAGCGAATGTTTTGTATAATGTACACTTCTCATCAAAAAAATCGAAACAAGCTGCAAGTTTGTGTTTTGTAACTTTTTTTTCGTTTACGTGCGTAAATTATTATCAATTTCCGTCAAACTACGTACAGCATGTCAATTTTTTTTTTTTTTAATTGCGATTCTAAGATTACGCCAATGACCAGTCAAAGTCAAAGTCAAAGTCAAAATAGCTTTATTCACTTAGGTTACAAAGTAACACATGCAAATCGTTATACATGTAGTAGAATAGTATAGAGAAAAATGTCTGCCAAACTACTACCACTTTCGCAGACGACTATAGTAGAGCTCTGAGAAGAATGTGGCCAAGAAACTCAGGCCACTCTTTTCAAAATAATAATTTGACTTTGTTACAATTACCAACAGCAGCGTGAAGAATGATGTGTGCAAGCAAATCTTACATGCATAGCAATTTAAAGTTTAATTGATAAAAAAAATTTCATTGTTAATAAATTGATTTAAAAAAGCTTTAATTGCATGGCACGTTCATCAGTCATCTCGTCACTGCGATATCCGACAGAAATTAACACACAAGCATTTGTGTCGTCAAGTTGATTTTGTTAATCTTTAAGTAGTTGAGAATGGAATAGAATACCATTTAGATAATATAATTAAATACATTTACAAATGCAAGTGAAGTATTTCTATCGTTACAATAACAAATAAAACTGTAAAAGAAAGTAATAAGGTAGTAACATAACATCCGCACAACTACCTAGGTTAAGCCACAATCTACACCATGGAACAAGCAACATAAAATCACGATAATTGAAATCTAAGCCCATGAGTTTTTGTCATTAATATAATCGTTTATTGTATAATAGCCTTTCGATAATAGCTGATTTTTTACAAATGCTTTAAAGTTTAGTAAAGGTAGATCCATTACATGCTTAGGCAGTTTATTGAATAAACGTATACCGAGTCCCGCAAAAGTGTTATGTACCTTATGTAGGCGATGTTGTGGACCTATCAACTTATGCCTATTCCTCGTACCAATGCTATGAATGTCGCCATTTCTATCATACTGTTCAATATTTTGCTTAATATATATTATATTAGCATATATATATTGTGAAGCAACTGTTAAAATACCTATTTCCTTAAAACGATCTCTCAATGAAACATTCGATTCAAGATTGTAAATAGCTCGAACTGCACGCTTCTGAAGAATAAAAATAGATTCGATGTCTGCAGCCCTACCCCACAAAAGAACACCATAGGACATTAAGCTGTACTTTTTTAACTGCATAAGCAGCTGAACTTAGTTTTCCTGCTAGAGCTAATATATGAGCACCCCATTGCAGCTTACTATCCAACGTTATTCCTAAAAATACAGTAGTGTCTACAAAACGAAGGACCTCACCGTTTAAAATCAGATTATTACTAAGGCTTTTAACATTGGGCATAGAGAATTTTAAGCATTTTGTTTTGGCAGCATTTAAAAGCAAATTGTTAGCAGTAAACCAGTTCAGGACTTGTGCGAGAGATTCGTTAACTTCATCTAAATTAGTTTGCTTACGGTTTACTTTGAAAACGAGTGAAGTATCATCTGCAAATAAAACAATGTCGCACAAACCCTGAGCAAGAAACGGCAAGTCATTGACATAAACTAAAAATAGAAACGGACCTAGAATGGATCCTTGAGGCACGCCCATACTTGGCGGAAGACCAGAGGACCTACTACCATTTACTTCGACATACTGAACCCTATTGCTTAAATACGAAGATAATAAATCAAGAGAAGCATCCCTAATTCCATAATGTCTAAGCTTGCACAGAAGTGTCCCATGATCAACGCAGTCAAAAGCTTTAGAAAGATCACAGAAGACGCCTATTGCATCCATAGAATTTTCCCAAGCATCATAGATATATTTCAGAAGAGAAACACCCGCATCAATCGTTGAGCTACCCTTCCTAAAACCGTATTGCTGCCTATGAAAAATATTATTTAAATGAAAGTGACTCTCCAATTGGCATAAGATAATTTTCTCATAGATTTTACTAATCACAGGTAGTATTGAAATTGGTCTAAAGTTACCAGGGTCGCTTTTTGATCCATTCTTGAACAAAGGAATAATCTTACTGTGTTTCATTAGATAAGGAAATACACCTATGGCAATACACTTATTAAATATAATAGATAAATGTGGAGATATATTAAATATAATACCCTGAAGAAGCTTGACAGACATACCCCATAAATCAGCTGATTTCTTGGAATTGAGACTTTTGAAAGCTTTTATGATATCATTATGGTTAATAGACCTAAAACTGAAGCGGTTCTTACATTCAATTACTTTATCTTTTAGTAAAAATTCTGCTTGGTTTGGAGAGGAATTTAAGGAGGTTGTTGTATGAATAGGAACATTGATAAAGAAATTATTAAAAGCATGTGCAATGTCAGCATTATTGGTGAGAACCTTATCTTGAGTTTTTAGTACATAATTAGTATCACGAATTTTCATCCGGCCGGTCTCTGCATTAATAATGTCCCATGTACTTTTAATTTTGTTGTTTGATTCCTTTATCTTATTACTCAAATAAGAAGACTTTGCTATGGCACAAGCCCTCTTAAAAGTTTTCGAGTAGTTCCTGACATATTGAATGAAATCTGGTTGAGTATTATATTGTTTCATACCATACAATTCATACAAGCGAGCTCTACTTTTATATATACCTGTTGTTGCCCAATCACAGAATTTAGTTTTAGAGTTACTAACAAAAGTCTTAGTTTTAAAAATATTATCATATTCAAGCTTGATAATGTCTAATAAATCTTTATAAATATCATCTGGGCTATACTGATTAAGATTAATTCTAGTCACTTTGATTGCAACATTATCACTAAATTGATTCAGGCGGTTTATGGTAATTGGCCTGCATGTGATTTTGTTCTCTGTGGGAGTAGTAATAGATGGAAATACTACCCTTTGCCCACAGTGGTCAGATGTTAAATCACTTAAGATATCCTTATTAACATATTCACAGTTGCAAAATACATTATCTAAGCATGTAGCAGAATGAGATGTAATCCTAGTGGCTTCTTTAAATAAAAACTGTAAATTATAAGACTGAAACAAACAAATGAATCTAGCACTAGTTGAAGATTTTTCAAGTAGATTTACATTAAAGTCCCCGCATACTATAATAAATTTATTTCCTGAGCATAGTCTTTCTAACAATTTCTCCATAACACCCTCGAATAGACTATAATCACTCTGCGGTGGTCGGTACACACAAGCTACGACATGTTGCTCAAGCTCCACACAAGAGATTTCGACTGTGCGCTCGATAGAAAGATTTGCTATGTCTTTTCTTTCTTTAAATTCAACTTTATTACTTATAAATATTAGAGAGCCACCGCGTAAAGCCTTCTTTCTTACAAACGCACTTGCCAATGTAAAGTGTGCATTATTAAATAATAATTCATGTGACTGTAACCAATGCTCGGTAACACAAAAGATTTGTACATTATGTTTGTTTAAAAACAGTTCTATTTCTAGTTCTTTGCCAGATAGACCTTGTATGTTTTGATGAACTAAACAAAGATTAAGGCTACCCTTTGTCTTATCTAATAGTTTAAACTATTAGATGGTTTAATAAATGTATTAGTAGTGGACCTACTATCTCCTACCAAACTAATGAGTACTCTATTAGTACTTGTACCTATACCTATATTAAATGCTAATAAACTAGCAAGTTGTTTTCTATAATAAAAAGAAAGATACATGGTATCTTTTGTTAAGTAAAAACTGTTCCTAATAAAAATATTAGAGTCAAAAAATAAAATGTCACAGTAGTGACGTGTACTATTATATAATAGTAAATTTAATTTACCTATATGCCTATTTTGTTCTTGAGTAAGTGTATAAGAATATGGGAATGCACACATAATAAATTTGCAACCTACTGATGCCTGAATTTGTAATACCAGTTCTACTAATATAATTACATCCTTCTTGGTAATAGAAAGGCCATTTCCAAGTAATATGACAACTGTAGACTCTTCGTTAAGTTGTAACTTTTTCAGATTATTCATTATAATACTTAAACTAGCTCCAGGTGAACAAACATTAACAACAGGGCAATCTATGTAAGTCTTAATTAAACTACCCAAACCAACACCCAGTTTGTCCGAGACAATAAATGTATTTTTACTTTTACATAATTTTGAAGACTTTGTTAACATTTTAGTAGTTTTAGAACACCCTGTTTGTATATTAGGTGAGTGTTCAGAACCACCATTGCTGGTACATTGCATACTGTGATTATTACTAATAAGAGAATTGACTTTCTCTAAATTTTCTTTGCCAATTCTTGCTATTTCATCATATTTGGAAATATAATCATTAGTTATTTGTTGATTTTCTAATGTAATCCTATGTAGCTCTGCTTGTGAACTGTTTAGTTTTGTGTTTAGTTCACTAACCTGTAAATCATATTGAATCTGGTTACTTATTAATTTGCTATGGCACTTTTCTAAGTCCAGCATTGATATATTAATTTGCCTACTAAGGTCAACATTAGTAGCCTGCAGTTCCTTTACTTTATGGGACTTGTTAAGAGCAGATTTGAGTTGTTTAACCAATTTATTTAACTTATAATATTTTTTACTTTTCCTTCTGGAATCAAATTTTACTGTGCACCTATTTACCTTTGTTACATCACCTAGGAGCTCTGAAAAATGATTCTGAGTGGCAGTACTATTTAGTGTCTGTATTTTTTCTTCTAGATAAATGATTTTGCTATGCGCTTTATTCAGATCTTTCTCTAACTGTGTATTGCGACTCAGAACTTCCTCATACATAATGTTGCAATCAGCAAAGGAAGCAACTTCTTCAGCAAATCGATCCCGCTGATCTAACACATCCATATATTGGACATCTAATTCGGCAAGTTGATCCTTTAATTCAGCTACTTTACGATTGACATTGAGAATTTCCTCTTCACTGTCACTGCGTTCCTTTAGTAGCTGGCTGTTTTCCTCCATGTATTTCTTCAATTCCATCAATGCAGTCTTCAATTTGTTTTCTGTATCTTTTGCTGTAGCCCTGCGGGTCATGGTGTATGAACTCATTGTAAACTACAGCAAAAAAAACCTAAAAGCATAAAGAATAAAATGAAATAAGCAATCTATAGAATAAGAGGAAAAAAGTTAAAGGACTAGGAGGGAAGTTAGAAAATAAAAATTATATAAAAAGTATGTAGGGTAGGTATTAGAATATGGAAACTAAAATTTATAAAGATAGGGATAATATTATAAGAGGTTATAGTTTGAAAAAATACTTAAGTAAGTAAATACTATGTAAAATTGCTATTTTACTTATTTTATACTTTAAATGGGAACTATTATAATCATTATAAGTATGATTCTGTCAAAAGGAAAACTTTTATGCAACAATTATGGACAAAATAAATTATAAATCCTAAAGATATTATACTATTAAGTACATAGATGTACAATAAATGAGGTGCTTGTGAGTTTCATAAGAGTGTCTTATTGTATGGGCTGGCGTCTTAGTCTTCGATTTTACTTCCACAAGTTGTCAAGTAAAAGGAGACAGAAACTATGCCGATGAGTGATGGACGAAGCTCATATATGCAGATGAGCAGAGTTAAACGTGTTGTGGAGTGTATAAGTAATTAATACAAAACGATACGTAAATACTCCCTGGGATTTTCAAATCAAAATCCGTTTGTATGAAATCCAAACACTGTTCAGCAAGCTCCTTTTGTCATTTATAACACTTATATTGTAATCTTAGATGATTATATTTTGATTTTGTGGTTAAATTTAAGTAAAATTTATAACAATTATAATATAATTAAATTAAAACAAAACTTTTAATTTGAAGAGCAAAATTTTTCACGTCTGACGTTTACAAAGCCAGTGTTGCCAGTGTTGACAGTTAAAACAGTACTTTTAGTAGACGAGCAAGGTAATCAAAATTTGTTGTAAATACGTGTTATTCTGTGCTGTACTAAAAAGGTAGATATTAATATAAGAATATAAACAAGAACAAAGAATTAAAATGCCAACAACCATTACAGTTTTATGATGTCAATTCTCGTACCTTAAATTCGGTTAAAGTTAACTTTTAGTTGTCAAATTGTCTTGTTTTTTTGCTATTGCAATTGTAATCTTTTATGGTCGTGTTAAAGTTTTATTTAGAGTGTGACAATTTGACAACTAAAAGTAAACTTAACCGAATTTAAGGTACGAGAATTGACATGCAGGGTAAAAACGCCTTGTTAAACTAAATACAAAATCTATGTAAATTAAATTTGAATTTAGAACATTAACATTATTATTTGAAAGCCTCATTAAATTCCATATTAAATGACATATAACACATATTCCTAAATATACACATTTTTCTTATAATCTTTACAAAACATAAACTTGCAGCGTGTTTCGATTTTTTTGATAAGAAGTGTTGTTAATATTACATACACCTATTAATTATACAACCTCCACTTTTAGAAGTCAGTAAATTTAAAAAAATAATAGAAATATTTATTTTACTTAAAAAAACAGAGTAAATATATTTTCACAGGTTTTGTTTTGACTGACAAACGCTATAGTAAGCCACTGAAAGCATACACATTCCGTAACATCTCGTAACATCACAGCCGTAAAAATGAAAACAGGCAAAATCACAAAGCATCAAAGAAAAAAAAAGTAATAATTCAATGAAACCTACATGCAGTACATAATACCGCACGTTTCCGAAGCCCCTAGCGTGTGACCTCATCGACTGGCGGAGTCAACCGCTATGTGACCGGAAAAAAAAATATTTCATACATTTTAGCTGAGAAACTGCGTATGAACATTGTACTAATTGGTAAGTGAATGAGAAACGGCAGATGCATACATACCGATTTATTTAGTACTACACTTTCGTCTACATACGTATTTAATACTATAGCGACTAACGAGCACGTGGTTGCAGGTTCCATTCTAAAGAAAGATAATTATTTTATATGCATCACAAATAATTTGGCTAAAGCTAAGACCTTTGTACATTTGTTTAAAAAAAAAAATAATCACAATTTCTATTTTAGCAAATCTTAAAATGTCCCAATGCATTGACACTGATGGAAAGTAAGACAAACCAAAAAACTATCCGTCAGACGAATTGGTACGGGGTTAAGTTTGCTTTTTGAATAGTTTTTTTCCAAATTGTGTAGGTATTCTTTTTCAGTCACCAAACGGAAATAAACTAGCATTAAAACTTAAATATTAATTAAATTTAACAGGCTGTTAACCAAATGAGGCCTATCAGTAGTTAAATCTTTTTAATTTAGTCAAATAACCATTTTGACGCCTACTCATTCAACCTCAATTTGACTACTCAATAGAGAAAGTTATATTGATTAGACCACAGGCTTTGGTGTACCATTTAAATATGGAACTCGATACCGGCTCATGCGTTTCCTTCCTCTTTTGATCCTGAGTATTTTAGCGAGAGGTGAAAAAGCTTTTATTGAGGTACTGGAGTGACGACCTTACTGTTAGACCTCACTGACCAATTTACAACAGGCGGCATGGAAATATAATTACTTACTCATAGATCTCCGTGTGGTGACGGAGTAAGAATGCAATATGTCACCACCCCATGTCATCCTATAGTGGTCGTAGAAACCGACTAAGGGACTATTCGTGAATATTATCTTAAAGAAATAAAAAGAAGGAAAACTTGAAATTAAACCCTATACCAATCCGTTTGGCCAGCGTGGTATTAGAAGGTTAGGTATTCCTCCGTCACAGGAGGAGGCACGTCCCTGCAGTGGGACATTAATGGGTCTAATGATAATGATAGACGTGGTGGGTTTATGTCGAGTTATCTTCTTTTGTTTTCTATCCCAAAAAATAATCAGCAAACTGCATTCATTAAGTTGAATTACACTGCACTTATGGGGTAATGGATAGTTCTTCAAGTTTTACTGGCGACAAAATGTTTTTTGTTCTCATTATCCAGCTCTGACACTAACTGAAAGGTTTTACAAATATTACTAGCTGACCCGTGCCCACTTCGTTGGGTGGCGAAAAAAACGAGTCTGTTTTTTAAAAATATTCCGTTACTGCTCCACTCCTATTAGTTACAGCGTGATACTATATAGCCTATGACACTCCCCGATAAATGGACTATTCAACACAGAAAGAATTTTTTTAAATCGGTTGAGTAGATCCAGAGATAACCCCCTACAACGTCACAAACACACAAACTTTACCTCTTTATAATATTAGTATAGATGTGTCGCGCTGAATGAAATACGATCGCTCAAACATTCGTCAACTTTGTCCTAACTAGAGCGCCGCCTATGTGTTTTACAAACAAACACCGCGAGTTCATACCGCCCTCTTGCATCTCAATGGACACAACTTTAGACTATTGGACATTTTTGTTGAAAAGATGATTTATTTAGTTACATTTCTTATACAGTCTTATGGTTATCTCGCCTTCAAGAAATATTTTGTGGACGAGGCCCAATCTGTTTGCCATGATCGTGACAAGTGGCGTTCTGTCGTCTCTGCCTACCCCGGACGGGATAAGGCGTGAGTTTATGTATGTATGTAACAAATATTTTGACGATCATTGTGGTATCATTAAGGTTCCTTTACACTTCAGCAATACCCCACTGTAGGGACGAAAGAAAGCGTGTTACTACAAACCAGACAGATGATAAAGCGTCTAAGAATTTATTATTACTTTTAAAACTTTCAAATTATGATTAGCGTGTTAATATCCTAAAACGTAAAACGTGATATTTAAGAGAAACCGGTAAAACGCCTTAGTCATGCGGCAACTATTTAAAATAGTTTCGTGGCGACTCTATCAACAAAATAACAGGACAACTAGAAATATTGTTGTTTTAACCTAATTTTAGGAAGTTTTTGTCGTATTTACCGTAAATGATGTTTCTGCGTTTGGATGACTAAGTAAGAATAAAACGTGTCTCCCTCTCATGACATACCTATGTGTCGTAAATTTGAACTAAGGAAATGTAATTTAAAATAAACTTTGTTTCAATCCAGCTAGACTTTTTTTTTTCTATAATAGGAGGAAGCTTATGATCAGCAATGGAATGTTTGTGGACGGTTCATCATCATAACAGCCCATTAATATCCCACTGCAGGGACGCGCCTCCTCGCGTGACGGAGGGATTCTTAGCCTACTAATACCACGTTTGCCAGACGGATTGGTATAGCGTTTAATTTCAAGTTTTCCTTCTTATCATTTCGTAAAGATAATATTTACGGATAGTCCTTTAGTCGGTTTTTACGACTCCCCTGGGATGAGATGGGGTGGTGACATATTGTATTCTTACTCCGTCACCTCACCACACGGAGTATAAATACAATATGTCACCACCCCATAGACGGTTAAGTATTTAATAAAACTTGATGAACATAACCTTTAAAAGAGGTTTAAGTCAGTCGTAAAATGTGGGCGTTTTTTCGCAGATGTAGGCAACTGGTCCTAGGACCAGCTCCATAGTGGGCCGAATGACCCCTAACCCATATTAACGATGTAATATAATAGATACCAATGTTTTATCAATTAAAAAGTAATAATATAAAAATAATGAACACTATTAAATAATTGTTTCATTAAACTCAAGGCTTTAAGCATTAAGACTTCATTATTGACAAGTTTTCAAATAACAATATTAATTTTAGTTATGGTGACTTTGTAAAGGTGTCAAGGCAAATCGGTTATTGGATTAAATACTACGTTTTACAAGTTTTGCTTATGATCACATTTTTATTGTTATTACAATATCATAATTTTGAATAGACAATTGACGTGAATGTCAATTTTGACATCAGTGAATAAGAGGTAAATTGGCGCGAATTATTAATGCACTTTTAGGAATTGAAAGTACGAAAAAACTGCAAAATTCATTCGAATTTGAATTTAATTATCATCAAGTGTATTTTACTTTATTTTTTAACACACGTCCTAAATGGAGTGTTGTGAAGAAGTAAAGTGTTTTGAAAGTTCATTTATTTATTGAATTGACATTTTACTAAGGGTCAGTGTATCAGGTTACCTTACATTTCATTGTCCCCTTAGATGTTTTTATGTAGGGTGGCATATGTAGAAAATAGGGTTACCTGCACATTGTATCCTTAGAGGTTAAAAGGTAAAGCGGTAGGTACAGGTAAGGAACCTGTAGGTACCTGTCCAACAGCTGTTTATTTTTTTAAACAAACACAATTCTAAGAACGGCTTTCAAGTTGGTCATTCGTGGAGGAATGTTAAATTATGTGCATTAAAATTATTTCCCTTCACAACTGATAGAGGAACTACTTAACTAACAAAGAATTATGTTTTTGCGTGACAATATCTGTTCTACCGCTTAGTCGATTCGAATAAAAGATAATCGGCTTTTATGAATCTTATTGGTCTTATACAACATTCCAATTGGATTTTAAGAAAATTTGCTTTTTGCAAACCTTAGTCAGCATTTTAAACCGGGCTGGCAAGTCGCCGGGAAGCTGCTAGTCAGATGTGCAATTTCCCTTAATTTTCCTTGCCAGACGAGAGGTTAACACCTAAACCCAGATAGATAGACCCACATAGATATAAGTAACTAAAACTTAAATTAACTGCTAACACCTTTACTTATACAAATAGCTGGCCAATAGATCCTCTTTTATTTTAAAAAAACTTGTAAATAGCAGAGTTTTCGTCAGCGTCTGTAGTCGTAGTATTTCGCGTAGATTTTAATTACAATATCTTTATGAATTGTAGCATAATTATTACTTTGATGTTTAAGCTACGTTAGTGTAAAGTTTCATTAAAATCCACTCAATAGTTTTTAAGTGAAAGAATAACAAACATTCATCCATACTTACAAGTTTCGCGTTTATAATAGTAGGATGAAGTGTTAATTATTTTGCTTCAACAAGCCTCTACAAGCCGAATGCGTTTCTAATGGGACGTTCGACATGGCTAATAATCTTAAGTCACTGATCTCAGACAAAATAGTTTTGGTGAATTAAATGGGGCATTATGAATAATGGTACCTAATTTCTTAAATTTGGAATCTCAAGATTAAATATAAGGCTGCATACTCGTATAAATAGTTCAATGGCAACATACAGTTCTTTCGAATATAGCTATGTTTTGGCTATATTTTTAGATAGATCTAGCACCTTATCTAAAGCAACGACGCAACGCGTTCGTTACATGATCCAAAACTGTATAGATTTTCCCGAAACTTCACCTAAGTGTCATGCTCAGGGGCTTTTTCGAGGTCCTACACTTGATCCTAGCTTACAGAAGTAGTGGGAAAGTTGAAAGACATGGTCCTAGCATACTTATACATAAATAAAAAGGTCTCTATGTTATTTTGTAACCTGCCCATTATTCGAAAGAATGCACAACAATCTTACTCGTTGTTATCTTAAAACTAAGAGAGAAAGTTCTCAAACATAATTATTATAATAAGTTCGAAAACAAAGAAAACTAACTTAGCATAAGCCTAATATAATAGACCTATTATCACTTCGTCAGACCATTGTGGTTTAGTAGGCTAAGTTTTACTTCTACTTACTATTAGTGTAATTTAAGAGTTAGGTTAACGATTAGTATTTTTAGTAGTTTATTAAGTGATCTCTTTGCTGACTCTTCAATGATCAGACATACTTATTTAATGCCAGTAGTTAATATTTATTATGGATTTTGTTTAAAAACTCATGTATTTGCCCGCGGTCATATTTTGCGGGAGTATTTACTCCAACCGCGTTGATGTCGTTTTGGGGATACAAAAGGAGCTTAATTGTTAACGTGCTCGCTACGTTCATTTGAAATGTCATCCAAATCGGTCCAGCCTTTTAAGTGTGATTTTCATCCAAATCAGGTAAGTTAGTAACGAACATCCATCCATACTTACAAAATTAGGATAATAACCAAATTCCTTGACATTTAACTTGTTATTTTACGAGACTATAAAAGGTTTATTAATCCACCGTTCATTGTCCTGCATTACGTCAACTTGAAACAATTTGAAACACCTTTCATTTTAGCCGTTAGAGTAACAAGGATGAAGTTTTCTTTTACCTAGCACCTGCTTTAAGCCGGATGCTTGAACGTTCGAGCCTGTTATACTCGTAGAATATACTAGCGACCCGCCCCGACTTCGCACGAATGAAATGCTTATATACTCTACAATATTGTGCTTGTATTATACACTAGCTGACCCGTGCCCACTTCGTTGGGCGGCGAAAAAAACGCTTCCCTTTTTTAAACATATTTCATTACCGCTCCTCTCTTATTAGTCATAGCGTGATACTATATAGCCTATGACACTCCCCGATAAATGGTTTATTTAACACAAAAAGAATTAAAAAAATCAGTTCTGTAGATCCAGAGATTACCCCCTACAACGACGTCACAAACACACAAACTTTACCTCTTTATAATATTAGTTTAGAATATGTATAAATATATTCGACATCGTTGCTAGCTAATATTATAAATATCTGTATAACTATGTAGCCTTTGTTTTATTCTGATTGTTTTATTTGCTATATTATTCCAAAGATTCATTACAATCCATACAATAATTTTTACGTGAAAGAGTAAGTAACAAACATCCATCTATATTTACAAACTTAAAAATTCAAAAAAATATTTATTTATTTAAACATTCGCGTTTATAATAATAGTAGGATATTTTACCTACGTATGTTTCACACAAGACTTGTTTTTTTACGGCAATCTTAAGAGCAAGGTCAATCGAAAACTATTATAAAGCTTTAATAAACTTTCACTGAGAACAATTTAAGGTTATTTCATAATTTTTCTATAGTAATTAGTAATTCGCTAGTCTCATGGGCCTTTTTTAGCTTTAATCCAATCTTAATTTTTTTACCATGCTAAAAAATCCTTTCGATGCAATCAATTTTAAACCGAATTCCAAAGGAGACAGAGTTCAAGGACAGTCTGTAAGGCAGCAAGTTCCTTTTCGTATTTTGAATTTGAAAATGACAGTTATTTTATCGTCATTGCTTTTTTTATAATACCCACCTGTTGTTGATATTTGAATACGTTGGTCAGAGTGTCGCAAAAAGGGTCCCACTATATTAACGAAAAATTTTTTTTTTCAAAATTAAGCTTATTTAACGTAGTTACAAAAGACTAAAGCTCCCGCCTTTAGCCTTCTAACCTAATCTATCCGAGTCAGGGTAAAAAAAACTCGATTTCATAATAATTATTTTAAGTCCCAGCTTCATATAAAATGACGCGAAATTTTTCTAAGTGTCGGACCCTTCTTCCGATACTACGTGAAATCAAAAATTTGAAAAATTTTACAAGTCCAGTTTTCATACAAAATCGATCAAAATTTTTATAAGTGTCGGACCCTTCTTCCGATACTACGTGAAATCAAAAATATGAAAAAATCTTCTAAGTCCCGGCTCCATACAAAAGAGACATTTTTGATCGCGTTTTGCCGGTGATCCGTAGGTATTACGCCAAAAGTGCAAGAGAGGTTTTTGTATTATTTTACATCAATCTATACGATAAAACAATAAAATTTACATCAATTTTTTTTTGACAAAATTTTTCTAAGTCCTAGCGCCATACAAAACCGATGAAAAATTTTCTAAGTGTCGGGACCCTTTTTGCGACACCCTAACCAATACGTTCTCATAGAGCCTTATCATCGGCTGAGATTTAATAAAGACAAAGTTTAAAAGGAAGGGCCAGTTGGCATAATGGAGGAGTAGGTTTATCGACGTTCTTTATAGGTATAAGTAGTTTTCTTATAAGAAGTTTGCATTTTATTACTGTTTACATCGTTACTGTCTTATATAGTTTACTTACTTATATAAATTATACTTAAATCAAACTTACCCGACAATAACTGCAACCAGCCACAAATATGAAAGACCGTAGTAGATTGACAAAAGAAGAATAACAACATAGCACAAATAGTAAAGAGGGCAAGCGCGACCGCTAAGCCCACTAACACAGTCGCTATTTTAAACACAAATCCATTTATCGATAGAAAATCATCGAGTCTGCCTTTACAATCTTCTAAAGCATCGTCTGATCTACATATCTGCCACAAACCAAACTTTCTTGGATACTCAGTCTCTAAATCGCCAATCCATTCTGGAGTAACAAAAGCCACAACACTTATAATCGCATAGCAGATCGTAAATATCGCCCAAAGTACACCAATAGCTTTCGAATTACGGACATAGTTTGTAGCGTACAGATGAGATGAATCCACGTACTCGATTTTTGAACCCATCTTGTTGATATCCGGTTGTTTACTATTAAACTTTTTACAAACACAACACAAATAAACAATTCACACGTTATTCGTAACACATTGTTTGATGACAGTCCTTTGTTGTTATGGCTTGTAAGTCGTTGTAGCACTAATTCGATTCATGTCTCAAAGGAAAAGTATTATTGCAAAGTAGTCGAGGACGCGAGAAACACGACACAGAACGGACGAAACACAAGCTGGCACAACCGCACAACCTCTCACCGCGCGCCATTCGGTTGAGTGAGATGGAGTGGGGATAAGTAATGTAATCATTGACGATGCAAGTTTGACCTATAGCTTTTATGTTTTTTTGTAAATGTTTTTTTCTTTTGTTATTTTATTGAGATATACTCCTATTAATTAAGAAACTAAACATAATTTAAGTTTATTAAAAAAAGAATAGCATGGTAACTATGACACAAGTTCACCTAAATTGCTATAAGTTAGGCGAAGTCCTGATGATTTGTAATATTTTCGGGCAAGAAATTTTGTACCCATCGTTTTAATTGATTCGCAATGTGAAATAAGTTACTTTTTAACATAACAAAGTTTAAGTTAAAATAAATAAATGACCATAAATAAGAATAAACACTGACATCTAGCGGAACAACTGCGACACATTATTTGCGCCGCTAGATGTCACTTTTATAAACTTTAAGTTTAACGGTAAGAAGAGTCATCTTGCGAATGTATTTTCAACTAATATGTAAGACAATACAATGACAATTAAATTTGTATAAATAATATGACAATTAAATTTATATAATTCAATAAAACGATTATTGTTTTTTTTTTGTATATTATCATAGAATAGCATAAACACAAACAAACAAAAACAGAAACTGTACAGCTGATAGCGTCAACTCTATGCCCGATTTACACATCGACAAGTACAGTAGCGAGTTAACTTGCATCATTGGCGAGTTAAGTCACTTTTTGCGTGTGGACGGCAAAAGCGAGTTAAGTAGTAAGTTGCCGATCAAGTTGTTTTGAATACAGCTCGATCCTATTTTTCGGCGAGTTAAGAACGAAGTAGCCCCCTCTCTCGCGTCTCCCTCACCCCGCCGGCTCGGCGCTCGCGGCGCCCGCCGTGTAGACGGGCGAGTTTAGTACAGTTCACAAGTTCTAATGTCGTATTTATTTTTATTTTTGTCTGTTTTTCTATGTATAATGTGTATCTATTTATAAAAGTATTTAAGTATATTTATGCGTTGTCTAGTACACATAGTACAAGCTCTGGTTAGTTTGGGACTAGATGGCGTTGTGTGAAAGTGTGAGGAATATTTATTTTTTTATTATTATAAGTATACTTTTTATTAAAATTTCATTTTTAATGTGTTGCATGTTCAGTGTTAATACTATTTCTCGTATAATAGCGCGTAAATGGGTATTCAATTGTTCAATGTCCATTTTATCGATTAAAATAACCGTAAACAATCTCAGGCGACGCACGCACGACGCGACTAGTCTTCGTCTCTGATCGGCAACTTATGAGCTGTACTCGCCGACGTGTGAACTGTACTTACTACTTATTACTTACTACGTAACTGTCTATTTTTTTAACTCGCTACTGTACTTGTCGATGTGTAAATCGGGCATATAATGTCAGTTTGTCATAGTTAAGGATGACCATTTAGCGAAATATATTGTAATATCGATATCTGAGAACCATTTTAAACGATAACGATATTTCTATTGTTTAAATAAATTTAAAATGAATTACTTAATAATTAAAGTTGGATATACTACGACGACGTTACAAAACATTTAGAATTATAAATAAAAACTGAGATTGAACTTTTATTTTTAAGTATTGATGTCAAAGGCTATGTTGACGTTTAGTTTTTATACTTTTACATTTTTCAATCTACGATTCCAAAATAAGAAGGTGACGATTACAACATAAAAACGTTTTTAGTGCGATTGAAAACCAACTAACTAAAACATTATTACTTGAATTTGTGTGATTCTATCACTCTACTCATCTAGAGCATGTTTAGGTCTACACAAGATAACAAGTTACAGGTCTTTTGAGCAAGCTGGGTACAACAGTTTGTGCACACTTAATCCACCTTCAAGAAAAGGTGTTAAAGTATTCCTGTGCTTATGTGAAAATGTACAGTTACTATCACGGTAAATAAATAGTTTTCGTCTCTGCAAATTATTAGTTTAGCTCAGGTTTTCTCCCTTTTTTGTACACGTTTTGTTTAACCCGACTGGATATATAATTATTATATCTGATATGTATAAAGGGTTCTGTAATAAGACATTTCCCATATAAACCATTTTCACTATTTGACTTGCAAGCATAAGTAAAAACATGGACGTATCGATAATCGCCAAATATCGGAATAGATGTTTGTTAACGTACCTAGTTCTGTCATATCGATGACGTTTTTGAATGTTGTCTCGGTTTACGTTTTCTCTGGAAGAAGGAAAGAAAATATCAATAATAATTACTCATAACTTTCAAGATATTTCATAATATTGTGGATTATACATTATGATGTGTTTGATAAACTACGTATAAATTAAGTTAAACTGATGTGACATTGTTTATATATAATTAAGTTTAGTTTTGTGATTAAACATGTCTACTAAAGACAAGTGGGTTCGCCGGTTCTCTGTGGACGAGACGGCAAAACACAAGAATGGTTTTACTATTTACAAGATAACTTCGATGGTAAATATATTTTATTTGTAAAATTATGTAAGAAAACGTAAATTGAACCAAAAACGCGACTAATATTAAGTTTTATGCTTATTTTTTCTGTTTATGTCTGTCAATATGTTGTTTCTGAATACTAATAGAAAATCCTTTACAGTTATACTATCGTACATAAACAATGTATAAGAATTCAATAACAGTTGTGCAATGTTTTATTGTACTCCATTATTTACTAATAACAAGTTATTGGTAAATAAATACATGGAGATTTTTAATTTAAGGCTTTATGCAATGCCAATAATGACCAAGCTAATTTAATTCACATTGTTAATTGTTTTATAATCAAGTCTTTATGTTTCACATTCCATTGGTACTTATTGCACAAGAATATTATAGTTTTTAATTCAGGGTTTACTTACTAGTTAATTATTTAGGTTCTGTCGTTAAAAAGTTTTTATAATGACAAGCTCAAGAGTAAGGGTCATGTGTGGTGTGCTTTAGGATGTATCAATTTTTTTTTCTTTATTTGGAACAAAAAACGGTTACATGTTAGAGTCTTAACTAATAAATATACATTGTTACTTAGAGTAATAAACACATAACCCACACCAATGTTCACGGATTAACAAAATCAAATTAGTTTGTATAAAGAAAGGAAAAAGGTCCAAGACATTGTTACATATGCATCTAAAGATGATAGACATTACAATATATACTTATACCTAGTTGTAGCACTACTAAGAAAATATTCATAATTACAATCAGATCAGATACTTAAAACCAAATAATTAAGGTGGCAAAGCGGATAGTAGTTCAATGGCACAACTTTTGAATTGATTGTTAGAGAAGGCAAAGATGTCTATATCATTGAAATATTTGTTGTACGTATCTACAAGGCGCCGAAGTGGTACACGGACACCAGCATTAAAAGCAAAAAATATTATCAACAATAATGTTCATGTTATGAGAGATATTTAACTAAGGCCAATATTAGGTCACAGTTATGGCCACACAACATTGGAAAGTTAGTTATTTTTATTATGATTCAATCCCAACCTATTGCTGATCAGATCGATAGTTTAGGTATCATAGAAAGATATCACCTATTATATCCCTGTAAGTTTAATAATACATTATGCATTCATCATCATCATTATATCAGCCAAATGACGTTTACTGCTGGACATAGGCCTCCTCCAAACATTGCCACCTTGTGCAACGCCTCCCTCATTCACCGGTTTTCCGCCGCCCTAACCAGGTCATCGGTCCGACGTGTAAGGGATCCCAGTGTTTTAATCATACTATTAAAACATTTTTCTTATTATTTATTTCAGTTGTTTCTAAAAGAATCTCCGGATACATTATCAGTGGTGTCAGTTTGGAAGCGCTACAGCGATGTGCAGAGACTGCATAAGAGCATGAGGTCTTTGCATGCAGGGTTACATTTACGAGGAGTCTTCCCGTCTTTACCTAGATACAGTTACTTTAAACGGTTTCAGAAAGAGGTTGGTATTTTTTTTTAACGTTAAAATACAAGGATTGTAACTTCGACGATTGTGTGACTGTCCTCTGTATTTTGTTACTATCACGGATCTGTTACTCTGTTTACAGTTACTGTTTACTTCTGTTACTATACGGATCAACTATAAGTTGTGCCTTTAGGATTAAAAAGAGTTGGTCCGTTTATTTTCTAACGAATCAGCTAAATAGTTGATCCGTTAGGAATAGAAATAGTTGATTGGTTTTAGTTGGTCGGATCGGAAAAAATAGGATGAATAGATTTTTAATACTGTGTTAGTAAAACTGGTTTTAATAGACACTGCCCCTAAACACTTTTATGGAGAGCCTTAACTTGGCATTGTTTTGGCTGTGCTCATGTATAAAATACTTTTGAGCAATGGTTACTATTTACCTTCAAATATCTTGGTTCCCTATCTGTAACTTTGTACAATATAAAGAAAAGAAGCTTGCAATAGCTAGGTAGGTCGTAGTTTGAAATTCAGATTAGTTACAAGTTTTCCTCCACACATGGAGCAGGGGCTTCCCTGTAGTTATTGCAAACCTTGGTTAATAAATAAAACGAATTATGAAATTAATAGTCTGTATGTTTGTCTTTTCCAGGTTATAGAGGAAAGAACAAAGACAATAAAATCCTTATTAGAGTTCATAGCGGAGCATAGACTATTATTTACAAGTACGGAGTTGGTGAACTTTTTACAGGTAATTATCAAAATAGGTCTGAATGAGCCCATTTGACCACTGTTTTGTGGTTTAATGATGAGCAATCCGCAGAACAATAATTTGCTCACATTACATACCTAGGGCCTTCTCAGAATTCAATGGTCACTCAGAGGGCAATGAAGAGAGCTATGTTGGGAGTTTCCCTGCGTAAACGAAAGAGAAATGAGGAGACCGGAGGAGAACCAAAGTGACTGACATAGCGGTCAGAATTGTCCGGTTAAAGTGGCGGGGGGTAGGCAGGCACATAGCTCGAAAAGCCGACAGCCGCTGGGGCAGAAAGGTTCTGGAATGGCGACGGCGTACCGGAAAGCGCAGGGTGGGGAGACCCCTCACACGGTGGACGGACGACCTAGTCAGGACGGCGGGAAACTGATGGATGAGGGAGGCACAGGACCGCACAAGGTGGCAATACTTGGAGGAGGTCTATGTCCAGCAGTGGACGTCGATGAGCTGATATGATGATGATATACCTAGGCAACCTACACTGACCTATAGTTCTGGAGTGGTATACTAAATGAATCTATCCTTAGTCCAAGTTCAAGTCCAATCGAATATTATCTTGAATCTGCCAAAATAATTAGTTGAAATACAATCTATACTAATATTATAAAGAGGTAAAGTTTGTGTGTTTGTGACATTGTAGGGGGTAATCTCTGGATCTAATAAACCGATTTAAAAAACTCTTTTTGTGTTGAATAGTCCATTTATCGGGGAGTGTCATAGGCTAAATAGTATCACGCTATGACTAAAAGGAGGAGCAGTAATAAAATAGGTTTTAAAAACGGACGCTATTTTATCGCCGCCCAACGAAGTGGGCACGGGTCAGCTATAGGCCGACCGTTTATCTCAGTCCCCGCCTGCGGTATGAAAGGGACGAGGGGGCGGGGTAGCGGTGTCCGTTATGGTAGCGTACACAAGAGCTATATCGAGTTGGTTCCTATGCTAAATAAAATAAGTTTTTACAAAAAAAAACCGACTTCAAAGACAAAAGTTGCACTAAAAATTAAAAATTAAATAGTTGTATTTTGGTTTTGCAACATTAAATCAGACATTCTTTTTACTTAATTATAATCTAAAGAATAGGTTCTTTTAATTATTGTAAAAAGTATTGTTAAGGATATTTCTTGAAGAGTCTACAAATATATTTTTATTTGTAGATCCTTTAAAATATAATCAAATTATTACAAATAATGTAATATTATTGTTATTTTTGGAGTCGGTGTCAGCCCCGATAATTATATTCTATTTTATATTCCTGACTTAAAATTTAAAGAAATATGGCGTCGTGTTATACACAGACTAAAGACTAAGATGAGAAAGTACTACGAATCAAAGACAATTACTTAAAATTAAAAACCATTTAAAGTGATCAGAATGTGTTATACAGAACTTTATTGCCTTTTCTAACGATTTTGTAGACAACATTTTGCATTATTGATCCTATTTGCGAATTACGATTTTTTTCAATTGACGGTGCTGGTTAAACCTATATAAACGCCCAAAGTTATGGAAAGCTTTAATCAGTTACTAAATAGGTATATTAAAACGTTTGAACGTGACACAGGTATTTTAAAATATATTTATTTAAATATGATAAAAATAGTTATTTAATATTTGTTTAATTTTTAAACCAATCCAAAAACAATCAACAACTTTATGTCATAATGTCGAAGTCATATAATAATATAATCTGTAATTCGTGGCCGCCATTCCATTTGCTTAGGTATTACTTATCGTATTTCGGTGGCTGACACCGACTCCAAAAATAACAATAATATTACATAATTATTATTTCATCTACTGTATAAAAATAAGTCGGGTTTTCCTTCCTGACGCTATAACTCCAGAACGCACGAACCGATTTCCACGGTTTTGCATTCGTTGGAAAGGTCTTGAGCTCCGTGAGGTTTATAGCAAAGAAAATTCAAGAAAAATTCAACAGAAAAGCGAAACAACAGGAAAATAATGCCCGTGCGAAGCCAGGGCGGACCGATAGTTATTACATAAAAATGAACAACCATTTTTTTTTATACTAAACACGGCAATATGACTATATCGAACCTGATGGAAAGCGCGAGTACAGTCCACAAATGAAGCCAACGGATAGAAGTCCAAAAACAACTTCAATCCGTCGTCATCATCTTGCCGGTTTGGCCAAATGCTTCTTCACACTGCGTTTGAAGGACCCAATGTCATATGATGGAGGAAATACGTGAGCCGGAAGCTGGTTCCACAACTTAATGGTTCGGCATAGGAAGGAATTCCCGAACCTTTTGGTGCGAGCCGATATCTGACAGACCATTTAACCATTTCTTTTGAAATAAAATAATTTTAAAAATAATTGCCTTTTTTATTTTGTGTCTTATTTACAATTTCATTGCATAACACCTTGCTAGTTCAAAATAGTGATTGCTTCAAAACCCTCTAAAACGGTATCGGTTACTTTCAAATTTCACTAAAACCTAGTTAACTTCTAAGTCCTCTAAAACGAATCTATTTTTGCAAATAACCTCGTTTTTCAAATTGTTTTTATTAAAAAAAGATGTTTGTTGGGATTGCTAGATTACAATAATAATATAATGTTAAAAATCGTACAGAATTAAGGTTGTTAGTAAGCTTAAGACGTTTTTCATGAATTGTCGACATTTAAGAAAAAGCACTTTAGGGGGTTTTGAAATTATACGACTCATATACACATTAAAACAGGTATGATTTAAACATATTAATTTGTAAGAATCAATCTTAAAAAATATTTACAGATAATAAGAACAATAATAAGAGCTTTTTTTATTTTTACACACTACCATAACGGACACCTAGTCAGTATGTCAGTATGACACTAGTGCAGTAAGCTAGTCCGTCTTCTATACAATTTACAAATTTCAAAGATGGTGGCGTCATCTTGCCATTTAAACTCGTACTTTCTTAGAGAAAATATGCAATCTAAATTATTACACAATTTAAAGCCTGACCAGAAAAATAAAAAAACCTCTCCAGGTATTTCGATTGGTTTAGGGTATAATTTCAACATTTCCTTCTTTTTATTTTTCATAAAAATAAGCTAGCTAAAAATTAGAGCTGTGTTGTGATGTGATGTAGTTCGGGTCACAGTATCTAGATGGCGCCGTTTTGCCAAAAAATCAAGAGGTAGCTCTCTCCTTTGTCCTCGCCCCCCGCGCACCCCTATTACCGCAGGCGGGGTCTGAGTTAAACGGTCGGCCTATAGTTTATTATATTACAATACTTATAAATATATTATTTGTAGCATACTACTTTTTTTGGAAAGGATTCTTTGAAGGTCATGACTTAGGGTTCAATTATTTTTCCCATTTGATATTAAAATTTTACTAAAACATTTTCTTTTTATTTAACAGACCGGCTACCCTGAACCTCAGAATCAAGCGAGCGGTGTAATAAATGCTATAAGATCGTCGTTACACTTGCCTATAGAGGAGACGGCTCCCTTGGAGTATCAGACTGATGATGACGACGCTAACAGTCCTACACATTCAGGTAATTATGCCTCTTTTTTGATTAGGCAATTCATGCCTAATGTGGTCTTTACACGGGTGACTAAAGACGCACGATTCCTGCTGCGCGCCAAAAGTCTTCGCGCGTCTAAATAGCCGCAAGTAAGAGATAGCATAGCCGTTTGGTGAGGCGATTTTTCAACCGACTAGCCACACGGTGAATATCGACCTATGTAGACCTTCCATAAAGGCACTTTACAGACGTCGATTTTTAGGCGAATGGTAGGAATACTAATACTCGTACTACCAACGCACATTAAGAGCAAAAACATGAGATCACGTGGGTAGCTTATCACAACAGCCACGCCATCGAGGAATTTAAATGTTTAATGTGTAGTTTTAATTACTTTCTATCATCATCATCATCAGACTTCCACCAAATGTTTCCTCCGCATAAAATCTGACTCCGTCATCATGACCTCCCTGTACTATACATTAGTACAACTAAATATTTTCAAACATTTACAGCTCGTGCGGCAACAGAAACTCCAGCCAGCCCATCTATGTCCCGCGATGAGACAGATTTCATATCAAAGATACCTATTTACGAAGCAACGGACGTCGAAATACGCCAATCACCCAAAAAAGTCTCGCAAAACAGCAGTTTCGAATCCTTAAACTCACTAGACAGCATAGACAGTGACATCTATGAAGAACTGTCAAAACTGACAGTGGACAAAAGACCTAGTGTCAAATCCAAAGTGTTGCCAGACTTAATAATATTCGACGCGCCGTCAACTTCCAAATTTGAAGATTACCACACTATGAAAATTAAAAAGACTGATTCTGATAGTTTGTCTTTGAATTCGAATGTTTGTTCGACGAGTTCTTACGATGATTCCCGAACGAGTAGCTCTAGAGTGTCTATGTACAGTAAGAGTGTTTTGTCTCTTTCTAACAGTGATTGTAAGACAAAGACGGAAGACAGTTATGTTTTTGAAGCGGGGTATATGTTGAATTTGGCGGCTCGGTATAAAGATATGGATGACTATCAAAGGGCTTTCGAGTGTTATAAGAATGGGATTGAGAAGATGCTGATTGGAGTACAGAGTAAGTTATTTTATCGTACTATATACTAACTAACCTAACCTAACCGGGTCTTAATCGCGGTATATACTACATAGCCTAAATGCTATTAAGATAAATATCTTGGTTTTTCTCCGCCGTTTAGGCCGACAAAGGGCTCCCGCACACGGGCCACCGGCCACAACCACAAAACGCTACCACTGGCATATTTCCTGTAGTTTTCGTACATTTTATATGGACTCGCCGCACATGGTCGAGGCTGGTGGCCGCCACAAGCTACAATCGTCGCTGCTCGCATCTTGTGGCCTGCACCGGCCACTAAACGTCCAAATGTATGAATATAAGTGGCTGTCGCGCGCTTCAGCTACTTTTGTGGCCCGTTCTTTCTTCTTGTGGCGGCGTTTGTGGCTGTGCCGTGTGGCCCGTGTGCGGCAAGAGTAACAAGGGCCGTGGACTTGCAACGTTCGGGGAGGGACTGACTGTCCCTCGCGACCGTTGTACCTAATACAATAGTGTATTTTATTAGGTACAACGGTCTGTGTAGAATAGACTTAAACTAGCCTTAAACTAACTTACCAAAATGATAATTTAAATAATATGAAACTAAAATTGTGTCCTTCAAATAAAAAAACAAAATATTCTGAATCGATCGACAGTTATAACAGGATTAAAAATCATACATTACTTCGTTTCTAGTAAAAAAAGTTCAAAAACAAGTAAAACTGAGTAAACATTTAGGGTAACAACAAAGAGTCTTGTTTGGTCTCTCAACTACATACTACGATAAGGAGCTATCGCTTTCAGTTTAGTTTGCGAACAGACGTCCATACGATAGTACTTGTTACGCGAATTGTATAATCTTTATATCTAATATGGATTTCTTACATCTGTGTAATTATTTATACGATTATAATGAAGTTTTACAAACTTGTGATGACGGTTAGTGTATTTTGTTATGCATTTTATGTGGTTTGCTTAAGGTTGATTTTTGTGTGTTTATTTTTTAACTTTTTTGTTGGATCGTGTTAGGGGATTGATAATTTTTTTTGAGTTTGTTAGCGTGAACCTGCGAAGGTATAGGTTATAAACGTAGCAAATGATCTTGAGGTTTTCGTTGACTAAGTGTTTGTTTCCCTAAGAAAGAAGGAAAATTTAATGCAGCAGTCAAGTAAGAGGCTATGATAGTGGTTGTAGTAAACTAATATTTAGTTTTTCTGTGTTCGATGCAATTCTTTATGTTCATAGACATGAATGCTTGCATTGGTATGGTTGTTTCCTGTGTGAGTATCATCATAACAGCCCATTAATGTCCCACTGCAGGGACGGGCTTCTCCTATGCCGGAGGTATACTTGGCCTACTAATACCACGCTGGCCAGATGGATTGGTAAGGGTTTAATTTCAAGTTTTCTTTCTTTTTATTTCGTAAAGATAATATTCACGGATAGTCCCTTAGTCGGTTTTTACGACACCCATGGGATGAGATGGTGTGTTGACATATTGTATTCTTACTCCGTCACCACACGGAGACAAAACAAGTATAGGCCCAAGTGAAAGGCTATACGGTTTGTAAGACGACCACGTTGTTCTTGTAGTATGCATATAATTGCTAAGGAGCTCTCAGGTTCGATTACCGCTCTATGAAAATCTTTTTGTGCATCAACATATGTTTGCGTTGATTGATACCGGTGCTTCCTATGCTTATCAGTAGTCTGTTACCCATACTACAAGCTATGCTTTGTTTGGCAATAGCTGCCGTTATATGAATGTGTATATTATTATGTTATAAATGATTACTTTTTTATTAAATATGTTAGTGTTGTGAGAAAGGATGATAGAAAGGCTGCGTTGATATCGTTTATGGCGATTTTTCTTTATGCTATTATAGTTATTTTCATTTGAGATGGTTTACTTGGAATTAAATATTATCAGAATGCCAATTTTAAACACACTACAGCCGTTTTTTCGCGATATCTAGCTGCCAAAAAATACCATATTTTATAACATATTATCGGAATTTTTCAAGACATTTAAATGTTAAGAATTCATAAAAATACCCCCTTTACAAACTAAAACCCAGGGTTCGGATTTTCAAGGTTCCCGTAAAATTTCTGCTCAAGTCAAGTAATATTAGTTATTTGATTTTGTCATACTATTTCTATGAATATTACCCATTGTAAGTGTATTTACAAAACCTAAAGGTCGTTATGTTGGTATTTAAAAAATGTGTTTATGTCTTATCTAGTTACCTTAGCACGAATTTTGTGACTAGATTACGCTACGTGCATTGTAAGGAAAATTAATAATGTTACTAGCTGCGTCCCGCGTCATATTTTAAGGATTTATCTTGTTTCTAAAGAATTTATTTTAAATATTAGGTTTGTTCGTAGCCTAAATTACTGTTAAAATGATAATTTTCTGATAGTGAAAAACTCCTTACAAAATCACATCATAACAGCCCACTGCAGCGACGGGCCTCCTCCCGTGACAGAGTGATACTTGGCCTACTAATACCACGCTGGCCAGACGGATTGGTACAGGGTTTAATTTCAAGTTTACCTTATTTTTATTTCGTTAAGATAATATTCACAAATAGTTTCTTAGACGGTTTTTACGACACCCATGGCATGAGATGGGGTGGTGACATATTGTATTCTTACTTCGTCACCACACGGAGAATTAAAAAATCTAATTTTGTCAAAGTCTTATCAACACAACATCGTTCCGTTCGTTTCTGAGTTTACCCGGAACAAGCTGACAGGGACAAAAGCAAAATTTTAAATGACACTCATTTCAATTGTATAGTTTATTGTATTGATCGTCAATAGAACATCGATCATGTTATACAAAAATACACACTTTCTACATTAAAATCGGTCATGTTTATATACAGATAATACAATCAGTACCCAGTATAGATATCGATAAACACTATCGTTAAATATTTTTATCGAAACGTCACCCTTTTGTGATCTTTGGATTTTATATTTTTGCTATTTATATTTAAAGATTTGTTGCGTGGTGGTTATAGTTAGATACATGAATTTACATGATAGTTACAATAAGGTCTCGAAATCGATTCTCGCTCAATGCTAAGCTTTCTGTAAATAAACATCAATTTTTGCACTTGTCTGCGTATATTCCTTGTGTAATATTTGACTCAGACGCATAATTTCCATTTCTCAAAATGTCCACTGGCCGCAAAATGATGTCCCTTTCGCAGAATGTCTCTTTCGCAAAATGACCTTCTGTTTCCGTCCACTTCTGTTTTTACATAATAATATACACTTTATGTTTTTACATAAAATGCTTTGGCTAGTTTGTGACTACCGCTTGCTCATCTGCAACATAAAAACAGACTTATAGCCACCAATCTATATAAATACGATTATATTAAAATAATAGTTAATCATTATACCGGTATAATATTATCGTGTTACGGGTGAAATGATAGGCCTGTTAAGTCTATAGATATTAAAAAAAAAGGAAAAGTAAAAAGCGCTTATTAACAAAAAGAAATAAAACAAATTGTACAGTATCCTTTGGCCCCACACTAGGCAAGCCTGTCCTGTGGGTACCAATTGTCAGGATTGTAAAGAAATATAAATGGGCCGTGCATTGAGTATAAGTCAGTTTGTCACAAAATGGTATATTTATTAAAAGATATCTCCTGTACTTACTGAAGATCGAGATTTGTGACGCAAATTACATGCGGGTTTTTCAGGTTCAAGTCAATCATAATTCGCCCAAATAAATAATAATATTGTGTTGGATAAGACTATACGACCGTTTTGTCATCGTGCATTACCTAGAAAATAGAAGAACATTGATTAATCCTTTAACGGGCACAAGTAACTTCGTTTTTTCGTTGGTTTCGACCTTTATTACAAGGTCATTAGAGTTGCTAATTAGGTGGGAATGTAATCACCTCTGCCCGCAAAAGTAAAGCAGTGATAGTATATTGAAAAATATAATAATAAAGTCGGTCATACATATTTAGATAATACAATCATAACAAGTTATTGATATAGAGATAAACGTTCATATCGTGTAGGATATCAGGATATAGTTATACCTGTTAATCTTAATAGGAAATTATGTTGGGGAAATAACTGGATATAGTATAGTATAGATATATTATACTTCCCTGCATATACATAGACTGCATATACATAGAAAATCTATCTTAAATAATCCAAAACTATTTTTAAATCAAATAAAATACTTTTACATTAAAAGATAATAATTTGTTTACAGCTGATACAGATCCACAAAGGAGGGCGTTGATAAAGGAGAAGACAAACAAATATCTTTCTTACGCAGAAGAAATATATAAGAACCACCTTTGTCATACTGAACAAAGTGTAAGTAAACTTTTAATATTCGATAGATATATATTTCAATACATGGACTGGACATGGTCGCAGTCACGGAAGAAAGAATTAAGTGGAAGTGCTAAGTAGGCGTGGTACGCGTGTCACTAATACGCGCTGGTTCGCTAACTTGTCGCTGAGGTCATAGGTTATACAAACGCGAATATCACCCTTATGAACAACATGTTAAAGTATATAATTGCCAGAACTTCGAAAACCGTCATATATGGACGAACGGCGGAACCTACTCGAAAATTGAATCTATTTAGATTACAAACGTCATATAATTATTTCTGCGCTACAGCAAAATAACTTCTATTTATATAGGATCAGGGAGCCAACCACAAGCTCTTATAGCAATATTATTGTAATCTTACTTAGCCTTTTCGTACCACGAAGTGCTTAAAACAAGCTTATAATAATATTGAAACAATATTGTTTCAATAATAAAAGACAATATTGTTTAGTAAGATTACAATAATATTGCTATAAGAGCTTGTGGTTGGCTCCCAGGTTTATTTGTTAATGCATAATGCAATAAATAATTTTATTATAATGTAGTTTTTGTTTTTTCTTTGCAGTTAATACCAGAAAGAGATGACAACATAAGGCCTCTCCACTGCCCTATACCCCTGTCAATGTTGAGGCGTCCCTACGAAGATCTGTCTCTGTACAGAGTGCTAGATATATTAGCTTCCACCATTATGCTCGTACATAAACGTGACAAAACTTATTATGCTATGAAGGTAAGGACTTAAGGACCAAATTAAAACCAAATAACTTATCTATACTAGTACTTATTATTATTTTGCATACTGAAAGGTTCAATATGGTGATACTTTTTAAAAAAAAACATTTATATGTACTACAACAATGTAATGCCCACCCATATTATGCAAATAAATGATTATTGATTATTGATATTATAAAGAGGTAAAGTTTGTGCGTTTGTGACGTTGTAGGGGGTAATCTCTGAATCTAATGAACCGATTTTAAAAATTAATTCTGTGTTGAATAGTCCATTTTTCGGTGAGTGTCAGAGTATCGCGCTATGACTGATAGGAGTGGAGCAGTAATGAAATATGTTTAAAAAAGTGACGTGTTTTTTTGCTGCCCAACGAAGTGGGCACGGGTCAGCTAGTTTTTTATAAAAACAAAAAAGTTTGGCTGTTTAAAAATTATCAACTGAAATGCATTTTGAGTTAAAAATCCGTTTATTTTACTTGTACGGTAAAAGAAGTAAAACTACAAGAGATTATAGAACCTTTTTTTATATTATTTCTGTGAGGTAATAAATACAAAAAAGTCTCACAGTTGTCTGAAAAGACGACTTCTATGAAAAAGTTTGCATACAATAAATTATGTCTTAGAAAATTAAAGAAGGAACTTGATATAAAGCACTAAGCAACCTATCTGACCAGCATGGTATTAATAAACTAAGTTTCCTTCCATCACTTCATGAGACTAGGCTCTATCATCATAACAGCCCATTAATGTCCCACTGGAGGGACGGGCCTCCTCCAGTGACGGAGGGATACTTGTACTACTAATACCTACCACATATCAGGCGAATTGGTACAGGGTTTAATTTCAAGTTTTCCTTCTTTTTATTTCGTAACGATAACATTCACGGATAGCCCCTTAGTCGGTTTTTACGACACCCATGGGATGAGATAGGGTAGTGACATATGTTCACCACCCCATGGGTACGTCTATATAACGGGACATATATAAGCTTTAAATATCAAGAAAAATTAACCAAAACATTTTATTTTTCCAGGTAATACAAAAAGTACCGAACAACCTAACAGAATTCGACGAATATTTCCTTCACGATAAAGAAAGAGGGAATGAAACTCGCCATCCAATCCTACCCACAGTCATCCCATACATGGTGCCTCTTCAAGCCTACATAGAAACCAACAACCTAATATTCCTAATTTTATCCTACGCCCCAGGCAAAAAAATACTAGACTACATCAAAAATTACTCAAAGTCCCTCCCCACTACACCAGCTAGAAATGTCAACCTAGAAAATGTATTCACAGAACCGAAAAACAAAAATGTTGATAGTTCAAATGCCCCCGTTGATTCGTCTAATGGGCCTGTTGATTCAGATCAAATTGTTGATAACAATAATGTTGAAAGAGAAGTATCTGTTAATGAGTTGGTGTTGAATTCACAGAAATTGTTGTTGAATGTTGATAAAGTGTTGATGGATGGTAAAAATGATGATACAGTTGAAATTAAGACGGTTAACGTTTGTGGGACTCCTACTGGTAATAAGGTTGGTATTTTATTTTTGTCGATTGTCTTATAAGAATCAATGAAAATAGGTCAACAGTCTGAACTTCCCTTTCTTGTAATTTGTGTAAGTTACTTAGTCGACTTGAAGACACCCTCAAAAGCTTTTTTATTTTACATTTTTAAATCATTAAAAACAAAGAGGAACTAATTTGGGAACAGCTAAATTATAATTGTAGATGTAATTCGGTATGTAAAGTAAAAGTTTACCTATGTTGATTCAAAAACCATTTACATATACATATTAGATCGGTAAGGAATAAAATCATATTTTTAGCGCAAAAAACCGCAAGATTGTGTTCATTTTTACAATTACATGAATTACTTTGTCTTTCATTTGACCTCTGAATGACGTCATGCGTACGGCCGAACAGAAGTTTGTCTCTGCCTTCATTGCTCGAGTAATTCAGCCGTATGCATGACGTCATCACAAGTAAAACTTAAAATATTAATTAAAAATAAACTATAGGTAGGAAAGCAAAAATACTCAAATAATGTAGTTGTTTATAATTAATATATCTTTAAAATAAAAATATAAAAAAATATTCTTTACATACCGAATTGTATTTAGTACTACCGCTGTACCCGCTTATTACATCTCAAACTGGAGTATACAAAGCTTACTAAATACTATATTTAGATGAAAGATTCCTGTAGCTAGCGAACCTGGCATAACAGGGTTATGCCAGCGTTCGCTAGCTGCGTCTATAAACTGCCTTTACGGCTTATCACTAGGTAGACTAATTACTCTTCTACCACCTGAGTTTAATGAAAATATCAGTTATTTTGTCATATAAATTAAATCTATTCGTGTGGTGACGGAGTAAGAATACAATTTGTCACCTCCCCATCTCATCCCATGGGTGTCGTAAAAACCGACTAAGGGACTAACCGTAAATATTATCTTTACGAAATAAAAAAGAAGGAAAACTTGAAATTAAACCCTATACCAATCCGCCTGGCCAGCGTGGTATTAGCAGGCCAAGTATCCCTCCGTCACGGGGGGAGGCCCGTCCTTGCAGTGGGACATTAATGGGCAGTTATTTATGATAATGATGATAAGTTAATCTATTATTTGTTATAATAATTCCAGACATCGCTACGAGGTCGTGAAGTAATACCTCCATCAGCGATATGTAAATGGGGCGCTGAGATATTAACCGCGTTGGAGAGTCTACACAACTCTGGAGTTATATGCAGGTAAATAAACATTGTTTTTTGTAAATTTTAAATGTGGTGACGGAATAAGAAAATATGTCAGTTACATAATAGAATACTAAATATATTATAGCTAAATAAATTATCTATTTATTAAAAAAAAAATCTATTTTATTTTAAGTCATCTGCCAGAAAAAGTCCTGTCAAAATCGTCAAACCTTTTCCAAGACTACATGATACAAAAGACAGACAAAAATTTTCAATTACCATTTTTGATTTTTGTCCCTGTGTATACATTTGTATGCAATCAAAACACTGGACAGTACCCGGTCTTAAATATTACACATCGACCATTTTTTGTATGGAGATGCGACTGGCATGGGTACCCTTAAAACAAATTATAATTTGATAGTGTGCGACAGAGATGACGCTCTACGAAGCCGAAATTGACCGATTGTCTCTTTCCACAGGTCGATTTGCAATATTTACGGCCGGGTACTGTAATATTTTTTGAGTTATTAATAAGCTTTGTCGCTAATGCGATTGCCTTAGATTTTGATGTTACAAACAGACATAATTTTATTTATATGTATAGATAACATTTAAGTAAATATGGCTTGTTCTTATATTTATTTCAGAGATTTAAACCCAACAAATATCCTACTAGGCGAGCAGGGACAGATAATTCTAACATACTTCATACACTACCCTAGCGTAGAGATGAGGCTACACAAGCTAGGTTCATACAACATGTATGTAGCTCCCGAGCTATACGACGTCATGTTGGACCAATCCGTCGATAGAGTTTGTTTGTTTGTTACGAGTTATCTACGAAACGGCTAGACCAATTTTAGTAGGACTTTTATAGATATATTGCTATTTTTACGGAGCGTAACATAGGCTACGTAATTGTTTTATAAGTTTTAGGGTTTTACAGATAAAATGTCAAATTAGAATGAAAATTTTACTTAATTAATTTCAGAGACCTAAATCCAACAAACATCCTACTAGGCGAGCAGGGACAGATAATTCTAACATACTTCATACACTACCCTAGCGTAGAGATGAGGCTACACAAGCTAGGTTCATACAACATGTACGTAGCTCCCGAGCTATATGACGTCATGTTAGACCAATCCGTCGATAGAGTTTGTGATTTCTGGAGCTTTGGGGCTGTTATGTATGAGCTCTTGAGTGGTGTTGTGAGTATTTTTTTCTATACTTAATTAGATTTTATAATCAAAGATTGTGAGTTCGAATACCACGTTAAATAATTATTTATATGGTGCACATTTTCATTCACACGGCCTTTGTGGCGTAGTGGTTTATACAACATGACTGCCACGCAGAGGTCTCGGGTTCGATTCCCGCTCAATGCAAATATTTGTGTGCATGAACATGATTATTTGCATTGGTCTGAGTGTTTTTATGTATATTATGTATGTATTTACAAAAAAAGTATGTAAGTATTATTATTCGTTGTTCTTTTACCCATAACACAAGCAGGTTAAGCCTAGCTTACTTTGTGAACAGATGGCGCTGTGTAGAGATGTCCCTGAATATTTATTTATTTTAGATATTTTTTGTGTTTGGTAAATGTCACGTCTATAAAAGTCCATACCTAGTGAAGTATTTGTAAAAAAAATATAATTATTTTGTGTTAACTTTCTCTTACAAGTGATACCTATCTAACTTTTCCCTTGAAGATTTACCCCACTACTAAAGCTGTATATTTGCTGTACATTATCCGTGTGGTGACAGAGTAAGAATACAATATGTCACCACCCCATCTCATCCCATGGGTGCCGTAAAAACCGGCTAAGGGACTATTCGTGAATATTATCGTTACGAAATAAAAAGAAGGAAAACTTGAAATTAAACCCTGTACCAGTCCGTCTGGCTAGCCTGGTATTAGTAGGTCAAGTAGCCCTCCGTCACGGGAGGAGGCCCGTCCCTGAAAGAATGAGTTATTTTTCTCTTGCATTGCTTTAATACTTATTTGACGAATCTCCTTTAAACAATTTTGAAAATATAAAAGGTATGGTTAGTAACATGATGTAATTTTTTTAAATTATGATAATGATTGTTTCAGCCCCTATCATACTATCACAGAAGTATATTCACGACACATACCATTGTGCACTTACCTGATGGTCTGACGGTCGAAGAGCAATCGTTGTTAACACAGGTACTTATAAAATATGTTATTAAAATAAGTAAGTATAAGTAGAAGTTTGTTAGTCACTTACGACCGAATACTCAAACGTCTATTAAAAGTAAAGCGGCGCTTAAACTAGACATTTGTATGAGAATTTCTAGTATTTTTATTAATTTCTTTCGCGCCGCTTTACTTTTAAAAGACTTTTGAGTATTCGGCCGTTAGTCCCTGTTTTGATTGTTTACATGGGGTGATGACAATCTAAACACTTAGACTATAACCACAGACATAGTATTACAATTATTAATGCAAAGTACATAGTGCAAGACATTCTATCGATTTTAAAGGTCCATTTTTTGAATTTTTACAAAGCATAACTAATTTTGAAATCTTATTATTTTAACTTTTTATTATTCATTGTTCCTATTAATTTTTAATTAAAACAAAGATAACATTAGGATTAATTCAGGGAAAATAAAACAGTTTTTACTAGATGTTTTTACTTGACACAAAATTGTGATTGTGTATAAAACTCATAAATAAGTAAAAGACAGTATTTGCTTACAAAATAAGCTTGTATGATAAGAAAACTATATATTATAATCGCTCGCTATTATTATGCTGTAAAGATATTACAATCAATTGAGTAAAACAAGCTTAACACGTATTTCGTCAGCCTGCATATCGGCCCATTAGCTCAGTTGGTTAGAGCGTCGTGCTAATAACGCGAAGGTCGCGGGTTCGATCCCCTCATGGGCCATAAGTATTTTTTGATACTTTTCTCTTTTTGTGAATTTTTCTAACGTTTTTGATATTTCACAATATATTTTATTTAAATTTAATGTAAAATGATATAAATAGTATGCGATGCGATGTAAAATATCCCGTACTTTGCTTCTTTATATACTATTGTAGAAAATATCTATAAGTAAATGTTTTTTTATTATTTAATAATATTTTTATGAAACAAAAATGTAAGAAATTACAATTTCAATTCTTACAATCTTTACAATTAAGATTTCCAGCTAAAGGCACTCAAAACAATACTCGTATTAATATTGCACAAGTATTGTATTTATAACATGATAGAAAATGATTCATGAATTTCCTACTATGAGGACAGTGCTCCTTTAGTTACGCATAAGTATTTGGCCTTCTTATTTTGTGAGCTTGAACAATTTATATACCGATTAAAAGTTAATTTTGATTTCCAGCTTTATGCCTTAGAACCTGGGTTAGGTACCATAGGCGTTACATTAATTTAAAGAAATGAGCGGTTTTTACCAAGCTAGTATGAAGTTTTAACTGTTTTCTTTTTCTCTCCTGCCGCCCTAGTGATACAGTCGTTAAGTCACGTCACAGGTTTATGCTCGGCTAACCAAACCATAAAGAAAAAGATTATTTCTACAATACTATCTCTAATTTATCCGCGTGGTGACGGAGTAAGAATACAATATGTCACCACCCCATCTCATCCCATGGGTGTCGTAAAAACCGACTAAGGTACTATCCGTGAATATTTTCTTTATAAGTAAAATAAAAAGAAGGAAAACTTGAAATTACACCCTATACAAATCCGTCTGCTCAACGTGGTATTAGTAGGCCAAATATCCCTCCGTAACGAGAGGAGGCCCGTCCCTGCAGTGGGACATTAATGGGCCGTTATGATAATCTCTAATTTAACGTTACCTTTCCAGCTATTAACTTACGACCCATCAGAACGTCTAGGCGCCGGTAAAGACGGTATAGAAGAAATAAAACGCCACCCATACTTCAAGCACATAGACTGGCAGTACATCTACGATAGCTGGACAGTACCAGACTGAACTAAATACAAGAATATTAGCATAAGAAGAGAACTGATTAAGAATATAAAAGACCAAGCATATACAAAGAAAAATGCTGCTTCTGTCTATTGGATTAAGGTTTATATTTAAGTGGAAAGTTTTTATGTTAGTTTATATACTTTGTTGTGTTCTTTAGCGGCAACTAGATAGAGGTAAATGTTTGGTAATGTCCGTTAGCGGCTAATCGACACAGGTAGCAGTTTTTCTTGTGTCCGGTACAATATAGCTAAGTCTGTTGCTGTGACTTGTGGCCGGAGCTATTAGACACAGAGGCAAACTTTGTAACTATGTCCGGTAACGGAAACTAGACACAGTAGCAAGCTTTGTTGCTGTATTCACTAACCCCCTTACTCGTAAACGTCTCTTAAATTTAATCACTGTTTAGCGATATTTTTATTAGGAAAACCAACCTTATACCAAACAAAACCGTAAGAATTTAAGTTCAATTGACTTAAATTTAAGAGGCGTATAAACGCCTCTTAAATTAAAAACTCATAAGAGTAAGGGGGTAAATATACTAATTTTATGATGTCCAATCAGTATTTGCTATAGCAGTGCACGTTGAAAAATAAAAAGCCATACTTCAAGTTATAAAAGAAAAAGTTTAAAAAAAATTGGAAGGTTTCATATCAAAATTAAAAATTTACATACAATTTTGTACCTAAATAATTAAATTCTAGAGTCTAGACAATTCAATCAAATTTACCCCCTTACTCATAAACGCCTCTTAAATTAGATCATTGTTTAGCGAGATTTTTCTAAGTAAAGTCGTATGAATTTAAGCTAATCAATTGACTAAAATTTAAGAGGCGTTTAATGAGTAAGGGGGTTAATAAATAAAGCGTCTACATAAATATCTAAAACAGTGCCTAACGACAATAACTTTATTGTAAACTAGCTGCTTCCCGCGGTTATATTCGCGTGGGTACCTATATTGATAAAGTTTAGCCTATATTTAACTCAGATACGACAATTATTACTAAAATTTAATCATAACTCGCTAAACAAAAACCTTATGTGCGCAGCGGACAAGTCTAAAACAATCGATAGTGTCGAAAGTATCGATAGTTTATTCTCGGCGAAAAATAATACTGCCTCTATTGCCTCATTCTGAGCTGTCGATAGTATCAATACTGTCGATAGGTCTATTGATTATACTACGATTGGCTATCGATAGACTATCGATAATTCATCGATAGTTGACTATCGATCGGCAACACTAGCCCTGGTTGAAATCCATAAGCGGCTTATACCTCTTGTATAAGCAACCTCTTGTATAACAAACATGTTGTACCGCATTTAAAATAAAGCCAAACTCAGAATGGCTATATCCAATAGATTCAATTCAATGTTCTCAGGTTCAATTCCCGTTGAATGCAAATCTTTGTGTGGATAACATGATTATTTGCATTGTTTCCTATGTATTTACAAAAAAATATGTAATGTAAGTATGTTTATCCGCTTCTAGTACCCTTAGTACAAGCTCGTTTGAGCAGCTTGTACTAAGCTTAGTTTAAGACTAGGTGGCGCTGTGTGAAAGTACGAGGAATAATATTTAGAACAGTCCGTCATTTAAAACACGAGTCGTGCAATTATAATCTCATTATATGTATTATTATATGTAAAATAAAATGACAATTATTGTGAGTTTAGAATAATAATGGACCCCAATAGTCTTTAAGTGTTTTTGTATGTAGATTTATATTAATGAAAAACCACATTCTTTTTTTTTGTTAACCATACATCAATGTTATTTTTTTCTTGCCCTTTTATTTTGTCCTTTCTGGTGTAGAAATATTCTTGTATTGATGGCTTAATGGCGAAAACTACTTTATTCAGAACTAGCTTTTCCCGCGGCTTCGCTCGCGTTAAATTCGGGGTAGCACTGTTCACCTCTCCTGGACACAGAAGTAGCCTATGTTAGTCCCCATCCCTTCAACTATTTCCACTTAAAAAATCACGTCAATTCGTCGCTCCGTTTTGCCGTGAAATAAAGACAAACAGACACACTTTCCCATTTATAATATTAGTATGGATTTATACAGCAATAGAGTACAATTATTACTTTAATGTTTTTATTTCATATTATTAATTTTAAATTTAATTAATTATGTGTATATCTAGTCTAAATGAAGTAACATAAGAGTATTAATGAATGTTATTTATAAATAAATATTAATTTAATTTAATTGTAATAATGTAAAACATAGTTTTAGTATGAAAATATTTAAACACCATAATGAATTGTAATATTTTATTAAGTTAATTATTTTCCTTTGTCGTACGGTCAGCAAAAAAAGTATCTATTTAAACCTGCAATGTAAGTAAGTAATAAAATGCTTTTTTTGGCAATTATAGTCATTATTTAAAATTATCATTTTAATAATTGACGTCCATTGCTGGACATAGGCCTCTTCCAAATATTCTTCTGCTTTTTTTCTTTTATCATTAGCAATTTTAATTGTATTAAACTGTTTGAAGTTACCATTATATACCGGGTTCAAATCCTAATGTGTTAGATTAATTTATTTAGTTTTAAACATCAATCAATCAACTAGCCTATTGGACATATGCCTCTCCCAACACGCGCCACAGAACACGGTCCCGCGCCTTTCGCATCCAGTCCGAGTAAATACAGCACTACATCAAGCTAAACAGTTTTAACACTTATCATCACAACATATGAGTTGATACCTTATTTATTTTCAACTAGCTGACCCGTGCCCACTTCGTTGGGAGGCGAAAAAAACGCGTACCTTTTTTAAACATATTTCATTACTGCTCCACTCCTATCAGTCATAGCGTGTTACTATATAGCCTATGACACTCCCCGATAAATTGTCTATTCAACACAGAAAGAAATTTTAATATCGGTTCATTAGATCCAGAAATCACCCCCTACAACGTCACAAACACACAAACTTACCTCTTTTTAATATTAGTATAGGTAAGACTCATTTTTGTTTGAGAATGTCTAGCTTGATATTTTGTTGTGCTTACTTTATAATAAATAAATAAAAATTATTGTCTATTTAAATAATGTGTTAAAAATAATGTTTAATGATCTCAAATAATTTGGCTACGACGTACTTTATTCCTATTTTCTAAAAGTAATGCATTTAATTGTTAATGTGTTTTTATTATCCTATGATTTGTTGTAATAAATATGAAATTGTGTAAAGAATATTGTGTTTTATTTCCTTTTCACTTTGTTTTTAATAATTCCGCTATAGCATGTTTTGTGAAGACGTTTACAAATTAAGGGCCTTTACTTGGCTCACTAGCGCCGCCAATTGAAAACAATATCATAATTTGCAAATAGGATCAATAATGCAAAATGTTGATAACAAAGTCTTGAGAAAAGACAATAAAGTATTTGTATAACACACTCTCAACACTATAAGTGTTTTTCAATTAAGTACTTTAACATAACATAACTTTATTGCCTTTTCTCAAGACTTCGTTACCAACATTTTGCATTATTTATCGTATTTGCGAATTATGATTTTTTATTTCAATTGGCGGCGCTAGTGAGCCCTATGAACGCTCTTAATACATTTTAAAGTACATCTAGGCTTATGTATGACAATGAAATGTAGATAACAGAATTCCCTGTATGAGAATCAAAGCCGCATACCTACTGCTCCCAGTAAGCCAGTGAAAACTAAATGATTTGATTAAAGCTATTCTAAGTTTCTCCTTATACATGTATCATCATCATCATAACAGCCCATTAATGTCCCACTGCAGGGACGGGCGTCCTCCCGTGAGATAAATATCATTACTCTTCTTTTATTTTGGCATCTTCCGTTCTAGGAGTCTGGCCCTGTATTTAAGCATAAATACTTATTTGTTGTAGTAGCATACCTACATGACCGCTTTACAATCTCGAGTTAGTACTTCTGAACCCTTAAGGCCGATTCACACACATCAATGAAGTCACAGTTCCGTTATTACGTCCATTCCGTGTTCGCTTAGTTCAGTATCACTGCTCAGCTACAGTACAAAAAACGTGTTCTCCGGCACTAAAAGCACTGTGTCGTCACTGACACTGACAAGTGGGGATGCGCTCATAGAAACTGTATGAAAGAATATTTTTCGCACTGCGCCGGTGTCGGAACTGTGACTTCAGTGATGTTTGTGAATTGGCCTTTAGTCAGAATTCGTCAATAAGTTTTAGAATATAATAATATATCAACCCATTTTCATTCTTATATTTGCTAAAAAAAAGGTTTTTTCAAGGTCGTATTTCTCAGGATATATCACTCAGGCTGCTGTTAGGGAAGCCGCGGTATTGCAGTGCGTCGGGAATGTTTGTCGAAAGGCACATTGATGGCTTCTCGGCCATCATGCGTAAAAGGTGCGCCGTATCCTGAGTGTATTTGTTGATAGATGGGAGTCTCCAATGGTACGTCATTGGATAATGTGCGTGTGGTGTGAGTGTTCTTTATAAAAAGTTAGTCCAAACATGACGAAACCAAATAAAAAAACATGTTACTAACACTAGTAGGTACTTAAGATAATTGTAACACTTAAAGGCTTTGCCTGAAATAAAGACTTATTTAATTTAATAGTCAACACCTAATTTCATCATAACAGCCCATCAATGTCCCACTGCAGGGACGGGCCTCCTCCCGTGACGGAGGGATACTTGGCCTACTAATACCACGCTGGCCCGACGGATTGGTAGAGCTTTATTTCAAGTTTTCCTTCTTTTTATTTACTTAGTAAAGATAACTTACGGAGGAGACCTAATTTGTTTACCCCATTTCATACCATTGCTGTCGTAAAAGTCAACCTTCAGTCGTCAAGTTTCTTAGTATTTTATTAGGCAAGAAATCGCATCACTCATTACTAATACAATGCGTTCTCCATTACGTAAAAAAGAGATAGTTTTCTTTAATTAATTACCTCCGTATTGACGGCAATTAACATCAATCGTTGAGTTACTAAGGCATGTCTCAAGTTTTTACGTAATGCGTTGCTTCTAATAAGAATTCTAATGTTTAAAATGTTAGTACATACCTACGGCAATTTAGATATCCGTATACCTTTGCCTTGACAAATTGCCCTGTACAGGATTTAAACCTACGACCATTGTGCTAGAAAAGCATCCCTTGATATTTCATCATCATTATAACAGCCCATTAATGTCCCACTGCAGGGACGGGCCTCCTCCCGTGACGGAGGGATACTTGGCCTACTAATACCACGCTGGCCAGACGGATTGGTATAGGGTTTAATTTCAAGTTTTACTTCTTTTTTACTTTGTATAGATAATATTTACGGATAGTTCCTTACTCGGTTTTTATGAGACCCATGGGATGAGATGGGATGGTGACAGGTTGTATTCTTACTTCGTCACCACACGGAGATCCTCTTAATATTTACTCCCCTGTAAAATATTTTCTTCTTTCGTTCTCAGAATACACATTAGATCGTAAGCGTCAGAACCTCTGGACCAAGTAGGTACGAATGTCTGACCACTTTCTTTTTAATGTTTTTCCAACAGCTTGTCGATAGGTATTAAAAAAATCGATTTGGGTAGCAAATAGTACCAAAAAGGTATTAAAGCTTGATAGTCTCTAAATACACAATTTCGTACTTAGTCCAGAGGTTCTGACGCTTACATTAGATCACGTCTGTTTACTGATAGTCAGACGTCTCACAATGGATCGAAGAGGTTCTTAGGGTGACGGACGGGTGGGGCTTCATTAATGGATGAATACAGGTATACAATATAGGTGAAAACGTTTAAAAAAGACAATCTGAAGAAGTGGACTTCTAGTCGACAAAAAACATATTGTTATGACAAACTTTTCACATAAGGCTCAATTTATACTGCCGCGGAATGGAACGGAATGGAAGTTTTTGTACCTCGCTTAATGAACTTTATGTCAACAAACAAACTATATAACTATAGCCTAACTATATAGCCTAAAATGCGCCAGAATTCCGCGGAAGGCGCGCGACTTTTTTTAGGCTCGTAGTTATAGTTTGATAATAATATACAATTGACATGGGTAAAGTTCATTATGCGATGTACAAAAACTTCCATTCCGCGGCGGTATAAATTGAGCCTAAATCCATATTCACAGATACCTATATTACAATAGATCAAACACCCAGCAATTGGAAACAATTTTAGTTTCAACAACTCCTGGCCAAAGGCATCGCTATTTTGTCATTCAAAATGATTGTATAATTTAGCAATAGGTTAATATATCTACGTCTTCATAATATAAATGCTAAACACGATGTATTGTTATGTTGACGGAAGTAGACTACCGTAAGTTGTATTTACGAATAACTAAATATGTACGTGAGTGATAGTTTTTATGGCTGTCCATTCAGTCTTGCACTTTTCATTATAACAATATAACTTTTCATTAAAACTATTATGATGTAGGTATTTATATCGAAAGAAGGTTATTCAATAACAGAGGTTCAGACAATATAGTAAATAATAAAAGAAAAAAGTCTATTAATGTCCTAATGCAGGGACATTAATATTCTCCGTGTGGTAACGGAGTAAGAATACATATTATGTCACCACCCCATCTCATCCCATGGGTGTCGTAAAAACCAACTAAAGGAGGATAGTCCTATAGTTAGTGAATAGGTATCTTTACGAAATAAAAAGAAGGAAAACTTGAAATTAAACCCAATACCAATCCGTCTGGCCAGTGTGACAGTGTGGTATTAGTAGGCCAAGTGTCCCTCCGTCATGGGAGGAGGCCCGTCCCTCCAGTGGGAGGTTTATAATGGTCAGTTATGATGAACGCAGGGACAGACCTCATTCTTACGAACGTGTGCATTACCCCAGCAGAATCTTGTCGAAATTTGTAATTTTTTTTTATCAGATTTTTAGATTTCTAGCTCCTGTAAATGTCTGTGTAGTTTTTGGAATTAGTTCAGTCCTAATTTTAAAGATATTTGACAAAAACAGATTCTGCTGCGGTAACGTTACCGCAGCAGAATCTTTTTTGAAATAATGGGATTATTGAAAAAATCTTTAGGTACATTTTTAGATCGCTGGACGAAGTAAATGTTTCGATATAATTTGAATTTTTACGTTTCATGGTTTCGGAGATATTCAAGATGCTGCTGGCGTAACGTTTGCGTGTTTGCTGGATCTCCGAAACGGTACAGCGTAATTTCCTAATTTTTTATACAGAGCTTCGTCTTAATTAGTCTGAATTAGTTCACGAATAAAAAAGTAATAATAATGCACCGTTTGCAAGTTATTTTAAATTATATAAATACCCCTTTTTGGGCCCTTACTCCTAAGATATGTACTCTGGAGACTTGTTTAAAACGTCATTTTATAGTTTATGGTTAGTTACAGGTCTGTGTGAAGTTTCATTAGTGTACAGTAAGTAATTAAAAAGTTATCACACAATTTAGTTCATTTTGGCCAGCGATGTGCAACGGGTTAATTTAACTGCCTATTAATTGAGTTTCGTATCGATTTACTTGCTGAATTCTGTATAAACAATTAGACTTTTGTGTCAACTTTATACCATGAAATTTTGAGCGTAATCCACTCAATAATTACAGAGATAAGCGAAAAAGAGTCATTACGTTATGCATGCAATAATGTCGGTACAGACGCGTACACAATTAATTTTAATGGCGCTAGTGAGCTGCGTTAACGCTCTTGAAACTAAATTAAATTCGTTTAAAATTAAAACTGCCTTTTTTGTTTTAAATGCAATATCTAGCTAATTTAAAAGCATCCAAAGTGCTGACAGTGCGTTACACAAATAAGTACTTACTTTATTATCTTGTGTAAATACTGAGTTGATTTTTTTTCAATTGGCAGCGCCAATGTGCCGCGTAAACGCTTTTGAACGATTGCCGTAATGCATGTTATACACAAAGTAAATACATACTCATAAAAAAATTCTCTTAACATAGAAATCCTTTACAAAAAATATGATATCTTGGCTATCATAGAATTTCAACCCCCCCTTAGCTCAGAAGGGATAGGGAATTATAAAGCTCATTGCTTTAGATCCCTAAACGAAAAATACCAATGTTACGATGACCTGAATCATAAAATTCAAAAAAGTAATACTTATTTAGTACCACATGCACTAATTTATACATTAAAAAATGTATAAATTAGTCCATGTGGTACTAAATAAGTATTACTTTTTTTAGTTTTATACATAATTTAAATAAGTATTTATTATTTAATTATTTTTTAAATAAGTATTACCTTAATTTGATTATATTTGATTTATAAAGATTTAGTTAAGAACATTTTCCATTAGTGATCCTATTTGTGATTTATTTTTGTTTTTTAATTGGCCGCGCAGTGTAAAACATTTATTTTACTTACAGAACTATTTTATGTGCTTATTGAATTTACTGTGTTTTTTTTAGGCCAAAGTGTAAGACAGTAAATATTATAAAATAACTCTGTGCGATAATTGATTTTTCATTTGTTTTTTTTGAAAAAAAAAAAATTGTAAACAATGTTGACTGATAAAATTATATTCTATTGTCAATAATTTTATATTATGACAAAAATTTAAATGTTATCGTAATTAAATGTTGAGGTTTTGTTTTATTTATCTGTGATTTTTAAATTAAACAATCTTTAGCGTAATGGTTATTTAGTTATAAATGAAGAATTACTGTGATTTTATAAATTAAGTTAAAAAAGTAAATTTTTATATACCTACTTAATTTTACTTATTTTAAGATTTTTAGACAATAGCTTTATTTTTAAAAGACAGTTATTCAATGACAATCAATACTTATGTTAAATATTAATTGCCATTTAAATAGTGTAATTGCTAAGCAATTGTTATTAAACTGTGATTTTACAACAAGGTATTTTGATCGTTTTAATATTTTTATCCTGTGCATAAAAGTTTTCAAATAAACTTCTGTTTTATTTTACCACTTGTTTACAAAACTGTACCAAAAAGCAAATATAAATTTTATTATCCTTTACATGTTAGTAGGTCAGAGTTATGTACTACACTGACGTTTTTTTGTGACCATCTATACATGGTCAGGTTACCACAGTCATTCATACGTAATGACTTTTTTTCGCTTATCTCTGTAATTATTGAGTGGATTACGCTCAAAATTTCATGGTATAAAGGTGACACAAAAGTCTAATTGTTTATACAGAATTCAGCAAGTAAATCGATACGAAACTCAATTAATAGGCAGTTAAATTAACCCGTTGCACATCGCTGGCCAAAATGAACTAAATTGTGTGATAACTTTTTAATTACTTACTGTACATTAATGAAACTTCACACAGCCCTGTAACTAATTATAAACTATAAAATGACGTTTTAAACAAGTCTCCAGAGTACATATCTTAGGAGTAAGGGCCCAAAAAGGGGTATTTATATAATTTAAAATAACTTGCAAACGGTGCATTATTATTACTTTTTTATTCGTGAACTAATTCAGACTAATTAAGACGAAGCTCTGTATAAAAAATTAGGAAATTACGCTGTACCGTTTCAGAGATCCAGCAAACACGCAAACGTTACGCCAGCAGCATCTTGAATATCTCCGAAACCATGAAACGTAAAAATTCAAATTATATCGAAACATTTACTTCGTCCAGCGATCTAAAAATGTACCTAAAGATTTTTTCAATAATCCCATTATTTCAAAAAAGATTCTGCTGCGGTAACGTTACCGCAGCAGAATCTGTTTTTGTCAAATATCTTTAAAATTAGGACTGAACTAATTCCAAAAACTACACAGACATTTACAGGAGCTAGAAATCTAAAAATCTGATAAAAAAAAATTACAAATTTCGACAAGATTCTGCTGGGGTAATGCACTCCTTACGAACGTTGGCTATTAAATCTTTCTTTTATTGTATTTGTAGAGATAATATTTGAGAACTTTCCATTGACAGTACCCATGCATGGCATGAGAATGGTGACTTGATTTATTGTTGCTGTTAACATTGTACTTCGTCACTGCACGAGTAGTAATTTTATAACCCGCTAAATTGATTTTTCATTTGACATTACTTACTATAGTATAACCACGGAAGAAAAAACAAGATTCTGATTTTTGATAGTGTAGTATATTGTACTATCCGTGCTAGTATGGTAAAAGATAGTACCTAACCATTAAAAATTAATAATAATTCCCAATATTTTCACACTTGTGTTACTTTATTTACTCATAGAAGATTTATTTGTGCGCCATCTTACGGCCAACAGCTGAATCATGCTGTTTCTTAGAACAGTTTGTTTTATTATTATTGTTTATTTCGTTATATAAATAAGCGTAACTCTATTTTAAATTGGATATAGTTGGTCAAAGTTTAATATTTCTCTTTATAAAGATGATAATAAGTTATGGAAAATTACACTAACTATAAAGTTTAACATTGTTTCTACAAGATGTCGTTGCGTTTCGTGAAATTTATCAAGCGTTTTTAATATTATGGTTTTTAGTAGGCTCTAGATTTCTTTTCATTATCGTTACATTATATTCACACAAATTTAAAAAGCTTTCATTACAAGACTTAGAAAGACTTATTAAATTTTGTTAAATATTTACAAACCAACTGAATTCTTTCTCGTTTCAACATTTTTATTTTCATTAAACCTTATCTACAAAAATATAAATTGCCAAACAATAGAAAAGTTCAACAGGTGTGATGTAACGTCAGCAAAAGATAATAAAATATCAAGATTCAGTGCGCAGGCTTTTCGGCCACTCTACTATGCACCTCACATACCTACCACTCGAGGCCACAACATTTCTTCTAAGGTGATCAAGTCGATCCAACATATTTATAGCAATTTAACTGTTATTTCGAAGGAATTAGAGCTTATAATATGTTGAATTAAATATTTCATTCAGCTCATAACTATCCAAATCATTTTAAGTCTTATGTTATCTTAGGATAATTCCATTTTCGTCGAGCAAGATCTTGGTAAAATATACAGTAAGTGAAACCTCAGATCTAAATATTAAACTTTATCATACTGTTAATAAGGTCTATTTTGAAATGTAGCTATAAAAAGCAAGGGTATTAGCCGGGTCCACGAGAATAGTACACTCAACGTTGTATATTTACGACAGCTGACGACCATTCAAACTCGTTTGTGTAATATCTCGATCTTCGGAGAATGCAATACGGCGATTGGCGCAAACAGTCGCACCGTTGCCGAAGGAACGCGCGTGTTTCGCGCACGCGCTTTGATAACGAAGTGAACGTTTTCTAATTTGAAAATAAAAAACTTTTAGTGAGTGGAAATTATTAAAATTAATTGGAATAATCGAATATTCAGAGGATTTACTGTGAATTTATACAGTTCAATGAACTTAGTGCATTTTTATATGGAATTTCTCAGCGTGTAAACGGGTTTAATTCCCATAGTTGTTTGTTATGGATTTTGTAATAATTTAACTGCAGTCAGCTTATAATACTTGTTTGCTTTCATAATATTGAAGACCACAACATTATTTTTTATTGGATTCTTATTTGAAAGGTGAGTTTTGTTTGATATTTTATTCTTACTGGATACATAGGTACCTATCAACTTATAGGTACCTATGTATGTATCTAATAAATAAGATGCTGCTGTTTATGGCTATGAATGATCTTATGCAAGTACATAAATACCTACTACACGTCTAGCACCTAAGGGTCAGACCTGTTTTAACATTACGAGAACTGAGTGTCTACCTAATTGAAGAAAACCATTTGCGAAAGTCACAGTGTCGATTTGAAACCCGAAAGTATGTGAATAATGGGTGCAACACAACATAGTAATGATTTGTTCGTTCTTAACATTTATGTATAAGTACCTATCTATATTATGTATGTACTTTACTAAGTAATAAATGACTACTAAGCCCGGCAAATATCATGAGCAAACTTCCCGGCTTTAAAAAGTACAAATAACGAGACTCAATCAAGGTTTGGAATTATTTGACGAAACCGAAATACTATAATAGAAGACCAAATTCACGAAACTTCTATGTCACTGTACTTCATAAAGGTAAACGTATCCTTGGTCTGAGTTTGACACATCTTAAACTCGTGGGACGACCTGTAGATAGGTACATAATTTAAAATAATAATAACGACGAATTTTCGCCTCAGGTTAAAAAAGCAAGCTAATATTTAGCTTAAATATTCCTATTATGGGCATATACATAGCGATAAATATCTAATTAACAGAATAAAATAAAAATAAAATGTATCTTTCACAAGAAGGTTATATTAGTGTAATTATTTCGGCCTTACCTTACTTAGAAGTAATATAATTGCATCAGGGTAAGAATTTCAGTGACAGCTAAAACAAAATTTAAAAAAAAAGTGAAACGACTGACCATGGAATTTGATAAATAATACCTACTTAAACTACATATTACTTATAAAATATTATAATGCCAAAATCACAACCAACTTGGTGATATGATAGTGTAATACATATTAACAAAAAATAAACTATTTTTTTTTCAAATTCATCTATCTCATCATCATCATCATAACAACCCATTAATGTCACACTGCAGGGACGACCTCCTCCAGTGACAGAAGGATACTTGGCCTACTAATACCACGCTGGCCAGACGAATTGGTATAGGGTTTAATTTCAAGTCTTCCTTCTTCTTATTTTGTTAAGACAATATTCACGTAGTAAATGCTAGTGTTTTAATTATCAACTACAACTTTTTCAAATACATCTCCTCATAATCAATGAAAATAAATATTTTGGCAGCCAAATATTTTGAACTCTTAATTCGGAACTTCGGAGCAGCGCCACACCGTGCTCTATAAAGCCACCCAAGCATTCAATAAATAAAATAATGCCAAATTTGTAGTAATAATAATTAATTAAACTAATTTTATAATAGTTCAAAGCCGTCAAAAAATAAACCTTTTTTGATAAAAACTGCTATATCGTACCTTTGACGATAAATTACATGGCTGCTACGCAGAGGTCTCGGGTTCGATTCCCGCTCAATGCAAATCTTTGTGTGCATGAACATGATTGTTTGCATTGGTCTGGGTGTTTTCTATGTATAATATGTATGTATTTACAAAAAATAAAGTATTTATGTATGTTTAGCCGCTGTCCATACCCATAGTACAAGCTTTGCTTAGTTTGGGACTAGGTGGCGATGTGTGAATGTGAAAAAAAATACCCCTACGTACACCCACTCTATTAGACAGCTGAAGAGCCATGACAAATTATGACTATTACATTCATTATCTAACAAGTCATTGCACACAAGTTCACAAGCATGTTTTAAAAACATAGATACATGTTTTTAAAACTAAATTAAACATTACTAAGCTATAATTTCTAAGCAAGCGGAGTGAAAAACCGTATTTCAATCGTTTATAAGACTAATAAGCAAACTTTACGGTATTTGAACCGTAATAAGTGTAAAATAAGTCTGTTTAACTGTTGTTTACTTCCCATATTACAAGCTCTGCTTAGTTTGGGACTAGATGGTGTTGTGTGGATATGTGATTATTATTATTTCATTTTATAAAAATATACAGGTCGTCCCTATAAATCTACAAATCTTATTTATTTAAACACAGTTAAATGATGATGACGACGGAGTGCATAATATTATGTTTTTTTACTACAATCGTTACTGTTGCCTTATTTCTAGACTGTATGCGCTGTTTATTAGGCTCGATATGGTCATAAATATTGCCAAAACCTATGTAGAAAAATCATCATCATCATAACAGCCCATTAATGTCCCATTGCAGGGACGGACCTTCTCCCGTGGCGGAGGGATACTTGGCCTACTAATACCACGCTGGCCAGACTGATTGGTATAGTGTTTAATTTCAAGTTTTCTTTCTTTTTATTTCGTAAAGATAATATTCACGAATAGGCCCTCAGTCGGTTTCTACGACACCCATGGGATGAGATGGGGTGGTGACATATTGTATTCTTACTCCGTCACCATACGGATTAAGTAAACTAGGTACTAACTAGTAGGACAATTAAATAAACTCAAGCATCGCGTTGATTTTACAATGACAAATTAAGAGCTCTACCCGCTCTACTTAGTAAGATAGCGTGCGTGATCATTATTCAGCATCCATTTAATGCGTGTTATGAAGAAAGATTAATTAAATCAATGAATTATGTGTATTGCAATGTATTTTAACGTTTTATTTCAAGTTCAGTGAAAAAAATACATCTTTACTTTCTCTTTTTTTACGTAACTCTTCTTAGATTAAACAAAAACAATAAGCAATTAGCGATTTCAAGTTAATCTAAGTATTCATAAGCATAACAGCTCATTAATGTCCCAATGCAGGGACGGGCCTCCTACCGTGACGGAGGGATACTTGGCCTATTAATACCACGCTGGCCAGACGGATTGGTATAGGGTTTAATTTCAAGATTTCCTTCTTTTTATTTCGTAAAGATAATATTCACGGGTAGTTCCTCAGTCAGTTTTTACGACACCCATGGGATGAGATGGGGTGGTGATACATATTGTATTCTTAGTCCGTCACCACACGGAGAGTATTAATAATATTACGCCATTATGTCAGAAAAATATGACGCTGACCAGACTCCAAGTCTGGCTTTGGTACAGAGTTAGTGCCAAGTTTTTCTTCTACCTAATACAAATTGACGAAGAGAATTAATACAGACTACAGATGAGCATCTTATTTCTACTCTTACACAATAGTGTAGAGTAAATTGCTGAGTTTTACTCAGCTTTTAATTCGTATGCTCAACTTCAAGCTACTAGGGTTGAGTTGTCATTACTTCACAAACTGGAGATTACAGCTCATTTGCATTAAAAACAATCTCTTATGATAGCTAAAATAAAATAAATCGTCTCAAGTAAAAGGGCTATTAAAAAACAAACATAACTTTTATTTCCCGCCAAATTATATGAAATTATGCGTACAAAAGAACTCATAACTATAATTTAATTTACTTTTTATTGCATTGTGTAGTTTTAATTATAAATTCGTGAATAAAACTATAAAATACAAACAATTGAACAAACAAATTAAATTAAGCTAAATTACCATAAAGTAACGGCTCTACTTTTTAAGCTGAATCTGTGTTTTAGATTTCCCTTTGATAGAAATTTTTCGACGAGTAAATACAGTTCTTTACAATGTCTATGGTCAAACGTTTGACTTGGCAGCATGGTCACTTATCTTAGCCTGTTTCGTACTGTACGAATTGAAGAAAAAAAAAGGCTATGCCCAAAAAAAGGTACGAATTTAGTCGATTTAGTGTCTTTTTTGAATTTCATTTTCGGAGACACTGTTTAACCCTTTGGATGTGGTAAGAAATCGACTAAGGGAGATGGGGAACACTTAACTTCTTATTAATAGAAAGAAAACTCGAAACTAATCCGTATACCAAACCAATCCAATCCACCAGGCTAGGTACCTAATATTATGTTTATTAACAGAAAAATGGCTGATTCGTCAGCCTTAAAGTAAGAATCGGAAAAGCACGTCCCGTCTCAGCGTTGTCCCACTACAGATATAACAGCTGTATAAAATCAGTATAAACATTCATTAATACATAATATTTATACAAATGGCTATCAATAATGTTTATAAATGAGTCACAAATATATACTTACAGAGTATAGGAATTACGTAAGCACTGGTTTGTTGATACGTGTTGGTATAAAAAGGTTTTGTGTTAATCAATTATTGAATTAATATCATGAGTCAGACTTAGCGTTTTTTTATTACAAGTTGCTCTTCTTCTTTTTATCTATGGAAGCGGTTTTTGGTCTGCACGACGGGTAATAATCAATAGGACGTTTACATAACGCCATCTAGTCGCAAACTAAGATGAGCTTGTACTACGGCCATTACAACGGATAAACATTCGTACATACCTGCTTTATTTGTAAATACTTAGAAAGCACCCAGAATAATCCGAAAAAATATGTTCAGGGGAAGAATCGAATTCACATACTCAGCCTCCGTACCAAATATGCGGAGGTTATGCTAAGACCAAAGCCTTCTGGAGCTTCTTCTTACTTAACTCGCCAAAAAATAGGATGGAGATCTATTCAAATCAACTTAATCAACAGCTTACTACTTAACTCGCTACTGTACTTGTCGAATCGGGCTTAAGCCACTAAGCACGCTATGTTAACCTTCTAAAACAATAGTAATACTAGACGTAAAAATATATTATAACTTCAATTTCTCCTTGGTATTGGCTACTGCAAGGTCTTGTGATTTTAAGGGTCATCAACTTTTACAATTATGTCAAACAAACGTATAGCAATACTGACAATTGGTGTCCAAATACGCTTTTTTAACGCTACTTTTTTAACGTGGCAAACCTTTCGGAGGTCGGCTACCCGATTTTGGTTTAGGCGAACAGGTGAATCTGACTCAAAAAAAAGATGAAAAATACGGTTAACCTACTAAATCTCATGGTGTTTCACTAACATCCATAATTGACAGAATTGGTCTGCGTCTTTATCATAACAGCCCATTAATGTCCCACTGCAGGGACGGGCCTCCTCCTGAGATGGAGGAATACTTGGTCTACTAATACCACGCTGGCCAAACGGAATTGTATAAGGTTTAATTTCAAGTTTTGCTTCTTTTTATTTTGTTAAGATAATATTCACGAATATTACCTTAGTCGGTTTTTATGACACTCATGGGATGAGATGGGGTGGTGACATATTGCATTCTTACTCCGTCACCACACGGGGAACTGCCACCACACCTTGGTCCGCGTAATGGCTAACGCAGAGTAGGACGGCATGGCAAAGTATTTTAATTTTTACTAATGGAAATTCAACCGTACTGTTACAGAAATACGACATAAATTGCTATGCTTTAAAATGATGCCGCGGCATCGAAAGGGATTTTTCAATGCCGCGGCATCATTTTAAAGCATAGCAATTTATGTCGTATTTCTGTAACAGTACGGTTGAATTTCCATTAGTAAAAATTAAAATACTTTGCCATGCCGTCCTACTCTGCGTTAGCCATAAGTGTGTATAATCTAACAAACAAAACTTTGCTTTTAAAGTAATCACTCACAATAGGAACCGAGCTCTGTGTCGCTATTCTTCTGACTACTCGACTACGATAGATAGAGAGAAACTTGCTTTACTTAAACCACGCTAGCCAGGCAGTTTGGTATAGAGTTTAGTTAAAATTTTCCGTCTCATATATTTTTTTCTCCTTAATATCCTAGTCCACTTTAAAAGCACGCGGGACGTCAAAAGGTGAAAACATTTCTATTAAAAGTATTCATAGTACCGGCCTAGATGGCGTTGACAAGAAAAAAGAAGTTAGTTACATAATATTATTAGCGTAAACATGTGTAAATTTTATTCTTTAGTTTAACAACTTTCCCTTACATAAGAGTAGTTTATGTAAACTTTGTCTTTGGTTCGTATTTTTTTTTTGCCACGCCTCACGCACCGGGCGGCTAAATATCTCTTCTCTATGATACTGTTAGAGTTCCGCAAGATTGATATTAAAACGGTTACAAAAATATGTGTTTTGAATGGAGCCTTTTCGTATAGGTTCTGTAGATTTTTTACCTGTTTAATGTGTCTTCTCTAGTAATAGACAGTAAACGACTGAGGCTAGTTTCCCTTTTTCAGCTACGTTCTGATCAGTAGCTACCTCCGCTAGCTTTAATTAAAACTCGGATCTGCCTGTCGCAGGTTCCGTGCTATGACGAAATAAATACAATAGTTCTCCTGTCAACTAAAAAATATAATAAACCATGTCAAATAATATACCATGTATTACCACATAGGCACATTATATTTATTAGGTATATTACAAAGTACATTATACATAGGCATGTTAACCTAATAAAAAAATCTAGGCAATCTGTATACAATTCAATTATACCCGCGTGCCCTAAAAGACATCAACGCAAGCAGAGCCCCTAAGCAATAGCATACATTTAAGAAAAAACACAACAGAATATTTAAAATACAATATAATAACACAGTTATAAAGTTAACAACTTAATAGTTGCAGTTAAAACTACAAATTATTCAGTTAAACAGTAAATAACTGTAGTTAAGTTATAAAAATTAAATATTCAATAATTGTTTTTTTACAATTTTCACTCGTGTATTATTAATCATACATAAAACATAGATAATCAAACTAATCAATGATTAAATTAATCAATTAATTATCTTGTTATAATATATTGATTTATTTATAACTTGTGAAAACATTTTTGTTTTAATTTTGTAACAGTATTGTCAATGAGAAAACTTTCTTTTTTTATTCTTGATTAGCTTTGCACGCACGCTTTAACTATTAGAGATATTTCCACAAATTTTCCCAGAACTGAACCAACTATGTCACCTTGTAAAAGCACCTGTAAATCTATACTAATATTATAAAGAGGTAAAGTTTGTTTTACACGATGGACCGACGACCTGATTAGGACGGCGCGGGAAGCCGATGGATGAGGGAGGCACAGGACCGCGCAGGGTGGAAACGTTTGGAGGAGGCCCATGTCCAGCAGTGGGCGTCTATAGGCTGATATGATGATGAAGTTTGTGTGTTTGTGACGCTGTAGGGGGTAATCTCTGGATCTAACGAACCGATTTAAAAATTATTTCTGTGTTGAATAGTCCATTTATAGGGGAGTGTCATAAGCTATAGTATCACGCTATGACTTATATGAGCAGTAATGAAATATGTTTAAAAAAGGGACGCGTTTTGTCGCCGTCCAACGAAGTGGGCACGGGTCAGCTAGTAATATATTTATGTGAGTCCCGAGAAAAGCTAAATAGCCACAACTAAGAAGGCCCTTAATGGTATTATTTGTTCGATGTTATGCTTACCTTTCTGGATAAATTATCATCATAACAGCCCATCAATGTCCCACTCACAGAACATTAAAATACATTAGAAAGGCGAAGTAGGCGGGGCTCGCGCGCCTCAACTGTGAGCAAACGCTCATAGTTTGTTTCGAAAGCGACGCATCCCCGCGTAGTCGTCCGCGGACTTTCATGGAGTGCGTATCAGCGTGAAAAAGTTTAGAAAGCGTCAAAAATGCCGAGTTGTGCTATTATTACTTGCAAAGCAAGAAGCCAAGTGTCAAGTGTGACAAAAGAAGGAATTTCATTCCACCGGTGAGTCTAAATTTCTTGATTTTATGACAATATTTACGAAAAACTGATTTTGGCAACAGAAATCATAATATTGCATTGTTTTTATTCATTGCCGGCATTGTTTGCTATGCAACCTTAGTTTCGCCTATTCTAAAAGCAATGTATAACGCCACGCGCGCTTTCCACTGATACATCCGACCGCAGTGATGTACCTCAACAGCGCTCTTTATCGATAAATTTTATTCATTAGATTTTTCTGATTATAATTTATTTATGGAACTGATTTTTAGACATGAATTGTTATTGTTGGTTTAAATAACATTTAGTATTGTTATTTTTATTTTCAATTGTTTAAAAGTAATCATTTTATAATGATGTCAAGAAATAAATCTTAAATCGTTTTGAAATTAATCTGCATTGTACGATAGACCTATGTGGGAATTGCACTTACGACCTCGTGCACGGCACCCGGCACCCCGCCACAGAGGCGGCTTTTTACGGTAATTTAACTGTTTACGTTTTGGATTATTTTACTTTTACTACTGTAATTTACAGTCACTCGTTTTATTACTAAGTACTTTCTCTTTATTTTTGTTCGAGTGTATATAAATGACGTAACCTCCTCCTTTTTGAAGTCGCTTAAAACGGTCTTGACTTTTCCATACGAAAATAGATTATTATTAATTTAGTTTCAGATCTACTATTTAAGGAGTTATTTTATTTATAATAAACTGTATATTATGATTAAATAACAAATATCATTAAAATAAGCATTTGACCCATTTCAGATACAATAAATAAATAACTTTGCAAATTATGAACCTTCTATAATATAATTATCGATACAATTTTATCGTTTGTCAATCACTAGCGTAAATGTAAAATAAATTGCTTTTGCACAGCACATACGTAAGTGAGGTTACGTCTGTGTGAGTGAGATGTGTGACCAAACATAGCGCTTCGTTTGATGTTGTGCGTGTGTGCGTGACACTATATTTACTTTCGTTGCTTACGTAGTTGTAGAAATAGTGGGGGCTTAGTGGCTACAGCGGATCCGATGCAAACTGCGCTTGATAACCTTTCTAATGTATTTTAATGTTCTGTGGTCCCACTGCAGGGACAGAGGGATACTTGGCCTACTAATACCTGGCTGGCCAGACGGATTGGTACAGGGTTTAATTTAAAGTTTTCCTTCTTTTTATTTCATTAAGATGATAGTCCCTTAGTCGGTTTTTACGACACCCGTAGGATGAGATGGGGTGGTGACATATTGTATTCTTACTCCGTCACCACACGGATATAAATAGCCAAATGACACCCACAGTTGGATATAAGCTGCTCTTTCTTTGACCTCTCTGCATCATTTATAGACTTCCTATCTTCCTTATCAGTAGTATCTGTCCTTATTCCGAATTTGTCAATACATAAATATTATTTATCTCATTTTGCTAATCGCATCCGGGTTCCGCTCATCCAGCGATTATACGATTTTAAAACCTTTCTACCCCGTCATCATCATCATAACAGCCCATTAGTGCCCCACTGCAGGGACGGGCCTCCTCCCATGACGGAGGGATACTTGGCCTACTAATATCCCATATCGGCAGTAAAATAAATAAATAATTTATACAGTAGCCATTATTCAGTAGCCATTTATTTCTTGTCCCTACTAACAAGCAATCAGATATTTACCTTCACTTTCAATACGACTAAAAATAGCGTCCAATTACAGTACGGTCATACCAGAGCAAAAAAGTCACCAAACTTTCGATCAATTCTTACTTGACCGGCATGAAGTTAGCTATGAGTGAAGTTCGCATATGTACAGGAACAAAGAAAACACCCATTCCCTGCCATTTAGTTCCAGAAATGATTTATCTATGCCATTTGCAATAACTTCAAGCCGGTAAACTAAATTTCGTACCACATTATATCAAAACGTAAAGGGATCGGCACAGCCTCGCCTTTTTCATCGGTGTTAAACCTAAAAAATCCGATTATGGTGCGATTCCGATTAGTGTGCGTTGCAGTAAGGAGTTTCATACAATTAGTACTGAACAGCTCGAGTTGATACGGTGACGATCCCATTCCGTTTTGATATGTGTGCTACGATCCTAAGATGGATCGTATTGTATCTTTTTAATAATGCAAAAGATTTACAGACTGGTTTGTATTTTATGTAAGACAATAGATTTTGCTATCCACAAATTGTTGTCTTGAATTTGGAATAGGATGTTCTTTGTTTCCGTTAAAATAATGTTTATAAAAAATAAGTATTAATATCCGTTGTTCTGTTACCCACAACACAAGCAGGTTGAGCTTAGCTTACTTTGGGTACAGATGGCGCTGTGTAGTGATGATATTTATTATTTATTTTATAAAGTTCCTGCGACAAAGACTAATAGTGCAGAAATTGTCTTCTAAAAAAGAAAATTAAACTAACGTAGACAATAGAATACAAATACCCTACTAACATAAATATTAAACACAAAATATTGATAAAAAAAATAAAAGAATATTTTATTTTATTTTTTATGTACGTACAAGTACAACACATCAAGTTAAACATTTTCGTTTGAAATTGTGTCTTATCTCAAGGTATTAAGGTACATGAGTGTCTAGCTTGATTAGTTGCTGTGTGTACGAAAATATTGCATTCCCTTTTATCGTGAGAACTACAACAATCTATATAAGTAATTGAAGTTATATTTTAAACCTTAACTAAACCACCTAGGTACTATTATTGAAACACGATAAAATCTGTTATTCGATATTCTATCTACGGTTTAAAGGGAAAGTATCAACATTCTACTGGTGATTAAACACAGTAAAATATATACAAAACTAGCTGGTCCCCGCTACTTCATTTGCGCAGAATTTGTATTTTGAGTAGCTTCATAATAACAGCCCATTGCAATGTCCCACTGCAGGGACGGGCCTCCTCCAGGACGGAGGGATACTTGGCCTACTAATACCACGCTGGCCAAACGGATTGGTATAGGGTATAATTTCAAATTTTCCTTCTTTTTATTACGTAAATATTCAATGATAGTCCCTTAGTCGGTTTTTATGACACCCATGGGATGAGATGGGGTGGTGACATATTGTATTCTTACTCCCTCACCACACAGAGTTCCTTACACCCTAAATATCTTTATTATTAGCATATATTTTATTCTGATGTATAAACTATGTTATTGTATCATCATAACAGCCCATTACTGTCCCACTGCAGGGACGGGCCTCCTCCCGGGAATCAGGACAGGACTTGTGATTATGTTGTTGAAAAGTTTTATTAAAACTCATTCAGTAGTTTTTACGTAAAAGAGTGACAAACATCCATACAAATTGACAAACTTTCGAGTTTATACATTAAGTAGTAGGACTATGATTCATAAACAAGATATCTATTTTGTGTTCTTACAAATTCTCATGCAAATTTCTCATACCTATACAATTTATCATTAATATCTGCGCCTATTCACACAGAAACTATGTAATAGTTATATTGCTTAATGGATTCTTTATAATGGTGAAACGGTTCCGCATCTAGTATAGCCTATCAGGACAATTTGGTTATACTTACCTTTTCCTTTACGACATGATATTCATCATAACAGCCCATTAATGTCCCACTGCAGGGACGGGCCTCCTCCCGTGACGGAGGGATACTTGGCCTACTAATATCACGTTGGCCAGACGGATTGGTTCAATTTCAAGTTTTCCTTCTTTCGATGTGAAGGTAATATTCATAGATAGTTCCTTAGCCGGTTTCTACGACACCCATGGGATGAGATGGGGTGGTGACATATTGTATTCTTACTCCGTCACCACACGGATAATATATAGGAATGAAATATAGAACTTTGGGACAGTTGAAACTTAAAATGCCTTTATCATCATCATCATTGAGTAAATTTTTCATAAATAAGGAATTCTAATTTCTTTCTGTATTAGGTAAGAGTGATGAAAACGAATACACCATACACGATAACTCTTACAAAATTTTAATTATCTGTTAAATTATATTTTTTTAATTAATCTATGGGTGGTAACAACTCCTTATAGAAAATGTTGATTGGATATTATTGCGTGGTAACGCCTTGGGCTTATTTTTTATACGATAGAACAAACCTTCTGCTTTTTTCTTCACCTATCTGACTCGAATCGAATCTAATGGAATGGAGCGCGAATCATCATCATAACAGCCCATCAATGTCCCACTGCAGGGACGGGGCTCCTCCCGTGACGGAGGGAATCCCGGCCGACCAATACCACGCTGGCCAGGCGGATTGGTATTGGTACAGGGTTTAATTTCAAGTTTTTCTTCTTTTTATTTCGTAAAGATAGTAATCACGGATAGTCACTTGGTCGGGTTTTTACGACACCCATGGGATGAGATGGGGTAGTGACATATTGTATTCTTACTCCATCACCACACGGAGAGCGCGAATACTGTTCAAGAATGAAGGCAATGGATTGTAGTCATAAAAGGGCAGCAATCTGTCGCCATCATTTTGCCGGTAAGACCCACTTGTGTGTGTTGATGTACAGCGAGCGACTGATCCCCGAATACGATATCATAGTACAAATATATACAGTATTTCGACTTCATAGAAACGGACGAAACGCGAGTTATGCCTACACGCTCACGATAGCGATGGCTTTGCGGAGTAAACAGTCGCGACTGTTCCGCAGTAGCGAGCGGGAAAGTAGGTAAATGTACTTAAAAAGCTGGAGGTGGGCAGCCCTTTCGCATGTTTACGTACCGTGCAGCCGTAGGCATTTATAATAAATATTCGGCCGAGATAGACTACTGGTTGTACTGACGAGATGCACGTGCAAACCGTTTAGAAGACTTTTCGGTCAAGTTTACGGTAGTCGCTTATCAGGCACCTATCTTATACGAAGTAAATAGTCTCTAGACATTTAGTCGCCTCTAACGACATTCACAGCCATGGAAAGGGAAGCAAATTATATTCTAAAACCATACTTCTTTTTACAAAACATTCTATTGTTCACTGTAATATACATACATACTTCCCATCCATTCAACCAAGTCCATACATAGCCCTGAATTGATTGTGTTGCCACAAGAAAAAAATACCATTACCAGATATTCTACCTTCAAGCAATTAACGCATAAAATTATGCCGAAGAAAAAAATGTATGACCGTGTATGGCATTAACCTTTTGTATGGAATAAACATGAGTGAATGTATAATACTTATTAACTTGTTGTGCCTTTCTGTTTTACTCGTAATTATTACATAACTTTGAATGTAGTTTATTTTCTTTTTTGTTTGAAACACTTTTCTTTTGCGCTCCTTTTTGGATTTTTTCGAACTTAGCGAGATGTTATAAAGTTTAAAGCTTCAATCAATCAATCAATCAACTAGCCTATTGCAGTCCACTGCTGGACATAGGCCTGTCCCAATATACGCCACAGAACTCGGTCCTGCGCCTTCCGCATCCAGTCCGACCCAGAGACCTTTATGAGGTCGTCGGTCCACCTAGCTGGGGGGCGTCCTACACTACGTTTGCCGAGTCGAGTTAAAGTTTAAAGCTTTATTTTTCTAAAATTAACTAGTATGTATGTACTTATTATGCTGCGATTATGACATTTTACAGCCTAAAAATTCTTTTAATACATAAAACTGTACTTACGGCAAAGTTTCAACGAAACCATTGCAGTAATTTTCGCGAAGAAATGTAACAAACATACAACATAGATGTAATTGTACTGTCATGAACTTTGGCATTTTTAAAAACAGGGATGCTATTACAGGGTTAACCTTACGTCAGTTCAGTTCATAATCAACATAATTGTTCTGCATGATTAATAATGAACTTTTTAACACTATAATTATTATGTAATAGATAGATCACATTACCTTTAATAAAGTAGTACCGCGATGTAATTATATACTATTATAAATTTATTTACATAAGTACCTACAATAATTATGTAATAAGTAGTGTAGGTATTGAACCCTTTTCTTTATGGATGAACAGTGCTAAACGGGTACAGTGGTGTTATGGACGTGGTATGGAGCTGCTGTGTATAAGGTCGCTGGTTCAAATTATGAAACACAATTTAGTTGACATGACATGGACATCGGTACAAGGGTAAATATTCATGAAATTACTTTACATTAACTTCTCTGCAGAGCACATGACAGCGAGTCCCGCTGCACAAGTGGAGTTGCTTGGAATCCATTTTGAACTTAATATCATGTCCTATGACTGCGGACTGACGCAAATGTGGCCTGTCCAGTACCACTTCAATTTGCAAAGTCATAAAAGGTAAAGAAATGCAAAGAATAAACTATAAAGAAAACTATTTATATAACATCATTTCTCTTGCGTCAAAATTCTCTAGAAATCGATAATACAAAATGGAAAGGTGTAAGGATGGTTATTTTAAATGTAAATAAATGCCTCAGGCACGTGTCGTATTGAATTATTTTAGTAAGTATATAAGGATGAGGTTTTAGTGTCAGCGTTTAATACATTATCACAACACGTATTGTAAAAATCCTTAGTAATATTAAAACCTTCTTCGTGTGGTGACGGAGTAAGAATACAATATGTCACCACCCCATCTTATTCCATGGGTGTCGTAAAAACTGACTAAAACTTGAAATTAAACCCTATACCAATCCGTTTGGCCAGCGTGGTAGTAGAAGGCCAAGTATCCCTTCGTCAAGGGAGGAGGCCCGTCCCTGCAATGGGACATTAGTGGGCTGTTATGATGAATATTATAAACGCGTTTATCTTGTGGAGTTGATATACGTTTGTTTATCAAGTAATTCATCATATTATTACTGCTGGAGATACGTCTCCATCAAAGCCTCTCGAATTTTGATCTCCCACCACAATTAACAGGTCTATCGATTCCGTGATTGACCGCCATTCTAGAATTTTAAGTCCCAAACTGTCGCTCTTACGATTATAATTTAATTGCTGCTTTCAATCTTAATAAAAAAAATATAAAGTAATCTATACCACAGATCTATTCTCAAAATAAATTAAAACATAAAATCTAGAACAACCGTAGATGACATAAATGTTACGGTTTAAATAATTTAGGCGTCACTGATTGTGATGAGCTAACATAATTAACGCGGGCCCGCTCAACGCTAACAGTAAAACCTTACATACTACAACATAGTGCCCAAACCCGTGTGCGTACGCCCAGCGGAATGTTGTTGAATTTAAAGATTTTATGTATGCAGATATTTAGTGTGATACGTAGCGTAATTGTGTACGGTAAAAAAAAATTTGTGTGCGCAGCCATTGTGGAGAAATTTCGTCAAAACCTGATTCCGCTGGGCGAACGTTGTAAACGTTGTCCTGGCGGCACTTTTTTTGAATCCATGGACTTAGAAGAAAAGAAATGTGTCTAAAAATTAGTTTGAATTTGTGTACGATTGTGTATGTATGAATAAAATTAGTGTATGCATAAACTTCGGAGATATTCAAGTTTCCGCTGCGCGAACGTTTGGCCATTTGCTAGTTTTCATATAAAGCGCTTATATAGAGAGCTGTAGATTTTTACATACGTTGTTTTGAATTTGTTTACATAAGCGCATAAAACAGATTTAGAAAAAAGCGTAGGCTTTATAAGATAAAAATATAAACGTAAAATACGCTTATTAGGTCCTAGTTCGTATAGTATGCACTTTGGGGTTTAGATTTTCACGTTTATACAAACCTTGTAAGTGTCTGCAACATGTTGCCAAGTATCAGTGATTTTCTGTTAGTAATTAAAAAGTTAAAGGACTATTCAGCATAAACAGAGCACTGTTTACAAAGCAGTCAAATAGCACGATGTTCTGAAAGTTCTCTAAGGAATTGCATAGTAAGATGTATTCCAATTATCAGTGTAATAATTCAACTACGCACATGCAAAATTTCATCTCATTAAATTCAGTAATTAAAGAGAAATAATTAATATACTGACAGAGCTTTGAAAACCTACATAACCCGACCACGTTCGGATGGTTATAAAAAAGCGGCCGTGCCATATATTTAGGTACCATTTTAACATTTACAGTATAATACCGGTTTTGAATTGGTACAGGTGATAACACAATTAATTGTTGTTTCGATATAATCTAGGTATATTATTTATGACAAATAAAAATCATACAGCTAATATTTACTGAATATTCCACGGATTAGGATTCTAATTATAGACCTTAGGTAAATTAAATAACTACCACGTGTAAGTACTACTATTTAGGTAAATAGTTTTTATTAATGGAATCGGTACAACTCGGAAACAATAAATAGTTGTGTGTTCTAAAATAATGCCTGCTTGTCGTGCTGTAAATAGCTGTTAGAAACGGTCTCCAAACTGTAATTTGCAAAACGCCGGCATGACATTTCATGTAAGTGTTTTTATTTCTATATTATTACATTTTTATCAAAAAATCTGATAAATTCATATTATTATTTCTCAGTATCAATTAAGATTTATAGCGTCCGTACATGATATTACCGTTGTCCTGTTAGTGTCGTATGTATGTGAGCGTGTTCCCCTGCACCACACCAAAATACCTATGCAGAATTATTATGTTCGGTTAAGGTTTAAATTAACTACAAGTTATGAATTGCATAAAAATATTCAGAATACAGACAATAGGCAGACTCAAATCTGAACAACTGAATAGTCTAGTAATGTGATCTGTGATTTTAATTTTAATGAAGTTAGAAATATTATACTTACCTACCTTCATAATCATAATCGTTTATTAACCTTTGTATTTTAGTTAAAACTCATTTTAGGTTTGTTGCAATATCTAACCAATGATTAGCCATTTCGCCAATTTTTTTGTCTAAATACATAAATATTATGTGTGATTAAAAATATTTTTGTTTAATTAGAGAATTACTTGTTAATTAAAGATTTTTTTATCGTAGTTAGTGTCGTTTTTATTAAAAAATATATATTTATTAAAGAAATAAAATTGTTTTATTTTTTTCTAACGCTTGTGTACGCAACTGTACCATATCAATAAATACTATACTGGAAGCTTAGGAACGTTACTTATATGTATGGCACGGCCGCTTTTTTATAACCATCCGAACGTGGTCGGGTTACGTAGGTTTTCAAAGCTCTGTCATTATTTTAATTATTTCTCTTTAATTACTGAATTTAATGAGATGAAATTTTGCATGTGCGTAGTTGAATTATTACACTGATAATTGGAATACATCTTACTATGCAATTCCTTATAGAACTTTCAGAACATCGTGCTATTTGACTACTTTGTAAACAGTGCTCTGTTTATGGTGAATAGTCCTATAACTTTTTAATTACTAACGGAAAATCACTGATACTTGGCAACATGTTGCAGACACTTACAAGGTTTGTATAAACGTGAAAATCTTAACCCCAAAGTGCATACTATACGAACTAGGACTTAGTAAGCGTATTTTACGTTTATATTTTTATCTTTTAAAGCCTACGCTTTTTTCTAAACCTGTTTTATGCGCTTATGTAAACAAATTCAAAACAACGTATGTAAAAATCTACAGCTCTCTATATAAGCGCTTTATATGAAAACTAGCAAATGGCCAAACGTTCGCGCAGCGGAAACTTGAATATCTCCGAAGTTTATGCATACACTAATTTTATTCATACATACACAATCGTACACAAATTCAAACTAATTTTTAGACACATTTCTTTTCTTCTAAGTCCATGGATTCAAAAAAAGTGCCGCCAGGACAACGTTTACAACGTTCGCCCAGCGGAATCAGGTTTTGACGAAATTTCTCCACAATGGCTGCGCACACAAATTTTTTTTTACCGTATACAATTACGCTACGTATCACACTAAATATCTGCATACATAAAATCTTTAAATTCAACAACATTCCGCTGGGCGTACGCACACCCCAAACCCAAACACGTTGACTAGCGGGTTGGTCACGAAATATAAAACACATGGGTAATCTGATCATTCTCCGCGTGGTGACGGAGTAAGAATACAATATGTCATCACCACATCTCATCCCATGGGTGTCGTAAAAACCGACTAAGGGACTATCCGTGAATATTATATTTAAATAAAAAGAAGGAAAACTTGAAATTAAACCCTATACCAATCCGTCTGGCTACCGTGGTATTAGTAGGCCAAGTATCCCTCCGTAAAGGGAGGAGGTCCGTCCCTGCAGTGGGACATTAATGGGCTGTTATGATGAATGTACAGTTTGTGTGTAATGTATAGTGGCTGCCGGCGCCGTGCACAGTCGCGTGTTCGATTTACACTCAAGATAATTCGTTGCGCGATCAACCAATTTTTGTCCTGATCCTGAATTTGGATGTTCCTTGTGTCCGTTAATTTCATGTCTGCAAATGTCCCTGTTGAGGAGTTGTCTTATAAAAAAAAATATAAAAACAATATGTACTTACAGTAAAATCTAACAGTTAGTTTGAAGCCGGCTTGAAGTTGTTGCAATTTGGTTGCGCATATATCAGTTTTCGAAAAGTTTATTAAAAACTGACACCTGCGCAGCCATTTGTTAAAATTTCAGGCCAGTTGAGTTTGTTGGCGTTTACTGTAGGTAAGTCATCACGCCAAAGGCGTAGCGGTTAATGTGAACACGAGCTCGCTGTGTGTTCCGCTCCCGCTCCCGCCATCGCGTCCGCTTGTCACCGTGTTCATCACATATAGGAGATCACGTATTAGATAATGTTGGGTCGTGAGAGAACGCGCAATTTCTCATGTCTGCCTACCGCCAGTGACGTCCGCCATTTTGAAATTCTTGGGAAATAACTATGTATTATGATACTTAATATACATAATACCTTTAATGTTATTTTTCTCAAGCGATAACGTTATTATATTATGGAAACTTGTGTTTTGATTGCGGGGAATGTATTTTGCTTCTTTAAATGAGAGCTATGCGTGTGGTGACTGGTGACGGAGTAAGAATACAATGTCACCACCCCATCTCATCCCATGGGTGTCGTAAAAACCGTCTAAGGGACTAACCGTAAATATTATCTTTACGAAGTAAAAAGAAGGAAAACTTGAAATTGAACCCTATATCAATCCGTCTGGCCAACATGGTTTTAGTAGGCCAATTATCCCTCCGTCATGGGAGGAGGCCCGTCCCTGCTGTGGGACATTAATGGCCTGATGATGAAATGAGAGCTCCCTTTAGAGTCGAGGTAAACTTGGTCCAGTAATCACGCTGACCGGAGTCGGATTAGTTTGTTATTGTAGAGGTTTGTAAACTTTCCTATAGTCTAGTTTTACTACACCCATGGGAAGAGATAATACTGAAAATTGAAAAGATAATGGGGTGACTACATGATGATGTATTGTTATAAAAAAACCACAAGAAATGGCAACTAAGTAAGTAGATTCAAAGAAACATTTCTTTGGATTTTAAAAAGTGAACGCGGAAAATGTTTAGCAATGCTATACTAACTGCTATGTTGCTAGTTATAAATAATTATAGCGCACACAACACCATCTTGCGACTTGCGAGTGTTACTTTGTCTAGAAATTATACCTACTCTTAGCGTTTAAAATAACGTTATATTATATTTTTTTGGGGTGCGCCAAAGTTCACCTAAAATTTCAACTCCTATAATTGGAAGTCCGAAAATGTTCTTCCTAACATTTTTCATCCTAACAATCGCAATTCCTAATTTTTTTGTCCCTAATGTTAATAATCCGAAGCATTCAACTTCATAATTTCAGTAGCCATAAACATCTATTATACTATTATTTGTTTTCCTATATTTTCTCAACATAACCATCGTTTATACTATAATTTAAAGTCATATCTTTTTTGTTTAGATTTCTTTTTATTCATAATAATTAATATTATTATACATTAATTTTGCGTAACTTTGTTGACAACATGTAGGTATAACATAATATACCAAAGACCAGAGCAAAACCAGAGTCCCTCTCCAATCATTCAGTCAAGATCCTGAAAAGAAATGGGTCCTATTTATAATTATTGGTTTAGGTTATGGTAGAACTGTGACCCCAATGCACAAGCCGAGCGAGCGCAGCGAGCGTGCCGCGGCAGCGGCCGGCGAAGTGCCAGAACCGAATTGGTCCTTTACTTATTGGTTTAGTTACGGTTACGGTAAACTCTCAGGCCATAAGCATAACCGTGAACGAGTTTTGTTTTATGGATTTCATTCATTTAAGACAAAAATATTCTAACAATTTTAATAAACAATAATTTAAAAAAAAATGGTTTAATGTAAAAATGTAAAAAGTTGTTTTGTAATCACAAGAAAAAGTAAAAAAAAATAAATAATAAATAAATTAAAAAATATATATAAAAAAAAAAATAATAATAAAAAAATAGAAATATTTACCAAGTGAAAGTAATAAAAACAAAACTTTTGATTACTTTCACTTGGTAAATATTTCTATCTAAATATGAGAGAAAATATTATGGTGAAAATGTTTAGGGATAAAAGCGTTATGATAAAAAACATTAGGAGTTTAAATATATTTACATAACGATATTATTAATAACGACTTTCGGAAACATGAGTGTTATGAACATCGCCGGTAGCAATACAAATAGTATGAATGAAAACTTTAGGATTAAAAATTTTAGGAAGAGTGATCATTCGGATTACAAATCGTTAGGAAGAACATTTTCGGAAGAAGAACTTTAGGTGAGCCAATATGGACCCATTTTTTGCTTATTATTAAAACTGGCATTGGTAGTTTATCGATTTTTTTTTAAAAGCAACCTTGCATTTGGTAGGTACTTTTAGAACCCTGTGTCTTTTTTAAAAGCAACCTTGCATTTGGTACTTCTAGAATCCTGTGTCTTTTAAAAGCAACCTTGCATTTGGTACTTCTAGAACCCTGTGTCTTTTTTAAAAGCAACCTTGCATTTGGTACCTCTAGAACCCTGTGTCTTTTACAGGACCCTAAGAAAGTGGTTTAAGACAATAATGGTTATTCCGATCAGATACCCTAAAAAATCAACGCTAGAGTGAAATCTGGGAATCGTATGTCTGAGATCGGAATAACTGGACAATACTTTGTGGATTATCTTTACATAAATAATTATCTTGTGTGAGATTCCATTGGCATCTAAGCAGCTTACAAAATGTTTGTTAATTACTCTATTACATGTAAGTACTTACATATACTTACTTATTATATCTTCGGATAGTGTCAAAGGCTAAATAAGATATATAATGATGGGTTAATGCCATCTTTATGAAGGGAGCCCTAAGCCACAGTAGAACAATTACGAGTAATGATGAAACCGACCAAGAATATATAGTACCCCGACATACCACAGTAAAATTATGATATTATCTTGTAATAAGTAAATAGCTGTTTGTGTAAATTATACTTGTAATGTGTGCATTGACAGCACGCACACAGGTATTTCCATTATTGTGCAAAATAAGTCATATTATATCCTAAGGTACGGATTTTATATTTACATATTGTTGTAGTCGTGTTTAGAACACGTACCTACAACCTCCTTTTGCGGTAATTAATACCGAGAACTTTTTTCTTTTTTTTTACAATGGTGACTCCCACACTAAGAAAGGAACAAAGCCATAGATTAGAGGTAGGTGTAAAAATTAATCTACATACAAAGTGTGCTCTAGGAATGCACATCACACGCACACGATATCTCGGAACAGTTGAGAACAGCGTATGAGTAATGGCTAACGCAGACCTGGACGGCATGGCAAGGGATTTTAATTTTTACCTATGGAAATTCAACCGTACTGTTACAGAAATACGACATAAATTGCTATGCTTTAAAATGATGCCGCGGCATTGAAAGGGATTTTTCAATGCCGCGGCATCATTTTAAAGCATAGCAATTTTAAAGTTAGCCATAACTGTCATGATTGTATTTTGTTTGTTACTTTGTTTGTACGTAATGACTGTAACATTTAAAATGTAATATTAATGCTGTGTATTTCGTAGGTACGTCTGTTTCATGCTCAATTTTTTTTTACATACTTCTGGTAAAGTTTTCTGTTTATGAACTTTGCCTAAGTTGACCAAGCTTAGCTCTACCACATACCTAATTTAAGTGTTATTATATCATAATTGAGAGCCTTTGTTCCTAAAATATCTAGTTTTTTGTCCCAAAGACTTTAAACCACTTTTTTAACTTTACTTTGTATACATTTAATGTACCTATATGTACACAGTAAAGTTGCTAATTTAGCAATGCACTTTTAAAAGTTGAATTCAGAAAATTTTAGCTTACATACTTATTGCAATTTCCCAGAAAATGTTCTCTTGCGGATTCTTGTATTCTTAAAATATCTCATTTCACTAAAAATTACATAAATATCACTAAAGTTAATTATCCCACAGCACAGAGTTATTTCACAAGAAGTTTACGCGCTCATTTTAAGACTAAGCGGTAAGCGGCGGTTGTCAGCCATTTTTTTCTTGTTTGGCGCATGCGCGATGACGCAACCGACCAACGCGCCTCTGGTATGCGCAGAACAGGTTTGCAAGTTACAAACAGCCTGCCTATTTTGTCCGGACATAATTTGTTGTTAAAAAAAGCTCAGAATATTATGAAATACTTACCTAAATAATTTGTTAGCGTAATTATAAAATTAGCTGATTATTATTTAATTATTACTTGATGGATAATGCTAATTAAAATATTTATAATGATCGATGAAAATCGTATGAAGGATGTTATCAGATTTTATTCCCTTGGTGCAGATTCAAGTAAAAGTTTATTAATTTTATGCATAAATTGCTTGTGTGTGAGTAGGAACAGTGATGACAATTGACAATGTGACCTTAGAGAGTCAATTCCAAGAACATACCTCGGGAAAACTGATCCCAATACTTTGCGATTAGTACTAAACTACTTACTAGGACAAAGAAATGTACAAAATATATTCGCAATCCCTACTAATAAAAACTGACTTACTTTAATTAAGGCTTTGGTAAAATTACCAGCAAGGTTGACAACAGTAAATAAAACCGGTCAAGTGCGAGTCTGACTCGCGCACCGAGGGTTCCGTACAAACTTATTAATTTTCTCGCCAAAATGTGATGACGTCACGATCAGCTGTCAAAATTCTATGACGTCACGACGTAGCTGTCAAAAAAAAAATTCCCGCCAAAATTCTATAACGTCACGTCTCATCTGTCAAAAATTCTATGTCGTCAGGAATCATCTGTCAAAAATTCAATGACGTTACAACTCAACTGTCAAAAAATATTTTCCCGCCAAAATTCTGTGACGTCACGACTCATCTGTCAAAAATTCTAAGACGTCACGTCCCATCTGTCAAAAGTGACAGCTGTCAAAATCATTTTCCCGCCAAAATTGTTTGACGTCACGACTCAGTTTTCAAAATTCTATGACGTCACGCCCATCTGTCAAAAGTGACAGCTGTCAAAAGAACAGGTGTCTAAAATATTTTCCCGCCAAAATACTATGACGTCACAACTCATCTGTCAAAAATTCTGTGACGTCACGACTCAGCTGTCAAAAATTCAATGACATCACAACTTAACTTTCAAAAAATATTTTCCCGCCAAAATTCTGTGACGTCACGACTCAGCTGTCAAAAATATTTTCCCGCCAAAATTCTATGACGTCACGACTCATCTGTCAAAATTCTATGACGTCACGCCCATCTGTCAAAAGTGACAGCTGTCAAAAGAACAGGTGTCTAAAATATTTTCCCGCCACAATACTATGACGTCACAACTCATCTGTCAAAAATTCTGTGACGTCACGACTCAGCTGTCAAAAATTCAATGACGTCACAACTCAACTTTCAAAAAATATTTTTCCTCCAAAATTCTGTGATGTCACGACTCATCTGTCAAAAATTCTATGACGTCACGCCCATCTGTCAAAAGTGACAGCTGTCAAAAGAACAGTGTTTAACACAGAACAGTGTCTAAAATATTTTCCCGCCAAAATACTATGACGTCACAACTCATCTGTCAAAATTCTGTGACGTCACGACTCATCTGTCAAAAATTCTATGACGTCACGACTCAGCTGTCAAAAATATTTTCCCGCCAAAATTCTATGACGTCACGACTCATCTGTCAAAATTCTATGACGTCATCTATGACGTCACGTGGTCACGTGACCCAGTTTTCCCGCCAAAATTCTATGAAATCAAAATATAATATGATTGAAGTAAAAATTTAAGTTTTTCGGAATTTTCCCATTACATGTACTACAGGACCTTGCTTCATGCCAAATTTCAAGTCTGTAGGTAGACTGGAAGTACCCTGTAGGTTTTTGCTCTTACCCCTCTAAATTTGCGACAAAAACAGCAATATCTCTTGATTGCGTTGGTTTAGAAGTTTGAATTTTTTAGAGCACTAAGAGGCATCAGACCTTAGTATTTGGTGAAAATTTCAGCTCGATACCTCCACGCGTTCCTGAGATAAATGGTCTTGACAGACAGACGGACGGACGGACGGACGGACAGACGGACGGACGGACAACTAAGTGATCCTATAAGGGTTCCGTTTTTTCAAAACTGGTACGGAACCCTAAAAAACGTCAAAACTGTTACCTCACTATTCCTTCTTGCCCTGGATCCAGAACTTGCTTGAGAGATGATCCAAATTCTTTCCTAATAGGTACGTAGTAGATGCCTATTCCTTTAGAAGGGCGCTTAAAAGCCTAATAAGATAATTATGTTAATTAAACCTAAGTTATTCTATAAACAGTTTCTTAAAGTTTAATATAATGATTAAAACGCATTCCAATCTATATTAGAAATGCTCATTATTATTCTGTACTTAGTTAGCCAACCTCTTTGGAAGCAAGGCAACATATTTGTATCTAAACATTTAGTAATACGACATAGAATGTCAGCTAATGCCGTACATTGAAGGAATTGTGCCGGCATTTTAATTAGACGAGTTTTTTTTTAGTTTCGTAGGTTGTGCCATAAATATATTTTAAATTAGTTGAATTAATAAATATGTAATTACCCTTTACTACTTTTCAACTTTAAGGGCCACTGCTTCGGAGATGAGAGGACACTTGGGTAAATTTATCTCTTAGGGCAATGTTGATAGTAATTTCCCTTGTTGTACAATAATAGGAACAATTCGTAATTAGTTCTAACTGGAATAATTTCGACGACTACTTTTTCGCTAAAATAACATTCCTTTCTTGCATAAATTCGGCAATAATATCGGTTAAAAAGAGGTCGGGAACTGTCATAAGTACCAACATAGAGTAAGTTTATAGAGTTTATATACTGATTAGGTATGTCTAACCCTCACTACAGAACAGATTACTCAATAGTTACCCAAATAATACTTTATAGCCCTTATTGACTAAAGCCGCGTTTAGTGTTTGATTGGCATAAGGTTTTTAAAAGTACTGTCTGAGCTTTGGCTCTCTACTTTTTCAACATCAATGTAACGAAATACGACATAAATTATTTTAGATTTTATCTCTAAAATCTTGTATGTTCCGTTTTCTTGTCGCCAATAGCTACATATTGACAAAGTTGTTCTACCGAGATAGACATAATTTTTTGCTTTATATTTCATAAAATATTTTTATAGAACTGGTTTATTATATTAATAGGAAGTGGTTTTGTAATAACTACTACATATATGTAAGGTGTTGAAAGCTAGCGCTATTAAATTTTACGCATGTACCATGTATTAGCAGCCTTTGAATTTTCGTAGTGCATGGACACACCTTAGGTACATGATTAAAACTTGGCCTGTAAGGCACCATTCGCACAAGCGCTTTAGTAACGCGCGTTAAAAAAGCGTCGGAATAGAACAAAATGCATTCCTATGTTCCTGTTCACACGCCGCGCCAGCGCTTTCTTAACGCGACGCTTTTTTATAGCTCGGCGTTGGAAATTGTGTTCTATTTCCAACGCCGAGGAACATAAAATTGCATTTTGTTCTATTTCGTCGCTCATGGGAATGGGGCCTTAATACCACGCAAACAAGGTGGTTTGGTATACCTAGGGTTTGTTTAATTTTTACCACTACTTCTTCCTCTCTTTTTCTTCTTTATATATTCAGAAATTACTTATGCCAACTTTTGCGATTTTTAAAGGGCGAGTGAAAAGTGCGACATTTACATTCCAACTGCGACAACACACATTTCATCACACCATGAATTAATCTTCTTTGGCAAATAATGTTAACAAATTGTATCTATTTTTAACAAGAGTACAGAATAAGCTTTACATACGAAACTACCATAACACGCTGAACACGGTTATTACAAAAGTATTTGAACACTAGTATTCCAAAAGTAGCTTTCGTTGCGATACTGACTTATGACATTTTTAGTGTTCAGCAGTTTTGGAATTTAAAATGTGTTCAGCGACTTTTGGGGCTGACTGTACGTATTTATTTACGTTTCTAACCACATAAACACAATACCGTACCGTACAGCCTTCACACAAAACTTTTCGTCAAAGCTAATCGTAACGTTTAATTCATCCGCCACAAAACCGCGGTTACCATTATTTAAACCAAAACAAGGCCACCTATGTAACCATATTTTATGCGTACACAGGGCAGATGCTATGAAGTTACTCAACACACAGTAATTACTTGTAATGGTTCAAGTTATGTTATTTGTTCACAGCCTTGTGAACAAGTCACGATCTATGAATCTATGATGTACCATAGATTAAGAGGCGTTTAGATAATGCATGTTGAATTGTAATAAAGAAGGTTTAATTATAACTTTTTGACAAGGCGGGAAAATGTTTGATGGCGGATTTTTATGAAAAGTGATGGTCTTAGAATCAATAAGGGACGGAAAAGGATTAAAAAAGTCACTAAGCGAAGTTTCCTGGCTGAAATAAACTTGAGAAACCCTGATCCCTGTTACGTCATACGCGGTTACTCCTGCTAAAAAAACTAAGTCATAACTTTGAACAACATTTTAATTAATAAATTCTTGAAAATTCGTAGAAATTAACAAGAGTAAATGAGATAAAATTATTATTTATCGTTACTCAACACTGAAAGGAGAAATAAGTATTTAGCAGAAACATAATTTAAGGGAAATAAGAACCTCTCATATTCTTACAAAACTAACTCATTATTAAAACCGCTGCATTTATTAAATCCAAATGACGTAATAATAATAAACAAAAGGATGTTGCTGCCCTTCCATTTGACATTGACAAATGTATGACAGTTGTATACGTCATAAGTCAAGTTTTAGCTAGAAACGGTTGGCTGTGTTTATCCTTCAGACCTCTTTATGACCGTAAAATATTTCACGCAAAATTAAATATGTTTTTATTAAAGACACTAGACTTGGACGCTGGCATTAGATATTCACCCCCTTACTCACTCCTGACTAAAATTTAAGAGGCGTTTATGAGTAAGGGTTAAGTTCCTAAAACTTCGTTACAGGAACTTTAAATAATTTTACTAAATGCAAGCAGAGCTGTAAATTCAACTAGTATAGAATAAGAAGATTTAATCAATTCACAGTACAAGAATACATTATAATGATCACAGCTTCGTTTCCTTCTACCAAGGAAGTCGACAATCAGATACGAAATTACACGATTTCCATCTGTACACTTACGTTAGACTCAAGAAATCATTGTAAAGACTATTATGCCAAAGAGGCGTCGACCGTGACCGCGACACTTACGGCCTTATTACAAAATACGGTCTAACTATAAACCACGATTTATTACGTCACAAAACCACTGTTTTTGAAATTTGTTGTTATAAAATCAGTCTTAACGTTAAAGTGTTAAAACTGATTTTGTAATGACAAATTTATGATTTCGTATTTGTTAATACAAAATCAGTTTTAACACTTTAGCGTTAAGACTGAATTTGTAACAACAAATTTCAAAAACAGTGGTTTTGTGACGTAATAAATCGTGGTTTATAGTTAGACCGTATTTTGTAATAAGGCCGTTAAGGGCATCTTAGATAGGTTTAATTTTATTTATATTATGGTTTTAGGTTAGGTTTTTATACATAGTAACTGCTTATTAAGGGTCCCTCTGAAGAAATAGGCCTTCTACAGTGATTGGAAGGACCTTAGCCATTTACCACTACTTCGGATACATGGATTGCCACTGTTTTAGTCAAGTTTTTCTTCTTATATAGAGATAATTTATATGCAAATCTTCCCTTAGTTGGATGAGATGGGATTAAACTTACATTAACCTTCATCTTTTAGTGATTAAAAGACAAAGAAACTAGCCAAAATGGTGCGAAAAAGCTCACCCTCATAAAATACACTCTTACCGAACTTATCTGCCAAAAATCTTAAATTTTGACCATGGAATGTTACAGAATCTTGTTCCAAACACCTGACCCTTAAGTCAGGTGTTTGGTACAAGATTTAGTAGCGATTCTTCCTTGCAACTTATACTAGCATCACTAAAAGAGCTGCCTAACCGTGTAATGCTTATTACCTCCAATCTTCGATCAACAAGTTCTTATGTCGATACCTGCAATCGAAACTAAACATCTTTAACGAATACCATAAACAATCACGTAAGGACTCCAAGGTTGACAGAGATGGCAAATTATGTAAATAGTGTTGTAACTAGGCCAAGTAGGCAGGCATACGAGTTTTGTCAATCGATTATCGCAATGGTATTTTACCGACATACTAATCGCTGTAAGGCTTTTTTATTTAACATATTATTGCGTAAGTTTTTATGAGGGACCTGTTTTGTGTAATAGTTGACCATCAAAGAGATATTTTATATCTTCTTAGAAGAATTTCGAAATCTAATAAAAAATATTATAGTTTTCCTTAAAATATTTTTGGACGTTTGACACAGAAAGCCCTTTTTATCAGACGTAAGAGGAGATCGAAGTCTGGGCATCATTTTTCACCTGTAAAGTTCGCCAAAACGGTTTGCAGTTGCGGTTAGTGTATGGTGATCAATCAATGAATGAATGCAGCAGTCTCAGCCTATTATATTTATTAAGCCTATTTTGACGACGAGTGGTTATATAACATGACTGCTACGCAGAGGTCTCGGGTTCGATTCCGCTCAATGCAAATCTTTGTGTGCATGAACATAATTGTTTGCATTGGTCTGGGTGTTTTCTATGTATAATATCGACGGTGGAAAGGCAAAACGAATGAAACGCCAGTTTGGTCGAAAATGAGTTTTATATGCAGTTTGATAGAGTTTTGGATTCTCTATCGATCTGTCTAGGTTAGAAGTCATTCTGACGCATTTTTTGGCGTTTCATTTAAGGTATAAAAGGGGGTATTTCAAAAATACCCTCCCCTTAAACGACCGTTTTTCGATACCTTTTTTTAACAATGTCAATAAATTGATATGAAAATATTGAAGGTGCCTTTTAAATTACTGACCAAACTTATTTTTTTACGAAGATGCCACATCATGCAATTTGCTCTTCCAAAAAATTTTTTAATTTGGTCTTTCAATACTTTTTCCCCGCTAAGTTATATTTTGACATGTCGTAACACGTTTTCTTCCTCGAGAGTAAAGTAACAGCTACGGCGTTTCAGTTGTTATTCCTATCGTACTTTTTAATTAAGATGTCGTATCAGTTACTTTTACGGACAGAAATAATTTTGACACAGGCAAAAAATTTAATAGTTAGGTTACCCCTAAGAGACTGCTCTTAGAAGTATTAAATTATGTAATTAATTAAAAGTGCCATTAATTGATTATAAGACTGCTACAGAGACTAGATAATTTCCTTATTAAGTTTTTAGTCACAAAACTGATCTCGAATTGAAAGTACACATAAGTTCCTATTAGTTATAAGTTATAACACATTGAGGTTAAAATGTTCCTACACGTACCTATGTTATAAAAAATATTTGATAACTGTATCTTTATTGCAACTCAATGAATGAATGTTTTAATTGTTAACTTAATTCTTTACAACTTTTGTATGTTTTGTTTAATAAATAATTATTTTATTTTTGGTTGGAGCTAGAACCATTTGTTAAGTTTTTATTTTTATTATTTAAGCAAATAGTTATTCATAAGTACAAAGATTGTAAAAACGTTTGACCTATGACTTTGCTGTAAGAGGTCCATTACCTATTAAGCGTAGGTACTTAATATTTTCACTGTGAAACTTTGTTAATTTGATACTATTTTCCATTAAAGATTCTGTTTTAATAATTATGTCAACTTTATTAAAATTGTCAATATCTAAACTACTAAAAAGTACTAACTAACTAAATAAAAACTTTATAATAAATTAAATTTTAATTGTCTATTCCTTTACCACGAGATCAACTTAAGCCCCTATCCGAGAAATGCACATCATGTAAACTACATAACCGCGTATGGTCATTAATTCATTTTAACGACCTAAAAATATAAGAGACATCACTCATAAAACATTCTTCCATTTTATTTTTGTTTCATCAAAGGGAAATGAAGCATTTTTCCTTCTACGCCTTTTTTTTTCATTTGGCATTTAAACTAATTTCGCCCTCCTGTTTTTGTGGAGGTTTTGTGAATGAATTAATTTGTCCTACCAACTTTTTTTTATTGATGGTTTATGAAGTGTTTTTCCCAACTCACTCAAAATGTCAGAAACATGATACGCCACTTTTTTCTTGCCTTATTGAATTTAATTAATTTATATTGAATACAAAACAAAGAGCACATAAAACTTAATTTACTTATAAAATTTCAAAAAAATTGGTTAATAAACAAAGAAGTTATGATCATTTTTGTTAAAATTTATACTTTAAACAGCTCTCCTGAACAATTAGCCAAATGGCGTATCATTCGTTTTGCCTTTCCACCGTCGATATGTATGTATTTACAAAAAAAAAAGTATTTAAGTATGTTTATCTTTTGTCTAGTATCTATAGTAGAAGCTTTGCTTAGTTTGGGGGTTTGTGTGAATTTGTGAGAGTTCTGAAAAATCATTGTTTCTATGCAACAGCTACAAGATAAAAACAATGATTGATAGCTTACCTAATACATGGTAGAGTCCTTACAAAAAACTTGATTCGTACATAAAGAACCTATATACATACACATCTACGCATTTAGGCAACCTTATTACCCTTGCCTTAAAACACATTTTCCAATAAAGACATAGTTTGTTTGTGTGTGATGAGTATAAAACCTTCTTTGATGGACGTGTGGGCGTAGAAACTTAGTGTACAGTAATTGAGATGTGTTACGTAGGTACTAAAAAAGTAGTACCTTTGTACTGGCTTTATATGTTTTGCCTTGGTACTTTTTGTTGAATTTGAAAATCTTTATTGAAGACCATATTGTAAGTTGGCTCGATCATCTGACTACTTCCGTGGGGCGAAGTAGTTATAGTTATGGCTGCTTGTAAAGGTTTTGAGTTCGATCTGGTCTGGGTGTTTTCTACGTAAGTGTACCTATGTATTTACAAAAAAGTATAAGAATGTTTGTCCATTGTTTAGTACTTATAATTAGATCAACTTAGAATCTGTTTAGAGTTTAGTGAGTTTAGAGTTTTTCCTATTGCCTTCTAAACTTATTTTAAACAAAGTTCCTAATTTAAAAGTAATAAAAAAAAGAATTTGGCGTGTTAAACAAAATCATAAAAAAAAATCGTTGTAATATGTCAAAGTTGACAGGTTACTTTGACCTTTCAAGGTTTTATTAGAAATTAATATAAAAACCTGATTCACCACATTCCTGTATTTGTCACAATGATTAGCTATACTTAGTAATTTTATTTGTATTATTAGATTATCTTTTTGACGACCTCTGTGGCGTAGTGGTTATATAACATGACTGCTACGCAGAGGTCTCTGGTTTGATTCCCGCTCAATGCAAATCTTTGTGTGCATAAACATGATTGTTTGCCGTTGGTCTGGGTGTTTTCTATGTATAATATGTATGTATTCACAAAAAAAAAAGTATTTTAAGTATGTTTATTCGTTGTCTAGTGCCCATAGTACAAGCTTTGCTTAGTCCGGGACTAACCCCCTTACTTATAAACGCCTCTTAAATTTAATCCCTGTTTAGCGAGATTTTTTATTACGAAAACCAACCTTATACCAAACAACGTAAGAGCTTAGGCTAATTAATCAATTGACTAAAATTTAAGAATTTTTTTATGAGTAAGGGGGTAAGTGGCGATGTGTGAATGAGTGTGGATTATTTTTTAAATTATTACTACATGGAATTTTGGCTGTTAATAAAATAATAAACTGACTTCATGGTGCAGCAGTCGGGCTTTTGAAACCCTCCTTCATTTTTTAGCGACATATAAATTATTGTCCTGACTCTGTAAGTTTTTTGGGTCCGTTAAATTTATATTCGCAAAGTTTCTGCGATACAAGTTGTGATTACACTAAGCAGTGAGTGAATTGTCAAGCGAGGACTTTCAGATAGAAAATTCCAACACAAAAAAACATGTAGGCTCAACACAATAACTAATTACACAAATAACTATCTTGGATCTAGTAGGATTCAAACCTGCACACGGCAGCTATGTACAGGTGAGGTAAATCCAGGATTACTTTATTTATACTATAAGTACTAGCTAATGCCCGTGGCTTCACCCGCGTGGTATTAGGTAGCTTAAATGTTATTCTACACCCTAATCTACCTATATTCATCAAAAACCATTCAGTAGTTTTTGTGTGAAAGACAAACAAACATCCATCCATCCACACATCCTCACAAACTTTTGCATTTATAATATTAGCAGGATAGAAGGAAGATCTCGTATACAATTAATACCACAATAAATAAATTAATCTCCCATATTCATACGTCGGTCTTTCTAAAGGTGTGGCCACACAACATTCCTTTGCCTTTCGCTTTGACCTGTTGTTGGACAGACTATAAATACACGCAACTGACACGCACTTTGTATCCTCTTTGATTGCTTTAAACGATAATTATGTAGGTACAGGTATGGGGCTTTTAGTCGATTAGATTTTAGTAAGTATTTATTTGTTTTAAGGTTTGGTTACATTTGAATAAAGAAAATAACAAATTACACGTTTAAGGAGTTAACTTATCACAAAAAAAAGGGATATATAATTTTTTCCCCGTTTGTCCGTCCATGCCAGAAACAGAACTCTATACTTTTATCTAAAGCTTCGACTGCCTGTGTACTGCACTAGTTACATTAAGAAACAAATTGTTATGTCCTATAGCCCTGCTATTTCTCTAGAATCTATCACATAAACACAGTTCTTTAACATTTTCATCCCACTAGTTAGACGTGGGTGAAGCGGGTATCAAACGTAATGTGTAGAGGCTTACCACCAGTAACTTGTTAGTACGGCCTAAAAAACTATTAATTTAAACACACAGATAACATATTCACAACACAGTATAGTAAAAATCTCACGCATAGTCATGTAAGGTGTTGCAAAACAGATCTATAGGTCAATGCTGTCTTCATTACCACACCCTTAAAGCGATCCGCCATGACACTTGCAAGCTTATATTAAGCCTTATTTAATCTACTTTATTTAAATATACTTGGCTTAATTCGTATTAATTAGAGCATTGAAAACTTATTTTTTTATAAAGAAATCACGTGGGGCTTTGGCATCTTATAATTTGTTTCTGAGGATAAAACACGCGGTGCAATTAAAAACGCGTTTTGTATTTCTTTAACATAAACTTTTCGGGATTTTGGTATCGGTAATTATAAGTAGTAGAATTTACCATAAAGCGAGACACTTATTGATTTCGTGACAATCAATAATAAAGAAACCAAAATAATTACCTTTTATTTATAGGAAGGTTTTGTAATTTATAGCCAAGTTTTTGGTATTGGCAAGGCTTTTTTACTAGTTTCCAAATAAACAGATACCTTTCATTATCGATTAACTTCCTTTTTTAAAGCATTGTGAAACATACGACTTCTCTCATATTCTTACTTCTACCTATTAGGGAAAAGCTTTAAGGTGTCAGTAGCGCTTTAGCATTTTATATAATAAGTTTAGAGAAAATTAGATTTCTGTTTGGCAATATTTGGCCTTTCTGTATTTCAAACATTACTCGCTCACTACCTGTTAAATAGGTACTTTTTCGTTTTCCTTTTCATAAAATACCACGACAAACGATTAAGACTTATTATTACCTGCTTAAGAGTTTCTCATGCGCTTTTTGTATAGCCCATAATAATAGTGACTTTATTACGCGAAACGTATAGCAATAAAAAATAAGTTCAATTGATTACAAAGTAAAACACTATTATTTTTACTATAACAATACTATAGAACCAATCATCGTATTACTTTCTAAGCAATAAACAACGCAACAGGTTGGAAGTACTTAAAAACAAAAGCGTTTCTGAACGTATACGAAGATGGCTGACAGTGAAAGTGGCGCGAACATGAGCAATCGAACATCGAACGCTGTTTTAAAATATTGACACATAAATCAGGACCGATTGGAATTTGAATTAATGCGTGTGATTTCTTACTTAGCAACCATTTATTCTCACTGACATTATCTATTAATCAAACGTGCTTATTACTGTTGAAACATATATAATATCACAGTATAAACATTCTACCATTCTGTTTTATTTTTTTAATCATTTTTATATACTCTGATAAAAATTTTCAAGTTTACGTAACCATGGTATTTCATAATGTTATCTGCTATTTTAATCAACTTACCACCGGCCTCGGTAGCGCAGTAGGCAGCGCGTAAGTCTCATAATCTTAAGGTCGTGAGTTCGATCCTCACCCGGGGCAATCTTTTTGCCCTTTTTTATTTTGTTAACTTCCTTTTAAAACTCTTTTCTCGCAACTTATTCACAACAACGAGGTTGTTAGAACCTGTTTAACGGTATTTCTGTGTTGCAACTATCAATCTATACGCACCTGGCGTTCGTTGCGAAATTCTAACGTGTATGCAAATCCCATCAGCTTAAACAATGAAATGTCTTTGGCGGCCGACCCACGTCTGTATAATAGTATCGGCGATTGTTTACATTCATAAATAGTAATAAGAGCAGTTTCTATATGTAATTATGTTGCTACTTAATTTCACAACGGACATACCGCGGTTCGCCGCAATATGTGCGACATTTCAAGACCAGTTATAATTTTATGTCAGCGCCATCTGTTGACAAGTAGCGTAAATATTATGTCAAGCTGTTTTTAATTAAAAGTGCTGATTAAATTATTCTTTCAATTTAATTACAGCACTTATTAAAAATAATTTAAATTGAAACAATAATTTAATTAATTTTATTATAATAATTTGTTTTATTTCGATTACAGGTCGAAATTGGAAGGGGACATTACAAGGATGTAAGTTTTCTAGTATCTTTATTAATCGTGAAAATAAATAAAGTTAATGTAAAAATATGCTTTATTTCTAAAGGGTTAAGGTTTAATTTTAAAATGATTTTTTTTCCTTATATTTACATAACCATGTGTTCTAGGTTTACATTGAATACTACATGTAGGTAACAATGAACTTATTAGTTTTTGCAGTAATAAGACAACCAAATACAGCATATACAAAGTCATTTAAGGTCATATACCATTGTGTTTAGAAATACATGTTTTTTTTTATTTTAATAAAAGTTTTTGAACACTTTTAGAGAATGGATAAAAGTAATTTACAGTGCTTATGTAAGTAAGTCTTAGTGTCGGTAAGGCGGTAAGTTAAGCGGCGCTTAAACTAGAAATTCTCATTTAAGCGCCGGTTTACTTTAACAGACGTTTGAGTATTCGGCCGTTAGGTCTGTTTATCGGCCTTGAATTATAAACGTTCTACTGCTAGCACAAGGCTCGTTCTTAAAAAGAATCTTAGCATACAGCCGGCATGCTGGCATTAGGTTTTGCGTAAAACATTTAATTTTCTTCATATATACTATGTATCTGTACCACCATACAGCGCGTAGTTTATTAAGTACCAGTTCTTAGTCTCTTTCTATGACCTCGTAGAGTTGCAATTTGGTACTAGTTCGTCATTGGATATGGTTGTATTAGTTGGTCACTACACGGACAACTGAACGAGACCTATAATAGTAGGTGGTATCTTCCAGAGAGGGGTTGAGAAACGATCCTTAGAAAAGACGAGCACTGTCAATACCTGTCTTTTCTAAGGATCGTTATGCATAGCGTCTCTATGTACCTCTGAAATGAATTTAATAAATATTCACGGACATCTTTACACAGCGCCACCTGTTCCCAAAGTAAGCTAGGCTTAATCTGCTTGTTTTATGGGTAACAGAACAACGGATATTAGTACTTTATACTTTTTTTTGTAAATACATACATATTATACATAGAAACACTCAGACCAATGCAAATAATCGTGTTCATGCACACAAATATTGGCATTGAGCGGGAATCGACCCCGAGACCTCTGCGTAGCAGTCATATTACGAGTATATAACCACTATATGCCGCAGAGGTCGTCGGTCACCTCTACAGTAACAAAGCATGTATTTATGTATGTATATTACAAGTGTTACTTATTTTTATTGAATATAAATCGATATAAAAAGTGAAAGTACACGTAGTTACGCCTACTTGAACATTAACGTTATAAAACTCAAGAATTTAATTATGTATTCGTGTACAGATAAAAATGATATAATAATTATAATTTTATGACGACCTCTGTGGTTTAATTGATGGTCTATGTATTAAAATATTTGTAGTGTGATTGAACATAAATGTTTGCATTTGTCTTGGTGTTTTGTGTTGGTAATAAAGGGAAGTAGGTGGCAGAACCGTAGTATTGTCGTTTGACAGTTTGATATGTCAGTTGTCATTTATTTGACATTCACAGTTGCTTGTGTGTGACAGTGGAGCGAAGAGACAAACAATATTATGCCGATGAATTAATATTGAAATTTTCTTCTGTACTTATCAAGTTTACGTAATAGAAATCAGATTAGTTTTCTTTCGAATTTTAAGTTTTTAGTAAGGGATCGAGCATTTTCTCTTATAAAACTTACTAGCTGACCCGTGCCCACTTCGTTAAACCGCGGAAAACCGCGTCACTTTTTTAAACGTGATACTATATAGCCTATGACACTCCCCGATAAATGGACTATTGTAAGTTTTAAAATCGGTTCAGTAGATCCAGAGCTTACCCCCCTTCAACACACATGCTTTACCTCTTTATAATATTAGGATAGATTACTCACTCTACCTTGCCATTGGCAGATTCATTAGGGAATGACGGAGCCTCTAAAAAAAAGTAAGAAAATCCAAAGGCTTATAATATATAAAATCTTTCTTAAATAAATAACAGACCCATCATAACACTCGTATAATAAGTAATTAAATAGTTGAAAGTAAAGATCAAAACGTGTGCGTAGAACGTATTATTTGTATAACCTTTGTTACTTCAACCTTTGATCTAACGGCCATATTGCTTCATCACAGGTATCTGTGATGTAACAAGAGGTTCGGTTCCCGCTTAATGCTAATCTTTGTGTGCAAGAATATCTACATTTCCATTGATTTGGGTGTTTTCTATGTTATCTTTAAAAAAAAAATTAAATCGGTCCAGCCGTTTTCGAGGAATCAGGTAACAAACACAAAAAAAAATACAACCGAATTGAGAACCTCCTCCTTTTTTTGAAGTCGGTTAAAAAAAGTGAAGTATTTTATCCGCAGTCTAGCAATTATACTACATGCTCTGCTTAGTTTGAGACGAATTAGCCTTGTGTAAATATGTAAGGTATATTATTATAATTTCCCTTAGTCAGGTATCAGGATAGCCACATTTTGAGCTGAATAAGTGACACCGTATATTATTATTCTTACTACATCAATAAACCAAAAAAAGTCCGGAAATACAAGAAATTGTAAGTAATACAATAACTAAAGCAAAAATCTACAAAACTACATAATTATTTCGTGCAATTCAAACATATTACGACAATTCAAGACAATTGTATAAACTATAACAACAATAAGGTTGAATAGCCAACTGGAGACCTTTTTACATTATCAACAGTTAGCCAATAAGACTGGGAATTCTCACGCCACGCCATGCTTACATCGTCACAATAAACTTAAAACTATGGGCTTCTTGTGAAATTATACAGATATTTAATCTGCATTGCTAATTTATGATTATGTAATGAAATTCTTCAACACTTACAAAGCCATCTAGTGCCAAATTACCAAAAGCTTGTATTATAAAGTACAGTAGATAACTGCATGTCAATTCTCGTTCCTTAGAAACGTTAAAAATAAAGTTAATTTAACTTTTAGTTGTCAAATTGTGACACAATAGGTATTCTTGTATTTATAATTTAAAATCTTTTCAAAATCTTTTTAAAATCTTGTAATTTTCGCGCTAAAATGAGTATTTTTGTCATTATGAAACGTCCAAAACCTTTGCGTTTATTTTAGGAGCGGCAGTGCGCATGCGCGAGGGAAGCGTAACGAGCGGGAAAAACAAGTTAGGAAATCGCATTATTACATTCAAAGACCCTGATTTTCATATATTTTTTTCTTAGAATAGAAGTTTACGGAACTTATAATATTTTAATTTACCGAAGATAATTTCCTGTAGTTGATTTATATATTAATGTTTTATTTCTGTATATGGAGTCTTAGAAAATCTAATAAAATTTCCAATCTTTTAAATTGCAAACCGTAAACTGGCAACTCTGTTATTTAACTCTTTCTTGCCATTTAACCTAATTTTTACTTTTTCTTTACCGGACAAGAATACCACTTTGGATTAATTAAAAATAAAATTTAAAAAAATTAAAAATTAAGTTAAATTAAATACTATGTTTCGAGAATTGGCCTGCTGATTAACATAATATTCAAAGTTTTGTTTTATTAAAACACTAGCTGACCCGTGCCCACTTCGTTGGGCGGCGAAAAAAACGCCTCCTTTTGTTTAAACATATTTCATTACTGCTCCACTCCTATTAGTCATAGCGTGATACTATAAAGCTTATAACACTTCCCGAAAAATAGACTAAGTATCCAAAATAGAAAGAAATTTTATATTGGTTCAGTAAATTCAGAGATTACCCCCTACAACGTCAAAAACACACAAACTTTACCTCTTTATAATATTATTAAGTATAGATATATAGGAAACAGACCTACTCAAACAGTAATGTTCATGTACAATTGCACACAAATGTTTTAGTTGTGCTAGGATCGGATCCGTTTCATACGTGTCCCATTGACTACGCGCTCATTTTTTTTATCAAATCGTCGATCCACCTCGAGAGAGGTCTGCAAGCTCTGCATATTTATCCAGAATTTCCCTACTTCTATATACATCTATATCATATAGCATACAATAATATTACATACTTACCATACCATATGCTACTTTAAACGCCCAATCCTCGCTATGTCAGTTAGATTGTCTCCCCCAGTATCCAACCTCATTTAAGATCCGACCACGAAAGTAGTACCTCTTTTGATTATCCTTTGTAAACTTTAGGTATCACATAGACAACAACCAACAAAAAGGCATTATATCTACAAAGAAAGAGAAAAACAAATAAGTTTCTATTCCGCGACAATTTTGTCATAAAATAATAAAGAGAGTTAATGTGTATGTTTGTAATGTCATTATAAACATTGTAATTGTCTTTTGTATTCAAAGAAACATAATAAAACACACAGGTTACGCAATTTCGGACAATAACCAATACAATGACTCTCAGGAGATAAATAAATATTATGTCTTATTGGTGATCAAAACTACTTCTTCCTACTTTTTCTTACTACATAGTATTAAAGAGCGTTTATAGGGCTCACTTGCGCCGACAATAGAAAAAAAACATAATTCGCAAATAGGATAAATAATGCAAAATGTTGGTAACGAAGTCTTGAGAAAAGGCAACAAAGTATTTGTTTATCACACTCTCAACACTTTAAATGTTTTTGGATTAATTAATTTTCGCATTCGAATGAGGCTCTTTCTTTATCTAACCATCCGGTCAACGCTAAGGCAGAAGAATAAAGATTTTGTAAAAAATATCTGTACGGCAATATAGGAATGTTACTGCTATTATAAATGGGAAAGTTTATGACAAGAGATAATGAAGGAAGAAAGAAGTCCACTAACTGTAATTTAAAAATAAATTTCTTTTAATCATAACGTATTTATCTAATCTTTGCTATCATTTTCTTTTTTATATGTACGCTTTTATCAACAACGCGATCTTTTTAATCTAGATTCCAAGTTATTTGATAAATTTGTATAAAATAATTTATCTCAGTCACGATTTAAGTTTAACATTACCATAGTACAAAATGTGACATTACTTAGCACGTTCCGACCTTAGTATTATAAGTTCGTGTTTATACTTAACAAGGACGAGTTGCTTATCAGTTGTCAAACACTGATTTGTTAAAGATAACACTACGGAATGTCGAACATCTAAAAATGGGTGATCGCTTAGTTGTATTTCATCGAGCGTCTTATGCCCGATTTACACATCGACAAGTACAGTAGCGAGTTAAGTAGTATTTTAAGATTAAGTTGATTTAAATAGAGTTCCATCCTATTTTTTGGCGAGTTAAGTACGAAGTAGCCCCCTCTCTCGCGTCTCGCCAACTTAACTTGCCAAAAAATAGGATGGAGATCTATTTAAATCAACTTAATCTTAAAATACTACTTAACTCGCTACTGTACTTGTCGATGTGTAAATCGGGCATTAGTGCTTCGGAGGCATGTAAAAAGTAAGGGCGCCTTCAAATTTGCCGCTAATGCCCGATTTACACATCGACAAGTACAGTGGCGAGTTAAAAAAATAGACAGTTAAGTAGTAAGTAATAAGTAGTAAGTACAGTTCACACGTAGGCGAGTACAGCTCATAAGTTGCCGATCAGAGACGAAGACTAGTCGCGTCGTGCGTGCGTCGCCTGAGATTGTTTACGGTTATTTTAATCGATAAAATGGACATTGAACAATTGAATACCCATTTACGCGCTATTATACGAGAAATAGTATTAACACTGAACATGCAACACATTAAAAATGAAATTTTAATAAAAAGTATACTTAGAATAATAAAAAAATAAATATTCCTCACACTTTCACACAACGCCATCTAGTCCCAAACTAACCAGAGCTTGTACTATGTGTACTAGACAACGCATAAATATACTTAAATACTTTTATAAATAGATACACATTATACATAGAAAAACAGACAAAAATAAAAACAAAATTAAATACGACATTAGAACTTGTGAACTGTACAGTCACGAGCAATAATATGTACACATTTTCACATTTTGTAATACAGTTATCTAAAGTTCTGCTAATCCAAAATTGAATGTTCGAAGATTAGTTCAAAACTGTACGGAACCTCTTCTAAATTACGAAATAATTTTGGTATTCTAATGTCTAGATAAAGGTCCAGATAGTTTAAAAAATTTGACAATGTGTACATATTATTGCTCGTGACTGTACTAAACTCGCCCGTCTACACGGCGGGCGCCGCGAACGCCGAGCCGGCGGGGTGAGGGAGACGCGAGAGAGGGGGCTACTTCGTTCTTAACTCGCCGTAAAATAGGATCGAGCTGTATTCAAAACAACTTGATCGGCAACTTACTACTTAACTCGCTTTTGCCGTCCACACGCAAAAAGTGACTTAACTCGCCAATGATGCAAGTTAACTCGCTACTGTACTTGTCGATGTGTAAATCGGGCATAAGCGTCGCGCGGAGGCAGCGCGACTGCAGCGCTGCGGTCGCGCTGTTTTGTAAATTCATAGAGATAAAAAACGTGCGACTGCAGCGCTACGCCCGCGCTGCGTCCCCGCATTCGTTCATCGATTGACTAGTGTTGTTTAGAATACTTTTTCTTTTTAATAGTAACACTAAGAGCAGTGTATTTTCGTCTGAGTCCATCGTAAAACTAAAACACAACACTACCATTCTCAAACCTAGCGACGGCAGCGCGACCGCAGCGCTACAGTCGCGCTACCTCCGCGCGACACTTAGCGGCAAATTTGAAGGCGCCCTTAAGCTCGATTTACGCATCGACAAGTACAGTAGCGAGTTAAGTAGTAAGTTGTTGATTAAGTTGATTTCAATAGATCTCCATCCTATTTTTTGGCGAGTTAAGTTAAGCGAGACGCGAGAGAGGGGCCTACTTCGTACTTAACTCGCCAAAAAACCTTTATGGGGACGTCGGTCCACCTATCTGGGGGACGTCCTACACTAAGTTTGCCAAGTCGCGGTCTCCACTCAAAATGATACATTTATACTTAAAGAACGTGATATTTTATTTTACAATATATTGTTATTTTTGCCACTTTTCTTAGTAAGACGAGGACAAAACCCATATAAATGTATTACAAGATCAAATTATAAGGTCTTTTATATACTTCAGTGTAGGTCATTGACAATTTACTTATTATGTCATATTTAAGAAACAGTTTATTTCCTTATTTTTATAATGGAATCTGAAAATATTAAGATGTTATTTGGAAAATCAAGTTTTTGGGTGGCGATATTATTTATATTTAGCTGTCGTAAATAATGACTAAAGGAGAGACGCATTCTCAATCCATTTCAACTAAAACTAAGTCTACCAAGGAGTGTTAATTATTTATGTATTATTGTATGTATTATTCCTTATACATTACACGCCATCACGCCATCTTACCCTAAACTAAGACTGCTTTTACTTTGGGGTGTTAGATAACGAATAATCATACATATAAACTTTTTTTTTAAAATTTACGTGTTATACTCAAGCCTTAGAGCTTTGCGTAAAATTGAATGAGATCCTTTCTTGTAGTAGAAAATTATTGGACTCTTTATGTACCTATATTGAATTTCAGATGTTACGTAAAAAAACAATAAAAAAAACATAAGATATAATACATAATTATAACAATAAAAACTAATTGAATAATCACGAATAAAATATTTTACATAAAATGTAAATTAAACTACATTTACGCATACAACAAATGGTTATACTATATCTTAAAGTTATTTAAGTTATAACTCGTAAACATTAAGATGCACATAAAAGTTTTACTTGTGTAACTCAAGTTAACAACCTTCTGAAGAACGAGGGCTATTAAAAACCTTTTTTACATCATCATAACAGCCTATCAATGTCTCTTTCAGTGATAAAAGGAAACTTTAGCTAAACACTTCATCGGTTAAACACGGTTTGGTCCTCCAAGCTGAAATAACGGGGTGTTATAGATTTACCCCCTTACTCATAAACGCCTCTTAAATTTTAGTCAATTGATTAGCTTAAATTCTAACGTTTTTGTTTGGTATAAGGTTGATTTTACTAATAAAAATATCGCTAAACAGTGATTAAATTTAAGAGGCGTTTATGAGTAAGGGGGTTAAAGGGTATGTTTGTGAGTCTCTGGCATCGTACGATCATGAATCATGTTACACGGACACGTTTCCTCGACATCCTCGCCGACTATTGCAGCGACAAGATGTGTCGCGCGCATCAACCCTCAGACTCGGCACCACGTATGTAGGCATCATGTTACGATTACGGTGCCGCAGAAATGTTTGACACTTGAATTGATGAACCGATTTTGTTTTTTTATGGTATGTAAATTAGTGTTCTAAAATGTCATTACCGATCCATTATTAGGTAGGGTAAGGTTGCGACTATTGGACCACTTAATTTTAAACAGACCTGGTATCTAAAATAGAGCCTGAAATAAAACAAAATATGTGTGAACGAGTAGTCTGTATATTCAATTATAGGTAACTAACATAATTAAGTTAATTTTATTATGTATATAGTCACAAAAGAAGAAAATAAAACTTTGTGGTGGTTTCCTTGTTTGAACCACCGTCTCTTTCATCGGACCACTTAGTTGCTATAATTGGACTTAGGGCATTATAGGTGGCTGGTCCATTCGAGGGAAATGTAAAAAAAATCATAAAGTAAAATATTTTTCTTATCATATTTCTTTTGCTTTCGAAAATAAATAGATAGTTACATTAGTTAGTCGATTCTAATTATATTTTTTTATTTGGCATGCAAAATCACAAAAATATTTCGGGTTCGTAAAATCTTTCTTTAACGTTGCTTTTGGCACTCGAAACATTCTGATAACCTCATTCCATCCAACTACTTTTTTCCCTAAGCTAGTTTCATATTTGCCTCCCTCTCCCCCTCTTTTTGCCATGCTAAAATAAAAAGTTTTTTTTTTTAAATAACACACATTATAGGAGTTGCCATGATTGGACCGGTTCAATAAAAGAGCATCGTGCCAGTCCATTGATAGAAACTCACTAACATCCACTGAAATATTTATTTAAAAAAAAAGTAGCATGTTACTCAACAAAAATAAACGGTAGTAAGTATTCGTAATTAGTTTACTATACTAGTAAAAACAATCACATTAAAACAATTAATATAACAGTACTTACATGATATTATTTGCCGCGTAAAAATTATATTCGAGGTCCGAGAAACAAAGCGAAGTACGTCCATCCCTCATGCTGCCTGCTGCGGCACTGGCGTTTGGGGGGTGGTGTGGGGGGTTGTAAAGCTATCGTTTCGATGCAAATATCGGGTTCAAATATGAATAGATCGCGAAATATTGAAGTGGTCCAAACAAAGCGCTAGTCCAATGATCGCAACCTTACCCTACTATTTTACTTTTTAGATTTTTTCAACTGTTTTTTTTTGTGTTGTTAGTTTAATGCTTGTCTATGTACCTTGTAGACGTAGCCGAGTTAAAAAAAGAGTGTCATTATATTAAGGAGACTATAGACTTCTCAAATCATATCGATAATGATCTCAATGATCCGGTAGCAAATCGTCATTGTATCATTAACACCGATCATCATCTATCATACTATACCAAATCGGTAAGTACTTGCAAAGATATAGCGTAAAATTTGCCCTAAAGCAACTTACTACTTAACTCGCTACTGTACTTGTCGATTTGCAAATCGGGCTTAAGACTGCTGAACATAGGCACAATAACATAAGTCTAGTTTAAGCATTTCTACTGTGCACGATCTTGTGATGGAAGAAGGTGCCTTTAATTTTACAAACAAACAAACAAAAATTCATTTATTTACATAAGATACAACGGCATCGTTAATGAAAGTTGTTTTATAGTGATCACCTATAATGCTCGTCTAACTTAATGGCTAAGTTTACATGCTTTTGACAGCTGACTGCAACATCCATACTTTTCGATTATTTTCTTAACTTTATGGGTAAAAAAATGAAAGCTTATGTAATCCAAAAAAGGTAAAACGACTATAATTTACGATGCTAACCATATTAATTGTGCTTATTAAGTTAATACTGTTTAATATGTTTTCTTCTAATCATTCCATCCGTCGGTCACCAAGACTTCAAAGTTCCGTCGCGTCGTACAGAAACAGGCATCCCACACTAAATGGTCAGTTGTAATTTTACATTATAAATCTTATAAGATATCATCGTTTGCGGTTTTCTTTTAACTCACAAAACTTGCCGGACTGGTTAACAGTGAAATTTGCCGTTTCACCAAATTTTAAAAAAGAGCAGGTTTTATTAAATTTAAGAAATGAAATTGTTTAAAAAAAACATTTTTGTGCAATGACTGAGTAAAAATATTTACATTCCGTGACCACCTTTTCTTGAGTCTATACTTACTCATGAGGGGAAGAAGCTTGCAGAGATAATAATTATGAAAACATAAAGTTTTTTTTAACGTACTTATTTTAGTCACAAATAACCAATTTTGTCACTAAAGGCTGTCAGTGTCACAGGCGTGTTGGACTCGATTCGACTAAAACTACACGGTGATCATCCTAGTTGATGTTTAATCCGATCGAATTCGACCATTTAGTTTCTATTTCAGCCACAAAATCAATCTAAATTAGTGTTTTGATTTTTATCACTTCACATTAAGTCATAGCACTTCGGACTCTGGCAGAATTGTCGACATCGGCATAGTTTGCCATATAAAAGAAAGAAGTAGAAGAAGATCATCCTAGTTGTTATAGATTGCCATAGTTCAGAAAAAGCCTTTAAGTTGATCTTAATAAAACTTACAATCCTCATTGCCATTAATTCCTGGCATTCAACTACTAGTTCACATTGAGTAACATACACAACTTAATGCAAGAAATTAAAACAAATATCACATGAGCTTAAACAGAGCGAGTATGCTATATCACTATTCAACTTAGTGTAATGTTAGCAACGTAGGTGCAACAACGACCTTGTACAAATGAGGTTGTATACTTGTAGTGTGGGATGATCATTGTTTGACTCAAGCGTCAAACACAACCTACTGACAGAAGATCTTGTCAAATATTATCATAGTACGAGTATAACCTTCGTGGTTGAGTCAATGTTTTTGTAAGCACTTGGGTATTGCCTATGTTAAAAATGACTGGTATTACTCGTATATATCTATGATGTTTAAAGCTCGATTTACAAATCGACAAGTACAGTCACGAGCAATAATATGTACACATTTTCAAATTTTCTAAACTATCTGCACGTTTATCTAGACATTACAATATCAAAATGAATTCGTAATTTAGAAGAGGTTCCGTACAGTTTTGAATTAATCTTCGAATTTTCAATTTTGGATTGGCAGAACTTTAGATAACTGGTTTACAAAATGCGAAAATGTGTACATATTATTGCTCGTGACTGTACAGTAGCGAGTTAAGTAGTAAGTTGTTGATTAAGTTGATTTAAATAGATCTCCATCCTATTCTATTTTTTTCGACGAGTTAAGTTGGCGAGACGTGAGAGATGGGGCTACTTCGTACTTATCTCGCCAAAAAATAGGATGGGCATCTATTTAAATCAACTTAATCAACAACTTACTACTTAACTCGCTACTTTTCTTGTCGATGTGTAAATCGGGCTTAAGGTAAGTAATTATGTGTGGCTATTAGTGAGTGTTCTAACTTTAATGTTTTAGAAATACTGTTTTTTTTTGTTTTGTTTATGTTATACAGATTTTGATGCAGAATATAAAAAATCATATTCGAATAGGTACATAGAATTACAGCGTGTAAATCGATGTAAATTTCAGCCCAAAGAAGACAATGCAAACACATAATATGTATTTGCTGTTTTATTAACTAAACGAAAACAATTTGCGGTTTCAATGTTTGTAACTTGGACAGTCATCGTTTTTCTGTGACAGAGACAGGCAGAATTTGTCGGCATTGACGTAGATAGTCGTTAAAAAGAAAAAGTAATTGCCTTGAATTTACACAAATTGTCGTGCATATTGTAATTGTTTATGACATAATTGTGTTTTTTTTTCGATAAATAAAGCTATTGCAAAGTGATGATTAAATCACGACCACTCTGCGATAGGTTCTGACAGCAAAGGCACAACTTTAAGTGTTACCAATATGCAGATGTTTATAACAACAAATTTTGATTACCTTGCTCGCCTTCTATAAGTACTGTCTTAACTGGTCATTGACGTAATTTTAGAATAGCCATTTAAAAAAAAAATATGCAGATGACATTTGTCAAAATTTCGCCGTCCCTGACATTATTTCATAACCTGTCAGTGATTAATCATTTAAAAGGGACAGGTAAATGCCCGTACATGCTTTTCTCCTTACATAAAAAACACAAGTAACTGACCGGTTACGTATTATAAGCGGTTCGCTATGCACGTAATTATTATCTCAAAAATTATTTTACGCTCAGAAAGATGAACGAAATATGCGGAAATGTACACCGTTCATTATTGGATATAGAATTTTAATAGCTAGTTAATAATTAGTTTAATTAACGTATACATACGTCGTGAATTTCTTATGAGTAAGTACTTAATAATTATCAAACGTACTTTTTAAAAAATTTGTTAGATGGCAGAAAAGTAAAAGTTTACTTTCGATTATTTTGTTTTATGAGAGCTTAACTATAATTTAAATATAAGTCTCCGTGTGCTGACGGAGTAATTATACAATATGCCACCATCCCATCTCATCCCATGGGTGTCGTAAAAACCGACTAAGGTAGTATTCGTAAATGTTATCTTTACGAAATAAAAAGAAGGAAAACTTGAAATTAAAACCTATACCAATCCGTCTGATTAGTAGGCCAAGTATCCCTCCGTCACGGGAGGAGGCCCGTCCCTGCAGTGGGAGATTAATGGACTCTTATGATAAATACCACGCTAGCCAGGTGGTATACTGCAGAGTTTCATGTGAAGTTTTTCCTGTATAGTCTTATTCCGTGCGATGAGCTAGGGTGGTATCACTTATTCTTACACCATCAACAGAGACATTGACCTAAGTAATTTAATGCTTACCTACATACATACATAACGCCTTCTCCTAATGGGTGTAGGCAGAGTAATTTAATATTAAGTACAATTACAAAATAGGTATGTATCTAATTCATAGTGAGTATGACAGCTGTCACATAATTATGTGAAATGAATGTTTATTGTGAAATTAATTATTTGTAATGTTGCTACATGATAATAGTATTGTATTATATAGCACTGTAGGTAATTAGCTAGTGAATCAAGCGAAGGCCTTTTGTGAAAGATTTATACGATTGTTGTATTCTTATCTATACTTCTACACTGTATAATATTAGATAAAGTTTGTTGTAAGTTTGTGACGTTGTAGGTGGTAATCTCTGGATCTAATGAACCGATTTTAAAAAAAAATTCTGTGTTGAATAGTCCTTTATCGGGGAGTGTCATAGGCTATATAGTATCACACTATGACTAAAAGGAGTGGAGCAGTAATGAAATATGTTTAAAAAAAGGACGCCGAAGTGGGCCCGGGTCAGCTATGTAGTTTGAATAAATAATACTTAAACTTACTGCCAAAAGACTTCCAACATTTGGGCAACAGTTAAATATGTGATTGATTTTTTATCTTATAATTTTTCTTTCTTTTCAAATCAAATCAAATCATTTTATTTTTGCAGAAAACACTGTTATAATGGTGTTACATAATGTAGGTACATGTTTCAAGTGTATCTACCGTGAGGCATGCAAAATGTATACAATTATAGCTACAACCAAGATTGACATTAAAACCAGTAAACATACAACGGGTATTTAGTCTGAACGGCCCAAAGTGAATGGCCCGCGGGCCATTCGACCGTAAACAAAAATCGTCTACGTTCCAATGGACCGGTGATAAAATTTTGTAAACAAATTCATTGTCATAAAAATTGTCATGTACATTCGGGTTCAAAAGTTAAACTAAAAGATTTTAAATGTTTCAGATTCCAGACCGGTCCATTGGAACGTAGACGATTATTGTTTACGGTCGAATGGCCCGCGGGCCATTCACTTTGGGCCGTTCAGACTAAATACCCATACAACAAGTCATTAAAAATTCAAATGACAGTAATGTCATTATTATTATTTTGTGAAATTTAATTTTAATAATAAAATAAATAAAAAAATGTCCCAAACTAATGCAAAGTTAAATTAAAGTTATAAAATTAAGTAATAATTCATAGTAATAAAATAATTGTAATGTCATTCTCATATCCTTCAATACATTATTTCAAAATTTATCATTTAAATAATCATTCAAGCTGTAATAACATTTGTCGACTAAAATGCTCTTTACATTTTTCTTAAATAATAAAATATTCATTGCCCTTATTGCCTTAGGCAATTTATTGAAAATTAATGGTGCCATGTGAAATACACTTTTGTGCATTAAAGTTGTATTAGTGTGTCGTATACAAAGGCGAAATTCGTCACGTTGGGGCCTATTACTAACCTCCGAGGCTAATGTAAATAAGTTTACATTGACCTTAACAAATGTTGCGACCTCGTAAATATATATGCTTGGAAAAGTTAGGATTTTGTACTCCCGGAAAAACGGTTCACATGTCTCAGTCATCTGAAGCCCAAACATCGCTCGTAGGCACCGTTTTTGTGCTTTAAAGACCAAATCAATGTCAGTCGAGTTTCCCCAAAAAATCACACCATACCTTAGGACAGAAGCAACCAAGCCATGATATGCAGTCAACAAGGTAGCCACACTTGAAATCTGTTTCAGTTCATGTAGCGCATAGACCGATTTATTAATTTTCGATTAAGATCTCTGTGATGCCCTGTGTCGCAGGGACTTTTAAAAGCCTTAATATAAAAAACACGAAATATCCTCCTCAGCAAGGCATTACAGTTGGACTGACTCAGGATAATTTATGGATCAATTTGGCTACAAATAATTGTCCGTGTGGTGACGGAGAGTAAGAATACAATATGTCACTACCCCATCTCATCCCATGGGTGTCGCAAAAACCAACTAAGGGACTATCCGTAAAAATAAGGGAAACTTGAAATTAAACCCTAGCCAATCCGTCTGGCCAGCGTAGTATTAGTAGGCCAAGTATACCTGCAGTGGGACATTAATGGGTTGTTATGATGAATTCTCATTAAAGCATCTTCTCTGCTTGCCCCAACAATGTCTATACTTAAAAGGGAAAGTCTAAACAATTAACATGTCTGCTGTACGTAGAATAGTTAGCGCAATATTGTTGTGGAACAAGTGAACAGGTTGTACTTAAGATATTATCTTTCGCGCTGATATATCTTAAGTTAAGCAACCGTTTTAAAGACAAGTAGCTATGACAATGCCGTTTGTTTGGTTAAAGGAATGCTTTGACAAGCTGTGACGAAAATAATATGGCCCTATAATTAACAGCCCATTAATGTCCCACTGCAGAGACGGGCCTCCTCCCGTGACGGAGGGATACTTGGCCTACTTATACCACGCTGGCCAGACGGATTGGTATAGAGTTTAATTTCAAGTTTTCCTTCTTTCTATGTAAAGGTAATATTAACTGATAGTCCCATGGTCGGTTTCTACGACACCCATGGGATGAGATGGGGTGGTGACATATTGTATTCTTACTCTGTCACCACACGGATAAAATGGCCTTATGAATACTACAAATAATGTCAATGAGCAAGACAAATCGACTGGCCTTGGGTGTGTACAGGACTGGATCGAAAGGAGGCACTCTAGATGAATACCACCGCTATACAATACAAGAAAAATATAATATTTTTATAGAAGCTACTTGTTACGTAGTACGTGTGAATCGAGGACGTCCCTTTTTAAAATTCTTCCCCCTTACTCATAAACGCCTCTTAAATTTTAGTCAATCGATTAGCTTAAATTCTTACGGTTTTGTTTGGCATAAGGTTGGTTTTGCTAATAAAAATCTCGCTAAACAGTGACTAAATTTAAGAGACGTTTATGAGTAAGGGGGCTTATTCGTAACATGCTGAATGTTATATGTCAAACAGCCAATTCTAAAGAGGCCGTTCGAAAGAGGCACGACGACGTGGGCTTATTATTTCTCTAATCAGCAGTATGAAAAAGTTTGTGTTTAAATGAACGCTTGCTCGTCTCCTAACTTAAAACACCATCTTCTCTTTACTCATCTAATTAAAAGGAAAACTTTATAGTAATCCGTCTTGCTAGTTATTAGTAGGCTAAGGTCCTTTTCTTCTCAGGAAAAGGCCCTCCCTGCAATAGGACATTCTTGTGATATAATTATTAAGTAGTTACAGACCCTGCTATAATACATTGAAAAAAAGAAACGTAATTTAATAAGCTTTTGTCATTACCGTGGCTACTTCCATTCGGTAATAATTACGTAGCTCCAAAAAAACAAAATTCTTGGCATAATAAGTTTTCGTATGTCAACTATATGTAATACTTTTACAACATAAGTTATTAAATAAAATCTCATTTGTAACTTATAATGTACCATTTATTAGTTGCCATAGTAAAAGCTCTATTTGATTACATTATATTATTGACGTCAATAAACTATAACTATGCTATATAATGTTGAATGTTCGAATTTCAATTTCGACATCGCGACGCTATGGGACGTAGTCATTTTTTCTAGCCGACTTTTTCTCCTCTAATGGTAGAATTGGATCTGAAATAAAACCTCCAAAATCATTACATACAATAGGGATAAAACTAAAACCGGAGACAGCCTTCATGTCCGTGACATAGCAGATAAATTGAAGGAAAATCGCCTACGCTGGTACGGTCACGTTTTGTGGAAATCGGCAAATTACGTTGGGAACAGATGTCTAGCCATGGCGCCTCCATCTGGACCCGGCAAAAGAGGGAGACCCAAAAAATGCTGACTTGACGTCGCCAGGGATGACATGCGTGCCAATGGTCTTACAATTACCGAAGCCGAAGACCGTGCGAAGTGGAGAAAAAGAAGCCGGAAAGCAGGCTCCAGGCTCCATGGCTCTCGAGCTGTGGACGCAACTGGAAACTCACAAAGATGAAGAAGAAGGGATAAAACTAAAACCCATGGTCTTTGATGTTCAGAACCTACAATGTTACCAAACAAACTTGAATTCTATCTTTACCAGTATAACGTTTAAATTACAAACAGCCTTCTACTTTATCCAATTTACTTTCATCTTCACTACACCTATATTAATTGTTGAGAAAGTAAAAATAATAACGTATATAAGACAGTACTTCATTAAAAAAATAATTAATATTTAATGTTAATTATAAGCAAAAGAATGTACATTGTAGTAAAAACGTGTGTAGTAATCACAGGTAGTAATAGTTAGCTGTAGGTACAGTTCGCGTAATCTTATTTGGACTGCCTGAAGTTAGCTTAAGCGCCGATTACACTACCCTACATGTAGGCCACTTCATCTTGTAAGGCACTACATGTTTAGTGTAATCACATGTAGGCTGTTAGGACACTACATATCGGAGATTGGCGAGTCCCGACCGCCCTACATCATGTAGTCTCCTACAAGATGTAGTGCACTACATGTAGGGTAGTGTAATCGGCGCTTAAGCTAACTTCAGGCAGTCCAAATAAGATTAAGCGAACTGTACTTTAGTTTCCAGAGACGTTCGCGCCTGTACGGGACTACTAAGAAAATATCCGCTGCCCGACATTAACCTCCTTACTGATAAACGCCTCTTAAATTTAATCACTGTTTAGCGAGATTTTTATTAGGAAAACCAACCTTATGCCAAACAAAACCGAAAGAATTTAAGTATAACATTTAAATTTAACAGGCGTTTATGAGTAAGCATGTCAATTCTCGAACCTAAAATTCGGTTATGTTAACTTTTAGTTGTCAAATTGTCACACTCTAAATAAAAAAAAACAATTCCTAGTGTTGTCAGCTTTCGCGTATTTTCACAACAATACTTTGCGATATGATCGGGGACAATTTAGCATAATTAAAATCTACCATTGTTTAACTCTACACTTAAAAGGTAAACAGATTACTTTGGTAGTAATTGTCGTTGTTTTAATTGCACCTTATTATACTACCTACAGAGAAAATAAAATTTCACGTCATTTATATTATTTATGGGAAAGTAGAAAAGAAATGGAGTCTTTTGAAGTAATCTATGCTTCTATACTAATATTAAGAGGTAAATTTTGTGTGTTTTTGACGTTGTAGGGGGTAATATCTGGATCTACTGAACCGATTTTTGAGTCCATTTATCGGGGAGTGTCATAGGCTATATAGTATCACGCTATGACTAATAGGAGTGGAGCAGTAGTGACATGTTTAAAAAACGGACGCGTTTTTTTCGCCTCCCAACGAAGTGGGCTCGAGTCAGCTAGTTTTGTTATAATTTGAAGATGATAATCCTATCCTACTAATATTATAAATGCGAAATTTTGTGAGGATGGATGGACGGATAGATGTTTGTTACTCTGTCACGCAAACACTATTGAATGGATTTTGATGAAATTTGGAATATAGGTAGTTTAGGGTAGAGTAACATTTAAGCTACCTGTACAGCGCGGGTGAAGCCGCGGGCATCAGTTAGTGGTTAAGCTTAGTTTCGGGGTAGGAGTGAAAAGTATTATAATAATATTCATCACAACAAATCAAGCTAGTCATGAACTAAGTAGGTACCTACATCTTGCGATATTGGTACTAGACAACTTACAATCATACTTAAAATACACTTTCGGTAATACATAAAAATAAAACAATATTTTTTAAAACTGATTTACAACGGACGGAGTTACAAAACACATTACATCGCATTACGAAAATCCTCTTTTTTTAAGTCATTAAAAAATTCTTCTTCCTCAGTAACATTTTTTAAATAAATAAAAATGTAGCAATTATTTTTATTACCAAGACAAGGCCATTTCTAACTTACGCAATATGCCTATAAAACAAACTTGTTTAACTACTAGTAGCTGAACTCAAACAAAGATTAAACAAAAATTAAATATCACTTTCATATAATATACGTTTCTATATAAACAAAAAACGCACGCAAACAAAAATTTGCGCTTTCTTTGATTTCTGTGCGTACACACAGCAACACATCAAGTTAAACATTTCATTTGAAATTGTGTCTTATCTCAAGGTATTAAGGTACATGAGTCTCTAGCTTGATTAGTTGCTGTGTGTACTTTGACGCGCATTCGCGGCAATCTCACGTACGTCCTACTTCGTTACGAACGCTTTCCAATCGACAAATATTCGAAAGATGAATAATTATTGAATTTATCGCCATCTATTGGTCAATATTCTCCTTGTGGTGACGGAGTAAGAATACAATATGTCACCACCCCATCTCATCCTATGGGTGTCGTAAAAACCGACTAAAGGACTATCCGTGAATATTATCTTTACGAAGTAAAAATAAGGTAAACTTGCAATTAAACCCTATACCAATCCGTCTGGCCAGCGTGGTATTAGTAGGCCAAGTATCCCTCCGTCCCGGGAGGAGGCCAGTCCCTGCAGTGGGACATTAATGGGCTGTTATGATGATGATGATATTTCATTTGTTAATCTCCTATCTAAATCTAAAAATATAAAAATATTTTACTGTTGCACACTTCAATCAAAGTACACATATTAGGCGAGGCAATGCATTTCTACACTTCGTAGATAAATAAAATGCGAAAGCTATTTATAAAGAAAAACTCGCATCATTCGAAAGACTCTACACTAACGTCATACATAAAATTTCCGCATCAACAGTCCTGACTTTAAAAGTGCTTTCTTCGCACAATGAACGGTCTGTGGTATATACTTATATATAGATTCTTTTATTCAACCATGTCAAGAAACTGCGTGTGGTGATGGAGTAAGAATACAGTGTGTCACCACCCCATCTAATCTCATAGGTGTAGTAAAAACCGACTAAGGGACTATCCGTGAATATTATCTTTACGTAATAAAAAGAAGGAAAACTTGAAATTAAACCCTATACTAATCCGTTTGGCCAGCGTGGTACCAATAAGTAGGCCAAGTATCCCTCCGTCATTGGAGTACTTACATTTTTAATTTTACCTAACTTAAAACTCTTCCCCTTTCCAAAACTGGACAACTTCTGCCGGTATTCAGTTTATCAAATGAAGGGTTAGTTCGTTGCCGAACCACGCTAAAAAGTTACTTGTCGTGAAGTCTTTCAGCGCCAATGTTCCTTATTTTCTATAACAGTTAGGTCCTTTATATGAAGGAGGTTAGGTCGTTTCTTAGTTGTTCCATAAAAGCAATGGACGTAATACCCCTTAAATTCGTCAGGGCTGCGTGCTATAAGAAGACCAGTTTTGGCTCCATCATTGCAGAAGACCCGTTTTTGCAAGAATTAATTATGAAGATGTTATTAAATTGTACTTTATTGGACTACATTGAAATCTATACTTAAGAGGTAAAGTTTGTGTGTTTGTGACGTTGTAGGAAGTGATCTCTGGATCTTCAGAACCGATTTTAAAAATTATTTCTGTTTTAAATAGTCCGTTTATCGGGGAGTGTCATAAGCTATATAGTTTCACGCTATGGCTAATAGGAGTGGAGCAGTAATGAAATATGTTTGAAAAAGTGACGCGTTTTTATCGCGGCCGCGGCCTAACGAAGTGGGCACGGGTCAGCTAGTAGCATAAAACTTTTCTATGTCCGTTCGACCAACAATGCTTCTTTATATCGATGGGTACTCGACATAACTGTGCGTACGTATGACGTGACAGGGAAAGTGTGTTTACACAAGTAATTATATTTTATTTATTTATTTTGCACATTGTGGTGTGGAGAAATTTTTTGTTTGATGGTCGAGAAAAGAAAATTGTTAGATAGATGACAAACAATTCTTGAACTTGAAGTTGCTAATGGCTGTGAAGATGTATTTTTTACAACTAAATTGCGGAAAGCGAGTGTTTTCTCAGTTCCTGTACTTACGCGAACGTCTATACAGCTTGATTTACTCATCGACAAGTACAGTAGCGAGTTAAATAGTAAGTTGTTGATTAAGTTGATTTAAATAGATCTCTGTCCTATATTTTGGCGAGTTACGTTGGCGAGACGCAAGAGAGCGGGTTTCTTCGTACTTAACTTGCAAAAAAAATAAGATGGAGATCTATTCAAATCAACTTAATCAAGAACTTACTACTTAACTCGCTACTGTACTTGTCGATGTGTAAATCGGGCTTAAAAGCTAATTTCCGTCAGCCCATAACTTATTGCTATTTCTGAATCATGATTAGGAGGACTCTGTAAGAAGTTTCTTTCGCATTTCCTACGACAATTTACTTTCGCGTTATAAATTTTCTTTGGCAACTCAAAAGTTAAGCCTATAGACAGAAATATTGACAATCTGTATTAAAACAAAAGGCATACGTATTTTTATCACCTACACCTATTACAAAATATTATAAAACAAATGGCTAACAGTAAAACTAAATCAAATCTATATTAAAAAGTAATAAATATCATAGACAAGTGAGAAAATAGTAATTATAAAAGGTTGACCAACATCGATGTAAACTCGACATTTTGAAATCGATTTATAGTCGAATATCAAATCAATCGACTATTTCGTAATAGTGATGTTACTTAACCTAACAAAATTAGTTCGTATTATACGGTCTTTTGTTTCGGTTATTTGTGTGAATAATTTTTAATTAGTGTGGTAATTATATTTAGTGTGTTATTAAGATATTTTACTATGGTTATGCTTTTACTGATCTCTTACTTAACTATTTGTAAATAGATAAACCTTTTGCTTAGATTTTGTGTCTAGTTTTCCTTCTCTAATTATTACCTTCTTAGTTCTTTAGTAAACTTTTATGATATGGTACTAAACAACACGGATAAAGCACTTGCAAACTTTTTTTTTGCAAGTGCTTTATCCGTGTTGTTTAGTACCATATCATAAAAGTTTGTTTTCAACCCTGTCCAATGCAAAAACTAATGTTCATCCTTACAAACTTTTGCATTTAACGGGAATCGAACCCAAATCTGGTCAACCATTAACTAAAACTTCGTCAAAAATACACTCTACTAAACTTTGAATAGTAAAAACAAATTGGTATTAAGACCACGATATATTACTAAGCTGCGTGTATATGTTCCCAACATTGCAATTTTCTATTACTGTAGTAGATAAGTCGTGCAATTTACCTTGACTCTATATGGTCACAGAAAGGTCAAACTTGTTTCTCCAACAATTTATCTATATCTAGCGACCCGCCCCGGCTTTGTACGAGTACTATACTCACATACTCTCCAATAATATTATACTTCTATACTAATACATAGAGGAAAAGTTTGTGAGTTTGTGTCGTTGTAGGGGGTAATCTCTGGATCTAAAGAACCGATTTAAAAAATATTTCTGTGTTGAATAGTCCATTTATTGGGGAGTGTCATAGGCTATATAGTCACGATATGACTAATAGCAGTGGAGCAGTAATGAAATATATTTAAAAAAGGGACGCGTTTTTTTCGATGCCCATCGAAGTGGGCACGGGTCAGCTAGTGTATTATACACATAAGCCTTCCTCTTGAATCACTCTATCTCTTATTATAACAAATCGCTTGAAAATCCGTTTCGTAGTTTTAAAGATTTAAGCATAAGGACGGACAGAGCGACTTTGTTTTATACATACTTGATTTTAGTAAAAGGGCACCGACCAAAGGGCAATTCAACCTTCAAATCTACTTAATTTAACAACAAAATCAATTTCAAAGTTGATTTTTTGCTCTTTAACTGGTATTGGAACATTGGAAATTTACGAAAAGTGATGGATAAGAACACATACAGTCAAAATTCAATTTCATAGGCGTTTTTTCAAGGCGATTTTAAAAGCCTTCTACAAAAAAATATTATCTTTTATAAAAAAAAGTACACAAATGTTTGCATTGAGCGGGAATCGAACCCGAGACCTCTGCGTAACAGTCATGTTACATAACCACTACGCCACAGAGGTCGTAATGTCCAATGATTCTATAGGTAGTATGACCTTAGGTACCAATTTTCTAATGAAAGGAAAGTCTTATAATTGTTATAGGAAGTCAAAACCTTAACAATGACAATGACTTATTTCCTAGTCTATTATACCCGTGAGAAGAACAAGCAAAACTCGTCTTTATATTTATCGTATTAAAACACACATTAACTGTCAGCAATATTATTATAAAATTGTAAACTGTGTTTATTCAACATTGATTCTTATTTTGAAAATTTTAAAGTTGATTATTGCCAAGCAGTTTCAGAGTATTAGGCCTGATGGAAAGGCTAGCGTCCAAATCGTTTTGTCACGATCATTTCATGCTTTTTGTTGTAAATTTCATCCCATTTTCACTGTTTAACATTTGTTTAACTTCACAAATCATGTTAATATACAGATAATGCATTAGAAAATATAAATTCTTTAGTCTATTACTTAAGCACTTTCACGTGAATAAAATAAATTATGACTATAACCTCTTGCATGACCTCGTCCAGAGATGCGAGGGAAGCTAATCCAAATTATTTATTGTCATAATCATAACAGCCCATTAATGTCCCATTGCAGGGACGGGCCTCCTCCTGTAACAGAGATACTTGGCCTACTAATACCACACTGGCCAAACGGTTTCCTTCTTTTTATTACGTAAAGATAATATTCACGGATAGTCCCTTAGTCGGTTTTTACGACACCCATGGGATGAGATGGGGTGGTGACATATTGTATTCTTACTCCATCACCACACGGAGAATTTATTGCCATAAGCATACCTAATAATTTAACAATACCATATAGTCATTATGAAGAGCTGGGCCTCCGGTACACTTACCGAGCGAAATGCAGCAGTAAAAGAAACTGCTTCTTTACGTCTCGGTTTCCTGTAAAAGGGTGCGACTGCCTAGGTCGAGTCTGCCTATTTATGCTGTAAGCACTGTGACCCTTCAATCTATACTTTATTACTTTAATATTATAAAGAGGTAAAGTTTGTGTGTGTTTGTGAGTTTGTGACGTTGTAGGGGGTAATCTCTGTATCTAATGAACCGATTTTTAAAATTCTTTCTGTGTTAATTAGTTCATTTATCGGGGAGTGTCATATGCTATATAGTATCACGCTATGACTAATAGGAGTGGAGGAGTAATGAAACATGTTTAAAAGAAGGGACGCGTTTTTTTTCGCTGCCTAACGAAGTGCGCACAGGTCTAGCTGACCTGTGCGCACATATTTCATTACTGTTCCACTCCTATTAGTCATAGTGTGATATTATATAGCCTATGACACTTCCCGATAAATAAACTATTCAACACAGAAAGAATTTTAAAAATCGGTTCATTAGATCCAGACATGTTTGTGAGTTTACCTCTTTAGTATAGCTTTAAGGCTTAGCATAATTTTTCCAATGTTAAATCTCAAAACAAATATTACATAATCTCCTAAAAATATTAATGAAACTTGTTTTTCTTAGCAATTAATTTTAAATTAGCCTAGTTACAAACTGCTATGTAATAAAATAACTATTATCTATATGATTATAAAGTAGTTTTATTTAATGTGTATTGTTGTTTGCACCAATAGGCACACAATGAAGTTTCACACAGCCTATTGCATTGCAGCTCTGTGTGATACAATATACTCCAGCCATGATAACTTCGTTGATAAAATAATAATTAATGCTTTTCGGTAATAGATGGCGTTACATAAGATTTGTCTCATTAAAATTTAGTACGGTCATTATTTAAAGATTATTATGAAATTTATGTGCGTTTTTAAGTCATAATATTTATTTATACTTATCTAATGGCTAAAGATTGAGTTTAGAAACGGTAGATGAATTTATTTCCGCTGCCTTTACATTGCGTAATTTCCGTAGTAGTTAGCTATTTACCGCAAGAGGGCGTTATTGCCTTCACTGCTAATCATTGTCGTGGTCAGTTATTGTCACGGAAGTGTGACTGATAAAGACCAATACAGCTTTGTTTGTTATTTATACATATTTACGCTAACTAACAAGTTACACTAAGGAAAAGAAAACCCACGTTTATGTGCGGTTGTTAACTAATAACTTTATGAAGAAATAAATTTATTACTTACTCTAGTTAAGATTGTGTACATTCGTGTCATAAGAACAATAGAAAACGTTAAGTAATTTAATAATATTATGCTTGTGATAAAATTGTGGTATGGTATTATATAAAAATAAATAGACTAATTAATTTGCAAAAAGATATTCCGATACCGGGAATCGAACCCGAGCCTCCTGGGTGAGAGCCAGGTATCCTAGCCACTAGACCATATCGGATGATATACGATTAGTTGAAATTTAGTTCCTAATGAAATTGGTATTTAAACGTTATCTTTGCACGGCGGTATTAAGAAATACTCGGGTTCAAAGAAAGTGGAGTCTTTAAATATTTAATAAATTAAAAACCATCTTCAACGAGAATATATCAACTTGGATAATCCATAACTTTAATGAAATTTCTATGGAACCGACTTGAAAATATTAATTCTCAAATAAATAAAATTAGTTAACAATTAATTGACTGAATCCTGCAGTAATACAATCTCCAAATACTCGTTTTTGAGACAGTTAATAATCCCAATTGAATGCAGCTTTGCCATAACCACCAAGTTAGGTACATTGCAACTATAACTTGTAACAAGTACGTGCGCGCTTTTGGTTCAGGAATTTATTTCCCGTAGTCCATTCCATTTACGCAATACACCATGTTTGAGAGCATAGCTTCTAGTTAATTTAAATCTAAATACAGATTTTAGCCGTAGTCAAAGTATGCACTTTACTTATCATACCATCTTTGCCGTTTTTGTTTATAATGCAATATTTATCTAATTGAAAAACATTTAAAGTATTGAGAGTGTGGTATACAAATACTTTTTTGCCTTTCCTCAAGACTTCGTTACCAACATTTTGCATTATTGAATTCCTATTTCCCATTCCTATTTGCAAATTATGTTTTTTTCGCTATTGGCGGCGCTAGTGAGCCACGTAAAGGCGAGATTTGTAGGTCAGAGGTTTATATTTATAACGAACCAAGTCATAGAACTGCTAAATACAAATGTAGAGTTTACTTGTTGTCACAAAGTGGTATAAAAATAAACCAAACTGATTGTTTCCCATAACATTATTGTATCAAAACTCTCCATTGTCTTATAAACAATTGATAAAACATAATAATTTAATGTTATGTAAACTTAATACATTGTTTAAACTGTATACATACCCTGCCTACCGCCCTGGGACACAAATTGTTACCTATGTCCCGTAACCCTGTAATTTCGTAAACTACTATATTTTATTTTTGTGTCTATGTAGATACTTAACTACACACATCAAAAAAGTCTAAGCAACATGCATGATATTACAAATTTACCATTTATATTAATTAATTTCTAAGTATCACTCAAAGTGTATAGGTACCTAAGTAAACTTTTTTGTTATTGATGACATACTGGCTGGTTGTAAAAAAAAAATTTCGATTATGTTTTGTTTTTTTTCATAAAATTCAAATGACTGCGAATTTGTTTGAATTTGAGTGCATGTTAATTGCTACGTTTTAGTCTTGATTTTATAATTTTACCAACCATTTAAATACAGTTGGCGACAAAATTGAATTGTTAGATATTCTTTACGTCATGGAGCGACGTCATTTGACGGCAGATGAAATGCAAAGAGCTGTAGGGATGTTGCAAGCGGGAAGTAATCAATCTCAGGTATCTCGACATTTTGGTATTCATAGAAGTGTTATTTGTCGTCTTTGGCAGCGCTACAATAATACAGGGGAACCCGCTGAACAGCATCCAGGCCGTAAAAGGAGTACAACCACTCGGCAAGACCGGTACATACAACTGACTGCAAGACGCCAGCCGATGTTAACCGCTCGAGAGATAAGTTTGAGGCTACAAAATTCAAGTGGTGTTGATGTAAGTCCCCAAACTGTGCGAAATCGACTGCATGAGTACGGCCTACGAGCTCGACGCCCTATCAGGTGCCCACCGATACGTCACGGGAATCGCGCTCGTCGAAATGAATGGTGTAGAGAACGCATAACATGGACCCAGGAACAATGGGATAAAATTATGTTTTCCGATGAGTCGCGATTCGGGTTTAGGCCTGATACAAGAAGGGTGCGAGTGTACCGTCGACCCGGAAATACTGAAAGACTCAGGTGCGTTCAGGAAGTTCATCCATACAGCGGCTCAACAGTTATGGTATGGGCGGGTATTATGAAGAACAGGCGAACTGAGCTCGTTTTTGTAAATGGAAACATGAACGCTGAAAATTACGTTGAGGATATTCTCAGACCTTATGTCCATCCATTTGCACAAACCTTTGGCTCCGATTTTACGTTAATGCATGACAATGCGCGTTCACATACAGCTCGGCGAACCAGTGAATACTTGGCAACGGAGAACATCCAGGTATTGCCCTGGCCTGCACAATCGCCAGACCTCAACCCCATCGAGCACGCATGGGACATGCTCCAGAGACGTGTTTTGAAGGACTTGGACGGAGTGACAACAACCCAACAGCTGAAGGATTTGCTACAATTCCATTGGGAGCGAATACCGCAAGATGACATAAACAGTCTCATTAATTCAATGAATAATCGTTGCCGACAAGTTCTGAATAGCAGAGGAGGCCATACTTTGTATTAAATTGTCCTATTCTTTCACAATAAATTCATTTTCTTAAGAAATTTCAATTTGTAAAAAAAAAGTTTAGTTTCTTATGTACCTGTATATTCTAATATTGTTAATTTCTGTTATTAAAAGAACTTATAAAGAAAACAGCTGTTATTTTTACATCATAGAACCCTAAAAATATTATTTTAAAAATAAAATACAACGTTATAATTAAAATAAATGGTAAAATAAATTAATATAAATGGTAAATTTGTAATATCATGCATGTTGCTTAGACTTTTTTGATGTGTGTATGTATTTACGATGGGATTGGCATATCCATTTGAATAAAATCCCCAATATTTAATTTCAATAAAAAAAAGAAGAAAACACGCGTACACACGTAGACTGCCTTTGCTAAAGATAGCCATCACCTGGTAAATTGTTTACTATAAAATTTACATTGTAGCAATAATTTTAAAAGTACATATAACGAGTTTTTAAAAGAACCTATTCCATAACCTATTCGTCTTCCGGTAGGAAACCACGACATAAGCCCGTGGTAATGATGCCAAACAAGGAGGTTCTAGTAAGACGTAATGTTTACTCAGTAAACATGGGGACATGTCCATTACCTAACAAAATAATTAAGTACTAAATAGTTGTCTGAATTGGTTCTCTATTTTGTCTCATAATTTTTTTATCCATAATCTAAGGTGTCATAACATTTTGTGTCCGAATCATCATGTGTCCGAATGGTAGTTAGCCCTAAATTCATGTCTTATAATATCACTTGTCCGAAAACCTACATCCCTAAACATAACATGACCTAATTTTTTTTGCTATAACCATCACAATCTATAATATTTAAAAACCATAAATACTATATACTAGTTTTACATAAAAAAAAATGTTTCTGGCACTCGCCGGCCGCTGCCGCGGCACGCTCGCTTCGCTCGCTCGGCTCGTGCGCGTTGTGGTCATCATACTAACCTAACCTAACCAACTGTTTCTGACTTTTGCCCTAATATTTTTTTTAGGACATGTGACTTTATAGCAAGAAAAAACAGGATATGTAACAATTATAGTACCCCATTTTATGACACACATGACACAAGTATTATAGGTAAAGACGATTAGGTAATATACGATTTCGTATACGCGAACATTATGGAAAGTGATGATTATAGTAAACTTGTTTGGGATTATGATTTTCGGACGATCGATATTCGGAGAAGAAAGGGACTACCGTCTGAATTACTTTACTGAATTACTTTACTGTACTGTTAATTGAAAGAAATATTGAGAAAAGTATACTAAGCTGGTTTAGACACATTGAGAGAATGGATGATAGGAGAAATAACGAAAGATTTTTATAGGACGAATGTACATTTTAGGTATCGGTAGAGGACGAACTTAGAAATAAAAGGACGTTTTGGTGACATCCTTCAAAAAGGCAAGTGTGTAAAGCACTCGAATGCGACGGACACCAATTAACGTAACAAAATTTTCATTAACTAAATTTATCTTTAACAAATCTAATCTTAAATAAATAAATTAGATAAAATAAATGCATTCAGATAACAAAACTACTCACGAGTTAAATAATTTGAGAATAAAAGTGTGGATGTAACAACATTATTATAACAATTTACTCTTTAGTGAAAGTGGTAACACCATGGACCGTGACGGAATGACAGCAGTTTTGGCGCGAACTCGTAATGGGCAGGAGGTTGATTTAATGTATAAAGTAGAGAATTTGACTGGACGCCATAACGAGAGGATGAGTTGTCATTTATATATATTTTACAAATTGATTTTGTGAAGATTTTGTGATGCAGAACACCTTGTATTTGCACAAATTATATTTCCCTCTTATATGTGTCAGTTATTTTTAAATTAATTTTACGTTATCCTATAAAAAACCTTAGTATACGGTATTCAAATTAAACAACAATTTTAGTCGTGCATTCGCCAACGTCCATACCATGTTGAATACACCGGTTCTCGTCCGATCACCGAAGTTAAGCAACATCGGGCGAAGTTAGTACTTGGATGGGTGACCGCCTGGGAATACTTCGTGATGTTGGTTTTTTGTTTTATTTTTTCTTGCAAATTCAATTTTTATTTTATTTATTTTTGTCGTTATAAAAATTAATGATTGTCTTTTAACTTACAATGCATGAGTCACGTACAAAGATTTATTTGTATATTAAAGAGGAAGTCAATATCCTGTATTTAATGATATCATTCGTAGATAATAATAGATTATTCAACCAGTTTAGTTTATTATTTGAGATCATGGATTTCTAAAGTCATTAAAATAATCTTAGTGGAAATAAATAAAATAGCAATAAAAATATCATTGTCTTGTCAAAAATATTACACAACGCCCTCTGTTATCAAATAAAGTATACCATGTACAAGGCCAAAGACACGCGACAATTTGGTACAGAGGTCCTATAGGGTGTATAATTGGAAACCATAGCTTCTCCGCTTTATCTACTCATAAGCAGTATTATGAAAATGTTAGTGTGCTTAGATGGAAGGGGTACATCATCGTATTTTTAGGTTTTAGATGATGAGCGCAGTGCGGACCTCTCTGTTATATTATATTTGTAAGGCTCTGAGTTCTTCTGTATCTATCATCATCATCATCATAACAACCCATTAATGTGCCACTGCAGGGACGGGCCTCCTCCCGTGACGAAGGCATACTTGGCCTACGTATTGGTATAGGGTTGAATTTCAAGTTTTCCTTCTTTTTACTTCGTAAAGATAATATTCACGGATAGTCCCTTAGTCGGTTTTTCGACACCAATGGAATGAGATGCGGTGGTAACATATTGTATTACTTACTCCGTCACCACACGGAAATAAGGGATTATAATACAATTTAAGGAAGGAATATCCGAACCTTTTTGTAATCCCTTACGGAAGGGAAAGCAATTAGGAAAACTTTCATTTTTAATATTTGTTCCTCAAGCGCAAAATATAATAGTATTATTAAAGAAAACCGAGTTATATCGTCTAAAAATACCGTAACAAGAGAATGATTGCACGTAACAATCTTAAAATTATACTTGTGTACACATAGCAACACATCAAGTTAAACATTTCCATTTGAAATTGTGTCTTATTTCAAGGTATTAAGGTACATGAGTGTCTAGCTTGACTAGTTGCTATGGTACGTTCGAAAACTCGTATCAGAAAATAGGATCAATTTCGTTAGATACATAATCTCGTTAAAACAACTCGTTGTCTCTATTTTATTGATACTTTAGAAAGTCTTTTTCAACCACATTACAAAAATATGTACAGAAATCAACATAAGTACTCACATAATTTGTTCCTTGAATAATTTCTTCGTTGGAATGCAATCCAACTAAGTATTGCCCTAAATGATTAATTTATGGAATTGCATCTTAAGGTATACACCATAATTATCACAATAATAAATTGTAGGAAACCACAGCGTGCAAATAAAATAAAGGCATTACAAAACACATAACCAGCAATAACAATGAAGAAAACAAGTAAAAAAATAATAATTAAAAACTGATTGATAAAATGCAAACCAGTGAGATAAATGTGAAAAAAAAATTAAAAACAAAATACCAACATCACGAAGTATTCCCAGGCGGTCACCCATCCAAGTACTAACTTCGCCCGATGCTGCTTAACTTCGGTGATCGGACGAGAACCGGTGTATTCAACATGGTATGGACGTTGGCGATAATTCTTCCAAAATAGTGAATTTAAAGATACCGTACTGCCTTTAGTGACATAACCGGTGAGATTCTTGTATCAAAAATCGAGCCAGCTGAAGTTTCAGTTCCTACACGACTGCCGTGCATGAGGTCCCGGGTTCCAAACCCACGCAAGAAAATTATGCTATTCAAAAAATGATAGTTTTTTTTTATTCGTATTCGATCGAATGTAAGAAATATGAAATACTTCCACAAGTTTGACTTCTGAACGTTTCTATATTGTTTGTCAATGTAATTTAGTTTAATTTCTATTATTATTGCTTACATTGTTGAAATAATACAACTAAATTATACTTGTTCTAGAAATTGTCATGAGGAAATTAGATAAGATAAGATAGGATAGATAATAAGATTGTTATTTGATATTTTTTTAAATGAGAAGTTTTTCAATTTCATTTTCCACAGCATCTTTTGTTGTGCTGGATTCCCAATGGACTATCTACCGACAAAACCCTACTGTGTTTGCCTGAATTGATAACCTCTTTTTTTGGAGTCGGTTAAAAATGATATAATATGGTAGTAATATAGTAAAGTGAATAGAATTACCCTTTCACAGTGCCGCCAGCAGACACAATAGTAAAACAATCCACAATACATGTACCATATATAATATGGTACACTGCACTGGGAACGTGTAAATATTAAGTAACTACAGGGAAAACGTGGGTTTGGCGACTATGGTCTAAAACGAAAAATGATGAAGTATAATAACGTCAACTTGTATAACAATGTCGAAATATAAAAATGCCAACAATAAATTTTGTCAAAGTAGAAAAATGGCAAAGTATATTTTGGTCCTCGTGGATAAATGGTGAAGTATAATAATGCCCACTTTCTGCCAGATTAATTTAATGTCTTTCATCATTGTCTAAATTTAAGAGTAATTTTGTTTTTTCAAAGAAGTGTTATCTTTTTTTCAATAAGTCTTTCCAACGAGTATAACCGGCCCCTATGCTTAGCGTTTGTGGACTATGAGAAAGCCTTTGATTCGATCGAGACTTGGGCAGTGTTGCAGTCTCTCCAACGGTGCCAAGTCGACCAACGGTATATCGAAGTGCCGCGGTGCTTATACGAAAAAGCCACTATGTCGGTTCGTCTCCAGGGCGGATTATCAGGCCCTATCCAGTTGCAGCGAGGAGTAAGACAAGGTGATGTCATATCCCCGAAATTGTTTACCGCTGCACTGGAAGATGCTTTTAGATTGGGACGGACTCGGCATCAACATAAATGGCGAGTATATTACGCACCTTCGATTTGCTGACGATATCGTGGTCATGGCTGAGACCATGGAGGACCTCAACACAATGTTCGATGGCCTCAGTAGAGTCTCTCAACCAGACCCACTTGTCTTAAAATGAACATGGACAAGACCAAGATCATGGCAAACGTCCATGTTGCACCCACTCCAATCACGGTTGGAGGCTCTACACTCGAAGTGGTCGACGAGTATGTTTACCTGGGACAGTCAGTCCAGCTGGGTAGGTCCAACTTCGAGAAGGAGGTCACTCGTCGAATCCAACTCGGATGGGCAGCGTTCGGGAAGCTAAATCGTATCTTCTCGTCCACATTACCGCAGTGTCTGAAGACAAAGGTCTTCGACCAGTGCGTGTTGCCAGTGATGACGTATGGCACAGAGACGTGGTCGCTAACTATGGGCCTTCTCAGAAGGCTCAAGGTCACTCAGAGGGCAATGGAGAGAGCTACGTTAGGAGTTTCCCTGCGTGATCGAATCAGAAATGAGGAGATCCGCAGGAGAACCAAAGTAACCGACATAGCGCTCAAAATTGCCCGGTTAAAGTGGCGGTGGGCAGGGCACATAGCGCGGAGAACCGACAGCCGTTGGGGCAGAAAGGTTCTGGAATGGCGACCGCGTACCGGAAAGCGCAGGGTGGGGAGAACCCTCACACGGTGGACCGACGACCTGGTTAGGACGGCGGGAAGCCGATGGATGAGGGAGGCACAAGACCGCGCAGAGTGGAAGCTTTTGGAGGAGGCCTATGTCCAGCAGTGGACGTCCATAGGCTGATATGGGTTATTTTTTTATGTGATAATAAATAAATATTATATTGAATAATATGTACTTTTTTTATTTATTTAATATTTGGCAATTATTTATATCTTACCTTGTGTGTGGCTAAAAATAATTCATTGAATAGGCTTTTTATCCTTTGTACTATAATTTTCATAAATAAATGCGAAACATTAATTTCAATTCTTAGGCATTACCTCATATTGGCTTAGTATTTGTGACATTTTTTTAGGTTGACATTTTTATAGGTGGACATTTTCATATTGTGGCATTTTTATAGGTGGACATTTTCATATTGTGGCATTTTTATTGGTTGACATTTTTATACATTGATTGTGGACGTTATTATACTTCATCATTTTTCGTTTTAGACCATAGTCGCCAAACCCGAAAACCTTGAAAATACTTTTTAGGGGTTCCTAGAAACTTTTGTAGGTATAACGATTTTATAGAATTTACGTTATCATTTCTGTTTCTTTTTTGTAGAACCGAATATTTGCGAACTTTAACATAACTAGCTTTTAGTAAGAGAGATTCATCATAATAGCCCATTAATGTTCCACTGCAGAGACGGGCCTCCTGCAGTGACGGAGAGATACTTGGCCTACTAATACCATGCTGGCCAGACGGATTGGTATAGGGTTTAATTTCAAGTTTTCCTTCTTTTTAGGTACTTCGTAAAGATAATATTTACGGTTAGTCCCTTAGTCGGTTTTTACGACACCCGTGGGATGAGATGGGGTAGTGACATATTGTATTCTTACTCCGTCACCACACGGACAAGAGAGATTGGGTGGTTTAAATCATCCTACCACCATCTCTTCATAATAATATGTTTACACAGTATACTGCATATATTAACTTAAAAACAAATTAGTAACAAAACAAAATCAAAGAACCGAATCTTGATAGTCACAGTTGGCTGCACATCATCTAACAGACAATGGCAGTACGTAGTTTCCTTGAAACGTCTCTACATCCTCTATTCATTGTGAATGTATAACAAACTAGCTAACTACTACTATGTACGCGACTTTTCTTAGGTATACTTGATGGCGAGAAAATAAAGTTACTTATTATAATGCCCGATTTACACATCGACAAGTACAGTAGCGAGTTAAGTAGTATTTTAAGATTAAGTTGATTTAAATAGATCTCCATCCTATTTTTTGACAAGTTAAGTTGGCGAGACGCGAGAGAGGGGGCTACTTCGTACTTAACTCGCCAAAAAATAGGATGGAACTCTATTTAAATCAACTTAATCTTAAAATACTACTTAACTCGCTACTGTACTTGTCGATGTGTAAATCGGGCATAAGAGTAGATAGTAGTCATAGTAACTAGATGGCGCCGTTTTGCCAAAAAATCAAGAGATAGCTATCCCTTTTGTCGTCGCCCCCCGCGCCCCTATTACCCCGCAGGCGGGGACTGAGTTAAACTGTCAGCCTATAGTAATCTCTATGCTTGTCCATATTCCATACTAACTTGGCAATGCAGAGTAATTTTTGTGCTTTACAAAATATAAGGGACTAACGTAATAATATGAAATAAAAGAAGGAAAACTTGAAATTAAACCCTACACCAATCCGTCTGGCCATCGTGGTATTAGTAGGCCCCTAGTCACGAGAGGAGGCTCGTCCCTGCAGTGGGACATTAATGGGCTGTTATGATAATGATGACAAAATATAAACATCGGAATGCTTGTCACACTAAAACATATTTATGTTACAATTTGGTGGTTAAATCTACAGCTGTAAATTTTGATGAAAAGCGTAATAAGCGCAAATATATGATTTGGACTTCCATAACGTGATATTATATTTCTTCTTCTTAATTATCCTTAATCAATGAAGGTAGAAAACTTCTCCCTATCTCTGGCGAGTTAAAAGAGTTCCGCAGCGTCTCTGATTCTAGTCCACTTGCGTATTTTTCGTATATCGTTTTGTAAAGTTTAAAAAAATCCTAAACAGTAATTCTATTTGTTACAGATAAAAGCTGAATTCAACGTACAGTGACAAACGAAAATGGTGCGAAATTAAAACGAAGTGTTCACAAACCATGTTTAGAACGTTCTAAAATTAAAAAGTGATGTGGAAATACTAAAATTAAAAACAAAATGCGAGAATCAAAGATGGCGTCTTTGTTTAGTGTTGTGAGTTGTGTAATAATAAGTTGTGTGTGGTATAATGTGAATGGACACGTAGCATTGACGTATCCTCCTGCTAGAAGATACGATTTGGATTTTCTGGATAATTCTAGAACGAAACCGCCGTGTGGAATGCCTAAAGGTGAGTTGTACTTACAAAGATTCTTATTTAAAAATGTGACTAATTATAAATTAAATATAGTATTGGGGCATAATAATCGTTTCATGGTAAATAAAAACATAGACAATAGACTCTTTGTCTATTTTTATGTTATATCGGTTTGTTTATTTAAATATTGGCAGCACGGTCATTAAAAAAGTAAAAAGAACATTATAATTATGTGAATAGGTTTTGCCGAAAAGTAAAAAACACTTTTTGACATTCAAACAAATTCCGGATACTTAATGTAAATTAATGTAAGAAAGAGGATTTAAAAATGACTTTCTGAATTTTCCTTTTGGCATCGATTCCCACATTGTCTTAGGTTAGGATAGAACGGCGACAATGAAGAGTGAAAATTCGTGACAAAATTATTAAGACACATTTTTAGAATAATTAAAACGGTTTTATGTTCTCGTGGTAGCGATACATTAGGTCTAAAAATTCAGAAATCAATATACTTAGTTAAAGAATAATAAAGCCTCCTAATCACCGTGTGGTGATGGAGTAGGAGTACAATTTGTCACCAACTCACCACCCCATCTCATCACATGGGTGTCGTAGAAACCGATTAAGGGGCTATCTGTGAATATTATCTTTACGAAATAAAAAGAAGGAAAACTTGAAATTAAACCCTATACTAATCCGTCTGGCCAGCGTGGTATTAGTAGGCTAAGTATCAGTAAGCTAAGTATCATCATCATTACGGGGGGAGGTCCGTCCGTGCAGTGGGACATTAATGGGCTGGTATGAAAGCCTAGTCAATTCAAGTGTAAGGTCTAGACTAGGCTCAACTAACAAGTATCTACTACCTGCGACCTCGAGATCAATGAACTCTGACTCTATCATTACTTTGTTGCAATTTTGTTATTCGACATTGAGGTAGGTTTTATTATAATTTAATACGATGAGTAGAGTTGTAAACAAAACCTTTTTTGTTGAAATTATTGCAGGTATTTTTCACGGTTTGTTTATGGAGCCAGATAAAAATAGTTCTCATACATTTACACACAGATTGAATCTAGATGGCGAGTCACAAACTAAGCTGAGTTTCTGCTATAGGTGGGTACCATCAGCCTATAGACGCCACCGTTTCCACCCTGCGCGGTCTTTCGCCTCCCTCATCTATCGGCTTGCCGCGCCGTCCTAACCAGGTCGCCGGTCCATCGTGTGAGGGGTCTCCCCACCCTGCGCTTCCAACTTTTTTGCCCCAACGGCCATCAGTTCTCCGCGCTATGTGGGTATATTGGGTACCTATTTAGACCATAGATAAACTCGCTTATAAGTTTTTTTTAATCATTCATATTGTATAGTAAATCAACCAGAGGTGGTCAGAGGTCGCGGATACAATTCCCGCAAAAATCACAAATTTAATTATGAGTTGTCTAGTACATTCTTTGGTTAATAGGCGTTGTGTGAATTCGTTTGGAATGTTAATAAATGTTAAAGGTGAGAAATCAGGATATACGTATTTTATAGGTTCTATGACTAATACTTTACGTAAGCACGGTGTAACTCTACATTTATCCGAGCGACACCGTGTATTCTTATTCCGTCAGCAAAAGAGGGTTACTAAGTTAAACTCCACATAAAAATTAACAATTTCATTTGCTTAGTTAAATCAGGCATTAACAAGAGTCGTTAACTATTTACCCTCTTACTTATAAACGCCTCTTAAATTTAATCACTGTTTAGCGAGATTTTTGTTAGAAAAAAGAATCGTATACTAAACAAAAACGTTAGAATTTAAGCTAATCAATTGACTAAAATTTAAGAGGCGTTCATAAGTAAGGGGATTAGTATATAGGTGAAGCGACTAACAAGTCGCACACCTAATAGTAAGCTAAGCCAGATGCAAGAACACTCTGTGCTTTAAAAATACAAAATTCAGAGCGCTTTTCTTTTGCGCTCTTTACCCTGAAATACAATCTGTTAAGTCTTATAAGTCCTGTAGTTTCATAACTTAAAAAAAAAAGTTTTCCCTTCTACTTAAACACAGTAACATTTACATACTGCTGCTCGGAGATGGATTAACCTGGGATAGCAGTGGTCCCAACTTATACCGTGTAAGAGAGCTTCTTTTTTTTTTTAGTTTTTTCGTGTAGAAAATGCTTTACGCATACACATCCTCGCCATGGGGTGCTGGTGAGGTGGTTATGTCAGACTCCCATAGACCGGTCTACTGACTAAATCATCCACGGTAACCATCTTCGGGGTATATGAGGAGTCCCGGCAACTAGAAATACAACATCCGAGATCTCCCCACCCTTGCTTTGCTTACGCAAGGCTCTCCAAAGACAGACCTACTCCGTATAAGAGACCTACTTCCTGGAACGTGGTTTCCATTCCAGAATCTTTCAGCCACATGAAATATTATGTACCTTACAGATTTCTAGCGCATATCTTTATTTCAGACTAGCTGAAGCCCGCGGCTTCACCCGTGTTGTATAGGTAGCTGAAAAGTTATTCTACACCCTAAACTACCTATATTCCAAATTTCATCAAAATCTATTCAGTAGTTTTTGCGTGAAAGAGTAACAAACATCCATCCATCCTCACAAACTTTCGCATTTATAATATTAGTAGGATTTGTTAGATCAGCTCTCTACATAGACACTTACCTGTCTTTTAGTACTTAGAATGAAAAAAGAAGAAAGAAAAAACATTTATTGGCCATAAAGAACACACACAACAAATACACAAAAAAAAAAAACAATAAAACAAAGTCTAAAGGGCCAATAGGGCTCTGCCTCAGCTGTAATGCTGGTATGGCATAGTTTTTGGTCGCACCAGCACTGATATTCTGGCAGCGCCCTTCGTTTACTTTATACTTATACTTATCGATTTAAATAATTTCAAATGGTTAAGAGAATATTTGAAAGGATATTACAAGTTCGACCTTCATTTGTTACATTCTTGAAATGTGTTTTTAATGAGTCATGCTGGTTTTAGATCTTTATAATCATAGTATTTATACCTAATGGTTCGGTCTGTTAGTTTTTGTGTCTATTTTAAACAGGCAGCCTTTAGGTACATAGTATAGAAGTTCTTAGTTACCTAAAGGCCCAATTAGGTCTGAAGTCTTTACTAGTTGTGTCAGATTATTGATTGACAAACCTTTGATGTCTTGGCCTACTAATACCACGCTGGCCGGATTGGTATAGGGTTTTATGTCAAGTTTACCTTCTTTTTATTTCGTACAGATAACATTCACGGATAGTCCCTTGGTCGCTTTTTACGACACTCATGGGATGAGATGGGGTGGTGACATATTGTATTCTTACTCCGTCACCACACGGATAGTAGTAGTAGGACAGACAGTATACCTAACATCTTTTTAAAATTACATTTCATAAAGTACCATCAGGGTCTGTGTCTGGGTTAAGGTCTAGATTCACCTTAAAATCGCAGGGTCAAGGTCGCAGAAGTCTTAGGCCAGGCGCCCACTTTTGGTCGGCATCGTTTCAAGTTTCTCTTCTTCTCCAGCAAGATTAGCAATGAGTGTTTTCACGTAACGTTTCGACTGGACTGCTATGCGCTGTTCCTGCCGCCCAAACTGTTCTGTGGTTACTCAAAATCAGCTACGGCTTCCTAAAAGTGCACACCAATGTGCTTACGACTGCCGAGGCAGCTCTTAGGCGCCCGAAGTTGCCCGAATCGGCCGAACCTAGAAGCCGGGGTAAAGCGCTCGAGCTCTACCAAGCCGCGCACCGATGCCGACCGAAAGTGGGCGCCGGCCCTTAAAGATGATTCTTTCATAGGTTTAAAACTTGATTTAATCTGTTTGTACCGTTTATGTTCAGTAAATATATACAAAGTTTGTCCTCCATGAAAGGACATGAGCGCTATAAACAAGATACCTAAGACAATGGTTTACGAACACAAACGTCCGCTTTAGGCGTTTGGCTTTAAAAGGGAAGTGGATACATTTTTGGTTAGTATAAGTAGAATTACTATTATCTATAATGGCAAACCGTATATGCAGAGACCTAATCTGTGCACCATATTTCCCTCTATAAGTAGTGGTCCAGGTATAGACGGAATACAGATTTCACGATGATACTTAGCCGCAGGACCCGTGGTATCAAGCTGACAGATTCATCATGTTCATGCACACAAAGATTTACATTGAGTACCAATCATGTTGTATAACCACTACGCCATATAGGTCGTCAAATATATGAATATCTTTTATCTATCCATCTCTACGAAGTTTATAGATGATCATAAACGACTATAAACCTAAATAGGGCTTCGAAAACTCTTCCAAAATATGACTAGAAAACGTGGACTGAAATTTCGTCATTGTGAAATAAGCAGTCGTGGCCGAGTGGTTAAGGCGTCTGACTCGAAATCAGATTCCCTCTGGGAGCGTAGGTTCGAATCCTACCGGCTGCGAATCTTTTTGTGGTTGTTTTTTTATTTCGTGTTTGTTTTATTAATATTTTGCATAATTATGTTTCATTTTTACTTACTAAGAGACAATCTCTTAGTTATTTAAATGTTTTTGTTAGAGGATATTTCTTTTAACTACCCTAACTAAGGATCAAAGGCGTGGCTAGCTAATACCACTCTGGCCTGACTGCTTTTATTTAAGTTTCGTGTTTTTCTTCTTTTAAGAAAGATTGTATTTGTTATATTATTATCGACTTTCAATCTTGTTAGATTCGTAGCTTCTAGAAGTCTTACGAACAGGTGTTGTAATCTTTAAGAATTCATTGTCTTATAAGAGACCAAGTACTTTACACCACTACCCCACACAAACCATTTTAGAAGAGATAAAGGACAGGGACAGGGACACAACTTATAAAAGCAGAATACAGCTACACCTTATCGTCTGAAAGAGATACTTCCAGGCGTGAGGAGACTAAAAAAAGTTCCTGAAGACTTACTTTAAAATGCCATAAGAGGGCATGCCAATGGGCTTGCATCTCACATGCCATGCAACATTTCTTTTAGTTACTGAGGGCCTATACAGAGATTACTTATTTGACTTATCGAGGTTGCGAATTTTGAGTTATAGAGGTTTTGGGCTCTGAAGGGAAGGGAACATATATTATTATTTTAAGTTATAGAGGTTTTTTAGTTACCGAGGTTCTACTGTAGTATATAAAAAACCCTGCACGAGGCTACCCCTAAAGCCTATCAATAATGAATATGGGAGCCTTCAGCTTCACCAGAGTCGCGTAAAAAAGTAAACGTCATTTCTGCGACTAGGTAACTACTTCGATCATTCCATTAATCATTTTTAAAAAGTCAATGAAAATCGATGCATAATAGCTCTTTAATGTTACACTGGAGGGACAGGCCTCCTGCAGTGAAATAGAAAACTTAGATTACTAATAACGGCTTGATAAATTGCAAACGGAAATGTTTTTTTTTTAAATTGGCCTAGCAGAATGACTCTATGATGCCTGCTGTTATGCATCCCATAGAGTCCAAGAATGGCGAGGATCATGCTACCTTTCATCATAACAGCTCGTTAATGTCCCACTGCAGGGACGGGGCTCCTCCCGTGACGGAGGGATGGCCTACTAACACCACGCTGACTAGACGAATTGGTATAGGGCTTAATTTCAGGTTTTCCTTCTTTCTTTCTAAAAGTAATATTCACAGATAGCCCCTAAGTCGGTTTCTACGACACCCATGGGACGAGACGGGGTAGTTACATATTGTATTCTTACTCCGTCACCACACAGAGATAATATGGTTCCTTGTTTGTTTTCCTGTTATTATTTCAATTCCAGTATAATGTGACGCTTGGCGTAGAGAACAGACGTTTTCGTCATTGACGTGCCGGAAAAGCTTTAGTAGTAACTTAATGGTTTCGCATAGGAATGAATAAATTCCCGAACCTTCTTTAATACTGTATTTAGGGATAATATCAATGTTGAACACCCCATCCCCTTTGCACACCCTTTCAATGCGCGCGCACCATTGTAGAATCTACCCTCTTATACGGGCTGTAAGCGCGAGGGACCGTGTGGCCTAATGGATAAGGCGTCGGACTTCGGATCCGAAGATTGCAGGTTCGAGTCCTGTCACGGTCGAAAAATATTATCTTTTGTATAAAGAAATACTTTTTGAGTTCGTTCTGCAAATATTTTGTGAATTTTGTTGAAGATTGAAAAATTCTTTACACTTAATACTAATTTAAACATTTTCGCAGTTATCCTTTATTGGTTTACCTGAATTGTCATTTTATTTATTCTTTAATAAAGGCGTCAAAAATATTGTTCATATTTGTCAGTATCAAGTGAGTTTAAGATTACATTCAGTTAGGTAGTACACTGTCACGTAGATAAGGGTTAGGCCCTTATCCACGGGGTTAATTAGAGGAAAGTAAAATAAAGTCAAACAAATGATACATATTAACAAGTACATATTATTATATAATTCTGCGTTACACAATTACCCGGTGTACTTAGATTATTAATATAACAAGGTATGTATTATAATTTAGCAGTAGATAGGGAGACGTAGGTCCGATACAGGTCTGGAAGGCTTTAGTTATTGCGGAGATCACTTAACTTGAGTTCTTGAGTGATGGCAGCAGGTCGTCCAGCGACGGAAAGGGGTAATTGTGTTAATCTCTTTTCTTTGACTTTCTATTTCCTCTAATTTACCCCGTGGATAAGGGCCTAACCCTTATCTACGTGACAACACATATAATTATTAAAAAAACATCATTAAAAAGTCGATGCCTCACTTTTCATTGTCGTCCAGGAGAACTTTGCGGGAACGCGTATAACGGAGACAGGAACAGCCGGACCTCGATGCCACCTCGATATTCACCAATCACTTGCCTTTTAATCAGATTTATTTACTGACGACGAACTTGCAAAGCAAATGCGCATCTCTTCTGCATCACAAAATCTTCGAAAAATCAATTTGTAAATAATATATTATTTAATGTGCTTTTAAGTTCAATTGAATATGGAATAGTGAGTAAAACACTTAAAACATAATATCCAGTTCACTATACCTAGTTTACCCATAAGCATAGCAAAATTCGCTTAGGTATAAACAGTACTATTACTGCCTAGCCACTCGGCGTTCTCTTACTATCACTTACTAGCTGACCCGTGCCCACTTCGTCGGACGGCGAAAAAAACGCGTCCGTTTTTTTAATATATTTCATTACTGCTCCACTCCTATTAGTCATAGCGTGATACTATATTTATAGCCTTTGAAACTCCCTGATAAATGGACTATTTAACACAGAAAGAATTTTTTAAATGGCTTCATGAGATTCAGAGATTACCTCCTACAACGTCACAAACACACAAACTTTACCTCTCTATAATATTAATAGGTATAGACTGAAGGGCTATAAGCAAGGCAGATTAAATCATTTTGCATGCAGCCCATCTGATGGTAAGTCGTAACTGCCGTATGGACGTCAATAATGCATATGCAATATGTTTGTTTTGAATAGAGTTTTTTGCCCATTCGAGTTGGGTTTTAACATACATAAAAAAGTATTTATGTATGTTTATCCGTTGTCTAGTACCCATTGTACTAGCTCTGCTTAGTTTGGGACTAGATGACGTTGTGTGAATGTGTGAGGATTATTTATTATTTTATTTATTTATTATCTTCACTACCCGCCAAGTTTTCTTCTCTACCTCTTAAATCTTGTAAGGTCCGATTTACACATCAACAACTTACTACATAACTCGTAACTGTACTTGTCGATGTGTAAATCGTGTTTTAGACGTTGTGGACATACGTGCTAGTAGAGCGTATTGAAGTTCTAGGGAGTACTGTTTCTTTTAGTCAGGCATTCTTAGCACTAACGAACATATTCTAGCATGGACTTTTAAAACCAGCACATCTGGGCAAGATAACCATTACTGGATCCCTTAATTGGGGTTCCCTATTTTTCTGCGAAAGTTGTTGGTTCCAATTTTATTATATCGGACACGGTATCACGATAATTCAGTAGTACGATGTTATATTATATCGATGCTTTATTAGTGCGATGTAACGTTAGTGCGAAAAATTCTGTTTCGAAAAACCTTACAGCGATTGCTTGTTAGTTCGATAGTTTAATGGTTCAAAACGCTTTCAAATTGTCTTGAAATTAAGGAACAAGTCAGTCAAATTACGAAATTCTTTTCTCTTTATTTTACGAATTCTTCGAACTTGATAATTGTCAACAGCCTCGGTGGCATACTTATCGATCGAGCACACGGTAGTCGGTATAAATAATTAAAAAAAACATTTATTTCTGAAAAAAGTTTACATTATTCACTAAAACTAACTTATTCTTAATTACAGAATTTGCTTCTAAGTAGATTAATTGAACTCTAAACACCCACAGTAAGATTCAACTTGTGTTGTGAGTGTCAGTGCTCTCCATTATGTCTCATTATTGTATTTACATTATGTGTATTGTGAATCCTACGTAAGGCTTATTTGTATAATCCTCTAATGGCTTTAACGGATTTTAGATATCCTATAATTTGATGGTTTATAAAGTCCCCGCAACACTACTGTCTTCTTCTTCTTCGTGTCGATTGGCAAAAAAACTCAGACAGTACCGGCCCAGAATTCGGCCACAGCAACTGCGTTGTCTGTAGCAGCCCATAGGTCTTGAGGGCTGCATGTAGCGGGACATCGAGGGCATTTCAAGAGGTGCGACATTGTCTGAGGGTCGAACACTACTGTGATTCCGACAGTGGTATCGTTTACTTTTGAAAGACCCACGATATCGGTATCGTTAGGGGTATCAGCGACATAGGACTTGATCTTTAGTGCTTTAATAGACTTTACAAAAAAATTGTTAATATATAAAAAAAATCGTTTATTATTGTAAGTAGGTATATAAATTGTGGAATAGGGGACAGAGTTGAAGCATTCCAAAAAAAAAAGTATATAAATTGTTTGTTATTGTGGTAAAGAAATAAATAGATTAAGAAAGAATCACATTAATGTGAAACATTTGAAGAAACAAATTTCTCAAATAATAGCATTAAACAAAATAATAATATGGTCAAAAAACACAAAAAGCCATCTCAGCATGTCATCAGGTGTATTTTGAGGTTACCTACGTTGGTGATGACATTAATTAGGTACATAATTTTATGTATTAGCTAATAGTCGTCCATTCGTCGGTTTTCCACCGTCTTCATCAGGCTCTCTGTTCAGACTGCGACTAAAATACATACATACAAAGACAACTACCACAGAAAAATAACAACGCAACAATGAATCTACCTTTTTTTGCTTGACATTTGGCTGTGTGTATTAACTGTATCTTTGTACTATGTTATTGATGTTTAATTACCTACTTCATTTAACTATAAACACATTTCTTGTCCATAAAGTGTTGAGAGTTATTGCAAGATAAATTTATAGTCACATTAAAATGACTGTAATAAAGTATACTGGTCTTTATTGAACAAATTAATACTTTCATTTGTATACAGCGACATGTTTAACTGTTCTTCCTTATAGCTTCATCATCATTATGATGTGAGTCATTTTGTCGTCCTCTGCTGGACATAGGCCTCCTCCAAACATTAGTAAATGGGTTCATTATGAACGGAGACAAAGCTTGCGGTGTTGCGACGGTTAGGACTCTCTGTACAAGTAGCAAATTAAAAAAAATAGGTAGGGAATCCTAACTATGTAATCTGCATGTCAATTCTCGTACCTAAAATTCGGTTATGTTAACTTTTAGTTGTCAAATTGTCACACTCTAAATAAAACTTTAACACGATTATAAAAGGTTACAATTTGCAATAGCAAAAACAAGTCAACTAAAAGTTAACTTAACCGAATTTTAGGTACGACAATTGACATTGCTGAATAGAATGTTAAATTCTCAAGTATTGTAAGATTTTACCAGTGCTGCCATCTCTACGTAGTTTTTTAACTTCATCATAGTATCTTAACGTTTATACTTCGACAATTTATTACTAGATGGCGCTAATAACTAGTTTCTAACAATATTGATTTTATGACTTAGAATTATTACTTAGAGCATTTTCTTTTGTTTCAGGATCGCTAAAGACATCATTTTTAGCTGGTTCAACATTTACAGTCCACTGGCATTTAGCTTACGCACATCGAGTAAGTAAACATTAATTTCAACATTGTAAACAACAGCCCGGCTAGCTCAGTCGGTAGAGCATGAGACTCTTAATCTCAGGGTCGTGGGTTCGAGCCCCACGTTGGGCGAAATATCTTTTTGACTTTTTATTTTTTCGTTTTCAGGGAGGATTTAGCTTGAGAATTTTAGATGAATTGGAAAGACCGTTATTAGATCTAACTCCAAGAGCAGGAGGAAGCGAATTTGTTCGAGATGATGTTACGTAAGTGTAATTTAATTTAATTATTACTAAGTAGGAAAAACCTTATTACCTAAATATAAAAAATTGCCTGAACCAAATTATTTTGGTCACAGGCGAAAACGAAATGACATTACGTGATTACGGATTTCGAATTCAATAGAGGCCTAAACAGGTTCAATTCGTTCGTTTACTATTTCAAATGTTATAAGTATTCCATTTTGTCGTTTTCTCTTGTGGCGATGGCGACGAAACAAGCAGGTGTCATGGCTTCCCCGTTTCATCCAAATGGGTGCTAAAAAGCCAACTAATAAATTATCAGAATCACTTGACATGAAACATCTTGCCAGCGCAGCGTGGCAGACCAAGGTTTTCTTGGTAACTGTAGGATAGCCATCCCTGCACAGGGAATTAAAATAATTATTTTTATGGCTACGCGTGACACAACCGCACGCAGTGCAATGACAATTTAGTCTTTAAACTTGTAGCATAAAGTTCAAACTAGAAGCTCACCAATTTTTCTTCCTTTCAAGAACTATAATGGGTGACGAAAATTAACAGACATTATTGTTATAACAGGGCACAAAAATACGAGGTACGACTACCAAGCGACTTCACCTGCGAGAACTGTACACTACAGCTACAAAGGGAAGCTGGTGAATGGGGATCTAACTACAGATTCTGGTCCTGTTCTGACATCGATATTGTATCACGTGAGTTATAGAAATATGTTTGTCTCTTTCTTTCTTTAGAGTTTTGTTATGTAGCCTCTCTTTCTTGTGCAATGTTTAGTGTTGTTTGCTATTGAAGAGAGTTTAAGTTGGTATTCACACCAAGACAGATGATTCTACAAAACAACTGTTGGTTCCTGGTTCGATTCCAGATAAAAGAAAAACTTTTTATTCATAAACATAATTGCTTGCATTGGTCTGAGTGTTTTCTATGTTTATTAGGTATGAATTTACAAAAAGAATAGTGTTTATGTATAAATATAAATATTCCTCAGACTTTCACACAACGCCATCTAGTCCCAAACTAAGCAGAGTTTGGCACTAGACAACGGATAAATATACTTAAATTCTTTTTTTTTGGAAATAAATACAAACGTAATATAAGGAAAAACACCCAGACCAATGCAAACAACCATGTTCATACAACAAACACAAAGATTTGCATTGTGCGAGAATCAAACCAGGGACCTCTGCGTAGCAGTCATATTAAATAACCACTACGCCTCAGAGGTCGTGTATGTTTATCCGTTGTCTAATACCCATAGCAAGCTCTGCTTAGTTTAAAATAAAATAAAAACTTCATCTTTTACTATTCGTAATACCAAAGGAACATACGTAATCGATTAAAGTTAAATAGGTATTCAATGTTATGTTAATTTATTAATAGCAAATTGTCTGCATAACTCCTTGGTGGTTCTGATTCATTAAACATATTTATTTGAACCAAGGTGAACTTCTAATTATGTGTAACAGAAATTAGTTTTTAATTAATGGAATTAATTGTCTGTCGTAATTGACATGACAGATGGTTGTCTATGCCTTTTAAAATTTGGACGGCCTCTTATGGAAAAGAAAAAAAAAACGCATTTATGAGCAGAATTTTTTTTTCCAGGAAAAGAATACCACGAAACTTGTTCCGGCCACGGATTCTACATTCTTGGACGTTGCAAATGTAATAAGATGTATTCTGGATCTCGTTGTCAGTTCAGCGATGAATGTTCCGAAGATAACGATTGTGGGTTGAGGGGCAAATGCATTGATATCAATTCTACTGAGTCACCTACCAAAATGTGTTATTGTCCGTTTGGTTTCTACGGAAAGGGATGTAATAAAAGTAAGTGGAATATTAACTTATGGTTTTGAATAAACATGTTTTGGATATTTAGTGATAACTTTATGGGTGTCATAATAATATAAACTGACATAAGGACTATACAGCAGATTATGTCTCTGTTAGAAAGAAAAATTTAACATAATATGAAATATCCATGGGACAAGTATCTTTCTATTATTAGAGAAGCATCATACCATTATGGGTTCTAAGGGTTAAAGGGGATACAGATTTTTATAATTTATTTAATAGCATATTTTTAAGGTCTATATCCAGCAGTGGATGTCTTTAAGCTGATATGGATGAATATTTTTAAGTATTTTTGAAATAAAAAGTATGTACTTAAAATAAAAATAAAAAGTAAAATGAAAAGAACATTCAGAAAACGTGACGTAAAAAATAATGTGAAAATGTGCAAAAACCAACATCACGAAGTATTCCCAGGCGGTCACCCATCCAAGTACTAACTTCGCCCGATGTTGCTTAACTTCGGTGATCGGACGAGAACCGGTGTATTCAACATGGTATGGACGTTGGCGAGTGTAAGCTATAAATTTTGAAGTATAATGTACTGAAGACAAAATTTACCAATCAAACGCAATAAAAACCGGATAGTAATCTCGTGACAGCTTGAAGATATTTAATTCACTGAGTTGTCGATAGGGGGCATTCTTAAATTTATACTTACCTTTAACTTGAACAGGTAAAAACTATTGGCTATCGCCTGTACTCATTTACTCACACAATAACATTATCATTATACATTTAACAAGAAATTAATTTAAATTACATACATAAAACAAATATTTGTTTTATGTCATTAAAATTAATTTAATTGTAATTCAATGTTAAAAATAGCAATAAACGTCAAGAATAACGATCTAAAATGTTTTTAAAGTGCTTCACTAGCGACATAGTGGCGAATAGGTGAACCTCGCATGACTTGATTTATGAATTTTCTTTGTAGAATGTATTAAAACCGATAGATGACGTTTTAAAAACATTAATATATATGTTACGGGCAATTTGATAAGTCCGGGCACTATTAATAATGACCGGTCTGTATTAATAATGCCCGACTCAATTGGACAATGTGATTAATACAACATAATTAATCACTTATCCCGGCCATTATGAATAATGCCCACCCTATATTGGGCAAAGTAATAAAATAGGTGAACTGTAGTGTTTTTGCTTATTAAATGAAATTAAACTTACAAAATTTTCGTGAAAAGTTAACAAAAAATAAAGTATTGGACATAGTAGTTAAAAAATAAACATTTTACTTAAATGTTTCTGGCACTCGCCGGCCGCTGCCGCGGCCCGCTCGCTTCGCTCGCTCGGCTCGTGCGCGTTGTGGTCGCCATACTAACCTAACCTAACCGACTGTTTCTGACTTTTGGCTTAATTTTAGGTTTTAGCTTTTTTTTAAGCTATCTCAAACACTAACTTATTACATGGACCACGGGCCGTCGGCCATTATTAATAAGGGCCGGTCAAAGTGATAAATTTATCACTTTGGCTATCGTTATTGGGCATTATTAATAATGGCCGGTCCTTATTAATAATGCCCGATTAATCACGTTGCCCGTAACATATAAACATAATATAATGATTCGTGTATTTTGTTACAATAAAAAAATTAAATATTTTCATTCTTAATAGAATTAGTTAACACAGCCAAGTAATTGAAATAAATAATAAAAATCTGAATTTAGGTGTACCAGCAGCAGTTAAAGGAATTAGTAAAATTTTAATTAAAGGTATCTAATTAAACTAATAAATAACAATAGTCGCCTTCAAAGAAAATTTCGAAGCCCTATTTAATTAAATAATTATAACTTAAGTTAGTTACTTAAGTTATAAAGTATTTTGGTTCTACATTCGCCAACGTCCATACCATGTTGAATACACCGGTTCTCGTCCGATCACCGAAGTTAAGCAACATCGGGCGAAGTTAGTACTTGGATGGGTGACCGCCTGGGAATACTTCGTGATGTTGGTTTTTGTCATTTATTTTTCTTATTTACCGTCTTTAAAATGCTAATTTTTCTGTTATATTTTTTTTTACTTTTATTTTGAATGTTTGCTCTGTTATGATAATTATTTATTAGAAGTATTTTGTTCTTAAACATAATAGGCATCAAATAAGTATTCTATCTACTTAATTCATTATCGTCATATTAGTCCACGTCCACTGCAGCTCCATAAAGGCCTCATACTCCACTCCTGGACATATATTTTAGAATAGAATAGAATATTTATTTTGCAAATATAGGTAAAAAAAGACATTAGATATTAAAAATAAACATATAGTTCTGCTATGTTTTACCTAGGTAGACATGCAAAATTTTACAAGATAAAGTAACAAAATAAAATAAAAAGTTAATTTAGCAAAAGATTTTTAAATGTACAGAAGCAAAGTTAGTTAAAACAAAAAGTAGAATAAATGAATAAATAAAACAAAATCTAATAATGGAAACTAATACTAATATACTAAACTAATACATTCTTTATTGTAAAAGCAATAAAGAAAATAATAATGTAATTTTTTCTAATATATACAATTCCTTACTTTTTCAGAGGCTCCTTGGAAAGACAAGAAAGTGAATCTTGGACTGTACAGTAAACGCGAGATGTCTAAAGAATTCAACTTATACTGGCGAGTGATAAAGGAAGAGGCGGAAATTGAATTTATTATGATGGTGAACGGAACTTCTTATGCTGGTAAGATTTGTTTAATTATTTATTTTATTTATTTCTCTCTTCACAAATAATGCCTCATGATCTATTCTATACAATATTATTATATTATTTTTACCTTCAGCTTCCATTTGTGAAGGCCTGGTGGCAGAAATAGGCAAGTTATGCCTGTACTAGTGAATACGACATGGTGTCACTACCCCTCTTATGCATGGTTTCCTCGCGCAAGTCGTCCCTTTGTTTCGCCACCCTGTCTCACCTCATGATGATGAGGTGAGACAGGTGGTGGCGGATAAGTTGGAAGATGACCCATCTTATCCGTTTGTGTTGCAAACTCGTCCCGTCTCATGGTGTCAAATACCGACTAGTGTCAAAACTAGTATTTTTAGGAACTAAAATGACAGTTTTGACACTTGATGAAGTACTTAGTTGATTTTTACTTGATCAGTCATTCAGAAACCGTGGGTAAGACTAAGAAAAAGTTCGCAGATTTTAAGTAAATCTACTAAAATAAAAAAGAAAAAACTTGGTAGCAAAACCAAGTTTGCCAACACACTGAAGAAGCATAAGGGGACGTTAATGGTCTGAAAAGTAGTATAATTATGTGGCGTGGTGGTTATAGTATAGTCCAGGTCTTGGGTTCGATTCAGAGTTGATGCAAATCTTTATGTGCATGGACATGATTGTTTGCATGGGTGTGCCGTGTGAGTGTTTTCAATTTATAATAAATGTACAAAAAAAGTATAAAAGTATGTTTACGCGTTGTATAGTAATCAACGTATAAGCTCTGTTTAGTTCGGGACTTCATGACGATGTGTAATTGTATAAAATAAAAAATATCCTATACATCCTGTTCTCTATTTTCAGGTCTTGGGTGGCGTCCGAGCGACATAACTAAGCAATGCAAAAATTTCCCTGTACTGGGACCCCCACCAAATGATAAATTACGTAAGTTATTTATTTAGGCTTAATTTGAACTTGTGTAAGGCCAGGGCCCTCGCCCACGGCGAATTTTTGTATAATACTCAATTAAATACTCTAATTAAAACGTAATTATTATAGCATCCACATTAAAACCGGAACCATTACCAGAACCGGAACCCAAATTCGAACTGGAAAGCAAACCGGAACCAAGTGCCGAGCCGGAACCGAGTCCGGAACCTAGTGCCGAACCAGAATCTGTTCCAGAACCAAGTGCAGAGCCGGAACCGAGTGCTGAACCGGAACCAACGACTGAGAATGACAATAGAAATAAGCGAGTCGCTATGCATTCTCTTGATGGAATAGATTTTAAGAATTTGGGAAATGATGTTACTGTTAAAACAAGTGTTTCGTACAAAGTGTCCAGTTCTAAAGGTATGTCTGTTATTACAACAAATACTTCGTATTATAAGTTTAACTTTGTTAGATAGAACACTGATAATCTACTATATAAAAAGAAGTCGGGTTTTCCTTCCTGACGCTATAACTCCAGAACGCACGAACCGATTTCCACGGTTTTGCATTCGTTGGAAAGCTCTCGGGCTCCGTGAGGTTTATGGCAAAGAAAATTCGGGAAAAAAAATCAACAGAAATGCGGGGAAAAGGGAGGCGGATGAGAACGTTGTCTAGTACCCATAGTACAATCTCCGCTTAGTTTGGGACTAGATGGCGTATAAAAAAGAAAAAGAAAAAAAATGAGATTGATTATTTGGAGTTACCATCACATCTCAGCAGCAATTATCTCTTAAAGAGGGGAAACTTCACAAAATTTCTATACCATACCATTTTGGACACAACAACTTTTCTTTCGTAATTTTCCGAAATCCGTCCCAACAATAGGAAAAATAAAATGATAAAATTATTTGTAATTAAAATTTCCAGGTCGTAAAAAGCGAGCTGTTAATGATACACGTAAGTCTGAAGCACCTTTACACTTAAAACTGATATAAAGGCACCTACACATAACCATACGCTAATACACGGAAGCCACATGCAAAACTGTGCACATTATTTTATTTGGCATAAGTATTATTACAATTGGCATATTATTTGAATTGGCATACTAACTAAAAATTTTAAGTTCTATCACTCCCTGAATTGCTGGACTTAGTACAATTGCATTTGTAATGTATTAAACATTGAAAGCTACATTTTGAAAAAAATACCGATTTAATTGTCACAATGTCTTTAAAGTCGGTTTAGAAAAATAGGGTAAAAATACTTTCATGTACAAATTGAAATAAAATAAATGCACAAGCTAATGTAGCCATTCCAATCGGTTCGGTTATTTCCAAAAAATATAGCTTGTCCTCTAAATTGGTCCACTGGCGTACACAGCAGAGGTCTTTACATGATGGTTTCTAAATAAATTGACAATATTTTTGTCATACATGTACAAAATTAGCACGGTAAAAGGATTGTTTAAATATTCGCCTGCTGTTTATTTCTGCGTGAATTGCTTTCTAAAATCAAATGAGACACTAAATTAAGAAGCGCTTACAGCCACTTGCAATCAATGATAACATAGACAATCTGTAGTTAAAAATTCAGAGTATCTATATATAATATCTAGACAGTCGTTAAGCCACGTCAGAAGCTGGCTTGAACAACCCTAAACACCAAGATGGCCACTAACCCAACGATAAAAGAAAGAAATAGCGTTCTTATGATTTACCACAACCTTAAATAGCTTTGTAAAAAGGGACACAAACACAATCTGTAAAATGTAGAAAAACTTTTTTTATTATCAGGCAGTGATAGAACTTGCTCCTATGTATATAAATGCTGCATGATGACATTATTTTTACAGATACGGACACTACAACAACCATATTATCCCATAACCACACTGAATTTACATCCCATGTAACCGAAACTCCCAAATTTAGAACCACTACGAAACCAAAGTGGAAACCAAAGTCAAAGTTAACTAGTACTACACCTTTACCTACTCCGGAACCTACAGTTCCAACTACATTAGAGCTGGTACCTGAACCGACTTCGGAGCCCCAACCTAGTCCTGAACCGACTTCTGTACCAACGGCTGAACCAGAGCCGATTACTGATTCTAAACCTGAACCTACTCCAGAGCCTAAATCTGAGCCCGAACCGACTCCAGAACCTAAATCTGAGCCTGAACCGACTCCAGAGCCTAAATCTGAACCGACTCCAGAACCTAGTTCTAGTCCCGAGCCATCCTCCAAGCCAAAAACCGAAAAAGAACCCATTGCAAAGGCAAAATTGTTAGCTCTACCTAGCTTAGAACCAGCCTTGAAATCTAAATCTAGATCTCAGCCTACTCCTGAACCAGAACCGACTGCCGAGCCCAAATCAGAACCCGAACCATCCCCTGAACCGAAGTCGGAGCCAGAACCAACTCCAGAGCCAAAATCTGAACCTGAACCCATTCCAGAACCCAAATCCGAACCGGAACCTTCCCCCGAGCCAAAATCGGAACCAGAGCCATCCCCCGAGCCAAAGTCCGAACCCGAACCTACCCCTGAACCGAAGTCAGAGCCCGAACCATCCCCTGAGCCTAAATCCGAACCAGAGCCAAGTCCCGAGCCAAAATCTGAGGCAGAACCAAGTCCCGAACCCAAATCGGAACCTGAACCAAGTCCTGAGCCAAAATCTGAGCCCGAACCATCCCCCGAACCAAAATCAGAGCCTGAACCATCCCCAGAACCTAAATCCGAACCCGAGCCATCCCCCGAACCGAAGTCGGAGCCAGAACCGACTTCGGAACCAATTCCCTCACCCGAGTCGTCTCCTCAACCAATAGCAGAGTTGGATACCCAGACATTGCTAGTGAAGGGACTTAAGGAAGAAGAAGGTAACAGCCACATGCTTTGCACAAATACGACGTATGCATTTATATCTAAAACTATCAAAATATCATTACTATAATGAGAGTAATTAGTTCATTTGAGTTTTCTGATCTGTTTTACTGCAGGGATCTACCAAGTTTGAAGGAAAACTTGGTTTACTAATAACTACTACTACTAATTAGTGTCAGTTTCTATATATATAGTATAGTCACAGTTAAATAGACGTTGCTCAATCGCTTTTTGACATCTTCGGGATGAGCAAGGGTGATGAGCAATTAGATTTTATAATTATTTCAATTTTAAAGGATTCAAGGGGAATATCTGTACATATTGAAAATGATAACTTTTCATTTTACCAAAAGACTTTTTTACTGTTTCAAAATTTGCTTAAGATAGAATACTCTAAATACATTTTTTATTATTCAACTAGTCTATTACTGTCATCAATTTTATTTTCAATTTTTTCAAATGTTTCATCAACTTTTGAGATGTAAATGCATATGTAACTGTAGTACGTAGTTTATATTTGTATAGCAATTTGTAGCACATTGTCAATAATATTATATGTTGTAGATTAATTATTATTTGTTTTGACTAATACATATTCGTTTGCTTTGATATTGTATGCGTGAATGGTGATTTTATAAGCATAACTTCAGTATTTAAAAATATTGTTTTTTTTTTAATTATTATTTAATAAAAAATCAATTGTATTCTGAATGCGTAATCTTTCAATTAGCCTTCTTTATACATAGATTATCGAATTAATTAACTGCGTCTAGTGCAATTAGAGTACTTATGTAAAGCATGTTTAATACTGGTTATGCTTATAATAATTCGATTGATACTATCTTAAAAGGTATACATTATAAACTAACTTATCTGCATCTACCATCCATCTATCTATATTTATCTATGTTTGTATTTATTCCATTCTTATTTCTTGCATTTTAAAAACATTATTTGCATCATTTTTTTATTTGTTCACTTGGTTAATACGAGTAGCTTGCCTTACGAGTTGATTTGATTAAAGCCCGATTTACACATCGACAAGTACATGTACTTGTCGGTCGGAAATCGGGCTTTAGAGTAGACCTCAACTCAAGAATTAAGGGTAGTGCTACTAGTCACCGACTCACCGTATATCTTAATCTACTTGATTCTGAAATTATAGTTTTTAGAACAAACTAATTAAGGTTCTTTATTTTTTTTTATCAACAGCTTATATAATTATATCAACATATTATATAAGTTCAAAGAAGCTTAATTAATTTTCATTAATCGTTGCTACTTATATACTTTTTAAATATCTTTGTATTACGGTTTTATTTTGCTTTTTTATTTAGTTTTCATAGGACATGATTGCAAATAGTGTAAGCTTTAATATTTGTCTTAGCTTAGCCAGGCTTTTGGGCTTTCCCTATTTTGTACCTTTTATCCTTTCCAATCCTATCTTTTCTCTTTCCTCTAAAATCTTTTTAAGGTTCTTTCCTTTTAGGCTTAACTTTTCTTTTTAAAGTCTTATTTCTTTTATTTTTTTTTTAACTTTTTATGTGTAAGAGGAGTGAGTGGTTAAACGAATATTTATTATTGGAGTTTGGAAAATGTCACAATAATGTGATTAACTAATTAATCGTTTAAATAATTCGGTAAATTGGAGTTTCGATGTGTTGTATAGTAATTTGTGTTATCGTAATTTATTACTAATTTCAAAATAAATTTAATAAAACTTTGTAAACATTGTAACAATTAGCAAGTTTAATAAAAGGAATTTTGGGTATTCATAACACCGACTGTCCGGAAGATAGTTACGAAGTCGACATTTATTTATAATTGTACATAAATTAAAACACTGATTTTGTCGTGTTAGAAATAATATTAATACTGATCTTGTTTCTAAAAGGTTTCATTAAATAACAACTCTTCAAAATAATTGGTTTGTCAGATTTAATTTCATGTCAAAATTACGAGTATTATGTCAGCCTTGACCACTAATTAATTAGTGGTCAAGGCTGACATAATACTTACTCGTATTTGACAACGTTGACAGGAGATTAACATGAAGCGATTATTAATTTTGGCATGAAATTAATTTTGACAAGAGATTAATTTTGACATGAAATTAAAATTGCTAATGACTTGCTTCTGAATAGTTGATCAACTATTAGATCTAGTTGATCTTCAAAAGCAATACTTTATTATATAAAATATTGTCCAAATGTTATATTATATTCGTGTATATTTTAGGCTACTTCCCCGAACATGAGTACGCACCTAAGTTTGATTTTAACCCTATGGACTGCACTGATTTAGTCATTGGTACTGCTAAGGGCAACTATCATAGAGTGCTTGACTACTATACTAGAGATCGGTAAGTTGTATTTAACGTATCTTAATATTTTTAAACCAACCGCCCGCCGGCGAGCAGAAAACTAGGGTAATAAGCATATATTGGGTTATTAGGCATCCGCTGGGTAGATCAAGCTTGCTGATGTTCCTGTTAACTATTTTCGAAAGCTAAGAGACTGGAAAAATCGCGGCCTTCATAGGTAACAAATGGTACCTCATTGTTTTCATCAGGAGTGATTCTTTTAGCTTACCATTTCTTGCAGATTTTTGCTTGTTTATACATTTTACATAAATTTCTATATTTCAATACTTTTTTAACAGCTCGACCCCACGCGTGGACACTTTCTGGGGTGGTCATGACGACATCACCGCTGCGTCAGGATACGAAGAGAATGGTGTTACTACCATCATGTTTAGGAAGAAAATTCAGGTACGTTTTTTACTTTTTTGAATACAAAAATATCAACTTTTTTTAGTACCCTCTTTGTTGTACTGGTTACAGTCCATGCTATAAAGAGGTCTCGTTTGATTCTCGCCTAATGTAAATCTTTGTGGGTTTTAAAATAAACGATTTCTTTGGTCTTAGTGTTGTCTATGTTATAATATGTATTTTGTATCCGATTTATCCGTTTGTTACTAGTCAAAAAAAATTGATACGAAAAGCAATATTAGGAAGGGCATAGTTAGGAATGTGAAAGGGTAATTCTAGTTTAAGGGGATTCTAATGATAGGATACTGTTAAAGGATAGGTGAAGGGGGGCAGTAATATTAGCACTACAAAGTGATGTACCTTCATTTCAGGCCAAAGAACCAACAGACCATTCGTTAGTAGACGACAATATGCACGTTATATGGGCTAGAGGACAAGAGACAGGCAAATACGTGCACTCACCGCCATCGGGAATCGAACGTGGTACCGCGAGCACAGGGGACTTCTACAGACCTGATGAACTTAAGTACCATGGTCATGGCAGTCAGAGAGGTGTTGCTAGTATTAACTTCTTTGGTGAGTTATGTTATTTTATTATAGGAATAGCTTCTTATTGACCCGTTGATGGGACAGGCTTCTTCTAAGATGGAGGGAATCTTGGTAATGCTAGACTGGTCATTGGTAATCATAAAGTCGACTTACGGAAAGATTCCAGATGTTACAACGAAAACAAGGTTAGAAATTTTACAATCATTTTAGCCATCGTGACATTCGCAGCCTAAGTTTTCTTTTGTTATTGAAGAAGACCCTGTAATGGGACACTGATATTTTCTAGATTAGATTATAATCTAGATATAGTAAGGGATAATCTCGTTATATTAAGATAGAATATAGTTATAATGAGGAATAATCTGGATTTAATTAAGCATAATCTAGATATAAGTATAGATTCAAGAATAACCCAGTCAAAATTAGGCATTATCTAGATATAATGAGGCATAAAGTATACATTATGAGGCATAATTATCCCCTTTTTACCCAATACTCACTTTAAACCCTTTTCCTTACAGAAGAAACCAAGGTCTCAATATCTGGCGGAGTCCATCCATTACCAGACAAATGCGGTGCTCAATGGCGTCTTCCATCCAATTGTGACCCTACAGGCAAATCTAACGTGACCTGTGACTATGTAGCTACTTGGGAATATCTAGGGCAAGTCCGCGGGAAAGATTCGGTTAGATTCACGATTACTACTAAGGAGAGCAAGTATTGGACTGGCATTGGTTTCAGCGATAATAAGAAGATGGTGAGTAGTTTTTGATATTTTTTGTGTTCCGTTTACTTTTTTATGTTTTTGGGTCCGTATTTTACGAGCCTTTTTCTTAGAAATGCGAAGAGAAATCAAGCAAATTACGTACCGGTTGAGTTGGTTTTTAATATTTTAACTATTAGTGAACGATTTTTTTAAAAGTTAATCTAACATCACGAAATATCAAATTTGATTAAAACTAACTTATATAAAAAGCAGAAACTTTATGAATGTAGATCTTATTTCTTTACGCTCAAAATGCTAAATTAATTTGGAAAAGATTTGATTCGAAAGCAGCTGACATCTTGTGACAACCTATTATATTTAAGTAATTTAGTAGTCTATCGTATTTAGTAGTCTATGGCTGATTGATACGCAGAGTTTTCGGTTTTTTTCGTTATTCGTTATTTTTTTTATCAATAAAAGACAACATTTACTACAGATATTGAAATATTTTTATGTGTCTATTACCTATTGTATAAGATTTGCTTACCTTGGGATTAGGATTTTGTGTGATTGTAAAAAAAAAAAACTATGAATAAATGTATTTTTCCCAGTCCCAATCAGACGCAATAATAGGCTGGGTGGACTCCCGCACCGGACGTCCGTTTATCATGGACACGTGGGTGTCAGGCTACTCCGCGCCCAGGGTCGACCAGCGGCAGGACCTGAGCAAGGAGTCAGGCAGTCTAGTAGACGGGGTCACCACCCTTAGTTTTGTCAGGAAACGAGATACTGGTGATCAGAAGGTATTTATGTTTTTAATAATTTTATTTATAAGTACTTAACTGATGAGAGCATGCCATGAATCCTACTAATATCCTACTAATATTATAAATGCGAAAGTTTGTCAGCATGTATGGATAGATGGATGTTTGTTACTCTTTCGCGCAAAAACTACTGAACGGATTTTGATGAAGATTGAAATATAGGTACTTAGTTTAGGGTGTAGATTCTACACCCTAAACGTTATTCTACACTGTAGAATAACATTTAGGCTATCTATACCACGCGGGTGAAGCAGACCCAAAGGACCCCTGGTGGTGTCTGCCTACCTCTACAAGAACAAGCCATGAACATGAATATATTTAAACTATTTATTTGTTTTCAGGACTTAGCGTTCACAGACACCCAATGCTTATACATGATGTTCATAACGCAAGGAGGAGGTTTCGACGCGATGAACAAACGGACAAGCAAACATTTAACTACACCTATAGTTACTAATGAGAGAGTCTGTATTAGGCCTTGTGGACCTGGTAAGTTTGCTATTTTTATGGTTATCAGGCTGCCTGATATTTTAGGGTCATACCCTTTGTCTCGAGGACTTTTATAAACATCCATAGAAAACAAAATTATTTGTGTGATCCGCATATTATCGTCCTGAGTTTGGGTTCTCCGTGTGGTGACGTAGTAAGGATACAATATGTTACCACCCCATCTCATCCCATGGTAAAAACCAACTAAGGGACTATCCGTGAATATTATCTTTACGAAAAAAAATAAAGAAAACTTTAAAGTAAGCGCCAAGTATACCTCCATCACGGGAGGAGGCCCGTCCCTGCAGTGGGACATTAATGGGCTGTTATGATGAGTTTGGGTGTTGTTTGTGTCCATTAAATCGATATTTTTTGTTAAGTCCATGTGACACAGACTATTTACTTTAAAAAAAAAAATTGGTCCCCTTATTCATTCATAAAAATCTTTCTATTCCATTTCTAGAACCAGACGAAGAAGAAATAACAACAGAAGCAATACTCCCAGGCCAGTCTTCATACACAATGTTGATACGTATCACTGGTCTAGCGGACAGTTTCAAGACTCCAGCGGCTGGAAGCAAGGAGTATGAGGAACTTAGCCGTCAAGTTGTGGACAGCATCGCTGGACAATTGAGCAGGAATAAGGGATACCATGGTCTCGTTGTTAATGGGTTTATGCAGTATGTATTTATGAGTTGGTTTAGTTTTAAGTGTTTCAGGGTATTGATTAAACCAAACCCATCCAGTACTACTGGATGGGTTGGTATAGAAATTCTATCAAGTTTCTTTTTTTCAGCTTGTATTATTATCACAAGCAATCTCTCGGTTACTAAGGCGAGAAGGTCGGGAACTGACATAAGTACCAGCATACCTTATTACTGTACTGGTTAAGTCAGACACTTACCCCCTTATTCATAAACGCCTCTTAAATTAAAGTCAATTGATTAGCTTAAATTCTTACATTTTTGTTTGGTATTTCTAATAAAAATCTCGCTAAGCAGTGATTAAATTTAAGAGGCGTTTATGAGTAAGGGGGTTCTGGCTCAACCCACCTTGGTTTCTTATTGCCATAAAAAGGCTGCTAGACAGTAATGTCGTATTAAGACTAGCGTTCAAGAAGATAAGTATTAAATTTCCCCTGCCTTAGATTGGTTTAATTGGTTTAATACCATTTGGGATTATAGAATGTGGTGGAAAAGTCAGTGTGTCTCTTTCACCACTCGGAAAGCTTAAATACGAGAGAAGAACAACTCAAAGCACTAAACCTAAATGTTCTTTGTGTTCGTTATGTTCATATTTATAAGTATTCCTTTAGGGACGAGTGCAAAAGCAAAAAAAAAGTTGTATTTTTTAATAAAAAGAAAATAAGTACTTATTTCTTAACATATTTTTTGTATTCTTTGTGAACAGAAACGAAACGAAAGCAATAATAGCAGAGCTGACTCTCAAATCCATAGAGTCCAACTCTATAGAGGGGTCTACAGGCCGCGCTTTAGATTCAACCCCTATTAACGCCACAGAGGAAGAGGACGAAGCTGTGAAATGGGAGAGGGTTGTGAAAGACACCCTCGCTCAGGGGAAAGTGGGGAACCTTAATGTAGACCCTGAGTTCTTGGTGTTTGAACCACAAAGTTGTAAGTTCTTTAGAAAATATTTTTTGGTATGTTAGAGTTTCTACTTAGTGCACAGAAAAGTCGTTAGCCCTAGAGACTTTTCGGTAAAAAATGTTACTACACCTATTAGTACCGGGAATCCATGTGAAAAGTTAACGTCGTATCACCATTTATCGTCTATTTAAATTTAGACCATCATGTCAATGCTCGTTCCTTAAAATCGTTAAAAAATTCGGTTAAGTTAACTTTAGTTGTCAAATTGTCTTACCTTTTGTGTGACAATTTGACAACTAAAGTTAACTTAACCGAATTTTTAACGATTTTATGGAACGAGAATTGACATGCATATAAAATTAAACATAACAATCATTTTTGTATATATGGGGGCCCAATACATTGCCTTGAGGAACCCTCAGAGCATAAAGCCTTGAAGTAGCATTTTTATTTAGTCACACTGTTTTGTTAATAAAAAATAGCAGATGATTTGCATGAACCTAAGATGAAATACTTTTAAGCTGTCATCCATCTATAAAATCACTGCGTCGAAGTTACTTAACTCTAAAATTAACATCATAACAGCCCATTAATGTCCCACTGCAAGGACGGACCTCCTCCCGTGACGGAGGGATACTTGTCATACTAATACTACGCTAGCCAGACGGAGCTGTATAGGATTTTATTTCAAGTTTTCTGTCGTTTCATTTTCTAAATATAATATTCACGGATAGTCCTTTAGTCGGTTTTTACGCCACCCATGGGCTGAGATGGGGTGGTGACATATTGTATTCTTACTCCGTCACCACACGGAAACTTAATTAACATAATTAATCTTAATTTTCCAGTATTATCAAGTCGACCAAACGAAGACGAGGCCTCAGGCAACGCAAGAACATTCTTCGGACTGGCTGAGACCAAGCTGTGGGTGGTAGTGGCTTGTGTGGGAGCCCTACTACTGGTGGCACTTCTACAGGCCGGATGTACTCTGTATAGGACCAATAGTACCACTGTCAAGACTAAGGTAACTATCAATAGACGACCTCTGTGGCGTAGTGGTTATATAACATGACTGCTACGCAGAGGTCTCGGGTTCGATTTCCGCTCAATGCAAATCTTTGTGTGCATGAACATGATTGTTTGCATTGGTCTGAGTGTTTTCTATGTATAATATGTAGGTATTTACAAAAAAAATGTATGTTTATCCGTTGTCTAGTACTCTGCTTAGTTTGGGACTAGATGGCGTTGTGTGAATGTGTAAGGATTATTAAAAATCAGCATATCGCAGTCCACTACTGGGCATAGGCGCCTCCCAACACTCCCATAGAACACAGTTCTATATAAATATGTAACAATCTGTAGAAAATATAATAATGGAACATGCCATATTTTGCAATTTTTTTTAAAAGACAATTAATTTACGGATCTGGTTTGGGACCTGAGTCGCGGAGACTGTCACAGATAATAAGATAATAAAAAAGTCTTTTTAAAATAAAAAAAAAAATATATATTTTGTGTGATCCAGGAGCAACTAATCCTGAACTCAGCGTGTTTTAAAGTCTTAAATGACACACGTAATCAATCTAAATTGAACCTTAAGCTACAACCAATAACACTTCAATTCCAGGAGCAACTTATCCCCAACTCAGCATGGAAGGACTATTCCGGTACGAACACGAACTACGCGTTCGAGCCGTTTGAGAACGACGACAAGTACAACAGCACGGCCTCTACAGCGCCGCTCAGAGCTAGGACCCCCGCGAGGCCCAGGGACCCGCCGCCGCCGAGACCTAACTCTGCTAGGGGACCTCAGGTTAGTTGTTGTTTGTGTGATCTTAGAATAGATGTTCTGAGTTTAGAAGTTGAATTAAAACTGAGAGGCATGCTAGACATTTGTTTAAAATGTCATGTCAACAATCAAACAATCGGAACGTCATAATAACTATAGTAGGAATTTTAATTCGATTCCTGATTTGACATTAGCTACTGTCATTTTGTGAAATAATGATACCACATATAATAGTGTAGTGATGAACACAAAAATCGATAAACAATAAGTGTGTGTGCCAGCAGTTTGCCAATTAAAGACTAAATTATTGATTTTTATTTAAATAAATACATAATTATTCATAATAATAATTTATTAATTAGTAATCGCTGCTCTATTTTATAAAAAGTTAAAATTTATGTTTTTATATTAAAAACAAAACTTATTGAGCCTAGATAGATTTTAGTATTGGCAGCCTGTGTGCGCTCGTGCAGCTATCGTCATTTTGTTTATAGTGTCATTCGGCTTCATTCTCCCAGCCTGACTGCACGAATACCTATCTTATTTCATTGCGAATCGATATTAGTTTTTTTGTCAACTATTTGTTTTGGTTTTCCATCAAAATGGATCCTCAGCCAAGTACATCACAAAAAGACGTGGATGTTTTCTTGTCCCCAAGAAAAAAACGTCCACGAAAAGCTTTCACTGTTACTGAAAAAGTAATGATCCGCAACGCCTACAAATACGTGAAAAATGAAATTTCTTCGCAATTGGAGGCCTTTCAAGTTGTGGAAGAAAATGAATGTATGAGCAAAGTTGCTGACATATTGGGAATAACCTCACGCTCTGTTTGTAACGTTTTGAAGGAAGTAAATAAAGGTGCGCCGCCAACTCCTCCTAAAAAATCTGGACCAAAGCGAAGTTTTAAAGATAAAATTGATGAATTTACATTCTCTGCAATACGAAGAATTGTTCATCAGTTCTTTTACCGAAATGAACCTCCAACCATTTCAAAGGTTAGTCAATCAGTCACACTGTATTATTTTAAACCTAAGTACATCTTTTATATATATACCTAAGTAATGATTCCAAGCTATTATAAAATTTACTATTTTAGATTTTACAAGTGATGAACGATGATCCAGAAATACCCAATATTTCCAAAGACACCCTCAGAAAAATTTTGAAACATCTTAATTTTAAATTTGTTTCACGGTCACGCAAGAGCACACTTATTGATCGAAATGATATAATAACTTGGCGACAGCGTTACTTGCGATCTATATGTCAGTTTCGACGAGAAGGGAGACATATATATTATCAAGATGAAACTTGGGTTAACGCAGGTACGGCTAACATTTATACACAAAATGAATTTATATACATTTTACATTTTAATAGTAATATTGAATGTTAATGTACTATATTTACTTTAAGGTCATACTGTAAAAAAAACTTGGGTGGACATGAAAGTCACATCATCTCGACAAGCGTTTTTGGAGGAACTGACCACTGGATTAAAAAATCCATCTGGAAAAGGCAAACGTCTCATAATTAGCCATATAGGTAGTGAAGAAGGCTTCCTAGAAGAGGGGCTCATGATTTTTGAAGCAAAGAAAAATTGTGAAGATTACCATGATGAGATGAATGCAGTTTGTTTTGAGGAGTGGTTCGCTGGAGTCTTACCAAAATTAAGACCAAACTCAATTGTGGTGATGGATAATGCACCTTACCACTCCCGAAAATTGGAAACGGCACCAAAAATGAGCTGGAAAAAAGCTGAAATTCAAGATTGGCTTTTAAATAAAAATATTTATTACGAACCAGATATGGTTAAAGCTACGCTTTTAGAACTGATTCCACATAACGAGTCTTTTAATAAGTACGCTGTAGATGAAATTGCAGCACAACATGGGATCACTGTTTTAAGACTTCCCCCTTACCATTGCGAGCTAAACCCTATCGAATTGATATGGGCGCAGGTAAAGGGGCATGTAGCTCAAAATAATAAAAACTTCAAATTGACAGACGTGAGAACTTTATTTCAGGAAGGCATTCAAAAAATTACGGCTACCGAATGGTCTAAATGCGTATCCCATATTGTCAAAGAAGAGCAAAAAATGTGTAGGCTAGATACTTTAATTGACAATATCACAGACACATTTATAATAAATGTTACAGAAAGTGACAGCGATAGCGAAAGCGATGACGGCGACAATTTATAAAAATATTTACAATATTTTTTTTATGTACAGTTAAGGTAATTATTGGTTCGTCACCTTAAGGCCTATTTTCGTGTGCTTATGCAGTATGTACTACGTATATGTATACTGATTTGATAAAGCAGAGTATCACAGTCTGCTTTACCGATTGAGTAGTACATTATTATTAAATATTGCAGTCAATAAAAAAGTCAATGGTCGGCTGTCACTAGTGGGGATGACAATACAATATCGGTTACCTAGGATACAAAATTAGTCCTTCGTGAATGCTCGTGAATCGGAAATAATATTTAATACTATTTATTTCATATTTAATTTTTATATTCTGTGGTTATAGGCATAATAAATTATTATTTCAACAATATTTATGTGACTCATAAAATGGCTGTAATTTCGTAAGTATAAGAGCACTATTTTTTTCCTTTTCGCACTATTTATAACTATTTCAGAACCATTTTTTGGCATTCATGAAATATCAAGATTTTATTGTGAGTATGCTGGGCTAAGACACCATGATCACAGTTTTTATTCATTTCACACACAATTACCTATAAAAGAAAAGTCTCAGATCGTTAATTAATCGTCAAAACTAAAAATACCACTAATTTTAAACGAGAAGAATCGATCCGGAAATATTTCATTTCCATATCGAATAATTTCGCAACGTCACTATTTAATACTTGTCATAACGTTGCTACACTGAAATTGTCAAATCTGGAATCGAATTAAAATTCGTAGTATAGTATCCAAACTGCTTAGATAGCAAATCGGTAGTGTAAGCGACTGCCGTGAAAGAGGTCGCGGGTTTGATTCCCACGGCACTTATTTTTTGTGTGATCCACAAAGTCTGGATGTTTTTTGTGTAAGTAGGCGCTTACGTTAAATTGAAAAAATATCTAGCTATAGTATATAATACTGTTTTCTAACTGACAGAACCCATCACATTTCGGTCTAAATTCAAATTGAATTCTAATTGACAGAACACAAGCCTGACATCTCAATCTAAATTCAAATTGCATTCTAACAAAACAAAACCTTATCATCTCATTCTAAAATTCAAACTTACTTTTTTTTAAATCAGCAAATGAACGGCAACGGCAACGGCCACCCCACTGGTGGTCATCCAGCCAGCCACACACAAGCACAGACGGTGGCGGGCGACCCTCGCGCTGTCCCCGCAGGTCGCGGCGGCAGGCAGCACAACAGCGCCGCGCAGTACTATCACGAGACGCGGTCGTTACAGAGACCTAGACACGCGCAGGGACATACTGGACAACATGGACATGCTGGGTAAATATATGTTTTTTTATTTTTTAAATATCATCATCATAACATCCCTTTAATATCCCACTGCAGGGACGGGCCTCCTCCCGTGACGGAGGGATACTTGGTCTACTAATAGCAAGCTGGCCAGACGGATTGGTATAGGGTTTAATTTCAAGTTTTCCTTCTTTTTACTTCGTAAAGATAATATTCACGGATAGTCCCTTAGTCGGTTTTTACGACACCCATGGGATGATATGGGGTAGTGACATATTGTATTCTTACTACGTCACCACACGGAGAAATATTTTTTAAATATATTAACTTGTAGGTAATTTTTTATAAAGGATTACATTGATTCTGAGTATCGTTGTGCTTGTTTGGCGTTATGTCTTGCCATTCTGAAATTATGGCAAATATCAGTATGGCATTTAAAATTTTGGCAAACATTAGTAAGCCAAACTTAACAATTTCACTGTCCCGCCAATAGATACAATAGTAAAACAATTCAAATGTTCATATATGACTCATGGGACAGTTAAGTGGTTAATATCATGGTAGGCATACGCTTATCTCCTCTCCAAACGGGATCTCTTATCTACTCAACACCTACAATCATAGAACAATTATTAACTTCATACACATAGAATAATAATTGCTAAACAATAGGCTTTGTACCTGCTTGAGACCATTTCCAAGTTTTTTTATAAATATGTACTACCCGGTCACATTATCTCGTGACCTGGCGTCGATGACGTCACGTCGCGTGTCGGACGTATCACTAATGCGCCCGTGACGAGCGGGGGGTTGAAAGGAGAACGGGACGCGAGGTTCGCATTCCAGCTAGGTCTCTAGATAATGTGACCGTGTAATATTCTCAAAGCAAAAAAAAAGACAAAATTATGTAAACGCATAAATTAAATAAAAAGACATTTGCTTAGGAACAATAAATACTATATAATTGACAATGTGTTTAAAATTACAAAATTATTTAAATTTTACTAACAATAGAAGGCAACAAAACCAAACAAGGGCAGCACTTAAAGTAAGTTATGTGTTTAAAATTAAACCTTAATTGCATTGAATTAAGTTCTACATTGCAAAATAGCAAACATTTTCTAGCATTATACAACTACAAAAGCCATTCAACTTAGGGTAAAATATAAGCAGTGATAACAGATCGGTAATTTCGCCTTGGAGTACATATGACCGTGTGGCCTAATGGATAAGGCGTCGGACTTCGGATCCGAAGATTGCAGGTTCGAGTCCTGTCACGGTCGCATTAAAATTATTCTTTTTGTAATTATTTATAAATTTTAGTGCTATTTTTGTAAATTTATTACTAGTATTTATATCAAAAATAAAAAAAATATTTTACAATTTTTTTACCATTTATTTTTAGATAGTAACTATTGTTTTTTTTAAATGTATTTAATTATTACATACGCATTTTATAAAAATTATAAATATATATAGGGCCTACTGCCCCTATGTAGAGAAGTGCGTCTTCCAGGGACTTGACTTACTCTACGCTTGATTAGATGCGATTGGTAAAAGGTTTCATGTCAAGTATTTCATACCTTTGTTAAAAAAAAACATTTATTAACACAAAAGGTAATAAATAGGTACATTATTAATATCCAGCGGCCCCACACTAGGCAAGCTTGTCCTGTGGGTAACAATATTATTATTTATTAATTTTGTAGAGAATATCTGCAAAAAAATCCATTAGTCTGCATTTATAATACTTTTGGGATGAGATTGGATAATCAAGCAATGTAATGCCACAGATTAAACATACTTATTAAAACTAAACTAAGAAATTAATACACCTAAGAAGGTTAGGTAATTAAAAAAGGCCCTCTACTCACAACCTTGTACCAAATTGTTTCACTTCTCGCTCAAATACTTCTAATCAACTTTCCTATCTCTTATAACAATTCCATCCTTTTTGTTCCAGCAGTTACAATAGTCGTTCAGACCGTTCAACGTACTCCCTACCAAGAGGAGGACGTCCCGACGGCCAGGGGTTATCAGCTCATCCAGATTTCTACTTCATGCCATCACAAAGGAAATATGAAGGTGAAGTTGTTAGGGTATACGTAGATTATAGGGATAAATTACAGTAAGGGGTGATTTTAAGGGATTTTAGGGATCAATAGGGGTGAAAATATAAATATGCATGTATTGTTTAGACCCCCTTGCCTTTTGAAACGACACGTAAATATTTTGGAGGGTGATCAAGTAGTTATTAAAACATAAAGTCTTGTTTTGATATTCAATATTTTAAAACAAGTTTATTGTTAGGCATGATGACAGAGATAAAATTGTTATAGAGTACCAAGTAAATAGATAAATGTAAATTTTAATATTTACATATTTTTTTAAGTTATTTTCAATATTTAAAAATAAATGTAAACATTTATGTGAATGTGATGTCAAAAGGACGCCATGACACTAAAGAGTTTTCGCGCCTTTTTTTTAACGAAGAAAATATTTCATTTGTAGTCCGAATTCTGCAAGAAAATAATTTTATTTACCTTAAAAATTACCTATTGCAATAAATGCGGTGTTCTTTTATAAATCATTAGACAATTTTTGAAATAAGTATTTTAAATATGTTATTTGTGTCATCATGCCTATTAAAATTCTCGTAGATAAAAATGTGCTTCCTAGTCTGTATTAGTTGGTAAAGGTCTAATAGTATTTGCATGATTTAAAGTAAATTTAGTACAAAAACGGGGCATTTTATTATTGTGCAATTGTAGGTAGATAGTTTTCATTATAATAGTACTTATTTTACATATAAAAGTAAAAAGATGGACTAGTAAAATATTGGTAATTATCCCTGTTCCGTATATCATATTACATACTAGCTTTTGCCCGCGCCTTCGCTCGCGTTAAATTCGGGGTAGCACTGTTCCCTGGACACAGAAGAAAAAAAAAAGTAGCCTATGTTACTCTCCATCCCTTCAACTATCTCCACTTAAAATATCACGTCAATTCGTCGCTCCGTTTTGCCGTGAAAGAAAGACAAACAGACAGACACACGATACTGTCAGGGGACATTGATTTAGAGTAAACGTGCCGCGTTAAAAAATAGTCCTGTTTTATCGTTTTTATCACATTTACCTGGTCAACCTATTTTTACTTTTATTTACTTAAAGCAACTTTTATTTACTTACTTAAGGGGTTTTAAGGTATTATTGTAACATTAACCCTCTTACTCATAAACGCCTCTTAAATTTTAGTCAATTGATTAGCTTAAATTCTTACGGTTTTGTTTGGCATAAGGTTGATTTTGCTAATAAAAATCTCGCTAAACAGTGACTAAATTTAAGAGGCGTTTATGAGTAAGGGGGTAGATAAATAGTGAGCTAAGTTAACGTTTGCGTTGCATGTTTAGAAATATAAAATGAAGACGGGAATTTACACAGCCTGTAATAATTTATCTTATAGCTTTCTTTCAATACATGTAAACATACAATTTTTAATTACTTTAATTGTATTTATATTATTTGATATTCTTTTTACCAATGTGTGTAAAAATACTATAAAAAACTAACTTTACCATGCTCAGATAGTATGAGAAAAGATTGTTTTCGTATTGATGAAATCTGGTAACAGTTTTCGCTGTGTTATTTCCGTTTTTCTTTTAATAATATTCAAAGGTATTTTATTTTACAAAGTAAGTTTAATATAATAATTATAGGCTTATTAAACATACTCGCCCTTATTACAAAATACGGTCTAACTATAAAACACGATTTATTATGTCATTAAACCACTGTTTTTGGAATTTGTTCTGACAAAATCAGTCTTAACACTATTTATTTATTTATTTGTTTATTAGCACAACCACATCATATATATTATTACATGTACAAGAAACCTTACATTATAAATATATCTGATATATATGACAGTTACGGTATGCATAACATTGGCCAGATAGATAGATAATGAGAGCTTATAGAGTTAATATTCTATACAATATTTTATAAAAAGTTTTAAAATAATAAAAAAATTAAAAGAACCATTATATAGACACACCTATGTACAGTCACGAGCAACAACACGCACACATTTTCAAATTTTCTAAACTATCTGCACGTTTATCTAGACATTACAATATCAAAATGAATTCGTAATTTAGAAGAGGTTCCGTACAGTTTTGAATTAATCTTCGAATTTTCAATTTTGGATTGGCAGAACTTTAGATAACTGGTTTACAAAATGCGAAAACGTGCACATATTATTGCTCGTGACTGTACATTACATTAGAGTTGCAAAAACTCACAGATTTAAAGAAAGTAATTTTGACAATTTGTTTTTAAATGTATCATACGAGTCATTAAAGATGTCAATGTCGGGCTCGCGAGTTTGGATCATGTTGTATTGATCAAGAATTCTATAAATTGGTGACTGCCGGCCTAGGTTGGTTCTACAGAATGGTGCATGAAAAGATCTAGTAATTGCATGTCGGGGATATGCGTGAGGAATGGCAAGACAAACTTTCTCTAATAGGCAGCTACATTGTATTTTATTATTAATCAATTTATGTAAGAAGGAAAGGTCGGTGATACATCTGCGACTGTCAAGACTGGTCATATTAAATTTAATTAAACGTAACTCGTACGAGCTTCTGTGGGAAAAACCAATACAAGAGTATGCAAGACTTCTGGTAAACGCTCTTTGAATACTTTCAATCCTTTGTGAGCTCACAGCATAGTAAGGTGACCATATGATACTAGCGTATTCCAGATTGCTACGAACAAGTGTGTTATACAGAAGCAATTTGGTGTCAAGTTTCTTGAAGCCCACAACATTTCTTCTTAGAAAACCAAGCATTTGAGCAGCTTTTGTAACCGCTTGGTCAATGTGAGCTTTGAAGGTCAGACGTGTATCCATTGTAACACCCAGGTCACGAATTTCAGCGACCTCTGTCAGGTAAGCTCCTTCAATCTCGTACCTCGAAGCAAGTGGCTGTGCTTTTCGGGTATACTTAATATGATAGCATTTGTTGATGTTTAGTGTCATATCATTTACATGGCACCAACGCACGATTTCTCTAAGGTCATCCTGGACTAGTTTAGAATCACTGGTTGATTTAATTGTTCTGTATATTTTGAGGTCATCAGCAAATAGGAACATTTTACAATGCTTAATAGAAAAACTTATATCATTGATGAATACAAGGAATAGCAATGGACCTAAGTGAGACCCTTGGGGTACGCCAGATATTGCACGGTAAACTTGCGATTCATATCCATTGACAGCTACTTTTAGAGGTCTATCTTGTAAGTACGATTTAAACCAATCCAGCAATGAACCTCCCACACCATGAGCATACAATTTTTTTAATAAAATTGCATGATTCACCCTGTCAAAGGCGCTACTGAAATCAGTGTATACAGCATCTATCTGACACCCGGCATCGACCTCACGCGATACGTTCGAGACAAAGTCTACCACTAAAGTGATAAAACTGATTTTGTAATAACAAATATAAAATAATAAAATTGTTATTACAAAATTAGTTTTATAGTTAGACCGTATTTTGTAATAAGGCCGGCTAATTAAGAATAGTATTTTATTAAAAAAGCTTGTATAAAATAACTTACTTATCATCATCATCATCATCATCATCACAGCCCATTAATGTCCCACTGCAAGGACGGGCCTCCTCCCATGACGGAGGGATACTTGGCCTACTAATACCACGCTGGCCAGACGGATTGGTATAGGGTTTAATTTCAAGTTTTCCTTCTTTTTATTTCGTAAATATAATATTAACGGATAGTTCCTTAGTCGGTTTTTACTACACCCATAGGATGAGATGGGGTGGTGACATATTGTATTCTTACTCCGTCACCACACGAACTTACTTATATGTACATATAATTTAATTTAAATAAAATGTTGTTTTTATTATGTGGGTATTATGTAGAAAATATATTTAGCTAATTAATTATATTATACTAACAATATAGCAATTAAAAATTATAAGCTTTTTATTAAATGAAATTGATTATTAAACAAATAGTCACTTGCAAGGATAATCTAATATAATGTACTTACTTAATATTTACACTAAAATAATATTGTTTTTCTATTGTTAATAATATTGGGTTTCCGGTTCCGGTCTCTGTATCGTAAACATCATAGTGTCGACGCTCCGTAAAGTTTATCAATAATAAATACACTTTAGCCATCGTTTTCACAATTGAAACACATCCACATCGGAAAAAAGTGAAGTTATAAAGTTATAAATAATAAACATCACAAATTGTTGGATTTTACGAAGAATCTTGGAGAAACAAAATCATCAAAACTTTGAGGTTAGTGTTTTATGTCAATAGACAACGTAGAGTACAGGAACAGTACCAACACATAAACCTGACAGTTTGTGCGATCAGTGTTGCCAGGTAAAAATAGTTACCGTATCGAAACGTTCCTCTACACGCAAAAATTTTATAATCATGGAAGGCCAATTCCAATTACTATTTGATAAAATGAAAATCGAAATGGAAAAACAAACAGTGGAGTTGAGCAATACAATAATGGAAAAAATAGACGAGAAATTACAACCTATTATAGAAGAAAATAAGAAGTTGAAAATTAAAGTTGAAAACTTAGAGAAAAAAATAGAATACCTAGAAAGAGATAAAAAAAGCAACAATATAATAATTCACGGGCTGCTAGAAGAGGAGAAATCTACACTAGAGTTACTTCAAAACCTGAAAAAAATGTTTTCCGATGAATTAGGTACATCAACAGAAGACTACGAAGTAAACAAAATCTACCGCATCGGAAGATCAAACAAAGGCGAGAAACCAAGACCTACGCTCCTCGGCTTAACTAGCGGTTGGAAAAGAAGTGAAATAATGAAAAACAAGAAGAAACTTAAAGAAATATATATAACTGAAGATTATTCTAAAGATACTATAGAAAAAAGGAAAGCACTACAACCAAAGCTTATAGAAGAAAGAAAAAAAGGAAACCTTGCCTACATAAAATTCGATAAACTCGTCGTCAAGGAAAACAGAAGTTCCAATGATAAAAGAAAAAGAGAAGCTTCAACATCACCTAGAACTGATTTACAGCCAAGAAAACAACAGACAGTCATAGGAGCTCAAAATAACAGAAAAAACGCTTTTGAAATAATGAGAGGGAGATCTAACTCTCTTTCTAACACAACAACAGAGAACAAACAATAGCAATTAAAGAAATGTAATTGGAAACGGAAATCAAATATAAATCAGAATAAACAATTAACACAACAAAACCAAATTATTCTCCCACCACGGCTGGTCACCGAGGGAGTAAAAGACCACCACCCTCTAACAAAAAATCAAAAACTATACATTGCAACCCTTAATACTAGAACTTTGAGAACACCAGAAGCACTGTTAGAACTGGAAAAAGCCCTAATGGACCTAAAATGGGATATACTAGGCATTAGTGAAATGCGAAGAGCAGGAGAATCAATAGAAGAACATGCAGATTATATAATGTTCAATAAAGGCGAAAATGGAGGGCAGAGAGGAGTAGGCTTTTTAGTTAAAACACATCTCAGAAAGCATATAAAAGGTTTTATAGGAATCTCAGACCGAATTTCAATACTGCAAATAACATTACCCAGTTATACGAAAACATGGACCATCATACAAGCCTATGCGCCCACCGAACTAGCCGACAAAATAGAACATCAATCATTCTATAATAAGCTAGAACAAGTTATAATAGACCATGCAAACAATATTATCATACTAATGGGCGATTTCAATGCCCAAGTAGGAGCCAAACAAAACAATGATGAATACGTGTTGGGCAATTTTGGATATGGCAAAAGAAGCGAAAAAGGACAAAAACTAATAGATTTCTTGCTCGAACATAATCTTATACTACTGAACAGTCTATTTAAGAAAAAGACAAACAATAAATGGACCTGGACGTCCCCAGATGGAAAATATAAAAACGAAATTGATTACATTACAAGCAGTCACCCTAAATTTTGTACAGACACATCAGTAATATCGAGTATAAACTTTAACACAGATCATCGTATGGTAAGAGCTTCATTTAACATAAATCCACCTAAAAAGACCAGAAGGCCCGCTGTCGAACAGAATAGTGATACATTAGAAATCAATAACCTCAAAATAAACTCCATGAAAATACTTTTTAGCGAAATATCAAAAACAGATACAAAACAGGTAGAATCTAGCTATGATAAACTTCACAAAAACCTTACCAGCATCAATACCAGAAAGAAGGAACAGTATAAATACAGCTTAAGTGAACCAACAATGCTGTTGATAAATGAGAGGAAACATCTGTTTAATAATAAAATGAGAAAGCAAAATATCCAAAAAATAACTGAACTAAGCAAGAAAATAAAAGAAGGCATTAGAAAAGATAGAAAATCAAAGCGACTACAGACTCTTGTAAAACACATCGTAAAAACAGGAGGTATCAGAAAAGCTCTCAAAGAACTACGAGAATCAAACAACTGGATACCAAATTTGAAAAACAAACTGATACACGTCACGAATCGAAAAGATATAAACAAAACAGCCACAAAATTCTACCAAAACCTGTACTGTAACAGAGAAACCGCAAACGAGAACATATTATATGCCAGCTCAACAATCCCCCCTACAAACCTAAACTCCGAACCTGAGATACTACCTAGTGAAGTGAGGCAAGCAATACTTAGTCAGAAGCTAGACAAATCGCCAGGCCCTGATAAGATCACAAATGAACTACTGAAGGGTACCTTGGATGAACTCGTCCCGATACTAACTAAAATATTCAACGACATTTTAATAGCAAAACATATTCCAAAACAATGGAAAACATCACATATAATACTAATACATAAGAAGGGCCCTAAAGAAGACATAGACAATTATAGACCAATTAGCTTGATGTCCAATCTGTATAAAGTGTTCTCTAAAATCATCCTGGGGCGAATAAGTACAGTATTGGATGAAAACCAACCCATGGAACAGGCCGGCTTCAGAAAAGGTTTCTCCACAATAGACCACCTACACACAGTGAAACAAATCATGGAGAAGTCTAAGGAGTACAATGAACCTCTGTATATGGCTTTTATAGACTACACCAAAGCCTTCGATAGTATCAGTCACGAAGCTATCTGGGAGAGCCTAGAGAAACAGGGTATTCCCTACACTTACGTCACAATTATACAAAACATATACGCGCATAGTAAAGGAAGAGTTCAATTGGAAGCGTTAGGGGAAGAGTTCAGGATTGGAAGAGGAGTCAGACAGGGAGACCCACTCTCTCCCAAGCTATTTTCCGCGGTATTAGAAAATATTTTCCAAAAACTGGATTGGGACCAATGCGGCCTAAGCATAGATGGAAGAAAACTTAATCACCTGAGGTTTGCAGACGACATTGTCCTATTCGAAAAAGACCCATATATTCTAGAGAAAATGATTGAAGACCTAAGGAAACAAAGCGAGAACATCGGACTATACATGAACCTAAACAAGACTAAAATATTAACAAATAGAAAACATTTGATGATAAAAAATAATAACCATCCTCTCGAATATGTGGAAGAGTATATTTACCTGGGACAAATCATCTCACACACCGACCAATCCACCAAAGAAATAAACAGAAGAATTGCAAACACCTGGAAAAAATATTGGTCCTTGAAGGAAGTAATGAAATCCAAAGAAACAGGGACAGGAATCAAACGTAAAGTTTTTGACACCTGTATCCTACCTTGCCTCACATATGGCTGTGAAACCTGGTCACTCACTAAACTCCAAAGGGACAGTCTAGTACATTGCCAAAGAGCTATGGAGAGGAGCATGATAGGCGTCAAAAAACAAGATAGGCAAAGAAACACCTTTATAAGATCAAAAACCAGAGTAACAGATGTGCTAGATAAGATAGACCAACTAAAGTGGAGGTGGACAGGCCATCTACTACGATGCACACACGACAAATGGAGCAAGGTAGTTACTGAATGGTACCCTAGAGATGGAAAAAGAAATAGAGGAAGACAAGGGAAAAGATGGGAAGATGAAATAAAGCTAACAGCGGGGCCCAACTGGAGGAGAGTTGCAAAGGACAGAAAGCAATGGAAAATGTTAGAGGAGGCCTATGCCAAGAGGCACACTGAACTTAGAGACTTTCTATAAACAAAATATAATATATTGTAATACATAGTTCAGGATTAAAGGCTGATTGATTGATTGATTGATTGAATATTGTTTTTTAAAGAAATTTATTGTCCGTATTATAATGATTTTTATATAGTATGTTTATACAGGACGTTCAAATAATTTATTAGTATCATCGCTATGTTTTACTTACTATTGTATTGTATGTATTTTTAAAACAAGATACACATAAATAGCAAGACATGATCAGTAGGCACTCTCAGGCCGAGTTTGTCAAAATAAATTTTTAAAGTAAATTTTTTTACTTGATTTGTTTGTTACAAATTAAAGTAAAGGCAAGAAAATTATAAAAATAAATTAAGTAGGTATGTAAATTAATTTAGGGTTTATTTTGTATTTCAACTCACTGTTTTGTCAGATTCTAGATGGTATTTGAAAACTTTATTCGCCTTGACAAACTTGGTCTAAGGGTGTTTGCAGTGATGATGGCAGTGTTAGGTAGGTACTACCCGCTCACATTATCTCGAGACCTGGGCGTCGATTACGTCACGTACTCACGTCGCGTCGGACGTATCACGGATGCGCCCGTGGCGAGCGCGGGGGTTGAAAGAAGAACGGGAGGCAAGGTTCGCATTCCAGCGAGGTCTCTAGATAATGTGACTGTGTAATAAACAACAAAATTTGTAAATATGTATATTTTCCTCACATTAGCATGGCTTTTATTTGATATTGATTCGCTAATAAAATAGACGCAATTCGGTATGTAAAGATTTTTTTTGGTATTTTTTTTATATTTTTATTTTAAAGGTTTATTAATTATAAACAACTAATTTGAGTAATTTTGCTTTCCTACTTATAGTTTATTTGTAGTAAACAGCCAAAGTAAGCAATTCGACCGCATGTGTGACGTCATAGATGCGGTCGAATTGCTTACTTTGGCTGTTTACTGAAGATGGGCTATAGGTGGGAGGGCAAAAATGCTCAAATTAGTTCTTTTAGTTATTGAGCAATGAAAGCAGAAACAAACTTCTGTTAAGCCGGGCGACATGATGTCATTTAGACGTCAAATGAAAAACAAAGTAATTTATGTAATAATCTATACTATAATAAAACTGTAGAGGTCGAAATGTCTGTTCTTTTCGAGAATTCAGATAAAAATTATCTACAAAATCTAGAAAAAAGTCAAAAAGCACGAAACCACAATTTTTAGAATTAATGTCTGTCTGTCTGTCTGTTTGTTACCGCACATCTTTGAAACGAATTAATATAATCTTAAGACCAATACATTGTATTGTAGCCTTTTTGTATTGGGCTTAAACTGAGGTATGTTTCATCAAAATCGGATAAGTATTATTTGAGATAATGCTTGATCTCTTTATTAGAACAGTCCAATACAAATTAGGGGTCAAGAAAAATGGTCAATGTTGAAATGAATCTAAATTTCGTTTCTTTTGTTCACGAGATGGCGGTACCAGTAGTAATCTATCTATATCTATACTATAATAAAACAGTAGAGGTCGAAAGGTCTGTTCTTTTCGAAAATTTAGATAAAAATTATCTATAAAATCTAGAAAAAAGTCAAAAAGCACGAAACCACACATTTTAGAATTAATATCTGGCTGTCTATTTGTTACCGCACATATTTAAAACGAATTAATATAATCTTAAGACCAATACATTGTATTGTATTATAAAATAAACATAATGATGTATGAATTTACATTTCGTAGATTATTTTTATACACAACGATTAAGCGTAACTTGAAGTTACATTTAGTTTTTGTTTCATTGCAATCGGTTTCTTCTATTAAAAGATATTTGAATTTAATTAATTAATATTAAACAGCGCCATCTTTCGAACTTAGACTGTAGTACATCAAGAGTTAAACTGCGTGCTGTATTTTTAAATGTAAATAAATACAAATAACCTTTATTTGTTAATCACAGGTACAAAACATGTTACAAAAATAAATAGTCTTTCCCTGTTTTGCCAATACTGGCGTACAAACATCAATTTTTAAAGTTAACTATTTAATTAATCACAAAAATAAATTTAATTTCAATAACATTCCTTTTCTCACAATCCTATTATAACTGCAGTTATAACACACTTATATAATTATTTAATAAATAATATATGGGTATAATATAACAGACAACATAATAAGTAACACGCTTTTTCTTTATAAAATCATTTTACACATTATTGCTATTTGTCAACATTGAAGAAAAAATTGAAAATTGACATTATAATATAGAAATACAATCACAAAACATTAAATTATTGTTCAATGTGTTTGTGTTTATTTATTACTTAATAGTACCTAATTCAAAAATACTGCACGCAGTTTATCTATAGATAATAATATAGTCCAGTCTAAATTTAATCAAATATTTATTGCTTGAATAATATGGTAAAAAGGTGTTAGGTACAATAAATTTAGACAAATCAAAAGAACATCCAGACTTAGGAGAATAGTTTGTGGATCACAATGTCCTCCATGGGAATCGAACTCGCGACCTTATGCACGCCAGCCAGGTAATGCGACCGCCGCGCCCCATGCGCCACCGAGGCAAGTAATTCTGCCGCACCATAACGTGGCGTGCAAATTCATTCACAATAAATTAGCGATTATCCGTGTGGTGACGGAGTAAGAATACAATATGTCACCTGCCCATCTCATCCCATGGGTGGCGTAAAACCGACTAAGGGACTATCGTGAATATATTATCTTTACGAGATAAAAATGAAGGAAAACTTGAAATCAAACCCTAGCCAGTCGGATTGGTATAGACCAATCCGACTGGCCAGCGTAGTATTAGTAGGCCAAGTATCCCTTCCGTCACGAGAGGAGGCCCGTCCTTGCAGTGATGCAGCATTAATGGGCTGTTATGATGAAGTTTTAAAAAACGATATTTCAGTATAAAATTGAATTGCGAAGTAAGTATCATCCACCACGCGAACGAAGTCGCGGGCACAGCTAGTTGTAAAAATAAACACAATCTTGCGTTTTTTTGCGCTAAAAATATGATTTTATTACTTATCGATCTAAAATCTCTAAATGGTTTTGGATTCGACATAGGTAAACTTTTACTTTACATACCGAATTGCTAAAGATAAAATATTTAAACAATATTCATATACTTACTTCATAAAAAGTCGGAAGTATTTTGCAACTAGAAAAGATGCTTTCAATTAAGTATATTGATTAAATAATTTCATTACTAGCAATATTTTATAAGTTATTGAACTGGCTTTTTTATTTCGTAGTAAGGTAAGCTAAAAAGAAAAATACCTTTGTACAAATCTTCTTAAAGTTTTTCATACATGTCTTCAAATTGGAATTAAAATCAAAAAAATATGCACAGACTATATTTGACAAAGCTTTTGAATTGGCTTTTTTTTTAAATGCATGCATACCCATCCACACCCTTACTCATAAACGTCTCTTAAATTTTAGTCAATTGATTAGCTTAAATTCTGACGGTTTTGTTTGGCATAAGGTTGGTTTTGCTAATAAGAATCTCTAAAAAGTTAAACAGTGACTAAATTTAAAAGGTGTTTATGAGTGAGGGGGTTAGCAATAAGCCTAGCACAAATTTAAAATCAAGTATTATTTTATATTTTTGAAATAAAAACAAAAAAATAATTGTACATTTTATCTGCAAACTGCAGTACCTATATAAAAAATCATTTATTTTTAGCATGAATATAAGTATGTATGTAGTACCTATACATATGTATAGTTAAAATATAATTAATTTAAAAAAAATCCCTGCCGCACTTTATAGCTTGCTACTAATACGCCATCTAGTGACATTAGATAGAACTGGTAGTCAAAATAATTAAACTGACGCAATGCATGTGGTACTCAAAAAGTAGCGATTTAAATCTAATTGATTTAGAAGTAGTAAATAGCTTTTTATATAATTAAACTAATAATAATTATTTTTGATGCTGATAAAAAATTCAAATACACGTTTTAACACAAAGGTACAATTTTTTGAATAACAATTTTACTTTAGGCATTCAATTTTTCGCCTCGTAATGTTGCCCAAATTTCTCCATTTTTTTTCTAAATTATTTTGTTGCGGGTTCCAATAACTTTGATTTTTTTCTCCTGGGACTCACCGAGTGTCATGCTCGGCGCTTTTGTTGAAAATTTTGCGGGAAAAGTCCCAAAATAAAAAATAAAAATATTATAAAACTTTTTTTAAATTGTATTCGATCGATTTGTTTTTTTTTTACAGATTTTTGACGGAGACCGCGGTGAATTCTGATTATTTTTAGTTACCAACGTACTTAATTTCTATAATATTTAAATGCACCGATGTAAATTTAAGATATTTTTTTTTCTAATTTTATATTTCACAATGAATGATTTTTTTTTATATATTTTTTATTTCCAAACCAGATCTAGTCTCATGTCACAGTTTTAAAAAATAAGTTATTTTTCACTTTTTAAAAGATAATTAATACGTACCTTAATATATTATTATTTCTTTCATTACAAAATACTTTTAATGTAAATATTATTTTAACAATTCGCTGTAAATTGCACAATTATTTAAGAATAAAATAACTTAAGCATATAAAAAATGTTTTATATGCTAATATGCATAAGCAAGGACTACGGAAATGCAAGCTAAAACTATGTTAAAGGCCCTTTGCGCAAAAGTGCCCACTGAAGCACTTCTGTATAATATTAATACAATACTTCTTACACATTCACACAAAGTCATATAGTCCCAAACTAAGCAGAGCTTGTACTATGGGTACTAGACAGCCGTAATAGATTTGGGCCAGATTCTATGTAAGATAAGGGTCATATAGCACACATATAAAAACATAAAGGGATCGGTACCGCCTCGCCTTTTTCCTTGGTGTCACGGACGACACGGATTACGTTACGATTCCGATTAGTGTGCGTTGCAGTAAGGAGTTTTATACAAATAATACTGAACGGCTCGAGTAGATACGGTGACGATCCCATTTCGATTTAATATGTGACTTACTTTATGTTGTAAACTAAACCTGCGTTGTTAAGAATTATAAAAAGCATATTTTTAGGGTACAAAATGCATTTTATATTACAATGTAGTACCAACCCTATGTCCCCGTGCTTCACCCAGGTGAAGAACTTAAATGGAGCACGGGTCCATACCCCATAATTGGGTCATTAACATATATTTTACTAAGTATGTATGTTTGAACAATATTTTAGTAAGTTGTATAGCAGCGAAATGCCTTTAATTCAAAGTTTTGGAGGAATTAGTACCTATATTTTTTTTGACTCTATGCTATTGTAGAGTGATTATTTGATAAGATGTTGCAATCCCAACCGTAGGTTCAATACTTAGATTTTTTTTTAAACTATTCAGATTACCGCATTTGGACGCCAAGCGAGATTGTAAAAGACAAAATAAACTTTATTAGTATAGGTTATCGCGGCTTTTTATAGCCTATGTTGTACTCTCTTAAGTAAGCTATATTACTGTGAATTTACAGCCAAATCCGTCCAGTAGTTTTAGAGTAACATACATCAATACATCCATTCTTTACAAAATTACGCGTTTATAAAAAATAGTAGTAAGATTAAGCATGAATGCAGTTATAATATATGCGTATGTAATATATGTGTATGTATAGACACAAGAACAAAATAAATAAATGAAAAAGGTTAGGTAATTATTTTACCAACAATATTTTTTATTTTATTTAATTTTGACGACATATGAATTACAAATTTATTTTTTAGAAAAACTTTTTTTTAAAAAGCTTTAATAATAAGTTTAGAATTTAGTTCTTTGTTACTAATATTATATATTGTACTTATATAAAATAAAAACGAAACAAATATATAAATATATATTAAATAGTTACATAGTGGTATGTAATAAATAAATCTGCCTTTACGCCGAAAATTGTTAACTATTTTCGTCCTTATAATAATCGGCTTAACAATAATTAAACCAAACGAAACTATCTTACAAAAATTTGCTAAACGTTTGTTGTCAAAGTGAGACATCGGCGAAACGTTGATTGGCAAGTAATAATCTGGCAAACAATTTTAGGCGAAAAGGCAGGATACCATAAATGAATGTAGTATTACAATGTAATTGTAAGTTTACGGTACCTAAGATTATAAATGAAATAAAATTATTATTTTTATACATTTATTTGTTGTGGTTTTTATTAATTTTAACTAATCATGTCCTAAACATTACAGGTCTTTTGAAGATTACCCGAAACAAAAAGGCAGACAGCAGGCCAATTCTCGAAACATAGTATTTAATTTAACTTAATTTTTATTTTTTTTAAATTTAATTTTTAATTAATCCAAAGTGGTATTCTTGTCCGGTAAAGAAAAAGTTAAAATTAAGTTAAATGGCAAAAAAGAGTTAAATAACAGAGTTGCCAGTTTACGGTTTACAATTAATTTAAAAGATTGGAAATTTTAATAGATTTTCTAAGATTCCATATACAGAAATAAAACATTAGTATTAGGTCTTTACCTATGAAATTGCCATTTTGTATGAACAAAATTAAACGATTTTTTTTAAAGTATTTTTTATATGTATTAATCGAAGTAGGCACCCATGCAATCAATGCATCTTTGCCAACGCAGCGGCAGTTTATTAATAAAATAAATAAATAAAATAAAATAGTTTTTATTTCGAACACAGGATTCGTAACATGTTAGTAACAATACACTTAGGACTATGTTAGTAAACAAAAACATTCTTAAATATTAAAATTATTATTATTATTTTGTTACCAATTGTACGGTGGACATGCATCTACACATACATTGGTTCAAAATAGGCGAGTCATACCTTTCGGCAATCATTCGCAAAATACTGTTGGAGCTGGCCCGAACTCTATAGAGCAAGGAGGCTGTTTTTTTGCGCCATATTGCAAGGAAGTCATTTGTATGGCTTTGTTAATGCCCTTCTTAAAAAAATCAGCTGGACGGGAGGCAACAAATTCTTCAAAGGCATTTTGTACTGCCTCTTGGGTATTGAATTTTTTCCCAGCCAAAAGGTTATCCAAATTTTGGAAAAAGTAGTAGTCTGAAGGCTCAAGGTCTGGAGGATGACTGAGAGCTTCCAACCCTAGTTCTTGCAACTTGGAGATCGTCTGCTGTGCAGTATAAAGTCGCGCCTTGTCGAATGCTGGATGGAGATGTGTCAGCTTCTCCATTATTGTGTTCAGTTCTTCACAGTACACATCCGCAGTAATGCTCACCCCGTTTTGTAAGAAGCTGTGATGAATCACACCGGCGCTAGACCACCAAACAGTGAACATCACTTTTCTAAGGGTAAGTTTTCGTTTAGGGCATTGTTTAGGTACTGAACCAGGATCCAACCAACTTGATGAGCGCTTACGATTATCAAACAAAATCCACTTTTCGTCGCTAGTAATAATGCGGTTCAAAATTCCTTCATTTGTGTGTCTGTTGAGCAGTACAAGGCAGGTCTCGACGCGTACCTCGCGCTGGCGATCATTTAGTTCGTGGGGCACCCATTTGTCAAGCTTTTTTACCTTGCCAATTTGACGCAAATGGACCAATATTGTTTTGACGTTAACGTCGAAAGCTGCTGCTAATTTAGCCGTAGATTGTGTATCATCGGCTTCCAAAATCGCCTGTAATTCGTCATTGTCGACCAAAGTCTTCGGACGACTACGAGGTTCTTTTTCAGGTCAACATTTCCAAAACGGAAGCGAGCAAACCAATAACAAGTGTTGCGTTTGCTTGTAGTGTTAGCTCCGTAAACGTCGTTGATGTTGCGTGCCGCTTGTGCCGCGTTGGTGCCACGACAATACTCAATTCCAAAATTACTCGATTTTTTAACGTTTCCTTAACAGCGTAAACGATTGAATTGCGATGAAAACGTAACATAATCAATAAACAAATGACTACTTTTGGAAGAAGAATTCCATGTTTTTAAAATAAAATTGATTTGAAATTAGAATTCTTAGCCAAAAAAAAAATATTTTGATTTGAAATGTTCAGTACTAAAAAAGGGCAATTTCATAGGTAAAGACCTATTATATAAATCAACTACAGGAAATTATCTTCGGTAAATTAAAATATTATAAGTTCCGTAAACTTCTATTCTAAGAAAAAAATATATGAAAATCAGGGTCTTTGAATGTAATAATGCGATATCCCTAACTTGTTTTTCCCGCTCGTTATACTTCCCTCGCGCATGCGCACTGCCGCTCCTAAAATAAACGCAAAGGTTTTGACGTTTCATAATGACAAAAATACTCATTTTAGCGCGAAAATTACAAGATTTTAAAAAGATTTTAAATTATTAATACAAGAATACCTATTGTGTCACAATTTGCGTTTTTAAGGAACGAGAATTGACATGCTGACTAAAAAGATTAAAATATGAGTTTTATTATTATTGACTTACATTCAGTGTTAAGCCCTTCTTACGTTTTTAGATAAAAATTTGTTATATAAAGGGTATTCATCCTTACTTGATTAACTTTATAAACAAACCCCACATATTGCAAATTCACTAGTTTTTACCTACATCAATCTGGAAAATAGCATTAAACGTTTATGCAATAGAAAACACGTAAATTACTTTGATTTAATCACTATTTTTCTTAAATTTTAAATAAATGTAATTTTTTCCAACGTCAAATTTCATAGATAAAAATTAATTTCATCATTTGACATTTGTATATGTATTCTAGAATTTGTCCTTGATTCCTATACATTTCCTAAAGGTCAAAGACTAAAGTCTTTAGTCTGTGGTTGACACGACGCCATAGTTGTTTACCTTTATAATCAAGTAAGGATAAATACCCTAATGACACACTGAAAAAACTGAGGTTATGTTACAAATAGATACTTTATTATTTACAGTATAATTACGATTTTAATTATAGAAGATAAGTCATAACAATAATTTGGAATACGAGTCCATCTCTGAGTTACCATATCTTGAAGACCCAATTACTAATGATTTTCTCTTACAAATTGCACCGGACACCTTTAACTTGCTTTGTTTTTATTCTCCATAGATCCTGAATAAATCACAAAAGATAGATTAAAGAATTTATTTATTATCGTTAGAGATAGAGTTTGTTACGCCACTTCTTCTCTACGCCTTGGAAGCGGTGGTAAAAAACTTTTAATATATAGGTAAACTTAGACTAAGTAGTTTTAAACTGACGTCAATAAGTTGTTATTTTGTAACATAACATTGAGAAAATAAATGAACTATGAACTATCATCACCATACATATTTTACAGGATGGTCACCTATGCAGGTTCAGAGCTTCCTGTAAGGATTTGGAGATCTTGAGGATATAATAAAACTCTCGATTTGCTTGAAGTAGAATGCGTGTCTTTTAATAAAAATCGTCGCCTTATATACAAAAGTGTGTAAACATGTAAAACCAATAAAATATAAGAAAAATAAATATTTACAAAATATAAAAAATGTATAACCAATCACAACTAAGATTGTAATCACGCCATGCGATGGAAGCGACGCGTAGCGGCGATGGCGCGAAATGTCGAGGCGCGCCGCCGAGCTCCGTCCTACCGGCCAGTCTGGCCTCCGTGCGTAAGTTATAAATACGACCCGTCGCTCGTACTCGTTCCTTCACTCGGGCGCGGCGTTGAAGAGGGACGGACGTCGATATACTGCGTATGGTTCGGCGCGTGCGGCGTGTGTGAAGATTGTAATAACAACTTGAAGTCTTGAATTAATATTGAAGAATATTCTGGCTGGCTGCGTATATTGGGCGACGACGTGCGTGAAGATAAATATTGCTTGAATAATGAAAAACGTTGTTACGTGTGCAGAAGTCGTACACAACGGTTCTTATTAGAACTCATTATTATTTCTATAATATAATAATCTGAAAGTCATTATCAAACAGTTCTTTTCAGAACTACTTCACTTTTCTATGATAAGTGATTGAAAAGTCATTATCAAAACAGCTCTTATCAGAGCTACTCACTGTTTCTATTGACTTAATCGGTATTAAAGTCATGTTAAAAACAGCTCTTTTCAGAGCTAATCACTATTTCTATGGATTAATCTGTAGCAGGCCACGGCAGCTACAGTACTCCCCTTCTAGCGAAAGCGTACCGGCAGTTTGATAGTGCGACCGGAGCGCGTCGTATTTGCTTGCGAAGGTCGCGGCGTTAAACTCCTTGCAGGTACTGGTACAGGTTGCTTGGTAACGTTGGTAAAGGTAACAGGTTTCTTGGTAACGTTGGTAAAGGTAACAGGTTGCTTGGTAACGTTGGTAAAGGTAACGGTTGTGCTTGAAGGTAATGGTAAACTGGTATCTTGTGGTTCTGTTGTGATGTAAGCAGGCTTCAGTCGATCAATAGAAATAGTGGCTTGCCGACCAGGTAATTGTATACAGTAGGTCTTGTCGGTGCGGCTTATAACTCTGTAAGGTCCATCGTACGGAGGTTGAAGAGGTTTCTTAACTGCATCCACTCTTACAAACACGTGACTACAGTTGAGTAAGTCACGGTGCACAAAAACTTTTCTATTATTACTGTGATGCATGGTAACAGGTTGAGGTTTATTATCTTGAATAATTCTTCGTAAATTTTCTACGTAAGTATAATCCATAGTCGAAGGTGTGGAGATATTTGTATCGAAGAAATCACAGGGAAGACGTAAGTTGTATCCGTAGGTAAGTTCGGCGGCGCTCACGCCTGTATCGGTGCGTAAGGCGGCGCGTAAGCCGAGTAGTACTGTAGGTAACTCGTCGATCCATGTACTTGTGACAGACAGTTTTGCTCGTAATGAAGTCTTGAGAGAGCGATGCCAACGTTCGACGATTCCGTTACTTTGAGGATGATACGGTGTAGTTCTATTCTTCTTAATACCCATTGTCTTCATTAAATTTTGAAAAAGTTCACTTTCGAACTGACGACCTTGATCGCTTGTCAATGTAGTAGGACAACCGAATCGTGTAATCCAATGCTTGTAGAAAATGTCGGCGATACGAACAGCTGATATTTCGTCCGTAGGTATAGCTTCGGGCCATCTAGTAACACGATCGACCATCGTAACTAGGTAGCGATGACCTCGAGCGGTTGTAGGTAGCGGACCGACAATGTCAATGTGTACGTGTTGAAAGCGGTCGGTTGGCGGGAAAGTTGCGATGTTTGTTAATGAATGGCGTTGCGTCTTGCTCCTTTGACATTCTATGCAGTTACGAGTCCATTGATTAGCGTCTATATTCATTGACGGCCAAAAGAATTTTTGTGTGATAAGCTTTCGAGTAGTGCGTATACCAGGGTGACTGATGTTATGCACGCTGTTAAAAACTTGACGTCGATATTCTTCTGGTATATAAGGACGTATATAAGATGTAGATGTCTCGCAGAATAACTTGATATCGGTGTTAGGTAATGAAATCTTCTTAAGCTTGATATTAGTGTTTTGTAATAATAATTGTATGTTGCTGTCCCTTTCTTGCGCTGTTGCTATGTCGCTGTAGTTAATCGAGCGCGGGCATGTTATTGTTTCTATGCGGCTCAGTGCGTCGGCTACAATGTTTTGTTTACCGCTCACGTGACGTATGTCCGTGGTAAACTCGCTGATAAACAAAAGTTGTCTCGTGCGCCGTGGAGTTTCATTATTCGATGAAATTTTTGACATAGCGAATGTTAATGGCTTGTGGTCGGTGAATATGATAAGATTTCTTCCTTCAAATGTTTTACGAAAATGTTTTATAGATAGGTATATTGATAGTAATTCACGATCGTAGGTAGAATATTTCTTCTGTGCGTCTGTGAATTTTTTTGAATAATAGCCGAGTGGTTGCCATGTTTCATCTATGTACTGTTGTAGTGCGGCTCCGGCTGAGTGATCGGATGCGTCAGTGAAGAGGGCTAGCGTAGCGTGGTGTGATGGGTGAGCAAGTAAAGCTGCGTTGATAATGCTTGCTTTACATTGCTCGAATGACTGAGTAGCTTGTTCTGTCCACGTAATTTGTGTTTTGTCCTTCTTCTTAACATTATGTAGATATGCATTTAATGGAGCTTGTACGGATGCTGCGTTAGGAATGTGATCACGATAGAAGTTTAACATTCCTAGGAATCTTCTTAATTCTTCTATCGTGTTTGGTTTAGGGTACTCTGTAATGGCTTTTATTTTGCTTTCCGGTGGCTTGATACCTTCTTGAGACACAGTGTGGCCGAGAAATTGTACTTTAGACTGCCCGAAGTTGCATTTAGCGGGATTTATTGTGATGCCGTTGTCTTCCAATCTCTTCAGTACAGTTCGTAGGTGTTCTCGGTGTTCGGTTTCGTTTATGCTTGCAACTAAAATGTCATCGATGAACGGGTAAACGAATTCTAGTCCTCTTAGTACTTCGTGGATGTAACGTTGGAATGTTTGACCTGCATTCTTCAAACCAGGGCACATGCGTGGAAACTCGAACAAACCCATCGGCGTGATGATGGCTGTCTTCTCTATATCTTCTTGTCTTACACTTAGTTGTTGGTAAGCGCGGTTTAAGTCGATAGTAGAGAATATAGTCTTGCCGGATAACTGGTGAGTAAAGTCTTTGACTCGAGGTACCGGGTAGCGGTCAGGTTTAGTTATCGCGTTCAACCGGCGGTAGTCACCACAGACTCTGATGTCTCCGTTGGCCTTGGGGACGATGTGCAGAGGTGATGACCACGGGCTTTTACTAGGTCTGCATAAGCCTTGTTCGATCATATTTTCAAATTCTTTTTTTACTGTCTCGTAACGATGAGGTGGGATGGGTCGAGCTCTGCAGTGTACTGGTGGGCCTTCCGTTTCTATGTAATGCTGGACGTGTATATCGGAGCTTAGTTTCATAGATGTTAATCTTGTAATGCCAGGAAACTGTGCTAATATGTCGTGGTACGACTGTGACATATTAATACTGCGAACTGTAGGTACATTAGATACGCGCAGCTGAGCGTTTACTTTTAGGTTAGTAACGCCGTCGATTAATTTTTTGTTTTTTAAATCGACGATTAGTTGATGATGCTTGAGGAAATCGGCTCCGAGTATGGGTTTTGTGACGTCCGCTACTATGAACTTCCACTTGTATGGTCGACGAAGGTTGAAGTTTAGTGTAAGTGTTTTTTCACCGTACGTAGCTATAGTTGTATTGTTCGCCGCGTACAGTATAAAAGGTAATGGTTTCTCGACTTCTCCTTTGCTTCTTGGTAGCACGGATATGTTGGCACCCGTGTCGACTAAGAAACATAATTTTGTTGTTACGTCTGTGACAAAAAGGCGGGAAGACTGTTCTTGAACGTGGGTGTCCGCCTCAGCCAACGTTCTTTCTAGTTTTCCTGTGGTTTGTAACTACATGGTGCGGTACACAGTCTTGCTTGATCTTTAAATCTTCTGTGGTAGTAGCAGACAGGTGATGGTGATGCTGAGGACGGCGACGGTTTGAAATGATCACGTGACCGACTGCGTTGACGATGAGATGTGTAGCGGCTGCGTCGATGATCATGGTAATGATGTTGATTTTTCTTTAATTCGGCGACTTCTAGAGATAGTTTTCTTATTTCATTTATAAGTACCTGTGTATCACACTGTGGCTGTGGTACGGTTTGTTGAATGAAATTATCTGCGACGCTTGTTGACGGATGTATGGCCGCGGCTTCCCGTGACTGTTCGAGCATCTTGTCGGCTAGTAGGGCTAATTCTTCAAGCTGTGTCTTCGTACTGAATGACTCGCTGACGGCGAGGACTGAACGGACGTGGGCTGGTAGGTGGTTGGTCCACATGAGACGCAGGGTGTCGTCGGGAACTTTGTCTCTGGCGAGATTCCGCATGCGACGAAGTAATTGCGTGGGCTTCTGGTCTCCTAGCTCCATGTCTGACAGAAGCTTTTGAAATTGCCGGCTGTCAGATTCCTCGTACGAAGATATGAGTCTCTCCTTTATGGCGTTGTATTGCTCTTTTTCCGGCGGGTTATAAAGGAGGTCCATGATTTGCTCGATATCCTGTCTCTCGAGCTGTGCTATGACCATCTGGGCGAGCTGAGCTTGGCCTTTCTTGAGGTCGTTCGTGGCTGCTTCGAAGCTGATGAACCAGAGTCGTGGTCGATCGCGCCAGAATGGTGGGATGCGCATGGTGAGAGAGATGCCAGCTGCTTCGGTTTTCATTGATGAGCTTGAGTTTGATTCGCCTTCCATAATGACACGCTGACAATGAGGATTTTTCTGAGCAGGAATTATTTTGAGCGCTTGCTGTATTCTTTCTTCGGGGTCACCACTTTACAGGATGGTCACCTATGCAGGTTCAGAGCTTCCTGTAAGGATTTGGAGATCTTGAGGATATAATAAAACTCTCGATTTGCTTGAAGTAGAATGCGTGTCTTTTAATAAAAATCGTCGCCTTATATACAAAAGTGTGTAAACATGTAAAACCAATAAAATATAAGAAAAATAAATATTTACAAAATATAAAAAATGTATAACCAATCACAACTAAGATTGTAATCACGCCATGCGATGGAAGCGACGCGTAGCGGCGATGGCGCGAAATGTCGAGGCGCGCCGCCGAGCTCCGTCCTACCGGCCAGTCTGGCCTCCGTGCGTAAGTTATAAATACGACCCGTCGCTCGTACTCGTTCCTTCACTCGGGCGCGGCGTTGAAGAGGGACGGACGTCGATATACTGCGTATGGTTCGGCGCGTGCGGCGTGTGTGAAGATTGTAATAACAACTTGAAGTCTTGAATTAATATTGAAGAATATTCTGGCTGGCTGCGTATATTGGGCGACGACGTGCGTGAAGATAAATATTGCTTGAATAATGAAAAACGTTGTTACGTGTGCAGAAGTCGTACACAACGGTTCTTATTAGAACTCATTATTATTTCTATAATATAATAATCTGAAAGTCATTATCAAACAGTTCTTTTCAGAACTACTTCACTTTTCTATGATAAGTGATTGAAAAGTCATTATCAAAACAGCTCTTATCAGAGCTACTCACTGTTTCTATTGACTTAATCGGTATTAAAGTCATGTTAAAAACAGCTCTTTTCAGAGCTAATCACTATTTCTATGGATTAATCTGTAGCAGGCCACGGCAGCTACAATATAATCACCTCCAAGAAGTAGTGTGAAAATGTAACCATGTTTAGTTTTCTGTTATATGACAAATTCCCCTTCTTTTGTTTTCGTATGGATAAAAGACTTTCCTTTTGTTGACTTTCACGAGACTTAAAGCATGAGACAGGGCAGTAACACTATTTATTCCCACTCCGTTCCCACAGGATTATTTATACAGTTCGCGCAATCTTATTTGTCTGGCCTGAAGTTGCTTTCATACACGTTCGCGCATGTAGAGTCACTAACAAAACACCCAATCTCCGCCATTTAGTCTGTGATTTAGTTCCTAAAATAACATCTGCGGAGCCATTTGCAACAAGTTCAAGCTGGCCGAGGTAGATTGCGCGTTCAGCCCATTAATGTCTCACTGCAGGGACGGGTCTCCTCTCGTGACGGAGGGATACTTGGCCTACTAATACCACGCATGGCCAAACGGATTGGTATAGGGTTTAATTTCAAGCTTTCCTTCTTTTTATTACGTAAAGATAGTATTCACGGATAGTCCCTTAGTCGGTTTTTACGACACCCATGGGATGAGATGGGGTGGTGACATATTGTATTCTTACTCCGTCACCACACGGAGAAAAAGAATAAGAAGAATTACTCACAACATAACTGAGATCTCCTCCTCTTCTCTTCAGTTCCACTTCCATTTCTCTTGCGATGTCTTCTTGCCATGTGCCATTGACTTCTATGTACTGGCAGTTGCTATTCGCATAATGACATGTCATTGCTTTACGGTAGCCCTATAAAAAAAGAAACAAAAAATTTACGCGGTTTTTTTTCAAATTAATATAGAGGCGCATTACTGCGTGTATTCGGTGTTAGGAGAATTTTGGTTAAATGTGTTTATACAATTTTAATTTCTAAATCAAGAAACAAACTATTTAAACTGTCATGGTCACATTCACTATAAATTACGAATTATCGGGATATTTACCATGTTTATAGTTGTTCTGTTTCCGATATTTCGACGCCGAGTTCCTTCGTGATCATGGCGCTTGTAACAGCGTCGAAATATCGGAAACTCAACAACTATAAGCATGGTAAATATCCCGATAATTCGTTATAAGAAACAAACTGTTAATAAAAAATAAAAATTTTGATATTTTTTGCCTCTGAGTGGAGGTGTCTCTCTGCCCCTTACTGATTAGCACTCACGTAGGCCGTGGCCGTGGTATAACCGATAACCATGATTCTTCCGCAGCTTCCGACTAGTATTGATCCACTCGTTAGCGGGAGCGTTGGTAACATTGTATTAACAAAGGAGACGGATATTCATTGGTTAGAATATTAGCTCTAATAACAGAGTTCTAAGGTAGCAAAACATAAAAAAACCGACATAATCAAACCTCCTCTTTTTTTAGGGTTTCGTTGCCAAATGGCAAAAAATTAAACCCTTATAGATCGTTTTGTTTGTCTGTCCGTCAGTCATGTCACAGCTAACATTTTTTGGAGTACTTACTTGAATAAAACAAAACTAACCTGTGTCTCGTTAGCTCTGGAGCCATGTACGATAGCTGAACTAAACAGTACCGTATCTCCTGGATCCATTTCCAAATATACTCGTTTGTGTTCAGGAGCATGCCTCTCAGAATCTACTAAACCGTAGAAAAATTGTTTACTTTCCTGCAGTGGCGAAGGGTGGATTTTTATAAAAGGGAAGCCGAAGATTCCGTGGACTTTCGTTCTACTTTATATTACTATTATTCTGTAGTTCATAGGTATTCGTAGGCGCCCCAAAGTGCGCCGGCGTTTCTTATATTTATAATTTAATTTCACGATGTTTTATCACACAACACATTATTATGGATAGACAATATGGACGTAGTTACACGATAAGGATCCAATCCACAAAACTACCAAAATTGAGTTAACTATACCAAAGAGACCGTAAAGGTCGATATTTTCGGTCAGCAAAAAGATCCCAGTGAAATACGAACACATGACATTGTCATAAACACGAGGTACCAGTCCACATGTATGGCGGGCGTTTATTATGAATCTACTGAAAAAACCCAATCCTCATGGATCATTAGTGAGAAACAGTTCACATGTATGGCGGGCGTTTATTATGAATCCACTGAAAAAATCCAATCCTCATGGATCATTAGTGAGAAACAATATTTATTGGTAATAGTATTAAATAAGTAATCTTAAAAGAGATCCAATTCACTTGGATCCTTTCTGATAATTATTGTTACTTCAAAAACCGATACATATTAAATCACGTAAACGATCCAAAACACTTGAGTTGCAAAAGAAAGAACCCGCTCGAAGTTAAAAAAATGGTAAAAGAGGACTTCCTGAGTTCACAAAATATTGAAAAAAATATAGTCAACAGAAAAACTTTTACAAACAAGCAGAAAACTAATTGGTTAAAAACAAAAGTAATTTTATTAAAAAAAGAGGAGAAATATATTATTTTCATGAAAAGTGAAATAAATGAAGACCAGTATTGTGAACTTAATATACAAAAAAAAAATGAAAGGAAAATCTTGTGATTTTTCTGAAAGGGACTTTACCATTTTGTGGCCTATAGGCAAAAAAATTGCTCAACCTAAACTAGACGATCTGAGGTCAATGTTCCATTTAATCCCAAAAGACTGTTTAGACTTTTACAAGTCTCTACAGGGGGATGAAAATATAGAGGATGACCTCGAAGGATTCAGTAGTCAGCCTGATTTTCATATTGAATATGAAAGTCAGGAAGAATAAGCATATTAGAATAATGATTATGCAATGAATCTCATTTTTTATCTTTTTTTTATATTGTGAAAAAATGTGTGCGGTTATATGAATAAAACTATTTTAGTGAATTATTAGTAGTTTTATTTATTTTTCAAGATTTTGTTAACAGTTCATGACGTGGTTCCTTATTGCGAAACATCATTTTATGCTGGTTTTATTGAGAATACAATTTATCAAAAAGGATCCAAACCCATATTTTCTTGAATAATATTTGAAATATCAAATTAAACTTAGTAAATTTGATTTAAAGTTACAATATAAATAGTTTTCCTTATAATTTCAATAAAACCAACAAATTTACAGCACTGCATCATAGAAGAATTCCGATGCAAACTTTAAAATTCAATATCTCAAAACTAGCTTAATGTGGATTGGATCCTTATCGTGTAACTACGTCCATATAATCTAACACTATTAACGTGTCCCTTATAACAACAAACTATTAAATTTGCTGATAAATAATACAAACAAGTACTTACAAAAATATTCCATAGGATCCCAACGCACTACGACAAAAATAAAGTCAACCAATGCATAACACATAATACACAATCATAAATAATTAAACATACAAATTTTACTACTTTAAAGTACGTAGTACATAATTACCTCAATGACTTTAAACAAGAAAGCGAATTTTATAACCTATTTGCAGAAAATAAATAATTCTGTTTTTTCTTTTCTTCTAATGGTCCTATCGTTTACCGATGATTCTGCCAAAGTCAAGATGGAGAGAATAAAAAAATAAAAACAAATAAATATAATTAAAAGCTGAAAATTCAGAAGAAAGACTGATTTCTATCAGATTTAAAATTTTTTTTTTTAAATCTCATTTATTTAAAGATAGCCATACATCGTATAGATTTAAATAATTGATAAAAACAAAAAGAAATGTCAATGGCAAATTAAGTACTTAACGTAAAATGAAATTAAACTTCGTTACAATTGGTCGGTCCACTGGTTGCAATAGTGCTTTCTCGCTCTCGCAATGTTGTAGTTGTATCTTTTATCCTTGTCATAAGCCGGTGGCCATCGGCTTATATGGTACCTTAGATCGACGAAGACAAAGTGTCACGTGGCCGTACGATTTCCGTAAGTTGTTGTACTGGATTCCTAATTTCGCGACCGGCTTACCGCGCCCCGCGCATGCGCGCTTTAGGTACTCTCTGACTGACCCATAACAAGTGGTTAGTTGACAACCTTTAATTACTAGATGGCGTTATGAGTACGTAAATAATCATATTGAAAATTATTATTACTATAATTTTGTATTATTATTGCGATTTACGTAAGAGAATACTTTTTTGTTTTATATTATTTTGTATTGAGTGGATGTTGCATCATTGATTTATAATTGATTAATAGACAATGCTAAGCGGTTTTTGCAAAGGTAAGCCGGTAGGAATCGAGTTATATGGACACTTCGCCACTACTTTCCTGTAATATTCAATAATTAAGTATTTATAAGTATGTAAAATTTAATTATTTAGTTAAATTAAGTGAATTATTCAATTAAATTCTCCGTGTGGTGACTGAGTAGGAATACAATATGTCACCACCCCATCTCATCCCATGGGTGTCGTAGAAATCGACTAAGGGACTATCCGTGAATATTATCTTTACGAAATAAAAAGAAGGAAAACTTGAAATTAAACCCTGTACCAATCTGTCTGGCCAGCGTGGCATTAGTAGGCCGAATATCCCACCGTCACGAGAGGAAGCCCGTCCCTGCAATGGGACATTGGTGGGCTGTTATAAGTCAATTAAATTATTTTGATTATTTAAAGCATTATTTTAATTATTCAATTATAAATTTGTTTCAAGTTGTGTTACAATTTTAAAGCTATTAAGGTACATGCATTTTATCTACATAAACACGTAATCATTACAGCTTATTAATGTCCCACTACAGGGATAATAATTTTCCAGTGATGTTCGGATACGTTGCCTAGTGATACTACGCTGGCGAGAGGGATTCGTGTAGGTTTTATTATCAAATTATCTGTCCTAATTTTTTGACAACCAAGTTGTAGGTATACCGCCGCTTGCCAGAATTTCATTTGCCTGAATTTTAATTTTCCATAATTTCATTTGTACTGATATTGTTTGCCATAATCGTCCTCAGCCATAATATTTACTTGCCATAATTTAATTATGGTTGAACTAAGAGACTTAGAGCAATTCGACTTAGATAGGTTAGGTTTATTCTTTAAGCCACCAAGAAGTAGGAGACCCGCGAAGCTGGGCTCTGTCGAGCTATTTTTGCTGTTATATAAAAAAATAAAATAAAATATCTAATAAAAATTATGGCAAAAGCAAGTAGATGAAATTCGGGCATATGAATATTATTAGACTTAATTTTCGGGCAAACAATAGATAACCCAACCAAGTATGGATGATGTATTCTTACTCCGTCACCACTACTTACTTTTTGATAATTGCGATGTTGATAAAGCTCCTCTGGCTTATGTGACCCTGGTACTACGAACAAACATCCGTTTTCTTTACTGACCGGGTCTACCGCTGTCCATGAAGCTATTATGTGCCTGGCTGGGCGGAATGGAAAGTATAAAATGTCCTGGAATAAGCAGATAACAATTTTATGAATTAAAAAGCTGCCTTTAAAACTAGCCCCCTTACTCATAAACGCCTCTTAAATTTTAGTCAATTGATTAGCTTAAATTCTTACGGTTTTGTTTGGTATAAGGTTGATTTTGCTAATAAAAATCTCGCTAAACAGTGATTAAATTTAAGAGGCGTTTATGAGTAAGGGGGTAGAGGTTTGAAACCTATGTAATAGTTAATTTCGTTTCCATGGATAATCAACTAAAGTTATAATTATGAAGTTATTGCGACAATAATAACGGTGATTGCTGAATTTTTGGTTGGTTAAAATTGATTAAGTGCTGAAAAAATATTTTTGCTATCGGTTATAAAAAGAAAATGTTTTTTTTTCAGCCCCACAGTAGGGATTATACCTAGTGTCGTGGACATTTATAAACATGGATTGATCGAACCCACGTCTTTCTCTTTAGGTTTCAATTCTTATAATTACAAATATACTTACTCTGTGGTTCTAAGTCTAACGGCGACCGCAGCTCTACCAAGGTCTTTTTTCGGTCATAATTAGGAACGGCCTAAGTGCGTCACAGCAATTTCAACTCATTAAATTGACATACATATTACCTATGCAAAATACACGATTTACATTTTTTTACATAATTACTTATTCGCTTACATAATAAAAATGATAAACTGAAATCCTGCTTCAAATTTCTATGTTTTTTGAGTTACGTACTTCTTAGAGATAATTCTCATATTAATTATCATAAGTAAATTAATATAAACAATTTTTTTTACGTGGGAAAGTTATAATATGCAGTGTACCTTATGAAACTAACCTTAACAAGTAGCGTGTAAGTACAAACCTTCCTCTTGAATCACTCTATCCATTGAAAAAAACCGCTTCAAAATCCGTTGCCGTAGTTTTAAAGATTTAAGTTTAAAGGTAAGTACATATATCCCGATGGATGAGGGACGCACAAGACCGGCCTATGTCCAGCTGTGAACGTCCATAGGATGAATATGATGACGCATATATAGAGAGGGACAGACAGCAACTTTACAAGGTAGTACAAATATATTTATACAGTATTTCGACTTCAAAGAAACGGACGAAACGCAAGTTACACCTACACGCTCACGATAGCGGTGGCTTTGAGGAGTGAACAGTCGCGACTGTGCCGCAGTAACGAGCGACAAAAGTAGGTAAATGTAATTAAAAAGCTGGAGGTGGGCAGCCCTATCGCAAGTTTACGTACCGCGCAGACGTAGGCATTTATAATAAATATTCGGCCAAGATAGAGAGACTACTGGTTGTACTGTGGTAGTGATGATACTAACCTGATGCGGTGGATGTACCGAGGTCCCAGGAGGTTTGTTGATAAGCATCAGATTGATAAGCGTTAGGTCTTCTCCTAACAGCTGTGTTACTATATGTAGTAGACGCGGGTCTTCTGAATAAGTACTGAATACTTCATCATACATTAGTTCTTGAATCTGGAAGGTAAATTAGTGGTTAGCTTGGTTATGCAATATGGTAAAGAATCGGATTGCCTGGTGGTAAGTGACTTGCCCATAACATCATCATCATAACAGCCCATTAATGTCCCACTGCAGGGACGGGCCTCCTCCTGTGACGGAGGGATACTTGGCCTACTAATACCAGGCTGGCCAAACGGATTGGTATAGGGTTTAATTTCAAGTTTTCCTGCTTTTTATTTCGTAAAGATAATATTCTCGGATAGTCCCTTAGTCGGTTTTTACGACACCTATGGGATGAGATGAGGTAGTGACATATTGTATTCTTAGTCCGTCACCACACGGAGCGGACACGGAGGAAAATTATTCTATTTTTACCTTATTTATGTATTCCTCAGGTTTAGATCCTGATTTGCATAGAGAACGATCCTTAACCACAGCGACTGTTCCCTTCTCCACGAGACCATTACATACATCGTAGAAACGTTGTCTGGAATCAAGAAATAAGCTTTTTATGGATCGGTATTAACAGCCTATTGCTTAATGAGGTTTCGGGTTCGATTCCCGCTCAATGCAAATCTTTGTGTGCATGAACATGATTGTTTGCATTGATCTGGGTGTTTTCTATGTATAATATGTAAGTATTTACAAAAAAAAAATAAGAATGTTTATCCGTTGTCTAGTACCCATAGTAACACAGCAACACATCAAGTTACACATTTTCATTTGAAATTGTGTCTTATTTCAAAGAATTAAGGTACATGAGTGTCTAGCTTGATTAGTTGCTGTGTGTACAAGCTCTGCTTAGTTTGGGACTAGGTGGCGCTGAGTGAGGATTATAATAATATAATATAATATCGCACTGCATGGACGGGCGCTACTCCAAAAATGAAGACAGATTTGATTGCTTCAAGAAACGAGCGTACTCCCCAACAAACATTTTAGTCTGTTAATCGGAACGTATACGGCTTAAAGTACTTTAAACATCGTATTGAAGTAATTTCAGCATATAATACAACTTAATGCCCCCTTATCTGAATAGAACTCAGAGTTGTATAAAGTCGTTGTATAAACGTCAATGCAACTATTTGAAATTACCACTATACAACTTTCACTGGTATATCCAATGAAGTCGTACTAGGAACGTCTTTACGACTTTTACATAAACGTTATTCGTAAAGAAGTTGTGAGAACTACTCTTACGTGACAATAGCAAAAGAGTTACCAATTGCACTCTTACACGACTCTCAGTCAAATTCGATACTATTATGCAACAATTAAACAACTAAATGTTCCATAAGTGCAGTTTAAGTGACATTGTAACTAAGAAATGTTTTTCTATGTTTGTTAACATACTACGTTAAAATGAATAAAAAAAGCTGGGCAAATATAAAGAAAAGTGGTGCGTTTAAAAGAAAAGTTAAAAAAAAACTATAATGCTCTCCTTATGGCAAATTGTATTAAAACTAATACTACTACAGGGCAAGTTAATGTGAACCAAACTCGAGTTGGTTCCGTACATAAATTAATTTCAAATTCAATGAAATTTAGTTCAGCGCAGAGTATGAATAATATTGCGCAAAGTGTGAAAAGTGGTTCTAGTGTTTTTGAATTCGTAGAGGAAAAAGAAGACGAAGTAAATGAGAAATTTGAAAAAAATTGCTTCAGTGATATTGAAATAGATTATGAAAGCGAAGCTGACAAAAACGACATTTTACGAGATAAAATAAAAAAATGGGCAATTAATTTAATATAATTTAATAAAAAATCTAAATTTATCATGTATTTAACATTTTCGCATGTCACTATAAAATTCCTAGGTCAGGTTTCATCGCTAGTTATCGAAAATCCGCAACCGAAACAATGATCCGCTCGTATAAAGTGTGTAGATGTCCATGGCCATCTCAAAGGCGTATTATGTATAAAACATCATAAAGTCTGCCTTGGTTAAGAACTTATCGACGTCCATTAAATCACTTATCATATTTATTCACTGCAAGGCACACCGATCACTAATATATATTACTCAAAAGTGTAATTGTGTTTTATTCAATGAACCCTAATTTTGTTAATATGGCTGATAAAAAATAAATGCACAAAATGAAAAGTCGTTTTGATGTTGTCTTACTGTTGTAATCAGAACCATATGTTGTGTAATGGTAAATATTTGTACGTTCGCTAAAAATGTAAGGATAATTTATGTTTATTTATAAGAATTAGTAGGGCCCGTTTGTTATATTGCCAAAACTAACGCATATTACACGATAAAATTAATTTCCCATCAGATAAATTATGCATTACAACCACTTTAACACGAGCTAAAGATGTTACACATATTTAGTTTATAATTAAAAATGGCTACTTACTTTATAAACTTCAAAGACTCAATCGATGACACAAGAATATATTTTAAGTCTCAGTTTTGACACTTCAATTCACTTTGTAACGAAAATGTTACATAAAAATCGTAATTAACACTGTCATGTCGCAAAATGCCGTGAAACAGCGACATAAATAGAATTTGCAACATCTACACGACGACTACAGAACTAAAATTTCATTTATACAACGTTTACGCGACTATATTACAACTCTGATTCGTATAAAATGGGCCTACTTTCGGTCGCCTCAACGTTACTACAACGTTCTTGCAACCAGCTTTTACAACCAAAAGTTCTAATGGAGACGTTGTAGTGACTTCAAAAATGTTTGTTGGGTCCCTTCGGTCGGTCGGCAATAGTGGTGGGTCGTCGTCGCATTTTTAACGAACGAAACGAAGCCGTTTTCGCGACGATGAAAACGGTTGCAAAAAACGGTTCTCGTTGCAACTGGTTTAAGATAACGAAACGCAACAAAGACGACGAACGATTGTCATTTTTGAATTATTGCATCCTGAGCTTTATTTTCTTAAGTGTAAAGTAAAAAGTTGCATGACGTTTTAGAAGACTGGTTAGATAACGAAGACTGTTTTGAAAACGGAGAACGTATTTGATTGAAGACTGGTTTTGCAACGATAACTACTTTGGGAATCTGTATAAAACTGTTTCATCGTCGCAGAACATAAAACGGTTCTCGTAAACGGTTTCACGTCGCAACGCTCACGCCTAGTCGGCAACGCATCTGTGATTCCTCTGGTGTTGGGGGTGTCCATGGGCGGCGCATGATCACTTAAAACATCAGGTGACCTGCCGGGGCGTTTGCTTCTCATCAAATAAAGAAAAATTGGGATAATACTTACCATAAGTACGGATCAGGTAGTTGAGTTTAAGTTTTCCTTAGGCGTGAGAAGAATACACACAATCTCATAAAATCATATGGGTTGAGAAACACAAAATTTTACACTTTGGTAATATAGCTTAATGTCACCACCCCATCTCATCCCATGGGTGTCGTTAAAACCGACTCAGGGACTAACTGTCAATATTATATTTACGAAGTAAAAAGAAGGAAAACTTGAAATTGAATCCTATACCAATCCGTCTAGCCAGCGTGGTATTAGTAGGCCAAGTATCCCTCCGTCACGGGAGGAGGCCCGTCCCTGCAGTGGGACATCAATAGGTTGTTATGATGAATATAGCTTAAGTCGTTGGGTTCTCTAGATGGGTGACCAATAACCCATTGGTCACTGACCACATAATGGGTTTTCATGTTAGATTCTACGTGCTTCGGAGGCAATATAAAAGGTTGGTCTTTACTTTTATTGGCGTGGGAACGGTATGCCTTGCGGTGGTCGCGGATTTTAATCTCATGCTGAACAGTTCAGTTAGGATAGCTACACACATAATCGAGCCGGCATAGTCGGTTCGGCAGTATTTGTCGAACAACAAACATATAACGTTATAACATTTATCTACATATATTCGATTTAACCGTCCGGCCTTGCCGATTACTGCCGACCCGCTCATGTGTGTAGGTACCCTTAGATATTGTTCTAAATGCCTTGATGCGTTAGAAATAAATCAAAATCCTCCTCCTATTTTTGAAGTGGTTACAAAGGTAAATAACATAAGTACCCACCTATAAGTGTCTAGAATTGGAAGATCAAAAAGTTTCTTGATGATCAAGTAGCCATTCTCATTGTAGAACTCCAATTGTTGTTCAGATAAAGGATAGGGCTCCGATTTTACTGCGTTCACACTGTGACAAAATACCAAAGATCATTAAAACATTCGATCTAGTCAGTAGTTCAATACGACGCATGGGAAGCCGATGGATGAGGGAGGAACATGGCCGCACAGAAATTGCATAGGTACTTAGGTATTTAAAAAAAAAAAAAAATCTAATTAAATAATTAGGTGATTAAATTTTAAAACAAAATATAAAAAAAAAATTGAAATTGATTAAATAAATCAATTACAATATTTAAAAAACATAAAAAATACAAAATATAAAAAAAAAATTGAAATTGATTAAATAAATCAATTACAATATTTTTTTAGAACTAGTTTTATAGTAAACCTTTTCAAAATAATAAAAAAACAACAAAAAAAAAAAAATTTTAATCTAAATCCTATTCTTATTTGAAAAAAAAGGTACTTATATTTAATTGTTTCTCATGCCATTACAATAACAAAAAAATAACAGCAAGACGGTACTTTAAATTAATAATTACTTACTAATTATTATTGAAAATAAAATATCATAAAAATTGCTCCCAGCTTTGTTACAATAAATTCCTGTAAAATTTGTGACCTCGATAGATTAATGTTCCATAGTCAAAGTCTATTGTTTTTTTTTTTTTTAATAATTAGTTTTAATTAATACTTAAAGTAATACCTACTTTAAATATTAATTAAAAGTAGGTAAGTACCTATTCTCTGAATATTTGTTTTCACATTGGCATAATGTAACTGTGTATCAATCGAAAACTACTTACTTAGTCAATTTTTCCACATTTTATATAGGTACACACAGCAACTAATCAAGCTAGACACTCATGTACCTTAATACCTTGAAATAAGACACAATTTCAAATGAAAATGTTTAACTTGATGTGTTGCTGTGTGTACAATGTATGATAATATGTCTGTTTGAGACACAGACTTTTAGAAAGCATGCATTGACCCGAAGCCACGACGTTAATTAAACATTCATTTCAAAGATTTGCTTTGAGCGGGAATCGAACTCGAAGTCTCATATTAAGAAAAGAGATATTTGGAGAGATGTTGTGGGTGGACACTGTGGATTCTGCAGCTTAGTAGTTATAGTTCATGAATACTACGTACAGTTTTCGGTTCGATTCCGACTGAATACAAAACTTGTGTCCATTATGTTTGCAATGGTCTGGATCTTCTCTGTGGTTAAACGTATTACAAAAAAAAAAAAGATCTTACTAAATAACTGTAACAACACGAAACAAATATGTTTATTATTTGTCTAGTACACATAGTTTGGGACTAGATGGCGTTGTGTAATTGTGGAAGAGGAGTGCATTACCCCAGCAGAATCTTGTCGAAATTTGTATTTTTTTTTTATCAGATTTTTAGATTTCTAGCTCCTGTAAATGTCTGTGTAGTTTTTGGAATTAGTTCAGTCCTAATTTTAAAGATATTTGACAAAAACAGATTCTGCTGCGGTAACGTTACCGCAGCAGAATCTTTTTTTAAATAATGGGATTATTGAAAAAATCTTTAGGTACATTTTTAGATCGCTGGACGAAGTAAATGTTTCGATGTAATTTGAATTTTTACGCTACATGGTTTCGGAGATATTCAAGATGCTGCTGGCGTAACGTTTGCGTGTTTGCTGGATCTCCGAAACGGTACAGCGTAATTTCCTAATTTTTTATACAGAGCTTCGTTTTAATTAGTCTGAATTAGTTCACGAATAAAAAAGTAATTATAATGCACCGTTTGCAAGTTATTTTAAATTATATAAATACCCCTTTTTGGGCCCTTACTCCTAAGATATGTACTCTGGAGACTTGTTTAAAACGTCATTTTATAGTTTATAGTTAGTTACAGGTCTGTGTGAAGTTTCATTAGTGTACAGTAAGTAATTAAAAAGTTATCACACAATTTAGTTCATTTTGGCCAGCGATGTGCAACGGGTTAATTTAACTGCCTATTAATTGAGTTTCGTATCGATTTACTTGCTGAATTCTGTATAAACAATTAGACTTTTGTGTCAACTTTATACCATGAAATTTTGAGCGTAATCCACTCAATAATTACAGAGATAAGCGAAAAAAAGTCATTACGTATGAATGACTGTGGTAACCCGACCATGTATAGATGGTCACAAAAAAACGTCAGTGTAGTACATAACTCTGACCTACTAACATGTAAAGGATAATAAAATTTATATTTGCTTTTCGGTACAGTTTTGTAAACAAGTGGTAAAATAAAACAGAAGTTTATTTGAAAACTTTTATGCACAGGATAGAAATATTAAAACGATCAAAATACCTTGTTGTAAAATCACAGTTTAATAACAATTGCTTAGCAATTACACTATTTAAATGGCAATTAATATTTAACATAAGTATTGATTGTCATTGAATAACTGTCTTTTAAAAATAAAGCTATTGTCTAAAAATCTTAAAATAAGTAAAATTAAGTAGGTATATAAAAATTTACTTTTTTAACTTAATTTATAAAATCACAGTAATTCTTCATTTATAACTAAAAAACCCATTACGCTAAAGATTGTATTTATAATTTAAAAATCACAGTAATTATTCATTTATAACTAAATAACCATTACGCTAAAGATTGTTTAATTTAAAAATCACAGATAAATAAAACAAAACCTCAACATTTAATTACGATAACATTTAAATTTTTGTCATAATATAAAATGATTGACAATAGAATATAATTTTATCAGTCAAAATTGTTTACAATTTAAAAAAAAAAAACAAATGAAAAATCAATTATCGCACAGAGTTATTTTATAATATTTACTGTCTTACACTTTGGCCTAAAAAAACACAGTAAATTCAATAAGCACATAAAATAGTTCTGTAAGTAAAATAAATGTTTTACACTGCGCGGCCAATTAAAAAACAAAAATAAATCACAAATAGGATCACTAATGCCCGATTTACACATCGACAAGTACAGTAGCGAGTTAAGTAGTATTTTAAGATTAAGTTGATTTAAATAGATCTCCATCCTATTTTTTGGCAAGTTAAGTTGGCGAGACGCGAGAGAGGGGGCTACTTCGTACTTAACTCGCCAAAAAATAGGATGGAACTCTATTTAAATCAACTTAATCTTAAAATACTACTTAACTCGCTACTGTACTTGTCGATGTGTAAATCGGGCATAATGGAAAATGTTCTTAACTAAATCTTTATAAATCAAATATAATCAAATTAAGGTAATACTTATTTAAAAAATAATTAAATAATAAATACTTATTTAAATTATGTATAAAACTAAAAAAAGTAATACTTATTTAGTACCACATGGACTAATTTATACATTTTTTAAAATTAGTGCATGTGGTACTAAATAAGTATTACTTTTTTGCATTTTACGATTCAGGTCATCGTAACATTGGTATTTTCCGTTTAGGGATCTAAAGCAATGAGCTTTTTAATGCCCTATCCCTTCTGAGCTAAGGGGGGGTTGAAATTCTATGATAGCCAAGATATCATATTTTTTGTAAAGGATTTCTATGTTAAGAGAATTTTTTTATGAGTAAGGGGGTATGTATTTACTTTGTGTATAACATGCATTACGGCAATCGTTCAAAAGCGTTTACGAGGCACAATGGCGCTGCCAATTGAAAAAAAATCAACTCAGTATTTACACAAGGTAATAAAGTAAGTACTTATTTGTGTAACGCACTGTCAGCACTTTGGATGCTTTTAAATTAGCTAAATATTGCATTTAAAACAAAAAAGGCAGTTTTAATTTTAAATGCAAATTTAATAACATTTAAAGTGTTGACAACAATAAAATTATATTTGTATAACACACTATCAACACTTATGATGCTTTTAAATTAGCGAAGTAATGCATTTAAAACAAAAACGGCTTTTTTATTTTAAACGAATTTAATTTAGTTTCAAGAGCGTTAACGCAGCTCACTAGCGCCATTAAAATTAATTGTGTACGCGTCTGTACCGACATTATTGCATGCATAACGTAATGACTCTTTTTCGCTTATCTCTGTAATTATTGAGTGGATTACGCTCAAAATTTCATGGTATAAAGTTGACACAAAAGTCTAATTGTTTATACAGAATTCAGCAAGTAAATCGATACGAAACTCAATTAATAGGCAGTTAAATTAACCCGTTGCACATCGCTGGCCAAAATGAACTAAATTGTGTGATAACTTTTTAATTACTTACTGTACACTAATGAAACTTCACACAGACCTGTAACTAACTATAAACTATAAAATGACGTTCTAAACAAGTCTCCAGAGTACATATCTTAGGAGTAAGGGCCCAAAAAGGGGTATTTATATAATTTAAAATAACTTGCAAACGGTGCATTATTATTACTTTTTTATTCGTGAACTAATTCAGACTAATTAAAACGAAGCTCTGTATAAAAAATTAGGAAATTACGCTGTACCGTTTCGGAGATCCAGCAAACACGCAAACGTTACGCCAGCAGCATCTTGAATATCTCCGAAACCATGTAGCGTAAAAATTCAAATTACATCGAAACATTTACTTCGTCCAGCGATCTAAAAATGTACCTAAAGATTTTTTCAATAATCCCATTATTTCAAAAAAGATTCTGCTGCGGTAACGTTACCGCAGCAGAATCTGTTTTTGTCAAATATCTTTAAAATTAGGACTGAACTAATTCCAAAAACTACACAGACATTTACAGGAGCTAGAAATCTAAAAATCTGATAAAAAAAAAATACAAATTTCGACAAGATTCTGCTGGGGTAATGCACTCCTCTCATACTGATTTCCGAATTACTAAACCCAGAATAACTTTGAAGTGATTGTATGTTTTTGTGGTAACGGTATTCGTGATTGCACGTTTTCGTGGTAACGTTATTCGTGGTTGATGTTTTCGTTGTAGCGTTATTCTAGGTTCAGTAATTCGGAAATCAGTAATTCACCCGTGGAAGAGTGATAGAGAGAGAGAGAGAGTAGTACACAATGCCGATTTAATACAATAAGTCATACGTATAATATTAGCAATTCAAAGCAATAATTTATACATATTATTTACATTCTATACATAGTTGGGTCGTAAATATCCACACTACAAGCTCTGCTTACTTTGTGACTATATAGCTTTGTTTGAGAAATAGACACATTCAAACATACACCATTATAAAACACAAAATCACTATAGACTGGTTACTATGGTCTATATGATAAAAATACTCCGTGTGGTGACGGAGTAAGAATACAATATGTCACCACCCCATCTCATCCCATGGGTGTCGTTAAAACCGACCAAGGGACTATCCGTGAATATTATCTTTACGAAATAATCCATCTGGCCAGCGTGGTATTAGTAGGCCAAGTATCCCTCTGTTATGGGAGGAGGCGCGTCCCTGCAGTGGGACATTAATGGGCTGTTATAATATGATGCATCTAAAAAGTTACTACATAATACCATTCACGTATTTTTTTTTTTTTTTTTTTAAGTAAGACATACCGCTACTGCCTATCCTACCACACACACATTTTTAATATTTTATTTTCGTAATAAGTACCTAAGTACGTTTTTTATTTCTTCATTATATACATACATTACAGTATACCTTGCTATTTGTCACTCCCTCATAGAATATTGTATAGTAGCGTGGGGTGGTGCCGCAAAGTCTCACATGATCAATGCAGAGCGAGCACAAAGAGCCCTGCTAAAGGTAGCAGCGAAACTGCCATACCGTCACCCTACGCATAAGGTATATGAGCTATGGAAAGTCTTAAGCGTAAGGAGAACATTTATCCTTAGGGCAATACTCCTAAAACACTCACAAACACCATACGAACCAAACAAAATAAAAGACAAGAGACGTATGGGACAAGTAATCATACAGCACAGACACAACACAGCTTATTCACAACACTATCTTGGATACCTAGGACCATACCTATATAATAAGATGAACAACAAATTAAAAATTTACTCACTAAATAGCTACAACTGCAAAAATACTATCATAAAATTCCTTCTCCCTCTAGATTATGAAAAAACAGAAAACCTACTACGACCCCTCAAATAATACAAACAAATAATATAATTAAAAAATGTCAAATAAGTATACAAAAATCTTCCGCCAACAATACACATCTCATCACACACACATACATACATGTTCACACGAAACTATACATTCCCAACTTATCCTAACACATAACCACACTACACTACCGATATATAAGTACGATTATTATAGAAACAATTATTATTGTTAATAGTGTAAGTGTATAGAAATAATGTTAAAACACCTATATCATCATCACAATTAAAGTGTGACACATAATTTGTTGATGGGCCTGGTGACCAGTGGCACAGGTATAATATACCTTTTTCTGGCACCAGTCCTTCACAATACGCAAAATGATTATAATCATAGATTTAAGTAGTTATTAAGAAACAATTGTGAAGGAAATAAAGAGATTATTTTATTTATTTATTTATTTATACATATAAAATTATTTAATCTAATTTTACACGTCATAGTTCTAATAGTCCAGTCATTTTAGGTTTTTGCTGCGGAATAATTCCAAACAAGCTAGATTTTTGCATACTTACATGTTTAATTACTGTGAAGATCGACATCTTCAATTAAAATACATAAAATCACTAGACTACAAACGATTGAAATTTTTAAGTAAGTTTTCATTCTATGAAGATTATCTAATAAATAATTATTAATTGTATAGAAATCTAGATAACACTATTTTTTAAATTTTAAAATCGATATTTAATGAATTACCTACCATTTTAGAAGAATTTTATAATTTCTGAATGCCATCACTTTACAACACTTTAAAAATAGGCGGAGTTATTTTTTTTTTAATAAAACGCGAGTATTTTAACACAATAAAGTGCGTAATGTAATTACAAATCTAATTTAATATACTAGAATAATTAATTAACATAAACAATTAACTAGAATAGCTTAATTATTATACTTTATTAGTGCTAAATTGTATAAATGTGTCATTGTCTAGGGATGTAAATACCTAAGTAACAACAAAAAAATATCGATAAAAACATGTAGATTATACGATAGACGTTGTTCTATTTTTTTTTTTACTTTAAATAGTACAGGAGGCGTGGAGGAGTATTTTTTTTTAATGTTTGTTACATCACAACTCCTTCAATTACAAAACGATTTAAAAATAACTTTTTATTAGAAAGAATATACGTTCAGATTAGTTTTATAGAAATTTCATCAGAATAAGTTTAGTTTTTAATCAAATTTCTGTAAAAAGTGAACGAAATTGCGATGGGATTACAATCACATTTTTAATTAGAGTCGGTTTTTAATTTAAATATAAGTAAGTATACTCTTCAAAGCCAATATAAAAAAAACTAAAGCAAGAAATACTACTCTGAATTCGGAGGTTACAAACATTTAAAAAAAACATTGTTAAACTCATCCTTTTTACAGTCCGTTAAAAAATACTTGCTGTTTTTATAAGTGTGATAAATACATCGATATTTTAACGTTTTTTTTTTAAATTAAAATGTAATTTCATTTAACCTAAAATGTCGATATATTTTCCCAGGTCTAGTTATTTTCAAAGTAAGGTTACAACGTGAGAACTTACGTACACACCTATTTAATACTAGCTGTGCCCGCGACTTCGTTCGCGTGGTGGATGATACTTACCTACTTCGCAATTCAATTTTATACTGAAATATCGTTTTTTAAAACTTCATCATAACAGCCCATTAATGCTGCATCACTGCAAGGACGGGCCTCCTCTCGTGACGGAAGGGATACTTGGCCTACTAATACTACGCTGGCCAGACGGATTGGTGTAGGGTTTAATTTCAAGTTTTCCTTCTTTTTATTTCGTAAAGATAATTTTCACGGATAGTCCCTTAGTCGGTTTTTACGACACCCATGGGATGAGATGGGGTGGTGACGTATTGTATTCTTACTCCGTCACCACACGGAGATAACGGTAAATCAATTAAGTAACTGGTAAAATTTCATTTTTTGAGATAAAAACATAAAGATATCAATAGCGAGGGAGGCACAGAGCGATTGCAAAAGAAAAGAAGCAATGGATGTCTTTTGACTGATATGATGAATAATTCTCTGTATTTATTACCTCATACTCATAATATTTATAATGTGTATTAATGCTAATTCCAAACTAATTTGAGTTCGTACTTTGTAAAATATGCATTAAAAATTTACTTAGAGAGATTTTATTTAGAGTCGGATTGGTCTATACCAATCCGACTGGCTAGGGTTTGATTTCAAGTTTTCCTTCATTTTTATCTCGTAAAGATAATATATTCACGATAGTCCCTTAGTCGGTTTTACGCCACCCATGGGATGAGATGGGCAGGTGACATATTGTATTCTTACTCCGTCACCACACGGATAATCGCTAATTTATTGTGAATGAATTTGCACGCCACGTTATGGTGCGGCAGAATTACTTGCCTCGGTGGCGCATGGGGCGCGGCGGTCGCATTACCTGGCTGGCGTGCATAAGGTCGCGGGTTCGATTCCCATGGAGGACATTGTGATCCACAAACTATTCTCCTAAGTCTGGATGTTCTTTTGATTTGTCTAAATTTATTGTACACCTTTTTACCATATTATTCAAGCAATAAATATTTGATTAAATTTAGACTGGACTATATTATTATCTATAGATAAACGGCGTGCAGTATTTTTGAATTAGGTACTATTAAGTAATAAATAAACACAAACACATTGAACAATAATTTAATGTTTTGTGATTGTATTTCTATATTATAATGTCAATTTTCAATTTTTTCTTCAATGTTGACAAATAGCAATAATGTGTAAAATGATTTTATAAAGAAAAAGCGTGTTACTTATTATGTTGTCTGTTATATTATACCCATAATATATTATTTATTAAATAATTATATAAGTGTGTTATAATTGCAGTTATAATAGGATTGTGAGAAAAGGAATGTTATTGAAATTAAATTTATTTTTGTGATTAATTAAATAGTTTAACTTTAAAAATTGATGTTTGTACGCCAGTATTGGCAAAACAGGGAAAGACTATTTATTGTTGTAACATGTTTTGTACCTGTGATTAACAAATAAAGGTTATTTGTATTTATTTACATTTAAAAATACAGCACGCAGTTTAACTCTTGATGTACTACAGTCTAAGTTCGAAAGATGGCGCTGTTTAATATTAATTAATTAAATTCAAATATCTTTTAATAGAAGAAACCGATTGCAATGAAACAAAAACTAAATGTAACTTCAAGTTACGCTTAATCGTTGTGTATAAAAATAATCTACGAAATGTAAATTCATACAACATTATGTTTATTTTATAATACAATACAATGTATTGGTCTTAAGATTATATTAATTCGTTTTAAAGATGTGCGGTAACAAATAGACAGCCAGATATTAATTCTAAAATGTGTGGTTTCGTGCTTTTTGACTTTTTTCTAGATTTTATAGATAATTTTTATCTAAATTTTCGAAAAGAACAGACCTTTCGACCTCTACTGTTTTATTATAGTATAGATATAGATAGATTACTACTGGTACCGCCATCTCGTGAACAAAAGAAACGAAATTTAGATTCATTTCAACATTGACCATTTTTCTTGACCCCTAATTTGTATTGGACTGTTCTAATAAAGAGATCAAGCATTATCTCAAATAATACTTATCCGATTTTGATGAAACATACCTTAGTTTAAGCCCAATAAAAAAGGCTACAATACAATGTATTGGTCTTAAGATTATATTAATTCGTTTCAAAGATGTGCGGTAACAAACAGACAGACAGACAGACATTAATTCTAAAAATTGTGGTTTCGTGCTTTTTGACTTTTTTCTAGATTTTGTAGATAATTTTTATCTGAATTCTCGAAAAGAACAGACATTTCGACCTCTACAGTTTTATTATAGTATAGAAGTACATACATAGTTACGATGATTATCTTAATAAGTAGTTTAAATATTTTTCACATTAAAATAAAAGTACATAAAAACATCTTTATATAAGGCAAGATGCTAATTATGTATTATTAAAATAGTATGAACTAGCTGATCCGTGCCCGCTTCGTTGGGCGGCGAAAAAAACGCGTCTCCTTTTTAACATATTTCATTACTGCTCCACTCCTATTAGTCATAGTGTGATACTACGAGTATATAGCCCATGATACTCCCCCATAAATGGACTATCCAACAAAAAGAATTTTTAAAATAGGTTCATTAGATCCAGAGATTACTCCCTACAACGTCACAAACTCACAAACACAAACTTTACCTCTTTAAAATATTAGTATGATAAAAGAAAACTAAATTTTTAATGCATATTTTACAAAGTACGAACTCAAATTAGTTTGGAATTAGCATTAATACACATTATAAATATTATGAGGTAATAAATACAGAGAATTATTCATCATATCAGTCAAAAGACATCCATTGCTTCTTTTCTTTTGCAATCGCTCTGTGCCTCCCTCGCTATTGATATCTTTATGTTTTTATCTCAAAAAATGAAATTTTACCAGTTACTTAATTGATTTACCGTTATCTCCGTGTGGTGACGGAGTAAGAATACAATACGTCACCACCCCATCTCATCCCATGGGTGTCGTAAAAACCGACTAAGGGACTATCCGTGAAAATTATCTTTACGAAATAAAAAGAAGGAAAACTTGAAATTAAACCCTACACCAATCCGTCTGGCCAGCGTGGTATTAGTAGGCCAAGTATCCCTCCGCCCCGGGAGGAGGCCCGTCCCTGCAGTGAGACATTAATGAGCTGTTATGATGAATTAGTAAACCTTTATTATTTTACCTTTAACCTTTATTATTACAGTAACCCTTTATTATTATGAATACTTAACAAGATTTTTATTATTTGTTACTTATCTATTGCAGTTAGCTTAGTGATACGAGACGAGAGACGAACACATAGCGTCCCTATTCCAGGTTTGTGTGAAAGATTACTTAGGGATTACTATTTGACAGAGAATATTATGTCAAGGAAAACCGCTTAAATACATTGTACCGGATTTTGTTGAGTACATACAGAAATATAAAATTAAATGTTTTAATACTTGGGAGAACAATTTCAATGAAATATCAAAAAATAAAGGTATATGGTATAAAGCCATACAGGGCCAGCTTCCTCATTCCCTATGGTTCGAAGGAGAGAACTTAGGTAGGCAATATATTAAGTTAGCTTTAAGGTTAAGATCCGGACATTATCCATCAGCAAAGTTCGCATACTTAATGAAAAAATCCAATTCACCAAACTGTACTATTTGTGAAAGTGTTGAGGATGTACAACATTTGCTGATGGAATGTGTAAGGAATAAAAAAGAAAGGGAAGAATTAATTAGAGAGTTTGGACTGAATGTTGTAGATGTAGGGTTTGTTTTTTCAATTTTGGCTAGTCCTAGGAGCAATATTGCAAAAAAATTTTGTCATTTAGTAGAAATACAGTGTTAGTTTTAAGTTAAATGTACTAAAATAAGATATGTATTTAGTTACCTATTAGTGTTAAGTTAAATGTAAACTATACTGAAAGAACGTACGATGGGGTTAACGTATCCTGTAGGATAAAAACCCCAAACCAAATAAAAGAATAAAAAAAAAAAAAAAAAAAAAAACCGCTTAAATGCTTAGCCAAAGTTTCTCTCCTTATAAGAAAGCCCGTCCCTGCAGTGGACCATTCGTAGGCTACTATAAAATTATACTTTATCCTTATTTTTAATAAATAAATAAATAAATAAAATTATACTTTAACCTACTGTCTATTGCTGTATTTACCTACTACATATATAATTTCACATTAATAGAATTTACATCATTAGGTACCTACCTAATTATTTACCTACTTATTTTACATTGTTAAGATTTTAATTTTATAATTAGTATTTAAGTAGGTATAACAACCAACCTTATTTTGAAATAAAAACATTCTAAAATTCTAAGAAAATAATAGGTCTTTAATGTAAGAAAATAATACCTCTATGAAATTGCCGTTTTATTTCTGCGCAGTATTAGCCTCTACATTCTTTAAAAACATATTGTTTAAATTATTTTTATTACTTATTTAAGAAAGATAGCATGTAAACAACATCTAACAAAAGATAATAAATAAAAATTATTATTATTTGTATGTATTAATATAAGCCTGTGACGGCGCTTGTACACGGTAAGAAAAATCGCCGGGCCTACGCAAGAATTCGTGTCGTTTCTAAGCACGACCTGTGTACACAGCGCCGCACAGTGGTTCGATCCCATACAAAGGGTCGGACGTAGGATATGAAAAAATGTTATGTCGTAATTTCAAAAAACTGAATATGCCGTCGGATAGATATATTATAGACTAAGAAATTCTAGCAGTACGAATTTCAAGGCTACACTTTCACTATGGTAAAATCGAATAAAACTGTTTCTAATGTATGGGAAATGACCTTTAGACATGAATATCTTTTGATTTTGATCCGTTTTCGTTTTGGTTTTTTTATGGTAGTGTCTCACCATTATTTGTAACATTTTTGCCAAAGACACATAGCGCTACTTTTGTGCACTTTTTGAGATATTAATTAAAGTATATAAAATAGGAAAGAAATTGTCGAAGTAAACGTTGAATGTACTGAATGTATTATAATTAATATAAAATAATAACTACAATATTAAAAGCAAATTTTAATTAGTTTTAAGTAGAACTTTAATATTATTACTCGTAATAAAATCGATAAATAAGAACTTTATTTTCCAAAATCGATATTTGTCCTACTGAGGCGGAAACATCAAGAAGCGTTAAATTACCACTATTTCCAAGAATTGCACGTGTGCAATAGATTTTTGTAAACACTTATTAAGTACCTATTAAAGTGTACTCATAAAACCTGTTTCAGGGTCAATTCATGTATGTAGTAACAATAGGATTTTGATATCGTAACCGAATTCTATAATAATAGGTTGTGTAATTAGCAGAGATTAAACTATTTCGCACGTGCATTTCCTGGAAGTATAATGAGTTGTGATGCTACTTGGCTTGTAAATCCTATGATATTTGTTAGTTTATAAGTAGTGACATGCTGTATTAGAAATTCAGTTGTAATTACAATTTCATTGAGTGCTATCATTATGTCTTTCCGTGGTTTTGTAACGAATTTAGATCTCTATGTTGCTCTTACCCAGCATGGCAATATACGAAACTTTAATTATATATTGGGTGTTCTAAAAGCAAACTGTTCTGTTCAAGTTAGCGGCAGTTTTGAAGAGAAACTGAAGAATTAATCTCTGCTAATTACACAACCTATTATTATAGAATTCGGTTACGATATCAAAATCGTATTGTTACTACATACATGAATTGACCCTGAAACAGGTTTTATGAGTACTTTAATAGGTACTTAATAAGTGTTCACAAAAATCTATTGCACACGTGCAATTCTTGGAAATAGTGGTAACGCCTCTGTGATGTTCCCGCCTCAGTAGGACAAATATCGATTTTGGAAAATAAAGTTCTTATTTATCGATTTTATTACGAGTAATAATATTAAAGTTCTACTTAAAACTAATTAAAATTTGCTTTTAATATTGTAGTTATTATTTTATATTAATTATAATACATTCAACGTTTACTTCGACAATTTCTTTCCTATTTTATATACTTTAATTAATATCTCAAAAAGTGCACAAAAGAAGCGCTATGTGTCTTTGGCAAAAATGTTACAAATAATGGTGAGATACTACCATAAAAAAACCAGAACGAAAACGGATCAAAATGAAAAGATATTCATGTCTAAAGGTCATTTCCCATACATTAGAAACAGTTTTATTCGATTTTAAGTGAAAGTGTAGCCTTGAAATTCGTACTGCTAGAATTTCTTAGTCTATAATATATCTATCCGACGGCATATTCAGTTTTTTGAAATTACGACATAACATTTTTTCATATCCGACGTCCGACCCTTTGTATGGGATCGAACCACTGTGCGCCGGCGATGCATAAGAAAATTTTCTTGTCTGCGCAAGACAAGACACGGCGTACGTTGTTGCGGAGGGGCGGGGAGCGGCGTTGTAGGGTATCATACTTGTTTGCTTTCTAGTTAACATTTTTACTAAAGGAAACTCACACTGATTATCACACTTGTTATTACTTGCGCGCCCTACGCCCGTCTGACGACTGTACGAAAAAAATCCTGGCGTGTACACGTTCCGAATTGTCTTGTCTGCGGAAGACAAGAAAAGTTTTCGTGTACGAATAAGACAAAATTCTTGACGTCTACACGAAGATTTGTCTTGTCTGGCGTAGACACGGCAAATTTTCTTACCGTGTACAAGCGCCGTGAAGGTGAACATGGGTCCAATTTAAAACAGCGGTTTTTCCCAATTATTTAATTGTAACTTCTTTCCTGATATTTTTTTTTATGTGTGTTTTTTTTGTTGTGAACATAACAGTTAGCTTAAATGTGCGCTATTATTTATACTAAATTTTATTCTTTTAAGTTTAACAATTATTAAAAAATCCAAGGAAACGTTAGTATGAAAAATCTTCATACAAAACGGCAATTTATCAGATTTTAATAATTAATACTTATTATTTTTACTTAATATAATTTGTATGAACTTACCGAGGTCTCAATTCCCAGTAGCCGAAATAAAAGTATGAAAACATTTGACCTAATACCGATCTATTTATAATAATGACTAAAATCACTTTAATTTACACACTTAAATTAGTACTAAATTATACTGAAATTGTTTATTTTTATTTTATTTATTTACCAAATATAGGTACAACTATCTTTAGAGGATCTTAGCCTAATGCGATAGAGTACAACAAATTTTTCTAAATTAATAATATTATAATTTTAATAATAATTTAAAATACTATTTATATGCAATGTAGGTATAAATGCAACAAATTCAGAATCTATTTAAATATTTTTTGACGTAAATACTAAAATAGAATACCAGACTGTTTAAAGTAATACGTAGGAATAACAATTATTTTAATTTACATTAAAAATATATTTTGAAAAATACTAAACACATACATACATAAAATGTTCGTTTCTTTTGTTCACGAGATGGCGGTACCAGTAGTAATCTATCTATATCTATCTATCTATACTATAATAAAACTGTAGAGGTCGAAATGTCTGTTCTTTTCGAGAATTCAGATAAAAATTATCTACAAAATCTAGAAAAAAGTCAAAAAGCACGAAACCACAATTTTTAGAATTAATGTCTGTCTGTCTGTCTGTTTGTTACCGCACATCTTTGAAACGAATTAATATAATCTTAAGACCAATACATTGTATTGTAGCCTTTTTTATTGGGCTTAAACTGAGGTATGTTTCATCAAAATCGGATAAGTATTATTTGAGATAATGCTTGATCTCTTTATTAGAACAGTCCAATACAAATTAGGGGTCAAGAAAAATGGTCAATGTTGAAATGAATCTAAATTTCGTTTCTTTTGTTCACGAGATGGCGGTACCAGTAGTAATCTATCTATATCTATACTATAATAAAACAGTAGAGGTCGAAAGGTCTGTTCTTTTCGAAAATTTAGATAAAAATTATCTATAAAATCTAGAAAAAAGTCAAAAAGCACGAAACCACACATTTTAGAATTAATATCTGGCTGTCTATTTGTTACCGCACATCTTTAAAACGAATTAATATAATCTTAAGACCAATACATTGTATTGTATTATAAAATAAACATAATGTTGTATGAATTTACATTTCGTAGATTATTTTTATACACAACGATTAAGCGTAACTTGAAGTTACATTTAGTTTTTGTTTCATTGCAATCGGTTTCTTCTATTAAAAGATATTTGAATTTAATTAATTAATATTAAACAGCGCCATCTTTCGAACTTAGACTGTAGTACATCAAGTGTTAAACTGCGTGCTGTATTTTTAAATGTAAATAAATACAAATAACCTTTATTTGTTAATCACAGGTACAAAACATGTTACAAAAACAAATAGTCTTTCCCTGTTTTGCCAATACTGGCGTACAAACATCAATTTTTAAAGTTAAACTATTTAATTAATCACAAAAATAAATTTAATTTCAATAACATTCCTTTTCTCACAATCCTATTATAACTGCAATTATAACACACTTATATAATTATTTAATAAATAATATATGGGTATAATATAACAGACAACATAATAAGTAACACGCTTTTTCTTTATAAAATCATTTTACACATTATTGCTATTTGTCAACATTGAAGAAAAAATTGAAAATTGACATTATAATATAGAAATACAATCACAAAACATTAAATTATTGTTCAATGTGTTTGTGTTTATTTATTACTTAATAGTACCTAATTCAAAAATACTGCACGCAGTTTATCTATAGATAATAATATAGTCCAGTCTAAATTTAATCAAATATTTATTGCTTGAATAATATGGTAAAAAGGTGTTAGGTACAATAAATTTAGACAAATCAAAAGAACATCCAGACTTAGGAGAATAGTTTGTGGATCACAATGTCCTCCATGGGAATCGAACCCGCGACCTTATGCACGCCAGCCAGGTAATGCGACCGCCGCGCCCCATGCGCCACCGAGGCAAGTAATTCTGCCGCACCATAACGTGGCGTGCAAGTATTTGATTCGTTCGTTAAAAGGTTTAAAAAACGATTTTTCAGTATTAAATCGAATTGCGAAGTAACATCCACCACGCGAACGAAGTCGCGGGCACAGCTAGTACATACATAAAATCAAAATACTTAATAATATTTTTAATAAGTATAAATTATACGGAATGTAGGTATCTAAGGTAGAGCATAAGTATATGCAACAAAAAAACATCGAAAAACTAAACACCGTAAAACAACATACTTAACTACAATAAAGCTAAACATTTTACAAAAGCAGCGGTTTTATTATATTGTTTTTAAGCTTTTTTTGTAACGGTTGAATACTTATATTGTAAAATTAAAAGAACCCTCATATAAATAATATGATCTCTAACTCTACGCGTTTTCCACTAGGTTTCATCATAACAGCCCATTAATGTCCCACTGCAGGGACGGGCCTCCTCCTGTGACGGAGGGATGCTTGGCCTACTAATACCATGCTGGACAAACGGATTGGTATAGGGTTTAATTTCAAGATTTCCTTCTTTTTATAACGTAAAGATTCACGGATAGTCCCTTAGTCGGTTTTTACGACACCCATGGGATGAGATGGGGTGGTGACATGTTGTACTTATTCTTACTCCGACACCACTAGGTTTTATTATGAAGAATCAAAACTATTAAAAAATTAAAATGGCCATTATTTTCTGAGATTACTATTTTTCGGTGTTTTTTTTGTTTTTGCTTCGTAAAGTAATGCCCTACCTTTTGTTAAAATAAATGCGCACTGTACCATGAATGTATCCTGTATAAATATATGTACTTAACTATATTTTTTTGTTAAAGTTTGTGCAGCAGTGGATGTAAATTTGGCTAAACGACAAATATGAATAAATAAATGTCTCTCACACATTCACACAACGCAATTTTTTCAAGGGAGATTACGTTGACAAAGGTATTGTTATAATAAAATACAATGTTTTATGTAAAATTAAAAGCAATTAATGAACCTCACATCTTTTCCTCCTCCCATGACGGAGGGATAGTTGGCCTACTAATACCACGCTGGCCAGACGGATTGGTATAGAGTTTGATTTCAAGTTTTCCTTCTTTTTATTTCGTTAAGATAATATTTACGGATAGTCCCTTAGTCGGTTTTTACGACACACATGGGATGAGACGGGGTGGGGTGGTGGCATATTGTATTCTTACTCCGTCACCACACGGAGAACTCCATAATTTTGCGTAGAGTAATGTACTTAACCCTTTTACAGTGCTGCCAGCAGACGCAATAGTTAAACAAATCACGTGTACCATATATGGTACATTGCACTGAACGTATTAATATACGACTTCACCACAGAGATCGTTAATTAATGATGATAAATATTCGAAATAAAACACAATTATTAAAAAAACAATTTTAATATAAATATAGAAAACAATATTCTAACAATTATTAATTACTATTCTATCACAAGCATTATTTTATACCCTATAACATTTTTTATAACCAATACGCCATAATGTGAATGTTCTATCAATATAATAATTTATTAAATAATAAAAAATAAACATTTTTTCCTTGCATAAATATTAACACTTCACCTTATTAAAGTTATGAATAAATTTATTGATTATTTTACAAAATAAAATATGACAATTATTTATTTGATATTACATAATAATAATCTTTTACTAGTAATTGTTTTGCTCCATTCACTTTTGCTATAATCTCGAAACGATTATTATATAATAAACTAGCTGACCCGTGCCCACTTCATTGGGCGGCGAAAAAAAACGCGTACTTTTTTAAACATTTTTCATTACTGCTCCACTCCTATTAGTCATAGCGTGATACTATATAGCCTATGACAGTCCCCGATAAATCGACTATTCACCACAGAAATAATTTTTAAAATCGGTTCATTTAGTCCAGAGATTACCCCCTACAACGTCACAAACACACAAACTTTACCTCTTTATAATATTAGTACATACATAAAGATAAAATACCTATATTTACCTTCTCAACCTTAAATATAACGGAGCCTAAAATCTTAAAAAAGTTTGAGTGGTAAAAATTACCCAGTCCGTTTTTTTTTCTTTTTCAGTTATAAGATTTCTGCAGCTGGATATATAGGCTTCATCCAATTATTCCACCACAGCCCATTTTATTCCTTCTCCTTAAACTTCCCGCCACCTTTTTAGTGTCATCGTTTAATTTGTTATAAATTAGACCGAATCCCTTTAACTTGTTTGCTTTTTATTCTCCATAAGTCCTGGAACAATAAAATTCAATCAGATAATTATAGGCGAATATTTTAAATTACTCCGTGTGGTGACGGAGTAAGAATACTATCTTTACGAAATAAAAAGAAGGAAAACTTGAAATTAAACCCTATACCAATCCGTCTGGCCAGCGCAGTATTAATAGGCCAAGTATACTCCGTCATGGGGGGAGGCCCGTCCCTGCAGTGAGACATTAATGGGCTGTTATGATGATTTTAAATTAATTTGTACAACATCAAACAGTAACACAAAAGCTGGAAACATTTTCCGTGAGTCGGCATGTTCACGTAACGATTGAAAGAAATAATAAAAAAACATCGACATAACTGCGAAATAGACTGTCTCGTACAAATATCGCAAAATTTTATATTATTTTTGATCAAAGTAAAAAAAAAAGATAAATGAAATAAAAAGGGCAAAAACCAACATCACGAAGTATTCCCAGGCGGTCACCCATCCAAGTACTAACTTCGCCCGATGTTGCTTAACTTCGGTGATCGGACGAGAACCGGTGTATTCAACATGGTATGGACGTTGGCAATTAATAAGTTAAAAAACCTGTTCATAATCGCGGTGCAACTTTTTATCTTTAATGTTTTAATATTATACTGAAGAACTTGCATAAAATCATTTATCTTTAATAATTATATTATTATGAATATGGTACAATTACATTTGTTATTCGCAGAAGTAAACCAACATTTCATTATTCTTAATTTATTCTTTTTGCTCTTTTATTGTTTTGGATGTTTTTATTCTTGTTATATTTTGTAATTCTGGACGAATTATATTACATTGTCCTACTGTAGTAAAAGGATTTCTCCAGTGATGGAGGAAAATTTGACCTACTTATACACTGGCCAGAGAGAATACAACAGTCTTTTTTAAGTACGTCAAACTTTGCCTTCTTTGATCGGGGTGGTGACTCTATCATCACACGCAGAACCATATTATTGTTTTTACTTACAGCAAAATCCACAGTAAAGCCGCGTTTTTCAGCTTCCTTTGCAACTTCTTTCGCCAAATATTCCTGGACTGTGTTTTTAACATCTATGTAGTGGCATGAACTACTTGCAAAATGGAAAGTTATCGCCTTTCGGTAAGTCTGCAGAAATAAAAATGTTGCTAATACAATGTTTCACCGTAAGATGGCGTTATTACCAAATTCAATAAACTGAACAATGCTGTCTGTTTAAAAAAGTTACAGTGATACGCCTACAGATGGCGGTAAATAAAAAAATTGCTAATAATGTTGAAAAATTGCTTATAATAAAAAATAGGTTTTGGGTGTTTCTTCAGATGAGCGAAAAACTATGTTCAAGTCTAAAAAAAAATGTAGGCAGTATAAATTCTATGACAAAGGTAGTAATTAGCTTCCTATTATCATTTAGAAACGAGGCAAGTCCTTTTTGTGGACATAAGTAGTTAATTCAAACTCCGATATTATAAAATATCTACAGAACGTCATTGCCCACAACGTTCAAATCACGCACATTCTCAGTTTATCAAAAATATTTTAACAACGGTACATGAATAATCAATTCAGAGTAGGTACGTGTATTGTCAGTAATACATGCTCGTATTGTTTTAGTCTAAAAATGTTTAGCATGCATTTTCTGTCATTAATCGCAACAGAACTAAAAAAATTTAAAGTGGTGACATTTTGTCACCCTATGGCAACGTGAGGGGTGACCTCCTCTACGCTTCGCGCGTATTTAGTCGTCATCGAGTACTTGACTGGAGTGCGTGTGTATTTTGGGGATAAAATACGAAGAAAGTGTTTCTTCGAACTCTTGGTCGAGGTAAACATCATTGCCGGAGTTTAGGATAACTCGGTAAGTTAATCTTATTTGTACATTATAATTTAAGTAATTCTTTAACACGTAAATACCTTCAAATCCACTAAGTACATTATTCCTCGAAAACAATTGAAAGAAGTTATGACAAGTTTTGATTGAAATCGTCATTACCAGCAACGTCATTGACAGCATATCTTGCGTTGTGTGTAATGACGATTGATTGAAGGTAATGACATATGCGTGGAGAGTAATGTCGAATTCTTAGGGGAAATGACATTCTTACATACTGATCCGCTATCAATATCTTGACTGACCTCGGGGCGCAGTGAATCCTGACTTTTTCCTTTCTGCATCAGAGATTGTGGGTTCGTTCCCCACCATGGACAACTCTTTGTTTGATCCAAAAATATTGGTTATGTCTGGTTGTAAATTGTGTCCGTTATTTTTGTCTGTAAATTACTTTACAGAAAATAAATCCTGTGTCTGGTCAGGTCGGCATTGCCGTTCGCGTCAGGCTAAGAAGACAGTTACACTCGGAAGAAGTATTTACAAATTCCTAACCTAATCTGCTCTGGGTCAGGTTATCGGGTCAGGATCGTAATAATCGATTTATTGGAGTTGTCTTTTTTTAAATAAATAAATAATCTAAATAACTAACAAACTGGTAATTTTATTTACAGGGGCGAAAACAAAAAAAGGAAAAGAGGACCGTCTTGGTCAGCGGAGGCTGTTAAATAAAAGATGATCCCAGATAATATGCTATAGAAAAAGGAATACCAGTACAAATTGATATCCAAGAAGACCAAGAAGTCATTAGTCAAAGAATTTCAAGAGATCTATTCGTATCGGAGGATGGGTGTACACAGCTAAAGAAGTTTCATTGATTGTAAAAAGAGTACGTTATAAGAAACATAAAGAACAGATATATTTTAAAGAAATTATATAGACATTGAAACGGCAAAGTGCCTTATTCCGAATGCGAGAACATAGACGTCGACAAAATAAAGAAAATATTAATGAGACACCCAAAGAAAATAACAAATTGCAATCACAGAATCCTACAGCTATAAAAAAATTACCATAATTTAAGAAGTAAAAGAAAATATTGTAAAAAAGTTACTGCAATTTAAAATATCAGATATTGTTCGTGAAGCCATACATGCCTTTTACAATGATGATAATAACAGCGTCATTAGAGCAAGAAAAAAAAAGTACATTACTAAAAATAAATTACAACTTCAGAAACTATTTTTAGCAGGGAATTTAAAAGAGCTGTACAAGAAATTCAAAGAGAAAAATATGAAAATATGTTGATAAAATCAAATAAAAAAATATAATATATAAAATATATGTTGATCTTATAATAAAATCTAATGCCCGAATACTCAAACGCTAGTTAAATATTTATCGGTTTCTTAGCTACAAAGTAGCTCTTATCCTATACACAAACCACAATTTTAAGCAACGATTTATCTTAAATTTATTTGTACTTAAACGCCGACTTAGTAATAAATTCGTATACTCAAACGTTACTTAACTTATTTAGCTGTCAAATGACCTGCCAAATTGATTAAAGTAGCTTAAAAACTTGAGAGTGGTCGCAAGGTCTCTTAAATCTCCAAAAAGTTAATAAACAAGTAATTATGATGATTCAAACAGTGGTTCAATGTCTAGAAATCAGTAAAGTAAGCGTCAGTTGCCGCACTAGCGGTAGAGTAAAAGTATACAGGCTGTTAAAGTCATTAAAAAATCTCTGGAAAACCTCAGTTTTAAACACATTTATAAATAAAATAATCGTCAGCAATATGCAGTTAAGGCGACTTCAACGTCAATCGGATTCGATTGAGAAAAATATTTTACGTCTAAAAATAGGTCATGATGTCTACAATCTAATATTGCTATAAAAAAATCATCAGGCGTTATATAAATATTTTCACTCTAATTTTAACAACCCCTCTCGTCCCTACAGCTGACGATTATCGCTTTAATAATCAAAGAAGTGTATTCATTCATCGAATTGTACATTAAATGACAGCCAAAACTTTGCATTACAAATGTTATTGCAAGATGGCTAGGTTCCGAACATGATAGCACAATATTAAATGACTTTCCTCTATGTGCACAGTTAGAGCGTGGAGATTTTCAAGCCATGAGACTCTACTTGGTTATAGCGGTTATCTGTGTCGACCGTACCTGCTAACCCCATTATAAAATCCACGAACACCAACAGAATAAGCTTACAATAGAGCCCAAATAAGCACCAGAAATCCTATAGAGGCTTTTTGGTGTACTAAAAAGGAGATTTCCCTGTCTTCAACATAGAATGGGTTTAAAAATTAATATTATTCCACTAGTTATTGTGGGATGCGCTTTGTTACACAACATAGCGTTGCGTAGGCGAAATGGGGTCTTAGAAGAGGATTCACTTTCTACCGTAGAAGAAAAACCTGTAGGTACCACAGCCTAGAACCCTTTATACTAATCAACATTTTATAACAAGGACTACTTTAATAAATACACACTTTTTTAATTATAAGTAGTTTTATTTATATACAACATAATTATACAAGATTATTATTTTCAATTTTTCCATTTCCATTTCTATTCTGTACTTATTGATTTCCATTCTGTTTTTATTATTTTTTGACTTCTGTTTGTGTTTCTCGTAAAAGTGTCGCAGTTGTTGCCATGATCTGAAGCCACTCACAGCAACGGCATTACAGTGCTGACACACAAATTCCCAGGTCTCTCGCTTCTTATCATGTAGCCGTTTATTTCCTTATTTTCTACAATATTTTGATATCTGGAAAGTCATTGTTGATTGAATTGAATCACAAACTTGCAATTTAAAAAGAAGTATGTTGAAATGTGTTCACATTAATTTGTCTCATTTTCGTATAACGTTCACATTTCACTCACTTTTTAATTATTTCTAAATGATTTCATCTCTTTTCGAAAGTAAAAGATTCTTCTTAAAAATTTTCAAGCTGATGAAATCTCGCGCTTTGTCGTGTTGTGTCAGTGTCACTGAGTAAACGTTTCGTTCTTTGTGCAATGATCGTGTCAATCATAGATAAAGATAATAACCGACGGACGACCTCGGTGGCGCGACGGTAGCGCAAGCGGCTGCCGTGCAAGAGGTTGTGGGTTCGATCCCCACGCAGGACAATAATTTGTGAGATCCACAAATTGTTGTCCTGGTCTGGGTGTCCTTTGTGTCCGTTAATTGATGTTTGTAAAAGGTCCCCGCGACACAGGGCACGGTCCCTAGTGCGGGAGTTGTCATTAAAAAAAAAAAAAAAAAAAAAAAAAGATAACCAATTATAGGGATATTTAAAAATAAAGAATGGTGTAATTCAGTTTGTTTATTGAAATTGTAATACTTATGTCTGAAAATTTCCAAGTGAATATTCAATTACAATCGTAGTATGCAGCACACAACTGATTATTCTTTTCCATTTTCTGCGTAAAACGAAAACACAGCATAGGGTAATTAAATTTGTAATTGAAAACATACTTTATGAGGTGAATGTTACCAGTACGCAAACATTTATCGGCTGTTTAGCTAATCAAAGATATGAATGACTTAAGTGGCGTTTGTGTATACTTACCGAAAAAAATTTAAGGATCCAAACGTTTAGGATGCCGTTTATTGTAAGACGATTTAAGTGACGTTTGAGTATTCGGGCGTAAGATAGTTAAATGCTTTTCTTATTTGATCGTCATTCCCAAGAACATAAAATCATTACCAGTAACACAAATTTCATTACCAGTAACATAATGTCATTACCATCCCTAAAATATTTCTTTCCAGGTGCTTTTTTCTTAATTTGCTACAGAATGTTGATGCCTTAGTTACATATCCATACTGTCTTATTTATAGATTAATATCCGATACACAGACTTTTAATTTAGAGCAAATTGTAAAATTTCATTAAAAAGTGCAAAATAAATGTAAACTCAAAGAAACACCCTTTTCTTAAAGATAAAAAGTAATCAGGATTAGTACCAATGTATAACAAAATAAACGATATTAGAATTTAAGTTATACAAAGTAAAACAATGTGACAATATTCTGTTAAGTAAATACATGGGTACTTTTAAACATTTTATAAAAGGCTTCTAATAGATAAAATTAAATAATGTAAGTAAGTATTTTAAAGATATACAAAATCTGCTCTTTTACCTTTCTCAAACACATAAATAACATTCATATTTAATTTGTGCTTCATTTTTCTTTTTGTTTTGGCAATTTAACAATATCGAATTGAGTCCATAATTGTAAAGTTTACTCACTTTTGTCGTATTAGGTCCCGATCCATGGACAAGATAAGGATTGAAGAATACGGTATCTCCTGGACTCATCTCTAAATGTACCTGCTTATCCACTGGTGCAAGATTTTCATCTACTCCATGGTACATTCTCAGAGTATTCTGAAAAGAAACAAAAAAGCTATTAAATTCTTGTGACAATACAATAAGCAAAAATATACAGTCAATAATTAAATTGTTGTATCCAAAAAAAATTAAAAAGGAGCAAAAACCAACATCACGAAGTATTCCCAGGCGGTCACCCATCCAAATACTAACTTCGCCCGATGTTGCTTAACTTCGGTGATCGGACGAGAACCGGTGTATTCAACATGGTATGGACGTTGGCGAATGTTGAGTTAAAAAGCCTATTCACAATCGCAGTACTAGCTGCTTTTATAATTTTTTTTATCACTTATTTCAATACTTTTGTATAGGTATTTTATAGGTAACTCAGCGAGAACTGCAACATTATTCTTCGTGATGGTTTGGTTTTTTACCACTTTTATTTTTTATTCCAATATAGTTTTTGTTTATTTTAAATGTTTTTTTAAAGTAGCTTTTGTAATAATTTGTCATTTTATGCTATTATTTTGGAGGCGACCCAAGCTGAACACGCATAAAAATGGGTGTGACACCGCTTTGAAATGCTGCACTATAATAATACGGTACCTTGAACCTTACAATGTTAGGCGCTCACACATTCACACAACGTCATCTAGTCCCAAACTAAGCAGAGCTTGTACTATGAGTACTAGACAACGTATAAACATAATTAAATACTTTTTTTTTTGCAAATATTATACCTACATTATTCTAATAGACACACTCAGACCAATGCAAACAATCATGTTCATACACACAAAGATTTGCATTGAGCGGGAATCGAACCCGAGACCTCTGCGTAGCAGTCATGTTATATAACCACTATGCCCCACAGAGGTCGTCGAAATAGTTATATTACAACTTAAATGGTTTACAGTCACACTTTCTTCTTCTAAAAAAAACACTTTAAAAAAACAAACCTGTTGTTCTCCATGTGCATACAATATCTTCGGTTTATGTGAACCAGGTACAACGAACAGGCATCCATTGTCAAAGTTAACGTGGTCCACGGCCGTCCAACATCCTATTATCTTTTCAGCTGGACGAAATGGGAAGTAGAAGAGATCCTGAAAAAAGATAAAAATATACATAAAAGTCGTAAGTATATATTATGTAAATATAAAATATGGAAATAGGAGCGAGGGGTACTCCAGCTAAATGCTTATTAAAAGAACTAGGACTGCCGAGAACTTCAGTAAGCTCTTTACTATCACGAATATCCAAAACGGCATTGTTAGGTTCATACCAAATTTGGAAAGGTAGAGGACGGAGCATAGCAAACAGTAAAGGTGACCGCTAAGGCGCTGTAAGGGGGCCTCCTTATACCTACATCTAGGTCGCAAGTCCCAGACGCTGTTATGCAAGTGTTCCGTCCTCTATCTCTAATGCTAAGATTAGGTCTTATTTTTTCTTCATTATGGCGCAATATCCTTATCCCTGTCTTCCCGTCCTTATTCCTGAATCTTTAGGTAAATGCGTAGGCATCGGATTTTAAAGCGGTATGTGTTAAACGATAGAGTAATTTAAGAAGGTGGTTTATTTGTACAAATATGCATAATCTATACTAATATTATAAAGAGGTATAGTTTGTGTGTTTGTGACGTTGTAGGGGGTAATCTCTGGATCTACTGAACCGATTTTAAAAATTCTTTCTGTGTTTGATAGTCCATTTATCGGGGAGTGTCATAGGCTATATAGTATCACGCTATGCCTAATAGGAGTAGAGCAATAATGAAATATGTTTATAAAAGGGAGTGGACGCTTAAAAACGTTTATTTTGCTTCTGCTGCTTAAACGTCTGGAGATATACTGAAATGATGTATTAGAGAATTGTACCTTGAAAAATGATTTACAATTAAGTTAACGGTAGCAGATATCTATCTTCTAAGGTTGACTCACATGTACCTTTTTTATAATAATCAAATTTAATTTAAAGAAATGCATTGTTTGGAAAGGTATTTTATGTATATGGTATTGATCCTTATCATAATAAATACGTTAATCATTATATTTATTTAATTTTAAACAAAATTGACCTTTACAGCGATGAGATCCGATTATTAGTTTGAAAGATATCTCAGTTTTAAAATAATGCGCGAATAACGTAAAATATCTGTATAACGCGATGTTAGTATAGATGAATTTTCTTAGTATCAACATTTTGGTTGAAGTAAGATTTTTATTTGAATTTTAAATACCTGACATCATCATAACAGCCCATTAATGTCCCACTGCAGGGACGGGCCCCCTCCCGTGACGGAGGGATACTTGGCCTACTAATACCACGCTGGTCAGACGGATTGGTATGGGGTTTAATTTCAAGTTTTCTTCTTTTTATTTCGTAAAGATAATATTCACGGATAGTCCCTTAGTCGGTTTTTATGACACCTATGGGATGAGAAGGGTTGGTGACATATTATTGTATTCTTACTCCGTCACCACACGGAGTTAAATACCTGTAAGTACTATAAATTAATTCTACCTCAAAAGGATCGCTTGATCGGACTAAATTCGGAGGGCGGAGGACCCTGTTCTGTGGCGTTTGTTGGGAGAGGCATTTTGTCCAGCAGTGGACTGTGATAGGCTAATTATTGGTTTATTGATTAATACCATGTATTATTAATCCATCGTTACATGGATAATACTCTATACAAATATTATAAAGAAGTAAAGTTTGTGTGTTTGTAAGTTTGTGACGTTGTAGGGGGTAATCTCTGGATCTACAGAAACGATTTTTAAAATTATTTTTGTGTTAAATAGGCCATATCGGGGAGTTCCATAGGCTATATATTATCACGCTAATGAAATATGTTTAAAAAAGGAAAGCGTTTTTTCGCCGCCCAACGAAGTCGGGTCAGCTAGTATTGTAAAGTATGAGTATCGGAAGCGTGCAAATACGGCCGGAGGCAAGATGTAGAGGCCCGGAGATTTTGAATCTACATGTCATGTTAACTTAACCGTATTTTTAACGATTTTAAGGTACGAGAATTGACATGCTGGTGATGGATACACATACATTACATAAAATATGTGATTAAACCCTCTATAAAAAATAAAGATTTAAAAAAAGCTAGTACGACGATTTGGACTGTTATTTTTAGCTCTTTTATCGCCAACGTCCATACCATGTTGAATACACCGGTTCTCGTCCGATCACCGAAGTTAAGCAACATCGGGCGAAGTTAGTACTTGGATGGGTGACCGCCTGGGAATACTTCGTGATGTTGGTTTTTTGCACTTAATTTTTTTATTTGTTAAAGGAGAATGGGCATATTTATGGCCTTAATACTCAGATAATAACGAGTCAGGTATAGTACGGGTACTTGTTTAAAGTAAAGTATAATAATCACCTGATGAGCCGGATGCCTCGATGCTCCTGGTGGCTTATTGATGAAGAGGCTGTTGGTCACAGTGATATCTTCACCCAGAAACTGCGTCAATACGGATAGTAAGCGAGCGTTTTGAGCGTAAGTGAAGAATATATCGTCCCATGCTACTTCGGTCAGCTGGAAAATGTTATTTAAAGGTATTTATTTATTTACCCCCTTACTCATAAACGCCTCTTAAATTTAGTCACTGTTTAGCGAGTTTTTTTTTTAGCAAAACGAACCATAAGCCAAACAAAACCGTAAGAATTTAAGCTAATCAATTGACTAAAATTTAAGAGGCGTTTCTGAGTAAGGGGCTTGTAGACTTGCCAACAGAAGGTATATTTTATAAACATCAACATCATCATCATATCAGCCAATTGACGTCTGCTGGTCTTCTCCTATTGAAAAAACTACATAGTAAAAAATAAAAGTAATTATGTATTGAAAATGGTTAGTCCATATATTTCTCCTAAAATATTTCCCGGACTGGACATGTAGGTATTGCTCCTGGGGGAAATATTTTAGGAGCAATAGATGGATTAACCGAAGTTAGTGCGACGATTGCGAATATCATTTATGGACAACTTATCGCCAACGTCCATACCATGTTGAATACACCGGTTCTCGTCCGATCACCGAAGTTAAGCAACATCGGGCGAAGTTAGTACTTGGATGGGTGACCGCCTGGGAATACTTCGTGATGTTGGTTTTTTGATTTTTATAAAACAATAAATTTAATTTGTCGTAATATGCCCTTGTAACTTTATTTTTCATAAATAAATATTCACGGACATCTCTACACAGCGCCATCTGCTCCCAAAGTAAGCTAGGCTTACCTAGCATAAATATTATAATTGTTACCTAAGAAATTATACCTAAGTATGTACTTATTAATTTTGTGTTTTTCAGAATAAATCGAAACTTTACTATAGACTACTATTACTTATTGCCTCAAACTTGATCAACTAAGAGCGAGTTGTCACAAGCTTTTACCAATATATTTATACCATTCTTATTTTTGCAAAACTGACACAACTTCCTTTAATATGAAACACAAAGAACGAGATAAGATGGTGAATATAAATAAGTATGTATTATCCGTCACCACACAGAGATATGTTTTCCGTGTGGTGACGGAGTAAGAATACTATATGTCACCAACCTATCACATCCCATGGGTGTCGTAAAAACCGATTAAGGGACTATCCGTCAATATTATCTTTACGATTTATAAAACAAGGAAGACTTGAAATTAAACCCTATATCAAACCGACTGGTCAGCGTGGTATTAGTAGGCCAAGTATCCCTCTGTCATGGGAGGAGGCTCGTCCCTGCAGTGGGACATTAATGGGCTGTTATGATGACGACACAGAGATATGTATAAGACCTTATCACACCACTTTTAATTGGTGATAGCTTACCTTATTTATATAATCTTCTCGTTTTGTAGTCACCTTCGCCAGTTTAGGTTCCTTTACAGCATTCAAGTGACCCAGGGGTACGACACCTTTGCATATTTGGACGAACCGTTGCCTGTAATAATATAAACAGCATTTATTTAATAATATCCTTTACGCCATAATAATCCGTGTGGTGACGGAGTGAGAATACAATATGTCACCACCCCATCTCATCCCATGGGTGCGGTAAAAACCGACTAAAGAACTATCCGTCAATATTACCTTTACAAAATAAAAAGAAGGAAAACTTGAAATTAAACCCTATACCAATCCGTCTGGCCAGCGTGGTATTAGTAAGCCAAGTATCCCTCCGTGACGGCAAGAGGCCCGTCCCTGCAATGGGACATTAATGGGCTGTGAAGATGACGGAGGAAAACTTACCCTAGTAATATACTATTACCATTCCAGCCCAGACAGATTAGTATAAGGTTCCTTATCAAATTTTTCTTCTTTGGTTGTCGTAAAATATGTACAATTTTTTTTTCTTATATAATAATGTAATACAATAATATTATTATGTAACCGAACGATGAAGTATTTCAACCATCTCATCGCCAACGTCCATACCATGTTGAATACACCGGTTCTCGTCCGATCACCGAAGTTAAGCAACATCGGGCGAAGTTAGTACTTGGATGGGTGACCGCCTGGGAATACTTCGTGATGTTGGTTTTTTGCCAAAGTTACTATACTATTTTGTTTTAAACAATATCTTACTATAGTGTGACCACAGGAGCTGTGCACCCCCTGCGGTATGTGCGGCGAGGTGGGGGACGAAGAAAAAATAGGTGTCCGTTATGGTAGCGTACACGTGATAGTTCTGACAGAAAGGGAACTTTTTTTTTGATAAATTCTTTATGTAAAAATAATGCGTGAAACTCTGACTGTATTAGTGTAGGTAAATGCTTTATGCGAATTCACAGTGGAGAGCTAAATGATATAAAATTTAATAAAATATGCAATTAATTATTTTTTGTAGACAGACCAGTCGATGCGAAATATATAAATATTTATATATATATATTTGAAATATATAAATATATAGATATCACAATGTAACCCAAATATACTCATTTTTTATTAAAAATATGCAGGTGATAAATAAGAACTCACCCCTTACTCTTAAACGCCTCTTAAATTTAATCACTAATTAGCGAGATTATTATTTGTAAAATCAAACTTATACCAAACAAAACCGTAAGAATTTAAGGTAATCAATTAACTAAAATTTAAGAAGCGTTTATGAGTAAGGGGGTAATCTGTATAAAGTAATTCCTAGGAATACTGTAGTGTTAACGATTTCTAATTCCTCATCATTAATGGTTTTTTTATTTGTTTATTTATGCAGAGTTTTAGGCATAGTAAACAACTCGATATAGCTCTTGTGTATGCTACCATAACGGACACCTACCTGCTGTCACGAGTTTTGACGGCAGTGTCTCTTTTGACATTTCGAACATTATATTTTTGTTTAAGAATTTCATGTTTTTAGAGTATTTGATACATTCCGCTAGATGTCATTTTTCTCAAAGTTACATTATAAAAACACAAATAATGTTCCTATTTACGCTTAAAACTATACAATAATGTAAATACTTTCTTGGAGTTTTAAAAAATGACTGTCTTTTAATAGTAAACTGCTACAACCGCTCGTGTAGCGACCCGTACCAGCCAAATAACTTAAGTATATTGCGTCAGATGTCGCTAGTAGCTACATCATAGACTGTTTATTCTTTACCAGTATATAACATGTACTCTATTATGTCCACCCCCCTCTCGCCGCGCGCATACCTCAGGAGGTGCACAGCTCCTGTGGTCACACTATACTACTGCACTCCGCTACTACATACATTGAATATTTTAAAAGTCGGCAAAGTGCGAAAGTCGCCACTAAGCTAAGCTAAGCGCCAAATCTATTATAATACTCCTGTTTTATACTTCTACAGTATTTTTATATTTTATCTAAAATAACGTATTTCATTTTCTTTATCATTCGCAGAAACATGGAAGACATGAAGTAATTGTGTAAACAATAAGTACTGTGGTCGTGGTTTCCTGTTGCGTACACGAACTTGTCGGTTCGAATTCTAGGCAGACAACTTTTTATACTATCTAAAAATATTTCTTCCAAGCCTGTATAATCTTTCTGTCAAAAGTCGCCATGACACCAGGACGTTATAAATATAGGCCGACCGTTTATCTCAGTCCCCGCCTGCGGTATGAAAGGGACGAGGGGGCGGGGTAGCGGTGTCCGTTATGTTAGCGTACACAAGAGCTATATCGCGTTGGTTGCTATGCCAAATAAAATAAGTTTTTACAAAAAAAAACCGACTTCAAAGACAAAAATTGCACTAAAAATTAAAAAATAATTAGTTGTATTTTGGTTTTGCAACATTAAATCAGACATTCTTTTTACTTAATTATAATCTAAAGAATAGGTTCTTTTAATTATTGTAAAAAGTATTGTTAAGGATATTTCTTGAAGTCTACAAATATATTTATCTTTTCTTATCTTAGTCTTTAGTCTGTGTATAACACGACGCCATATTTCTTTAAATTTTAAGTCAGGAATATAAAAAAGAATATAATTATAGTGGCTGACACCGACTCCAAAAATAACAATAATATTACATCATTTGTAATAATTTGATTATATTTTAAAGAATCTACAAATAAATATATTTGTAGACTTCAAGAAATATCCTTAACAATACTTTTTACAATAATTAAAAGAACCTATTCTTTAGATTATAATTAAGTAAAAAGAATGTCTGATTTAATGTTGCAAAACCAAAATACAACTAATTATTTTTTAATTTTTAGTGCAATTTTTGTCTTTGAAGTCGGTTTTTTTTTGTAAAAACTTATTTTATTTGGCATAGCAACCAACGCGATATAGCTCTTGTGTACGCTAACATAACGGACACCGCTACCCCGCCCCCTCGTCCCTTTCATACCGCAGGCGGGGTCTGAGATAAACGGTCCGCCTATAGTCTACTACTTCGCCAGAGCTTTTGTACCCCTTATTACAATAGGACAATTTGAAAGTACTTGCATATTTTTTTCTTGTTATTGAACATTTTAATACAAAAAATAGGCACTATACACGTCATCACAATAACATAAAAGATTATGACATAGAGAAATTAGGTAACAAAATAAGCTGACAGTTAAATAAATATAACATATATATAAATAAAAATAATATTTAAATCCTACTAAAAGCTTATTTATTCGTCCTTGTAAAGAATTAATACCTAAATAATAATAATTCTCCTTTATACATTTTTATCCAGAGCCATCTAGTCTAATACTAAGCGGAGCTTATAGGGGGGTGCTAGATAAAATGATAAATATACATAAATAGTTAAACTTGTGAATATACTCTTTCAATCATAAAAAAGGTTTTATTTTGTCGTCGTCTAAGGCCCCACTCGCACGAGCGCTTTTTTAACGCGCGTTAAAAAAGCGTCGGAATAGAACAATGCCTTCTTATGTTCCTGTTCACACGCCAGCGCTTTTTTAACGCGACGCTTCACTCTAGCTTTGGTCTAGACTCTCTGGAAATAGTGTTATATTTCCAACGCCGAGGAACTATTTCGACGCATTTTAACGCGCGTTAAAAAAGCGCTCGTGCGAATAAGGCTTAAAAAGGCAAATCGTGGGCGATTCAATTTGAGGTAGTTTGAGCGAGTAGGGTACAGGTGTCTGCCCACCCTGTGTCATTCCCTAATGTAAATATCAATTAGGTATAGACGATACATCATAATAGCCCATTAATGTCCCACTGCAGGGACGGCCCTCCTCCTGTGACGGAGGGATACTTGGCCTACTAATACCACGCTGGCCAAACGGATTGGTATAGGGTTTAATTTCAAGTTTCCTTCTTTTTATTTCGTTAAGATAAAATTTACGAATAGTCTCTTAGTAGGTTTTTACGACATCCATGGAATGGGATGGGGTGGTGACATATTGTATTCTTACTCTGTCATAGTATAATTGTTCTGTGGTCATCACACGGAGATACAATGGCCTATAATTGATATACTTTTTTACATTATTGTTGTTTCGGTTTCGTTTTCTTTTTCTAAAATAAGCCAAGGTAAGCACTAGACCAAAGCTAGAATAATCGGTCCAACTAGCCTGATATATATGCCAATGGTCCCTGATATAAAGTAAAGAGTAAATAAATATACTACAAAGGCGAGCCCATAGCTATCAGCATTAGCTACAATATTAAAATAAATACCTACACGTTAAATAATCAAAAAGCGATAAAAATTGTATAAATAAGACATTGATTTCTTGTTTGTGTACTTTAAGTAAGCATTGACGTAATAAGAAGTAAGTAATCTTTAAGATAATTTGCAATAATAAATATATGTTTAAAGACAATATTAAATACAATATCTAATTAAGTTTATTTAATACGAAATGAAGGTAAACGAGAAGTTGTTCGGCCGCTGGTAGTTGTAAAAGAAACCCTTACTCAGAAATACTCCTGGAATGCGCTCTTCATCCTAATACACAAGCTGTTAAGTCACAGTAGGGGCTGTGACTGTGACTTTTAAATTGCAGTGGCTAGGCAAACCCACTCCCTAGCCGGTTTGCCTATAGCTACTGTACCCTTCCCATAATCTTTAAAACATTAGGACCCTACTGCTAGTGGGTGTATCAAGCTAAGAATCGTATGTGTTTCCTACAACGTATGACATCGGTAATCCTTCAAAAGCAATTTGAAGAAGCATTTAGAAAGAATAGGAAGGTGATGACGACGGAGTTATCTTATGACTAACATCCGTTGTCTTAATTTCTAGATTGTATTCGCGCTTTCTACCAAGCTCAATATTGTCATGCCAGCATCAGAATGTCTAAGAAGGACTTAAGGCCCTTTTCCTAAAAAATAACTTTCCAAGTCTATAAATAATAATAAACGATGGGTTTTCTGAAAAATCTGATCGGTGATCGGGTCTACTCAACCAAGAGTGTGACAGAAAATATTGAGCTATGAAGTGGGGATTTGAACAACGATGATTAAAACTTTTGTAAAGATCGGAATTCAGAATCGCAAACAATATACATTATATTGTTCTTGAAAACCTCAAAAAAAAAGAAAAATGTCTAAATGAATCTCTAAATTCATCGCGGTATAGTTGAAATACCATTAAAATAAACTGTGGGAATTATTCATTATTCAAGCTACAAAAATATACGCAAAAAGTTGCTCTCAGAGCTCTTCATTTTAAAAAGGTACAAAGGTTAATGATGATAAAATACAGCTCGCAATCTTATTTGGCGGGTTTAAAGTTGTTGCGAGTGGTAGCGTAGATGTTATTTTTTAAACTAAATGGCGAGAAGCGGGTGATTTCGTTGTTCCTGTACATCCGCGAACTTCTCAGAAAGCAAACTTCAACCCGGCCAAGTAAAGCTCGTAGCACACTTAAACAAGTCTGCTCCCACCCGGAAAAAAAATTATAATTCAAGTAAGGGCTCTAAATATTGCTGCTAAATTGGCAGACAGCTCGCTGTCAGCTAGTTTACTGTCGCCAGGCTGCTCGGTAGTTCACGCCTTGCTGGCCGGTCGTTGTAGGCGAGCGGTCGGTGCGGTGACCGCGTGGTCACCTGCTAGCAGTCGCGCGCCCCGCCGCTCAGTCGGTCAGTCAGTATCTATCAGATATCTATAAACAGCTAGCCGTCTGCTAAAAGTTACTGCGTGGACTGCTGGGTGCTTGCTAGCTATCGCTCCGTAGACAACGAGCCGTCGCGTCGTCTTGGTATAAGGCGGTGTTGGGTTGGGTGGGAGCGGTGTTGGAGCAGAGTCGTTTAAGTGTGCTATGACATCAAGGTTGCGCGAACTGTACTGAAACTTACTTGAAACTGTAGAGCGATGCGAAATCAATGAGCTGTTTGATGACCAAGTATCCATTTTCTTCGTAAAAGTCGAGCTGTTCTTTTGACAATATGTAGTTGTCTGATGGTTCTGCTGATGTCCTGAAATTATAAGCAGTACGTTATGTCAATGTTGTCCTAAAAGTGGAGGTAAATACTAAGAGGAAGGCAGCAAATGTGTGAAAATTTTCTATCTAATGTACTCATCAAAATCATTATAACAGGCCATTTATGTCCCACTGCAGGGACGGGCCTCCTCCCATGACGGAGGGATACTTATGTACTCGTGTCGACCTAAATAGTCAGGGTGTCTTTTGTTTACACAGCTATGTAGATGGTATAAAAATGAAAATCCTGGGATTAGGTTGTGATTTCAAATACCACACTACTGTTTAGCATGGTGGCGACGACTTTAAAATCATTTTCAATTCCTTTTCATACCCGTGTATATAGTAAGAGGCGACTGTCCAGATGGTCGAGAGATGGTCCGTTTCATCTTTTGAACTTGGCTGTAGGTACAAATGGCCACCTGTGTAGCGACCATGGTACACTCGAAAAAAAGGCCCAGAAACGGTTTGGACTTTTTTTGGACGGTGAGATCAGTAGGTGGAAATCCTGCACACACGCGAAGTCAGATCGGCGAATAGATGGCGACGAAGTGAAGCTATTTTATGACTTCTATTCTCTTCTTCTTCTTAACAGCCCATTAATGTCCCACTGCAGGGACGAGCCTCCTTCCGTGAAGGAGGGATACTTGGGCTACTAATACATACCACGCTGGCTAGACGGATTGATATAAAGTTTAATTTCAAGTATTCCTTCTTTTTATTTCGTAAAGTTTATATTCACGTATAGTCCCTTAGTTGGTTTTTACGACACCCATGGGGTGAGATGGGGCGGTGACATATTGTATTCTTACTCCGTCATCACACGGAGAACTGACTTCTATTATTAGACTTTATTCCTAGACTGTAGTCGCATTTTCCAATTGATATAGTCATTTTACCATGTCTTATATTAAAAAAAATGTTTAATACAAGCTAGGGACGTAATTAGCCATTATCAAAGTAATTGGATAGCGTGTGATAAATTGGAAACAAACACGATAAGCTAGAGTAAGAATGCAGCTGCAGTTGTAGTAAACAAATTATAGATTTAGTTTTAATAAACTATAGACAGTAGACAGGCTCAAACATAGGTACAGAGAAAGTATTAAACACTGGCTGAGCTGCCCCGTGCCCACTTCGTTGAACAGCGAAAAAAACGCGTCAATTTTTTAAACATATTTTATTACTGCTCCACTCCTATTAGTCATAGCGTGATACTATATAGCCTATGACACTCCCCGATAAATAAACTATTGAACACAGAAAGAATTTTCAGAATCGGTTCAGTAGATCTAGAGATTACCCTGTACAACGTCACAAACACATAAACTTTACCTCTTTATAATATTAGTATAGATTAATTTAACAAATACTTAATTCATAGAAACCTTATACGCTTCTGGGGGAGGTGGGCTGGCTGGAATGACGAGTGCCTTTACATGCAATGGTCCACCTTAGGGGCTAAGTGTCGAAACCAACCCCCAAATAACTTATAACTTACAACCTAGGTGCCTCTAGTTAACATTACAAAATTTGGCCAAACTGACTCTAATATGTAACTCTTTATTCTATTTTATCTTAGATATCACCCATTAGTCAAGTATAATAGTTAAAATCAAACTTAACTTTTGATGAACTAAATTAAATTCACACCTTATGTCTATCTTTATGTATAGAGTATTTTTTGTTACAGCCAGACGGATTGGTACAGGGTTTAATTTCAAGCTTTCCTTTTTTGTATAAGTTCCTAATAATTATTATATACAATCAAGTAATTGGTCTGTCGCAATATATTGCTGGACATAGCCCTCTTTCTAGCAACACGCACCACAGAACATAGTCCTGTGCCTTTCACATGGATCATAATTAGATGTAATATACACTAACATTACAAAAGTTTACCACTTGTGTAATGTTAGTGTATTATTTAAGTTTTCATTTTGTCTGTTAATGGAATTTTCCTTCTACTCATTGCTAAGACATTGTTGAAAAGTAGTAAAAATACTTTGTAAGCTGTATCTTTCATCATGCAGAAAACAGTATTACTTTTCACTAATATATTTATCCAATATCTATAAATTCTCAATACTTTCCTAATTTAACTATATTTTAGTTTCTTAAAAAATATTGATGAAGTTAGTAGTTACAAGTTATTAGCATAATATTATTACCGAGGTCATAATAAACACAATAACAATTTTATACTTCATACTCGCATGATAACATACTATACTTAATTAATTTATCAAATATTGTGAGAATAAATATTTAAATTTATTGATAACATTAATATTTCTTATACTTACTGTTTTGGAAGCACTTTAATACCAGCTAAGGTATTTACTAGAGCCATTGTATACGTATAATGCACTTTGATAACTGATTACAAAAAGAACTAAGTAGGTATATAAACAAGTTAATATCACAAAGATAAAACTTTACAGTAACAAGACTTGAAAAACAACCTGTGTCGACTGTGTTGATCAACATCAGCTGTCTGCTGTCATGAGACGTCAAAAATACTGTCACTGTCAGTCTTTGAAGTTTATTGAGGCTTAAGTTTCGTTACCTACGATTCTGCCAAAACATTAAACAAGGATAGCAATAAAATAATTGTATAGTACCTATTTCCTTGCATCTGTAGCCTACAGACTGTAGGTTACTGCAGCCACGACACTGTTTTATGCAAGCTCTAATTCCATGATATAAGAAATGTTTCAAAGAGCTTAACAATAAATGAAAAAAAATCTTAATTATTATTAAGAATCTTTTTATTACGTGACTGTTAACGTGGATTAATGTTTTTGTGCGACTGCTTCGGTGGCTAGGTGAGCGCGGTAAAGATTGTTGTGCGCGAGGTCGCGGTTTCGATTCCCACGCAGGACCATTCTTTGTGCGTTTTACAAATTATTGTCCTGAGTCTGGTTAGGATTACGGAATCAGGATGAGAAGAAGATGTTCGTAAATCTACGATATCTAGAATAGTAAGGCCAAACCAAACCTATTTAGGTATGTCGAAAATACCCAGGAGTCATTTCACTCTCTTCTTCATTTATGTTTTATAATGACAAGGAAATATGAAGAAATAATCAAATAAAAATCAAAAAGTTTCAAAAGTAATTGTATAACAATAGAAGCAACATTAAAATAATAATACACACAATCACTACATTGTAAAATTTGGAATCTCTCGAAACAAAAGACAGACCCCTTTTTTCATTAACTTGTCCTATTCTCATTATATATTTTTTATGGTTTCTTACAATTAGGTTAAATAAAAAAAGACATTTGTCACTTATTTTTATAGCAAAATCCTTTGAATTTGAAGGGAAAATGAAACATGAAAATAATGCTTTTTAATTCCTGTTATGAAAAGAGAAAAAATCTTGTAAATGTCTAAAAATTATTTTATAAGTAGTTAATACTTATAAAATTATTTTTAGACATTTTCCATTTTTGCAGAGTGGGGAGACCCCACAGTGGGGAGACCCCACAGTGGGTTAAGTTAAGACGGCGGGACAACGATGGATGACGGCGGCACAGGATCGCGCAAGGTTTTGAGGAAATATGAGGTTTGGAGGAGGCCTATGTGCAGCAGTCGACTTCCTTTATTTGATATGATGATTTTCCAATTCCCAATAATCGAAAGGTTTGTTTACAAGTTAGATTTAATGCCTTTTATTCGTACACTTTTCATTTTCCAATAATCCTGTAACAGAATAAGTACATAAATTATAATAACTTAAACAACACACAGTGCACTACCTATACTTAGATATTTACAGAATGGTCTACCGCGTGAGGGGTCTTCCCATCCTGTGACTTCTGGTAGACGCTCGCTAATTGAGAACTTTTATCCCCAACAACTACGGCAAGGTCGGCAGTTTACGGCAGTTCTTCGTGCTATCTTAAAGATCTTCCTGCTAGGAAATCCAGAATGCTATGTTGTCGCATGAATAATGTTTAGCAAACGACCTCAAAAAGGTCTCTGAGTCGGACTGGATGCGGAGGGCGCAGCACCGTGTTCTGTGGCGCGTGTTAGGAGAGGCTTATGTCTAGTGGGCTGCAAAAGGCTAGTTGATTGATTGATTGAATATTTCAGAAGAAACCTCAATTATGCTAGTTAAGTAGGGTTTCACTTACATTGAACGGTCCATCAAATCCCATTTTTTTTATAGCTACTTCAACTTCAGCCGCCAATTGTTCTTGTACAGTATTCTTCACGTCTATGCAGTGACAGAAACTGTTTGCGAAGTGGAATGTTATTGCCTTTCTGTAGGTCTAAAAACAAAAACATATTGTTGCGGACCGGTCTTACGTTCCCGCGGTGCGCAGGGGAGGGGCGGTGACACCACCGGAGCAGCTGACCGGGCGCTCCACACACGTCGCCACACACGCGAACATTACGGACGATACGTGCTAAAATAAACTAGTAATCGACGAATAAACCGCGCTATTGAAATACAGTCCACGTCTTTCATTTATATCACCAAGACCATCTCAAACAATGGTCCTTCAAATTAACGTCGTGTTCTACAAGTTTAGTGAGTCATAAAACTAACGGACTGACGTACATCGTGGCTAAAGTTCAGAAGCTCTTCAGTGCGGTCTTCAGCAGCTAAATATCTTCGGGAGCCTCAGTGGTCTTGTCCTGACGAGGAATTTAAGCATCGCAGCCACACAAGCTCCAGAACAAGCGGAAAGATTGTTACAACGGAAGTCAGTACGCAAGTTAGACTTTGCACCCGCCATCGTTGCGAATGTTCGAGACCTCACATCGTACAATGAAGAATCGTGTGGGTATTGTGAGTTCGTTCCAATTTATTCCTTCTTTTCTTTCCTTTCTTATCACCATTGTCTTTGCTAATAGCCCAATTTAGTGAGTGCTTTCATTTATTTTACATTAATTACATTAATCGTTCTAAAGGGGCGCAGTATAGTCGAATTAAATAGTTATTAGTCCTTTCTTATTCTTATAGCTACAATATTTGCTAATTCTTATAATATAATATTCTTAAATCATTAATAATTTACCGTTACAAAATATTATAAAGAGATAAGTAGGTACCTACTACACGGCGCCAGCGCACGCGCACCGAACATCTGTTCTATTGTTCTCGCGCATCTTACCTATAGCTATAAAAGTCTATTAGTTAATTGCTTGCCTATTCATTCATTTCTTATTAATATTTTATCTTTCGTAACTATATTACAGTTTTTTTTCTTGTCGAGGTAGGTATATAATATAACGAAAAAAAAATTTAAAATGTCGGACTCAAAGGAACTTGAAAAATTAATTAAAAAGCGTAGCAGTTTTAAATCAAAATTAACTATTTTTAAAAATTATATCATATTGCTTAAATCTTCTGCTGGGGAACTGAGTTCTGAACAAGTTTTGGATCTAGAAGGTCGCTTTAACAAGTTTGATGCCATATACCCTCTTTATGACGACTTGCAGACGGAGATCGAAGTACTTTCCGAGACCCCGGCCGCTGAGGTCAAGGAACGCGAACAGTTTGAGGAGCAGTACCACAGCCTGGTCGCGGCTGCGCGCTCGTTGCTCGGCGCGCGTCTCAGCCAGGGCGGTCCTCGGGATGGGTCCGTATCGAGCTGCGATGATGTAAAGGCAAGTAATTCTGGATTTAAATGTGTGCGTTTGCCAAAGGTGGACTTACCCGTTTTTCAAGGTCATTATCAGCACTGGCTCCGTTACAAAAATACTTTTATATCCTTAATTCATTCACGGCAGGACATGGATAACGTCAATAAGCTACATTATCTCCATGCTTCTCTAAAAGGCAGTGCTTTGCTTGTGATTGATAATTTGGATTTTAAAGCTGAAAATTATGAATCTGCTTGGAAGTTATTATGCAATAGGTATGATAACAAAAGATTGCTTGTAAACAACCACGTTCACGCTTTATTTGACATTGAACGCATGCAAAAGGAATCTTTCTTATCTACTTATTCGTCATCTTATAGACGTAATTAATAAAAACTTGCGTGCCTTGGAATCTTTAGGTCAACCCACTGCACATTGGGATACTTTAATTATTTATTTTATGTCCGAGAAATTAGATAGTGTCACTCTTAGAGAATGGGAAGAACAGAAAAATAATTTTACTGAACTTCCTTCTTTAACAACTTTTATTACTTTTCTTAGCAACAGGGCCGACTTATTGGAAACCATACAAGAGAAAGGTAAAATGCAAAAAGATATTTACAAACAAAATTCAAATTTTCTTACAGATACAATACAAAATAATAATTTCAAAACAAGTACATATAATAATAATAAGGCAAATATGTACAATAATAAATATCCTAAATCTAAGCAAACTGATTATAATAACTTGAAATCTCCTAAATGTTCTCTTTGCCATGAAGGTCATTATTTATTTAACTGTGAAACATTCAGATCATTTTCTATTGAAGACCGAATCCACAAGGCAAAAGAAGCAAAAGTGTGTTTTAATTGTTTGCGCCCTGGTCACTTTGAGAGTAAGTGCAGTCTTGTCCCTTGTAGGTACTGTAAGAAAAAACACAACACACTTCTTCACAAGCATGAACAGGAACCAACCCCTGTGCGGCCTGTGCCTGCTATTCCAGTCAATAGCATAAACCATGTAGCTGATAGTTGCAGTCATTTGAAACAGTTTATTTCTCCTCCGCAAATATTACTGTCCACAGCGCTGGTGAAGGTGTTCGATGGCAGAGGCGTCGCGCACTCCGCGCGCGTTCTGCTCGACAACGGCAGCACCACCAACTTGGTGACGGAATCGTTGTGCGGTAAGCTGGGTCTGTCGCGCCACGTTTCATACTCCACGGTGACAGGTATTAATCATCACACTACACAAAGTACTCAGTCTTGTAGCTTTAACATTACGTCAATTCATAGTAACTTTAGTTTTACCGTAGACTGTCTTATACTACCTCATATTACAAAATGTCTACCATCTTCCTTTATTAACATTGAAAACATTCCAATTCCCGATGGAGTACAACTTGCTGATCCTAACTTTAATGTACCTAATGTTATTGACATTTTGGTGGGAGCAGAAGTTTTTTGGTCTGTCTTGGGAAAGAACCACATTAATTTGGGAAAAAATCAACCCAAGTTAATAGAAACGAAACTGGGTTGGTTAGTGTCTGGGCATGTAGCCCGCCTTAAGCACTCTCCTTCTTCTCCCGTTTGTAATTTTTTAAACGAGGTAGCCAATCCAGACTTAACGCGTTTCTGGGAGCTAGATACCGTAGCAGCCAAGCACTCCTTATCTCCCGAAGAGCGTGCCTGCGAGCAAAGCTTTTTATTGAATACTAAACGCAAGAATGACGGCCGCTTTGTTGTAACTATGCCACTGAAGTAGCGATGCCCGATACGTATCGATATTTTGGTGTATCGATACAACACCATGCGATATTTCGATATTTTGTATCGATACACAACAATACGATATGTGGCGATATCGTATCGCTTCCCAGGTGTATCGCATCAAAAATATCGTATGATTTAACTCTTTAAAAGTAATAAATAGTTGTTCAATCAAATGTCTAAAAAGAGATAAGCTGAATAAGTACAATTTGTAACTTAAATCTTTGTTATGATTATAATAAAATATTAACCACGATTGAAAATATTATAACCAAAATTCTTATAATAGTGCCGCCGATGGTAGGTTGTATATTGTAATATGATGTAGACTGTAAATGATATTTTGTTGACGTTAGTTTGTTTTGAATATCGGCAGATACCTTCAAAAAGTCATAAGCTATTTCTGTTAACACTGTGTGAGTACGCTAATCGTTTATTAAGTAGCGTGTTATAGCGATTACTTTCTTCAGCTAATAATAAGCTTACAGAAAATCGCAATAGGTTGGATCCGAAACGATTGACAAAATTTATTATTATTATATAATATAATTATTCCTTAAAAGTTTAGATGAAAATTATTAGCAATTATAATTTTATAAGTACTTACTATAAATATTCTATAAATTAAAATTGTCAAAATTCTGCTAATCTAACCTATTGCGATTTTCTGTAAGCGTATTATTAGCTGAAGAAAGTAATGTATACAAAAATCAAAAATGATGTGAGGAATATTAAAATTATATAAAAAATTAAAAAAAAATATATTAAATTAGTACATTAATTAAATTAGAGTTTGATTTTTAGAATTCGATACGATACGATACGATATTAACAATATCGATACAAAGCCATACGATATTATCGTGTATCGATACAATCAATTACGATACATTACGATGCGAAATATCGATACAAAGTCAAATATCGGGCATCGCTACCTGAAGCAAGACCCTTCAGTCTTAGGCGACTCGTTACAAATGGCTAGGTGTCGTTTTTTATCCTTAGAACGTAGGTTTAGCAGAGAACCTGAATTTAGGGATTTGTATATAAGCTTTATGCACGAATACGAGAGCTTAGGTCACATGACAGAAAATAAGGAGCCTTTAGTTAGGTATTCTGAAAATAAAGGTCATTCTTATTACATTCCTCATCACGGCGTGCTTCGTGAATCGAGTACGACCACAAAACTACGCTCAGTTTTTGATGCGTCGGCCAAAACCACTTCTGGTTTATCCCTCAATGATATCCTAATGGTTGGTCCGACTGTACAAGAAGACCTCTATTCCATTCTTGTACGCTTTCGACAACACAAGTTTGTTATAATAGGCGACATTGAAAAAATGTATAGGGCAATCGAACTAGAACCTTCTCAACGCATTCTTCAACAAATTCTTTTTCGTAGTAGTTCAAAACAGCCCTTGAAAAATTATTTACTTAATACTTTAAGTTACGGGACTTCTTGTGCCCCGTACTTGGCTACAAAGTGCTTGGTTAGCTTGGCATCGAGTACTCAGGACGTTGACGTAAAAAAGGCAATAGAAAGAGATTTTTACGTCGACGATTATATAGGAGGTTCGTCCACCATAGAGGACACAGTAAGAATTTGTAAAGGTGTCGTGTCTACATTAAAAACTGCACAATTTCATCTTCGTAAATTTAAATCAAATAGTCAAATAATTCTTAATCAAATTTCCCCATCCTCCCCTAGTGAAGACAATATTCTTAATTTATCAGACATTGACTTAAATTCTCCATCTAAAACACTAGGAGTGAATTGGGTATGTGACTCTGATTCCTTATCTTTTGCAATAAACATTAACATCTATACTTATAATAAAACTGTAGAGAGATCAATTCTGTACATTGAATATATGTTAAAAATTAATATTGGAGGATGAATGGTGATCGATACTAATGCCACAAATGCAATCAATAAATTTTTTGTCTGTCTGTCTGTCTGTCTGTCTGTCTGTCTGTCTGTCTGTCTGTCTGTCTGTCTGTCTGTCTGTATGTGCACGCATGGGTCAAAAACTACTATAGGCATTTTAACCAAACTTGGTACAATTGTAGTCCATACTCCCGGGCAGGTTATAGGCTGTATAACATAACGCTAAGACACATAGGAGCTGAGCAGTGACGATAAATTTGAAGCAAGTCGGTTGAAAAAAAGCGCGTTCGAGCTCTTATCATCGCGTACGTTGATCATACGCCAAAAATATGTATTACAAAAATAATGGTCTTCAAAAGATGTACAAAAAAGTCTTGAATAGTATATATCTATCTTTTATATATTAGCCACAATAACCTGTTTAATCGTTAGGGTTTTCTTCAAAGTGTATTAAATACATAAATATATTGTAATTTGCATAGACATATCTTTTTCAAACTCCCATATTTCAAAAGTACACTTTAAAACCTTATTCATAAAAAAAAAAATATAGAAATCGGTTTATAAACACACAAGATTTAGATGAAAGAAAATTTCCAAATGTCGCCGCGCCAGTATGAGTACGGCTGTACGGTTGATTTTTGTTTAACGTCCGAAACGGCCAACCGATGCATCTATATAATTTCATTCACATTGACTCTTAATGCGAACGGACGTGGTTCTTATTGACTCTTCTCGGAATAAGCGCGCTTTAGATATTAAAATACATAGATACGTAGTTTTTAGGTATTAAGTTTAAAGTAGGTATCTATCTATATACTACAATAAAACAATCGGAATCGGATAAGTAATACTCGAGATATCGCTAGATCTCTTTATTAGAACAGTCCAATACAAATCAGGGGTCATGAAAAATGGATTTGGTTCAATGTTGAATGAATTTAAATTTCGTTTCTTTTGTTCACGAGATGGCGTTACCAGTAGTAATCATAAAATAAAAGAGGTTTTAAATAATATATAACTATTTTATTATTAAGTGCTATTAATAAGTTATTCCTTTTAAATGTTAATAAAATTAACCATGAATCGTATGTGTAATATCAATTATAAGTCTTCACACTAGCCTTTAAAAATATCAATTTAACGGACACAAAGAACATCCAGACTAAGGACAATAGTTTGTGTATCACAATTGTCCTCCATGGGAATCGAACCCCCGACCTCATGCACGCCAGCCATGTAATGCGACCGCCGCGCCACCGAGGCAGGTAATTCTGCCGCACCATAACGTGGCGTGCAAATGTATTCATTCATAATTAATTAGCGATTATCCGTGTGGTGACGGAGCAAGAATACAATATGTCACCTCCCCATCTCATCCCATGGGTGGCGTAAAACCGACTAAGGGACTATCGGTGAATATTATCTTTACGAAATAAAAATGAAGGAAAACTTGAAATTAAACCCTATACCAATCCGACTGGCCAACGTGGTATTAGTAGGCCAAGTATCCCTCCGTCACGGGAGGAGGCGCGTCCTTGCAGTGGGACATTAATGGGCTGTTATGATGAAAAAAGCGATGTCATTTATTTTAACTTACAAATTTGACAACAGATGGCATTGTGCCTGTGACGTCATTTTCAGTATCGCGGTATTAAGATTTTACTTGAAAGAATGACGTTCGCTCATGTCTTTCAGTATAAGTTTAGACACAGTCTTCATAGATCTGTCTTTGTAAAGATCTGTTTTTGAAAAGGTTTTGATTCGTTCGTTAATTTTACAATTCGTGTGTAGGTATATCTGTTTGTTATAAGGTTTAAAAAACGATTTTTCAGTATTAAATCGAATTGCGAAGTAAGTAACATCCGCCACGCGAACGAAGTCGCGGGCACAGCAGCTAGTCAATCATAAAGTAACTAAGCGACATATACTATCTGTCATCAGTCAAATATTTGATCCTTTAGGCTTAGTAGGTCCATGTGTCGTTGAAGCGAAAATTATAATGCAAAGATTGTGGATTGATAAATGTACTTGGGATGAAGAAGTCACGCCTAATATAAAACAAATGTGGCAAGACTTCGCAAACACGTTACCCTACCTTAACCAACTTAAAATACCACGCTGGATTCTTTCTAACGACGCGATAACATATGAAATTCATACATTTTCAGATGCGTCTGACCGAGCATATGGAGTTTCGTTGTATGTCCGGTCTATTAACAATGATGGTTCAGTACATATACATCTATTAACTTCAAAAAATAGAATTGCTCCTGTCCACCCTCTTAGCACTCCTCGTTTAGAGTTATCTGCGGCTTTATTGGCGTCAAGACTGTGTACAAAGGTGTTAGCTGCCTTAACTATACCCATTATTAAATGTAGATATTGGTGTGATTCCACCATAGTGTTGGGTTGGTTAAGGACTCCACCTACTGAATTAAAAAGTTTCGTAAGAAACCGTGTTCATGAAATTCAGGAGAATACGGCGGGTCACACGTGGAGTTATGTACCATCGGCAGACAACCCGGCGGATCTTGTTTCCCGTGGGCTGAAGGCTGACGTCATCAGCAGTTCGAGGCTGTGGTGGTCAGGCCCCACGTTTCTATTATCGGATGAAAGCCGATGGCCAAAAATGCCCAATGAGAAGCATGATCTACCGGAGTTAATTACCTTACCAGATGCGCGCTATAAACACCCTAATGCTGATGTAGTTAGTGGCTTTGTAGATTTTGGCAGTAGTGTTGATGACGTAATTTGTGGCTTTATTAACAAAAAATCAAGCTTCATTTCATTGCAACGATCAATGGCATACTTATTACGATTTATTCATAATTGTAAAAATAAAAATAATAAATTAACGTATCATCTTTCAGTCGATGAACTTCAAAACTCATTAAATGTAATTATCCGTAAAACACAAATTGAAATGTTTCCAGATGAGTATGCCATTCTTAAATCACAAAATTCATTACCTAATAAAAACCGTCTCCTTTCATTATCCCCTTTCTTAGACAGCAACGGCATCATTCGAGCCGCTGGCAGGCTAAATAATTCTCCATACAACTATGATGTAAAACATCCTATTTTATTATGTAGTAAGCATCACCTTACCATAATTCTTTTTGATTATTTTCATAAAAAATATTTACATGCAGGTCCCCAACTCTTACTTGCAAATATACGGCAAACCTTTTGGCCGCTGGGAGGCCGCAACCTATCAAAAAAATGCGTAAATAAGTGTGTTCGGTGCTGTAGGCATAAAGCTAAATGTTGTCAACCTATTATGGGACAACTGCCAGCTTCTCGTACCGAGCTTGAATTTCCTTTTTTACATTGTAGCGTTGACTACGCGGGGCCAGTGCTTATAGCTGACAGGAAAGGCAGAGGTTGCAGACTTCTTAAGTCATTTTTGGCAATTTTCATTTGCAACGCAGTAAAAGCCTTACATATCGAGCTCGTTACGGCTTTATCTAGTGAGGCCTACTTAGCTGCCTTAAATCGTTTTGTGTCACGGCGTGGCAAGCCTCAAAGCATAACGTCCGATAACGGAACTAACTTTGTCGGAACTTTTAACGAGCTTTCTAGATTTTTAGAGCATTCTGATTTAGAGGGTGCTGTCGCTCAAGAGGGTATAGACTTCAGATTTGTTCCAGCGTACAGCCCCCACTTCAACGGTCTAGCTGAGTCGGCCGTTCGCTCTACCAAATTTCATCTTAAGCGCCTCTTAGACACTGTCCACCTTACTTACGAGGAAATGGTCACTTGCCTCACTCAAATTGAGGCTATTTTAAATTCTCGTCCTTTAACCCACTTATCCTCTGATCCCTCAGACCTTTCCCACCTAACACCTGCTCATTACTTAATTGGACGACCACTTATATCCATACCACATCCGCAAGTTCTGGATATGAACATTACTCGGCTCGAACGATTCAAGAGGATTGAACATATCAAGCAACATTTTTGGACCCGTTTTTCTCTGGAATACATTACCCAGCTACAACAAAAAATGAAATGGAAGAAAGGGAACTACAATTTAAAGCTGGGTTCATTAGTACTTGTCAAGGACAACACACTCCCACCTCTGCTGTGGTCTTTAGGGAGAGTTGTAGAGGTTTATCCAGGCAGCGACGGCGTCACAAGAGTGGTCGAGTTGAAAACCAAACGGGGCACCATCAGGAGGGCATTTAATAATATCTGTCCCCTTCCAGATTTTTTTTTTTTTTTTTTTTTTTTTTTTGTATAACAATTGTATAACATTGTCTAAGATGGTCTTGGTGATATAAATGAAAGACGTGGACTGTATTTCAATAGCGCGGTTTATTCGTCGATTACTAGTTTATTTTAGCACGTATCGTCCGTAATGTTCGCGTGTGTGGCGACGTGTGTGGAGCGCCCGGTCAGCTGCTCCGGTGGTGTCACCGCCCCTCCCCTGCGCACCGCGGGAACGTAAGACCGGTCCGCAACACATATTAAAACCCAAACTTTAAAATTAAAGCATAATGTAACAATTTTTGATATTTGCAAAGACCTCGTTTCGACGATCTCTTTGGCTTTGTCATTACATAACATGGCTGAGAGGTCTCATATATTCTATTCCCAGTCAATCTAAATCTTTGTGTGCATGAAATAGTAGTCCCATAAATAAATTCTGGGGATGAAATGCGGTGCCTACATCATGTGTTCTTTAGTCAGAGAAGCCAGAGGTTATGTAGTCTTACCTTAGCATTATTAGGTCCCGATCCATGAAGGAGATAAGGGTTAAGAAAGACAGTATCTCCTGGACTCATCTCCAAATATACTTGTTCAGCTGCAAGAGCAATATCATCATCAACGCCATGGAATAATTTCAATGCGTCCTGGAACAAATTAAAATATTATCAGTTTATTTCTGTGTGGCGTGAGTCCAAACAAAATGTTACCATTAAACGCGACCTATAGTTGTCAAAGCGACTAAGGTAGATTCGACCAGCAAGTTTTCACTGCCAGGGAAACAAGACTCGAGATTCATCATAACACCCCATTAATGTCCCACTGCAAGGACGGGCCTCCTCCCGTAACGGAGGGATACTTGGCCTACTAATACCACGCTGGCCAGACGGATTGGTATAGGGTTTAACTTCAAGTTGTCCTTCTTTTTCTCATATGCGTCCTTTCTTTTCATAGACATTGGCTTCTTTTAACAAAGTGTACAAAAGCATTTGGGCATATTGCCAAATTAAAAAAAAAAATAAGTAAGAGCTAAGGTTTTGATCCCCTGTGTTCTAATAATATTTCTGATATTACTTTTACCTTTTTATTACAATGAGGATATAATTTCTTCAGCTTATGTGATCCTGGTACCACAAATAGACATCCATTATCGTAGTTGACGTGATCAACTGCTGTCCATGCTCCTACTATTTTTTCAGCAGGTCGAAATGGGAAATATATTAAATCCTGAAATAATTAAGTTAACTTATAGGGCCCGTTTTTTGGGAAAGTATATTTTCTAAGGACTTTTGCAAACGAAGTCATTACATAGCCATTCTCATTGCAGTGCAATATTCGCAGTACATTACGACCGACGACCAGGAAGGAAGAGCGGGAATAGGTTACCGAGGGCAGACTCCCTCTCTTCCCGCGGGAATCTCCACCCCCTTTTCCCTCGAAAGCAAGAAAAAGGGGGAAGATAGGACGGGTTCTCGAGGGAAGAGGAGAGGGAGAGGTTTCCAAATGACGAGAGCGAGCAGGTTCTCGAGGGAAAATATAAAGAATAGGTTCCCTTAGATTTTTTGTAACATAGTTTTTCAGAAGAGTAAAGATTTTTGAAGGGGACGTTTAAGCCCGGTTTAAGTACCGTGAGCCGAGAGTTAAGTACGAAGTAGCCCCCTCTCTCGCGTCTCGCCAACTGAACTCGCCAAAAAATATGATGGAGATCTATTTAAATCAACTTAATCAACAACTACTTAACTCGCTACTGTACATGTCGATGTGTAAATCGGGCTTTAGCCCAAGTCTTGGCGCTCGTTAATAAATACAATAACTATTTGTGAGGCACAGGACCGCTCGCTCAAGGAGGCAATATTTGAAGGAGGCATAATATGTCCAGCAGTGGACGATGATGATGATGATGATTTTTGAGTACAGCATACCTGATGTGTAGGATGCCTACATGATCCAGGTGGTTTATTGATAAACAAGCTGTGTATCGCTGTGATCTCATCGCCGATTAGCTGTCTCAGCACTGAGAACAGCTTCGGATAAGTTGCGTATTTAATCAATTCTTCATCCCATGCTATTTCTGCAAGCTGAAATATAGGGAAATTCTGCCTATATGAAACTGTTTTAGGATTTACCCCAGGGGGGCACCGGCCCCCATGGTGTTGGAGAATCCCCTCCTGAGCAATTTAGCTCAGACAGCCCTGCACTCCCTTTTAAAAGGTCGGCAGCGCATCTGTGATTCCTCTGGTGTTGCGGGTGTCCATGGGCGGCGGTGAACACACAGGTGACCTGCTGGCTCGATTGCCTCCTATTATATATAAAAAAAAACTGTTATTGTCTTATAGGCCAGAGAAAGATTGCCGAGTTGAATTGTGCTTGCTCAATATAAACATTATTTGCACAAAGCAGTGGATAAGAATTGTAGAATCCACTATTACTTTTAATTTTTTTTATATAAAGTTCTCAGAACAATAAGTAGTCGAAAACTGCTAATTGTGTAACTACTATTATGACCAGGAGTAATACATGTTCATGTATTTCTCCGTGTGGTGAGGGTGACGAAGTAAAAACCGACTGAGGGACTATCCACGAATATTATCTTTACGAAATAAAAAGAAGGAAAACTTGGAATTAAACCTTAGGTATACCTATAATTAACTTAAACTAAAAAGTTTTCTGTTAATGTGTGGATGCTTGTAATTGGCAAATATGTAACTAGTTTTAAGTTCTATTTGTACTACAGCTGTAAGCGTCCCAAACAAAATAAAATAAAATAAAATAAAATACCAATCCGTCTGAACAGCGTGGTATTAGCAGGCCAAGTATCCCTCCGTCACGGGAGGAGGCCCGTCCCTGCAGTGGGAGATTAATGGGCTGTTATGATGTATTTCTACTAGGTTGTGTCTGTTATATTGATGTTTGTAAAAAGCCCCCCGACACAGGGCAATGAACCTTAGTGCGGGACTTTTCTATTGGATGGTCTAACCGGAACTGGGAGTTCTCCAAACTGTCATGAGTAAGGGACTACTTTTTAAAGCTTACCTTATTTACATAGTCTTCTGGCTTCGTCTTCTGCGGAACAAGTTTAGTCTCCTTGACAATTATTATGCGACCCTTAGGAATGAGACCATTGCATAGTTGAAGGAAACGGTTCCTGTAAAATTCTTTTTATTTAGAATTTTTTTTGTTGATTTTTTACCAGGAGGCAGGTCTTTTTAAACAAAATCCCGTCTAGGTCTGTATATCTGTGTGGTGACGGAGTAAGAATACAATATGTCACTACCCCATGTCATTCCATGGGTGTCGTAAAAACCGACTGAGGGACTATCCGTGAAAATTATCTTTACGAAATAAAAAGAAGGAAAACTTGAAATTAAACCTTATACCAATCCGTCTGGCCAGCGTGGTATTAGTAGGCCCAGTATCTCTCCGTCACGGGAGGAGGACAGTCCCTGGAGTGGGACAATAATGGGCTGTATGATGAACTAATTGGAAGGATACAACTAACTAGTGAAATTAGCAGACTTATGACTATGAGACTTGACAACTTTTGTCTACAGTAGTCAGCTGCTTAGCTGTGCTCTGGCAGGGTTGACGTCCCTTCAGCCCGATTTACACATCGACAAGAACAGTAGCGAGTTAAGTAGTAAGTTGTTGATTAAGTTGATTTTTGGCATTTGAGATAAGTTGACAGGGTGCGGGAGACGCGAGAGAGGGGGATACTTCGTACTTAACTCGCCAAATCGTACTTGTCGATGTGTGAATCGGGCCATAGACTTACTTTAAATGAAGTAGCAATTTAAAATCAATGAGTTGTTTGATGACCAAGTATCCATTTTCTTCGTAAAAGTCAAGCTCGTCTTTTGACAATATGTAGTTGTCTGATGGTTCTGCTGAAGTCCTGCAACAAGCAATATTTTTGTTCTATTTACTTTTTATTGATTTAGCTAGGGACATAACAGTTTGTGTCTCAAAGTAGGCAGCGGGTTAGCTACGCTATAGAATGTCTGATGCTTATGAGTGGCGGTTATCTACCACTTAGATAAGCTCGTTATAGACGACAATATCTCCTTTCAATCAATCAATCAATCAACTAGCCTATTGCAGTCTACTGTTGGACATAGGCCTCTCCCAATATGCGCCACAGAACACGGTCCTGCGCCTTCCGCATCCAGTCTGACCCAGAGACCTTTTTGAGGTCGTCGGTCCACCTAGCTGGGGGGCGTATCTCCTTTATTATTTTTTTATTTTCATTTAAACACACGAGTCATACATCAAGAGTCGATCAGAATCACCGTGTGTGTGCATGTACACACAGAACATTTACAAACTTACACTTCTTTGTGTATGATATAAAAAAAGTGTTTAGGGAAAATGAAAATCTAAAATGTTGTGACAAAAATAAAAAGATTAAATAATAAGTAGTAATTCTGTCAATGATAAAGCTAAAATTAAATTTAAAAATAACATTTTATTGTCAAGTAGGTAGTTTAATAATAATAAATATGCGTAGTTACTCGTATAATATAAAAAAACAAGACATACACACATCAAAAAAGTCTAAGCAACATGCATGATATTACAAATTTACCATTTATATTAATTTATTTTACCATTTATTTTAATTATAACGTTGTATTTTATTTTTAAAATAATATTTTTAGGGTTCTATGATGTAAAAATAACAGCTGTTTTCTTTATAAGTTCTTTTAATAACAGAAATTAACAATATTAGAATATACAGGTACATAAGAAACTAAACTTTTTTTTTACAAATTGAAATTTCTTAAGAAAATGAATTTATTGTGAAAGAATAGGACAATTTAATACAAAGTATGGCCTCCTCTGCTATTCAGAACTTGTCGGCAACGATTATTCATTGAATTAATGAGACTGTTTATGTCATCTTGCGGTATTCGCTCCCAATGGAATTGTAGCAAATCCTTCAGCTGTTGGGTTGTTGTCACTCCGTCCAAGTCCTTCAAAACACGTCTCTGGAGCATGTCCCATGCGTGCTCGATGGGGTTGAGGTCTGGCGATTGTGCAGGCCAGGGCAATACCTGGATGTTCTCCGTTGCCAAGTATTCACTGGTTCGCCGAGCTGTATGTGAACGCGCATTGTCATGCATTAACGTAAAATCGGAGCCAAAGGTTTGTGCAAATGGATGGACATAAGGTCTGAGAATATCCTCAACGTAATTTTCAGCGTTCATGTTTCCATTTACAAAAACGAGCTCAGTTCGCCTGTTCTTCATAATACCCGCCCATACCATAACTGTTGAGCCGCTGTATGGATGAACTTCCTGAACGCACCTGAGTCTTTCAGTATTTCCGGGTCGACGGTACACTCGCACCCTTCTTGTATCAGGCCTAAACCCGAATCGCGACTCATCGGAAAACATAATTTTATCCCATTGTTCCTGGGTCCATGTTATGCGTTCTCTACACCATTCATTTCGACGAGCGCGATTCCCGTGACGTATCGGTGGGCACCTGATAGGGCGTCGAGCTCGTAGGCCGTACTCATGCAGTCGATTTCGCACAGTTTAGGGACTTACATCAACACCACTTGAATTTTGTAGCCTCAAACTTATCTCTCGAGCGGTTAACATCGGCTGGCGTCTTGCAGTCAGTTGTATGTACCGGTCTTGCCGAGTGGTTGTACTCCTTTTACGGCCTGGATGCTGTTCAGCGGGTTCCCCTGTATTATTGTAGCGCTGCCAAAGACGACAAATAACACTTCTATGAATACCAAAATGTCGAGATACCTGAGATTGATTACTTCCCGCTTGCAACATCCCTACAGCTCTTTGCATTTCATCTGCCGTCAAATGACGTCGCTCCATGACGTAAAGAATATCTAACAATTCAATTTTGTCGCCAACTGTATTTAAATGGTTGGTAAAATTATAAAATCAAGACTAAAACGTAGCAATTAACATGCACTCAAATTCAAACAAATTCGCAGTCATTTGAATTTTATGAAAAAAAACAAAACAATCGAAATTTTTTTTTTTACAACCAGCCAGTATGTCATCAATAACAAAAAAGTTTACTTACCTATACACTTTGAGTGAGTAAATACTTAGAAATAAATTAATATAAATGGTAAATTTGTAATATCATGCATGTTGCTTAGACTTTTTTGATGTGTGTATATTTTTACGTGTTACAATTTTTATTTCATCAAAATTGTTCTTAATTGGGCAATTAGTTTATATTTTATTATATTTTATGGTTTTTATCCACATGTTTTCAACTTTAATTTCCAGATGTTATAATATTAAGTCTCCGTGTGGTGACGGAGTAAGAATACAATAATATGTCACCACCCCATCTCATCCCATGGGTGTCGTAAAAACCGACTAAGGAACTATCCGTGAATATAATCTGTACGAAATAAAAAGAAGGAAAACTTGAAATTAAACCCTATATCAATCCGTCTGGCCAGCATGGTATTAGTAGGCCAAGAATCTCTCCGTCACGGAAGGAGGCCCGTTCTTGCAGTGAGACAATGAGCTGTTATGATGATAATATTAAGTTCTCTCAACGTTAATTTTTGTACTAAAATAATAATAATGATATCAGAAACGCCACTAAACAAGTCAAATAATATTCTCCGTGTGGTGACGGGGTAATAATACAAAATATGCCACCACCCCATCATATCCCATGGGTGTCGAAAAAACCGACTAAGGGACTATCCGTAAATATTAAACTAATCCGTCTGGCCAGGCGTGGTATTAGTAGGCCAAGTAGGTATACCTCCGTCACAGAAGAAGGCCCGTCCCTGCAGTGGGACATTAATGGGACTGTTATGATTGATTGATGATTGATAATAATACTCACATTTTTGGTAACACTTTCATATCGATCAATGAATAGTTCACCATCTTAAGTTTTCTTTTGTTTCTCTCTAAATAAAAAACTGTCTATCAAAATCTTTTATAACCATTGAGGTAATATTATGTACTACGTACTAGAGAAGACATCCCGAAGAAAATGTGTGCTTCCAATTTTCAAGCTACATTGCACAACAGTTTGCACGACGTTTAACTGACATTTTAACCCTTAACTGGTATTGGGGTCTAAATTGACCCCAAGAGCTTTTGTTTTTATTCATAACTATGGAGTTTAGGTACCTACACTCTCGCGCATCAAGGTATATTCCCATGTGGTCGCAGGGTGCGGCGGGTGACGGACGCTCGTAACTTACTTCCTACTATGTACGTATCATTTGTCAAAATTGACCCCGATACCAAGAGTGTGTATTTAATTTTATGAGTTGTCTTGGTATATTTTATTATATTTACAGGACATAATCATCGCAATGGCGGATTATTTAAGTGATGAACAAAACTCTCCCCTTCTAGCAGATGAAGACAATGCATGGGACTCCGAAATTGTAAATGATGCCACAACAGCTGCGTGTGATCAATATTTTTTTATTCATAAGATATATTTTAAGTTGTCAAATTTTTATTTACATGTGATTTTAGAAGAAGTTCCTGATTTTTATTTTATTTTTTATATAAGAAAACGATTTTAAAATAGTAAGTATACCTACATAGTTATTTTTTAGTTTTTTTTGTTAATATCAATACCTAAAGAAGAGTCAGTAAAAAAAATAGATGTTAGCAATTTTTTAAATAAAAACGTGATTTCTATCTAAAATTAGTTAAAAATTTATCTTATGTTCATAATATAAGTGCTATTTTCCTAAATAAAAGTAAAGTTTAATCGATATAAATGTATTTTAATATTTATATACACATATATTATATCACTCACCTCATCGGGGTCACTTTTGACACGATACCACTTACGTTGCCCTTTTTAGCGATACCAGCTATGGGTTAAACGTCGTGCATTCATTTCACATCATTTTGCACAGTAGAGACTAACTAAATAGCTGTTAACAGAACGGACACATTTAGACCTTAGGTAAAATATTGTTTAAATCTAATAAAAGAAATTGTTGCCATTTTTATTTTAATATCAATATTATCCTAATCAATAAAACCAAGAAGTACTACAAAGAAAAAATGTTTTCTATTGGATTACAATATTATTATACAATGTCATGACAGTATATTTACTAAATAAATGCCTGTAGACACGCAGTCTTATAATCATATCCTAGGACTATAGCTTACTTACTTCTTTCAAAACAAAAATTAAAACTGTTTAAGTAAACAAAACTTATTTAAATACTCTTGAAAACTATTTGAGTGATAAAAATTCCTGGATTTAAAACAGCATGTAGGACACAAATTAATGTCTACACAACATACATAACATTTTTGTCACACAAATAAGATTCTTATTACTTACTTCTTATTTCTTACTTGGCTGTAGTTTACAGACAAAACCATCCTGACTTTCATAAGTGTTACTGTGAGACTAATAGATATATAAAAAATATTTAATTCCCTTGAAATAAAATGAGTTTAGTAAACTTTTGTCGTTTAGTTGAAAAATTATTATTACACATCTTAGCTTCATGGTTTAAACGAATAATACAATATTTATTTATTATCGCACGTATTCAATGAATCCGATGATTAAAGGTAGCAGGTTGATGAAAAGAATGAGTATGTAAACAACTAAAAACGTCTGTGTCAATGAAACATTTTAGGGAATTTGATGTTATATAATTGTAACTGTACTTAGAGCAAAGTTCTTTTTTTCCACTCTCTTTAATCAAACGACGTATGACTACATCCGTTGAAAGACAAATTTTGTAAACATTTTCAGAGGAGTAGCACAGTCCATCCATATCCTTAATGGAGATAAGTTTATGGTGAGGTAGTCTGTGGGTTGTAGTCAGGCTGTCAATACACCCCCTTACTCATAAACGCCTCTTACTTTAAATCACTGTTTAGCGAGATTTTTATTACGAAAACCAACCTTATACCGATCAATTTAAGAGTCTATGCTAATTAATCAATTGACTAAAATTTAAGAGGCGTTTATAAGTAAGGGGGTATGTCTTCACAATGTAATAGTTTAATTAAATTCCTAGTAATGTATCCTGAAATGTATCCAACTATAAGTTTGGTAGATTGTGTAACAGAGTTTTCATCCAACATGGCTGCAAAAATCGCGCAATTGTTTTGCGTTTCAGTTTCAGATGCAATTATTGTTGTCCTCTCTATAACGTTGTAATTAGTTTCATTTAAGCAGTTAGTACTATTTATAAAATTTACTGATGATGAATTTAATATACTAAAATTGTCTAAAGGTAGGCAATTGCCAGTGAACGAAGACCGTAATTCTAAATGATTTAATGTTTTTTTATTTGCTGATCTAAATTCAAGAATGTTAGGGTTATTGTTATAGCCTCCATGTTTTCTAATCAACCCAAAAATCAACTCTAAGTGGTCTTGGCTTAAACGATAAGTTGAAATATATTTTAATATTTCTTTTTTCTCTACTAAGTCATTAAAAAGTATTTTAAGGGATTCTATACATATAAGGGCACCCAGAAATCCTCTATTGTTTACTGTGTCAAGAACACTCTTTTTCTGCACATTAACTTCAATACGCGGTATCTGGTTTCTTCTTTTGATTGTTCTTTTAGTTTTACAGAAAAATGAAAGCTGGAGAACATAATGTTTTATTTGATCCATCATTGAAAAAAATTCCGTTGTTAGTTAAATCTATTGGTCTCTTAAAACCATAAAAATTAAATTTTCTTGAGTTCATTAAATCAAAATTTTTTTAAAATAAAGTTATAAAAGTTACAGTCCCTATAGAATTTTTAAATTTATTAGATTTTAGCACTTCGTCACAAAGTGTTAATGCCTTAGCGACACTTGTACTCAAAAGTTGTGTAGCCAGTTTCACTTTCATTATTTGGTGTCGGAAATGTATATGACGGGTTGTCAATTTATTGGCAAAACGGAGACCTTCATTTTCCTGCAGTTCATTTAAATTAATTAAAAGCTGCCACTTAATTTCATTTTGGTCTGCATCAAACATTATTTTTTTGTTTTCAAACGTATTTCTTATTATTTTAATAACATGGCAAGGGTCCAGAAAGACGCATACTTTTTCTGATGTACATGGATGTGAAAAGTATGTTTTTAAATTATTATAATCGGAGAACTTACAACCTAAATTCTCAGCAGCTTTAAAGTTAGTAGAGCATCCGTCAAATGTGATACTCGCAAATCGTACTCCAACATTGGGACATTTTTCTAAGCATAACGTAACTAAATTAGCCTTGGATTCCGCATTAATACTGCGTTTTAAAAATTATCCAACTGGTAATTTCCAAGACTCGTTTAAGGAAACTAGCATAAAAACTAAAGCTTGAGTTGCTACTGTATCTTCTTCGGAACCAGTTAAAGGTCCACCTCCAAAATTGACAGAACCAAGTTTAACTTTATTATGAAATAGCTTTTGCTGTCTAATGGCTATTTCATCAAATACCAACGAACATACAACTGGTTTATCGGCTTTTAGGCATTTTTCTTTTATTATCCGAAAAGCTTCTGTCGTGAAACCAGGTTCAGCATTACCTGAAGAATACCATCTAGAGATCGTTCTTGGATGTGGTAGGACTTTATTGTAAGAATGTCGTACATACTTGTACGCAGCGGGTGAATAATAATGGAGAGTTAATGCAAATTTACGAAGCGAAGATGTGTATAATAATTTATGTTTATTTTTATTATTCAAGAAGGTTTTATGAAATTCTATGATTTCAGCTTTGGCCATCAACTCATTGGCAACTGGAGAATCTAACTTATATTTATTTTCTAAATCAGCAACCATTTTTTTGTAATTTTGGTTTTTATTTTTTAAGTATCTATTTTGACGCTGAATTTTCCGGATCTTTTCTTGAAGAGATATTCTTTTTGTAATTTCTGCATTTAATTTCTTTTTGAGACCAACTTTTCGTGGAGAATCAAAAACTGACAGATCACTTACTGGCTCTGATATCGGTTCTGACATTGGTTCTAATATCTCAGGAAAAGGAGAACACTAAATAAAAAAGATAATAAAATTACTTCCAATAAATTAAAATATCATCTAACAAAATTAGCACATAGATGATAAAATATCTTACGGGTATTGCGGATTTTTTGAGAAAAGTTGAGTTTTTTGTTCTTCCCGCCTTTGTAATGTACTTGTCACTTGCTTGAAAATGTAAGGAACAGATACATGAATGATTTGACGGTAACCAAGTGGGTTCGTTACGATTTTGTTGTACAAATTGAATCCAACGTTCTCTGTTTTCATGACCAGGACGAAGAAACCTAAAATAACATGTACCTATGTAATATTTCGAATTTAAAACATAAATTTAAATAGACCCATATTTTAATAAGCCGTAGAATTTAATTATTTTTTTTATACTTTCTATTGACTTTACTAAGTGGTCATGCAATATTTATTAGTTTATCTTTACTTCTGATTACCATCACCAACTCAAAGTAGTAATTTACAAAATAAAAAATAAAATTAGGTACCTACAATAGTAAAAAATCTGTCTGCGGATGTTTATTTTGTTGATCTATGATAAATATGGCGTTTGCACCTTTCCTTTGCTATTAATGATTTATATTTTTATTGTGTTTCAAAATAATTTCGTGTATTTACCTGTGGAAAACCACCCCTAAGGATTTGTTTACATTTCTAGTTGTTTTAATACAAGTTTTTACAACACAAGACGGCATTTGAATGCTTCTGTTATTTTTTTTCGTTTTGACAAATATGTGTTCTCGCTACAAGGTTCAAATGTCGACTACGTTAGTAGAGATGTGTAACTCAGGAGTGAATCATAAAAAAGATGTATATCCTTACAAAAGATGTATTCACTCACTAACTCACCTGTTTTTCAATTACATCTTTAAATCATTACCGTTATGGTTCCTTTTTGTTTAATTGTTTAAAGAGATGTAGATTAAGGATGTAGATTGAGGATGTAGATGGAGGATGTAGATGGAGGATGTAGAGAATGATTTGATTTTGATGGATGAATAAGATTTACTGTTGAACTTTGACGTCCATAGGAAACTACTTCGTTTGTGTTTGTTATAAAGTGCAAAATCAAATGTCACTGCTGATGAACTTCGTTGATTTGTTTACATATTTTTTTAAATGTGGGCCCTGTTGTTTTAATTTCAAATATAGAATATATTATCACATTATTTTTTTTTTACCTATCACATTCATCATTGGACATTTTTAAATATATTTATTATAATTCAATTTAATTCAAAATGGTAACTACTAGGTATAACTATAATTTATTATCGGTATTATTGTTTATGTTATGTTATCAGGTAACAAAAGACTTTGAAGTGCCGAACAGGTCGGTTAAGCTTTTGTTATCCTTAATTGCATTGAACACGTGCAGAATGACACATTGTTTTCTCGAAATCTGAACTCGGTAAACAAACTAAATAATAACAAACAAGTTAAAATGTTTCTTATCTACATCGTGTTAAGAGTTATAGATTTAAACATTCATAATGCATCTTTGTTCGGCTGTCACTATAGTTACAAAGAATAAAGGAGTTGAAGATTTAAAAGATGGATATAACTCTTTAGGACCAAAAGATTTATAAATCCCTGATCAGTTCAAAGATTTAAATTGCGCATCGCTATACGTTAGTACATATTCTTATCTATGATGTCGACTGAGACAACTGAGGTGCATGCACCTCATTTGTTGAAGCACACATTTTGTTCGGGATGTCTTCTCTAGTACGTAGTACATAATATTACCTCAATGTTTATAACACGTCTATATTGTAGAAACGAGATTTTAATAATAAATAATGTACAAATAAATAATTCAAGGAAAAATATTCAAATAAAAATATATAATAAATGAACTACTTATTTATAAATTCTTATTACTTACAAATGTTTTCGTTATGCAAATTAGTTTTTTTTTGAGATTAAGATACATTGTCACCATCCCATCTCACTCATCTGCGTGTAGTAGAAGCCGACTAAGAAAATGGTTATTTCTCTCCGTCTTTTCAGCGTAGTATTAGTAAGTTATCCGTGTGGTGACGGAGTAAGAATACAATATGTCACCACCCCATCTCATCCCATGGGGGTCGTAATAACTGTAACTACTATCTTCACGAAATAAAAAGAAGGAAAACTTGAATTTTAACCCTATACCAATCCGTCTGGCCAGCGTGGTATTAGTAGGCCAAGTAACCCTCCGTCACGGGAGGAGGCCCGTCCCTGCAGTGGGACATTAATGGGCTGTTATGATGATTAGTAAGCCAAGCTTGTCTTCGTCACTGGAAAAATCTCGAGACAGCTGAGCGTCATAAATGGTCTGGTGTAATTGTTGTCATGAGGATTGGTTTCCAGTTGCAATCTTTAACTGATTTACTTTTCTGAGCTTCTGTCGATTATCTAGATCCAGGATAAGGATAGATAGGAAAATAGGAAGACAGTAGTATTCTCACATTACTGTTTATTGTGATTTGCCGGCGAGTAAAAAAAGTTAAAAACATACCTACTGGCCTGACTGGACTAATGGCGCTGTGTAGAGATGTCCGTGAATATATTATTAAATATTCACGGACATGTCTACACAGCGCCAGCGCCATTAGTCCAGTCAAAATAGATATCCAGTTTGCATTAATTCCCAACAAGCTGGATTTTTGTACAGGCCTTGAATACGTCATTACAAATGATGTGTCAAAAGTCCCCATTGATCCCGCTTGTGCGTTGTTTTTTATTCGAGGTCAAAGGTCACAAATTTGCGTTTTTTCGTATATCTCTGAAACAACGAGAGCTATTGGAAAATGGTTCAGACAAAGTTTGTAGACCATAAAATTATCTACATAAAATATCTCAACACTTTTCTCCTACAAGGCATCGCTTTCGAGATATCGTGACTTTAGAGCGCAGGAAAGTCGTATTTACGGAGAGGTCTGGCTGAATTTTGTCATGCAGGTAGATGATATAACGTAGGCATCCGCTAAGAAAGGATTTTGATAAATTTTACCCTTAAAGGGATAAGTTAGGGGATGAAAGTTTGTATGTAACTTTGTCAATTTCAAACCGCTTAGGCTGAGACCAAGCATGCATGTTGGTTCTATATATTGAAATAAGCTTTATTTTTAATAATACTTCTAAACGCGAGCGAAATCGCGGGATAAAGCAAGTGTGTGCATATAGTCGAAAATACGACTTTCCTGCGCTCTAAAGTCACAATATCTCGAAAGCGATGCCTTGTAGGAGAAAAGTGTTGTTTCAGAGATATACGAAAAAACGCAAATTTGTGACCTTTGACCTCGAATAAAAAACAACGCACAAGCGGGATCGATGGGGACTTTTGACATATCATTTGTAATGACGTATTCAAGGCCTGCACAAAAATCCAGCTTGTTGGGAATTAATACAAACTGGATTTCTATTTTGACTGGACTATATGATAATTTAAAGTATGTGAAAACAAATCATTTTTTTTAATTTTAGACATAATGTTTCTTAGAGACATTTACTGCTTAAGATCTACAGAATCGATATTTAAAAAGAAAAAGTAAAATTTGACAACCGAGTTCGATTCCCGACTGGGTGCAGTATCTTTTTTAAAATGTATGAATGCAGTTTTTCTTTTTATCAAAATCGGTGACATGGTTCCTTAGAACAAATCTTCGTATGACTTATAGTTTAAGACTTTCTCATACTGACCCATTTGAATGAGCCACCCTGTATAGTCTATGACACTCCCCGATAAATGGACTATTCAACACAGAAATAATTTTTAAAATCGGTTCATTAGATCTAGAGATTACCCCCTACAACGTCACAAACACCCAAACTTTACCTCTTTATAATATCATAAGTATAGAAGTATAGATATAGATAAACTGTTTTACTCCTTTTACAGAATTGTTTTAAAGTCTATTTTTTTTATCTCGGATACTAAAATGACAACTACAAATGTTAAACGTAAAAATAATGTAGCCAGCGTTTAAGAAACAGTGCTGTCCTGTGTTTCGATTCGTGTTGTAATTATTGTAAAATATTTACGGTTGTTAGTATAGTCGAAAACTAAATGGCTTTATCACCTCTAGAGTTAATGTTAGTTGCATGTCATAAAACTATTAGATTCAATATCGCACAACAAAACATTAGCTAAATCATGACGCTACTTTTCTAATAACGCTAATTCTAACATAAAATAAATTTAAAATGTCGTCCGGGTCACTTAAACTATATAATTCACTCCAGTCTATTTCACCTAATGATTGGTATAAGCTAACAAAATCGGCTTTATTAAAATTCCATTTATCCCGGGCTATAGTTTCATAAAGTTGTTGCGTATAAGGTTCAAAGTAATTGGTATTAGAAAGTGTCGCGGGAGGTATGGGCGATGGCGGCGGAGGTGTATATTTCGCGCCTAGTTCCAAGCACACGTGAAGCGGTGGATGGTACGCATCCACCGGCTGCAGCGCTTCGTCCGCAGCGCTCACCGTCACGCTCGCGCCACGCGCACCTAATACGAGATCCAATTGTCTACCGTTACAATTCGGTACCTCATTACACTGAACGAATTCACAGAAGGACATAACATAATCAAAATAGTTTACAACATTATTATTACAAGAAAATAAATTAAAATCTCCTATCACTAATACTTTATTTCTATATTTGACACAAATTTTCTCTATAATATTAAATAATAGCATGTACTCATTTTCATCAGTCTGTGGAGGAATGTACAGTACACAACATGTAAGTAAGAACCTATTTCGCTTATACACAGAGGCACATAATAATTCAAACTTTAAATTGTCAATATTTACGTCACCTGGAATCGTTAACCGTCGCAACTCAAACCGCGGTGTGGCCACTAAAAGCACGCCTCCTTGTTTTCTACCATCGACTCGATCGCATCGCAGTATGTGATATCCTGGGGCTATAAATTCTGCATTTTTTATAGATGTATTTAGTCCTGTTTCAGTAATTGCAAACAAATCACAACCAGAAGATTCCAATAGACACATAAATTGAGAAGTTTTCGTACGCAGTCCTCGAACATTCTGGTATAGTATATTAAATATACTACTACTTTTGCGTATGATTTGGTTCGGCTGGGCGACGAAACCAAATCCACTCCGAGATTTCGACATTCATTGGCCATATTTCTGGGTCATACAGCTTCTCAAAAATGCTTTCCGATACTCCAATCCTGAATGATGCATTAAAAAACAGCCTATAGTCTCTATTTACCGTAATCGGTGGAACTAACCTATATTTTAATCGGTAAGTACCGGCTGTATCGCATCACTATTTATTAGTTGTAAAAAACAGACAACACATGAAATGTCATTTTAGTATCTGAGATAAAAAAATAGACTTTAGATAATTTTAATTATAAGGGAAAACAATTTACTGATTCACTGTACAATAACGTCATCAGTTGGAGCACGGGACCTTGCAAGGTCCCGTGCTTCACCCAGGTGGAGCACCTAGGTGGAGCACGGGTCCGGACTCAAAAAATTGTGTATCTTGAAATACCTAATCAATTATCTAGGTAAGTATACAGATTATCTTGAGTAATTCTTTTTCACAAAATCTGTAGTAAAGAAAACTTAATAAAAAAAACTAGATACCAACCCTGTTCAACTATCTGACAAGGTTGCTTAACTAAGGCCTTGCCTACCACATTATCGAGAAAAAGCGTTTCCAGAAAAAGGTATAATTCCACTCTTTTCGAGGCCTTTTTTTGGTTTTGTTTAGTTGTAGAAAACCTAGTTTAAATACAATTTAAATATTGTACTTTGTTTATGTTTTCAAATGCCTTTATGGGTAAGTAGCAGTAAAGTATGAACCTCGTTATGCGTAAGAAACATTGTGTAGCGATAAACGGCGCGTGACATTCAACTAATTTAAATTGCAGTAAAGATCGTATCAATCGATCTATCGCTTAACAATATTATGTATAGTCGTATCGGATATTTACCTCCCAATAGGACCTAATCTCCGTGTGGTGACGGAGTAAGAATACAATATGTCACCACCCTATCTCATCCCAAGGGTGTCGTAAAAACCGACTAAGGGACTATTCGTGAATATTATCTTAACGAAATAAAAAGAAGGAAAACTTGAAATTAAACCCTATACCAATCCGTTTGGCCAGCGTGGTATTAGTAGGCCAAGTATCCCTTCGTCACAGGAGGAGGCCCGTCCCTTCAGTGGGACATTAATGGGCTGTTATGAGTAGGACCTAATGTAGACGAAGCGAAGACGAAGGTTTGTAAGAATCGTAGTACAGAGCACTCAGTATTCTCTGCCTGCCCCTATGGTTGGTAAAAACGTTTTTTTCTGTAGTTGTGCAGTCTGTGTTAGTTTATTGTTTACACTAAAAGATTATTACAGAACTAACTACTATTTAAATATAGGTAGGTATATTAAATACTAACTATTGCCCGCAGCTTCGCTCGCGTTAAATTCGGGGTAGCAAAAAGTAGCCTACGTTACTCTCCATCCCTTCAACAATTTCCACTTAAAAAATCACGTCAATTCGTCGCTTTGTTTTGCCGTGAAAGAAAGACAAACAGACAGACACATTTTCCCATTTATAATATTACCTAGTATGGATGGGCAAATCTTACTGTGTCTCTTTTCGAGATATACATAAGAAAAACTTTTGAAATAGGTACAATCTTGAACCTATTAAAAGAATGAGATGAATTACTTATACAAAAATCTTGTACACCACAGGAAAACAAGGTATGGTACCATTTTTTATTCGAGCATACGATAGTATTTTACATATCTTGTACTATTTATGACGAGCAATCGCAAAGGGAATGTCTTTAGGTGAATGGCCGGAAAGAGATAATATAAAACAAAACAACATACAAAATACTTATTTTAATTCACATTGTGATTATTATTTTACATTTACAGTATCAAAAATTACTAGGCTTGGAATAAGCACCAGTGAAAACAGGTATTTGCAGTTGTCTATCCACGATCATGAACAAAAATGGTTTGTTAGCAACAAACTGTTCTGGTAGCATCCTAGATTCGAACATGGCAGCTGTAGCTACAGACGAAACAGTACCTTCTTCCGTAACTTCAATATCAGCTTTCTGTATAAAGTTAGATAAGACTAACTGGTAGTCCGAAATTCCTGGGAAATTTGCTGTTGTAGGATCGAAAAGAGTTTGCAAACCCATGTCGATTAACAACTCCTTTAAATTATTCAAGTCTGACGAAATTTTGAAGCGTGGTATTTGCACGTCGACATTCTGAGGCCCGTAATTACCGAACAGTATGTAAATCGAAGCAATGTTGATACTCTTCATCGAATCCAGCACTGTAGATACAGGAACATTGTCGTAAGGTAGGAATACCAACATTGAATACCTATCATCGTTCCCGTAAGGTAGCTCGAGAACTTTCGACTGTATTTTATCTATTGATGTTATGTTAAATCGTGCACTCACATACATTAACGACACATCACCGATTTGAGCTCCTTTGCTGTCGTAAAACGCGCTGTTTTCAGTATCTTCGTAAGGAAATGGTATCTTCCAAGCACCTTTGAAGTATAGAGCGTCTATCATTACAACAAGCATGTCTTCAAGATCGTTAGGAGTCACAATTTCATCAATAGCTTCATGTGTTACACTGCTTACATGCTCATTGATGATTGAAGCCGATACTACAGAATCAGCAAATGATACAATCCTGGCTTCACACATACCTATTTTAGACACATCATCGAGAAACTTCTGCTTCGGATAAAGTGTGTTATCCAAGAATATTGTTGCGCTCCTCTCCAAAATACTTCCATTTGGCGTCCCATTCGATTTACTCGTAACTTGATTAGCAAAATCAAAGAATAAATTATTAAAACATCTGTGAGGATGTAATTTTAATACATTTTGAATTTCTTCCAATGTATTTTCAGAAGCACCGAGTGAAATAGTCGATATTAATGTCCAAGGCGATAATGCCGATGCAATAAAATGGCTATCAGTTTCTTGATTGATTCTCCTCGCTAGGTTTAAGGTGAATTCGTAAACTGAACGCTTGAAAAATGGCTTCGCTGTTTTCTGATTACACTGAGCCGTGATTACAGGTATTGTAACTATTATACAATATAATAATGTAGCAAGTCTCGCCATTTTGCCGGCGTAGTGAAAGGAAGACTGATGCAGTGTATAGGCATACAAAATGTTATCGATTGACCTTTTCGATAAGTATTGTGAACTTAGTTTTTGTCATTAATTTGATTCTTCTTATTGTTGTTTTTGGAGTTAATGTTATGCCTAATACTGATACTGAATTGTTATGTAATTTTCTAGATTTTTTAGGAAAGGAATAGGTATGTTGCTGACACGTGATTGAGAAAAAGGTGGTTTGATGCCTGTCAAAAATATACAGACCTACGCGATGAAGTGACGGAGTGCGAATGTTTGGTGTCATCTCCCCGACTTATTCCGTGGATGTCGTAAAGTCGGATTATAAGAAATTTTGCATATACTGTCTCTACGACAACAATATACATATATTAAAACTTACGTTTCTAATAAAGTAATAATTCGTTTGGCGTGTCAGCTTGGTATAAATACCTGGACTGAATTTCCCTAATTCGACATCGATGCGGGTCCGTTCAGGAAAACATTGATGGACTTTTGAGTGCTTTTTTATTCAAGAATAAAATAAATAGACAAGAATACACATCAACCTAGACATTCGTATACCTACCGTGTGGCGAGGGCGACTTAGGTAACACAGCTTCACAGGTCTCAAGTTCGATGCCCGCACAATGAATACCTATTTGTGTGCATAAACACAAATGTTTACTTTAGTATGTTTGTGTTCTATTTATGAATCAAAACAAAACATTGAAGTATGATTATCAGTTGTCTAGCACTCATAGTACAATCTCTACATCATATTATAGGTACTTACTGTTTTGTAGATAGCAATTTATGAATATTTTACATTTATAACTAGGTATTACTCTTTTTACCTTGTAATAAGATACACTTAAAATTGAAACTGCGCTGCATTTCCAGAAATAGTTTCGCATAAGGCAGATGGGACGGTGCAGTAATTTTCGCCTGTAATGGTGATAAATAGGGGGCTTTTGTAAAGATTATATCTTTGAAATTTCCCTTACTCGCATTTTACGACACCCACGAAATAAGATCGGTTAGTAACACGCAACTTAATATTGATTTGGTTATTAATTATGAAGTCAATAATTACAGTTCATTGCCAATGTCGGTGAGTCTGTAATTTCATATATTCTCAAGTGGTTTGAATTCCCAACAGATTGGACTAAATGGTTCTACATTATTTTAATTAAACGAAAGGCGTATAAGATTTTATTTATTATTCCCATTTATCATTTAACTAGCTATTGGTAACGACTCCTCCCAGTGATTATTATGACAACAAAGCCCAAATATTTACAGTCTTAATTATTCCTTGTTTATCCTACGAAGGCGCTATTGCTTTTCGGGATAAAAGGCAACATGTTAAGTTTGCCTTTTATTCATGCATTAGTCATATCCTGTGGATGCTGTATAAGTCGGCTAGAAAGTACAAGAGTCATAAGATCGCGTTTTACGATAAAACTGCCGATGTACTTACAAACAATTTGTTTTTCTTACCTGTTCTTAAAATAAAGTTCATTGTTAACATTAATATCTAGACACATACTTAACGCATAGAAAAATCCTAAGTACCTATCAATCTGTTTGGCCGGCAATCAAGAACATGAGCCTGTTGTTTTAGAAATAGCAATACTCCTTAGCTCAAATGGTACGAATAAAATTAAAAGAAGCGAATCGAAGTGTGAAGTGGAAATTCCGTCAAAATCTGTTTAATAGTTTCGAAGATTACACGGAAGAGAATGTTTATTCCTTTTTTTGGCAGCGACTCTGTTTATACGTTCGTATAAATGAAGGCAATGGATGTTTATCAAAGACCAGCATACTCCGCCGTCATCACCTTGACGGCCAAACCAAATAAATGCTTTTTCACACTAAGTTCATTATTAGGTCTGTTTTGAAGATATAAATAAATATTCCTCACACATTCACACAACGCCATCTAGTCCCAAACTAAGCAAAGCTTATACTATGGGTATGGCGACAACGGATAAACATACTTAAATACCTATTTTTTTTTGTAAATACATACATATTATACACAGAAACCCAGATGTTCATGCACACAAAGATTTACATTGACTGGGAATCGAACCCGAGACCTCTGCGTAGCAGTCATGTTATATATAATCACTGCGCCTTATGTCGCCAAAGATTTTTGAATGATGTATAATATTCTAAATCCCTCACTACACTGTAATCTATCTATGCATTACTTATCACAATCTTTATGTATTTATTTTAGTGTCTCAAGGAATTTTGGAAGTCTGCCATTACAATATTGATTTATTTTTATTTGAATCATTTGATATGTTTGCCTATTAAATATTATATTGATGTTATAATTCCAAAGGAAATGTAAAAATTTGTTTCCTGTGCACTCTATGTTTTTTTTTAATACTGGTAATAATATTGATTTATTATAAAATTGCCTTGGTAGTTTGGGGGACGTATGTGACTGTGTGTGTGCATGCTGGACAATTCTTGATCCACGAATGTTTATTCTGAGTTTAGATTTGTTTTAGACTTTGTTAAATTGCGACATATAGGTTATCCGTGTGGTGACGGAGTAAGAATACAAATGTCACCACCCCATCTTATCCTATGGGTGTCGTAAAAACCGGCAAAGGGACTATCCATGAATATTATCTTTACGAAATAAAAAGAAGGAAAACTTCAAATTAAACCCTATACCAATCCCTCTGGCCAGCATGGTATTAGTAGGCCAAGTATCCCTTCGTCACGGGAGGAGGCCCCTGCAGTGGGACATGGGTTGTTATGATGTAGGTTGTCCCTTGTACGAGAGGTGCCTTCTGCAGAATTTTCTAACTAACAACCAACTGAAGCGTTGAAAACATGTCGAAGTCTCAAACGATGTTTACGACACCTAGCACTATCAAGTGTCATGGGCATATTGGATTCGAACCTACAAAACCCCGGTTCAATTATATTTTACTTTTTTAACTCTTTTTGCAATGAAAGTAATACAATGGCGGTTTTCTTCTCAGTTGCCATACGGGGACTCCCCGGTGAGTCCTAGAAAGGACAACCCGACGATGGTATGGTATGGTACGCTGATGGACATTGATCGCCTTCAGGCCTTCGCATATTTTTCCGTGTGGTGACGGAGGAAGAATACAATATGTCACCACCCCATCTCATCCCATGGGTGTCGTAAAAACCGAGTAAGGGACTATACGTAAATATTATCTTTACGAAATAAGAAGAAGGAAAACTTGAAATTAAACCCGATACCAATCCGTTTGTGGCATTAGTAGGCCAAGTATCTGTTATGTAGCTGTTATGGTGATGATATTTTTGGGATGAAAAGTAAATTACTTAACCAATTTTGATGAGATTTGAAAGTATACCACTTTAAACAAAACAAAACGAATTCGGAAGTAAGTAGGTACCTATTCAAATTTATTTAAACATCTTTCTCTTTTTACCACCAGTTATATAATTCACGGAGTATTTTAAGATAGTTTTAACATTAAAAGCATTGCATTCATTGATGTAAGTATTACAGTAATAAACATGTCTACTAAATTGCGTCTGAACATTGTCAGACAAACTTACGAGTGTATTTACGAAAATAAACGTTTAAAAAATGTGTTGTATGCAAAACACTGAATACTGAATTTACTTAAATGTCACTAGATGTCGCTGTTTCTATTTGCTCTGTTCCTGAATTCATCATAACAGCCCATAAATGTCCCACTGCAGGGACAGGCCTCCTCCCATGACGGAGGGATACTTGGCCTACTAAAACCATGCTGGCCAGACGGCCGATGGGTAGGTATAGGTTTTAATTTCAAGTTCTTTTTATTTCGTAAAGATAATATTCACGAATAGTCCCTTAGTCGGTTTTTACGACCCCCGAGATGGGGTGGTGATGTTACAGGCAATGTGTATAATCCGGCATTGTATAGAATAGGTATTCTAGTCATTCTATACAATGCCTGAAACGATCAGGCAATGTGTATAATACGTTCATTTCATACATTGCCTAGGTATTGTATTAAATGCCTGAAGCGCATCAGGCAATGTGTATAATGGACAACCACGTTAAGAATAAGTGATTTTAATATACTTATTTACGGGTCCATATTGGCTTACATAAAATTCGAAGTCATATTTTTGGTCGTACTAACTAAATCTGCCACTTCGGCGGCCGCTGCCGCGGCACACTCGCTTCGCTCGCTCGCCTCGTGCATAAGTGGTCACAGTTCTAACCTAACCTAACCTACAGAAATTGTAATCTTGGTGTTTTTTGTCCTACGACCAAAATAAAAGCATCTCTCGTTTCTGGTAGCAACTAAATATAATCTTACTAAATCATGGAGAAGAAAAGCAGATTACATACATTACCTATGCTTCAACCGGTATTCTATACAATGCCTAGGTTTTCAATACATTTCCTAGGCAATGTGTAAAATAGTATCAACATTGAATTTCATTTCATACATTGCCTGAACGTCCCCGGTATTCTATACATTGCCAAGGTATTGTATAGAATACCCCCATTTTACACATTGCCAACAGTGACATATTGTATTCTTACTCCGTCACCACACGGAGTTCCTGAATTACCATAGACGATTAATGAAACACTTAAATCCCAGAGATGGCAAATTCCAATCTCTTTGCAAGCTGTACGAGCATTTCGGCGAACGCCCTCTGTGGGGAAAGTGACAGGTCGTGACTATTTCGACTGCTTTCACACATGCACAATACCCCGCGTCAATCCAGCGCCTTCCAATTTAAAGTCGGCTTCTGAACTATACTCCATTCATCTGGGTGTGAGAAATTAGGTAAACAAACCAAAAAATGGGTCTTTTTAATGTCACGATTACTAATTCATATATAAAATCTATGGTCACGATGAGGACTCAAAAATCATTATAAAAAAAAATATTAATAAGTCAACGACTTAACAATCATAATATTATTTTAATTAGTTTGTTTAAATAATACAAACATTATTTTCATTATATTTTAATTTGATCATCAAGTAATTCAATTAATTATGTTTTTCCTTTTTAAAATATTACATACTTCCGACATGATAAAGAACCTAAAATAGTAGGTACTATTTGTCAAAATTATTTTGCATTAATATGTCATGACAGCTGAAGAAGAATAACATTACAAACTGATGTATTTAAATAAAAAACTTTAAAAGCCTATGGATTTTTGCAGTTTGACATGGTTTATATTATTTCTCATGTTACTTATCTTGAATAGAGTACCTATAGCAGTGGCTTGTCCTGATATTGACTTTGGAGACTATTTTCGCTTCCTTGTTCCACGTGTTCCGAATTCGGTCGGCAGCGACTGGTTAAGCACTGCATGATCCCTATTGCAGGAGATGTCATAAAAAGGAGAATAAAATTAATTTCTGTGGTCATCGCGTTCGTACACATAAACTACTTATAACATGAACTTAGTTTACCGTCAACAACTGTTGTATATGTCTACTAACAGTAATTATAACAAAAATACCTACCTATTAATACCACTAAACAGATCCATTCAGAAGTCAATTCATTATGAGGAGTCAGGACGAAGTGTGTGTGGTGTCTTATTTATGAAATTGACTTATTTTTTAAAGCTAAAATTTATTGTAATATTAGGTCTTTACCTATGAAATTGCCGTTTTGTATAGGTATAGATTTTATCAGAAGTTAAATTTTTCATACTAGACTAACTAGTTTTCGATAGTTATTATACTTAATAGAATGAAGTTTGGTAGATTTATGTAATGGAGAATGGAGCACATCTAAGCTAACTATAGCGCTTTAATCACAGAGAGTATCTGATAAGAAATTACAATTAAACAAATGGGAAAATCCGCTGTTTTAAATTAGACCCATGTTCCAAAAAATATTTAAGCAATACATACTCACCTCAACAAAGTCTAGGGATATTTTGTATAAAGTTGTGAAACTCAAAAAAAAATGTTTTTTTTTAATTCTTTTGATGGAAACTTACTTTGTTAACCGTTTTCAACCATTCTATATTTGAATTTGAAAAATGAAATTAAAAATAAAAGATTTACGCGGCTTAAACGTAGTCAAGTTCGAAATTTTCATTTACCAACAGTAAGTTTTGACTGCTTTTTTGTGTAAAATTTTAGTTTTATAACAATTTAAACATTTATTTCGAATAAATGATATTGTGTGCATCAAGCAGCGGCCCCAGTTCATCATAAAGGAAATGTTAAGGGCATAGGCATGCTCCCAGCTGCGGGTACTAATCGGAGTGTTGCTAAAGAGATTGGAACAATACAAGATATGAAATCAAGGTTAAGATCACGTTATCGTGCTACTGGTGAAGTGGTTGAAAGATACCACAGCAAAAAGTCTATCACCACTCAACGACATGATAGAATTTTGCAAGTTTCCGCGAAAAGACAGCCTAACGTTACTACTATGCAGCTGGTTTAGAGGCTCCAGCTCTTGGCGGAGCTTCTTGCGGGTGACCAAACTGTCAGGAGAAGTCGGCACGAAGCCCACCTTTATGCTCGCATACCACTTTGTAATCCAGCACTACGCCGAGTGAATCGCGCACGACGACTAGACTGGGCTCGTGAACATTTGCTCTGCAAAGATAACCTGGGATCTGTAGTAGTGTTTACACATGAGTCCCGGTTCGGTTTCCAATCGGATTCACGTAGAGAACGTGCTTGGCGAGTTCCTGGTTGTGATAGCCGTCCACAACATCCTCAGGAAATCCATTCATACCACGATGGAACAATTATGGTTTGGACAGGAATTCGTATCGGTCGAAGAACAGAGCGCGTTTTGATCAGAAACACCATGACAGCTGAAAAATAACTTAACAAGGTGCTAGTACTAATATTCTACCCCCGTAGACTACAATTGGGCCAAATGTTTAAGCTCATGGACGATATCACCCGTCCGCATAAAGCGAGAGTGATGACGAGCTGGTTGCAGGAACACGACGTATCGATTTTATGCTGAATCACTCAATCGCCTAACCTCAACATCATAAAATACGCGTAGGACATGTTCAAAAGAAGGGCTTTGATGAATTTTCCTGCATAAAATTGCGATGGAAGTGCAACTTGTTTTGTATCCTAGTCGGACCTGGAGCAATATACCGCACCAAGGTCTGAATAACTTAACCCAAGCATGAAAAACCATTTCAGGACCGTGATTTATGGTTTCTTTTAATGTACTGACTACTGATTACTCACATAACAGTTAAAATCAGATTATTTTTAGCTTATTTTCACTTTTGCTTAAGAAACACATTCAGTGTAAGTTTTACTAATTTTCCAAGTTTTTTATTTATTTGAATAAAAAATTATTTACTCAAAAATAATACTTTTATTTAATTCTGGATTGTAGCCTGAATGATTGCCTTTTTAAAAATATAAACATGTTATAATATGTTATCTTCAATAATTTTGGAGTTATACCAAATATAATTGAGCAAATACCAAATATCCCTAGACTTTGTTGAGGTGCGTATATGTTTTAAAAGAATATAGAGTAATGACTGCGCAGAAATTAAACGGCTATTTTATAGGTACTCTTAAAGACTTATTATTATACAGGCAAAAGTTTGTAGGTATGAATGGATATTTAATTTTATCACTCTTGCACGTAGAAACTACAGAATGGATTTTTAATGAAACTTTATAATAACATAGCTATTTAGGTATTAAAAAATTATAGATGATGTGACGATGATTTTTAGCGGTATCTATGTGGTTATTCTCAAGTACATTTTGTATGTAATTATACTTCTGTACCTACCTGTATAGTGGTATAACTATGTAACTTCTCATAGATCATCGACCTCAGTTCACGGCCATTTTTTTTAAACATCTATAACGAACATCCAACGTCTGGTTTTTTATGCACTATTAAATTTCTTTGCAGATAGGAAAGTTTAAAAGTGTTTTTGATCTAGGTGTGTTCGTAGTTTCGATCGCATGGTGAAAAATAAATATGTAATAATAAATAAATAAATATTCACGGACATCTCTACACAGCGCCATCTGTTCTCAAAGTATGTGTTACGGGTAACAGAACAACGGATATTAGTACTTATATACTTTTATTTGTAAATACATAAATATTATATGTACTCGTATGTACATAGAAAAACTCAGACCAATGCAAATAATCATGTTCATGCACAAATATTTGCATTGAGCGGGAATCGAACCCGAGACCTCTGCGTAGCAGTCATGTTATATAACCTCTACGCCACAGAGGTCGTTATGATGATGATGAAAAGTGATAATAAAAATACTCATTCATCATCTCTATTATCACTCAAAAGATGTTTTTAATGTTACCTCATGATCATTACCGCGTGATCCTATGCCAATATCCATCGAGTTTTTTTTGTGACCCTTCGTCCGTGTGGTGACGGAGTAAGAATACAATCTGTCACCACCCCATCTCATCCCATGGGCGTCGTAAAAACCGACTAAGGTACTAACCGTAAATATTATATTTACCAAGTAAAAAGAAGTAAAACTTAAACCAATCCGTCTGGCCAGCGTGGTATTAGGAGGCCAAGTATCCCCCCGTCACGGGAGGAGGCCCGTCCCTGCAATGGGACATTAATGACACAATTGTGTCTCAAAAAGGCTCTTAGACAGTACCGAATCATGCGACAGTAGGTCAGGAAGATAATATTTGAAATTATAAGCATAATCTTATGAAAGGAGCGTCTGCTAAAACTTTCTCTAAGTGATTGATTTGACCTAAGGTCAACTCACATTAAGAAAGATTTAATGTTGATTAATTTTAAATTATTATGTTTTAAGCTTGCAAAATTGGTATGCTGACCTTAAACATTTTAGTAGTGTTTACAACTTAACCCCCTTACTCATAAAGACCTCTTAAATTTAATCACTGTTTAGCGAGATTTTCATTAGGAAAACCAACTTTATGCTAAACAAAACCGTAAAAATTTAAGCTAATCAATTGACTAAAATTTAAGAGGCGTTTATGAGTAAGGGTGTTAATTCTCAATAAATGCGTAGATTTAAGACATTACAATTAAGCACTAAAATAACATAAAATTATCTTATTTAATTTTACGAGAATACCGATTTAAGTTTACTTAATTCAAAGCACGTTATAGTTAGTTAGGTTAGCTTTGCATTGCTTTAAAGTAAATCAGTACATAATTAAAACAAAGTTGCCTTTTCTGTCCATATGTGCCTTTGTATGCTTAAATCTTTAAAACTACAAAACGGATTTTGATGTGTTTTTTTTTAGATAGAGTGATTCAAGAGGAAGGTTTATATGTATAACACATAGGTAGAAACCCATATAAATTTACAGATTTGTAATCGTCTAATGAAACTGTACTTAAACGTCTACATTTTTAGAATTAATTAAGATTCAATAAAAAGAAATATACTTTTATAAATAAATATTATTAATGGAAATATACTTAATAAAATATACAAAAATTAGGTAAGTAATAGTGAAGTAGGTTGTAAAAAAATAATTTATGATTAAAACATTTTTTTTTGTAAAATGATTAATGATTTTTATTTAAATTTGAAAACAATAATGAAAAAGTAATTTTAAATTAAATGTACATCTTTTTGCAAATTTATAAATATTTGCAAAAAGATAATTCCCGTACCGGGAATCGAACCCGAGCCTCCTGGGTGAAAGCCAGGTATCCTAGCCACTAGACCATACGGGATATGACAATATCTTCGAAAATGATTATTAATATCAATAAACGAGTTAAATTTATTTACAGATAAATATTATAATTTGGATTTGTTGAAAATAATTAATTATTCTACGATAAATGTCTAAGCTTGTGAAAATGCGGCTAACTCAAGTAGGTATTTTTAATTTTCCTTTATTATTTTGTACGTGCAAGGATATTCATCAAGCAATATTCTTTTTGACATGCATACAGCGCCATCTAGTCTCAAACTAAACTATTTTTAGAGGTTTATGGGTCTATAGTACGCGCGTTATCTTCTGTGTCATAAAAGTCAAAAGATGATAACGCGCTTAGTATACTGTACTCTTACCCATAAGGTGGGTTTAATTGATACATAGTTTTGTATCTTTACAGCCTTTTTATGTCCCACTGCAGGGACGGGCCTCCTCCCGTGACGGAGGGATACTTGGCCTACTTATACCACGCTGCCAGACGGATTGATATAGGTTTAATTTCAAGTTTTCTTTGATTTTATTTCGTAAAGATAATATTCACGGATAGTCCCTTACTTAGTCGGTTTTTACGACACCCATGGGATGAGATGGGGTGAATTTTATATAGATAGTTTTGTATACTGGAGTGGTATTATTAGTAGGTCTAGATTCCCTTTTTCTTCACTAGAAGAGGCCCGACTTAGCAGCAGGCTGCTATAACCTAATTACTAGGTATGTAAAGAAGGCCACTATTGTTTATTCACAATTTGTAGATTTATTTAACAGAACCAATTGGCCTTGTAATTGATTAATAAACACGTTTAGTACAATAATGTAGAATGATTCATCAATAAGATATGTACGATAATTATCGGCAATTATCGGGAAAATTTTGTGCGTTTGTTTTCAATTATTTTACTTCGACATCTAATAGCAACGTCCTTCTATTACTATATTATAAAGAGTATATTATATATATACTACTATACTACCATACTAATATTATAAAGAGGTAAAGTGCGTGTGTTTGTGTGACGTTGTAGGGGGTAATCTCTGGATATACTAAAACCAATTTTAAAAATTCTTTCTGTTTTGAATAGTCCATTTATCGGGGAGTGTCATAGGCTCTATAGTATCACTCTATGACTAATAGGAGTGAAGCAGTAATGAAATATGTTTAAAAAAGAGACGCATTTTTTTCGCAGCCCAACGAAATGGGCATGGGTCAGCTACTTAGTTGAATTATAAATTCAATTTCAAAAAGACAGCTTCCGCACCTCAGACCAAATAAAAAATTCCGCACTTGGTGATTGAGCTGTGCAGTGCGGGCACTTTTGCAAACATAAAATTACGGACAAATTGCACCCACAAATTATTTTCATGGGCCTGCCCGGATGTCCTTTTTGTCTGTTAATTTGTATAAAAGTCCTCGCAAAACTAGGCCAGATCCCCTGTGCTGTCTTTAAAAAAAAAACAAAATTATTTAAATATTTTAAAGAGTTTTAATAGTTGTGACATTTCGACTTATTCCACACAACTTTGTAAACTTTTAAAATAATATCTTGAACCATGGTCACCAGAAGGATTGGTCGAAGAAGGTCATATGTCAAGTACCTACTCTTGGGATTCATGTAGATAATATTTGTGAACTTCCGACGAGTCGCAATAGAAACAATTAGACAGACTTACTTATCTAAAAATACAATTTTAGTAGTGTTGCGAAAACTACAATGTCAACATCAAACATAACCTTACAAATGTATATAAACAAGTATTTTTAGAGTGTGAATTAATACTTGTATGTTTAATATCTTGAGAGGTATGAATACAAACATAAATTATTTAACTAAATAAGAAAACAAACAAGTTAACTCCGCTTGAAAAACTCTTCCAATGGCAGGGACAAATGCAGGAAAAAGAGAGTACATACCTAGCCTTTACTAAAGAGAGAGAGAGAGAGATCAATACTGAATAACAAACTAATTTATTCATTGTAACTAATTAGAGAATCTTCAATCAAAAACGTTTATACGGCAAAATCATAGCCCGCCTTTCCTCTGAATAAATCAGAGACCATAAAACAAATCAAAAGGTACATAACATTCCAATTACAATACGAGTCAATGCATTAAAACCATCTATTAGTATAGTCTGATGTCAGTCTGATCTCATTTCTACGCTGCATTACACAATGAAGGTCAAAAGAAACGGCTCACATAGTCAATCAAGAACATTGTAAATACAGTATGCGTAATTTTACTTGTCCGACTTAAAGGTGGCTTTAAGAGAAGTTTGAGCATGTACAAATTCAAAGAAGATGGCATCAATCCGGATTTTTATTTAAAAACCAAAAAGTAATGACGAACATAAAAGCCTAACCATGTCAACTCTGTCATATTTCATAAATCACCATTCTTCCTCTCCGTGTGGTGACGGAGTAAGAATACAGTGTGTCACCACCCCATCTCATCCCATGGGTGTCGTAGAAACCGATTATGGGACTATCTGTGAATATTGCCTTTACATAGAAAGAAGGAAAACTTGAAATTTAACCCTATACCTACCAATCCGTCTGGCCAGCGTGGTATTAGTAGGCCAAGTATCCCTCCATCACGGGCGGAGGCCCGTCCCTGCAGTGGGACATTAATAGGCTGTTATGATGATGATATCTGCGTAGCAATTTGCAACATGATTGTTTGCATTAGTCTGAGTGTTTCTGTGTATAAAATGTATGTACTTATTTAAAAAAAAAGTATTTAAGTATGTTTATCCGTTGTTTAGTACCCATAATATCTCTGCTTAGTTTGGGGCTAGATGGAGTTGTGTGAATGTGTGAGAGATATTATGTTTATTATAATTTAACTTCATGGCGGCCATTTTAGATGTCGCGTACTGTACTGTACAAATATAAATACTATGTATTTTACGTTCAAGGTCAGGGTGTGCTGTATGTCTGCAAATTGTATGTGACATAGACTTCGTTGATTAGGTAGTATCGGCGCAGGCGCAGACTGATGTCGAGACAAGGCGCGGCTAAGGACTTCATTTAAATGCTTTGATCTTGATGTTATATTTCTGGTTGTTTAATTTTCAACCTTTTTTCAAAGTTTTTATAATTAGTATTTTCTTTTTATAGAACCTAATAATTAATTAACATTAAACCTTAAATGAGGTTTAAAATTAACATTTAATTTTAAACCTCATTTAAGGTTTATATTTTATCTCATAATATTCAGGTTAAGCTTAGAGCGCCTCTGAATTAACCTCATTAACCTGAGATATTTTAACAATACCTACTGCTTGGAGGTATTTGCAGGCGCGGCGGTGGTGACAAACCCAGTTCCAGATGCCCGGGAAAACTCGAATGAGTTTATGTGGCATCTGTAAAAAACAACTCTGTAATTGTTATAAATGTATGAATAAATAAATAAAATAAAAATAAATAAAAAAACACATTATTTATATGTATAAAAAAAGACAATCACACTAGGAATCATAGAAATCATACTGTGTCACACTCAAAACATCCAGTTTCAAGGCAATAAGGTCTGAATCACACAAACAATAGACCTGTGATTCGAACTCGAGACCTAATACATGGGAACCGCTACCACAACCTTCGCACCACGAAGGCCTTAAAACATCTCAACTTTTGTAAGGCCACACGTCCATATAAGGACAAAGTATTATTTCGTTTACCTATGTACTCGGAATGCAAGACCCGTCACTATTACATCAAACATATCTAGCCTTCATCTTAAATGTGCTTTAACTTAATTACTTAACACTAACATTTCAACTTAATTAACTACTTGACATATTTAATGCACGTGTTGTATCGTTACTGCACAGGATCTTTATTAATTAATTTATCACAATTGTTGAAAATAATTGTGCAGACGATTTAGTATAGGTAGAGTTCTTTGTCAAATTTTGAAGATAATATCTGCTATATTTTCCTGGGAGCAAATCACAAGCTCTTATAGCAATATTATTGTAATCTTACTTAGCCTTTTTGTACCACGAAGTGCTTAAAACAAGCTTATAATAATATTGAAACAATATTGTTTCAATTGCTATATTGTTTCAATAAAAACAATATTGTTTAAGCAGTAGTATTAGCTAAGTAAGATTACAATAATATTGCTATAAGAGCTTGTGATTGACTCCCTGATCATCCTGTGTACAATATTAATACCCCAGATATTCACACAATGCCATCTGCCTAGTCTTTTAGCATAAAGTTTGTTTATGTCAAAATTTGGAGGCATAATATCTGCGCACTTTCTGTGATCATCGTGTCGTGTATAGTAATAATATTTCCTCACATATATCATACACAACGCCATCTACTGGTAAACTAAGCAAAGGGTGTACTAGCAATAGTTACAAACCTATTCTTTTTTTACTTTTTATGTGGAGCATAATTTAGCATTTTATTAGATTACCTAGTTTTATTATTTACAAAGTTTATTATTTTGTTTTTAGTTATTTAATTAAAGATATAAGTACAATCTTTATAGTGCCTTTTACTCTAACATATGAATTTAAAATAAATACAAAAAAAATCTACTACTACCAGAGGTGCCGATTTCTCGCACTAAGGATGTGTAATTGTGCACCGATTGCTCTAGCGCTATCGGAGGCCACTTAAGCTGTCCAGGACTCGCCGAGACGGCTTCAGTAATGCTCCGATTCTCGCCGTCCCAGCAGTTAATGGTGTAAAGCAAAAGTGCAGCATTCTGGACTTCGATCTAGCTCCCGTACTAGAGATCGAGCCTTGAAGCTAGAATTTTGAGAAATCAAACTAACAAATGAATAACCAACCTTAACCAGATCGATGGTACACCTTATGAGGAGTCTGCCCACCGTTTTCCGGTATGCGGAATACCTACAATACCACTACCAATAATAATATTACTACCACTTTACATGCACATAAAACTTTCACCTCGTTAGGCTGAGGTAGAGTTTAAATGGATCCATATCAGTTCTATTCAAGTTCAAGTATTTAAACAACTTGCTTTTATGGGACTCAAACCGAACAGTATATCAACAAATGATATAAGTCCTTCACAAATGACACACGTCAAAATACAGACATATGTACAGAAGATAAATTACACACAAAATGTAGGAAACACGCACAATATCTCGAGCTGGTGATTTAACGCCCCTTTAATAGGATGACGCTTATCACCTTTATTTATAAGTGAACCTTTGTCTGATCAAGAAGTTTCATAGTCACAAGATACCAAAGGTGGATTAGTAGAAGAAGAGTCTGACAAAACCAGTATAAACTTAATCTATGCTAATACACACGTAGAGTTCCCGACCTCCTCTCTTTAGTTACCGAGAGCTTGCCTGTATTTCAAGCGAAAAAACGAGTTGATAAGCCTAACGTGATTGCATTGTGTAGGTAAGGAAATTGGACTCTCAGACTGTTCCCATCATTACCTACTAGTATAACGCTACCACAAAAACATGGAACCGCCGATAATTAGTCCTCAAAATAACGTGATCACACATTTTTATTCTGACATCGCATTGCTGCCGAGCCGTTCTTTTAAGCTTTCGAAAATATGTGAATCAGCGACTAAACAGGATCAGTATTTCTACCATAAAACTGAAGTGCTTAGGTATGACATTCATCATCATAAGAGCCCATTAATGTCCCACTGCAGGGATGGGCCTCCTCCCGTGACGGAGGGATACTTGGCCTACTAATACCACGATGGCCAGACAGATTGGTATAGGGTTTAACTTCAAGTTTTCCTTATTTCTGTGTAAAGGTAATATTCGCAGTATAGTCCCTTAGTCGGTTTCTACGACACCCATAGGATGAGATGGGGTGGTGACATATTGTATTCTTACTCCATCACCACACCGATAAGAGATGTAGCGTATTCTAGGTTTAGTAATTTGGAAATCAGTATTTATCTTAGAAAATTAAAGTGCATAGTTTGGAATGGAATTGACTTTTGCATATAGCTTTACTATGTCTTAACAACAACACTCGTTGCAATTAGGTAAGTTGGTCTTCCTTAAGATAAAAGCTAATTTATAACATGGAATGTACGGTATGAGCCTGAGCGCTATTACTGTATGATACCTTCAACTTAAGTGCTTTTAACTGCTTTTATTTTTAAACTAAGTTTAAAAGTACGTTAGATAAAAAGACAGATAATAATGGTTTGTATTTAAAAATTCGGAGATTCTTTCAGATTTTTTCCCCTCACACATTCACACAACGCCATCTAGTCCCAAACTAAGCAAAGCTTGTACTATGTGTACATACTAAACAACGGATAAACATACTTAACCCTAGAAAGATAACCATATTCTGTGCTACGTTAAAGATAACCATACGTCGAATCGACGTGCGCATATTAAGATGCACATAGCGTAAGACTTGTATGTAATATGTTCATTTACACTTAAATTATTTTTTGTGTATGTTATTACCTTACAAATAAAACAAAATAATACTACATTTTGCATATTATGTAAAAGAAAAAAAGTAAGTAAACAAAAACAAATATTGCTTACTTTTTAAAATTAAACAAAAATTTGATCTTTTCTCCAGTCTTATAATTATTACAATAAGTTTTAATAATCACCGTTTTACAATCTATAGAATACCTTTAACCCAAAATAAAACCCTTTTTTTCTAATTTGAGCCTCAAACGCAATTAGGGTAAGCGCTAAACTTATGCTGTCCATAAACAGATTTTATCAAAGAGAACATAGTCATTTTTTTAATTTTTGTAGTCAAAAAGCACATAATCTTCTTTTCTTTGGTACAGGCACATATCTTATTCTTTTGCAGTCGGTTTGGCAGTCTTGGATTTTAGGAATATACATCCGAAAAGGTCAACAACCTCGCAAATCCAAAAGTTGTTTATCTGATATCACAAATGACCTGGCGACAAAAATAGATCAAAATTGTAATGTGATAATGATAAAATACAAGTAAAAAATTAATACATACATAATTAAATCAAACAACGTAACAAAAATAATAAAATACGAATATCTAAATCGAAAATAAAATTACGGAAAAGATAACCATACGTCGTTTCGACGTGTGGCAGATTTATATTTACGAATATATAGGAAAATAATGCACTTACCTAAAAAGTATAGTCGTATCCTGCAAGCTCTGTGTGCTGGCTTAGGTGGCGGGAAAAGTAAGCCCGATATTGTGGCACATGAGCAAGAAAACAACATTTTTCAAAATCGGTTACGTCGTTTCGACGTAGGTTATCTTTCTAGGGTTAAATACTTTTTTTTTTGTAAATACATACATATTATACATAAAAACACCCAGACCAATGCAATCATGTTCATGCACACAAAGATTTGCATTCAGCGGGAATCGAACCCGAGACCTATGCGTAGCAGTCATGTTATATAAACACTACGCCACAGAGGTCGTCAGATTCTTCCATAAGTCGAAACGTTAAATTGTCGAACAAACCTCTGGAGTGTTAATTCTGTTTCCTCTTTTTAACCGACTTCAAAAAAAGGAGGAGGTTCTCAATTCGGTTATATTTTTTTTTCTACGACATTGGTTGAATTTGATTACACCATACATTGAGTATGTAACGATGCTTGTACTTTTTATAGGTGATACAGACAACAATGCCAAATTAAAATCAACCATAAAAATGTAGAGACATGTTGAATATGGCGGTATTTTAACGATTGATTTGAAAAGCATTCGTGAGTTTAAAATTTTGTATGATAAGTAATTATGGATAAATTTTATTGTTATGAAAAAGGATATGAATATAGAAAAATTTGGCATAAAAAATTACAGACAAAAAATTATGGTAAGTACTTACTTAATTAATTATATGATCAATTAAAATAAGTGCAAAATGTTTATGTTGTTTCATTAGTTTGGCTTCCAAAGCGTTAGGTATATCTATTCTGTACTAATATTATAAAGAGGTAAAGTTTGTGTGTTTGTGACGTTGTAGGGGGTAATCCTGTGGGGTAATCTCTGGATCTACAGAACCGATTTCAAAAATTCTTTCTGTGTTGAATAGACCGTTTATCGGGGAGTGTCATAGGCTATATAATATCACGCCATGACTAATAGAAGTGAAAATGAGAAATATGTTTAAAAAAGGGACGCGTTTTTTTGCCGCCCAACGAAGGTATGTAGATGTATTATGATTTGTAATATTATTATGTATATTTGTCTATATTTTTTTTAATAATTATAGTTTCAAGAAACTATAAGACTGAATAAATTCCTTAAACTGTTATATTTAACACTTAGCATATCCAATTAATTCAATAGTTAACCTTCAAATATCTTAGCAATAACGTCAGGTTAAGAAATATTAATATTATAATTAGTTATTATATATTTTATAGTTATTTAGTAGTTATTTATTTATATTTTATGCGGATGACATCAATAATAATTAAATTTTTCTAGTTATGTGCATTTTCAATAAAAATTAAAATTATTGTTGGTTGCAATAAATTGTCAATAAAGTGTGTGGCAGAATCATTGGTTAGATGATGGAGCTATAAGTGTAACTAATAAAAACACGACCTAGGTGGCGCGATGCCGTGGAAGAGGTTGTGGGTTCGATCCCCACGCAGGACAATAATATGTGAGATCCACAAATTATTGTCCTGGTCTGGGTGTTCTTTGTGTCCGTTAAATGATGTTTGTAAAAAGTCCCCGCGACACAGGGCATGATCCCTAGTGCGAGAGTTGTCTTTTTTTAAAAGAAAAAAGAAAATAAAGAAAACTAATAAAAACAAATGAGTGTTCTCCAGTGATTCATCATCATCATCTCAGCCAATTGACGACCACTGCTAGACATAAGCCTCCTCCAAATATTGCCACCTTGTGGGGTCCTGCGCCTCAATGATTGATCAAATTAAATTAAAGAAAGTGTAAAAAGTGAGAAAATGAACTAAGGTTAACACGCCATTTTTTGCCTACCATAATTTTCTTAATTTCTGGACTGTATTCGAGCTTTCCATCAGGTATATAATTATAAACGTCTCTTATTTAAACAATATATGAAAAAAACGCATCTAATGGCAAATAATATTCGCACACCGCGCGCCATCTAGTCAATAACTAAGCGGAGCTTGTGCTATTGGTTTCTAGGCGACCGATAAATATCATACTATTTGAGACATTGGTCTGGCAGATAATTTATGTTAAAATATACAAAGATTTGCATTTAGCGGACATCAAACCTGATTCCTTTGCGTAGCAGCCATTCAGGCATCGTTACTATGTCTAGCCAACATAAGATATGTAAATAAATAAGTATACTAATTTGAAAGCAATGCCTATCAGGCTTAATGCGTAAGTCGAAACCTTGAACTAACGAGACGAATAGGTACGTTTGATAGCTGCATAAAGGGTAAGCAATTAAGCATAGGATGATGAAACTATTACATTTCGCAGGTTCGAATCCTACTATTCCCACTAACTATGTGCAAACTTCACCATTATCTGCATTTTTGTGGCACCCAGAATAAGAATACCTACAGGATGTCGCATATTTGATTATTTTATGAGTTGTTTTCCTAGCCCATCAAAATAAAAAAAAAAACAATAAGCGACTGCTAGACCCCACTTATTTTACATAATAAATAAAAAGCTTTAAAAAAAATAAAACTTAAAAACCACTTAATGTTAACAAAAAACAAAACATAAAACGTATCATTATTACAACCGTTAGGTATTCAACATAACTTTGTTATATACAAGGAGTTCCGTTACAAAACATTATCATCTCAGCACAGATCATACAACCGCTCTGCTGATAACAACATCATACGTCATCCATTCAAAAATATTTTATCTATAACTTAAACTTTTCAAGCAGACTCCGTAAATAACTGTAAAACAGAAACAGCCGAGCTATAGTCTATGCTCATTCAGCAGACGACCGCCGAACCGTCTAGCTGACTGCCAAACGCGAAATAAACCGCAAAAATGTTTCTAAAAATATTACTAATAGTTACACTATCGTGCAGTGCAACTTTAGCATACGACGATTATCGATGTAACAAAAAATCAGCTCTATTATTACTGAAACAACCCGCCTACGAATTCTCAATTAAATTACTTCAAAGAGTAACTGAAAATACTGATGCACATTTCGTATTTTCACCTATATCAACATGGATGCAGCTCACAGCTTTAGCAGAAGGAGCGTCTGACAAAACCCTGAGAGAAATATGGCGAGTAACAAAACATCATCGAAATAGATGCTTCCGAAGAAAAATACGCGACATTCTGTTCCAAATGCAAATAGATTTAAAACAAGAAAACAAACGAAAGAGTATTATTGCTATGGACTATTTAATGGCAATTAAAAAGTCTTATATACAGCAAGTTGAGAAGTTATATGGGATTAAGGTTTTACTTTTGGACTTTAATCAAGATAAGAAATCGGCTGAAGAAGTGAACAGTATTGTAGGCAACAGTACAGGAGGGATGATCGACCAAATTGTCTACTATGACGATTTTATTTCCACTCTAATGCTGTTAAGTGATGCAAATTATTTCCGCAGTGCTTGGAGGACACCTTTCAATCACGGATATACAAACACACAACAGTTTTATTCAAGTTCTGGTGTTAAAATCGGTGAAGTGAATATGATGAACCAAAAAGGTTATTTCCATTATTTAGATTTCCCGTTTTTAGGTGCAAAAGTTTTAGAATTACCGTTTTCCAATCGTAGAATATCGATGTTAGTGTTTTTACCTTCTAATAATACGGTAAGAGAACTTTTTTACAGTTTAGAACGTACCAGATTAACTTCAATATTTAATTTCTTTAAAAGAGATGGTGTTAAATTAGTGAATGTTTCTCTACCTAAATTCAAACAGCGTACAGAGGTTGACAATTTACCTGAGCTAATATTTGATATGGGTGTTAAAAGAATATTTGATCCAGATAAGGCGGAATTTAATAGAATAAGTAAATATAAAATGTATGCGTCTTTGATGACTCAGATTAGTTTTATAGATGTAAATGAGGAAGGAGTCACGGCGGGTGTTGAATTTTTAGCTTTTAATGATACTAGTATAGATTTTACTGCTAATAAACCATTTGCGTATGTGATAGTTGATAAAATAACTGAGTTTATATTATACGCGGGAATGTATTCGATGCCTGGCGTATTCTGATGAGAAATATTTACGAATAAAAAATGATCATTCATAATCTAACAGCCCATTAGTGTCCCATTGCAGGGACGGGATCTTTGAGTCACGGAGGAAAACGTGGCCTACTAATACAAGACGTTTCAGTATAGAGGTTTTTTGTCGAGTTTTCCATCTTTTGTTTTCGTAGATATAATTTAATGAGAAGTTTCTTTTAAACGGGTTTTGCGACAGTCGTATAATAAGGTAGAATGGGGAATCCATGTATTCTTATTATATCAGCATAACTACGAAGAAAGATATAGTATAGAAAATGATATAGTATTATTATTATAAAAATCTCAATGGAAACATTTGCGAAGTAGAAACAGTTTTTTTTGTAAACGAAATTCGAATACTGACATTAGCTGTCATTGTAGCTTTTTAAACGTAAATAATTTACATTTCGAAATTCGAATATTTCTCGTAAATGACGTCTGTTTTTTTTTTTCACACATTTTGTTTCCAAGGTTAGTTGCATGCGTTTGTATGAAATAACAAAACGTGTATTAAAATAATGAATGTAATATGAAATGAATAGTAAAAAAAAACTAACTAACTCATATACGCCTCTTAAATTTAATCACTGTTTAGCGAGATTTTTATTACGAAAACCAACCTTATACCAAACAATGTAACAGTCTATGCTAATTAATCAATTGACTAAAATTTAAGAGGCGTTTATGAGTAAGGGGGTAAGTCTTTTTAAATAATTGTCAAACTCATTTAAAGCTATAAGCAAAGATTTTATTTTTAAGTGTTAATAAGTAAATGCTGTTCTGCCATATTTTTTAACATATCAAAGAGATTAATCATTTGCACATAAATATGTATTTAATATAATTATGTACATAATAATATATTTTTTTAGACAACTATATGTATTTTTAATATCAGCCCGTTTATGACCCTCTGCAGGGAAAGACTTCCCTAATTTATAGAAGGAACAAGGGACTAGCAATGCAGGCAGCTATCGAATTTTCCTAGACTTAATTCGACGAAATGTGCTGTCTACGAATAGTGACATCTATTTAGCTGATCTTTCTATATGTAGTTGTATCGTACAAGCGTGTTTCTGTTTGACGTTTCACCCCATTTGTTCCAGTTTGCAATTAGATATTATAATATGGTTACAAATTAATTATCAGAAAGCTAAACATCAACATAAGCTTCTATGAAACGGAAACCATTTTGTATTGTTTATGTCTACAATAAAACAAAGTCTGCACATTAAGATACACAACTGGATGTGAATAAAACAATTTGTTCCAAAGAAATGTCTGTTTATTTGCGAATATCTTAGAAACAAGCTCTGATTCAGATGTCATCATCATCATAATCTTAGAAACAAGCTCTGATTCAGATGTCATCATCATCATAACAGCCCTTTAATGTCCCACTGCAGAGACGGGCCTCCTCCCGTGACGGAGGGATACTTGATTCATTACTTCAGATGTATTTAGAAGAAATTGTTATTTTTTTCCCAGCACTAGGGATTTGGGGAAAAAAATGTAGGTACTATTTATTGTACCCTGTGTCTTGGTCTTTTAGACTAAAAACATAAAATAAGTACATTGTTTTGTGTAGGATGCTAAATAACCGCGCCACTTGACCGTTTTTACTTTATTAATTATTTATTTAAAAATGTAAAAAATATTGTGATAAAAATGGAAAAAAAATAGAATAAGTAATAATAAAATTATGTAAAATAACTCTCTACTAATTCGTCGTTTCTTTTATTATTTAACTATGTTTCTCTACACAATCGAAGCTATGAGCTAAACTTATCACTATCACTGTATAGTAAGTATAATGCCCGATTTACACATCGACAAGTACAGTAGCGAGTTAAGTAGTATTTTAAGATTAAGTTGATTTAAATAGATCTCCATCCTATTTTTTGGCGAGTTAAGTACGAAGTAGCCCCCTCACTTGCGTCTCGACAACTTAACTCGTCAAAAAATAGGATGGAGATCTATTTAAATCAACTTAATCAACAACTTACTACTTAACTCGCTACTGTACTTGTCGATGTGTAAATCGGGTTTTAAACAAAGTTGCTGTCGAAGTCTGTCAGTCCCTATATTATATTACTTAATCTTTAAAAATCCGCTGTAATTCTGTTCCGATGTTATTTAGATTATTTTTTTTAAAAATATGGAATTACTGAGTCGTCAAAAGTAATTGGTATTATATTATTTACTTATTATTTTTTAAAGATAGCTCACGCTTTATATATCATGCCAGATCATCTAAGCTCAGAACCATGATTTATGGATCGCATTTGTATTGGCTTTAAAATCACAAATTCTCCAACATAGGCTTACAACCCGCGACCACGAGCATAAGCCCTCATCATAACCGTTATCCGTGTGGTGACGGAGTAAGAATACAATATGTCACCACCCCATCTCATCCCATGGGTGTCGTAGAAACCGACTAAGGGACTATCTGTGAATATTAACTTTACATAGAAAGAAGGAAAACTTGAAATTAAACCCTATACCAATCCGTCTGGCCAGCGTGGTATTAGTAGGCCAAGTATCCCTCCGTCATGGGAGGAGGCCCGTCCCTGCAGTGGGACATTAATGGGCTGTTATGATTAGCATAAGCCCTGATAGATAACTATAAGAACGTAAGTAGTTATTTATAAAACTTTAAGAGAAAGGTTTATATAAACACAAGTAAGTTACTTTCTCTCTAGTAACCTAGACAAAACTAGTTAGTACTTGAAAGCGGTTCTAATGCCAACATTCATATTCTTTTGTGTTGTACAAGGTCGTGGCATATCATGAATGGCCTCTAAAGGCTAAAGGTGTAGTAATGTCTCCATGTTTTACTCGCTAAATTAACCTGAATGTAGGTTCCTATGACACAAGCAGTAATAGTGTTCATTTGTTGGTCTCTTTTCCCTTTCAACAAAAGAAAAAAATAAACAAAATTCCATAAGTAATTGCTACACATCTTATTTCAGTTAAAATATTAGGTCTCTACCTATGAAATCGCCGTTTTGTATGAAGATTTTATCAGAATTTAGATTTTTCATACTAACGTTTTCTTGGATTTTTAGGTCTAAGTAATTTCGCACATTTAAGCTAGCTGTTGTGTTCTAAACACAGAAAAAAATATATCAGGGAAGAAGTAACTAGTCAATAAATGGGAAAATACGCTGTTTTAAATTGGACCCATGTTCACAGGCTTAATTATTTAAAAAAAATCATAATAAAATAAAAATAATAAAATCATAATCCAAAAAGTCATAATTATTTATTTATTATCTTTTGTTAAATGTTGGTGATATCCTATATTTCTTAAATAATAAAAATAAGTAATTTAAATAATAAATGTTTTTAAAGAATCTATAGGCTAAATAACTAACTAAGACTGCGGAGAAATAAAACGGCAATTTCTTAGGTAAAAAGACCTATTATTTACTTAATAGAAAATACATCTCCCGCACTAGATATTATAGACCGTGTCGTGAGGACTTTTCAAAGATCAATTTAACAGAGATACAAACAACATCTAGAGTTAAGACAAAGGGTTTGTGGATCGCAAATAAATTGTACTGCGAGGGATTCAAAATTTAAACTCACGACCTCTTGCACTGTTTCGGGAATTAATTTTTGAGTTGTATTATGATCAAACCCGTGACCTCAGGCTTAGCATACAGTTACACTGAATACTACGCCATCTGGTCATTATCACATAAAAATAGATTTTACATTATTCCTCGATAGGTAAATATCACACATAGCAGGGTCACACTGACGGATGCATATTGCCAGACATAAAAATATTATTTGATTACGTTAATAAATTTAAATTTAGAATATGTTTAAATAAATAATCTGTGTCCAACAGATGTCAGAATTATTGATTACGTCAATATAAATAGGATTTACAATCATGTTCTAAATTTGAATTTTATTTACTGCCAGCATACTAAATTAATTTGTCTTTGACCGATTAACGTCACTCAATGTTCTAAGTTTAAAATTTATAACGTTTTTTATAAAGACAACTCCCGCACTAAGAATCGAGTTTTTTACTGCACTACTTTTATTCCCTGTATATCGCGGGGACTTTACAAGCATTAGTTTAACGTACACTAAGAACATCTAACATCTCTTGTCGATCACACATACGCTTGTCTGGCGTGGGATTAGAACCCGTGACTTCGTGTACGTCAAACGCGCTCGCTGCTCCACTGAGACAGTTAACAATTTGTTTATGTTTTAACCTACATAAATATAAGTATCTTGGACTTAAAGGCAGAGGAAAAGATTCCTGCCGATCCTTATCAAAGCAGGTCAAGCAAGACAACAGTGTGCCATATTCAGACACCATACGTCTATACCTATACAGTCAAACAATGCCATGTTGTTAGCCAAGCTTAAAATATGTAGGTCAGTCATGCATACACCATTACTTTGTAGTATTATTTGTATAGTTTTATGTCTAGACTATTTTTTGTTATAATAAAATAAGTACCTCATAAAACGCCATCTACTCTCAAACTAAGAAGAACATGTACCGGGTACTTAGGTAATAACGGAAAAGCATATTTTTGTAGTAAATATAAAAACTTTTATTTTTGTACATCAAACAATAAACCATTTTTTCTTTTAAAAGACTAGTCTCACTCTTTATGTTGAATGCATATCTGAGAAGTTATTATTATTAAACACATAGTAACAACGTTTCTTATTCGTCAATAGTAAATGCTGAAGAAATCTGTACTTTACAAAGCTTAGGGCTCTTTCAATTTAGCCGCTTCGTACCATACGGCTGCCATGCGTATTCGGTGCGATTTTCGAATGGCAACGTTCGTTTGTTTTCATGCAAATCTTGCCGTACGGCTGCCCCCCACACTAAAAATACTGCCGTACGGCACGAAACGGCTATAGTGAAAGAGCCCTTAGAGTGTCTTCTTAGGCACTCTTATCAGCGCTTATCACTACAGGATACAGGCTTTTAAGTCCTATTATAGCCCTGTAACCTTCTCCGCTACAGTTACCTTTGCTCATATACCTTTTCACACTACAGGGTGTGGATCATGCAAAAACTAACTAACCAATTTAAACTTAATTAATTTAAGCTACACAAAGAACATCCAAACTCAGAACAATAATGTGTGTCGCACAAATTTCTGGGACTCGAACCTTGTTCACGGTCGTCTAGCAATAATATGTGCACATTTTGTAAAACAGTATCTAAAGTTCTGCCAATCCAAAATTAAATATTTGAATATTAGTTCGGAACCTCTTCTTAATTACAAAGTAATTTTGGTATTCTAATGTCTAGGTAAACGTGCAGATTGTTTAGAAAATTTGACAATGTGTACATATTATTGTCCGTGACTGTACATTTTGTATAAAGTTTTACTTCTGTGTCTATCTATATTATGTCCAGTAACCAATCAGTCCACCACATCAATCATACGATACCAGATACATAATTTATGACTCATACCACCAGATGTTAGATTAACTAATTATATGTTATGTGTTACTATTTCTATTATAGTTTACTATTCATCATACAATACAACGCCATCTAGTCTCAAACTAAGTAGATATTGTACTGTGTCTTATAATCATTCAAACATACTCGTAAGTATCTATTATGGAATACTTAGGTACAAATTTTGACGACCTCTGTGACGTAGTCGGTAAGTATATTACAATAATAATGACTCCTACGCAGAGGTCTCTGGTTCGATTACTGCTGAATGGAAATCTTTGTGTGCATGAACATGATTGTTTGTATTGGTGATTTCTATGTATATTATGTATGTATTTACAAAAAAAAATGCATATAAGTATTTATATCCGTTTTTCTGTTACCCATAACACAAGCAGGTTGCGCTAATGTGCACAAGGTCGCGGTTTTGATTCCCATGCAGGACAGTTCTTTGTGTGATCCACAAATTATTGTCCTGAGTCTGGATGTTCTTTGTGTCCGTTAAATTGATGTTTATAAAATCTCCCCGCGACACAGGGCAGAACACTAGTAAGGAGTTGTCTTTTTAAAAATAAACAAGCTTATTCTTCGTAACCGGACATTTCAACACGTTTTCTAATAATGATTTAAGTATTACAAAGTAATATAATATATAACACGGTTAAACTTACGTGTAATGTTATCATAATATGCTTAGGAATTTATAACTAAAATAATAATGTGACCTCATTACTGTATTTGTAACCTGGACGCATTATAGATTAGGTGCAGAAGTAAAAGTGCGTTCGAACAACGTACAGTTCAAGCAATATTACTTGGGTGTTCCTCGTTGCTTTCCTCCACTTGCCAGAATTTCATTGGCCCGAGTTTTCATTTTCCATAACTTCATTTGTGCTAATATTATTTGACATAATCGACTTTAGCCATAATATTTACTTGCCATAATTCAATTACAGTAGAACCTCGATAACTCAAACCTCGGTAACTCAAAAACCTCTATAACTTAAAAAAATAATATGTTCCCTTCCCTTCAGAGCTCAAAACCTCTATAACTCAAAATTCGCAACCTCGATAAGTCAAATAATACAGAGATTACTATCTTTGTATTGGCCCTCAGTAACTAAAAGAAATGTTTCCACAACCTCTCTATAACATAAAATTGTTTATCAATGAGTCATTTTGAATGAGTGTGCAAAACAAAAGTTTTCGGTATTTATGGCTTGCACGTGTTCACTACATAATTAAATTGAGAACGTAAACAATACATTATGTCACCTATTGTTTGCATCTTCGAAATTCTTTAAAGCTTTGCGGTGGCGGAAAATAGGAACAAGGGGCATACATACACATGTACATACCTACCTCTATACATATTAACCTAAACCCTTGGTAACTAAAAACCTCGATAACTCAAAATATTTTGTGTTTCCCTTGGACTTTTACTTATCGAGGTTCTACTGAGAGACTTAGAGCAATTCAACTTAGATAGGTTACTTTAGGTTTATTCTTTAAGCCACCAAGAAGTAGTCGAGTACCCCGTCGACCTGTTTTTGACGTTATGTCTAATTATGGCAAAAGAAATTCGGGTAAATGAAATTCGGGCAAATGAAATTCGGAATTATTTCACTTTGCCCCACCAAGCGCCCCACTAGAGGGGCAAAGTGGAATGACTATAACTTCGCAGTGGAATCGGCCCCACTAAATACATACCGAGTGGGGCAGTTTCTCTCTACTACCATAAAATTTTGTGGATTCTGCCGCACTAGGGTCGCCACTTTAGCAGAACCCCGAAGAAACTTACAGTAATTTAAAATAGAAGAAGGAAAGAAAGAAAATACATTTATTCCTGCTTCATATAAGGATACAAAGATGATACAGACAATTACAAACAAAACAAAAATAAAAAATATAAAACAAAAATCATGAGAAAGCCACATCTGTGCAGGAATCGGACCCCACTCAGCATAATGCTGCGGCACACCAAGCAGTAATGCTCAGACGCTTACAGCGCTGATTTTCAGTGAGGCCCATTGCATGAGTTCAAATAGTCATACATATTTGATTGACTTCTATACATAACTGTATTGTGGTATTAGTAACCTAGGTTATGACTGTTCATTGAAGGGAAGTGAAACTACATAGGAACAATACAATATTAAATAAATATTTATAGGACATCTTCCCACGGTCTATTAACGTAACTAGACTTAATTGTTCTTTAAATATAATTTAATTTCTTTATTTGAAATTATATTCAATCATCTTGTCCCTTTCCGGTATTTAAAGAAACAATACACTCACATTTACAATAAGGTTCATACTAAATCATTTCAAATCATACTATTATAACGAAAAGAAAACAAAAAAGATTTTTTAGTTTTAAATAATTAAAAACAATTTAAGTAAGTATTTATATATATATTTTTTTTTTATACTAAACACGGCAATATGACTATATCGAACCTGATGGAAAGCGCGAGTACAGTCTACAAATGAAGCCAACGGATAGAAGTCCAAAAACAACTATTGATATATTTGATACTTTCCGGTTATTATAATAAATTTTATGTAAGAAATAAATTATAGTAGTAAACAATTTAAATTCGATCATATTATTATATTATTAACATTTAAATTTCGTTTAATATTATTATACATATAATTGGTTTATTAATATAAATTCATTCAGTTGATTATATAGAGATACCTATTCACTTATTCAAAAATATGCGAATATAACTATACTAATATTATTGTAAAACTAAATAGTTTGTCTTTCCGTGCGTTGACTATACCAATCCGTCTGGCCAGCGTGGTATTAGTAGGCCAAGTATCCCTCCATCACGGGAGGAGGTCCGTCCCTGCAGTGGGACATTAATGGGCTGTTATGATGATGATGATGTATTTATTTATGCGGAGGATCTTATTTACTTTCAAAACAGTGCACAGTCATTATAATATAATAATTATTAACTGGACACAAATTCGGTAGGTAAAGATTTTTTTGGTATTTTTTTATATTTCTATTTTAAAGGTTTAATAATTATAAATACATAGCTAATTTGAGTATTTTTGCTTTCCTTCTTATAGTTTAGTTTAGACAAAGTAATTTACGTATAATTGTTTTTTGCGCTAAAAATAATGATTTTATTCCTTACCGATGTAAAATCTCTAAATGGTTTTAGATTCGACATACTTAGGTAAACTTTTACTTTAAATACCGAATTGCTGTAACATACCAATATTCCACTCCTCCGAATCCTGTGTTCGAAATAAAAACTATTTTATTTTCATTTATTTATTTTATACGACCGCTGCTGTATTAAAAATCATTTTAATAATAAGCAAATTAATACGGGTGCAACCGCGTTGTAAGTACGTGGTAGCTAATAAATTTATTTATTTTTTATTTCATTGAATTTAAATATTGTTAATAAAAGTAACACCTGTATTGTAAAAAAAACAAGATTAATAAATTAATCATAAATAAATGTTTTTATTTTTTTTGTGATCTACTAAAACCAGCTTTTATAGTTGTTTTCAGATCTTATGGGTACGGTGACGTTTAGTATTTGTCATTACTAGAGATGTAGTAACACTAAAATCGTTTTTAAAAATACCGATTCTTTATCTAACCGATATAATTTACAAACAAGAATAAATCAATTATGGGTACAAAATAAGAAACTAATCTTTTTTTAAATATTTATTAATTATGCCGAATCAATGCGTGATTCATCTGATGAACAGCTTGATGAATTACTTGATTCGTCACTTACATGACATAATAAGTGAAAATCTACTGAATTGTCTAATTTGATGTCTGTTCCTCTCACAGTCATGAAGTATTAGATTTTTGTTTTTTCCAATCATCGGCAGTTACGTGGTCACAGGTCACAGGCCTCTTTTAATAATGACATCATCAAGATTTTATCGCTATGACGTACGAATCCCGCCAAAAAAAAACTTGCGGCCTATCCTCGTAAAAACTAATATTGAGTTATAAGACAACTGAAATTATTATATTAATTTCTATGATTATAAAAAATAATAATAATCGATTTAATCTATTTTATAAAAAACCATTCGATTTTAACAATTTTATTGTGTCAATCTATTGAAATTCGTTCCGAATCGCGCATACGATTATAAAATTTATATGTTTATATTTTACATATTAGGGTTGAAGATGGAATATAAACAAATATTTCATATAATTTAATTATATATAAGCGTCTAAATAATATTTTTAATTTTTTATCAGTTCGGATTCATAAATTGATAGCTTTTATTTTTAAATTCTACAAAAGTAAACTAAGTAACATGGAAAAGATCAAATGTCACCGTACCTTTCCTGTCTGATAAAGACTATAGTATCAATATAGGCAAATACAAGAGAATATTTTATCATTTACATAATGAAAATAGAACCATCCTTAAAACAGCATGTCAATTCTCGTTCCTTAAAATCGTTAAAAATTCGGTTAAGTTAACTTTTAGTTGACAAATTGTCACGTCAACATTCACTTTTTGTTGACTAAATTGTTTTTTTTTGTTTGAAATTATGGAATAGCGATCACGTACCTGAATACGATGTGAATTGACTGATAATATGACGATGATAAAAATAATAATCTACTTAGTAAGTCATAATAATAGTATTTCAATATTATAAGACGACCTCTGTGGCGCAGTCGGTACACAGTCGTACATTGAAATACTAGATGTCTCGGGTTTGATTTCCACTCAATGCAAATCTTTGTGTGCATGAACATGATTGTTTGCATTGGTCTGAGTGTTTTCTATGTTTAATATGTACGTATTTACAAAAAAAAAGTTTTTAAGTATGTTTATTCGTTGTCTAGTACCCATAGTACAAGCTTTGCTTAGTTTGGGTGGCTATGTGTGAATGTGTGAGGATTATTATTATTATTATATAATATTAAGGCCTTAGCGGCCTAACTTTAGTTCATTAATATGACTTTTAAGTACCACATCAACTCTAGTCTAGTTTATAGTCTATGCAAATCTCTAATCAAGATACTATAAAATTACAAAGGTAAGTACTAATTATCAGCAAATAAATTATAAAGCTTTATTATTTAGTCTATGGCCGACTAATCGAGTTTCCCGCCCCGGACCCACCGCAATGTGGTTAAGGTTATGATTAAGATAGCGCATAATTACGGACTAGTAGTATTAAGGTCTAGTCACACTAAACAGGGTAGGTGTATATTTTCTAGCGCAGCTGATATGCACTACGCTAGAGGTCGTCAAAGTATCATGTAAAAGAAAGTTAGAAAAACTCTTTCATTCCAACAGAATATACACAGAATACAACAGAAATACAACAATATTTAGCATACTAAAAATAACATAAGGATACGTAACTAATAGTTACAGATAAAAATGAGTGACTCATAAAATTACAGAGGGGTAACAGATGTGTGATGTTTCCGTGTGGTGACGGAGTAAGAATACAATATGTCACCACCCCATCTCATCCCATGGGTGTCGTAAAAACCGACGAAGGGAATAACCGTAACTACTATCTTTACGAAGTAAAAAGAAGGAAAACTTGAAATTAAACCCTATACCAATCCGTCTGGCCAGCGTGGTGTTAGTAGGCCAAGTAACCCTTCGTCACGGGAGGAGGCCCGTCCCTGCAGTGGGACATTAATGGGCTGTTATGATGAACAGATGTACCAACTGCGGTCTCACCTAGGGAAGGATAATAGTTCTTTTGTTACTTTTTACGACACTGTTTGGAATGAGATGCAATGGTCAAAATGTTACGGGTCACCCCCAGACTTGGAAGGAAACTTGGCAAAGTCATCGCTGAAGGAGGCTACCTAGTATAACCTCCTGGGGCCTGGCGTCATATATACAGGGTGTTAGGTACATCGTTTGCCAAATTGAAGTAGCTGATAGAAGAGGTCATTACCCGTCTTTCCTCACTCACCTAGCTGGTTTTAACCTCAACATATTTTAGATATCGATGTAAAGCTATTTTTAAAAGAAAAGCCCAATATTTACCATGAACACTTAAATTTTTAAAAAAATTTCTTCCGTGAGTCCCCATAATTATATTTTGTTTTAAAGTTTAATACTAGGAGCATCAAATAAATTCATAATAGCTCACCAAAAACGTCAACTTTTTGTTTATTGACTTATTATAACTACAGAGACAGGTAAAATTTAAAGATATGATCAACTTCACAGTACAATAAAAAAATAAATAAAAGCGAGAAAGATCTTCCATTTTCTAAAAAAATGCCTTACTTTATCTTCTTTCCATTGGTATACAACATGTTATAAAATAGTAAATAGTTTTTCTACAAAACATGTGTAATACATAATTCGAAGTAAAGAAAACACGTTTGATAAATAAGCTAAGGTAAATTTACTAGCTATAATTGCTATAATTGATTCATTCTAGCGTACTTACCTAGTTACTTTAGCTTTTTTTGACACTGCAGTGGGTCTACCTTATCACATTAAAGTTAATTTTAATATAATAAAAGAAAAAAAATATTCATCATTTACTATAGCGTCAATAATTACGATTAATGCTATGCATCAAACGTGTTTTCTTTACTTCGAATTATGTATTACACATGTTTTGTAGAAAAACTATTTACTATTTTATAACATGTTGTATACCAATGGAAAGAGGATAAAGTAAGGCATTTTTTCAGAAAATGGAAGAACTTTCTCGCTTTTATTTATTTTTTTATTGTACTGTGAAGTTGATCATATCTTTAAATTTTACCTGTCTCTGTAGTTATAATAAGTCAATAAACAAAAAGTTGACGTTTTTGGTGAGCTATTATGAATTTATTTGTTGCTCCTAGTATTAAACTTTAAAACAAAACATAATTATGAGGACACACGGAAGAAATTTTAAAAAAAATTTAAGTGTTCATGGTAAATATTGGGGTTTTCTTTTAAAAATAGCTTTACATCGATATCTAAAATATGTTAAGGTTAAAACCGGCTAGGTGAGTGAGGAAAGACGGGTAATGACCTCTTCTATCAGCTATTTCAATTTGGCAAACGATGTACCAAACACCCTGTATAATACATACCAGAAAATATAAAATACAGTGCCATTTAATGAAATTCGTGTAAACTTTTAATATTTATTTAAACACTAACGTTTAGTAATTTAACACGTTCATTGCCAATCACGCGTTAACGCGTGATTTAACTTGTTGACCAAGTGGCCATTCACGCGATATCGCGTGCCCACTCAGAACAAGTTTCTAAGCGTTCTATGCTAGCGGCCACAGCGAAAGGGCGCTTGATGTTTACGTCGGCCACTAGGGAAGGGATTGAGCAATTGTAAAGTGGGGATGGCCTTGAGCGGCCGTGTTTTGCTTTCACTACTCAGAGCGCACAATAGCGACGTTTGAACTAGACGACGCGACGACTTGACGAAGTTTGTTTACATTTACCGTCATTTTTATAATAACAATAACAAAGTTAGTTGTCTTGCGATTTGAGTATTGTTTATTATTTCTTATAATGAGTGATATACCGGGACCGTCAAAGAGAACTAGTAGAATGCCATATCGTGCAAAGAAACGTCTTAGAAGTGCAGAATTGGAAGATTACTTACAAGAATATTTGATTATACTTATATAAAGACTTTCAGTTCCTCGATATTACTTTATTTTCAAAAGAATTGTTTTTATTAGATATAAGAGATTATAATATCATAATTACTGTGTTACAACGAAACCAAAACTGATTAGTTCCTATGAATGTTGATTTTTACGAATATAAAAGCGTTAATTTTTATAATATATATTTGATTACACTTATATAAAGACTGATTATTAAAGTTTTAATTACTAATTAAGTTTTTTATTGGAAAATATACCTTAATTCCCAAAACTATATATCACGCTATATCGCGTTACCGGCCACTTACGCAATAATTGAATTAGGTATGGCCAACCACGCGAAATAGCGTGATACATAATTAGAGTACATTACTAATTATCTATACTATTTGAAAGTATATAAATACCATAAAAAGTTAGATTGAGTTGTATAAAAACGAAATCTAAAAAAAAAAATTTTGGCCATACCACAAAATTTTTTTTTTCATCGTGGCAATGAACGTGTTAAATAATTATACTTTAATTTAATTCTTATTTAATAAATAATAAATTTAAAAAAAATATTATTCATAATTTTAAAAAAATGTTCTGGGCCCCAGGAGGATAAGCCATATTATAACAATAATATTATGATGTACATCCACCGAGAATATGGAAGTAAAATAACTAATCTCCTGGTTTTAATTGCGCTCGTAAACTGTAACTGATATGCGGTCAGTATGACTCGACCTTTATTCAAGAGAAACGCTATGCGCGCTTTAAAGCCGTTAACTCTAGATAGAAAATTCTTGTAGAGATTATACTTTACTTATGAATTATATTGCTATATTGTACTTTGGCAATATGGCAATATAATTCAATAATTTCTTAAACCCCTACCAAGGATAACCGACGACCTGGTTAGCCGATGGATGAGGGAGGCACAAGATCGCACAAGGTGGCAATATATGTAGGAGGCCTATGATGATGGTGATTGTACTTTCTCAAATCCCTTACAAGGCCTCTTCTCTTCGGCTTTAGACCTCTTTAATAGTAATAAGTAGTCTTTTCCGCTACTATTATAGTAAAGCTACTACTAGTTTACCTAAACCTTGATTAAAGGTAATCAATCAAATGTGTAACCATCAGCATGTCAATTCTCGTTCCTTATAATCGTTAAAAATTCGGTTAAGTCACTTTTAGTTGTCAAATTTTCACTGAACAGGTAAGACAATTTGACAATTAAAAGTTAACTTAACCGAATTTTTAACGATTATAAGGAACGAGAATTGACATGCAGTTTAAAGAAGTGATATTGCGACAGACTGTCTGACTGAATCGTAGATGTTAGTTATGATATCAAGTACAATGTTGTTTGTGTTTACTTCCTGTCCTTTAAGGTTTTTTTACTGATGGGACCTTTAAGTATTGATGTTGTAAGAAAGTTTTTTGTTCTACCAGTAAGAAACATCGACCATGCTGAAGATTATAAAAAAAAAACGGTTTAGCATTTTTAAGTTTCTATCCTTTAAAACTTTTAGTTTAACCGTTTTTTACCACTTTTCATGAAAGATCACTGAAAAGAATTTGTACAACAAGTTTCCTAAAAAAAACGATTCGAAAACCTAGGGAAACAAGGATCCAGCAGTGACGGTCGAATAGGAGGAAGTAGCTGTTTTCTCTTGAAAAAATAAAAACTTTCGCACGATAGACATAGAGTCCTGAGTCACGCACACATTTAAGCCCGATCTACACATCGACAAGTACAACAGTAGCGAGTTAAGTAGTAAGTTGTTGATTAAGTTGATTGAAATAGATCTCCATCCTATTTTTTGGCGAGTTAAGTACGAAGTAGCCCCTTCTCTCGCGTCTCACCAACTTATTACGCTAAAAATTAACGGACAGGAAGAACACATCTAGATTTTTATACAATCATATTTGGATCAGCCTAAGTAAAACATCGAGACTCTTAATTTCTTCTTAAAACTTACTGACATTCGTACGTTTCTTTTCATTTAAAAAGACAATTTTAAAACAAATCATTGTAGTTATTTAGCACGAGGGCAACACACACGTAACATTGTACACCAGCTGTGAGCTAACGCTTTACGTGTTAACATTATAATTATTGTGTACTTAACTACCTTACAACTTGTGTATGTTTATACAAGTGTGACAAACACTTTGACACTCATGTGTTTTGTTATTGTTACCTTTTGTTTGTATTATTCATAGGACAACGCCATCTAGTTTCGAAATTGATAGAAAAGATAATTTAAATTACGATTTCATCATCGTAACAGCCCATTAATATCCCACTGCAGGGACGGGCCTCCTCCCATGGCGGAGGAATACTTGGCCTACTAATACCACACTGGTCAGACGGATTGGTATAGTCTTATAGCTCTTAGGTTTAAAGACTAAAGTCTTTGCTGGAACCCTATCATCATATCATATCAGCTCTAAGGAAGAACCTAAGAGCTGATATGATAATGATATGATTTGTATACTTCATTATTCACCACCCGACTACTTTGTGGGTCTGAATCACAAACATCCTATTATCTATTCGTACTATTAAAGCTACTGTTGCTTTAATACAAAATCAAATCATTTGATCTTACTGATCATGAATGGTAAGCAGTTTATGTCGATATTACTAAGTAGCTAGTCTTAGGGTTTGCACAAACACAAAGTAGTAAATACTTATAGACTTTCATTTTATCTTTACAAAAAACACAATTATTTAATTTTACTAGCCTTTTATTGTTTCACTACAGGGACAGGAATTTCCACAACCACGATAGTATTTTTTATGTTTTTTTTTCAATTGATGTTAGTAGCACAGACGACGTAATGCTTATGAACATCGGCAATGACAGCATGCACAGCCAAGCCGCTGCCTAACCTAGAGATAATCTTGTGTCTATCTAAGTAATTACCTAAGCTAAAGAATTTAGACCTCTGAGTGCTAAGCAATTGAACAGTACTACATAAGTAAAAAATAATAATATGTAAATCTTACGCACCATAAAAGATTGTCTATATTCTACGAAGTTTCTAGAAGATCTATGAATTGCAATAAATAAACATTATTCCACGGCTGGCAATATTTGGAGGCTGCCTGTGTCCAGCAGTAGAGGTTAATTGGCTGATATGATGATGTTGATGACGAAATAAATATTATCTAATGACAGGCCAGCCCTACTTAGAGCCAAAACTAATAAAACAGCTGATGCGTATCGAGGTGCATCAATACTTAGTGAGGTCATTGTCCTATAAGTATTGTGGACTAAAATACCTTTCAATGAGATCATTGTAATGACTTTTATTTTTGTGGACTAAGCACAATACCTTTTTAAATGCTGGGAAAATACGGTAAGGATACAATAAAGCAAAACTTCCCGCCAGGAAAAATAGCGTGCTATGTAACCCAGTCCATACTAAAGGTTTCAGACGTTTGCTGATAAATGCAATAGCACAGATTACTTAAGAGTTAAACGTGCCAATAGTCAGAAAGTAAATGAATATTATAATTATTGGTCACCGATGATTGAGGGATGCCCTGGATCGCACAAGGTGGCAATACTTGGAAGAGGTATGTCCAACAGTGGACGATTTTTAGCTGATCTGAGGTGATGATAATTTATTGGTGTAATAAAATCCCGAAATCCCTCCGTCACCGGAGGAGGCCCATCCCTGCAGTGGGACATTAATGGGCTGTTATGATGATGATGATGATGAAAATCCCGATCTGATGGGTTTTTGGAAGTTCTCTAACCTCAGCAGTGATGCGTTCTGTAACTGTTTATAGCCAATGAATGCCACTGTTTATTTCCGTCAGTTGTTGCGACAACGACTTGCTGATTCCCGAAACCACTCGTCAGGAATACAGAATTTTTGGCCAGCCCAATCCCACTTTAATTTTAGCGACGTTTATTTATTAATAATAATATAATAATTATGTTATCCTGGCAACTGTTTACTGTCACGTAAATCAAAGACATATTTTATTATATGTTTCAATCTTTCAGATTAATAACCGGAACAATAAAAGCTATATAAATGTCTTGTCGTTATTCGCATAAGACCTTCGTGTTACGAAGTCTAAGTAAGTTTAATAGACTTATTGTTATAAATAATCTTCATCATGAAATTCTATATTTCCTACTCCAGGGATGGGTTTCCTCTAGTGAATGGTAGACGAAAATCTTGGTCTTCTAATACCACCATGGCAAAACATAACAAGAAAGATAATACTGTCTGAATAAATAAAGAAAAACTTGTAAGCAGTTTGGCCATCGTGGTTTTGTTAAGCGAATCATCATAACAGCGTTTTAATGTCCTACTGTAAGGACGGGCCTCCTCCCGTGACGGAGGGATACTTGGCCTATTAATACCATGCTGGCCAGTCGGATTGGTATAGGGTTTAATTTCAAGTTTTCCTTCTTTTTATTTCGTAAAGATAATATTCACGGATAGTGTAGTAGTTCCTTAGTCGGTTTTTACGACACCCATGGGATGAGATGGGGTGGTGACATATTGTATTCTTACTCCGTCACCACACGGAGAATATGTTACGCGAATGTTTGGAGATTATTATAGAGCTGTAATGGTGATATGGCGACACCCAGCCAGGAGACGAAAAAATGTGGTACTTAAGTATAATAATTTTGTACTAAAAACAGACAAGTGCAGACTCCAAAGAAATCAAATTGGATGATACCAATGTCAACGAATGATTTACAGAAATAACATTTTTTTTTTGACGAAAACCTAAATTACTAAAGCCAATTTTAATGAAACTTCAATGGAACCAATTCGGAAATAAACTTTAAAAAAAATGTTTAAAAACAAGTATTTATTTTCTTTTGATTTTTCATGCTGTTTTAAAAAACCTTTCATATTAAGAGTTAGGATTTAAAATATCCTCCTTTTCATTTGAAAGTCATTTCAAAATATAGTCATTTTCTTCCGTCACGGACTAAAATTATTACATTATAATATTAACGATCAGCATAATATGAGCCAAAGATTTTATGTTTAAACTATTTATGTTGGACTTCATTAACAAGGATGTCCGTGCCCTGACCTATATCAATGGTTAATTACGCTTTGTAGCTTGTAAAATGATATGATTTATATGTTTATACAACTATAATAAACTACTCTATAAGACTATAAATGACCTACTGAAAGTACAGGCCTTTTGTAGGGATAAAATATGACTTACGAGAAGGATTTATTGTTAGATATTTATATCTTGTTTTACTTTGATGCAGAAAAGCTAGCGGCCTTCTTAAAGGTCGGCAACGCATCTGTGATTCCTCTGGAGTTGCGGGTGTCCTTGGGCGGCGGTGATCACTTACCATCAGGTGACCTGCTGGCTCGTTTGCCTCCCATCATATAAGAATAGACATTATGAGCGATCTGATGAGTCAGCAAACCAATCCTGTACATTACTTTATAAAATGTAATTAAAACATGATTATCATCACTAGCTATTACATGATAGTTTCATTAATTAATTGCTTAGTTAACCCTACTACCGCTATCGTTGGTGATGTAATTTCAGTCATCACTATTTTTATCAAAACCTTGGTTACAAACTACTCTCAATGTTTGCTTATTATACAACATTATAACTAAATCAAACGCCATTTGCAAAAAAAATATTACACGGGCGAGAATCGAATAAGCGACTTTTGCCTACTTTAACCAGTCATCCGTAGTCATCTTAACACCCTATTAATGTCCCACTGCAGGGACGGGCCTCCTCCCGTGACGGAGCGATACTTGGCCTACCAATACCACGCTGGCTAGACGGATTGGTATAGGGTTTAATTTCAAGTTTTCCTTCTTTTTATTTCGTAAAGATAATATTCATGGATAGTGCCTTAGACGGTTGTTACGACACCCGTGGGATGAGATAGGGTGGCGGCATATTGTATTCTTACTCCGTCACTACACGGAGGATTCGTAGTCATATAACAACTTAAAAGGTTTTTTTACCTTTCAAAATGCGTGGGAATCGAACCCGGCACGGCAGCCGCTTGCGCTACTGTTGCGCCACCGAGGCGTAAATAAATATTCCTCACACTTTCACACAACGCCATTTAGTCCCAAACTAAGCAGAGCTTGTACTATGGGTACTAGACAACGGATAAACATAGGTACTTATATACTTAATTTTGTAAATACATACACGTTATACATAGAAACACCCAGACCAAATGTCATGTTCGTGCACACAAAGATTTGCATTGAGCGGGAATCGAACCCGAGATCATGTTATATAACCAGTACACCATAGAGGTCGTAAACGTAACACACAGAACACTTATACTCAAAGGACGTAACATAATAATAAGATTTCAGATGACTCTATTAGGTTAAGCAACGTTAAATTAGGGCCTCATTACATAATATTTGACAAACAAAAGAGGTTGATAATGTTATCAGTAACCTTTTTAAGCCTCATTACTAATAGGTAGATAGTTCCATTACCTTGACATGATTTGTTTTTTAAAACCTATTACGAAATAGATTATTTTCCAGATTTTTTTTTAATAAAAGGTAACTCAATACAGATTAACTGACTCGGTGGACTAATGCGCTCATAGAAACTGTATGAAATAATATTTCGCACTGTGCCGGAACTGTGACTACACTGGTGTGTGTAAATCAGCCTTAAGAGAAAGATTGATTATTAGAATTAGGTATTATTAAAATTATATAAAGGACTTACACAATTCAATCTCTATAGCTACGTTTATGTTGAACCATAATGAGCAGATCAAGCATAAATACAAATTGAAAACAGTCTATTGATTGAAGATATTCAGTCCGTGTGGTGACGGAGTAAGAATAAGTACAATAATAATGTCACCACCCTATCTCGCTACGTTCTCAGAATATTACATTCGCAAAATATTACTTGTACAATAAATCAGATCGTAAAAACCGACTAAGGGACTATCTGTGATTATTGTCTTTACAAAATAAAAGAAGGCAATCTTAAAATTAAACCCTACACCAATCCGTCTGGCCAGCGTGGTATTAGTAGGCTAAGCATCTATCCGTCACGGGAGGAGGCCCGTCCCTGCAGTGGGACATTAATGGACTGTTATTAATTTACAGCCGGGATCTTTTCCTTTCTAGAATCGCCGATAGCCTGTGCCGTAAAGTCAAGCAAAATAATGGTATTAGGCATGCCACGTTAATCTACCGTTTAATGTTTATGCAATGATATAAAAAAAGTTATTATATAAGACGATTTGCACTAAAGGAATTTGCGAGAAACGTGTGAACGGACGTGGGAATAAAAACAATATTTAAAGAATCAAATAATATATTTTTTTAAATAAAGAATTACTTACAGAAAAAATAATTATGTATTTACTTACTTAAATACTTAAATAAATATTATTTATTTTTAAAGGAGTCTTTTCGCACGATTTGGCTGAGATTGCTTCGTGCGAATCGTCCATTGATAAATTAGCGTATTAAATCCCTATTGTTCATACCATTAATAAATTTTATACATAAAGGTATGAAATAACAAAACCTATAATTTATTTTTAAACTCGAACACTGCAGTTTATTATTTGCTATGCAAATATTCCTTTGTTTCGCTCTAGTGTGAATAAAGGTTTAAATTTATAGTGCTATAAAATTAAAACGTGTTCTGCATTTATAATTTAGAGTTACATCATTGGCATGTGTATAGGAAGCTTTATCATAATATCGGTCCCCTCTGCAAGGATACCCCTCGTATATAATACTAACTGACCCGTGCCAACTTCGTTAGGCGGCGAAAAAAAATTGTCCCTTTTTTAAACATATTTCATTACTGCTCCACTCCTATTAGTCATAGCGTGATACTATATAGCCTATGACACTCCCCGATAAATTGACTATTCAACACAGAAAGAATTTTTACAATCGGTTCATTAGATCCAGAGATTACCCCCTACAACGTCACAAACACACAAATTACCTATAGATAAATATGAAAGCTGGCATTTGATCCAACGCAGGCAGAATATTTTTTAAAGAAAACTTCTCATTAGAGATTGGGCCTTGTCCCGCGAGGACTTTTAAAGACATAAAGGAGAATGAGCAATTTCGTCCCATGTGTTGTAACACTTATCTTCCTATATCAATTGAAAAGTCTGAGTGAGTGCTATGTTATATTGTATATCTCGTGCAGGGAAACTGTTGGGCTTCAACTCTGGGGAAGCGCATGCGACTCTAATGTTACTATCATACAAAAGCTCCAAAATGGTCAGAATCCTCAGAAATATAGCCAACTCACCATCATTATCATCATATCAGCCAATCGACGTCCGCTGCTGGACATAGGCCTCCTCCAAGTATTGCCACCTTGTACGTTCCTGTGCCTCCTTCATCCATCGGCTTCTCGCCGTCCTGACTAGGTCGTCGGTCCACCGTGTGAGGGGTCTCCCCACCCTGCGCTTTCCAGTACGCGGTCGCCATTCCAGAACCTTTCTGCCCCAAACGGCTGTCGGTTCTCCGCGCTATGTGCCCTGCCCACCGTCACTTTAACCGGGCAATCCTGAGCGCTATGTCGGTTTGGTTCTCCTGCGGATCTCTTTATTTCTGATTCGATCACGCAGGGAAACTCCCAACAAAGTTCTCTCCTTTGCCCTCTGAGTGACCATGAGCCTTCTAAGATTGCCCATAGTTAGCGACCACGTCTCTGATTCATAAGTGATCACTGGCAACACGCACTGGTCGAAGAGCTTTGTTTTCAGACATTTTGGCAATGTGGACGAGAAGATACGTTTGAGCTTCCCGAACGCAGCCCAACCGGGTTGGACAACCATGGTTTGTAACAAATGCTGAAATACACAATACCCTCTACAGGTGTACACAGTCAAGAAGGGCATCAGACTACTGGCTCAAAAGTACAAAAACCGACTAAGGAACCACCCCAACGACCTGTCAACTGGGCTAATTGATATCAGTTATCCCAAACGCCTCAAGCGATACGATATCCAAGACCCTGGAGTCCAGATATTGAGAAGGGTGCTATCACTGGGAAGCACCTTTGACAAGACATTGGTCGCTCAACAAATCCGCTTATAGTCAAGGACTGATTGCAGATACGATTAGAATTTTTTTTTATAGAATCTTCAGTTAAAAACATAAATAAAATAAATATTTAGTGGTTTCAAAACGTTTATTTTGTACTTCAGTGTTACCAACGTCGAAATATAACTTTTTTTTCATTGTACAATATGGCACTTAGGTCCTATTATCACATAACAACATTGCACCCTGATAATAATTTTCTTGTGATGATAAATCACGAATGATATCATTTTCAATATTTAAAACTAAATAACTTTACTTAATCTAGATAATAATAGGTATACTTATTTAGTGGCGAAGCAATCTTTTATACTACTTTCTACTATCCTACTAATATTATAAATGCGAAAGTTTGTGAGGTTATATGGATGGATGGATGTTTGTTACTCTTTCACGCAAAAACTACTAAAAGAAAAAAAAAATGAATATTGGTATTTTAGGGTGAAGAATAACATTTAAGTTACATATACAACACGGCTGAAGCCGCAGGCATCAACTAGTTTTTAAAGATAAAGGTTTAAATTTAGTTAAAAATAAAATTTAAAATAAAAAAACTTATATTTAATTTACATAAATTCTAGTAACAAGACAGAAAATGCACTTACATAATACACATACCTGTTTTACTTTTTTAAATATTGTTACAAAAAATAATTTATTATTGCAAAGGCAAATTTGTATCATACGCATACCATTAAAAGGATATTTAGGGATGGAAAAAGAAAGGAAAGTGAATAGAGGAACGAGGAGTTATATGCACCAAGTTGGTAATAAGATAGACAACCTTACTTTTGAAGCATCAAATTACTTTAAAATGCATGAATTCTAAAATGCTCGTGTTTATATTATAAAGTAATTATAATAGCAACCTCTATCGCTTGTATCAAACTGTGCAACTTTCAGTAAAGGATATGAAGTTGTGTAATGTTAACAAGAGATGTAGCTGTTAACAGAATATCTGACAGCTGTTTCAATGTCTTTTACTTTACTCGGTAATTATAAGACCGCATTCAACCTTAAATACACATTATGTATTATGTTTTTCAATTAGTTAAATTTTGCATTCGAAAAAAAACGGCCGTTTTTGTTTATAATGCAATATTTTTCTTTCTTCTATAATGCCTTTTCTCAAGACTCCGTTACCAACATTTTGCATTATTGATCCTATTTGCGAATTATGATTTTTCTATTGGCGGCGCTAGTGAGCCACGTAAAGGCCCTTACTTATGGCCAGTCTGATTAATTTGCGTGTAGCATAGTACATAATCATTGGAAAGCAAATATAATTATAAGTATAGGTACAGCGATGACACACGCCATGTATAACGATGTCCTAGGTTCGCACTCCGATATAATGACGAATTGTTCGTTCCATAGTGAATCGTTGTTTCTTAATGGTACTTCTAGTACTACCTGTAAAAGAAAGGTAAAGTTAGTTAGTATTGAAATCACTATACTTAATGATTATTTGTGTTTCTACAAATCCCCGCAAAACAGGGATAGATCACTAGTGTAGTACCTAGTTGTTTAAGAAAACTAATATAAAAAATGAAAGAAAAGACATGCCGACATTTTGTGGTCCTTTAGTAACACTATGTCATTGTGTAAGTATATCATACACTCGCTTGTTTAATTGTTTCCATAAATTATATTAATAGCATTGTTTTTTTAAATCCTTTATGCTCCTTCGGTACTCTACCTTTTTTAGGGCGACAATAAAGCCAACACTAACGCAGTGCTCGTCTGACATCATAAAACAATTTCGTTTGCCAAGGTTTGATTCTAGTTTGATGCAAATCTTTATGTGCATAAACATAAATGTAATAATAATGTCGGTGCGGGTAGGCCCCGGAAAACATATGTAGGCCAGATAGGTTACATATTGGAGAAGGGCCAAATAAAGGGCACTCGTAACTGACGCGCATTGTATGACTCGCTTAATGAATATGGACGAGGCCCAATCTGTTTGCCAGTATCGTGACAAGTGGCGTTCTGTCGTCTCTGCCTGCCCCGGACGGGATAAGGCGCGAGTTTATGTAAGTATGTAAACATACATGTAAATATTTACAACAAAAAATGTATATTAGTACGTTGTTTCTTCGTCTAGTACCCCATAGTTCCCTCACCTATAAGTGAAGGAATTCCAAGATTTGGGATTTCCTACCATCAAAGTAGAAGCAACTAGTTATAATGAAAGCTGTACCTTTTGACTGGTAAATATATCAAGCGGCAGATCACATCGTTCAGTACTGTTGGTGCATTCTCTCAGGGTAGTCCTCGCCACATCGTACCTCGTCTTTTGAAGGTCGAACCTTGCTCTTATGAAGTTGACGTTTACTTCGTTCTCTGATGAAAATACGAAGAAGTAATAGCCGTTTGATGGTACCCTGGAAAGCAGAAAACAAATGCAAATAAGTAAATATTAAATTACATATACATACATAACAGCCCATTAATGTCCTATTGCAGGGACGGGCCTCCTCCCGTGACGGAGGGATACTACTTGGCCTACTAATACCACGCTGGCCAGACGAATTGCTATAGGGTTTAATTTCAAGTTTTTCTTTTTTTTATTACGTAAAGATAACATTAATTTACGGATAGTCCTTAGTCGGTTTTTACGCCACCCATGGGATGAGATGGGGTAGTGACATATTGTTTACTCCGTCACCACAGGGAATACAATATTAAATGTAATTTTTTAATTTTTTAGGAAGTCAACGGTCTGTCTTAGGAACCGCGTCATGTCTCTCGAATACGGTGACACGGGAACTTTTACAGACATGAAATTATCGGACACAGAGAATATCCAAATTCAAGACCATTATTTGGATCACACAAATAATTGTCTTGCTTGAGATTAGAACCTCGTATCTACAACATTGTCCGTGTGGTGACGGTGTAAGAATACAATATGTCACTGGGGTATCTCATCCCATGGGTGTCGTAGAAACCGACTAAGGGACTAACCGTAAATATTATCTTTACGAAGTAAAAAGAAGGAAAACTTGAAATTAAACCCTATACCAATCCGTCTGGTCAGCGTGGTATTAGTAGGCCAAATATCCCTCCGTCACGGGAGGAGGCCCGTCCCTGCAGTGGGACATTAATGGGCTGTTATAATGATGATGATCTACAACATGTACATTAACATTAAATGTGGTGATTGCGTAGAATTAATAACACAACCCTATCTCCCCACACAGTAAACTAAAAGTCGACTTAGCAAAGAGCGCAGTCAGATTCCTACCAAAGCCAAAAAGAGAAAACTTATCATGAAACCCTATACCAACATTACCAACCCGTCTGCCATGGGTCGTATTCGTAGGCCAAGCTTGCTTCTGCAACTGTAGTTGATTCATCTCTGCAGCGGGTTATAACAGAGGAGATTCGATCCCATGAGCTTCGCACTTCACACAACCACTTCGCCATCGATGCAGTAAAAAAAAAGTCCGTGTTTTGAAGCACCTACCGATAAGTTAGTGCATTAGCCTTCGCAGCAGTAAAAGACCGTCCTTCCGTAGCATTAGGAACACAAGAACTATGAGGAGTCAACGGCAGGTTCAGTATTAATCCCTCACATTCTAGCAGTGCTTCTTCACTGCTGGAGAATGATGACCAGAACTCGGAGTTACTCATGTCCAGTGGTGTGGTCTCGTTTACTGTCTCGTGGTGTTCTGCGTAACCGTCTGGGTGTAGGTCCTGGAAGGTATTGAGGATATTTTGTTAGTAATTTCATTAACGCAGGGGTGATTGAATGCACTGGGTTTCATCTAAGGGTGTCATTTTGGATGAGGTGTTATTAACCCATTTCATTTACAGGGTGCAGTGAAAGATTAAGGGACGTTTACTTAACAGTCAATACTTAGTTATCATAAGCAAAGTAAGAAAACTTGACGTAAGACATCGGGTCAGCGTGATATTAATAGACCAAGTTACTTAGTGCACAGGGTGCCTGACTTACGAGGTGACTTGGAATCCATGCAAGATCATTATTTTTGTGCCAATTATCCTACTCAATATGTGCAAAAAAAGTGGTTACCTCTTCAGCTGCATAGTCTCTCGCTTCATCATCTTCGTTGAATGATTTCTCAAGTTCTATTTGTCCGAGCATCGATTCTCTCTTAGCACGAGCTTGCTGCATGGCATCGTGGCGTTTTTCTGAGTAAAGAGTTAAAAAATCATTAACCATGTAGTACATAGCGCATTGAACTGACAGCTGTTGGGGCAGAAACATTCTGGAATGGCGGCCACATATCGAAAACCACACGGTGGAGAGACGTCTTAGTTAGTGCGGCGGGAAACTGATAGATGAGAAAGACACATGACCGCGTAAATTGGAAATATGTGCAAGAAGTCTATGTCTAGCAGTGGACATCAATTGGATGATATGATTATGTAGTAGCCCATAAGATTTCTACAAGAAGTTCTAGGTTAGAGTAGGGTATTATTGGGCATTCTGTACCACTTTCGTCCAGTCGCTCCGCGAAACAAGTTTCGCTCTCGCTCAGGACTCGTGGTCCAAAATGCCCAATAATATAAATTTAATATAACCAGCGACGTGTGGCTTCGAAACTTCAATAAATAACTAACGCCTAATATATTCACGTGAGCAATAACAATGACGACATTATAGCTAAGACATCAACAACTGGCACTTTAAAAATTACCAACAACCAGTATTTTTAATTTTAGTGTGTTTGTGTCATTATAGACAGAATTAATAAAAATATATTGTGAGGAGGATAATAGGATGGTAAAATTTGTTCCAGTACTTAAAAGAAGTTGAGTAGATTTAAGATCGATTAGTATTTATAAAGATTAACAATCTTTAAACTTGATCATTATTAATTAAGCTGTAATATGTATATAACATGAAATTTGTCAAACAACCACAATCTTTGCAATTAAATATAATTTGCAATGATTCTTGTAAGACTGAATCACGTCATGGAAAATTATTACCTAATACCATACGATGCATTATTTGCGGACCATCAAACTGTGGCAAAACAAACTTGTTAATTGGTCTACTTCTACATGAAAATGGATTAAACTTTCAAAACATCTACATATATTCAAAAACTTTACTTCAACCAAAATATGTGTTTTTAGAAAAGGTTTTACAGCAAGTACCATGTATATCATTACAAAAATTTCAAGGAAATGAAGAAGTGTTAAAAGTTGAGGATGCGAAACCAAACTCTATAATTATTTTTGATGACGTGGCGTGTGAGAATCAAAATAATATGCGTGATTACTTTGCTATGGGTAGACACAAATACATCGATTGTTTTTACCTAAATCAAACATACAGTAAAATCCCAAAACAATTAGTAAGAGATAATGCTAACCTGATAGTACTTTTTAAACAAGATGACATTAATTTAAGACATGTTTATGATGAACATGTTAATACCGATATGACTTGGTTTGAATTCCGTGAAATGTGTTCCAGGATATGGAGTGAACCCTTCAACTATGTTGTAATTAATAAAGATTGTTCTAAAAATAATGGATGCTATAGAACTAAATTTGATACCTTTGTAATCTTTGATTAAAATTTCGAATATTTAAGGTTGTCATCTTTGTATTATTATTATTCTGTATACGACTTTCAACCGATAACAAGCATGGAAAAATCATTAAAAAGACAAATTGTTGATGCTGCAGAAGCTGTAAAGAGAAAAGTACGGAACATGCGAGATATTGAGATTAGCAATAAACAAGCATTGGAATCAGTTTTCAAGCCTGTAACAGAATCTCTCAACCTGCTTTCCAACGCTAATAATCAAATCGAAGGTCCATTGAATAAACAAACTATGCAGAATGAAAATCCAAAAAGTAAAGATGACAGTGATGAATCTGACAATGACAGTGAAAGTTCTTTTCAATCATTGGTTGATGATGTTAATATTAAAGAGCACGACACTTCATCCTGGTCGTTATCTTCAGAAGCCCTACGAGACATCCCGTTTGGCGTTCGAGTAGATCAAGGGAAATTTATGTTAGGGTCTGCTAATATAACAGTTGGTGATGAATTTATTGTAGTATCTGGTTGTAAATATCGTAATACACCTGGTTTGAAACAATTGTTATTAAAAAAGAATGTAGATTTAAGCGTAGTTACAGAGAGTGACATGCAAAATTATAAATCGATGTTGCTTGATACAAATGCACATCGTAGAGATTTCGAACCAAATAAACCAATAAAAAGTAATAAGGGAATGAAATATTTACAAGTTATTAAACCGCTTTTCTCACTACAAAGTACAATTCCTGGTAAGCAATCTAAAGGTAAAGGAATGTCAATGAAAAAAATGTGGAGACAAAATGTGGATTACATTTATTGGGATGATCCAAACGAATTGGTTGATAGATTAAAGTTGTTAATAGCATCTCGAGATGCTGGCAATACAGGATTAGATAATGAAATTATCTCTATTATTGAGGAATTACGTGAAAATAAAATTATTAATAAATAAAAGTTGTTTGTATAGAATGTTCATTTTATTTCCAACCTTACAGTACAACACACTTAACATGAATGTAGACAAATTCGGTCATTATATTCATAAACGAATGCGTTTATCTGAGTTATTCGAGATTAATAATAACGCTTTGTATAAATCTGAAAACGGTGATTTTGATTTGAAAGCATCACGGCTAAGAGGAATTAGACTGCCTGAGGAAGCTGATGATGTGGTAAATAAGGAATACGTAGATAAAATTAAATCAGAAATATTACAAGAAGTTAATAAATCGCTACACGTTCAAAGTATTTTAAATACAAAGTTTACAAATACTTTGCTTCATTTAGAAGACAAATTTTATACAAAAACCACTGTGGACAAGTTAATTCAATCAATAAAATCATAATGACAAAGCAACAAATTGTTAATGAAATACACAAAGCAGCACGAAAAAACTTTCTTCGACGACCTGTAATATTGAAAGGAATCGATGATTTATGGCAAGCTGATCTGATAGATATGCAGACTTTGAGAAAAAGTAATAAAGGATATAATTATATTTTATTAGTGATTGATTGCTTTTCTAAATACGCTTGGGCTGAACCATTGAAATCTAAAAATATGACCGATGTTACACATGCTTTTGAAGAAATATTACGTAGTAGCCCTCGCAGACCAATCAACTTACAAACTGATTCTGGGAAAGAGTTTTATAATACAACTTTCAAAAACCTTATGAAGAGGTTTAATATTAACCACTACTCTACTTTTTCTACTAAGAAAGCTTCAATTGTAGAGAGATTAATAAAAACGATAAAAAATAAACTATACAAATGTTTTAGTTTAAATGGAAACTATAATTGGTTAGGATCGATATTGACAAATATATTGAAGACATATAACAATACAAATCATCGTACTATTCAATGCAGACCTTCCAATGTGAATAAATTAAATGAGTTATTAATAAAAAATAAAATTAGTAAATCACATAAACATTTATCTATTCGGTCTAAACCTAAATTTAAAGTTGGTGATAATGTACGCATTAGTAAATACAAACATATCTTTGAAAAGGGCTATACTCCAAATTGGTCTACTGAGCTGTTTATTATAAAAAAGATCAATAAAACCATACCAACAACATATTACATAGAAGATCAGCGAAAACAACCAATATTAGGTACGTTTTACGAACAAGAACTCCAAAAATCTCATCATCCTGGTGTGTATTTGATTGAAAAAGTATTGAAAAGAAAAGGAACGAAATTATTCGTGAAATGGCTGGGATTAAGCAATGATGACAACAGTTGGATTGATAAAACTGCAATAACAGATTGAAATACAAATTATATAACCACATTCATTACATATTTATTATTTACTTTGCTTTAAGCAATGCAAGGAGGTGGACTGCTTAACACTATTATTGATAATCTACCGTTTGAACTTCACCTGCCTGGTTACAACTATTGCGGACCAGGAACAAAACTCAAAAAAAGGTTACTCCGAGGTGATCGAGGTGTAAATAAGCTAGACGAAGCTTGTATGCAACACGATATTGCATACGATAACCATAAAGACTTACCCAATAGACATAAAGCTGACTTACAACTACTAGATATGGCTAAAAAAAGACTTAAATCTAAAGACGCAAGAAAAGGAGAAAAACTTAGTTCCTGGTTAGTGAGCAAAGTTATGAAAGCTAAATTAAAATCTGGTGGTGGCGTTAAGGCGTTTAATAGTTTTATATCAAAAATTAAATCTGTGGTTAAGAAATTGAAACCCAAAAACAGTAAAACATTAATAAACACTGCATACTCAGTTGCAAAGAAACTATTTCCATGCACTCCAAATATTCGAATACCACGAGTTATACCAATACCCAAAACTGGGGGAATTCTACCTTTAATTCCAATTTTTGCTGGTTTATCAGCTTTAGGCTCTTTAGCTGGTGGCGCAGCAGGTATAGCCAAAACGGTGAACGAATATAAAGCAGCCCAGAAGAATTTACAAGAAACAGAGCGACATAACAGATCTATGGAGACATTAGCCCTAGGCAAGGGTCTATACATAAAACAACATAAAAATGGCAAAGGATTATATATAAAATCTCCAAAAAACTGAATTGGAAGCTACCTAATCGACCTTTAACTAATTTGGATATTGAAAAACATGCACGAGACATCCCTCACTTTCGAGGAGTCTACATGAAGGATCAGTTACCAATTTCACCAAAACGGATTGAGTGTGGTATAGTGAACTTGGATGATGCAAAAAACGAAGGAACACATTGGGTAGCTTATGTTAAAGTAAATAATTACTGTGAATATTTTGACAGCTTTGGTGATTTAAAACCCCCCAGGGAATTAATAAAGTATTTTAAAAATTATAATGTTTTTTATAACTATACAAGATATCAGAAATTTAATACTGTAAATTGTGGACACTTATGTTTAAAATATTTACGGAATTATTGGAATAAAAACTTATAAATGTAATGCGTTTTTTTTATTTGAATCATTTTCAAGATGTCGCTCACTTTGTCGATAACTGGAAACTCGTCAGAATTATCTGTGTACTATACTAACACACTACAATTATCTGGACAGTATGAGTGTGCTTTGTTGCATTTCTCAACATTTAACTCTATTCCAAACATTGACAAAAGCAATAATAAGTTATATTATGGCTCCGATGAAGTTATTGAAATACCGGAAGGCACTTACGAATTACAAGACATTGGCGATTATTTAAAATCTGAAGTAAAGGATGCTTTATTTAAATTACAGTGCAATAACAACACATTAAAAACTTGTATATACTGCACAAAAAATGTAAATTTTAATAAGGAAGACTCTATTCACAGTTTATTAGGGTTTAAGAAGCAGATCTTGGAAGCAAATAAATGGTATGAGTCAGAGTATCCTGTCAACATTCTATCTACAACCGTGATCAGGATTGAATGTGATATTGTTAGTGGCTCGTACATAAATGGAGAACCCAGTCACATTGTGCACGAATTCGCGCTCAACGTCCCACCCGGATACAGAATTATTGAAATCCCAACAAACGTGATATATTTTCCAATAAATCAAAACAATATTAGCTCCATACATATAAGACTATTAAATATAAATAACCACTTAATAAATTTACGTGGTGAAGAAGTGCAACTGTATTTACATCTAAGAAGCAAAAATGATTAACTACAATAAATATACACAGACAGAAAAAGGAAATATCAGTTCTACTCGAGCTTTCAACACGATACGAGCTTACTCTAAAACGAAAATTAAATTAACTAAAGACAATAAAGCATTCCTTAAAGCGATTGGACTGCTAAAATGAATATCTTAGATGTTTTATCTGCTCCAACTTATGACAACACCGTTGAAGGTATTGAGTTTCACTCTTACAAGCCGTACATAACAACTTTCAACAGAAACGATGAAATCCGCATCCCTATCAACCAACAAGACCTGTATATATTACCATCAGCAAGCACCTTGTATTTGGAAGGATCAGTTATCGTTAGCAAAAGTACATCGAAGGATCCTGTTAATACTGTTCATTTTACGAACAATGGGTTACTTTACTTGTTCCAAGATATAAGATATGAATTAAATGGAGTGGAAATTGATAAAATAAAAAATGCTGGTGTTACTACTACCATGAAATCTTTAATATCAATGAATGAAAGTGAGTCAAAGATATCCAATGCATGGGGATGGAATGTTGAGGGTATAAAGAATATTAACGGAGGTAGATTTTCTGCTTCTATACCACTTTGCAATATCCTAGGTTTTGCAGAAGACTTCAAAAAAGTCGTGATTAATAGTAGACACGAACTGATATTGTTACGAAGCAATACCAACCTGAACGCTGTAAAACTTAACACAGGAGAAATCATAGAAGATGTTGTTATAAACAAAATTGTATGGCGCGTACCGCACGTCAAAGTATCAGATAAAGAAAAAATAAATTTGCTAAAAGTGTTAGAAAAAGACAGACCGCTCCAGATGATTTTCAGAAATTGGGATCTATATGAATATCCAGCTTTACCAAAAACTACAAAACATACTTGGTCTATCAAAACTTCGTCACAAATTGAAAAGCCTAGATATGTAATCATTGGTCTACAAACAGACAGGAAAAACAATGCAAGTTCTGACATGTCTCAGTTCGATCATTGTCATATTCGTGATATTAGAGTGTACCTAAATTCAACCTACTTTCCATATGAAAATCTAAACATAAGTTTTGCTAATAATAAAGTTGCTTTATTATATGAACAATACACTAGATTTCAACAGTCGTATTACGGATGTCGGTCGCAACCGTTATTAAGTGAGAAACAATTTAAAGACTTGGCACCGCTTTTCATTATCGACTGTTCCAGGCAAGCAGATAATCTAAAGACAGGTCCTGTTGTGGACGTGAGAGTGGAAATTGAAAGCGATTCGGATATACCAGATCAAACTGCAGCATATTGTCTCATTCTGAACGATTGTATAATTGAATATAAACCACTGAGTAACACAGTGAAGAAAATATCATGAATCCAGATACGATTATAGTAGATGTTCAAGGATTTAAAGACCTATATAATAATTTCATTATTAAGGAATTAGCTTTGGTCACTCATGATTATACTCAAACATTTTTAATTAAACCTCCATACTTGTTTAATCAGCTAACAAGCGATGAAAAGAAGCAAACTAAATGGATAGAAAAAAACAGAGGTATCTATTGGAATGAAGGATTCATCGACTACAGAGAATTCCATCGCATAATCGTACCGTATTTGGAAAATAAATCTATTATTGTAAAAGGTTTGGAGAAAGTGAAGTGGGTTATGCAACTGTGTGAGAATTGTAATGTGATGACACTAGATGATGAACAGTGTCCTAATTTATCATTATTGCATAAAAAATACTGTTATGGAACTACTAAATTAAATTGTGTTAAACATTTGAAGCATTGTGCGCTTAAAAATGTGTTATGTCTAAAAATGTATTTGAATTGGTGATAAAATGTGTCTGTCGATCAAATGTTATTTATAAAATTAGGAAAATATTATCATGAGGTGTTTTTTGAAAATAAAATATCATAGTACAACTTATACAAAATGTATTTTAATTTAAAAACCCTAAATAGTTTAAAAAGTATTAGTCATCGATTGAGGAATAAATGAAATCACTTAACTGTACAGCATATTTTGCTTATGTTGAGTCTGTGTTACGATATGGGTTACTTTTATGGGGAAATGGTACAGATATAAATAAAGTATTTTTAGCCCAAAAACGGTGTATACGAGCAATTTCTAGGTAGTAGCGCTCAGTGAAGATGAGTGACTAAACTTTCTATTTTGCATAAAAAATACTGTGATAGTAATTTCAATTGTATTAAGCACAAAGCATGTGAATTTCAAAAAATGTTATGTACTTATATAAAAATATATGTTATTTTTTGGAGTAGGTAATAAATAAAAAGCTTTATAACTTACAAAATATTTTATTGTTTTATTTTTAAACCTAAAAATACATCAATTTAATATTAGTTACAAACCTTAAAAATAAACAGAAAAAAGGAACATCTAGTTTAATATTAGAAATCAGTATCAATTAATGATTTTGATATTTTCTTAACTAATAATTCTGTCTCGTCCATGACACTATCCATAGCGTCCTTAACTATATATTGTGCACTTAAAACAACGTTCTCACTGTCACTGTCAACATCGCTTGTTTGAACATCACTATTACACAGATCTATGACTGAAATCTTTATTAACTTTATCCCTTTTCTCTGCAGTCGACTCATTACGAATGATTTTGTGGGAATTTGTTTTTTTGGTGTTTCTCTGCATCGTTGCGTAGGTTTCTTTTTCTTTATACTTTGTTTGCTATTTACAACAGGATCTGATTCATTTCGAAGCATCTCATAGTATTCTTGGAGGGGGTCCTGAGCGTATTGGCTCAACACGATCTCGGAGTCAGAAACCTAGAACAATTTAAAAAAATAAATTAACAATCAGGCTCATCAGAATCATACAAATAATAAAATGTTTTTTTAATAATAAGATACTTACAGTCGACATAATGAAGACGTAGACTTGATGTACGTACAAGTTCTCGAGCTAAAGACTTATTGGTAAATGATGAATAAATTAAATATCAAAAACAACATATTTAAGTTACGAAATAATTATACAAGTTTGGTCACGTTGAACACAAAAATGTTAGCTAAGCATTTGTTGTTAAGGCTGAGAACACTTATATTTGCACCGCGGCTACACCTGTGTTATAATTAAACATGACTAGTTTCATGATTTTATAGGTTTCCTTGATAAATTGACTTAAACTTACAAAATAATTCTTGTGAAATTATGACGTTCACACAAACATACAAACAAACTCAGCAACCACAAAATATTACTATAGATTAAAAAAATAGAGGAAAGTGGGACAAAAGTAGGGTTCATTAGTTGAAAATAATTATGGGTGTAATAATTTCAAAATAAACATAGTTTTTACATGTCATCATTACTAAAATAAGTAATTGAAATGAAATTGATAAGCAAAACATTAATTTATGTCAAGTACGGAACCTTACTCATAAATTGTGAAGCACTAATTTTGTGAAATAATTGCAATAACAAAATAAATTCTAAAAACCAACACATAAATCTCCAGCTACTTGGAAATTAAATTTAATATCTACTCATGTTACATTTGTGCATGTTTGTTAATAAAATGTGAAATTGATACCTACTATACTTACGCAACATTATGCACACTTGATTTATATTGATATGATATTATTATGCTTTAATTTAATAATGTTTTTTTAATAAATATATTCATGTAATTATTATATGATTAAAAGCAGGTAACAACAGGATAAAACATAAATAAAACAAATATGAATAAAACAAATACGATTTATTTAGAATTGATCATATTATTATTTTATTTTCAACAAAATCTCTTTATAAAATAAACTTTACAATATTGTACAGGGTATTTCTTAAAACTATATTTTCTATTATTATTTTAACGAATAACAAAATTTTAGCTCCTCTTAGTTATCTTGTTTTCAACTATAAATCAGTATTGTTATCTTCCCCTTTAAAACTTATCTACTTCTTACGAGCCTGAAAAATTAATTAATATTTTATTTAACAGCTTGGATAGACTTGTAAAATATGTATTTTACATAATAGCTGCAAACTGCAGTCCAAACTAAAATATTTCAATGTTATTTTAACGTTACCTTAGTTATTATCCACAACGAATCTGTCTCCGACTTTTACTGTCTTTATAAGATTTTATATTTTTAATACGTAGATTAATCGATATAGGTAGTAAGTACGCTTTCTTCAAAAGTGTCTAAGTATTCAAAACAGCACCATTGTTTATTTACTTGGAAGGTATCAGTATTCTGAAAATAAAAAATGTTATCAAATAAATATATAAATCTTTAAAATAAATATAATAAACCATAAAAATATATAAGTAATATTAAAATATTTACCTTGTGACATTGAAAGCAGTTTTATCCAATTAGTTTTATAATTTATTTAATTGAATAATTAACACAATAATTATAAATTATTTTATATTAATATAGTATAAGTTTTTAATAAAAGTAGGTATTGCTTTTTTGTCTATATGGCGGCACGCTACTGATTAACATAATACCTTGTATGTAACAAGATATTTTTGTTTTTCCGTTTATAAAATTTACGAAAACAAAAGTTTCACGTTGCAATTGCGTCATTTCAACACTTTTAATGTAAGCAATTTTAAGCAGGGCTAACAAACATCATGCTTCCTAATATTATTTTATTCCATGATAATATTACATAATGAACAATGCTAAATCGAATTATATTATCATATTGTTATATCCTATCACAAAAACTGATATTAAATACTTAAGTTAAGTAATGTATTGTGGGGAATAAGATGTTTATGGTAACTTTATTTTTATGAAATGGTCACTAATTTACAATAATGTAATTTGTAACAGTTATTAAAAAGAAAAAAAACATACTAACATTTTAACCCTAACCTTAATCGTCATGATAGATATTTGATATGATCGGTTTTTTTTGTAATATTTTAATTTAAATGTACTTTATAATAATTATTATTATTGTAGTTATTTTAACCAAATTTAATAAAACAACATTTTAGTTAAATATCATGCCCACATGTTGGGTAGCCCTGAACCGTTTTGCAGCGGTGAAATTGCGTCATTTCAACACTTTTAATGTAAGCAATTTTAAGCAGGGCTAACAAACATCATGCTTCCTAATATTATTTTATTCCATGATAATATTACATAATGAACAATGCTAAATCGAATTATATTATCATATTGTTATATCCTATCATAAAAACTGATATTAAATACTTAAGTTAAGTAATGTATTGTGGGGAATAAGATGTTTATGGTAACTTTATTTTTATGAAATGGTCACTAATTTACAATAATGTAATTTGTAACAGTTATTAAAAAGAAAAAAAACCTACTAACATTTTTAACCCTAACCTTAATCGTCATGATAGATATTTGATATGATCGGTTTTTTTTGTAATATTTTAATTTAAATGTACTTTATAATAATTATTATTATTGTAGTTATTTTAACCAAATTTAATAAAACAACATTTTAGTTAAATATCACGCCCACATGTTGGATAGCCCTGAACCGTTTTGCAGCGGTGACAATTACAGTCGATTACGAAACTTTAACTACGTCTTCACTTTTCAAACAAGTATAATACTTACAACTAAAAAAGTCAATAATCTGTCTATTTTCTTTGTTGATTATATCAATTTTAAATTATGATACTTTATTACCAATTGTGAGTTATAAGCTTCAACGAACTCGTTAATATTATTTATCATCCAGTGAAGTCACACTGAAAGTAGTGCAAGAATAACTCAGTCTCTCCAATATTGAAGTAAGGGACCCTCACCATATATAATGTAAGTGTTTATATTTAAATTTAATTATTTTAGATTTTTTTCTATTAATATTATTTAATTATGATTTCCACAGTTTAGTTTATTTGTGCGTGCTCTATGCACAAAGCTTTATGCAGTTAATTAATTATGATTTTTATTTTTTCATGTTTATAATAGTTACTTATTCTTTAATTTAACTATTATCTTTTGTTACTCTAAGAATGGTGACAGCAATTTGTTTATTTTATCCGAGCAATTTAGATACAAGCAATCCATGAGATTGATCATAATTTCCACACTTACTTTGTTTCTGAGTGCCCCCCAAATACAATTGATTAACCATTAAATTAATGTTTTTTTATTTTTTGCAGGTCAGAGTTTGAATGTGATCAATACTTCGATAAAAGCGATGAAAATAATGTCGTACCAAACCGTAAACACTCCAATATTTCGATCAAACGCAGAACTACTTCAAAGAAAAAATCACCAGTCTGTACCAGGTAATTATATTATGTTACTTATCTATAATACGCAGTTTATGTAACAGTGTACATACGTCTAACTAACAGGTTTTCAGTTTTAAGCATAATAATGTGTTCATTATTATGCTTAAAACTGAAAACCTGTCTCTTAATTTACTCTACCAAACTTTACTAGTGCAGTGGGTTCTAAACCGATATAGACAGCCATTATGTTTCATTACTGAATTAATAATTAATTAATTTTATTTATGTATTTATCTAAGGTACACTATTTACAAACTAACAATAGATTTAAAAATAATCATTAATTCGATGTGATATCCCTTTATAAAACAATTGTAGTGTTGTTGCAACAATTGTATTTGACCTATCTTCAAATGCAAATGTTGTATTATACCTACATAAAGAGGTAAGGATGAACTAAAACTAAGTATTATTTGTTTCAGAAAAATAGCCAAGTCTACGGATATATTTAGCATCAGTCATGGTCAAGCAGAGAAAAGTATGAATTCACCGCCCGAACTGTTATCGTTCTTCGCGAACAAGGTGGCAAATGGCAACGAGCGTCGCACGACCAACACCAAAGGCGATTTCTACATCGATCTTAAAGTTTATCACGCGGCTGACGCTCGTGAAACCGAATCTCAAGAGCCCTGGAAGAAGGCATTGGTGAGAATAAAATTCCATACAGACGATGACTCAACCCAGTGGCGCAAACTTCAAGCTTTCGTGTCATCCGCTGATGCGCTATTCGATAAGCCACCTACATTTAGTATGTATTAAGTAATTGTGTTATTAATAAAGACTTGTCTAGTTTATTGTGTTTTTCATGCAAATGTTAGCCACCCAACAGAAATGTTGGTTGCATTGTTAGCCACCCGACAGAAATGTTGGTTGCATTGTTAGTCACACAACAGAAATGTTGTTTGCAATGATAAAGTCGATTGATAACTGTATTGATCGCATCTCACACCTAAATGTTAGCCACCCGACAGAAATGTTGGTTGCATTGTTAGTCACACAACAGAAATGTTGTTTGCAATAATAAAACCGATTGATAACTGTATTGATCGCATCTCACATCCAAATGTTAGCCACCCGATAGAAATGTTGGTTGCATTGTTAGTCACACAACAGAAATGTTGTTTGCAATGATAAAGTCGATTGATAACTGTATTGATCGCATCTCACATCCAAATGTTAGCCACCCGACAGAAATGTTGGTTGCATTGTTAGTCACACAACAGAAACGTTGTATGCAATGATAAAGTCGATTGATTACTCTATTAATCGCATCTCACACCTAAATGTTAGCCACCCGACAGAAATGTTGGTTGCATTGTTAGTCACACAACAGAAATGTTGTTTGCAATAATAAAACCGATTGATAACTGTATTGATCGCATCTCACACCCGACAGAAATGTTGGTTGTAATTGTAAGTCACACAACAGAAATGTTGTTTGCAATTGATAAAGTCGATCGATAACTGCATTGATCGCATCTCACATACAAATGTTAGCCACCCGACAGAAATGTTGGTTGCAATTAATAACGAAAAGTTATAATGATGATCATGAATAGATACAGCTTGCTGTTCGAACTTGCAAAAAACGTAAGGTTGCATTGCATAACGATGTAATCGCTGGTTATATCGAATTTATATTATTGGGCATTCTGGGTCACGAGTCCTGAGCGAGAGCGAAACTTGTTTCGCGGAGCGACTGGACGAAAGTGGTACAGAATGCCCAATAATACCCTACTGGTTAGTATCACAAATAGTGCAATACTTTTAGAAACACCGTACTATGTTCCAATGATACTTACTTTGCCTTTCCGACCTGTTCTTTTCTTCATCAATAGCTTCGACGAGCACTTTCCTCAGTCTATCCAACTCCTCCCCACTCCCTGTTACTACTGACATTATCTCTGATGTGTCCAAAAGGGATTTCTGAAAAAGTGTAATTAAAATAATTAGATTGTTATAGTTTTATTTGCCTGGTGTGAGGCGTAGATTCCGCTTAAATGATAAGCTACGTAATTAACTAAACCTAGGTGGTTTCTAGGACTTACGAATACGCTTAGGAAATGGACATTTATAGGCCAATGTGGTCATGGTTTCGGAGCTGATCTTATTAGCCGATCATAAAGTTAACAAAATATTTCAATATTAAACCTCTAAGACTAGTCTTGCTAAAACTTATCACGAGATAGACTGGAGAAACGACTTCCAAACTGAACTTCGACAAACTTTTTACGACAACATTTTACTTCGACATAATAAAACTTCGATACATCTTAATTTCGACATTATTTTAGTACGAAACAACTGAACTTTGACACAGCGTTTCTTGACATGACTTTACTAAGAAACAATGTGAGTTCTGGAGAAACATGGAATTTCTGAATCTTCACCATGAATTTGCAACAATAAAAGACCTCTGCGAGTGCATGGATAACTTTGCAATCTGAGATGATATTTTTTTTTTATGTAATAGGAGGCAAACGAGCCAGCAGGTCACCTGATGGTAAGTGATCACCGCCGCCCAGGGACACCACCCGCAACACCAGAGGAATCACAGATGCGTTGCCGACCTTTAAAAAGGGAGTACGTTTGTTTCTTAAAACAATATGAACCACCTCTTGTTAAGTTTTTCTTGCTGTCTCATTAAGAATCGACATAACATATAATTTTACCTATAAAGCTTAGGTATAACTAGAAAAATCCGAAAAGAAGAAAGACAATAGAAAAAATTGGTACTCGATGCGGGCTCGAACCCGCGTCTCTGGACTATACGCGTCCAGCGCCATGACCACTAGGCCAACCGAGTAACCGTCTCGACTACCAAATTTAACCATTGCTAGAACTCAACTGTACAACGCCATCTAGGCGCGACAGCCGTAAAAAACATATTACCAAATATACGTTTACTGCCTTATAGGCCTTCTTGTTTCTACGCAGGTACTAAAAATCAATAAATTTCTTAAAACTTACCTTTTCGTGATATTCCACACCCATAGTATCATGAAGTTTGATCAGTACTCTTTTGCCTTTGTCACCTAAACCTTGTAATCTCTTAAGTACATCTTCAAACACCTCCTTAGAGTTAGCCTCTTCTTCTGAACCCTGCAAAAAAATCAAAGAAATAAATGATTTGTTGTTCTGTATTATTAAAAACTATAATGTTTTCAGATCTTTGCCCTTAGTGAAAGCTAGATTCTGTTGTAGCTTTTGGACCTGTCAAATCTGATTTTTTTATAAAGTGCAGATTCTTTTAGACCCAATCCACCCTCCTTTGACCCCGGCGGGCAAGTGTGTTGAATAACCCATGGAGTTCCTTAGACACATATTGGTAAGTATAGGGGCGAAGAGCGAACTCAATCAAAGTCTGGGAGTGAACAACTCTAATATGATATATACATATAACATATGATATGTTTAATGGTTCAAATTCAACGTAAGGCAATTATTTGTGAAAACCAATTGAGATTGCTCTATTCTTGGAGGTATTTTGTGCCCTTTCGTTTAATATATGAACATCCAGACTCAAGTACAATAATTTGTGGACAGTGAAAACAATTTGTCCTACTTAAGATTCGGGACAATCAGCAAATTGACCTATTTAATAACACCTACATTTATCAAAACCTAAGATAAAAGATGACAATAATTTAGTTTTCAATGCAGATCTTTATCCACGTATAAAGTCTGAGTAATAAAATAAAGGCGACACATTGTATTCACATAACACTCGATTCTTATAATATCGAATAATTAACACAAATACACTTATAGATAAGAAAAATTCCACTAAAGACGATATAAGACTGACACTATTTACTCTCTTATCAGTCTTAGTTCAACAGGATAAAAATAATAATTGCATTATGTTATGATGATATAAAAATGTCGCTATCATTATGATCATCAGAATTACTGACACTTTTTCTTAGTTTGTTTTTACATTTACAATTCATTTGTTTTAAGTTTAACTTTGCTTACAAAATGAATTTGAACAAATATGTTTGCTAAAGCTTTTGTTTTTTTTGTAAGACGCAAACAAAAGACGACTAAGGAAGAGGTAACAATGAAAAGCAACGAAAGAAACTCTTTCAAACGTGATTAGTGTAGGCCAAGTAGTAAAGTTAGAATCTATTTCGAATCAATTTTATTTCCTTGATAGTTTAGTTTAACGGATCCCAACGACCCTAAAGATTTTAAAAAAAAGCCAATTACGTTCTCTAATAACTATATAATATTAAATAAAGTCGCTTTCTAGAGAAAGCGATCCCTATTCCTTTGCATAATTCTTTAAAACTACGCAACAGATTTCAATGCGGTTTTTTTTATAGATGAAGTGATTCAAGAGGAAGTTTTATATGTATAACACTTGCATAATATAGTAGATAAACCCATATAAATTTAGACATTTCTAATGTAAGCTGTACTTAAACGTTGGTAAACCAATACATTCTGTAGTAGGTGCCCGTGCAGAGCCGGGGCAAGTCGCTAGTTATTTCTAAAATGACAATAGAACGAAGACTTGACATAAAGCCCTGTGCTAATAATTATAAGTCTTCCTTGAGTGGTTTTAATTGGTTTAATATAGTCCCCGTCCCTGCACTAGATTAGAACATAAACGTGCAACTATGATATTTTATAGTATTTATTACAATAGTTTACTTACATTTGTTATATGGTCAGTATCAATTTCTTTGGTTTCTCTAGCCTCTTTTGATTCCATTACTTCCCTAAGTTGTATATTCATAGGCTTTACTTCTTCTATTTTAATATTTGTAGGCTTTTTATTGATTTCAGTTGTTATAGTACTGTTTACTTTATCTAATTTTGTACTTTTCTTAATTAATTTATCAGTGATATTTAAATTATTGCCTATATTGTTAGGTTTAACTTTATCTGTATTCGTAACATTATTATTATCGAACGTACTATTAACTTTCTGATAAGTTTCTTCAACTTTTGACTCGTTACTTGCATTTGTCGATTTGTTGACAGTTTCAACGTTATTTCCATCAAGATCTGAAAAAGTAAACGCACGTTGTATTAAACTAAATATAACTGTTTTTCTAAAAAGTGTAACAGCTTGGATAAAGTCAACAAGGATGAAAAAGGTCTTGTTCAACATAAGTAATTAAAGCAATCTCCTGAAATTAGGCTTCTTTAACAGCCCTTCAAAATTCCCGTCGTATACAACGCCCGCTGGCCAAACTAACTGGTCTATGCCTGGCAAAGAAAAGCTTTGGTTTGTTTTGAGTTTACATTCTCTTGGTTTGTTATTAAGCTTCATTATCACACATGGGTGTCGTAAAAACCGACTAAGGGACTATCCGTAAATATTATCTTTACGAAATAAAAAGAAGGAAAACTTGAAATAAAACCCTATACCAATCCGTCTGGCCAGCGTGGTATTAGTAGGCCAAGTATTCCACCATCACGGGAGGAGGCCCGTCCCTGCAGTGGGCTGTTATGATGATGACAGGACGAGAAGGGATGGGTAACATTTTGTATTCTTAGTTTGTTCGTAGTCGTATTTGTTACTTAAATCAAACTGGCCATCTTTTGACCTCGTTTCGTAGCTGGACCTTGCTAAGTTTCAAGACCATTGTTATCTACTAAAACGACCTCACATAAGTCATTGACCCTTTACAAGGTACGATTCTGTTATCTAAATAAGAACTAACAAAAGTTACTATTATGTACTTGATTACGCCATCTAAAGGTGCTATTCACTAGACGCGTTTTGGTGTATGGTCGAAGTTTAAATGCAATGCAATTTTTTGCAGTTACTTTACATTAAAATACTACCTTTCTGAGCATTTGTGTCTATTATAGAAACAAAATTATTTACATGGTTATGATATAATCTTAAGGTACCATCTCACATGCAATTTCGCGCTCAAAGACGTATGTAATTGAATTTCTATCTTTCTGAGTATTTGCGTGTACTTATTCTTACATTACAGAATTAGACTTCGAAAGCATTAAACAGTAGGTAGTTAATTAGTTTCCACAATTGTTTCATTTAGACATTTTTAATTACAAACAGCGTGTAGTTATACAAAAACATAGGTCCAAGAAAATCATTTGAAGATCACACAAATAATTTTTAAGGCTGATATTTACATTACAATCTGTAAATACAAATGCTCGAACCTGTAACGCTACAGGTAAACGCTCACAGTGAAATAGTACCCTTACACGCAAAAAAATACAGAACATAGTAAACGCGAATTATATTGAGCTCTTTACTTATCTAGATAACAAATATTATATAGTTAAATTGTTTTATCACCCATCAATAAAATGGATATGATAAATATGTGTGGCGTGAGATAAATGTTGATTATGTCGAATTTGTCTTAGATCACAAATATCATAAGATTATGAGAACGATTATTGTTATCCATGCTTAGAACATGACTTATTGCTTTTTCTGTAAGGTAGAGTTAAAAGGGGCTAAGTATAGCTCCTTGAGTGATCCCATATTTCTTTATCCTATCTCCATAGGCCGATAGAAGCTTGTGTTATGATACCAAGCTTTCTACGATAGCCTTATGCCAAGGATTTTTTCTGTAAGGTAGAGTTAAAAGGGGCTAAGTATAGCTCCTTGAGTGATCCCATATTTCTTTATCCTATCTCCATAGGCCGATAGAAGCTTGTGTTATGATACCAAGCTTTCTACGACAGCCTTATACCAAGAATTTTTTCTTTACCTGAGATAGGTATTTCTGGTAATTAATTGTCCCTCAGTCGCTTGTTTCGTAATGAGATTCCCATCTCATCACATACAAAGCACCTTTAGTGAAGCCCTGATTTCTTAGTACGTTACCTATGAAACTATGAATAAGGGATCATTTGACGCAATTATTATTAGAGACTTTTCTGTATTCTTGTCTTTAGTTATAATTTAACTTCAGTTTAATACTCTAGTTATAAACTTAAAAATCCGGCGACACAGAGCTTAAACCCCAATGCGGTGGAATTCAGTTCAAAAACTAAAAATAATCTTACTTTGAAAATAAAAATGCTGTTTTTCATCAATGTTGACATTCGGGTCTCTGTGCCGGTGCGCAGCTGGGAGTGACACGATTGTTTTAGGTGGTTTGTAATTCTTTGCGTGTAAAGTCTTCGCTGCTTCGCGAAGAGCGTGCAGTCTATCCAGTATTTCACGTAGTTCCTATGAAAAAGATATTATTTACTCACTTAGAATCAAGACAAGATATTTAGTTATAAGGACATACAGTATTTCCACAACACTTTGTTCTGTCGTGGTACAAAACGGTTCACTTAAGTGGACATTTTAAAATCCATGCAAGACAAAGCAGTGAAATAGAAAAATCCTTGTCTGGTTTTTAACTTTAAAACTTTCCCGTTTCATTTTTTAATTATTATTTTCACGGGAAGTTAACACTAATACTTAGTTAAACATTTGAGTCTTGTTGTTATTTGTGTTTGCTTAAGTCATCCTCGATCCGATTACCAAAGAATTTGGTTTGACTTTTGTTTTGCAATAATTATCGGTAAATTCCTGTCCAAGTTCCGCATATAAAAAAGTAAGCAAAGAATAGCGAAATTGAAGAGTTAGATTAGTTACCTTAGGATCGTGATCAGGATCATCATCCATGCCGTTACCCTTCTGATTTTCTGGCTGTGAAGAGTTTGCTGCGTTCGTTGGATCGTGGAAACTAACTCCCGCTTTCTGACGTCGCATTGCGTCTATAAATTACACTTAATGTAAATAGAAACTACAGAGAAAGAGGTACACCGTGCACGAGCAAAAACATTTTTGTGCTAGTATCTGTTTAATTTAGACAACGTGTTTCTTAATATCCATTATTGTCCTCCTGCGTTGACACACCTGATTTCCTCATACAGTATACTCATCATAATTATAAGCTGATGTAAGTCCATTACTGGATATGTGAGGCTCCGCCATTTATTGGTTTCCCGACGTCCTAACTAGGTAGACGGCCCACCATGTGAGCGGTCGTACCACACTTTATGTACACAATAAAGTCGTTTCCACATAATTATATAAATCGTTTTAAAGTTATTACCTGGTTGATTAGCTTCCTCTTTATTCAAATTCTTTATCTTCTCGTCCAACAAAGTTTGACTTAGCAGGCCCAGTTTGAAAGCCTCATATAATTCTTCCACTTCCTCTGAAGAGTCGTCTCCGATGTAAGCGCACTCCTGAAGGTGCTTGTAACCCTTTATCATTATTAATGATGCTCCGGGGTGTCTGTATAAAAACAATACTATTTTAGTTGGGTTATAAAATGTGCTATGTTTGCAATACGCGGATGATGTGCTAATATATAATTCACTTTTTTTAAAAAGGTTTTTGATAAATTCACAGATCCCACGATTTACTCGTATATTATTCTGACAAATCAATTTTTATACTTTGGTTTAAAGACTACTTCCGCCCTAGGAATCGGAATAGACGTCTGCGTCGCGAGTATGTTTACAGACTAGAAATTAACGGACACATACATCCAGGCTCAAAATAATCATCTTGCGTGGGATTCGAAACCACAGTTCACGTCAGCCACATTCATTACTGCTTTGCTATCAAGGAAGTTAAAAAAAATTCTTTTGAACTAAATTTGAAAACGTTTGGTTCTAAATCAAACTTACGTACCTAACACAAGTAGACACTGTAACCGAAGATCCTTTAAGCAGGTAGAATCCCCAATACTCCTTCATATCGTCCCCAAGTTCTAGTTCCCTCGTCATGGACACTGGCACTAAGTCCTGGCTTAGTTCTGGAGGTCCAGGTACTACGAACGCATTAAATGTTGCGTTTGAACGTACTACTTGTCTCTGAAAAGCAAGATTACTTAATTACGAATTTGTTTTTTTGTGTAACAATCAAATCTTAATAAAAACTAGAGGTTTAAGCATTTATATGGGATATTGAGGTCCCAGCCCGGCCAAGTAAGACTGCGCGAACTAAATGATCTATAAACAGGCTCTACTTATTTTAAGGCTATAACGACGTGACGTGAAATTATTTAAATATCCTAAACTCTCCAAACTATTTTCAACTTCCTTAAAATGGACCGTGATCTAAAAGCATTGTAAAGGCAAAGCTAAAGTAAGCTTTAATATTTTGCAATAAAGATTAAATTTCTTCTTATATTTGCAATAAAAGCAAAGACATGATAACAATTATCTTGAATTTCTTATCTTTACAGTTAGACTTATTGAGGAGTTTAAATTCGATAAAACAATAAAAAAAAAGTGTTTTGCATCTTAAATTATGATGCATTACGTCACTCACAACAATCTTTTATACTTACGATTTATTCCAGATGAGATGGTAGGTAGTTACACAGAAACCTATGTAGAACGATCCGATGAAAACTTGGTTTGGTTTTATTGTGTTGCTCTACTTTCATACATATATCTTTATACCATACTCATTTGTTCCAAACGCTACGCACCTGCTTTTCTAAATCATAAGTAGGTATGGTATGCGCCAACTAACTCAATCGACCTAAAGTTAGCTATCAGAAAACTTCGCACATAACAGAAACAAATGAAACACCCGCTCCCCTTCCCTCCTGCCATTTAGTTCGAAAACGGATATCTCATTTGCAACAACTTCAGACCGGCCAAGTTATTTAGCGAGTACTGTACTTCTAGTACTCTTTTGTCGGAATAAAATACGAGCACACGTAACCCCGTCAGCGCCACCTATCCCCGAGAATGCGCAATAGGCATTCAGGTGAATCTTTGTCCAACAGTGGACGTCCTTCAACGATGATTATGACAATAGTGTTTATATGAAATGTTACACACCTACCTGGCACCATGTGGTGGATATCTTACTATCTATCAGTCTCATGTCAGTCATGCTCATCGGGTACATTTGGCCGGAGAACACGCGGTATCTGGAACAATAACAAAATATGATTTAAATGCTCCATCATCATTATCAGCTTGTTAATGTCCCACTGCAGGGACGGGCCTCCTCCCGTGACGGAGGGATACTCATATATTAGTAGTTCAAATTATGTTCCATACTAAGAACTGATTTGGTTTTAAATTGCTTGAACTGGGTCGGACTGAACCCGGAAAGCGGAGGACCGTGTTGGGAGAGTCTATGAGCAGTAGGTGGACAAGGATGGGCTAATTTATATTATGTTTTTTTTTTAAATCCTTTGAGATGACAGCCTCTATTTATTTATTCGTCTCGCATTTTTTTTTAATTTAATTATTTACGTAACCTTTTTAACTTCTCACTCTTTATTTAGGTATTCATCTTCGTATCAGCGTATAGACGCCCACTGCTGGACACAGGCCTCCTCCAAACGTTTCCACCCTGCGCGGTCCTGTGCCTCCCTCATCCATCGGCTTATTATTATTTAGGTATACATATTATTTTAAGTACAATGTATTATTTATTTATCAATATTTTATCGCATTGGTCATGAACTATGAACATTTCAACTATTGTAATCCAAACAGTGTCTCAGCAATCGATTATGGGGAACGAGACAATGTAAATAATGTAAGTATTTTATATTAGGTACTTTGTTATGTAATATAAACAATGTAAATGACTAAACAAAATGAAAAAGCTAATTACAAATTGCAATTGATCTATGGTACGTTATTGATGTTTAAGAGGGTCCTTCTAAGACAGTGCATGATCCCTAGTTATTAGTTATTGTCTCAAGAATAAAGGATCAAAACCATAACTCAAATCAGAATACCTTGAAATTGCTATATTACAGTTCAAAAATCATTAAAAATAAAATGAAATTCAAGAAATAGAATAAAATGAGTGAAAAAATAAAATGAGTAATTTGATTTCGAGTTTATTAAGTTAAGGTCCATCCTCACCAACCAGCCCGCCTCGGCTCGCCTCGGAACGATTTTTATAATCTTTAAACGAAATTAAATCTTGTATACAGTGTTTGAAGTTTATATAACCGTAGTCAAGGGTAAACACAGCTGGTGACATGCCGCGCCACGCGACCGTCTCCGTCCGGATGCTGCGTACGGCTACCGGTTCAAATTCCGCCGAATGCGCTCGTCTGCATTCAAGGCTTAAAACTATGAAACTAAATAGAAGCGAAGGACGCGGTCGAATGCGGCGAAAGCCGACCCCGTCCGCCCGGATTCAGCCGCATTCGACCGGCTTCCGCTCCATCCGATTCTGGCCGATGCGGGCCGTTTGGTGAGGATAGACCTTTAGAATTTAACTCATTGTTTTTTCATGTTCAAAAATGTAATATTCGAAAAATTCAAAAAACTCAGACTAATGGTAAAGGGGATACCTCTCACAAAGAAAGGGATGGATGCATACACCCTATGGTAGGAGCACGTAAAGAGTAGGTCCATATTTGGAGGAGGCCTAGGTCCAGCAATGGACGATTATTAGCTGATCTGATATGACGAATGGTGATAGACATCTGTTGTATGTAAAGTACCTACTTAGTACTATACGTCATGTCTATTTCTCACACGTGTGTTGGTACTTAAGTTGTAGTACATATTGAACGACACAGTTTGTTTGTAGTAAATAATACGATACAGACGTAATCTTATCAATAATTACTCAAGTTTTGCAAAGAGGAAATTTTTTCTTTGAAATATTTATTGTGACTACATAGTGTCACCTCCCCATCTCAATCCCGTTGATTGAAAGGAAGTTCACAAACATTACAAATATTCTTGATATAAAGAAGGCAAATGTGCTTGTCCTATTAAATCTAATATCATTGGGGTTGAGCAGTCAGCTTAACTATTAAAAGAATAGTCATTTGTTTAGAGAATTGTTACATCAGGTTTTTAAAAACAGACTTTCCGCTTTAATGATCGAACGAAACTCATCCGTAAAACAAAGTTCGATCTGCAGATAGCTAGTTTTCATTAGCAGCTAGATTCTAGAACTATGAGACCTAACATTTTGATTTTTTTTACATGGTATGTCATAACAACATACCAAAAAATCAAAATGTAGGTCACATAGTTCTAGAATAACACAAGTCAACTACTTATCTAGCTTCTAATGAAAACTAGCTATCTGCAGATCGAACTTTTTTTTACGGATGAGTCGAATGCTGTGTCTTTTGCAAACATCAATTATGATCAACCAGTCTCAGACTAATCGAGAAGATTACTCATTTATTTTGCACAAAATACATGCGTATTTCTCACCTGACCTAATTAAAACAACCTCCAGTCACCGCTTAAGTGTCTTATCAACAATTATCAATGAATTATCTTCAGTAGTTTATGTAGTGTTGTTATTACGCCTGTAGACTACTTGAGGTTAAGTGGTGGTCGGTAACCTACGAGTACATTGTGTCTCTTTATACAACTTGCACTTAATACACTTTGGTAAGTAAATAATTTTATGACTATCATCCATTGCTTTTCTCCGTGTGGTGACGGAGTAAGAATACAATATGTCACCACTCCATCTCATTCCATGGGTGTCGTAAAAACCGACTGAGAGACTATCCGTGAATATTAACTTGAAATTAAACCCTATACCAATCCGTCTGGCCAGGGTGGTATAAGTAGGCTAAGTATCCCTCCGTTACGGAAGGAGGCCCGTCCCTGCAGTGGGACATTAATGGCTGTTAGGAGGGGAAAATCCATTGCTTTAATTCCTGGTCTTTATTCACGCTTACCATCAAGTTCGATGAGTTGATACCTAATCATTTAAATAAAACAGAATTGCTTTGATGGCTCTCAGTTTCAAATACTACGTAGTCACAAGACCTCCTTCTGTGACGAGATACTTGGCCTACTGATACTACGCAGGCTAGACAGATTGGCATAGGGTTTAATTTCAAGTTTTCCTTCTTTTTATTTCGTTAAGATAATATTTACGAATAGTCCCTCAGTCGGTTTGTACGACACCCATGGGATAAGATGGGTTGGTGACATATTGAATTCTTACTCCGTCACCACACGGAGTTGACTGTTAGGTAAGTGCATAGTCGTGAAAATACCGGCACAGGTAATTTTTTCAAATAAAAATAAAAAACAAAACTAAAAAGCTACATACCTTAAATATAATGGTATAAATAGAAATAGGCTTGGCATTATAATCAACATGGCAAGCAGGCGGCATAGTTTGAGTGGTACTCTGTAGCAGGATCTTGGTGCTAGATAACAGTTCCTGGGGCTTGGGTGTGGACGGAGCTGTCTTGATTGACCCTCTGTTGAGAAAGTAAAAAAGGTTTAAATTAATGGCTTAATATACTTTGAAAATCTTTATAAGCTTATGTTAAGTAGTCTTTCTAGGGCGTCCTCTACCAATGTTACTTAATAAAGAACAATGCTCAAAAATGTATGGACACCGTCCCCACTTTGTAGCACTTTAAGATATATGTTAATCGAAAGGTATTAGTCATCTCTCCATTTTATTGTATGACAGCAAAGCTCAAATGTGTATCCGAAAAAAGTTATATCGCCTTAAAGAAACCGAAATCAGCCACAATTATGTTGCTGTTTATTGTACTTTTTCGAAATTATAGCCAATAAAATACATAATTAACAGTGTAGAATATAAGAAAAATATAAAAGATTATTCATTTATTTATTATTACGCGCCGTATATGCTATGCATACCTATGACCCGATTTTTCTTTTTTGTGGGCACGAGTAAGTAATTTGTCTCTTGGGACATTTACTACTTTACGCTGGGTGTGGGGTGGATGGCCCTCAACCTAAGACATTTAAGTGTCATGCCTCAGGGGCACCCCCTGTGGGGCACGAACCTCGACCTGGACCGTCACCGACTAACAGGATGTGCGGAAGGCACGCTCTCTAGGAGCGAACGCGGCGCGTATTCCTGCCTTAGCGGCGAGGACGGAACCGCGGACGTGTTGTTGTGGTTTCGCAAGCCAAATGAGCTCTACGTTGAGCGATCGCGATCCTATCAGTCACCCGGCTCTTTGAGAGCATGTCTAGGTCTGAAATTGTCTAAATGCCTTCCAATACCAAAGTACCACACGATACTGACGACATGCGCGCAGGTACCAACTGTTCTCATAACAGTTAAGCATGAACAATAATATGACTGAATGGCGTTTATATCCTGTGCGTTATTTAAAACCAAATACCTGTAATAGGTCGCATTTGACCTATGTTTGGATAAAATTCGACCGCTCAATAGAGTGCAATCTGCCGTGTTTATACCGTATGGGTTCATAATTGGGCTTGGAGTTGCACCAACTTCTATGCTGCAGACGCCGCCACGTAAATGTTCGCTAACATAGGAAGCTGCTACTTTTAAGTGTGACATGTCCCCAAACTAAACAAACTCGTTTGACAATTCAGGGGACGGTATATTTATGGACTTATTAGTTAATGTTCTGAACGTAGCCCGCTGCCTGTAACGTAGTTACCCAAGTCATTGTTGATGTGAATTCTGCGATAAATTCGTTCAACGACGTCTGTGATATAGACAATGTCATGAAAAAGCTACCTGGATGTATTGAGAAGCGCACCAGCAATTCGGTAGTCTGTGAAGAGATAAGGAAGTGTTAATACACTTCCTCATCTCTTCATTCAATAATTTGAATACTACATTCCTGAACACATTAAAATCACGTTTAAATCTCCCGTTTATGTGCTCAATGACCCAACGGACAAATTGTTGCAAGACGGGATTTATTTAGTTCTTCATTCGTGAATCTGCGTCCAACGCCCTCAGCGAGTGGTTCTAGAAATGGAGGATAACAGTCAACCCCGAAAATTCATATTCGACGATAAAATCTCACTCCGTCCCCACCTAAACATGGTTCGCAAGCGGGGCTCTTTTGTAATGGGATGGCTGCACTTACTCCTTCCAAGTTAGGATACAAGAGACTTGTATTAGGCCAATCATGACGTACGCGTGCGTAGTTTTTGCACACGTAAAAGGCACATAGCAGGATCCATAAGTTACAAACAATTCAGAAAAGGTTCATGCGCAAAGCGACGGGAGCACCGCGGAGGATCTCCACATTGACTTCGAGTTGCCGACCATCCAGCAACACATGAAACTCTGTTCCCGTGGTTCACTACTTTGAAATGGCTGCCACTTATCCCAACCAACTAGTGGTTGAGGCATCCGGGTACATCCCCTCTAGAATATCCAAAATTAGAAGACCTACATGCTCTCGAAGAGCCGGGTGATAGGATCGCGATCGCTCAACGTAGAGCTCATACGGCTCGCGAAGCCACAACAACACGTCCGCGGTTCCGTCCTCGCCGTTAAGGCAGGAATACGCGCCGCGTTCGCTCCTAGAGAGCGTGCCTTCCGCACATCCTGTTAGTCGGTGACGTTCCAGGTCGAGGTTCGTGCCCCACAGGGGGTGCCCCTGAGGCATGACACTTAAATGTCTTAGGCTGAGGGCCATCCACCCCACACCCAGCGTAAAGTAGTAAATGTCCCAAGAGACAAACTACTTACTCGTGCCCACAAAAAAGAAAAAATAGGGTCATTGGGCATATACGGCGCGTAATAATAAATAAATAAATAATCTTTTATATTTTTCTTATATTCTACGCTGTTAATTATCTATTTTATTGGCTATAATTTCGAAAAAGTACAATAAACAGCAACATAATTGTGACTGATTTCGGTTTCTTTAAGGCGATATAATTTCTTTCAATTAACATAGGTTTTAAAGTGCTACAAACTGGGGACGGACGTTTTGAGCATTGTTCTTTGCACTTGCAAATATTTGTGTGCATGAACAATGATTTTTTGCATTGGCCTGAGTGTTTCTATGTATAATAAGTATGTAGGTATGTATGTTTTTTTTTAAGACAACTCCCGCACTAGCGATCATGCCCTGTGTCGCGGGGACCTTTTACAAACATCAATTAACGGACACAAAGAACACCCAGACCAGGACAATAATTTGTGAATCTCACAAAACAAAAAATTGCCGTACAAGAGATCGTGATTTCGAAGTCTTCTTTTGTGTATTTGATTCCAGCTTAAGTAGATCTTTGTGTGCATGTTACAAAATATTTTATTGCTCTGGTTGTTGCACCTAAGAATTAGCGGCGATTAATACGCTGACCAGGTAGTTTGGTATAGAGTTAGATTCTTGTTTATTTGCTTTAGTAATAATGTTATGCTACTTGTATTTCTCTTAATTATAGGATCTGTCCTCTTGTTGAAATGTGTGTATCAGCTTAAAGTTTCTATAAATACAAGATAAAATACTAACCCTCCAAAGGGACTAATTCTTGAGGATCCATTTCTATTTCATCACATCTCTCCCGACAGGTTCTAATTACTGTTGAGTCTCCTGCAACAAAGCAAATCGGAGTAATTTACTAAGTAAGTACCAATATCTACTTTAAAGAGCTACGTAATATTTTGTTTATTTTTTTGACAACTTTAAACTAACAAAGTAATGATCACGGAGTGAAATATTTTTTAATCAAATATCCTGAGCTGTAGTTATTCGCGATTTTAATCAGATTCGACGCAGTCATATTGCCGTGTCGTATACAAAACATAATTACACAGAAAATAGTGTTTGTGTAAGGAAGTAAGTTATGTCCACATATTCAATAACTGCCTCCGTGGTGCGGAAGTCGCACTAGCCGAGGTCGCGCGTTCGATTCCTACGTAGGACAATTCTGTACGATTCACAAATAATTTTTATAAGTATGTTCTTTGTGTCCGTTAAATTGATGTTTGAGATACAGGGCATTATTTTTAGTGCGGGACTTATGTTTTTAAAAAGGAAAATAAAGTTTATGTAAAGAAACTGACCAATTAGACCTAACCTAATCTGTTATTTAAACCTGAGCTGTATTTGCTATTTCAATCAAATTCGACACAGTCATATTGCCGTGTCGTATACAAAACATAATTACACAGAAAATGGTGTTTATGTATAGTAGTTATTTTTACATAATTCAATGTCAAACTGGAATTTAGCAATATTTTGATTAAACAAAACAAAAATCAAGTTTTCACGACAACTTATTAACTACATTTTAAGTTAACCTTTAGTTAATTACATAACACTTTATTTAATTTCGTTTATATAATACACTTATGTATAAAAAAGTTTACTAAATAACTGCGTAGTACACTAAACTTACTTGTATAATTATGTCGCAGGGAAATGTGGAAACCAGGGATTTCACGAAATCACTAGGGATATCACGGAATCCCGGTAAATGTCGTAAATGCAAATTATGGTCACAATTCTAACCTTTTCTTACCGGCTAAAACCATACCGGTGTAATTTGGATCCCACGCAGGGCCGCGGGGATCCAAATTCTTCACTCAGTTCTAACCTAACCTAACCTACATAAGTAGGATTGCTTGTGTTTTTTAACCTACAAACAAAAATATGAGCATTTTTTTCTGGTAGAAACGGGATTTCGTCATATTCCTTGGGATTTCGTGAAATCCCTGGTTTCCTCATTTCCCTGCAACATATACATCAGTTGAAAAGTGAGATAATAATTCGCAAGTATATGGAACTTCGTGATTATTATATTCACACGTTTTTAAATTAGACAATAAGCAAAGTATTGTCAACTCTTCCGGGGTCTTCAGGATGTGCTGTCGATAAATATTCACGGACATCTCTACACAGCGCCATCTGTTCCCAAAGTAAACTAGGCTTAACCTGCTTGTGTCATGGGTAACAGAACAATGGATATTAGGTAGTACTTATAATATACTTTTTTTGTAAATACTTACATATTATACATAAAAACATTCAGACCAATGCAAACAATCATGTTCATGCACACAAAGATTTGCATTGAGCGGGAATCGAACCCGAGACCTCTTCGTAGCAGTCATATTATGTACCGACTGCGCCATTATACCTACTTACATTTTCTCGGTACTTTTTTTAAGAGTAACATCATTACTATGCTTTAAAATGATGCCGCGGCATTGAAAGGGATTTTATCGCACGGCATTTTTCATTTTAAAGCAAAGCAATTTATGTCGTATTTCTGTAACAGTACGGTTGAATGTCCATTAGTAAAAATTAAAATCACTTGCCATGCCGTCCGGGTCTGCGTAGGCCATTATTCGGAAAAACAGTAACTTAGTATATTTTAATTTAAAATTTGACCCATTATAATGAAAGATAAATTAGAGTAACAGATAAGTGGTAGACTACACTTTACGTAGAGTTATCAGTAAGACAAACTTTATATACTGTATGTTTACTTGAACTTATAGTAAACACTCGTAATGGTAGATAACGATATTGGTATCTATAATTATTTAATTTATGTAGAAGCTAACGATTTTCTAGATTTATTTGGACTTGAATAAATAATTTTAGTTCCCAGAAGAACTGCGTCCACCGCAAACTATGCCTCATGTATGAAAAACTGGCTCACTCAACTAAGTATGCGAGCTAAACTAAACTACATAACTTAGTTTAGCCGGTGGTGGACGTTCGGCTTTAACAGTGTATCATCTCTGAGTCAGTGTATAAGTAGGTATTTATGATTACACCATCTCGAAATCACAAGGGTGTCGTTAACGCCTACTTAGCCAAAGATTACAGATGATCACTACGTAAACAATTTTTTTTTTATAAAATACCTATCTATATAGTTACTTAATTTTTTTTTTTTTTTTATTTATTTTAAGGAGTTTAGTCAATTGTGACTATACCACTCCATTGGACTATCAACAGGTCAAAATTACAGTTTTTTTTATATTATTGCAAGCGTCGCCGCAAGCCAACATTAACTATGTTGTATAGTAACTTAGCAAGTTCCGATAGAGGAAATGCTAAAATACTATTACACGACCCTACCGTATGAAACATAACATTATGATGAACTGACACCCTAGCTCTAACATCCTCATTCCGGACACATTCCGCCATTATATGTATGACATCCTCTATCACATCGCACTCTGAGCATAATGGTGAAGGTACTTTCCTCATGAGATAAGCGAATTTATTCAGAGGAATGTGTCCGGAACGAAGTCTAAACGCTATAATTGAGAGAGGTCTGTTCAGTGTCCACCTATCAAACCACGGTTTCTTCCATGGATCGTTTTGTAAGGTCTTGTACCACACACCTTTCTCCACAGAGCGTTCGTCAAAGTATGTTTTCCACATATCATTACAGTGACTTTTCATTACATATATACAATCTGTAAAGTAAGGTAAGACATTTACAAGTACGCCATCGCAAGCAGCCTCTTTTGCTAATAAATCGACCGTATCGTTCCCTGCTAGCCCGATATGGGAAGGGATCCATTGAAGGGTAACCTCTTTAGACTTACTTTTTAAATTAAATAAGGAACTAATAATACTATAGGCAATCGGGGTACCTCTTAGACAAGAGGTACACCGAGCCAAATGTTGAAGGGAACTTTTTGAGTCAGTGAGTATAACAAATTTATCAAATATATCTATTGAATCTAAATATGACAAGGCCTCCGAAATAGCGATTAACTCTAAATACATAATAGACATATTATTACAAATTTTAAATTTCATTCCTTGATTAATCTCTGAGTCAAAGAAAGCCGCTCCCATATCGGATTTATTGTGTTTTGATCCGTCTGTAAACACTTTATAGTGAGTGGAATACTCTGTTTCTAAATATGAAATACATTTTTCTTTTAGGGTAAGAATATCATATCGTTTTTTGCCTTTATCAATACCCTTGATATTAGGTTTTACAATATTACTTAAATCATACCAACTCATCCAATGATCCAAACTGTACATATCTAAATTCTTACGCGAATCAATATCAATATGCAGAAATTTTACATGTATTTGAATTAGAATAGGTACTGTTTTTCGACGCCAATATCTCCTCGAAATGACTGTATTTAACTCATTTATTACATCGATTGTAACATTACCACATATTGACATGGATTTGAGCCAGAACTTACCGGCGAGATACATTCGTCTTACATGTAAAGGCTGTAATGACAGTTCACTCTCCATCACATGGATGGGAGTGGACCTAATAAAACCTCCGATAATCCGCATCGCTTCATTTTGTACCTTATCTAATTTACATAGGTTAGACTTGCTACTAGATCCAAAAAGGAAACTACCATAATCTAGTCTGCTTCTGATAATTGAAATGTATAGATTTCTTAAGTGAATGGGATGGACGCCCCAGCCTGAGCCTGCCAAAACCTTAAAAATATTTAAAAATTTGTGAGTTTTTTCTTGTACCTCATTAATGTGTTTGCCCCATCTTAGGGAGGAATCTAACCATAAGCCTAGGTATTTAACAGAATCTACTACTTGCAATGGCGTATCCTTAACTAATAGTGAAAATGAGTTATTTCTGCTTGTACCTTTCCTAAACATACATAGTTTACTTTTTGTGGGAGATACATCTAGACCTAAATTATCTAATAAAGACAAAAGCATGTTTAAAGATACTTGCAGAGTACGAAGACAATTATCTATACTTTTGTCACAAGCATATAAAGTAAAGTCGTCGGCGTACTGTGAGATATATACATCACTCAGAGAGTTACAAATATTAAAGGTTGCAATGTTAAATAATAGGGGAGATAGCGGATCTCCTTGAGCTATTCCTTGTCCAGTACATCGGCTTATAAAGAAATTACCGTATTGTACCTTTAAGTATCGGAGATTAAGAAACTCCCATAAGTAATTGCATATTTTCCCACCCACGCCAACTTTGTCTAAAATAGAAAGTAAAGAGGTAATATTAATGTTGTTGTATGCGTTCTCAATATCAAGGAAACACGCCAAAGTAATTAAATCCTTTGAGAAACCTGATTGGATCCTTGTGACCAACCTAGTCAGACTGTCTAAGCACGATTTTGATTTTCTAAATCCAACGGTCTCTTGGGAGAACATTAACTTTTTTTCACAATACCATTCTAATCTCCGGTTTAGGATAACATGAAAGATTTTGCAGACACAGGACATTAAACTAATTGGCCTAAGAGATGACTCTGACGAAGGGTCACGGCCAGGCTTTGGGATCGGAACTATGCTAATATCTCTCCATTGTGAAGGGAAAAAGCCAGTTGATAAAAAAACATTAAATAGAGTAGTTAAAATATCTTTACCACTTTTTGGCAAATGTGCTATCATAGAGAAGGAGATGTTGTCACAACCAGGGGCCGTGTCGGAGTTTTTAATACACCTGTCTAGTTCATGCACTGTAATAGGAGCTTCAAGATGCATATTGTGTGATAAAAATATTGGTTTAGGAGGGCAAGTATAAGCAGGACACAAATTAACCAATAACCTTTCTACCCTAGTCTCGTTTATATGACCATTCTGCGCTCTATTGCCCTTTAACCACTTCATTTTTCTCCACATTTCATTTACTGAAGTAGTCTCATCTATAGAAGCGCAAAACGTATGCCAACTATTAGTCGCTGCGTTTCTTATAAGTTTCTGGGAATCTCGGATGCAGTCTTTTAGTATTTGAAGGTTTGATGGGGTAGGGTTTCTCCTAAAGTTTTTAAGAGCTAGTCTCCTTTTAGCGACAGAATGAGATAAACTGGAGTTCCAGTAAGGTTTTGGTATAAACTTACTGTCTGGATTTAATTTTACTTTAATACATGGAATATTATCGTTGGCTGCTTTATTAATATTATCAATAAAACTGTTATACATAGATTGAGGCTCCCCCTGCATATTAAAATTAGTGAAATAATTTTCTAAATGGGTTTCATAAGAGGCCCAATCGGCTAGTTTAAAGTTGCGTTTTGTCGTGAATTGGGTAGTATAGGTTACAGAATAGCTCATTTTAATTACAAGATGATCGCTTCCTAAACTCTCATTAGTTACAAGCCAGTTAAAAAGGCATGCTATATCTGAGGTAGCCAAAGAAAGGTCCGGTGAACTTTGTTGAAGATTACCAGCTGCTAATCTAATGCGCGTAGGGCTGCCATCGTTAAGGATAACTAAGTTAGAATCCGACAAGGAATTGTATATCTGGGAGCCTCTGGTATCGGTTTTATAAGACCACGTAAAATGGTGCCCGTTAAAATCACCGAGAATAAGAGAATTTGTACTAAACTGTCCAAACAATATGTCCCAATCACTCTGGTTAGTATGAACCCATTGAGGACAATAAATAGCAACTACATTTTCTACATGACGACAGTTGTGTACTTTTACATGTAATAATTCAATGTCTGTATTAGAATGACTTATATTACGTAACTCGGTTTTAATAGATTTATGAGTCATAATGCACACACCTCCATAACAGTCCGCGCGATCTTTTCTAAATATGTTATAATTACTTACCTTTAAATTAGTCATCGGTTCCAACCAGGTCTCGTTAACTACAGCTATATGTATTTTATATTGAAGCAACAAGTGTTCAAATACTAACAGTTTAGGTCTAATACTTTGGGCATTCCATTGCATGATATTAACCGCTATATTTCTATTATTATTAATTACCATTTTGGAATGTGCAAATAAAGTCAGCAACTTTCTTAAATATAGAAACATCTGAGATATTATCCAAAACAGCTGACACGCACCATTCCAAAGTAAAACGAACTATATGTTTTATTTTATCTAACCAATTATCGGAATTATTACATAAGTGACGCATAATTGTGTTAAGCAAGTACTTAAAAGATCTATTGTTAAAACCAGTTTCTGTACGAGATTGAGTTTCGCATTCAGGTAGCTGTTTATCTGTACTTATATTTGTATAAACGTTTGTATGTGGAACGTCATTACTATAGCTACGTTGACGCGACCGGTTACGACGACGACGACGCGATCTTGGCCTTTTGTTATTGTTGTTCGAGTGCTCGCCGCCACCGTCTTCGTCTGTTGTAGAAGTCTCCGACGACGTAGTTTCCTGCACTTCACATAATTGTTCAGAAGAACTACGCTGTTTTCTCTTACTCGGAGCCTGTCTAGTCCCTGACAAGTCCGCTACCACTGCAGCATACGATTTAGCGCTTGTACTGGCGTGTGTAGGTACGTTATCAGAAGGTAAACTTGGTCGTTACGCGCGGGATTCGGTGAAAATGGCGGGACATACATGGTAAGGGCTCGTCTGTATGTACAGTTGAATTCTGACATTAAAGCTCTGATTTTTCTTTCTTTAACATATACTGGGCATGCTCTTACTAAGGACATATGATTTCCAGCACAATTAGCGCACTTAAAGGTCGTCGTCTCACAATTCACGTGATGTTTGGAACATTTAGGACATATAGCTTTAAGTGAAGGACATAATTTTACTGTATGGCCGAAACGCCAGCAACGAGTACATTGCGTCACAGGGAACACATAGGGTTCTACGTGTACTCTCAAGTTAAGTAACGTAATATATTGAGGCAGTGAACTCCCTTTAAAAGCTATACGAATAGTTTCACTTTCCTGCCATCCAGATTCAGGGTTTCTGCGGTTAAGTCTCCGAGCATTTAGTATTTCAGATCCATTGCTACTTTTTATACATTTCAGAAGTTCAAGCTCAGATAAGTCAAGATCTATGTCCCTTATAATACCATAAGATATGTTGACCTCCCATGTTTTCTGTATTCTCCATTCTTTTTCTTTGAATACTGGGCATGAGATAAGTTTTTCGGCGTTTAATTCATCTTCAAAGCTAACTATAACTTTAAAGGCATTGATATATTTTACCCGATGAATTCCAGATATGTTTTGGCAAGCAAATAATTTTGCCAAGGCAAATTGTTTAGGTAAAGTATCTTTACTAGAAATACATATATCTATTTTTTCTATTTTCCTTCTTTTTTCCTGTCCCACTAGAGTCCAGTTCTCGTCATTATTTAAACCATTCTGCGTCTCCATATTGTGTGTGTTCTCTTCATTAGTGATTGGTTGTTCCTCATGTATAAGTTCCTCTTCTCCTACTATGTCACTCCCCTCTGTAATTATGGTCATGTGTTCTTCCGTCTCCTCCTCATCATGGTCAAGCACTCCCTGGCTCATGGCGCATCAATTAAAATATAAAATCGACACGCGATAAAAGAAGGACGGCGCGCGAGCGCGCTGTCCAAACCGGTAATTGCGTAGTAAACAATGAGAGAAAAATATCGCACTAAAAACACGTTCTAATCACTCGGAACGCGAGTAAGCACTGATATAGTTACTTAATGAATGACGACTCCTGTGGCGTATTCAGTATATTACATATATTACATGGCTGCTACGCAGAGGTCTCGGGTTCGATTCCCACTCAATGCAAATCTTTGTGTGCATGAACATGATTGTTTGCATTGGTCTGAGTATTTCTATGTATAAATAATATGTATGCATTTACAAAAAAAAAAATTTAAGTATGTTTATCCGTTGTTTGACCCATAACACAAGCAGTTTAAACCTAGCTTACTTTGGAAACAGATGGCGCTGTGTACACTACAGATGTCCGTAAATATTTATTAAATAACATATTTATAAAGGCGAACTTAATACCCAAAGTAATCTTATCCAGTCAAGCATGGTGATGCAGAGATAAATGCGGTTGGTGTTAACTCAATTAAAAATAAGAAATAATAGGTAAGTATATTCAAATAATGTGTACTTAATAAAATATAAACTGCCTATTTTTTTCCACATGGACGTACAATGTATATACTTACCTATTTACAATGCTACTATTTATTATCATTTATGTAGATTATGCACAAGGAACGCATTAATATATTGCACATGGCATTATGCGTGCAAATACACTTGTAAGCTACGAGTACCTATACAAATTCCGCGTATTAATCATGTCTAAGTAGTCGTTGTGCTGATGGATGAGGGAGGCACAATACCGCGCAGGGTGGAAATGTTTGGAGGAGGCCTATGTCCAGAAGTGGGCGGCTTTAGGCTGATATGATGAAGTAGTTAAAATCAGTCAGAAGAAGGTATCACCTTTGCTTCTGTGCAGCTTACAAGCGCAGATTGAAGTTAGACACATTGGAATAGAAAACTGTACTTTATATTATTACTAGCTCACCCGTGCCGTCTTCGTTGGGCGCCGAAAAAAACGCGTCTCTTTTTTGAACATATTTCATTACTGCTCCATTCCTATTAGTCACACCGTGATAGGTACTATTTAGCCTGTACACATATAGACTGTAAAATCTAAAATGTAGAAACAGGTACCCACAGGACAGGCTTGCCTAGTGTGGGGCCAAAGGTAATGTTTAAATTATGTACAACTTTATTGTAAATAAATGCTTTTTTTTTATGGCACTCCCCGTTATATGGACTATTCAACACAGAAAGAATTTTCAAAATCGGTTCAGTAGATCCAAAGATTACCCCCTACAACGTCACAAACACACAATCACACAAACTTTACCTCTTTATAATATTAGTATAGATGATAGGAAAAAATCACCTCTTACACGCTTCTACAGTACCTAGGGATTGCCATCCTTTAAAAATAGTCTTAAAGTTGGCCTAATAAACAATATTGTAATGAAGTGCTGCAGCTCTGAAGTGACGTCAGTGGCGCGACGGTAGCGCAAGCGGTTGCCGTGCAAGAGGTTGTGGGTTCGATCCCCACGCACAATAATTTGTGAGATCCACAAATTATTGTCCTGGTCTGGGTGTTCTTTGTGTCCGTTAAATTGATGTTTGTAAAAGGTCCCCGCGACACAGGGCATGATCCCTAGAGCGGGAGTTGTCTTTTTTTGTAAAAAAAAAGACTATGCCAGCAAGCTCTTGGCAATTAGGGCCAGAGCTATAGTGGTTATAGCCCTTGCCTTTGGGGTCTCGCGTTCGATTCCAGCTTAATGCAGACAAAGATTTTTTAAAAATAGAGTGCCAATATAAGAAATGTAAGTACTTATCTAGATAAATGTAAGGTAAAAACATAACAAAAGTATGAAAGCGCCTTACTCAGCCAGGGGTCGTCAGCGTGTTACATTCATATTACTAGATAAACCAAATAATTATTCTATAGATAGTAAGTAATATCTATCTTATCACAGATGTTTTATAACAATAATATCATCATCATAGTAGCCCTATGAATGTCCCGTGCTTCGAAGAGCACGTCCCGGCTGGTCGTAGTGATTCAGTCGTTAAGCCACGTCAGAGGCTTATGGGGCGGCTAGGATAAATCTCGACAACCAGGTTGGCCAATAACCTAAAAGAAAAGTTGTACTACTTACTATCCTTACCTACGTAGGAGGCCAACGCTACGAAACACATAGATTACATAAATAGATAGTAGTTTATCTAAATGTTAACATACACTCGCCGATCATTTAGTAAATCAGTGTACAAGTCATTAATCTCTAATCAGGTAATATTATCGTAACTGATATCGAGCAGCTATGTCTTTATGTTGGCTTAATGTTTATTACTACAGAAGCCTGTCATTTCTTGAACAATTAAGAAAAAAAAATATATTTATTGTTTTTTTTTCTGTACCTATGTTCCGCTAGCTTTTGCCCGCGGCTTCACCCGCGTTGTATAGATAGCTTAAATGTTATTCTACATCCTAAACTACCTACATTCCAAATTTCATTAAAAGCCATTCAGTAGTTTTTGCATGAAGGAGTAACAAACATACATCCATCCTCACAAACATTCAAATTTATAATATTATACCTCGGCCATTACAAACGTGCGAACTGACATCACATAATATTACGTCAAAGGAAAGAGACAATGCCGATATACAGTCACGAGCATAAATATATTACTATGGGCAGGTTGGCAATAACATCTGATATTTCAATAAGTTCAATAATATCTCTCTGCACGAACGCAGCATAAACATCTGATCACTCATTGGCAACATATAATTCTGACAGGCCACAAAGCAAAAATATGTGACGCGCCACTTTTCTCAAAAATATCTGACATGTCGTCTGGTGCAAATATATCTGACATTTGATATTTTCTGTATTTCTGCAAGAATTGGTGTGTTTTTCCAGTACAGTGCATTAATATCTAACTTCAACATGGCGGCATAAATATCAATTACCTTTCTGTAATTTAAATTTATTTGATATAATTTGAGTATTTACATAAAAATAGTTGGTTTATATTATATTTATTTATTTTTATAATTAAAATGACTATTATTCCCATTTATTTACCTTAAATAAATATTTTTTCATGATTTGATTTGAAGTGGTAATAATATCTAGGTGTATTCTAAAATAATAAGTATATTTTATTTGTATAAAGTATAATTATAACAATATATAAATAATAATAACAGGGACGTAATTACACCTTCACTGTTTTCATACCTAAGACATTAATATTTGGATACAATTATTATTCGTAAATAACATAATGGTATATTTTTATATTTGTTATTGCTCCTATTTATTATTCCTTCTATTATACATTGGTCCTACTTTTATGTTATTAGTCTAAAACCTTCTTTTATGTATAACAGTTATTGGAGACCGCTCACACGGTGGACCGACGACTTGGTTAAGGAGGCGGGAAACCGATGGAAATGGATGGAAAGCACAGGATCACGCAAGGAGATACCTATTTTGAGGGAGCCTATGTCCAGCAGACGTCCATTAGCTAATGGATTGGATTGGAATCTTTTGATATAAATGGAACCAGTAATTTGTTTAATAACAAGCCGTGAGACTAATTGTCGTAGGGACCGTTTTTACCTTGTGTTGTGGTTTGAACCTTAGATTGATCTCATATCTGAACATTAAACCCCGCAATTTTTTATAGGATGAAGTCCGGGATCCTGGGCGGAAAATCTATGAGTTTTAGCATATGAGTTCTTGCATGAAACTTTTTACGGACTATGTAAGAGTTGTGTATTAAACTGTTCTCTATGTCAAAAAAAAATAACGTCAAGAAAATGCAGCAGTAGAGTTTGTTCCGCCGCTTCTTCTCTAGCGCGCTTTGGAGGCGGTGGTAAAGTTTTCTAAACTTAGAAATGTTTATAAACTTAGATTAACTAGTGTTAGATGACGTCAAAAAGATACAATATTATTGTACTACTTTGAATAAATAAATGAATATGAATATGTTATCCTGCAGCAGATACTTAGATATGAACCAAGTCAGAATAACAGTTGCAACGAATTACGAAATTAATTAATTACTTTGTAATTCTGATTACATGTGTGCACTGGATGTTCGACTAAATCCCCAACAAGAAACAAGTAGATACCATTTAGGGAGGCTTCAGGCTTAAGTGTATGGCCATTAGTTTACCTACTACTAACCTAACAGTGGTCATGGAATAACGGTCTCTACGACAGTCAGTCTCACGGCTTGTTATCAAACAAATTACTGGTTCCATTTATACTAAAAGATTTTATTAGCCAATTGACGTCCACTGCTGGAGATATGCCTCCTCCAAATATCTCCTTGCGTGATCCTGTGCCTTCCTCATCCACCGGTTTCCCGCCTTCTTAACCAAGCCGTCGGTCCACCGTGTGAGGGGTCTCCAGTAATTTTTATGCATAAATAGTCCATTTAACAAAGAAGACTAATAACGTAAAAGTAGGACCAACGTATAATAGAATAAATAATAAATGGACCTATAACAAATAAAGAATATATCGTTGTTATTTACAAATAATAATAGTATCGAAATATTAATTTCTTATGGATGAAAACAGTGAAGGTATTATTACTATTTTTATTATTTCCCTGTTATTAATAATAAATGTATTGTTATTATTATACTTTATACGAATAAAATATACATATTATGTTAGAATATAGATGTTATTACCACTATTACATACATTCAAATCTTGAAAAAATATTTATTTGAAGTAAATAAATAGGAATAATATTCATTTTAATTATTAAAAAAATAAATATAATATAAATATAAATATCAAATTAATTTAAATTAGGTAAGAATAATAAATAGGATAATCTCCGTGTGGTGACGGAGTAAGAATACAATATATCACCCCATCTCATTCCATGGGTGTCGTAGAAACCGACTAAGGGATTATCCGTCAATATTATCTTTACGAAATAAAAAGAAGGAAAACTTGAAATTAAACCCTATACCAATCCGTCTGGCTAGCGTGGTATTAGTAGGCCAATTATCCCTCCATCACGGGAGGAGGCCCGTCCTTGCAGTGGGACATTAATGGGCTGTTATGATTATGATGAATAAATAGGAGCAATAACAAATATAAACAAATACATCCAAATATTTAATGTCTTATGTATGAAAATAGTGAAGGTATAATTGCGTCCCTGTTATTATTATTTATATATTGTTATAATTATACTTTATACAAATAAAATATACTTATTATTTTAGACTATAGGTAGATATTATTACCACTTCAAATCAAATCATGAAAATATATTTATTTAAAGTAAATAAATGAGAAAAATATTTATTGTAATTAATAAAATAAATAAATATAATCCAACTATTTTTATGTAAATACTCAAATTACATATATCAATTAAATTTAAATAACAGAAAGGTAATTGATATTTATGCCGCCATGTTGAAGTCAGATATTAATGCACTGTACTGGAAAAACACACCAATTCTTGCAGAAATACAGAAAATATCAAATGTCAGATATATTTGCACCAGACGACATGTCAGATATTTTTGAGAAAAGTGGCGCGTCACATATTTTTGCTTTGTGGCCTGTCAGAATTATATGTTGCCAATGAGTGATCAGATGTTTATGCTGCGTTCGTGCAGAGAGATATTATTGAACTCATTGAAATGTCAGATGTTATTGCCCACCTGCCCATAGTAATATATTTATGCTCGTGACTGTACCTATAAGTGTGAACGAGATGTCTGGTTAAAATGATTTCGCCTCAGATCGCACGTTTGTAATGGCCCAACTATAGTAGGATTTAAACATGTATTTTTAAAACGGTGCCTAATATTTAATATCAAATATAAAATAGCGTTATGGTGTTTAGGTATCCTTTCTAAGATAGAGTTACATTTTACATTTTCATTCCTAACTGGAGTCCACTGCATAAATAATTATGACAACTCACATATTCCTCACACTTTCATACAACGTCATCTAGTCCCAAACTAAGCAAAGCTTGTACTATGGGTACTAGACAACGGATATACATACATAAATACTTTTTTTTGTAAATACATACTTATTATACAAAGAAAACACCCAAACCAATGCAAACAATCATGTTCATGCACGCAAAGATTTGCATTGAGCTGTAATCGAACCCGAGACATCTGCGTACCAGTCACGTTATATAACCACTACGCCACAGACATCGAACTGGGATGAAAACCGTGTGGTTTCAGACTGTAGCTCGGTATTGACAGCTGTCAGTGCAGAGTCCGTTTGGGAATAGGACACGTTTAAAAAAGTAGGTAATCGTTTAAAAATATTATTGTTTAAAATTTATACACCTACTACATAACTATACAAAACTAAATGTTAACGATTAAAACTTTATTATCAAACCGGTTTTAACTGATTTAAATTATACATTTTACATACAAACAGTTTATTTCGTTTAACAAGATAACGTATATCTTGTGAACGTTAACTACTAATTAAGAAATATTTAATCATTTTGGTAATGGACACAATTAAATCTGTTTGCCAGGATCGTGACAAGTGGCGTTCTGTCGTCTGTGCCTACCCCGGACGGGATAAGGCGTGAGTATATGTATGTATATATGTATGTAATGGATACAAAGTGTTACCGCTTTTTGGGGACTCATAACGGACTACGAAAACAAAGAGTTAATATTTTCTATGTCGACTCTAAATCAAATCATCATTGCCATGACAGCCCATTAATGTCCCACTGCAGAGACGGGCCTCCCCCAGTGACGGAGTAGGCCAAGTATCCCACTTGGCCTACTAATACTACGCTGGCCAAACGGATTGGTATAGGGTTTTATTTCAAGTTTTCCTTTCATTTATTACGTAAAAATAATATTTACGGATAGTCCCTTAGTCGGTTTTTACGACACCCATGGAATGAGATGGGGTGGTGGGTGACACACTGTATTCTTACTTAGTCACCACACGGAGAAATCAAATCAAATGATATTAATAGATCATTACCTACAGCTTAGCAAGACTGTGAAACGTAAGGCGACGACCATAGAAAGCTACTCGCTACCTCTTCTATACCCGCGAGGGTTCTAAGTTGCGATCGAGTTTCTTATGACCATTTTTATCTTACTAGCTTGTTGGTAGGTCAACTAATGAACTTTTTGGTTTAATCTAGTGACCCGCCAAACGTTTTGTACTTTCATATCTTGTTCACCTATCAGCTGGTATACATCAAGCGCACACGTGTGATCAGTCCGGCAAAATAATCGCGACAAAGTTGACGGACTTGGCATAAAATTCTTTACAATCAATTCATCCAGGTTTTGTACGAAACCTAGTACGGACACCAGAAGGGTCTAGGTTACCATTATACATTAGCTGTAAGTAACTTTCTAACCTTTGTGGAGAAATAAATAAATAAGTATATTAAGTATAAGTAGGTACCTATTTCTAAGACTCAGGAAAATAATTACGTTTCAATTCATAAAACTATTGATGTCAAAGGGTTAAAAAGAGATAGATAGAAGAACCTACCTAAATAACGCACTACTCTATCTAGTCCCAAAATAAACAGAAATTGTACTGTGAGTACTAGATTACTATAATAATTCAGTAGTTAAATAAACAAAAAGGACGGACATATTAATTACTTAAATACTGAAAACAATCCGATCAAAGCAAACATTCAATTGTCATGCTCTCCAGCGATTTCGACCGATCGGGAATCGAACCCGAGAACTGTACAAAACATGTCAAGAGGTATAGTCTACTGCAGGGATTGTTATCATTTTGATAAAGTTTTTTTTACCGCCAATAAAAAATAAAAAAAAACCATTGGAACTCACCTCTTTAATATTTCTTTATAATTCAAATCCTGAATCTTGTAAGTATTTCAAAAATCGAATTAATAATAACTTTGAAGAACACTGTATTACAAACTTTTTATAAACAGTCAATTAAAAAAACAATTAAGTATGTCACAAACGTCAAACGCGTTAAACTTTTATATACGTTTGAATATAGAATGAATGGCGTCGCGTACGTTCCCGCCAACAATTCACACAATACTGTAGTTCGTCAGTGTTATCTTGAACACGCAGTATATTATTATCTATTAACTAATGACACACGCGACCACATTACAGAAATGTGTATAGAAATACATTTACATACAAAGTGCAATAGAGTATAACATAATATAGTCGTTTGCAATCGAATCCTGCATAAACAAACCAATTTGTCAGGAATCACATTTACTCTACTATTTAATCGCATACATTTCACGACCAATTATTTTAGTCTGATTTCAAAGAACGCACCATTGTTTTCACATTATCTTCAACACGATTTAACTGTATTTATAAGTTAATTTTGAAAATTACGAAGTTTGACAAGCTGTCATCTTAGTAGTAGTCATGTCATATTTTGTTAACATGCTTGTTGGATTCTATTGCAAACGACTTTACACACGATACAGCTACGTGGACCCACGGCCTCAAAAAGGTCGCTTGGTGGGTAATGTGGTGGTGGGCTTTTTGCAATTCTTGCTCTAAGACTGACATCCGCTTGAGACCCTGTTCGTACTCTTCACTGCACTCCCTAAACCCAGCCACAATGTTGTGCAATCTGTCCCGCTCACCTAACACTAACTCATGCTCTGTGTGCAGCTCAGCCAACTGCTTTTTTATAGATTTTAGAGATTATTGAGATAGACAAATGTATTTATAGGTAAGCCGCTTGATCGTTTGCTGACTTATAGCAATAAAAAAAAGTTCTTTTAATATAGGTGGTAGTCCAATTTATGGCCGCTGTTTTTCTTCATCTGTAGAATTATTTTTTTTATATAATGGGAGGCAAGCGAGCCAGCAGGTCACCTGATGGTAAGTGATCACCGCCGCCCATGGATACCCGCAACACCAAAAGAATCACAGATGCGTTGCCGACCTATAAGAAGGGAGTACGCTCGTTTCTTGAAGCTCCCCAAGTCGTAACTTTGTTGCGAAGTGTTGCAAGCGAACTTGTTCCACAAAACATTGTTCGCGGTAGGAAGTTTCGCGAAAATCGCAGAGCGGATAACCGCCGACCATCAAGGTGATGACGACGGTAGGACAGTCGATTGCGAGTGGTTCTGTGGAGAAATTCAGCTGCGGGCAATATCTAGAACAACTCTTCAGATAGGCGGTAGAGAATGCAAAGATACCCTACATATACTTGAAAATAATGCAGTAGGGGCACGCGTCCTAGGCCCAGATTCAGAGTCGTGACTTTACTTTGCTTCAAAGTAATCTTCCCAAAGTAAACTTTTCATGCGAAAGATTACTTTAATGTTTTTCAAATTCAGAGACAATAACTAGACTTTGCTAAGCAAAGTACGCTCTAAAAAGTAAAGTAAGCGTTTGTTCAGCTGCACGCAGCTTTTACATTATTATTTTATGTTCTAAAACATGTAACCGATAAAACGCTCACAAAATAATGATTTAAAACACGATTTAATCGTTATTAATAGGTAGCGGTTTTAAAAGGTTTAATTTTTTTTATCAGCTCTTAAAAATATTTTTATATATTGCTTAGGTAAAAATATTATTTATTCATAAAATGGAACGTTGTAAACTTTGACGGACTATACTCTATTCAAGATAGCATGAGAATTAATATAAACTTGTCAAACTGCAAAAAATTATAGGCTTTCAAAGATTTTTTTATCTAAAATCATCAATTTGTAATTTTATTCTTTTTCAGCTGTCATGACATATTATTGACCGTAGATTTTATGTATGAATGAGTAATCGTGATATTAACAAGACCCATTTTATGTTTGTTTACCTAATTTCTCACGCCAAAGTGAATAGAGTATAGTTTTTGTTTAGATTTGTTGTTCACATTCGTTTACGACACAACTTCTGCTTTTCTGGACTTAATTAAAGAAAGATAAGAAAAGAAAGGAAAGCACAATTCGTCAGAAAATAAAACAGAAATTAATAAGCAAACGCAAATGTGAAACAAAGTATTGTCAAAATTTGACATTTTGTCGGTATAATCCTACCATATTAAATATTTATTATGATATATGGAAATATTGCTAACACAATGGCATCTTTTTTAAGACGTATAGTTATGCAAAGTTTACTTTGGGAGCAAAGTCAACCTCATCGTCGACTTTGGCTTTGCGAAGTAAAGATCAGTAGCGGAAAGTAAAGTTCGAGTTTGACAGGACTCTGAATCTCGTTTTTGTATCAAAGTCGAACTTTCCTTCAAAGTAAAGTCAAAGTGCGGTCTCTGAATCTGGCCCCTAATGTTGGCACTGCACCAGATTATCAGCACCCCCAACTAAAACTCAAATTATAAGCTTTCTATTAATTAATTTCGGCTACCATTTAACAAACATTAAAATAAGATCCTTTTGGAATTATAAACTGATCCAAACACGAAATGATCCAACACTTTGAAAAAAAAAAGCGATATTTTTAAAAACGCGGGAACATGTCCTTCACATTACTTTGTTTTGACAGTTTCTTATGATCGTAGGTAAGTTCAAGTTTTTTTATTTTACTTTATTTTAGTTCTTTTAGATATTTTTTACTGAACCTTTAGGTTTTGTTCATGTATAAAATGTTTTATAAGGCTTATCTGACAATGGAAATGAACGTTATCTTGATTTTATGTTAATAAATGAGGTGCTGACATCTGGGTTCAATTTTTTTGCGAATTGCTAATTATCGGCACTGGTACTGTTACATGACAAAGTGGTATGTAAAATTGTTAATCCATATTTTTTATTGTAAAGCGTGATTATTTTATGCCTAGAATTCAATATTCTTGGAAAAAGTACTCTATGATTTCGGATTTCATATCCTGGCATGGTGCTGAAACTAACATTGCTAGTTATTTTCATAGTGTTGATATTATGATCAAAAGAATGTCTATTATTTTTTGGATTTTTTTATATTTATGTATTTATTTTTCTGAAACTTCGGTTGTTAGGCTAGGTATAAATAAAAGAGATTTTGCTATAAACATTGGATTATTTCATTTATCTACCTAATTTTATGTCTAATTTTAAGGTGCTGATAATTGGCTCGGTCGATGCCAGTAATTGGTGATGATGGTGCCAATAATTGGTGTTAGGGTAATTGTTTAGTCAAACTCATCTAAATAAAATGTGTATGCATAAAGACAATTATTTATAATAAAAATCAATTACTTATTTAATAGTGAACCGAGAAAGCATGTTGTTAAAAGCGTTATCAGTATGATCACTAAAGATAAACGATATTAAAGTAAGACTAACTCTTAAAGTGCTGATAATTGGTAGCATCACCCTACTTACCGCAATATTTTTAGTAGATGAACTATAGTTGACAATGCTAACGTGACCGCGCCAATCAGTTTCAAAACATGATAATGTTGACTTCTTTATTTATCTGTTATGTGACGTGGCGTTACATAGCTTTTACTTAAGAGAAGATAATATATTAACTAACAAAGAATAATGTGATTAAGGATGATAATCGGTGTGAGTAACTTGGCTGATATGGGGTAATCTTTGTATTCTTACTCCATCGTCATCGTCACGAACAATATATTAGTAATCTGTCGAGGTAGGCAAACCCCTCATACTAAATGGAAGCCGATAGGTGAAGGAGGCACGATCAATCAATCAATTTGTATAAACCATCATAACATCCCATTAATGTCCCACTGCAGGGACGGGCCTCCTCCCGTGACGGAGGGGTACTAGGCGTACTAATACCTCGCTGGCCAGACGGATTGGTATAGGGTTTAATTTCAAGTTTTACTTATTATTATTAGTCACAAAGAATTAGTCTTGTCTGTCGCAGGCACAGTAAATTTTTTTAGCGTGTACAAGCGCCCCTTGAACTACTGTACTTGTCGATGTGTAATTTGGGCTTTAGGTAGCTTGTAAAAAGAAGAAAGAAAAAAACTTGTAAGAATAGAAAAAACTTAGGAAACCTACAATTTTCATTTTGATATTTTTTTAAATAAGCGTATGATAATGGTATACTTTTAATAAAACCGCGCTTTAAATTTTAATTATTGAAATAAAAATCTGAGGGTTATTCCACTTATCGTGTTTTTCTAAATTTTCTAAGCATTATTAAATTAAATTAAATAATTATTACCTATTTGTTAATTATAGAAGGTTAAATAATTACATAACACTTAATTATATTTTATTACCGTTAATGATCTAGCTAACAAACTCTTTTTTTTTTAAAAGAGACGCGTCCCTTTATTAGTTACTACCTGACCCGTGCCCACTTCGTTAGGCCGCAAAAAAAACGCGTCACTTTTTTAAACATATTTCATTACTACTTTTATAATAAATACCTCTAATATACATACATAAACTCACGCCTTATCCCGTCCGGGGTAGGCAGAGACGACAGAACGCCAACTTGTCACGATCCTGGCAAACATATTACAAATACCTCTAATAATATATTATAATTATCAGTAAAGAATAGAAAAAACTTAGAAAACCTACAATTTTTTTTTTTTTTAAATAAGCGCGTGATAATGGTTTTTCAGTTTCAGTTTCAATTTCTTTATTTTTCAACATTATGTTACAAAATAACAGCTTATTGACGTCAGTTTAAAACTACTTAGTCTAAGTTTACATATTAAAAGTTTTCCAAACTTTACCACCGCTTCCAAGGCGCTAGTAGCACGATAAGTGGTATACTTTTAATAAACACCGCGCTTTTAATTTTAATTAATAAAATAAAATCTCAGGGTTATACCACTTATTGTGTAATTTTCTAAGCATTATTAAAGTAATGTGTTTAAATAATTTTACCTATTTGTTAATTATAGAAGGTTAAATAATTACATAACACTTACTTAATATTTTTTATTACCGCTAATGATCTAGCTAACAAACTCTTTTTTAAAAAAGGGACGCGTCCCTTTATTAAGTACTAGCTGACCCGTGCCCACTTCGTTAGACCGCGAAAAAAACGCGTCACTTTTTTAAACATATTTCATTACTGCTCCACTCCTATTAGTCATAGCGTGATACTATATAGCCTATGACACTCCCCGATAAATGGACTATTCAACACAGAAAGAATTTTTAAAATCGGTTTAGTAGATCTAGAGATTACCCCCTACAACGTCACAGACACACAAACATACAAACTTTACCTCTTTATAATATTAGTATAGAAGTGTGTAGGGGGTAATTGGGGCAGGTAAGAATTAAGGTTTGTTTCCCATGTGCAAAGAAAACAATTTTTAAATTACAAAAATATTTAATTACAATTAAATTATGTAACTTGTCAATAATTTAAAACAAAGTCATTTTGTTAAAAATTCTCCGATTACGTGAAATAGACACTTTTTATAAAATTATCTCTTTAATTAATTAATAATTATAGTAAAAATAGTAACACTTAAATATAATCAATCACTTTTACCGGTATAATTATTATTTATTAATATTTACAACAGATATAACATTAATATTCAATATAAAAATAATTCACACATGATCATTCATGGTTTTATGTTAGCAAAAAGGCCAAACATGCCAGGAACAGATTCAGTTATATTTCTTTAAATAAATAATCTGTCATTATTTGACCTAATTGAAAAAAAAAATCCCAATTTCATTCCATAAAATATCCCCAAAATTTGTTAAGTAACTTATTTGAATTTTTTTTATTTATCGATAATTTGATTATTTTCCAATTATTTCACTGATTTATTTCACTATTCACAAAAGAATCAGTCAAGATATATCTTAGGAAATCTTTTAAAAAAAGTAAAATTTAAAACAATAGCATACATTTTTTTTGTCAGGTATTGTGCAAGTAATTAGTTTTTGTCAAGTGTGGATCACTTTATTCCAATTTAACAATAGTTTAATTAATTTAATTAAAACTCAAAATTATATTGTTAAAATGACGGTAACGTTGGAGGTTCCATTGCCATGTCTATAAGCTCATCGATGTCTTCAGAGTTAAAGAAGGAGAGCTCCAACTGTAAAAAGAAACATAATATTATAATAACTTCTTCAACGCCATCTAGTCTCTTTACAGACATAAATTTTTTCTTGCAAAGAGCGTTTACGCGGCTCACTGGTGTCACCAATTGAAAAAAAAATCATAACTCACAATCACTAATGGAAGCAGCAAAAACGGCCGTTTAAATTTCAAATGCAATATATAACCCAACAATATAACTCCAACAAAAATTTTGAAATTTTATTCTTTTACGTTTCTACCAACATTAAAATAATTTACAAAATATTATTAATAGGCTTTTGAGGCAACAGTCTTGGGTCTAGATAGTTGACTCTGACCTAGAGAGAGATCCCTTGCAAACAATTTAGAGCACCTGTTTTGCTGAACGGCTTCTTAAATGCGAAGTGTATTAAATTGCCAAAGATCGCAAAGATCTGTCTGTTAATCCGCCTAAACTGTTCAGTATCGTCTGGAGACTGCAGTGCGATATATACGTCTTTGTTCGATGAGCTAGAGATTGTGGTCGAATGCACCGGAATTGACTGTACGGACAGTTTCCACAAACCTTTCGGGGTAGCCTGATCTCCCCCGAATTCGGAGTTAGAGGAGTATAAATTAAAGGCATCGATCTGGTTTCTGTATGGGCCCAAAATACCTGCTAATTAACCTCACACAGAAAACACAGTTGACGTACAGTAAGTATGATGATATAATACAGTCGTGTACTCACCAATCTTTGAGCATCGGCACAGGGTCTGCAGGCAAGGCGCGCGGCGGCACACTCACAGCGCGGCGGCGCGGAGCAGCGCGGCGCGGTGGCGGCGCGGGAACCGAATACCGTAGAGAAGCGACGCGCTGTGGGACGCTCACCACGGAGCTTGGCGCCCGCGAATATTGTACCTGACGACCAATACATTATGTTAAGCTAACAAAACCATAAGTGTCATGTAAACGTCGCAGCGTTGAATGAGAGTCTCTTCATCTTGACAAGTTCCCAGTTACCTTCAAAGAGCCATGGAGCCTGGGATCTACTTTCCTACTTCGTCTACTCCACTTACAACGGTCTTCGGTATCCTTCGCTATAAGACTATTGGCACGCATGTCATCGCTTGCAACGTCAAGCCAGTATTTTTTGGGTTTCCCTCTTTTGCCGGGGCCAGACGGAGGCGGCACGGGTAGACATTTGCTTACATCATAATTTGCCGATTTTCGCAAACCGTGACCGTATCAACATAATTGCAGGAAAACTCTTGCAATTTATTAGCTTTCACACGGACATGAAGGGTGCCACGGATCCGGGAACACGGTCTTTCCGTAAAACTTCGCACATCGCAGCATTTTTATCTCCGTAACACGTATATCTTGCTTGTGGCGCTTAAGCACTGGCCATACTTCATTGCCGTTTCACACGGCAGGATAGGTCTAATAATGGATTTACAGCTGTCCCATCAATGATGAGTCAGAAATGACGCCTGTGACCTCACACCACTTTGCCCATACCACAGTTATGCGAGCTCTGACGTCGCAATCGATGTCAACGGACGCGCAAAGTACAGGTCTCATGTATTTAGACAGTATTTACAAGTATTAAAACTGGTCTTTACGCTTGACCAAGTCTTCGTCTATGCCCGCGGAGAGGGGGGTCTGAAATATTGCTTTGCTAGCCATGCACTCAGTCTTCGCCACATTCAGTTTAAGACCGCCATTCTCAAGCGTCACCTTCCAAACATGTTTGTCTCACCAGTCTCACTCTCTCCGCGGACGTATGCTCATGTATGCGGACGATATCGAACCGTCAGTGCGATATCGTCCGCATACATGAGCAAATGAGGGGGTTGATCATATGCTATCGGTGGCGGATGTCCTTGGTTCAGATGGAGATTTGGCGGTTACACCCAAGTATCTAGACAGTATTTATAACTGGTCCTTACGCTTGACCAAGTCTTCGTTTATGCGCACGGAGAGGGGGGTCTGAAATATTGCTTTGCTAGCCATGTACGTAGTCTTCGCCACATTCAGTTTAAGACCCCCGTTCTCAAGCGTCACCTTCCAAACTTGTTTGTTTCACCAGTCTCGCTCTGTCCGCGGAAGTATACTCATGTATGCGGATGATATCGAACCGTCAGTGCGATATCGTCCGCATACATGAGCAAACGCAGGGGTTGACCATATGCTATCGGTGGCGGAAGTTGGTTCAGAGGGAGATTTGGAGGTTACACCTCTTTATGTTGCTGATTCGGAAGTCCCTGGAAATAAGAGCACCATCTCTCCTTCACCGCATCGCATAGAAGGTTGACGCCTAGGTCTTAGGATACAACGGCACTTCGAGATGCCCTGTGGGAGACCTAAAACGCGCATGTCCCTCAGACGATTCTAGCTTATCGTACAACAGCTGTACAGTCACGAGCAATAATATGTACACATTTTCAAATTTTCTAAACTATCTGCACGTTTATCTATACATTACAATATCAAAATGAATTCGTAATTTAGAAGAGGTTCCGTACAGTTTTGAATTAATCTTCGAATTTTCAATTTTGGATTGGCAGAACATTAGATAACTGGTTTACAAAATGCGAAAATGTGTACATATTATTGCTCGTGACTGTACAGTGCCCGCCCGTAAATATTACACATCGACTTTTGTTAAGAGACAATCGGTCAATTTCGGCTTCGTAGAGCATCATCTCTGTCGCACGATATACAAACAGTCTGGTATCTATTAGCAACTGTTAAAGGTACGCATTCCACAGACACAAACTTGCTAGTAGGCGAAGCCTAAAAGATTGTTTTAGGAAAAGTGCACGCTAAAATTGCCCAAAACAACTTTGAGGAAAGGGTATTACGTACAAATTATAATAACAAATAAATACTATTTGATAATAAATTGTCCAATGAAGGAGCAAATAATTTTCTCCGTTTGTATGGAGTTGTAACTGGCATGCGTACCCTTAAAACGAATTATGATTTGAAAGTGTGTGACAGTATATTTTTACAATATGATAGCATTTTTTTACAAGTCGACTTGCCTGGCCCTGGCTACGACTTTTTTGGTGGCACGTTTAGCAACCCTATACGCGTCGCCATCTTTAGAAGATCCGGATGCTTGCCACTTTTCGAAGAGTTGTTCTAACCCCCTTATCCGAAGCCACTACAGCGGTTCACCTCCAAGACGCTATCCCGAACCCCTTAAAAACGGACCACCCCCACCCCGTTCTCACCACCAGTCGCACCCGTGTAGATAAGCTTGTAGAAATTCCAAATAGACAGGGATCTGCTGTCTGTCCACCGAGACACCTGTAAGAACGGCACTGCCACCTTTTGCCTGGCTAGTACGTCAGCTAGCTTCCTCGCGCGTCCAGTCAGCGTGCCCATGTCCATGCGTGTTGTGGCTCGCGTCTATGCCGTGCCCACACTCTGCACGCTGGCCCGCGCTCACTTCACACAGGTGTGTGGCAAGGCTCCTGCGCGCTGTTATACAGCAGCGTCCTAGCTCTATGTGCTGCTCCCATGTTTCTTTTTTATTTGGCATTTATTCCGAAATGTCCGAATCTAACTAGCCTTGGTTATACCTATTGAATCACTCTACCTATTTTAAAAAAAACCGCTTCAGAAATCGTCACGTGGTTTTAAAAAATTAAGCCTAAACGACAGTTATTATACATGAAACCGTAACTATACATTATTTTAAAATAATTTACATACCGTTAGTCTCTAGGGCCAATGAAGTACATAATCCAAGCTTCTCTTTAGGCAATTTGACTTGTTTCTTCAGAGCCGCATCTCCGACTAATCGCTCGTAGTCTTTATTTGTATACGCTAATTGATTGTCTAAGCCTGTAAGTAAAATTATTTTATATTATAATTAAAGCATTTGAGTCATCATTCATCATAACAGCCTATTAATGCCCCACTGCATGGACGGGTCTCCTCCCGTGACGGAGGGATACTTGGCCTACTAATACCACTGGCCAGACGGATTGGTATAGGGTTTAATTTCAAGTTTTCCTACTTTTTATTTTGTAAAGATAATATAATATTCACGGGTAGTCCCTTAGTCGGTTTTTACGACAACCATGGGATGAGTGAGGTGGTGACATATTGTATTCTTACTCCGTCACCACACGTAAGCATTTAAGTACTTTTGTATAAAATATCACCTTGTTATCATCAAATTCCAACTTACCGAATAAATATTTAGCAGCCCGTCTTTTAGAGAGCATAAAGTCGTCGTCCATTAGCACGTGTAAAGTCACAGAGCTCTCCATCAGGTTGTGGTATATTGTTGAGTAGTCCAACTGTAAGAGTACAATAAAATTTAATATTATTGTAATATACTTAGCCACAGTGGCAATGTGACTGCAATAAGAGACACATCATCATCATAACAGCCCATTAATGTCCCAGTGCAGGGACGGGCCTCCTCCCGTGACGAAGGGATACTTGGCCTACTAAGACCACGCTGGGACATGGGACACCTGATTTTCCTAAATTTAGTATTCTTTGTGTCCGTTAAAGGCATAAAGAAACTTGTACAAATATCTCCAAAGTTTTTTTTTAAATACGGTCAAGTAAGCTCCTTCAAGTAAATTCAGGAATCTAATCATCATCATAACAGCCCATTAATGTTCCACTGCAGAGACGGGCCTCATCCCGTGACGGAGGGATTCTTGGGCTATTAATACCACGCTGGCCAGGCGGATTGGTATAGGGTTAAATTTCAAGTTTTCCTTCTTTTTACTTCGTAAAGATAATATTTACGTTTAGTCCCCTAGTCCGTTCCTACGACACCCATGGGATGAGATGGGGTAGTGACATATAGTATTCTTACTCCGTCACCACACGGAGAAGTACTATACAAATGAAGTGTAAATAAAAGCCCTTTTTTTCGTCAACTTACCCTCATAAACGCGGAGTCACACTTGGAGCAGGGCATGAGTATGAAGGTCTTGGGCACGGCGGCGCGGAACGGTAGCTGCGTCGCGAAGCTCAGCGCGTTGAACATGTCCGTGCGTACTGTGCGGTTACCTCGGAGAATATCCGCTTTGTCTACAGTACAAAAAAGGGAATAAAAAATCTTGTCTTAGAACTAAATTAGTTTTTAACCCTTAATTTCCTTAAACATTTACTTAAATATTTTTCGTTAATAATTCCCTTTCACAGGAAACCGCGACGTCAAGTAGCCGTTTTCTTTTACCGGAGGCCCAATTATTACCCTTTACGTCTCCTCATTTCTCTTGAGGTACCATTTTCGTTTTAAGAAATACTCTAATTCATTCCTACATTGTAGTTAGCTGAAGTGAAGTAAGAAGTTACTGAACAAAGGCAGACTGATTTTGCAATGGCGAATTTGTACCGAAAGATACACGGTAAAAAAATTTCTCTCTGGGTAGGTAGACACCTCTACTTTTGTCTTCAAGTCTTAGACGGGCGATAGGTGAGGGAGACAGGGTAATAGACATTAGAAACATCCCTTATGAGCGTTGACGCGGCACATTAAAAATAATACCTTAATCCGTAAATAGGACAAAGTACTAAATGTTCTCAATAATCTTTAGAAAAGGCAATAAAGTAATTGTATAACACACTTTAAATGCTTTTCAATTAGCTATACTTACATAGCATTTGAAATTAAAACGGTTGTTTGGAATAATTGTTGTATGTATAAAGCTTAGGAATGACTAGAAAAATCCGAAAAGAAGAAAGACAATAAGAGAAGAAGACTCAAGGCGGGTATCAATTTTATTTCTACTTTTTTTTTATAATTTGAAATTCGACCCGCCTAGAGTATCAATTTTTTCCATTGTCTTTCTTTTTTTCGAATTATGATTATTTTTTCAATTGGCGCCTCCAATTGTGTAAACGCTTTTAAAAGAATAAAAAGGTAAAACTTACCAATAATAAAATTGTCGAAGTGTTGTGAGATCTCTATAGAGTTTGTGAACACTTTGTTGTTGACGTAGAGAGCGCGAGGTCGACGATATACGCCGCGACCGCCGAAGCCCACAATCGCGTATCTGTAGATCACAATATCAAAAAATAATAATACATAATATGTGGCTTATTATTAAAGAAAAAAAGTTTTCTTAATTTATAAAAAAAAAAGGGGAGACCCCTCACACGGTGGACTGACGACCTAGTTAAGACGGCGGGAAGCCGATGGATGAGGGAGACACAGGACCGCACAAGGTGGCAATACTTGAAGGAGGTCTATGTCCAGCAGCGGACGTCGATTGGCTGATATGATGATGATGATAAAAAAAATTTTTTTTAAATTATTAAAGGTAAATCACATAAAGTCTTTATTTCTAATAAATCCTTATCCTGTTACAAGGAATAATTTCTAAGTGACGGTCAGTTTATTCCTTTATTTCTGTAACGCAATCTCGGGTTTGCCCTTTACGTAACTTAGGACTTGATGGGAACGCCATGTAAGAATAAACTATATTCTTTTTTTTTATTTTAAATTATGTAAAACTCTTTAAATAGTAGCCTTATATATTTATTTGGAAGTTCTAAAATAAATAACAATTACCTATTATCAGAAAGTCCATTAGCCTGCAGTTTAGTATCGAAGGCCTCAACAAATATGTCCATATTCTTAGTCTTACGCAAATTCTTGTTGCACTGCTGCGACTCCACTATGAATACTACATCGGTAGAGTTTGGTATGTATTGTAGTATGTGGAATGATCCTTCTTCTATTATGTCACCTTGAGGGGTTGTGCATCTGTGAAAATATATTTATTATTAAATCTACTTATATTTTTAAAAAACGCGAAAGTTCGTAAGTATTGATGGATGTTTGTTACTCTTTCGCCTAAAATCTATGAAATGAATGTTAATGATACTTTATAACAATATTGCTATATTAATATAAAGTTATACATCAGAATTACACAAAGGCTACAATTTATGATAATATTGTATTTATTATTTTAGGCTTCTCGAACAGTAATCCCGCTCAGACGAAGCCGTAGGCATCAGCTAATATAATTAGAAACTTTCAAAGCGAAACGAAGCGAAAGAAAATGTATAAAATTTGATACACGAGACGATTTTACTTCATTTTTGTAACACAGTACTTTGTTTTTGTAACACAGTTCTTTATTATGGTAGGGATATCCTCCTACAGTAATGATAAGAATATTAAACAAATTTATTTTTACGTGTAGCTATTTGTTTCACGCTATAAATAATAATAAAAGAACTATGTTACAAAAATAAAGTACCGTGTTACAAAAACAAAGTACTATATAACAAAAATAAAGATAAAATATAACAATTATACATAATAATAATACATACAGATGGCAGTGGTCAGGCATGTGTGTAGGCACGTGTTGGTGTAGGCAGAGCTCACGGTAAGCGCTTGCTAAGGCACACGCAGCTCCGCCCCGCACGCACTCTTCGTAGAATGGAGTTGCTGATATCTAAACAAAAGAAACTGTAACTTTATTTTATCGTTTTCTTAGCAGTGGCCAAAAATAACAAAAAAATATTTATGATTGTGGTTGGAGCGATTCACAGATATATTTCTGAGTCGCAATTATAACTGTTTTCGGTAACTTTATGTGTGTGTAAGAAAATTATCAATCACAAATATTTTCTTAAAACAAAAAATTAAATCGCACTTGGCGATAAGGCCGCCCATTGTACATTTACTGTTCTGTTGTATTTTCTATTGTACCTTTTTGTTTTTTTTTTGTGAGTACGAGTAGTCGGTCTCAGACGACCATTACTACTTTACGCGGGCTGTGGTGGGGCGGATGGCCCTCAACCAAAGACATTTAAGTGACGTGCCACAGGGGCACCCCCTTTGGGGTACGAACCTCGGCCTGGACCGTCACTGACGTCACAGGACGTGCGGAAGGCACGCCCTCTAGGAGCGAACGCGGCGCGTATTCCGGCCTCGACGGCGAGGACGGAACCGCGGACGTTTTGTTGTGGCTTCGCGAGCCGTTATTGTACCTTTATACCTAAACGGTATTTATGTAAGTTGGTGTGCAATAAAGAATTATCTATCTATCTATCTAAATCTACTAATCAGTCTATTCGTGACCATGGCTGGTGTAAGGTGTAACCTTGCCGAAACGTCGAGTGGCTCATGGTAAATAATTAAAGTGTTTACCTAAAATCTATACGCGTCAATACCCGATAATATTATTATTATAATAGAATGAAACGCGAAAGTTTTAAAGTTAATACAAAAAATTAAAGATTTACGTTAACTTAAATAAGAAAAGTATGTGACAGATTCGAATACGCGACCACGGACCAACGCACGGCAGCCGTTTCCGCGACAGCCGCCGATTTTAGCATGATTTAAATTAGTCAACTTTGCTTTACTTTCCTATGCAGAAAAGAATTTTCTCTATTATAAGGAGGTTATGGGCTGGCATACTTACAACAGAGAAACAGGGATGTAAAGGCGACACTTTATTTAAGAAGAACTTATCGCACTGCGTATCATTCTTCAGATCTTTGTTCTCAACAGCGCTGGTAGTGACTTGCGGTGCTATGTTCCAGCTGTGGGCCAGCACTGGTATAGACTCTGTGTAAGTGCTGTTAGGTAGCTGGAGATCGTCGTATTGTTCGTTGTTGTATGAGCCTAGTAGGCCGCCTAGAGTTGCGTAGTACCAACCTTTGAAAATATATTGAATTAGTACCAATTTTTTAGGAAGATATCGGAAATTGTTAAAAATACATTATGTTATGATGACTATGATGTAATGTCACAAAAATAAACAACAGAGTTACAAATGTAAAGAACTGTGTAACAAAAATACACTGTGTTACAAAAATAAATAATTTTGTTACATAAATATAAAAACAGTGTTACAAAAATAAAGAAAATGTTACAAAAATGATCAATGTTTCACAATGTATTTTATGAATATTTTTTTTCTTTATTTAATTTAATTTAAATTTTTATTTTTTATTTTATTTCTTTAAACAACTCCCGCTCTAGGGATCATGCCCTGTGTCGCGGGGAGCTTTTACAAACACCAATTAACGGACACAAAGAATATCCAGACCAGGACAATAATTTGTGGATCACACAAATAATTGTCCTGCGTGGGGATCGAACCCACAACCTCTTGCACGGCAGCCGCTTGCGCAACCGTCGCGCCACCGAGGTCGTCGAAATTTATTTAGGTTATTAAGACAAGTGTTTTAATAGTATTATTTTGAATATTATTTACCTGAAATCTGCAACTTGCACGTATGGAACATAAGATTGCACTGTATGTCTAGTCCGTTGTTGCCTTGCACTGCAATCGTATCTATCTGGCGATCTATGATGAGACCGTCTATCATTACTGGTAGGCTTAGTGCCGAACTGCCTATTGACACTTCCTGTTGGGTAAAAATTTGGTGAATTAGTTATTTTTATGTTAAAAATAGGCTACACAACTGCAACATCATCATTAATGTAAAGGCATCTTTGTCTGAGAGCATTTGGTTATAATGTTACATTAAAAATAATGTGTATCTGAGTATTTGAAATGAGAAGTTGGATCGGGTTTTAATCATAACAGCCCATTAATGTCCCACTGCAGGGACGGGCCTCCTCCCGGGACGGAGGGATACTTGGCCTACTAATACCACGCTGGCCAGACGGATTGATATAGGGTTTAATTTCAAGTTTTTCTTCTTTTCATTTCATCTCAGATTTTTCACGGATAGTCCCTTAGTCGGTTTTTACGACACCCATAAGATGAGATGAGGTGGTCACCACCTCATCTCATCTCATTCTGTATTCTTACTTTGTCACCACACGGAGAAACCCCAGCGTTATCACGATATCCTTTTACACATTTAAATTATTATATATTACCAAAATACTTACTTCACTATAAAGATCGATATGCACCAAGTTTCTCTTAGTCAATACAATCAGATTGTACCGTCCCTGCTCATTACTCTCCATCAGTAGCGTGAAGTTATTCAGCCTATAGTCTTTACTGAGCAAGAACGTTCCCGCTTCGGATACAGTGAAGACGCGTTTGTCGAATGTTACTAGAGTACCTTGGCCTGTCATCATTGCCATGCCTGTAAAGAAAAAAAAATTACATTTGTTGGTATTTCTTTCTTTGTTCGTTGCTGATGTTGCTTACAAAGCCGGCAAACTAAAGTGTTGGCTGAAAGAGAATGCCTTAGGCATTAAGTCTGCCTATAAGTATACAATTTTGTATAAATGTTAAAAAAATAGGATTGAGCTAGCCACATTGGCCGTAAACCTGATATTAAATAATAGCGTTGCGGAAGGCCAAGTAAAAGGAGGCTAGAAGGCACACAGCAACACTGTCTTTTAGTAAAAAAAAACACTTTATTTTTTTACAACATTTTTTAGCCTTATCTTAGAAAAGGATCTTTGATTTTACTAGTTCCAATAAGTTTTACAATGAAAATAGGTTAGACAACTCTTGTTTTGTCCGGTGATTTATTTTTCCTACTTAAAAAAAATATATACTTTGTGTTAAAAGTAATGCATTCCCAAGTAACACATCAAAGCATTATAAGGGCCGAATAAGAGTATTCTTGTATCCTATTAGCATTTTGAGTTAGTTTTATAGTCGCATTATAAACGTTTATATGGCTACTGTAATGCTTATTTGGGCACAAATTATACAGCTTCATGCCGTATATAGGTTCACAGTAGCTGGTTAATAGCATTACTGGCGCATTATATTAGCATTATTATGGTCAAGAAAGATGTCAATCGGATTAAAGAAGCATCATTTTGGTCAATAATATTGCCAATCGCATTAAGAAAGCATTAAAATGGTCAAAGAGATAGCCTATTGCATTACAGAAGCATTATAATAGCAAAATTATTGATAGTGAAGATGCCAACGGCATTACCAAAGCATTAGACTAGCATTTAAATGTGCTAAAAGAATTATTGGAGCAATTTAAGTGTACACACTTAGGAAACTTTATATTATTGCGTGTAAATTATTACAATCAAAAAAAGAATAAGTAAAGACGGTCAAAATAAAACAGTGAGTGACGCCATATTATAATTTGCATCAAAACAAATTCATCGGATAAGTTTTTGACTCGTTTGTTATTTCTTGCCTTCAAATATTACTGCGCAGTGTAGTTTACTGTACTTGTTTATATAAGTTTCATTGAAAATTTTCACGCGCCTTCGATATTTTGTGGTTTTCATACAATATGTTTTATAAAAATGATGTGTGTAAAACCAAAACAAATGTGTATTCCTAGTACAGAATAAGTTTTGAATAAATACAATCATAGTTTTGCTTGTACTGTATTAAATTAAGTTATATAAATATTTTAAATGACAATTCCTTTTATAAATAGATCCGAAAGAAAATATTTTTTGGTTATAAAATATTTACAAAATGGTGGTCAGCCTTAAGCAGCCCGGTGAGCCCAATTAATGCCACGAGCATTACAACTACTCACGTGTGATTGTTTAAAGAGCTATTAGCTACACAACAGCACTCAGTTCTTCCTTTAAAATGCAAGCATTATATTGATTCACATTAATGCTGTTCAGCAGCATTAAGCTTTTACTTACCCCTTACAAGTGCTTTTACACAGCAAAAGGCACAAAAAACAGCTTAAAGCTGGATATCGGATTTACATGGCATTATAGTGGTTCACGTTTGTGCTGTAAAACAGCTTCAAGCACTTATTAACTACTTTAAAATGTCTTTGTAGAACCAAAAGCACTAAAAATAGCTAAAGGCTTTACAAAAGCATTCTGATATGCCATTATCTAACTGTTATACAGCGTAAAGCATTACAATGATTTTCAAATGCCATTGTTCAGCTTCAAGACGCTCGGTGAACTTATATAAGAGTTTGTACGGGTCTTAAGCTCTATATAAGTTCACTTGTTGCTTGTTAAAATGCTTTCTGTGTTACTTGGGTTATTCTCATGTAAACAACTTCTACAATATGGTTGAGTCCTGTGTCGTGGGGACTTTTACACACATGAAATACAAAACACTTACCAGCAAAAGGCGGCATCAGATTATCTAAGTCCATATAAGGTCTGATATCATAGTAGAATGACCATATACTCTTATTACTAGTCAACCATTCATCCATGAAGTCCTTTACAGCTCTGTATTCAGTAATTTCTGTAAAGTCTGGAGTACGGTTGAATGCGTGCCATGACATTGGCAGTTTTTGTTCTAGAAGCACTTCGCCGGTCCGTGGATCGAATATGAAATTGGTTTTTGGTGTGCGGTGACTGGAAAATAATTTGTTAGTGTTGTTTACAACGGTTATTTTTATAAGGGGTATTTTATCAAATAATCGTTTATAATGGCTATTATTCAGATGAAATGTAGCTTTTCAAATTATTTAAATCCAACTTTATTTTTTGTTAGTTTCTTTACCCTGAATCAAATTAATCAATTACTTTGCCTTGAATCAAAGAGCCATCCAAACTCTTAAACTAGTCTACAAAATTAATTATTTTTTTTTCTTTTCAAATCTGTTTATAGTCGTTTTTGAGAAATCAGGTAACAAACACAGAAAAAGAACTTCCTCCTTTTTTGAAGTCGGTTAAAAATCACAATAACAGAACTTAAAAAACAATAAAATTACTTACATTTCTTCATACTGTAAAGCTGTCTTAGCCATATCTGTTAACTTGGCATACAATATCTCACCGACTGTGTCCAAAGCCTCTCCAATTAAAAAGTAATCGTACCACCATTTCAAACGTATGTAGGCTTCTTCGTACTAAAAAAAATATAAAGATGTATTCTTTAAACATTAAGATAGTGCCATCTAAATAGTTTATACTAAGCAAAGCTGTGGCCACTTAACGGATACTTATTTACTGTTTATTTGACAAAAATAAACATTATTCATACAACGCAAATGCCCAATTCATCCCCACAAAAAATTACATAAAGCAGGAATCGAATTCTCTACTTAAGCATAAATTGAATAATAGTAGGGGACTACTGACAGAGGTTTTGATAAATGTAAAAAATATTTATTACAACAGCCCATTAATGTCTCAGTAGAAAGACAGGTCTGCCCCACAGATGAAAGCTAAGCTTATAATAATCAGCTCAGCCGACTAACAAGATAACTAACTTCTACATATACCTATATAACGTCCATATTGATTATAGAGAAGATACTATAAAACAATAAAATAAAGTCCAATTTACCTTTTCTCTAACGTAAACGACTTGTTTAGTCTTCAAAAAGTTTTGCCAAGCGTTTCTGAACTCTGCGTAGAGCTGTGTGAATTCATCTTTGAATGGTATGTATTTCTCTATTTTACTCCATACAACGTTGAATAATTTCTTGCTATATTTCTTTATATTTGTTATAAGATCATTGTTTACTAGATCTTTATATATGCTGTGAATATAATTGAATAATTAGCATAGGACAAAGATTATCGGACGTTACAATAATTTCTCATTTTATTAGCGTAGTAAAAGTAAGGGGAAAAGTTTGCAGATTATTTTTTTGTAAAAAACAACTCCCGCTCTAAGGATCGATCGATAAAATAAACGGACACAAAGCAAGTTCAAGACAATTATTTCTGGCCTACTAAATGGTTGATCTTTCGTGGAATTCATACCCGCGATCTTGCGCATCAAAGGCGTACCACAGGTCTATTTTGCTATCGAGGCAGCAGAATGTTTCTGCGACAGCAAAAAATAAACCTTAATATTAAAATTTATGTCAATATTTTTTTTAGATTATTTACAGATAATATCTGCGACGTCTTCAAAAGGTTTGGTGGATCGAACTGGATGCCAAAGCAAGAGGATCGTGTTATGCAGCGGCTTATATCCAGCAGTAGACAGCGATAGACTAATTGATTGATGAATTTGATTGAATAACTGCGAACTTTCCCTTAGTTGGGTTTTCTCGTCACATATAGAATGAGGTAGGCTGGAAACACCATTTTAATCAAAACACAACTTACCGATCCATCTCATGTCCAAACGTAGATACATAATTAAAATACGGCGAATCAGTCAACTCCTGAGTCCTATTATAAAAGAAGTCCATAACACTCTTCCACAAAGTAAAAACGAACGATTCCGTATAATGAACAACTTTGAAGAACAATGGCTCAATAGAATGCAATATTTCATGCCAATATTTATACAATCTATTCGTTGCATTAACCCAAGTAACTTCCCAGTATTCCAAAAACTTCATATGAACATCCCTTATGAAGTTATCGTACTGCAAAATCATTGTTTCAAGTCTTTCCGAAACTAGCTCCATGAAATCAGCTTCTAGAACCTTATTAACTGAATCTAAGAAATTGGCATAAGCCTTTTTGATAGAATCCACAATGTAAGTAAGACTCTGTTTTATAGACTGACTGGTATTCCCCATCATACCCCACATATCATTCACAATTCCAGGTAAACTTTCCAAATGATTCCTAATCGCCATTTCGTCTAAAACGTAATACGTAAATTCGACAATATCTTTTACATAGAAATCATTGCTACTATAAGATTGGTTCAAAAATGTCTGGAATTCATCCAAATCGTCCTTGATGACGTGCAAATCATTCAAATCATCTAAAAAGTCCCGTATTCTTGGCTTAGCATCTGTCCAAATCGACTTAAGTGCTGTGTGAGCTTCCATGGGCATTTCCTTGATAATAACTAGAGTATCATTTATCTGTCCGTATAATATTTTTAATGTGTATACGGCAGATGATTTGACTTCGGTAAATATTTCCGGTCTCCATTTTATTTTGCTTGTGAGTAATCTGGAATGGTTAAGACGGATGTAGGAAGCTAGGTCTACTGTTGTTACGTCGTCAAAATCACGCCAGGAGTCGAATTTCGCTGATCGCGTGTCTACGATTTGTCCTATCATGTGGTATGAAATATCTGAAAAAGAAAGAAGTTTTATCAATTTATAGTTGTAGTTGCAGCAGTCGCTAAGCCAAGTCAAAGGCCGTGGGTAGATTGAATATATAATTTACAACGGTTTGTTCAAGTTTACAATGATTTTTGAGATAATTCACAGATTGTAGTGAAACATTACAAAGTTGTCAAGTGTTTTATGTGGTGTCTTAACTCAGTTTGAGGCTGTCGTAAAAGATAAGATCAAGATCAAGTAAAAATAACTTTTTTGAAAAAGAATGGTACATCAAAACATAACTGACCATACGAATCTAGCTAACAATGTATCAAAATGCTAGATTTCCAGTCTGGTGTACCGTCAACTCGTGAAAAAAATCAGGCCTTTCAGGGACGCCACAAAAATGTGACTATTAAGGCTCAAAAATATAGAACATATTGTACTCACCATCCGAACTATTATAATGCGCGATCAAAGATCTGTTATGCATAGACAGAGTGGCCACTCCGGTGTCGTTACCAGTAGGTCTTCTTACAAACGTCTTTAATTTGTAATCTGGGTACACTAAGTCCCATGTGCCGTTCATTTTGAAGAAATATGTTTCGTTTGCACGCTGTGGGTATAAGAAATCGGTAATTTAATTATTTACTAGCTGATGCCCGCCGCTTCAACCGCGTATAGGTAGCTTAAATGTTATTCTACACCCTAAACTACATACATTCCAAATTTCTTAAAAATCCGTTCAGTAGTTTTTGCGTGAAAGAGTAACAAACATCCATACATCCTCACAAACTTTCGCATTCATAATATTAGAATGGATTGTCAATATAGATATAAAATGGTTATAGTGCTGTTTGAGGTTCTAGGTGATGAAAACCAATGTCTGATAGCTACTTTGGATCTAGTGCTGTTCTGAATAACCTTCTTACTTTTGAATAATAATTCAGAAGTACCCGAACAATGTCTAAAATAGTTTCAGCACTAGATCAGTCATTAGTAAATTTAATGCCGACCTCAAACAAATAGTAAAAGGTCAGACGAAAGAAGAAGAAAAATTTTAAAGACAAGGAGTAGACAATCTTGATTTCATTATATTGACTGTGGTTTACATTGCAATTGACAGTCATAGACAATTACGCTTACGTCAAAAGATAACAGCGCCATACGGTATATTTTGTAAAGAAACTAAAATTTTATTGTCTCATCGGTATGTAGTATAGGCATTGATTTACAAAAAACCAAAGATACACACTCCACTTCCCAAAACCGTCCGCAACAAATAGGCGCATTGTGCACTTTTTTTAAATTAGTATCGCGTTGTTCTACCGGCAAACGTCAATCATTAAATTTTATTGCTTTATGTGCATTACTTTTTAAATACAACTTCATGTCATGCGTGTAAGATTGAATTTGAAATAAATAAATGTTTACGATATTACTATACGTATTTATTGCGTATGTATAATTTGGTGACACTTTTGGCTGTTAGTTTTGTTTGAAAATGTGCATCTTAGGTTTTTTATAAATCAATGAGTATAGGTACAGTTATAATAATATAGTTATATAAGCTGACACAGTAGTGAAGAAAACACACTAACCAATTACGTCTCAAATGCACTTATTATTAATATAGTTATCTAAGTTAACAAAGTAATTAAAAAGTCAAAACTCACCTCCCAATTAACAATACTATTCGCCATATCGACCAACAATTTACTCTGCCTCAACTTCTCGTAGAATAAAGACTTTTGGAACCTATAGTAGTTATTAAAGTACCACCATCTACTACGAATATTTATATCTGACTTCATATCTAAGTCCAAATTAGTGGACGGATGTTTACATGTTAGGGCAAATTGGTAGTCCCTTACTGGTCCTATGGAATTGTCCGTTAGTATAGATTTTAGTTTTAGGTACTCGCTTTCGTAGTCCGAATATTGAAGTTCTAGGGATATGTTTGACATTACTGATGGTGTGCTTAGGTATTGGCCTTTTAGGGTTACGTCCTGAAAAGAAAAAATAACATAGTATATTTCTGTGTAGTAATAATAAATAAATAATTATTTTTTTGCAGATGTGATCTTAAACAACACAACAATTACTAAAAGATCATTGGAATATAATTGTCGTGGCATTAAGGCATAATCAAAAAGACAACCGATCGACAAATATCTATTCCGAGTTCTCGATGCCTTTTTACAAAAAAATAATTTAAAGGATAAAAAGAATAAGTATCAGCAGGTCATAATAATCAGTTTTGTTTAGCACAAACGTCCACGCGTAGGATTCAAAACTGCAAGTGCGCACAGGGCATAAGGCGATAAATACACCACGCCATTTAAAATATATGTACGGGCACAACAAAATATACTGAAACTTTTGTCCAAACGATTTTCTTTCCAACTTTTTTTTTCCAAGTGGAAACCCCAAAGGGCGAGAAGCAGGGTCTTGGTTTCTTGGTGCTGAGTAGTCTCTATCTACCTTTATGGGGAAGAACCGTGACTATATCTAACCTTACCTTTCTAAACGATGGATGAGCAAGCGATAAATCTAGGTTATGTAAGTTCCCCTCAGTATTTATCGGATTTTCCCATCTGCCTCTAAGCTCGGCAGTCTTGTTCTCGTCCTTAACATTCCAGTGTAGGACAGCAGAGCCATCTAGTAACGTGTCTTGCAGGTTGTATAACGCGACCAAGTTGAATGTACGTAACGGGTACCATACGTTCATTATTAGTTGTTGAGATTCAGTTTCGTCCTGAAATTAGTCGTATATTGTTAGAATAGAACATAGATTATAGCCGACTTAATCTTCCCGATGTGGCTTTTAATAAAAAAAGAACACAGTTTATTGGTTCAATTAGCTTCTAATATTTTTCTCTTCGTCAGCCATAAGCGGTCCACTGCTGGACATAGACCTTCCAAAGTTCGCGCCACTCTTCCTTCGGTTCTCAACAAGTCTCATTCAACTATGTTCGACCACCCATCTTAGGTCGTCGATTACACCAAATCTAATATAATATTTATTTAACACAACTTACGACTGCTGGAAGCTAGGCACATTCCAACTATTTAACTGCGCAAAGTCTTGAGCCACTCAACTTGCGTTGCTCTTCATTCTGCGTTTCCAGGCCTACGATTGCCATTTCAGAAAATTTCTGACTCATCAGCTATATGGTTTAACGTGCTATACTCCTTTTCTTTTGAAACTTTCACTATGTTCATTAACCAAAGGATAAAACGGAAGATCTTAATCACTTACCGTAGTCATATTAGTAACATGTAAATCATAATTAAACCAGACATCGTCAGCCCACTTCACTTTGCTTCCTTGCTTTAGTTCCTTATCCACAGCCTCGTACTTGTTGTCGAAGGTCCAGGTTCGGTTCCCGTGTATTGCTGTTAACTTGAGGTCCTTTCCTATGTCGTATGTGAATACGTCGAGTTTGCCAGTCACATTGAATTTAGTGGCGTTGTGTAGGTGGAAGACTGTTGCTTGTTTTACGTCCTTCAAAAAAAAAATTAACATTGTAAAAATGAAAATTCATTGGAGTGTCTTGATACCAAAGTGGGCTCAACTAATGATTGGATTGAGCCTAGATGTAATTTTTGTCCGTTAATTTCATATGTCTCCGTGTGGTGACGGAGTAAGAATACAATATGTCACCACCCCATCTCATCCTATGGGTGTCGTAAAAACCGATTAGGGGACTATCCGGGAATATTATCTTTACGAAATAAAAAGAAGGAAAACTTGAAATTAAACCCTATACCAATCTGTCTGGCCAGCATGGTATTAGTAGGCCAAGTATCCCTCCGTTATGGGAGGAGGCCCGTCCCTGCAGTGGGACATTAATGGGCTGTTATGATGAATTTCATATGCCTCGATCCCAAATGCAAAAGTTGTTTTTTAATAGACCATTTTAAAGCTATATTGAAAGTTTACAGCTTTGTGTACACACAGCAACACATCAAGTTTAACATTTTCATTTGAAATTGTGTCTTATTTCAAGGTATTAAGGCACATGAGTGTCTAGGTTGATTAGTTGCTGTGTGTACTAGATGACTCTGTCTCTAAAATGTTTTAATGAGGATCATAACTTTTAAATAAGAAATATACATTTTGAATATCGACGTCAGCTTTGAAGGCCTAAAGACAAGAATGCAGGTTCGAATCCTTCCTCAACCTTTAAACTTGACAGGATTTTTCGGTTTCATTTGACCATTAAATTGGAAAACAGCATTGGAAATGCCAAATATAAAATTACCCCCTTACTCATAAACGCCTTTTAAATTTAGTCACTGTTTAGAGAGATTTTTATTAGCAAAACCAACCTTATGCCAAACAAAACCGTAATAATTTAAGCTAATAAATTGACTAAAATTTAAGAGGCGTTTATGAGTAAGGGGGTAAATGTTTAGTACCAAAACTCTTAAATAAAATACTTACAGTATTCCCAGTTTCATCATACTCATGAACATACTTAATCCCAACAGGCGTATGTACATTTTCCACCTCTATATTCATAGTAGCAAGGTCCAAATTCCTTTCACTCTTACTCAGAATCTGATTAAAACATCCTTTAACAAATCTTTCTTGATCGAAGTCAATTGTTGCGTTTCCATTGCTGCTTTTGTCTCCTTGTATGTAATAGTACTCTGTGTTGACTACGTGTTGAGTGTTCAATGGAACGGAAAGTGATATTATTCCGTTCTGTGTGAAGCCGTTTTCTTGTTTGTGGTAGAAGTGTGTTGTATTAACTGCGGCTGTTTTGTTTGGCCAGTATAGTTTGATTTTGTTGTCTGAGCTTTCTTCTAGATTGCTTATCTGGAAAAAGGCATGTCATGTAATTAAATTAAGCCATTTTGATAGTAAAGATTCATTATAAATCTCGTTTAAATCTTCGCAGTACTATACCTTGCTGACTGATGACTGATGTGCGAGTGGTGACGGAGTAAGAATACAATATGTCACTACCCCATCTCATCCCATGGGTGCCGTAATAACCGACTAAGGGACTAACCGTAAATATTAACTTTACTAAGTAAAAAGAAGGAAAACTTGAAATTAAACCCTGTACCAATCCGTCTGGCCAGCGTGGTATTAGTAGGCCAAGTAACCCTTCCGTCACAGGAGGAGGCCCGTCCCTGCAGTGGGACATTATTGAGCTGTTACGATGATGATGCAAGGCCATTTATCAGCAAGGTATTTGCTGATAAGTGGCATCGGGAGCGGGTTTCAGGACAAGTTTATAATTTAAATTTCGAACACATAATATTCGGGTACTGTCCATTTTTCACTTTTTACAACAACCTTAGGATTAATACACTTCAAAATCTTCGATTCATTATCATTATCATATCAGCTATATATTATTTTAATAGATATCCACTGATGGACAAAGAACTCTCCCAAATTCTTCTTTCATCGTGCCCACTTCATTCACTTGATATCATATCATATTCTTGCTTTATTAACTGGAATTTAGGCCTTTATCCAGAAGCAAGATAACATACTGTACTACCCGGTCACATTATCTCGACACCTGGCGTCGATGACGTCACGTCGCGTCAGACGTATCACTGATGCGCCCGTGGCGAGCGCGGGGGTTGCAAGGAGAACGGGACGCCAGGTTCGCATTCCAGCGAGGTCTCTAGATAATGTGACCGTGTAGTACTTATTTAATAAGAATATAAAATATCTTTGTTAGCAAACTTACATCAAATATAGACTTAAGCCACGGCAGTTTATGGAAAGGCGTAGTGAAGTTGAAGTGCCCATCAGTATGTTTAACACCTCCGTAGCGTAGATCTATTTCTCCTATTTGTCTGTTGCCTGGTTGATGCATTAGGCCCCTTTGGAAAATAAGGCAAATTTATTATTGTTGTAATGGAATTTACTGAATCTGTTTGCCAGGATCGAGACAAGTGGCGTTCTGTCGTCTCTGCCTACCCCGGACGGGATAATGCGTGAGTTTATGTATGTATGTATGAATTTACTAAAGGTATGTATGAATTTACTAAAGATTGTAAAGTGGATAAAATCAAACTTATTGGCAATAGTTGTGGTAAAGATAAATTCGATTTTTTTGAAGATTTCAACATGAATAAAATTATACTTAATGACAAAGCTTTCTACCATAAGTACCATAGGTAGTGCACTTTCTGGGAGCAGATTCTAACACAGTTATAAAAATTGCTGCCTAAAATTTCTAGCGAGGGTATAAATTCGAACTACTTTGGTAGGTATACATTCTAAACTTTCTGTGTGGTAACGGAGTAAAAATACAATATGTCACCACACCATCTCATCCCATGGGTGTCGTAAAAAGCGACTGAGGGACTTACTATCCTTGAATATTATCTTTACGAAATAAAAAAGAAGGAAAACTCGAAATTAAACCCTATACCAATCCGTCTGGCCAGCGTGGTATTAGTAGGCCAGTAACCCTCCGACACGGAAGGGCCTCCTTCCGTGTCCCTGCAGTGGGACATTAATGGTAAGAGATGATATTCTAAACGTGGTTAAATTCTAACTGATTGCCAAAAGATTAAGAAGAGGCAAAGGCATTTTTTTCAGCAAACTTGTCAGTTAAATACTTACTTGACAATTATATAATTATGCACCATGTCCTTCTGATAAGAGCCTTTAACGTTAAGAGTCGGTATATCATCATATATCGGTGATATTAGCGTGTAGTCTACATGATGAGAGCCGTTCACGTCCCATTTGTAGTTGACTATGTTGTCGATGTGTTTGTATAGGGAGTTCGATGTCCAGGTAATTGTTGAGTTTGTGTCGAAACTTTCTGGTAGCATTAGGAGCTGGAAAGCAAATAAGGGATTATAGTAGGACAAGCATGTTTTGTTTGTTCCGTGTGGTGACGGAGTAAGACTACAATATGTCACCACCTTATCTCATCCCATGGGTGTCGTAAAAACCGACTACAGGACTATCCGTGAATATTATATTTACGAAATAAAAAGCAGGACAACTTAAAATTAAACCCTATACCAATCCGTCTGACCAACGTGGAATTAGTTAGTAGTCCAATTAGCTATCCCTCCGTCATGGGAAGAGGCCCGTCCCTGCAGTGGACACATTAATGGGCTGATATCATGAAGCGCTAATTAACTCGGCTTGCTTGGTGTGTTGACACACTGTATTCTTACTCTGTCACCACACGGAGGTGACGGAGTAAGAATACATACAAATTGGCGCTTACTGTATAATATAAAATAAATAAAAAATACTCACATCTCCTTTAACCCCAGTAATAATCTTAGTAACATCGGTCCTATACTCCGCTTCTAAAGTCTTAAGAGGATTATCAGCTAGTCCCATATCAGCGTCTATATACAGCGTGTGTACGTCCACGTTGGGTTTGGGTAGTATCGCGTTTATAACTAGGTTTAGACGCTTGTTCATTATGTAGCCGAATGATGCGTTTGCGCCGATTCTGTGGGCAAAGTTGGTTGGTAAATATAGTACGGTAGGTAATTTACAATATCAGAGACACCAATCAATCACACGAAAGAAAATTATGAAACAAACATCTCTTTTATTTGTTCAGAAGACAAATACAAGCAGTTTATGTTAGTACGGTAAAAGAAATTAATTGTTTAGCAGTTTGCATAATTTTGAAATCGGTCAGGTTATCATCTTATGTATATTTTGAGGTGTAATATCTTTCAAATTCGTTATGATTATTTCGGTAGGCATATAATACGACTAAATTACGTAGGTAGACAACCTGCTAATCAATTAATTTCCCTGACCGTACATTGAATTAAAGAAAACAATGAAAATCCAGGTTTAGGACAACATTTTGAGGATCAGGTAAACAATTATTTTACAAAAGTTTATAGTAGACATCTAAATAAATAATTGCTAACAGAATACTTACTGCCAAACATGGTCCAAGTCCATTTTAAACCCAGCATCAGTCTTTTGCAATTGTTCAGGAGTGGTACTGTTACCAAAGTAAATGTCCAAGTCTACGCTCTTCTCTATATCCTTTACATGCTGATGTCCTAGTGCCTACGGAATAAGAGTCAATTTAGCTTGTCAATAGTTATGATCTATAAATAGTATTAAATAAAAAAATGGTACGTAAATTACATAAAAAATTAAAAACAATGGAAATGAATATCAAGTAAAACATTGAAGTATATAATTGAAGAGTCTACGTAGTGGTTTTAAGTTTTGTATTAAATTACATGTCAATTGCAATATTGAAAATTTACGGCTGCCGCGCCTAGATGGCGTTGTACAGTTGAGTTCTAAGTTGCGGCCCGGCGCCGTATAAAGTAATGGTTAAATTTGTTTCACTTACCCGTATAAATAAGTCACCGAGTAAGAAACTCCATTTTAGATCCCCTTCTCCTTGCATCTCTGGCAACTCATATTTACATAGTAAGTAACCAGACTTGGGGCCGAATCTGTAAAAAAATAACATGTATGAAAAAAAAATTTCAAATCAGTTTAGCCGTTTTGGAGAAATCAGGTAACAAAAACACAAAAAAAAATACAATCGAATTGAGAACCTCCTCCTTTTTTTGAAGTCGGTTAAAAATACAGACCAGAATTGTGGAGACCATAACATGAAATTAAAGGACACAAAAAACATTCAGGCTCTAGACAAACATTTTTAGATCATACAAATCAGTATAATATGTTGGGATTCGACCTTGCTAGTGCAAGGTTGTGAAGTCTCAAGTTATCCACTGCGGGATATATACTATATAATAGGTCTTTACCTATGAAATTGCAATTTTTTTTCGCCGCAGTCTTTAGCATATATTTTCTTAAAAAACATAAGATTGCTTGTATTATTTTTGTAATTTGGTAAATACAGGACATTACCAACAACTAACAAAAGATGATTTAGAAAAATAATTATTATTTGTATTAGAAATAAGCCTGTAAATATGGGTCCAATTTAAACCAGCGGGTTTTAACATTTAAACTTGTGTAACTTCTTCCCTTATTTTTTTTCTTATGATTAAAATGCTTAAAGTTAGCTAAGATGTGCGCTATTACTTACACCAAATTTCATTCTATAAAACTTAATAATTATTGAAAAAACTAAGAAAACGTTAGTATGAAAAATCAAACTTCGCATAAAATCTCCATACAAATCGGTAATTTCATAGGTAAAGACCTATTATATATATATAGATAATACTTTCCACGGCGCGCGATTTTGTGCCTTCACTCATGAGAGTCTTGCGGTATGCCGAATAATACAGTATTGTAACACATTATACAATTTTTTGTTCGGGCCTACATTACCTAGATATTAAGCCCCTTACTCAAAACGCTTCTTAAATTTAATCACAGTTTAGTGAGATTTTATTAGTAAAACCAAACTTATACCAAACAAAACCGTAAGAATTTAAAATAATCAATTGACTAAAATTTAAGAGGCGTTTATGAGTGAGGGGTTAGTACATAAGAACCATAGTATTTTCTTCGACGTTTCGGCCGACTTAGAAGGGCCATGGTTGGAAAGAGACCTAATAATAGTAATATTAATACTTACAGAAAATCAGTGTCTCCTTTAACGTATTGTAATCTCTGTAAAGGCGTTGCCGCTTGAACGCTCAATACTTTGCGCAATCCTTCGTAATTGTCCAGCCGTGACTTGAAATATATGTCTTTGTATTTTGAATTAGGTATGTCGATCTGTAGTAAAAAAAAGAGAAAATTTACTATACAGATTTATCATCATAACAGCCCTTTAATGTCCCACTGCAGGGACGGGCCTCCTCCCATGACGGAGGGATACTTGGCCTACTAATACCGCGCTGGCCAGGCGGATTGGTATAGGTTTTAATTTTAAGTTTTCCTTCTTTTTGTTTCGTAAAGATAGATTCACTGATAGTCCCTTAGTCGGTTTTTACGACACCCATGGGATGAGATGGGGTGGTGACATATTGTATTCTTACTACGTCACCACACGTAGAGATTTATAATAAGCTATAATTTAAAAAGGAAAGACAACTTCCCCACTAGGGATCAAGTCCTATGACGCGGAGACTTTTATAAACCAACAATTTCATTTTAAAAATGACACATTCACAGTCATCCGCTACAACTTCAAGCCAGCCGACTTTAATTGTGCTTATTGAATATTTAACGAACCAAATAACATTCAAGCTGAGGATATAATTTGTGGATCGCTTGCGTAGGATTTTCATCAAACAAATACGCTGCTTCACCGAGGCAGTTAATACACAGTAAGAATACCCAAAGACAATGCGTAGGCAAGTATTGTATATATTCATTTTTATGAAGTCATCTCTATATCAGCTACGTTGCCCTATGTTATTCTCCCTCTTCTCTCGTCTCCCTTCTTCTAATAACATAGGGCAGAAACTTGTATTACTAATATCAGTCATACAGATTAGTATAGAATTTATTGTCAAGTCTCCCTTTTTTAAATTTTACAACCATAAGACCACACACAGCAACACATCAAGTTAAACATTTTCATTTGAAATTGTGTCTTATTTCAAGGTATTAAGGTACATGAGTGTCTAGGTTGATTAGTTGCTGTATGTACCAAGTCGTAACCAAGTCGAAATGGTCACCACACAAAAAACAAACTCTACTAAAACGTACCTTAACATTAATGTCAGTATAGTTGGTCGATATCTCTGCCCTCGCATGTAGAGTGGCGGCGAGGTCGCCCGCCACGTGCGCGGACAGTGAGTACGTGTTCCCGCGAGTGTCGTATTTCACGCGGATGTTGATGCTCTCGCCTTGCCCTTTTGGTACTAGAGTTAGTGATAGCTGTAGGGAAAATTGTTATAAAATGTACAACAATAATAAAAGTGCAAATAAATCTACCCTATGTATAAATACAAAATTATTCCTTTTACTTTGAGCCCTGACAACAGACTATACCGAACAGTAAAGAAGAATAATAATTAATTATTAATTTAATTAAATTTTAATTTTTAGACAAGACAACTCCTGCACTGGGGTACCCTGTGTTTCGGGGCCTTTATCAATCAATCAGACGAACATCCAGACTCACTCACAACAATGAACTCAATCACACAAAAAAAAAATAACAGTGGAGACATTTATGCCTCTACAAACATTGTAGCTGGCATGGTGCTCGCCATTCTCGAATTCTATTTGATGCTTAACATCAGGCAGCATAGAGTAATTCTAGTAGGCCAATTTAAAAAAAAATTGGGTGTCTTGCATAGCGGTGATTTTTATGTAATTAACGAACACAAAAACATACAGGCTAATCTTTAGATCGCACTTACAATAGCTCTACTTGAGGTTCGAAGGCACGATATAGTGTAGGGTATCAACACAAATAGACTAATTATTATGTAACTATTAATAAAATTGTTTAAATCACAAATTGTAATAAGAAGAAAAGACTTACTTCAAGTGGATCTCTTTTCAATACTTTTCCATTGATGCTATACTCCGTCGTATCCGTAACAAATGTACCTCTAATGTCATCTTCTTCAAACTCACCAATGATTTTCATTGCCCTATAATAATCAAAAGCATTAAACAAGCTGGTAACAAATGGTAGTACAGTGACAAAAGTTGATTTAAACATCCAATATTACAAAACATTTCGTGACGAGAAGAGAAAATAGTCTTATCATTAGTAATGCCAAATAAACACTAAACACCAATTTTCCATAAGCCGCTGAGCACGAAAAACGATCTTTTGATATTCGATGTGTAAATCAACATTAATTGATAAAAAATTTCAGATTTGTCCAAAGCCTTTGACACACTTACCTAAATCCTTTATGCGGGCTACTAAGAGCTACACTCATAGAATTTTGGCTCTGTTCTGCATTCAACGAATAATAGTACTCTTCACTGTTAAAATCTAGAGAAAGTGTTCGTTGTGAGTTTTCTTCGCTGTATTGAAGACTGAGTTCCGCAGGGGACAACACTGGGGCCAGTGCTCCGCGGGATTTGAAGCGGATGTGGCGCGAAGGCGGTGGACGCCATACTACGTCAGCGAAAAGCTAGAACATAAAATAAAACGGTTAACTAAAATAAACTTGGCTTTATCTTTACTAGAAGGTAATGGTGATAATTACTTTAATATCTTAAAAGTTTACAAAGAAATTTAGAACTGCAATACTTACATAATTATTTTGTTCTCCTTGCTGTATTTGTATGCCTCCACCTACAACGTTTTCGACATCGGAGAAGTCCTTTTTGAATTGCATCTTGATGAAATAATCCTCCAAGTACGATGACGTCAAATTTAGACTACCCGAAGTTTCTACGAATGGGTCGTCAAGCTGAAATCAATTTAGTAATATATAGTTCAACATCAAAATAGGCAAAATAAAATATTGAAGATATTTAAACCGTGTTCGGCACTATAGTACCAAAAAAGTTTTGAGATTAAAGCCATACGACGTCGTATGTTATCTAATAACAAAAAATATTCTATTTCTGTGACGCGTGTTGTGAAAGGCCTATGTCCAGAAGTGGATTGCAATAGGCTAAGTGATTGATTGATTACCTCCAAGCTAGCAAGCGCAGTGATAGTGAAGGCCGGCATGCCGATATCCGCGGACATCTTCCACAGCGCGTCCTCCAGCCTCGCGGCCACACGCGCCTCCAGCGCGGGCAGTACCGTGAGCGGCGTGGCCACGCCTACTGACGCTACGTACGACTGGTACGTGTCGTCTTCTCCGCACGAGTACTCGTAGAATATCTTGTACGATATCTGGAATGGGGAGTCTTTAAGTTTTAAGCTATAGCCTTGCATTATTATAAATATTATATAAACAGGCGTGACTTGTGCCGAAACATCAAGTAAAATAAAGTTAAATAGAATGGGCGTTTATTTCCCGTTTATATAATATTTGGAATGGGGAAGTTTAGTAGTTTTGATAGGTCTTTTTTTAATATGTAATAAATATTCACGGACATCTGTACACAGCGCCATCTGTTCTCAAAGTAAGCTAGGCTTAACCTGCTTGTGTTATGGGTAACAGAACAACGGATATTCATAACAGCCCATTAATGTCCCACTGCAGGGACGGGCCTCCTCCCGTGACGGAGGGATACTTGGCCTACTAATACCACGCTGGCCAGACGGATTGGTATAGGGTTTAATTTCAAGTTTTCCATCTTTTTTGTAAAGATATTATTGACGGATAGTCCCTTAGTCGGTTTTTACGACACCCATGGGATGAGATGGGGTGGTGACATGTTGTATTCTTACTCCGTCACCACACGGACGTCTTACTCCGTCACCACACGAACAGCGGATATTAATACTTATATACTTTTCTTTTGTAAACACATACATATTATACATAGAATATTTATGATTTAGAATATCGTGAAACCAAAATCTTTCTTAGCTATATCCGGTACTTAAACTCGTCGAATTATTACTTGTCCAGAAATCAATGAATTGTGTAATTTATACAATTTTATTTTCATTTATGGTCGAATAACACCTTCAAATGGATACTTAAATCGATACTAATCCGAAAACCGACATGTCACTTGTGCTTAACATCTTCTCCTCAAATTAAAGTACACTATTTTGTTAAAAGAAAACAGAACTTACCTCATGCCAATAAGTTCCATTATAGAGTAACACTAAACAAGTGACATTTATCTTCTCTCCCATTATAATGTCGACTGTGTACACTGATTTTAGCTCTTGCACTGCTTGGAATGGCGTCACTAAGTTTAATGTGTTTCTCATCACTGTGTATTCCTGTAAAGTAATGTTTTAGTTAATGGGTACAAAAAATAGTTAGATATTTGTTCAATAAAGTGCTTCGTTCGTATTTATCATTAAATCGAATGCTTATTAACACGTTCTCAGCGCAGTGTACCATATATAGTACACGTTCATTGTTTTACTATTGTGTCTGCTGGCGGCACTGGGAAAGGGTTAATATCTCCTGGCCCTTGTGGTGATACTATGTTTTTTCTTACTTTGTCAGCACATGGAGAATTTTTAGTTTAATGGTCTATTTCGTAACTTTATGGTTTGTAGAACATAAGAACGACAATAAAGGGTTCACTCGAAACGATCATTGAGCACCAGATCGCCTTTTCATAAGTCAGATGAATTGCATTATTACTCCTTATCACTTGTCACAATAGCGTATAATAAACTACGTCAGAATAATGACGAAAGAAGAATCTTTCTAACACTCTCTCACCCATGTGCGTAAAAGTGTTGTACGATCTTTGGACTCGTACATCGCGCCCTGTCAGCATTTACCTCGACACGCGCGGTTTCATTATAAATCAATGTTAAATTATAAGTTAGTAGTACTCATCAAGCACCGTACTCAATAGGTTGACCAAGCATGTGCGTCACCTTAACCTACCAAAACATTTCATAACAATCTAGTTTTAGTATTGTTTTATATTGTAATTATTTTATACCATTAATAATTACAATAAACGGTTATAGCAAATTAACCTTTTATTATTTAATCATGTCGGTGTAGAAAACCCCTACAAGTCTACTAACAGAAAAGTGCTCAGTTATAGTCTATTTCGTAGACATCCTAGCTACAAAGTTTTTTTGTAAATCGCGTAGAAGAGACTTAACATTGAATCATAGGCATATGAAATCTAAAACTATATTAGAACCTTACCTCCAATATAAAGACATCAGTTAATACAATGGGCGGTTTGTCGGGTAGGTTCAGAGTAGCGTTCACTTCCAATATGTCTTCCTCATCAGGTCCCACAAACTGTGGAAACAATATAAGTTATTATAAATGTAAACTGTCTAATAATAAGTATGAATAATAAGTAATACATTGAAGAAGAAAGAAAGAAAAACGTTTTGTAGGAAACCAAACGATCAAGTATGAATTTACATAATTGTATGAAGTAGGAGACATAATTATCATAACATAAGTATATAGGTATAATACAGGTTTTTGTAAACTTTAAAAGAAAAGGCCCACACTTTGTAAAAACATCATTGTAATAAATAAAGATTTTTTTATATAATATCAGGCAATGAATGTCCACTAAGGTCTCTTCCATATATAGCCACCTTGAGCAGTCCTATGCCTTCTTTATCCATCGGTGTCCCGCGCCGTCCTAACTAAACTCTATTGCAAAAAAAACGGGCACTTTAGTTTTATTTCTCTATTTCAATGAAGAAGAACAAGAAATAGGTTTTGTTAATTTGACGATGTATTGGTATGTTTTTTAAAGCATCCTGGCATGATTCTTTACGTTCCAAATTTAAAATTTGAAATTATTAAAAGAAAAATAATAATTATTGTGGATTATTCTAAAATTGCTTTACTAATGGCGCGAATTGCTGAAATGATTTTTAACTGATTACGATATTTTAAAACTTTTTGGATATTTTCTGCAAATTAAACAATTTAATCTTTCTTTTTAAATTAAATACCACTTTTTGATATGAGTGATAAAGCGATAAGGGCCGGTAAAATTATAGCCCTACTTGAAGAAGGTTGTTCGCAAACTTACGTGTCTCAGCGGCTAAATGTGAGTCGTTCAACTGTCCAGAGGACTTGGCAACGGTATCAAGAGACTGGTTTGGTCAAAAGAAGACCTGGTTCGGGAAGAAAACGATGCACAGAACCAAGAGATGACCGATTTTTGGTGAGTCAGGCGTTGCGTAATCGTAAGGCGTCAAGTGTAGACCTGAAGAAGAGCCTTGAAGAAGTAAGAGGAGTAGAAGTTAGCTTGTGGACGGTCAGGAGGAGGCTTTTGGCTGCCAATATCAAAAGTTACCGCCCAGCTCGGGGCCCTAAATTACTCCGTGAGCACCGTGTTGCTCGACTTCAGTTTGCTAGGAACTGTGCTTCATGGACTCTGGAGGACTGGAATAAAGTATTGTTTTCTGATGAAGCTAGAATCTCTTTGTGTGGAGAGGACCGACGCCGGCGTGTGCTGCGAAGACCACGGGAACGCTATGCGGAAGTGTGTTTCGAAGAAATCACTCCTTATGGCGGAGGCTCCGTTATGTTTTAGGCAGGAATTAATTCGACGGAACGTACGGAGTTAGTTTTCATAGAAAATGGAACATTAAATGCATACCGGTACATAATGGAAGTCCTAATTCCATATGCACAACCCACATTGACTGCACTTGGGGAAGATTCCATTTTTATGGACGATAATGCTCGCCTGCACCGTTCTGGCGACGTGGAAGCGTACATGCAAGAAGTTGGGATCCGTCGTTTAGATTGGTCAGCTCGAAGTCCTGACCTCAATCCAATTGAGCATGTGTGGGATGTTCTAAAGAGACGGGTAAGATCAGTGCAACCTGCTCCACAAAACATCAGGGAGCTAAAAAGAGTCATTGCAGGAGAGTGGGAACATATTCCTCAAAACGTTATTAAAAACATCGTGGAAAACATGCCCAGAAGGATTCAAGCTGTGGTTTTGGCAAGAGGAGGTCACACTCGTTATTAGGTTTTTACATTTGTAACGTTATTTAATTAAAAAAAGTAAAAAAAAACTAGTCTTTACTGCCGACCACTTCTTATTGTTTGGGCGTGTACATCGATTTTAAAGAATCCATCGTTTTTTTTTCTTTTAAATGCTCGAATTCACTTCACCCGCATTAATTTACACGACTATAAGTATATAGACAACGTCAAAGAAATAAATTTCATTTAATTAACTAAAATCGACCCTAGAACGTAAATTTCCTTAGGTGCCCGTTTTTTTTGCAAAAGAGTGTAGGTCGTCTTTTTACCGTGTGAGGAGTCTTCCCACCCTGCGTTTTTGTAGAAGCAAGTACAGTTCGACACAAGGGATGTCACTATCAATAACTTACGCAAGATAAATAGTTCTTACAACATATTATCTGAGGCGTCGGGCTCTGTACAGACGCTATGAGTCATACTCGCTAGTAGACCTGCAGTAGATGACCAGCAGTGTCTCGCTACGCCCTCAGCCCGCGCCGCTGCTGCAGATGCTGTGAGTCATGAGTGTGACGCGGGGCGGAAGACGTGGCGGGACACGCATCTAAGTTTTATCCAACAGGGATTGCCTGAACCTAATTCTAGTCGGAATCATATCGAATAGCCCTAATCTTCGGCCGTTCAGAGAATGCGTTCCTGACACGTCGCGATTGAACTGACGCAGTAACTTTGTAATGGCGTTGCAGTTACGATAAAAATATTTTTGCTGGTTGTTTATCGTTTTAACTATTGATGAGCATTAAAACAACATTATTATATCAATAATTAATGAATGTTATAATGTTGTGTCAAACTGAGTGTCAAATAACTTGGTAAACAATATTTTTCTAAATCTACACTGCGCTATTACAAGGTTATGTCAGCGCTTTATATTTGTAGTGCTGTGCCAACAATAACAGTGAATAATAGTATCGTAATCTGTTCTTATCGATACAGTTATACTTTATAAAATAATACGTTTTGTTTTTCTTTTCAAGAATTTGAAAATAATGGACTTTAGAATAACTTTTATTAAATATAAAAATAAAAGTACATTAAATACAAAGTAGCATTTTTATATTTAGGTTGAAAATGGTAACCCCAAATGGCGTTATGGGCCGCCATTTTGTGACGCTGAAACAGTCGTCTGTTGTCGTTTCGTGCGCATAGACCACGTTCTTCAAGTGTTTGCGATCTGTTGTTATTTGACTTTGATTGTGTCTTATATTGCGTTCTTTTTACTTTTGGTGCATAATAATGCCTAAACGTGGACAAACATTGAAAACTGGAGCCCGTGAGTTAATTATCAAGCTGCAAGATTACTTTGAGCGGGAGCGGCAAAATGGCGGACCCCTGGTTCCTGTCGAAAAAGTACAAGAACGCGTCTCTCAGGCGCTTGGAGTTAGCAAACGAACGATTACAAATATTAATAAAGAAAAGTTCGGCTCTACTGGCATGGAAGATAATATTTTACGTACTCCGAAGAAGAAACGTAGAACTAAACCCGTGACAGATATTGATACCTTTGACGCCGATGCAATCAGAAATCATATATACGGTTACTATTCCAGAAATGAATATCTCAACAGGATGAAGCTTTTGGCGTCGTTAAGAGAAGCTGGACTGTTTAGCGGGGGTAAAACTGCTTTAACGAAAATCTTAAAAGATATTGGTTTTTCGTATAAAAAAACAGACAAAAGAAAAATTTTATTAGAACGATACGACATCATTTTGAAACGGATAAGTTTCTTGAGAGAAGCAAAAAAAATTGATAACTGGGATAATGTCGTGTTCATTGACGAGACATGGCTAAACGCCAATCACACGGTTTCCCGTTCTTGGACGGATGATACACAAGCGTCGACGTCGAAAGTACCAATGGGTAAGGGGGCTCGTCTGATAATATGCCACGCAGGTACTGCAAAATACGGCTTTGTGGAGAACGCTTTACTGGCATTTCAATCAAAAACCACAAATGACTACCACGAGGAAATGAATGCCAGTACATTTAAAGAGTGGTTCCAGAACGTGCTTTTGCCCAGCCTACCAGAGCCTTCTGTAATATTGATGGATAATGCCTCCTATCACTCGTTTCAAATACAGAAACCACCTACCCAAGCTAATAAAAAAGAAGAAATGGTTGCTTGGTTACAAGCAAAAGGCATTGACGCAAATATGCAGATGCTAAAAGCAGAGCTAATTAAGTTAGTGAAAGAAAATAAAGCGGCAAATGTGCGATACGAAATCGATGAAATGGCTTTGGAGTACGGTCATCGCGTTCTAAGAATTCCACCGTATCATTGCCAATATAACGCGATTGAGCTAATCTGGGCTCAAATAAAAGGTTACGCCGCCCGCCACAATACTTCCCCGCCATTCAGCACGAAAAAGATGATGACCCTGTTAAAAGAAGCCTGCGGGAAAGTCACAAGAGATGACTGGGCAAAGGTTGTCGAAAAGACTAAAAACCTGATTATGGAACATTTTGACCGAGATATCAGGATTGATTCTGTAATTGATAATAATATAATTATACATGTAGGCGAAGATGATGATGAAGACACCACCTCCTCAAGCGAATCGGAGTCTGATTAATATTCTGTACGCACATTTAGTTCAATGTACTTTATTCCATAGAAATACAGATTGTAACTTTGTAAAAAATAATAAATAAAACAATTTTATTATATTAATATTCCCTTTTATTGTTTCCACGTAAAGAACTAAAATATAAATTTTAAATGATTCCGCCAATTTAAAACGGTCTAAATCTAATCATAAAAATAACGCGGCGGTTCATTTTGGAGTAACGGTAACGAACTCGGTATAATGTTGTGTCCATCACTAGTCGTGACTAACTGATAAGTGTCAGGAACGCATTCTCTGAACGGCCGGACAATAGTTTTATCCAACAGTGAATGGCTGGACCTAGTTCTAGCCGGCTTGATGAAGGCTAGACCTAGTTTTAGCCGAAAACAATCGGCTCGTACTAGGTTTAACCAAAAGTAAATGACTACACCTAGTTCTAACCGGATAAAACTAGATGTAGCCGCACTTCGGATATTAGCCGTAGCATATATATATAAATATAATATTTACCTTCATAAGATGCGCATGGAAAGTAATGGTCGGATAATACAATGTATCTAGTACGACCTTCGCTTTAGTGTCGAAGTTCTCCACAAACATATCTGAGGCGTCAGGCTCTGTTTTATGTTGGAACTTGTCTTGTATTACATCCAGTAAGCCTTTGCCATCGTCTTTCAGGAGTATTGCTATGCCGAACTGAAAACAAAAATATAAATAAATAAAAGTGCAAAATATAATATATCTAAAGAGTTAATGGTAAAAAAATTATGACTCAGCCGTCACGGATAAAGCGTGTCTTACGCAAGACAATTGAATGTGTGATGTACAAATTATTGTTTAAAGAATGTCATACGTTTTCGTTAAATTTGTGTTTTTAAAAGGCACAGGGCACGAGTTACCTTGAAGAATGTGTTTCATAAAAGGGACAATTAAGAAATTAATTAATCAACATATAGTAAAAGGAAACCGATAGATTAGGGAGGCGCAGGACCGCACAAGGTGGCAGTATTTGGAGGAGGCCTATGTCCAATAGTGGACGTCTATTGGCTGATATGATGATGATGATAGTAAAAGGCTTTTTAAGGCTATTGTTTTGGGCCGGCAGACGTGCAAACCTTTGACCTGTGCCAACCTGAAGCTTTTGACAATACCATTTTCATACTGCTAAAGACACCTTATAACATAATAAAATATGATAAAACATAATTACCTTATGCGTAGACAATCTAACAGATATTTCAGTGTCGAGTCCATTCCCGTATATATTCTTTAACACCAGACCATTCTCTTCGAAACCTTCGAGCGGTGTGTACAACTTGTATACGTAGACGAAGTTTATAGGAGATCGCCAGTGCCATATGCCGGTGAATCCGAAGTCCATGTTACCCCAGCCTACTCGGAATTCAACCTGGTAAAAAAGGTATTTTTTAATGATAAGTTTTAGACAGTATTTGGTTTGAAGACAAACTTTTAATTGATTTGTGATTTAAACGTAATAGCTTGCAGAAAATTTATTTTTTGTTAAAACTAATAAAATATAAAAGTTATAATTAATTATTCGTTTCGTTTCGTTTCAGCCCTTATCATCCCACTGCTGGGCAAAGGCCTCTCCCATTGATTTCCACATTTGTCGGTAAAATAATAATAATAATATATTTAATTAAATATTAAATATATAATATTTATTTCTTATATAATATAAAAGAAATATAGATATATTATTAAAAATCATTAACAGAAAATAAAGTATAAGGATTTAAATCAGCAATAGATTGCTGGCAGTTTCACTGGTCTACCACCAGTGAAACTGCCAGCAATGTTGGTCTAGCCGTTTCGGAGATTAGTCAGAACAAAGGTACAGACAGACAAAATTAAATGTGGTATCTGCCATCGGTCTTATCTGTAGTCTAAACAGACACTTCTATTTTATTTATATGTACAAAATATGAATTTCCATTTTATCATTGTTTTTCTATATATAAAATATTTCCTTACCTCTTCAGGAGCTCGCTTCGCAATGACCATGGCCCTGTTCAGATATTGTATAGGCAAAGCTACGTGACCGAACACGTGGAAGTCTTGCAGGCTCACCAGTTTGAGAAGTACTTCGATACCTGGGGATCGTAAGGATATATTAGCTATTTCCTTAAAATTTTCGGTATTTAAATTGAACATTAAAAAAATGCCGGCTCGATAATATAGTTTGTAAATGCCATAAAGAAGTGACATACGTGAGGTGTAATACGGCCACTACGCCACATACATTTTCTATTTATTAATGTCAAAATTATTTATTTATATATTTAAATGTGGTGACGGAGTAAGAATACAATATGTCACCACCACATCTCATACTATGGGTGTCGTAAAAACCGACTAAGGGACTAACCGTAAATATTATCTTTACGAAGTAAAAATAAGGATAACTTGAAATTTAACCCTATACCAATCCGTCTGGCGAGCGTGGTATTAGAAGGCCAAGTATCCCTCCGTCACGGGAGGAGGCCCGTCCCTGCAGTGGGACATTAATGGGCTGTTACGATGACATAAATATCAAATAAATAAATGTGATATTTACCCGTAGTAGAATTAGTAGTGACGACCATAGCCACGAGATGTCTGTCCGCCTCCACGAAGCCGAAGCGTGCAGTTAACTGAGGAAACTCTATCATGGGACTTGTCACGTTTACTACTAACATGCAGTTTGTTATACGACGCATGTGACCTGGGAATAACAAATAAACATGTTCTAAGGAATAGTATGAAAATGTAGAAAATAAATAATGATCCGAAAAGAAGAAAGACAATGAAAAAAATTGGTATCTATCAGGTCATCTAGGCGCCACAGGCGTTGTACAGTTGAATACTAAGTTGCGGCCCGGCGCTGTATAAAGCAAAGGTTAAATTTGGTAGTCGAGACGGGTACTCGGGTGGCCTAGAGGTCATGGCGCATGTGACTTGGGAATAACAAATCCATTGTCTTTCTTCTTTACGGATTTTTCTGGTTATACCTAAGCTTTTCTGAATTAACAGGGGTATAACAGCCCGCTCACGACCCAACTGACTGTAAGCGGCAGCTAAGAGCGGGGCGGCTAGCATTGAGATCAAAAAAATGTATGAAACACATCACGAGTCGCGATCGATCGTTTCTATCGCCGCTAAGACCAAAGTTGTGAACAAGCCGTAAGACTTAACAGTTTATGTGTAGGGTAAGCAGCGACTTGGATATGCCCTGGCATTGCTGACGTCAACGTCAACGACTATAAGAAATTATCTATCAAGTGTCTCACTTGCTTGTCTGCCACAAAGAAGTTATAGATTTTTCTTAAATGCCCTAAAAACTAGTCTGATCAGTGTGGTAAATAGATTAAGTTTGCCTCGATCACAGTTTTAACCATTCATCAGCTCGTCTCTACAATGGCACATTAAGGACGGTTCATGCAAAAAGAATAATAAAATTTATACATACCGTTAACATAAATTTTAAGAACTTTATCCTCTAGATCTAAGTATGTAATACCCTTTATGTCTCGCTTGTGTCCGAATACAAACTCTGTTCGTAGGAAACCATTTTTGTAGCCCTGTCGGGAAAATAAGATAAAATAATTAAATATAGTTCGTGGTAAGTCGCGGGTTCAATTTTTATATGCATTCTTGGTTGCATAAACACCAAATTGACCAACACACTTTAGAATATAGTATTAAAGCATTTAAAATAAAAAAATATATACTTAAATAAGAATATTTTGTTTTTTAAGCAGTCAAATACTGCGCTAGGTAGGTTTCGGTCGAGCCTATACAGACATAAAATTAACCGACTCAGGGATCAAGATAGTCGTTTATGGATCATGTAAACGTACAATACTTAACGCATTTATAAAATATTGCCTAACATTGCCTGTCATTGTTAGTTCATTTAATTATTAACATTTTTTACTAAGCAGCCCTTAGCTTCCTAAACTAAACAAACACAAGGGACTAGATGGCGTTGTTCGCAACTAAAAATAATAAGATATAACAAACCTGGAACGGTGTGACCAATATAACTCTTCCGGTGACGTTGTTTTCTGTATGCCCTCTGTCTAACGTCCACGATGAATTTATCATTAGCATACCGTCTTCGTTGTACTGTAATAAAAAAAAATTATATGATAAAAAAGGAAATATATATTCACGGGCATCTCTACATAGCTCCATCTGTTCCCAAGGTGAGCTAGACTTAACCTGTGTGTGTTATGGGTAACAGAACAACGGATATTAATACTAATATACTTTTTTTTATTATCGTAAATACATACATATCATACATAGAAACACTGTTTTTTTTTGCATTGGACTAGCTAAGAAACGTCATTACAAATCCAATATGGCGGCTGCCCTAAGATGGCGGACTGGCTGTTTGAAATACACTCCAAATACAACGGTTTGCTGTCAGGAATATGAAAAACTTAGTCATGTGACCTAAATCCAACATGGCGGACATCCAAGATGGTGTATTGAGTGCAAGCGTGTTTTTAGTTTTTTAAACTATTAATATTATGTCCGTGTGGTGACAGAGTAAGAATATAATATGTCACCACTCTATGTCATCCCATGGGTGTCGTAAAAACCAACTAAGGGACTAACTGTAAATATTATCTTTACGATGTAAAACGGAGGAGGACTTCAAATTAAAGCGTATACCAATCCGTCTGGCCAGCGTGGTATTAGTAGGCCAAGTATCCCTCCGTCACGGGAGGAAGCCCGCCCCTGCAGTGGGACATTAATGGGGTGATGACGATGATGAAACTATTAAGTTTTAAATTCTTGATACTTACTTGAAAACTAAGCAGCGTATCGGCACTCTTCTTCCATATAACTCTATGCTTAGCTATAGCGGCCGCTTTAGGTAACGTAGGTATAGTAGAGTTGACTATAGCGTTTATCTCTCCGTAGAACTCGTTGGTCTTGAACAGATAGTCTGCTAGAAGACTGAATGCTAAATGGTCTTCTTGCCAGTTCATACTGCCGTTTATTGCTTGAAGATTGTCGTGGTATCGCCACCTGTAATAAAATAATGTGCAGTGAGCGACAAATCATCATAACAGTCTATTAATGTCCCACTGCAGGAACGGGCCTCCTTCCGTCACAGAGGGATACTTGGTCTACTAATACCACGCAGGCCAAACATATTGGTATAGGGTTTAATTTCAAGTTTTTCTTCTTTTTACTTCGTAAAGATAATATTTACGGTTTTTCCCTTAGTCGGTTTTTACGACACCCATGGGATGAGATGAGGTATGTATTCTTACTCCGTCACCACACGGACACACGGTTTGTGATATATTCATATTCAAATATTCTTTATAATGTTACATATACCGTATTCATCCTTACTTGATTTATTTAGTAAACAAACACCACATATTGCAAATTCACTAGTTTTTACATCAATCGCACACTTTGATATGGATGAAAATTTCTGGAAAGTAGCATTAAACGTTTATGCAATAGAAAACACGTAAATCACTTTGATTTATCCACTATCTTTCGTAAATTTTAAATAAATGTATTTGTTTCCAACATAAAATTTCACAGATAAAATTATTTTTACGATTTGACATTTGTAGATTATAGAATTTTGTCCTTGATTCCTATACATTTTTCAAAGATTAAAGACTAAAGTCTTTAGTCTGTGGTTGACACGACGCCATATATGTTTACGTTTTAGAGCAAGTCTGTTTAAATAGACAGTAGGTACCTAAGCAATAAGTTGTTATATGTTTCCGAAATTGTACATAATACGCTCATTAGCGAACTATGTGTGTTTTATTCAAAACTTTTCACGCTCTATGGCTTATTTGCCATAGAGCGTGTGTATACTTACATAACGTTAAAACTAGTATCCCTCCATCCCTGGAAAGGCGTGTGTAAGCTTGACAATAACGCGTAGACAGTTTCATCATGAGCTTCAGAGTACATCTTTACACGCCATAGAACGTTCGCATCGCTCGACCAACCCATACCTACGTGCCATTGGCAGAACCAATCTGAAATACGAAGACATACTTATTTATTTAAGACTTCGTATACAAAAGTGCATAAAGGCGGATTAGATGGCGTTGTGTGAGGAGTGTTATAATTGTAATAATTACTCTATCACTTACTCCTTCCTTATTTGAGCCTTTACGACACCTTTTGAATAGTATATTTGTAAAAACTTTCATGATTTTTCTGTCTATTATACCCAAAATTGAGTATATTTATGTTTTTTATTTAAATGTTTTATTTATAAAGCACCTTTTAATAGAAATTCTCCATTTCCAGTGAGCATCCTCCCAGGATAGTAAAGCGATACATGTCCCGCATGATGCCATGGTCCCTTGTTGTCCAACTGTATGTCGATACTGACTTTCTGTGACGGATCCCGGTTCATATCCCAGTTGAAGGCGGCCGATAGTCGCTTTTGTAGTACTGTAGCCCAACGCTGGTATGAAAAGTGGAGATCGCGGAGTCTGTGGGAGAATGAATACATTATTAATAACATTAACATGTGGATAATGTTGTTGGTTGTACGTTAACTCTTACTATGTATTGATATGTATTACTTGTGTCTTTATTATTAACTAGTTTCCGCTCGCGGCTTTGGCCGCGTGGTGTTTGATTTAAAAGTAACTTATTTTATTTATAAAGGTCTGCAACGCATCTGTGATCACTTTGGTGCTGCGGGTGTCTATGGGCGGCAGTGATCACTTACTATCAGGTGACCTGCTGGCTCGTTTGCCTCCCATCATATAACAAAAATATACTTACTGATCAAAGTGTATGTCCATGTTAAGATTAGTATTGTTGGTGAGGTCCGCGTCCAAGTTGACGCTGTAAGCCTTCCCGCCGATGTCCACCTCCACGTACGTCGTGAAGTTCTGCTCTGACAGTATCACGTAACGTATCAGACTGCGGTACTTGTGTTCGTTGTATATGTGATACTATCACTGTATATACTTACTGATCAAAGTGTATGTCCATGTTAAGATTAGTATTGTTGGTGAGGTCCGCGTCCAAGTTGACGCTGTAAGCCTTCCCGCCGATGTCCACCTCCACGTACGTCGTGAAGTTCTGCTCTGACAGTATCACGTAACGTATCAGACTGCGGTACTTGTGTTCGTTGTATATGTGATACTATCACTGTATATACTTACTGATCAAAGTGTATGTCCATGTTAAGATTAGTATTGTTGGTGAGGTCCGCGTCCAAGTTGACGCTGTAAGCCTTCCCGCCGATGTCCACCTCCACGTACGTCGTGAAGTTCTGCTCTGACAGTATCACGTAACGTATCAGACTGCGGTACTTGTCGTCGTTGTATTCACCCTGTACGGGGAAAAATGGTGTTTGAGTTACGGATACACAGCGCTATCTGTTCCCAAAGTAAGCTAGGCTTAACCAGCAGGTCAATTCTCGTTACATACAATTTAATTCAACTTAATTTTAACTTTTTTTTTATTTAAGTTTAATTAATCCAAAAGTGGTATTATGGTCATTAAACATTTAGTTTAAAATACGATTACATTACTTAAAAAAAATTATAAATACAAGAATATCTATTGTGTAACAATTTGACAACTAAAAGTTAAATTAATCAAATTTTTTACGATTTTAAGGTACGAGAATTGACATGCTGCTTGTCTTATGGCTAACAGAAGAATGGCATTAATTACTTTTTTTGTAAACATATTATACATAGAAACACTCAGACCAATGCAAACAATCATGTTCATGCACACAAAGATTGTGCGGGAATCGAACCCGAGACCTCTGCGTAGCAAGCATGTAATAAAACGACTACGCCACAGAGGTCGTCAAAGTTATATCCAACCTTGCGTTAAAATTAATGGATTATATACATCTTGTTCGACGACAGAGGTGTGGCGCAGTGGTTATATAACATGACTGCTACGCAGAGGTCTCGGGTTCGGTTCCCGATCAATGCAAATCTTTGTGTGCATGAACATGATTGTTTGCATTGGTCTGGGTGTTTTCTATGTATAATATGTACAGTCATGGTATTTAAAGGTCCGCCACCTTAAGGCCTATTTTCGTGTGCATATTGCAGTCAATGGTCGGCTGTCATTAGTAGGGACGACAATACAATATCGGTTACCTAGGCTACAAAATTAGTCCTTCGTGAAAGCTCGCAAATCGGAAGTAATATTTATTATTATTTAACATTACTTATTTAATGTTCAAGTTTTATATTCTGTGCCTATAGGTATAATAAATGATTAATTAAACAGCAATAAACAAACAGTAATAGACATTGACAATGAAACAGAGGATATCACAGCAAATTAAAAGTTTGTAATGACTAAACAGGCCTATCGATCGATCGAATTATCGATTAACTTAGCAGCCATTATTAAAAAAAAGAACAGAACAGACTAAATAGTTAATGAAAAAGGTTTGATGTTGACATGTAACTAGACGTAAGCCAAAGGTGAAAAATGAATTTGAACCTTATTATCATACTGTGTGAGTATAGTTTTATGTGTTTTGTCTATACCATGCTTTAGTTTCAAAAGGTATTAAGGGCCAGGTTCAGAGACCGCACTTTGACTTTACTTTGAAGGAAAGTTCGACTTTGATACAAAAACGAGATATAAGGCCCAGATTCAGAGTCGTGACTTTACTTTCTTTCAAAGTAATCTTCCCAAAGTAAACTTTATCATGCGAAAGATTACTTTAATGTTTTTCAAATTCAGAGAAAATAACTAGACTTTGCTAAAGTAAAGTCAAAGTGCGGTCTCTGAATCTGGCCCTAAGAGTTTTCGGCTTCACAAACGAATGAAAATGAAAACTGACGGACGTTTTCTTACCCCCACTGTACAAAAAAGTATTTAAGTATGTTTATCCGTTGTCTAGTACCCGCTCTGCTTAGTTTGGGACTTGATGGCGTTGTGTGAAAGTGTGAGGAAAAAAAACCTTTATTTTGTAAATTTACCTGTCCAATGAAAGTAATTTGTCTGTTGTCCTGTGTGAATCTCGCATCCATACCAATGTTCTTGAAGTGACTACTACTAATTAATGCCTTCAATCTGCGAAATTATAATTATTATTATTATATTATTTATAGATTTATTTATTTATTAAACTTGTGGTGGTAAAGAACAAAAGACAATGAATTTTTTTTGATGATGTGTAATAGCAACAGGCAAGAGGCGCTTAGTTATTCGGTATGTAAAGTAAATGTTTACCTATGTCGATTCCAAAACCATTTAGAAATTTTAGATCGGTAAGGAATAAAATCATATTTATTGCGCAAAAAACCGCAAGATTATGTTCATTTTTACAATTATACATGAATTACTTTGTCTTTCATTTGACCTTTAAATCACGTCATGCGTTCGACTGAACAGAAGTTTGTCGCTGCTTTCATTACTTAAGTAATTTCGCCGTACGCATGACGTCATCACAAGTAAAACTTAAAATATTTATTAAAAATAAACTATAGGTATGAAACCAAAACTACTCAAATTTGTGGTTTATAATTAATAAACCTTTTAAATAAAAAAATATACCATAAAAAAATCTTTACATACCGAATTAAATGGATTGTTTAAAAATAATAATTACCTGTGAGACGCCATATTCGTTTTCGATTGATCTTGATATAAGGCATCAACATTGAAGTCAACGCCGGTGAACCACACACCGAATACATTAACCTGAAATTATTATTCATAAAATATTAAGAATCACAACATTTAAATGGTGTAAATAAATAAAACATTATTTACATTCAGGTTCATTATTGGCACAAAACATTTAAGTATCACATCACATATAATATTTACATACCACAAACAAAAACATATTTACATACCACTGCATCTCATGCAATGGGTGTGGTAGAAACTGACTAGATCTGCAGATATAAGTTTTACAAAAATATAAGAAGATAAAATTGACATACCTACATACAACCCTATAGCAATATGGCCAGGTAGGCCAGTTATTTATTTCCCTCTGTCACGAGAAGCCGCCCTATGCATGATAGAGTATAATGTAAATATGTTACGGCTAATACCCTAAGTGCGGCTACACCTAGTTTTAGCCGGTTAGAACTAGGTGTAGCCACATACTCTTGGTTAAAACTAGTATTAGCCGATTGTTTTCGGGTAAAACTAGGTCTAGCCTTTATCAAGCCGGCTACAACTAGTTCCAGCCATTCACTGTTGGATAAAACTGTGTCTATCCGATACCATTCCGGTTAGAATTAAGTTCAGACAATCCCTGCTGGATAAAACTTAGGTGCATGTCCCGCCACCCGGGGTAGAGGGCGTAGCGAGATACGCCCCTCTGCAGGTTGTGAGCGCCAAGTGCTGCTAATCTACTGCAGGTCTACTAGCGAGTATGACTCATAGCGTCTGTACATAGTTGTAGCCGGCATGCTATCAGCAGAGCTTTTTTAGATAATAAATTAATTTAATTATATTTAAATAATAGGTCGGGGAAAAAGTCTTTTCGCATAACGTAGGTATAAACTTATTATAAAATTTCTTTGACTGTACTACTTGTCTCTGGCTGGTTTTGGTAACATTAAAAAGGTTACATTATAAAGAAAAGAAAAAAATAAAAAAAAGTTGTTTCCCGCTATTCTTCATTTGTTTTTCTCTCCGTAAAAATGAGTGAATCTAATGAAGAAATTCGATACATTTTAAAATTTTATTATAAAAAAGGCAACAATGCAACTCAAGCAGTGAAAAAAATTTGTGATGTTTATGGACCTGATGCAGTGTCAGTAAGAGTAGCACAAATTTGGTTCAAACGTTTTCAGTCCGGAAAGAAGAATGGGCAGTTTTATATGGGGTGCGTCCCATGTGTTGTAACACTTTGTGACCTATATCATTTGAAAGATCTCAACGAGTGCTATGTTTTATTGTATGGGCATAACTCCGTATCTCGTGCAGGGAAACTGTTATAGGGTTTAAAAAAAAAAAAAAAAAATTAAAAATGTCTTAACTAATTGGTCTTTTAATAACTACTACTAAAGAGATTTAAAGGTAGAGCCTACTTTGACCCAACACCCTTTCTGCCACCATTGTAAGCGCAGCGTTGAGAAGATTGCAGACATGTAAAATGTGATTTACGGGGGTCCTTCTGGGTAGAAGAGTTCTCAAGCTTTCAGAAACGTTTGTGCAATTACATGGACAAAGAAAAAACAGCTCCCTATGCTCCCCGCCATTTTGTTCCAAATATGACATCTGCTCTCTGGGTCCCAAACTCCCAACCTTTGTAACATGTTGCGACTAGCATAAACGTGTCCACCTAGATTTTTTTTTCTATAAATATATATTTTTTTCATTAAAATTGTGTGCAGGTCAAAAGTACTGAGCTGCTAATCATAAAATAATTTTTGTATCAAATAAGGCTTTAATCGTACTTTATACTTTACACATTATACTTATTCCACTTACAATAACTGTAAACAATTTACAGATAGTAATCGTTAGTTTAGACCGTTATTAATAAGTACACAGTTAAAAATATATAAGTGAAAATGGTAAAGTTATCGCTAAATAAATCTCTTACGTAAATGTATAGATACGTTATAGAGTTAAGGTTGAGAAAATAAAAATCCTCATCGCATTTTTCTCTACATAGCTGTTGATAAGGTTGTCAATTTTAATGACAGTATAAATATACAACTCCTTTAAATAGACCTGTTTTATTCACATATCTTTCAAAATATATTGAAAACACGAAAGTACAGCTCAGCAACAACACTACACCATGCTTCCAGCCCTCAGCCAATAGGCGTCCATTGCTGGAGATGGGCCAAATATCTACAAATATCTTTACTTTGCCGATCCTGTGACTACCTTTTCACTTGGCGCTACCCCGATATCACGCGATATACGCGGTCGCTTTTCGAAAACTTTTCTGCCTCATCGTCATTTGTAAGTTCTTCGTGTTATGTCGCCCCTTTAACGGGCAATCTTGAGTGCTCTATCGGTCACTTTAGTTCTCCTTATCACGATTATCTCACTTCTGATTCAATTACGCAGGTCAACTCCCAATAAAGCTCTCTCCATCCCCCTGTAGATGACCAAAAGCCTTGTGATTTGACGAGTGACCCCCTTCTCGAAGTTGGACTTATCTGGCCTGATTGTCCCAGGTAAATATATTCGTGGACAACTTTGAGTGTAGCGCCTCCAACCGTGATTAAAGTGGGTGCAACATGAACATTTGCCATGATCTTGTTCTTGTTCGTGTCCATTTTAAGACCCACTTATTGAGAGATACTATTAGGGTCATCATTGACATCATGACATGACACCATTTTCGTTAGCAAATGAAGGTGCGTGCGTGATATACTCGCCATAATAATTGATGCCATTTTCGTTCCAGTCTAAGAGCCTAAAAGCATCTTCCAGTGCAGCGGTAAACAGTTTCGGAGATGTTTAATCACCTTGTCTTATACCTCGCTGCAAATTCATAGTTCTTGATAATCCAGCCTCGAGACAAACCAACATAATGGCGTTTCCGTATAACTAAGCACTGCAGTATTATGAAATATCGTTGGTGTACTTGGCATCGTTGGAGAGACTGAAACACTACACCAGTAAGTTAATAATGGCTTCTACACTAAGCGCAAACTTATTTGACCGACCTGAAGTTGTTGCAACTGACTGAGAAGATGTCATATTTGGAACAAAATGGCGGGGAGCATAGGAAGCTGTTTTTTCTTTGTCCATGTAATTGCACAAACGTTTCTGAAAGCTTAAGAACTCTTCTACCCAGAAGGACCCCCGTAAATCACATTTTACATGTCTGCAATCTTCTCAACGCTGCGCTTACAATGGTGGCAGAGAGGCTGTTGGGTCAAAGTAGGCTCTACCTTTAAATCTCTTTAGTAGTAGTTATTAAAAGACCAATTAGTTCAGACATTTCTAATTATTTTTTTTACTTTTTTTAAACCCTATAACAGTTTCCCTGCACGAGATACGGAGTTATGCCCATACAATAAAACATAGCACTTACTGAGATCTTTCAAATGATATAGGTCACAAAGTGTTACAACACATGGGACGAAACCGCCCATTCTCCTTTTGATGTTAAAGATGCACCTCGCTCTGGTCGCCCTGTTACGAATAAAATGGACGCCATTTTTGAAAGAGTGGAGCAAGATCGGCATATTAGTAGTTACGATGTAGCTGAAGAACTGGGAATTGACCACAAAACAGTTTTGACCCATTTGAAGAAAGCTGGTTATACAAAAAAGCTCGATATTTGGGTGCCACACGAGCTCACTCAAAGAAACTTAATGAACCGTGTACTCATTTGCGATTCATTATTGAGACGTAATGAAACCGAGCCGTTTTTGAAGAGATTGATAACTGGCGATGAAAAGTGGATCACGTACGACAAGAACGTGCGAAAAAGGTCGTGGTCGAAAGTTGGCCAGGCTTCACAGACTGTGGCCAAACCTGGCCTAACACGAAATAAGGTGATGCTGTGTGTATGGTGGGATTGGAAGGGCATTGTTCATTATGAGCTTTTACCGCCCGGCAAAACCATCGATTCTGATCTTTACTGCCAGCAACTGATGAGATTAAAGGAAGCAGTCGAGAGAAAACGGCCGGAATTGATCAACAGGAAGGGTGTGGTCTTTCATCACGATAACGCTAGACCACACACATCTTTAGCCACTCAGCAAAAATTAAGAGAGTTCGACTGGGAGGTCCTAGTGCATCCACCATATAGCCCTGACCTTGCGCCTTCAGATTTTCACCTGTTTCGGCCTCTTCAGAATTCTTTAGGTTCTGTAAGGTTGACCTCAAGAGAGGACTGCCAAAACTATTTGTCCCGTTTTTTTTATCAGAAGTCCCAAAGTTTCTACAGTAACGGGATAATGTCTCTGCCCACAAAATGGCAGAAAGTTGTTCAACAAAACGGTACATATATATTGTAAATAAATGTAAATAAACTTTGAAAAAAATGTCTTGACTTTTCATACAAAAATACGAAAAGACTTTTTCCCCAACCTAATATAATAAATTAATAACTGATAATTATTGATTTATTATATTTAAATTTTAATTTATTTATTAAATTAATAAATATAATTAAATAAAAAAATAATTATAATTATTAATTTAATTATATTTAATTTGTTAATCTGTCATCTGTTTCTATACCTATCAAATAAAATAAAAATATAAAAAAAACATCCAATCTTTAGAAACATAGATAGTTTTGTATTCTTTTAAATAAAATTGTAATAATTAACACAAATTGTTAGGAGTACAAGTTTTAGTATAATAGGGACAATCAGGAACATTTTTTTAACAACAGACAATAGTTGCATATTACAATTTTAAAGAATATTATTATAATTATAAATCACATTTTTATAAAGCAAGGCAGGGGGCGCGACTCGCGTGAGCCAGGCGTCTGTTACTTGTTTGCATCTAGTTTTATCCAACAGGGATAGTCTGGAACTAGTTCTAGCCGGAATGATATCGGATAGTCCTAGTTTTATCCAACAGTGAATGGATGGAACTAGTTGTAGCCGGCATGATGAAGGCTAGACCTAGTTTTACCCGAAAACAATCGGCTAATACTAGTTTTAACCAAGAGTATGTGGCTACACCTAGTTCTAACCGGCTAAAACTAGTTGCAGCCGCGTTTCGGGTTTTAGCCGTAACATATATACTAGTAATTCTACATACTTCATGCTCAATACATAATCTATTAGTTTTAAATTAGTGTACTATTCCTCCATAGTAAATATAAAAAATCGATAAAAATAACACACAAAAAGTATTTTTGGCCCATGAGGGGATCGAACCCGCGACCTTCGCGTTATTAGCACGACGCTCTAACCAACTGAGCTAATGGGCCTATACATAAACAAGTGAAATTAGCGATTACGTTATCTCGATACTAGTCTTATATCTTCACATAATATAAATTACTGATATAAGGAGTTTAGGTATCACTTAAGATAATAGATTCTTATGAATAACAATAATATATTATTATATATTGATAAGTATGTACCTATGTATTATATAAAATTTAACCGTGTGCAGTAAATAAAAGGTGATATCATTACGAACGTGATTGAAAAAGAACTAAGGGAAAGTTCGCAGATATCTTGTTAGATATAAAATCATATAGGTTCCAATTCGTCTGACTAGCTTATTATAAGTGTTTCTTTTAAAAGACAACCCCTGTATTTTGTACACTTATTACAGTTAAGTAATACTAAAAACATCTAATCTGTAAGCCGAAGACGCAGGGATTTCAGCCCGCGGCCTCGACTACGGTAAATAAAACAAAAGTATTAAAAAGGTCATACCTGAAATTCATTCTGCTCCTTCTCATGAACCTTAGTCTTAATAACACATGGATGCAATGTCGGCAATGTCATGTTAAGTTCCGCATCCAAGTACAGTTGAGTGCCGGGCGGGAAGAACAAGTACCCTGACACTACAATCTCACGGGACTTCGGGTTGAAGTTGAGTAGTGCTAGTGCCGTGTACTTCGGACCGATCTGTGAATAATGTTATACTATTTTGAGCTTTATTACCTAAAGTTAGGTGCTATATTTGTGTGAATGAGTTAGATATTAGTAAGCAAGTACAGTTGTGTGCCGGGTAGGAAGAACAAGTACCCTGACACTACAATCTCACGGGACTTCGGGTTGAAGTTGAGTAGTGCTAGTGCCGTGTAGTTCGGACCGATCTGTGGTAAATGTTACACGATTTTGAGCTTTATTACCTTAAGTTAGGTGCGATATTTGTGTGAATGAGTTAGATATTAGTAACCAAGTACAGTTGTGTGCCGGGTAGGAAGAACAAGTACCCTGACACTACAATCTCACGGGACTTCGGGTTGAAGTTGAGTAGTGCTAGTGCCGTGTACTTCGGACCGATCTGTGAAATGTTATAAGTACGATTTTGAGCTTTATTGCTTACATTTAAGTGTGATATTAGTGTGAATAAATTAGATATTAGTAAGCAAGTACAGTACCGATATTGGTGTACAAGACTGTTAATGAATTTCCTATTATGGTATAGGTCGAATGACACACATTTTTTAGTACATCCTTTTATATTTTTACGACAAACTTCTAAGCTTTAAAAGGTAAAATGACTGTATATCACCTGATGCTAAGCATGATTCGTCCCTGAGGGCGAATAGCAAAAATGAATTTTGTCTGTCGTCTTTATTGCCATTTTCTCTAATAATTAAAACAGCAGTGGGCCGACAGCATGTAGGTATTAGCTCGTAGATGAGCAAAAGCAACAATTTAGCTGCATATTCTGTAAACCAGTATGTATATACTTACACCTTCAAACTGGAACCTCATATCAATCAGCCTAGGTCTGTTAAGCGTCAGTCTCGTATCTAACTTCATACCGCTAAGTCTTTCAGCGCGTTGAAAGCCAAATGTGAAGGCGGGGTCCAATTTGTTATCGCGAGATGATGATACGTTGAAACCTATGTCTAGGTGGCTTTGGGTTTTCTGGAAAAAGGAAAAATCGATTATTTTTCGAGGACATTTTATGACATATTTTCTATAATGAACTAGCGAATATAACTCTAAAATAAAAGCCCGCTACTAAAAAAACCATCAAGGATAAAGTACTGTGTCGCGGTGTCTTTTATAGACATGAAATTAACGGACACTAAGAACACCCAAAATCAGGACAATTAATTGTAGATCACACAAATTATTATTTTGCTTGGGATTTGAACCTACGACCTTGTGCACGGCAGCCACCGAGGCAGTATAGAGTCAGTATGATACATCTACTATACAAATTGTGATATACTAGTGTCTTAATAAAGTTTAGTATAGCTGTATTACAGGTCACCAATATTCTTCTATACCGATCTAGATAAGTTATTTTAACGATACTATAAAACAGTAGTGATATTTTTTACGTGTATGTATTATGTATGCACATACAGTACCCGACCGTTTATATTACACATCGACCTGAGGAAAGAGACAATCGGTCAATTTTGAAGCCGAAATTAGGCGATTGTCTCTTTACAAAAGTCGATGTGCTATATTTACGGCCGGGTACTGTACGTGCACGTATACGTAAAATACAAATACGCATTTAAACTGCCAAAAAATACTCACAATATTCCTCAAAACAGTATAGAAGTTATACATAGGATAAGCAGTAAATTGCATAGACAAATCCCCATACAAATCATGTCTATATCCACCAGACTTTTCACTGTAAACTCCTTCCAGTTTAATAGTTTGTTTCGGACTCTTATAGAATTGGTAGTCGAAGTGTAGTTTGGTCCCGTGGGTTGGTCCATTGACTGTGTAGTAACCGGTTAGATGGCTAGCTAGCTGTTTAGTTTGGAACTCCGCTTCTATGTCGCCTTGGGTAACACTGCCTTTAGTTTTTACTTTTATTACGCCTGTAAAAAAAGTAAGATGTTAATATTAATTGAAAATTATTTCATTTAGAGCACGCGATAAGTGGTAAACGGAGTTGTAATATCGTCAACTTGAGACCTCGGCCAGAGTAAACTGTGCCGCAAAAAAAGATAAATAGCATGCCCGTTAATCTTGCATTTACAAATTTTAGTCACTGAATAAATATTTTTTAAGACACATTTTTAAGAGGTTTTTCACATCTATACTAATATAATAAAGAGGTAAAGTTTGTGTGTTTTTGAAGTTGTAGGGGGTAATCTCTGGATCTACTGAACCGATTTTAAAAATTCTTTCCGTGTTAAATAGTCCATTTATCGGGGAGTGTCATAGGCTATGGTATCACGCTATGACTAATAGGAGTGAAGCAGTAATGAAATATGTTTACAAAACGGACGCGTTTTTTTCGCCGCCCAACGAAGGGGGCGCGGGTCAGCTAGTATCTCATTATGTAGGTATGTAGATGTATTATGATTTGCAATATTTATATTTGTCTATATTATTTATATTCAGACTGAATAAATTCCCATAAACTGTTATTTTTAACACTTAGCCATTGATTTATAAAAAAACCCAAGATGCACATTTTCAAACAAAACTAACAACCAAAAGTGTCACCAAATTAAACATACGCAATAAATACGTATAGTAATATCGTAAACATATTTTTTTTTCAAATTCAATCTTACACGCATGACATAAAGTTGTATTTAAAAAGTAATGCACATAAAGCAATAAAATTTAATGATTGACGTTTGCCGGTAGAACAACGCGATACTAATTTAAAAAAAGTGCACAATGCGGTAATGAAATATGTTTAAAAAAGGGATGAGTTTTTGTGGACACGGGTCAGCTAGTCTGCAATAAAATAGTACTCGGACGGTAATAAATATTTCTTTCCGATATATAGCTACAGCCTGACCACTGTAAAGTCAGCCCTTCCGATGGTGCGTGAGACGTAGGGCGGGCAATAAACACAGTTACACAGCCCTACACGGCTATGTCGTAAAATGTTCCCTGGTCGTAAAACCTTAGTCGTTTTTTACTAAACCTAAAGAACAAAACGGGGTAGCAAAGCACCATTACACAAAACCCACTCACCAGATAACTCAGCAACTCTTTCATTATCGACGACCCAGTAAGCATGAGGTATCCACACATAGCCGTACTTTATATCATGTCTCTTGAGAGACATCACTGTGTCGAACTGCTTCCTGCCGTCCACGTCGAGGCTGGCAGACAGAGATTTGTCGTAGGGTACGTTACGATACATGGCTTTAGCTTTAAGTGTACTCTTTTCTGATTGCAAAGCTAATAGGGCCGATGTTGTTGTATTTGATATTAGTAGTACTGCGTTTATCATACGTTTTTCCTGAAAAAAAAATCACAGAAATCCTTTTAATACTAGGTATATTATTGTCATATCTGTTTACGCCACACGTAAAACGTAACGCGTCGCTATGGGATCTCCCGCCAACGTCTAAGGCTCTGACAGCGATCGAACACGTTTGATCGCTGATATTCCTTGCCGAAAGCCAAAGCAGTCAGACAAATGTCTATTATGACCTAAGTCCGACAGATATCTATTATACGGGCAGCTGTTGTGCGCGCAAAGAGCTTACCCGCCTCATTCATATAACTCGGCTGCCCTGAAGTTAGTATCAGAGAAGTTCGCGCATGTTTCTGCACAATTAAAACAACCCCTCCTTACACCCACCGCCATTTGGTTCGAAAATTGACATCTGCGCAACAACAATTTCAAGCCGGTCGAGTTACATTAATGTCCCACTGCAGGGACGGGCCTCCTCTCGTAACGGAGGAATACTTGACCTTCTAATACCACGCTGGCCAGACGGATTGGTATAGGGTTTAATTTCAAATTTCCATATTTTTATTTCGTGAAGATAATATTCACGGATAGTCCCATAATCGGTTGTTACGACACCCATGGGATGCAATGAGGTGGTGACATATTGTATTCTTGCTCCGTCACTACACGGAGAGTTTGCGCTTACTGTAAGTAATTAAAATTATTACACAGAAATATACTTACTTTACTATCCGGCGTATCAAAGGAGAAACTAACAACATTAGCCGTCTCATTCCTATCCCATTTGTATTGGAAGGCGTATGTATCGGCTGTGGGATCTGCTTTCTCTAACGACAGTATGTACTTAGCTGGACCACTCATGAGGAAGTACGGGGCGTTGCGGAGATTTGTCATGTTAGGGAACTGTAAGATAAGACGGTAGATCAATTTATGTTGTTTCATTAAAATTATTGTACGAGTATTGATGGAGATGAAGAAAGCGTCATAATATTCAAAAAATCATAACAGCCCATTAATTTCCCACTGCAGGGACGAGCCTCCTTGGATATAATTATGCTATGCAGTAATAAAAAGTAGAGTTAGAGAAAGTTAACATATACTTTATCTCTAAAAATAAAAATAGGAAAACTTTGCATAACAACTAAACCATTACGACTAGCTTTGTGGTACAAGTACGGTAAATTTTAGTGTACATATTGATGTCCTTTTTTATATTTATACTAGCTGACCCGAGCCCACTTCGTTAGGCGGCGAAAAAATCGCGTCCCTTTTTAAACATATTTTATTAGTCATAGCGTGATATTATATAGCCTATGACACTCCCCGATAAATGGACTATTCAACACAGAAATATTTTTTTAAATCGGTTCATTAGATCCAGATTACCCTCTACAACGTCACAAACACACAAGCTTTACCTCTTTGTAATATTAAGTATAGATGGGCAACTGTTTATCATTCTAAATTTAAGTTTCACTTCAATTTAGCGGACTTAAACGACAACCAAAGTAAGAACAATTATTTCTATGTTGCACAAACTATATACCAATGAGAGATTCAGACCCTCAGGCCCAGATTCAGAGTCGTGACTTTACTTTGCTTCAAAGTAATCTTCCCAAAGTAAACTTTTCATGCGGAAGATTACTTTAATGTTTTTCAAATTCAGAGACAATAACTAGACTTTGCTAAGCAAAGTACGCTCTAAAAAGTAAAGTAAGCGTTTGTTCAGCTGCACGCAGCTTTTACATTATTATTTTATGTTCTAAAACATGTAACCGATAAAACGCTCACAAAATAATTTTTTAAAACACGATTTAATCGTTATTAATAGGTAGCGGTTTTAAAAGGTTTAATTTTTTTTATCAGCTCTTAAAATATTTTTATATATTGCTTAGGTAAAAATATTATTTATTCATAAAATGGAACGTTGTAAACTTTGACGGACTATACTCTATTCAAGATAGCATGAGAATTAATATAAACTTGTCAAACTGCAAAAAATTATAGGCTTTCAAAGATTTTTTTATCTAAAAACATCAATTTGTAATTTTATTCTTTTTCAGCTGTCATGACATATTATTAACCGTAGATTTTATGTATGAATGAGTAATCGTGATATTAACAAGACCCATTTTAGGTTTGTTTACCTAATTTCTCACGCCAAAGTGAATAGAGTATAGTTTTTGTTTAGATTTGTTGTTCACATTCGTTTACGACACAACTTCTGCTTTTCTGGACTTAATTAAAGAAAGATAAGAAAAGAAAGGAAAGCACAATTTGTAAGAAAATAAAACAGAAATTAATAAGCAAACGCAAATGTGAAACAAAGTATTGTCAAAATTTGACATTTTGTCGGTATAAGCGCCGATTACACTACCCTACATGTAGGGCCCTACATGACCTAGTGCACTACATGACCTAGTGCACTACATGAGCTAGTGCACTATATGAGGTAGTGCACTACATGACCTAGTGCACTACATGACTTAGTGCACTACATGGGCTAGTGCACTACATGAGGTAGTGCACTACATGATGTAGGGCGGTCGGGACTCGCCAATCCGAGGTGAAAGACGACCTCGGTGGCGCGCCGGTAAAGCCAGCGGCTGCCGCGCATGAGGTTGTGGGTTCGATCCCCACGCAGGACAATAATTTGTGAGATCCACAAATTATTGTCCTGAGTCTGGGTGTTATGTGTCCGTTAATTGATGTTTGTAAAAGTCCCCGCGACACAGGGCATGATCCCTAGTGCGGGAGTTGTCTTTTTAAATAAAAAAAAAAAAAAAAAAAAAAAAAAAAAAAATCTCCGATATGTAGTGTCCATCCAGATCTAAACAGAGCTAACTCAAAAATTGACGTTTTTGACTTTTACACGCAGTCGAATTCTTTGATTCGTTACGCATCGACCACGAAAACAGATTTAAATATATCAACACTACACGACGCTAGAAAAAGACTCCTTACGACAGTAAGGAGTCTTTTTTGTTGGATGAACGGACTCCGCTCCTCGGAGTTATTTTGATTTTACTGACTATATCTAACATTTTTCGTAATTTTATTTTGAGTTGTCTCTATTTTAACGATTAGTTTCAAGTGTCTGAAACTAATCGTTAAAAATGAAACATTTTGAGATAAACTTGTATTGCTGGTCTACATCTAGCGTCGTGTAGTGTAGACTCGTATATTTAAATCTGTTTTCGTGGTCGATGCGTAACGAATCAAGGAATTCGACGACCTTGGTGGCGCGACGGTAGCGCAAGCGGCTGCCGTGCAAGAGGTTGTGGGTTCGATCCACAAATTATTGTCCTGGTCTGGGTGTTCTTTGTGTCCGTTAATTGATGTTTGTAAAAGGTCCCCGCGACACAGGGCATGATCCATAGTGCGGGAGTTGTCTTTTAAAAAAAAAAAAAAAAAACTGTGTGTAAAAGTCAAAAACGTCAATTTTTGAGTTAGTTCTGTTTAGATCTGGATGGACACTACATATCGGAGATTGGCGAGTCCCGACCGCCCTACATCATGTAGTGCACTACCTCATGTAGTGCCCTACCTCATGTAGGTAGTACACTAGCTCATGTAGTGCACTAGCTCATATAGTGCACTAGCTCATGTAGTGCACTAGCTAATGTAGTGCACTATCTCATGTAGGGCCCTACATGTAGGGTAGTGTAATCGGCGCTATAATCCTACAATATTAAATATTTATTATGATATATGGAAATATTGCTAAAACAATGGCATCTTTTTTAAGACGTATAGTTATGCAAAGTTTACTTTGGGAGCAAAGTCAACCTCATCGTCGACTTTGGCTTTGCGAAGTAAAGATCAGTAGCGGAAAGTAAAGTTCGAGTTTGACAGGACTCTGAATCTCGTTTTTGTATCAAAGTCGAACTTTTCTTCAAAGTAAAGTCAAAGTGCGGTCTCTGAATCTGGCCCTCAAACTCGCCGCATAAGCTACTACTGTACCACCTACCCAATCAAAATTAGGCACAAAAAAATTATTTACCTGGTATGAAGCACACATTTTGATACCAATAGCCTTGTCAAAGGTAGACCAACTGCACGTGTTCTGTTCTATTCTGTTCTTGTTTAGACCTTGTTGCTGTCTCTCTTTGTCTCCGTGGAGGATTATCAGCTCTGATCTAGGGTTTAAAAGTGATAGGTTAAAAGAGTACGTGTTAGTGTTTGCATGTGAGTGTGTGGGCGTTTCTGCGTGTGTGAATGTCTTATAAACTTTCAGTCTTACATATATTTTTGACATGGACAGTACTCCGACTAATGTGTATCAAGTTTTGCATTAAAGTCATCAGTCAAGTCATCATCATCATATCAGCCAAACGACATTTACTGCTGGACATAGGCCACCTCCAAGAATTGCCACCTTGTCCTGTGGCTCCCTCATCCATCAGTTTCAGTCATGTAAACATTTAATTACAACGGACGTCATGTGTGCCTGTGTGAGTGCTTTTAATAATGCAATATGTACTATATTTTTAAATAAGGTTCCTGTTATCCCATGGGTAAAGATTTCTTTTCTTTGTGATTCATGTGATTCCAAAGGTATGAAAATTTGCCAATAAACCCAATTCAAATCAGTTGGTCTAGAATACTATTAGTAAGATGAGTGTCCCTTTGTCGGACTGTCTTCCTTCACCCACCCCTACAATATAACATAACAAATAACATATAACATACTTAGCAGCAAAGATCTCCTGCTTGTCAGTGGGCAGCGACAGGTCGAGCCTGACCGCAGTAAGTCCGCGCAGCGTGAGGCGCGCCTCCACGGCAGTCGCGGTGTAGAGGCGCCAGTTGACGCGCGCGCCGCTAGCACTGAGCCCGCCCGCCGACACACTCATTGTGCCGGCTATGTTCACTGCCACGCTAAAGATGTTCAAAATAAGACGTTATAATACAATAATAATTATGACATTATTACTCTTTATTATTCAGAGGATGTTATTTTTATTTTATTTGTTTAAGGAAGATTTACGGGCTAATTACAACATTAGGTAACCTATTTTTTTTACAGAAATTGCCATTAACAAGCTTCCACATATAGATAACTATGTTGATGTTATATATCTATGCAAATACAAATCATTAAAAAAAGCAATTCATATACATTTTGAATAAACTACTATCTATACTTATAAGTTATAATATACTATAACTTTTTTACTTTACTTAAAAATACTTACTATACTTACTATAATTAAACTCCATTATTACTTACGTTATGATGTACGGGTTATACGTATTATTCTAATATGTAACGATGATATCGCCTAGTTCAATAAGAAGACATATAAGTGATTCATGTAATAAGAAGAAAGAATCGTATTCTTTTTCATCTCCTAATCTAATAGCCCAGTCAAAATAGACAAAATTATGATTAAAGTTTGCATTAATTCCCAACAAGCTGGATTTTTGTGCAGGCCTTGAATACGTCATTACAAATGATATGTCAAAAGTCCCCATCGATCCCGCTTGTGCGTTGTTTTTTATTCAAGGTCAAAGGTCACAAATTTGCGTTTTTTGCGTATATCTCTGAAACAATAAGAGCTACGAAAAATGGTTCAGAGAAAGTTTATAGATCGTAAAATTGTCTACAAAAATATCTGAACACTTCACACTCCTACAAAGCATCGCTTTTGAGATATCGTGACTTTAGAGCGCAGCAAAGTCGTATTTTTGACTATATGCACACACTAGCTTTTTCCCGCGATTTCTCCCTTATTTATAAGTATTATTAAAAATTAGGCTTATTTCTATATATATATTAGCACTAGCTGTAAAACGCGACTTTGTCCGCGATTAAATTTGAAATGAAATAAAAAAAACTTGTATAATTTATACAAAGTTTATTCATCATCATCATATCAGCCAATCGACGTCAACTGCTGTACATATGCCTTCTCCAATGCCCCTGAATGACCATGAGCCTTCTGAGTAGGCCCATAGGTCAGGCTACAACATAGCTCTCTCCATTGCCCTCTGGAGTGGCCATAAGCCTTCTGAGTAGGTCCGTAGGCCAGGCTACAACAGAGCTCTCTCCAATGCCCCTGAATGACCATGAGCCTTCTGAGTAGGCCCATAGGTCAGGCTACAACATAGCTCTCTCCTTTGCCCTCTGAGTGCCCGTGAGCCTACTGAGTAGGCCCATAGGTCAGGCTACAACATAGCTCTCTCCATTGCCCTCTGGAGTGACCATAAGCCTTCTGAGTAGGTCAATAGGTCAGGCTACAAAAGAGCTCTCTCCAATGCCCCTGAATGACCATGAGCCTTCTGAGTAGGCCCATAGGTCAGGCTACAACATAGCTCTCTCCATTGCCCTCTGAGTGCCCATGAGCCTACTGAGTAGGCCCATATAGGTCAGGCTACAACATAGCTCTCTCCAATGCCCTCTGAGTGACCATGATTCTTCTGAGTAAGCCCATAGGTCAGGCTACAACATAGCTCTCTCCATTGCCCTCTGAGTGACCATGAGCCTTCTGAGTAGGCCCATAGGTCAAGCTACAACATAGCTCTCTCCATTGCCCTCTGAGACACCATGAGCCTTCTGAGTAGGTCCATAGGTCAGGCTACAACATAGGTCTCTCCATTGCCCTCTGAGTGACCATGAGCCTTCTGAGTAGGCCCTTAGGCCCCCTAAATTTGAAAAAAAAATTTTTTGTCTTAGCTTGATGTTATATAGCCTATAGCCTTCCTCGATCAATGGTCTATCCAAAACTGAAAACTAAATTAAATTCGAAGAAGTAGTTCCTGAGATTAGCGCGTTCAAACAAACAAACAAACTCTTCAGCTTTATATAATAGTATAGATATGTATGCTTGGTCTCAGCCTGTTGGGAGTTTCGCTGCGTGATCGAATCAAAAATGAGGAGATTCGTAAGAGAACCAAAGTAACCGACATAACCCGTTAAAGTAGCGACAAGCACGGCACATAGCGCGGAGAACCGACAGCTGTTTGGGCAGAAAGATTCAGGAATGGCGACCGCGTACCGAAAAGCGCTGGTGTGGACGGCTGGAAGCCGATGGATGAGGGAGGCACAGGACCGCACAAGGTGGCAATACTTGGAGAAGGCATATGTACAGCAGTTGACGACGATTGGCTGATATGATGATGATGAATAAACTTTGTATGAATTATACAAGTTTTTTTTTATTTCATTTCAAATTTAATCGCGGACAAAGTCGCGTTTTACTGCTAGTCGGTTATAAATTGTTAAGTTACAAACAAACTTTTATCCCCTATCTTATCCCTTTAGGGGTCGAATTTATCAAAATCCTTTCTTAGCGGATGCCTACGTTATAACATCTACCTGCATGACAAAATTCAGCCAGATCCCACCAGTGGTTTGGGCTGTGCGTTGATAGATCAATATGTGGTAGGAGAATTCCTTCTGGAGAAACCACGTTAAAAAAAGCGCCGTGTTCTTGATTCAATGTACTGTTGTATTTGATTCAATGTACGGTTGTATTTGATTCAATGTTGGTGCAAGATTGGCCTTACCTACCTCAGAGTTGGTGCGGAAATCTTCTATATATATAAAACTTAAAGGTGACTGACATAGAGATCTATTAACGCACAGCCCAAACCACTGGTGGGATCTGGCTGAATTTTGGCATGCAGGTAGATGATATAACGTAGGCATCCGCTAAGAAATAATTTTGATAAATTCGACCCCTAAAGGGATAAGATAGGGGATAAAAGTTTGTATGTAACTTTGTCAATTTATAACCGATTAGGCTGAGACCAAGCATGCATAATTATGCTACTATATATATAGAAATAAGCCTAATTTTTCATAATACTTATAAATACGGGCGAAATCGCGGGAAAAAGCTAGTGTGTGCATATAGTCAAAAATACAACTTTCCTGCGCTCTAAAGTCACGATATCTCAAAAGCGATGCTTTGTAGGAGAAAAGTGTTCAGATATTTTTTGTAGACAATTTTACGATCTACAAACTTTCTCTGAACCATTTTTCGATAGCTCTCGTTGTTTCAGAGATATACGCAAAAAACGTAAATTTGTGACCTTTGACCTTGAATAAAAAACAACGCACAAGCGGGGTCGATGGGGACTTTTGACATATCATTTGTTATGACGTATTCAAGGCCTGCACAAAATCCAGCTTGTTGGGAATTATTGCAAACTGGATATTTATTTTGACTGGACTATAATATGTATAATGTCGCAAAAGACATTTAAGACCCGTTTCCAAAGAAGATCTAACTCAAGGACAAATACAAGAATACATTTTTGTACTGATTCCACAAGAGCCTTTGATAACCTAAATACTTAAATTAAATCAGTTCTTGGGAAGAAAGTAGCCTATTATGGTTTTGACAACATGAGGGCTAAATAGTTAAACATACTTGAACAATAGTAGGTACATACATAGTTGATTGCCAAATTAATCCAAAAGAAACAACTTTGTACTTAGCAAGCTTACCTATAAATAATGGAGTTCCACAGGGTTTCATTATCAGTCCCTTATTAATTTTCGATAAACAATTTCTCCAAACTCAATGCGCTATTAAAAATATGTATGTTAAAAGTACATACATGGACTTTCAAGTAAAAATTTCCAGATGGCGTGTATTTATTAGAGACGTTCCCAGATATATTAGTGTTGACATAGCTGGTCCCGATTAAGTTCATGTTAAGTGGCAGACCGGAACCGGTCGATACGGAGAATGTGGTGTCCAGGAATATAAATAAGAAGATATTATTGTATTATTAAAATAAATGTATGAAAAGTACATACCTAGGCCTCAATTTCCCTTCAAAGTCCAAGTTTCCCGACTGCGTGTATTTATCAGAGACGGTTCCAGACAACTTGGTGTTAACATAACTGGTCCCCATTAAGTTCATGTTGAGCGGTAATCCGGAACCGGTGGGAACCGAGAATGTGGTGTCCAGGAATAGTGAGGCTTTGTTGTATGAGATTTCCTGTGAGATATTTGGGAGATTAATTATCTTAGAAGTTTTTCCGTATTGTGGTAGGTGACGAATTAAAATTATTTTTCTCGGGACTCGTAAATTATGTGTCAAACTAAAAAGTAAATTTTAAACTATTATTATAATGCTTACCGCATGAGTACTAACAAAATATCACCATTTCAAAAAGCCCGATTAAGGAAAAAGTTCGTTTGTATTACAACTATAATGGTAAACTAGACATGACCCCCAATACCTGTCATTATTTTTTGCCGACATTGTATTAGTATGGCAGTTTTCCTTCAGCATTCAAAGAGCCAGCCCCTACATGCATTTTGCCAGGTATGTTACGTGGAATTAGTAGACCAATTATTCTTGCTTCAAAGGAAATTTATTTTTCCTATAAAGTAGAAAAGAAAAAAATATTACCTTTCCAGACAAAATTTCCAAGATTCTCAATTGTGGGTTCATTCTGGACAACGTTTTAACAATTTCTTCGTCTCCTTCTGCGTTCCAGTACGATATTTCATTACCAAACACTTTGATACCCAATTCTGCCATTGGAAATCTGTAAAAAAGAAGTCGATAGATGCATTAATAGTCTTGAGGTTAATTATTGCGTAGGCAAAATAGCTTCCGTTTGGCCGAACAAACTGGTATTAGGTATAAATGACTAGAAACTTTCGAATAGAACGAAAAGATAATGGAATAAAATTCGTAGCTCGAGACAAAATTCGGATCGCGTCTTCTAAGTAAGTACCTCAAAGGCCTCTGATTGCCTGGCCACCCAAGTCTTAGTCGCCTAATCAGAATAAAAAAATAACAGGACTAATAAAGCAATTTGTTAAAATGTTTCCTAATTTTTTTTTTTAAATGTTTCGTTGTTGTATACGAACCTATGTTTCAAAGCGTCGTTCTTATATTGAAGATCGTCAATCTTCTCTCTGACAGCATCAGCTTCATTAGCAGAACGGAACACGCGCAGATTGTTCATTGTCTCACTAAATTTGTTCTTATTTAGAGGTCCATTGTTACCGAAAAACGTTGAGCTTTCATCGCGGGGACTTTACAAAACTTTAGTGAAAACAAAAAACATCGTCGGGACTCAAGACAATAATTTGTGGATCGCAAAAAAATGTCCTACTTTGGGTTCAAACCCGCGACTGCATAAACGACAGCCGCTTCCGCGACCGTCGCGCCACGTAGGCAATCATGTATGGATGAATGTTTGTTACTTAATCACGCTTAAATGGCTAAACCGATTTGAATAAAATTTCGTATGGAGATAGCTGGCCCCCTGGTTTAACATATTAGCTATAGGCCGACCGTTTAACTCGCGTATCGCCTGCGCGGTAAGAAGGGAGCGGGGGAAGATGTTAGCGGGTGGGTGAAAGGGGTGCGCGGAGCAGAGAGCTTACGTCAGATGAGACAGTGCGCTGGCTGAGCTCGCAGCGCGCGGTTGGTATTTTTGTTACGGACGCTTGGACTTAAACGCACAAGGTATACGACTTGCCAAGATAAATTAACAAGCAAGCTAAACAAATAGCTTACAATGTATATTCCTTTTTTAAAGCCAGAAAACAAGATCATAATTCTACAGAGTATCTTGAAGACGTAAACCTAAACAAACTTGTTGCTAAAGCTACACAGACAGTGATGATGATTCAAGCGATATGGATATTAGTGATGAGTAGTCCTATACAACTATTATCTGTGATTAAATATTTCTTAAACAGAGTTAATTATTGTTTTTATGCTTTTGTACCTAAGAAGCTATTAATAAAATATTTGTAAAACTTAAAAATAAATACTTAAAAAAAAAGATACTTACCTATTATTTTATTATTTACCAACAATGTCTATCTCGAGATAAATCTTTGGATTATTGGCTCCGTGTGTAGCGTTACCCGCCCCCGCTCCCTTCTTTCCGCGCAGGCGATACGCGAGTTAAACGGTCGGCCTATATCTACAAATACTTCAATACAGCCGGAGCCGCAAGCAACTACTAGTTTGGAATAAGCCGAAAAAATTCGTTTGTCTGTTTGTTATATACTAACCTGTGTTTCAAAGCGTCGTTCTTATATTGCAGATCATCAATCTTCTCTCTAACAGCATCAGCTTTATTAGCAGAACGGAACACGCGCAGATTGTTCATTGTCTCACTAAATTTGTTCTTATTTAGAGGTCCATTGTTACCGAAAAACGTTGAGCTTTCATGTTATCGAAAAACGTTAAGCTTTCATCGCGGGGACTTTACAAAACTTTAGTAAAAACAAAAAACATCGTCGGGACTCAAGACAATAATTTGTGGATCGCAAAAAAATGTCCTACTTGGGGTTCAAACCCGCGACTGCATAAACGACAGCCGCTTCCGCGACCGTCGCGCCACGTAGGCAATCATGTATGGATGGATGTTTGTTACTTAATCACGCTTAAATGGCTAAACCGATTTGAATGAAATTTCGTATGGAGATAGCTGGCCCCCTGGTTTAACATATTAGCTATAGGCCGACCGTTTAACTCGCGTATCGCCTGCGCGGTAAGAAGGGAGCGGGGGAAGATGTTAGCGGGTGGGTGAAAGGGGTGCGCGGAGCAGAGAGCTTACGTCAGGTGAGACAGTGCGCTGGCTGAGCTCGCAGCGCGCGGTTGGTATTTTTGTTACGGACGCTTGGACTTAAACGCACAAGGTATACGACTTGCCAAGATAAATCTTAAGATGAATCGCTCTAGCAGTTTTGCAAACAAAATTAACAAGCAAGCTAAACAAATAGTTTACAATGTATATTCCTTTTTTAAAGCCAGAAAACAAGATCATAATTCTACAGAGTATCTTGAAGACGTAAACCTAAACAAACTTGTTGCTAAAGCTACACAGACAGTGATGATGATTCAAGCGATATGGATATTAGTGATCAGTAGTCCTATACAACTATTATCTGTGATTAAATATTTCTTAAACAGAGTTAATTATTGTTTTTATGCTTTTGTACCTAAGAAGCTATTAATAAAATATTTGTAAAACTTAAAAATAAATACTTAAAAAAAAAGATACTTACCTATTATTTTATTATTTACCAACAATGTCTATCTCGAGATAAATCTTTGGATTATTGGCTCCGTGTGTAGCGTTACCCGCCCCCGCTCCCTTCTTACCGCGCAGGCGATACGCGAGTTAAACGGTCGGCCTATATCTACAAATACTTCAATAGAGCCGGAGCCGCAAGCAACTACTAGTTTGGAATAAGCCGAAAAAATTTGTTTGTCTGTTTGTTATATACTAACCTGTGTTTCAAAGCGTCGTTCTTATATTGCAGATCATCAATCTTCTCTCTAACAGCATCAGCTTCATTAGCAGAACGGAACACGCGCAGATTGTTCATTGTCTCACTAAATTTGTTCTTATTTAGAGGTCCATTGTTACCGAAAAACGTTGAGCTTTCATCGCGGGGACTTTACAAAACTTTAGTGAAAACAAAAAACATCGTCGGAACTCAGGACAATAATTTGTGGATCGCAAAAAAATGTCCTACTTGGGGTTCAAACCCACGACCGCGTAAACGGCACCCGATTCCACGACTGTTGCGCCACCGAGGCAGTCAAGTATGGATGGATGTTTGTTACTCAATCACGCTTAAACGGCTAGACCGATTTTGATGATCTTTCGTAAGGAAGTAGATTAATTAACATATTAGCTGTCTATAAATACATTAATTGTAACGGAGCCGCGAACACCTACTAGTTTGGAATAAGTCGAAATGTTCGTTTGTCTGTTTGTTATATACTAACCTGTGTTTCAAAGCGTCGTTCTTATATTGCAGATCGTCAATCTTTTCTCTAACAGCATCAGCTTCATTAGCAGAACGGAACACGCGCAGATTGTTCATTGTCTCACTAAATTTGTTCTTATTTAGAGGTCCATTGTTACCGAAAAACGTTTCGAAATAACGTTCGAATCCTTCTACACGGGCTTTCATCTGTAAAAGACATTAGGTAATTTAATTATTGTAGGGATTTTGTATATACTTTAAGCAGTTAGTGTTAGCCTATAATATTTTGACGTTCACATTACGTCCAGGATCAATGAAAAGCAGTGTTTCAGTGCTCTATATAGTTCATGTAAAGTCATCAAAGTACATCATCATAATCCATGGGTGTCGTAAAAGTTGACCAAGACAAAGATCGCAGAGAGCTATCATATCAATTCAGAATCATGTCTATCACTACACATAGGTCAATGGATCATCATCATCATCATATCAGCCAATCGACGTCCACTGCTAAACATAGGCCTCCTCCAAGCATTGCCAGCTTGTGCGGTCTTGTGCCTCCCTCATCCATCGGCTTCCCAACTAGGTCGTCGGTCCACCGTGCGCTTTCCGGTACGCGGGCGTCATTCCAAAACCTTTCTGTCAATGGATATCGTTATCAAATCAACCAAAAAACGTGCACTGGAAATACTACTCTCCCTCTCCTCTGCTCGCGATTTTGTCTCTTCCATTGGCTTCCCGCAAATTTGTTCAGGCCGTCAGTTCACCGCGTGAGTTATCTACCCATTTTTATTCTCAGATCCGCAGTTTTCCTTCTAGATCCTTTCTGCCCCATCAGCTGTAAATTTTCTGTGCTAGCTGCCCTGTTTAAACTAATATATAAAGTAACAACTCACCTCAAAAACGTTGATAGACTCCCCAAACATGTCTACAGTAAGATTGACGGACATTGAGCGAGGTATGTATGAGTCCGGTGAGAATATTACGTTGGCTTCGTAGTTACCACCTGTTGGTATAAAAAATATTTAATAAATAGAATGATTAGTAACCAGTGCTTTTATTAAGTACCGAATTTGTCAAAAATAATAATTGATAAAAGTTTTCGAAATCAATTTTGACGATCTAAATAAACTTGTCGAAACAATAAGTAAGTAAAATTTAAAAAAAAACAGTAAAATTAACATAGGTACCTATGGAATGCAATAAATAATTTGAGTTTGAGTTTGAGTTGAAATAGAAAAAAAACAACTTATAAATAAATTTAATTTACTTTTTTTCTTCTTCATAAAGACAGCACCCCTCATTTATTGTCATGCTCTATGTAGCGGGGACGTTACAAACATAAATTGAAGAATATCCAGATTCAAGGCTTTAATTTATGGATCACACAGAGAAATGGGGGAATCAAACCCGCGTCGTCGTGCACGGCAGTCGCTTTCTCTACCGAGGTAGTTAAGGAATGTTGCGTTGGTTTGGTCACATTGAGAGAATGAACGATGAGAAGATGAACGTTTGACGAAACAAGTATACAAGGCTAGTGTGAAAGGACTAGTTGGTCCGGGTAGGTCCCGGAAAACATATGTTGACCAGATAGGTTGCATATTGGAGAAGGGCCAAATAAAGAGCACTCGTAACCGACGCGCATGTATGACTCGCTTAATGAATGTGGACCCAATCTGTTTGCCAGGATCGTGACAAGTGACGTTTTGTCGTCTCTGCCTACCCCGGACAGTATAAGGCGTGACTTTATGTATGTAGGTATGTAGTTAAATTACTCTAATATATATTATTAAGTAACTATATTACTCACCTGCATTATACTGATCAAAGAAGATACTCTGCTCATAATTCCTGCTGTACATTCTAAAGTCAGGGCTGTCGTCGAGGTGTGGAATCTGATTGCCGGTCAGTAAACCTTGAATTTCAACCCGAGATGGTAATGACGACTCGCCGAGGTTTTTTAGATGACTCCATACGAATGTTGTTGCTGTTTTAATATCATTAGAAAGAGGTTAACACTTTGAAAAATATTATTTTTAGAAATGAAATGAAAATCTGTTTATTACCATCAATCACACAAAATATAGCACAAAAAAAATTTCAATGCAACAAAAGTAAAAAATTGTGGCAAAAGGTGGTAACTTAGCAAGTGCTCCTTAACATCACAGATGTCAATGATGTGATGAGATGTTACACCTGGTTCCCTGAGATGTTAGGCGGAAACAATGTTCTTACAGTATGGTACGCTTATTAACATAATATGCTGCAGGTCGTTCAATAGAGTGCATAATTATATCGTATTGAAAAAAACATGCTGAGCGCTAAGTATATTTTATATCATTTTCAAGCATTTGGCGCATAATATAGATTTATAGGTATATAGATAGTATACGGATTACTGACGTTTGGCAAAAAACATTTCCCAAAGTGACACTTACCAAAGTTTGTTTCCCAAATTTTCATTTGGCAAAAAAACATTTTGCAAAACCATCTTTTCGCAATTTTACAGATACCAAAACTATTTTTAGCAAATTCTTGTTTAGCAAGTAATTACATAGCAATGTTTCATTTTACCAAATATGATTTGGCAAATATATTTATTCCAAAATATTATATATCATTATGATTTACTGAGTCTAAATTCACTCCATTAAAAACTTGGTCTAATTTGCACTTACAATAAAAATTAATTCTGGCGCTTCGCCGGCCGCTACCGAGGCACGCTTGCTTCGCTCGCGCTCTGTTGGGGTCACAGTTCGAACCTAGCCTAACCTACTACTATTCTAGCAGTTCTAATCTAACCTAAATTTTTCGCATATATAATTTATTATTACATAATTTAAACTTAAATCGAAATATTAAATTTAAATCAAATTTAAACAAACTTCCTTAAGGAATATATTTTTGACAAAATAAAGCATTTGCTAAATGTATATTTGACTAAATAAAATTTGAGCAAGTAAAAATTTGCCAAATGAATGTTTGACCAAGTAAATAAAATGCGAAACGTAAATTTGCTAAACATTTTTTTGGGAAATGAAAGTTTGCGATACATTTTTTGGGAAGTGAAATTTGACGAAACGTTTTTTGCCAAACGGCAGGACCCCGTACTATTTATAATTATTTTTTTTCAAAAAACTCATTAATAAAAATCAATATAAAATGTGATAAAAATCATAGCACTATCATCATCATAATAACAGCCCATTAATGTCCCACTGCAGGGACGGGCTGACGGAGGGTTACTTGGTCTACTAATACCACGCTAGCCAGACGGATTGGTATAGAATTTAATTTCAAGTTTTCCTTCTTTTTATTTCGTAAAGATAGTAGTTACGGTTATTCCTTTAGTCGGTTTTTACGACACCTATGGGATGAGATGGGGTGGTGACATATTGTATTCTTACTCCGTCACCACACGGATAATAGCACTATGAATACTTTAATTTACCTTGATTAACAGCTTCATGTCTCAGCGTATGGAAGATTTTTCTCAAAGTTTTCAAATCAGGACATTTCATAACTTGAAGGTATGACGCCAATCTTACTTCTATATTCATGTAGTCCGCGCGGAAAGTCTCCAGAAAGTATTCACTGTAAAGAAAATAGATTTAAATAAAACTGCCAAGATGGCGGCGAACGGGGTTCGTTCGAACGTGACGAAAACTGACATTTTTCAGCATATTATTGTATTGCTTTTATGATTCTATTCACAAAAGTTTACGGATTACGTTGGTGGGTCAACTTTGTCGCTTTGGTCAATTCGATTTACTCCGAATACATTCTAAAATTATGCATAACTTACAAAAACGAAATACATTACCGTGAATCAGTGCAAGTGGTACGTCTAAACGCATCGACAGCAGACAATCTAACCGGTACAGGCACGTAACTATCGCCTATCATGTTCATTAGTACGTCAGCGAATTCTTGCTTGAAGCCACCGATGTTGCCTACAGCTTTGATCGCTATTATTACCTGCAAAAATATTATAATTTAGAGCTGAATTTTAAAAAGGTATATGTCCGTGTGGTCACGGAGTAAGAATACAATATGTCACCACCCCATGTCATCCCATGGGTGTCGTAAAAACACCCATGGGATGACATGGGGTCATTATTTCCAAGGGAATATCCATGAAAATTAACTATGCGAAATAAATAGAAGAAAAAATTGAAATTAAACCCTATACCAATCCGTCTAGACAGCGTGGTATTAGTAGGCTAAGTATCCCTCCATTACGGAAGGAGGCCCGTCCCTGCAGTGTAATGCATTGTAAGGATTTAAAAGACAAAGCTCACTTAGGGATTATACCCAAAGGTCATTCTAAAGTTCCGAAGCAATTTTGTTTTTGTTCGCAGTACACAACAGCGTTCCCCTGAGTATGTACACCTACTGCGATCGCCAACCCGGCTGCCAAGATTGTCGATAATAACAAATCTCTAACAGCCCATTAATGTCCCACTGCAGGGACGGGCCTCCTCCCGAGACGGAGGGATACTTGGCCTAGTAATACCACGCTGGCCAGACGGATTGGTTAGAGTTTAATTTCAAGTTTTCCTTCTTTTTACTTTGTAAAGATAATATTGTCGGATAGTCCCTTAGTCGTTTTTTACGACACCCCTGCGATATAGCAAAAACCCCCCAAAAATGGCGTACAACATTCTTGGCCTCTGGTCGCGGAAAACCATTGCAGGTGGCTCAAAATTGCGCGTTGTAGCGTTCTATGGGGGAGGCGTTGCTGGCGACTGCTGGGCTAGCAGTGGACGAAATAAAGGCTGAGAGATGGACACCGATACCACCACTATGACCGCAGAATCTCCAAACATTATTTTAAAAATGTTACTGTCATCATTATCATATCAGTCAATCAAAATTAAAGGTCGGCAACGCATCTGTGATTCCTCTGGTGTTGCGGGTGTCCATAGGCGGCGGTGAATACTTACCATCAGGTGACCTTCTGGATCGTTTGCCTCCCATTACATAAAAAAAATATGACGTCCACTACTGGACATAGGCCTCCTCCAAATATTGCCACCTTGTGCAGTATTGTTTTTTACTTTCTCAACTAAGGCGCTGTCTCCACGAGCGATAAAATCGCGGCGATATTATCGTCGAGCCACGTATTTCTATATACTCTTTATGAAGGTGTCTTCACACGGCGATGTTATCGCGGCGATTTTTGTTCAGACTCGTCGCGATTCTATCGCTCGTGGAGACAGCGCCTAACAGTTAATTAAATAGTAAAAATAATAACTTACATTATTTCTGTCTTCCCTAGTCTTGATTACATCTTTACTGGCAATATCTTTGACTATATTCTGGAACTCTTCCAATATAGTCATAGGTGTACCTTCTTCACAACATTCACGCACTGTTAAAAAAAATATAATAATATATCGGAAACTGCGGTGTAGAATAACATTTAAGCTACCTATACGACGAGAGTGAAGCCGCGGGCATCAGATAGTACTTTATAAATTAAATCAGTAATAAAAAAATAACGATTATGTAATAAAAAATAATTCTCCGTGTGGTGACGGAGTAAGAATACAATATGTCACCACCCCATCTCATCTCATGTGTGTCGTAAAAACCGACTAAGGAACTATCCGTGAATTTTATCTTTACGAAATAAAAAGAAGGAAAACTTGAAATTAAACCCTATACCAATCCGTCCGGCCAGCGTGGTATTTGTAGGCTAAAGATCCCTCCGTCGTGGGAGGAGGACCGTCCCTGCAGTGGGGCATTAATGGGCTGTTATGATAATATAATAAAAAATACATACGATCTTTTCCGCTGTGCTTGCAATAAGAATGCACCATTGACGAGACTGCAAAGCTTATCACTTTGTCGTTCTTCTGTTGTCTTAGTAACTCTAACATGCTGTCCAACATTTGTTTTTTGGGTCTACAACAAAAAGAAAACGTAAAACATATTTTATTAGGTACTCATAGAAAACTCACACACAGATTCAAACATTCATGCTCATTATCACGAAAGAAAAATCAAGTGAAAATACAATACAACTAATTCACTATGGGAACCGCTGTCGCCAAAAAACAAATAAACACACAACTAAACTACTAACAAAAAAGTTACATTAGCTGATTTTATATCTGGAAGTGAACCCTCATAAACTATAAATAGAAGTTATTTTGCTGTAGCGCAGAAAGAATTATATGACGTTTTGTAATCTAAATTGATTCAATTTTCGAGTTAATTCCGCCGTCGTCCATAGATAGCAGTTTTCGCAGTTCTGGCAATTATATACTTTAACATGCTGTTCATAAAGGTGATATTCGCATTATGTATTACCTATGCCCTCAACAACAAGTTACGCGTACCAGCGCGTATTAGTGACACGCTTACCACGACTACTTAGTACTTTCACTTGATTCTTTCTTCCGTGTGTCCGATAATGTGATGATTTTCAGTCATCGCGAAACAGTAGGACCTGATCCCTAGTGCGGGAATTGTCTTTTTTTTAGTACTTAAAGATTAATTTAAACTGTTATTTACCTGGGTATCATAGCCATGGACATGAGCCATTCATGTCCAGTCTCCTTGTCGACCGCGTCTCTCATTATCATGCCCTTGATAAGCTCTACCGATCCAGGGCTTGCGATGTATGGTAAAGCGTCTAGGATGTGTTTTCTGAAAAGTAAAGTTATAATATTAGCTGTGTCTGTTTTATTTTACTGTTGTGAGTGACAAAAAGAATAGAAAACATAATAGATTTTAAACTATTGCGATTTGTATAGGTACATATTACTATTTTACACGGGTCTTACTCGCGGTATATACTACTTAGTCTAGATACTTATAGGATAAATACCTAGGCTTTTCTCCGACGTTTCGGCCAACTTACCCGTGTAAAATAGTAAAAGAAAACATGTCTTTATTTCATCCTTTTCTTTAAGATAAAGCTATAGAAAGCTTTTAATTTTCCTACAGTCAAAAATAAGTTTGTGTATTTACAACAATATAAAAGGTAAGTATTGCGTGGATTAAATGTGCATGAATGTGAGGACTGAGGGTCCCTAAGACTGACTTTTCACAGGAGTGGAGAGAGGCAATGAAGCGGTGAAATATTGACCAACCAATACCAAAACACTAAATCTCGGAACAGATCTCTTAAATGAGTGTGAATATTTTTGTGGTGACAGTATTTTTGTGCCTTTTAATGGTATACATATATTTGAGCCATTATAAGAGTCTTGTGACAATGTTATTGATTTAATCACAGTTTTTAAATATGAGTAAATACTTTAATTACATTGAAACGCAAAAAGATACTTCAAATACAATACATAAAACAACTTACGTAGCAGCTTTACAGATAGTAGGTGCTCTAGCTAACAGCTGTGACAATGCAGGGTAGTCCAATGGCCTAGCTGACCTCACAAGTCTACCCCATAGCCCAACGGTTGAACTGCTGTCCATCTTCGAGTCCACGGTAATAGATGCGTAGTTGTCGCTGTTTATGTCTTTTACACTGGAAATGTAACATTGCTACTTTAGTGATCGAATAAGATGTAGAGTAACGCACAAAAAATAAAACCATGTATTTTTTTAAACATGTGAAAGCATAAATTTTCTTTTTTCATTTTGACATCGTGTCTCACATTGTTGAAAGATTATGTTGGGTTGGAAGGAGGACGACGCACGTGCCGAGCTGCGGCAGCAGCAGGCGAGTGCCCGAATGAAAATTCGTGATAGCATGTTTTCGTGGTAGCGTTATTCTAGGTTCAGTAATTCGGAAATCAGTATGAGAGTCGATTCTTTGGAGTCTTTTACTTACGTGCATAGAAGTTTAAGTACATCTCTCGCAGATTTAAGTCCACCCGTGTTGTCTCCCACAAGTATAGCATGTTGATGTAGTAGATTTGAACGACGCGGTATTACTGCCCAGGCTGGAAAATTTATTAATTATAGTTTTAGATCTTATACAGGTTGTCCCCACCCGACGCCATCCCGAAACCGGGTAATAAGGCAAGTCACGCTGGTTATCAGAAAATATAAAAAAAATCTAAGCATGGTTTTGAAGTTATAGGCATTTAATTAAATTGTTAAGATTATAAAATAAATACTATTATTTAAAAAGTGACTGGTAAAATTGGCAATTTAACGAAATCTTAATATGGATATGTCATAGAAAAATTAAACTTGGACTACTAATTTATACCGGCAACAGGGCTAATATGAATTGTTTTGATTTAATTAAGCGAATTTTGCTTTCCTTTTAATTGCTTTTTACATTCAAAACAAAGTCCTTTGACGGTTTCTTGCTGAAAAAGCCTGCCATCGGATATACAGTACTACCAATAATTAATATTTCCTACTCTGAAGTAAAGGTAAAAATAATTCCAAAAGACCTTACCTTTAGGCTGAGCATCAATAACTTCAGCATCAGTCTTATTCAACTCTTTTATCAACACGAGGTCTTGTACCACAGCTGTCATGGCGCCCGAGTTCCTTCCAGAGAACGGCTCGAACAGATGTCTTTCACGACAATTCACTGCTTTGTAGATGTGGTGGTCGATCGTTATACGGCATTTACTTTCTGATTTTAGTACTGGCCATGTTTGGAATTTCTGGAAGTTTACGAAAATTGAATGTGTTAATTAGATGGACCATTATCCGTGTGGTGACGAAGTAAGAATACAATACGTCACGACCCCATCTCATCCTGTGGGTGTTGTAAAAACCGACTAAGAAACTATCTGTAAATATTACCTTCACATAGAAAAAAGGAAAACTTGAAATTAAACCCTAGAACTATCCGTCTGGTCAGCGTGGTATTAGTAGGCCAAGTATCCCTCCGTCACGGGAGGAGACCCGTCTATGCAGTGGGATATTAATGGCATGTTATGATGAATTAGATGGACAATTAGACAATGTAATTTTTTTTACTTATTTTCTTTATAAAACACAAAAATACAAGCCAAAAATTTGTGTCGAAACATATTTTACTATAGGTATGTATATTTTTGTTGTTAAAATACGAATCTCGCACTAAGTATGTGCGACCCTGTGACGAGGGAATTTTTCCAAGATTAATTTAACGGACACAAAGAATATCCAAACTTCTTCTGATGTCATGTTTGGGATTCTAACACGCAACCTCGCATACGGCAATCGCGTATACTACCATTTTGTTACCGAGGCATTTTTAATCTAGTGTTGTACCCAGTTACCAGATAGCGTTAAGAAGTGTGAAAACTTGAAAAGCAATATAGATATTTAAAAAAAAGCAACTTACACTCTGAAAATCATATCGGACAGTTTGCAGTATAGACATATATTTATATCTGTTAGTACATTGTGATAGATCCCGCGTCTTCACAAGTATCAAGCTTGTATTCTCTTGGCCACGGACTGTGTAGTCCACGTTACAGGTGCCGTGGATGTCTTGCTGTGGATGGAGAATGTTTTTATATTTAATTATTTAAGAAAATATTCAAATTAATGATCTGAGGGAACTTCAAGTCGCGACTGGCAAGAGGTGGCCAAGACACATTTTGGGTCATAAAATAATAACAGTTTTTGAAAGCCTAAGGTCAAGACAGTTTGTTAATCGCATAAATACTAACTTAAACTTACTTAATGAAAACAGTTATATGAAAAGACACCACATTACCACAATTTTATTCTACAATTTTATATCTCCAAATTAAAATATTTAAGGATTATCCACACTATTCTTTCAATTAAATGAATAAATACTAGAATTCCGAATTTCAGATATAATATTAAAATATTTACCTCAACCCCCTTGAAATGTATATCAAACCGCTTCATGGTATTCTGAAAGAGTGCCAGGATGGCCCTCTTGAAGTTAAGCACCCAGTCTTCCTCCTGTTCTTCCGGACATATCTCAGATATTGCACCATCATGGAAGGCGAATCTGTATGGAAAGTATATTTTATTGTTAGGAACTAGACTAAAAAGATACCTTACAAGACTGGGCAGAAACCTATTGGAGTGGCCAGTCTTATACAATATTTTCCCGCCGGACTCGTGGTCGCCCGGCAATGTTCCTTTGGTGGGATCACGAGGAAATCACATTCGCTTGTCAGTGTTAGTAAATATGATTTAGGGAAGCAAATTGTCAGGAAAACATCGCAGAGGGGTACGAGTCCGAAAAATGGCCCGGTGTCTCCCAGGGCAACATCACAGAGTCTAGGGGTTACGTACCACATTACTTCATATCGGTTAACATTCGTGAAGAGTGAATCGGGGGGACGACAAGCGTACGCGATTCCCTCGTGTCCCCCCCAGGGGGACATCGCAGGGGGACCACGAGTCCGGGCGGCGGGAATATTTTCTATATTAGTCCTATGTTTTAATGGCTACATTGAAAGCCACTTTATACACAGTCTTATCATAGCAGCCTATGTGCATTACAAGGATGTGTCTTGCCTATGTATAGAGAAAGAGTCTTAGCCTTCAAATACCACACTGGTCAGATGGGTTGGTTACAGATTTTTTTGTTAAGTATTCCTGATTTGATAGAAATATTGTTTGTTTACCAACATCAATTCTAAAAGCGTCCTTGAGATGAAACATGTGTGGTGACACCCTATATTCATAACCCATCCTCACAAAGGTAATACCTACCTAATACACATTGAATGACACAAGCAAAGCTTATAACAGCAGAACAAATTTTAGACTTGGTTTTAAAATATCATTATGATCATATCAGCCAATTGATATCCACTGCTGGACATAGGCTTCCTTGTGTGGTCCTGTGCATCCCTCATCCAACAGTTTCCTGTCACCCTAACTAGGTCCTCTGTTCGTGGTCCGTGTGAGGGCCCTCTCGACCTATCATCTTCCAGTACGCAGTTCAGAATTCTATTAATTATTTTGATGCTGTTTCAGTATGGTCAAAATTAAATAATTTCACACTATTTACCTAAGATCATACAATGAGACTGCATGTATAAACTTCTCGGCTCTCTCAACGGGATATGTTTCATCTTGATCTATTAGAGTCACATCAGATAGTTGCAGTAAACCTTCACATGGATTTATGAACTGGATTTTAGTCTGAAAATTATTAATTTGATGTTATTAGCACGGTTGTTGTTAATTTGTAAATCACAATAATGCATACCAAAACATACAATATTATAATACTTTTTTGTTTGTTTTTATAATACTTTTTAGATCTAGTTTCAACTAGTATTTTTAACAAGTTACTAAGTTAGTATTCTGGAAACTGGTTGTAAATAGCATTAGTATAGTTAAAGACTTAAATGTGGAACAATTCTTTCAATAGACAGTAGAAAGGTCTACACTGTTGCAAATTTTCCTTTCCTAATCATGGAATGCATTTTCATTTCCCATTTGAGAGGTTAGCATTACATTGCAGTTATTAGCACATAGACTGTTATAAAATTAGACCCTTATTTACACCCTGTACACTAAAATATAGATAATACAAAAGTTATATTATAAGATAAAAATGTACAAAGACTTGCTCAACTCACAAATCAGTTCTACACTTGTAGTTATAAAGATAATTATGTTGTTTCTTTCTTTAAAAATGTAATATAATTACTAGGTACTGCACTTTAACTAAAAAATATCTTTAACAAAAACTAGATACTCACCACAGCTCGAACATCCAATGTAGATCTATTATTGCTGGAACCAGCAAAATATGTTTCCACATTTACTTTATACTCATAGTGGTAAATTATGTCAGCTAAGTACTTGAACTTTTCTGAGGCTGAAACATTGAAAAAACAGTAAATAATCGATTAAAAAAATAATTAATTAACATAACTGTTTTTATTTTCTGCATTAATTTGTTCTAACGAAACTTAGCTTTTCTTTGAGACTTGCATAAAAACAAAATAAGGTAGTTACTAGCTTATTTAGAATGGTAAATATACCTACATAGTCAATTATCTATTTTAAAGCTAATATTTTTTAATTTCTCTGTACTTTTTCCATAATTAAAGGGCACGAGAGATTTTTTTATATTCTAATCTATTTTATATTTCTTTTTATAGTTTTAAACTTAGAATAAGTACTGTTAATTTATACTTACGAGTTTTCACGGAAGAAATTTTTCTTCCATATTAGTTTTACTTTATGAGTAGTGCCGGTAGGCCCCGAAAAATATATGGTGACCAGATAGGTTGCATATTGGAGAAGGGTTAAATAAAGAGCACTCGTAACCGACGCGCATGTATGACTCGCTTAATGAATGTGGACGAGGCCGAATCTGTTTGCCAGGATCGTGACAAGTGGCGTTCTGTCGTCTCTGCCTACCCCGGCCGGGATAAGGCGTGAGTTTATGTATGTATGTATGTATGTTTATGAGTAATATTACTTACGTGCACATGACGGTACCCCACATATGTATGGATCTTTCAGTGAATCTGTAAATAAATTATATTTTTATACTTTTTCTTCCTTTCATTTAAGATTTTGCCGGTATTTTGTTTGCAAGAATTTTTGTTTACAAAACAAACTCGCGACAATTGTCATTCGTCTAGTTGACAACTGACAAATATGTTTTGTTATTGCTCTAGCAACTTGAATCAGCTAATCTGTAATATTCCATCTATAGATAATATATCCCTTTATTTATTTAAATTAAAATTCAAAAATCCACTTATGAGTTTATTTTAAATGCCTTTAATGAGTATTTTATGTATTGTTTATTTGAAATATGCGTATTCAAAACGCACCTATAGTATGTATTCTCGAAAACGAAATGGCTTTATCAATTTTGACAAAAAATTCTATCATAATTCAAATTCATGATCGTTATTTAATGTTTATGCGTGAGCTTGACGTCATTGGCTGACCGTAAAAAAACTATGCTTAGATTAAAAGTGCAATCTATTTTAAACTTTCACTTCAACGCAATAAATAATAATATCTACTAACACAATACAAATGTCACTATATTAAACTGTAGAGTTTGTATGTGAAAAACCATAAAATAATTTAAAACTAAAGTCAACTTGTTACTTGTGACATTACAAGCTTGTCATTTCAGAAAAACTGAAAATGTCTAATTTAAATATTGGCTGGTAAGCCACCCAATTGTTGGCACCTTAAAACGCTTTACCGAAAATATGCTCTAGTAACAGTCAATAACGTTGACTTTACTATTTGTTTTTATAAATATCAAACGACTATTTGCTTTTTTACAAGAGAACTGATATGTCAAAGTAGCGTCATGCTTTAGCTGATGTTTTGTTGTGCGATATTGAACCTAATAGTTTTATGACATGCAACTAACATTAACTCTAGAGGTGATAAAGCCATTTAGTTTTCGACCATACCTACTTACCTACCAACGTTAAATCAGCCGTTACAGCGAAATCTGTTGCCTTTTTTATAATAATTTTCTTTTTGAGAGATTTACCTTATTGAGAGAAATAAATAGAAATTGAAATAAATTGAACTGAATTTTTAGACCAATTTATAATTTATTATAATCAATGTATGTTTATTCTAGCTATTTCCTAAGTATTCGTAATATTACGAACATATTCATCAAAAAGACCACGTGATAACAATGATCTTCACAAAATTGGTACTTAAGTAATACAGACTTTTAGCAAACAAAAGACAGAAGAAAGAAGAAGAAGAAGAAGAAGAAACATCTTATCATTATAAAACTTATTTGTAAATTGTAATGTCAAACGTTTATCTTTGTTTGTGTTTTTTGTATTTTATAATGAGTCAATTTTATTTGTCTTTAATTTGCTTTAATTTAATTTGTTTATTTTTTTTGGCTTTGTTGCTACTCTATGTTAATAATATGTCGGAAACAGTACTTAATTTGATTCATAAACTAATCTATACTATAATAAAACTGTAGAGGTCGAAATTTCTGTTCTTTTTGAAAATTCAGATAAAAACTATCTATAAAATCTAGAAAAATGTCAAAAAGCACGAAACCACAATTTTTAGAATTAATGTCTGTCTGTCTGTCTGTTTGTTACCGCACATCTTTAAAACGAATTAATATAATCTAAAGACCAATACATTGTATTGTAGCCTTTTTTATTGGGCTTAAACTGAGGTATGTTTCATCAAAATCGGATAAGTATTACTCGAGATATCGCTTGATCTCTTTATTAGAACAGTCCAATACAAATCAGGGGTCATGAAAAATGGTTTTAGTTCGATGTTTAATGAATTTAAATTTTGTTTCTTTTGTTCACGAGATGGGGTTACCAGTAGTAATCATACTCAATTGAGTTTGTAAATAATCTAATTACGTGCTATTAATTATAAGTTATTCATTTTAAATTTTTAAAAAAATTAACCATGAATCGTATGTGTTATATCTATCTATCTATCTATACTATAATAAAACTGTAGAGGTCGAAATGTCTGTTCTTTTCGAAAATTCAGATAAAAATTATCTATAAAATCTAGAAAAATGTCAAAAAGCACGAAACCACAATTTTTAGAATTAATGTCTGTCTGTCTGTCTGTTTGTTACCGCACATCTTTAAAACGAATTAATATAATCTAAAGACCAATACATTGTATTGTAGCCTTTTTTATTGGGCTTAAACTGAGGTATGTTTCATCAAAATCGGATAAGTATTACTCGAGATATCGCTTGATCTCTTTATTAGAACAGTCCAATACAAATCAGGGGTCATGAAAAATGGTTTTAGTTCGATGTTTAATGAATTTAAATTTTGTTTCTTTTGTTCACGAGATGGGGTTACCAGTAGTAATCATACTCAATTGAGTTTGTAAATAATCTAATTACGTGCTATTATAAGTTATTCATTTTAAATTTAAAAAAAAATTAACCATGAATCGTATGTGTTATATCTATCTATCTATCTATACTATAATAAAACGGTAGAGGTCGAAATGTCTGTTCTTTTCGAAAATTCAGATAAAAATTATCTATAAAATCTAGAAAAATGTCAAAAAGCACGAAACCACAATTTTTAGAATTAATGTCTGTCTATCTGTCTGTTTGTTACCGCACATCTTTAAAACGTATTAATATAATCTAAAGACCAATACATTGTATTGTAGCCTTTTTTATTGGGCTTAAACTGAGGTATGTTTCATCAAAATCGGATAAGTGTTAGTCGAGATATCGCTTGATCTCTTTATTAGAACAGTCCAATACAAATCAGGGGTCATGAAAAATGGTTTTAGTTCGATGTTGAATGAATTTAAATTTCGTTCCCCTATTTGAAAGTCGTACATAGACAAACGGTTACAGTAGGAGCTGGGTAATGAGGTTCGAATCCCATGCCGACGAATCTTTTTGTATGTATGAGATCTTTTCAAGAAGTTGTTAGCACAGAAGGTGGTAACAATATGGATTACATGAGCCAGTGTAGTTGTGTCATTCCAATCCAGCCTAGACTCAACCGGGAATATATTGAAGAAACAGGATATAATGCAGCTGAACTATCCTCAATCCTTAATAATAATATTCCTAGGCTAACTACAGAACAGAAGTGTGTTTATGATACCGTAACAAGAGCAGTAATAAACGAAGAGGGCATAGTATATTTTCTCGATGCTCCTGGTGGAACAGGGAAAACAAATCTTACCCAAAGGGATTCTAGCGGAAATTAGAAGAATGGGAAAAATTTCCTTAGCGGTGCCATCTTCAGGTATTGTAGCAACATTACTTCCTGGTGGCAAAACAGCGCACACTGCATTTAAAATTTCTTTGGATTTAAATTGCATTGAAACTCCCGTGTGTGGTGTGTCACCCAATAGCGACAAAGCTAAAGTGCTGCAAGATACCTGTTTAATTGTATGGGATGAGTGCACTATGGCTCATAAGAAAGCTATAGAGCCAGTTGATAGGACACTAACAAATTTGCGCAGAAGTAAACGAGTTATCGGTGGGGTAACTGTTGTGTTTTGTGGAGAGTTTCGCCAGTCTTGCCAGTTGTTAGTAGGGGCATAAGAGTTGACGAAGTGAACGCTTCTTTGAAGAGGTCTTTTGTTTTTGGCGATATATCGTTAGGTTAGAATTAACTTTAAATATGAGGGCGCATATGAGTGATAATCTTCAAGCTCAACAATTTTCTACTATCTTACTTGATATAGGAAACGGAAAAGTTCCCGAAAATCAGACTAAAATTATTTTGACACCCAGCCTTTGCTCTCTGGTCACCAGTGAGGAAGACTTAATACAGTGTTTATGGAAAAACGTCCCATATAACACAAAAAGAAAATTCCTGGTTATGTGAGCGGGCAATTTTAACACCTAGGAATAATCACGCCAATATTATTAATGCAAAAATTATTTCTGAAATTGTTGGTAATGTCGTCACTTATTTAGCAATCGACTCAATGGTTGATCAGGACGAAAGCCACTAATTTTCCAGTAGAATTTTTAAATTCGTTGAGTGCTTCTGGTTTTCCAGCATACAGCATTTCGCTAAAGGTTGGTGTACCAATCATTCTCTTGCGTAATTTAAGTCCTCCAAAATTATACAATGGTGCACGTGTTAAGGTCATTAACCTTCAGCAAAATGTCATTGAGGCGTGCATTGATAATATTATCGGAGTGTGGAAGAAGTGAAAGAGTTTTTATTCCACGCATTCCCTTATTACCCAATAGTTTCCCCTTCCAATTTAAAAGAACTCAATTTCCCGTAAGCCTTTGCATTTTCGCAATGACCATCAATAAAACTAAACATACTAATATGTATTTAAAATTACTGCGTAAAGTCACTTTTCCACGCGGACGAAGTCGCGGTCACAGCTAGTCTATACTTCTATACTAATATTATAAAGAGGTAAAGTTTGTGTGTTTGTGTGTTTGTGTGTTTGTGACGTTGTAGGGGGTAATCTCTGGATCTACTGAACCGATTTTAAAAATTCTTTCTGTGTTTGATAGTCCATTTATCGGGGCTATATAGTATCACGCTATGCCTAATAGGAGTAGAGCAGTAATGAAATATGTTTATAAAAGGGACGATTAAAAACGTTTATTTTGCTTCTACTGCTTAAACGTCTGGAGATATACTGAAATAATGTATTAGAGAATTGTACAATTCTCTACCTTTAAAAAAGTTTTACAATTAAGAGACTTAAGATTGTCGTAAAACTGCTAGGGTGTCGTAAAATGATGAAGGGTGTCGTCAACGTAAAAGATGGAAGGGTGTCGTAAAACTGCAAAGATGTCGTAAAATGATGGAGGGTGTCGTAAAATGCATGGAGGGTGTCGAAAAATGATGGAGGGTTTCGTAAAACTGCTAGGGTGTCGTAAAATGCATGGAGCGTGTCGTCAAACTGCAAGAGTGTCGTAAAATGATGGAGGGTGTCGTAAAACAGCTAGGGTGTCGTAAAGTAAAGGAGGTTGTCGTAAAATGATGGAGGGTGTCGAAAAATGATGGAGGGTGTCGTAAAATGCATGGAGCGTGTCGTATAACTGCAAGGGTGTCGTAAAACTGCAAGGGTGTCGTAAAATGATGGAGGGTGTCGTAAAACATCAAGGTTGTCGTCAAACTGCAAGGATGTCGTAAAATGATGAGGATGTCGTAAAATGATGGAGAAGTGTCATTAAGAGAGACTAAATGTTTTGAACTTAGTAGAGATTGTTTTCTGCCCAGACTTAAGATTGTCGTAAAACTGCTAGGGTGTCATAAAATGATGAAGGGTGTCGTAATAGATGGAAGGGTGTCGTAAAACTGCAAGGATGTCGTAAAATGATGGAGGATGTCGTAAAGGATGGAGTGTGTCCTAAAATTGCAAGGGTGTCGTAAAATGATGGAAGGTGTCGTAAAACAGCTAGGGTGTCGTAAAATGATGAAGGCTGTCGTAAAATGATGAAGGCTGTCGTAAAAGATGGCAGGGTGTCGTAAAACGGCAAGGATGTCGTAAAATGATAGAGGGTGTCGTAAAATGCATGGAGGGTGTCGTAAAACTGCTAGGTTGTCGTAAAATGATGGAGGGTGTCTTAAAAACTGCAAGGGTGTCGTAAAATGATGAAGGCTGTCGTAAAAGATGGAAGGGTGTCGTAAAACTGCAAGGATGGACTGGCAACACTGGCTTTGTAAACGTCAGACGTGAAAAATTTTGCTCTTCAAATTAAAAGTTTTGTTTTAATGTAATTATATTATAATTGTTATAAATTTTACTTAAATTTAACCACAAAATCAAAATATAATCATCTAAGATTACAATATAAGTGTTATAAATGACAAAAGGAGCTTGCTGAACAGTGTTTGGATTTCATACAAACGGATTTTGATTTGAAAATCCCAGGGAGTATTTACGTATCGTTTTGTATTAATTACTTATACACTCCACAACACGTTTAACTCTGCTTATCTGCATATATGAGCTTCGTCCATCACTCATCGGCATAGTTTCTGTCTCCTTTTACTTGACAACTTGTGGAAGTAAAATCGAAGACTAAGACGCCAGCCCATACAATAAGACACTCTTATGAAACTCACAAGCACCTCATTTATTGTACATCTATGTACTTAATAGTATAATATCTTTAGGATTTATAATTTATTTTGTCCATAATTGTTGCATAAAAGTTTTCCTTTTGACAGAATCATACTTATAATGATTATAATAGTTCCCATTTTAAGTAAAAGATAAGTAAAATAGCAATTTTACATAGTATTTACTTACTTAAGTATTTTTTCAAACTATAACCTCTTATAATATTATCCCTATCTTTATAAATTTTAGTTTCCATATTCTAATACCTACCCTACATACTTTTTATATAAATTTTATTTTCTAACTTCCCTCCTAGTCCTTTAACTTTTTTCCTCTTATTCTATAGATTGCTTATTTCATTTTATTCTTTATATTTTTAGGTTTTTTTTTGCTGTAGTTTACAATGAGTTCATACACCATGACCCGCAGGGCTACAGCAAAAGATACAGAAAACAAATTGAAGACTGCATTGATGGAATTAAAGAAATACATGGAGGAAAACAGCCAGCTACTAAAGGAACGCAGTGACAGTGAAGAGGAAATTCTCAATGTCAATCGTAAAGTAGCTGAATTAAAGGATCAACTTGCCGAATTAGATGTCCAATATATGGATGTGTTAGATCAGCGGGATCGATTTGCTGAAGAAGTTGCTTCCTTTGCTGATTGCAACATTATGTATGAGGAGGTTCTGAGTCGCAATACACAGTTAGAGAAAGATCTGAATAAAGCGCATAGCAAAATCATTTATCTAGAAGAAAAAATACAGACACTAAATAGTACTGCCACTCAGAATCATTTTTCAGAGCTCCTAGGTGATGTAACAAAGGTAAATAGGTGCACAGTAAAATTTGATTCCAGAAGGAAAAGTAAAAAATATTATAAGTTAAATAAATTGGTTAAACAACTCAAATCTGCTCTTAAGAAGTCCCATAAAGTAAAGGAACTGCAGGCTACTAATGTTGACCTTAGTAGGCAAATTAATATATCAATGCTGGACTTAGAAAAGTGCCATAGCAAATTAATAAGTAACCAGATTCAATATGATTTACAGGTTAGTGAACTAAACACAAAACTAAACAGTTCACAAGCAGAGCTACATAGGATTACATTAGAAAATCAACAAATAACTAATGATTATATTTCCAAATATGATGAAATAGCAAGAATTGGCAAAGAAAATTTAGAGAAAGTCAATTCTCTTATTAGTAATAATCACAGTATGCAATGTACCAGCAATGGTGGTTCTGAACACTCACCTAATATACAAACAGGGTGTTCTAAAACTACTAAAATGTTAACAAAGTCTTCAAAATTATGTAAAAGTAAAAATACATTTATTGTCTCGGACAAACTGGGTGTTGGTTTGGGTAGTTTAATTAAGACTTACATAGATTGCCCTGTTGTTAATGTTTGTTCACCTGGAGCTAGTTTAAGTATTATAATGAATAATCTGAAAAAGTTACAACTTAACGAAGAGTCTACAGTTGTCATATTACTTGGAAATGGCCTTTCTATTACCAAGAAGGATGTAATTATATTAGTAGAACTGGTATTACAAATCCAGGCATCAGTAGGTTGCAAATTTATTATGTGTGCATTCCCATATTCTTATACACTTACTCAAGAACAAAATAGGCATATAGGTAAATTAAATTTACTATTATATAATAGTACACGTCACTACTGTGACATTTTATTTTTTGACTCTAATATTTTTATTAGGAACAGTTTTTACTTAACAAAAGATACCATGTATCTTTCTTTTTATTATAGAAAACAACTTGCTAATTTATTAGCATTTAATATAGGTATAGGTACAAGTACTAATAGAGTACTCATTAGTTTGGTAGGAGATAGTAGGTCCACTACTAATACATTTATTAAACCATCTAATAGTTTAAACTATTAGATAAGACAAAGGGTAGCCTTAATCTTTGTTTAGTTCATCAAAACATACAAGGTCTATCTGGCAAAGAACTAGAAATAGAACTGTTTTTAAACAAACATAATGTACAAATCTTTTGTGTTACCGAGCATTGGTTACAGTCACATGAATTATTATTTAATAATGCACACTTTACATTGGCAAGTGCGTTTGTAAGAAAGAAGGCTATACGCGGTGGCTCTCTAATATTTATAAGTAATAAAGTTGAATTTAAAGAAAGAAAAGACATAGCAAATCTTTCTATCGAGCGCACAGTCGAAATCTCTTGTGTGGAGCTTGAGCAACATGTCGTAGCTTGTGTGTACCGACCACCGCAGAGTGATTATAGTCTATTCGAGGGTATTATGGAGAAATTGTTAGAAAGACTATGCTCAGGAAATAAATTTATTATAGTATTTATGCCAATTGGAGAGTCACTTTCATTTAAATAATATTTTTCATAAGCAGCAATACGGTTTTAGGAAGGGTAGCTCAACGATTGATGCGGGTGTTTCTCTTCTGAAATATATCTATGATGCTTGGGAAAATTCTATGGATGCAATAGGCGTCTTCTGTGATCTTTCTAAAGCTTTTGACTGCGTTGATCATGGGACACTTCTGTGCAAGCTTAGACATTATGGAATTAGGGATGCTTCTCTTGATTTATTATCTTCGTATTTAAGCAATAGGGTTCAGTATGTCGAAGTAAATGGTAGTAGGTCCTCTGGTCTTCCGCCAAGTATGGGCGTGCCTCAAGGATCCATTCTAGGTCCGTTTCTATTTTTAGTTTATGTCAATGACTTGCCGTTTTCAAAGTAAACCGTAAGCAAACTAATTTAGATGAAGTTAACGAATCTCTCGCACAAGTCCTGAACTGGTTTACTGCTAACAATTTGCTTTTAAATGCTGCCAAAACAAAATGCTTAAAATTCTCTATGCCCAATGTTAAAAGCCTTAGTAATAATCTGATTTTAAACGGTGAGGTCCTTCGTTTTGTAGACACTACAGTATTTTTAGGAATAACGTTGGATAGTAAGCTGCAATGGGGTGCTCATATATTAGCTCTAGCAGGAAAACTAAGTTCAGCTGCTTATGCAGTTAAAAAAGTGAGGCAGCTAACGAATATAGAGACAGCAAGATTGGTATACTTTAGTTACTTTCACAGCTTAATGTCCTATGGTGTTCTTTTGTGGGGTAGGGCTGCAGACATCGAATCTATTTTTATTCTTCAGAAGCGTGCAGTTCGAGCTATTTACAATCTTGAATCGAATGTTTCATTGAGAGATCGTTTTAAGGAAATAGGTATTTTAACAGTTGCTTCACAATATATATATGCTAATATAATATATATTAAGCAAAATATTGAACAGTATGATAGAAATGGCGACATTCATAGCATTGGTACGAGGAATAGGCATAAGTTGATAGGTCCACAACATCGCCTACATAAGGTACATAACACTTTTGCGGGACTCGGTATACGTTTATTCAATAAACTGCCTAAGCATGTAATGGATCTACCTTTACTAAACTTTAAAGCATTTGTAAAAAATCAGCTATTATCGAAAGGCTATTATACAATAAACGATTATATTAATGACAAAAACTCATGGGCTTAGATTTCAATTATCGTGATTTCATGTTGCTTGTTCCATGGTGTAGATTGTGGCTTAACCTAGGTAGTTGTGCGGATGTTATGTTACTACCTTATTACTTTCTTTTACAGTTTTATTTGTTATTGTAACGATAGAAATACTTCACTTGCATTTGTAAATGTATTTAATTATATTATCTAAATGGTATTCTATTCCATTCTCAACTACTTAAAGATTAACAAAATCAACTTGACGACACAAATGCTTGTGTGTTAATTTCTGTCGGATATCGCAGTGACGAGATGACTGATGAACGTGCCATGCAATTAAAGCTTTTTTAAATCAATTTATTAACAATGAAATTTTTTTTATCAATTAAACTTTAAATTGCTATGCATGTAAGATTTGCTTGCACACATCATTCTTCACGCTGCTGTTGGTAATTGTAACAAAGTCAAATTATTATTTTTGAAAAGAGTGGCCTGAGTTTCTTGGCCACATTCTTCTCAGAGCTCTACTATAGTCGTCTGCGAAAGTGGTAGTAGTTTGGCAGACATTTTTCTCTATACTATTCTACTACATGTATAACGATTTGCATGTGTTACTTTGTAACCTAAGTGAATAAAGCTATTTGACTTTGACTTTGATGTCGTAAAGTGATGGAGGGTGGCGTAAAACTGCTAGGGTGTCGTAAAATGATGGAAGGGTGTCGTAAAAAAAAAGTGAAACGTTAAAGTGACACGTTTTTTCGCCGACCTACGAAGTGGGCACGGGTCAGCTAGTAATAATATAAACAACGAAGAAGAAAGAAATAATGTCAATTATTATATAATTTGTTTTGTATTTTTAATAAATAAGTAATTAAAGTTGATTATTAAACTGTTGATCACACTAAACAGACTATAGATTACAGATATCTATGTAATAAACAAAACAGATGTGGGCCCAGTTAACCATGATCAAATTTTCAAAGGGGTAACTGGTCCTCGGACCAGCTCCATAGTGGGCCAAATGACCCCTAACCCCAGTTGGTGCCCTGACCCTGCAGTGGGTCAATCATGATAACAAGGAAATATAAAACAAAGCCCTACTAAAGACTAATCCAGTATGCTGAACACGATTTTAATCATACTTAGTTGAAAAAATCTCAACAAATCACCTCTTCTTAACATAGCAGATAATCTGAAGGGATCCCTAAAAATGACTTCAATAAATTATAATGCACAAAATATAGGGTCTGTGTCGCATGTCCTTGGACCCTTATTTATGGTACGTAATAAATCAAGGATGATATTCAACGACGTAGTCGTGTAGACAGATAAGTCTAAGGTGAATTTTAGTGATCCCTATCTTTTACCCTCGTTTCAAGGGTCACGGTTGAACTCGTCAAATGATAGGATACAGTATCTAAGTACTTATTTGTAAATAAGATATGGCTATTAGTTTAGATTTTCACTTCGGTCGTGTGATGACAAAGTACTGATTTAATTCATGTCTTAAAAAGTAGATTTTTTATCGAATGTTTGCAGTTAGGTATTTAATTTTTATGTCTAAAATAAAACCCTGACCAGCGAGGTATTAGTAGATATTGACAAAGTTTCCCTTTATGACTGGAACAGACCTGTGATTGTAGTAGGATTCATCATAACAGCCCATTAATGACCCACTGCAGGGACGGGCCTTCTCCCATGACGGAGGGATACTTGGCCTACTAATACCACGATAGGTATAGGGTATAATTTCCTGTTTTCCTTCTTTTTATTTCGTAAAGATAATATTCACGGATAGTCCCTTAGTCGGTTTTTACGACACCCATGGGATGAGATGGGATGGTGACACATTGTATTTTTACTCCGTCACCATCACCACACGGAGTATCAACCTTGTAATACTTATTACTTGTAATATTCTGTCTCCAAAGAGCTTGTTATTGTCCCACTCCTGGGCTTGAGCTTATTCTAGCTATATATAATCTAGCTCAAGCTCTCACCTTAATAGAGGAACAGTTCCATAATAATCTTTAAAGGTGTATTGAGCGAAGACAGCCCCTCGTTCTCGAAGTGACGTCATTCATACATTTCACGCAGTCATAACTAACGATCATCCTGAACCAAATAACAGATGTACCTATACACAGATCATCATGCACCTTATCCATGTATGTAGCTACTTGTAAACAGAGGTGCGTTTAACAAGCTATTTACACTATGAAACTGCGTGCGCAAATAATAGAACGTCGCTAGTACGATTGACCATTAACATCCTATTCAATTGTGTTGTGTAATCCTTTAGCTCCGTGTACTATCTAGTTTAATCTTCGTATCGGGTATGATAGGATACGTTGAGCTGAGAGTGGGACGCTAATTTAGATATTGACGACCTCTGTGGCGTAGTGGTTATATAACATGACTGCTACGCAGAGGTCTCGGGTTCGATTCCTGCTCAATGCAAATCTTTGTGTGCATGAACATGATTGTTTACATTGGTCTGAGTGTTTTATATGTATAATATTATGTATGTATTTACAAAAAAAAAGTATTTAAGTATGTTTATTCGTTGTCTAGTACCTACCCATAGTATAAGCTCTGCTTAGTTTGGGACTAGATGGCGTTGTGTGAAAGTGTGAGGAATATACTTTGTAGATCATGTTCTAAAATTTAGACGTTGTTTAGGTCAATATTTAGTAATGGCTAAGGTTAAGTCTTTGCGTATCAGATAGATAGGTATAATACTCAATCATCATACGATTTTGTAAGTCATGTTCGCGGTGTATTCAACAATATGCTAGATATTTAAACTACAAATACCTATATTCCCTACGACGTTTTGGTCGATTTGCAAGGGTCAAGGAAGACCCAATCGTTGTATGTGATAGGTACAAATGAATTTGCGTGTGTAAATGTGTAAAGAATTTAGCTAACTTTATTATATTTTAGAATTGAATCAAGAAATAATTAAATAATAATTAAACAAGTGAGTAGTTAAGTACATACATCGCAGTATTCATTTGCGTTCAAAAACGAGTCTTATTGAAAGGGATTAAGAGTGTTTAGGTTGATGCGTCACTATGTGAAGAAAGTCCGGACCTAGATTAGCAAAAGGTACCTACTATGTTATAATTATCATCTTACGCACATGTGATATTTATGTTAATGTTGTATCAACCTTGTAATACTTATTACTTGTAATATTCTGTCTTCAAAGAGCCTGCTATTGCCCCATTGCAGGGATTGAACTTATTCCAGTGGAGGAGAAAACTATACCACGTCTACCAGCCTACCTATCTACTTGTATCACGATGGCCTGACGAGCTGCTTTAGGGTCTTACTTCTTCTTTGTCTACTTTTGTTATTGTTTAGTCGGCATATACCTATAGGTACGACATCCTCCGTGTGGTGACGGAGTATGACTACAATATGTCACCACCCCATCTCATCCCATGGGTGTCGTAGAAACCGACTAAGGGACTATACGTGAATATTATCTTTACATAGAAAGAAGGAAAATTTGAAATTAAACCCTATCTACCAATCCGTCTGGCCAGCGTGGTATAAGTATATTAGTAGGCCAAGTATCCCTCCGTCATCACGGGAGGAGGCTCGTCCCTGCAGTGGGACATAAATGGGCTGTAATAATGATGATACGACATCCAAGGCATGAGTTAAGGTTGGCATCCCGTGTATTCCTACTCAGTCACACAACACGGAGAAGATTCATTAGTTTTATTGAGAAGTTTATACCTCCTTCTCGGACTCATTTAGTAGAATAGACGTTTAAAACATTCACCAGGGAACTGCATAACTGTTTTTTTGCGATCATCATACAAACTTTATACCTAAGTAGAGAATAAGCTGACGGTCTGAAAACTGATACTTACCTATATTTGCTCATACCATCCGGCAGTGTAATGACACCAAGGTCAATGCGACATAAATTCAATAAGCACGGCTTTAGCGAGAGATAGAGAGACTTAGCTCAAAACCCTATACCAATAAAAGTCAAGTTCTACCCTCTATCACGAAATATAGCTCATCACTGCAATGTTCAATTTACTGAATGAAATCACACTGATAAAATAATGTCATTGACAAATTGACGAACATTTTCAATCGAAGGGACATCTTATAAATCAAATAGGTATTAAAAATACTTACTAGGCGATCCAAAGACACTTCCAGATAAGCACAAACACAAAAATAACACACACAAATACATTATGCACTAAAATAAAAAGTATTAATCCATATTGTCCAAACGATACGCACACCGAACATCAAATAAGACAAGCAAGAGATTTGTTATCTACAGTTCAAAGTTTGGGGTCAATACAAACAATATTATCGAACTAATATCATGGCGGAACTAGCTTGAAATGTTAACTTATTAATTGTAATTTGTTATAAATGTATGCTGTAGTGCAAAACAAACTGCGGTTAGTTCTGCTTGGAGAGGGGACGAGTCGGAAATCGGTTGGCTCGAATTACTATACGCTATTGACACTGTGTTTTTGAATCGGGTCCCGTATCTCAATTGTTAAGTCGATTGCTTGCCCTTCTCTTTTATTTGTTAATGAGGTAATAAGTGCATTGTTTATTAATGTATTGTTTGAATTTGTTTTTAGTAAACATGATTAGTTTTAGTACCTAAGTGATTAGGTTAGAGGGATGTTATTTTATTCTTGTTCCATTAGAAAAGTATACCTACCTACCTACCTATGGGCCTGGATGGTTTGTGTCTTTCAATTGATGTATGTTAAACTTTCTATGATGGGAAGTTCAATGATGGCGACACGGGATGTGCTTAACCCTAGATAGCTAACCTTCCTAAACTGCTATGATAAGCTAACCATTCGACTTTTAGACGACCATTTTTTTAAATTAGATTTTTATGTAGGTACTTAAAACTATTTTTAAATTAAGATTATTAAACTGAGGGGAAATATAGGGTATAGATTAAAAATAATTAATACAAAAGTAATTGTTATTTAACTCTTAATTATGAAATCACATTTTTTAATGACCCATATTCTATAAAATCAAAAAAGCACTCTAAATATTATAGTGACAAAAATATGATAATGGGTCCGATTGCGTTTCTCAATTGACTTTAATTAAGAACAACAAAATGAACTTAAATGTAAACTTAAATTTTTAGAACACATGGGTATTACCTTTCCTTTAAATAAGAACATACACTAAAATAAGGCCATCCTAAACTTAATTTGTGATAGTAGTTTTCTTATTCCGATTGCGTTTCGTCTTATTTGACATTTGACTGACCTTATTTAAGTAGAAGCGGTATAAAAACTGCCTTAATTAAAGTCGCTCGAAATTTTGTGCGAGCTTATTTTAATTCATTTAAAATATAGGTATTTCTTGGATTTTTAGTAACAAAAATGTTTCCTATCAGTGTTATAATTGTGCAAAGAAGGTTAAATGAAGAACATCAACGGTAAAAGGGTTTAAATATGTTAAAATTACCTAACTGAATGCCTTTGTTCTTTATAAAAAAGTGCGTCTTTTCTTATTAGTTTACAGACAAAAGAAGGCTTACATATCGGCATATCAGAGATAATTCTGATCCGTTCGATGTGAATCTGGTTCCATGTTATAAAAACAAATTAAAAGATATCACAAGTAAAAACGTAAAATAAGTACGAACAGGCGGCGATGTGGTCGCTAAGGAACAAAGCCTATGTAAATAAATTTTAAAAAACTTTGACGTAAAACATGTCAAACTTAATAATATAACAACACTCTTATTTACGGTTGTTTTCATAGACAAAAGGAATTGGTAGTTTTTTAGGTCACGTTCTTATTTTGTGACATCCGCAATAGCTTTTATATAAGGACGTGGTCTTATTTTATAATTTTTAGTGCATCCTTATTTAAGAGCGAAAATAAAGGCAATAGGACCCAATGTTTTTCTTTTCTTCTTAAATAATTAAGTTTAAGGTTTATAAACATTAAATAAATAATAAAATATTTAGATATTTTTGGCACAAGTTGCACTAAATCAACTGTATGTTCACCACAAATGGGAGCTTTGCAACTGTTATAATTATTCTTTGTCATACGCCTCTTCTTATAAGAACACAATCTGCAGCTTTCAACGCACCTCGGCGTTCACTAAGTTGGTTTAAATTGGCAAACGTGTAGGTAAAAACGAAAGAAAGATAATTATGACATGTTCGTCATTTTGACGAACGTAAGCTATCTAGGGTAACCATAACCACCTAATATACTCCAAAAGCATTACTTACATGAGGTAAAAGATGACTAATAGACTGCCTTAGAGTCAGTTTTCTAATGTCAATAAGTCAGTAACCTAGCAAAGTGTTCTTTGTGTCCGTTAATTGATGTTTGTAAAAGGTCCCCGCGACACAGGGCATGATCCCTAGTGCGGGAGTTGTCTTTTCTAAAAAAAAAAAAAAAAAAAAGAAGGAAAGCTAGTCACACACAAACTCCGACGGGAAAAACTTATATTTTTGCGTTTTGGACGACTTGCGAGGGTCAAGAGTCAAGAACCCAGTCCCTCCGCATCCAGGACGTTATAATCTTTATACTCTGTGTAAGACAAGATTTATAAAATTATAAAACGGTCACTTTAGAAATAACTATTTTATACTAAATTCAAACTTTACCAACAACATTTCTACCACATTTATCAGAAATAAGTAGGTAGAATTAAAAAAAAATACAATAAGTATTTTAAATAAGTATTTCATATTATTTTACGATAAATGTTTTTCCATTTAATATTGATGAATCAGTATTGATGTCGCAATATCAATCAACATTTTATTATCAACAAGCTTTTGTATTAATAATTTATTTAATTATTTGGAGGAGTTCAAGAAACTATGACGTATGTGGTGGAGTCAATCGCTAAAAGATAACGTTTAGAAGTAGGTATTACGTAGTTTGTTTTTTTTTTTCATATATTTTTAGGGAATAGTGACGAGACAAATGGCACTATGTATTTCTTGTACATACATTTATGCTACGACATCGAGTACCCAGCTAATCTGATCTTGTAATATGGGTAAGTGTTTTTTTGTACAATACATTCACAATGATCCGTGATGAGGCACATCCGTGTGGTGAGTGGTGACGGAGTAGGAATACAATATGCCACCAGGCCATCTCATCCCGTGGGTGTCGTAAAAACCGACTAAGTGCCTATCCGTGAATATTAACTATAAAATAAAAGACGAAATAAAAAGAAAGGAAATCTTGAAATTAAACCCTATAGCAATCCGCCTGGCCAGCATGGTATTATTAGGCTAGGTATCCCTCCGTTGCGGAAGGAGGCCCGTCCCTGCAGTGGGACATGAATGGGCTGTTATGATGATGATGATGATGCTGATGATTCACTTGATTACTCAGAAAACAGCCAGACCAATGCAAACATTCAATGTTCATGCAAACAAAGACTTACATTAAACGGAAATCGAGTCTAAAACTTCTGCGTTGCAGCCAGAACTGTAACCATTACACTATAGAGGTCTCCATATCATCATCATCATAAATCAGTCAATTGATGTCCACTGCTGGACATAGGCTTCCAAGTATTGCCACCTTGTGCCAAATGTCTATAACTAACTAATTATTGTACTCGTATTATGGGACATAATAACACAGGCATCTCTAAACTATTATTATAATTACGCCTCTGTACATAAATCGGTATAATTATATCCTATTTAGATGACCTACAGTAATTGTAATACGATATTGTACTCCTTTAAATTATCATGTTTATTAACCAGCCCTGTATTACTTAGTTATCTAACCTAGATTATAATAATAGTGTTACATTATTATACAAGTTTGGTTAGTATAATAATAAACCTTACACATGCACATAACGCCATCTAGTCTTAAATTAGATAAACTTAAACTTTTATACTTGGAAATAGGTACCCATGAATGATCTAAATGACCCATGGATCATCTGTGATGGCGTGGTCATGGTATACAGCTGCCATTAGCGAAGTTGCCGGTTTGAATCCCACGAATATGATACTGAGTACTTTGGTGGCTAAACGCGATCGTGAACGCGTTTATGTATCATCCAGATTTTTTTTTTTGGCATTAGATGTTTTCTGTGTCCGTTAATAACATGTGCCCCATAAAACAGGGCTCGAAAATGAATATCGCAATTTTATACAAATTAATTTTGATGCATTTTTAATATGGAGTTTTCTATTTACTTAAGGAACCCTAATATAATGCTGAATGTTTGAACATGAACCTCATAAATTACTTAATTGTAAACGTCCAAGTTCCTCGTATTACATGGAGTAGGAAACTGGTGACATCTATTGACTGATCATGGACTACGTTTAGGTAAAAGTAGACTAAACAGACCAACGCGTGAGATGATGGACTAAGACTTAGGAAGAGACTTAGTCCACCAGACCTCTGAGTATTCAATGTGTAATTGGGTTTCGTTGGAAAGGTTAGCTAGGAGCTTAACAGCTTGTGTTTCAGGATGCCGATCGCAATGAAGAAACATTTTAGGTAACTACTAGTTGTCTTCTCAAATACTCAAAACCTTTAGGTAAAAGTAGACTAAAAAGACTAACGCGTGAGATGATGGACTAAGACTTGGGACGAGACTTAATCCACCTCTGAGCAGTCAATGTGTAACTGGATTTCGTTGGAAAGGTTAGCTAGGAGCTTAACAGCTTATGTTTCAGGATGCCGATCGCAATGAAGAAACATTGTAGGTAACTACTAGTTGTCTTCTCAAATAGTCAATAGGTACCTATGTAAAAGAAGTGTATCATTTTTATGTCACAATAATGTAAACCTATGTGTAAGCTTTTGGAAAATAAAACATACCTATTAACAATTTCACCGTCCCGCTAATAGTAAAACAATGCAAATGTTCATATAATATGACTCATGGGACAGTTAAGTGGTTAAGTATTTATGTACTTACTTATATTATTATTTTACGTTATGTTACTTGAACCTACCATGGTCAAGCATTGAGCTTACAATATGAAGAATTTGTTCGTCTCTTCACAGCCCATTCCACCCCATAGGAAATTCTGTCTGCAACTGACAAAAGGAATGAAATTGCATTTGTTCAGAATTATTACATATCAAAACCACGCGAGACGTAGGAAAACCTTTATACACACATCAAAAAAGTCTAAGCAACATGCATGATATTACAAATTTACCATTTATATTAATTAATTTCTAAGTATTTACTCACTCAAAGTGTATAGGTAAGTAAACTTTTTTGTTATTGATGACATACTGGCTGGTTGTAAAAAAAAAATTTCGATTATGTTTTGTTTTTTTTCATAAAATTCAAATGACTGCGAATTTGTTTGAATTTGAGTGCATGTTAATTGCTACGTTTTAGTCTTGATTTTATAATTTTACCAACCATTTAAATACAGTTGGCGACAAAATTGAATTGTTAGATATTCTTTACGTCATGGAGCGACGTCATTTGACGGCAGATGAAATGCAAAGAGCTGTAGGGATGTTGCAAGCGGGAAGTAATCAATCTCAGGTATCTCGACATTTTGGTATTCATAGAAGTGTTATTTGTCGTCTTTGGCAGCGCTACAATAATACAGGGGAACCCGCTGAACAGCATCCAGGCCGTAAAAGGAGTACAACCACTCGGCAAGACCGGTACATACAACTGACTGCAAGACGCCAGCCGATGTTAACCGCTCGAGAGATAAGTTTGAGGCTACAAAATTCAAGTGGTGTTGATGTAAGTCCCCAAACTGTGCGAAATCGACTGCATGAGTACGGACTACGAGCTCGACGCCCTATCAGGTGCCCACCGATACGTCACGGGAATCGCGCTCGTCGAAATGAATGGTGTAGAGAACGCATAACATGGACCCAGGAACAATGGGATAAAATTATGTTTTCCGATGAGTCGCGATTCGGGTTTAGGCCTGATACAAGAAGGGTGCGAGTGTACCGTCGACCCGGAAATACTGAAAGACTCAGGTGCGTTCAGGAAGTTCATCCATACAGCGGCTCAACAGTTATGGTATGGGCGGGTATTATGAAGAACAGGCGAACTGAGCTCGTTTTTGTAAATGGAAACATGAACGCTGAAAATTACGTTGAGGATATTCTCAGACCTTATGTCCATCCATTTGCACAAACCTTTGGCTCCGATTTTACGTTAATGCATGACAATGCGCGTTCACATACAGCTCGGCGAACCAGTGAATACTTGGCAACGGAGAACATCCAGGTATTGCCCTGGCCTGCACAATCGCCAGACCTCAACCCCATCGAGCACGCATGGGACATGCTCCAGAGACGTGTTTTGAAGGACTTGGACGGAGTGACAACAACCCAACAGCTGAAGGATTTGCTACAATTCCATTGGGAGCGAATACCGCAAGATGACATAAACAGTCTCATTAATTCAATGAATAATCGTTGCCGACAAGTTCTGAATAGCAGAGGAGGCCATACTTTGTATTAAATTGTCCTATTCTTTCACAATAAATTCATTTTCTTAAGAAATTTCAATTTGTAAAAAAAAAGTTTAGTTTCTTATGTACCTGTATATTCTAATATTGTTAATTTCTGTTATTAAAAGAACTTATAAAGAAAACAGCTGTTATTTTTACATCATAGAACCCTAAAAATATTATTTTAAAAATATAATACAACGTTATAATTAAAATAAATGGTAAAATAAATTAATATAAATGGTAAATTTGTAATATCATGCATGTTGCTTAGACTTTTTTGATGTGTGTAAGTCAAAGCAACACACATATTAAACCAAAACGTTCCTAAGTATTCCCATACAGAGCTCAGTATAACCCATGCAACTATTAGGTACAATAACATTTTCATATTGCAAATTGGCATCAAAATGAGGCACGAGACTTGCTTCCTGCACTCCAAGTTGCTGTAACTTAATCTTTTAGTACTTTGAAATAAGGCTCATTATTCAACGTTCCAGTTTGTTTTAAAGTTGTTAGCTGATATTTAATTGGACTGATCCGACGGGAGGCAGATGTCGGAGCTTTGTCAATAAATGCGATTGTAAGGGCTCTTTTAATTTAAGCGTTTCCTGTCGTACGTTTGCCGTGCGTTATCGGTGCGTTTGTCGAACGGCAAACGTACGTTCGTTTGTTTTTATACAAATCTTGCCATGCGGCTGCCGTACCGAGCATTTCAGTGGTGTCGAGCGTTCGCCGCACGGCTGCCGCACGGCAAGTTTTGTATGATAACAAAAGTAGGTACAGTACCCGGTCGTAACTTTTGCACATCGACCTGTGAAAAGAGACAATCGGTCTAATCATAATTTGTTTTAAGGGTACGCATGCGTTGCAACTCCATACAAACGGAGAAAGTTAATTTCTCCTTCATTTGATAATTTATTATCAAATAGTATTATTTATTTATTAGTTAATATTATCTGTACGTTTCCCCAAAGTATTTAAGGCAATTTTAGAGTGCACGTTTTCGACAACGATCTTTTAGGCTCAGCCCACTAGCAAGTTCGTGTCTGTGGAATGCGTACCCTTAACAGTTGTTACATACCAGACTGTTTCTATTGTGTGCGACAGAGATGATGCTCTACGAAGTCGAAATTGGCCGATTATCTCTTTTCAAAAGACGATGTGCAATATTTACGGCCGGGTAACTGTACCGGGCAATCGTACAGACGTACGATTGCCGTTCGACAAACGCACCGAAAACGCACGGCAAACGTACGGCACGAAACGCCTAAATGAAAAGAGCCCTTAGGGCCAGATTCAGAGACCGCACTTTGTCTTTACTTTAGCAAAGTCTAGTTATTATCTCTGAATTTGAACAACATTAAAGTAATTTTTCGCATGAAAAAGTTTACTTTCATTATTTATTACTACAAAGTAAACTTTTCATGCGAAAAGATTACTTTAATGTTGTTCAAATTCAGAGATAATAACTAGACTTTGCTAAAGTAAAGTCAAAGTGCGGTCTCTGAATCTGGCCCTGAGTCTCTACTCGCAAGAGTCATACATACAAAGTTTAAAGGGTAGCTATTGTTTGATTGGATGAATTGAGTCGTCACGTTGAAGCAAATTATTTCATTCAAAAGACTTTTGTTAGGTACATACAAGCTTGTATAGAGTTTTGAATGGAAAGGTAAGTGTTGTGTGTTATTGTTAGTTAATTGTAGTATAAAGGTGTTATTGATTAAGGAAGCTGACCTATATTATTTTCAACCTTTAACAGGACTTCAGTGTAGTTATAAAGTTGACCTATGTGGCGTAGTGGTTATATAACATGACTGCTACGCAGAGGTCGATTTCGATTCCCGCTCAATGCAAATCTTTGTGTGCATGAACATGATTGTTTGCATTGGTCTGAGTGTTTTATATGTATAATATGTGTGTTTACAAAAAAAAAGTATTTATGAATGTATATCCGTTGTCTAGTAGCCATAGTACAAGCTCTGCTTAGTTTGGGACTAGATGGCGTTGTGTGAAAGTGTGAGGAATATACCTACCTATTTATTAAGTGGTAGGTATGGCTGTTACGCTAAGTTCTCGGGTTACATGACTGCATAATAAGATATTTGTATCTTCTTCTTTTCTTTATTACCAAAATACGTTTACTTCTGGATATAAGCTTTCTCTTAGCTTTTCTAATGTGCAAGATCCTACGTCTCTCTCATTCATTAACTTCCTACATCACATATTAGCTAAAGGAGCATTAAGTCCTTGCACCTGGTCGGGAATCACCTTTAGGTGTATTAATATTGTATCCGCGTGGTGACGAAGTAAGAATACAATATGTCACAACCCCATCTCATCCCATGGGTGTCGTCAAAACCCACTACGGGACTATCCGTGAATATTATCTTTACGAAATAAAAAGAAGGAAAACTTGAAATTACACCCTATACCAATCTGTCTGGCCAGCGTGGTATTAGTAGACCAAGTATCCCTCCGTCACAGGAGGAGGCCCGTGTCTGCAGTGGGACATTAATGGGCTGTTATGATAGGACACAAATCTTCTTCTTATTGAACTAACCTTTGTGTGAACTAAATCAAACTTGTAGGTATCTGTAAGCTGAAGTTAGTTTCTGTAGGTCGAGGAGTTTCGTGTAAACACTAATCAGACTGGAGTTAGATTGAATTTGAACCTAATTGCTATGTATATTTTATTAATGATATTTGCTACTTAAACGGACTTCAGGTACAAAAAACATTATTGAATTTTAACTGCCTCGTTGGCGCGACGGTCGCGCAAGCAGCTGCTATGTACGAGATCGTGGGTTCGATTCCTGGCAGGACAATTCTTTATGTGATCCATCAATTATTGTTTTGAGTCTGGAAGTACGTTGTGTCCGTTAAATTGATCTTATAAACCTCACACATTCACGCATCGCCACCTAGTCCCAAACTAAGCAAAGCTTGTACTATGGGTACTATACAACGGATAAACATACTTAATACTATTTTTATGTAAAAACATTCATTTTATACATAGAAAACCCTCAGACCAATGCAAATAATCATGTGCATGCACACAAATATTTGCATTGAGCGGAAATCGAACCCGAGACCTCTGCGTAGCAGTCATGTTATATAACCACTACGCCACAGAGGTCGTCTCTTATGGGTCGTTACTGTAGGGGAACCTGGGGACACTTGATCCTTAAGGGAGACTAGGTACACGAGATTTTCAGAACTTGTATGGGTAATATTAAATTTTATAATGGCAATATCGGTTGTCTATGGTACCCGCTAACTTTCTAAAGTTGGTACACTTGTCAAATTTAACGCGTTTTAAAATGGCGGACGACCGAGTGTTTGTTGTTGCAAAGAGAAAATTTCCGTAAGTTTCAATTTGAGTAGCGATTTGTAGCGTAGAAAATATTCTTGTTTATAACCTCAAACTGCTCAGGCTACACTTGGTACACTTAGTTTTATTTTTCAACTAGCTGACCCGTGCCCACTTCGTTGGGCGGCGAAAAAAACGCTTAAATTTTTTTAAAACATATTTCATTACTGCTCCACTCCTATAAGTCATAGCGTGATACTATATAGCCTATCTATGTCTATATCGTATATCTTTATCTATACTCCCCTATAAATGTACCATTCAACACAGACATAATTTTTTAAATCGGTTCATTAGATCCAGAGATTACCCCCTACAACGTCACAAACACACAAACTTTACCTCTATAATATTAGTATAGATAATAAATTAATTTAATCTAACATAAATATCCATAAAAAGTGTTATTTGATTAAACTTTAGTAAGCTTTTAAGTTTTATAATACAAATAAATAATGTTTACTTGGAACACCAAATTATTCCTAATTTAAATAAAATAAAATGTACCTAAGTCGCAACGCAACTCTGTACAGATCTTGTTCTTTCATTCGTAAGTAGATAGCCGGGCGTTTGGCGCGAATTTGTAATTGTACGACAGAGACACAGAGCAATAACCTGTCGCTTGAGTGCCGGCGGGACGGGCGCACGCGGCGGCGGCGCGTGAGCGAGACGTGTATAATACCCGTCTCATTCGAATTCAAATCGAAAATTTTCAAAGCGGCGTCTTAATCATTCATAAATTATTTCTGTAATAAAGTACATAGGTTGCTCTTCATTTAAGTACCTTGTCGTGATACACGACATTTTTTGTTTTATTATCAGGCGCAAAAGCAAACAATGCAGATGGTCTTCCGTCCGACCCGTGATCATGCCACGTATAATTGACCATGGAAAAAAACATAAATGTTCTAGATTTAAACCACAAACTTTTAAGGATTGGGCTTGTGATTTGTTGATAGTCATGGCAAATGCAAGACGTATCGGAAATTGAAGTCTTTTAAATTCAAACGGCATATCGGTTGTTCATCAATTTTCTAATCACCACACGCGTACCATTGCACAGTTTTGGCTGGTTTATGTTTCGAAGCATGATTACTATGGAGCCAACCTTTAGGCGCAAATTGTGCGGTGGTAAGCCAGGCACGTCCAAAGAGTTTAAAAATTCAATTGGATAGTTGGTGGCTTCATCTTCATTTGTGACGCAGTCAATAGATTTGAATGAATGCATTGTTCCAATGATCTTATTTTGAATTATGTAGTTTAGGACATCTAGATCTTTATTCTTAGCCGCTAAAATTGCTCGCTCACTCAACCATTCATTATTTTTGTAGTTAGAAATAATTTCTGGAAATACATTGTTGAAAAGTTCGTCTTTTGATGAGACTAAATTACAGAAATTATTTGAAAATGATATTAAGCCGCTTGATTCATCGACAGGTACTTGACCATTACCAATAGTCAGCAATTGCTTCGAGAAATATTCAGCAGATGTATCGCTAAGCAATGTAACTTTCATGTTTGTTGTCAGTTGCAGTTTCTTCACATAGCGCCAATGACGGCACGACTCCGCTGTCAAAAAATATTTTCCCGCCAAAATACTATGACGTCATAACTCATATGTCAAAAACTCTGTGACGTCACGACTCATCTGTCAGAAATTCAATGACGTCACGACTCTGCTGTCAAAAAATATTTCCAGCCAAAATTCTGTGACGTCACGACTCATCTGTCAAAAATTCTATGACGTCACGACTTAAATCCGTTTTTTTTCAAAATCGTTACGGAACCCTAAAAAGTATCCTATGTCCTTCTCCTGGCTCTAAGCTACCTCCCTACCAATTTTCAGCCAAATCTGTTCTGCCGTTCTTGAGTTATAAGTGGTGTAACTAACACGACTTTCTTTTATATACATATATAGATTAATTTCAGATTACCGATATGATCAGAGTATTCAAAACAAGAGAAGGTGCCAGAAAAAGAGTAGGTACCAATCGATGAAGAGATTTTGAGTTCTTTTATTATTGTAGATATAATTTTGTTTTGAGTTTGTTTTTGTTTTTTAATATGAAACGAAAGTTTTAATAAATAAAATAATAAATAAAAGTTTTATTTATTTCACAACTAATTACACTGGTAGTTAAATTACAATTATGAACAGTAAGACAATTAGTTATTTAAATGACAGTTTTTTATGAAACCCTGTCTCTTAAACTAGGCAAGGCCTGTATTTTAAGAGGCAGAGTTTTACATTTAGCAATTGATTTTTGTATGGAGACGGTGTGATATGCCTATGATGTGATTTTGAAAACAATATAAAAAAGACAATTATATTCTAAACACATTTTTTATTTATACCTTAGTAATAGCAGATATGGGAGACTTTATCCCCTAGGATCAAGTCTCCCGTATATACATACGGGACACTAGATACCATTCCCTATTTTTACTTTTAGTCAAATAACTATTAAATAGGCACTTATATCTCTGGGTCTTACATCAATTATACGCAAATGAATTTCACGTATTTCTTAACCAATATCTTTTAAAATGGATAGTCACTAAGGAAATTAGGGATGAAAAACAAAAGGGGGGATCAAGTGTCCCCAGGTTCCCGTACTACTCGTAGGTTTAGCAGCTTATCACACTTCGATTTAAAGAATATGTTTAAATTAATAACCTTCCTAACCGTGTAGTGAAAGTAATAATACAATATACCACCATGGGTGTCCTAAAAACCGATTAAGGAACTATCTGTGAATATTACCTCTACGAAATAAAAAGAAGGAAAACTTGAAATTAAACCCTATACCAATCCGTCTGGCCAGCGTGGTATTAGTAGGCCAAGTATCCCTCCGTCACGGGAGGAGGCCCGTCCCTGTTGTGGGACATTAATGGGCTGTTATAATGAAGTACCTACCTAATAAAGATTAAATGAGACAACATTACATTATCGAGAATATACCTACTTATCTTATCGAGTTAAAATCTGTGTTTTTACGTTTTATGGCTTACGTTATTAAGTACCGATTAAGTAATAAAATTTAGATAAGTACCTTTTTTATGACAATATGACTTGTGACTGTATCGAACTTGATGATTAGCTCGAATGCAGGCTGGGATGAAAACAATTAATGGTAGTTTTGGAATGGGTTTACTTTTTGACCTTTCCGTCTGGCCTCATGACATTTTTACTTTTATAAAAAGAACAACTTTAAAAGCTCTTCCTTTTGTTTTAGATAGCGCCTGTGATTTTATTAATAGCAATACACACGTTATTGTTTTGAGCTTGTGTTATCTGCATTAGGTATTTAAATATCAGTTTATGAACGACCTTCTTTTGGGATGGACCTCGCCCATGGGCATACTACATATAAATTTTCCTACTTCGGTGATTAAGTTGCTAAAAAACCTTTTGAATACCTACCTATAAACTCATTTCTCTTCTGATCTCTTTTTAAAAGTATAAGAACCTTACTAAATTACATATTGAATTTAACCATACAGATTCGTAATGGATCCAATGCGTCTAATTTAGTAACGTTAATTAATGACTAAAGGGACAATCCGTGAATATTATCTTTACGAAATAAAAAGAAGGAAAACTTGAAATTAAACCCTATACCAATCCGTTTGGTCAGCGTGGTATTAGTAGGCTTAGTGTCCCTTATGGTCACGGACACTAATTGGCTGTTATGATGAATGACTAAACAGAAGGATAGAATAATTAATATAGTTTTATATGGTAACTATACGGTTAATTTACATTACCGTCTCTGATTCTTTGTATTGCATTTACTTGAGAGAATGATAAGTATGATTATTGCCTTTGCATATTATATTGTTTTTTTATATTTTTAAACCTCCGTGTGGTGTACCTACTAGTAAGCTTCGTGTGTTAGTATGGTGTGATCACCTTATCTTATCCTATGGAGTTTCCAGATGTTAATGCTTAAGTCCGAGGTTGCGGGTTCGAATTCAACGCAATCACCAAATCCGCAATTTCATTTTTTTTTAATTTCGCCTGAAAGTACTTTGTATAGTTAAATTGGTCTTAGAAAAGTTATATAAGTACACGTGAAGCAACTTTGTTATAAATACATTTCAAATTAAATAGTGATGACGTAGTAAGAATACAGTGTCACCACTTCAACTCATCCTGTAGATGCCGAATAAGACTAAGAATTTTTAAACCACTATGAATTTTCGTGGAAATAAGGAAACCATGACATCAACCCCTATACCAATCTGTTTGGCTGGCATTATGAATACTTTGGCCAAGTTTTCGCCATACTTTGGCCAAGTTTTCGCCCGAGGCAGGAGGAAGCCATCCCTGCAAAGGGACATTAATGTGCTATAATGATGAAAAGGAAGGTTATTATTACGAGCTTAACAAAACAGAAATCTTAGTCTCACAAAGCAATTAACAATAATTACTGAAGCTAAATCCCCACCTGTTTAGAATGCCTAAAGTTAACTCGAACCTGTTCCCCCGGCACCATAGGAGACGTCTAATTAGGAACTCGACGCAGGACGATTTCATTACAAATGTATGAAGCCAACGACGAGACATGGCTTGCAAGCACACGATCTGTACAATGCTCCTTCCTTTGCAGAATTACGACCAAATAAACAAGACACCAGCTACTTCTTTTGTTACTGTTTCAATTCACACATTGCATTTTAAGATAAGGGACGAGGGAGCTCATTATACGTTGGACAATGACGTCCCTCTTTCCTGCAGTGAGCGGCAAAAAGTCAAAACGTGTGGGACTGTGGACGGACCCGTTTCTCCATACAAGGTACTCTTCGACAAGTCGCTTCCCAACGCACCGGCTCACATATAATATTGTTAGCAGACGCCGATAGCTTTTTATGTCCAATGCATTATTCGATACTCATTTAAAATTCTAACATACGCTTAATAAAGAAAGCTCGCCATTTTCATACTGTCTTTTGGTTACGGCGGTCGTTTGATTTTAAGACGAGATATAGGTAGTGAGCAACAATATTTGTGTTGTTTTATTGCTTTAATATATTACGCAAATTCGGTGCCGGCAGTTCTGGCTGGTGCGCCCACGCGTATAAATCGCGGGGGCGAACGCGGAGCCTTCGACGCGTGCTCAAACGTGAGCGCGCACCGACTGACACACACGCGCTTATTAAAAACAATAAAGTTAACAAAAAAAAACAAAAAGAAAAAAACCCGTGTTCCTTTTTTAAAAATAGTGTTAGTGGCCAAGGGTGAGGATTTGAATAGTGCGCTCGAGTTCTCGAATCTATACTGAGTTGATAATCGATTAAGTTTATGAATGAAGTGTGAGGTTGTGACGTCATGAATAGTGTTGTGCCTACGCCTGTGCGAGCAGTCGGCGATTTGTTGACAATGAGCGCTCATTAGAGGGGAAAGGTGAGTGGAATGAACTAATTACTAACTCATTACTGTTTGGATTTGTATCCGTTTGTTGGTTACTACTGATTCTATTCGAATAATGTTTTAGGAGATAGTTCAAACGTTTTTTATAGCGAAGTTTATTTCATGTGTACTTTACTAATAGTGCATTGAGTAGTTAAAGTTTGAAGAGAAGTAAGGTGAATGACAGTAAAGTGTGACCAAAAAGAAAGTTTTAATCAGCTGCTTTTTCATCATATCAGTCAAAAGACATTACATCCAGGTACTGCTGCAAGGCCTCCTTCAAGGCTCTCTGTAGCGCCAGATCTTGGGCCTGCCCTATCAATTAACCTCCTGCCTCCTCTGTTAAATCGTTGGTCCATCGCGTGAGGGTTTAGTTATGTTTCTCACACATTGACGACTTTTGTGACGTTGACGACGAGGCAGCAGTTTCGGGTTCGATTTCTATTCAATGCAAATTAATGTTTTTAAATGTACCCAGAGGGAGGTAAAGTACCTTCGTCAGTTTTCTTTCGAAAACTCTTGGTACCTTTTGAAACTAAAGCATTGTATAGACAAAACACATAAAATTATACTCGCACAGGTATGTTAATAAGGGTCAAATTCATTTTCACCTTTGACCTACCTCTAGTTACATATCAACAACTTCATAATGAAAGTATTTACTCTGTTCTGTTCTATTTTTTAATAATGGCTCCTAAGTTAAGTAATCGATGGTTCTGCCAACAGGCCTGTTTAGTCTTTACAAACTTTTGCTGCTCCAAAGATACAGCTTTCCCTCACTTTTAGTTCATTTATAAACAAATCTAGGAAATCTAAAATAGTGCTTATTCGAAGCGTGAAAAATCTGAATAGTGCGCTCGAATCGATACTGAGTTTATAAACGATTAGCTGACCCGTGCCCACTTCGTTAGGCGGCGAAAAAAACGCGTTACTTTTTTAAACATATTTAATTACTGCTCCATTCCTATTCGTCATAGCGTAATACTACATAGCCTTTGTCACTCCCCGATAAAAAGACTATTCAACACAGAAAGATTTTTTGTAATCGGTTCAGTAGATCCAGAGATTACCCTCTACAACGTCACAAACACAGAAACAAACAAACACACAAACTTTACCTCTTTATAATATTAGTATAGACAAACAAATCCGTGTGGTGACGGAGTAAGAATACAATATGTCACCACCTCATCTCATCCCATGGGTGTCGTAAAACCGGCTAAGGGAATAACCGTAACTACTATCTTTACGAAATAAAAAGAAGGAAAACTTGAAATTAAACCCTATACCAATCCGTCTGGCCAGCGTGGTATTAGTAGGCCAAGTAACCCTCCGTCACGGGAGGAGGCCCGTCCCTGCAGTGGGGCATTAATGGGCTGTTATGATGATGATGTTGTTACTTTATTGTTGAGATTGATACAGAAAAAAAGTTATGAGTAAGCTTGACTTCTGATCTTAGAATATATTTATTTTTTTGTATCTTCACGTAGGTATTATCTGAGTGTGTGTGTAATAATTGTATTATGATGTCACACAAATTAAACTATTTTGGGTGAAGTTGAGGTCAGTTAGAGGTCGACATAGATCTGGATAATCGTTGATCTTAATTTTATGACGTAGATAAGCTGACATATATAAGAGTTCCTCACAGTTTTAAATTTGGTTTAATGTTTTTTTTTAATTTTTTTTTAGTTTATTAAAACTAAGTATTTACTATTAAGTTAATACTTAATTTCAGTAGGGTATAAATAGGAAACAGTGAAGCAGAGACGACCTTCAGCCACCATGAGGGGCGTGCAAGGTCTTGCGAGGTCCACTAAGGCGCGCCGTCCTATCGAGGGACTCGAGTAACGCCCCTCACACGAAATTGGTGACGAGACGACAAAACTGTTTTATATTTTTGAGGACTCAAACCCACATAATCTCCTAGGCCAAAAGGAACGGTCTTTAAAAGGTTTTATATGTAAAACAGGGTATCAAATAAGCCAACAACTCAAAAAAAAGATTTATAATAAAAAAAATCCAGTTCTTTAATCTAAATTTTAAGTTTTTTATCTGACAAATTATATAAACGCATTCACATTAGCTACCCTACTTAGAATCAATAAAGATTTTTATATTAATAATAATAACTACCCTCCACCAACAGCGACGTTTAAAAACGTCAACGTCAATTCCAGGGTGACAGTGACAGCTGTCAAAGCCACTGGCGGAGTGAGAGAGCGAGTCCATAGAATTAGAAGCGACACGCAATATTGCCATCTTCATTCGCTAGGTACCACTTAAATGTGAGAACAACAATTTGGTCAATGTTTTACATTATACCTGATCATTATTAGGGTCGTACCACATATTATCAAAACGTAAAGGGATCGTCACCGTATCAACTGGAGCCCTTCAGTGTTATTTGTATGAAACTCCTTACTGCAATGCACGCTAATCGGAATCGTAACGAAATCGGATTTTTGACGTTTGACACCGAGGAAAAAGCGGAGCCAGTGCCGATCCGTTTAGTTTTTGAAGTATGTGGTACGACCCTTAATATTGACTAGTTTATGCTGAGTGTTAGATGTAGGTACTACATTGAATCACAATTTAATTGAATAATTCATTATCGGAACAAACTTATCACTGGTCATATGTGTAGCATTGCGAGCTCTTTTATAGCCCCACAAGTGCATCGCCTTTTTACATTTTGTCTGTAAATCATTAACATAATTAAAAGTCAACAACTTTTTCCATTTATACGGGATCTCTTTAGATACTCTATAAGTGGAAGCTATAGAAATCATTTCAACTTTTGTATGAGAAACAAGAAATTTATCTACTGATTCTGTGCCATTTAGTTTTAGGAAATTTAAAATTTGGTGTGTTGCTTCTATAGGGTTCAATGCTAATTCTTCATACCGTAGAACCATAATTCTTTCTGGATATTGCTTAAGTAGCAATGTGGCTGCTGCATAATCACTAATCATATCAGCACAAAGCATTTCGGGTTGCATACAATCGGGAGATTCTGTACAGAATTTACGATGTAATCTTGATTGCATCACACCCCGAGGATCTCGTACCATGAAAATAACTTTGAAATGAAGTTCGTCATCATCCAATAGCTCCTGTATGAGACGCAACCCTACACGAACAACCTTCATTGTTTGAAAAGGATAAAGCTTACATAAACGTGAAGTGAAGTCAGCATCTAAGCACATATCTGTATTATTTTTACAAAAGTCCAAATGCATAGTACTTAATTGGTACAAATGAGATTTTGCATAATTAAGGTAATCATTCATTCCGTGAAAATTACATTTTAACATGTTTTTAAGTGCTTTAATTGCTGGATTAGATTCTGGTGGACTTCTGTATCGTATAATACCAGCACTCATGAGAGGTTCATAATGATAGAAGGTACCTGGGACAGCGCTCAAAACTTCTCCGAGAAATGTTGTTCCCGATCTCCAAGTAGAGATTATCACACTCAGTCTCGGTCGCCCTCCAGCTTCTAAAAGTAGATCATCTAAATTATGAACTTCAGAATATGAGAAGTTGTAATTAGACAGTTGAGATTTTATTTTTGATCTTGTTTTGTTTATGATCTCGTCCGCTGTAGTAAGATTATAATATCCCGTTGCTAATGGTGTAAAAATCCTTATATTTTGTTTTAATATAGTCGAATCTACAGTCGCGGTGTTTTCTATTTTAAAGTAATAAAGTAAATATTGTAGAAAAAAGCTTAAACAAAATATAAAAATTACACTGATGCCAACTGCGCAGAATGTTGCGTAAGGATAAGCTCTTCGCAGTCTTGCCTTAGCGACGCGTACACATCTTGAATAACTCTGTAAAGACAGTATATAAGAATTTTAACTTTTCAAGTATCTAACAATCTAGAACAAACTTTTTGTTTAATAATAACTAGATACAGGTAAATTATCTTAGAGAGATTTTTGCATTTGTAGTTGTGTACGGTCAGCACATAAGGAAATAAATAATTGAGAACTTTTATATTTTTTATACTTTTTATAGTCAGTTACACCATCTGCATCAAATAACATTAAACAATGATAAGCTAAAATAGTTAACAATCATTACCATAATATTTAATTCTAATCTTCTTCAACTCCAGACATTTCACTCTCGTTCTCATCCCCACTTTCATCAGATGAATTATTTGTGTTAACAATAATTCGTTCTGATATTATATCTAAAGCCTCATCCGTGCCTTGAAATTTGTTTTCCTCTTTAATGGCGTGCAGGCAAACATTTTTCCATTCCTCTACACTTATGCTGTTAATTTCTCCTCTGCTAACGTCATTATAGAACTCATGTTCATTGTAATATTTCTCTTTGCCACGTAATTTTTCACTATCCCCCATATATTTTCAACAGGGTTCAACTGAGGGTGATACGGCGGTAAACGTAGCACAGTATGGCCGTGCTGTCGTAAGATTTCGTCGATCCTATATTCAACAAATCAGGCTTAATTTTGTAAAATCATTTAATACAACTGAGGCTTATACATATTTGATGAATGTTCGATCTTTCTCTCCTTCAGCCAGTCAATCATTTCCTGTTTTTTTGAAGTCGAAATTGGTGCACGATTTTGAATCGAGTTATGATATGCTGCATTATCAAGAACAACAACACTGTTAGGTTCGGTATTAATTGCGTTTGGACCCACTTCGAATAATTTACATAATTCATATTGTCATGGTAGTCACCACTTTTTTGGTGTGCTTTAAACATCAGCAAGGCGTTTGGTACAAAACCATCCATTTCGCCGGCATGGACAATGATCAAGCCTTTGATATATGTTGCTTTACACCAGAAGTACTAGCATCAGACCAAGACTTTGACAGGGTATGTGATGTATGTATATATGTTTCGTCAGTATATACTATTGGTCGATTTTGTTCACGATATTCTGCAATTTTTATCAGATAGTTAATTCGCAAGTATCGAATTTCGTGCTTTTCCATGAGCACTTTGCGGTTATCTTCTGTCGGCTTCCATTTAAAACCTAATGCAATGACGTGCTTTCGTAACGTGCCTAACGTGCAAATTTTGCGTGTAGTATTTTCACTGTCGGAATTTCTTTATTTGTAATGTGAAAGTTGTGTATCGTTCTCCGGACTACTTGTTGATCAAAATCATCTATTATAATTGCAGGATTTCGGTTTCGTTTCTTTTTGGGTGCTTTAAAGGTTGGTATCTGGTCTGTAGAATGACACTTGCTTTCTGTTATGACTCTTCTGACAGAAGACAAGGATATTCCGCTTGATACAGAAACTAATTCAGCAGGCGTCACAGTACTGTTCGGATTATTATTGCATTCATTTTTAAAATAGTTGTACAAATTATACAAAACTTCTTTAGTTTGGGAAGTCAAAGGCTTATCTCGACCATGTTTCAACATAGGAACCATTTTTAAGAACCTGAACAATATAATTATTTAGGTAAAATTTGACATTCACTGACTTTTTGACTTTTGTCAGTCAATATTATATTCTTCTTAAAATTGTGCCGAACCTTTTTTGGTCGTACAATGAAGTTCAAATCCCCTGTTAATAAACATAAACAAATACCTACTACTACAGCTGCAAATATCTCTCGAAACTAATTTTACCATACGTTGTTAAAGTTTACCTCGGGCATATATTATCATCGGAACATTTTTATTTAACAATGTTAAAATAATAAAATATTGATCAAAAAATATTACACAAAATAAATACTTAAATAATAAAAATGTGACAGACCTTATTTGCTGACCGTATAGTGGAATTCAAATTTCAAATTTTGAATCCGTGTACATTTACGAACATTACTACAAATGCGAAAATCTCTCTAAGATAATTTACCTTTATCAATTATAACCAGACAGGCAAACACGGAGTGTTTGGTTGTTGCAATGATGAAAATGATAAAGATAAATGATAAAGATAATTGTCAGCAACTATTACAGATAGAGAAGCTAAAGATGCTGACAATGACTAAAATTAAAAATGATATCTTATATTTGTAACATCGAATACCTAAAATGCCTGGAATATTTTTGGATATTGGCCGTCATTCTACAACTGCGCAAACGGACGTCCACTGCTGGTCATAGGCCTCCTCCAAATTTTTTCAGATAACAGACAGAAAAACGATATTAGACGCAGGGTGGGGAGACAACTCACACAGTGAACCGACAACCTTCTTAAGATGGCCGGGACACCGATGAATGAGGTAGGCACAGCACTTATTGAATAAACACAATGAAACTATTACTACTGTTTAACAAATCTAAGAGGTACCGATTGACAGTTCTGACAAATTGATTAATAAGGTTGGGATAAAAAAAACGATTACTAAATCGATACCGAAATTTAAGAGATCAGTTACTTAAGGGTACTGATCCTTACTTGATTAACTTTGTAAACAAACACGACATATTGCAAATTCACTAATTTTTACATCAATCGCACAATTTGATATGGATGAAAATTTCTGGAAAATAGCATTAAACGTGTATGCAATAGAAAATACGTAAATTACTTTGATTTAACAACTGTCTTTCTTAAATTTTAAATAAATGTAATTTTCCCAACGTCAAATTTCACAGCTAAAATTAATTTCACCATTTGACATTTTGTAGATTCTAGAATTTTGTCCTTGATTCCTATACATTTCTCAAAGGTCAAATACTAAAGTATTTAGTCTGTGGTTGACACGACCCCATAGTTGTTTACCTTTATATTCAAGTCGTAGAACAGTGTATTAGATCTAGTACTAGTAGAGAATAAAAAAAATATTCTAAACATTACTTTTATTTTAATTATAATTAATTAAATAAAAGTTATGTTTTGGATATTTGTTTAAACACGGACTGATGATTCTGAAGCTTCGTGCTTGAAGGAGCCGAAAGGAAAAGGTGGACGCCTCATAATATGCCATGCTGGGTCAGCGTACAGGCTTCGTGGAAAATTCCTTATTAGCGTTCCAATCCAAAAGCACGAAAGAGTATCATGAAGAAATAGACGCGGTAATGTTCCGAGAGTGTTTCTTAAATTTATTACAGAATATCCCTCCTAACAACACAAGTATAATGGATAATGCCCCATACCACTCTGTGGAAATTGATAAAACACCTACATCACCCCAATAAGAAAGCAGAAAGAAGATTGACTTTAAAAATAAATTTATTTATTTATTTTAGGGTACCTATGTATAATTATGCGGTAGCGTAATAACGTGTCTAACGATAATAACGTTTTTTCGTATATGTAAACGTTTTTTTTTGCATACAATGTATCCGAAGAGTCGCAACACTACGAGCAGTGACCTAACTACGTGACTTTGCAATGAGGTCAAAAATAGAACTATTATGTTTATGTTTAAATCATTTATTCTTATAAAAGACAGAAGCCACTTACATAAGAACATTGTATATAACATTTAGTAAACCTATAAGTAACCGTCACCAAAGTACATAAGTAAGTATACATTATTATATAAAAGTATCAAACTTCAAACATTAAAAAGAATTGCTTTCGGTTATATGCTTGTATAGCAGAGATTTGAAACTATCCAGTGAACTGGCATCTTTTATATATGTAGGTAAATTATTAAACAGCTGTGCTCCTTCATAGCTAATAGTCTTTTTAGCATAATTAGTGCGTATTTTTGGCAAAACAAGTAGCTTGGTTTGCGAAGACTTCGTTTGGAGATTTGTGATTTTTTTATAAATATTATGTTAGTGTGGATGGTTTTGTCTCCTAATAAGAATGCAAGTGTTAAATATGTAAAGTTGTCTGATATTCATTACTTTTGTTTCGTGAAATATTTTATTTGTTGGAGTCAAGTGTGGGTAGCAAAATAGTACCTTTATGATTTTATTATGTATTCTTTGTAATTCTTGTAATTTAGTTTTTCCAGCGCTCCCCCAAATTTCAATAAGATATAGAAGATGTGACTTAACGAGGGAGTTGTAAATTGTGTAGCGTATGTTTTTCGGTATGCATCGACTTGTACCACGAAGAGAACCTGATAGCGCTGACAGTTTACTTTTAACGTGATCAATTTGATTGGTCCACGTCAAGTGACTATCCATTCTGAGACCAAGATATTATTATTAGATTTTATTAGAAATTATTTACTGTGTAAATATGTGTTATTTTGCATTGTTTGAAAGTTTTCAATTAAATTTAGATATAAAGAATTGTACATTTTCAGATACAATAATAAAAACTTTCTAAATTCATGGTTTTACGAAAACGGTTATCGAAACTGAATAATGTACGCATAAACAAAGTTGTTTCACTTTGAAAAATATGAAACGTCAAAAATATAATTAATTCATGTAACTTACCATCAGTAACATTATGACTTATCCATACTTCACCATAACTACTACAAGACTAGAAAGTGAAACTAATGATAATATTGCAAATTCCAAAGTAAAACGTAATTAGTGTGAATATATCTTTTATCAGCTGTTTATTTGGTTAACTTTGCATGTCATTACGACAATATCTTAATTAATTCTTATTACAGTTAGCAACAGTTCGTAATAGTATTTTGAGATTAGATAATTTAAATTATTAACCACACATAATAGGAGGCAGTTTAGCGGAGACTGACAACGATGTAGGCAGATCGTACACACAATTGTGTCTGGGAACAGGTATTGTCAAGAGCAATCGGAAGAGACAGTTCGATGAAAAATGAGAAGATCTTATGGCTCCATCACTTGCATTATAATATATATGTGGTGAGTCGCTGTGGCCGAATACTGTGAAGAAAAACGAACTTTAGCAACTTCAAAACTTCTGGATGAATGGTATACGAGGGTTAAACTGAAAGTACTTAGAACTAGCCACTTATAAACAATTTATTAAAAAAATAGTTCTAAAATTTAGAAATAGAACTCTTCGCCAACATTATTGAGTATATATTTCATTCATTTGTCATTTGTTTTACGATTCAGCGGTTAATTCAAAATTGTCTGTGTCACGTCGTTATGAATTTAACACGAGAAAATTTTCGTGCAATGATTTTTTATGACTTTCGATGTCATTTAAGTCAACAAGAAAGTTATGATAGGCTACGCAATCGTAGCCTATCATAACTACGATTGTATGTATCTTCTTGTTTCATCGTGAAAGGCATTGGCCTTTCACGATGAAACCCCATCTCGTGCGACTATTTACAACTTGTTTAATGAGTTTAAACATGGTCGCACTAATCTCACTGATGATTTACGCGAGGGACGGCCTTCCACGGCGACGACTGAAGATAACATCTGTGTAGTGCGGAGAATGATAGAGACTGACAAAAGAGTGACCGATCAGCAGATTCGGACAAGCTTAGGCATCGCTATGAGTCAAGTGCACAAAATCCTCGACAAACATTTAACGGTCAGGAAACTTTGCGCTCGGAGGATACCTCAAAATTTAATTGAGGCTCAAAAACTCCGCCGTGTGGATTGGTGCCGTAAAATGATTGAAAGATTTAACGGAGGTGACTCAAATGCTATGTTCGACATACTAACAGGTGACGAAGGCTGAATTTACTATTATGATCCTGAAACCAAAAGATAATCTGCTCCGTGGGTGTTTCCTTTCGAGGAGTTGCCAACTAAAGTGAAGAGAGATCGAAGTGCGGGAAAAAAGATGGTGGCCTCGTTCTTTGGAAGGATAGGTAATTTCGCAACAACTGTGTTAGAGGATCAAAATACAGTTTCTGCAGAATGGTACACTACCAATTGTTTGGCACTTGTCTTGGAAAAAGTTCGAGAGAGACGATGTCGCAGTAGAATACTCCTTCACCACGACAACGCCTCATCGAACACCGCCAAGTGAAGGATCGACTATTTATCGCGATGTCGTTGAAGAGAACCCTAAGGACGAGTCGGGTAAAGTGCTTTTCCCAGTGGTTCCATCGCATGCAGCGGTGTGTTGACGTGAATTGACAATATTTTGAAAAGATATAATAAACTATTAACTGGCTAACGTAATCTAGTTAAAATACTAGCTAGTTTTTGATTTTCTAAGAACTATCAGTTTGATCCTCGTAATTTTTGTTTAAATCGTTTTCGTTTCCAAAAAGGCAAAACCATCAAGTACAAAAAGAGCTACTGCAGCGTTCTATCGATTTCTGCCTTGTCGTTTTTAGCGGTGCGCTCCTAATTTTGAGCTGGATATCTATATCTATACTAATATATAAAGCTAAATATTTTGATTTTTTGTTTGTTTGAACGCGCTAATCTAAGGACTTCTTTGAATTGAATTTTGTTTTAAGTTTTGGTTAGACCATTTATCGAGAAAGGCTTTGGGCATCACGCTAGGACCAAAAAAAATTTTTTATTGTTTGTTCATTTTTATTTATTTTCAAATTTTATAAAATAGATTATAATTTGAAATTTAAAATAGGTAATAGATACTGGCCAAGCTGACAAAAAGGCTAAAATATTATTGATGTCGGGTAGACAAAAAAAGGCTTTGAAAAAGGCTAAGGCTAAACTCCAAAAGCCTTTTTAGGCTTTATCACTTAGAAGCCCCTTAATTTTTAGGCTAGCTTTAAAAAAAAGCCTGCTATTCACACGGCCAACAATATGTAGCGTTGTCAAGATCGGGTTGCGAAAAAACAATTAATTTGTTCTTTTGCCACAAGAAATTAACACTAAATATAATATAGTTTACGCAGAAGTACTTAAAATGTTCTTTTAATAACAGAAATTAACGCTAGCGAAGTAGTGAATTACGGCAATAAGTAATAAATTTGAGGAGGTTGTTTGTAAAAATAAATATATCTAAAATAACTATCACACGGCACGGCTAGTTTAGTATAACCAACCAACATAATGCCCAGGCCCTGCCTTCTCCCAAACTTCTCGAGTGGTAGAGCCATGTCGTCAGTCTTTGGCTGCGGCACGCATGGGCAGGCTCGTCCGGTGAAATACCACCCTCTCACAGAAAATCGACGTAAAATAGTAGTGCTTGTCACTGCTGTTTTCAGTTATCTACAATGTAAAAAATTATGACGTCAAGAAAATGCTGCAGTAGAGTTTGTTGCGCCGCTTCTTCTCTACTAGCGCTTTGGAGGCGGTGGTAAAGTTTGCTAAACTTTTAAATGTATTTAAACTTAGATTAAATAGTTTAAAGGACGTCAAGAAATATATAATGAGAATTGTATTTATCTTGATTAAAGCGATTTTGACTTTGACTTTGACTTTGAGTTTTGTCCGGTGAGTGAGACTTGAGAGTCCGGTAGTCTATTCCCCCTCCCTTTATATCCCTTTTAAAAGGTCGGCAACGCACCTGTGATTCCTCTGGTGTTGCGGGTGTCCATGGGCGGCGGTGATCACTTACCATCAGGTTACCTGCTGGCTCGTTTGCCTCCCATCAATTAAAAAAATTTTTTAGCTAGTTTAAGTTTTAATAGTTTAGCAGCTCTAGAGTACTGGTATTGTAACAACTTCAGGCCGGTCAAGTAATTCGGCGAGTACTGTAGATTTCCTGATTAACTACAATCATACAAACACACCACTGAGCAGCTGCGGCACAAAAAATGGCACAGTGGCTTTACTGGCACAATATGGCTTTACTGGCGGGAAATCTACCAACGATGCGGGAGTGGCTCTAGTTAGCCTGGTTTACGACGCTTGAGAGGGTTAGCAGGATGCTAGGGAAGTATTCTGTGATGTTTCTAAGGCTTTTGATTGTGTTGACCATCAAACACTTTTGCTCAAGCTACGTAGTTATGGTTTTGACCAAAAATCTATAGAATTGTAAAATCGTACTTAACAGATAGGCTTCAAACGGTCTACCGTTTGAAGCCTATCTGTTAAGTACGATTTTCACATCTATGTGAAAGGCATTAAATCAAATGGACCAAACGTAAAAATAGCCGTACCGCAAGGATCAATTCTAGGGCATTTTCTCTTCTTAGTTTATGTCAATGACTTGCCTTACATGATAGAAAAACAAGCAGGCATAGTTATGTTTGCCGATGATACATCGATAATTTTCAAAGTGGCTAGGCGTACTGCAAATGCCGATAAGTATAACAATATTTTGAATGTCATTTCAAATTGGTTTTCTTCAAACAATCTATTGTTGAATGCTGAAAAGACCAAATGTGTAAGGTTTACACTTCCTAATGTAAGGCAAGCACACGTTGATGTCATGCTGGAGGGCATAGGTTGGAATTTGTACAAAGTACTAATTTTCTAGGAATTACAATAGATTGTAAATTGCAATGGGGTGATCATATCACTGTTTTAGCCAATAAGCTTAGCTCTGCTGCTTTTGCTGTTAGACGGATTAGGCAGTTGACAGATGTAGGAACAGCAAGGTTGGTATACTTTAGTTACTTCCATAGTTTGATGTCCTATGGTATACTACTTTGAGGTAATGCAGCAGATTTAGAAACAATTTTGTTATTACAAAAAAGGGCAATTTGTGCTATTTATTGTTTAGGCAGGAAAGACTCTCTCAGGGAACGTTTTAAATACATAAATATTTTAACTGTAGCCTCTCAATATATATTAGAAAACATACTGTATGTCAGGAGGAATATATAAATTCACAAAAGTAAGTGACATCACAGACAGAAATTTGCGTAATAAAAATAAACTGCTCCTTCCGAGCTATCGACTAAGTAAGGTTAGTGATTCTATTAAAGGCGACTGTATACGCTTTTATAATAAGCTGCCTGAGTCGGTCCTTGGTATGCCTGACAATAAATTTGAAACCTTTGTAAATACCACTTTATGTAAAAAAGCATACTACAGGACAGATGATTACCTTAAAGATAAAAGTGTTTGGCTTGAGCATGATGCAGGTCTCTCATTATGTGCATGAATTTATTAAAATGGCATAAGTTGTATTAGGTACATTACAATACGTTCTTTTTCGTATGATATTTTAACTTTAATGTTTTGTTTATAGTATACTTATTATTAATTTTACACAAACAAATGTACAATCGTCCACATTTGATTTTAAGAGTTAGGACTCGCAGAAATTTACTTTGGTCGATGTTAGGTAAGGGCGTCCCTCTGCTATTTGTGTTTCCCCTAATTGTATTTTTTTTTCTTCTATTACTATTGTCAGGACTTGTCATGCTCGCTATAATGTCATTGTTTGTGGTAGCGTGGAGGACGGGTCAATCCCTTCCCTACGATATGGCGAGGGGGTTGATGGTTGGCCTTTGCGTTATACTCGTGAACGGGTGCTACTTGGGGTGACTGGTCGACCCTGACATTAAGTAATTTTCATTTTTGGTACAGTTACGAGCAACAATAATATGTACACATTGTCAAATTTTCTAAACTATCTGCACGTTTATCTAGATACTAGAATACCAAAATTATTTCATAATTTAGAAAAGGTTCCGTACAGTTTTGAACTAATCTTCAAATATTCAATTTTGAATTGGCAGAACTTTATATAACTGTTTTACAAAATGTGAAAATGTGTACATATTATTACTCGTGACTGTACACCACTTATTTATCTAATGCCCGATTTACACATCGACAAGTACAGTAGCGAGTTAACTTGCATCATTGGCGAGTTAAGTCACTTTTTGCGTGTGGACGGCAAAAGCGAGTTAAGTAGTAAGTTGCCGATCAAGTTGTTTTGAATACAGCTCGATCCTATTTTTCGGCGAGTTAAGAACGAAGTAGCCCCCTCTCTCGCGTCTCCCTCACCCCGCCGGCTCGGCGCTCGCAGCGCCCGCCGTGTAGACGGGCGAGTTTAGTACAGTTCACAAGTTCGAATGTCGTATTTATTTTTATTTTTGTCTGTTTTTCTATGTATAATGTGTATCTATTTATAAAAGTATTTAAGTATATTTATGCGTTGTCTAGTACACATAGTACAAGCTCTAGTTAGTTTGGTACTAGATGGCGTTGTGTGAAAGTGTGAGGAATATTTATTTTTTTATTATTCTAAGTATACTTTTTATTAAAATTTCATTTTTAATGTGTTGCATGTTCAGTGTTAATACTATTTCTCGTATAATAGCGCGTAAATGGGTATTCAATTGTTCAATGTCCATTTTATCGATTAAAATAACCGTAAACAATCTCAGGCGACGCACGCACGACGCGACTAGTCTTCGTCTCTGATCGGCAACTTATGAGCTGTACTCGCCTACGTGTGAACTTTACTTATTACTTACTACTTAACTGTCTATTTTTTTAACTCGCCACTGTACTTGTCGATGTGTAAATCGGGCATAAGGGATGATTTTAGTTGAGCGGCGTTTTTATTACTAGTAAACTTTTGTGTACTACCTACAGGACCATTCTTTCTAGTTTAAGATATTAAAAATTAAAATTGATCCTTTATTACAATCCTTTATATTTTATATGGTATACAATGGTTGCAGCACTTTATTATAGTTACAAAATTGTTGTAAAATTATAGAGATGTCTAAAAATGCTGCTTTAGAGTTTGTTACGCCGCTTCTTCTCTACTAGCGCCTTGGAAGCGGTGGTAAAGTTTGGAAAACTTTTAATATGTAAACTTAGATTAAGTAGTTTTAAACCGACGGCAATAAGCTGTTATTTTGTAACATTATGTTGAAAAATAAAGAAACTGAAACTGAAACTGAGTGAATTAGCATCCACACCAAGGAACATTAGAACTAACTCAAAATATCATTACGTATCATATTTGATGTGAGACCATTATGAAATCAGAATTCTAATGAATAATTTACAATTGGAACAAACTTTTCACTGGTCATATGTGTTTCATTATGAGCTCTTTCATAGCCCCACAAATCCATCGCATCTTTACATTTTGTCTGTACATTATTAACATAATTAAATTGCAACAACTTTTTCCATTTAAACGGAATCTCTTTAGATATTCTAAAAGTGGAAAATTGACCAGACATATTAACTTTTGTATGTGACCTTAGGAACTGGTCTACTGATTCTGTGCCATTTAGTTTTAGGAAATTCAAAATTTGGTGTGTTGTGTCTTCAGAGTTTAATGCCAATTCCTCAAACCGTAGAACCATAATTTTATTTGGATATTGTGTTAATAGTTCTCTGGCAGCTGTATAATCACTAACCATATCGGCACAGAGTCTTTCAGGTTGCATACAGTCGGGAGATTTTGGACAAAACTCAGTATTTAGTCTGGATTGGATCACTCCCCGCGGATCTCGAACCATCAGAATAATTTTTACATTAAGCTCATCGTCATCTAAAAGTTCCCTTGTAAGATACAGCCTTACACGCACAACCTTCATTGTTTGAAAAGGATGTAGCTTGCATAAACGTGAAGTGAAATCAGCATCTAAGTATTGTTTTTTGTTACTTAGTAGTGGTGAAATGAATTCGTCCTTATGGGCTTTTGCATAATCAAAGTAATCATCCATTCCGTAAAAATTACATTTTAGCATTTTCTTAAGGACTTTCATTGCCTCATTAGATTCTGGCGGACTTCTGTATTGTATATCACCTTTATTTACCAGAGGTTCATAATGGAAGAAGGTCCCTGGAACAGCACTTAGAGCTTCTCCAAAAAATGTTGTTCCTGATCTCCAAGTAGAGATTAGCACACTCAGTATAGGTCTTCCTCCATCTTCTAAAAGTAGATCATCTAAATTATGAACTCCAGAATGTGAGAAGTTGTATTTCGAAAATTGAGATTTTATTTTTGATCTTATTTTGTTTATTATCTCGTCTGCTGTAGTACCATTGTAATAATTCTTTGACATTGGTTGTATAAAAATTTTCTCATTTGTCTCGGCATCTAAAGTAGTCGTACAAAGTTTAAAAGATATAAAAATGACACTGCTTGCAATTGCGAAGTACGTTGAGTAGGAATAAATTCTCCGCAGTATTGTCTCAGCAAAACGCATACATCTTGGGTAACTCTGTAAAGATAGAATACTTATTCAAAAAAAAATCGTGTGGGTTTTTCGATTTTGTGAAAATTGTTAGCTAAAGTTTGTTTTACTTTATTTAAAACCCTTTGGTCTATAAATTGTATCTACTATTTTTAGTTTCCTTGAGAAAATATATTATTTCAACACATTTTGACAAGTTTATTAAAACTTATTCGAATTATATCTAACTAGCTGATGCCCGCAGCTTTACCTGCATTGTATAGGTAGCTTAAATGTTATTCTACACCCTAAACTACTTATATTCCAAATTTAATCAAAATTCATTCAGCGTGAAAGAGTAACAAACATCCATCCATTCATCCATACATTCACACAAACTTTCGCATTTATAATATTAGTAGAATTAAATTACATATAATTTTTACTTAAAAAGCTTAGGTATTACTGAAAAATCCGAAAAGAAGTTAAATTTGGTAGTCGAGACGGTTACTCGGTTGGCCTAGTGGTCATGGCGCTGTACGCGTATAGTCCAAAGACGCGGCTTCGAGTCCCGCATCGAGTACCAGTTTTTTCCATTGTCTTTCTTCTTTTCGGATTAGTAGAATTAATATTTCTCTGAGTATTGAGTTATTAATATGCACTTACCATTAATGACATTATGACTTATCCATAGTTCACGATAACTAATACTTGACTGGAACTAAAACTAATTATTTAGATCACTGTATATTTCACAGCAAGGAATTGTATTTTTTTTTGAAGTTGTGTATTTTGTTAACTATGGATGTAATTACGCCTGTAATCTTAATTTATTCTTAGTACACTGAATAACATTGTTTTTGTTTTTTGTAATTGATAATACTATCTAATATATAAACGTGAATGTTTGTATATATGTAGATAATTATGTTACTTCTTTACGTTAAAACTACGGAATAGATTCTAATGAAACTTTACAACAATCCGGCTTATACATTAGAATAAAACATAGGCTACTTATAATCCCGAAAAAAATAGGATAGGTATGGCATGATAAACCAAAGATTCTAAAAAAAATCCGGAAGTAAGTACAATTTGACAACTAAAAGTTAACTTAACCGAATTTTTGACGATTTTAAGGTACGAGAATTGACATGCTAGTTGAACTTCTTATTAAAGTAATTCTTAAATAATACATTAAGTACTTATCGCTGCTTGTACACTGTAGTCATGAATAACTTACATATTCTAATACAATTTAATTTACATTTGTAATAGTTATTATGTTTTATTATCACTGGGAAAGACAAAGTACCTAACTAACCTTATCAATTTCGAAGACATCGCTAGTCTACACTAATATTATAAAGAGGTAAAGTTTATTTGTTTGTGACGTTGTAATCTCTGGATCAACTGAACCGATTTTAAAAATTCTGTTTGTGTTGAATAGTCCATTTATCGGGGAGTGTCATAGGCGACGATAATGAAATATGTTTGAAAAAGTGACGCTTTTTTTTTCGTCGCCTAACGAAGTGGGCACGGGTCAGCTAGTGTTATATAATTTCAATAATGAAACAGTACAACTGAAATATACTTAAACATTATTAACTAGCCGCATTACGTCCGCGTGAATTGTAATTGTCACTAATATCACTGAATAGTACCATTTAATTCAATATTATCTGGTTCGATTAAATGAAATCATTCCACATTAACAAAATGGCTTACAAAATAATATCTGTTGTTTGTTTGTTCATGCATTTATTTATCATCATCATCATAGCAGCCTATTAATGTCTTACTGCAGGGACGGGACTCCTCCTGTGACGGAGATATACTTGGACTACTAATACCACGCTGACCAAACGGATTGGTATAGGGTTTAATTTCAAGTTTTCCTTCTTTTGATTTCGTTAAGATAATATTCACAAATAGTCCCTTAGTCGGCTTTATGCATTTATTGTTTTAGAGATATTGATATTATACGCCTATTTTTTTTATTTTTTTTTTACCGCACAAGGTGGCAATATTTGGAGGAGGCCTATGTCCAGCAGTGGACGTCTATTGGCTGATATGATGATGATGAAACCTATCTTTACGAACCCTGTGGCGTAGTTGTTATATATTAGTCTTGTTTTCGATTCCCGCTCAATGCAAATCATTGTGTGCATGAACAAATCGACGGGTCCTACGTAGACTAGTTTAAGTGCAAAAACAGAAGTTTACAGAAGAGCAATTCAAAGGTTCAAAAGCTTATAACTTTGTCAAAGTTCTACAGAAATTACTGAAATTTTGATAGGTTATACCTGGAAATGAAAGGAAAAACCGGATTAAATATATTTTTATATTTTTTTGTATTTTAGAAAATAACTGTACTTGCATTTGTTTAGCGTGTTTTGATCAAAGCATCCAAACAAGTAAACTGTTACAAGTAACCACTTATACTAGTTTACAAAGTTCTGACTTAGTTTTTAAATAATAAAAATAAAAGAAATACACATTATTAGTCATACATATGAGTGTAATTTGTAAATCATGAAACCTCGAAATATGGGAAAATAATTTCATTTATCTACTTTTAGCACTTGCACTACTTTACAAGCTACTAAGAAGCTAGTTGTACCAGAAATTTATGTAGTTTTGTGGTCATGAACCTGATTTTTTTTATGGAAAAATTAAACAAACAAACGTACAAAATAGTAAAACACGTTTATTGTGTAACATTAAATGTGTAAAAATTAACGTAGGTATTTACTATTTTTATAATGATTTCAAATTTTGAAGTCTTTTCCATTTAATCTTAAAATATTAAAAAATTGACATGATTTTCGCTCAGATAGTTAAAATCATCTTTAATAGGTGAAGGAGATATTAAAATATTAAACCAGTCTATAGCGAGCTATAAACTTTAATAAAATATATACTTGGCTTGGTTTTTAGTAATTATAATTAGTTAAAGTAATCAGTGCTTTCTTTACCATGTTAATAAAATAATATGTATCTATAACAAAAGGTTCGATTCTTTTTAGGTAAGAACTGTACGACTACTAAGACTAATTAAATAGTGGTCGTACAGACTCATCAAACTAAAATATACATTGCACAATTAATTATGTACCACAACAATAATCTACTAAGTGGTAAAAATAACTTAAAAAAATAAGACTTCTATTAAGGGCCTTTACGCGGCTCACTAGCGCCGCCAATAGAAAAAAAATCATAATTCGCAAATAGGTTAGATAATTTAAAATGTTGATAACAAAGTCTTGAGAAAAGGCAATAAGGTATTTATTTAACACACTCTCAACACTTTAAATGTTTTTCAATTAGTTAAATTTCGCATTCGAAAAAAAAACGGCCGTTTTTGTTTATAATGTAATATTTATTTCATTGAAAAACATTTAAAGTGTTGAGAGTGTGTTAAACAAATATTTTAGAACCTTTTCTCAAGACTTTGTTATCAACATTTTAAATTATTGATCCTATTTGCGAATTATGATTTTTTTTCTATTGGCGGCGCTAGTGAGCCCTATAAACGCTCTTAACATAAATAAAAACCTAGTCAGATACGTTTACGTATATATAAAACGTTCTAACGTTTTATTTTATTACAAAAAGGCGTGCAGAATCTATGTCCAACTTAAAAGATTCCACGGTACCTCTTTCATCTCCTGTAGCCTTTCTTTCGTCTGGTAGTAGTGCCTTTGCACCAAGAGTATCAAAGGAACATACTTACCTGAATTCTTACCTAAAATGGCAAAACTTTGAGGGTTTGAATAAACTACAACTATCCATGTATTATTCTGATGCCTTGTCTGGTTATGATGTCGTAGATATGCTTGTGCACTTAGTTTACAAACTTTTATTCATATTTATGTTAGCTATAAGAACATGTCGAATACTGTCACAACCAATAAAATTACATGTTTCCTGGCCATCTTTTTGTTTAGTGGAAACATTGTTGTCCCTCCAAGTGGATGTACTGGGAAAAGTTGTCAGATACTAATTCTCCCCTGATAAGAAACACTTTTAAACAAGATCGATTGAATTGCATAATGTCACGTATTATTCACGGTTGTGCTAATACACAAGTGGTTACAAGTGATGACAAATTTATGAAAGTGAGATTTTTTTTAAATGTTTTGAACAAAAATTTCTTAGCTATATGGCTCTGTAGAATTATATTATCTATAAAGTAACGTTGCCTTATTGTGGTAGCTATAGCTGCAAGCAATTTAAGCCTTAACTTGTAAATAATGCAAAAACTAACCTTTTTATGTTAGAAATGTTAAGTTTATTTGCTCCCTAAGAGTTCTTTCATTGCACAGCTAACGTAAATTTTAGCTGCTTATTTATTCATTTACCCACAATTTATTAAAATAATATAAAAAACCAGCAACGATTTAAAAATCAATAGAGTGTAAAGTTTTATTCAAAATATTCCCCATAGTTCTCTACTAACAATATGCTACCCATTCTCCTACCAGATGTTATAACACCGATCATTTTTCAGATTTCCCAGAGGACCAGGATTACTTTTTTTGTAGTTTTTCTAAAACGTTAGTGACACAAATACCAACATATCAAAATTTTTTAAAGATCTGAGACCCTTAATAGTTTCAGGAGTATCTGGGTTAATTGACTCCGAGAACGCTTCATACTTATTATTATTTTTATTTTCACTGATCTTAAACACTCAAAACGTCGTAAAAATATGAATATTTTTTAGAAATTCAATACATAAAGTAAAATTTGTTGCAGTTACACCCGTATCGTACGTACGCGCTGTATCGTCGCCGCGCGTATACTGGTGCAACGGTCACTTACACTCACGCGTCACGTAGATCGTAACTACGTAAACTAATGCAAGTAACTTATATCAGTTTTGACTGTCTCCTTGCATTAAATTGTGTTACTTACATCAGTTTACGAGTTTGTATCGCCGAAACTAATGGAAATTTTATTTTTTTTCCTACTGATTTGAGAAAAATAGGTTATTTTAAGGCCATTCAAGCAAAAAAGTCGTTTTCGTCAATTTGCGGGTTACACCAGTATACGTAGGACCCGTCGAAATGATTGTTTTCATTGGTCTGGGTGTAAAAACGTATTTAAGTATGTTTTTTTAGTACCCATAGTACAAGCTTAGTTTGGAACTAGTCTCCCCACTCTTCGTTTTCTAGTAGGTACGAGGTCGTCATTCTAGAACCTTTCTGCCATTTTAGAACACATGTGACCTGCTCATCGCCAATTTACCACATGTTTTAAAAATTTAACAAACCAAGCATTCGCCTCACTAGTTTAAGTTTCCTTGTATATAAATCATCATAACAGCCCCTTTATGTCCCACTGCATGGACGGGCCTCCTCCTGTGACGAAGGGTTATTTGGCCTACTAATACCACACTGGCCAAATGGATTGGTATAGGGTTTAATTTCAAGTTTTTCTTCTTTTTATTTTGTAAAGATAATTAACGGATAGTCCCTCGGTTTTTACGACACCCTTGGGATAAGATGGAGTGGTGACATATTGTATTCTTACTCCGTCACCACACGGAAACTTATATAAATAATTTCTCAAAATATATCATAATCAAAACTAGACCATGTGACGTGGGCTAAAACCGTGGCGTGGGCGTAATACAAAGGCGCCAGTTATTAGTGGGATATCATACAATAAGCACAAACATTTGTGCAGCCACCCACCTATTAATTGTACTAACTACTAATATTATAAACGCGAAAGTTTGTAAGTATAGATGGATGTTTGTTTGTCTTCGATTTCCCGGCCCGTCCCAGCAGTGGGACATTAATGCTTAACTAGCATTATCGATAATAAATCAGTGAATGGCTGTGACCGTATTCCACTTTGACTAAACGTCGTGCTATGCATCCATTACCAAATACAAACAGACATTCTGCAATACTAAGTAATTGCCTTAAGCAATATTAGATTAAACGATTATGACCCTTCAACTCAAACCTATTAAGAGGCTTATGACAAATCTACAAAGAGATATCGTATTATAATTCATTCTCTGATCAATAAAAGTATATTGTTTTATTAAAATTATGTAGATTTTATCGTTAAGGTGAGCGTACATTGCGTTAAACGGTCGGTATATAGACTGTCAAATGTAAAATGTAGAAACAGGTACCCACAGGACAGGCTTGCCTAGTGTGGGGCCAAAGGTAATGTTTCAATTATGTACAACTTTATTGTAAATAAATGCTTTTTTATTTTATTTTTAATCATCATTATGTCAGCCAATGGACTTTCATTGCTGGTACGCCTCTTTCAAATATTTCCACCTTGTATTTTTTTTTTACTTTTATAGTAATTATTTTTGCACATTCACACTGTCATAGGTACAGTCTCAAACTACGCTGGGCTTATACTGTGTGTTGTGTGGCACCAGACAACTGATAAACATACTTATATAATTTTGTAAGTAAATAATAAATATGTTATTTATTAAAAACGTTATGACTAAAAAAAATAGGCATACTCATGCACACTTTGACTCGTCCGAGGATCGAACCCGGAAACTCTGCAAAGCAATGATTTACTATGACCGTTACGTTGCAGAGGTCGTCAAATAATTTGAAACTTATTTACATCTGAATCAGGGATTGAATAAGTACGTAAGTCGGACTAAATTTACTTCTAAGTTGGTTTCATAATTTTATTTTCAAAATTAGTCCAAAAAATTGGGTTTTATGTAAAAAATAATTCGTAAAATGAGGATCTCTGTGGCGTAGTTGTTATGTTCCCACACAATGTAAATCTTTGGATGCATGGACATGATTGTTTGCATCATCAAATCATAACAGCCTATGGGACAAGCCTTCTCCCGTGACGGAGGGATACTTGGCCTACTAATACCACGCTGGCCAGACCCATTGGTATAGGGTTTAATTTCAAGTTTTCCTTCTTTTTGTTTCGTAAAGATAATATTCAAGGATAGTCCCTTAGTCGGTTTTTACGACACCCATGGGATGAGATGGGGTGGTGACATATTGTATTCTTACTCCGACACCACATTCTGATTTTATATAATTTATGTAAATGAAATTTTGTTACTAGGTTTTATTGTCAGCGTCAACTTTGTATACGCTTACCATTACATAACAAGCGTTGAACAGGCGACCGTTTCAAAATGTCACGAGGCTTTAGTCTATGCACCCACGCATCGTCGCCCATTCTGTTAGCCGTGTCATATTATAAACCAGTTTTGAATGTACATTTTGAACATACTATTATATTTTTCCTTGTTGCACAGAATTTTAGTAACTTATAATAATTGTTTTATTTCCTCTTGTAAAATCCACAAAGGCGTACCTAATTAACGCCTTAAGCCATTATCTAACAGCCAAGCGTGGTATTAGTAGGCCGAGTATCCCTCCGTCATGGGAGGAGGCCCGTCCCTGCAGTGGAACATTAATAGGCTGTTATGATTAGCACTAAAATTAATTTATATCTCCTTTATGTTTCTAGGATAACGAAACCCCAAAAACTTAATAAAAGTCCAAAACACACACAAAACAATAAAGTACAGTATTATTTATTCTTTATATTAACGTAGGCATACTTCCTGTAGGCTTTTGTTATCATTTATCTGTTAAACATCGCTTCACACACCACTTACGTAGCTAACTTTACTCACAGACGAACTATCTTCACAATATATCAAAGTACAACTTGGTACAAGTTCCCTTCCTACGAGTTTGTCAAATATATACAGGGTGGACGTGAAAATGGCGCATTGGTTTAGGCACAAGTTATACCTTTACTAAGCAAAAACCTAAAAAAACTTTGAAAAATAACTTTTATTTTAGGAGATATAAATTTTTAAATGTATTAATCTCCGTGTGGTGACGGAGTAAGAATTCAATATGTCACCACCCCATCTCATGCTATGGGTGTCGTAAAAACCGACTAAGGGACTATCATCTTAACGAAATAGAAAGAAGGAAAACTTGAAATTAAACCCTGTACCAATCCGTCTGGCCAGCGTGGTATTAGTAGGCCAAATACCCCTCCGTCACGGGAGAAGGCCCGTCCCTGCAGTGGGACATTGATGGGCTGTGATTAACCCTTTTTCGTCATAAAACCTGTTAGAACTATAATATAAGGATTTCTTTATTTTTAACAATTGTTTCATCCATTAGTTAGTACCATTAAAATCATGTAAAAAAAAAACGCATTTTTATTTTATGTGCTTTTTTGCAAGTTTTTAATATGAAAATAAAAAATAAAAAAATATAAAATCATGACCATTTCCTTATCAGATAAATATTTTTTCAATCATGTTTTTTGTTTTTGCCTAAGTAAATTTATTTCCCGAGCTCTCCTTTATATTAAAATATATGCGTTATTTTCACACTCTGTTATGTTAGTTAGCCCTCATATTGTGTAGGTATTTGTGCACCAATGAGCGACGTTGTTTCTGAACTTACTCCTAGTATTGAACTACTATTTTGACATTTCGTGTAAACAACGTCTTACAATATTATGGCTTACTAAATACACGTTTATTTACGGAATATAGTAGGTAGGTGTTGCTTGTGTAATAATTTCTCTATATCTGCTTCGTTTGCACTTACGGGTCTTGTATTATAATAAACTAGCTGACCCGTGCCCTTTTTGTGGGGCGGCGTAAAAAAACGCGTTCCTTTTTTAAACATATTTTATTACTGCTCCACTCCGATTAGTCACAGCGTGATATTATATAGCCTATGACACTCCCCAATAAATGGACTATTCAACACAGATTTTTTTTTAAATCGATTCATTAGATCCAGAGATTACCCCCTACAACGTCACAAACTCACAAACTTTACCTCTTTATAATATTAGTATAGATATATATTATGCGGTATTCTAACGCACACCCTGTATAAGTTAGTTAGCCCTCATATTGTGTAGGTATTTATGCATCAATGAGCGACGTTGTTTCTGAACTTACTCCTAGTATTGAACTACTATTTTGACATTTCGTGTAAACAGCGTCTTACAATATTATGGCGTCTATTGGCTTGCTAAATACAAGTTTATTTACTGAATATACTGTAAGTAGGTGTTGCTTGTGTAATAATTTCTCTAAAGCCCGATTTACACATCGACAAGTACAGTAGCGAGTTAAGTAGTAAGTTGTTGATTAAGTTGATTTAAATAGATCTTCATCATATTCTTTGGCGAGTTAAGTTGGCGAGACGCGAGAGAGGGACTACTATGGGATGGAGATCTATTTAAATTAACTTAAGCAACAACTTACTACTTAACTCGCTACTGTACTGTCGATGTGTAAATCGGGCATAAGTATATCTATCACGCTTGCACTTACGGGTTTTCTATTATAGGGTAAGGTTGCGACTATTGGACCACTTAATTTTAAACAGACCTGGTATCCAAAATACAGCGTGAAATAAAACAAAATCTGTGTAAACGAGTAGTGTATATATTCAATTATCGGTAATTAACATAATTAAGTAAATTTTATTATGTATACAGTCACAAAAGAAGAAAATAAAACTTTGTGATGGTTTCCTTTTTGAACCACCGTCTCTTTCATCGGACCACTTAGTTGCTATATTTGGACTTAGGGATTATAGGTGGCTGGCCCATTCAAGGTGCATGTAAAAAAATTAACAAAGTTACCTAAACCTTTTTTTTTATTAAATTTCTTTTATTTTCGAAAATAAATAGATTAGTTACATCAATTAGTCGATTCTAATTATATTTCTTTATTTGGCATGCAAAATCACAAAAATATTTCAGGTTCGTCAAATCTTCTCTTAAACCTCGCTTTTGGCACTCGAAACATTCTGATTACCTCATTCAATACAACTTCTTTTTTCCCTAAGCTAGTTTCATACTCGCCTCTCTCTCCTCCTCTTTCTGCCATGCTAAAATAAAAAGGTTTGTTTTTTAAATAACACACATTATAGAAGTTGCCATGATTGGACCGGTTCAATGAAAGAGCATCGTGCCAGTCCATTGATAGAAACTCACTAACATCCACTAAAATATTTATTTAAAAAAAATAAGCTCGTTACTCAACAAAAATAAATGATAGTAAGTATGCTTAATTAGTTTACTGTACTAGTAAAAAAAATCACACTAAAATAATTAATACAACAGTACTTACATGCTATTATTTGCCGCGTAAAAATTAAATTCGAGGTCCGAGAAACAAAGCGAAGTACGTCCATTCCTCATGCTGCCTGCTGCGGTACTGGCGGTTGGAGGGCGGTGTGGGGGGTTGTAAAGCCATCGTTTCAATGCAAATATCGGGTTCAAATATGAATAGATCGCGAAATATTGAAGTGGTCCAAACAAAGCGCTAGTCCAATGATCGCAACCTCACCCTAATAGATATATTCCTCACACTTTTACACAACGCCATCTAGTCCCAAACTAAGCGGAGCTTGTACTATGGTTACTAGACAACGGATATACATACATAAATAGGTAAATTTTTTTGTAAATACATACAAATATTATACATAAAAACCACCCAGACCAATGCAAACAATCATGTTCATGCACACAAAGATTTGCATTGAGCGGGAATCGAACCCGAGACCTCTGCGTAGCAGTCATGTTATACATAAAATATAACCACTACGCCACAGAGACTTAGGTAGTTTAGTACTAAATATAGATTTTCACAGTTGCAGTGTACTGCGTTAAGGCTTACGCAGACCGGGACGGCATGGCAAGGGATTTTAATTTTTACTAATGGAAATTCAACCGTACTGTTACAGAAATACGACATAAATTGCTATGCTTTAAAATGATGCCGTGGCATTGAAAGGGATTTTATCGCACGGCATTTTTCATTTTAGAGCATAGCAATTTATGTCGTCGTGTCAATTGTTGATGTGATCCTAAAATTATTGTCCTGAGCCTAGATTACTTTTGTAACCATTAAACAACAATACAGAGCATAATAATTGCCAAAGTTGTTTTTACTAAGCATACTTATTAATTTACCCCAATTACTTGAACACCTCCGTGTGGTGACGGAGTAAGAATACAATATGTCACCCCATCTCATCCTATGGGGGTCGTAAAAACCGACTAAGGGACTATCCGTGAATATTATCTTAACGAAATAAAAAGAAGGAAAACTTGAAATTAAACCCTATACCAATCCGTCTGGCCAGCGTGGTATTAGTAGGCCAAGTATCCCTCCGTCATGGGAGGAGGCCCGCCCCTTCAGTGGGACATTAATGGGCTGTTATGACTTAAAATAAACAACGAATAATAATAACTTATTTGTGACAAATATAGGTCAATAAAGCCTTAATAATAACCTTTTGAAAGAAACCATAACAAAATATGAACCGTTAAATCAATAGGTCCTATAGAAAATGTGAACAAAGTTGCTATAATGAACATTGAACAATGCTTCTCCGCGGTCATAGGACATTATATCTAGGTACACATATAAGTCTTTGTTTTTGCTCGCGTCCGTTCTCTAGCGAACAATGGACTAGTAGCCAGGCTAGTGTCGTGCTAGTGCGACAAATTGTCCCGGGATGCGATTAAATAATGGATTAACGATTAGTTTTATTTAACGACTTTATTAGTATCGTTTAGTGTCATCAAACTTTAATAAACTCAACGTTTAGTAACGGAAAGTATTTTATGTTTTGGGGGCGTAAAATTTTTATTAATTACTTTTTTTTATAAACAAAACACAAATACGAACCGTTAAATCAATAGGCCCTATAGAAAATGTGAACAAAGTTGCTATAATGAACATGAAACAATGCTTCTCCGCGGTCATAGGACATTATATCTAGGTACACATATAAGTCTTTGTTTTTGCTCGCGTCCGTTCTGTAGCGAACAATGGACTAGTAGCCAGAGTCAGCCAGACTAGTGTCGTGCTAGTGCGACAAATTGTCCCGGGATGCGACTAAATAATGGATTAATGATTAGTTATGCTACGAGTATAATGAAGATTGTTTTTTGGAGATTATATTATGAGTAAGAATACAATATCTCACCACACCATCTTATCCCATGGGTGTCGTAAAAACCTACTAAGGGACTATGTGTGAATATTATCTTTACGAAATAAAAAGAAGGAAAACATGATAATTAAACCCTATACCAATCCGTCTGGCCAGCGTGGTATTAGTAGGCCAAGTATCCCTCCGTCACGGGAGGAGGCCTATCCCTGCAGTGGGACATTAATTACAGTTAACAAACTATGCAATAACCATACAGAAAGCCTACACTTATGTATTACAGATCCCGGCTTTATCCCGTGTTGTAACATAACTAGGTAACGTCCAATAGCGTCACTATTATAATATTTTCGCGGCTCAAGGGAGTACGTTGATTGGATGCACGTTCAGATAAACTCTACTGTTTATGATGTTAATGTACGCTACATGTTAACACTACTTACAGGGTACGTTGGACATAGCATTTTGTATAAGTTTCTACTAGGTTTAGTGGCTAGCCATACATAAAATCACACTATAATCTTATAGTATATCATATCCGTGTGGTAACGAAGTAAGAGTGCAATATGTCATCTCATCTCATTGGTGTAAAACGTCGATGTAAGAAACGTCAAAGCATAGTAAAGCCTACCCAAGATACTACTGTACCTTCCAAATATCTTAAAGACTAGAGTAGGACTGTAATCAGGCTATCATAATCATCAATCAATCATTTAGGCCTTAGGCTTAACTACTGGCATCTCAAGGGCAATCCTTATCATCATCTATCAGCCAATTGACGTCAACTGTTAGACATAGGTCTCCTACAAATATAGACACCTTGTGCAGTCCTCATTCTTCGGTTTCCCGCCGCTAACTTAACCAGGTCGTCGATCCACCCTGTGAGGGGTCTCCCAAGGACAACCCTTAAAATAGTATAATCTTAAAACAACCCTTATATACAAACTTAGTAGTTTGAAAACTAATTAGTTATTATTAAGATAGGGAAAGCACCTCTTAAATAATTAACACCAATCTCTGTTGGTAACTACTCTGTGTATTATTTTACATGTGTGTCTTGTCTCACGTTGTATTCTATGTATGTGTGTGTGTGTATGTGTGTATGCATATCACACCCCAAGATGAAAACTCTGGTAACTCAAAAAAACTGTTGTTTTCGAAATGAAGAAAAATCAAATATTTTTTCATCATCTTAATTATTGCGTTTTATTATAATAAATATTCTATAAGCGGCCGTGATTGCAAGCTGGTGATATATAGGTATTTATGAGCGAAATAAAAAAATAAGATTAAACCTTAGGTTATGTTTTTTTTAAGCGTATTGGATTAACTTATTAACTTAGATAGTTCGAAATTTGGCGTATGCTCATTCAAGTGATGTTCCGCGTATTTTTTTTTACAGTTACCAATACTTATTGTTAAGTACATGAGTTATAATATAGGTATTCAATTCGGGAACAAGAATAGGTCTTTACCTAACACTTAATTCTTTTTCTTATTTTATAACTGCCTCGGAGGCGCGAATGTCGTGGCAGCGGCTGCCGTGCCCGAGGTCGCGGGTTTGAATACCATACGACGATTTTTTTTATATGATTGGAGGCAAACGAGCCTGCAGGTCACCTGATGGTAAGTGATCACCGCCGCCCGTGTACACCCGCAACACCAGAGGAATCGCACATGCGTTGCCGACCTTTAAAAAGGGAGTAGGTCTGTACGCTCGTTTCTTGAAGCTCCCCAAATCGTAACGGTAAGGTAATATCAATTCTTTGTTTGATCCACAAATTATTGTCCTGAGACTGAATGTTCTTAGTGTCCGTTAAATTTATGTTTGTAAAGTCCCCGGTGACAAATAGCATGATCTCTATTACGTGAGTTGTTTTTTTCATTATCAGCTAATGGATCTCCTTGCGTGGTAAAAGAGGTTAATAACTCCAAATTCGATTATTTTTCAGTTATCGGAGTTTTCATGTAGGGGTCCGATATGTATGACCTCAGAATAATGGTCAAATCAAATCAAATCAAATCAAATCAAATTTATTCATAAATAAAATAAAATATTACATAACAATATAAAGGTATGTTGACTGGTCCCAAACTAAGCAGAGCTTGTACTATGGGTACCAGGCAACAGGCATATATAGTTATATTTACAATAATTTATAAATACTAATTATAACAATATAGTGTATAATAATACAATATTACATAATTTATCAATGTTGACTGGTCCCAAACTAAGCAGAGCTTGTACTATGGGTACCAGACAACAGCCATAGGTACATATTTATATTTTAATTTATTTATACCTACTAACTATAACATATATTAATATGTGACGTAAAAAATAAAAACATATATTAATAAAACACAATAAATACAAATAAATTACGTCACAGTGCGATCAGGTGGTACTTGTCCGCGAAATCGACGGAATACCACGCCTTGCGGCCAAAAGGTCCCATCCATGACGAGATGCAAGTAACACGTCGGAATCCGAACCACGAACGCGTTGAAATTTACGTTGCGGCGCGACTCTAACAACTGCACTCTCGCCGTGTACTTCAACCTATGGTGGACGTACTCCACGATGTCCTCAGCCTTTGTGGTGTAATGCAGGCGTGAAATGTACACCGGGGTGTTTGGTTTTGCAGCACGGACATTGATATGTGGCTCCATAGGTGCTGTGCCGCAGCAGTTCTTCTTGGTTTGCTGGCGATGTTTCTTCTTTTGCACAGTCACGAAGCCATCATTATCGTTAGACCGCTTCTTGCTGTTATCTCGCACTGGCTTTTTACTGGCGGTAGCCCTGGGCTCATTAACTAAAGGAGCTCGAGGGGTCGCGCAGTGAATAGCCTGCGTGACGGGAGCGGGGCGCGCGTAGCTTCGTGCGTCACACTCTGCATTGTCAGCTGTAGACGGTGTTCACAACAAGACCGCTGACGCGTAGCTTGTTGTAGACGATGCACCGTGACGTGTGTTTACACGCGCCGATACCGGTGACCCAGATGCTTTGACACAATTACGCAACTCATCTAGTTCGATGCGCAACTCTGTCACGTTTCTTTCGGATGTCTCTAACTTCTTCTTGACATCCGCCAGAGTAGTCTTCAAATCTGCCATGTCCTTCAGCAGACTCGTTACGTCGACGTGCTCTAAAGTAACCAGGGGTAACTTTTTCAAGTCCCTAGCTACAAATACGGGCACGTCTGCGGGATCTGTCGTCTTGAGCAGTGTGATGATGTCCTGCATACTTTTTTTAGGTCCGTCACGTCTACGTGACACCATCCGGTTCTCTTTATTTAGCGATCGAAAAACCAACAACTTAGCAGCCGCGATTTCTTCCTCGCTGAAATTCGAGACACAAAACTGGAGCGTAGATTCTTCTCCTAAAACGTCTAGCTTCTGTTGTACAAAAGCCAGCACCTCATTCTCCACAAGTTTATCACTCATGGTGAAAAAATACACTTGCGTCGGCTCGCGCCGCGCTAAACTGATAATAATTAATTAATACTATTTACACGTCCGACTCACAGCGCTGACGATATGTAAGTTAATGGTGTTCATGGTTAAAAGCTTTTGCGGATAATCGTGTCGTTAATTATTAGGTACTACAGTTATAGTGTAATGAAACTACATTATTCTATGTGCTGCGGTGAAATATTGATGTTACTGCGTGTAAACTTATCGTGTATTAGGTTATTATGAGTATATTGAGTTTCGGTGATATATGATGAAAGAAATTTGTTATGTAATTACTTTGCACACGATATTGTGTTATAATTAATATTGTTCATACATTAATACTGGATGCAGAAGGCGCAGGACCGTGTTCCGTGGCGCGTGTTGGGAGAGAGGCATATGTCCAGCAGTGGACTGCAATAGGCTAGTTGATTGATTGATACATTAATACATCGCTATGTAGTATTTGATTTTTTGTTTGTAAAATACATATAATATTATGCAATAAAAATTTCTGGAGAGTAGCTTTAGACCCTTTAGGAGCAATTCACCAGATTCTCAATTTACCAGATTCGCAATTCACCAGACATTTACTTATGCAATCTAACTATCTTCCTATAAAAAATAAATGTACTTTTTTTTCGACGTAAAATTTCACAGATAAAAATTAACTTCACCATGACATTGTCCTTGATTCGTAGTACATTTCTTATCTTAGTCTTAAGTCTGTGCTTAACATGACGCCATATTTGTTTACCTTTTAAGTCATAAAAAATAAGGTTTACTTAAGCAATATAATAAAAAGTCATAAAAAATAAAGGTATAAGCAATATAGGTATATTGTAAAATTAATTTATTTTGTCATAAAGCATAAACAATCTTCTATTCTATTCAACAGCAAGAACTATAATTCGTCGACTTAATAAAGAGAGTTCACACAATAGAGATAATTTGCTTACCGGTAAGGAATGTGGTCTACTACCCACACTACTAAACTATACTACGGCTCTTGATTTCGTTATTCTATATCTGTTATGAATGGTGAGATACATTTATCTTGTGTTTTAATTAAATAACGGTTTTTGTTGTGAAGGAATTGTAACAGCAGTATTATAGAAGTAAGTTAAATAATCGATTCACCTCAGTCAAAAGATGTTCCCTGCTGGATGTTGGCTTCCTATAAACATCTTCACCTATCTCTGTCCTGTACCTCTCGCATCCATCGGTAAGTTGCAGTCTAGGAGGAGAGATCTCACGCAAAAATATAATTATCTGCCTTTCTTATGCTATTCTTAGGATCTGGGCGAGAAAATAATTTAGAAAATAATAATCTGAATTCTTGACCGTGTGCTGTGGTGCGTATTGGGAGTGGCCTATGTCCAGATGTGGACTGCGATAGGCTAGTTGATTGAATCTGAATTCGTCAAGATATACATAAACTCACGCCTTATCCCGTCCGGGGTAGGCACGACAGAACGCCACTTGTCACGATCCTGGAAAACAGATTCGGCCTCGTCCACATTAATTAAGCGAGTCATACATGCGTCAAGATATGGATCAAAAAATCTAAACCATATGAACTGACATTAAAATAATAGTCCATTTGATACCTGACTGACAAAGGGACGATGTATCAAGTTATACTATCTTTCGTTAATATAATATCTGAACTTAAACAATTCATCAGAGGATTAAACGTCAAATTAGAAATTGATGTTTTGAAATACTTACGCCATATTGAACAGTGGTGTTCAAACCACTTAATTATTATGTTAATTTAACAAATACGGTTAATTAGTCGCTTGTCTTGTCTGCTGGGAGAGTTTTGAGTGCGTGGGTGATGTTATAGAGGTCATGGACTGCACGTATTAATAATAACGCCAACGGGAAAGTTTGTTCAAATAAATGTATCAGTATTTCATAACTAAGGAAATAGTAACGTTATTTTAATGGATAGTGTAAGTAAAATTACCTTGTCATCATCGTTATTTCAGCCACTTAAAGTCCCGGCTGAACATCTCCTCTAAATATTTCCTTATTCATCAGAGTCCCATCGTCGCTAAAGTAAAAAAAATATATTTATTTATTTTTACAAGAAGCTTACAGACTAATACCATATTCGTAAAAATAACATATTGGTAAAAAATACATTAGGTACTATCACTACATTTTACGAGTATAAAGCAAAGTCGCTTTCTCTGTCCCTATGCCCCTTTGTATGCTTACATCTTTAAAATCACGCAACGGATTTTGATGCGTTTTGTTTTAATAGATAGTGATTCAAGAGGAAAGTTTATATGTATAACACATGCAAAATATAGTAGAGCAACCCATATAAATTTAGAGATTTCTAATGTAATCGTCTAATGAAAGTGAAACTGCACTTAAACGTTGTATGTCACTCTGTAGTAGGTGCCCGTGCGGAGCCGGGGCGGGTCGCTAGTTAATGCGTAGAGTCAAAAATACACAAATATAGTAATGAATTAATGTTTATTTTGAAATTTATTATTGTATATAATTATTATTGTCGTCCAAAAAATACAACAGATTCCACTGCATGTTGCGCCGTTTTTTATCTACTATAGCCTAGGAAACTGTGGTAAAACTTAGAACACTAATCATGTTAATTCAAGATGAAGTAGATTAAAATTGACGTTAAATAGTTATAAATTTGTTTTATTATGTTGTAAAACAAATAAATTAGATTGAATTAAGTGAAGAAGTAAATTAATTTTATGGCCAGATGCAAAACCGGTCTATCTACTAAATATTATATTCCTGTCTTATTTAGGGCAATGGCTTTGATGCATCTTTAAAGCCAACTCTGGTGTATTGGTTATAGTTTAAAGTTGTTACACTTAGGTATCGGGTTCAATTCTCGTTAAATTAAATGTCAAATGATTCGAAAAAAAATATGTTAAGTGCTGTTAAAACTGTCAATGGTAGAAGAGAACAATATCCTTAAAATTAATTAATAATCTACAAAATACTTAATATTATAACCACTAGTTGTGTCCACTAGTATCCTGTCACATCACAAGTCACTACTGTACAAACTTTTAGCTCGCGCAATCTTAACCAGCATGTGCCAGCATGTCAATTCTCGTACCTCGGTTAAGTTAACTTTTAGTTGTTATGTTTTTGCTATTGCAATTGTAATCTTTTGTGGTCGTGTTAAAGTTTTATTTAGAGTGTGACAATTTGACAACTAAAAGTTAACTTAACCGAATTTTAGGTACGAGAATTGACATGCCTGCAGCGTAAAGTTATTTGTCAGAGATGTTCCTGCATGTATAGAAACAAAAGACTACACCCGCTCCTTCCATTTAGCTCCAAATTGATTTGACGACCTCTATGGCGTAGTGGTTATATAACATGACTGCTACACAAAGGTCTCGGATTCGATTCCGCTCAATGCAAATCTTTGTGTGCATGAACATGATTGTTTGCATTGGTCTGTGTGTTTTCTATGTATAATAATGTATGTATTTACAAAAAAAAAGTATTTAAGTATTTTTATCCGTTGAATAGTGCCCATAGTACAAGCTTTGCTTAGTTTGGGACTAGATGGCGTTGTGTGAATGTGTGAAGAATATTTTTTTGTAAAAGACTTCCTTGCAGCTATCTGCTGCAACTTTAAGACTGTAATGTTAGTTTGTGCTTAACAGACAATCTGTCGAGGTGATGACCTCGCTATATTATGATGTAGCTTATACAAGAGACTGTCACTACGCCCACTAACTTTACGACTAGTTCAGTTAAGCTATTAGTATTATATTCATACTAATATTTTTATTTGAAAATGTTTTAAGGTGCTTACACTCATCGATAAACTGTAAAAAAGGGTTTTCTTCTGTGTTTCTCTATTACGTATCTATTCTTGTTGTCTATAACTTGTATTAATTTTTCCACGAAACCACGAAACAGAGCTAGGTTCAGAAGTCAATTTAAATTCATAGAACCTCACAACGCACACAACAGTTACAGCTTATGCGTAAAATATCACGGAATGATTCGGTGTCAAAACGGTGCTGTGCAAATAATTGTCACGGGTCTGCATGTTAATTAATTAGAGTCTGTTAATATCGTATTTTTAAAAGTCTTGACGACTGAGGGCTTAAACCCTCGATCCAAAATATAGAATATGTTATAAACATCTATTATTTTCTTATCTATGTTTGCCATCTTCATCTAAACAATTTCTTAACTGTTAAAATTTGTTTTAATGCCATATTTTTGAGGAAACATTTTTTTATAATTAAAATACTGTTGCAGCTTCTTTAGAACGCGAACAAATCTTTAAACTTCAGCAAGTCTGTAAATAAACCTCAGCTCACATCCGAATACACAACATTAGTTCCCTAGAATCGAATGAAAGGAATCGAATAATAATTTACTGTTCCGATCCCATGGCTGGGATTAATCGGAAAATAGTGTTCTAATAGTCGCTGTTGGTAAGCCGGGGATCGTTCCCTGAGGTTCGATGAACATATTTTTTTTTCTTCTAACTTAATAGTTTATTTCTTTGTATTTGTTTTATTGTTTAGGAAGTTTCTCGTTTCATTTAGTTAGAGGTTAAGGAAATTCATTACTGCGTTTAATTGTTTGGTTTTCTGTGTTGGTTTTTATCAATAGTTATGTCCCATTTATTTAGGTACTAGCTGCTGTGCCCGCGACTTCGTTCGCGTGGCGGATGTTACTTACTTCGCAATTCGATTTAATACTGAAAAATCGTTTTTAAAACCTTATAACGAACAGATATACCTACATTACAAACGAATTGTAAAATTAACGAACGAACCAAAACCTTTTCAAAGTAAATAAATAGTAAATAAAATATCTATGAAGACTGCGTCTAAACTTATACTGAAAGACATGAGCGAACGTCATTCTTTCAAGGAAAATCTTAACACCGCGATACTGAAAATGACGTCACAGGCACAATGCCATCTGTTGTCAAATTTGTAAGTTAAAATAAATGACATCGCTTATTTCATCATAACTGCAAGGACGCGCCTCCTCCCGTGACGGAGGAATACTTGGCCTACTAATACCACGCTGGCCAGTCGGATTGGTTGATAATATACGGATAGATTGGAAGATAATATTCACCGATAGTCCCTTAGTCGGTTTTACGCCACCCATGGGATGAGATGGGGAGGTGACATATTGTATTCTTACTCCGTCACCACACGGATACATGGCTGGCGTGCATGAGGTCGCGGGTTCGATTCCCATGGAGGACAATTGTGATACACAAACTATTGTCCTTAGTCTGGATGTTCTTTGTGTCCGTTAAATTGATATTTTTAAAGGCTAGTGTGGGATTTGTCTTTTGTAAAAAAAATGCTGAAATAAATTATTGTACCTCACACCTTTTTACCATCTAGCAAAAAATATTTGACTAAACTTAGACTCGACTATATTATTATCTATAGATAAACTGCGTGCAGTATTTTTGAATTACTTAATAAAATAAACACAAACACTTTGAATAATAATTTAATGTTTTGTGATTGTATTTCTTTATTTTATTGTCAGTTTTGTATTTTTTTATTGTTGACAAATAGCAATAATGTGTAAAATGATCTATATCTTGTGTGTTTATCAACCGATTTCTATAATTTTTTTTTTATGAATAAGATATTAAAGTGTACTTTTGAAATATGGGAGTTTGAAAAAGATATGTCTATGCAAATTACAATATATTTATGTATTTAATACACTTTGAAGAAAACCCTAACGATTAAACACGTTATTGTGGCTAATATATAAAAGATAGATATATACTATTCAGGACTTTTTTGTACATCTTTTGAAGACCATTATTTTTGTAATACATATTTTTGGCGTATGATCAACGTATGCGATGATAAGAGCTAGAACGCGCTTTTTGTCAACTGACTTGCTTCAAATTTTTCGTCACTGCTCAGCTCCTATGTGTCTTAGCGTTATGTTATACAGCCTATAACCTGTCCGGGAGTATGGACTACAATCGTACCAAGTTTGGTTAAAATGCCTTCAGTAGTTATTGACCCATGCGTGCACATACAGACAGACAGACAGACAGACAGACAGACAGACAGACAGACAGACAGACAAAAAATTTATTGATTGCATTTTTGGCATTAGTATCGATCACCATTCATCCTCCAATATTAATTTTGAACATATATTCAATGTACAGAATTGATCTCTCTACAGTTTTATTATAAGTATAGATGTGTATTGCACGATAGGGCCTTCATTAGGTAAGGATATATTACCCCACCAACACTATACGAAAGAATATATTCTATTATGGTACTTTTTTATATCATAGCATCTTATTATTATCCTACTTAAAAAACACGCCTGCTTAAGTGGTAAATGTACTAATACCAAGCGTGTTAGACGGATTCGTGTATGTCTAATAATTGAACAGTAAATCCATATTTAGGTACTTAACTAAAAAAATATTTTGGATCACACAAATAATGTTCTTCCTTAGGATTCGAACCATCTACCTCGCTTTCGACAGACGACGATCCTTTGTCACGGAGGCATTTACAAAAAATGTATGTTTGAAAATATTAGGGGCCTCGCTCACGGCGACTTTTTTTAGCGATGCAGTCACGCATTTACTAAAATCGCAAAAGCATTCGGTACCAACAAGCGTTAGTCGCGCAACTGCATCGCGACTTCACGATACAGAGATCAGAGATACCACTGCATCGCTACAAAAAGTCGCCGTGGGCGAGGGCCCTTAAACAGTATCCACTAACATAAAACATCTTAAAGCAGACAATATTTTGATTCACTAAAAACAAGTTTTGTTAAGAAAGTTGTTTCTTAAAGTACTCACTGTCTTTACATAATTGTTGAGAAGCAAAACTCTTAAGTCGTTTGAAAATATTTAGAGTTGTATAGAAGAGACCACATTTTTTTTTTGTAAAACCAGCTTGCACACCTTAATACTTTGAAATAATGCACAATTTCAAATAAAAATGTTTAACTTGATGTGTTGCTGTGTGTACATACATTCGTATTGTATGGATATTATGTAAATGTATGGATACAAATGAGTTAACTGTTTTAATGATTAGTGGTGTGTGATAAGTGGTGCCAAAGGTTTAGATGAAGCTTTACAGAAATTTCATAAAACAAATAATTAGTAAGTACTTAAAACTATAATTATATAAACCACTACCTGACCCGTGCCCACTTCGTTGGGCGGCGAAAAAAAACGCGTCCCTTTCTTAAACATATTTCATTACTGCTCCACTCCTATCAATCATAGCGTGATACTATATAGTTTATGACACTCCCCGATAAATGGACTATTCAACACAGAAAGAATATATATAATGATATAGGTATATAGTATAGATATAGTATAGATATAGTATAGATAAAATTTCACAAAGTGCAACTTGGAAGTATTTGAGTCTCACAACATTTTTTTAAATAAATCTTATTTGGTTTCTCTTTTATTATACAAGAAAGTTTAATTTAAACTACTATACCCTTTCCACTATATTTAACAACATTTGACAGGTTGACGTTAGTGACGTTCAGCAGTATCTCGAATGTAATGCCATTCGATTGTAAGCGATTTCGCGATTTTTCAAATTACTTTTTTTTACGCATTTGGATCCTAACATCAACTTACATTATCATTTTATTACTGTTTCTTTCTTTATCTATGTTAAGAGAATTAGCCTATAGCCTAAAATGATAAAATTATAGTTACCTTAGGTATTATTTAAAAATGTTTAACTTGATGTGTTGCTGTGTGTACATACATTCGTATTGTATGGATATTATGTAAATGTATGGATACAAATGAGTTAACTGTTTTAATGATTAGTGGTGTGTGATAAGTGGTGCCAAAGGTTTAGATGAAGCTTTACAGAAATTTCATAAAACAAATAATTAGTAAGTACTTAAAACTATAATTATATAAACCACTACCTGACCCGTGCCCACTTCGTTGGGCGGCGAAAAAAAACGCGTCCCTTTCTTAAACATATTTCATTACTGCTCCACTCCTATCAATCATAGCGTGATACTATATAGTTTATGACACTCCCCGATAAATGGACTATTCAACACAGAAAGAATATATATAATGATATAGGTATATAGTATAGATATTATTATAGTATAGATATAGTATAGATAAAATTTCACAAAGTGCAACTTGGAAGTATTTGAGTCTCACAACATTTTTTTAAATAAATCTTATTTGGTTTCTCTTTTATTATACAAGAAAGTTTAATTTAAACTACTATACCCTTTCCACTATATTTAACAACATTTGACAGGTTGACGTTAGTGACGTTCAGCAGTATCTCGAATGTAATGCCATTCGATTGTAAGCGATTTCGCGATTTTTCAAATTACTTTTTTTTACGCATTTGGATCCTAACATCAACTTACATTATCATTTTATTACTGTTTCTTTCTTTATCTATGTTAAGAGAATTAGCCTATAGCCTAAAATGATAAAATTATAGTTACCTTAGGTATTATTTAAAATATATAATTTAACGTGACGCATTCGCGGGTTATAGTTAATCTAAAGTATCATATTACATTTTATAAACGTATTATGAAGAGTTCAGGTTCATTCATAGCATTTATTTCTACCGATTATTTGTAATTTGTTTCATAATGGTGGTAATCGTTATAAGTGTCCATCACTAAGTAACCATGGTAACTGAAAAAAACATGGGTAGGTCCATGAAATACAATATTATTTGTTTGAAAAATAAGCAGAAGTATTACGAAACTTCCTGGACGTGAACTGTCAAAAAGATAAACTTACGCTGGAAGGGGTATAGCACCTTTCGTGCCCACCATGGTGGCAGACACTGGATAGCACAATTTTCAAATAAAAAACTTTCAAAACTATTAAATTAACTATTGTTAACTGGGTTCAATTGGCGTATAAACCAAAACCCGACTTTTCAGGAGAGCGAAAAACGATTTCAATTTTTTTTCATTCATAGCTTTTTTGTTTTTGAAGTTAGGTAGGTACATAAAAATAATTAAGAAGAAAGATTCTTAGAATTTGAAGATGACGAAGGCTACATTATCAAAACATATCTATTAGCTTAGAAGTTAGTATGGATTTAAAATTAGACTATTCTATTTCTGGTTTACCTATACCTACGCCCTATAAAAATAATGTAACAGACAATGTCCACCCCACTCTTCTGTTCAATTCAACATATTTCAAAAACAATCTTCATTCAAACCGAGAGCATTCCATTCTCATTCATTCTTTATTTTAATCAAGTTTTCACCTTGTTTCATCATATTCTATGACGTCACAACGCCTACTTTATACTGCATCTGGTATAAACCAGTAACATTAAGTAGGTAAGAATTTTATTGTTGAAAATCTATTTTTGATATATCGGTAAGATTAGTAAAAAATAAATATTCTTCACACATTTCCACAACGTCATCCAGTCCCAAACTAAGCTAAGCTTGTACTATGGGTACTAGACAACGGATAAACATACTTAAATACTTTTTTTTTTGTAAACACATACATATTATACATAAAAAACACTCAGACCAATGCAAACAATCATGTTCATGCACACAAATATTTGCATTGAGCGGGAATCGAACCCGAGACCTGTCTCTCTCTCTCTCTCTTATTAATAAATAACTTCACCGTGTTATCATCATAATATTAGTGCCAAAAGACGCTCAATGCTTGTAGGACATTAAGCCTTAAACTGATTTCCAGATTACTAAACATAGAATAAAGCATAAGCTCAGTTTCGACTGAATACTTTCCCCCACCATAACAGCCCATTAATGCCCCACTGCAGGGACGGGCCTCCTCCAGGGACGGAGGGATACTTGGCCTACTAATACCACGCTAGCCAAACGGATTGGAATAGGGTTTAATTTCAAGTTTTTTTTCTTTTTATTGAGTAAAGATAACATTCAAGGATAGTAAGTAACCTTAGCCAGTTTATATAAGTAATATATAAAATTTTTTTTAAAATTTCCCCCCGATCGGTGAAAACTGGGAATTTTGCCGCATCTTCCCCCGAATACAAAGCAAAAACTTGTCGACTTGCCCACTGAGGCAGTTTAGTCTCTCAGTCACAATTTACGACAGCAATAAATGAATAAGAACATAAAAAATCAAAATAACTAAATAGACTTATTAATAGCTAAGTAATGACGTATGCAATTTCCGTTGTTGCCAACATGAATGCTAAAGATGTGGGCGTCAAATTATTGAGTTCCTAATACACGTTAAGTTTCTACAATATGATTATGTGTGTGGCTTAGAACGCAAGGCATCATCATCATCATCATAACAGCCCATAAATGTCCCACTGCAGGGACGGGCCTCCTCCCGTGACGGGGGCATACTTGGCCTACTAATATCACGCTGGCCAGACGGATTAGTGTAATGGTATAATTTCAAGTTTTCCTTCTTTTCATTTCGTAAAGATAATATTTACATATAGTCGTTTAGTCGTTTTTTTACGACGCCCATGGGATGAGGTCCGTCACCACACGGAGGAACGCAAGGCATAAAGGATGTACCTAAATAGTAATAAAGATAGGGTACCAATAGGAAAAGGATTGGGATATTTGATTAAAAAGCGATAGGTAGGTAATTTAGTTCGTGTGGTGATGTATTACTAAATACTGTCTACAATATGAGAGCTTTGATACTTATAAAAATACGCAAATCGGCGGTGGTCGGTAGCAAATTTTTGTTGAGATTCTAACATGCATTTACCTCTTCCAGTTTTTCGAGTCGGTACAAATAATAAAAAGGTATCCTTACTATATAAGGACTTCGTGTGGTGACGGAGTAAGAATACAATATTATTATGTCACCACCCATCTCATCCCATGGGTGTCGTAAAAACCGACTAAGGGACTATCATCATAACGAAATAAAAAGAAGGAAAACTTGAAATTGAGCCCTGTACCAATCCGTCTGGCCAGCGTGGTAGCAGTAGACCAAAATTAAATATCCCTCCGACGCAGGAGGAGGCCCGTTCCTGTTATGATGATCCTTTCTATACATACAAATCATCCAAAATTAGACCTCTTATTTATACTTTATTGATATTTGTATTAACTTTTCAATATTAAATATTTAAATAGAGTTAATTTTAACTTGCATTTACTTGCTAGCGAATTACTGTTGATTAGAAGGCCACTAATAGCAATAGTATTGTATTACAGAGGGCGTTTGCCCACGCTTTAAAGTAATATGAATGGGCGATTCATCTATCAAATTATTACAAGCTTAATAATTATGTAAAGTAACACTAAACGTATATGAAGTAACCAGAATAATAGTTGCCTTGCATCCTGCATCTCACACAATAGGTAAGACAATTTGACAACTAATAGTTAAATTAACCAAATTTTTAACGATTTTAAGGAACGAGAATTGACATGCTGTTGTTAAGTATGTTTGCAGACTAACCCTCTTACTCATAAACGCCTCTTAAATATTAGTCAATTGATTAGCATAAATTCTTACGTTTTTGTTTGGCATAAGGTTGATTTTACTAATAAAAATGTCGCTAAACAGTGATTAAATTTAAGAGGCGTTTATGGGTAAGGGGGTAAGAATCGTAAAGATAAAGGGAGAATGGAGCTCTTTCGAAAGGTTGGTAAAAGGGGCAAGTGTCATTTATCAACATCATGGTTTTCAAATGACTTCAAAATAAGGAGAAGGAAGTTCTTTAAGAATTTAGTAATTTCATCAAAATCAGTATGAAATAATTATGATCATGAATGCATCTCTAACTTAAACACATTTTCCCGTTAAAATTACATAGTCAAAATTCTTACTAATAGAGGGAAACTTGACACTATACAGTTTGCAAAGGCATCTACGAAGAAGAAGAAGAAAGGCATCTAATCTCATAATAGACTTTTACCACAGTAAAACCAGTAGTCTATCTCGGCCGAATATTTATGATAAATGCCTACGGGCTGCGCGATACGTAAACATGCGACATACTTTCCCGCTCGTTACCGCGGCACAGTCGCGACTGTTTACTCCGCAAAGCCACCTCTATCGTGAGCGTGTAGGTATAACTCGCGTTTCGTCCGTTTCTATGAAGTCGAAATACTGTACCTATATTATTTGTACTATGCTTTTACGTTCAGAACACTCTCAAGTCAGATGAAAGTCAACCAAAGAAAGATAAGGTAATCCAGCAGAAAAAGTCCCTATAATTTTCCTGATACTTACGAAACCATCTAAAATAAATTATTGCATATTTCTCTTAGTATAGTAACGTATGCCTACAAAGTTGGTTTGATGAAATAAAAACGCGTGTTTGTCGTTCTTGAGAGGCTTTGAATACTTATTTAGGAATGTTCGATTGGTTGTTCTTGTTAAAGGACGACTTGAAGGCTACATGCTATAATTTGAAGTTTTAGTTTTAAAGGTGTATTTAAACATAGAGTCGCTTTCGTACGCGGCTGTATCCACAAGCCGATGCGCTGCTGTCTCGATGTTCGCCGCGTATGAATGCTCCTGGTGAGCACAAACATTCTTAGAATATTATATTGTACTGCTAATCAAATTAGTAAATAGTTTAAATTCTTTTGTAGTAGTTAGTTTACTAAGTACCTATCATTTAAAAGTCTGCCCCAGTAGTGGAACATATCCTGATATGTTTTTGAACTACGTATGTACCTACTAAAATAATTAATGGTTTTATTTCTTTGTTTCAGGTATTTATCAACAGTATTTTTAAAATGCTGCAAAATTGCTGTTGAAGTAAGAAGTGACTCGGCCATCTTTGAGCGTTACCATTACACTTACTGTCAGTTAAAGGCACCGGCTTATAAATTTGTGATTGAAGTGATTACTTTCTGACACCTAAGGCAATAATAGAAACTTCAATAATGTATAAAATTCTAACTAGACATTATCAAGTAAGTAACTATTGGTACTATACAAAAATATTATCTCGTCATACATAACTACAAAGCATTAAAAAATTGGAAAGTAAAGGTGCGCTCACAGAGCCGCCTACGAAATGCGTGGGGAAACTACAATGACAGCTAACGATAATGTATCCGCTTGTCACGGCTTATTGATAAGCGGAAGCGTGTTGGAATTCTTTGGATTTGTCACTGTAAGAAATAATAAAACCATATTTGCATCCTTTTGTACCTGTGGATATACACAGATTATGTTTCAATAGAGATGCTTTTTATTTAAAAAAAATTACAAGTTCATCACATGACTTGCCAAGCGGCTGAATATTTTGTTTTTAAAAACAATTATTGCTGGAGAATCGAATTCAGAAGCGAAAGTAACGGTCACAAAGTATTTGTTCGTAGACGTTGTAGATCTTATAAATATTTTATCTTGCATGGCATCTGCCACTTTGCCACCAAAGTATTTAGCTTGTTACTTATAAATATTGTAGAAGAGAAACTTGCCCTACTACTAGCATATTGGCCCAAGAGATTGGCATAGGGCTTTACGTCCAGTTTTCCTTCTTTTGTTTTGTACAAATAGTATTAGAGTAATTATTCTTACTCAGCTTTTATATACAATACTCAAGGGTTAAGATGAATACCGATCCTTTTTTCTCCGTCACCAGACAGAAAGTGGTAACACCGTTTTTAAGTAATAATAAATCGCTACGCTCTTGAACATAATACGCTCTTTACAAAACTAATACAAATACTGTACAATTTATTTAAATTAGATAAAAAAATAGTTTTTATTTTAGGAAACTGTATATCAGAGTCTCAAAACTAAATATTATTATGTGAATGTTTTTGCATATTTGAGTAGATAAGTTACAAGATTTATTTTACTTAACCGATTCTGATGAAAATATGGAACCAACTTTGAAGAAGCCAAGCAAGGGCAGGCAGTGGCTTAGCTATGATCTGCCTTTACTGACGTCCATAAGAGGTTACCGGAGGTTACCACTGGGACTACTGGGAGTGGCCTATGATTCAGATGGGCCGCTTACTAGTCAATAAAAGAAAACTGTATCTATGCCTTACCAGTCTAGCGCTTGGCTCTAGTGAACAAGGTCAAGATATTAATTCCCACGCAGTTCATTGATTTAGTAAATAGTATTAATAAAAAATATTTACATTGATATCTAATATGACGACCATATGGCGTACGTGGTAGTTAGTATTTCTATTAAGTCTTAGACTTTAATTCCATCTTTACATAATCGACAACCTCTGTGGCGTATACAAGTACAATTTTTTTTTTTTTAAATAAAAAATAATAAATCGTTTATTTCGTTAAGTACCAGAAGTTGTAAACAATATATTGAGCTCGGAGTCCTCTTTTAAGCAAACAATGCCTATATTAGAGGACCTCGCTCTTCCGTAGCCAGTAGATGTAACAACTTATAAAACGGTAAGTTACAACTATTAATATACATAATAATCTTAAATGATAGCATGATCTCTGCGTAGCATTCATGTTGTATAACATGTTATACAACATGAATGCTACGCAGAGATCATGCTACTCGGGTTCGATTCCCGCTCAATGCAAATCTTTGTGTGCATGAACATGATTGTTTGCATTGGTCTGGGTGTTTTTTATGTATAATGTGTGTGTAATTACAAAAAAAAAGTATTTAAGTATGTTTATACGTTGTCTAGTACCCATAGTACAAGCTCTGCTTAGTTTGGGACTAGATGGCGTTGTGTGAGAGGAATATTTGAGAATATTTATTTGACAGGAATTCGTAACATTTTCCAAATAAACATTGATACTCGTAGTAGGTATCTATATACTTTAGTCTAAATGAATATTGCAATTAGCGTATACTAATTTCGGTATCAAATAAGAGGTATTTTATTTAAACGAATATTTGTAGGTACAACTCAGACATACGATATCTCAAGTATAATAATCTTTAAGTTAAACGTTCGCCCACGCAATACTTTGCATACCGCAAACCTCATTCATGGAGGTACATACAAACATATACAGTATTTCGACTTCATAGAAACGGACGAAACGCGGGTTATACCTACACGCTCACGATAGAGGTGGCTTTGCGTAGTGAACAGCCGCGACTGTGCCGCAGTAACGAGCGGGAAAGTAGGTAAATGTAATTAAAAAGCTGGAGGTGGGCAGCCCTATCGCATGTTTACGTACCGCGCAGCCGTAGGCATTTAAAATAAATATTCGGCCTAGATAGACTAGTGGTTGTACTACCGCAAACCTCATTCATGGAGGTACATACAAATTTGTCTATCATTCTACTTTACATTTTGAAATCGGATAGTGAAGAAAATTATACGATTTTATGTTAGTTGACAAATCTTTATTTAAACTGTCTGGGTGGCGTAGTGGCTTCTTTATTTAGGTGCCATCTACAAGGTTTTGAGTTCAAATTCATAACAGCCCTTTAATGTCCCACTGCAGGGACAAGCCTCCTCCCGTGACAGATGGATACTTGGCCTTCTACTACGCTGGCCAGACGGATTGGTATAGGGTTTAATTTCAAGTTTCTATGCAAAGGTAATATTCACAGATAGTCCCTTGGTCGGTTTTTACGACACCCATGGGATGAGACCGGGTGACACACTGTATTCTTACTCCGTCACCACTCGGAGGATCGGAATTGATTACTAGTAAGAAAATTTGAAACCAAAATAATCAAAGTAATCAACTTTAATTAAACTTTTAAGGAAAAAGCTTAAATTAATTATAGCGATAAATTTTTAAATTAGTACATACTACCTATTAGGTACTTATGTTGTATCAAAGTTTAAAAAACATAAAATTAAAAATCTTTATCTGTGGCTGGAAACGGTTAAACAGTCAACAATGTTATCCCGCAATAAACCAAAGGAAGAAGTTCCGTGTGGTGAGGGAGTAAGAATACTATATTATGTCACTACCCCATCTCATCCCATGGGTGTCGTAAAACCCGACCAAGGGCCTATTCGTGAACATTATCTTTACGAAATAAAAAAAAGAAAAACTTAAAATTAAACCTAGGCCAGCGTGGTATTAGTAGGCCAAGTATTCTTCCGTCACGGGAGGAGGCCCATCCCTGTAGTGGGCCATTAATGGGCCGTTATGATGAAACCAAAGGAAACAAGTCAAATGCAAAACTCAATAACTAATCGACAAAATCAAACGATACATTCTTCAAATGATTCAATACAAAAAGAAACATTCAAGCTTTGTCTGGCTAACTTAAGTTTTTGTTAAGTACAACATACTTAAGTTAGAAAAAACTTAAGCTGGACAACATTCCTACTAAGGTTGCTCTTACAATGAGAAGTGAGCGCATACAAGCAACTTGATGAAACTGGGAACATGTATCGAAGATTAATGGGATACTTATATATACATAGTAACCCAAGTATCCCTCCGTCACGGGAGGAGACCCGTCCCTGCAGTGGGACATTAATGGGCTGTTTTGATGACGATTTTTCAATTGTACATTAATATCCATAGAAATTTTCCGTTTCCTTTATCAAATAGTCGATCCACTGCTTAAGAGGATTGCCCACTTTGCGTTTTCCGGTACGTGATCACCATAACAGTACTTTTGACCATTGGTTATTGGTTCTGCGTGCATTGTTAAATAATAGGTACTCATTACGGTTTTTCTCTATGTGGTGACGGAGTAAGAATACAGTGTGTTACCACCCCATCTCATCTCATGGGTGTCGTAAAAACCGACAAAGGGACTATCCGTGAACATTATCTTTACGAAATAAAAACAAGTAAAACTTGAAATTAAACCCTGTAACATCCGTTTGGCTAGCGTGGTATTAGTAGGACAAGTATTCCTCCGTTATGGGAGTAGGCCCGTCCCTGCAGTGGGACATTAGTGGGCTGTTATGATGATGATTACTGTTTTAAATGCACTTTTAGCTTTTCAGCGGATTTCTCATTAGCGCAGTCTGCTTTTATTATTATTTACGTTTCCATCGTTTTCTCCAAGTACAGTCTGAAAATCAAAAAGTATTGTATCGACAATGTCCAATTTTTTTCATCTAAAAATGATAAAATGAATTTAGTTCACCAACAATAAAGTTCCGATTTCGAAACGCAATTTTCTGTGCAACATAACAACTCTACAGGGTGCTTGTGATTTTGCTCTCTCTATAATATATAAAGTACAAAAGTCGATTTAGAATATGATTGGTCTAGTATAAAAATTGTTTTGATTCGTCAGCGGTTGTTCTGTGGTATTAATTACAATTTATACAATTTTTGACGACTTCGGTGGCGCGACGGTAGCGCAAGCGGCTGCCGTGCAAGAGGTTGTGGGTTCGATCCCCACGCAGGACAATAATTTGTGAGATCCACAATTATTGTCCTGGTCTGGGTGTTTTTTTTGTCCGTTAATTGATGTTTGTAAAAGGTCCCTGCGACACAGGGCCTGATCCCTAGTGCGGGAGTTTGATTGAAAAGAAATTTGATTGAAAGGATTTTTGAAACCTATTTTAATATAAGTTAGTCTTTAACATAAGGTCTCGTTTTCCTAAATCACGCAAAGGTGCTAAATTGTTTGGTCAACGAAAACGTCTGTAAATAGATTAATTTTGTTTATAAAACCTCAGCAATTGATTATATCAAGTCCGATGAAAAGTGCAATCACAGCCCAGATGGAGACAACGGGTGGTATTAAAAAAGGCTTATTATTTCTGAGCCGACTAACTTTGACTAAACCTATAGTCCAATGAAGTGGCTTTAGGTAATACAATTGATAACTTGATGAAGAATTCAAAATTAGTAATTAAACGAAGAATCGAAAATTAACGATTAAAGGAACAATCGGATAATGTCTCAGAGAGATTCCCACGTACCTTGATAGGTCATTGACATCCTGATGTATTGGCTTGCAATAGTTTTTGCAATCGATTCCAAGGATACTTTGGCTCCTACAGGCAACTAACGAGATAACTTTTGTTATTAAATGCCTATGTTTCATTTATTCTTTGAAATAGTTTCGTTAAGGTTTTTTAAATTACCTTTTTAATTAGTTGTCTCCTTATATTCTTTTGTAAAGACGGTCCTATCTGGAGGAGTAGGATGTGGAAGAGGAGGGTCCCTTGGCCTATTTATACACTGTCACGGCCTGCGAAAAACTCATGGTGTCTCGTGGCTTCTGACCTTCATGAGAGATAAATAAATAAATACTCCTCACACTTTCACACAACGCCATCTAGTCCCAAACTAAGCAGAGCTTGTACTATGGGTATAAGACAACTGATAAACGTACTTAAATACTTTCTTTTTGTAAATACATACATATTATACATAAAAAACACCCAGACCAATGCAAACAATCATGTTCATGCACACAAAGATTTGCATTGAGCGGGAATCGAACCCGAGACCTCTGCGTAGCAGTCATGTTCATCATCAATTAATGTTAAATAACCACTACGCCACAGAGCGTTTCTTGTTAACGTTTTCTTGGAGTTTTCAATATTTATTAAACTTAATAGAATGAAATTTGGTTTATGTAATGGCGCATATTTAAGCTAGGTAACTGTTGTGTTTAAAACACAGGAAAAAAAAAAGGATCAGGTAAGAAGTTACAATTAAACAAAGGGAAAATCCGCTGTTTTAAATTGGACCCATGTTCACAGGTTTATTATGAATACAAATAATTATAATTTTCATTTATTATGTTTTATTATACACATTTCATCAAAAAAATCGAAACAGTCTGCAAGTTTGTGTTTTGTAAGGATTATCTGAAAATTGTGTATATTTAGGAATATGTGTTATATATCATTTATTAGGGAATTTAATGAGGTTTTCAAATAATAATGTTAATGTTCTAAATTTAATTTAAATTTTCATTGATTTCGTATTTTGTTTAACAAGTCGTATTTGCCCTGTACGTAGTTTGACGGAAATTGATAAAATTATACACGTAAATGAACAAAAAAGCTAGATAACGTTTACAAAACACAAACTTGCAGACTGTTTCGATTTTTTTGATGAGAAGTGTATATGTTGTTAATAGCCTATATTTCCTAATTAACAAAAATAGTTTAAACAGTATACTTATGTTTGAAAAGAATATAGAGTCAAAAGACTGCGCAGAAATAAATGGCAATTTCATAGGTAAAGACCTATTTTAAGTAAGTAGGTATTAATCCGTCACCAAAAGATTTCGAAAACGTATAACCAATTTGAATATTCAAAAACGTGTTTATGTTAAATCCCTTTCCCACAATAAGTATGGAGGCTATGAGAATTGATATTATTACTACAAAACACTAACGGTTCTGCCTACACACGAATACAGACATTTAATTTACAACATTTTGATGCTATAAATCACTATTGAAGTTAACAAAAGTATCAAAATGATTTATGTTTACTTATGTTTTTGGAAATGTTATAAAAAGGTTTTATTTGTTTTGTTTTTACAATTTTTTTTAAAGACAACAGCTCATGTCATACAAGCCCTGTGTCGTGCGACTTTTACAGAAATATTTTAATTCTTCATAACACCCCATCAATCCCACTTATTTTTTTTTATGTAATAGAAGGCAAACGAGCCAGCAGGTCACCTGATGGTAAGTGATCACCGCTGTCCACTTCAGGGACGAGCCACCTCCCGTGACGGAGAGATATATGGCCTAAGTACTAATACCACGCTGGCCAAACGGATTGGTACAGGGTTTAATTTCATTAAGATCTTTTTATTTCGTTAAGATAATAGTCTCTTAGTCCATTTTTACGACACCCATGGGCTGAGATGGGGTAGTGACAATTGTATTCTTACTTCGTCACCAGACGGAGATTAAACAAATAATTGCTTATTATTACTATTATTGCGTGAGATTTGAACCCGCGACCTTAGTATGACATCCCCATACATGACCAAAGGAAATAAATTTACAATTAAGGCGATAGAAATACATTCTTCATTCATTTGCATTAGATTTGATTATTATACTATCTGATATCTCACAATACGGAATAATAAACTGATGGATCCCCAAGATATTAACTTAATTAAAGCCAGTAATAATAAGTTACTTATCAAATAATTAAACATTTTGTTCTCATGATTTAGAGATAGATTTTATATAAAAGAGTCCAATATCTTGACGTTCCCGTAAAGCTATTTTATTGATTTTTCAGTCTATGTCTCTACTACTGCAGGGACGGGCTTCCTCCAGTCACGGAGGGTTACTTGGCTTACTATTATCACGCTGGCCAGACGGATTGGTATAGGGTTTAATTTCAAGTTTTCCTTCTTTTTATTTCGTAAAGATAATATACTCGGATAGTCCCTTAGTCGGTTTTTACGACAACCATGGGATGAAATGGGGTGGTGACATATTGTATTCTTACTCCGTCACCACGCGGAGCTGCAGCAGGTCACCTGATGGTAAGTAATTACCACCGCCCATGGACACCCGCAACACCAGAAGAATCACAGATGCGTTGCCTACCTTAAAATGGTATTGCCAGCTTGTGTGGTCCTATGCCTCCCTCATCCAGCGATATCTCGCCGCGTCCTTACTAGGTCTCCCAGGCGCCCTGCGCTTTCTGGTACGCGGTCGCCATTTCAGAACCGTTCTGCCCTAATGGCTATCGATTTAGAAGAATAACATAATTATTAGAAAAGCTTTAAAAAGAATTATGCAATACTTATAAACAAAGTAATGTCATTATTTTTACCGTTAAATAGCCGCAAAATCTCTAATAGTATCAAAATTCTTTCTATAGTTACATAAAGGTATATTTCTTTAACCGTATTCGATTTCCTTACCGATAGACGGAAATTTGAGTATCGTAGAGGAACGCCCCAAAGACGTGGCTTCAACATAATCTTATCTAGCTTTACTTATGTACTTACCTTTCGTAAAAGTGGTTTTTAAGTTAACTTTACGATCGTTGAAGGGAAATCTCTCCTTGGAGCAATTATGGACTACGTATTTAAATGTTTATGTAGGTTGGTGTGTGATATTGGAGTTTTTTTGTTTATATAATTTATTTAGAAATTGTACTTTTTTATTATTTTTAGGGTTCCGTACCAGTTTTGAAAAAACGGAACCCTTATAGGATCACTTTGTTGTCCGTCTGTCCGTCTGTCCGTCTGTCTGTCAAGACCATTTATCTCAGAAACGCGTGAAGGTATCTAGCTGAAATTTTCACCAAATACTAAGGCTTGTTGCCTCTTAGTGCTGTAAAAAATTCAAAGTGCTAATCCAACGCAATCAAGAGATATAGCCGTTTTTGTTGCAAAATTTAGAGGGGTAAGGGCAAAAACCTACAGGGTACTTCCAGTCTACCTACAAACTTGAAATTTGGCATGGAGCAAGGTCTTGTAGTACATGTAATGGGAAAATTCCGAAAACCTTAAATTTTTACTACAATCACATTATATTTTGATTTCATAGAATTTTGGCGGGAAAGCTGAGTCACGTGACCTGTGACGTCATAGAATTTTGACAGCTGTCAAAGTGACAGCTGTCACTTTTGACAGATGGGACGTGACGTCATAGAATTTTTGACAGATGGGTCGTGACGTCACAGAATTTTGGCGGGAAAACATTTTGTGACAGTTGAGTCATGACGTCATTGAATTTTTGACAGATGAGTCGTGACGACACAGAATTTTTGACAGATGAGTTGTGACGTCATATTATTTTGGCGGGAAAATATTTTAGACACCAGTCACTTTGACAGCTATCACTTTTGACAGATGTGCGTGACGTCATAGAATTTTTGACAGATGAGTCGTGACGTCACAGAATTTTGGCGGGAAAATATATTTTGACAGATGAGTCGTGACGTCACAGAACTTTTGACAGATGAGTTGTGACGTCATATTATTTTGGCGGGAAAATATTTTAGACACCCGTCACTATGACAGCTGTCACTTTTGACAGATGTGCGTGACGTCATAGAATTTTTGACAGATGAGTCGTGAAGTTACAGAATTTTGGCGGAAAAATATATTATGACAGCTGAGTCGTGACGTCATTGAATTTTTGACACATGAGTCGTGACGTCACATAATTTTTGACAGATGAGTTGTGACGTCATAGTAATTTGGCGGGAAAATATTTTTTAACAGAGCTGAGTCGTGCCGTCATTGAATTTTGGCTACAGAATATCCTTAAATAACTTTTAGGTACAGCTTCATTAGAAATCTCTAAATTTATATGGGTTTCTCCACTATATTATGGCATGTGATTTACATAATAAACCTTCCTCGTAAATCACTCTATCTATTAAAAATAAAACCGGTCAAGTGCGAGTCTGACTCGCGCACCGAGGGTTCCGTACAAACCTATTTGCCAATTGGGATAACGTCAGGACTCGGCTGTTTAAATATTAATATTAATAAAATACTTATTTAAACAGCCGAGTCCTGACGTTATTCCAATTGGCAAATAGGTTTGTACGGTACCCTCGGTGCGCGAGTCAGACTCGCACTTGACCGGTTTTATTTTTTATAGTACAGTTTTCACAATTAAATACATTTTTAAATATAAAAATGAAAAACATTTAAAGATATATAAAAGGTAGACCCACCAAAATCGGGTACAAAGACTAAGCTAAGGGGGTTAGGGCTCCTGAGATAGGAACCTCCTCACAATACTTGCCGTGTCAAGCAGTACAGCCTTCTGCATCAGACCTATGATCCAACTGCCAAGCGCGAGTCTTCTCAGATGTTGATAGAGACTCTTTGGAATAAATCCATTTACCGAAATTACTATCCAAACAATGATCGCCGAATCAACATTTCACATAATATTGTATTTTTTTTTCATTATTATCATAATATGACGACCTCTGTGGCGTAGTGGTTATAATAACATGACTGCTACGCAGAGGTCTCGGGTCCGATTCCCGCTCAATGAAAATCTTTGTGTGCATGAACATGATTACATGGGCATTAATGGGCTGTTATGGTGAGGATTACCATTACATACTGCTATTAATATAATTTTCCTACACGTTATTTCTATCCCCTAACTTGTTACAGTTATAAAAATAAAATTACATTTTACATCACATAGTAATATCCGGCGCTTTGAAGTAGGTAACGAGACCGGTCCGTCCGAAGGCTTAGCTATAACGTTTTAATATGATATAATATGCGTTATAAAAACTTTTAATACGTAGCTTGGTATAGATGGATAACTATCGTAATTTGATTTTGTTTCATATAAAATTGGAATTTTACTTATTTGAAGTATTTTGATGATGATGTCTAGGAATTGTGAATATAGTTTTATTATAACAGGCTATTTGTGTCCCGTTGCAGGGATAAGCCTCCTCTAGATATCAAGGGAAACTTAATTTACAAAATACCTGTTGGTATATTGTTTTTTTGTGTTAATTTAAAAAAAACGTATGAAATGTCTGCGTGTGTTTTGTTTGCGTGAGATTTTATTTGTTTTTTAAAGTTCTTTTTCTTTTTATGATTAAATAGTAATATTTAAGGCACATAAACGCTGGAGATCATTGGCAATGGGCCGAAACACGTGGAGTTTAGGGAGAGAGCCCTTTACTCAGTCGTGGGATGATAAAGACACTAACTAAGACGATTTAATTTTTACTTTATGACAGACTGGTGACATTTTTTTGAGAAAAGAGACGTTTTGAGCCTGAGCCCTTTAATTCCTTATCATAATAAGCGTATTAAGAATACTTAACAAATTTCTGTACAAACATCACAAACTGATAATAATGTACGCTACCTGACAATATAATACTACTCTTCAATAATGGCATTTTTATTAATACATAGTATGTATGTACCTACCTATAAATATGGCAATAATACAGCTAACCTCAGAACGCGTCCTATATTACATGTACCTACTACCAGTACTAATTATAGACGTAATACTTTCTGTGTACGTAGTGTAATTTCTTTTAATACTTTGCCTTCACACTTGGAACTGGACCTATTTAATACAAGTGTTCAAAAAATGAGGGAAATTATTAGTAAGCAATATTTTTAAGGGTAGCTTAGTACTTAGTTTATTTTTTATTGGTTAAGATAATATTTTTTTTTTTGTTTGCATTGTTTTGTGTTTGCATGTTTGTTTTTAGTTTGGTTTGTTTCTTTTAAATCTTATTACTTGTACGCTAATTTGTTTTTTAATATGTGGAAGCTTGTAATTAGCAATAGACAACAACCATATTTATTAATGTTTAATAGTTTAATTAGACTGTAAGCTTTCTGTAAAATATATAAATAAATAAATAAATAAACAAACAAAGATATCGTAACTATAGTCGTTAACATCTGTTATGTTTATTGAACTACATTCATGTTTATTTGTGTAGATGAGATGAGATGAGATGTGCTTAGGTTCTTTGGTGCTTAATTTCAACTACATATAACACAAGTGTGTGTATGTTTGTTTGCGAGAGTGTTTCTTTTTAACGTACGAAATCAAGTATGAATTAATGTAAAAATCAATCAATTAATTCTTGATATCTCGACATATTTACCTCGTAACATCTTCACTCAGAACCCACCCTAATATTAAAGACTAGAAACGACACTACTTAGTTCATCCTAGTTTATGTTCAATGTGAAACAACTTTTATTACTTATGACTCGTAAAACCACAGATAATACGTATTTCATGTGATATTATTATGGCCTGTTTAACTTATGAAAAGGTTTTGCAGGTTATTTTGTACTCATAATTTTTTAATAACCACTCTTTTATTAAAAATAGGCCATTAATGCCCCACTACAGAGATGAACCTAAAACACGTCCCACGTTGGCTAACACCAGTTTACCTTTGTGGTGTAGTGGGTATACGTCACATCTACTCAGGGGTCTCTGGTTCGATTCACGCTTAATACAAAATTAAATCTTTGTGTGCATGATACACATTAATTTTTACATAGTTCTATAGTTCTGGTTATTTTATAGGTAGACTAGCTGACCCGTGCCGAAAAAAGCGCGTCCCTTTTTTAAACGAATTTCATTACTGCTCCACTCCTATAGGTCATAGCGTGATGCTATATAGCTTAAGACACTCCCAGATAAATGAACTATTCAACACAGAAATCATTTTTAAAATCGGTTCATTAGATCCAGAGATTACAACGTCACAAACACAAAAACTTTACTTCTTTATAATTTTAGTATAGATTTACCATGTAGGTATACCTGTTTGAAAATAAAATAGGTTTATCCCTTATCTAGTATTTACCCGTATAAGCTCGGTTTAGTTTGCAACTAGAAGGCTTTGGATGAATTTGTAAGAGATTAAAAATTTCGAATTGTCCATTGTTTTTTCAATAAATTAAAAAAACTTTGTTAAGTATAAATATTATGTATTAGTAATAATATTATTTTCTCCATGTTTAAATACGCTTACGGGAAAATAAACGAGAGAAATCCTTAACAAAACATCCATTATAATTCTAGGAAACGTTCTACTCATACAATAAGCTTCTTATAATATAAATCTAGAATACAGAAAGAAAAAGAATTATGTTCAGAAACTATTTATTCTGTTATGTTTACCTATACATAAACAAACATGTATAATACCTACTTCAAATAGAAAAATGTATTTATTATTAAGTTCATTACTTTTGTATTAGATGAAAAAATATGGCGCGTTTAAATATTACGCCCAAGAAAGACAGCAAGAAAAGACAGCAAGCCGTCGTCGTCACCGTGGGTGCTGGTGTCAGCGGGTCCCAAAAACTATGGGACAAGGCACTGTCTTTCCTGGGTAGGGAGAAGTTTATGGAACACGTAGGCCATATCTTTGACAACTAGAAAAATCCGAAAAGAAGAAATAGTCCAGAGACGCGGGTTCGATTCCCGCCTCGAGTATAAAATTTTTCCATTGTCTTTCTTCTTTTCGAACCTTATGTACTTAAAACTAGATAGGTACCAGCAAAACTATCAAAATGTTACTAAAACCCTATAACTCAAAACAAAATTTGATTCAATATCAATAAGTTATTTATTGAAATTGTAAATGTTAACTCATACTTCGTTTCATACATTTTAAGTTGAGAATATTGGTAAGACCGAAGCGTTGGACGCTGTGAGTTACGAGCGCCTGCAGAATTTGTTATAGCAACAACTCGCATGAGAGTTTAACTTGCGAAGTTGCTCTTTGATAGGTGTAGGGTGTTACTTTCATCGCAAAAGTTCGACATTGCAATTAATAAATTTTAGAGCACTACAATTTGTAATTTTGTAGTGTTTATTTTTAATTTGTTAGGTTTTAGTAAATTGTAATACAGTATTTATATAGTTACCTACATAGGTATGTAGGTAACTTACTTAGGTTTTTTTTTAAGTAGGTACTTATTTTATTATTTTTATTCCATAGACTTTTTGAATACGTACCTACATAGCTGTGAAGAATAATACCTAAGTAAAGTTAAATTATAATTTATTTGTTACGACATAAATCATAGGTCATAGGTACAATGAGGTTATTACATAGAAAAAAAATAGGTACGTTATTTTATAATATTTCTCTATAATGAAAATAAATAATAATATTAATTCTATCAGGTGTACAGTAAAATTTAATGCAATAAATAATTTTCTATGCAGTAACCACGTGTGGCGGTGATAAATCATTTAATACTACAACGTATGCACTGAACGCATTCAAAACAAAATATTGTACGATTTTAGTTTACAAATATAATTGAAATATGTTTTTAGTTGCGATTGGATTAATATTTAAGAGTAATTAATAATTAAATGGAATTAAAAGCTGATCTTAACCGTCCTACTGCAGGGATAGGCCCCTTTCCCCTACCACGTTTTTTTTAAAGTTTCTTATCTGTTTCTGCGTAAAGATATTTGTAAACATCTACCTTTGTTGGTGGATACCACGCTGGCCAGACGGATTGGTTTAGGGTTTAACTTCAAGTTTACCTTCTTTTTACTTCGTAAAGATAATATTCACGGATAGTCCTTTAGTCGGTTTTTACGACACCCATGGCATGAGATGGGGTGGTGAGTGGTGACATATTGTATTCTTACTCTATCATCACACGGAGAATTTATCATTTATGGTTACATAGTAATGCTAAACAATTTATTTATAATTTCTTAAACATAAATAAGCTAATTCGTGGAAGCCATAATGTGTAGGAGTTAGAATATTATGATGATGTAGGTAGTTACAGCCTACGCATTAGACATAAAACCTACATAGTTCTTTTCGACATCTCTGACATAAATACAGCTGTTTAAACTATGTAGGTACAGTTAGTTCTTTCGTAAAACTTTGTCAACCTCTGCGGTGTAATGGTTGTAAAACGTCATCGCTGGTAAGTCTCGGCTTCGTATTGTAAATCTAAGCTTACTGAAAGTATTTAACTGGTACTGCCATCTCGGGAAAAAAAATAAACTACATGGCAATTCTCGAAACATACAATTTAATTCAACTTAGTTTTAAAGTGATCCAAAAGTGGTATTTTTAACGTTTCTTAATGGAGAAAAGTCACTTTAAAAATTACAAGAATGGCGTTTTAATCTTAGTTACAGAACGATTAGGTACATTACTTTAAAAATAATATTTTAAATTATAAATACAAGAATACCTATTGTGTGCCAATTTGACAACTAAAAGATAACTTAACAGATTTTTTAACGATTTTAAGGTACGAGAATTGACAAGGTGATGTTCATCATCATTGCTTGCATTTGTTTTGGTGTTTTAAGTTAATAGTATGTAGGTATTTAAGTATGTAAGGCAAACCACTGGAGCTCTGTCGTTGTGTACATTATAAAAGCTTTGCTTAGTTTAGGACATGTAATGATGGATGGCGCGATTGTCCGGGTGGTGACGGAGTAAGAATACAATATGTCACCACCCCATCACATCCCATGGGTGTCCTAAAAACCGACTAAGCCACTAACCGTAAATATTATCTTTACGTAGTAAAAAAAAGGAAAACTTGAAATTATAAACCCTATACCAATCTGTCTGGCCAGCGTGTTATTAGTAGGCCAAGTATCTCTCCATTACGGAAGGAGGCCGTTCCTGCAGTGGGACATTAATGAGCTGTTATGATGATGATGAATTATGGCGCGGCGTAGTATGAAAATCGTTCGTGAAAGTTCTGCTCTTGTCTATGCAATTTTCTCTACGCCTCACTATCGTACGCTAACTCCTTAACTCTACAAACAAACAAAAAAAAACTGCATAGTATAGGTATGTACTGCTCGGATTTCATTACCTTATTATGATTTATTTTCCTTATCTGCTAACCATCTTATCTTTTAACCAGAGTTTTCGTTCGTTTTCCATAAACTTATTTGTACTAAGTATTATTGTTTGCCATAATCGTCCTAAAAAAGAGCACTCGTAACCAACGCGCATGTATGACTCGCTTAATGAATGTGGACGAGGCCCAATCTGTTTGCCAGGATCGTGACAAGTGGCGTTCTGTCGTCTCTGCCTACCCCGGACGGGATAAGGCATGAGTTTATGTATGTATGTATGTATAATCGTCCTCGCTCATAATATTTACTTCATATGGTTATAAATGAATGTTAATTAGATTTTAACTTCCAAGAAGCCTTAAAATACAAAGCTACGTATTGATATTCAGTCTGTACTGACCCTTACACGCACCTATACTGAATAATAAATAACATGGACCTTATTAAACATCATAATCACTACACAGTGTACCCAATCAACACTACCGCAAATAAGGCAAAATGGATAATATTGCGTGCGGTGCAACATACACTTGTGATAGGGATTACAACTGCAATTATCCCGGAATTAAATTCCGGAAAGATCAAACTTTTTCTTTATACTTATAACCCTGTAATACTTCTGCCATCTGTCCTTGCAGTGGGATATTGATAAGTGTTACGATCTTCTTCTCTCGAGTCGTAAGGCACACAATGCAGTACCAACGGTGGTCAAATGCAATCAGCCCAGAACTTGGCCAGGTGATTGCATTATCAGTGGCTTTTATGAGGTCTTTTTATGTGCAGCTTTCTGGGCACCTTGGACAGTTTTGTAGGTGTGCCATTGTTTGCTGGTCTTCACCGCATTCACAGCAGCTATCTGATGAATATATAAATAAGGGGTATGACAAATACCCCATTTTACCAGGTTTTGTTTGCAACGGCCTACCTGTGCCTACGAGTGTTACGATTGATCGTGGCATTTAAATCCACGTTTAACAATAAAATTTACGTATTCATACCATTCTCCGTGTGGTGACGGAGTAAGAATACAATATGTCACCACCCCATTTCATCCCATGGGCGTCGTAAAAACCGACTAAGGGACAATTCGTGAATACATATTATCTTTACGAAATAAAAAGAAGGATTAGGACTCGCGTGGTATTAGTAGGCCAAGTATCCCTCCGTCACGGGAGGAGGCCCGTCCCTGCAGTGGGACATTAATGGGCTGTTATGATTCATAGCAATATTTTCTAATCCATAGAGTAATTAAGGGCTACAAAACTATTTCGTTCCCGAATATGTTTTAACTGGATTAGGTTTTAGATTTATGCTTTATCACGTTTTGAATGTATGATCTCGTAAACATTTATAGTTAGAATCTAGTGTGAATCCATAATGTTTTTTAGTTTATTGTTATTTCATTACTTGTTTTTCAAATATGTAAAATATTATATACAAGCAAGTGTATGATTGTCACTAGAGTTTAACGGCACTCATGGGATGATATGGGTTGATGACACCATCATTTTAACGCGTCATTATATGGTAAATAGCTGTTACTTTAGCGTGTCACTTTTAAATTGTATTTATAATAGATGATTAACAAACTTCTTACAGATTATCCGTGTGGTGACGGAGTAAGAATACAATATGTCACCACCCCATCTCATCCTATGGATGTCGTAAAAACCGACTAAGGGAATAACCGTAACTTCTATCTTTACGAAATATTAAGAAGGAAAATACCAATCCGTCTGACCAGCGTGGTATTAGTAGGCCAAGTAACCCTCCGTCACGGGAGGAGGCCCGTCCCTGCAGTGGGACATTAATGGGCTGTTATGATTAACAAACTGGAGATTTGTGACACTGTATAACACACCGTAACACCAATAATACACATGTCTACGTGATTGACGACCTCTGTGGCGTAGTGCTTATATTATAACATGGCTGCTACGCAGAGGTCTCGGGTTCGATTCCCACTCAATGCAAATCTTTATCTGCATGTTTGCATTGGTCTGAGTGTTTTCTATGTATAGGTAATAATGTATAAATATATTTACAAAAAAAAAGTATTGAAGTATTAATATTCGTTGTTATGTTACCCATAACACAAGCAGGTTAAGTCTAACTTACTTTGGAAACAGATGGCACTGTGTACAGATGTCCGTGAATATTTATTTATGTCAATTTAAATCGTCGTATAAACCAAAAACTCATGTCATAAATATCCAATCTGATCTATATCCCAAAAATCCCGGGATATAATATAGTTTCACCACATCACTTAGGGCTCAAATAAATAAGCGAATTAATTAAAAACCTGTTTGCTGACAAAATACAGGACGCGGTGGTTATGGCCGTGTCGCTGCGAAAATTTGCATTAACGTCTCGTTCGCTTTATGGATAAGCGCGTAAAGGATTTTTGAGAGGTACAATTTTTACGTTAAGTGAATGCTGATTTTTGTTAATTGCGAATCAAAATGTGAATTTTTACTTTCGTTACGAGTCTGTGATTTTGTTTAATCCGTTTTTACGGTTGATAATAATACTTTAAATCTTAGTAACTTGGAGCTTTTTTTTATTACTTAAGTACTTAAAAGTAAAAATGAGCAAATGTGGCTTGGCTCGTGAACGTCAACAAATTCAAATCAAGTTGCTGCCTACTCTACACAATATTACTCAGACAATAAATAAATTAATAATCCTATGGATAATCTAAAAAGTAATACACTAAGATAGAAGAAAATAAATATAGCCCAAACCAGCACGTGAACTTCATTATTTTTCAGAGTGCACAAGAGTCATAACAATAAGCTATCCTAGCTTCTGGCTGTCTATCCAAAATCTAGAGTTTACTCTCCGTATTTCATTCGATAGAATCATTTAGAATGTCTAAAGAACAATGTCATTTTAGATTTTAGATAAACATTTTTATTTCATTAAGTTTTAGCATAAACCTATCAATATTTTTCTATTCTCGGAAAACCCTTAGGCATTAACACGATAAAACCAAGTCATCATAAAACACGTACTTAATGAATTTAATCGAATAATAGGTACGTATTACAGCCAAAGAGTTCGTGCGGTGACGGTGTAAGAACACAATATGTCACCACCCCATCTCATCGTAGAAACCGACTAAGGGACTATCCGAAATAAAAAGAAGATAACTTGAAATTAAACCCTATACCAATCCGTCTGGCCAGCGTGGTATTAGTAGGCCAAGGATCCCTCTGTCATGGGAGGAGGCCCGTCCCTGCAGTGGGACATAATTATTATGATACGAAGGAAGCGATCGATTTTCTAATATTCCTAATATATAGCAGACCATATTGTCAGTCAAAGCTCGACGCTAACTGACATAACTTGATTGTACTCAACCATTTGATGTGAGTTTCAGAAGAGGGGTCCTGTTTCATGCAACAGTCACTTACGTTTCATACAATAGTCGCTTATGTCTTGTTAATTTGGTATCTTGATTGAGTTGCTTGTTGTAAACGAGAAGTGGTGTTGTATGGCAATTGTGCAAGTGAAGTTGTGTTTGTATTGACATATTGTATTCTTACTCCGTCACCACACGGATTTACCTCATCATTTTTTATTTATTTTATTGTCATACACTAAAGCGTTAGTTACAAGTGTACGGCACACTATAACCCCTATTTAAAGGATTTCACCATGTTTTACATTACGATTTCACCGATTAGTTATTTCATTCTCTTCATTATTTTTTAATGTTTTTTTTACCTTTTGAGGTAAAAAAAACTAGATACACAAATTAAAATAAATAATCAAGCTCTTGAGACTAAAAAATATATTTCTATGTTGTACTTCTCTATTTTTTGTAATGTGGTTTTGTAAAGCGATTAACAAAATATAAATTAAATACAAATACAAATATAAAACTCGTTATTCATTTAATTTAATCGCTCGATTTAATTTGTTACTCAAATGAAAACATATTTTGTATTAATACTAAACTTTTGCATACGGTAATCCCTTATCAGCTTTGGCCACATATTTAATGACGTCACTAATTAATATTAAAAAAAAATATTTACCTGCTATCAAATATGAGATATACCTACAATGAAAATAATCTAATTTTTATCTAATTGCACTTTAGTTAGGCACAGTAGGGGTTGAAACTGAGCACCCTCCACCAGGCAGTTGAGTATTCTTGATATGTAAAAGTAAGGGTATTTTCTCGTGTAAAAAAAAACTCTCCGTGTGGTGACGGAGTAAGAATACAATATGTCACCACCCCATCTCATCCCATGGTTATCGTGTCACTCTTGTGATGAATTCATTGTTCTAAAATCCTTAGTAACTACAAACTCTGCTTTAGATTTTTTTTTTTTTTAGGTTTTTATTTCCAAAATACAAAACAACACAAATAACAAACAAATTAGCCGCACCACACAGACCTCACAGGGTCTATCTAGGATATATATATCTATATATTTGGATCTTCTGAATCCAAGTTACCAAATCAGAAGCACCTTAAAACAATCTTAATCCAAATTTTAAATTCTTTTCTTAGTTGTATTACTGCATAAACTACAAAACGACTCAGTATTAACTTTCATTATAATAAAATACATTATCAGATACTTTGTTTTTGTTCATGTCATAATTACAGATGACTTGTCATTAATTATCACTGTAGCATGACCAAATTGGGTATGTAGGACATTCATCCAATAAACTATTAATTACGTGCATGTTTGGTATTTGTCACGGATGTTAAACTTAAAGTTATTTCATTGATCAGCTGAAAAATACTGCTTTAAGTATATGGACTGAGAAAGAAAATGCCGCTGGCTTTTCTCTTGCAAGTGGTGTGGTAGTAATTGTTTAATTTGAAGGCCTATGTACAGCCTATGTAATTATGTGGACGTCAATAGGCTGATATCATAACAGCCTTTTAATGTCCCACTGCAGGGACAGGCCTCCTCCCGTGACGGAGGGATATTTGGCCTTAGGTAGCATTTAATTCTAGATAATAATTTTGTAGTTAATCTGCTTTTGAAGATCAAATATATTTTTTGAATTATACCTTGTGGAAGTACAGACATGACGAATTCAAATGCAAAATAATTCTAAAAATCGATACTATTTTATAATACGATTCACCTCGTTTCGATTCCAACGATATGTCGCATTACTCGAGATATCGAGTTAAGTGCCGGGAGAGCTGTGACGCAGACAGGGATCAAGTGTCAAATAAACGTCATCTCCGGTGCTTTATCTACATAATGTATTTGTCTCTTGTTGTGTCTTAAATGTGCTGAAAAGGTTAACTTTGAGTTGAGCAGTTGCTTAGTTAGTTGGGGAAAATTGAAAGCTTAGAATAGTTTAGTTTGTGCTGAGATTAGTTGTAGTCAACATGATTAGTTTGTGCTGTTTTAGTAAGGTATCTATTTTGATTTGTTAATTATTAGGTCAAACCATTTATTTATTTGGAAAACACTACGCCACAGAGACGACTTCTATGGCTTCTCGGGTTCGATTTCCGCTCAATGCAAATCTTTGTGTATAGTCGAAAACTAAATGGCTTTATCACCTCTAGAGTTAATGTTAGTTGCATGTCATAAAACTATTAGGTTCAATATCGCACAACAAAACATCAGCTAAATCATGACGCTACATTGACATATTAGTTCTCTTGTATTAGCAAATAGTCGTTAGATATTTATAAAAACAAATAGTAAAGTCAACGTTATTGACTGTTACTAGACCATATTTTCGATATAACGTTTTATTCTAATGAATTTCTCTCTTTTTTCCTTCTATGTCCATCCCTATCATTTCTTGCATGACGTCATTGGCGCATATTTCAATTTAAAGTTTTCGTAATTTTATAATATAAAACAAATTAGGGTAAACCACCTAATCGTTAGAAGTCCTACAATTGTTGGCACTTCAGAGGTAAAAGTGAGTAAAAAGAAAGAAAACACTATAGATTATTCAAGTTCAGTATGATTATTCAAGTTCAAATATTATTTATTAATATTTTTATCATATTTTATTTATTTCATGTGTCAACATAGCAACAATAAACTTATCAGAATCCTTTTATAGGCATTAGTGCCAATAATATTTATTTAATACTATTCAATCACAAAATAATGATTAAGTAAAAACAAAGATTAAAGTATTTTATCATTTTATGATATTTTAGTCTGACACGAAGTCCAATCTTAAGGTGACAACAATTGGGTGGCTTACCAGCCAATATTTAAATTCTACATTTTCAGTTTTTCTGAAATGACAAGCTTGTAATGTCACAAGTAACAAGTTGACTTTAGTTTTAAATTATTTAATGGTTTTTCACATACAAACTCTACAGTCTATTATAGTGATATTTATATTGTGTTAGTAGATATTATTATTTATTACGTTGAAGTGAAAGTTTAAATAAGATTGCACTTTTAATCTAAGCATAGTTTTGATTACGGTCAACCAATGACGTCAAGCTCACGCATAAACATCAAATAGTGATCTTAATGAATTTGAATTATGATAGAATTTTTTGTCAAAACTGATAAAACCATTTCGTTTTCGGGTATACATGAACATGATTGTTTGCATTAGTCTGAGTGTTTCTATGTATAATGTACGAGTATTTACAAAAAAAATGTATTTAAGTATGTTTATCCGTTGTCTACTACCCATAGTACAAGCTCTGCTTAGTTTGGGACTAGATGACGTTGTGTGAATGTGTGAGGATTATTTATTATTATTTATTACCATACTACTGATGAACTGATGAAAGTCAAAAGGTTTGTGTACAACCTACTCCAAGTTTTAAGGATAGCACTAAATAATTAGTAATTTTGTACCCCTAACTTATAAAAATAGACCACTGTGCGTTCTTTTAGGTGCATTTTTTCATTTTTTTGTTGATATTTGTTCAGTGTTTACCATCATTTTTATATACCCTACAAGGTCCCTATAGATATCGAACGAAATATTTTCATTCAAACACATGTCTCATTACAAAGGATTACCGTATACAGGGGTCTAAGCAAATGTGTTGCTGTGTTTACATTTTATACGTATTTTCTAACCGATATTTCATATCTGCACGTTTAATATTTGAGATTATGACAGTTTAGTGATGTACTTTAGTCGTGTATAAATCATCGATAGTTAAACAAACCGTGTGGTAAATATTTTATCATCATCATCATATTTCTATCATAATTTTTAAACTATCTTGTTTTATTATACAGGGTGTTTGGTACATCGTTTGCCAAATTGAAATAGCTGATAGAAGAGGTCATTACCCGTCTTTCCTCACTCACCTAGCCGGTTTTAACCTCAACATATTTTAGATATCGATGTTAAGCTATTTTTAAAAGAAAAACCCAAAATTTACCATGAAAACTTAAATTTAAAAAAAAAAATCCTCCGTGAGTCCTCATAATTATGTTTTGTTTTAAAGTTTAATACTAGGAGCATCAAATAAATTCAAAATAGCTCACCAAAAACGTCAACTTTTTGTTTATTGACTTATTATACCTATAGAGACAGGTAAAATTTTAAAGTTATAATCAACTTCACAGTACAATAAAAAAATAAATAAAAGAGAGAAAGTTCTTCCATTTTCTGAATAAATGCCTTACTTTATCCTCTTTCCATTGGTATACAACATGTTATAAAATAGTAAATAGTTTTTCTACAAAACATGTGTAATACAAAATTCGAAGTAAAGAAAACACTTTATCCTCTTTCCATTGGTATACAACATGTTATAAAATAGTAAATAGTTTTTCTACAAAACATGTGTAATACAAAATTCGAAGTAAAGAAAACACGTTTGATTCATAACATTTATCGTAATTATTGACGCTAAGTAAATGATGAATTTTTTTTTTCTTTTATTATATTAAAATTAACTCTAATGTGATAAGGTAGACCCACTGCAGTGACAAAAAAAGCTAAAGTAACTAGGTAAGTACGCTAGAATGAATTAATTATAGCAATTATAGCTAGTAAATTTACCTTTGCTTATTCATCAAACGTGTTTTCTTTACTTCGAATTATGTATTACACATGTTTTGTAGAAAAACTATTTACTATTTTATAACATGTTGTATACCAATGGAAAGAGGATAAAGTAAGGCATTTATTCAGAAAATGGAAGAACTTTTTCTCTTTTATTTATTTTTTTATTGTACTGTGAAGTTGATCATATCTTTAAAATTTTACCTGTCTCTATGGGTATAATAAGTCAATAAACAAAAAGTTGACGTTTTTGGTGAGCTATTTTGAATTTATTTGATGCTCCTAGTATTAAACTTTAAAACAAAACATAATTATGAGGACTCACGGAAGATTTAAAAAAAAAATTTAAGTGTTCATGGTAAATATTGGGTTTTTCTTTTAAAAATAGCTTAACATCGATATCTAAAATATGTTGAGGTTAAAACCGGCTAGGTGAGTGAGGAAAGACGGGTAATGACCTCTTCTATCAGCTACTTCAATTTGGCAAACGATGTACCAAACACCCTGTATAAATATTAGTCTAGTAAAATAAAGGTAAATACACAAATGCACGTTAATATCCCGTTTATATAATAATCGTCATCATTATGAAAGAAAGAATAGCTATTACACACCCCGATACTAGCCGGACATGGTATAATACAATTATTATGCCGTGGTAGCGGCTAACCTAGTCATAACAGCCCATTAATGTCCGGTCCTTATTTTTTGGGTTCATTAATACCAATCCGTCTTGCCAGCGTGGTATTAGTAGGCCAAGTATCCTTCAGTCACGGGAGGTGGCCCGTCTCTGCAGTGGGACAATAATGGGCTGTTATAATGACATAATACATAGTAATACCATAAACAATCACAGCGAGTTATTTTATAAACGCATCACAAAGTAACTCCGCGGTGCAATTAGCATTGTCGCCTACCGCTCGTTACCGCTGCGACGGAATCTATTTTGATCTATTCCTTCAACGACGTATACTGAAGGAAGTGATGCCTTTTATTTTAATAAATTGTTTATCGATAGTTTGGTGTAGTTTTAATTAACTATATTTATTTTATCTCCGTGTGGTGACGGAGTAAGAATACAACATGTCACCACACCATCTCAGTCCATGGGTGTCGTAAAAACCAACTAAAGGACTAAACGTAAATAATATCTTTACGAAATAAAAAGAAGGAAAACTTAACATTGCCTTGGACTGCAATAGGCTAGTTGATTGATTGATTGATAAAACTTTACCCGAGTCCAGTGCGGTATCACTAGGTCAATTTTCAGTGTATATTCAAGATAGGTTATCTCTGCAGTGATAAAATATTGTCTGCCACAATAGTTATACGTTCAAAATATCGATAAAACCAATCACCGTTACACAACATCCCTATAAGTAGAAAGCTTTCCATTCTGCAAATCGAAGCTCCGATTGAAATCAGGCGGGCGGTCGGTAAATAACGTCTTGCGAGCTAATACTTTCTCAAGAGATTGCTAATCTCAAGTCGCTCATCTTGACGAACCCTGAGACGTAAGGTGCTCATGTTTGCACTGAGTAAATGATCCCCTATGTCATTGATCCATGTTTCATCAATGATATTTGCTTTTGTTAAAACTGTTTGATTGAATGCGGTGAAGGATTTCAGGTCGACTGTGCTTTAAATACTTACGTTTTTTGACGTATATTTTTTGATAGAGTGCTGGTAATTCATGGACTATATTTATGGATTGATTTTTTTTTTAGGATTAATCGTTCATTATACCATTGTATCTCATCTTGTACACAATTTTAATTAGTTTTTAACATTCTGAAGGTTTCAAATAGATGATAAAATTTGTTGTTTTAGCGTAAGATTTGGTCTTGTAAAAATGTCTTTATATAAGTATTTATAGGAGTTTTTTTAATTATAGAATGCTGTTAATTCATATTGCTGTTAATACGAAAACGGTGTAAAGATAAGATAAATATAAAGACTTTACATTTTCCGTTTGCTTTTTTTATTGTAGGCATCATAACTTATGACATTTCATAATGCTTAATTATGAAATGTTGTGAAACGGCACCACACATTTCTCCGTGTGGTGACGGAGTAAGAATACAATATGTCACCACCCCATCTCATCCCATGGATGTCGTAAAAACCGACTAAGGGACTATTCGTGAATATTATATTCATCGAAAAAAAAGAAGGAAAACTTGAAATTAAATCCTATACCAATCCGTCTGGCTAGCGTGGTATTAGTAGGCCAAGTAACCCCCCGTCACAGGAGGAGGCCCGTCCTTGCAATTGGACATTAATGGGCTGTTATGATGATAATGCTTGATTTGATCTTGATGCCGTATTGGTATGATTTGATTGATTTTCTTTTGTGAAATAACTCATTTATAAAACGTTTGTTTGTTTACATAAGGATAAAGATTAAGCTATAATTGTTTAATTTCCATTTGCATTTCCATTTTACAATTTCCAGTAAGTTATTCTATATAACTTTATAGAGCGAACTCGTTATAATATTGTACTGAGTTTGTCAGAATTACACCAAGTTTAACTCAAAGGCGTATAATTTCACATGTTTGGAGCTTTGTGTTACTGCGGGCAGTCTGACTTGGGAGACTAGTGTTGGGAAATGTAGTATGAAGTAGGGGTAAGTAAATTTGTAATAATATTATAGGTCTTTACCTAGAAATTGCTGTTTTGAAAGAAGATTTTACCAGAAGTTAGATAATTATTTAACATGAAAGTATGAAATTTAGTATAAGTAATTATGCACATTTAAGCTAACTATTGTGTTAAAAACAAAGAAAAAAAAAGTATCAGGGAAGAAGTTACAATTAAACCAATGGGAAAATCCGCTGTTTTAAATTGAACCCATGTTCACAGGCTTATTAATAATGCAAATAATTATTATTTTTTTTAAATACCTTTTGTTAGATGTTGATAATATCGTATATTTCTTATATAACAAAAAAATTTTAAACAATATAATATGTTTTAAAAGGATATAGAGTCTAAAGATTGGGCAGAAATAAAACGGCAATTTCATAGGTAAAGACCTATTATTACTTAGAGATGGCAGGTTTTTTAGTCACCTGTCGCTGACATTTAACATAATATTTGTATTAAGTACAAAATGCGTAAAGGACTGTATGTATGATTGGTTGTTGTAGCAAATCAACCTGCTTGAATACCAAGAATCAAAAGCATACAAATTGTGTTAGTCGTTTACTTGTTTTGTTTGAAGATGTATTACTAATTAGTTTAGGTGTTAATATTAGTTGATTACGACTTTGGGGTAGTGTTCTCAGTGCTCTGAAATAGTTTCGAGTTTCATTCACAAAATATTCAAGCATGCATTTTTTTTAAAATACTGATTGTCTTTCAAATTTTACAGCAATAACTCTGAAACTATAATAAACATTTCAATCAAGACCAAGACAAGACATAACCATCTAAACTATCATCAAAATAAATCCCGCAATCCGGGAAACGTATTTCCAGCCAATATTCACAACACTACTGCCCTATTTCCGTTTATATTAACCTGAGAAGATCTGTAATACATCTCATCTGTCCTATCGATGATAGAATCCATAAATATCTGATGTAGTCAGGGAGGCTAGTAATAAATACTGACGCGTTTAATTATGATTGACGTTATCTAAGAATTCAATTTGTTCGCTGACAATGTTCATAAGTAGCTTTGAAACAAATGAATAAATAATTGTGTTCGATATTTCTTTGTTTTGTTTTTGTTGTGAAGTCTTAGTAATTAGTTGAGGTGTTACTGTTATTTTTGGTAATGACTTTGGCTTAATATTGTAACTGATATGAGAGATTTTAAGTTTAATTTTAGAAATATTTGTGCATTTCATAAAATACACATATTACCTATTTCAAAATTTGAAACTGTGTTTAACTCAAAAACATTTAATGTTTTTGAGTTAAAGTGAGAAAAAACTAAAATTGTATTTAGATCCACTTTTAGCTTGTAGGTTCTTTGTTCCGTTTGCATTTATAAATTTAACTATAACTACACTACAATTCACAATCAAGCATATGACACTAATCATTGTATCACAAAATGTATCTAGATACATAAATCTAAATCACAACTGTGTATCGGGTATAATATTTGCATGATTGCTCGCACTAATCAGTCGCTTCTGACATTATACGTGCATAACGCCACTCTAATAAATAGACACTAACTTGAATTTGAAATGCTACGCGATTTAGGTATCAAAATGTAATGAGCGGTTCTGATATTTAGGAGCTTTCTCTTTAATTATTAATATTAGCTTTTAATATGATTAACTTTACGAAATAAAAAGAAGGAAAACTTGAAATTAAACTCTATACCAATCCGTCCGGCCAGCGTGGTATTAATAGGCCAAGTATCCCTCCGTCACGGGAGGAGGCCCGTCCCTGCAGTGGGACATTAATGGGCTGTTATGATTGCGACCGTGGTGTGTTGCTTCTATCTATGACATCGCAAAATTGGAATCCTAAAACGGACAAGTATTATGCGAGTATGTGCGATTCAGAAATAATTGTCTTGATGGATGTGTGACAACCTCTGTGGCGGCGTAGTGGTTATATAACATAACTGCTACGCAGAGGTCTCGGGTTCGATTCCCACTCAATGCAAATCTTTGTGTGCATGAACATGATTGTTTGCATTGGTCTGGGTGTTTTCTATAGATGCATTTACAAAAAAAAAGTATTTAAGTATGTTTATTCGTTGTCTAGTACTCATAGTACAAGCTTTGCTTAGTTTGGTACTAGATGGCGTTGTGTGAATGTGTGATTAATATTTATGTTCTTGGTCGTCCGTTAAATGATATTTTCTAATGACCAGACACAATAACACGTCTTAGCTTTTTAATCATAAACGTTACAGTCTTAAATAATAATAGGTAGGTACTACTTAAAGTCTCACTAAATAAAGAAAGAAAGGAATACTACAAGCCTCTCATTTTGGTGGGTTTTTTTTGTATCCACAATTTACTTACAAAATAGACTTTTTGACTTGTTAAAGTAACATGATTTCTTGCATCTCTGAATCCAAATTACTTTCAAGATAATGTTGAGATTCCAAAAAATATGTCATTATGGATCAAAGCCGCGCTGGTGTAAGTCTGTCAAATAAGGGGTTGATCTCATTGAACAAAGGTTAAATTATAAAACAGCTTTCGCGTTTTGCGTGCACGAAGTCGCGGATTTTAATCCTAAGCAGAACAATTTGTTTGTACGATCCCCATCATCATCATCATAACAACCCATTTATGTCCCACTGCAGAGACGGGCCTCATGACGGAGGGATACTTGGCCTACTAATGACGGATTGGTATAAAGTTTAATTTTAAGTTTTCCTTCTTTTTATTTCGTAAAGATAATATTCACGGATAGTTCTTTAGTCGGTTTTTACGACACCCATGATGAGATGATGGGGTGGTGACATATTGTATTCTTACTCCGTCACCACACGGTCACGATCCGCGTAATATTGTACATTCTTCAGATGTACATAATTATCATTGTTAATAGCTCTTCTTCTGTAACTGATCAGAAACTGGCGCCCCGTCGTGCTGTCAGTGTGGCCAAGTTGTCATTTCGTACCACACACATTTTCAATAGAATATCGCTACCACATTTGGTCCTACGGATTCATAAATTAATTATATTAATTGATATGAAACCTATTTGAATCCTCCTGACCAACTTTTCTCTTAATTAATGACAGTGGCCTGTTATTCTAACGTTATAGTGATATCCCACAGTTATCAGGGTAGGCCTTTAGATGAAGAAATCAGGTTTCTATAAGGCATTTATGGCATCAATTAGTGAAATTGGAATGCCATGAGAATTTCTATTTGGTAATAACCCTATGACATACAAGTAAATCAGAGGTAAAAGGAGGGGAGATTGTGTCATTATCTTTTACCCTTCGAAGGGAACCCTTTCGGGAGATTACTCGCTTGATTTCTGTTACAACGTTCTTCTAATAATGTAAACAAAGATTTGGTTTAATATTTTTGTTGAAATGGATAAAGTTAATTAGAAATAAATTAGTTTTAAAGATAAGTGAAAGATTAACAAATATCATACAATACTCATAACATTTACTCAACGCCGTTTAGTCCCAAACTAGTCTGAGTCTGGATGTTCTTTGTGTCTATTAAATTGCGGTTTTAAACGCGCCTCTACGGACTATGCCATATTTAGTCCGGGAGTTGTATTTCAAAAGAAGAAAAAAACTGTTCTTGCTTCAGTTTAACATTTAAATAACTACACAAGAAACCACCCTTAAGAATATATTATCTGAAAAAAAAGTATAACACAAAACCGGCCAGTTGTTTAGTTAAATTAAATTCGTTGACTTACAAATTCTTAATTCAAATAATGACATTAAGGCGGGCCCACACTAAATGAATCGCGTGACCTTAGAATCGGCTTCGTCATTTCGTCGACGAGAAAGTTTTAGTCGAAAGATCTTGAATCGAGTCTTGTATTTGCATAAAAAGGACGCATTCAAACGACAAAACATTTGAGATCCCCCTTTTCATTAAAGTTTAAAATTGTTAGACGTTTTAATTGACAGAGGGCAAGATGTATTTTAATACGTATAAATTGTACAAACGTATTTTCTTAAGATCTTTTGATCAAATTAATTGTACATTTATTGATTAAATTGTAATCTTTCTTGTTTGAAGAACTGATTTAGACGACCTCTTTAATGTGATGGCTAAGTTCTACAGTGAAACTCCTTTCTTCAGGAAGACTTTTATCTATACTCAGGTTTTTATCTTCCTTTCCTCACTTGAAGTCTACCAGAAGGGCTATGTCAGACTCCTATAGATTAGTCTACGTCTTTTTATAGACTGATATCGTGTGACATAAGCCTAGAATTCGGCTTTTTCATTGCACAACTTGAGACTGGAGATAAAAAGAATACAGAATCATGTTTGACCTAAAAATGCTGGCTTAACGTCGCCAGGAATGACATGCGTGCCAATGGTCTGATAGCTAAGGATACTAAAGACCGTGCGAAGTTGGGTAGAAGAATTAGGAAAGCAGACCCCGGGCTCCATGGCTCTCGAGCTGCGGACGTAAACGGCAACTTGCCAAGATGAAGAATGAGACAGAATCTTGTTTGGATAAAGAATCATCATCAGCCCCTTAATGCCCCACTGCAGGGACGGGCCCATGACGGAGCAATACTTGGCCTACTAATACCACGCTGGCCAGACGGATTGGTATAGGGTTTAATTTCAAGTTTTCCTTCTTTTTCTTTCGTAAAGATAATATTCACGGATAGTCCCATAGTCGGTTTATACGACACCCATGGGATGAGATGGGGTAGTAACATGGCATTCTTACTCCGTCACCACACGGAGAGCGTCACCACACGGAGAAAAGGGCAAAGAATGATCTATACAATTTAAGACTATCAAATCCACACCATACTAATATAGTGTCTTTGATGTGCAATAGCGTGTGAATGTATCGCATGCGTTTGAATGAGTTAATCATGCATATTACGTAGATGGATAATGTAAGGAAATGTTCCTGTTACACCATGTATATACCAATACATGATTCAGTAATTAGTAGTTAACTTAGGAAATATAAGTAACATACAAATTTTCATCCCCTATCTTATCCCTTTAGGGATAGAATTTATCAAAATCCTTTCTTAGCGGGTGCTTACCTTATAACATTTACCTGCATGCCAAAATTCAGTCAGATCTCTCCAGTGGTTTGGGCTGTGCGTTGATGGATCACTATGTCAGTCAGTTGAGTTTTATAATATATTTAGAAGAAGATTTATTATTTAAAATCGAAATTGATTCATGTGTTTGGAAGCTACAATGACGCAGCCAAACACTTGCAGAGACATATCAAAATTACCCAACACCTAGTTTTCCAATCGATGGTTAAAAACTAATTATTTCTCGGAACTGCATCGGTATACTAGCTGTGTCGTCTTCTATTAATTTTCTAATATAAGCTTGGCGAACTTCAGCCTTTACTTGTACACGGTTTAATGCATCGAAGAGTACGTAGTGTGTGTCCCAGGAGGACTCTGTTCCACGGCACATAACAGTTGCATTACCTTGCAGCTAATAATGTAAATCTCATGAGGAATACAGGGAACAATGTGATTATTTTTTAACGACAACATTGCTTAGTTTTTATAGTTATAGTTTGGTATTTACTTTGGTTTAATAAAAACTTACAATTGAGTAAAATTATGTTGTTTATGTTCCCGACGACCTGGTTAGGACGGCGGGAAGCCGATGGATGAGGGAGGCACAAGACCGCGCAGAGTGGAAACTTTTGGAGGAGGCCTATGTCCAGCAGTGGACGTCCATAGGCTGATATGGATGGATGGATGGATGTTGACAACTATTGGTATTTTGACAGTTAAAATATTATAGTCAAAAAAGGGAATTACTACACCTAAAATAACGTTACCGCGAAAGCATGCAATCAGGAATAACGAATTCTGTATTTATCCTGTTTCCTGTAATTATCTATATCTATACTAATATTATAAAGAGGTAAAGTTTGTATGTTTGTGTGTTTGTGACGTTGTAGGGGGTAATCTGTGGATCTACTGAACCGATTTTAAAAATTCTTTCTGTGTTGGATAGTCCATTTATCGGCTATATAATATCACGCTATGACTAAAAGGAGTGAAGCAGTAATGAAATATGTTTAAAAAGGGGACGTGTTTTTTTCGCCGCCCAACGAAGTGGGCACAGGTCAGCTAGTCCTATATAAATCAGGTTAACCTTGATTCTGATATTTCTTATATTGCTTTGGGTGCAATCCCAAATTCTACCGCCAACTGAAAGTGCAATTCTTTTAGAATTTATCATTCTAAACATTCTATGCTTCACATGCATTTTACAAAATATGTACCCTTCTTAAGTTTTACGACCACTTCCACTAAACGAAAATATGAGTCATGAAAAGACAAACATTTTTGCATTTGCATTGTCTTTGAAAAATATGCACTTTTCATTGAATTTTGGATGAATAACGACTACTACCGATTTACCTCGATTACCCATCTACTAAATGGCCTCGCGACAATCATCATATCAGCCTATTAATGTCCTACTGCAGGGACGGGCCTCCTCCCGTGACGGAGGGATACTTGGCCTACTAATACCACGCTGGCCAAACGGATTGGTATAGGGTTTAATTTCAAGTTTTCCTTCTTTTTATTTCGTAAAGATAACATTCACGGATAATCCCTTAGTCGGTTTCTACGACACCCATGGGATGAGATGGGGTGGTGACATATTGTATTCTTACTCCGTCACCACACGGAGAGCGCCAATACTTAATTTTTATTTACAAGCTAGATGCTATCAAATCGCTCCTTACTGAAGTAATCCTTGTTGATGCTATCCAATGCAGGTTGCATTGGGAGTTTGAAGGGTTGGTAAAACAGATGTTGCATCTAGGGACTTAAAATTCTTATAGAAACTACGAAAAACTAACAAGGTAACAATACAGTACAGTCCACAATCAATCTTAGCAGTATCGAATAAGTTTTCGGAGCAGGACTCTCGAGGGACTGTTGCAAGTCTAGTGAATGTTTGTTCTATAGAGGTTCACTAAGGTGAGTAACCCTTAGTGAACCAAGACAACAAGAGTGAAACACCTTGCTAAGATATTTACTAACATTTCTGAGATATTCACTCTGGCGTTTGGAAGTTGCACTTGCTTGAAGTTCTTAATCAGTTAAACACTAAATCCTCAAAAACACAGGTAACCCATCTATGGACTGACCTCACTAACGTTGCTTAACCAACCGATTAGCGAGTTATTAGCCAATCCCTCCTCAATAAAGCTCCTGACCATGCTTTGGGACATCAAAGGGTGGGTAAAATACACCTTGTGTGCTGCATGTAGGGACTTCAAATTCTTATAGAAACTACGAAAAACTAACTGGGTAACAATACAGTACAGTCTACGATCAATCCTAGCAGTATCGAATAAGTTTCCGGAGCAGGACTCCCTAGGGACTGTTGCAAGTCTACTGAATGTTTGTTCTATAGAGGTTCACTAAGGGTTACTCAACAAGCGTGAAACACCTTGCTAAGATATTCACTAACATTTCTGAGATATTCACCCTGGCGTTTGGAAGTTCGACTTGTTAAGTTCTTAATCAAATAGACGGTAGATTAGATTTTATCACCAGAGTGTAACTGATATTTAGCGTAAGTAAACATTATGGGGTTATTCAAGATGAAGGAATAAGTTTTTTTGATATAATAGGAGGCAAACAAGCCAGGAGGTCACCTAATGGTAAGTGATGACCGCCGCCCATGGACACCTGCAACACCAGATGTACACCTGATCACAGATGCGTCGCCGACCTTTTAAAAGGGAGTGCAGGGCTGCCTGAGCTAAATTGCTCAGGATGGGATTCTCTAACACCATGGGTGCCGGTACCCCCCTGGGGTATATCCTTTTTTGAGCCGCTGCCATCATAGTAAAGGAAGGGGGGATGGGCTACCGTTAAGTATTGTAGGGTCTACTGGAAAAAAGTCTGATTTGCTTAAAACGTCCCTACTTTTTTGTTGACCCTTCCAATACAAGGACAAAATTAACTTGGACAAATACCTTACAGCGACGTTTGTAAGAATTCTTACAAGTCTTTCTATGTATAATATGTATGTATTTACAAAAAAAAAATATTTAAGTATGTTTATCCGTTGTTTAATACTCATAGTACAAGCTTTGCTTAGTTTGGGACTAGATGGCGTTGTGTGAATGTGTGACGATAATTTATTAATATTTATGTGTTTTTTATTTTTCAAAAAAGAAATAACACAATATTACTTATTAAATAACACGTCATTATAAATTATTAAACATGACCGTTACTACACGTGTAACTTACACCACGTGTACAATAACTTCGATACACAAACCACATATCAAACGTTCCGTCAGTAGCATTAAAGCAATCTACGGACTTCACACACTTTCATTGCATGAAACCTTAATGTTAAATTAGTGGTATAACCCAACAAAGTTCAAACGTAGCACTTACAACTATGTAAACAAGAGTTTAATTAATAACTAAATTTTGTATTTTGTTGACTGTTTTCTATTATTTAGGATAATTGAATAAAGATGGCGTGAGGTTGATGAATGAGAGAGACAGAGTTAGTAGAAACCTCTGGAGAAGGCCTACATCGAGCAGTAAACGTCTTTTGGCTTTTATAAAAAGCGCATTAGACCCTTAGTTTTAGGGATTTTTCGGTCGATTGTGCGTTGGTTGCATCTTAGCTTGCTATTACGTCCATAAATGAGAATCTGCCCTCAGTTATACATTATTAAAGGGTTGTCTAAGATGACAAGGCCGATAAATAAGGAAGCAACTGTATCGTGCGTAGTGGACACATCTAAAAAATATGTAATGTAAAAATCAAAATTGAATTCATCATTAGAGAACAGATAAACTTCCTCAATTTCTCCAACCATCAGTAAGTCTTTGTATACGTATCAAAACAGAGCAATAGCGAGTAAAATCACATTATGTACTGTAGAAGTAGTTGGACATTAGAAAGTTGAAACACAATTAAAGTGATAAGCTGGTGAGGTAGCGCAACTCTTTGTTAAATATTCTGTAGTAGTAGGGGTAATAGCTCGAATGCATTGACGACATTTTATGGTGGATACGGTGAAGACGACTCTTGCACTAGAGATTAAAAACAATGCATTTTTTTGGGTCCGCAACGATGATGTGAAATAGGTACATATTTGGTCGATGAACAATTTGCCGAATTAATTATATTCCGACCGTCCAACTTTATGTCAGTTGATCGTAAAAGCGAAAAGTTATTTGTCTAAGTATTTATGATTGACGAACGATTTGCCAAATGAACCTTTTACCAAACATCTGATGATCGATTGGTTTAAAATGCGAAAAACATTGATCCCGAATTCCCAAAGTACTATCATATTAATAACAATGCTGCTTACCAATCTTTCAGACTCACCTAACCAATTATTTTTTATTAAAATGTAGTGTAAATATTGTATTTATTTTTCCAGGTAAGTGTCAAAGACAAAAGAAGAATTGAAATGAAGAGTGAAGGTAGTAAATTTCAGTCATTGTTATATAAAAAACTTGAAACTCGGTATTTGAGTGTTTATGCTGTTATAGCAAAGAGGACGTCCTGGTGTACTGGTATGGGATTTTCCCGAGGTCTTATATTAACATTACTTTAACGAGCACACGTAATATTTAGCTAGACTCAAAATTTGATTAATCGTCTTTGTTTGAATAATGGTTCGATTCTGACTTTTCTGGCCTTTGAACGAAGATGGAGGAACCACTCAAGGTAGGGTTTAGTCGGTAAAAAAATCACATGATTCATCTGTGAACCTGGATCAATAATTGCCAACCTAGAATTCGAATTTACAATCTCGTGCACTTCGGCTGCATACTCCCTGACGTAGTTCAAGGACCATAAACCTCAAAATAATTTCAAAATTTTATAAGAAAATCGTAAGTGCACGATGATACTTATCCGTACTCCGGATGAGAACAAGTTATAGAACGGAACAACGCTCCAGGCATTTGTTTTTGGATATTTTAGTATGAACAAGAGAAGTTTTGCTGGTTATAGCTTTTGAACCTAAGGATTTATAGTTTACTACAGAACCTTTTATTAAAGGAGAAGTTTTATAAGGGATTTTGTAGGGTTAATTTGAGTCACCAATTTAGGGTTAAAGAGAGATTGTGTCTTTGGTTTCCAAATAAAAATGCATGATAAAATACATTTTTATTTGAAAACAATATTTTTATTTTATTTTAGGTATATATTTTTTTGAAGGTCCTAGACGTAAATAAAAGAGGCTCGTCATCAAAGGTGAAAAAGCTAGTTACATTTCGGTATTGGAAAAGGCTTGTCAATGTAGTTAGTTAATCAAAGGTTTTGTCCACCGTTTTTAAAATGTAATTTTCTAATTAAAAACCCATGCAATTTACAATTGTGATTGATGTACTTTTGAAAGCCGATGGATGGGGTAGGTACAGAACCGCACAAGGTGGGAATACTTGGATAAGGCCTATGTCCGGCAGTGGACGTCGATTGGATGATATGATGATGATGATGATGTACTCTTTAGCTACTAAACTAATTTTAATAAATAATCAAGGAGATCAACTTAAAATTGAAAGATGTTTAAACAAAAAAAAAGCTTTATTTAAATTACTCAAGAAATAATAAAGTTCTGTGGTACTATTTTAAAAAATACAACCAAATTAAGAAACGTTTTAATTTTTTTTAGGTCACTTAAAATTTTAAAAATATCATGATATAAATCAATAAGGATGTGTCGGTATAATGCTCTTTGTGCTCAACCGTGGAGCTGTCTCATCAAACATTAAATAGCTGCACGTTCAAATTAACTGCGCACTCAGATATCTAGTCTTGCTAATTAATACGTGCTAAGCATTCGTGTGCGGCTACGTTGTTACGTACGACACGATATTTGTTTAAAAATAATACAACAAATACGGCAAAAAGATAAACGGAAGAAAACATATTTTATGAGACCGAGGGCTGAACTCAAACCGGCTAAAACCACACGTCCTTTCCTTTTATCACGTGTCGGCGGCTCCATGTAAGTCTACGGAAGGATAACCTAAAGTACATCATCGCAATATACCTTAGCTATCTCGCTGTTGGGGTCGGGGACGGTTAAAACTTCTATTGAAGCATGCCAAACCTTTACATAAGTTGCTTAGCCATATAATTTCTCTATCAAATCACATCTGAAAATATTGTGCATTTACTACTGTCCAATATAACAATATAACTTCAGATAAAAAAATAACTACAAAAGTTTGTCCTAAATAAATATAATTTAACGCTTAGGTCACGGGACAATGGAAACAGATGCAACGTTGCAGCAATCGAGTTCACAGAGCCAATCATTAAATAAAATATGTTTATGTGCTAACATAAAAAATAATGCTGATTTTTTATATAGCTTATGGCATACAGAAAAAGCTCCAGTTGGCAACGGATATGATATTTTAGAATGCGAAAAGGAAAAAAATGGTACTCGAGCCGGGACTCGAACCCGCGTCTCTGGACTATACGCGTCCAGCGCCATGACCACCCGAGTATCCGTCTCGATAACCAAATTTAACCATTGCTTTATACGACGCCACTAGCGCCGCAACTTAAAACTCAACTGTACAACGCCATCTAGGCGCGACTGCCGTAAAATTTTAATGTAGCAATTGAAGAAATTATCGGTATCGGTTTTAAATTTTGTATTAAATTACATATAGGTTAAAATAAATTTTTCTCAATAAGTTAAATTTCGCATTCGAAAAAATAATGTCCGTTTTTGTTTATAGTGCAATTTATCTAATTGAAAAACCTTTAAAGTGTTCAGACTTCAGAGTGTGTTATACAAATACTTTATTCCCTTTTCTCAAGACTATGTTACCAACATTTTGCATTATTTATCCTATTTGCGAATTATAATTTTCTTTCTATAAGCGGCGCTAGTGAGCCACGTAAAGGGCCATAAGTTTTAATATTCTTGGTTTCCGTCATCGTCGTGTGCGTCTTTCCAAAATATGGTATTTTAAGTTTGTATTTTCTTTACCTACGTCTTGTTTACTCTACTGATTTCACTTATATAGAACAAAAACTAGGAGTATTTCCTTTCATACTGCATTCGACATAACATTCTTGTAAACAGAAAAGTTTACTAAAGAAAATACGGTAAACCACCAACTCCTGCATTGTGCAAGAATTCCTTGTTTTAGTCGAACTATTTGTTCTTTCGTTAACTATTTTAACTACCATATGAGTATAGCTAAATATACAATTCGTATGGATATTTGATTCATCATAACAGCCCATTAAAGTCCCACTGCAGGGACTGCCCTCCTCCCGTGACGGAGGTATACTTGTCCTACTAATACCACGCTGGCCAGACGGATTGGTATAGGGTTTCATTTCAACTTTTCCTTCTTTTCACTTCGTAAAGATAATATTTACGGTTAGTCCCTTAGTCGGTTTTTACGGCACCTATGGGATGAGATGGGGTGGTGACACACTATATTCTTACTTGTCACCACACGGAGAGTAAGTAAAGTAACTATTCATGTGTTCTATTTATGTTACTGTGAATAGGAAGAATAATGCCTACCTCAAATTATCCCTTATAACTTTTCCACGCCCACCACCAAATAAAATATAAAACTTATAAGACATTGGAACTTTAATGTCGCTTCTAAATAACAAAGCAGGTGAGAGTAAACTGTAGTGTTGTAGAAACTTGTACCAATAACAAACACTAAATTGAATGTTTCTAGCGGACGGTACAAGATGTGCTCAGGGGAGTACACTTCGACCGTACCTGTTTCAAGCGAGATAAATGTTGTATTAGTATGCTGTTGTGTTTACTTCAGTCAGTTGTTCATTACTTGGTTTTAATTTGTCATAGCAGCCTACCAATATGTAAACCTACCTTTATACAGTAACCAACCGCTCACAAGATAAAAAAATCTTGGCCTAGTACCACGAAATAAAGAAAGACAATGGAAAAAATTTGTACTCGAGGCGGGGCTCGAACCCGCGTCTCTGGACTGAATCCCAATCAAAACAATTCTTTCGCGGTATACAAGTCTTCTAAAGAAAACATGTTCAGTTAATTTTTATTTCCTTTTCTTTGTTGTTCTTTCATAACACCATAAAACATATAGAAAATCCTTTAATAGAAAATCTCTACTAAGTTTTTGTTCGTTGAAAAGGTTATTATAAATATCTCTAATTAGCAAATTCGATATCGAAGAACATTTACGCAGAATCCATAAATCTAGATTCTTGTAATCTCGCGGATTTTCATATTACATTCATTTTAAACATTTTGTATTCTTAGTATTCTACGATTATTTAATTTAAGGGCAAAAAAAACGCGTCCGTTTTTTTAACATATTTTTCATACTGCTCCACTTTTATTAGTAATAGCGTGATACTATTGGAAGTGGAGCAGTATGAAAAATATGACACTTCCCGATAAATAGACTATTCAACACAGGAATATTTTTTACAATAGGATCAGTAGATCCAGAGATTACCCCCTACAACGTCACAAACACACAAACTTTAGCTCTTTATAATATTAGTATAGAAAACAAGGTTACTATTATCTATGAATTTAACATAAAAAAGACGACCCTAGAGTCGTGCATCACGGGGTCTTTTACAAACATAATATTAAAAGCACACAAAATATTTCGAGACTGAATTCAATCATTTGACGACCTCTGTGGCGTATTGGTTATATAACATGACTGCTACGCAGATGTCTCGTGTTCGATTACCACTCAATGCAAATCTTTTTGTGCATGAACATGATTGTTTGCATTGGTCTGATTCTTTTCTATGTATGTATGTATTTACAAAAAAAAAGTATTTATGTATATTTATCCGTTGTCTAGTACCCATAGTAAAACCTTTGCTTAGTTTGGGACTAGGTGGCGATGTGTGAATGTGTGAGGATTATTTATTTATAATTTATTTATTTATTCATCTACAGATAGATTCAAAAAGTAACAATGTTAAAAACAGTTTCATTTCGATAAACGATTCCGATACGTATCCGGAACTGTATCTATTTCCTAAATGATACAGATACGGTTAGAGGAACACTGGCTGATCTCTTCAATGTTTTGTAACTACTTTGTAATAGAATAGAGGATATTACTAAGTTCAATTGTTATACATTCTCTTTTATTGTTGAATATATTTTTAGGAGTATTTTGTTTGTAAAGAGGTTTTGGTTCGTAGTATTTGGCGCTTAGTTGCCTGCTTCATCATAACAGCCCATTAATGTCCTACTGCAGGGACGGGCCTCCTCCCGTGACGGAGGGATATTTAGTCTACTAATACCACGCTGGCCAGACGGATTGGTATAGGGTTTATTTTCAAGTTTTCCTTCTTTTTATTTCGTAAAGATAATATTCACGGATAGTCGCTTAGTCGGTTTTTACGACACCCATGGGATGAGATGGGGTGGTGACATATTGTATTCTTACTCCGTCACCACACGGAAAATAGTAACCTGATTACCTCTAAGAAAATAAGGCGAGATGTATAGGTACATACGTAATGGCCGTAGTATTTTGTAAAAAATGTGTGACTACGCCTTGAGACGAACTCTTTTAAATACAATTACGCCCCCCTCCCCCCTGCAAGGTAGTGACTATCGTAAAAGTCGATAGAAAGATCGATAAAAAGCGCAATGAATTTAGTGGAACATCGTGGGTTTTAGTTGGAAGACCTTTTCCTTCTTTTAGGAATTCATTACAACTACCTTTAAGATGGCCTCAAACATGTTTTATTCCACACTAGCTTTTGCCCGCGGCTTCGCTTGCATTAAATTCGGGGTAGCACTGTTCCCCTTTCCAGGACACAGAAAAAAAAATTCAAAAAGGATTCTATGTTACTCTCCATCCCTTCAACTATCTCCACTTAAAAAATCACGTCAATTCGTCGATCCGTTTTGCCGTGTAAGAAAGACAAACAGACACATTTTCCCATTTATAATATGAATGAAAAAATAAAAGTGATTAACAGTTGGAAGTTTCAAATAAAAGCAAATATTTAGTTTATTAAAAGCAATATTTTATTTCTGACAATCAATTTCCATATTTTCATTCTACACTACTTACACAAATATTTTATATTTATTTTTTTAATCATAAAAACCGTATAATTATGATAATGATTTAATATACAGTTCTCTCGTCCCTACGAAGCTTACATCCAACAGTAGACGTACATTGGCGTACATTGGCTGATATGATGGGGTCTAGTTTATAATATCGACGATATTGCGATACAGCGGCCATCGATGTAGTGACTGTCGATATTATAAACTAGACCCGATATGATGATGATGATTATCGTAATCTTCGAAGATTTTATTCATGTTCTTCCAATACAGACATCATCAATGTAAAGAAAGACATTCCGGTCTTAATAAACTGTAAAAAGGTTTTATTAATAAACATAATATTACAAAAACAAAATCTAATTCTAAAAATCTAAATACCATGAATGACGACCTCGGTGGCGCGACGGTAGCGCAAGCGGCTGCCGTGCAAGAGGTTGTGGGTTCCACCCTCACGCAGGACAATAATTTGTGAGATCCACAAATTATTATCCTGGTTTGGGTGTTCTTTGTGTCCGTTAATTGATGTTTGTAAAAGGTCCCCGCGACACAGGGGCATGATCCCTAGTGCGGGAGTTGTCTTTAAAAAAAAAAACAAAAACCTAAATAGGTCATAGTGGCGGTCTAATAACGGTATGTTTACGAGGAAGCTTTTTAAATTCAACTAAGGACAATATGTGCCCAAAATTATTGCCTTGAGCCTCCTATGTATCGTTCATTCAGTGTCTGGAAAAGTCAAACATTTGTAGATTGCACAACCAACCTGTCTTTCGTATAAAACTTCGACCTCATGCACAGCAGCCAAATACACCACTGCTTTGCCACTTTAAGGCTATGTATAACTGTATAAAACAGGTATAATACCTTAATCTTAGCATTCCATGGATTTTCAGTGCGGGTGCCGGGTCCATCGCGTGACTGGGACTTTCGACCCAGATGTAGGTTTAAGGAGGCCCCCTTACAACGCGTTAGCGGTCACCTTCACTGCTTGCTATGTTCCGTCCTCTACCAATCCAAATTTGGTATGAACCTAACAATGCCGTTTTGGACATTCGTAATAGTAGAGAGCTTACTGAAGTTCTCGGCAGTCCTAGTTCTTTTAATAAGCTGTAGCGGGATTTAGCTGGAGTACCCCTCGCACCTACTTCCATGGTATATAGAGTAAACTTGTAGCCATTTCTGGTTATCTCATTTGTCAAGTCAAAGTATTTGTTTGTCCTAATTGCGTGGTCTTTAGGGATGTTAGTTTCCCACGGTACCGTGAGCCAAATAAGTCTCAATCAGTCATCTTAGTAAAGGAATGTATAATATTATTATTATTATTTAGACTTACCCAATTAAATGTAGGCAATGATAAAGTAATAGTTCCAAATATGTATATAGGCATTTTCTGACTAAGAGCCATGTTGAAAATAAGAATATTAGTTTTGTGAGTCTTGTTGTAAATGTACCATTTTTCTGTAACCACGGTTTCAAGAACTGCACACTGTTGAAAAAAAATAATGTAAGAATTGAGAAATAATTTGTTATTTAAAAAAAAAAAAACAAACGTTTTTCTTAACACAAGACATGTTTTTTTTTAAATATTGAAAGAAATTATACAATACAATTCTCTATTTGCGAAATATGGGTTTACTTAAGATCTTAAAATTTGATTATGTATCTAGGTTTTACCATACATCAGCCTTCCAGCATGCAAAGTAAATATTGGAATACAATTTATTAGTGATTAGTTGCATTACAAATGATTAGCATTATCATTAACAGTACATTAATTAAAATAAAAATGTCAAACTTTATAATTAAAATTATGAAAGAAGAAATAGGAAGCGTTCACCGTTTGCACACTAACATTAGAATAATAACTTATAATGTACTATCACAACTTATAAAGTACCATTTTAAGTACTAGAAATGGTTAAGTATAAAAAACAAACTTTGGGAAATTTAAAAAATTAAAAAAACAAACTTTGACAAATGAATAAAATGCTTAAACTAAAAATATATACTAACTAGCTGACCCGTGCCCACTTCGTTAGGCCGCGAGAAAAACGCGTCACTTTTTTAAACATATTTCATTACTTCTCCACTCCTATCAGTCATAGCGTGATACTATATAGCCTATGACACTCCTCGATAAATGGTTCAGTAGATCCATAGATTACCCCCTACAACGTCACACACACACAATCAGACAAACTCACAAACTTTAGGTACCTCTTTATAATATTAGTATAGATTAAAAATAATACACTTTTAGATAAAATAAATAATATTATGTAGCCGAACGATAGATTAATCAAATAAATAAATGATAGAAAATTCTTACTTCATTCTCAACTTGTTGCCCCAACAAGCAAAATATCAAGACTACTAACACAATACACAGCTCATGAACGTAATCTTTTGCCAGGCTTAATGCAAACTTGTTCTGAAAATACCAAATCTACTATATAAAAATAAGTCGGGTTTTCCTTCCTGACGCTATAACTCCAGAACGCACGAACCGATTTGCTCGGTTTTGCATTGGTTGGAAAGGTCTCGGGCTCCTTAAGGTTTGTAGCAAAGAAAATTCAGGAAAATTTTCAACAGAAAAGCGGAAAAATAATGCCCGTGCTAAGCCGGGACAGGCCGCTAGTCAATACATAAAAATATATTATCTGTTACCTGTTTTACAGAAAAACTAAGTACAAATTATAATTACAAACATAATATGCGTGAGATCTTAAAATTTTAAAGTAGCTCTAGAGTTTTCTAATGAACGAGAATCTTTGTCATATTAAGGTGTCTTAATCATAGGCATCTTATTTCATTTCGTTACCATTATTTTTCCTTTTTGATTCATATTTTGTCATGTACAAAAATTAAATTAGTATTTTGAATAGAAAAAGCCAAAAATGTAATAAAAAAAATAAAAAGTGACTAGACGATAACAAAAAGTTTAGGAAAAACAGTATGAAACTTACCGAAATAGCTATTTTAACTGAACAAACGCATACTAACATTATCGCTACTATTATTAGCGCTAAGTAAAATGGCCGACAGATAACGTTTAATCTGTTGCTGAAACTAAAATAAAAAAAGGCATTTCTAAACAATTATTTTGAAAAAGAAAAACCAAAAAAAAACTATAGCAGAATGTCTGTCTGTGTGGTGACGGAGTAAGAATACAATATGTCACCACCCCATCTCATCCCATGGGTGTCGTAAAACCAACTAATCTAATAACTTATGGACTAACCGTAAATATTGTCTTTACGAAGTAAAAAGAAGGAAAACTTAAAATTAAACCCTATACCAATGCGCCTGGCCAGCGTGGTTTTATATTAGTATGCCAAATATCCCTCCGTCACGGGAGGAGGCCCGTCCCTGCAGTGGGACATTAATGGGCTGTTATGATTATGAGGACTAATAGCAGAATGTACCTACATGTACCTAATTATAGTTTCCCTTTTTCATTGCTTAACATAGAATTTATCAGCGTGATCTTCCTAACAGAAATCTTTTTATTAATGTCATCAGCAAATCAAAAGTGCATCTGACTTTAGTGAAGATACCCTGATCATGCTTTTCGAAACTGGTTCCATAAGACCTAAATTTATATGAATTTCGGGAACGGTTAAACATAGGGAAGTACTCAATCATTTCTCGTTTTCCTGGATGCCAAGACTAGATCAGAAACTCTTCGGGCGACATCGTCATTGTTGACCAAGTCCCTTTATATAAAGATTAAAAAAAAAGAAACTCTTCCAAGCTGACTAGGATTCAAAACTGTCGGTGACATTAAGAGTTGTCTATGTCTTTTGACTAAATTAACTATATAATTTAGTAGTAGTTACATAATTTAACCTGCATGTCAATTCTCGTTCCTAAAATTCGGTTAAGTTAACTTTAGTTGTCAAATTGTCACACTCTAAATAAAAGTTTAACACGACCACAAAAGGTTACAATTGCAATAGCAAAAAAACAAGACCATTTGACAACTAAAAGTTAACTTAACCGAATTTTAGGAACGAGAATTGACATGCAGATGCGACAAGTCTTACATAATAATTAAAAATAACAATCTAACCTTTTTATTTTCGTGTAATGGTCAATGCATTGTGACAGTATGTCTGTACAATTGATTTGCCATCTCTCATTCTGTGTCACCGTTATCTCCAGTACTAGCTCATTTAAATTTAGTAGTATGTAACTTAATATTTTTAACTGCCGGATAACTTGACCTACTAATAATATTATTGTGACTTGAAATCCAGGGTAAGCTGAAAAGAGGAATTATTTATATCTGTCGCAGGGATATGAGGAAACCAGTGATTTCACGAAATCACTAGGGATATCATGAAATCCCGGTAAATGACGAAAATGCCGTTTCTACCAGAAAAGAAATGCTCATAATTTTGTTTGTAGGTTAAAAAACACACGTATTCCAACTTCTGTAGGTTAGGTTAGGTTAGAACTGTGACCATAACGCACGAGGCGAGCGAGCGAAGCGAGCGTGCCGCGGCAGCGGCCGCCGAAGTGCAAGGCGTTTCGACATTTACCGGGATTTCGTCATAACCCTAGGGATTTCGTGAAATCCCTGGTTTCCTCATTTCCCTGCGATATATCGATGTTTAAAATGTGTGTATTAACAACACAAATGAATGTGAATAATAATTTTTTGATAAATAAGCAAGTTTAATTGTAATTTGTAATTATATCTTTAAATTGTAATATTTGTGAAGAAAATAAATGTTTTGATTGATTGATCGAATAATAGCAGCTATGCTTAGTTTGGAACGTCACTTTTGGTAGCCTAAACAAATGTACAGTTTTACAGACTACAACTTGGAGCTCTGTAGCGTATGTATTACGTGAGTTTGCAATCATAATCATATAATGGTAAACTACAATAAAGTCATATATTCAAGAAAAATAGAAATAAAATACAAGGAACGGTAACTTACTAATGCAGCATACATTGGCGCAGTAAATGTTGAATATGATTGTGAAGAAATAAACAAGCTTGTTTTGTGTACTCCATGGAACCCACATTTTAAATGCTGTAATTAAATATTATTTATTTATTCATTGCGCAATGTACATATGTTATCATTATATCAGTTACAAAAATAACTAAAATATAATAACACATACATACATGACCCTGTAAGGGTGTTGCAGCTATTTTACACATATTATATTATATTTATTTAAAGGAGACGTTCCATTTGCCCATACATCTTGGGCCCACCTAAGAACATACATGAAACCTTGTGTGTTTTGAAGATAAATGACTACTCTATAGGCCTGTATAATTATTTTTACCATAAAACTTCAAGGATGTGAGATATGTGGTATTTAAAGTGAAATTATATCATACTCCAAATAGCTCAAAATACAATTTTCACATAACATGTTACCTAATTATTAATATTTAAATGTCTAAAATAAAACCTACATATAATCCATAATCAAAAGCGAATTAATATACAATAATAATCTGGAATAAATCACATCAAAACATTCACAATACGTAGTAGCAACACGAATCACAAAGTACATTGACACAAATGGGGTGACACTTGACAGATGAGAGATGTTAAGTGTGTTGCAATGATTTAAAAAAAATATTACATTCGATTTCTCATTAAAAGGAAGACAACGTAATTGTGTTACAATAGTAGGTAATGCGTACAAGTTCTATTTTTTAACGATTAAAATATAGTATATTAAAGATTCAAATATATTGTTTGTGATAATTATACTTTTATATGAATAAAATATATATTATCCCAGACATTAATTTTTACCACATCATATTATTTTATTTTCAAGGGTGGCAACATAAAAAATATCCGCCATTAATTCAACCAATGATTGAATTAAAATACTGTTCACAACCATTTAAAACTAAAATCTTTCCCCCAACTTCTACGGAGAAATGAAAAACACTAATTGATTTTCAAAATTATTTGTTTAATTTTAATTATTCAAAACATTCTGTAAGCTCTGGGCCCCAAATGGAACGTCTCCTTTATATTCTATTAATTACCTACTTACAATTGTTAGCCACATTAGAATTATATAATATAATGTTTCAAATTCTTTGTATTCATGTTACGTGTTTTTTGTTATCTTTTGGCTTACTAACAATCTCAAAAAAAAATAATATACAACTTACGTATAACACGAAAATTCTTGTCCTCAGTTGTTGACAATTGATAAACATAACCGCTGAGATGAAGAGCAACACATAAATTAGTAAGAAAATAATAACACTTCAGTAAAATTCTGGTATAAGCCAACAGTTTATTTTGGGAATCAGTAACAAGCTTTCTCAACTCCTGCCACTTCGGAGTATTCGGTGTTCTTCGAAACATGAAAGCGATTAAAGGCATGTCTAAAATCGTATCTTTAAAAGCCATTTCTTCCAGAAATTGCCGCAGATCATTACGAAATATTAAGCAGACTGCTACTGTGATCGTCATTATAGTACCGGTAGTCCAAATTGCAGCTCCTTCGATCCAAAGTAGAAAATCAGAGTAGCTTACAGCGAGAAAAATGGTGCAAAACATGAAACATAAAATGCCTATAGCGACGTTCATTATTTGAAATATTAGCCATGGTGTGCTGTTCCAGTTTTTCTTTGCGAAAATGGCGATTCCAACAAGAGATAGGATACGGTTAAAAGTTGGAAATGTTTCATCCATCTTGAAACGACTGTTAACAAAGAAAAATATGTCTAGACGGAAGTGATGCAGTCAAATGTAGTTGTTTAAATAGAGAATTAAGTACAGGCTGATAGAAAATGCAGTTAGCTTTTCAATATACTTAGCATTTATTTTTAGTTATTTTGCTGGGACTGATTTCATTGATTGTGGCGTTTTCCACTTGATGTGGAGATCTTAGAATGAACACAATTTTTGTTCTGGGTGTTATTAATGTAATACTTTTTATTAATCAATATTGATTAAATGAAATCTATTAGAATGGATTGGATAGATCGTGTTTTAAACGACATTTACTCTACGAAAATAAGTAGTTTACCTAAAATCTGTTAGGCTAGTATTATAAGCCAAGTTTCTCTTCGTTACTGAACTAAAGTTGTCCATGTGGTGACGGAGTAAGAATACAATATGTCACCACCCCATCTCATCCCATGGGTGTCATAAAAACCGACTAAGGGATTAACCGTAAATATTATCTTTACGAAGTAAAAAGAAGAAAAACTTGAAATTAAACCCTATACCAATCTGTCTGGCCAGCGTGGTATTAGTAGGCCAAGTATCCCTTCGTCACGGTAAGAGACCCGTCCCTGCAGTGGGACATTAATAAGCAGAAAGCGGTTTTTGGGATGGTAATGGGCCATCCTAATTTATAATAATAGTAAAACTTTTGGGTTGACCTGTACCTGTCACATCAATCAAAGGAATGACAAAGAGAATTTAAAAAATGTATTCTTTTAGATCAAAATTGTGACTTTTTTATAAATCAAAGACTTTTATGTTGTGAGCAAAATACTTACAATTATTTTCAAGTATTTGTCTACCATACTAACATTTTGTAATTCTAATAATTACTGAAATAAATACTCGTGAAAGCTTAAAGAAATCACAACTGGCCTTAAGAAAACTAAAAGAGAAAAATTGATGTTTCTGGGAAATAATAATATATTTATCTACAAATCTTTTAATTCTTAAAAATCTATAATCTCACATAAAGAGATAAAAAGTTCAGGTCAACATAAGATCATATGATTGACTGCATCGATGGGTGTGCGATAATGGAAGGCAGCTCCCGAGCCCAAATCATCCTAAACGTTAGCTAAGTCAATATTAATAAAATTCCCTGTAACACAAGGCATGATCGGCAATGCCTGTGTAGCGTCATCTATCGACTTACTCAAGCGAACTCCTACACTATCTCAGTTGCCCCCACAATCAACAGATGTCGCCACTACGTCCTGAATCGCGATATCAAGATTCGCACAGCGATTCCACATAATATACAACGTCCAACGAACAACCGTTGGGCTGTTGGACCGCCAGGCACGATCACCCTCGCCTGGTCGGAGGATCCTCCCCTTTCGTTGGAGGCGTGGTGTTGTAACATCACCGCGACCAACACACCTGTATATATAAGTCTTAAGAAAACAAATAATTTTAAAATGCAATACCTAAGTTATAATAAATCAAATAATACACCATTCTAAAGTAATAGAATTACGTAGGTACCTATATTTCCCCGATCTGTAACATTGCAAGCGAATACTCCATATTACTCGTAGCAAGCGCTATTCAGTCATCCAGGAAATTTAATATTTTATACCCTCGTTTCAAAATAAACATTTTTCACATTATACAAAATAAAACGAGAAACTGTTATTGTAATATTGAATCAATACTATGTGAAATAATATGAATAAAACTATTGTTTTTATAAAAACATGTAAAATTTTACATCTGATCCCATTATTATCTTTCTTTTTTGTTGTTAAAAATATAATTTGCGCACTAGAGGGTGGGTCCATGAGTCGCATACTTCCAGACTTGAGGCAATTATGAGTGGTTTGTACCAAATTGCTGCTGGTTTGCGCGGTTGTTAAGGTTTTGAATTCCCCATAACACAAGTATTAGTAAGGTACAAAATCTACTATTTATGAGCCTGGTGGTATTTTATGTTTGTTAGTGTTATTCAGTTTCAGTTTCTTTATTTTTCAACATAATGTTACAAAATAACAGCTTATTGAGTCAGCTTAAGGTCATGGCACATTGAACCGGCACCGCAACAGCACCGCTCCACACCAGCATTTAACTTGTTATTCAATTTAGAGCATTAAATCGTGTGTAGTATAATATATTTCATAATGTCAAAATGAAAAAGCCAACGGCGGGCAGTCAGCGCGCTTGCCGCTACCACACAACTCGACCCGCAGCCCGCGTGCTGCAAGCGAGCGGACCTTATGCGTACAGCGCGCCGACGGCATGCTCATTACGCGCCGACTCCGAGTCGTGCAAGTCCTAAGCGTGTTCAATCATAAATGTCTTAAAACAATATTGAGTTCGCGGTGACAGCAAGCTTACACGTCGCGGCCGGCGCGCGGTCTGCGAGCTTGCACCTTGCGGACAACGCGTAGTTAGCGCGCTGGCAGCTAGCCGTAGTCTAAATTCGAGGCGACGCCGTGCAGCAGCTGTGCTGTTGCGGTGCCGGTATAATGTGCCATGACCTCAGCTTAAAACTACTTAGTCTAAGTTTACATTTTAAAAGTTTTCCAAACTTTACCCCTAAAAAGACCCCTGGAACCCTAAAAAGACATGTGTAATATGTTCTTCTAATATGTACCTGTCATAAAAATATCAAGGGTTGTACTTAAAAGAACGACAATATGATTTATAAAAGTGTCATATTAAGAATGATCGCTGTTAATAATATGAGTGACACCTCTTTGAAGCCCGAAATTGTAAAACTGAGACACTTTTCTCTTTGATTTATTCTTGATTGACGTTGGTAATGTAATGCCATTTTTTTACAATTAATTTACACTTTAAACGTTTTATTATTTTCATATGTTACTCTGTCTATTATTTTAAAGGTTTTTTTTTAAATGTTTGGGTCCAGTTATAAACTTTGATCTCATTTATTGACTGCCTCGGCATGCAGTGCAATGGCGATCACACTTTAAAATCCTATATTTAATTAGACAATTTGTAAGATTCACAAATTGTAGTATTGAGCATTAAATTAATGTCCCTTGTTTATGTTTATTTAATATTTGTAAATGTCCCTGTAAAACTTTTGCGAAAATTAAGATTAAAAAATGAAATATTTTAATTTATCAGAGTTTACTTATACTTTATCAGAGTTATATATCGAAGGGATAAGAAATTGAATAAAACAATAATCTCTTCTAAAATTTATTAGTATACCATAACATTTATAACTTAACAAAAACACATCGTAGTTAAGAATAATCCTGAGGGAACTTGAACTCAGCGACTGGCCAAAAGATGGCCAAGAATCGAGCAGAATGACGTTCCCGCGTGTCGGAGGCTATGACACATTATTTTGGGTCGTTGAGCCGACGGCGTAAGTAAGTAATTAAGCACTTTTACCTAACTCTATTTTAATTTTTTTATTTTTAAACAGTTTGTTTATTTATCCAAGTTCTTCCAACACGGACATCATCAAAGTAAATACTGACATACTGGTTTTAATGAACTGAAAGTAAAAAAATAAGGCTTTATTTTGTAAAAACACGGTTATATGACTGCACTGATTGAACTTATTGGAAATGGTGAATACTGGCCAGAAATAAAGGCAAAGGAAGGTGGATCATAATATATAATTTCACTCTTTTACCACATTGACGTATTGGTAAAAAACTTTTTAAAAGGTTTTTTGTGTATGTTTGTTCGGGCGGAATCTCGCAAAAATCTTCTCTAAATCTTGAACACTGAGAAGATTTTTTTTGCATTTACATCTTAAATATTGAAAAAATTTTTTTTGCATAAGAAGAGGGACACATGTCCTACACCATTACTTAGATCCTTTAAGTGCAGTGATAAGAATCACTACGTACAGCGACGACCACAAAGGGAGAACCCCACCTTTTCAAAATATGCTCACCTTGTTCTTTGACAACAATAATGTACTTTTTTACACCACATTAGAGCCAATTTTTCAAATCACAAAATAAAAACATACATATTTATATTATGGTACTTACCCAATTAAACGTTGGCATCGACAGAGTGACAGTTCCAAATACGTATATAGGGATCCTATCACAAAGTGCTATGTGGAATAAACGAATATCACTTTTGAGAGTCTTGTTATACATGTACCATTTCTCGGTCACTACATTTTCTAGGACAGCACACTGTTGATAAATAATTTAGAAAACATTAATTTATTATAAAGCTACGTACTACTGGAGACGAGAGAGTAAGAGCATGGTGGCAATAGAAGCCACCGCGGTTTCATCGCATGACTGACGTAGAAGTCAACCAAGGAAATGTTATCTCTATAAAAACCACGGAAGAAAAATCAAGTGGAAGTGCTAAGTAGGCGTGGTACGCGTGTCACTAATATGCGATGGTACGCATAACTTGTCGCTGAGGTCATAGGTAAAACATAACGCGAATATAACCCTTATGAACAACACGTTAAAGTATATAATTGCCAGAATTGCGAAAATCGCCATCTATGGAATTTAACTCGAAAATTGAATTTAGATAACAAAACGTCATATAATTCTTTCAACGCTACAGCAAATTAACTTTTATTTATATTGCATGAAGGTTCACTCTCAGATGTAGGATCAGCTATACATATATGTCATTTTTTTGTTAGTAGTTTATTTGAGTGTTTATTTGTTTTTTGGCGACAGCGGTTCCCATAATGAATTAGTTGTATTGCATTTCCACTTGATTTTTTTTCCGTGATAAAACAAAAGAATAAAAACTGACACAGTACTAAATCGTCTACGTAGTGGGTATAAGTAGGCTTTGTTTTATTCCATCTTTGTAAAGACACTACCTTAAATCACACCTAAAAGTCATTGCTGACTAAATATATTAAACCATGGTGAAAAATATTGCATAAATATAAAGTGTGTTGTATCAAAATGTTTCGGGAACAAAACCACATCACAATGCGTGTAGACAAACATAAATCAATTTTTGAAATTTTTACTTTATAAACTTAGCTGTTACATACCTCATTGTCAATTTGCTGTCCTAATAAGCAGAAGATCAGCATTACTGAGACGAAAAGAATTTCATGAAAGAAATATTGCACTGCGTCCAATGATAGCTTATCCTAAAAACAAAGTTAGATTACACGTAAGATGTTTATCAATTCCCCTTAATTAAATGGAGGACCTAGAGGCGCTTCTTAAAGAAGTTACTACTCAATAGTGGAATATATAAACGAAAATGTGGGTAATTGACATAGGAATTTTTTTATTTGTTTTATGTATTGTCTCCGTGTGGTGACGGAGTAAGAATACAATATGTCACCACCCCATCTCATCCCATGGGTGTCGTAAAAACCGACTAAGGGATTATTCGTGAATATTATCTTAACGAAATAAAAAGAAGGAAAACTTGAAATTAAACCCTATACCAATCCGTTTGGCCAGCGTGGTATTAGTAGGCCAAGTATCCCTCCGTCACAGGAGGAGGCCCGTCCCTGCAGTGGGACATTAATGGGCTGTTATGATGATGAAGATGATTGTTTTATATAATTTTTGTCTCATGTTTATAGGTTGTAATTGACATTTAATTTAATTTAAATGTCGTTATTATTAGTATAATGTTAAGTTTTATACCATTAAAAAAAAATATTCTTGTGTAATTGTAGTTAATTGATTGTTTTGTTAAATTCTGTTTTAAATGTAAGTTATTTCAAACACAATGTAATATTGTTTATGAATTAAATAAATGAAAATGAAATGAAATTCTCTACCCCGGGAAGGGGGAGTGGTCTTTCAGACTTTTACTAAGTAAAACCCTCAGTGGTTCACGACGACAGATTTAAATTTAAAAAAACACAGTTTTAGTAAAACTCGGGACAGTTCTCCACAAAAGACTTCTGCAGTAGATGATTATAGAATAATTAAAAATAAAGGTCATTCAATAAAGTTAACAATTCTTACCGTTATAACAAGTTTAACTGACAAGGAACAAACCAGCAACAGGGCCACTAGTATTAGTGACAAATAGAACGGCTTACAGATAACGTTCAATCTGTTGCTAAAACTGAAAAAAAAAATTGAGATACTTAAATAAAATAAAGACGTGTGAGGGCTGCGTTTTCTAGTAAGGAGTCACCATTTATGCCTTAATAGCTATCAGTTCTTCGCGCTATTTGCCCTGCCTATCGCCACTTTAATCAGTCACCCTAGTTCTCCTTCAGATATTCTTATTTCTAATTCGATCACGCAAGGAAACTCACAACACGGCTCTCTCCGATGCCCGCTTGGTGACTAAAAGAATTCTAAGAAGGTGAGCGACAACATCACTGCTTCATAATGTCATCGCTGGCAACACTCACTTATCAAAGACCTATGTCTTCAGACGCTGTGGCAATGTGGAGTCCCGAGACTATGCTCGAGGTGCTTATACGAGGTCACCCTGTTGATCCTAGCCCACAGGACCGCAGAAATTGGGTGGGATAGTTATATTTTTACCAACTCACTTTCGCAGTATATTATCAAAATGAGCAAAATGCAAAGGTTGCTATGATGATCATAATAAAAATGGCATAACCTCCTGATCTTTACATATCGGTCCACACATTGTGATAAGACTTTTGCACCATATTGGGATCGTTCATTTTGATTAACCTGCTTCTCCAAAACCAAGTCACTTAAATACAGAAGTATATAACTTAGAATCCTTAACTGGCGAATCATTTGTCCAAGTAGCAATATTATCATTGTTTGAAAACCCGGATATGCTGAAAACAGTATAATATTTTAGAAACATAAACTTGAGACTAGGGCTAGAGTAACCTGTGACACGTGCGTAAAAAATACTCTGGGTTCCTAAAACATTTTTGAAAATCTAGGCATTTTAGCAGTTTAACATGTTTCTATTATTTCTTATGCTATCTTAAATAGAGTATATTAAGGTTACAATATTATGACGACTAATGATTAAATAATGATTCCCAAATATTTATTACCTACAATTTTTTCAGTAAATTTCGAGATAACTTTAATAGAACATGCATCGGTTATGAGGTCATTATGATCACTAACCAAATTATTATTGTTTTTTACTTAGTTTGTATTTCCTACACTTTCCTACATACAAAAGTCATTGTCCTACTTTGAAGGGAATCATAAAATCAAAAAATTGTGTCCTTGCCACCTCTACTTGTTACCACAATAGAAACTTTTTTGTAGGAATCGTTGGGCGTCACATCAAAATGCTACACATCAAAAAATAGTCTCCGTGTGGTGACGGAGTAAGAATACAATATGTCACCACCCCATCTCATCCCATGGGTGTCGTAGAAACCGATTAAGGGATTATTATCTTTACGAAATAAAAAGAAAGAAAACTTAAAATTAAACCCTATACCAATCCGTCTGGCCAGCGTGGTATTAGTAGGCCAAGTAGGCCTCCGTCATGGGAGGAGGCCCGTCCCTGCAGTGGGACTTTAATGGGCTGGTATGATGATGATGATCAAAAAATAGCTTGATAGTAATAAGTTTCCAAAAGTGATTCATGGAACTTGTATTAAAATGCGATGTTTATAAACTTTTTTGAAATGCTTAAGATAAAACTTGCCTACACAGCACAGATAGCCACTGTAAATATTGAAGAAAGACGTGAAAACGTAAACAACCATATTTTCTAAGCTCCAAGGAAACCACATCTCGAAATCTGAAACATTGATTCTAATATTTACATACATACTAAATGAAGCCATTTAAGCTACAGAAGTGCAAAAAAGATAGACCGTTTACCTTTACATTTATAATATTAATAACCAACTATTAATAAAAATTTCTAAAGTCCCATAACCATTAAATGACGTGGTTGATAAAATACAAATTTAATAATCACCTTATTAACAAAATTGGTCTTACTTATCCATAAAGTTAAAAGCAATCACATTTAAATAATTAACTTAGTGATTTCATATAAAAGATAAAAAAGACTTACAAACAATACGAAGAGATTCATCTTCTCTAGTTAACATCTGATAAATTGGATTGAGAATATATAACGTGGCACAAAAAGACGAAGTGATAAAATGCAACTTTAAAAAGATACGAGTATATTTCAACAATTTTTCTTGGGAATCAATCACTAGTTTCCTAAGGCCTATCAGTTTTGGAGTATTAGGTTTAACAGCAATCAGTTGGTTTACTAAGTCCATTTCCATTATTGCATCTCTAAAGGCCTCCTCTTTTAGAGAACTCCTCAAATCATTACGGAAAAAGAGAAATATGCCTTGCATTATAAACTGTATAAAGCCAGTAGTAAAAATAATAAGGCCATCAATTGCTAAGTGAACGTTAGAACGATTAACAATTATATATAAAGAGCTGAATGTGGGACTCAATGTACTTATTATACAGTTAATAACTTGTAGGATCAACCATGGCTTTGAGTTGAAATTTTTCTCAGAGAATATAGTGATTCCAGAGCCGGATAGAATACCGTCAAATATTTTTAGTGTTTCCTCCATCGTGTCGAAAACTTTTTTACTAATGTGTAAAAAATATTGCCTTTAACCACTTACCTTTGTACTATCCTACACAAAAGTTTAAAAGCCCGATTGAAAACTACTTTATATTTTTTTTTACTGAAAGAAATATAATTTTATTTTAACAAGGTTGCGGGCAAGTACAAATGTATTTCAATAATTTGTCAACTTGAGAACGTTCTTGGTGTAGAATGCTTAGATATTTTAAAACACTTTTGTACTCACCTATATCTGTTATAATTTAAAAGAGTTTATAATAATAAAACGATTTATGATCGTTTAATAAATTCTTTTTTATCAAGGCCTTAATCATTACTTGGTCGAAATATTTGTATTTGATTGAAGGTTGGCAAAATTTTATTACTGTAATTGTAGTTATAATTTATACTTTATGGTTCTTTTATCATTTCCATTTCTACAATTTAATTTAACTCGTATTAGATGTGTATATTTGGGTTAATAGAATTATATTTAGGTATTTAATCTGATTTAGGTTATTAAAATTAATTTAATCTCACAGTTAGAAGGTGTTTATCTAAAGAACAAATAAGAACCAGCATGTCCTCACTGGATTTCACGTAAAGACGGATTTAGATTTAAATAATTTCATGGTGCTTTAACTTAGTATGCAGGTGTAGCATTTGCACCAAAGCCTTTCCTTGACATGTTGGAAGTACGTGGGGTCTTCTAGGAGAGACTCCAACATTTTTCTTCTGATTAATTTTGTTGCAGGTTTTAGACTTTTTAAGCATTGTGAATCTTTGTGACACTATATCCTTTAAAAACTAAAGTAATTTTTAAATTGTTTATGAAATAGCTGACTTCTGAGGTAACATATGCTAAATCAATATAGGTTTAACAACAATCAGTTGATTTACTAAGTCCATTTCCATCATTGGATCTCTAAAGGCCACCTCTTTTAGAATACTTCTCAAATCATTACGGAAAAAGAGACATATTCCTTCTATTATCCACATTACAAGCCAAGTAGTGAATATAATAAAACCATCAATAACTAAGTGAATGTTAGAACGATTAACAATCATAAACAAAGAAGTGAATATGACACAAAATGTACTTATTATAAAACTAGCTGTGCCCGCGACTTCGTTCGCGTGGTGGATGTTACTTCGCAATTCGATTTAATACTGAAAAATCGTTTTTTAAACCTTATAACGAACGAATCAAAAACTTTTTAAAAACAGACCTATACAAAGACAGATCTATAAAGACTGCGTCAGAACTCATACTGACAGACATGAGCAAACCTCATTCTTTCGAGGAAAATCTTCACACCGCGATACTGAAAATGACGTCACAGGCACAATGCCATCTGTTGTAAAATTTGTAAGTTAAAATAAATGACATCGCTTATTTCATCATAACAACCCATTAATGTCCCACAGCAAGGACGGGCCTCCTCCCGTGACGGAGGGATACTTAGCCTACTAATACCACGCTGGCCAGTTGGATGGGTCAAGTTTTCCTTCATTTTTATTTCGTAAAGATAATATTCACCGATAGTCCCTTAGTCGGTTTTACGCCACCCATGGGATGAGATGGGGAGGTGACATATTTTATTCTTACGTTCGATTCCCGTGGAGGACAATTGTGATCCACAAACTATTGTCCTTAGTCTGGATGTTCTTTGTGTCCGTTAAATTGACATTTTTAAAGGCCCCCTTATGTACCATTATAGCAAAAAATATTTGATTAAACTTAGACTGGATTATATTATTATCTATAGATAAACTGCGTGCAGTATTTTTGAATTAGGTACTTAATAAAATAAACACAAACACATTGAACAATTAATTAATGTTTTGTGATTGTATTTCTATATTTTATTGTCAGTTTTGTATTTTTTCAAGTATGTTGACAAATAGCAATAATGTGTAAAATGATTTTTTAAAGAAAAAAAACGTGTTACTTATTATGTTGTCTGTTATATACCTATATATTATTTATTAAATAATTATATAAGTGTGTTATAATTGCAGTTATAATAAGATTGTGAGAAAAGGAATGTTATTTAAATCTATATTTATAAAACTCAAAGGTGACTGACATAGTGATCTATCAACGCACAGCCCAAGCCACTGGTGGGATCTGGCTGAAATTTGGCATGCAGGTAGATATTATGACGTAGGCATCCGCTAAGAAAGGAAAATGATGAATTCTACCCCCAAGGGGATAAAATAGGGGTATGAAAGTTTGTATGAAACTTTGTCAATATCAAACCGATAGGCCTGATACTTTGCATGCATATAGCTACTATGACGTTGACACCCCCTTAGGAAGGACTTTGATAAATTCTACCCCCAAGGGGAAAAATAGGTGATGAAAGTTTGTATGAAACTTTGTCAGTTTCAATCCGATCGAGCTGAGACTTTGCATGCATATAGCTACTATGACGTTGACACCTCCTTAGGAAGAACTTTGATAAATTCTACCCTCAAGGGGATAAAATAGGGGATGAAAGTTAGTACGAAACTTTGTCAGTTTCAATACGATCGAGCTGAGACTTCGCATGCATATAGCTACTATGACGGCACCCCCTTAGAAAGGACTTTCATAAATTCTACCCCCAAGGGTAAAAAATAGGGGATTAAAGTTAGTATGCATGTTTTATGTTGCTTGCTCGCGAGTAATTTCTCTCAATAGCGTAATAGTTTTAGCGCCTAATGACAGATTAATTATTAAGAATATGTGTACAAAGAAGTTTTGTAGGCCCCTTATTTCTACACACGCTAAACAAAAAATAAGCCTAATTAATCATAATACTTCTGAACGCGATCGATGCCGCGGGCAACAGCTAGTTCAATTTATATGATTAAGTAGGTATATAGTTTAACTTTAAAAATTGATGTTTGTACGCCAGTATTGGCAAAACAGGGAAAGACTATTTATTTTTGTAACATGTTTTGTACCTGTGATTAACAAATAAAGGTTATTAGTATTTGTATTTATTTATATTTAAAAATACAGCACGCAGTTTACCTCTTGATGTAGTCCAGTCTAAGTTCGAAAGATGGCGCTGTTTAATATTAATTAATTAAATTCAAATATCTTTTAATAGACGGAACCGATTGCAATGAAACAAAAACTAAATGTAACTTCAAGTTACGCTCAATCGTTGTGTATAAAAATCATCTACGAAATTTTAATTCATTATACATTGAAATAAAACCATTTTTAATGACCCTTGATTTGTATTGGACTGTTCTAATAAAGAGATCAAGCGATATCTCGAGTAATACTTATCCGATTTTGATGAAACATACCTCAGTTTAGGCCCAATAAAAAAGGCTACAATACAATGTATTGGTCTTAAGATTATATTAATTCGTTTTAAAGATGTGCGGTAACAAACAGACAGACATTAATTCAAAAAATTATGGTTTCGTGCTTTTTGACTTTTTTCTAGATTTTGTAGATAATTTTTATCTGAATTTTCGAAAAGAACAGACATTTCGACCTCTACAGTTTTATTATAGTAAAGATTAAAAACTTGTAGGATCAACCATGCCTTTGAATTAAAATTTTGTTTAGAGATTATGTTATTCCAGAGACGGACAGAATAAGGTCAAATGTTTTAAGAGTTTCCTCCATGGTGTCAAAAAGTTTTGTAAGAAATGTGTAAAAAATATTATCTGAAACCACTTTACCTTAGTAGGTACAATCAGAGACAGAAGATTACAAACATCAAAAACAACTTTATGAATACCTCGAAAGAAATGATTTCATTTCAATAAGGTTGCGGGCTAATACTTAGTGTATTTCAATTAACTATCAAGTTATAAATTGAAGGGTGCAATGTGCAAACTTAAAACATTGAGTAGTTCGCAAAATTTCTTAAGTAACAGTTACTGCGATCTATAGGTTTAAAAAAACAAGTTTACGTTAATGTGAAGGCAGGGAATATTACATCTTAAGATTAAACATTAATGATTTCGTCAACATAAGAGTATTTTATGTTGTTAAATTGTGGTATAGTTTTAATTATTTTTTCTATCCTAGAGTGTTGTAAAAACTAATTATAGGACTACTAATAAGAAATTAAAAATTAAAAAAAGGAACTTAAAGGAAACGGTTTTTTTTGTATATAAAAAATAAAATGAAATAAAATAAAAAAATAGACTGTCTGCACATATCAAAACTCCCTTTAGAGGGAATACTCTGAAATAGGACAATCAAAACATGACTCTAGTGATAACCTAAAATCTCACAACAGCGATTGTCTAATGAATATACACTAATAAGGCAACCAAGACCTCTCGAAATAACGCAGTTTTTGCTGGCTATTGCTTGTAGATCTAAAATAATGAGGTAGTTAAAGAGAAACAATACACAATATATATGACACAAGAAATATTTATTACTGTTCACAATTATAATTAACACAGTCATCTCTTAAAGCAGTATTTCATCACGCAGGTGGCTCAAGCTCACCTAAAAGCATAGCCCAAGATAAAAACCACACTTTACACATCACATGTGCATAGCAGCCAACAGGTGACTGTGCCCTCTGCTTAATAAGCAAGAGCAGCTTTAGTGTGTATTATGCACTCTATCTAAAGATGCCATTTTTATAAAATATAAAAGTATATAAAAATCATGCATTTATCTAATAAAATCTGAAACAATAACAATGTTGTTTGTCAGTGTCAAACTGATTGTAACTGTACTACAGAGTATCTGCTATTGGCTGTTATTTACGTTTCGTTCTACGATTATTTTTAAACTATGGTGCTTGATAATTTGTATTAACCATTAAAATAAACCTAAGAACGCTCCAAAACAAGCATTTTTGGGTGTAATCCTTTTTTACCATTATTTCATTATTCCCTCTTCGTTTACGTATAACTTGTGCTCGGTTAACTATATTAAGATGATAACTATTTTTGTGAGTAATATGAATAGTAAACATTACTGTTTTGGGTGGTGCGAAAAAAAACCGTCTCCTTTCATACAAATAACTTCTATGCAAAGTCTGTACAATCTATATTTTCTTCCAACTGAATTCGTGACGTACCTAATCATCTTATTATAATTATTAAACATGAACATTTACGATAAAAGGTCTATAATATTCTTTAAAAGTCTAGTCATTGCGAAATAGAGTGAAGATGTTGATTTAAAAAAATTGCAATCTAATACTATTCATACTTTTAAAACGATTTTGGTGTAGAATGTTTAAATGTTGTAGAACACTTTTGGACTCACCTATCTTTATAAATTAAAACGTTTTGAATATTTGAGAATTTATATTTATGTACCAAGTCCTCAATAATTACTTCGTAGAAATATTTGTATTTGATTGAAGGTGTAAGTATTTTATTACTATAATTTTTGGCTTATTTAATACTTTAAGGCCACTTAAAATTTAAGTAACATTAATGATTCAACTTAAATTAAAAAACAGTTAGTATTTTCAAAATTAAGCAGTGATTTGACGACCTCGGTGGCGCGCCGGTAGAGCCAGCGGCTGCCGCGCATGAGGTTGTGGGTTCGATCCCCACGCAGGACAATAATTTGTGAGATCCACAAATTATTGTCCTGAGTCTGGGTGTTTTATGTGTCCGTTAATTGATGTTTGTAAAAGTCCCCGCGATACAGGGCATGATCCCTAGTGCGGGAGTTGTCTTTTAAAAAAAATAAAATAAAAAAAAATTAAAAAAAAAATTGTGATTTGACTCAAATCAGTGTTTAACTCTACTCAAGCATGACACAAAAAAAATGACAAGGTCTTCTTTTTATAAATTCAAAATTATTTATTTTAAAATTAAACAATTACGGCACTCAGTCTAAAAAAAGAAATGCAAATACAAATTTCTTTATTCACAGTAAGTAGGGTATGTAAAAAAAATGTAAAGTCATTTGCAATAGAATCCAACAAACATGTAAACAAATTAATATGGCGGACTGACTGAGTTAGATGAGTAAAAAACTAAGATGACAGCTTTTCTTCGTAGCTATACTGCGAAATTTTTACCTTGTAAATGTTTTTACCAAAGGAGAATATTTTTTTAGCTTTGAGCTAAAATAAAAATTGCTGCCCCCACGTTTGTAACCATTGCTGTTCAAAAAACTAAAAGCCCTGTGGTACTCCACCACAGGGCTTTTAGTTTTTTGAACAGCTGATATTATTATCTAGATTTCTGTATGACGAATTTTGTTGGTTCCATAGAAGAAAATGTTGTTAACGTATCAATCTTTGTAATAGACCTAGTTGGTGACCTGGGGACAGACTGGCTTTTTAGTAAATAACTTTTGCAAGGAGTACCACAGGGCTTTTAGATTTTGAACAGCTGATATCTAGATTTCTGTGGAACGAATTTTGTTGGTTCCATAGAAGAAAATGTTGTTAACGTATCTTGTTTCTTCGTCTTGTTTGGAACCTACGAAAGGTGTTCGACACCGTATCTAGTCCCATACTTTAAACTTGTCTAGAAAATATTAGAATTATTTAACTCACTGACAGGAAGCAATAATTATGTTAGAGTAGACCATCAGTTGAACAACCCTATACCAGCTGCACAAAATTTGGCGTACTGCAAGGTAGTAAGTTGAGTTTAATTAATAAATTGAGTAAATCTAGAATCACAAATGCCCGAATTCAGTAAATTTTACTTTTTAATACGACGTGATTAAATACGGAGTAATCGTGACAAATTGGTTTGTTTACATGTTTGTTGGATTCTATTGCAAACGACTTTAGGTGACAGAATGAAGTGTGAACAGTGCTTTACCTATTTAGCTGTATAAGAACAGCGTTTGAGAAAACACACAAATAATAATAATAATGAACTTATAAACTAGATAAGTACTTATAAAAATACAAAATGAAAATAATTTATTCATTCTATGTCGTATTAGGAAGTCGTTAACAGAGTAAAAAGTATGATATTATAACAATCAGACACTGAAAGCATTAATAAAATCATGTGACAACTTTTTAAGATGTTGTAGTATTTTATTGTAAATTTGATACACATTGCATAGTTGCAACTTGCAACACACAGCAGATTTCAAAGTAACTGTACTTTGAAATCTAATAGTTCTGGGAACCACGTCAACTACAAGCCTGTTCTGGTTTCTTAAATTTTTCCTTTGTGTCATCTTTGGTTTTGTTAAATAAGATTGGATTCTGTTTGACCAATTTACCTGTCTCCAACACGAAGACAAGGTAAGGGAAGGACCTTTAAAATTTAATAATATGGTCGGCAAGAAATTATATTTATTATCAGGAGCAATATACTTTTTATAATGTTGTGCAATAATATAACATATAATATTTTTAGACACTTAATGATACATACTGAGCTGCGTTGTCTATATTTATGAACAGTGTGCTGTCCTAGAAAGTGCAGTGACCTAGAAATGGCACATTTATTACAAGAGTTTTAGAACTGATATTGTGATAGAATGCCTAAATACATATTTGGAACTGTCACACTGTCTTGTCCAACATTTAATTGGATAAGTAACACCATTCTTTTATTTTTTAGTGACTTAATATATTATTTTAATGTTGTAGGAATAAGGAAATACATGTGCAGGGAGTTCTTTTCATATATTTATTGTTTCGGCATAGCAAGGAGTTGTCAAACACTTTCGTCCCTACTGAACGCCAGGATCCACAACATTATCTAGAATTGTGAACGAAAGGTACCTCTTTTGGCTTACCACAACAGAAATCTTTGTGCTAGTCATAGATTTTATAGTCGAACAGTTTGGCCATGTTCGTTTTGAACTGAAAGGCTCGATAGTTCCGAACTTTGCGTAATAATCTCACATTAAGTTTTTTTCTATGATATCCTATCCTTTAAGTATTGAATAGAAGCATTTGGCCACAACAGTGGAGGTAATGGGACGAAATCATTTTATTACTCTTCGTCGTCTTAATGTCTGCTGGACTGATTCAATAAACTTATTCATCAGGTTCGATTAGACCACTTTAAAAAATTATAATTAAAAAGTACAATTTACTGAATTCGGGCATTTGTGATTCTAGATTTACTCAGTTTATTAATTAAAATCAGAAACAATGTCGGGCTCAACTTACTACCTTGCAGTACGCCAAATTTTGTGCAGCTGGTATAGGGTTGTTCAACTGACGGTCTACTCTAAAATAATTATTGCTTCCTGTCAATGAGTTAAATAATTCTAATATTTTCTAGACAAGTTTAAAGTATGGGACTACATACGGTGTCGAACACCTTTCGTAGGTTCCAAAATATTCCCACACAATTATCGTGCCTGTGAGAAACAATATCAGATGTGAGTGATGTGACATCCGCGGTACTGCATGGTTCAAGACTGTTGTTATCACCCATTAGTTTACTAAAATATGATAAAAAAGGGGGCTATTGACTTCTCCTGTTGATTACCAATTGTGGCGGTATAAAGTTTGTAAATAAAACAATAAACTAAGTTAAAATCAACTTTATTTTTTCTATCTACATCATTACAACTTTTAATGTCACACTTAAATAAATAAAATTAGGCCACAATAATTACATAAACCAAAAAAATTAAAATGAAAAAATTATAATCTCTTCTTAAAATAGAATTAATTTTGAAAATATTCATTGACATATTTAAACAAGATTAAGTAACAAAAGTGTGTCGTGATTGAGTACTTCGAGACAATTCTAGTTATTGTTGTTTAACCATAACAACAGTATATACAATATTAAAGAGTGTGTATTACACGATCACCATTATCTTGAGACCTCGCTGGAATGCGAATTTCCCGATCCCGTTGTTTTCACCTCCCCGCGCTCGCCACGGCGCCTCAGTATGGTACGGCCGACTCGACGTGACGTCATCGACGCTAGGTCTCGAGATTATGTGACCGGGTAGTATGTTTATCCTAGTTCTTCCAAGACGGACATCATCAACGTAAATACTGACATACTGGTTTTAATAAACTGAAAGTAAACGAAATTAAGTTGTAGTTTCTAATAATAATTTGGCAAACCAAATGCCATCTTGTGCGGTCCTGCGCCTCCCTCATCCATCGGCTTCCCGCCGTCCTAACGAGGTCGTAGGTCCGCCGTGTGAGGGGTCTCCCCTCCCTGGGTTTTCCGGTACGCGGTCGTCACTATATAACCTTTCTGCCCCAACGGCTGTCGGTTCTTCGCCCTATGTGCCCTGCCCAAGGTGGCAATATTTGGAGGAGGTGTGGATGGTGTTACTTACCCAATTAAATGTTGGCATAGACAGTGTGACTGTTCCAAATATGTATATAGGCATTCTATCACAAAGTGCCATGTGAAATATACGAATATCAGTTTGAAGACTCTTGTTATAAATATACCATTTTTCGGTCACTGAATTTTCTAGGACAGCACACTGTTGATTTAGAAAATAATTATTAATTAATTTATTTATTTTATTTTATTTATACAATGGTTCTTCACAGCTGACAATAATAATTTACAATATAGAAATTAAAAACAATACGCCAATTATGAAGCACACTTATAAATTAATTACAATACAGAGTAGACATTTTATATAAAGCTATTATATTATTAAAATTATGTAAATTGGATATTGGTAATAATATACTTATTTACGATATATGTGTATATGTGAGTGTGTGTATGTAAGTGTTTGTGTATGTATGTATGTCTGTTTGTGGAAGGACAAAGAAATTAGTGCGCTATTTGTTTCACCGTTTTTGGTCGAGTATTTGCAGCATATTCGTTCTGTAAGAATTACGAGGAGTGTTGAAAGGGTCCAAAGAGGAAAACTTTTCATTATATATGTTCGGTAATCGGACGAAAGGTGACATTTTCTTATATTTGCTTAAAGCTGTCGGTACGGTCAATAGGGGAGTGTGTCTTGTTCGTCTGGAAGGCACATTAAACCCTATTTCCTCCAGCAGAGGAGTGCAGTCAAGTTTATTATTAAATATGTCGTACAGAAGAAGCATATCCGCCATCTGACGTCTTTCTTCCAATGTATTCAGTCTGTGACTACGACAGGATTCCTCATACGAATCATTTACTTGTTGTGTTTTGTAGTTTAAATGTTTAATAAATTTTTTTTGAATATTTTCTATTTTATTTATGTGTATATTAAAAAACGGTCTCCAAATTACACTAGCGAATTCCAAAACGCTTCTCACATAGCTAAAATATAACACCTTGCAACACTGCGGATCCTTAAAAGCGCTACCATTTCGTATGACAAACCCAAGGGACCTGTAAGCTTTACTAATTATTGCTTCTATATGATTAGTAAAAGTGAATTTATTGTCGAGTATTACCCCCAAATCTCTGACCTCTGACTTTCTCGGCACTTCTTCATTTGCTAAAGTGTAAATGTAGGTGATAGGTTCTTTTTTCCTACTAAAACTTATTACTGAGCATTTAGATGTGTTTACTTGTATCTTATTACTAGTGTAATAGTCAGTAAGTCTGTTTAAATCTGATTGGAGAAGTAAACAATCCTCAGGGCGTTCGATTTTTAAATAGATTTTTTTGTCATCTGCGTACAATAGGTGTTGAGAGTTTTGAAAACACTCTGGAAGATCATGCAAATAAATATTGTAGAGCAAAGGTGATAGTAATGATCCCTGGGGCACACCGGAAGTGACATTTACAAGGTCAGATCTGCATCCGCCTATCACCACTGCCTGTCGTCTATTTCTTAGGTATGACTCTAGCCAACGAAGTAAATCATATATGTACTAAGAGAGTTAATCATATACGTACTAAGAGAAATCAGGGAGTAAGAGTACAAGGTGTCCTTAAAACCCACTGCGGGTTCATTGCATTGCATAAATAGACTATGTTTTATTCCATCGTTCTAAAGCCACTAAAAACTTCAGAATTATTACTAAATATTTCAAACTATCGTCTAAAATAGGCATTTAGCAGCGATGGATTTGTTTTATCCGCGTGGTGACGGAGTAAGAATACAATATCTCATCCCATGGGTGTCGTAAAAACCGACTAAGGGACTCTCCGTGAATATTATCTTTACGAAATAAAAATATGGAAAACTTGAAATTAAACCATATACCAATCCGTCTGCCCAGCGTGGTGTTAGAAGCCCAACTATCCCTCCGTCACGGGAGGAGGCCCGTCCCTGCAGTAGGACATTAATGGGCTGTTATGTAATTCAGAGAGTGACATAAGAGTCTGCTTAAGGGCTATTAAAATTACTTAGTACGATACGACATAAGATACCTTGATCATAAAAGTACTATACTTGTTGGAGTTTTATTCTGTATCAAAATATTTAGAGAAACAAAACCACATCACAACAGAAAATGTGTACAGTGCCATCTATTGATGTAACTTATAAAAGTGTAAGACAAACATAAATCATTTTAAAAAACAGTTACTTTAGAAACTAAGTGCTGAGGTACCTCATTTTCAACCTGCTGTCCTAAGAAGCAGAAGACCAACATTACTGACATGAAACAGAATTCATGAAATATATATTTCGTTGTGTCCAATGAAAATAATTTATCCTGAAAACAGTATGATTACAAGTTAGACATCCTACTATAATTCTCGTTAATTAAATTTAAAAGGGTTTATGATATTATCATCACCCCTTCATATAGAAGTGTAATACCTTTCGAAATGTTATAATTTTCTCATGAACTGCTTATTGTACATCATATGTCATGTAAAAAATAACAAAAATAAAAATAGGTAAAAAAACTTTTTAAGTTAAACGGTTTTATGTTAGACATACATTGCAATGTTTAAGATAAATGTACTAAAAACCAAAAAATAATAAAAGAGATACAGTCATGGGATTTATAAACATATGCATAGACTAGACTAACATAAAACCGTGGGACACGTCAATTGTCTACAATCATTGATTAAAATGTTTGTTATTCTTTGTTATTTATTGATAAAAATGATTAGTATTTCAATAAATAACTATTGAAATTTTCATGAGCAAGAAAATAGTAAGTTATTTCCTCACCATCTGCGGGCCAACTGCCTAAAGACGAATTAAACGATTCTTCTATCGCACATTAAGTCGATAATTTGTAATTAATTAATAATTTGACAATTGACGTGCCCCACGGTTTTATGTTAGTCTAGTCTATGCATATGTTTATAAATCCCACGACTGTATCTCTTTTATTATTTTTTGGTTTTTAGTACATTTATCTTAAACATTGCAATGTATGTTTAACATAAAACCGTTTAACTTAAAAAGTTTTTTTACCTATTTTTATTTTCTGGTTTTTAGTTTTTATTTCGCATTCTGTTTAATTCATTTAGTGCTTAATTATTGCAAGGTTTCCTGCCCGTTAATTTATTGCAGTCCAACTCCTCTATACGTAGTCCCTGCAAAGATCTTACTATACTAAGAGCCCCGTAGGCTTGGCCTTCTTCAAACAGTTTCGCTCCTAAGTATACGACTGCGTGATCCACAGTGCTGCCTAGCATTTTATGTATTGTAGAAGCCCATGATAGTATTAAAGGCAACATTCTTCGGTTTGCTTCGATGTAAAACGGCGGAACCCACGATTACGTAGGCCCGACAACTACAACAACGACTGGCGGCGCGAAGTCAAGTATCTTGGAGTCACACTGGACGAAAACCTCTCGTTCAGGCCGCACATACGGCGAGTGACCAGGAAAGCACGCTTCTATCTCGGCCGGCTACACCACATGGTTGTCAGGCACAGTAGAATGTCACTACGAAACAAGCGAACTATCTTCAAGGTTTGCACACGCCCAGTACTCACATACGCATCACCAGTATTCGCACACGCGAGCCCAACCCTTATGAAGAAGCTCCAGACAGTACAAAACATATTCATAAGCCGGGCGGCCGATGCACCGTGGCATGTTTGCAACGCGGACCTGCACCGGGACATCGGAATACCCACTATACAGACATTCATAAAACAGGCCTGTGATAGATTCTTCAAATCTGCAGAGGAACACACAAATCACCTCATAAGGGAGGCGGTGGGCTACACCCCCGTTTTCCCTAACCCCACTACTCCACATGTCATACGAAGGCTTCGTAAAGTCCTACTGGACTCACCGGACACCCTGTCCTCCGATCTGGAAAGGCTTGTCAAAGCTCAGATCCCTTAGGTCCCCCTAAGCTCTCTGTTAGTTTATAACATGACCTGAACGCAGTGCGCGCTCTAATCATGATCCTCTAAGTAGGGTTCTCTTAGGGAAAATCAAGTGGGCGTTCCTTCAATGGGGCGACGCTTATGTAAGAAACGCTTCCCCGGACCCCAGTCTGGGGAGGGCGTTCCGATTCGCTTAGTAGCCCTTATGGCAACCGAGTAGTAGGTCTGGTGGTTTTTAGCCGGTAAAAGTCCTGGCATAACCCGCTAGGGACATAGGGCCTCCATCGGGTACTAAAAAAAAAAACTCAGCCGTCCCCTATTAAATTCTTCCTAAAATATTCACATATCATTTTTATCCACCCTAATGCCATACAGTTCTCGGCGCGTTTTAACCTTTTACCTAACTTTAACTTGGGTGGTGTATCGCTAACGACGTATCATTTTTAGCCACCCTAACGCCACACAGTCCTCAACACTATACAAAATCTTGACTTGGGTGGTGGATTCAGGTTGTATTCAGATACCTAAAATACAGATTCACTTCTAAATTTAAATCTTATTATTTTACGCCATTTAGTGGCTGCGCCCATCTTAAATATTGAAGTTGTATAGTGCACTGTATTCTTCTTGTCAAGCCCTTTTATTTGATACCCATATTGGTGGGATTGATAAAAAATTGTTATCAGCCATTTGGTAGCGGCGGCCACCTTAAATTTCAATTTTGCATAGTAAATTGTATTCTACTTGTTGAGACCTTTCATTTGATACCCATTTTGATGGGATTGATAAAACCTAAGTTATCCACCATTTTGTAGAGGCCGCCATCTTGGTTTTAAATTTTATATAATACATTGTATTCTACTGGTTGAGCACTTTCATTTGATACCCATATTGGTGGGATTGATAAAACCTAAGTTATCCGCCATTTTGAAGAGGCCGCCATCTTGGTTTTAAATTTTATATAATACATTGCATTCTACTGGTTGAGCACTTTCATTTGATACCCATATTGGTGGGATTGATAAAACCTACGTTATCAACCATTTGGTAGCGGCGGCCATCTTAGATTTAAATTTTGCATAGTATATTGTATTCTACTTGTTGAGACCTTTCATTTGATACCCATGTTGATGGTATTGATAAAACCTAAGTTATCCGCCATTTTGTAGATGCCGCCATCTTGGATTTTAATTTTATATAGTACATTGTATTTTACTGGTTAAGCACTTTCATTTGATACCCATATTGATGGGATGGGATTAATAAAACCTACGTTATCCCCCTGTTTGTAGCGGCCGCCATCTTGGATTTTACTTTTATATAGTACATTGTATTCTGCTGGTTGAGCCCTTTCATTTGATACCCATATTGATGTGATGGGATTGATAAAATCTACGTTATCCCCCTGTTTGTAGCGGCCGCCATCTTGGACGTCAATTTTTTATAATATATTGTATTTTGCTTGTTGAGCGCTATCATTTGATACCCATATTGATGGGATTGATAAAACCTACGTTATCCGCTATTTCGTAGCGGCCGCCATCTTGGATTTATAATGATAATGAATAAACATAATTGTATTGTCACCAAAACCCAAAGTGTATACAAAATTTCAGATTAATCGGTTGACAGGAAGAGGGTGAAATTTGAATTACTAAATTTGACCCAAGAAAACAAACGGAGTGAGCTAAATAAAACCGTTTAAAAATCTGTGACTTTTGGAAAAGCCGGAAAATGGTGTCCTTTTAAAAGGACACTCGTAAAATGTACTACTGTCACTTCGCTGTAAACGAAATATCCATGTAAACGAATAATCCATATAAACGAAATTGGATACTAGGTTATTTTGCTAAAGTATTTGAAAAATATAATTTTATTCCAAGAAAGGTTTTAGTTAAGGTAATTCAGGCGCCGCATTTTTGACCACCGTGCCACAAAAGAAATCATTGGAAGACCGATATGGTGCATAAAGTACAATCAAGAATAAAGTATATAAATAAAATTAACAATTCTTACCGTAGTTACAAGTTTAACTGACAAGGCACAAACTAACATCAGGGTAACCAGTATTAGTGACAAATAGAACGGCTTACAGAAAACGCTAAGTCTGTTGCTGAAACTGACAAAAAAGAGTTGTTAAGAAAATTAAATAAAGGACTGACCTTGATTTTTAAGAGCCTGAACGCTGCCTAACTTAGCTGGATAGTTAATTGCCCTACTTTTAGAAGTAATAAATGAAGGAATAATCTCGAATAATTGATAATTTAATTCTTGAAAAGCATGAGTGATCTTCTCCCCATAATCTATGAGAGTGTGTTCTAAAAAGTAGTATTTAATATCTAAAGTCCGTAGGTATACTATATCAATCTGGTTAATTAGATTTATGCGTTTCTATAATACGAGTACAATAACAGACGAAAACAAATATATTTTCTTAAAATTATTATCTTAAATTATTGACTTACCGTCGTAGCAGACATATTAAAACGTAAACGGATCGGCACTGCTTTGATATTTTTTCTTCGTCGTGTCAAACGTTAAAAATCCGATTACGTTACGATTCCGATAAGTATGCGTTTTAGTAAGGAGATTCGTACAAATAATATTGAATGCCTCGAGTTGAAATGTTGCCGATCCGTTTACGTTTCCATGTATGTGCTACGACCCTAACCAGGTCGTGCTTTCTTATTCATTAGTGTAATCTTATAGTATTTAAGTTTCTTTATATTGCCAGAAGTTAAAAACTTTCTAAGACTGTGCTCAGATGCTTTTGCGAGATCACCCTTAATCTTTGCTTACAGAATGGGTTGTGAAAATTGGTTAGAGTTAGTTATATACTAGCAGATTCCCGCGGCTTCACCCGCGCTGTATAGGTAACTTAAATGTTATTCTACACACTAAACTATCTATATTCCAAATTTCATTAAAATCCATGCAGTAGTTTTTGCACGAAAGAGTAGCAAACATCCATACATCCTCACAAACTTTCGCATTTATAAGTTTTAGTAGGATTTACCAAGCTGCGCAGCAAATTATTAAAAGGCCAAGTTCGTCTGTCCTGCAGTGTGTATGCATAGCATTCTATGATGATCATAATTAAAAATGCCTTTACCTCCTTAGCTTTACATATCGGTCCACACATTGTGCTAAAACTTTTGCACCGTATTTCGATCGTTCATTTTGATTTATTTCCGTCTCTAAAAGCAGGTCACTTAAATACTGAAGTATGTAACTAAGAATTCTTAACTGGCGAATCACTTGCCCAAGTAGCATTGCTATCGTTATTTGAAAACCAGGATATGCTGAAAATAGAATAACGTTTTAACATGAGCTTGAGTCTACCAGCCAGTATGACCCAAACTAAAACATTAAGCAAATTAAAACATTTAGTTTGCCGTGTAACGTGCTGCAAAACTAAACTTTTTTTTTTAATGCTTAATGTAAAACTTGCCTAAACCGCATAGATAACCACAGTAAATGTTGAAGATAAGGGTGATACCGTAAACAAACACATTATCTAAGCTCCAAGGAAACCACATCTCGAAAACTGAAACAAAGGTTCTCATAATTAATTTAAAACAAGAAAACAAAATCAGGCAGACTTTAAAAATTACTATTATTTTTACTAAAACGCAGATTTATAAAACAGTGTAGCAATTTAATCGACAGAATAGCAGTAGCTAGAAATCGATATTTAGGCAATTTTTGTAACATTTATTTTATTCAAACATAACGGTTAATGTGTAATTATCTAAGTGTTTCAAATAATACTAAAATATACTTACTCATTATACGGACAGATTTATCTTCTCTAGTGAACATCTGATAAAATGGATTGAAAAGATATAACGTGGCAATGAAAAATGAAAGGTAACAATACACCTTCATAAAGATATCAGAATATTTCATCAATTTTTCTTGAGAATCAATTACTAGTTGCCTAAGGTCTGTCAGTTTTGGAGTGTTTGGTTTAACAGCAACCAGTTCACTAATAAATTCCATTTCCATCATTGCATCTCTAAAGGCCATCTCTTTTAGAAAACTTATCAAATTATTTTGGAAAAATAGACATGCGCCTAATATTACCAACAATATAAGGACAATAGTAACAATAATTAAGCCATCAATTACTAAGTGAATATTAGAACGATTAACAATCATAAAACAAAAACCAAAAATGACGGCAAATAAACTTATTAGAAAGTTAAGAACTTGTAAGATCAACCATGGCTTTGGGTAAAAAATTTGCTTAGAGTAAATTGTTATTCCACAGACGGACAGAAAGCAGTCAAAGGTTTTAAAAGTTTTCTCCATCGTGACGAACAGTTTTGAACTGAATGTGTAAAAAAGTATTATCTTATACCACTTGGTACAATCGGAGACAAAAATCATAAGCCAGATCAGAAACTACTTTTTAAATACATCGAAAGAAATAGTTTCATTTCAATAAGGTTACGGACAAATACTATTTCAATAATTAATTTGTTAAGTCAAAATTGAAAAGTGCAATGCTAAAACTTCTTATTACTACTTCTTTTTATTTAAAATATTGAGCATTGCTAAATATTTGAAGAAAACGTTTGAAAATTCCACACAATATTATTAGTTCAGCGATCTATAAATGTTTTTTAAACATCGCCGTCGACTCAAATAGGGTATAATCGACTTGTTGTTCTTAAAAAGTACCATTTTAGAATTCTTTTGTTAATTATGAAGTTTAGGAACACTTTTGTTCTCACCTATATCCACTGTTACACCTGTTACACATATAAATTTAAAGGGTTAGTTTTAACAAAACAATTTAATAAATAGGTACGTTTTTTAATTTTAAGTTCTCAATCATTACTTGGCCGAAATATTTGTGTTTGAGTGAAGGTCGACGTATCTTAGTACTGTAATTATTGTTTAAATAATTTATACTTTAATGTCTTTTATTATTTTAATTTCAATTTTTTTTGTAAGTTATATTATGTCGTATAGGGCTAATAAAATTAAATTAGACTTTAATACATGTTTTTAGTAGAATGACAGGCGTGTTTCCTCGTTTAAATATAATGTTGAATCTAGTAACCTGTTTGTTATCCCTCTTACTACCACTCACTATTATCCTAATGGAGAAACTAAATAACTCCGATTTAGGCCAAACTGACCTCTTACTATTTTCGGGAATCCCAAAATGTGCCACATTTTTTGGCCTAACAAACATTTCCCATCTTAACTTAATCCAATCCAATTCTAATCTTAATCCAATTCAATTCTTATCGTTCCTGTCAAGATGTGAAAAAATATCACATGTGAACCAAAGAACTGCATCATCGGAAGAGGATTTGGCTTGCAAAACGAATTTATTTATACTTAAATCCGGCAGTGGACGTCCATAGACTGATAAGAGTATTGTGTACTTACAGGTAATTTAATTAGTCTTATCCTTTTCTCTTCGAGGGTGACATAATCTATGTGATTAAAACCCTTCATAAATAAATATGGATTAAAAAAAAAAAAAATTAGTCTTATCCTCAACTATAAACATAATATAATTCTGCAGTACGTGTGTATGTCATTGAACTTCTCCTAAACGGCTTGACCGATTTCAATGATTTTTTCTGTATGCGTTTGAGTGGCGTTCTGCATGGGTTAGATTTACAAATCAGCCCGGCAGAAGGCGCTGAATATCATATGCAGGACAACGTCTAATTGGTTTGCTAGTATTTTTATATTATTTTAAAGAATGTGTAAATGAAGAAAATAGGACAACAATTTGTAGCAAGATGTCTTATAAATAAGACATTATAAAAGAGAATTTAGTTATGTTAGTAAAATACCTGGGTCTAAACTCTTGTTAACGATTACGATATTGGTTCAGCGAGATAGCAGTTACATCGTTTTAGTAAGTGTACTAGAATGGTATCTACACCCGCGGCAATATTTGGTACACACAGCAACTAATCAAGCTAGACACTCATGTACCTTAATACCTTGAAATAAGACACAATTACAAATGAAAATGTTTAACTTGATGTGTTGCTGTGTGAACAACATAGTTGTTAATACCTATTAGTTCACTAGGTTCAAAAAAGAGGGCTAGTAACTTTCCCTGTGGATTCACAACTTTGGCTTTATACGTTTTTAAATAAAACAATAAATTACATTTAAAATCTACTTTATTACTTCCAACTACATCATTATACGACTATTGATGTCGCACTACAATAATTAAAATTAAGTTACAATAAGTATTATAAATCAGAAAATGAATTAAACATAACTATTTTAATCACTTCAAATAATATTATTTATTTTTAAAATATTCGTTGACCTATTTCAACAATGTTAAGTAACAAAACAATCGTAATTGAAGACTCCGAAACAACTCCAGTTGAACTCGAACAAAAATATCTATTTTTAAAGAGTATGTATGTTTATCCTAGTGCTTCCAAGACGGACTTCATCAACGTAAAAACTGACATACTGGTTTTAATAAACTGAAAGTAAACGAAATTAATTAAGTTGTAGTTTTTAACAATTATTTAGCAATGTGGTCTGATCAGACCTGCATGTCAATTATTGTACATCAAAATCGTTAAAAAATCGGTTAAGTTAACTTTTAGTTGTCAAATTATCACTCAATAGGTAAGACAATTTGACAACTAAAAGATAACTTAACCGAATTTTTAACGATGATAAAGAACGAAAAAAATTAACGAACCCTATACCAATCTGTTTGGCCGGCATGGTATTAGTAGGCCAAGTATCCCTCCGTCACTGCAGGAAGCCCATCCCTGCAGTGGGACACTAATGGGCTGTTATGATGATTTTGATAAGGAACGAAAATTGGCATGCTGATAAAAAAGTTTATTATCACTGTCCGAGAATTAAGATAACGAATGGTAATAAAATGATTTCGTTCCATTACGTCCACTACTAGGTATATGGTCAAATGTTTCTTCATACTATATTCAAAGTATCAGATATCATATAAAAAACAATGTGCTGAAAGATTATCACACAACTAGCGACCTGTCCCAGCTCCGCACGGGCACTTACTTCAACAACTATCGCGCATTCTAATATATTCCTCACACTTTCACACAACACTATCTTATCCGAAACTAAGCAGAGCTTGTACTAATAGACGAATTATGTCACAAAAAAATGAAACGTTCTTACCCAATTAAATGTTGGACAAGACAGTGTGACAGTTCCAAATACGTATATAGGCATTCTATCACAAAGAGCCATGTGAAATATACGAATATCAGTTTTAAGAGTCTTGTTATAGATGTACCATTTCTCGGTCACTGAATTTTCTAGGACAGCACACTGTTGATAAAAAACAATTTTAAAAATAATACTTCACCTTATACGTGCTACTAGAAATCACATAGTGAAAGTACATGGGGTCCTTAGAACCAACCAAGGGATCAACGCTCAGCACATAGACTACGAGTATGTTTCATTCCTTAGTTCTAAATACATTGAAGTCGGCACTAATTATTTCATAATTTGCTGAGTTTTATGCTGTATCAAAATATTTCGGGGACAGCGCCATCTATTGATGGATTTGTAACAAACATAAATAATTTACAAAACAGTAAGTTTAGAAACTAAGTGGTTACATACCTCATTTTCAACCTGCTGTCCTAATAAGCAGAAGCCTAACATTACAAACATGAAACAGAATTCATGAAAGATATATTTTATTGCATCTAATGACATTTCCTGCAAACATATTTGATTACGAGTTAGATATTTATCAAACAGAATATGTTAACGTTCATGTTAGCATGATAATATGGAAGTTCACAGCTAGACATGAGCCTCCTCCAATCATCTCCACCCTGTACGGGCTAGTGCCTCCTTCATTCATCATCTACCGTTTTTACAAGAAGAGTAAAACCCCTGCAGTAGATAATTTAGCACTCGCATCCTTGATCCGTGCGGTGACGGAGTAACAATATATAATGTCACCACCCTATCTCATCCTATGGGTGTCGTAAAAACCGACTAAGGTACTATCCGTGAATATTATCTTATCGAAATAAAAAAAAAGGAATACTTGAAATGAAATCCTATACACCAATCCGTCTGACCCCGCATGGTTTTAGTAGGCAAAGTATCCCTCCGTCATGGAAGGAAGCTCGTTCCTGCAGTGAGACATCAATGGGCTGTTATGATCCTTGACCACCGTGCCACTAGCGCAATCATTGGAACGCCATGATGATTTAAGTTTAATCAAGAATAAAAAACATAAAATAAAGTTAACAATTCTTACTGTAGTTACAATTTTAACTGACAAGGCACAAACTAACATCAGCGTCACTAGTATTTGTGTCACATAGAACGGCTTACAAATAACCCCTTCGGAGCAGAATGTACAAAACGCAAAATGTACACGACACGCAAAATGTACATTTCGCAAAATGTACAATTCGCAGAATGTACAATTCTCAAAATGAACACTACTCGCAAAATGTACAATTCTCAAAATGTACAAATAAACCTAAAGCCTTTTTCACAGGGGTGACGATCGATGACACTTTAAAAACACTAATACCACAGGAAATGTTTTTTTTTATGTTTAACTATTAGGATTTTTTTATTTTGTTCATTGATTATAAGTCTAATTGATATCATAATTATAAACCTACGTTACATGCAAAAAGCATACAATTAAGCTAGCTGGCATGTGCTGACTCCAAGAACTTTACAATTTTTAAGAGCGGACCCGCACGGTTATTACGCTAAAAGTACTAGGCTTGCAGAAGCTTGCAGTAGGTTAGAACTCCTACTAGATTGCTTTTTTTGGCAAGGACACTACCAGCCGCACTACCAGTAGTGTCGTTGCCAAATGAACGACACTACCGCCATTATGGATACTCCTACTCATAAAAAACTTCTTTCATGCATGTGCTAGCCTAGTACTATATAAATAAATTTAAACCGCCTCTGTAGATACCTTTGATGATAACACAACTAAATTTTAAAAAAATAACCTAATAGCGGCTTGGCCCTGGTAGGTAGGTTGGTCCGAGAGAAGCATCAAAAACACTGTGTGGTTGTTTCGGTTCTTGCTATAACAAGTTATACAAAACAGTAAAACACCTTATGTGTGAATTTAGCTTTACTTGTACATTTTGAGAATTGTACATTTTGCGAGTAGTGTTCATTTTGAGAATTGTACATTCTGCGAATTGTACATTTTGCGAAATGTACATTTTGCGTGTCGTGTACATTTTGCGTTTTGTACATTCTGCTCCACGTTAAGTTTATTGCTAAATCTGAAAAAAAAAGAGTTGCTAAGTAAATTTAATTCTGCACTGGTCGAAAACCAACCCAAACCAAACCATTCCAGAATCAGAACGCTGCCTAATGTAACTAAAGTTTAATTTATTGAGTGACCTCTTTTTCGAAGTCATAAGTGAAGGAATAATCTCGGATTAATGATTGATGATAAGTATTCTAGAAAAAAAGTTAAAATTAAATTAAATCTTGAAAAAAAGTTGAAAAACCTTTAAATTTGAAGCAATCAACACTTAATATCTGTAGTAGTAACCTACGTTAATCCGGTTAAATAAAGAGCGTTTAAGCGTTTCTGACATACGAGTACCTAAAAATGGAATCAAATATTTTTCACAAAATAATTTGCTTAAATTATTGAATAACTCGGTAGTGATTTCTTATAATTATATATTCTCCCCCTATTCATTTTTAGGGTTTGGGTAGGGGTACCAGTTTTGAAAAAACGGAACCCTTATAGGATCACTTAGTTGTCCGTCTGTCCGTCCGTCTGTCCGTCCGTCTGTCTGTCAAGACCATTTATCTCAGGAACGCGTGGAGGTATCAAGCTGAAATTTTTACCAAATACTAAGGCTTGTTGCCTCTTAGTGCCGTAAAAAAATCAAACTGCTAATCCAACGCAATCAAGAGATATAGCCGTTTTTGTCGAAAATTTAGAGGGATAAAGGTAAAAATCTACAGGGTACTTCCAGTCTACGTACAAACTTGAAATTTGGCATGAAGCAAGGTCTTGTTGTACATGTAATGGGAAAATTCCGAAAACCTTAAATTTTTACTTCAATCATATTATATTTTGATTTCGTAGAATTTTGGCGGGATAGCTGAGTCACGTGACCTGTGACGTCATAGAAATTTGGTCACGTGACCCGTGACGTCATAGAATTTTGACAGATGAGTCGTGACGTCATAGAATTTTGGCGGGAAAATATTTTTGACAGTTGAGTCGTGACGTCATTGAATTTTTGAACGCTGAGTCGTGGCGTCACAGAATTTTTGACAGATGAGTTGTGACGTCACAAAATTTTTGACAGATTTGTGACGCCATATTATTTTGGCGGGAAAATATTTGAAACCTCTGTCACTTTGACAGCTGTCACTTTTAACAGCTGTCAATTTTGACAGATAGGCGTGACGTTATAGAATTTTTGACAGATGAGTCGTGACGTTACAGAATTTTGGCGGGAAAATATATTTTGACAGCTAAGTCGTGACGTCATTGAATTTTTTTGCCAGGAAAATAAATAGGTTTGTTCGGAACCCTCAGACTCGCACTTGACCGGTTTTTATTTCTCTTAAACTGCCAGAAGGTTATTTAAATTGCGGACTGTTAAGACTTTTCCGAAACTATGCTCAGGTGCTTTTGCGAGGTCACCCTTAATCTGAGCTTACAGGAAGGGTTGCGAAAAGTGGTTAGAATTTGTATGTTTACCAAGCTGCGCAGCATTTTATTAAAAAAGCCATGTTTTCCGTCCTGCAGTAGGCTGCGTAGTTTTCTATAATGATCATAAATAAAAATAACCTTACCTTTTTAGCTTTACATATTGGTCCACACATTGTGATAAAACTTTTGCACCATATTGCCATCGTTCATTTTGATTCACCTCCATCTCTAAAACCAGGTCACTTAAATTCTGAAGTATGTAACGAAGAATTCTTAATTGGCGAATCACTTGCCCAAGTAACATTACTATGGTTATTTGAAAACCAGGATATGCTGAAAATAGTATAACATTTTAGAAACATAAGCTGTACCAGATAAACAGACTTAAAATATCAAACAAATAAAGCTAAATAATATGCCGCGTTAATAAACTTAAAAAAAATGAAACTTGCCTATACAGCACAGATAACCACAGTAGACGTTGAAGATAGATGTAAAAACGTAAACAACCATATTATCTAAGCTCCAAGGAAACCACATATCGTATACTGAAACAAAGGTTCTTATAATTAATTATAAACAAGAATCAGACAGACTTTATAGATGTTGTTGATAATGTACTAAAAATGTTACACTGAAACGCTATTTAAGCTACAGAAAGGCAAACGATTTTTTTAAGCTTTCCATTATTATATTGATAACCAACTATTGACTCAACATTCCTAAAGTCATGTACAATGACATGGTTAACAAATCTGATATCACCTAAATTGGTCAAGCTGTTTTGTCTGCAGAGTCACAACTTAGATATCCATAAACGTTTATACAGACGAACAACATTTTAGAATAATCAAATTAACACTGTGAATGTATAATAAATAATAGTAAAAAAAAAGACTTACTGACTATACGGACAGATTTATCTTCTTTAGTGACCATCTGATAAATTGGATTGAGAACATATAACGAAGCAGAAATAGTAGAACAGTAAAATTGCGTCCTTACAAAAATACCTATATATCTCATTAATTTTTCTTGAGAATCAATTACTAATTGCCTTAGTCCTGTCAGTTTTGGAGTGTTTGGTTTAACAGCAACCAGTTCACTTATAAATTCCATTTCCATTATTGCATCTCTAAAGGCCACATCTTTTAGAAAGCTTCTCAAATCTTTACGGTAAAAGAGACATGTGCCTAACATTATTAACAATATGAGGCCAGTGGTAACAATATTAGGCCATCGATTACTAAATGAATATTAGAACCATTAACAATTATAAAACAAGAAGCAAAAATGACACAAAATAAACTTATTAGAAAGTTAAAAACTTGTAAGATCAACCATGGCTTGGAGTCAAAATTTTGCTTAGAGTATATTGTTGTTCCAGAGACGGATAGAATGCGATCAAAGAATTTAAAAGTTTTTTCCATCGTGATCAATAGTTTTGTACTGAATGAGTGAAAAATATTATCTTAAACCACTAACATTGGTACAATTGGAGTCAAAATATTAAAAGCCGAATCGGAAACAACTTTGTGAATACCTCGAAAAAAATGGTTTTACTTCAATAAGGTTACGGGTAAATACTAGTGTATTTCAATAATTTGTCAAGTCAAAAATTTAAGGGTGCAATGAATAGAATATTTAATACTACTTCTTCTTATTTTAAATATTGAGCATTTCGCTAAATATTTTAAGTAGACGTCTGAAAATTCCACTCAACATAAATAGTACAGCGATCTATGAATGTTTTTTGAAAATCGTCGTCGACTCAAATAGGATGAGATCGACCTGTTGTCCTTACAAAAAAACCATTTATGGCTTTTAGAACCATTTTGTAGTAGACGAAGTTGATAAGAAGTTTGGAAACACTTTTGTACTCACCTATATCTGTTATAAATTTAAAGGGTTGGTATTAACCCATTTACAGCGACCGATCGTTATAACGATCACAAAACTGTATTTAAAATACCCTCAATTTAAAAATATGTGACTACCGAAATGTTTTGCGTTTTGTCTATTAATAGTTTCAGTGATCCTTTAGCTGTGTTTCTGGGCGTATTTCCTTATCCTATAATATTAATTTTGAATTATACTTGGATTTTCATTTATACAAGTGAAATTAACTTTCATTATGTCTGCAAAACGGTAAGTTTTCACAAAGTTTCTGTGAGTTAAACTTATTTTATAATTATTTTTTATAAATTTGTTACCTGCCTTACAAAATGCGAAGTGAATTTAGACCTTTTACATACTATTTTTATTAAAAATTACGTGTTATATTTCATGATCGTTACAACGATCAGTAGTAATATAGGGATATTTTATTTTCAGATCAATGGATCATACTAAACCATTGTTTCTCAATAAAATCATTGACAAATTGGAAAAAGTGGATGATGATTCTACGTTCCTAAGATGTAGAATTATTTTTCCACCGGATAACGCTAATGCCGATCACACAGATAAAGATTCTGGTGATGAGGGCCTTATTTATTAGCTTATTTTGCTGATCATTTACAATTTCGTTTCCCAGGTGCTCCTTGTCACCTGTTCTTTGACAATTTCTTTTCTTCCATTGAAGTTTTTCACGAATTGGGTAATAGAAGACTCAAAGCTACTGGAACAATTCGTGAAGACCGTACTAAAAATGTCCTTTGCCATACAACAACGAATTCAAGAAAATTGCAAGAGGCAATTTCAAGTACTAGATAAGTCAGCCAGAGCATATTTTAGTTTGGAAGTGGAATGATAACAGCGTGGTGACATAGCATCTAATTCAAAAACCATCGAGCCCTTACGTAAAGCTAAAGTTTGTCAAAGAAGCAGAAAAAATATTTTCCTCATATTTTTTCTGCTGCTTTGACAACCTTTTACAAAAATAATGGAGGAGACTACGATTACCTTACGTTCTTACGTACCTCGGAGAACTTAGCCAGAGGTATTTTGTAAACAAATAAAAGAACTGAGTCCAACTCCCAGAAATTATAGGGAAACCTCTCGCTACCATATAATTGATCAGTTAGTGGAATACAATGACTCACTACTTCAGTATTTCCTTCGTAAAAAAAAGACACAAACTTTGCTTGTCAAAAGTGTAAGGTTCCCTTGCATCCAATAAAAACGTTTTGTAATACCAACAGTGTTTTTACTACAAATGGGATACAATATATAAATTGGTACTTGTGTTACCGTTAACCTACCCGCTTATTACTACTGATCGTTATAACGATCCTCATTTTCCCAGCTTTCTGGAAAACCTAGATTTTTTTTAAAATTTTCCATGTTTACTATATGTGTCAAGGTAACAATATTAAAAACTTAGGAAGATATCGAATAAAAAATAGTTTCAGTAACAACTGGGTTAATAAAACGATTCATGGGCGTTTTATAAATTTGATTTTTGTATCAAGTCATTACTTGTTCGTAAAATGGGTGTTTGATTGAAGGGTGAAGTATTTTATTACTGTAATTGTTCAAATAATTTACTTATACTTTAATGCTCTATTATTATTTTAATTTCTAAAATTCATTTTTTTGTGGGCGTTACTCGTATGTATATGGCCGATAAAATTATAACTTTAATACCATGTTGTTGAAACTACACACCTCAACAAAGTCTAGGGATATTTTGTATAAAGTTGTGAAACTCAAAAAATTTGGTTTGTAATTTTGTTTTTTTTTTTATTCTTTTGATGAAAACTTACTTTGTTAACCGTTTTCAACCATTCTAAATTTGAATTTGGAAAATAAAATTAAAAATAAAAGATTTACGCGGCTTAAACGTAGTCAAGTTCGAAAATTTCATTTACCAATAGTAAGTTTTGACTGCTTTTTTGTGTAAAATTTAAGTTTTATAACAATTTAAACGTTTATTTCGAATGAATGATATTGTGTGCATCAAGCAGCGGCGCCATTTCATCAGAGAGAAAATGTTATGGGCAGTAGGCATGCTCCTAGCTGCGGGTACTAAGCGGAGTATTGCTGAAGAGATTAGAACAATACGAAATATGAAATCAGCGTTATGGTCACGTTATCGTGCTACTGGTGAAGTGGCTGAAAGATACCACAGCAAAAAGTCTATCACCACTTAACGACATGATCGATTTTTGCAAGTTCCCGCGAAAAGACAGCCAAATGTTACTACTATGCAGCTGGTGTAGAGGCTCCAGCTCTTGGTGGAGCCTCTTGAGGGTGACCAAACTGTCAGAAGAAGTCGGCAGGAAGCTCACCTTTATGCTCGCATACCGCTTTATACTCCAGCACTACGCCGAGCGAATCGCGCACGACAACTAGACTGGGCTCGTGAACATTTGCTCTGCAAAGATAACGTGTGATCTGTAGTAGTGTTTACACATGAGTCCCGGTTCGGTTTCCACTCGGATTCACGTAGAGAATGTGCTTGGCGAGTTTCTGGTTGTGATAGCCGTCTACAACATCCTTAAGAAATCTATTCATACCACGATAGAACAAATTATGGTTTGGACGGGAATTTGTATCGGTCGAAGAACAGAGCGCGTTTTGATCAGAAACACCATGACGGCTTAAAAATAACTTAACGAGGTGCTAGTACTAATAATCTACCCCCGTAGACTTCAATTGGGCCAAATATTCAAGTTCATGGACAATAACACCCGTTTGCATAAAGCGAGAGTGATGACAAGCTGGTTGCAGGAGCACGAAGTATCGATTTTATGCTGAACCACTCAATCCCTTATACTCAAAACCATAAAATACGCGTAAGACATGTTCAAAAGAAGGGTTTTGGTGATTTTTCCTGGATAAAATTGCGATGGAAGAGCAACTTTTTTTGCATCCTAGTCGGACCTGGAACAATATACCGCACCAAGACTTGGATAACATTATAAAAGCATGAAAAACCATTGCAGGACCGTTATTTACGGTTTTTTTAATGAGCTGACTACTAATTACCCACATAAAAATTAAAAACAGATAAATTTTTGCTTATTTTCACTTTTGCTTAAGAAACACATTCATTGTTAGTTTTACTAATTTTCCAAGATTTTTATTTATTTGAATAAAAAAATATTTATGCAAAAATAATTCTTTTATTTAATTCTAGATTGTAGCCTGATAAATTGTCTTTATAAAAATATAAACATGTTGTATGCTATCTTCAATAATTTTGAAGTTAATTGAGTAAATACCAAATATCCTTATACTATGTTGAGGTGTGTATTAATTGCAATACTGGCCATCTACTTATTTTGAATATAGTATATATGTCATATGTTGACGTTTCATAAATACTTACTCTGTAAAATGTTTTTAGTCTGAAAATATATATTATTCCGTCGTATTGCTCAGTTCGTGTTTAATTTAATTATCTAGTACAAATAAAATATTAACATATTTTATTAGGTTATGGGCCTATGTCCGAGAATATTTTAAAAAGTATCTAGAAAAATCCTGTCATTGTTCGCGAGTTCGTTTGTTTTTTTTCCAGAAATTTCAGAAAAATACTTTAAAAAATGGTATCTCAAATATCAATGGGTACAATTGAGAAGTTAATAGGGAGAGATAATTACCAAAGTTGGAAGTTTGCCGCTTGAACATGAAGAACTGTGGCAGGAGGTTGAATCTGACCCAGGCTATGTATCTGATAGTAAGAAAAATACGAAAGCAAAATCGAAAATAATATTGTTGGTAGACCCAGTTAATTACGTTCATGTACAAGAGGCTACAACAGCGAAACAGGTTTGGACTAAACTTGAAAAAGTGTTTGATGACTCAGGGCTTAGCAGAAAAGTAGGTTTATTGAGAGATTTGATCACCACTAACTTAGACAATTGCTCCAGTGTCGAGGAATATGTCAATAAGGTAATGTCAACAGCTCACAAGTTGAGAAATATCAATTTTGTAGTAGGAGACGAGTGGCTGGGTACGTTGCTGCTCGCTGGCCTCCCTGATTACTACAAGCCAATGATAATGGCTTTGGAGAGCTCCGGTGTGAATACTGCAGATTATGTAAAAACTAAGTTGTTACAAGAAGTTAAGGTATCAGATTCAGCTGCTTACTATGCCAAGTCATATAATAAACAAAATATTATGTCAAAGTCAATGTCAAAAAATTCTAATAACCAATCTCAGAGAAAAGGGCAACCCAAAGGGCCATGGTGCTTTGTATGTAACAAGTATGGTCACATGAGTAGGGATTGCTACTTTAAAGATAAAAAAGGGGTCCGTCAAATAATGACAATCCTAATAATGGTTATTATGCTGCTTTTCCAGTTGCTCCCGTATTGGATGGAAGTTGTTGGCATGTTGATTCCGGAGCATCTCTGCATAGTGCGATAGATCGTCGATGTATGAAGAAAAAAAAATGTTATCAAATCGATTTTGAATACCCGCTAAAAGTTGTATCTACTTAAACTATAAGTAAATATATAAAAAATATACTATTTAGACATATTTTTTAGCCCTCTACCTTAGTTTAAAGTTACTGTAATGTAACTAAATTTATCGTATTATTGAATATTGTTGTGTGACAAGGATAATTTGGCAAATTAATGGTTACTTGATAGTCTTACGTAATTATGTCTTCTAATTCCTCGTCACTAATGTTATCTAACATCGGGGGACATGTAACCTGTTACTCACTCCATATAATCATATCCGTTTTATTCCTATCCGTATATTACCCTCAAAGTTTAACTTTGGAACATTAAAGACTTTTATGCCAGATTTTGAACATTGTCTTGCTGCAATTATTTGCCTTAATCCAATTCCATTATGTGTGGTCTATTATTAAACAGCATTGCCAATAACAAATTCTCAAGATGAGCTAAGAATGCATTGCAGGACAGTTGCAGTTGTTAAAATCGATGCATTCGCAGCTACAAACATCAAATAATTCCGTAAGACATTTTTGTTTCCATTCTTGCAACTCAATCGGAAAGTTTTCAGTTTCTTTACATTTTAAGATATCATAAAAAATGTGAATACGTATCAAAATGAATTTTTAATATTTGTTTCACCCAACAATTGGTAATGAAGCTGTTTTCCTTACTTGAATTAAATCCGTCAGAACTGCATCAAATAATTGAGAGATAGAGAAGGGTGTTTTCCATTTTTTCATTATTTTCTCATTTTTCGTTGAAACTAATCATTAAATTATAATTAAAAATATCATTCATATTTAATGATATGTTTTAGCGAGCTGGCAATAGTTGAAAGCACTTATTTATTAATTAAACAAGATGATCTGAAAATAGGACAATTTGCTTTTTCTCGCAATCCTTCTCGTCATTTTGTCACTATAATTTAAAAGTTAAGCTACTAAAAAAACAAATTTATAACAAGCTATTGTCTCCCAATTAAAGATAAAGCGAATTTTATTAAAATATGGCAAAGAAATTAAAATATTATACCAAATGTCAACTACCCCAATTTACAAGCAATATTTGCTATTTTTTGTTAATTTTCATTAAAGTTAACAGAGAATTATCACAATAAAGTTGTGTGTTATGCCTGAATTAATAATTTACAATGAAATTGCTATTATGTAAGAATATTGTTTACTGTATTTAACATAAAAATAAAGACTTGTCTCTAAGTATATGTGAATGTAGTAGGAACTTAAAAATACGAGTTTTTCAAAACTTAAAGCTTAGGTAGAGGGCTAAAAATCAATTCCTAGATTTTTTTACTTATTTTTTTTATTCAAATTAAAGACTAATGCAACCTTTTAGAGCTATTCAAAGTAGAAAAACAGAAATAAAAAATGACGATCCACCCTAATGTGCAATAACAAGAATTGGATGTATGATGTATCTCCGTCAACTATTGACAATATTAAGGTTGCAGACAATGAAACAGTAGCAGTAAAAGGAAGTGGTAAGGTGGATTTTCAGATTAGAGACTCAGATGGCATAATATAGAAAATACAGGTCAGAGATGTACTATATATACCCACATTAACAGTTAATTTACTTTCTGTAAGTCAAATGGTAAATAATGGTTGTGAAGTGAAATTTGAGAGAGATGGTTGTCAGATATATCAAAATAATAAGTTAATATTGACAGCATTGCATCGCAATAACATGTATATATTGAACAATGTTTCTGAAGCACTGGCATTGCTATCAACAGCAGATGAGCGAGACATAAATTTATGGCATCTAAGAATGGGCCATCTTAATTTCAGAGACTTAGAGAAAATAACTGATAGTGCAGAAGGGGTTAAATTATCGAAAAAAGGTAATCAAGTTTGCACAACTTGCTTGGAGGGAAAAATGAGTAGACAACCATTTAAAAATACTGGTACCAGGGCTTCTGAATTGCTCCAATTAATTCACTCAGATTTATGTGGTCCGATGGAGACAAGTTCTATTGGAGGTGCCTGATATTATGTAACTTTCATTGATGATTACAGTAGGCAAGTATCTGTCTATTTCATGAAGAGCAAGTCCGAAACTTTAGAAAAGTTCAAAGAATTTAAGAATTTAGTAGAAAATTATACTAATAAGAAAATAAAGACAGAGTTTAAATTGTTTTTGTGTAAATCTGGTATCCAGCATCAAACAAGTAACCCATATACGCCTCAACAAAACGGTATGGCAGAGCGTATGAATCGTACATTAGTAGAGAGAGCTAAATGTCTAATTTTGAATTCCAGACTACAGAAAATGTTTTGGGCTGAGGCGTTTTCAACAGCGGCATATATAACAAATCGTTCACCAACAAAAACTTTGAACTACAAGACACCATATGAAATGTGGACAGGTAAAAGACCAAATTTAAATAACATGAAAATATTTGGTTGTCACGCAATGGTTCATGTTCAAAAAGAAAGCAGACGAAAATGGGATTCAAAAGCTACGAAGATGATATTTGTGGGTTATTGCGAATACACTAAAGGTTACAGATTGTATGATGAAAGTAAAAAAACAAATATACAAGAGTAGAGATGTTGTTTTTTTGGAACACACAGCTAGGAATAATTGTGTTATTATACCACTCACTTCTTTACAAGAACAGAAAAAGACAGTAAAACAACAATCTGATACCGATACTTTAGTAAATGAAAGTTCAGAAGAGGAACAATTGTATGATGCCAGGAGTGATGATTCAGAAAGAGATAATGACCCAGATTACATACCGGAAAGACTTGATGACGATTCTATACCATTAAGAAATATGACTCTGAGACCAAGGAGTAAACCTACTACTTATTTTTGTCACGAAGAGAAAACAACAAGTTCATCAGCATTATTAAAGGAACCAGAGACTGTGGAAGACGCTCTTTCAGGCTCAAAAGCAAAAGAGTGGAAAGCAGCTATGGATAGTGAGTATGAATCGCTCCTTCAGAATAATACATGGACATTGGTAACTCTACCTGAAGACAAAAGAATAATCCCTTGCAAATGGGTTTATAAAATGAAAACTAATGAAAATGGTGAAGTTGTACGATATAAAGCAAGATTAGTCATAAAAGGATTTAGACAGAGGCAAGGAACTGAATATAATGAAGTTTTTGCTCCGGTAGTACGGCATACTTCAATAAGATATTTGTTTGCATTAGCTGTAAAAGAAAACTTATATATAGATCAAATGGATGCAGTTACAGCATTTTTGCAGGGAGATATAGATGCTGAAATATATATGAATCAACCACCTGGCTATGAACACGGAGAAGAAGTTTGTAGATTAAATAAGTCTATTTATGGTTTAAAACAGGCGAGTCGCCAATGGAATTTGAAACTTACTTCTGTTCTCAAACAGTTGGAATTAAAAAGTACGTCTGTTGATCCATGTATTTACTACCGAAATGATAATGGAAGCAGCATCTTTATATTGATATATTTATGTTGATGATTTATTAATTTTTTATAATAATGAAGAGAAGGGTAAAGAAATCAAGCAACAGCTTAAAAGTAAATTTGAAATGAAAACGCTTGGACCTGTTAATTATTTTATTGGTTGGAGGATAAGTCAGAACGCGGCCAGAGACCAAATTTATATTGATCAGACTGCTTATATAGAAAAAATCCTACAGAGATTCAATATGACAGATTGTAATCCAGTATATTCGCCCTGTGATCTTAGCTCCAAATTGATTAGTACAGGAGATCAAAATAATATAATTAGTAATGTGCCTTATCAAGAAGCTATTGGGAGTTTGCTTTACCTATCACAAGGTACAAGACCAGATATCTGTTATGTTGTAAACAAATTGAGTAGTTTCAACAACAAACCAGAAATGCAACACTGGTTAGCAGTTAAAAGAGTGCTACGGTACATAAAAGGAACTAAGGATTACAAATTAAAATTGAGCCAAAATAAAGATGAAAGTAGAGTATTTGGCTACTGTGATTCAGATTGGGCTTCTGACATTAACAGCCGGAGATCATGCTCTGGCTACACTTTTCTGTTTCAGGGTGCTTCAGTGTCATGGTGTTCTAAACGACAGAACACAGTTGCCTTATCAACCATGGAGGCCGAATATATGGCACTAGCGACGGCCACACAGGAGGCTATGTGGCTGAGGCATTTAGAGTCAGAAATAAATTGGAAGCTTACAGATGTACCTAATATAATTTATTGTGATAATCAAAGCGCGATAAAATTTGCAGGTATTGACTCTTACTGTGCTCGCAGCAAACATATTGATTTAAGACATCATTTTCTTCGAGAAAGAGTTGCTGATAAGGAGATTCAACTCTGCTATGTCGGGACTCAAGATATGGTTGCCGACATACTTACAAAACCAGTTTCTCCAAAGAAGACTGATGACTGTTCCATGGCTATGGGTTTGCAATTAAGAAGAGGATGTTGAAACTATTAATTGCAATACTGGCCATCTACTTATTTTGAATATAGTATATATGTCATATGTTGACGTTTCATAAATACTTACTCTGTAAAATGTTTTTAGTCTGAAAATATATATTATTCCGTCGTATTGCTCAGTTCGTGTTTAATTTAATTATCTAGTACAAATAAAATATTAACATATTTTATCACATGTCTTTACTAAAATGACAGGCGTGCTTCCTTGTTGAAATATAAGGTTGTACCTAGTTACCTGTTTATTATCCCTTTTACTAGCACTCACCATTTCCTCGCCCGTTCCTTTTTTCTTGATCTCAGCCTTGTCACTTCTAGAGATCACGTTTAAAACTATGGTCAGCATTTTGTACATGCTTCCTTTGACCATGACTTTTTATTTCTTCCTTACATAATTCATTTTAATCATAAATCCAAATTATACAGCATTGAAACTTTAGTGGTACAAAAAACCAACTAAAGGTTGACCCCAGCAAAATCGACAGGATTTTACTATACTAAATAATTGTATTATACAACTTTACAATATTTGCTCTCCGTTACGATTAATAAAATATATAATAAGCATTTACCAGCTCCGTGACTTACTACCGATATAAAGTTACGGTTAGCCAAAAATATCAGCAGCTACGTCAAAATTCAAAACATAAATAAAATAGTGTTATAGTACCGTTCAGCCTGGAAGAGTGCCCATATCATTTCGGTACCCTAGAAAGGCACGTATTTCATCTTTTTCGATTATCGTCTTATTTCCATTTCTCTCCAAAGTCCTTAAACGCCTTTTCTACACATAGTTAAACAATAAGCCTACCCGAAATAACCTTGTCATTCTAGTTTACGGGCTGGACCCGTAGAGCAGTATTGTCCAGACGAGGTAGTCTACAACAGCTTTTCCTTAGAATTTATTTGGAGATCATCCGCGGAAGTTGTTCTTTTCTATAGAAAAACAAGAAAAAAAAGCCTAGATTGTAAGCTTAAAGGACATCTTTACACAGTGCTATCTGTTCCTAAACTAAGATAGGTTTAGCCTGGTTATGTTATAGGTAACAGTTAAAAAGCGAATTCGATTTTGCTAAGGATATGGTTCACTTCAGTCCAGCAGTGGACTTCCGTAGGCTGATAAGAGTATTATTCACTTTCAGGTAATTAATTAGTATTTTACTCATAAATATTTATATATTGTGTTAGAGAATGTGCTGAGCAAGGTAATGAGACAACAATTTGTATACCGTATTTATCCTTACTTGATTTATTTAGTAAACAAACACCACATATTGCAAATTCACTAGTTTTTACATCAATCGCACACTTTGATTTGATGAAAATTTCTGGAAAGTAGCATTAAACGTTTATGCAATAGAAAACACGTAAATCACTTTGATTTATCCACTATCTTTCGTAAATTTTAAATAAATGTATTTTTTTCCAACATAAAATTTCACAGATAAAATTATTTTTACGATTTGACATTTGTAGATTATAGAATTTTGTCCTTGATTCCTATACATTTTTCAAAGATTAAAGACTAAAGTCTTTAGTCTGTGGTTGACACGACGCCATATATGTTTACGTTTAGAGCAAGTCTGTTTAAATAGACAGTAGCAAGATGCTTATCACTTATAAATAAAACGTATAAATGAGAATTTAGTTATGTTAGGAAAATACCTTGCTTAAAGCTTTTGTTAAATATTATGTAATTGGTTTAGCAAGATAGCAGTCGTATCGTTTTGGTAAATGTACTGGAATAATATCTACACCCGCGGTTTATTTTACTATTTGGTTTATTTCACTATTTGGTTAAAGACTATTGTTAACACCCATAGGTTTACTATATTGGAAAAAAACAACAAACTAATTAAAAATCACCTTTATTTTTTCCATTTAAGAAGGCTCCTTCTGTCAAAACCAACTCAGCTGTCGGCGAAGCCTAAAAGATTGTTGTTTCACCAAACGTTGCGTGAGAAAGAGAAAAACTCATAGAAAAGCAGTCAGAAACATGCACACGCACACGCGCTCGATTGTATTTATTACAAATCAAAATGTCGTTCAAAATATAAATATTGTTCTTCTTGATTGTTAGGGTTGACACTAATACTAGCTGTAGGTAGTTACCTAAAAAGTAATAAATCAGGAGTAAATAAAGATAACTAAAATGGGTTTTTAAAAATTATCTTATTGTAAGTTTTGTTGCGGAAGACACACCAAGCGAGACATCAATTTATCTTGTAAGTGGTGTAGGTATGACACCGTAAAACATTATAATTTTTTTTTTTTTTTTTAAGTTAAGCTGTTTATTCTTGAGGCAGTTTTTTAGACCGTGCATCGTTAATAGGGGTTCCATACAGTACACAATAATATCTTACTTCACATACAGTACATGAAGTTAATTTTAGCTGGATTTAAAAAAAGGAAGAAAAATCATAAAATAAATAATAATCATAAAATCTGGAAATGATAGTTGACAAGAAATGATACTTGATCAGTCATTCAGATACCGGGGCGGGGGTAAGTCACGTAAATATTTAAAAAAAAATACAAAATGAATTACAAAAAAAAATACAGTTTATGCAATGTGACAGCCTATGCTCTATTGACTATTCTAATAATAGGTGAATTTTGACAGTTGATTTTAGTCAAGAATGTCACTGATGTAGGTATTTTATCTAACTAGTTATGCATCTGATAATAATTGGATCTCTTTGATAAAAGAAATTACGAAACTTCTTACTGGCAAGCGATACGTAATTGTCATAAATGACATAAATTAAAGTTTATTGAAGTTTGAAAAAAAAAATATTCGGTAACATTCGACGACGGTCGGCTCGCTGTCGTACCTCCCCTCCGCCGACCCGAGGGGTGCAGAAAGTGGAGGCGAGATGCAAGATGTCGATGGCGGAAACGAGCACGGTAAAATTTCCTAAAATGGTTTTGGGAAAAAGGTAATCGCGTCCAAACTTTAGAATGTATCTAGTCAATATAAAATTATTTGAATTTTCGAATAAATAATCTATTCCTATTCCCAAAATATATTTACCTTTATAAACGTTTAATCCTATTTTATTACGCTAAAAGTTGTTATAAAATGTGCATAGAATTATGAACTTTGAAGCCTCATAACTTGTAAATGAATATTTTTTTTACTGTTTTATTAATCAATAAGACTAGATAATAACGAGACAAAACGATATCATCTATAGTTTTGAGTATTTATTGTCTAATGAAGGAGGAATTAACTTTCTTTGTTTGTATGGAATTGCGATTGAATTGTTTCCCCTTAAGTCATTACAACCAATAATGTCATACCACAATAACTAAAATTATGTCACAATCTATACTATAATAAAACTGTAAAGGTCGAAATGTCTGTTCTTTTCGAGAATTCAGATAAAAATTATCTACAAAATCTAGAAAAAAGTCAAAAAGCACGAAACCACAATTTTTAGAATTAATGTCTGTCTGTCTGTCTGTTTGTTACCGCACATCTTTGAAACGAATTAATATAATCTTAAGACCAATACATTGTATTGTAGCCTTTTTTATTGGGCTTAAACTGAGGTATGTTTCATCAAAATCGGATAAGTATTATTTGAGATAATGCTTGATCTCTTTATTAGAACAGTCCAATACAAATTAGGGGTCAAGAAAAATGGTCAATGTTGAAATGAATCTAAATTTCGTTTCTTTTGTTCACGAGATGGCGGTACCAGTAGTAATCTATCTATATCTATACTATAATAAAACAGTAGAGGTCGAAAGGTCTGTTCTTTTCGAAAATTTAGATAAAAATTATCTATAAAACCTAGAAAAAAGTCAAAAAGCACGAAACCACACATTTTAGAATTAATATCTGGCTGTCTATTTGTTACCGCACATCTTTAAAACGAATTAATATAATCTTAAGACCAATACATTGTATTGTATTATAAAATAAACATAATGTTGTATGAATTTACATTTCGTAGATTATTTTTATACACAACGATTAAGCGTAACTTGAAGTTACATTTAGTTTTTGTTTCATTGCAATCGGTTTCTTCTATTAAAAGATATTTGAATTTAATTAATTAATATTAAACAGCGCCATCTTTCGAACTTAGACTGTAGTACATCATGAGTTAAACTGCGTGCTGTATTTTTAAATGTAAATAAATACAAATAACCTTTATTTGTTAATCACAGGTACAAAACATGTTACAAAAATAAATAGTCTTTCCCTGTTTTGCCAATACTGGCGTACAAACATCAATTTTTAAAGTTAAACTATTTAATTAATCACAAAAATAAATTTAATTTCAATAACATTCCTTTTCTCACAATCCTATTATAACTGCAATTATAACACACTTATATAATTATTAAATAAATAATATATGGGTATAATATAACAGACAACATAATAAGTAACACGCTTTTTCTTTATAAAATCATTTTACACATTATTGCTATTTGTCAACATTGAAGAAAAAATTGAAAATTGACATTATAATATAGAAATACAATCACAAAACATTAAATTATTGTTCAATGTGTTTGTGTTTATTTATTACTTAATAGTACCTAATTCAAAAATACTGCACGCAGTTTATCTATAGATAATAATATAGTCCAGTCTAAATTTAATCAAATATTTATTGCTTGAATAATATGGTAAAAAGGTGTTAGGTACAATAAATTTAGACAAATCAAAAGAGCATCCAGACTTAGGAGAATAGTTTGTGGATCACAATGTCCTCCATGGGAATCGAACCCGCGACCTTAAGCACGCCAGCCAGGTAATGCGACCGCCGCGCCCCATGCGCCACCGAGGCAAGTAATTCTGCCGCACCATAACGTGGCGTGCAAATTCATCTATACTAATATTATAAATGCGAAAGTAACTCTGTCTGTCTGTCTGTCTGTCTGTCTGTCTGTCTGTCGCTCTGTCTGTCTGTCTGTCTGTCTGTCTGTCTGTCTGTTACTCTTTCACGCCTAAACGGCTGAACGGATTTCGATGAAATTTGGTACAGACAATCTTTAGACCCTGAGAAAGAACATAGGCTACTTTTTATTAGCAATCATATTATATTTTGATTTCATAGAATTTTGGCGGGAAAGCTGTGTCACGTGACCTGTGACGTCATAGGTCACGTGACCTGTGACGTCATAGGTCACGTGACCTGTGACGTCATAGAATTCTGGTCACGTGACCTGTGACGTCATAGAATTTTGACAGATGAGTCGTGACGTCACAGAATTTTGGCGGGAAAATATTTTTTGACAGTTGAGTCGTGACGTCACAGAATTTTGGCGGGAAAATACTTTTTGACAGTTGAGTCGTGACGTCATTGAATTTTGGTACGCTGAGTCGTGACGTCACAGAATTAAATATTGACGGCAGAGCCGTGACGTTTTTTAATTTTTGACAGATGAGTCGTGACGTCACAGAATTTTTGACAGATGATTCGTGACGTCACAGAATTTGTATGACCTGTGACGTCATAGAATTTTGGTCACGTGACCTGTGACGTCATAGAATTCTGGTCACGTGACGTGTGACGTCATAGAATTTTGGTCACGTGACCTGTGACGTCATAGAATTTTGACAGATGAGTCGTGACGACACAGAATTTTTTACAGATGATTCGTGACGTCACAGAATTTTGGCGGGTAAATATATTTTGACAGCTGAGCATATGAATATGAAATATGTTTTAAAAAGAGAAGCGTTTTTTTCGCCCCGCCCAACGAAGTGGGCACGGGTCAGCTAGTTCACAATAAATTAGCGATTATCCGTGTGGTGACGGAGTAAGAATACAATATGTCACCTGCCTATCTCATCCCATGGGTGGCGTATAACCGACTAAGGGACTATCGTGAATATATTATCTTTACGAGATAAAAATGAAGGAAAACTTGAAATCAAACCCTAGCCAGTCGGATTGGTATAGACCAATCCGACTGGCCAGCGTAGTATTAGTAGGCCAAGTATCCCTTCCGTCACGAGAGGAGGCCCGTCCTTGCAGTGATGCAGCATTAATGGGCTGTTATGATGAAGTTTTAAAAAACGATATTTCAGTATAAAATTGAATTGCGAAGTAAGTATCATCCACCACGCGAACGAAGTCGCGGGCACAGCTAGTGTTATATAACCACTACGCCACAGAGGTTGTCAATGTAAAGATTACTAAACAGATCGTCAAAATATGGATTACTAAACAGATGATGAGTTTGTTGGGCAGCTTCTTCTCTACTAGCGCTTTGGAGGCGGTGGTAAAGTTTTCTAAACTTTGAAATGTTTATAAACTTAGATGAAGTAGTGTAGTAGTACGTCATCTAATGACGTCAAAAAGATACAATATTATTGTACAATTTTGAATAAAATAAATGAATGAAAGATCTAATCTAAATAAAAATAATTAAATATTAACAATGTCAACAAGAATATTAGATTTTGTCCAAGATCATGTTTTCATGTAATATCCTGGCAGTCGTTCCTCGTACGCTCGCATCGGAAATTATGTAGTTAACTCATTTCCGATACCACATACAACGTGGTTTGTATGGAATTATTACAATGTGTCCTATTTTAACAAATTTAACTGTCATCTGACGACTTTTGTGGTATAGGGGTTACTGTTTATAATTGCTTCACAGAGGACGCGGTTACGATTACACAAATCAAACATTTGGTGTGCATGAATATGGCTATTGGATTTGGTCTGAATATTTTTTATGTATAATGAATGTTTTTACAATAAAATACATGTTTAAGTATCTTAATCGTTTTTGCAGATCCTTCACGCAATGGAAACTCACTGGAAAAAGATAGCGAAAAGTCTATGAAATAAGGTAGGCACAATATCACGGGGTATAGAAATGCTTAGATATTTCAAATATCCAGCAAAAGTGAACGTCACTAAGCTGAAGATAATAAAAAATCTTTTTGTTTAGTGACAACATTGTTGTCCCTCCAAGAGGCATTTACTGGGAAAAGTTGTCAAATACGAATTCTCCCCTGATATGTAGCACTCTTTAACGAGATTGATTGAATTGCTTATTGTCACGTATTATTCACGGCTGTGCTTACACGAGTGGTTACATGTGATGACAAATTTATGAAACTGAGATTCTTTTTGATGTATTGAACAAAAATGTCTTAGCTATGGATCCTGTAGAATTAGATTTATCTATAACGCAACGTTGCCTTATTGTGGTTATATTAAAATATATAAAAGTGTAGCAAAGATATAAAAATCAATAAAATGTATAATTTTATTCAAAATATTCCCCATAGTTCTCTTCTAGCAATAATATCCCATTCTCCCACCAGGTGTTATAACACCGATCATTTTCCAGATTTCCCAGTGGACCAGGATTATTTTTTTTGTAGTTTTCCTAAACAGTTAGTGACAAAAATACCAACATATCAACAAATTTTAAAGATCTGAGACCCTTAATAGTTTTAGGAGTATCTGGGTTAATTAACCCTGAGAACGCTTCATACTTATTATTGTTTTTATGTATACTGATCTTAAACACTCAAAACGTCGTAAAAATATGAGTCATCATCATCATCATTCCCCTGCCCTTATCCCAATTTTATTTGGGGTCGGCGCAGCAAGTCTTCTTCTTCCATACTTTCCTATCAGACGTCATCTCACAAGTAACACTCTTCGCAGCCATATCGTCTTTCACACAATCCATCCATCGTTTCTTTGGTCGTCCTCTTCCCCTATATCCATCCACACACATGTCCAATCCTTCCTCACCACATGACTCTCATTCCTCCGCATAACATGCCCATACCATGACAGCAGGCTGCCGCGTAGTTTTTCTGCTACCGGTGCCACTTTCAAACTTCCTCTTACATACTCATTTCTAACTCTATCCGCTCTCGTAACACCACACATTCCTCTTAACATTCTCATCTCTGCTACATGCAATTGTCTTTCATTCATCCCTTTTGTGGGCCAACTCTCTGATCCATACAAGACGGCCGTAAAAATATGAGTAATTTTTAGAAATTCAATACGTAAAGTAAAATTCGTTGCAGTTACACCCGTATCGTACGTACGCGCTGTGTCGTCGCCGCACGCATACTGGTGCAACGGTCACTTACACTAACGCGTCACGTGGATCGTAACTACGTAAACTAATGCAAGTAACTTATATATCAGTTTTGACAGTCTTCTTGCATTAAAATGTGGTACTTATATCAGTTTACGGGTTTGTATTGCCGAAACTAAGAGAAATTTTAATTTTTTTTTTACAGAAATGAATACAATAGGTTATTTTAAGGCCATTCAAGCAAAAAAGTCATTTTCGTCAATTTGCGGGTTGCACCAGTATACGTAGGACCCGATAGTCGTGTGTACTACACATAATCAGTCTAATCTGGTCGCGCGATGGTTTCATAATACAACCAAACACGAGACCAGCTTACACTGGTTTTGTATAGGTTGAACGGTAGTCGTGTGTACATTTGTAAACGTCGTTGTACTTGTCATGATGGACCAGCGGATCAAACGACTCTTATTGAACTGCGACCTGTAACACCGTTCCAAATTCAATCTGCATCCAGTTATGATGCATCATCTGCTATCAGTATAGCAACGATTTCAAGTATAGTATCTAAGATTGGTATACTTACGCCTATGCTATCACCACCCCCGTATCACAAAAAGTGTTATAGTGATATTTACTTATCCGATACATTCAGATCAGTCAATTGAATCTGACACGAGTTATGATAAAATTATATTTCCCAGCAGTCGGCTAAAAAAGCGCCACTTGCCAGTCAAACATTCAAGACAAACGTCTATTTAAATAGTATTGGATGAAACTGCAAGCTATTGAAGAATATTCTTTAGAAGAAGATCCATTTAATTCAGTGAAGCAATCGAATGCACCCATCGTTAAATCTTACATAAATTAGCTCAACACTGAGAGTAATGTGATGGCATTACGCGCGCTTCAAAGTCAATCGCTTCATGGCATAGATCGCTCTGTTTCTAATACTGTCATACCACTCCATTCACATGTTCAAGCTATCGAAGAACGTCCTAATCCGTCTAATTCTCTGAAACAACAAGATGCTCCCATATCCCCCATTGCTCAACCTTGCACAACTCGGTAAAACACTGAGAGTACTGTGATGGCATCTCCCGCTCCGTGAGCTCAAAGTCAATCATTTTATGGTACAAATAGCTCTGTTTTCGTACGTACTATACCACGCCTATCCAAAAAACGCTCAAAATGTCGCGATAATTGGGCAGATATAAGAAGGAAAAGACAACGTTGGAAAAGAGTACTCTACTAAAACAGGTATCGTATTTAATGCAAAACAAACGGGTCCATCAAGTGCTTTGATAGAATTAGTTTCGTACAGCGCCGGTTAAATACATTTAAAAGGAGTTGGGAGACAGAAAAAAGCAATGGGAGTATGTGTTAAAGTACACTACCAAGGGGTCATATTGTGCGTGCGTGGCCTGTTCCTGGATGTGATCGCCGTCTACAATATCCTCAGGAAATATTCATACCACGATGGTTGCAGGAGCACGACGTGTCGGTCTTACGCTGAATCACTCAATCACCTGACCTAAAAACCATAAAAAAACACGTAGGACATGTTCCAAAGAAGTGCTTTGATGAATTTTCCTGCTAAAATTGCGTTGGAAGAGCAACTTTTGCATCCTAGTCGGACCTGGAACAATATATCTCACCAAGACCTGGATAACTTAATCCAAGCATAAAAGACCGTTATTTACGTTTTTTGGATGTACTGACTACTGATTATTCACGTAAGTTTTTCAGTTAACTTTTTTATTTATTTGAATAAAACATTATTTACGTAAAAATAATAGTTTCATTTAATTCTAGATTGTACCTAGCTGGATAAATAGCTTTTATAGAAATATAAACATGTTGGATGTTATCTTCAATAATTTTTGAGTTAATTGAGTAAATACCAAATATCCCTAGACAAAGTTGATGAGTGTATTAAGTTTATAAAAGACGGATATTTCAGATTTAATCAGCACATATTCATAATATGATCAATAATTATTATAATTACCTACCTTATAGTCGTATCATAAATTTGTTATATTTAAATTTTTGACGTAGATTTATATTTTAATTATATAAATAATTAAAATATAAATCTACGTCAAAAATTTTAATTAAATTGAAATTTTTATTGTAGTTTAGTTATAACTAAAGTGCAAATAATAATGATAATAAATAATAATATTACGTTAAGGAAAATAAATGTGTTATTAATTGAGTACGAAATTCAAGCTGTGAAACACCTAAAGCTAGACTTTATTGTGATTGTATAATTGTTAAAATTTGTACCTACATTCCTCAATGTTTATTTTTTATTGTATTAAAAATATAACTTAGCAACTTGTTGTTTTTATTTGTTGAAAGATACCTGTTCAAAAAAATAGGTAAGTACGACTAAACAAGACAAGTGTGTATAGAGCATTCAATAATTGTAAAATTCACATCATTACTTACGTTAATACTTAACACGGGCGGAGCCACGCCGGCAAACTAATATTATATAAAACATATTCACGAAAAACATTGACATAATTTTAGGATTTCGTAAAATGTTGTTTTACCTGCATATATAACGTGATTAATTTGGTCAAAGAACGATCCATGTGTTCAAGAGACAGCTCCTGAACTGTTTTCGTTGGCAGTACAATGTTATGTATGCACATTCGACACACTATCTACGCACAGGAATAGTTTTTAGAATGAATAATTATAACAATTAAAGCTGTATTTATGTCTTTGTACATTATAAAAATATTAAATGGCTAAAGTCTTCCTTATAAGAGTTATAAGCAAAAAATGCACGCGCAAAACTTCAAATCACTGTACCGAAAAGTAGATATTTTGTAAATAAAACATTGTTCTACTAATGGGACGAAGTGTAGCGTTATAAGTTTTTAAATAAAACAATAAACTAAATTAAAATCAACTTTATTCTTTCCATCTACATCATTACAACTTTTAATGTCACACTAAAATAATTAAAATTAAACCACAATAAACAGAAAAAAAATAAAATATAACACTCTTAATAACAATTATAATCTCTTCTTAAAATATAATTAATTTTGAAAATATTCATTGACCTATTTAAACAATGTTAAGTAACAAAAGTATGCCGTGATTGAGTACTAAGCGGCAACTCCAGTTATTGTTGTTTAAAACAACAAATATAATACTAAAGGGTGTGATGTTTATCCTAGTTCTTCCAAGACGGACATCATCAACGTAAATACTGACATACTGGTTTTAATAAACTGAAAGTAAAAGAAATTAAGTTGTAGTTTCTAATAATAATTTGGCAAACCAAATGAAAATTTTTATTAATACAGTCCAGGAATTAAAACAACGGATGGTAATGAAATAATTTCGTTTTACCACCGCTACTCCTGTGGCCAAAATTAAAATATGGTCCTTCATTTAATGTTTCAAGGATATCATAGAAAAAATGCAAATGTGCTGGACGATTATTACGCAAAGTTCGGAATTATCGAACCTTTTTGTGCAAAACTTACTCTAAGTTCTGTTGTGGTGAGCCAAAAGGGGTACAAAATCAGTTAACTATTAGTCGTAATTCTAGGTAATGTTGTGTGTTGTTTGTAATAGAAGGCACGAAAATGTTTGACTATTCCTCGCTATGCCAAACAATACAAATTTAAAAAGATTGCACATGTATTTCCTTCTTTCTACAACATTGGGTCTTTTACGCGTAGTGTTCAGAAGCACTATGTAAAGCGACGACGACAAAGGGAGTACTTCATTCTTCAATCGTGGATTCAAACAGACGCATTGAGTCACAAAAAAAGAAACGCATCGTGTTACTTACCCAATTAAATGTTGGCATAGACAGTGTGACAGTTCCAAATATGTATATAGGCATTCTATCACAAAGTGCCATGTGAAATATACGAATATCAGTTTTAAGACTCTTGTCATAAATATACCATTTCTCGGTCACTGAATTTTCTAGGACAGCACACTGTTGATTTAGAAAATATTAATTTATTATAATATACGTAGATACTACGTGAGATCAGGAAGTAAAAGTACATGGTGTCCCTAAAACCCACTGCAGATTCATTGTATTGCATAAATAGACTATGTTTTATTCCATCGTTCTAAAGCCACTAACAACTTCAGAATCATCACTAAATATTTCAAACCACATCGTGGAACATAGCTATTTAGCAGCTAATGTAATATCTTAATAGTTTAAACTCATTTTTTCTGTGACTAACGAGGTTATGTCTTACTTATTCAGAGAGTGACATTAGAGTCTGCTTATGGACTACTGCTTAATAGTTAAAATTACTTAGTAATAGATACCTTGCTCCTAAAAGTACTATACTTGTTGGAATTTTATGCTGTATCAAAATATTTAGAAAAAAAAACGCACATCACAACCGAAAATATGAACAGTGCCATCTATGATGTAACTGATAAAAGTGTAAGACAAACATATATCATTTTCAAAAACAGTAAGTTTAGAAACTAAGTGGTTACAAACCTCATTTTCAACCTGCTGTCCTAATAAGCAGAAGACCAACATTACTGATATGAAAATGAATTCATGAAATATATATATCGCTGTGTCCAGTGATAATAATTTATCCTGAAAACAAAGTATGATTACAAGTTAGATATCTTACTATAATACTCATTAATTTTTAGAAGGGTTTCTGCTATATACGATGTAAACGAAATTGGATACTATTAGGTTATTTGCTAAGGTATTTGAAAAATATAATATATAATAAATTCCAAGAAAGGTAAAACTCGAAATCACATTCCACCACAGGAAGATTGAAACCCCTGCAGTAGTTTATTTGGCAGCCGCATTTTTGACCACTGAGCCACAAAAGCAATCATTGGCGGTTAAAGTCCAAGAATAAAGTGTATAAATAAAGTTAACAATTCTTACCGTAGTTACAATTTTAACTGACGCGGCACAAACTAACATCAGGCTAACTAGTATTAGTGACAAATAAAACGGCTTACAGAAAACGCTAAGTCTGTTGCTGAAACTGACAAAAAAGAGTTACTAAGAAAATTAAATAATGCACTGATCGAAAACCTTGATTTTTAAGAGCCCGAACGCTGCCTAACCAAGCTGGATTGACGAGTGACCTACTTTTAGAAGTAGTAACTGAAGAAAAAATCTCAAATTATTAATTGAGAATTCAATTCTTGAAAAACATGAGTAATCTGCTCCCCATAATCTATGAGGGTGTGTTCTTGAAAGTAGCATATTAATATCTAAAGTCGTATACTATGTCGATCTGGGTAATTAGATTTATGCGTTAGATTAACGCGTTTATGCGTTTCTATAATACGAGTACATACATAGGCCACACCGAAATGATCGGGAATAGACAAAACTAGAAATATATTACAATAACATTTTTTTTCATTGCTTTTCGAAGTATTCTCCGTGACAATCGATGCACCTTTGAATTCCTTCAAACTAATTATTGTATAAGTAATTTAAGTCAGAAATGAACATAGCCAAAATGGCCGATTTGTAAGCTTCGTCAATACTCTTCTGAATCTTGAAACCATTGACCACGTAACAAATCTTTAGTTCCTGGGAATATAAAGTAATTATTGGGGCTCAGGTCAGGGCTGTATGGAGGATTGTCCATCAGCTTCATGTTTTCCTGATTTAAAAATGCGATCGTTTGCCGAGCGGTATGGGAGCTCGCATTATCATGGTAAAGGATTATGCGACGTTTTGGATTACTTTTACGAAGTTTTCTTATGACTTCCGGCAAACAAGCTGTTGTGTACCAATACGTGTTTGGTTTTCGACACAAACGAAGTAACCATTTTTTTCGACACGCTACGAGAGCGCACAACATTTGTTAGCTTGACCTCACCTTCGTAGACTTAAACAGTCAATTGGTGTTTTCTTTCGGGCATTTATGAGTAAGTATATCCACGCTAGACGATATTGTAAACTGCATTTGAGCTTCCTCTATTGAACCGTTGCAGAGCAGAGCGACACCAATTAACACGAGCCGACTTTTGTTCTTTTGCCAAACGATGGGGCACCCAGCGGGAACATAACCTTCTGACAACCAGTTCATCACGCAATATTGTTCGAATGGGTGTAATACCAATGCTGAGAGAAGCCCGTATCCGCTTGTAAATCACATCCCTATCTTCTTGTATTAATTAGCGTACAGCATCGACGTTTTCCCGTGTTACCGCTGCTTTTGGCCGACCAGTGGAAGGAACTGTGGTATGAGAATAACGTCTTCGACAAAACTCAGAATATCAGCGATATATAGTAATTTAGTAACTAGATGCTTCAAGTTCATAAATAGAAACAAGCTCGGCGAGAGATTGTTCCTGGGATAAACGAAAGTTGTGAAAAATTATCGCACGGAAATGTTCCCGCGTAAGCTCCATTTTCACACCGAACGACTTGTCAATTAAAATAGCTACCACTCTTTTGTATTAAGTTTTTTTATAAATTTTAAAAATAGTATTGACTTTGAGAGCACACAAATACTAAAAAGATTTGAGATCGTATTTTATTAAAAGTATTCTATTCCCGATCTTTTCGGTGTGGCCCTCGTATAATTGGAAACAAATATTTTTTCTTAAAATTACTCTCTTAAATTATTGAATAACTCGGTAGTGCTTTCCTATTCATTGGTATATCATTAGTAACTGTTAGTATTTGGGTGATTCTCTGAGCCCTATATTTTCGATGTCTGGAGGTTTTTTTTCGTAACTAACAGACCAACCAGACTGCAATTGTTCTTAAAACATAGTTTAGACAGTTACCTATCTTGCACACGTTTTTTTTTTAATAATAGTTTTTTATGTATTTGAAAAAAAATATTAAAAAGCGTTCTTCTGATTAATATGGTGTGTCCGTACCCCAGTTTCTTGAACATTAGTAACAGTAACATTTTTTCTTATTTACGAATCGATGTGCGTTATAAATATTACGATAGAATATTTGTTGTTTCTTTACACAAAAAAATGGTACTAATATTTACGATAGTTTTTGAATGAAAAAATAAATTGTGAGTGTCCGGCACAAAAGTCTGATTCATATTCGCGCGCTTTACTCGAACGTACCTAGCTAAGTACGAAACATCAGGAGATCCCTTCTAGTGCTGGCCGTAGCCAGGGGCTCTGCTGACGTGGTCACGACGTTACATGTGGCTGGTTCGTGTTGTTGCGGAGATATAAATGTAAATATCTGATTCATATTACTTTGGTTCACCTGTGTTTCTGATTACTATGTTGGCTGTTATAATTAACTTAAATGGTTTTCAAACTTGAATCTGCTGGAAATATAAGTCAATTTGGGACTTAAAACCTATGTATAAATAGCAATCCTTAATTGTATACGTGTAGTGTTACCGATGTTAAGAGGCAAAATCTTGATTTATATGTGCCTTGATTCATACGGTAAAAATACTATATTAATCAGAATTTTACACATATTGTTAATAAAACGATGCATTGGCGCCACGGATAATGATTGATATTGTAAGTTGTCAATGCTCCTAATACCTAGATTTAGGTGTGGTGATAATCATTGTGATTATTAACTGTGATTTTAATAAATACATTTATTTATTAAAATCACAGTTCTATTAAAATTCTAGTTAGAAAAACCAGTCATTACTGATTTTTCTAACTAGAATTTCATTTTTGTTCCTAATTCTGATTTATATGACCTCAAAAAATTTAAAGTTAATTATCTCGAAAACCATTTCATAAAAAGGTGTGCCTTTCTCAGACATTGTATATTAGGTTATCATCTTTGACAAAAACATGTTTTATAAGCCAAAATGTGAAAAATAAATTAGCCCATATGAATCAGACAAACAATCGAATTTCGGAGAAACACCCATTTAAGTCTCTTTATTTTGCCATCAGTTGTGAACTTTCCAAGACTTTGCTCAGATCTTTTTGCAAAATCACACTTATTCTTTACTTATAGAATGGGTTGTGAAAATTGGTTAGAATTAGTTATATATTTACCAAGCTGCTCAGCATATTATCAAAAGGCCACGTTTCCCGTTCTGCAGTAGGTATGCGTAGTTTTCTATGATGATCATAATTAAAAATGGCTTTACCTCCTTAGCTTTACATATCGGTCCACACATTGTGCTAAAACTTTTGCACCATATTGCCATCGTTCATTTTCATTTAGTTCCGTCTCTAAAACCAGGTCACTTAAATACTGAAGTATGTAACTAAGAATTCTTAACTGGCGAATCACTTGCCCAAGTAGCAATACTATCGTTAGTTGAAAACCAGGATATGCTAAAAATAGAATAACATTTTAACATAAGCTTGAGACTACAGACAGTGTGACCCGAACTAAAACATCAAGAAAAGTAAAACATTTAGTTTGCCGTGTAACGTGCTGCAAACTTTTTTTAAAATGCTTAAGATAAAACTTGCCTACAGAGCACAGATAACAACTGTAACTGGTGAAGATAAGGGTGATAACGTAAACAACCACATTATCTAAGCTCCAAGGAAACCACATCTCGACAACTGAAATAAAGGTTCTCATAATTAAGTTAAAACAAGAACAAAAATCAGGCAGACTAAATTTTTTTACTAAAACGCAGATTTAAAAAACAGTGTAGCAATTTAAACGATAAAATTGCAGTAGATAGAAATCGATGTTTAGGCATTTTTTTTAGCTTTCCATTTATTTTATTCAAACAATATCAGCTGTTAAATAATTGTCTAAGTGTTTCAAATAATAGTAAAAAAGACTTACTGACTATACGGACAGATTTATCTTCTCTAGTGAGCAACTGATAACATGTATCGACAAAATATAACGTGGCAATTGAAATCGAAAGGTAACTATATACATTTAAAATGATACCAGAATATTTCATCAATTTTTCTTGAGAATCAATTACTAGTTGTCTAAGGCCGGTAAGTTTTTGAGTATTAGGTTTACGAGCAATTAGTTCATTTATAAATTCCATTTCCATCATTGCATCTCTAAAGGCCATCTCTTTTAGAAAGCTTCTCAAATTATTTTGGAAAAATAGACATGCGCCTAATATTATCAACAATATAACGCCAATAGCAACAATAATTAAGCTATCCATTACTAAGTGAATGTTAGAACGATTAACAATCATAAAACAAGAAGCGAAAATGAAACAAAAAAAAATTATTATAAAATTAAAAACTTGTAAGATCAACCATGACTTTGAGTAAAAATTTTGCTTAGAGTAAATTGTTATTCCACAGACGGATAGAATGCGATCAAAGGTTTTCAAAGTTTTCTCCATCGTGACGAACAGTTTTGTACTGAATGTGTAAAAAGTATTATCTTAAACCACTTACATTGGTACAATTGGATACAAACGATTAAAAGCCAGATCGGAAACTACTTTTTGAATACCTCGAAAGAAATGGTTTCATTTTCAATGAGGTTGCAGGCAAATACCAATTTTTGACAAATTGAGTATTTCAATAATCAATTTGTCAAAAATTGAAAAGTATTATTTCTTCTTATTTTAAATATTGAGCATTTAGCCAAATTTTTATTTAAGATTATGTTTGAAAATTCCACGCAATATTACTAGTTCAGCGATCTATAAATGTTTTTAGGGTTCCGTACCGATTTTGAAAAAACGGAACCCTTATAGGATCACTTTGTTGTCCGTCTGTCTGTCTGTCTGTCAAGACCATTTATCTCAGGAACGCGTGGAGTTATCTAACTGAAATTTTCATCAAATACTAAAGCTTATTGCCTCTCAGTGCCGTTAGAAATTCAAACTGCTAATCCAACGCAATTAAGAGATATAGCCGTTTTAGTCGCAAGTTTTTGACGAGTAATGGCAAAAACCCACAGGGTACTTCCAGTCTACCTACAAACTTGAAATTTGGCAACCCTCGGTGCGCAAGTCAGACTCGAACTGGACCGGTTTTATTTAAACATCGCCGTCGACTCAAATAGGGTAAGATCGACTTGTTGTCCTTAAAACGACGGTTATAAGGCTAATTGGTCTAAGCAACATTTTTTAAAAGTTACAGGAGAGCGATTTAAAGTTTCGTTTTTCGAAAAAAAAATCAATAAAAAAAGACTACTGCGTAGATGTTGCTCTAATCAATACAGTATCTCCTTAAATACATATTGCTCCTTCCTAAATAGTTCTCATGAGCTCAGCTCAGCTTTTTTAAATGAAATAAAATATGTCGCTTGACTCAAAATGCATCGTTTTATTTATTTTATAGAACAAGGAAAAATGGTCTAACTGCCAGTGGTTCGAGTTTAAAGTAAATTGGTTCAAATGTAGATATGGATATGAAACAGAACAAGGAAAAAAAAACATAATAATACACGTGTACCGTGTTAGCATGTTTTTGTTGTAAAAGAGTTTAAGTAACATGTGAACTTGAGCTGGAATAAAGTAAATTAATACGAATAACAACAAATAGTCAAGTAAAATCAAGTAAAGTTAATGCTTGCTATCAAAATATTAGACGCGCCAAAACCATGTAGTCGAGCAAAAGGTCAAATGTCCTAACGCGCATTGGTCATTCAAAAGTTGTAGGAAAAATGACTCAACCGACGTATGAAAAATTCTGGGTCTAGTCTAAGTTACCTACTACAAAATATCGCTCAAATTTTATGGCGGTTAGACCTTAGACGTCCAAAATGAGAGCAAAGTCAGTGAGGGTTCAAGCGCCAAAAATATGCTCATAAAAATTTGAAATCTAATTCAAAAGACGCAGAAAAATTCGCTGATTCCAATGTATATTACTCAATATTATGGCAAAAAATGTCGTTTAGACCAATTAGCCTTATAACCATCGAAAAAGTACCATTTTAGAAATATTTTGTTGATGATGAAGTTTAGGAACACTTTTGTTCTTACCTATATCTGTTATAAATTGAAAGGGTTGATTTTAACAAAACAATTTAATAAATACGTTTTTAAATTTTAAGTTCTTAATCATTACTTGGTCGAAATATTTGTGTTTGAGTGAAGGTTAACGTATAATTATTGTTTAAATAATTTATACTTGTCCTTTTATTATTTTTTTATGTCGTATAGGGCTAACAAAATTATATTAGACTTTAATACATGTTTTTAATAGAATGACATGCGTGTTTCCGCGTTTAAATATTATAATGTTGAATCTAGTAACCTGTTTGTTATCCCTCTTACTACCACCCACCATTTTCCTAATGGAAGAAAAAAATAACTCCGATTTTAACTCACCTCTTACTATTTTCGGAAACTGCAAAATGTGCCTCATATTTTGGCCTAACAAACATTTCCAATCTTAACCTAATCCAATCCAATTCCAATATTTTCAAGACAAGTTAAAAGTATAGGACTAGATACGGTGTCAAACGCCTTTCGAAAGTTCAGTAATATTCCCACACAATTATCGTTTATGTCAAGATGTGAAAAAATATCACATGTGAACCAAAGAACTGCATTGTCGGAAGAGCGTTTGGCAAAAAATGTAATATAAATTCGTTTTTACTTAAGTCCAGCAGTGGACGTCCAATGGCTGATAAGAGTATTGTTTACTTACAAGTAATTTATCAGTCTTTTGCTCATCTATATATAAGTTTATAATTCTGCTCTACGTGTGCATGTCATTGAACTCCTCCTAAAGGGCTTGACCGATTTAAATGAATTTTTCTGTATGCGTTTAAGTAGCGCCCTGGATGGTTTAGATTCACAAATCGCGATAAAACGAATAGTTTATCTGGATATCGTTTATTTGAATTTCCAAAATCTTGATTTTTAAAATCTGGATATTGTTTTTCTGGATTTCAAAAAAAAATTTTGCAAACTTTTTTTTGTTCGACTATTAAATTTATGAGTAACCCAAAAAGTTCAGTTGTTGTAAGCCAAAAGGAGTCCAAAACCGTTACTATCGTGTAATTCTAGGTAAAGTTTTGGATCCTGGCGTACATTAGGCAAGAAAATGTTTGACAATCCTTGCTATGCCAAAGAATAAAATATGAAAAGAACTCTTTGCACATGTATTTCTTTCTTTCTACAACATTAGGTCCTTTACGCGTAGTGTTCAGAAGCAATATGTAAAACGGCGCTACAATGGGAGTACTTCTCTCTGCTTTATTCTTCGACAACCATCGCGCATTCTAACAGACGAATTATGTCACAATAAAAATATACGTATGTAACTTACCCAATTAAATGTTGGACAAGACGGTAGACGGTTAGTGGTAGTATAACCTAACTTTTTCTTTTATTATTGTTATGAGTTTAAATATATGAATTGGTCCTGATGAGAAGATATTTTTCTTGCTAGAACCATTAATGAATCCATCATAGTTGAACCGAGAACTGCAAATTTGGTTCAACGAAGAAAAAATAGTCTACAGATCTATGATTATGGTTCTAAGTACACCGGGCCGCAATGAAAACGGGTCACTTACATAAACCTTAATAACTTCCAAAATATTGTAGCTAGCTTTATAAAATAAACACTAATATAAAGATAATTTAACTCGTGACACGTCCGCGTCCCTGCATATCGGTCCATATGCAAAATGATCCCGGTCCGTCCGCGTCACTACATATAGGGCCAAATTTCCCGCGCTCATTCAATTGGTAATATTTCACGTTTCATTCACTAAATGCACTATGGTTTGATGCTAATTATTTAAATAGTTCGTAATCTATCGGTCAAATAAATATTTACTGTGGCAATTTACAAAAAAAAATATTTTAAAGAAATGAAACAAGTGCAGGTGTTTATTCTTCGTGATTCGCGGGTTTTTGTGAGTGAATTGTAATAACGGAGTATTTTGTTTCAATTGTGTAAATAAAGTGATTTATTATCTCAAGTAGTGTTAAATGTTACTAAAGTGTTGTCTTGTGTTAATAAGTAAATTATTTAAAATGTTTTATTGTCGAAATGTGTAAAGTGTGTGTTTTTGAGAATAAAGTGTTGACGCCCGGGGCCATTTTGGTTACTGTTTTTGAATTTGCTAATAACAAACAGCTCCTGGCAAGAAATGTATGTATTTTATTTCTTCATTTATTCATTATTTTATCGCTATATAACATGACAATAAGTGCTACTCGTTTCATAACATATAATTATAGTTTTCATTCATAAATTTTCATTTATTGAGACGGGTATTTTTCTCATAAAAAACGCATAAACAGTTGGACATGTAGGGGTGTGGGTCAAAATTTGGTCGGACGCTCGAAAGGTTAACAGTCCTTAAATGGAACTGAAAAAAATTACAGATTGTTAAGTGTATTTTTGACAAAAGTAAGTTAAATAAAAATTGACACTTTCATTCGATGTCGAAAACAGGTAAAAGGTATCAAAAATGCAATTTTCACTCATTTAATACGCTGTATTATTATCAGAAGCTGTTAATACAGCTGTCATCTGGTTTTGGATGTTTTCCATTTGGTTTTTAATTTAATCCTGAGGAAAATACACCCATTTCTCTATCACTGCTTCTTTGAGTTCACAAAGGGTGATTAGAGGGAAATATTGATGTCCTACTCATCGACCCAATACGTCCCAAGCATACTGGATCGGTTTCAAGTCTGGGTTGCGAGCTGGCCACTTAATACGTGTGATAGCGACATCTTTACGGAACTTAAACACTATTAAATCTGTATGAATACGAGCGTTGAGTTCCATAAAGGTGCCTTTTTCACCGATGTTAACCAAAAATGAGCCATCATACTCATTAATGATTTCATTCAAGTACCTCTCTGCAGTTAAAGTAACATTTTATATCACTACTAGCTCGGTGCGGCTTTCAGAAGAAATTCCAGCCCACACGTGTATAGTGCCTCCGACATAAGGTACTTTCTCTTCAATGTAAGCTTGGTTATACAGGGTTCCTGGTTTTTTGCAGACTCTTAGCCTTCCATCGTGCTTGTATAACGTAAACCTCGACTCATCGGAAACATTTTCCTTAACTAATCAGCCATGACTGCTATTCACGAGTTTTTTATCATCACTCTATCTTGAATTTTGATGTTGTCTTTCAAGTTTATGAATATTTGCAGGTCTAAGACTGTAATTTTGCTTCATCTAGATACTGCCTCACTATACAAGTGCTTGGATTGCTTTTTCGAGCACGTAGCAAGTGATTTTTGACTACAACAGCCGTTTGAAATCGATTTCTCAACATTCTCGACACCATATAACGATACTCTTGTGTTTTTGTGCACGCTGTTGGTTCAGATCTTGGTCTGCACGCATTGGATACAGTCTCTTCTAAAGGCTGGAGTACTTTTCGAACGGTTGAGATCTATAAACTAACAGTTCTTGCTGTATAACGATGACTACGTAATTTTTCTAGCATTTCTGGAATCCTTGTAGACTCTTCAGGGGTTAGAGGCATGTTTTTATGCTAATTTGATCAGAATATTGAATTTCTGTATATAAAATGCGTCTTTTTCATGATACAACAGAAAAAAAGAAAAAAAAATGGTTTCGAAACTGCAGTTAAAATTTAAAAATTTTGTCTTTATTTTTAATTTATGGATTTAATACAATACTTAATCAAAAATAACTTGAAAGATTTTACTTGCGGCATTATTTGTGATTAAATTGTCTATCATTTAGTCTTTATTTCATAAAGCTAGCCTCAATATTTCGGAAGTTATTAAGGTTTTTGTAAGCGACCCGTTTTCATTGCGGCCCAGTGTATTAACTTAACATTCCTAAAGTCATGTACAATAACATGCTTAACAAATCTGATATCACCTAATTTTGTCAAGCCGTTTTGTCTACAGGATCACAACTTATATATCCATAAACGTTAATACACACGAACAACATTTTAATAATCAAATTATGACTGTGAATGTATAATTAACTATTTCAAATAATAATAATAAAAAAGACTTACTGACTATACGGACAGATTTATCTTCTCTAGTGACCATTTGATAAAATGGATTGAGAAGATATAACGTAGCAGAAATAGTAGAACAGAAAAATTGCAACCTCACAAAAATACCAATATATCTCATAAATTTTTCTTGAGAATCAATTACTAGTTTCTTAAGGCCTGTCAGTTTTTGAGTATTAGGTTTATCAGCAATTAGTTAATTTATAAATTCCATTTCCATCATTGCATCTCTAAAGGCCACATCTTTTAGAAAGCTTCTCAAATCATTACGGAAAAAGAGACATGTGCCTAACATTATCAACAATATGAGGCCAGTGGTAAAAATAATTAAGCCATCGATTACTAAGTTAATATTAGAACGATTAACAATCATAAAACAAGAAGCGAAAACGACACAAAATAAACTTATTAGAAAATTAAAAACTTGTAAGATCAACCATGGCTTTGAGTAAAAGTTTTGCTTAGAGTAAATTTTTATTCCACAGACGGATAGAATGCGATCAAAAAATTTAAAAGTTTTCTTCATCGCGGATGGAGAAAACTTTTCGTGACGAAAAGCTTTGTCGTCGCACGAATACTTAAGTGTCCAACCTCCATTTTCAACATTTTACACCAGAGACGTTTTATTGATTAGTTTAAGCAAATAATATGATTTTATAAAAGTTTTATATTAAAAAAATAGTTAATGTGTTTATGAAATGATATATTACAAATAATCATTAAAAAGTCAAACAGTTATGTTTATTTTCATAATTCTTTATGGAGGTTGAGCAAATAAACACATAAATAATTATGCAATTGGAGATAGACCACTACCGGGGTGCAGGTTGAGCATTTTGCATTCGAATATATTTAGTACTTAAGTGCCCTATAACCAAATACAGTGTGTTTTGGTATCGTGGTAAAAAAAAATAACTAGTTAACTTGCTATTTTTTATATAAAAAAAACACAGAGTTAAAAAAAAAACACTGTTTGATATATATACAATACAAATACAATATTTTTTTGTTTTTGTACCGATACAAGATCGTTTACTTCGCCTGGTATTGTTTATGTTCTCTGATCCTGTCAAAACCTTTTTAATTAGAGATTCCATGAAGGCTTTGTCGTCAGCTTTCATATATTTGTAAGTACTTCTAATATTTTTTTTTCGGTTAGTGTCTGATTTGAATTAGTCCTAGTATTTTTTTTTAATAGTCGTATTCTTCTTTTGTCGGATTCTTGATTCATCGTACGTAATGTCAACATAAAATGAAACTATGGCATTACCGTGACTCCACTTCTTCATTTCAATACGGTGATAATATCATACCTATACGTATAAAAAATAATTAATATACTGAGACTATTTAAACAATTTTGAATTGATTTATTTTTTCAAGAAAATTAACCTTTTTTTGACGATTCTTTATGTTTTCATAAGGAATTCTTTAGAAAAAAAAAATAGTATTAATCTACTTATCTAGCATCTAACATCATTGCGAACACAAAGCATAGGTATACGTCAACACAAAACTACCCATTTAATGCTTAGAAATTTACCCATTTAACAATTAGAAAACATGCAAGTAGCAGGTATATTTTGACAGTCATCGCACAAAAGCAAATTTTTTTATTATTATATTAGTTATATTTTACAACCTTACGAAATGTTCGAAACAATCTGTTCATTTATAGATACGTCACAATTTCATTCAAAGATTTAATTAAATCGGAAATTATAAGAATTAAATTTAAACATCCTGTACTATAAGTTAACGATACGCAGTGATAATCTGCAAAGAAATGTTAACAAAAATACAAGTTACCGATTCTTTTCTATTGTTGTGACTTTATTTTCCGATTTATATTTCGTCACTGACATTTCGGGTACTGTTTTCTATTAAAATTAATACGTTTTTTCTATATTTCGCGTTAGTTTTAACTCAAATGCGTGCGAGCACCAGCTTCGTCACAAAATAAATTAATAATGGCGGCGTACTGCGTCATCAAAATGCGATGTCGTGATTGGTTACCTGTGAGGAGATTGAATACTTAAGCACTTAATGGATGTTCGGATGCACGTTTGGTGTTTCTCTACCGACTTTGAGCAATTAAGCATTAAGCTTGAATTCTCTTGTGTTAGTTTTCAAAAACTTAAATTCCTTATAAATAATGTATTTTAAGTCCAAACAGCAAGTATTATATACCAATCGAACCGCAATTTGATCCTTAATAAAATTGCATTAAAAAGTGAAATTCGTCAAAATGGTCGGTTGAGCAAATAAGCATTCAGGCGACGTTGTACTGAATGTGTAAAAAGTATTATCTTAAACACTTACATTAGTACAATTGGATACAAAAGATTAAAAGCCAGATCGGAAACTACATTTTGAATACCTCGAAAAAAAAATGGTTTCATTTCAATAAGGTTGCGGGCAAATACGTGTATTTCAATAATTTGTCAAGTCAAAAATTTAAGGATGCAGTAAAAAGACTTTTTAATCTTCTTCTTATATAAATTATTGAGCATTTCGCTAAATAATTTAAGTAACTATAGTAGTTTAGCGATCTATGAATGTTTTTTGAACATCATCGTCAACTCAAATAGGGTGAGATCGACCTGTTGTCCTTAAAAAAATACCATTTATGGCTTTTAGAATCATTTTGTGGGAACACTTTTGTACTCACATATCTGTTATAAATTTAAAGGGTTGGTATTAATAAAACGATTTATGGGCGTTTTATAAATTTGATTTTTTTTTTATCAAGTCATTACTTGGTCGTAAAATTGGTGTTTGATTGAAGGTGAAAGTATATTATTACTGTAATTGTTCAAATAATTTACTCATACTTTAATGCTCTATTATTATTTTAATTTCTAAAATTCATTTTTTTGTGGGCGTTACTCGTATGTATAGGGCCGATAAAATTATAACTTTAATACCATGTCTTTACTAAAATGACAGGCGGGCTTCCTTGTTGAAATATAAGGTTGTACCTAGTTACCTGTTTATTATCCCTTTTACTAGCACTCACCATTTCCTCGCCCGTTCCTTTTTTCTTGATCTCAGCCTTGTCACTTCTAGAGATCACGTTTAAAACTATGGTCAGCATTTTGTACATGCTTCCTTTGACCATGACTTTTTATTTCTTCCTTACATAATTCATTTTAATCATAAATCCAAATTATACAGCATTGAAACTTTAGTGGTACAAAAAACCAACTAAAGGTTGACCCCAGCAAAATCGACAGGATTTTACTATACTAAATAATTGTATTATACAACTTTACAATATTTGCTCTCCGTTACGATTAATAAAATATAAGCATTTACCAGCTCCGTGACTTACTACCGATATAAAGTTACGGTTAGCCAAAAATATCAGCAGCTACGTCAAAATTCAAAACATAAATAAAATAGTGTTATAGTACCGTTCAGCCTGGAAGAGTACCCATATCATTTCGGTACCCTAGAAAGGCACGTATTTCATCTTTTTCGATTATCGTCTTATTTCCATTTCTCTCCAAAGTCCTTAAACGCCTTTTCTACACATAGTTAAACAATAAGCCTACCCGAAATAACCTTGTCATTCTAGTTTACGGGCTGGACCCGTAGAGCAGTATTGTCCAGACGAGGTAGTCTACAACAGCTTTTCCTTAAAATTTATTTGGAGATCATCCGATATAAATATGTGGGAGGTAGGAGGAGAATTAAAAGAAATGAAATTTATAAAAATATAGAATAGTATAGGAAATAGAGGAGATGGAGGAACGGAAGCAGCAGCTGTGCTCGAAATCATTGTTTTGATTCCCTCGCAGGATAATACTTTATGCGATCTACAAATTACTGTTACGAGTCTAGATATTCTTGGTGTCCATTAAATTTATGTTTGTAAAATTATCCGCGACACATGGCGTAATAATTAGTGCGGAAGTTGATCTTTTCTATAGAAAAACAAGAAAAAAAAGCCTAGATTGTAAGCTTAAAGGACATCTTTACACAGTGCTATCTGTTCCTAAACTAAGATAGGTTTAGCCTGGTTATGTTATAGGTAACAGTTAAAAAGCGAATTCGATTTTGCTAAGGATATGGTTCACTTCAGTCCAGCAGTGGACTTCCGTAGGCTGATAAGAGTATTATTCACTTTCAGGTAATTAATTAGTATTTTACTCATAATTTTTTATTTTATTTTTTCTTTAAAAAAGACAACTCCCGCACTAGGGATCATGCCCTGTGTCGCGGGGACTTTTACAAACATCAATTAACGGACACATATAACACCCAGACTCAGGACAATAATTTGTGGATCTCACAAATTATTGTCCTGCGTGGGGATCGAACCCACAACCTCATGCGCGGCAGCCGCTGGCTCTACCGGCGCGCCACCGAGGTCGTCATAATAAATATTTATATATTGTGTTAGAGAATGTGCTGAGCAAGGAAATGAGACAACAATTTGTAGCAAGATGCTTATCACTTATAAATAAAACGTATAAATGAGAATTTAGTTATGTTAGGAAAATACCTGCTTAAAGCTTTTGTTAAATATTATGTAATTAGTTTAGCAAGATAGCAGACGTATCGTTTTGGTAAATGTACTGGAATAATATCTAAACCCGCGGTTTATTTTACTATTTGGTTTATTTCACTATTTGGTTAAAGACTATTGTTAACACCCATAGATTTACTATATTGGAAAAAAACAACATACTAATTAAAAATCACCTTTAATTTTTCCATTTAAGTCATTACAACCAATAATGTCATACCACAATAACTAAAATTATGTCACAATCTATACTATAATAAAACTGTAGAGGTCGAAATGTCTGTTCTTTTCGAGAATTCAGATAAAAATTATCTACAAAATCTAGAAAAAAGTCAAAAAGCACGAAACCACAATTTTTAGAATTAATGTCTGTCTGTCTGTCTGTTTGTTACCGCACATCTTTGAAACGAATTAATATAATCTTAAGACCAATACATTGTATTGTAGCCTTTTTTATTGGGCTTAAACTGAGGTATGTTTCATCAAAATCGGATAAGTATTATTTGAGATAATGCTTGATCTCTTTATTAGAACAGTCCAATACAAATTAGGGGTCAAGAAAAATGGTCAATGTTGAAATGAATCTAAATTTCGTTTCTTTTGTTCACGAGATAGCGATACCAGTAGTAATCTATCTATATCTATACTATAATAAAACAGTAGAGGTCAAAAGGTCTGTTCTTTTCGAAAATTTAGATAAAAATTATCTATAAAATCTAGAAAAAAGTCAAAAAGCACGAAACCACACATTTTAGAATTAATATCTGGCTGTCTATTTGTTACCGCACATCTTTAAAACGAATTAATATAATCTTAAGACCAATACATTGTATTGTATCTATACTATAATAAAACTGTAGAGGTCGAAATGTCTGTTCTTTTCGAGAATTCAGATAAAAATTATCTACAAAATCTAGAAAAAAGTCAAAAAGCACGAAACCACAATTTTTAGAATTAATGTCTGTCTGTCTGTCTGTTTGTTACCGCACATCTTTGAAACGAATTAATATAATCTTAAGACCAATACATTGTATTGTAGCCTTTTTTATTGGGCTTAAACTGAGGTATGTTTCATCAAAATCGGATAAGTATTATTTGAGATAATGCTTGATCTCTTTATTAGAACAGTCCAATACAAATTAGGGGTCAAGAAAAATGGTCAATGTTGAAATGAATCTATATTTCGTTTCTTTTGTTCACGAGATGGCGGTACCAGTAGTAATCTATCTATATCTATACTATAATAAAACAGTAGAGGTCGAAAGGTCTGTTCTTTTCGAAAATTTAGATAAAAATTATCTATAAAATCTAGAAAAAAGTCAAAAAGCACGAAACCACACATTTTAGAATTAATATCTGGCTGTCTATTTGTTACCGCACATCTTTAAAACGAATTAATATAATCTTAAGACCAATACATTGTATTGTATTTTAAAATAAACATAATGTTGTATGAATTTACATTTCGTAGATTATTTTTATACACAACGATTAAGCGTAACTTGAAGTTACATTTAGTTTTTGTTTCATTGCAATCGGTTTCTTCTATTAAAAGATATTTGAATTTAATTAATTAATATTAAACAGCGCCATCTTTCGAACTTAGACTGTAGTACATCAAGAGTTAAACTGCGTGCTGTATTTTTAAATGTAAATAAATACAAATAACCTTTATATGTTAATCACAGGTACAAAACATGTTACAAAAATAAATAGTCTTTCCCTGTTTTGCCAATACTGGCGTACAAACATCAATTTTTAAAGTTAAACTATTTAATTAATCACAAAAATAAATTTAATTTCAATAACATTCCTTTTCTCACAATCCTATTATAACTGCAATTATAACACACTTATATAATTATTTAATAAATAATATATGGGTATAATATAACAGACAACATAATAAGTAACACGCTTTTTCTTTATAAAATCATTTTACACATTATTGCTATTTGTCAACATTGAAGAAAAAATTGAAAATTGACATTATAATATAGAAATACAATCACAAAACATTAAATTATTGTTCAATGTGTTTGTGTTTATTTATTACTTAATAGTACCTAATTCAAAAATACTGCACGCAGTTTATCTATAGATAATAATATAGTCCAGTCTAAATTTAATCAAATATTTATTGCTTGAATAATATGGTAAAAAGGTGTTAGGTACAATAAATTTAGACAAATCAAAAGGACATCCAGACTTAGGACAATAGTTTGTGGATCACAATGTCCTCCATGGGAATCGAACCCGCGACCTTATGCACGCCAGCCAGGTAATGCGACCGCCGCGCCCCATGCGCCACCGAGGCAAGTAATTCTGCCGCACCATAACGTGGCGTGCAAATTCATTCACAATAAATTAGCGATTATCCGTGTGGTGACGGAGTAAGAATACAATATGTCACCTGCCTATCTCATCCCATGGGTGGCGTAAAACCGACTAAGGGACTATCGTGAATATATTATCTTTACGAGATAAAAATGAAGGAAAACTTGAAATCAAACCCTAGCCAGTCGGATTGGTATAGACCAATCCGACTGGCCAGCGTAGTATTAGTAGGCCAAGTATCCCTTCCGTCACGAGAGGAGGCCCGTCCTTGCAGTGATGCAGCATTAATGGGCTGTTATGATGAAGTTTTAAAAAACGATATTTCAGTATAAAATTGAATTGCGAAGTAAGTATCATCCACCACGCGAACGAAGTCGCGGGCACAGCTAGTCATCAATGTAAATACTGACATACTGGTTTTAATGAACTGAAAGTAAAAGAAATTAAGTTTCAGTTTAATAATAATTCCATGTAGTCTGCTTGAACATTATAAAAAGATTTATAAAGTATAGGAATTAAGGCAACAGTTTCTGTTGTGACCAAATACTTCTTTTTACTATATTGAAAAGATCAGACATTTAAAAAACACATGTGCTAAAAGATTATAAGGCAATGTTCGGAATTATCGAACCATTTTGTGCAAGACGTAATTAGCTAAACGAGAGATCAAGGAAGGAATTCTTGGATCTTATTGTGCAAGTCCAAATTTTTTAAGCTGTTGTCTTGGCTATAACATGCACATGTATTTCCTTTTGCCTATGTACATGTACTATGTTTACACGTAAAGGTTATTCTTGAGTTATTGAAACGCTATTGTGTTTCGAAACACTGCGTAAAACGACGATGAAACGATTAAACTTTATTCTCCCTTGTTTTTGACTACAATTGTGCTTTCTAATAAGCGCAATGCAGTTTTTTCACGAGTCAAGTCAAAAATAAAGTATGATCTTACTTACCCAATTAAATGTTGGCATAGACAGAGTGACAGTTCCAAATATGTATATAGGCATTCGGTCACAAAGTGCCAGGTGAAATATACGAATATCGGTTTTAAGAGAGTTGTTGTACATGTACCATTTCTCAGTCACTGCATTTTCTAAGACAGCACACTGTTGATAAATAATTTCTACAACATTCTTTTTTAAGGTTAGTCTAGTTTTTTTGTCATAGATGATATTTGGAATGAACTATATAAGGTACCGGTTAGTAGTTGACTTTGATATTTTTAAGGCATACAACTGTTAAAAATGCTGGAGATTGTTAATTGAAGCACTCTCTAAATTAAGATCACCTATTATTTTGACAAAGCCTTTAACAATTTACGATTGAAACGACGACGACGAACGATGGAAACATATTGTGCACATAATACTAATACCAGATATTTAGGATATGCAATTCATGCACCTGCAGCATTTTTAAACAATGTTATTATAGATGACGGGGAGGAGTTGCTCGCGTCCGTAGGATTTACCACCTTTTCTAGGCCCACCCTACACGTCTCCCCCGGGTGGTGCTAAACGAGCAACAACGCCGAGCCAGGGCGGCGGTCATTTGAGTTCTCTGATTGTGAGCATTCTCATGTGCTCACCAATTGGGACCCAAATATCAAACTAACCCTAACAGGCTACCGTAAGCCTTGAGGATTAAATACCCTCTAAAAACACGGAGTCAAGTATATGGGAATTACTTGACATACAAATTATCCCATATATACCATGTCAGCAGAACATAATAGACAATTACCCCAGGAGGGTACCGGCCAAGCCGGAGAATCCCTCTCTGAGCCTAGCTCAGACTGTCCCACGTATTCTGGGGGGGACAATGTGCTGCAACATATGGATTCAAATACCCTCAACACAACTAGAAAGAAGATGGTCCAACAAATCTTCCACCCTAGCCTATTAGTGCCAAGACCTAGAACCCAATCACTGAGCTCAGCGACAGATACCCTTAATCAAAGCCAGTCTAAAAAAGCAGATGTCACTCCTCCGACATGGCAAAGGGTACCAATTGCAAGGAACGCTAAAAGGAGAAAGACTTCGTCACCAACCCCATCTCCAGATAAAATCCCAACCAATAACAAATTTAGCGAACTTCCTGTTGATCAAAGAGAGGAAGACACCGAAGAAAGTCCTGTAACTAAAAAGGTGTCGAAACCACCTCCAATTGTTCTATACGGCATTGAAGACGTCAACAAGCTTACAGAGCTCTTCACGAGCGTCGTGGATAAGTCAGGATTCCAATATAAAGTCGTAAGCCAGAGTCAACTCCGGGTCAATTGCTACACTATAGATATTTACAAAAAAATATTAGAAATAGTGAGACAAAAAGGACTGATAGGGCATACATTTAATAGGAAAGAAAAAAGGAATCACAGAATTGTTATCAAAAATCTGCACCACACTACGCCAATAAATGCAATTAGAGAAGCTATAGAAGAGACAGGTAACATTGTGACTGGAGAAATAATAAACGCAAAGTATGGGCCCGAAAAAAAACCAACCTCCACATACTTTGTTAACATCGAACAGGGCGCCAACAATAAAGCTGTCAAGAAGATAAAATATATCTATCATCAGGCTGTAATAATAGAAGACCCACGCAAACGTAAGCTAGTGGTACAATGTCAAAGATGCCAGCAATATGGCCACTCAAAAAACTACTGTATGAGACCATATCGCTGCGTAAAGTGTGCGCAACCACACAAATCCTCTGAGTGCCCTAAAACTGACCGCAACACTCCCGCAACATGCGCTCTTTGTCTTGGCAGTCATCCTGCTAACTACAAAGGATGCGAAATATACAAAGAAATTCATGCCAGGAAATTCAATACCCGACCACGTATCAACACCAACCCAGATAGTAATACCAACACAAAAGAACAAAACAGCCTTCCCACAAAACAATCTTGCACAGACAGAACTAAAACAAACATACACGAAAACAAGAAAGAAAGCTATGCTAACATCTTGAAAGCTGGTCAAACCAGTGACTCCGATATGCAGGCATCAAATTACACAATCATACAGATGCTCGCTAACCAAGCCGAAAAGTTTGATGGTATCCTACAACAAATGAGCTCATTGATCAGCCTCATTACAACGCTTGTAGCTAAGCTTACAAAATGACTTCTCTAAAAATAGGAGCCTGGAACCTAGATGGGTTATCCCCAAATAAGGAGCAGGTTGAAGTCCTACTGTCAACACACAACATCGATATACTGCTAGTCTCTGAAAGCCATTTTACAGGGAACAGTAGTATAAGAATACCTCACTACAATGTCTATTCGACAAATCATCCGGATGGCACAGCACACGCAGGGTCAGCCATAGTTGTAAGATCTAGCATTGAGCACCAAGAACTACCACAGTTTAGGAAAACCCACATCCAGGGTACTACTATTGAGGTGAAAGATCGGAATGGAGCTTTGAATATCTGTGGTATATATAGCCCACCTAAACACAAAATAACTAAAGAGGAATATGATGAGTTATTCAATTCCCTAGGTCCACGCTTCATAGCAGGCGGAGACTGGAATGCAAAACACAATCACTGGGCTTCTAGATTAACTAACACCAGAGGCAGGGAGCTGAAAAAGAGTTTGGATAGCAACTATCTTTCCACTATCTCGACAGCAGAACCCACTAATTGGCCTACCGACCCGAATAGGCTGCCCGATGTAATAGACTTCTTTGTTACGAAAGGATTATCTGCGTGGTATCACCACATTGAAACGTGCTTGGACGCAAACACAAACCATGTCCCAGTGATATTAACAATTGGCACTACAGTCCTGAATGTAGAAAATAATCCAAAATTATACAACACCAGTACAGATTGGACTGCTTTTCGTGACCTAATTGAGAAAAAATTAAAACTTCATATATCTCTGAAGACCGAGGACGAGATTAACGAGGCAACCAAAGTTGTAACTACTACCATTCAGGAATGCTGTTGGTACTGTACAACAGAAAATCCAGGACGTCAACCAAAACGTATAGTCTATTCCGAATCCATTAGAAAAAATATACTGGAAAAAAGGAGACTTCGACGCGTGTGGCACACTAGCAGACTACCATGCGACAAAACAGCGCTCAATAAGGCGACTAAGGAGCTGAAAAAGCTTATAGCAGAAGCTAATGAAGTTGCACTCGCAACCTACTTGGAAAATCTGACACCAACAAGACTGACTCATTATTCTCTTTGGAAAGCATGTAAAAACTTTAATCGACCATTACACCACAAACCCCCACTTCGAAAATGCAACGGGGAATGGGCTAAAACTGCACAAGACAAAGCTGACGCATTTGCATTCCATCTCAGTCAAGTCTTCAAACCAAATGGTGCTGGGCCAGATGCTGATGAGTCAGAAATACAAGCCATACTTAAGCAGGACGTACAACTTGACCTACCACTGAAAACGGTAACACCTAGAGAAGTCCTTAGTACCATAAAATCTTTTGACAATAACAAAGCACCGGGGTTTGATCTCATTGACAAAAAAGTCCTAGAGGAGTTACCGCGTAAAGCCATAGTATACATAACTACTTTGTTTAATGCTATTCTTAGAGTGGGCTGCTTTCCTGAACTGTGGAAAGTTTCACAAATCATAATGGTTCCTAAACCAGGGAAACCCATTCATGAAGTTACTTCGTATAGACCCATCAGCCTACTGCCAATCTTGTCAAAATTGTTTGAGAAAATCCTGCTACATAGGCTTAGCAATGTCTTGAAAGAAAAGTCTATCATCCCTGATCACCAGTTCGGCTTTAGAGGAGAACATGCTACTACAGAGCAAGTCCATAGAGTCTGTAGAGTAATACGGGTAGTAGGAATACGGTCTGTATAACTTGTGCCAAAATGTGAAGCAAGGTAAAGCTAAATGGTTAAGATGAAACTTGCCTATACCACATAGATAACCACTGTAAAGGTTGAAGATAGAAGTGAAAACATAGACAACCATATTTTCTAAGCTCCAAGGAAACCACATTTCGTAAACTGAAACAAAGATTTTTTATAATAAATTAAAAACAAAAACACAAATCTGTCTATGTTTAAATATTACTAAAAATGATCTACTAAATTGCACACTTCAAAATAGGGGAAGCAATTGAGATACAATAGTGCAGACGATAAAGCCTGACTTTAGCTTATTTTTTTAGATTTACATTAATTGTTTGAATAACTGATTTAATAACAATGAACGGACTTACATATTCATAAACTTAATTACTTATACCTGTACAACCTTTTAGTCTAATCAAGTAATGAGTTGTTGCAGTTCAATATTAAACTAAGTGTTAATTAAGTTTTATATAAAGGATTCAAAAAAACTTACAAACAATACGGAGAGATTCATCTTTTGTAGTAAACATCTGATAAATTGGATTAAGAATATATAACGTGGCAGTAAGAGTAACACAGAAACAATACACCTTCAAAAAAATACCAGTGTATTTCATCAAATTTTCCTGAGAATCAATTACAAGTTTTCTAAGCTTCACAAATTTTGGAGTATTAGGTTTGATAGCAAGCAGTTCATTAACTAATTTCATATCCATCATTGCATCTCTAAAGGCCACCTCTTTTAAAAAACTTCTCAAATCATTACGGAAAAACAGACATATGCCTTCTATTATCCACATTATAAAGCCAGTAGTAAAAATTATAAAGCCATCAATTACAAAATGAATGTTAGAACGATTAACAATCATAAATGAAGAAGTGAATATGACACAAAATGTACTTATTATAAAGTTTAGGACTTGCAGTAACAACCATGGCTTTGAATTAAAATTTTGTTCAGAAAATATGGTTATTCCAGAGACGGACAAAATGCGGTCAAACGTTTTAAGAGTTTCCTTCATCGTGTCGAAAAGTTTTGTATTGAATTTGTAAAAAATATTATTTTAAACCACTTACCTTAGTACACTTGGAGAGAAAAGATTAAAAGCCAAATCAAAACTAAAAACTTCTTTCAAAATGAAGTATCAAATATTGCGGGCAGTTACTAATAGTGTTTCCAATAATTTGCCAAGTCATAAATTAAAGGGTGCAATCTTATCATGGCACCCTTCTGCTAGCTAGTTTTAACTGGCAATTAAAACGTAATGCATTTTGAGCACAGCAAGAACGTCGTGCATTGTCACAATAATTTACGTAGGTACACGATCACGACAGAGCGCCCAGAATTTGATAATACTACTAATAATAATTCGACAATAATTGATAAATTGTTTGTGATGTGATGGTAGTTTAAAAAAAGAATTTGCAATCTGATAATATTTATGCTACTAAAAAAATTAAATTAAATTAAATTAAAAGAAAATTAAATTAAAATTAAATAATTAATTGTTTATTATTAAAATTAAATTCTTTTGTTTTCTACTACTGTAAAAAACTTTTGTACTCACATGTATCTGCTATAAATTTAAAGAGTTGGAATTATTAAAACTATTTATTGGCGTTTAAAAAATAATATTTTATTTACCAAGTCGGAAGATTTGTATTTGATTGAAGGTGTAAGTATTTTTATTACTGTAATTGTAGTTATAGTTTATACTTTAATGCCACTGTTTACTTAAGTTTAGTTAAAAAATATTAGATTTATTAACATACAATGCTTTGTTTTATGCTTCACGGGTCTCCCTTTTATCATCATCTAAAAATTTGGAAAGAAAAAAATTTACAATATTTTTATATTGACAATTCTTTTCTTTCCAAATTTTTTGCTTAATTTCATTTGTCAAATTATTATTTTACAAATAAACACTTTACAAGTGATTGTCATCCAAAGCTAAACGACCTGCTATTAAAACATTAACTTAAGGAACATAAGTTAATGTTTTAATAGCAGGTCGTTTACCATCTTGTACTTGTAACCCAGTTTTATTTAGTTAGTCAAATCTTTCAGTTACGGTTCTTTGTCGGAATGTAATTTGTCTACAGTTTGTTGTTGTTTGCTGAAATAAATCACTGGCCTAAAGATCAAAATATGACCTTATTTTATTTTTGTTGGTTATGCACTGCCAAGTAAGAATTTATCCAAATGAAAATGTGCGTATTAAAATAATTCCAAATGTCAAATCTTTACGACGAAACAGTAGGATTTCGGACGCAACATTGTTATAGTGTTGTTGTGCCATCTTACTTTTTACTCGGTGAACATTTTATCTGTTATTTTACCTGCCAGTTTGAGAGTAGATATGCTAATTTTACATTTCTAAAATAATTCATATTCGAGTCAAATATATTTTTTTAGGATACCCTCCTTACTTAACGAGGGAAATTTAGTTTTGCCAGCGTTTAATGACAGTTGGCTATCTTGAAGCCACGAAATGTCTATTAACATTCTTGGATATAAGTTGCAAATTCTCTTAGGTATTACCATAAAATAAGATAACAGATATACAATATATAATAGTATAAACCCTATACCAATCCGTCTGGCCAGTGTGGTATTAGTAGGTCTAGTATCCCTCCGTCATGAGAGAAGGCCTGTCCCTGCAGTTGGACATTATTGGGCTGTTATGATAAAGATAATAGTATCATCAGCGAATATCTGAATTGATGATTTTAGGGGCATTTGATGATTTTAGATTAAGTCAATTTATTAGTATAAATATTAATAACCCGTTTAATAATATTTAAAATAATGAAATGCGGTGGTTTAAAAGTTATTTTTATTAATATTAATCAGAAACAATGTCGGGCCCAACGTACTACCTTGCAGTACGCTTTCCTTCATTTTCGAGACAAGTTAAAAGTGTTGGACTAGATTATGGTGTCGAATGCCTTCCGCAGGTCTAAAAATATTTCAACGCAATTATCGTTTCTATCATAATGAGAAACAATATCACATGTGAGCCAAAGAACAGCATCATCCAAAGAGCGTTTGGCTCAAAATCATTATTGATATTGTTCACTTAAGTCCAGCAGTGGACGTCCATTGGCTAATTGTAAGAGTATTATTTACTTTCAGGTAATTAATCATCCTTTTGCTTATAATTTTTATATTCTTTTAGAGAATATGCCAAGGAAGGAAATGGGAAAAAATTTGTAGCAAGATGCTTATCTCCTATAAATTAGGTATATGTATAATAGAGGATTTTATTATGTTATGAAAATGCCTTGATCAAAACTTTTGTTAATTGTTATGTTATTAGTTCAGCAAGATAGCAGTTACATAGTTTTAGGTAGTGTGCTAGAACGGTATCTACACCCGCAACACTATTAGATTCAAGACTTTTGTTAACACCCATTAGTTCACTAGATTGGGAAAGAAGAGGGCTTTTTTTAGTTTCCTTGTGGATTCAAAAGTTTGAGTTTATAAACTTTTAAAGAAAACAACAAACTAAATAAAAATCAACTTTATTTTTTCCATTTACGTTATTACAAGAAATAATGTCACATCACAATAATTAAAATTATGTCCTAATTAATACATAAAACAAAAAAGTAATTAAATAAAACAATTGCAATGTCTTCTGAAGATAGAAATAATTTTGGAAATATTTAATAAGCAATGTAAAGTAAAAAATTATAAAAATAAATTCTCCGTGTGGTAACGGAGTAAGAAAACAGTGTGTCACCACCCTATTTTATCTCACAGGTGTCGTCAAAACCGACTAAGTAACAAATTGTGTCATAATCCAGGACTTCACAACAACTCCAGTTATTGTTGTTGAACTTAAACAATAATATCTATTTTAAAGAGCGTGTATGTTTATCCCAGTTCTTCTAAGACGGACTTCATCAACGTAAATACCGACATGCTAGTTTTAATGAACTGAAAGTAAAAGAAGATTAAGGTTTACTTTTAGGACTAATTCAATTTGGTCTAATCGAACCCTATAAATTCTTCACTGTAGCCAAATACCAAATACTGCAACTTAAAAAACACATGTGCTGAAAGATTATATGGCGAAGTTCGGAATTATCGAACCCTTTTGTGCAAGACGTAATTGGCCAAACCGTCCAACATTGAAATCTTAGAGCAGCTCGTATTGTTATGTTGTGCAAAGTAAAAGGGAAAATAAAATCAAAAATATATCACTCCAAGTCTAGGTAATGATGCAGATCCTGGCGTAAAGTAATCAGGAAAATCTTTGACAATAATAATTTTTGGTATGTTGTACAATAAAAGTATGAAAAGATCTCCCTGCACATGTATTTTTTTCTTCCTTCAACATTGGGTCCTTTACGTAGTGTTTAGAATGACTATGTTAGAAGACGACGATAATTAGGAGTACTTCACTCAGCTTTGTTCTTCGACAACAATCGTGAATTTAAGCAGACGCATTCAGTCACAAAAAAGAAACGCATGGTATTACTTACCCAATTAAATGTTGGCATAGACAGTGTGACAGTTCCAAATACGTATATAGGCATTCTATCACAAAGTGCCATGTGAAATATACGAATATCAGTTTGAAGACTCTTGTCATAAATGTACCATTTCTCGGTTACTGAATTTTCTAGGACAGCAGACTGTTGATTTAGAAAATATTAATTTATTATAATATCAAATATTACAATATTAATTTAATGTTAGTAAAGTCCCCGCGACACATGTCATGATCCCTAGTGCAGAAGTTGTCTATTTTTTTTAAGAAAAAGAAAAATTCGAGTAACTAAGTCACATCACAACAGAAAATATGAACAATGCCATCTATCGATGTAACTTATAAAAGTGTAAACAATCACAAATCATTTTCAAAAACAGTAAGTTTAGAAACTAAGTGCTTTGGTACCTCATTTTCAACCTGCTGTCCTAAGAAGCAGAAGACCAACATTACTGACATGAAACAGAATCCGTAAAAGATATATTTACTTGTGTCCAATTTTAGTTTATCCTGAAAACAAAGTTTGATTACGAGTTAGATATCTATCTAAAATTCTTCATGATTTTTGGAACGATGTCTACGAATAATTATTCATTTAAATGAAATTGCATACGAGATTATTTTGCTGAAGTATTTGAAAACATAGTTTTATTCCAGGAAAGGTATAACTCGAAAACAGATTTCACCACAGGCAGATTGAAACCCCTGCAGTAGTTAATTAAGCAGACGCATTCTTGACCACTGTGCCACAAAAACAATAATTGGAAGACCGATATGGTGGCTAAAGTCTAATCAAAAATAAAGTATATTATTAAGGTTAACAATTCTTACCGTAGTTACAATTTTAACTGATAAGGAACAAACTAACAACAGGGTCACCAGTATTAGTGACAAATAAAACGGCTTACAGATAACGTTGAGTCTGTTACTAAAACTGAAAAAAAAAGAGTTAGAATAATTAAATAACGCACTTGTCAAAAATCTTAGTTTTTATACACCCGAAAGCTGCCCAACCCATTAGAATTTGATAAGTGACTTTCTTCTCGAATAAATTGAAAAAACAATCTGAAGTCACAATTAGGAATTCAATATTCAACTATGGTTAATAAACATTAGTAATCAGCTCTTCATTATCTGTGAGAAAGTATTCTTGAATCTAGCTTATTGATCTTAAGCAATTAACGGTTAACATTTGAATTAGTATACTATGTCCATATCAGCCTATGGACGTCCATTGTTTGCTATGTGGATCTGGTTAATTAGAGAACGTTTAATCGTTTCTGCCATAGAAGTTCATTTAGCTGAAATTAAAATGTTTTTCACAAAATTATGCACTTTTATTATTGAGAACTTGGTCGTGCTTTCTTATTCATTATTGTTTCTTCTTATAAGTTCTAAATTGCTGAGAACTTCACAAGACTTTGCTCAGGTGCTTTAACGAGGTCACCCTTAGTGTTAGCTTGAAGAATGGGTTTATTTATTTATTTATTAGATTCACCAACAGCTGTTACAATAATACTTACATAGCATAAAACATTTTCAATACACAATGGGTTGTGAACATTGGTAAGAATTAGTTATAAATACACACATCAAAAAAGTCTAAGCAACATGCATGATATTACAAATTTACCATTTATTTTAATTTATTTTACCATTTATTTTAATTATAACGTTGTATTTTATTTTTAAAATAATATTTTTAGGGTTCTATGATGTAAAAATAACAGCTGTTTTCTTTATAAGTTCTTTTAATAACAGAAATTAACAATATTAGAATATACAGGTACATAAGAAACTAAACTTTTTTTTTACAAATTGAAATTTCTTAAGAAAATGAATTTATTGTGAAAGAATAGGACAATTTAATACAAAGTATGGCCTCCTCTGCTATTCAGAACTTGTCGGCAACGATTATTCATTGAATTAATGAGACTGTTTATGTCATCTTGCGGTATTCGCTCCCAATGGAATTGTAGCAAATCCTTCAGCTGTTGGGTTGTTGTCACTCCGTCCAAGTCCTTCAAAACACGTCTCTGGAGCATGTCCCATGCGTGCTCGATGGGGTTGAGGTCTGGCGATTGTGCAGGCCAGGGCAATACCTGGATGTTCTCCGTTGCCAAGTATTCACTGGTTCGCCGAGCTGTATGTGAACGCGCATTGTCATGCATTAACGTAAAATCGGAGCCAAAGGTTTGTGCAAATGGATGGACATAAGGTCTGAGAATATCCTCAACGTAATTTTCAGCGTTCATGTTTCCATTTACAAAAACGAGCTCAGTTCGCCTGTTCTTCATAATACCCGCCCATACCATAACTGTTGAGCCGCTGTATGGATGAACTTCCTGAACGCACCTGAGTCTTTCAGTATTTCCGGGTCGACGGTACACTCGCACCCTTCTTGTATCAGGCCTAAACCCGAATCGCGACTCATCGGAAAACATAATTTTATCCCATTGTTCCTGGGTCCATGTTATGCGTTCTCTACCCCATTCATTTCGACGAGCGCGATTCCCGTGACGTATCGGTGGGCACCTGATAGGGCGTCGAGCTCGTAGGCCGTACTCACGCAGTCGATTTCGCACAGTTTGGGGACTTACATCAACACCACTTGAATTTTGTAGCCTCAAACTTATCTCTCGAGCGGTTAACATCGGCTGGCGTCTTGCAGTCAGTTGTATGTACCGGTCTTGCCGAGTGGTTGTACTCCTTTTACGGCCTGGATGCTGTTCAGCGGGTTCCCCTGTATTATTGTAGCGCTGCCAAAGACGACAAATAACACTTCTATGAATACCAAAATGTCGAGATACCTGAGATTGATTACTTCCCGCTTGCAACATCCCTACAGCTCTTTGCATTTCATCTGCCGTCAAATGACGTCGCTCCATGACGTAAAGAATATCTAACAATTCAATTTTGTCGCCAACTGTATTTAAATGGTTGGTAAAATTATAAAATCAAGACTAAAACGTAGCAATTAACATGCACTCAAATTCAAACAAATTCGCAGTCATTTGAATTTTATGAAAAAAAACAAAACATAATCGAATTTTTTTTTACCTATACACGAAGTTTACTTACCTATACACTTTGAGTGAGTAAATACTTAGAAATTAATTAATATAAATGGTAAATTTGTAATATCATGCATGTTGCTTAGACTTTTTTGATGTGTGTATGTTACCAAGCTGCACAGAATATGACCAAAAGGTCAAGTTTTTTGTCCTGCATCAGGTATGCACAATTTTCCATGATGATCATAATTAAAAGTGGCCTTACCTCCTTAGCTTTACATATCGGTCCACACATTGTGCTAAAACTTTTGCACCATATTGCCATCGTTTATTTTGATTCGCTTGTGTCTCTGCAACTAGGTCACTTAAATATTGAAGTATGAAACTAAGAATTCTTAACTGGCGAATTACTTGCCCAAGTAGCAATACTAACGTTATTTAAAAACCAGGATATGCTGAAAATAGTAATTTTAGAAACATAAACGTGAGGCTATAGCCATTATAGCTAGAGTTAAAACATCAAGCAAAGTACAAGTAACATGCCACTCCAATAAACTTTTTAAAATGCTCAAGATGAAACTTACCTACAGAGCACAGATAACCACAGTAAACGTTGAAGATAGAGGTGAAAACGTAAACAACCATATTATCTAAGCTCCAAGGAAACCACATCTCATAAACTAAAACAAAAGTTCTTACAATTAAGTTAAAACAAGAACAAAATCCAGCGTAATTTAAAAGTAACTAAACATATATTTTACTGAAACGAAGACTTCATAAACAGTAGTTACAGCAATTTAAACTACAGAAGTGCAAAAGACACAAATCGATTTTTTGCCAATTTTTTTAGCAACCTTTTTTCTTACGCAGGGGTACATGAAAATGATGCAAAATCACGAGGTAGGTCATAACTTTACATGGCAGAAACAGAAAAAGTCATCGAAATATGCCTGTCTGTTTAGGAGATGAACTAACTATTGACTTATCATTCCTAAAGTCATATTATGTATCCAATGACATGCCCAATAAATTACAAATCTGATATTATTAATTGATCAAGCCGTTTTGTCTAGTAGTTTATGTATAGTCAATGGTCACAAACAAAATAACCATAACCTTAAATACACACGAACGATATTTCAGTTTAATCAATCAATCACTGTAAAATTAAATGTATAATTAGCTAAGTGTTTTAAATAATAATAAAATAAGACTTACTTACTATACGGACCGCTTTATCTTCTCTAGTGACCATCTGATAAAATAGATTGAGAAGATATAACGTAGCAGAAAGAGTAGCACAGAAACAATATGCCCTCAAAAAAGTACCAATATATCTCATAAATTTTTCTTGAGAATCAATTACTAGTAACCTAAGGCCTGTCAATTTTGGAGTGTTTGGTTTAATAGCAACCAGTACACTTATAAATTCCATTTCCATCATAGCATCTTTGAAGGCCACCTCTTTTAGAAAGCTTCTCATATCATTACGGAAAAAGAGACATGTGCCTAACATTACCAACAATATGAGGCCAGTGGTTACAATAATTAAGCCATCGATTACTAAGTGAATATTAGAACGATTAACAATCATAAAACAAGAAGCGAAAATTACACAAAATATACTTATTATAAAGTTTAGAGCTTGTAAGATCAACCATGGCGTTGAGTTAAAATTTTGCTTAGAGAATATTGGTATTCCACAGACGGACAAAATGCGGTCAAACGTTTTAAAAGTTTTCTCCATCGTGACGAAAAGTTTTGTACTTAGTGTGTAAAAAATATCTGATACCACTTACCCCGTACAATCGGAGACAAATGAAGAAAAGCCAGCTCGGACACAACTTTGTGAATACCTCGAAAGAAAAGATTTCATTTCAAAGATTGCGGGCAAATACTAGTGTATTTCAATAATTTGTCAAGTCAAAAAAATTGAAAAGAATTGAGAAATTAAATAATGACCATTTCGCTAAATATTTTAAGTAGACGTTTGAAAATTCCACGCAAAATAATAGGTTCAACGATCGAATGTTCTTTTAACATCACCATCGATTCAAAATAGGGTGATCTCGTCGTGTTGTTTTCAAAAAAAAATTACCTATGCTTTTTTAATGGTTTTGTTGTAGACGAAGTCGATAACAAGTTCGGAAACACTTTTGTACTCACCTGTATCTGTTATAAATTTAAAGAGTTGTGATTAATTATAACATAAATATAATATTATAAAAAATATGTTTTTATGTATCAATCATTCTTTGGTTCAATTGTTAGTGCTAGTTGAAAATAAAAGTATTTGATTACAGTAATTGACATTATTAAAATTTATACTTTAAACCCCTTTTGTCATTTTCATTTCTAAGATTCAATTTTATTTGTAAGTGATATGTTTAAGTATTTAAATAATTAACGATTAACGTTACTATTAAATAAAGAGAAGATTTTATTTTTTATTCAATCTTACATGTCGTTACAAACTAAGGTCTACAATTTAATCTACTCTTTTGTACTTGCAAGTTTACATTGGCTTCGCGTTAAAAAGATATAGATTAAAATAATTCCGTGATGGTCTTTTTTGCACAGACGAAGTATGTTTGAATTTTAGTCTCCTGCATTGAAAGTTTCTTCTGCTTCTCAATTTTTATTCTGATATGCGTATTCCAAGACTATATTAAACTAAAGAGTAGAAAACAAGGTCAGTTGCGTTTGAGAAAACTTGTTGTTAATCTTCAGCATCTTCAGCTTCTGTAAGGGGTGTAAAGCAATACCCTGTCGTCATCAGTCAGTCTGTTTTGTTACCGTTGAGCGGCGATGCAGTTGCAAATTTTGTATTTAAGTAAATATAGTTAGATACTTTTTATGGAAAATATTTCAACTACTTTCTAACACCTTAAAATTTATTTGTAAGCAGTATCATCATAACAGCCCATTAATGTCCCACTGCAGGGATGGGCCTCCTGGGACGGAGGGATACTTGGCCTACTAATAACACGGTGGCCAGACGGATTAGTATAATTATGGTTTTGTTTCAAGTTTTCCTTCTTATTATTTCGTACAGATAATATTCACGAATAGTCCCTTAGTTGGTTTTTACGACACCCATGGGATGAGATGGGGTGGTGACATATTGTATTCTTACTCCATCACCACACGGAGTAAGCAGTATACTAAGTTAAAAATAAATATGACGTTGATTTTTCAAAACCTCTTACCTCTCCGTCTATAAGTAGACGTATTGTAGCTTACAGTTGTTCGTCAGTGGCTGGACCTAATTGAAAAAAAAAGATGTGAAGAGCATTGGTGCCGATTATCAAATGCAATTTCATTTACATGAATACATAGTAATTGCAAATATTTTAAGATTGAAAACATAATACTATGTTTTAATGTGTTAAAACATTCTCCCTTTATTAGGAGTTCATTAATAAAATAAAAATTATTCAGAGAGTATAATTTCGACGGTTATCACTTTGATACTAGCACTAACACTGCTAGTTAGACATTTGAATCTTGAAAATTTCGCCCATGCAATTATTGCTTCATAAATGTTTAGTTTATTTTCCATCGATTGAAAGTATAGTACCTCATTATAGAACTACATTCTGCACAGTATTTTTACGAGTTCTTTTTAACATGAACATTATAAATAGGTACACAGAATATAATTAAAGTTAAAAGAAATATGTTATTATACTATTCTATAAAAAAAAATATAACTAGCATTTTTACCGTAGTAGTCTGTAATTTATTTTAAATACAATACCTGGTATTTTTAATAAAGTTTGCTTTTGCTTCACAAAAAAAAACAAACTGTATGAAACTCAAACATAATCTGTAAAGGATTTTCGGTTATTAAAAGTTTTTGGATTCATATTTACAGATTAAATTAACACTCTTTTAATACAAAGCTGCTTATTATTCTTTTCTATCTACATCATTTTAACTATAAATATTCCATTATATCCGTGTGGTGACGGAGTATACAATATGTCACCACCCCATTTTATCCCATGGGTGTCGTAGGAACCGACTAAGAGACTATCCGTTAATATTATCTATCCGTTTTATTTCTTTATTAAATAAAAAGAAAGAAAACTTGAAATTAAACCCTATACCAATCCGTCTGGCCAGCGTGGTATTGGTATCTCTTCATTACAGAAGGAGGTCTGTCCCTGCAGTGGGACATTAATGGGCTGGCAGGATGATATGAAAAGCTATTTGTACTATCATCGAGTCTTATGACAAGTTTTCCTTTTTTGGTTTTGTTGAGATAATAAACATTACTTTAGTCGGCTTTTACAAATCCTATGCGATTAGCTTGTTAATTATTAATTATTATTCAAGCTTTGTCTTCTTATTCCATTACGATGAAATACCACGAAGAATATCTCCGTGTGGTACAATTATTTCTTGTTTTGTTCATAATAATTACAATGACCATTTTTAAAGGAATGAATAGTCTAAAGAAATATAATTGTAACCTAAGGCTATTTTATTCGAAGTAGCTTTTTCATTCATTGCGTTTATAATGAGTTCTAAGCTAGTAGCAGTTTAAATAATATTAATTATAGGTATTTATTGATTTATCTCAAATGTCTTGCATCTTTATTATTTAAAAGTATTTTGATCGTATTTACGAAAATTACCAGAGATGTTTACTGACCAGAATCTACACTCGAGAGCAAAAGTTCCGGGTCACTAGCATTTACTTCAATATCTTGAAAACGAATAAAGCTATCGTATTGAAATAAATTGAACTTTATAGACAATTTAATGTTACTAAAATAAAATGCATTACATTTACTACTGACCATTTATTTTATTATGTTTAAAAGGACAAATTAAAAATGGCGTCATTTTGCTTGTAAAACCAAAACTGAAAATATTGATTTTTTTAATATTTACAAGTAGTTTTAACACGGTTTAGTACTTGGTATTACCCCCACGTACTGTCTGGACTGCTGCAATACGATTTGGCATGCTGTACACCAAGTTTCTGAAACACTGTTGGGGAATGTTCTCCCATTCCTCTACCAATGCATGTTTCAAGTCACTAAGCGTAATTAAAGGAGGATCTTGTTGTCTTACCCGTCGTCCGAGCTCGTCCCAGGCGTGCTCGATTGGGTTGAGGTCGGGGCTACGTGCTGGCCACACCATGGGACGAATATTCACCTCATCAAGGTAGTCTTGCACTACACGAGCAGTGTGGGGACGGGCGTTATCCTGCATAAAGATGGCATTCTCAGCAAGTCTTGCCATAAATGGACCGACGTGCTCGTTGAGGATTTCATCCACGTATCTTACGCCATTAAGAGTACCGTTTTCGATCAGTACAAGCTCTGTTCAGCTTTCCGCAGAAATTCCAGCCCACACGAGTACCGAACCACCGCCGTATGACACCTTTTCTTCAATACAGGCTTGCATAAATCTTTCTCCTGGTCTTCTGTACACCTTTGCCCTTCCGTCGTGTGTATACAGCATAAATTTTGATTCGTCCGAGAATATGACATTTGACCAATTTTCAATCGTCCAATTCGAGTGTTCGCGTGCATAAATTCGTCTTGCTATACGATGGTGTCTCTCGAGTTTCGGACCATTTGCGGGTCTAAATGGTTTCAAATTACCTTCAGCAAGTCGCCGTCTTACAGTCCAAGCAGAAGGGCTGCTTCCACCAAGTCCTAAAAAATGATGAGACAGTGCTGTTCCCATAAGAAACCGATTTCGTAGCATAGAGTTCACTAAATATCGATCTTCCCGTGCCGTCGTACACCTGGGTCTGCCTGTTGTTGGTCTGCGTAGGTTCAAACCAGTTTCTAGAAACCGCTGGCGAACACGCTGAACTGAAGACAACGATACACCGACTATTCTTGCTGTTTCTCGCTGACTGCTCCCATTTTCCAGGATCGTGAGGATTCTCGTACATTCCTCAGGTGTGAGTGACATAATTACCACTTTAATAATGACTATTGGATACCTGGATGACTCCTTATAAATACATTTTATGACAGAACAAAAACAAAAGCAAAACAGTAGTGAAAATTAGAAGTTCTGATTTAAAAAAAATGGTTCTTTTTTTTATAACTTTTTTAATGCCGTTACTTACCGCCAATCAATAAGTTTTTATATGTTTAATGAAAGATTATTAAATTGTCTATAAGGTTCAATTTATTTCAATACGATAGCTTTATTCGTTTTCAAGATATTGAAGTAAATGCTAGTGACCCGGAACTTTTGCTCTCGAGTGTAGTTTGCCAATGAACGTAATATTTTGGTAGTCAAATTACCTAACCTCATGTGTAAGTTGAAATACACAAAATGCTATTATGGGCCATGGGATTGCCTAATATTAGGTTGGGGAAAAAGTCTTTTCGTATTTTTGTATGAAAAGTCAAGACCTTTTTTTTAAAGTTTATTTACATTTATTTACAATATATATGTACCGTTTTGTTGAACAACTTTCTGCCATTTTGTGGGCAGAGACATTATCCCGTTACTGTCGAAACTTTGGGACTTCTGATAAAAAAAACGGGACAAATAGTTTCGGCAGTCCTCTCTTGAGGTCAACCTTACAGAACCTAAAGAATTCTGAAGAGACTGAAACAGGTGAAAATCTGAAGGCGCAAGGTCAGGGCTATATGGTGGATGCACTAGGACCTCCCAGTCGAACTCTCTTAATTTTTGCTGAGTGGCTAAAGATGTGTGTGGTCTAGCGTTATCGTGATGAAAGACCACACCCTTCCTGTTGATCAATTCCGGCCGTTTTCTCTCGACTGCTTCCTTTAATCTCATCAGTTGCTGGCAGTAAAGATCAGAATCGATGGTTTTGCCGGGCGGTAAAAGCTCATAATGAACAATGCCCTTCCAATCCCACCATACACACAGCATCACCTTATTTCGTATTAGGCCAGGTTTGGCCACAGTCTGTGAAGCCTGGCCAACTTTCGACCACGACCTTTTTCGCACGTTCTTGTCGTACATGATCCACTTTTCATCGCCAGTTATCAATCTCTTCAAAAACGGCTCGGTTTCATTACGTCTCAATAATGAATCGCAAATGAGTACACGGTTCATTAAGTTTCTTTGAGTGAGCTCGTGTGGCACCCAAATATCGAGCTTTTTTGTATAACCAGCTTTCTTCAAATGGGTCAAAACTGTTTTGTGGTCAATTCCCAGTTCTTCAGCTACATCGTAACTACTAATATGCCGATCTTGCTCCACTCTTTCAAAAATGGCGTCCATTTTATTCGTAACAGGGCGAACAGAGCGAGGTGCAGCTTTAACATCAAAATTTTTGGACTGAAAACGTTTGAACCAAATTTGTGCTACTCTTACTGACACTGCATCAGGTCCATAAACATCACAAATTTTTTACACTGCTTGAGTTGCATTTTTGCCTTTTTTATAATAAAATTTTAAAATGTATCTAATTTCTTTATTAGATTCACTCATTTTTACGGAGAGAAAAACAAATGAAAAATAGCGGGAAACAACTTTTTTTTATTTTTTTCTATTCTTTATAATGTAACCTTTTTAATGTTACCAAAACCAGCCAGACACAAGTAGTACAGTCAAAGAAATTTTATAATAAGTTTATACCTACGTTATGCGAAAAGACTTTTTCCCCGACCTATTATTTCATAGTTCATATATTTTCTCAATGTTAAGTTACAAAATAACAACTTATTAAGGTCGGTTTAAAATTATTTAGTCTAAGTTTACATAATTAAAGTTTTTCAAACTTTACCACCGATTCCAAGGCGCTAGTAGAGAAGAAGCGGCGTAGCAAACTGTAAATTCTTAATTGAAGTAGAATTGGGCAGGCTACGTTTGCTTGTAGAGTTATGGGTGATGGTAACTGCAAAGTGGACTGCAAGCAAACAGAAGCGGGCACGACACAGAAGAAGATGACAGGGTGAGGTAAGAACTATGAAAAATAATTGTAAAACAAAATACACAGATCACAAAATCTCGAAGCCTACAGTTCGGACTTTAATAATAATAAAATAAACTTTTGTTCACATGACACAAAGCATGATCTCTAGTATGGGAGTTGCCTTTTTAAAAGAAAAAGCAAATAAAAATAAATGTTATTTGTAAAGCTACTTTATTACATACATAAACTCACGCCTTATCCCGTCCGGGGTAGGCAAAGACGACAGAACGCCACTTGTCACGATCCTGGCAATCAGCTTGGACCTTGGGACTTTATTATTTAACAAATAAATTTAATTGCAATGTTTTAGTTATTATAAAAGTATTAATCTATAATTATCCTATCAAGGTATGTTTACTCCCGTTGCTCCAGTACCGACATCATCAATGTAAAAAATGACATACCAGTTCTAACGTACTGCAAAAAAAAAGTTTTTTATTTGTAACATATTATAATTTTGGTAGACCAACGTCATGGTTAAGGGAATCAGCTGATAAGAGAAGCACAACCAATAAGAATACATGCGGTAAAAAAGTTAAGAGAAGATTGTTATAAAATACTACACGGTTATATTATCTAGAGACCTCGCTGGAATGCGAACCTCGCGTCCCGTTCTCCTTTCAACCTCCGCGCTCGCCACGGGCGCATCAGTGATTCGTCCAACGTGATGTGACGTCATCGACGCCAGGTCTCGAGATAATGTGACCGGGTAGTACTTATAATTTTTTTATTTACCCAACTATAGGTAGGTGAAGATAATGTAACAGAACCAAATATAAATATCGGCATTCTCTGGCTGAGAGCCATGCTGAAGATCATCACATTGGACTTGTGAGCTTTGTTGAATTTATACCATTTCTCTGTTACCACGCTTTCAAGAACTTCACACTGAAACAAAAAGAAAGATATAGTAACTAATGTGTTTTATTCATTAGGTGTTAAATATGTATGTGGATGGATATAGGGGAAGAGGACTACCAAAGAAATGGTGGATGGATTGTGTGAAAAAAGATATGACTGCGAAGAGTGTTACTTGTGAGATGATGTCCGATAGCAAAGTATGGAAGAAAAAGACATGCTGCGCCGACCCCAAATAAAATTGGGATAAGGGCAGGGGAATGATGATTGTTTCATTTATTATCTTCATATATACTGTTACTGTTCCATTGCTAAGATGTAGTGCTTGCAGTGATAGCTACGCTATTGGTAAAAGAAGTTCTGAGTGAAGTTTCTTTTTTGTTGAAACAAAAATGGCTCTGACGGCAAACAGAGTTGATGCTAAACCCTAACCTTTGCAACATATTCAACAGCGCCAATCTACTTATAAGGTGGGTACTGTACTGATTGTGCATAAAAAAAGATAATCAAACCAACTATATACCTATCTATTCATTTTACTTACCTCGTTATCTACTTGCTGACCCAACAAGCAAAAAGCACACATGACTGTTAGGCAACACATTTCCAAAACGTAATATTTTAAAGTGCCCAATGCAAATTTATTCTGAAATTATAAACACGTTAATATGATATGAGGCCACCAGAACCAGAGTGGCCCAGACCCAAAATACAATTATGTGGATATCTGCCAAAAGAGTTAATGCGAAATTTTAAGTTAATGTAACTTAAAAAAAATGTATGGACAGTATGTTTAAAATTTGTAAAAATATGATGTAGTAATTGATAAAATTTAGATAAACTATTAAAACAATCGGTATTTTACTTATTTGCCATTTTATTTGGACATGGGCCACTATGGCATTTAGCATTGACAATAAATTTAAAAATAGTGTAGTGGGTTGGGCCACTAGGTATGAAACTTATAACCTTTTCTTTTGATTTAAATGCAAGTTGGCCTTTTTAAACTGAAATAGGATAAATTAAAATTAAAACTAACTTATTTACTGTGTAATTTTGATTAAATTTATGTTTTATCTTAATTTTTTTTTCTTAGTTTAATTTTGACTTTAGACTATATTAATTTTAGCTTATTTATAAACACTTAGCGCTTCTTAGGACAATCTGGTATGGTTATTTATTTAATAATTAGGTTTAGTTTAGCCTTTTAAAATAAAAAATAACATTTCATTTACGTGGGCAAAACCATACATTGAATAACACGTAAACACTGCACTTAGATAACTAGTTTCGAATCGTTTCCAATCCTATTAATAAATATACTAAACTATTTTTGAATGTCAGAACATTGTAATAAACTAAATAAATAAGGCTTCTAATTATAACATCGCACTTTTGGTGATTTTTAGGCTTACATACAAAATAATGGATAAAAAGTGCCAATAATCAAATGCAAATATTAAAGATTTTATTAGCCAAACTATTGGAGTAAGTTATATGTATAAGTTTTTCTTTTCTATGACTTAAACGCTTGATTTTTTTTGAAAAATTGGCTCAATATCGAATAATTAGACTGACGTAGTTAATGTTCCGAAGGATACCTAACTTTGCCAACGCTGTCTAGGTAGTAAAGAAGAAGGGATACTTACTACAAACTCTATTACTGCATTTTTCAGACGTCCGTTTCCATTTTACATTTCAATTTACAAATGTTTACATTTGTCTCGTATTAAATAAAGCAATTGTGAATAATAACAAAACATTTAAAACTCTGGTTTGATTCCCTCTTAAACTAAGTTTGCAAGCTGCTGGCGCTGGCCAGACGGATTGGTATAGGGTTTAATTTCAAGTTTTTATTCTTTTTATTTCGTAAAGACAATATTCACGGAAAGTCTCTTAGTCGCTTTTTGCGACACCCATGGGATGTGATTGGGTGGTAACATATTATATTCTTAATCTGTCACCACTCGATTTTTTTTTTATTATAAATATCCAATTAAAAAACTTTCTTAAGCTAGAGACTAATTAAAATGGTATGGTGTTCTTGGTATTACATAGTAATAAATTACTAAACCTATTCTGATAAAATTGCCATGAGACTAATCAGAATGAAAACTCTTTCTCTTTCTTTCTCTCTTATCGGTTTATAATTGACTGAGTTAAGAAGTTCCAAACATGAAAAAAAATATTTAGAGTCGGATAAAAAGAAAAGCTTAGTTACAGAATTTTGATGACGGAAAACTACAAAGTAATTATTACAAGTACCTATGTAATAATTACTTTGTTGTGATAAGTATATTATATCTTTGTAGTCTGTGATGGCCTTGTATATAGTTTATAATCATAAGATCATATATTATAGTTAGCTTCTTACCCGTCTGTAACGCCCCTACATTTAAAAACGATTTTTCAAATTAACTATCCAAGATCCGCGAAAAACTTCATACTAACATTGTTGTACTACGGAACTCTAGAAAGATAAACTTGCCATTTAAGTCAACTTCAATGTAGTCAGTGGATTCATTCTTAATTACACTCATTGTAACTCCAGGAAGATGTATCCTAAACAAAAATACTTTAAATTATGGTAATTTATAAGTTTGAATTAGTTGCCGCCAAAAAACAAAAAAATATTGACTAATAAATTGATATTCTTCCCTTTAAACTTATTGCAGTAAGTACACACTTATTTCTAAAAAACACTATTCAGTAATTAAAAAGTACAAAAATAATAATTTCTACTTGTAAAAACATAAGGTTTAAAACCAGAGTAACTCATGTCACATGAGCCAAAATGGCGCTGAAAACCATAGTGACCCAAGTGATCTGGGTCACTGTGCTCTTTCGCTATTACTTTAAAATTCGAAATGGCAAAACTTTTTTTTATAACGCCATCTATGATTTTATTTTAAAATTAACTTAAAATCATTTTGATTATAAACTTAGGGGTTTTAGGGGGGCATTGCCGTGCCTAACTAAAAAAATCACAAATTGTGGTCTGGGCCGCTCTGGTTCTGGTGGCCTGATATAGTATCATTATTATAAAAAGGACACAATTTCCTAGGGTAAAAAAGTAAGAACAAAGCGTGACAAATGTAATGCAGTTTATTAAACTCTGGCACAAAAAATTATAACAAAATAAAATACTAAAAATGTAAGTAAGAATTAATTAAAATTGACAGTACTCTCACTCTGATCTAATGGAAATAAGGCATAAATTTATGTATGTATATGACGGAGAAATAACCTCCGGAGTGTTTTTAAAAAGTGTGACGTCAGCGACGCTGACGTCACACGAGAGGTCCGTACTAAAAGGCGGCTCGAGAGCGACTGACTCATCGCCTTTTTTTTTTTGTGAGGACGAGTAGTCGGTCTCAGACGACCATTACTACTTTACGCGGGCTGTGGTGGGGCGGATGGCCCTCAACCAAAGACATTTAAGTGACGTGCCACAGGGGCACCCCCTTTGGGGTACGAACCTCGGCCTGGACCGTCACTGACTAACAGGACGTGCGGAAGCCACGCCCTCTAGGAGCGAACGCGGCGCGTATTCCGGCCTCGACGGCGAGGACGGAACCGCGGACGTTTTGTTGTGGCAACGACTCATCGCCTACAGTGCGGCCGTATTTATAGGACTCGGCACACGAGTACGAGTTTACAAGTTTGTTGGTTAAGTATTGAAATTACACTCATAACATTAATTTTACATCGTAATCAACTCAAAAATAATACACTGATGATTTTATAATTAATTTAAGGACATAAGAATAAAATGATTAATCTTAATTTATTCTCGACGAACTGTTGTAGTTGCGCCGATATACACCGTGTATTTTAGTCGACATTAAAGATTTGAACCGACTGAAATGACTGACTCCGAATTGCCGCGCAGCCGCTCTGGTACTTCGTCGCGGATGTCGTTCAAAGTACTCCAGTATGTTTTCTTCGAGGGCCACCGACTACTGTGGTTCGCAATGTCCTTGCGCATGAGTAGGGGTGTGGAACTGACCGTAGTCACGTAGGCGCTGTGTCGCTCCCAAAATGACTTGAATGCTAGGCACCCTTGGATTGGTAATTCCTTGGCGTTGTAGCATTTGAATGTTGGTGGGCAAACCATACAATCTTCTAGCTTCGCTGAGGTTATCTCCAGCTACAGCATACAGCCTCACCATTTCCAAATACTCAACATTCGAGTATGGGCGGGTTTCGTTGCTCATTGCGATGATGTGATGTCACGATACACGTAATAAGTATGTAGCTAATTAGACGCACGCACTTCCTCTTGCGAATTCGTGGGCGACTGCGGCGGTCGGCGACCGCGGCGCGGCGGTGCGTTTGAGTTGCAGAGGGTGAAAGGGTGCGGGGGTGAGACGCTACGCTAGCGCTTAGATCATTATGATTGGATAAAAGTCCACGTAGACTGAAAAACATTGGTTGATTTAATTTCTCCTGCAAAAATGTAACCAAATGAATGTATTTTTATAACAAAGACATGGGCGGCTCTTTTGTTCATGCAAGGTCAATATTATAAACAGGATGGTTTATAATATTTTTTAAATTTTCGATTCATAAATTAAAGTTGTTCAAATTAATTTTTAATATTACCAAAAATTTTCTAAAATCGGGTACATTAAGTGGTTTAATTCTTTAATGCCGATTAAAATACACGGTGTATATAATATGAATAAATGTAATATAACACCAAATATTATAAAGCTAAAGTATAAATAAAAACATAATACATATTATAATTTTTGCATATACCTTTTACAGAAGCATTATCCCAATATTTTGAAAGAGATAGTAAAATACAAAAGACTACATACAGCAATAAGTTTAACAGAAATTTTTCATACAATGTAAATGTATTACTCACCGATGTTGCTATTTTAACTGAGCAGGTACAAACAGATAGCATCGTTACTAATATTAAAGTTAAGTAAAACGGCCAACAAATAGCAGTCAATCTATTGCTAAAACTAAAAGAAAACACAGTAAATTTTACTAAGTACATACGGTTTTTGTCATAGCGAACAATAAAATGGGTTAGAATTTAAAAAGATAAGAGGTCAGCGTAAAATCACGGTGTATCAATCATCACACACTAGCTATAGCTCTTTATGACCTTGAAATTGCAGAAATGTTAGGAATCAATCTTTTTGTAAATCGTAGATTACGATCAAGGACATCAGCAATATCGAGACACAATCAAACCGCTGCCTATTTTGGAAGTAATGGTTTCTTTAGACCTTTATTGAAACAATCAAGTTGTAGCAGAAAACACTGAAATTAGTAACTCATTCTAGGCAAAAGTGGTAGAACGGTCACTATAGCTACACTTTGATCTTAGGAGTAAATAAATTGGTTAATAATAAAAAATCGGAAGTCTTCTAACCTTTTTAATTTCATGTAATGATCAACGCACTGAGTGAAAAGGATTTTTGTACATCCTTCACGTCTCTCATTTCGGATCTCACTTATTTCTGACACCAATATATCTAAATTCAAAAGTATAAATCTTAATACTCTTAATTGTCGGATAACTTGTCCGACTAACAGGAAAATAATTGACTGAAATCCTGGATAAACTGGAAAAAAAATAAAAGTAACAATTACAATAGTCTAAGGAAGCCTAAGCTAAAAAAATCAAATTTTCGAATGAAATAGTATCATTAAACTGCGCAACGTAATAATTTTGGCCCCCTCAAAACCGCGTGCCCTAAAACCAGTCCTCGCGATAAAGATTCAGTATGTTAATATAGGGACCGATTAAATCATTGTGCTTGTGTATGTTAATTATTTCCTATATATATCATCATTTACTATATAATCATTTACATATAGATATTTTGCATTTATACTATAGCAAAAAATATTTCAGATTAATAACTGTCAAACACCAATGAGAAAGGTTGAGTACATTAAGATATAGGTTAAGAATCGTATACTGACATTATTTTAGAAAATTAAACGTTTACTTACCAATGCAACATAAATATCCACTGTAAGCATTAAAGATAAATGTAAACACATAAACGAATAAGTTTTGCAGACTCCACGGAAACCACATTTCAAATACTAAAATTAAAAAAATGGTATCTAAATGAAACTTTTAGAAATACTTAAAAATTTAAGAGCTATTTTTAGAAGAGACACAGAAATTACCTAAAGTGCGTACAGAATCATCATCTCTAGTTATCATTTGATAAGAAGCACTGATGATGTAAAGAAACAAACACAGAACATTAAACCAATAATACGAAAGCATAAAATATCTTATAAATTTCATCAAAAACTCCTGAGTTTCAACAACCAGGTTCCTCAACTCTTCCATTTTTGGTGTTTTAGATGTTATCTTATTCATATCATCAAATAAAGGCATTTCTAACATTTTATCATTGAATGCCATGTCTTTTAGAAAAACACGTAAATCATTCCGATATATAAGAGCTACTACCAACATAATTGCCATGATAGTTTCTGTTGTCCATATAGTCAAACAGTCAATCCATAAAGAAAAATCTGAATATTTGATGACAAGAAATACGGAACTTAGTATGAAAAATAATATGCCCATTAACAAGTTTATAATTTGAAATGTCAACCAAGGTAAAGTGTTCCATTTTTCTTTGAGAAAAATACTGATTCCGACCACTGAAAGGATCCAGTGAAAAGATTTGAACGTTGTGCCCATTGTGATAGTAATCATATTTTTCATTATAATGTTAATTGTAATCGTTAAGTTGTTACGACTGCTGACGAGATCACGCTGTTCAAGTATAAGTAATGAAATGAGAATGAATATATACGCAGTATGAGACGCTACGGTTATATCATGGCTAGTGATGTTTGATTATGGTGCCTTCGATAAAGCAACGGTGGTCGATGTAGCTTTTAAAACGAAAAGTTCGAATTCGTTTAGGTAAAAGTAATGCTTTTATTAATTCTAATTTTTTACAAGGAACGATTCAGCTGATTCAGAAACTGGACCTCTGTGAAGAATCTTTGGTAATTACTAGGGGATCTTCTCAAGGGTCTGTGTTAAGACCTTATTTAGCAAATGTAGGATTAAAGATTTTTTAGCAACTTCATGTCGTCCACTAGTATGTAAGTTGACTTGATACGCATTTTTCTAGTTCTTATATTACAGTAAGATTAGAGAGGCTGGTTAGAGAGTTTTGGATTATCAGAGTGATTGCAAATTGCTTCTCATAAAACTTTTTGCTTCCTCTTATAGGGTTGGTGTTCTTCGGCTTCCAACAATATTTCGTGCAGCCTTTTTTTTACACAAAAACCTTCATTCCTCCCTACCTACTTACTAGTAGATCAGTAATATAGGTTGAGTTATTGTGTTAGCTGTATAATAATTTTACTAGAATTTTTAAACTGCAACATCAGCTAATTTATTTAAAAAATTACTATAGTCCAAAATTGTAGATGTTATTTTGTTGTTGTATTAGTATTTCAGTTTTGTCCTAGTCATTTGAGGACCATGATTCCCTTTAGTAGCACATTAATGGGATATTACGGTTGTAATCAGAAGAAAAGCTTCAGCCAGTGTCCCATCACTAGTTATAATATTTTGCCATCTGTCACTGGACTCCATCAATTAAAAGAATAAATACATGTATAAAGCGTTCATAGTAAAAGGGTGAGGGTAAAACATCGATAATTAAATATACAAGTACAGGCAAAAGACAAAATCATTTCCTTGGAAAATAAAAAAAAGAAACATAACATCCCATTAATGTCCCACTGCAGGGACGGGCCTACTCCTGTGATGGAGGGATACTCGGCCTTCTAATATCACGCTGGTGAAACGGATTGGTATAGGGTTTAATTTCAAGTTTTCCTTCGTTATATTTCGTAAAGATCATATTCACGGATAGTCCCTTAGTCGGTTTTTACGACACCCATGGGATGAGATGAGGTGGTGACATATTGTATTCTTACTCCGTCACCACACGGAGAAAAAAAAGGATATTTTGTCAAATTCTAAATTTACTCCAAAACCTTATTATAAAGTTAACTCTTACTTAATTGATTTTAACATAATAACCCTGTAATGTTGAGTTAATAACCACGTGTATTTTATGAAAAATTTCGTATTAAAAAATGTACTAGGTACCTACTTGGTTACTACTTTGACCATTTTATTGAAACTTGAGACCAACTTAAAAGAGAACAACTTATCCCCCTTTCAAACAAAAATTAAGTTTTTTTGTCTATAAATGACTTTGGTTTGATGTTACAAAATATTAAAGTAATATCTACATAAGAGTACTTACTCTTTTTTTTTAGTTTTTGGTTATAAAATTAGTGAACACGTTTTCTCTTTGTCTGTACGTTATATTCATATTAAGTTAAAGAGAGCTATTAAAAGGGTATACTTCATACTTACATAATTAATTGTCGCTATTCTGATAATTTGTCAATTATTTCTTTATTCTTTTTTTACAGCAAATTAATTATAGCTTCAGCTAATGTTTCCGTAATGACTTAAGGTTACCATAGTTTTTTTTTTTATAATAACTCTCTAAGCTAACCTACTGGCAGATATTGAAATGAGTTTATGATCTACAAATAAGTAATTTGTATTTTCACTGTTTTTAAAGGCGTCGGAAAGGATTTATAACTGCTAGAGGTCGCGGTGACGTAACAGCACCACGCCTCTAACGAAAAGGGGAGAATCCTCTGACCAGGCGAGGGTGATCGTGCCTGGCGGGCCAACTGCCCAACGATTGTTCGTTGAATATTATAATTCGGGACGTAGTGGCGACATCTGTTGATTGTGAGGGTACTGAGATAGTGTAAGTGTTCGCTTGAGTAAGTCGCTAGATGACGCTACATCTTCAACATCTAGTATATAAGGCCTTTTCGTCTATTGCAGACGTTTATGAGGTGGCGTCTGTGATACATCGCTTTTGATGACTGTACAGACCGATACGAGAGCGACATATCCTACCACAGGCTTGACAAGAGAAGCAGCTGGACATTAGTGTCGAACCATGTTCATGTCGCTTCTGTCTCTTGTCAGCAAGCACTCAAACCAAACCAAACATACATCTAGTATAGACAAGTGTAAACTTTCCTATCTGAGAGACGATATTTTGTCTCGTCAGCATGTCGTATTAATTATTGTAGTCAATCCTGTACAATATACATCCCTCATCGGCTTCCCGTCGGTTTTATCAGGTCGTCGGTTTGCCGTGAAGAATGTTACCATTTTGCGTCCTCTGATACGTGGTAGTTGCTGTAGAACCTTTCCATCATATCGACTCTGTTTTTTTGTTGATGTTCTCATTTCTAATTTTGGGCAGGTCATTTGGAAAATGCCTGTACCTATAGAGGATATAATATATTCCTTCAAATGTATCAAAGAATACTCATTAAGTACGCGTTGGTAGTGGATTTCTTTTTTGGGTGATCGCAATTTTAACAGGTTGCCTGTCCTGCCTGTAGACACAATAGTATAACAATGGGCATGTATCATATATGATACATGGGACAGGGAATAGGTTAATACTGGGTTTTATGTGACTTTGTTCAAATAAAACTTCGTATCAATCAGTTTCATGTTCTCGCTAGCTTGAGGCTAAAATTGTGCCTCAAATTATAGAACAATTTATTTATTACTTTTCTTTTAATCTGCATGTCAATTCTCGTACCTTGAAATCTTTAAAAATTCGGTTAAGATAACTGTTAGTTGTTAATGTTTTACCTATTGTGTATTGTTTGACAACTGAAAGTTAATTTAACCGAATTTTTAACGATTTTAAGAAACGAGAATTGACATGCTATGTAAAAATAGTAACTGAAATAATAGTCCACTGCCTCAGTGGCGCGAGAGTCGCGGAAGCGGCTCCTGTGGTATAATATACAGGACAATTCTTTGTGTTATTCTGACGACAGAGGTCTCGAGTTCGATTCCCGCTCAATGCAAATCTTTGTGTGCATGAACATGATTGTTTGCATTGGTCTGTTTTCTATGTATAATTTTGTACGTTTATCCGTTGTCGAGTACCCATAGTACAAGCTTTGCTTAGTTTGGGACTAGGTGGTGATGTGTGAAGATTATTTATTTATGTATTTAACCCACAAATTATAGTTCTAAATCTGGATGGTCCTTGTGTCCGTTAAATTACTGTTTGTTTTTACAAACAGCACTATTTTGTGTGTATGTGAACTTTTGTCCACCAGCACCACCAAAACATGATCCCAAGTGTAGGAGTTGCCTTTTTTAAATATATTGAAAAAGAAAACAAAAATTACTTTATTACAATTATATTACGATTAAAGTATTGAATTCTATCAAGGTAGGTTTACTTTCGTTGCTCCAGTAACGACATCATCAATGTAAAAAATGACATCACAGTTCTAACAAACTGAAAGAAATATTTTTTATTAGTAACATATTAATTGCGGTAGATGGACGTCATGGTTAGGGGAATCAGCAGATAAAAGAAACACAACCAATATGAATACATAATGTGGTAAAACATTTAATAGAAGATTGTTATAAAATCATCGTAACAGCCCATTAATGTCCCACTGCAGGGACGGGTCTCCACCCATGACGGAGGGATACTGGGCCTACTAATACCGCGCTGGTCAGACGGATTGGTATAGGGTTTAATTTCAAGTTTTCCTTCTTTTTAATTCGTAAAGATAATATTCACGGATAGTCCCTTATTCGGTTTATACGACACCCATGGGATGAGATGGAGTGGTGACATATCGTATTCTTACTCCATCATCACACGAAGAATAAGAAAGCTTTATTTACCCAAGTGTATGTCGGTGAAGACAATGTAACAGAACCAAATATAAATATCGGCATTCTCTGGCTGAGAGCCATGCTGAAGATCATCACATTAGACTTGTGAGCCTTGTTGAATTTATACCATTTCTCTGTTACCACGCTTTCAAGAACTTCACACTGAAACAAAAATTAATAAAAATCTGTTTTATTTTAAAAAATAATATCATAAATGTTCCATTGCTGAGATAGGGTTCTTTAAGTGATAGATAGTAACCACGCTGGCCAGATTAATTAGTGTTAAGAGCGTTTATAGGGCTCACTAGCACCGCCAATTGAAGAAATCATAATTCGCAAATAGGATAAATAATGTAAAATGTTGATAACAAAGTCTTGGCAAAAACTACTGGACGGATTTTGATGAAATTTGGCATATAGGGCAAAGAATATAATTAAACCTATAACACATGGGTGGGCATCAGCTAGTTGCATTATATGCAAGGATAATCAAACCAAATGTATATATTTATTTCACTTACCTCATTATCTACTTGCTGACCCAACAAGCAATATACACAAATGATTGATAGACAACAAAATTCTAAAACGTAATATTTCAAAGTGCCCAAAGCAAATTTATTCTGAAACTAGCTGCTGTGCCCGCGACTTCGTTCGCGTGGCGGATGTTACTTACTTCGCATTTCGATTTAATACTGAAAAATCGTTTTTTAAACCTTATAACAAACAGATATACCTACAAACGAATTGTAAAATTAACGAACGAACCAAAACCTTTTCAAAGACCTTTACAAAGACAGATCTATGAAGACTGCGTCTAAACTTATGCTGAAAGACATGAGCGAACGTCATTCTTTCAAGGAAAATCTTAACACCGCGATACTGAAAATGACGTCACAGGCACAATGCCATCTGTTGTCAAATTTGTAAGTTTAAATAAATGACATCGCTTATTTCATCATAACAGCCCATTAATGTCCCACTGCAAGGACGCCCCTCCCGTGACGGAGAGATACTTGGCATACTAATACCACGCAGCTCAGTCGGATTGGTATAGGGTTTAATTTCAAGTTTTCCTTCATTTTTATTTCGTAAAGATAATATTCACCGATAGTCCCTTAGTCGGTTTTACGCCACCCATGGGATGAGATGGGGAGGTGACATATTGTATTCTTACTCCGTCACCACACGGATAATCGCTAATTAATTATGAATGAATACATTTGCACGCTACGTTATGGTGCGGCAGAATTACCTGCCTCGGCGGCGCGGCGCGGCGGTCGCATTACATGGCTGGCGTGCATGAGGTCGCGGGTTCGATTCCCATGGAGGACAATTGTGATACACAAACTATTGTCCTTAGTCTGGATGTTCTTTGTGTCCGTTAAATTGATATTTTTAAAGTCTAGTGTGGGATTTGTCTTTTGTAAAAAAAATGCTGAAATAACTGATTGTACCTAACACCTTTTTACCATCTAGCAAAAAATATTTGACTAAACTTAGACTCGACTATATTATTATTATTATCTATAGATAAACTGCGTGCAGTATTTTTGAATTACTTAATAAAATAAACACAAACACTTTGAATAATAATTTAATGTTTTGTGATTGTATTTCTATATTTTATTGTCAGTTTTGTATTTTTTTAATGTTGACAAATAGCAATAATGTGTAAAATGATTTTATAAAGAAAAAACGTTTTACTTATTATGTTGTCTGTTATATTATACCCATATATTATTAATTATTAAATAGTTATATAAGTGTGTTATAATTGCAGTTATAATAGGATTGTGAGAAAAGGAATGTTATTTTAATTCAATTTAATATTTATGATTAAGTATAGGTATAGTTTAACTTTAAAAAATTAAGTTTGTACGCCAATATTAGCAATACAGGGAAAGACTATTTATTTTTGTCAGATGTTTTGTACCTGTGATTAACTAATAAGGGTTATTTGTATTTATTTACATTAACAAAAACAGGTGGAGAGTCTGTTGCATACTTTTACGTTGACCAGTAACTACTACAGTTTAAACTAAATTAATACCAAAAGAATAATTGATACTTTAGATTAATAGCTTACTATTACAATTTATATTTAATTAAATTGCGTTTCAATTACGAAAAACAGAAAAATATAACAATCAAGTAAACTTATAATTGATTTAATTTAATAAGACTTATAATTGATATTACACATACGATTCATGGTTAATTTTATTATCATTTAAAAGGAATAACTTATTAATAGCACTTAATAATAAAATAGTTATAGATTATTTAAAAACTCATTTATTTTATGATTACTACTGGTAACGCCATCTCGTGAACAAAATAAACGAAATTTAAATTCATTCAACATTGAACCAAATCCATTTTTCATGACCCCTGATTTGTATTGGACTGTTCTAATAAAGAGATCTAGCGATATCTCGAGTAATACTTATCCGATTTTGATGAAACTGTGCCTACTGCACATTAGTTATGTAGTAATCTTGCAAATAAACGGACGTGTTTCGTATCATAGCGTTTTATTACATCACTCACCCTTATTAGGACTGCATCATATTATACAGTATTTATATCAAGTACAGATACGCACAGTGGTGACCCCGATCTAAAACACGGACACTTCTAGTTATAAAGTGACAAAAATTGATACAAGATGACTTCAGCTCAGCAATCCACATCAGTTTTGACTTCGGCTGAAGGAGAAGTAGCAGTTATATCAGTATCCTCTCGGATCCCCGAGTTTTGGTGTGACCAGCCCAGGTTGTGGTACGTCCAATGTGAAGCTGTTCTAGCACCTCAGAAGCTCAGCGATGAAGCCAGATACAACTTAGTGGTTACCAAATTAGGGAAAGATGTCGTACAACAAGTTAGCGACATACTTTTAAAGCCGCCTGAAGTGAAGAAATTCGACACTTTAAAAGAGCGTTTATTAAAAATATATGAAGAGTCAGAGATGAGGCAGTTCCAGAAGTTACTCAGCGAGATGGAGCTAGGAGATCAAAAACCTTCTCAACTCCTACGTAGAATGCGAGACCTAGCACGGGATAAAATGCCTGATGAGACACTCAGAATCATGTGGCAAGGCCATTTGCCCTCTGCAGTGCGCGGAGTGTTAGCGGTTAGCGAGGCGAAAGATTTAGAGCAATTAGCAGCTATTGCCGACAAAGTGATGGAGACGACGCAACCCCTGCAAGTATCTGAAGTCCAGTCTGTGCCCAGTAGCAACTCTAGTACCGATCACAGCTTCATTTTAGCAGAGATAGCTAAATTGAGCCTAAAGATAAGAGAAATGGAGCAAAACAGAAATTTTAGTCGTTTTCGACCTCGGTCAAGATCAGCGTCACGGAATCGTAATTTTAATCGACGCTCACCGAATAGCCCGGACTGGCTTTGTGTTTATCACTTTAGATATCGCCATAGAGCAAAGAAATGTATAGAGCCGTGCTCGTGGAAAAAACCTGCGAATCAGGAAAACTAGTGAAGGTGTACTCACAGGCGGGGACATGCACCATCACTCCTACGCACCGCCTATGCATCATGGACAGTAACAGTGGTCTTAAATTCTTAGTGGACACGGGTGCAAACATTTCTGTGTTACCAGTGAACAAGAATCGTCTGTTTAGTGATAAGTGTGACGATTACAAACTGTACGCCGCGAATGGTACAGAAATTCGGACTTATGGTGTAAAGACTTTGAATTTAGATTTACGATTACGGCGAACTTTTAAGTGGACATTTGTGATAGCGGAAGTCAAGCAGCCCATACTAGGCGCTGACTTTTTGTCTCATTACACTTTGTTAGTAGACGTTAAAAACAGAAAACTTATAGATACGGTGACCAGTCTACAGAGTATTGCGTCTGTGGTTGTGCAATGTGATCCTTCAATGAGTACAATTGACTATAAATGTGATTATAAAGATATTTTAGCGGAATTTCCGGACATTACAAAACCAATGAATTTTAAAGAAAAACCATGTCATTCTACGGTACACTACATTGAGACTACTGGACCGGCTGTCTACGTGCGCCCACGCCCTTTACCACCTGATAAGTACCTCAAGGCAAAAGCTGAATTTCAACTGATGCAAGAAATGGGTATATGTAGGCCCTCCAAAAGCAATTGGGCGAGTCCGTTGCACATTGTGACAAAGAAAAATGGTGAGCTCAGACCGTGTGGGGACTACAGACAGCTCAATTCAATTACGAAACCTGATCGCTACCCTATACCGCGAATACAGGATTGTACCTATTTGTTACACGGAAAAACTATATTTTCTAGAATAGATATGCAAAAGGCATATCATAATATACCCATACATGAAGAAGACATACCAAAGACGGCGATAACATGCCCATTTGGTTTATTTGAATTTATGAGGCTGGGATTCGGTTTTAAAAATGCGGCAGCCACATTTCAACGTTTTTTGAACGACGAAGTATTACGAAACTTAGATAATATATTTATCTATATCGACGACATAATAATTGCAAACTCATGCCAATCAGACCACAGAGCATTGGTACGAGAAGTACTAAGCCGCCTAAATGGATATGGCATAACGATTAATTTAGCCAAATGTGAATTTGGCAAATCAGAGCTTGATTTTCTTGGCTTTAGAGTATCAAAGGACGGTCTGCGACCACTTGATGAGCAAGTCAAGGTCATATCCGATTTTAAGAGACCGGACACAGTAGACGAATTACGTCGTTTTCTTGGGATGGTGAACTTCTACAGGCGCCACCTACCCAAGGCAGCTCATACACATGAGAAATTAAATGTATTTTTGCACAATGCAAAGAAAAAGGATAAAAGTTTGATCCCGTGGACTGATAAAGCACTAGAAGCGTTCGAGCAATGTAAACAAAGCCTCAAAAGCGCAATTACATTGTCCTTTCCATCGCCAAATGCACAGCTAGCCCTCATGACAGATTGTTCTAACACCTGCGCTGGTGCCGTACTACAGCAGAAAGAAGGAGATGTTTGGAAGCCCTTGGGATTTTTCTCAACAAAATTAAGCGATGCTCAGCAACGATATTCGACATACGATAGAGAGTTGTTAGCCATATATCTTGCTATCAAACATTTTAGATCGTTGGTTGAAGGACGATTATTTACAATCTATACAGATCATAAACCAATCGTGTACTCATTCCAGAATAACACGATGAACAAAAATGATACTCCAAGACGGATACGGCAATTAGATTATATCATGCAATTTTGTACTAATATAAAACACATATCAGGTGAAGAAAATGTAGTTGCCGATTGTTTGTCACGAATACAATCTATAGAATTGTTATCTCCCATAGACTTAAGAAAATTGGCGGAAGCGCAAAGTCAAGACATAGAGTTAAAATACCTCATGGAATCGAATTCACTACAGTTTAAGAAGTTATGCATACCTAATAGCACAATACCTATCTATTGCGATGTATCGACTAATAGAATGCGCCCATATTTGCCAAAGGAATTTCGTGTATCGGCTTTCAACGCGATACATGACATCAGCCACCCAGGAGCGCGAACAACACGAAGGATGATGCAAGACCGCTATATATGGAAAGGAATGAATAAAGATGTGACTCAGTGGACCAAAACTTGTAACAACTGCCAAATGTCCAAGGTTCACAGGCATACCATGTCACCCCACGGAAAATTTATACACACAAACAGATTTGAACATCTTCATATGGATGTTGTGGGGCCATTAACATACTGTAGCGGGTATCGATATATTGTGACGATGGTAGACAGAAGCACTGGCTGGCCAGAGGCCTATCCTGTAAAAGATATAACCGCTGAGACAATAGCCGATATCATTTACACCGGATGGATAACCAGATTTGGAACGCCATTGTATTTAACAACGGATCAAGGATCTAATTTTATGTCAAATTTGTTTTCCCAATTAGCTAAAAGAATGGGCATCACAAAGTTTAGAACTACTGCATACCATCCACAGTCTAACGGACTTGTAGAAAGATGGCATCGATCACTTAAGACCGCACTTATGTGTCGAGGGAATACAGAACACTGGGTATCAGAATTACCTTCAGTTCTGTTTGGATTACGAGCCAGTATGAGATATGATACACACATTAGTGCTGCAGAGATGGTATATGGTGAGCCAATGCGATTACCAGGAGATTTTTTTGAGCCTATACAGCGAGAATCATCTGAGAACATCACATTCTTACAAGACTTGCGTAAAAAGATATCTAATTTAGTTGCAGTACCTAAAAAAGAAACGCATCAAGGAAAAATATTTGTGCATCCTGAACTTAAAAATTAAACTCATGTATTTGTTCGCGTGGACAAAGTCACGAAACCTTTAACGCGACCTTACATGGGCCCTTTTGAAGTTATTAGTAAAACAGAAAAATATTATAAAATAATGCAACAGGACACAGAGAAAGTAATTAGTATAGATAGATTGAAGCCGGCGTTTGTACTTAACAACAGTATGCAGCCTCCTATGACGACACCTGATATGGCAAGTGCAAATGTAAACAACGTACCGAGAGTATCGAGGTTCGGACGCACTATCAAACCTGTCGTTCGTTTCGCATCGTAAACATCGTTAATCAGCACTCGCAATCTATTTACCAAAATTGGTAAGCAGCAGAGTAAGGTTCAAGAGGAGCACATTATTATTGCCCAGAATGGGGCTGGCAACAGCGCTGCGACCTCTGCCGCCGAGAAAGAAACCGTGTACGACAGATATGAAATGTATCTGCTTTTTATTATCACATGCATACTTTCGGCGATATTGTACTTGCTGTGGAAACGCTGCAAGGTGAGCTATATACGCACGCTACATGAGGCGTGAACTGCAAGATTCACCTTTGCGAGGAGGCGATCAACGCTTAAACAGCGGCACGCCTGCTCAACCTTCGCGAGTGATTATTTAGTTCGTGTTTATGTGACAAAAGTGAAGTGACGTTAGGCAAAAGTGTTTAAACAAATAGATATACTCGTATACACCTATAGTAATATTATACTTAATTTTTTATTATATACAATTTATTATATTGTGTTAGAAAGGAACCTAAACTTGTTTATCACTAGTTCCAGTAATATTCCAGTATTTTGTTTTTATTATGTAGCCAAATACTAATAAAGATCATTTATTATATTTTGTATTTTAATCAATAAAAAGTAAATAAAGGCGTTAAGTTCTTAGATGTTATTAGCAAGACGAGAGAAGTGTGTAACCCGATCTAAGTAAACAATATGATATAATCGCATATGTAATGTCGTGTATTAACAATATTATAATATCGACCGATTAAACTAAGTTTCTACTATTAAAATGTTTTGACCACCCCTTATTACTATGTATACATTTTTTATAAAGGGGGATGTACTGTGCCTACTGCACATTAGTTATGTAGTAATCTTGCAAATAAACGGACGTGTTTCGTATCATAGCGTTTTATTACATCACTCACCCTTATTAGGACTGCATCATATTATACAGTATTTATATCAAGTATAGATACGCACAAAACATACCTCAGTTTAAGCCTAATAAGAAAGGCTACAATACAATGTATTGGTCCTAAGATTATATTTTAATTCGTTTTAAAGATGTGCGGTAACAAACAGACAGACAGACAGATAGACATTAATTCTAAAAATTGACATTAATCTAAGTATGTAGTGTTGTTGCTTTTTGAATTTTTTCTAGATTTTATAGATAATTTTTATCTGAATTTTCGAAAAGAACAGACATTTCGACCTCTATAGTTTTATTATAGTATAGATAGATAGATTATCTACTTTAAAAATAATACCCAAAAACTACGTATCTATGTATTTTAATATCTAAAGCGCGCTTATTCCGAAAAGAGTCAATAAGAACCATGTCCGTTCGCATTAAGAGTCAATGTGAATGAAATTATATAGATGCACCGGTTGGCCGTTTCGGACGTTAAACAAAAATCAACCGTACAGCCGTACTCATACTGGCGCGGCGACATTTGGAAATTTTCTTTCATCTATATCTTGTGTGTTTATAAACCGATTTCTATAAATTTTTTTTTATGAATAAGATATTAAACTGTACTTTTGAAATATGGGAGTTTGAAAAAGATATGTCTATGCAAATTACAATATATTTATGTATTTAATACACTTTGAAGAAAACCCTAACGATTAAACACGTTATTGTGGCTAATATATAAAAGATAGATATATACTATTAAGGACTTTTTTGTACATCTTTTGAAGACCATTATTTTTGTAATACATATTTTTGGCGTATGATCAACGTATCCGATGATAAGAGCTCGAACGCGCGTTTTTTCTACCGACTTGCTTCAAATTTTTCGTCACTGCTCAGCTCCTATGTGTCTTAGCGTTATGTTATACAGCCTATAACCTGCCCAGGAGTATGGACTACAATCGTACCAAGTTTGGTTAAAATGCCTTCAGTAGTTTTTGACCCATGCGTGCACATACAGACAGACAGACAGACCGACAGACAGACAGACAAAAAATTTATTGATTGAATTTTCGGAATTAGTGTCGATCACCATTCATCCTCCAATATTAATTTTTAACATATATTCAATGTACAGAATTGATCTCTCTACAGTTTTATTATATAGTATAGATTAGAAATTGACGATATTAATAATGATGATCATATAAAATGATATTAAAAATCTCCACACGTTATTAATATTGACAGTATAAGATACCTCAGTTGTAAAAGGACAATATGTTCTAGGAGTAAAAAAGAAAGAAGAACGTTCCAAAGGGTTACAGCCATTGATTTCAGTTTTTTGTAAATCAATGGTTACAATGCATTTTTTGGTCTAAAGCTTAGCGTGGCACTTGTAATAAAATTAATACAGATGGCGCTGTGTAAAGATGTCCGTTAATATTTTTATTTATTATTTAATCTCTACACAGCGCCATCTGTTTTCAAAGTAAGCTAGGCTTAACCTGCTTGTGTGGTGGGTAACAGAACAACGAGTATATACTTTTTTCACTTTCTTTTGTAAATACATAAATATTATACATAGAAACACTCAGACCAATGCAAATAATCACTTTCATGCACACAAAAATTTGCATTGAGCGGGAATCGAACCCAAGACCTCTGCGTAGCAGTCATATTGTATAACCACTACGCCACAGAGGCCGTCAATTAATGCAGTTTGTAAAACTTCAAAATAATGTATATGCCTTTTGCAGAATAATTTATCGCAATATTTTAGCAGAGATAGTAAAATACAAAAGACTACAAGAAGCAATAAGTTTAACAGAATTTTGAATTTTAAAATAATGTGTAATTATGTATTACTCACCGATGTCGCTATTTTTACTGAACAGGTACAAACAGTTAACATCGTTACTAATATTAAAGTTAAGTAAAACGGCCAACAAATAGCAGTCAATCTATTGCTGAAACTAAAAGAAAACAATAAGTTCTATTATGTACTATTTTTGTTATAGCAAACAATGCAAGGCCTCTGGATCGGACTGGATGAAGGTGCAGGATCGTGTTCTGTGGCGCGTGTTGGGAGAGGCCTATGTCCAGCAGTGGACTGCAATAGGCTAGTTGATTAATTGATTGAAACGATGCAAAGGTTTTGAATTTAAAAACTAAATTTCAGCATAAAATCAATGTGCTCGCTCAATCCAGCTCTTAACCTATTGCTCTTTATTTCCTTTAAATAGCAGACAAGTTGGTAATCTTTCTTATTGTAACTTTAGTCGTAACTGACAATCATGGACATCAGAAATGTCAAGACACAGCTAAACCGCTGCCTACTATGACAGTAATGCTTTCAAAGTAGGCAAATTGTAGCAGAAAACACCGAAATTAGAAGCTCCTTCCAAAGCTTGCTGGCAAAAGTGGTAGAACCGTAACTACAGTTACACTTTGAGCTTAGAAGTACAAAAATTGGTTAACCATAAAAAATTGAAGTCTTCTAACCTTTTAAATTTCAGATAATGATCAACGCACTGAGTCAAAAGAATTTTAGTCCATCCTTCACGTCTCTCATTTCGGATCTCACTTATTTCTGACACCAATATTTCTAAATTTAAAAGTACAAATCTTAATACTCTTAACTGTCGGACAATTTGTCGGACTAACAGAAAAATGGCCCACTGAAATCCTGGATACACTGAAAATTAAAAAAAGTAACAATTTACAATTTTTATCCCAAGTCTTTTGACCCCCTCGAAACTTGGTGCTTCAAAAATATCCCTGACGAAAAATAGTGAGTATGCTATCATAGTTACAGATTAGATCATTGTGCTGTTTGTTGAGCATTTAACAACAATAGGATAGGTAGTTTAAGGTGTAGAATAACATTTAAGCTACATATACAACACGTGTGAAGCCGCGGGCATCAGCTAGTTAAGTGATACGTTTAAAATACTAAGACTGACATTAATTTAGAAAATAAAACGTTAACTTACCAATGACACATAAATATCCGCAGTAAACGTTAAAAATATATGTAAATACATAAACAAATAAATTTTCCAGACTCCATGGAACCCACAGATCAAATACTTAAAAAAAAATGGTATTTAAATTAAACTTTTGATACACAAAATGAAAACATTTGTTAGAAGAGGCACAGAAATTACCTAAACTGCGTTCAGAATCATCATCTTTTTTTATCATTTGATAAGAAGCACTGATGATGTAAAGAATCAAACACAGAACATTAAACCCATAATGCGAGAGCATAAAATATCTTATAAATTTCATCAAAAACTCCTGAGAATCAACAACCAGGTTCCTCAACTCTTCCATTTTTGGTGTTTTAGATGTTATCTTTTTCATATCAACAAATAAAGGCATTTCTAACATTTTATCATTGAATACCATGTCTTTTAGAAAAAGGCGTAAATCATTCCGATATATGAGAGATATAACCAATATCATTGCCACGACAGCTTCTGTTGTCCATACAGCCAAACAGTCAATCCATAAAGAAAAATCTGAATATTTGATGACAAGAGCTACGGAACATAGTATCAAAAATAATATGCCAATTAACATGTTTACAACTTGAAGTATCAACCAAGGTAAAGTATTCCATTTGTCTTTAAGGAAAATACTAATTCCAACCACTGAAAGGATCCAGTGAAAAGATTTGAACGTTGTGCCCATTGTGATAGTAATCATATTCTTCATTTCAATGTTAACAGTAATTCTTAAATTGTTACGACTAGATCGCGCTCTTCTAGTATAAGTAATGTAATAAGGATGAATTTACACGCAGTATGAGACACTACCGTTATTATGGCTAGTGATGTTTGACGAACTGTCTTAATATCGATCGAATTTCCGAGACGTATCTAATGTCTTCGATAAAGCAACGGTGGTCTATGTTGCTTCTTAAGCTAACAGATCCAGTTAGTTAAGGTGAAATTTATGCTCATATGAATTCTTGTTTATCACAAGGAACAACAGGGGTTTCTGTAAAGAATAACTGGTAATTACAAGTGAATCTCCTCAAGGGTCTGTGTTAGGGCCGTCTTTAGGTAATGTAGGTAGCTTTAAAATTTAGCAAATCCTTTTTCAGCGGTATGTAAATTGAGTTGCATACGCTTGCGGTATGAGAAGCTGGCTAGAGAGTTTAGAATTAATTTGCCCAGAGTGATCGCAAGTTGTCAATATTAGCTTCTCATAAATCTTTATGATTCCTATTAAAGGGTTGGGGTTCTTTGGCTACCAACAATTAGGTTTCATAACTATACAGTTAAGCATAGGGATTTGTCTAGTCGATCTATTTTTGCCTTGACTATAATCTTGTGCCACCTTTTTTATTACACAAAAATCTTTATACATTTATACTTGTTTAATAGTAGATAAGTGTTACAGAAATTAGTAATTAATTAGTTACTGTCGTTGCAGTATTTAACTAGAATTTCTTATATTAAACGTCTGATTTACTTTAAAAAATTGCTTTAGTCTAAAACTATAGATTTTTTTGTGTTTGTCGTATTAGTCTTTAAAGTTTTGTCCTAGTCATTTGAAGACAGTAGTATATAATTTTATATTCTGGATTAATCAAAGGAAAATCTTCAGCGTTTGTCCCATCACTAAACATAATAATTTTCCACCTGTCACTAGATTCCACCAATTAAAAGAATAAATGTATAAAGCGTACATTATTCAGTCAAATGCATCATCAAGTCAAAGTGACTGCTGTGTAACAGCTGATCGAACTCTCATATTTAATGTTATTATACATAGTTTCGTATTGTATTTTCTGTTAAGTGTTGTTTTGTTTTGAGAACTGTAACGCTGCTGTTGTACGGTAAAAGAAATTAATTGTTTAGCAGTTTGCATAATTTTGAAATCGGTCAGATTATCATCTTATGTCTATTTTGAGGTGTAATATCTTTCAAATTCGCTATGATTATTTCGGTAGACATATATTTTATTTTATTTTATTTTATTTTATTTTATTGTTTTTGGGGAGCTTACAGCTACAATACAGTGAATTTAGTTGTAAACAATTACATGCCAATTACAAGCTTCCACAAATGAACAGAAAACAATATAGACAAATGGTGAAATTCAAGTAGACAGGTAGTTTTCTTTATGGTTAAAAAGAAAAAGAAAAAAAAGAAACAAAGTGTATGCAAACAAAAATAGACCATAAAACTAAATGAAAACTAAGATCTTTAAAAACAACATTAAATTAAGCAACTGTATTAAAAACTGAAATGTATACAAGCAAAATTAAACTATAGAATCTACAATAAAAACGATAATGTACTTGATTAAAATTAACAATGATTAAAACTAAAATGCATATAAATAAAATGCAAATAAATAAAATTAAAATGTGCTATAAAAACTGCATAACAAACCAAAATGTATAAAAACAAAATTAAACAATAAACTAGAACTACAATAAAAACTAAAATAGCCAATTAATAAAAAACAAACAAAAAGGAAAACAAAAATCCAATCACTATCAATCATTATCAGGCAATCTAACAGTCGAAAGTCGCAGCAGGCACAGTAGTTAAAAACATGGTCTTCAATCTATCCCTGAGATTTTTGGAACTCGTCGTAAAAAGGTCAATAAGACTATCACTATTTAATTTATTAAATTCATTAAGTGTTCTAGGAAAATAACTATATTTCCTAAAATTGGTATGGGATGAGGGCACATAGAGAAGGTAATTAAAACGTAATGTTCTACTCGGGGTTCGCAACTTAATTTTGTCTAGAAGTTCGGGGCAATCGATCTTACCCTGAGCAATGTTTATAAGAAAGCATACGTCACTGATGTTACGTAACATATAACACATAATACGACTAAATTACGTAGGTAGTCAACCTGGTAAACAATTAATTTCCCTGACCGTACAAGTACTGTTACTCAGTGTAATAAGTGCATTGTATCATGAAAAACTTCAACTTTGTTTTTGCGATATTTGAAGTGTCTGTAATCTGCCCGAAACAATAAAAAATAGCAAATAGTTGTAAATAAGAGAAACGGTTAGGTGCTAACGGTTGCCATATTAATGATCCGTTTTAATTTTACTAAAATAAATAAATAAATGGTGTTTCTAACTACAGAATATTGGTAGGTGACGTCCAATAAAAGAGCACCTGTAAACCTGAAAAATATTTTTTTAATAAGTTAACAACGCCATCTGTTGACACATTTCTAGAACTATGGCGAATAGCTATTGTGCTGCGAAAACGAAATTCATGATTTTTGGTGGCCAAACACAGAAACCTCGAACCTCGCACGTTTTCTTTCTCTCTAACACATATAACCTGACATATACTTCAACTTAATTATAAAAGTCTATCTTGAAAATCCTCCGTGTGGTGACGGAGTAAGAATACAATATGTCACCACCCCATCGCATCCCATGGGTGTCGTAAAAACCGACTAAGGGACTCTCCGTGAATATCATCTTTACGTAATAAAAAGAAGGGAAACTTGAAATTTAACCCGTAGTCGGTTTTTACGACACCCATGGAATGAGATAGGGTAGTGACATATTATATTCTTACTCCGTCACCACACGGAGAATGGAATTTGATTCTGCCAAATTAATTATTTCCTTTATCGTTTTCTACAAGACCGTAGAAGAGCCACATTTTATCATTATTATATTATTTGTTTGCCCTATTTTGTTTTAAAAACAGACCTCATACTATAAACCCCATTAGAGAAACCTTCAAAATTGTCATCGAGGCACAAGTAGTATGAGTTGGTACCGCATAAGCACACAGTGAAGAGGCAATTACGGCCGTAACGTCGTACTTGTAGAAGAATCGTTGCGTACGTGTGCTTGCGACGTTATGGGACGTTTTAACTGAGTGACGACCAACGGTGGGTTGTAGTACAAGATGTAGAAGCAAAACGATTATTTGTTATGCATTTTAATAACAAAACATAATGCTAATTTTTTTCGTAGAGATAAATTTTGTAACTTGCCTTTACCTAGTTTACTTTTATGGCATTTCGGGTTGATAGTTATGTTTATACCATTAATATTATTACTTATCTACTTATCTCCTTGTAGTGACGGAGTAAAAATACAATATGTCACCACCCCATCGCATCCCATGGGTGTCGTAAAAACCGACTAAGGGACTATGTGTGAATATTATCTTCACGAAATAAAAAGAAGGGAAACTTGAAATTAAACCCTATACCAATCCGTTTGGTCATCGTGGTATTAGTTTTCCAAGTATCCCTCCGTCACTGGAGGAGGCCCGTTCCTGCAGTGGGACATTAATGGGCTGTTATGATGATGATGATGATGATGATGATGATTATTACTTCGTCCATACACAGATACTCTTTTAGATATTTGTAGCCTAGACTGCTGAGTGTGTCTGATGATTGTATGTAATTTTACGTCTTTTGGTCTTAGAAGAGAGCAATGAAAAATTGAATGCACTAGTTAGATAAGGTTTAAAAGCGCCTTCGTTGCCTTTATCCCCTGGAACATATTCATAGAACTCCTACTCTGAGCTAACGCTAGTGTCTTGGTCTAAAAGAAAAAGATCATAACAGCTTCAAATAAAGTATACAATCGATAAACAATATTCCGATCAAGTTATTGGAGTAAGGGGAAGCGAAAAGCAAATTTTGGTCCCATCAAATATAAAAATGTTTGAAAAAAATATTTGTTTGCTACAAAAACGCTACTATCTTATCGCTTATTCCAAAATAGAATACGTTTCGAACAAGGACACAGCTATTGATGGCAGTTGGTGACAGAAAATCATTGATTTGACATAACATTGCTTATGGAATCTTCACGATAAACATTGAGCTGGAAAATACAAAAATGAAATGTTCTCGAAATTATAGCCTAACCAAGCTTGAGTAACTGTTTCAGGCAGTTCTTCTGATTTAGGATAACCTTCATACTTAAAACTATAATGCTCAGTTCTTCGTGACATGACGGAGTAATAATATATTCATTATCACCATCTCATCTCATCTGAAGTTAACCTAAAAAAAAGCCAAGGGAAATTCGAATTTTTCTTCAAGAAAATAAATAAATATTTGGCGTAGCGTAAAACTTATTCCAAGACAACTCAAGGGTTACCTATCCTTTTATGGGGTTAGTCAAAGTCTTAATTTCACTGTTGGAAAGCAGACAGTCATCAGACTATCGTGATGTGTATTTGGGATTCCCTAATATTCTAAAAACGGTTGAAATATTTTTTTTGATTAATTCGGTATGTTTACACTAAACTGATTTTTTTACGTCATTTATATGTAAAGTTATCCGTGCAGTTGTGACGTAGTTACAATATGGCACTACCCCATCTTATCCCATAGATGTCGTGAAAACCAATTAAGGGACTATCTGTGAATATTATCCTTACGAAATAAAAAGAAGGAAAACTTGAAATTAAACCCTAAACTAATTCGTCTGGCCAGCATGGTATTACTAGGGCAAGTATCCCTCCGTCACGGGAGAAGGACCGTCTCTGCAGTGGGAAATCACAGTCTAGCATACTAATTTCCCTTTTTAATATGGTTTTCCTTGTTCACAGGATGTGGTTAACGCGCTTGGTGTTCTTGGTGTATCTGTGCTACTGGACTGTGGATGCCCAATGGCGATGTCCAGGTTTAAGCGCTAGACCGGCTGCTGAATGTTCCTGTGATCTACCTCATACGCTGCGATGCGCTGGTGATCATACTGCACTGCAGGTAGGATTATTACACTTACTTTATTTTTAACTAGCTGACCCGTGCCTACTTCGTTAAGCGGCGAAAAAAAACGCGTCCCTTTTTTAAACATATTTTTACTGCTCCACTCCTTTTCCATTAGTCACAGCGTAATACTATATAGCCTATGACAGTCCCCGATAGATGGACTATTCAACACAAAGAATTTTTAAAATCGGTTCCGCAGATCCAGAGATTACCCCCAACAACGTCACAAACACACAAACAAACAAACTTTACCTCTTTATAATATTAGTATAGATTTAACTGAATTAATTTACTTAAGCCATAACGCGATGGTTTATATAAGGCTTTGGGATTCGATGGCGTCAGATACCATTGAACATTCATCCCTTGAACTTGTTGATAGGTCAACTAAAGGCCGCACATACATTCGAACTAAAAGATCCCAAACGATTTGCAGTTGCATTTCTTATTCGAAGATCAGCCGATGTACGTTTAGCACATAGGTGTGGTCAAACAAAAAATGTGTTTATTGTGAACATTGTTATTCCGTGTGGTGACGGAGTAAGAATACAATATGTGACCACCCAATCTTACCCCATGGGTGTCGCAAAATCCGACTAAGGGACTATCCGTAAATGTTATCTTTACGAAATAAAAAGAAGGAAAACCTGCAATTAGACCCTATACCAATCCGTCTGCCCAGCGCGGCAACGTGCCATTAGTAGGCCATGTATTGTATTCCTCCGTCACGGGACTCCACCCGTCCCTGCAGTGGGACATTCATAGGCTCTTATGATGTGAACATTGGGCAAATTATCGCATTGTATTCGCTCTTTCATGGCATATTCTTTGCGGTTAATTAAAGTAATTAAGTAATGTTAACAAGCTATTTTTCCTATTGCCCATTCCTAGTAAAATCTTACTAGAAAAATGCGAAACACGAAGTCGCCGTATATACTTGTAAATATGCACGGCTGTCTTCAGCAAACTGGGCAAAATTAATTTCCCGTAGACGGCAACATGCATCTTTATGAATCTATCCATTAATATCTACCCAATAAAATGTATAAAAGTTTAAGTACTTGATTTAGTTTACCAAATGAAATTCGTAATTAAAACGTACGTTGGCGTCTATTTTATTGAACTAGAAAAATAGTCTCACACAAAAAAAATCCTATGTAGTTATTTTGAAATCTTATACGCATAGATAACTAGTTTTTCCGAATTGTTAATAGACTTCGTAATGTTTAAAGTACTGGTGGCTACCAGTGGTAAATAAATATTACTAATAAAAACTTTAAAAAAAACTTTTATTCTTTCTCCGTGTGGTAACGGAGTAAGAATACAATATGTCACCACCCCATCTCATCCGATGGGTGTCGTAAAACGTAAAGTGACTATTCGAGAATATTATCTTAACGAAATAAAAAGAAGGAAAACTTCAAATTTAACATATACCAATGCATCTGGCCAACGTGGTATTAATAGCCCAAGTATCCCTCCGTTACGGGAGGAGACCCGTCTCTGCAGTGGGACATTAATGGGCTGTTATGATGATGATGAATAAAAATTCAATAATTCTAATGACTTGGGAAACTTTATTTTCGTTTTCAATTAATTGTAATTTAATAAAACCGCTCGACTCTCTTTTGTTTGTAGAAGCATAACTTTTGACAGTATAAATAAAGACTCATACAATATAGACTTTTAGGTAAAATGATAATGCTGTCCCTATTTATATAGAACATCAACTTTTTATTTACAAAGGATTTAGAGGCATTTGTTTGAATTTTACAAATTTCGTTTGAGACTCTAATTCAGTGTTTAAATACTGGTTTGCGTAAAATTTCTGAGGGCCATTTATCTTTATGCTCTTTTTTTTAAATATAATGGTGGCAACGATATAAATGGACTCATTAAATATAGATTTTTTATGTTAATTTCTTTTTGTATTAAATAAAGTATATTTAAATAGCTTGCCAGACTGATATATTAGTGGTCTTATTAAAAAAACGATATTAAAATTGTAATAGATGTTTAAATATTGAATTAGGTTAAACGACCTCTTTAAATTTCAAGGGTATTTAGTTATAGTACTTTCCCTAATAGGTGGAACGTTTATTAATTAATTTAACTATTTTCTATGGCATGCTCTCATAATGTTACGCAAAATATACTTATTATTAAAGAACTTTTAACATATTTTATTCTATTCTTTTATAGAAAAAGAAGATGTTTTAGTTTTTTTGCGTTCACAGCAAGCCAGCTCATATGCTGAGTTTCGGGATATTTTATTTAGAAACAAACTGTAAAGTTTCCCCTAGTAGCATTCTACGAGAATTATGCAATGAGATGGTTGTGACACCATGCACATACTGGCACATCGGGTGTCATGTCTGATACTATTTGGCATTCTCACGAAAGTCCTGGATCACAGGAGTAACAGTTTCAGAAAAGTAGACGGAATTACCAAATCCCTCTTAAAAACCTCAACAGTGATGACAATCATAAAAGCGAAAACATGTCAACTCTTTCACATTTCATAAATCATTTCTTTTTCCATAACAGGTCAAACGTACTTAACACAACAACAGTAAGACGTTTATTGACGTCGAGAACTCGAAGGGTGTGATCACAAACCCATCTCAAAGTCTCGTCGACTCACTCACCTGCCAATCGATACCTTTTGTTTACCGAACTCCTCTCTACAACTGAATACAAACTACTACTACGATAACTCGATTAATTGTCGTTGAAGTTGATCGAATAAAATAATGTTTTGGAGTGTTAGGTTGAAATTTAATTGAAATTTGAGTGGCCAGCAATTATATTTGCCAGTCCCTGAAAAAGAAATATTTATCATTCTCATAATTATCAGTCAAAAGACAAATTACTGGTCATAGGTTTACTTTATATGAATTTACTGCAGGTGATTTTAGCTCTCCCTCGTCCGTCGATTTTGTTCCACCTTACCAAGTCGACAGTTGCTGGTTGTTTTTAGCCGACTGAAGAAATTTTCCTTATTAATATAATTATGCACATAGCGCGAAGAACGGTTGGAGAACGTTGGGGCAGAAAAGTTCAAGAATGGCGAACGCGCACCGGGAAGCGCAGGGTGGGAAGACCCGTCACAAGGTGAAACGACGGCCTGGTTAGGACGGCGGGAAGCCGATGGATGAGGAGGCACGGAGACCGCGCAGAGTGGAAACGTTTGGAGAAGGCCTATGTTCAGCAGTGGGCGTATAAGTTGTTATGAATATGGATAATTATGATAAGAAATGGAAAAGTTGACTTTAAACACATATTTAAGCGTGACTTTGTTTATTTCATGTCTAGTACCTTTATTGAAATTTTTGCTCATCTGGCTTTGTTTAAATATGTGAGAAATATTATATTTTTGTTATGATTCAAATAGCTATGTATCTTGAGAGATTAATCTTGTAGGTTGTCTAATAACTCCAGATTTCTGAACTTCAATTACCTTGTCATAAATCTTATGTTTTGTTTATATCAATGTTGTAATGACATAATACTATTGAATAACAGTATCAGATAGAAACATTTTTAAAACTCTGAAGAAATTATTTGGACCTTAAGTCATTATAAAACAAGATAGAATAAAGCAACATAATACTTCGGGCTTGACCTTTAAAAATAAATTACGACTTTTGTATTATATTTTGCAGATTAGGACCTATTGTTTGGTCCGTTGAAGCGAAAATGGATTTTTAAAAGCTACTGTCAAAATTTAATCTAATTCTTTATAAACACCCCATTTTTTAAATTCATTTATCTGTGTTTTTGGCTTTGATTTTTATGATAATAATGTTATTTGAATCTGTAAACATTTATATTTCTTTATTTGTATACATCATCACCATCATATCAGCCATCAAACGTCCACTGCTGGACATATCATAACAGCACTTTAATGTCCCACTGCAGGGACGGGACTCCTCCTGTGACGGAGGGATACTTGACCTATTAATACCACACTGGTCAGACGAATTAGTATAGGGTTTAATTTTAAGTTTTCCTTTTTTTTTATTTTGTAAATATAATATTTACGGATAGTCCCTTAGTCGGTTTATACGACACCCATGGGATGTGATGGTGTGGTGACATCTTGTATTCTTACTCCGTCGCACCGCACAAAGGTCCTACGTGATTCATCGGTTTTCTGTCACCCCGATCATTCGTTTATCTGCGCACTCTGCGTTGGCTAAAGGCCTCTGCACACAGCGGGCGGGGCGTGGCGGGACGGGACGACGACGCAAATCTGAGCAGTTGTTATGTACTAGATATTATAGACGACGCCACACAGAGCCGTCACGCTCGACGCGGAGGTAACCGTCGCTCTAGTACATTTTGTCACGGCGCCGCCCCGGCCTGCCACGCCGGCTGTGTGCAGAGACCTTTACGTAGTCGCCATTCCAAAATCTTTCTGCCTCAGTGGCTATCAGGCCCTACGTGATATGTGCCCTGCTCACTGCCACTATAATCGGACCATCCTAAAGGTGTGTCCAAACATTGAGCGGCAATCGAGCGCGGCTGCTGCGCGCGAACGTTATCATTGTTCATTCGCCGGCGATTGTATGTACGCAGTACTGCCGCGCAAACATTAGTTGGCTTTGTCCAAACTAGAGCGCGGCAGAAATGTGTCTTACGAATGTCGCGTGATGCTGCCGCGCACTCGCCGCGCTATGTCTGGACACGCCTTTAGCTTATTCTCGCGGCAATCCGTTTTCTATATACATATTTATATTTTCTTTTCTGATAGAAAAAAAATACGTTATTTTTTTATAAAACCTGTAAGTAGTAGGGGATAACAAATATACGTATTATATCAGAATCAACGTCCATCAATTTTGTAGCAATACGATAGCCATTAATATCCTTAGCGTTTGACCTATTTTGTTTGATATTAAGACATTATTCTGACCAACGAATTGTCATATCATATTAGTTTTTGTTTGTAATACGAAATAAACAAATATACATTATATAATTTTCATAAAGGGATGAGCAGAAGTGTCTGAACACTGAGGCAAAATGGTAGAATTTTCTATTGTTCCATTACCGCGTAATGCAAAATTTTGATTGCGAGAACATTATAAGTGTAGATTAGCAAAAATAATACTGGTTGGATACTACTATTTGTACTGCACAAATAACATCTTGCAAGGGATTCGAATCTACGACCTTGTGCATGTCGACCTTTTCTGGCAAGACAGTATTGACTTTTCGTGTACGCCTTACCATTACAAAAGATAACCTACTGTAACTATTGAACCATCATCTTAATTATACTTAGTTTATTGATTGTTAACCTAGTAAGGGCAGCGAAAACTGAAGGTATATAAAAGCCCAGGAAATAAAAGCCCATGTCCAGAAGTGGACGTTAATACCTAATACTCAAAACAAAATAAGTAATTTTTATAACTATTACAACATTAATCTAAATCACAAAAGCTCTAAATCTATCATCATAACAGCCCATTAATGTCCCACTGCAGGGTCGGGCCTCCTCCCGTGACGGAGATATACTTGGCCTACTAATACCACGCTGGCCAGACGGACCACACGGAAAATAAATCTATAACCTATGTCAAACACGTAAACGTATTGACCGAAGCTCCAGTACACTTGGAAGGTATTACGTAACAAGCTGATTCATGAAACGAGGACATGAAACAGTGGTTGTCGAACAACAGATGACACGCTGTCATATTCTCTATCTAGTGACGACAAGGATTTGTATATTGTGTTTGAAGTTTTAGGAGAATGGCGATATAAATAATACGTAGGTAGATATTTTCTATGATAATGGAGTACTATCTTATTCTATTGGTGTCGTAAAATTCTGACTAAAAAACCTTTGTCAGGCGTTATCCTTACGCCAAAGAGTGAGGAAGAAAACACAGTATCGCCACCATTAATTATCAAATTACATTCATGTCGTAAAAAATGACTTAAGAATTAAGAAAAGCTTGAGCATAATAATGTCCATGACAATTAATAACATTAATTAAAAACACAATAACTCAAAATCTATAACCATTGTCAAACACGTTTACGTATTAACAGAAGCTTTTGTACACTTAGTAGGGATTACGTAACAAATGACAGGCTGTCATATTCTCTATACCTAGTGATGACTAGGATTTGTATATTGTGTTTGGAGTTTTAGAAAAATGGAGTTTTAAATATTACGTACAGTCGGGGTATTTGCCGCTCGACCACCCTTAGGCGAGAATCGCTTGGCACGCGGCGCATGCGATACGTGGCACGCCAAGCGATTCTCGCCTAAGGGTGGTCGAGCGGCAAATACCCCGACCGTACCTAGATGTATTGTGTGTTCAATCAATAAATTATCTAGCCTTTCGCAGACCACTGCTGAACATAGGCCTCCCACAACACGCGTTTGTTTGTTAACTTAATAATAATATACATATTATAGCTTTCACCCCATTTTATTACACAAGTGTCGTTAAATTACGACACTCGTGGCCACGACATGGATTTGTGTTTTAGGAAAATGGCGATACTGTAAATTTTGTGTTTGGTGACGGAATAAGAAAATACAAAATAAATAAAACGGGACTAAGAGAAACTTATAAATTATTATCTCTACGACAATAGAAGAGCAAGAAACCATTTACCTATCATGTTACAGTCGTGTCGTAAAATGTGACTAAAAAGTATTTCAGTGTAAAGTCTTCTTGTAAAAGAAGAAAAAGACCGCATATCTTAAGAAAGAATGCTTGTTTTCTCCATAATGCGATAAAAAAGCGCTCTTTCTTTTTGACGAGCCGTTTATCCTTTTATATAATAAACGCTAAAATTACACCTTTACATCTTTATTTTATTCGCGGCTATTAGAGTTAAACTTAGACTAATTAGGGTCATAGCACATATAACGTAACGTACACGGATCGGCACCGTATCAACTCGAGCCGTTCAATATTATTTGTATGAAACTAATGTATGACACAGTAATAACTGCAACGCACACTAATCGGAATCGTAACGTAATCGGATTTTTGACGTTTGACACCGAGGAAAAAGGCGATGCGGTGCCGATCCGTTTACGTTACGTTATATGTGCTACGACCCTTTGGATGCTGTAGTAATAGTAAAAATTAAAACCTAAAGCAAACATTTCAAATTCGTGTTTTTTCTAAAAGCCTGGAGCTTTGAAACCATAATAATATAAATTGTTTTATAATAAACCATTTATAAATAAATAATTATCTAAACAGTACTATTTTGACCAGTAATTTTGAAACATCAAACCGCAAATTAATTAATTAATTAAACCAAATTAAACGTACAGTATAATAATGTAGCCAATAACAAAGAGTTAAAATTAAATAAATATTTTTCCTGTAATTAATTAAAACATTAATTAATCATGGTTTTCGTTCAACTAGTGTTTAATTAAACCGTTTCGTATCCGGGAATAACATTACTTAGGTAAGGAATCTATTTTAAATAATTTCCTTTAAGGAACAATTTTCATGACACAAATTAGTTGAATTTATAAATGTTTTATTGGAAGGAATCTTACGAAAACGGTTGCTAAGAAATTATTACAATTTCTATTGCAGTGTTTTCTGGGTTTCCTTCTTAGTATAACGGTTATTGAAGTTTGTTTAATTGCGTTCCTTTCTTGGTAAAACGTAGAATACTTAACAGAAATAGGCAGTAGGTAGTTCATATTATTGTGGTTTCATAAACTTCTGGCTCTCAGAGAAAATAAAAAAAACGAATTCGAAACGTTTGCTGGTTTAAATTTTAACTATCATTACACGGTCCTGTTGAGTCTATGTTTACTCTGATAGTCATCAATAAAAAGAAAGATACTTTGACGAATTGGTAAACAAGTAACTTTAGCGTTTAGTACACGTACTACTTAATGATAAGTATAATACCAACAATACTGGGATTTCCAAAACCAGAATTGCAACGATTATATTTCCAGCCAAACTTTTTTTACGTTGAAAAACTTTAATAGGCTGTCACTACTGACTGCACCAGCCCCAAAGGGCAGATGTCTGTCGCTGGCCAAACGGATTGGCATAGGGTTTAATTTCAAGTTTTCCTTCTGTTTATTTCGTTAAGGTAATATTTACTAATAGTCCCTTAGTCGGTTTTTACGACACCCATGGAATGAGATGGGGTGGTGACATATTGTATTCTTACTCCGTCACTACATGGAGATAGAGTTTTGTGTACCTACCTACTTCTAAGTTACTCTCTTTCTTTCAGATAATAGGCCGTCATCTCCGAGAGCAGAAAGCCAAAAATAAGAACACAGCTGTATCTCTTCTAGACTGTGCATTGCGAGGAGTTTCCGTGTTATCTTCTGCATCAGTGACAGAACTAGCTGGAGTAGGACTACATGGACTGGTTATATCTTCAGGGGATATAAGAAGGATACAGCAAGGGGCTTTTAATAGTGTAGCGTCTACGTTGTTTGCGTTAGGTGAGTGTTACTTGAAATTTATTTTAATTGGTTTAGGCAAGAATAACTTATATTTTAAGTAAACTTTAAATTCGAAAGCATCTAGTTCATTGACGACCTCTGTGTTGTAGTAGTTTTCTAACTTGACTGCTACGCAGAAGTCTCGGGTTCGATTCCCGCTCAATGCAAATCTTTGTGTGCATGAACACGATTGTTTGCATTGGTCTCGGTGTTTTCTATGTATAGTATGTATGTATTTACAAAAAAAAAAGTATTTAAGTATGTTTATCCGTTGTCTAGTACCCCATAGTACAAGCTTTGCTTAGTTTGGGACTAGATGGCGTTGTGTGAATGTGTGAGGAATATTTATTAGAATAAAAGTGTTTTCCTAAAAATATTGTATTTAAAATAAATAAAGTAAGGGTCCTTGCTGCGGAAATGCTACGGGCAACAGCTATACAGAAATTCAATATCCACAGTCAAAGCTTTAGGTAATACAAGTTTCTCAAATATGGCTACAAATTAGCTCGGAACTTTGTAGAAGGACCTCGTTTCATTTATCATTGAGTTCCGAATACTCCCCACGTTCGCCACTAATATTAATTTAGTACACAGTTAATTTAAGATTAAGCCAATACCGAAATGGATGAATAATACTAAGGTATAAATTTGGATTAAAATTTTTGCTAAAAAGGTTTTCGGGGTTTCTTTAAATTTTTCGTTTATGTTAAAACATAAACGAAAAATTTAAAGAAACTAGGTACTACTAAACTCTACTAAAAGTAGAGGGTTTGGTTCCCGTATAAATCAAACATTTTTGTGGTTGAAACATGTGTGTCCAATTTGGTATGTGGGTCAATTATACGTAACGCCATATAGTAGTAGTAGTAGTAGGTGGTAAAAGGCAGTCATGAATATTCGGATACCTTCTTTAAACCTAGCAAATCTTAGCGTTCCAGAAGCATCGAAGCTGGTTGTTCTTTTCAGAGCCTGGTTGGCTCAGATTGTTTGCATGTGGTAGGAATTCAAGAAGTACAGTGGTTTAAAGGTGACGATGGCAGCTTTTCAAACAAAAGGTCTTTAATAAAGGTTGCTAAAGTAATCATAACAGCCTATTAATGTCCCACTGCAGGGCCTCCTCCCATTTCGGAGGGATACTTGGCTTACCACGCTGGCTAGACGGATTGGTATTGGGTTTAATTTCAAGTTTTCCTTCTTTTATTTCGTAAAGATTCACCGATAGTCCCTTAGTCGGTTTTTACGACACCCATGGGATGAGATGGGGCAAAAAGGTGATGATGGCACATTTTTAAACAAAAGGTACCTATTTAATAAAGGTTACTAAAGTAATCAAAAAGTTATTTTACTCATTTATAACCCTTTGTTTTTACAAAATAATATTTATTCTGAAGGTCATACCATACAAGGTACAATGTTATAATAAAGTATATTTTTACAGGTCTACCAAATAACCAGTTGCCATCAATACCCACGGAAGCACTAACAAGGTTATGGAACTTAGATCGGTTGGATTTATCCAATAACAAGATATACTCTTTGGATACTAATTCATTTAAGGTAAAGTTTGAAGTAAAAAGTTTAAGTTATTTGATACCGGAGTAATGTGAAATACATGTGGTTTTTTATTAAAACTACGTACTTGGAATTGGTATTGACTTTTGAAAGATTGTACAGTACTCAGCGATAAATATTGCACATCGACCTATGGAAAGAGACAATCGGCTAATTTCGGCTTCGTCAAGCGTTATCTCTGTTGCACACTATCAAATCATAATTTGTTTTATAATATAAATACTATAATTATTATATAAATAAGGATACGCTGATAATAAATTATCAAATGTAGCATGATAATAAATTATCAAATGAGCAGTTACATTTCTCTGTTTGTATGGAGTTACATATACAAACGAAGGAAAGGCCTCCTCCCATGACGGAGGGATGCTTGGCCTACTAATACCACGCTGGCCAAACGTAATTGGAATAGGATTTAATTTCAAGTTTTCCTTCTTTTTATTTCGTTAAGATAATATTCACGAATAGCCCCTTAGTCGGTTTTCACGACACCCATGGGATGAGATGGGGTGGCGTCATATTGTATTCTTACTCCATCACCACACGGAGAAAGACATAATTTAACAATAATCTCTGTTTACAGGGCATTCACAACATAACATATTTGGATATAAGCGACAACCAACTAACGGATATATCTGCAGAGGCATTTAAACCTTTGGTCAAGCTCACAGTTTTAAGGCTACGAGGAAATCTACTGAAAGTTTTAACATTGGCCAGTTTAAAGGTTAGTTCGCTGCGGTGATGTGTTTTGTGGTGTACTTACTTAGTACAAATGTTTTGTTTTAGAAATTGTAGAACATTTCTGTTTATCTGTTTAGAATTAGTGGTGTTTTAAACAGCGAGTGGTCAAATTAAAAATGAAAAGATCTCCAAGAGAATTAAAGTTACAGATGTAGCATAAGATTGTATCTTTTAAATAGCAGTGGGCAAAGCACGTTGAATGCAGAAAAGGTGCCTATTGGGGTAAAAAAGTCGCCTACGTAACATTTTTGATTTTCTGACGTTTGTTAACTTTTTGGGTTAAAATTAATTTAAATACTGTTAGTGAGTTAGCATGCTTCAGCTTTAGAACAACTAAAAAATCGTGGTGTATACTCGTATATGAAAACATTCATGAAGTTTGCGTAAGGCCTCTTTTTCTTGGACCCAATACTTATGGTCCCAATAAGCAGTGACAGTCGATTAACTGTGTTTTAGTCAATTATTCAATGTAGACTTAGCAATAGGAAAACACTAAAAGAAAGCACTTTATGGAAAGGCTACATCAAATTATCGTAAATAGTGCATAATTGGCTGTAAAAAAACATTATTTAAAAAAAAAGAAATATAAAACTGCATATTTTTTTAGGAAGCTCATATGTTACGGGACCTAGACATATCAAGCAATGCACTGGAAGGGCCACTTGGAGCGAACACTGTGCCTCCACTGAGCCGGCTCTCCACACTTCATTTGGCTGACAACACGTTTGCGAGCATAAGGAAAGGAGCTTTGTCTGGTGAGATGCTTTTTAAATTGTTTTTAAACGTAAGAAGTCTTGTTTTTTAAATGTTGATTTTTTTTGTCAAAATGTTTTTTTTTATTTATTTATTTTATGTTTTTGAGTATTCCGTTAAATTTTAAACTTTTGTTTCTTTTTTTAATACAGAAATTGTTTTATTAACTTTTTGAGTCAATAATTGAAAATATTTAATTTGACGTTATTAATTCGTAGTTTTGACTTTTTCGTGGGCGTAAAGGTCGCGTATGCTTTGAGTTTGATTTCAAACAACAACGCGTTTAAAATTGTTTCTAATACTTGAATGTCACACTTAAAGCCCGAGTTATACATCGACAAGTACAGTAGCGAGTTAAGTAGTAAGTTGTTGATTAAGTTGATTTGAAGAGATCTCCATCCTATGTTTTGGCAAGTTAAGTACGAAGTAGGCCTCTCTCTCGCGGCTCGCCAACTTAACTCGCCAACAAATAGGATGGAGATCTATTTAACAACAACTTACTACTTAACTCGCTACTGTACTTGTCGATGTGTAAATCGGGCTTTAGTAATAAAATTTTTAATCACTTTCTTTTGCTTTTTGCTTTTGCTTAAAGCATTAATTAAAATAAAATACAATCAAATTTGAAACCAAATTAGTATACATAAAGATCAAAATTCCTTAATCCCGGTCATTGTTTACAGGGTTCCCGAACTTAACTCATTTGAACTTGCACAACAATCAGATCGATGTACTAGAAGACTACGCATTCAAACACTTAGCGAATCTCACACACCTTGATCTGTCTCATAATGAGATAGTAGCTGTTTCAGGTATTGTATTGTATTATACTAGCTTTTCCGTGTGGTGTAGGAGTAAGAATACAATATGTCACCATCCTATCTCATCTCATGGATGTCGTAAAATCCAACTACGGGACTATTCGTGAATGTTATCTGTACGAAATAAAAAGAAGGAAAACCTGAAATTAAACCCTGTACCAACCCGTCTGGCCAGCGTGGTATTAGTAGGCCAAGTATCCCTTCGTCACAGATGGAGGCCCGTCCCTGCAGTGGGACATAAATGGGTTTTTTGATTATTCCGTCTTACTTGGTCAGTGTTAGTGTCAGCGTCTTTCATCCCATTGCTGGGCAAAGATATCTCTCACTGATTTCCGCAAATCTTGGTCGATTACCTGATTCCGAGTACTACTTCGTGCTAATTCTAGTCAACAGTGAATTCCATCTTGGAAAATGTAAAAATATTTTTAATTTAATTCGTTTAGTTAAGTGTAAAGGGTTACGTTCATTGTGAGCTTACTCCATTCTATGACGTTTTAATTTCCGGTAAAATTTTGAGTTGCTATAGACGGACGGAAATTAGAAGGAAAATATTTTTTAAACATTAACATAAGATTCTAGAAAACGATTGTGAGAATAATCAAAATAAGTTGGATTAAATATAATTACTTAGAATTAAATAAATCCTATCTTACTAATATTATAAATGCGAAAGTTTGTGAGGATGGATGTTTGTTACTCTTTCACGCAAAAACTACTGAATGGATTCTTACGAAAATTAGAATATAGGTAGTTTAGGGTGTAGAATAACATTTAAGCTACTTATACAACGCGGGCTAAGCCGCAGGCATCAGATAGTAATTACTAATTTCTTAATTTATTTAAAGATAACGCCCACACTAGCGGTTGATCCCTGGATTGCTAATAATACTTTTACAGGCATGAAATTAACTGAAACAAAGAACATCGAAGCTTAACGCAATCAATACACTAATTACTATTTTACGTGGGGTTCGTAGCCATGACTTCGATTTTTTTGGGGGTAGTATAACCTAAAAAATCCTTTTTTTTTGCAGTAGAACTGAACGCTCCATTATTCAGTTCTAAGAAGAAAAAAAAGGATCATTGGAACCAATAGAGATTAAGACTATGGTTCTTCGTAGAATGATCGTATTTTTTACTAACCCGGATTGTCCCAATGCTAGGCAAAGGCATTCCCCTAAGTTTATGTTAAGTTACAATAAGTGAAGATAATATGCCAACCTAATAATATTTTTATTCACAGGTGCATCACTAGCGCAATTAACAAATTTAGTACACCTCGATCTCTCGCACAATTTCCTACGATCCCTTTCCGCGGAGCCTTTGAAATCTCTTCGACAACTGACCGAGCTACTTCTTCACGATAACGACATATCGATGATAGATGACGGAGCTTTGGCGCTGCACAAGGACCTCGGCCGATTCACTATTGAAGGTAATGGCTGAAGGATGACGCGCATTTTGTTGGGACACACTGTTGATTTTTACTAAAAACTTAATGTTGATCTTTCATCTATACTAATATTATAAAGAGGTAAAGTTTGTGTGTTTGTGACGTTGTAGGGGGTAATCTCTAGATCTACTGAACCGATTTAAAAATAAAAATCTGTGTTGAATAGTCCATTTATCGGGGAATGTCATATCGTCGCCTGAATGCTTATTTGCTCAACCGACCATTTTGACGAATTTCACTTTTTGATGCAATTTTATTAAGGATCTAATTGCGGTTCGATTGGTATATAATACTTGCTGCTTGGACTTAAAATACATGAATTATAAGGAATTTAAGTTTTTGTAAACTAACACAAGAGAATTAAAACTTCATGCTTAATTGCTCAACGTCCGTAGAGAAACACCAAACGTGCATCCGAACATCGATTGCGTGCTTAAGTATTCAATCTCCTCACAGGTAACCAATCACGACATCGCATTTTGATGACGCAATACGCCGCCATCATAAATTTCTTTTGTGACGAAGCTGGTGCTCGCACGCATTTGAGTAAAAAATAACGCGAAATATAGAAAAAAAGTATTAATTTTAATAGAAAACAGTACCCCAAATGTCCGTGACGAAATATAAATCGGAAAATATAGTCACAACTATAGAAAAGAATCGGTAACTTGTATTTTTGTTAACATTTCTTTGTAGATTACCACTGCGTATCGTTAACTTATAGTACAGGATGTTTAAATTTAATTCTTATTATTTCAGATTTAATTAAATCTTTAAATGAAATTGTGACGTATCTATAAATGAACAGATTGTTTCGAACATTTCGTAAGGTTGTAAAATATAACTAATATAATAATAAAAAATTTTGCTTTTGTGCGATGACTGTCAAAATATACCTGCTACTTGCATGTTTTCTAATTGTTAAATAGGTAAATTTCTAAGCATTAAATTATGGGTAGTTTTGTGTTTACGTATACCTATGCTTTGTGTTCGCAATGATGTTAGATGCTAGATAAGTAGATTAATACAATTTTTTTTTCTAAAGAATTCTTTATGAAAACGTAAAAAATCGTCAAAAAAAGGTTAATTTTCTTGAAAAAATAAATCAATTCTAAATTGTTTAAATAGTCTCAGTATATTAATTATTTTTTATACGTATAGGTATGATATTATCACCGTTTTGTATTTAATTTATGTCGTTTTTATTGTACATATGAAGAAGTGGAGCCACGGCAATACCATAGTTTCATTTTATGTTGACATTACGTACGATGAATCAAGAATCCGACCAAACAAGAATCCGACGAAAGAAGAATACGACTAATTAAAAAAAAAATTACTAGGACTAATTCAAATCAGACACTAACCGAAAAAAAAAATATATTAGAAGTACTTACAAATATATGAAAGCTGACGACAAAGCCTCCATGGAATCTCTAATTAAAAAGGTTTTGACAGGATCAGACAACATAAACAATACCAGGCGAAGTAAACGATCTTGTATCGGTACAAAAACAAAAAAATATTGTATTTTGTATTTTATATAAATCAAACAGTGTTTTTTTTTAATTCTATGTTTTTTTCAATAATAAATAGCAAGTTAACTAGTTATATTTTTTTTACCACGATACCCAAACACACTGTATTTGGTTATAGGGCACTTAAGTACTAAATATATTCGAATGCAAAATGCTCAACCTCCACCCCGGTAGTGGTCTATCTCCAATTGCATAATTATTGATGTGTTTATTTGCTCAACCTCCATAAAGAATTGTGAAAATAAACATAACTGTTTGACTTTTTAATGATTATTTGTAATATATCATTTCATAAACACATTAACTATTTTTTTAATATAAAACTTTTATAAAATCATATTATTTGCTTAAACTAATCAATAAAACGTCTCTGGTGTAAAATGTTGAAAATGGAGGTTGGACACTTAAGTATTCGTGCGACGATATATCGGCTATATAGTATCACGCTATGACTAATAGGAGTGGAGCAGTAATGAAATATGTTTAAAAAAGGGACGCGATTTTTCGCCGCCCGACGAAGTAATCACGGGTCTGCTAGTATAACATATCGAAAGTGAAACGTGGGAGATTAATAAGTAAAATTCAATTTCAGTAATTAAAAAAATAATAAATTAAGTTTCCGAAAAAGGTCAGATAGGTACCATAGTTTACCACGTGATTTAATGAATCGAAAACTATCTATTATTTACAGAACTGCGTGTAATTAAAGTATCGAATTTACAAACTTTGATGTTTGAAACTCCTACACTACTTTTAACTTTATTGAACAACTAGCTGACCCGTGACCACTTCGTTGAGCGGCGAAAAATACACGTCTCTTTTTTAAACATATTTCATTACTGCTCCACTCCTATTAGTCATAGCGTGATACTATATAGCCTATGAGACTCCCCAATAAATGGGCTATTCAAAACAGAAATAATTTTTAAAATCGGTTCAGTAGATCCATTTATTACCTCTTACAACGTCACAAACACACAAACTTTACCTCTTTATAATATTAGTATACCTAGGTAACGATCAAAATATCCAATCGAAATAATAACATTGAAAATTAAATTCTGTATGTTGGTGTATTATTCCAAGATCCTAAAGTTGACAGACGGACAGACAACCACGTTTTAGTAATCCATTACTTTCAGTACATAAAAACACTGCTAACTTCACTTATTTTCTGATGGCTGATTTTAACATAGTATTTTATCAAAGTTCGTTAAAATCAGTAATCAATACTACTAGGCGATTCGAGGTAAAGCAAAAGCCCTAAAAAAAGTTATCCATCAGAAAGGAGACGTTTTTTTTGTTCGGCGAATAGGCCCAGTCACAAATTGTGCGAGTTTAGGAATGAAATGCATACAGTTTATTCCTTATAATCTCTAGATAGACAGTCTGCATTATATCAAAACTCCCTCAAGAGGGAATACTCTGAAATAGGACAATCAAAACATGACTCTAGTGATAACCTAAAATCTCACAACAGCGATTGTCTAATGAATATACACTAATAAGGCAACCAAGACCTCTCGAAATAACGCAGTTTTTGCAATAAGGTAGTTAAAGAGAAACAATACACTATATATATGACACAAGAAATATAAATAAATAAATAAATATTCCTCACACATTCACACAACGCCATCTAGTCCCAAACTAAGCAGAGCTTGTACTATGGGTACTAGACAACGGATAAACATACTTAAATACTTTTTTTTTTTTTTGTAAATACATACATATTATACATAGAAAACACCCAGACCAATACATTACTGTTATTATACTATTACTGTTCACAATTATAATTAACACAGTCATCTCTTAAAGCAGTATTTCATCTTAAATAGACGCAGGTGGCTCAAGCTCACCTAAAAACAGAGCCCAAGATAAAAACCACACTTTACACATCATAATGCACAGCAGGTAACAGTGACTGTGCCTGTGCTCAATAACAACAGTATCCAGCAAGAGCAGCTTTAGTGTGTATTATGCACTCTATCTAAAGATGCCATTATTATAAAATATAAAAGTACAAATAAATCATGCATTTATCTTATAAAATCTGAAATAAAAACAACGTTGTCATGACAGTGTCAAACTGATTGAAACTGTACTACAGAGTATCTGATTGGCTGTTATTTACGTTTCGTTCTACGTTTATTTTTATAGTACGTTACTTGATAATTTGTATTAACCATTAAAATAAACCTAAGAACGTTCCAAAACAAGCATTTTTAGGTGTAATCCTTTTTTATTATTATTTCATTATTCCCTCATCGTTTAAGTATAATTTGTGTTCGGTTAACTATATTAAGATAATAACTATTTTTGTGAGTAATATGAATAATAAACATTACTGTTTAGGGTGGTGCGAAAAAAAACCGTCTCCTTTATTGATGTCTATCATGTCCACATCAGCAGAAGTTTCACAGTAGCCTCTAAATAACTTCAATGCTATTTTTTTTGGAAATGTTAGTATTAATAGATAAACTTGGAATATCTATTATAGTAATCATCAATTAGCAAACATAAAAAAAATAAACATTCGTCGTCGATTTTTCATCTTAACCAATCAGATAAACTAAAATCTGTAGCTAACTGTTGCCTATTGAAATCCTTATATTCATTTTCAAAATTGTAAAATTGTAAAAGTTTCTAAAAGAATTTTCCTTTTCCCACATTTAAAAGCTGGACAGTTTGTCAGAGGAAATGGTTCGCCAATTTCTCTTCCTGTATGTCTCGTGCAGATATTTGTCGATACTCAACGTTTCGCTGAGGCGACTTTGAAGCCTCTTTGTTCGCCTATCGATATCCGACGCCTGTTATATTGTTGCGTGACTTTTAACTATTCTGCCTTTGTGGATGTCTTTATGACTTTTTTTGTATGGTGTTATCCAGGCCGCTGAATTTTGTGTTATTGTTGCTTCGTAAAAAAGTAGCTTTTCTAATATTTAAGAATTTATTCATAACGGTATATTCTAAGTTTTAACTCAAAACTACGTAATTTCATGCCTCGATGTAAAGTTTTAAAAAGTCGAATTTAGTTTCGAAAATTTAAGTTTAATTAGTGGCCAAGTCATTGGATAGCCTTGAAACAAGTTTTATTGTAAAAAGATATTATTTTGAAATTTTAGGGCCCTTAATAAACGTCAGTTTATCCAGATTTTTATTTCTTTTTGTTATTACCCTTGGAGTTTTATACACTCTACAGCCTTCATGTCTAGAAAGCTTGATTGCAAAGTATTTAAAACTATGTATTAGTAAAAAAAAAATATATTTTTACATTGAGTTGGTAAAGACATTATAAGTTAATTTTTAACACTATAAGCACACACCATACTAGTATTTTATTAAATCATAGTAATCATCACAATCCTACCTAGAAAACATGTTTAACAACACTTAATTACAATAATTAAACAAATTTTCTCACATATAAATTTCTCAAATTAAAACACTTATAACTCATGTGAAACTTCACCCACATTTTATTCGAGGTCGTAAAGATAAATTTTGGTCTCTTTCACAGATAATCCTCTTAATTGCGATTGCCTAATGGCCGGATTCGCGAGGTGGTTAAGAGAGGCAAAAAACCTACCCCCGACTGATAAATCTGCTGCCGTGTGTGCCACCCCTCCGCATTTAGAAGGTGCATTGCTATCACGATTGTCGAAAAACAAACTTTGTGACGATTTTGAACATACCGAATTGAAACAGAAAAATACGAATTACGATTTTAATAAAGTACTTGCGAATTCGATTGTGAATGATGATTACAAGTTGGAGAGTAATGATGATAATGTTTATATTGATAATCAAGATGGTATAAACGATGATCTTTATGATGAAGAGTTAGAAATACCGTCTGAAGATGACCTGCCGATGTCAAAAGCCGAGGTAAGTTGTTACGAAATATACCTATATGTACAAGTAAATAATTATATCTTAAAACTAAATATTATATAGTACTAAAATACAAGGTGTTATAAAATCAACGAAGAAAAGTTAAGTTGGTTTGGGGTTTAGTCTTCGTATTTTTATACCATGTATGCAGAACACATACAAAACAGCGAAAACTAGTTAGACATAGATGTAGCTACTAAAAACAGTATAAAATGGCTTGTTTTATTTTTAGTTCTAAAAAAAATATTACCTTAAAATTTCAGTGTAAACAAAAGAATTAGTCATTCCTACTTAGATTACTTTAATAATATTTTTTGGAATAAAACTCGTAAATGTAGGTGTTAAATTAAATTACGAGTGCCTTAAAGATTTTTTAACATTGTTATGTCTTGAATGAGTCATTTTATGTGAAGTGAGAAATAATTCATCGATACAAAGACAGAACAGTTTTGCTCAAGGGCTCTGTGTGATTCATCATAACAACCCATTAATGTCTCACTGCAGGGACGGGCCTCCTCCCGTGACGAAGGGTTACTAGGCCTACTAATACCACACAGACGGATTGGGATAGGGTTTAGTTTCAAGTTTTCCTTCTTTTTATTTCGTAAAGATTATATTCACGGATAGTCCCTTAGTCGGTTTTTACGACGCCCATGGGATGCGATGGGATGGTGACATATCGATACCGGAAATATGAATTAATGTAAAGGACATTTTGCCGAAAATGAGTTATATATATCGTTGAATTCAGAATTTCCTGCTCTATCGATTGGTGTATTTAAAATCTTAATATCTCCAAAAAAATGTCCTTTACAGTTATTGATTTACAAAAAACCAACTCCACTTCCCAAAAACGTCCGCAACAAATAGGCGCATTGTGCACTTTTTTTAAATAAGTATCGCGTTGTTCTACCGGCAAACGTCAATCATTAAATATTATTGCTATAGGTGCATTACTTTTTAAATACAACTTTATGTCATGCGTGTAAGATTGAATTTGAAAAAAAAATATGTTTACGATATTACTATACGTATTTATTGCGTATGTTTAATTTTGTGACACTTTTGGCTGTTAGTTTTGTTTGAAAATGTGCATCTTGGGTTTTTTATAAATCAATGTTTACAGTACATATTTTTCTTTAGGCACAGACAAATCTTTTTAAAAAACTTGCTGTATATGACACGTTCAATGTTTTTTTTTATAAAAACTAACGTAAGTCTCTTTGCTAACAGTATTTGGCACTTACATTAAATAAAAATTGAAAATATTTTACAACAGGTCACATACGTTATTGCATCATTTGAGATGTTTGAAGTATTGTCCTTTACATTAGTGTTTCGTAAGAAGGTATAAAATACATGTCCCGTACATTAAAATTTGCCTCATATTTTCATCGTAATATTTATAACTTTTTTAAACATTCTGCGAAAATGCAAACAATTACACATGCCAGTAGCTAGCAATTATGCTATCCTTGAAAGAAAGATTAAAGAACTCTTTATTTGGCAAAATAACATAATATACGATGTTAGGGGGTGACAAAAGTCGCAAAATGGACCTTTGCATAGAGAAACAAACTGAAAGAAGAAGCACAGTAAAGGGTAAAGGAAAAGGCAAGAGCTTTGCGAAGGTTGTGTCATGTTTGTTATGTTTTTTTTCTAAGAAAAAGCTACCAATTATAGTTCTCAAGTACAATAATTTTAACAAAATCAATGGTCCCAGAGGTCATAAAAGTATTTTTAGTTATCTACCTTATAAGAAGCCGACAAAAACCTATGATGTACCTCTCTCACTCATAAATAACCAGGACGCGCGAGAAGGCTGGTTTTACTCAAACCTTCACTGCGGGTGATGGTCCGCGTCTGCGGGACCCAAAATAATGGAGCATAGCCATGCGCTTCCTCCTTAAAGTGGCGTACGTGGTAAATTACGCCGTCCTGTTTGGCCTGCAAAGACTTTGCGCCATTAGTTTATCTGGCCAAAGTTTGCCACCCGCAGGCACCTCACAGCTGCTGGAGCTCGTCTTTTACCGCCATCCTATTACGCTTAGATCTGCGGGCTGAGAGAGATAAGTGATTGCTCTCCCTCCCCATTTGCCGTTCCCTTGACGGAAAACCGTATCTGCGAGCAAAGCGACGATGATACCCAACACTTTCGCTTTGTACTATCGAATTGACTAACTCTAGAAAGGTGAGGCTGCCCTGATTGCGTTGGCTAATTCACAGGGCGGGTTCTGCCACTCTGTCCAATATGCTTACGTATGGTTTGCTGAGTCTCGGCGCAGTTTCTATATCTTCTTTTATCTTAGAAGAGCATTACTAAAGATAAGCTTAATGACACTCCTACAATTTGGTTAAGTGCAACGCCAAGTACACTTAGATTTGCGCGTTTAGCACCAAAAGACTCCCTTTTTGCCATAAGTTTAATAGCGATAAATGCAAGATTATTTGAACATCTCAGCGATGAACCTTCGACACGATTTATACTCGTAAACCTGACATCAAGAACAAGGAGCATCGCTACTTCTCCAGAGCAGCGGTATCTATCCTGCTTTACAAATCGCAGGCTCACAACTTCGGGATGGCTCTGACAAGTATTTTACGGAAGCCCTATACTGACGGCAACGACATGCATATCACATAATCGATAACGACCAGATCACCGATCACGCGGAGTCACAGCTTAACAGGGATGTCGCATTTCTTAGTGTGTTCTAACGCATGTGCTACAGAGAGTGCTCAAAAGAGTTATTTGATTTTGTCCCTTCCTCCACTTTTCATTACAAAACCGTTTGTGCTGGTCGACGATGTCATATTCAGACTATCTGTCAGATATCATCTTGCAACAAAAGGTTAGGTTTTCTATGCCAAACAATTGAGTTGGGGAACAAACCACCAGTTCATGTGTTTCCCTCATCGTATGATATGGGATCCTTCAAACGTAGTGTAAAAAAGGATTTGGCCTGACATTAATAATATTTCAACTATGACAAAGGCATAGTAGTAGTGCATAAATATAGTATAAAATATGATTTTGTAAATTTATTAAGTATTAAAGTAACCGTTAAGATACCATTACTTTAAAAACTCTAAATATTTTATTTCTTTATGTCTCTTACATCAATGATTTTCATTATACGAATTTCTTTAACGTCCTTTACATTAATAGTCGCCATTGTACTTATTTCTTTTATGTCCCTTACATCAATGCTCTTCATTGTTCATCTAAAATTTTGTTAACGTATGTCACCCTTATTCAATGTTATTTACTGTAAAGGACATGCTATCTTTTAAACTATAGGTTTTATTGGTTTATTGTTATTTTAGCTGTAAAGAATACAAAAATCTAAGAAACTTTGTCCTAGACACTTTTTAAGTACAACCCATAGTTCAAAAATTACAATCAGATTTGTGAGAAGGAAATCTTATTTTGGCTCTCCTGAAAACCTTGATTTTGTCCTTTACATTAATTCATATTTCCGGTATCGATATTGTATTCTTACTCTGTCACCACACGGAGATCTCTGTGTGATTACTGAATAAGAAAACATGGTGTTTCCACCCAAACTCATTCGTTGAGTATCGTTAAAGACAATCAAGGATAATTTTTGTGGTTATTTTGATTGAAAGCTAAAGAATGAGAACCAGAAGTACAATTCAATCTAAGCTATCTAGACAGCTTAGTATAATCCTGATTCCAAATTTCTATAATGCGCCATGTTTCACGCGACTTTACGCCATTTTTTATAACAAAACATACAATTTAGATAGAAAAATACTCAGACCAAATCCAATAGCCATATTCATGCACACCAATGTTTGATTTGTGTGATCGTAACCGCGTCCTCTGTGAAGCAATTATATACAGTAACCACTACACCACAAAAGTCGTCAGATGACAGTTAAATTTGTTAAAATAGGACACATTGTAATAATTCCATACAAACCACGTTGTATGTGATATCGGAAATGAGTTAACTACATAATTTCCGATGCGAGCGTACGAGGAACGACTGCCAGGATATTACATGAAAACATGATCTTGGACAAAATCTAATATTCTTGTTGACATTGTTAATATTTAATTATTTTTATTTAGATTAGATCTTTCATTCATTTATTTTATTCAAAATTGTACAATAATATTGTATCTTTCTGACGTCATTAGATGACGTACTACTACACTACTTCATTTTATAAACATTTCAAAGTTTAGAAAACTTTACCACCGCCTCCAAAGCGCTAGTAGAGAAGAAGCTGCCCAACAAACTCATCATCTGTTTAGTAATCCATATTTTGACGATCTGTTTAGTAATCTTTACATTGACAACCTCTGTGGCGTAGTGGTTATTTAACATGACTGATACGCGGCAGAGGTCTCGGGCTCGATTCTCGCTCAATGAAAATCTTTGTTTGCATGATTCACATTGAACATGATTGTTTACATTTGTCTGAATGTTTCTATGTATAATATGTATGTATTTACAAAAAAAAAGGAAAGTATTTAAGTATGTTTATCCGTTGTCTAGTGTTATAGTCAAAACTCATAACCGGTCAAAACCACTTTTGACCAAATAAATCAGTCAATAGTGGTGGCGGCCGGCGAGTGCAAGAATATAATAATACTACGAGTATATATTCTAGTTTTACATTAAAAAAATGTTTCTAGCATCGTCATTTCATTCGTCCTTTGGTCACCATACTAACCTAACCTAACCAACTGTTTCGGACTTTTACCTTAATATGTATTAAAGATCAATTTTCAATGAGTTTTGACTAACATCGATGGTCAAAACCACTTTTGACTGCAAAAAACAGTCAATAAGGGTTTTGACTAAGCACGTCGGTCAAAACCACTATTGACTGATTTTTTCTGTCAAAAGTGGTTTTGACCGGTTATGAGTTTTGACTATAACATATACAACACAGTATTAGATCTTCAACATAAATGAGTTGTTATACCCTTATTTCTGCTACTTGACTGTAGGAATTCAGATCCAACAACGGTTTCGAGTTTAATGACGACAAAATTAGATAAAATTTCCTGTTTTTATGATTTACGAGGCTTGATGTGTCAGTGATCCATCCATTCATCCATTTTAGCCTATGGACGTCCACTGCTGGACATAGGCCTCCTCCAAATGTAAAAAAAGTATCAGTGATGTATGGTATTAAATAAAATTGTCATGATATTGTAATTATTTGATTTTAACTTACTCCGTTATTTCTAGGTCCGCCTTTTAGATGCTTGGTACGATGACAACGAAGTCCATCTATCCTGGACTGTGGAACCTCATTCAGCAAACCGATACAGATGTACAGGTGTGACTGCTTCAAGAGCTGGAGGTTTGCCGAAGCATGTAGCTTGTCATCGAGCTGTTCCTGCTAATGTGGTTTTAAGAGGACTGAAGATAAACCCTACTGATCAATATACGTAAGTAATATAAATCAATTACCAAGTCTCTTGACTGATTGACTTATATTTGAAGAAAGGGATTTTTTTTAAAGAAACTATAAAATATTTTCCAACAACATTGAAGAAGTTATTAAGTGGAGGAGAAATATAAGGAAAGCTGACCCCACCACCATGTGGGATACATAGCTGGGAAGAAAGAGAAAGAGATATTGAAGAAGTTATTAGTTGCTAATAATGTTTTAGTGTAAAAATGAATTTTATTTTTATGCACTAAATTGATGCACTAATGCACACTGGTCTGTGAATGCTATTTTTGGTACCGGACCAGGCATCCAGATTGTATAGTTATAAGCATATTTAGCGTGGGTGTCGTAACAGAGAAATGCCCATAATTCGCATACACACTTACACCCGAATCAGAAATTTTTAGTGGTTTTAATTAATAATTAAAATAATTTCGGTGTGGTGATGGAGTAAGAATACAATACGTCACCACCTCATCTCATTCCATGGGTGTCGTAAAAACCGACTAAGGGACTAACCGTAAATATTATCTTGACGAAGTAAAAAGATGGAAAACTTGAAATTAAACCGTATACCGATCCGTCTGGCCAGAGGGGTATTAGTAAGCCAAGTATTCCTTCATCATGGGAGGAGGCCCTTCCCTGGAGTGGGACATTAATGGGCTGTTATGATTGATATTTAGCGTGGGTGTCGTAACAGAGAAATGCCCATGCCCCTAATTCGCACATACACCTACACTACACCCGAATCAAGAATTTTTAGTGCCTAAAATTAATAGAAGTATTGTTTTGTTTTACAGATTCTGCATAGCTTTAGAAGAAATGGATACTTCCGATCAACCGTTATCTTTGATTTTGGGGTGTAGTGTACCTCAATTAGTTAGACAACGAGCTACTTTTGCAACTATGGCGCCCGTTATCGCTACTCGTGCTCCAGAAGTAAATTATTTAAGGTATCTAAATATTACTTTTACTTTTACCACGATAACCAAAGATGCAACATTTAATTGAAGGTCTTGTATAGGGTTCAACATAGCTTGTATTATGTTCTAAAATGTCCAAGTACTATCGTGAAGTCCGTTAAATTGGTTCAACTGAACCCAAACACGACCCGCCATAGGCTCATTTTTAAATTAAATTAAAATACAATGAGATGTAAATTCGTTGATTTTATTTAATAATTGTTATCTATCGTATTGTTGACTTAATGTTAGTAATATTTAAAATGTCCTAAGTGATTTTTTTTATAGACCTTACAAGTATGAACGTTTTAACCAAATTGTCAGAAAGGTAGATTATGATTTAGTTGGTTCCATAGTACATTGGAAGATTGCTAAAATTTGGATGTGTTGACTGTGTGCCCTTAAGATATTAATACAAGAGATTCCAATACAATATTTTTATCGAGAAGTATTTACAATAATTGAAAATAGAAGATCTATAGAAACTTTCCTTCTGGCAACAACAAAGCCGTTGGATACCCATTGATTTGATTTAAGGCCACTGAAGTGTTTTATTTGAGCAGAATTTGGAGAATACCCAAAAGTACGACTCTGTTCTATTGACGGCTTCAGCCACCGTATAATCAAGTTCACGTATTTCTATAAATAATTAATATTATGTACCTTCTTTACAGGGTCAGTGAAGTCCGGTCAAATCTGACTAGCGAAGGAGTCCTAACAGTCCTTGTATCTGTGATTGGTCTCAACCCGCTCTCGCAATACAGCATATCTCAAAGACTATCAAAAAACGACGTTAGACCAATCAACAACTGCTATGTAGTACTGGCCGTTCTGTCTCATGGAGCCCTCGTTGCCCAAAAAGATACTCCTTGCAAGTCTTCTCTGGAGATATCCATGGAAGGCTTTCTAAGGGGACCTTATGAAGTTTGTGCTGCAATATCGAAATATAAGATCGATGAATCGCGAACAATTTGTATTGTTCCACAAGTTATCGAATCTGTTGGTACAATGGAAATGAAGGCGAGTTTTAAGAGCCTCAATACAGCGCTGATTGGAATAGCTCTTGGTTTGATGGTTATAGTTATGGGGCTAGTGTGGTTTGTAAGAAAGATGTTGAAGAAACCAGCTGAGTTTGAGCCCCATAGATGCTTTCGAACAGGTCAAGAACAGGTCGCTGAAGAGAATCCAAGGGCTAGTTATGTGATGTTGACTGCTACTTCTAAAGTATAGATTTCGTCAAAGATAATTTGGTTTTTTACTAGTCGTGAGTTGTTTGATTATTTAATAAAGAAATATAATTTATTAAAATTTCGTAGAATTGGAATTATAAATTTACTTTCGTTGTTTTTGATTATAATATATTTTTTATGAAACTATAAAATATGCGAAATAATAATAAAGAGTATATATTTGTCACGGTATTATGCTGTGCTGAAGATCAGATACGTCCTGCGAGTCTCAACAGAATTTACATTTTGGTACGTAAAATTTAAGTGCTAAGACTGCCATAAGCGAACTTATAAATTCGAATTGCTTTATCAGGCAGGTAGTTTACTAAATCGTTCATTGTGAAACTGTGTTTGTAAACAATGACACAGTGAAAAAAAAATGTGGTTTGTTTTGAATTACTTAAGTTATTGCCATCACTCTAAAGAACTACCTCGTCGTAATAAGTATTACTGTATTTAAGAGGCAACAAAGTTATAACTTCCAAGTTAGTCACATAGAAATTTTCTCAAAACTGCTTTGCGATTTGATTTTTGTCTTAAATGAGATTTTGATGAAAATGCAATGTTTTTGTTTATCATCCATGTAAATAACATAGTGATCATTATAATTGACGTCAACGCTTAAAGACGGTGTTTTAATTAGGAATTTATAAGAATACTGTGTAACAGTATTGGGTGTAGAACGCTAAGCAGAAACACGTTTGTACAATACGAGTACATGTAGAAAGTACATCTAATAGAAGACGTCCTCTGAGGCGTAGTGGTTATATAACATGACTGCTACGCAGAGATCTCGGGTTCGATTCCCGCCCAATGCAAATCTTTGTGTGCATGAACATGATTGTTTGCATTGGTCTGAGTGTTTTTATGTATAATATGTTGTATTTTACAAAAAAAAAGTATTTAAGTATGTTTATCCGTTGTCTAGTACCCATAGTACAAGCTCTGTTTAGTTTGGGACTTGATGGCGTTGTGTGAGGATTTTTTTTCTTGCTATTAGTAGATGCACGTTTTGTCACATCAAACAATGTTGTTTTTATGTTAAACGTGTTTCTGTTAAACGTTCTAAGTCTAAAAATATTAACGTTTGCTAAGAAAATGTTTTCACCTCTTGCTTGTGATAAGAGATTCTACGTTAGTTTATTATTTTTAATATTAATTGTTGTAATTTTAATTTGATTTATTATTTTATAAGCATGTATAAATATTAATAATTTAACTAATAAAATTAGTCTAAAATTGACTGAAATTATAAAGCCGCAATTTTTTCCTATTCTTGTTTCTGTATTTTGTATGTTTCTATACTAATATTAAAAAGAGGTAAAGTTTGTGTGTTTGTGACGTTGTAGGGGGTAATCTCTGGATCTACTGAACCTATTTTAAAAATTCTTTCTGTGTTAAATAGTCCATTTATCGGGGACTGTCATAGGCTATGTAGTATCACGCTATGACTAATAGGAGTGGAGCAGTAATGAAACATGTTAAAAAAAGTGACGCGTTTTTTTCGCCGCCTAACGAAGTGGGCAGGGGTCAGCTAGTCTCTAATAAATACAGATTAACGTCTAAGAGTTCGCTATGAAATGTTTACTATAGTAGGTAAAATTATTATGATTTTAATTTTAAGTATGCAAAAGTCTAACTTTCTAGCGAAAATGTGTAACAATTATGCATAAATTGTTACGTCTTCTTGCTCAATAATTGACCGAACCATTTTATTTTGAATTTTTCTTTTATCTAGACAGCATGCATGAGCTGCTTGCAAGCATCCATAAAACATTGAGCTGTTTTAAGAGCGTTTATAGGGCTCACTAGCACCGCCAATTAAAAAAAATTGCATTATAAATAAAAACAAATGGTTTTTTTTCGAATGCAAATTTAACTAATTGAAAAAATTTAAAGTATTGAGAGTGTGTTATAAATACTTTATTGCCTTTTCTCAATACTTTGTTATCAACATTTTACATTGCTTATCCTATTTGCGAATTTTTTTTCTATTGGTGGCGCTAGTGAGCCGCGTAAAGGGCCCTAAAAACGACATGAAGGCTGCTTAAAGCCCGATTTACACATCGACAAGTACAGTAGCGAGTTAAGTAGTAAGTTGCTGATTAAGTTGATTTAAATAGATCTCCATCCTATTTTTTGGCAAGTTAAGTTGGCGAGACGCGAGAGAGGGGGCTACTTCGTACTTTACTCGCCAAAAAATAGGATGGAGATCTATTTAAATCAACTTAATCTTAAAATACTACTTAACTCGCCACTGTACTTGTCGATGTGTAAATCGGGCATAAGTGTCAAGATAACTTGTTACTTTAAAAAATTGCGGCTTATTTTCTATTGTAATAAAATTTTGAAGGGCTACTAATTAATAAAATTTAAAGTAGTATGTCTTCTGTGAAGACGTATTTCTGTAATGCATTATAATTATAGTTTAATACTAATTTGTTTAACACGAGGCTCAGATTTAATTGTTTTTTATTTAAGTGTATAGTCATTGTCAAATTTTGTATTACTTACATGGAGAATCGCTTCTAACTTAACTAATTCGGAAAACAAAACGATTGTTGAAATAAACGATAATGTTCTAGATAGGTTTTGTTTTATTTTTATTATTTGTTTGTGTTGTATTTAGAGATTTATTTTCATTGATTTCTTTACATTTAAGATCTTTTTAGCTGTTTCGGAGTGAGTACAGTAACTTTTTATAGAAAATGGGGTTTTTCACTAAGTTTTTCTTATTTTATTGTAGAGACTAAATTAATGTTCCATCTCTAAATACATCATAACATCCCATTATTGTCCCACTGCAGGAACGGGCCTCCTCCAATGACGGAGGGATACTTGGCCTACTAATACCACGCTTGTCAGACAGATTGGTATAGGGTTTAATTTCAAGTTTTCTTTATTTTTATTTCGTAGAGATCATATTCACGAATAGTCCCTTAGTCGGTTTTTACGGATGAGATGGGGTGGTGACATATTGTATTCTTAGTCCGTCACCACACGGAGTAATTTTATCAAGATAATCTATGATTTATTACGAAATATAAGGAAAATTCAAGTAAGTACTTACCCTATTCCTAAAACTAATTTCCATACTAATATGGAGGGAAAGGAACTGCAAATATTTAGCTAGTCAGACGGGTTTTGTATCAAGTTTTCCTTCTTTACTAAATGAATGAAAATGAAAATAATTTATTTGCTTTAAAACACGGTATTTAAAGTTGGTACAGTACAGTATACATAGTTCATACATGTTTAGCTAAGTACAATAGCATGCAAATATTTAAAATGTTTTAAGTTCCATTAATTCCTTAATACTATAAAAATTATGCTCCATTAACCAAGTCCGCAGACTAATTGAAAATAATTTTACATTTAGTAATTTGATAGAATTAGGTACATTATTATATATTCTTACACACATTGCTAAGCAGTTCTTATTATATTTGGTGGACCTTGGAATGTCTTTTAAAACAAGTCTAAATTGATCTCGTCGATTTCGACAGCATACATCCTTTGCGGTCATAAAATATTCATTATGCTTACGTACAAACATACAAACTTCGTAAATATAGAGCGATGGTAAAGGTAACAAACCATATCTTTGAAATATTGGTCTACAGGATTCCTCTTGTTGCATACCATGGATAGCCCTAATGCATTTTTTTTGCGCCACAACACACAACATAAGGAAACTAAGTGTAAAAAATAATAAGATTAAAAAAAGAAAAGTAGTTTTACCTGAGGTACATAATTACTTCATTTAAGGACTAGGGATTGAGGGCCAAAAATCTGTCCTGGCCACTAGAACCACTATGCAGATTTTATTACCTTCTGAACTGTTCAATAAAAATAGTTCAATACGTTTAAATTTTACCTATTTTTTCGATTCGATTCTCGATTAATGCAAATCTATGTGTGCATGAACTTATTTTTGTGCACTTTCTCATGCACATCCTACATGTATAATATATACGAATAAAAATTTACAAAGAAAGTACATATAGGTACAAGTAAAGTAAGGTGTAAGTATGTTTATTACTAGAAGCTCTGCTTAGTTTGGTACTAAGATGTCATTGTGTGAATGTCTATAAATATACACATTCACAATACGCCACAGAGTACACTATATTATATTCGACGACCTCTGTGGCGTAGTAGTTATTTCACATGACTGCTACGCAGAGGTCTCAGGTTCGATTCCCGCTCAATGCAAATCTTTGTGTGCATGAACATGATTGTTTGCATTAGCCTGAGTGTTTCTGTGTATAAATACACACCTCAACAAAGTCTAGGGATATTTGGTATTTACTTAATTAACTCCAATATCATTGAAGATAACATGCAACATGTTTATATTTTTACAAAGGCAATTTATCAGGCTACAATCCAGAATTAAATAAAAGTATTATTTTTGCGTAAATAATTTTTTATTCAAATAAATAAAAAACTTGGAAATTTAGTAAAACTAACAATGAATGTGTTTCTTAAGCAAAAGTGAAAATAAGCGAAAATTAATCAGTTTTTAACTGTAATGTGAGTAATCGGTGGTCAGTACATTCAATAAACCGTAAATAACAGTCCTGCAATGGTTATTCATGCTTGGATTAAGTTATCCAGGTCTTGGTGCGGTATATTTTTCCAGGTCCGACTAGGATACAAAACAAGTAGCCCTTCTATTACAATTTAATGGAGGAAAATTCATCAAAGCTCTTCTTTTAAACATGTCCTACGCGTATTTTATGGTTTTAAGGTTAGGCGATTGAGTGGTTCAGCATAAAATTGATACGTCGTGGTCCTGCAACCAGCTCGTCATCACTCTCGCTTTATGCGGACGGGTGTTATCGTCCATGAGCTAAAACATTTGGCCCAATTGTAGTCTACGGGGGTAGATTATTAGTACTAGCACCTCGTTAAGTTATTTTTCAACCGTCATGGTGTTTCTGATCAAAATGCGCTCTGTTCTTCGACCAACACAAATTCCCGTACAAACCATAATTGTTCTATCGTGGTATGAATAGTTTTCCTGAGGATGTTGTAGACGGCTATCACAACCAGAAACTCGCCAAGCACGTTCTCTACGTGAATCCGAGTGGAAACTGAACCGGGACTCATGTGTAAACACTACTACAGATCACAGGTTATCTTTGAAGAGCAAATGTTCACGAGCCCAATCTAGTCGTCGTGCGCGATTTGCTCGGCGTAGTGCTGGAGTACAAAGCGGTATGTGAGGATAAAGGTGGGCTTCATGCCGACTTCTTCTGACAGTTTGGTCACCCGCAAGAGGCTCCACAAAGAGCTGGAGCCTCTAAACCAGCTGCATGGTAGTAACATTTGGCTGTCTTTTCGCGGGAACTTTCAAAAAACGAGCATATCGTTACGTAGTAATAGACTTTTTGCTGTGGAATCTTTCAGGCACTTCACCAGTAGCATGATAACGTGACCATAACCTTGATTTCATATTTTGTATTGTTCCAATCTCTTCAGCAATACTCCGCTTAGTACCCGCAGCTGGGAGCATGCCTACTGCCCATAACATTTTGTTTCTGATGAAATGGCGCTGCTGCTTGATGCACACAATATCATTTATTCGAAATCAACGTTTAAATTGTTATAAAACTTAAATTTTACACAAAATAGCAGTCAAAACACTGTTGGGTAATGAAATTTTCGAACTTGACTACGTTGAAGCCGCGTAAATCTTTTATTTTTAATTTGATTTTTCAAATTCAAATTTAGAATGGTTGAAAAAGGCTAACAAAGTAAGTTTTCATCAAAAGAATTAAAAAAAAACAAAATTACAAACCAAATTTTTTGAGTTTCACAACTTTATACAAAATATCCCTAGACTTTGTTGAGGTGTGTATATATGTATTTTTTTTTAAAGTATTAAATTATGTTTATCCGTTGTCTGGTACCCATAGTACAAGCTCTGCTTGGTTTGGGACTAGATGGCGTTGTATGAAAGTGTGAGGAATATATATGTTACAGCCAAAGTAATTAAATAGATACTATACATAAGGACTGGTCATTATAAATAATATCCAAATTGACTAGACAATGTGATAAATTAATCACATCATCTAGATATTATTTATAATAGCTGATCAAAGTTAGTCAAAGTAATAAATACGGTATAACCAACTAATTATTACCTTAATTATTATGAGTATTACTATATTCTAGCGTCCTTTAGTCACCATACTAACCTAACCTAACCAACTGTTTCTGACTTTTGCCTTAATATTTTATTTTAGGATATATTACTTTATACCAAGAAAAAATAGGATAGGTATTTAAACAATTATAGTACCCTATTTTATGACACACAAGTATTATAGATAAAGGTGATTAGGTAATATACGATTTCGTATATTATAGTAAATATATCCATTAATAAATAGTAACCACAGATAAATCAACCGCTCCGTATCATATAAATATAATCTAGTAATCTTTACCTACTTGTTTTATTACATTATCTGAGTCTTTAAAGATATTATTTATAATGGCTAGTTAATGTGATTAATTCTGCGACCTTTATCACTTTATCTAAATTGAGTAGCCATTATACATAACGGCTAGTTATTATGTATAATATTCATATTTATTACTTTGGCTGTGACATATATATATATTTTTATAATAGTATACTGGTACTCAATACACCATCGGTAGAAGAATCGCAAGCTACAATAAATTAAATGATAAAATTACACAAAATGTTTTTGGCCAAACATAAATGTTAACGTTTACGCTAAATATTTTGATAATATCATATTATACAAAATTCTTATACCTACTTTACAAAATCAAAACATTAAAACGAAATTTGCCCTCTAAAACACCCGTACAGCATGCATAACAAGGAAAATGTCAAAGGTGCGTAGACGCATATATAAATCCTAATCATGATTTGTAAACAGATTCATAGAGTTATCAGTCAGTGTTATATCAACCACGATGGAGTGCGGACGTGTCCTACAAATTATTGTAGTTTTATTTTTAAGTTTAAGTTTACAAATTGAAGGGAAAGTGTATACAAGATGTCAATTAACACGTGAATTATTAAGGAATCATTTGTTTACAAGGACTTATTTGAGTAATTGTAAGTTTTCTTTTTGTTTTTTACATAATATTATTTAAATTACTCTTAATAAAATGTTTGTTACACTCAGTAATTTGTGTTATTTTGTTGCTAATTACAATGCAGTTTAAGTATTTAGTTATCGGCATTTTAATGTTTATAACTGCACGTGGTTTGAATGTTATAGAAGTGCCTTTAGTTCGATTTTTCAAACACATAAATACCTTGTGATTATGAAATTTGAATAAGTAAATAAACTCGATAAAATGCAATATTTCAATTTCAACGGGTTAGTGACATTATTTAGAATTGAGATAGAGTTAATTGAGTTTTATTAATAGAGTAATTGATGTATGAGGAAGGCACAGGAGTGAACAAGGTGAAATATTTGGAGGATGTCTATAGCCAGCAGTAGACCTCTATTGACTGATATGATGATGATTAAAATAAAGGAAAGTAAATTTAAAAAACTTTTTAAATTACTTTTTTTTTAAATTTATAAATAAATTCTTTGTTAAAATCTGTTTTAGTTTATACTAGAGTTCTGTATTTGTTTTCATAACTAATAACATTTAGGTAAAATAGTTCCTGCTGTGTATTTTACTTATATTAACTTAAACGGGAATAAATGCGACACCAATTTACATTTATGGCTTGATGTTAACATACAAGTTAAATTGCCCGTGCTCTTTATCTGAAAAAATAAGGCCAGCGGGCCATAGGAATGCCGCATCGGATGTCAGTACTGTATTGCCTACTTTAATCAGGAAATCCTAAACGTTATGTTAGTCGTTTTGGTTTTGACATAAAAAATATATTGGTGTAGTAGCAGAAAATTTCGAATACAAGCATGGCTAACAATGGCAACCTGGCTAACAAAGACCTGAGGATCATAAAGCTTATGCTACAAATTTGGCAATAAAGTATGTACTTACAGAAAGACAATACAGTCCCGAGCAATAATATGTACACATTGTCAAATTTTCTAAACCATCTGCACGTTTATCTAGACATTAGAATAATAAAATTATTTCATAATTTCGAAGAGGTTTCGTACAGTTTTGAACTAATCTTCGAATATTCAATTTTGGATTAGCAGAACTTTAGATAAATGTTTTACAAAATGTGAAAATGTGTACATATTATTGCTCGTGACTGTACAAACATTAAAATTCATGGAGTTACAGCCTATTGCTGTCATTTGATGGTCGACATAAATGTCAAACAGAAAATTGCCTGATAATAACTTATTCACTTCCGCAAACGAACCCGTGGCTTTGTAACCACGCAGCCTGCAGAGTTGTGCAGAACAATGCGTATCTAGAACCCTATACCAGTCTATTTAGCAACGTGCACTCATCAATCAATCAACTAGCCTATTGCAGTCCACTGCTGGGCATAGGACTATCCCAGCACGCGCCACAGAACTCGGTAATGCCCGATTTACACATCGACAAGTACAGTAGCGAGTTAAGTAGTAAGTTGCTGATTAAGTTGATTTTAATAGATCTCCATCCTATTTTTTGGCAAGTTAAGTTGGCGAGACGCGAGAGAGGGGGCTAATTCGTACTTAACTTGCCGAAATATAGGATGGAGATCTATTTAAATCAACTTAATTTTAAAATACTACGTAACTCGCCACTGTACTTATCGATGTGTAAATCGGGCATAAGAGCAAACGTGGTATGAGTAGGCAAAATTCCCTCCATCGCCAAAAGACCCGTCCCCTCAAGCAATGGTAGCTACATTAATAGCATGTTATTACATATGCAAAGTTCAAGGTGAACTAAAGTGATTTTTTGTTACTACATGACGCGTAAACTTTTTACATAGAATTTTCAACGAGTTTGTTTTTATGAATGGATGTATCTGTGTGTGTGTGTGTATTACTATATATGTAGTATAAAATAAATTCACTGTCGCTATTTGTCCGTCGCTATATAATAATTATGCTTCATCATCATAACAGCCCATTAATGTCCCACTGCAGGGACGGGCTTCCTCCTGTGACAGAGGGATACTTGGCCTACTAATACCACGCTGGCCAGACGGATTGGTATAGGGTTTAATTTCAAGTTTTCCTTCTTTTTACTTCGTAAAGATAATGTTTACGGTTAGTTCGTTAGTCGGTTTTTACGACACCCATGGGATGAGATGGGGTGGCGACATAGTATTCTTACTCCGTCACCACACGGAGTTGTGTGTATGTGTATTCCTACATAAAAATAGTAAAAAACAAAGTAGCTGTCGCCGTCTGTCTGTTCCTATATTATATTGTTTAAATCTTTAAAACTACGCAACGAATTTTAAACAGGTTTTTTTTTATAGATAAAGTGATTGAAAAGGAAGGTTTACAAATGTATTATACATGCATTACATTGTAGATTATAAGCTCAGTACTCACATACGGTTTTACTCGATCGAGCAAACATGTTGAGTAAAACCCGCGGCTAGGACTTTCGTCTACACATTCAGCATTCACCTATCGAGTGAAGCTCGCTAGAGTAGGTGCGAAGGAAATTACTTTTTATATAAATCCATCGAGCCGGCTCGATGCGAGCCTTCGAGTTGTTGTTTTGTGGTCCACACCTTAAGTGTTACTCGGTTTGGAGTAAAACTATCGAGTAATATCGTATGTGAGTACTGAGCTTTAGGTAAGCAAGCATGACATGCATGTAAGGCCGGGGCGGGTCGCTAGTGTATGAACAAATTAATATTGTGGTTCCAAGCATTGTTGTCTGTTAATAGTTAAATGTGTGTGTATGTATGAATTAATGTATGAAACTATTGTTATCTGTTACAAGTCAGCCATTATTTCGTGTTTTCCTTATGTTTGTTCCACGTGATAGATAGTTTTTTATTGATAAACATTAATTTTATTGCGTTTTTAATAGTAAATAAATACTACATTTACTATGAGGTTAAAGAGTTTTAGTATTTTAATATTTGCAAACAAGTATTTACAGTACCCGGCCGTCACATCGACTTTTGTAAAGAGACAATCGGCCAATTTCGGTTTCGTAGAGCATCATCTTACTTCACCCTTAAAACAAATTATGATTTGATAGTGCGTGACAGAGATGACGCTCTACGAAGCCGAAATTGGCCGATTGACTTTTTCCGCAGGTCGATGTGTAATATTTAAGGCCGCGTACTGTAAGTATGTTTATCCGTTGTCTAGTCCCCACAAGACAAGCTCTGCTTAGCTAGGCATTAAATAGTGTTGTTACCAACCACTAACTTAATTGATCTTTTACTATAGGATGCTAGTTAATGAAGAAACAAACATAATTTATTTATACCATTTTTGTTGACGATTTGACGACCTCTTTAGCGTAGTGGTTATATTACATGGCTGCTACGCAGAGGTCTCGGGTTCAATTCCCGCTCAATGCAAATCTTTGTGTGGATGAACATTATTGTTTGCATTGGTCTGGGGTGTTTTGTATGTATAGGTTATTTATGTACCAAAAAAAAAATTGTATTTATGTATGTTTATCCGTTCTCTAGTACCCATAGTACAAGCTTTGCTTAGTTTGGGACTAGATGGCGTTGTGTGAAGGTCTAAAAAAACATTTTCTTTAATCATTATCATCATTATCAGCCAATTGGTTTTTTTTAATAAAAAATAGGACTTCTGGGTTAATTTAAAAGTAGTAGATTTAGATTTACAAACATTTTTTTCTGTGTATGATAAGTAATTATAATCTATGATGTTTCATCACTCACACCACGCTGGCCAGACGGATTGGTATAGGGCTTAATTTCAAGTTTTCCTTCTTTTTATTTCGTAAAGCTAATATTCACGGATAGTCCCTTAGTCGGTTTTTACGTCGCCCATGGGCTGAGATAGGGTAGTGACATATTGTATTCTTACTCCGTCACCACACGGTGATGTTTATCATAAAAAAATATAATTAATAACACCTGTAATAATTGGTTAGGCTCCTTGATATGCTATGACGCATGCATATAAATGTATTGTTAATGTCGGGGCTTCCCCAAGGCTCTTTAGATAGATTATATAATAGTGATTGGCAGTTGAATAACTAGATCATTGTTACATTGGCTTACAGAGTATTTTTATATATTAAGTAATGTGTATAATACGGCATTGTATAGAATGTCTAGTCATTCTATACAATCCTAGGCAAAGTGTAGAATAGTTTAAACTTTATTTTTAACGAAATGTTTCCCTAAACATTTCGTTAAAAATAAAGTTAGGTGATACAATAAACGTCAAGTTTGACGTTTCATCCGTGGTCCATACCAGAATACCACTTTTGTATTAATTTAAAATTAAATTTAAAAATAGTTAAAATTAAGTTAATTTAAATTGTATGTTACGAGAATTGACCTGCTGATTCTACCTATTCTTTTTATAGTGAGCTAAAATGGAGCAAAATAGTTGCAGATATTAAGAACATTTTATTGCCAGAAGTAATTTACTCCAATAAGTTTCTATTACCTACTTACATCACGTGGAACAAGTTTCTTATCTATGCACTAATTACTTATTGACCGAAGTACAATAACTATATTCGTTATATTATATGTAATACATTTACAATGATATAAGCTATCAGAAGGTTAGTTTGGTTTAGATATTTTTGGTTTAAATCTATGTAACAAATAACAAATAAGGATTACGAGGTAATATAGCTACAGCTTCACCACCCCATCTCATCCCATGGGTGTCGAAAAAACCGACTAAGGGACTATCCGTCAATATTATCTTTACGAAAAAAACTTGAAATTAAACCCTATTTTTCAAAACATAAAGAAATGCAAACTCATATTGTCATACAAATACTAATTCATAATCCCTAACCTAGCTTTTTTGTCGATTGAACAACAAAATGTGTACGGTTTATATGTGTATGTGTTTTCGGATGTCTATGTGTGTGCATGTATTTGTTTTAGCGTTTTTTTACAACCTGCATGTTAATTCTCGTACCTTTAAATCGTAAAAAAATCGGTTAAGTTAACTTTAATAGTTAAATTGTCTTACCTATTGTGTAACAATTTGACAACGAAAGTTAACTTAACCGAATTTTTAACAATTTTAAGGTACGAGAATTGACACACTAAAGAAGATTTACGATAGTAAAAAGATAAAAACCTCTCACCATCTAAATTCTTATTAAGATACCTAGTATGTTATGAGTAAATAATACTACGTAACACAGGATGTAGTGATAACTATAGAACGTAAGTAAATAAACAACAATCTAAGAGATATGGATGAAATGTTTGATTTAGTTGATAAACAAAAGTTGATATCATACAAATATTGATCTTATTTTTTTTACACGAAATTTTGCATTGCGACAGATTTTTATTTACGTCATGAAAATTTCATAACGTCCTATAGAACTTGTTTCAGTAAGAACGGTCTATTATATAATTATCACGCTGGGCAGATCAATCAATATGTATCTTTTTTTTTTCTTTTTTGGGTTCCGTACCGATTTTGAAAAAACGGAACCCTTATAGGATCACTTTGTTGTCCGTCTGTCCGTCTGTCTGTCTGTCTGTCAAGACCATTTATCTCAAGAACGCGTGGAGGTATCAAGCTGAAATTTTCAATAAATACCTACTGAGGCTTGTTGCCTCTTAACAAAAAAAACTATGCCTCACTCCAGAACAGCAAAATCAAAATGGTTGTGTTTTATTTCAGGGGTTTGCTTAATAGAACAGATGAGCGATAGGAACACAGCAGCTTTCGTTAAGAAAACAGATAGGAAGAAGTTCTATGGTCTGTTTCAAGTAAGTGAAAATGGTCTGGTTAAAAAGCCAGTAAACCAGATGTCATTCTCATAAGTGCAAACTGAGCAAAATCACTATCATCATTCATCTCCAAGTATTGCCACCCTGCGCGGTCCTATGCCTCCCTCATCCATCGGCTACCCGCCGGAGCAAAATAGTATAAAAATATACTACTAAGCTGTCTGTATTGTTTAGATCAAACCTTAAACGTTCACTGCAGGGCCTGTTCTTTATTTACAGGAAGACTTAACCTACAGATAGTTTGATTCAGTAAAGTTTGATTATAGGTATTGTTTTCGTAAACAGCATGTCAATTCTCGTACCTTAAAATCGTTAAAAAATCGGTTAATTTAACTTTTAGTTGCCATATTAAAAAAAAACACATCACATCACACCACATCCACACATTAAGTATTCTTGTATTTTTTTTTTAAAGTAATGTAATTGTACTGTAACTAAGCTTAAAACTTTAATTTTTAAAGTGACAGTTCATGTAATCTTCTCCATTAAGAAACGTTAAACTTGACTTTTTTTTAACATTTAATTTTATTTAACTTTATTTTTAACGAAATGCTTAAGGACCAAAAAGCTAAAATTAAGTTGAATTAAATTGTATGTTACGAAAATTGGCCTACATATAAAACTATTTTTTTTTAAATCTTATTTATTTAATAAGCCATAAGTACATCATATGAAAAAAAAAAAACTAAAAAAAAACAAATAAAAAAAAATATATTATATAAAACTAATTGATTTTATGTTTTTTTAGATAGGCAGTGAGTGGTGCAAAGAAGGGAAGAAAGGAGGGAAATGCGACATATCATGTGAATGTAAGTATCTACTTTACGTAATTTTAATAACCCAACTACCCTACTATTGCGTATTACGACTACCTCTATGGCGTAGTGGTTATATTACATAGCTGCTACACCAAGATCTCGGGTTCGATTCGATTCCCGTTCAATGCAAATCTTTGTGTGCATGAACATGATTGTTTGCATTGGTCTGGGTGATTCTATGTATAATTATGTATGTATTTACAAAACAAAAGTAAGTTAAAGTATGTTTATCCGTTGTCTAGTATCCATATTACAAGCTTTGTTTAGTTTGGGACTAGATGGCGTTTTGTGAATGTGTGAGGAATACAGGAATATAATATTGACTAGCAACCCCTTTACTACATACCACCAAAACAAGCAATTTTTTTGTATACTTATTAGTATTATGTGTGGCATTTAAATACATAGGTATTAAAAAAACTACGTGAGTAGCACTATTTAAATAATAGTAAGTACCAAGAGTACAATTTAAATAGTTTGTGTATAGATACAGCGACCAAGGTCTTGTGCGCGTTGACATACAATGCATTTGTTCAACCTATTGAGTAATAATGTGCATAAATATGAACACTGGTTGAACCTGGTAACTTTATTTGCGTCGCAAAATGAATACTTACATTTGGCATATTATACTTAGCTATCCTTGACAGAAGAATGACAATTAAAAGTGTATCTGGGATTTAATTATGCTTTAATTAGGGCTAAAGAATTAGGTAATTGTTTTTGGAATTATATTTTATTCATGCTTTCTTTATAATAAGTATAAGACTATATCAGTAGCATTTCCACCGTATGGGTAGAAACATCCAAATTACATACATATAACTTTTCTATTCTAAAAAATTTTCATATCTTTAGCTCTTTTAACAAAAAAAACTTTTTTGTTTCTTGGCTACTTTCGTCTCCTGGCCTTACAAGTTACTTATCTACTAAAGTGGGTGGTAATAGTAAAGCAGATTATGTTTTAGTTCTTATCTGAATGAGCTACTTTGTAACTCGTGTATACCTGAATATAAATAATAATTTCGAGATTGACTTTGTCAGTTTATTAAATTTAACGCCTGCACAAACTTTAACGGCAAATGGCCGTACATGAGCTCTGTATAAAATTCTGATATTTAGTATTACACATTGTGACAATTTCCAACAGTTAACCATTGATACGTTTATGGGCTAAAAATGTTAATTTAATATTTATGTCTACTTTTCAGCCTTGTTAGATGATGACATTATAGACGACGCTCGCTGTGCACAAAAAGTATTCGAAATGGAAGGATTCAAGTATTGGCCGAAATGGGAAGTAAGGTGTAAAGGACAAACTCTCCCAGACATAGAGAAGTAAGTGTCTTTCTAACCTGGTTTTCTATTCCTTGTCCAATGTTAATGGAAAATAACACCAACCCCAGCTTTGCTTAGTAAAGGCAGCTTTCTAGATTATAAATTCCAAACCCTTTGCGCATACAATACCATACACGTACACTATAACACTACTGTGGTTTGATCTATCAGAAAAAATGGAAATATACCCATTTTGAATAATATTTGGTACATATTTTTTTTTTTCAATATGACATGGTAATTCTTGTATGAACCCAATAAAAGAACGAGTATAGTCCGAAAATTAAGGAAATCGATGCTGGCCATAAAATGGTTTTAAAGGATAGAGTACACTCAAAATACACTATAAGCTTATGTAGGTAACCGATACCAAGATGGATATCGATACCGGAAATATGAATTAATGTAAAGGACATTTTGCCGAAAATGAGTTATATATATCGTTGAATTCAGAATTTCCTGCTCTATCGATTGGTGTATTTAAAATCTTAACATCTCCAAAAAAATGTCCTTTACAGTACATATTTTTCTTTAGGCACAGACAAATCTTTTTAAAAAACTTGCTGTATATGACACATTCAATGTTTTTTTTTATAAAAACTAACGTAAGTCTCTTTGCTAACAGTATTTGGCACTTACATTAAATAAAAATTCAAAATATTTTACAACAGGTCACATACGTTATTGCATCATTTGAGATGTTTGAAGTATTGTCCTTTACATTAGTGTTTCGTAAGAAGGTATAAAATACATGTCCCGTACATTAAAATTTGCCTCATATTATTTTCATCGTAATATTTATAACTTTTTTAAACATTCTGCGAAAATGCAAACAATTACACATGCCAGTAGCTAGCAATTATGCTATCCTTGAAAGAAAGATTAAAGAACTCTTTATTTGGCAAAATAACATAATATACCGACGGGTCCTACGTATACTAATGTAACCCGCAAATTGACGAAAATGACTTTTTTGCTCGAATGGCCTTAAAATAACCTATTCTTCTCAAATCAGTAAGAAAAAAATTAAAATTTCTTTTAGTTTCGGCGATACAAACTCGTAAACTGATGTAAGTAACACAACTTAATGCAAGGAAATGGTCAAAACTGATATAAGTTACTTGCATTAGTTTACGTAGTTACGATTTAGGTGACGCGTGAGTGTAAGTGACCGTTGCACCAGTATACGCGCGGCGACGATACAGCGCGTACGTACGATACGGGTGTAACTGCAACGAATTTTACTTTATGTATTGAATTTCTAAAAATTATTCATATTTTTACGACGTTTTGAGTGTTTAAGATCAGTAAAAATAAAAATAATAATAAGTATAAAGCGTTCTCGGAGTCAATTACCCCGATACTCCTGAAACTATTAAGGGTCTCATGTTGGTATTTGTGTCACTAACGTTTTAGAAAATCTACATAAAAAGTAATCCTGGCTCTCTGGGAAATCTGGAAAATGATCGGTGTTATAACACCTGGTAGGAGAATGGGTAGCATATTGCTAGTAGAGAACTATGGGGAATATTTTGAATAAAATTTTACACTTTATAGATTTTTAAATCTTTTAATATCGTTTTTTTATATATTTTAATAAATTGTGGGTAAATAAATAAATAAGCAGCTAATATTTACGTTAGTTGTGCACTGAAAGAACTCTTAGGGAGCAAATAAACTTAACATTTCTAACATAAAAAAGTTAGTTTTTGCATTATTTACAAGTTAGGGCTTAAATTGCTTGCAGCTATAGCTACCACAATAAGGCAACATTACTTTATAGATAATATAATTCTACTGAGCCATATAGCTAAGACATTTTTGTTCAATACATTAAAAAAAATCTCACTTTCATAAATTTGTCATCACTTGTACCCACTTGTACAATTAATTAGCACAGCCGTGAATACGTGACATTATGCAATTCAACCGATCTTGTAAAAGAGTGAGAAGTTATCACGGGAGAATTAGTATCTGACAACTTTTCCCCAGTACATTCACTTGGAGGGACTACAATGTTTCCTAAACAAAAATATGGCCATCCTGCACGCCTTCTTGTAATAAAATAAAACGTTAGAACGTTTTATAGATATATACATAAACGTATCTGACTAGGTTTTTATTTTAATAGAAGTCTTATTTTCTTAAGTTATTTTTACCACTTAGTAGATTGTTGTTGTGGTACAAAATTAATTGTGCAATGTATATTTTATTATGATGAGTCTGTAAGACAACTATTTAATTAGTCCTAGTAGTCGTACAGTTTTTACCTAAAAAGAATCGAACATATTGTTATAGTTACATATTATTTTATTAACATGGTAAAGAAAGCACTGATTACTTTAACTAATTATTATTACTAAAAAGACGAAACCAAGTATATATTTTATTAAAGTTTATATAGCTTGTTAAAGACTGATTTAATAATTTAATATCTCCTTAACCGATTAAACATGATATTTACTATCTGAGCGAGAATCATGTTAAATTTTTAACGAAGTCATTATGAAAAAAGTAAATACGTTTATTTTTACACATTTAATGTTACACAATAAACGTGTTTTACTATTTTGTACGTTTGTTTGTTTCATTTTTCCATAAAAAAAAACAGGTTCATGACTACAAAACTACATAAATTACTGGTACATCTAGTTTCTTAGTAGCTTGTAAAGTAGTGCAAGTGCTAAAAGTAGATAAATGAAATTATTTTCCCATATTTCGAGGTTTCATGATTTACAAATTACACTCATATGTATGACTAATAATGTGTATTTCTTTTATTTGCATTATTTAAAAACTAAGTCAGAACTCTGTAAACTAGTACAAGTGGTTACTTGTAACAGTTTACTTGTTTGGATACTTTGATCAAAACAAGCTAAACAAATGCAAGTACAGCTATTTTCTAAAATACAAAGAAATATAAAAATATAATTAGTCCGGTTTTTTCCTTTCATTTCCAGGTATATCTTGTCAAAATTTCAGTAAATTTAGTAGAACTTTGACAAAGTTATAAGCTTTTGAACCTTTGAATTGCTCTCCTGTAAAATAGTGTTTTTGCACTTATACTAGTCTACGTAGGACCCGTCGATACGATGTTAGGGGGTGACAAAAGTCGCAAAATGGACCTTTGCATAGAGAAACAAACTGAAAGAAGAAGCACAGTAAAGGGTAAAGGAAAAGGCAAGAGCTTTGCGAAGCTTGTGTCATGTTTGTTATGTTTTTTTTCTAAGAAAAAGCTACCAAATATAGTTCTCAAGTACAATAATTTTAACAAAATCAATGGTCCCAGAGGTCATAAAAGTATTTTTAGTTATCTACCTTATAAGAAGCCGACAAAAACCTATGATGTACCTCTCTCACTCATAAATAACCAGGACGCGCGAGAAGGCTGGTTTTACTCAAACCTTCACTGCGGGTGATGGTCCGCGTCTGCGGGACCTAAAATAATGGAGCATAGCCATGCGCTTCCTCCTTAAAGTGGCGTACGTGGTAAATTACGCCGTCCTGTTTGGCCTGCAAAGACTTTGCGCCATTAGTTTATCTGGCCAAAGTTTGCCACCCGCAGGCACCTCACAGCTGCTGGAGCTCGTCTTTTACCGCCATCCTATTACGCTTAGATCTGCGGGCTGAGAGAGATAAGTGATTGCTCTCCCTCCCCATGTGCCGTTCCCTTGACGGAAAACCGTATCTGCGAGCAAAGCGACGATGATACCCAACACTTTCGCTTTGTACTATCGAATTGACTAACTCTAGAAAGGTGAGGCTGCCCTGATTGCGTTGGCTAATTCACAGGGCGGGTTGTGCCACTCTGTCCAATATGCTTACGTATGGTTAGCTGAGTCTCGGCGCAGTTTCTATATCTTCTTTTATCTTAGAAGAGCATTACTAAAGATAAGCTTAATGACACTCCTACAATTTGGTTAAGTGCAACGCCAAGTACACTCAGATTTGCGCGTTTAGCACCAAAAGACTCCCTTTTTGCCATAAGTTTAATAGCGATAAATGCAAGATTATTTGAACATCTCAGCGATGAACCTTCGACACGATTTATACTCGTAAACCTGACATCAAGAACAAGGAGCATCGCTACTTCTCCAGAGCAGCGGTATCTATCCTGCTTTACAAATCGCAGGCTCACAACTTCGGGATGGCTCTGACAAGTATTTTACGGAAGCCCTATACTGACGGCAGTGACATGCATATCACATAATCGATAACGACCAGATCACCGATCACGCGGAGTCACAGCTTAACAGGGATGTCGCGTTTCTTAGTGTGTTCTAACGCATGTGCTACAGAGAGTGCTCAAAAGAGTTATTTGATTTTGTCCCTTCCTCCACTTTTCATTACAAAACCGTTTGTGCTGGTCGACGATGTCATATTCAGACTATCTGTCAGATATCATCTTGCAACAAAAGGTTAGGTTTTCTATGCCAAACAATTGAGTTGGGGAACAAAACACCAGTTCATGTGTTTCCCTCATCGTATGATATGGGATCCTTCAAACGTAGTGTAAAAAAGGATTTGGCCTGACATTAATAATATTTCAACTATGACAAAGGCATAGTAGTAGTGCATAAATATAGTATAAAATATGATTTTGTAAATTTATTAAGTATTAAAGTAACCGTTAAGATACCATTACTTTAAAAACTCTAAATATTTTATTTCTTTATGTCTCTTACATCAATGATTTTCATTATACGAATTTCTTTAACGTCCTTTACATTAATAGTCGCCATTGTACTTATTTATTTTATGTCCCTTACATCAATGCTCTTCATTGTTCATCTAAAATTTTGTTAACGTATGTCACCCTTATGCAATGTTATTTACTGTAAAGGACATGCTATCTTTTAAACTATAGGTTTTATTGGTTTATTGTTATTTTAGCTGTAAAGAATACAAAAATCTAAGAAACTTTGTCCTAGACACTTTTTAAGTACAACCCATAGTTCAAAAATTACAATCAAATTTGTGAGAAGGAAATTATTTTGGCTCTCCTGAAAACCTTGATTTTGTCCTTTACATTAATTCATATTTCCGGTATCGATATGAGGTAGTATCATAAGGAGACGGTTTTTTTGTTCGGCGAATAGGCCCAGTCACAAATTGTGGGAGTTTAGGAATGAAATGCATATAGTTTATTCCTTAAAATCTCTAAATAGACAGTCTGCATATATCAAAACTACCTCAAGAGGGAATACTCTGAAATAGGACAATCAAAACATGACTCTAGTGACAACCTAAAATCTCACAACAGCGATTGTCTAATGAATACACGCTAATAAGGCAACCAAGACCTCTCGAAATAACGCAGTTTTTGCTGGCTATTGCTTGTAGATCTAAAATAATAAGGTAGTTAAAGAGAAACAATACACTATATATGACATAAGAAATATTTATTACTGTTCACAATTATAATTAACACAGTCATCTCTTAAAGCAGTATTTCATCTTAAATAGACGCAGGTGGTTCAAGCTCACCTAAAAGCAGAGCCCAAGATAAAAACCACACTTTACACATCACAATGCACAGCAGCTAACAGTGACTGTGCCTGTGCTCAATAAGCAATAACAACAGTATCCAGCAAGAGCAGCTTTAGTGTGTATGTATGCACTCTATCTAAAGATGCCATTTTTATGAAATATAAAAGTACAAAGAAATCATGCATGTAATTAATAAAATCTGAAACAATAACAACGTTGTCATGACAGTGTCAAACTGATTCAAACTGTAGTACAGAGTATCTGCTATTGGCTGTTATTTACGTTTCGTTGTACGATTATTTCTAAAGTACGTTACTTGATAATTTGTATTAACCATTAAAATAAACCAATTTTTAGGTGTAATCCTTTTTTATTATTATTTCATTATTGCCTCTTCGTTTAAGTATAATTTGTGTTCGGTTAACTATATTAAGATAATAACTATTTTTGTGAGTAATATGAATAATAAACATTACTGTTTAGGGTGGTGCGAAAAAAACCGTCTCCTTTGTGTCAAGTTTTTTTTTAATCCTAGAGATACTGTCTAAATAGTAGTTCTTTAGTCAACGCAATGAGATAGGATGATGATGATTATTTGTATGGGATTCTGTCACCGAGTGTTCTGACGACTACGTGTGTTTGGAATTTATTAAAGTTTTTCGGTGTGTATAAAGTGTTTTGTGGCTATTAGTGTTTCCTGTAGTACCAGTCGAAGGTTCGTTAACATTGTTTCGCTTTTATTTGCATGATAATTATTAATAATGGAAGTTAAAAAACCCCCAGATCCGCCTGACATTTCTAGACCTACTACTCCTATATTTTTTTCTCCATCCTCATCTCCTCAAGCGGTAACTCCTACTAGTTCTTTCTCCCAATTTGCCGAAGTCGCTTGCAATGTAGACTAAGCTTTATCGTCTCTTGGTTCTCGTAAGCGTCCAGTGCGGGGTGCTGAACATGGCTCAGATCTTCCTCCCATGAAACTACCCAAAAGCCAGGTCGCCCGAGACCGATATATTGCTTCGGATCAGTCCCCTTTTTTAGTTCATGTTTCAAAATTGGAATCTCAATCAAACTCTGGTTCTACTCTTCATCCGGTTTCTTTTGGCATTTTCCTACAAAAATATAAAATCAATAATATTGCCCGCGGTGGGATAAAACGCATTGGTAGAAACCGAGTTGCGGTTGAATTTCTTCAGCATCAGGATGCCAATGCATTTTTGTCCCACAGCGCATTACCTAAATTTCAGTACTCAGCATTTATCCCGGTCTTTAATGTGACGCGTATGGGCGTAGTTAGTGGCATCCCTAAGGATATGACAGATGAGGAAATTAAATCTTTGATTGAGGTTCCTCCTGGATGTGGTCCTGTTATTAAGGTACGGCGTATAAACCGTAAAAGTTTTAGCGATAACGGTTTTGAGTGGAAACCACGGAGACATGTGTCCTGACTTTTGATGGTCAGACTCTGCCTGCAAGGGTGTATTGTTGTTACACATCGCTCCCAGTTACAAGATATATTTATCCAACAATACAATGCCGGAATTGCTGCCGCTTTGGACATGTAGAGTCTGCCTGTCGGTCAAAGCCTCGATGCTTGAAGTGTGGACAAGATCATTCAAATCAATCATGCAATGTTAGTGAGGCTGAGGCTTGCTGCATATTATGTTCTGGAGATCACTATGCAAATAGCAAGAGTTGTCCAGAATTTAATAGACAGAAAGCCATTAAATCCACCATGGCTGAGAAGGCCATTTCATATTCGGAAGCCAGCAAGGCTACTCCTTTAATTTCAAGGCAATATGCTAATGTACTAAAGTCCTCTCCTGTTAACTCTCAGTCTTATCGTAAAACTATTCATCTTTCCCCCAAGTCCCATGCCCCCCTTTCCCCTTCATATAACAAAGAAGCTCATCTCAGTATCATTAGCTCTCCGTCTTCTTCACAGCCCAATGGCTGTTGCCTCTCTCATGGTAATATCAATCCCAATTCTAACATTCTCCTCATTAATACTCATATTGAATTTTTAAAATCTCTTGACATTTCTAATTCCTCTACATCACTGTCCAACGTTGCTGAATCACTTATTAAACTATTAAAAAATTTCCAAAATGGGTCCTCCTCTGGTATTTCTTCAGTGGAACGTGAGAAGTGTGTTTCATAAGAAGCATGAACTCACGTTCCTCTTAAATAAATTTAAACCTATTATTTGTTCCCTCTATGAGACTTGGCTTACTCCAAGTCTTAACTTTCATATTCCCTCATTTAACATTCTCCGATGTGACAGGCCTGATGGCTATGGTGGATCGGCTCTCACTATTTCCAACAGAATTCCATTAACTCATGTTCATATTCCTAATCACTTTATTCAGGACATTAGCTTGGTTGCTGCCAAAATTTCCGATATCACGGTCATATCTATTTATATTGCTCACCCTCATCTTAATTTCATCCCTTTTTTAAAACAATCTTTTCTTAACATAACTGGCCCTATCTTAATAATGGGTGATTTTAATTGTCACCATTATAGATGGGGCTCTGAACGTTGTGATGCCTTTGGGGAAGCTTTGGTGGAGATCCTTGATGAGCTAAATCTTTGTATTCTGAACAACGGCTGCTCTACGCGTAGAATCTTACCAGGGCAAAATAGTAGCTGTGTAGACCTGACTATTTGTTCCCCTAATGTGGCAGTTGCTGCATTCTGGGAATGTACTGACCTCACGCATGGCAGTGACCATTATCCAATAATTACAACCATCTCCAACCGTTTTTTTTATGAAAAATCTTCCCCTCCTCTCTTGAAATACAATTTAACTAACCCTGACTGGCCTAAATATAAAAATCTGGTAGAAATTTATGTCAGTAATCTTCCAGATATAAATTTTCCGGCTTCTCGTGATGGTCATTGTCATGCTGAGAAATGCATCCTTGATTTCAGTTCTGCAGTCTCTAATTGTGCTGACCAATCATTTGCTATTAAAAACTGTGCAAGAAACAAAATTCCATCTCCTCCTTGGTGGGATAGATTACATGACAGAGATATGTCCAGTCAAAATCTTCTGCACTACAAGCATGTATCTGCCAAGTGCAGAAGACTGCTAAGGCAAAAGAAACGAGCTGGATGGGCAAAATTTTGCTCATCCTTGTCGCCTGTTACTCCTCCAAGTATAGTTTGGCAAAATATAAACCGCTATAGGTCTGGCTGTTCTCCTAGAGTTTCTTCCCCCATGAGCAGAGACATTGCCGAGGTTTTCTTTAACAAAATTGCTCCCCCATATGTACCTGTTGAAAGTGAATCGTTGTTCATGGCTGGGAATCTGTCCGGCACGGCAGATGATGTTTTGGTCTCCCCATTTTCATCTGTTGAGCTGGACATGGTTCTTGGCCATGTGCGAGATTCTACTCCAGGCATAGATAGATTTCCTTACTCTTTTTTGGTGCATCTTGGTGACATGGCTAAATCATACTTATTAAATATATTTAATTATTGTTTTGGCAATGGGTGGGTTCCAGACCCTTGGAAAACGCAAATTATCATTCCAATTTTAAAACCAGGCAAAAACGCCAGTGATCCAAATGGCTTTAGACCAATTGCCTTGTCATCCATCTTTTCTAAAACCCTCGAACATCTTATTGAAAATCGTTTAGAGTGGCTCCTTGAATCTCAAAATTTATTGCCAAATTCTCAGTTTGGTTTTCGGAAGGGATTCAGCACTATGGACAGCATAGGCATTTTGTTAACTGACATTCGAATTGCTTTAACGAAAAATGAATCTATAAATCTATAAATGAAAAACCATAGCAGCGTTTTTAGACATCTCCTCAGCATATGACAGTGTCTTGCTTCCTATCCTCAGGCAGAAATTGGAACAAATGAGGATTCCGTTAAAGTTAATTCGATGCATTTACAATCTGCTTATGTCTCGCTCCCTGGTTTTGAGAGTTCCGGGCGAGGAGTTTGAGGCAAGAAAGACCTGGAAGGGGCTGCCTCAGGGTTCTGTTCTCAGCCCTTTGTTATACAATATTTATACAGCAGATATAGGTTCTTGCATTAATTTCAATTGCTCTATCTTACAGTATGCTGACGATTTAGCGCTTTACGTGTCTGACGCTTCTGTCGCTGATGCTTCTTCTTCTCTCAGCCTTTCCCTGAACTCTCTAAACCGGTGGCTTTTAGTCCATGGTCTGAATCTCTCTCCGGAAAAGAGCTCTGTGGTTATTTTCTCCCGCAGAAGAACCTTACCAAACATTGACATTTCCATCAATGGAAGTACCATTCCCATTTATCCCAATGCAAGATTTTTAGGTGTCTATCTAGACTCAAAATTGACAGGTATTGATCATTTGAACTATATTATCAGAAAAACTGAGCGGGTGATCCCAATTCTAAAAGTCCTCGCTGGAGTCTGGTGGGGAGCTCACCCATTCACTTTAAAGTTGTTGTATAACGCTCTTGTGCGTAGCATCATGGACTATGGCTCTTTTCTTATAGGTCCATGTAACAAAGAAGCTCTTTCTAAATTAGACAAATGCCAGGCGAAGTGTCTTCGCATCGTTTCTGGCTGTATGAAAAGTTCTCCTATTAATGCTCTTCAAGTTGAGTGTGCTGAACCCCCTTTGGCCTTAAGACGGCAATATTTGGCATCCCGTTTTCTTATTCGCTTGTATCTTAGACATTCTCATCCCCTATTACCAAAATTATTCACTTTACAATCTCTCACTCATTCATCAAATTTTTGGAGCCACAAAATCCCTCCCCTCGTCTGCAACTTTTTGTCTATTCTCCGTAATCTAGAGTCGCCCATCTCTAGACTTAACAGTCTTTCTCTTTTTGAGTTCAAGTTTGAAGTCATTTGCTTCAAACCTAATATTGTATTCCATACTGGCATTTCCAAAGACGACCCGTCGGCTGGCTCTGCTTGTCTCACTCGTGGGACAGCACTGGAATGATTTTCACATATTTTTCACGGATGCCTCTAAATTTACTAACAACAGCTACACTGGTGCAGCTGTTTATTATCAAAATTCTAACATAATTCTTTTATTTAAATGCCCAAAAGAGTCTTCAGTGTTTACTGTCGAATGTGTGGCGGTGCTTGAGGCCTGCCTTTATATACTGACTCATAACATCAATAAAGCGGTTATCTTCACCGACTCTTTAAGCTGCCTTCAATCCCTTCATCAAAACCCGTTTAAAAGCAGTCTACGCAGCTCTTTGTTATTAAAAATTAAACATACGCTACTTTCATGTCATAATCAACAGAAAATTGTTCAACTTGTCTGGATTCCTAGCCATAGTGGTATTCCAGGCAATGATAAAGCAGATGTTTTAGCTAAGTTTGCTGTGTCCTCCTTGTCATCTGACTGCAGATATTTGGTTCATCAGGGGTATGACCTGCTAAACCTTCCCCAACAAATTCTCCAAGATTCATGGCAGAATTTGTGGACTCACTCAAGTAAGCAAAAGGGTAAACATTATCATGCCATACAACCAAATGTTAGTACAAAACCTTGGTTTACCAAATATAAAAAAGTATGTAAGCGTTCCATTTCCATTGTATCGAGGCTTCGGTTAGGACACTGTTGCTCCCCGGTCTTTTTATGCAAAATTCGTGTTAGGGATTCTTCTCTTTGTGAGTGTGGGTTAGATGAGGGCTCATTGGACCACATTTTCTTTAATTGTACTCTTAATGACAGGACTCCTCCTCTGTATGACTTTCTTCCAGAACTTAATATTCCCACTCCCATTAACTTTTCTTCCCTTCTAACGTACTTTTCTTCCGACCTGGCTATCACCCTTATCCACTTTATCCAGCGTAACTCCATCAAACTATAGTCCTTCTCCTACTAATTATGTGTTCATACCCCCTTTTTTTTTACCTTCTTATTCTTTGTCAACTTAAAAACAATTTGTTTTTCTCGTTGCAGTTTTTAATCCGATCGAATTCGACCATTAAGTTCCTGTTTCAGCCACAAAACCAATCTAAGTTAGTGTTTTGGTTTTTATCATTTCACATTAAGTCTTTAGTGTCATTAAGCACTTCGGACTCTGGCAGAATTGTCGACATCGGCATAGTTTGCCATATAAAAGAAAGAAGAAGAAGAGATAGGATGATCCTGTTTCCTTAAAATGTCTCCTTTCCCGTATCTTTAGTCCTAATATTGCTTTATGTTTATGTAAATATATAGCGTTTAATAAAATTAAATTGTAGATAGTTATGTAAGTTTGTGTTTTTTCTTTTAGCTTAATAATTTTGTATTTAGTTATCTTATTTATTTATTTTCGTGTATATAATTATGTTATTATGTTTAAAATAATCATCCTGACCAATTGTTTGTGATTTGTTTTGGTTTTCCATTTATTTGGTTAATAGCATGGATCATGACACTTCTTGATTAATGACATTACGAGCCCCTCGACAAGACACTGGCAAAATATGTGACGTTTCACATGAGGCCATTCACGAAGAAGTCAAGTCAAGAGATAGGATGATGACACTCTACCCCTTACTTACTCGTAAACGCTTCTTAAATTTTAGTCAATTGATAATCATAAATTCTTGCGATGTTACTAAGAAAAATCTCGCTAAACAGTGATTAAATTTAAGAGGCGTTTATGAGTAAGGGGGTCTATCTTTACCACAAAGCGACAATATTAGTTATTATTACAATAGCTTAAATCATACTTGATTTACCTAAACATCATATCGTCCTTTACCCATAATTCAAGGAAAGGAAGCGTCTAATTGATACCCTTTATTAAAATATAAGCCTTCTCAATCCTTTATCGTTATTATACTCCGCGATACATTTATATGGATGAGAAATGTAACAAATTTAAGTAACAATGAAATTCTATGGCAACGACCGTCGTTTTCTACGTGAGTAACACTTATATACGTTTTGGATTATGGCTGGGTCAGTCTTTGTCTGTAAAATCTTTAACTTTCTATAAAATTTAGAAAAAAAAATGATTTTGTATAAAATTTTATTTAACATAACCACTCAAGCGGTTCTGTCATTTGTCAGTTATTGTCGCTTGGGCCGCGGTACTTTAGGTTTTTTTTTTCTTGAAATGTCGATACAAAAGGTTTTCTACACCCATGTTGTTGGCAGAATCATTGATAAACGATGGAGCCAAAACTCAAGAACAGCGTTTTTCTAGGTTTAAGAACAGCGTTTTTCTAGGCTATTAAAATAATGAAATCTCTAGCACTATGATCGTAGTAGGGTGAAAATGAAGTCGTTGTAATTGTTGTAAAATAATCTAACATATTATTGTGTACTGATTTATTTAATTTCATCCGGGTATATTGCTTATTTTTTTATTTTTATTTTCTGATTGAAAAGTGGATAGAAATAATTTAAACGATTGTTTTAATACTATTTATTTTTTATACTACTTAAATTCACTATATTTAAAAAAAAACTCAAAATGAAATACAAAATATGCCTTATTTTGTATTTTTTAGGAATAAATTAAATAAAAAAGCGATAAGCACAATAAAAATATTTAGCTTTACAAGAACCTTAGTAATCCACTATTAATACTAGGCCGAGGTCCAGAGGTCGTAAAAGATAATTAAAAATACATGATAATATTTACGAGAAAGAGTGGTAATGGTAAACATAATAATAATATTTACAGATTATTTATTATGTTTCGGAGAAATACATTACAATGTAAAATGAAAACGTACCTGCAAATTATAAAATTTACAATCTTATAATGTTTTGTTCTAAGTGTTGAATTTGTAATTCTTTTTTATTGGGCAACATAATAAAGAAAATATAAAATACTTTTACGAATTTAATCTATCCAAGTCTTATTCATCCCTACTGACTCCAACATTATAATAATATTCATAAATCTCTAAAACTCGCTATCAATGTCAGAACCTTTTTCAATGTCGTGCAATTTTTTTAAATTAAATAACATGTCTAATAGTCATATTAAGACACAGATAACATATTGCAATCACAACAATTTGCTTTAATTACCAACTGTTTATCATGTAAAACATTGAAAAAGTTGCACAAGCTTGCGCCCGGTTTGACGCGCAAATAACTATTTTGTCACTTATAAGCGTTATCAATCATAATACAAATGCACTAAAACGTTTAATACCCATATTTCCAAATTTCCATTTCCTTACTTTAAATAATAGAGATTTTTTTAATTTATTTACGCGGGGACCTTAGATTTCAAAATTGTTGCTAAATATTTATAATAATAATATGTCGTAATCGTAAACATAAGGACTAAGGAGGTGAAATGTCTATTTGTGTAAGAAGTTTAACATGCATTATGCCAAACTTGTTCCAAAAAAAAAAAAAAAGAACTTCGCTTATTAAGTGAACCTGTCGGCCTTTTAGGACAAATCTTTTCCTTCGCTTATTAAGCGAATTGGCCACCGACCTAATATGAGCTGATGAATGGCTTTAAAAATAAAAAAAATTAAAACAAAAGATACAATAAACTAAATGCCAACAAATTACTCAGACAAAAATATTTTGTTTATAAAACAAATGAATATCGCATTGGGATTACATAGTCATGTCTTGTGATGTGTCTGATCTATACTTACCATGTTTGAAAGGTAAACCGTGAAGCAAGTATGGTGTGAATAGGCTACCGTTAACCGTTTTTGCCACTCTCTGAGAGGCTTCCGCCCGGACATGAGTTGCCATGGGCTAGCTGGAAGGCCTTAAGCAGATTACGATCCCAGGTAGGACGAAACAAGGAGAACATGCTCCGGTGGGGCCTCATGGACAATGGCAGACAGAGTTGCCTGTGCGGCGCTCCACAAACTATGGCCCACCTCTCATCATGTCCTGGATGCCCTTACACCTGCACTCAGGAAGAGCTAATGATGGCCAGGGATAACGCAGTCAGTGTCGCAGAGTTTTGGGCTACATCAAGTTAGTCCACAGTATCGTTTTGCCATCGATACGCTAAGAAGAATAGATCAAGTCACTTATGGAAGCTCATCCCAGCAAGTTAGCAAATTAATTTGTTTGTGAGTCGAACAGGGATTGATTATTCGTGGGCTTCATAACTCGTGACCTCATAAACGATTGTCAGTTTTGTTTATCTAAATCACTTCGGATTAAATTGTAAATAATATGTATATTTAGTTCGTGTACGTGATAATTTGCTTAATGCTATTGTAATAACATGATTCTGATTCGAAGAAGCCATTAGCATTTTCCTCGTCATGATTGTACTGATTGCTAAAAGGGTAAACTTAATCTTGAGGATAGACAAGTACAAACTTAAAATAAATATTATATTTAGAATCGAGAGCATCATAAAAAAATTAAAACTTATTAATAAATTTTATTTTGGTAACAAATATATTTTAAAAATCGACTCCAATATTATAATTAGCATTACAATTTTGGAGTATGAGATAATGAGAAAAAATTACCGATTATGAAAAATAATATTCTAATGTAGTTTGGAAGTAAGTATTTATCCACTGATCTACATCTAACACAGAGCAAATTGTATCAGTACAGACATTGTATTAGCGTTTCATTAAAAAAAAAACATCTACTTACATAATACAAAACTAAATATTTTCCTTTTAGGATATAACTGTTTTAAAAACTAAGCAGCTAAAGTTTTGGCTGCATTTAAAAATATGTTATTTTTTCGTAGAAATAACAACGTCACATACATTCTGGGCACGTAAGAGGTCTTTGACTAGAATACAAAAATAGGCTTGAAGATAAAACGTTCTAGAAAAATATGCTTCAACATTAAAATCTACTTATAATTTAAGTAAATAATCATCATCATCATAACAGCCCATTAATGACCCACTGCAGGACCTCCTCCAGTGACGGAGGGATACATACTTAGCCTACTCATACCACGCTGGCCAAACGGATTGGTATAGGGTTTAATTTCAAATTTTCCTTCTTTTTATTACGAAAAATTAATATTCACGGATAGTCCCTTAGTCGTTTTTTACGACACCCTTGGGATGAGATGGGGCGGTGACATATTGTATTCTTACTCCGTCACCACACGGAGATAATAATAGTATGTTATTCCTTCCACATGCATGTTGTGCCATCTTATTCTTAACTAAGCAGAGCTTGTACTACAGGTTTCTACAGAACGGAAAAACTTTCTTTAATATTTAAAACTAATAATATTTTACGAGGGGCTATTTCTATGTATTATCGCACTGCTTGCCATGAGCAGTAAGATTATCCTCACATACTGGAGTCTAAACAGTCTTGAACAGCACTGCTCCAGAGGAATTTCCCTCTGCGGACAATTCCCCGGGGTCTACTAAATGTGGTCCTTCAAGAGAGGGGTGAATAGGTTTTTGAAGAAGTCACAACGTGCGTTTGATTCCTTTAGAGTTACAGCCGTCCATAGTCTATGGTAACGATTTACCATCAGGTGGGCCGTATGCCTGTTTGCCGTGGTATAAACGTGGTAAAAAAAAAGCCCGAACAAAGCAAAAGATCATGTCAATTGACACAGAGTCTAGCATTGAGTGAGAGTCGAGCCCGAGACTTTACGCCGCTATCGGGTTTTATAACTACTACGCCCCAAGCTTACCTCAAGACTAACTTTAGCTATTCGGAATTAAACCTCATTGATTAATAAATCCTTTTATGCCATTTCAGATGTCCAGATTGGGGGATAATGCAAGGCAGATCTTCACCCCCTAGGGACAAAAGAACAGTCGTGGTGCGAGGAAGAAGAGAACTAAGAAGGGCAAGAATAGAACAAATATTAAAAAGAAAGCGAGCAAGTAGTTTTTAATTTAAAATGTTGTTTAGGTTTCATTATGCATTAAATTATATAAAAAAACAGTTGTTTAATTTATTACTTAAAAAAAAACAATCGAATTGAGAATCTCCTCCTTTTTTTAAAGTTGTTTAAAAAGTTATAGTATTATTTTAATTCTCCGTGTGGTAACGGAGTAAGAATACAGTGTGTCACCACTCCATCTCAATCAACACCCCATCTCATCCCATGGCTATCGTAAAAACCGACTAAGGAGTCCCTTATGTAAAGATAATATTCACGGTTAGTCAACCATGAATGTTATCTTTACGTAATAAAAAGAAGGAAAAATTTAAATTAAACCCTATACCAATCCGTTTGGCCAGCGTGGTATTAGTAGGCCAAGTACCCCTTCGTCACGGGAGGAGGCCCGTCCCTGCAGTGGGACATTAGTGGGCTGTTGTGATGGTTATTTTAATTGATGTAGGTATAAGTAGCAGAGCAGGATTGTAGGTGTCCGAAGTACATGGCACTTAATAGACTTTAGCTACTATTATGGAAATAGGGCGTGAATTTATGTTTGTACGAAATTTTACTCAGTCAAAAAAACGTTACAAGCATTGACTTCTTTACGTTTACGACTCCCATTGAATGAAAATGGTGGTGGCGACACTATGTACTAAGACTCGAAAATTATTAAAGAAGTTCTACTTAATTCAAATTAATCCTTAAAATAAATTAATTAAATTAGTATAACAAATAAAACGGCACATCAACTCATTCAGTTTCTCGTCAAAATATTTCCAGTTCATTTAATGATGCCTCAAAGTCCGAAATTGCAAGGCTAATTTCATAGAGCTCAGCTTTTTGTGGAAACATGCAAACTCATGCTACAAGGATATGGGCACAGTACAACCAGTAGTTTATCTCGGCCGAATATTTATTATAAATGCCTACGGCTGCGCGGAACGTAAATATGCGATAGGGCTGCCCACCTCCAGCTTTTTAATTACATTTACCTACTTTCCCGCTCGTTACTGCGGCACAGTCGCGACTGTTCATTCCGCAAAGCCACCTCTATCGTGAGCGTGTAGGTATAACTCGCGTTTCGTCCGATTTTATGAACTTGAAATACTGTATATATTTGCACTATGATATGGGGTCCAGAGACTGTATTATGAAGAGTATCCGAGTTTATCCTTAGCATTATTTATTTAAAATAATCCCTTACTCTGCTCACTCAGGCAGGGCTTTAAAATATCATTTTGTGTCGCCTCTAAGTGTATTTTAAGTAGACCTTCATATGATTATGTTGGGAAAGGTAGCTTGCATTTTTTGGGTTTGTTTTTGCTTACTAAATTTTGGCGTAGGTAAAATTGAGCATTTGACCGCTGCGTGGCACTGATTTCTTCAGGTGAGTTTTACATAATGTGATCATAAGTTTTGTTTTTTTTTTTCATGGACTCTACAAAATGACCGTTTCGAGCCTGGTAGACAGATTGTATAGGGCCGGTGAGCAACGAATGAAAGTCATAACGTGGGAATTGGCTTATGCATGCACTAAAACACTGTATAACAATTTGATTGTTTGGCAAAGGAATAAACAGAACCTTGTTTTTGACCCTAGGTGTCTGTAGAAATCTTTCTTGTCTTTAGAAGTTCCCGTGACATATTGCTCAAATCTTAGTACGAGGGGTGCCTTAAAAACATTTGGTCTACAAGTAATAAAATATGCAAATATTCAGCACTGTCGTTACCACAAAAGCATACAGATCTAATACAAAACAATGATATAATATTGTGTGAGTGAGCAGTGAGGGTAGTCGGTGCAGCGATATTACACACCCCGGTTATGTTTTTGAGCTTTGTGATTCTCTCATGTCATAGAGTAGTTTGCAATAGGTATACATATCTAATACGGTAAAGTACATCGAAGTCAAGTAGCATCGCAGTGTAGATCTTTCGCCGTAACGTGCATTGCAATTTTGTAGCATCGTATTAGCATTTATCGATATTTTGAGCGTAGACATTCCGTATTACATTCTCCGTAACTCAAAAGTTGTAATCGTTCAAAAAGAACTCCTGTGAAAATAGTACAGCATCCTAAACGCCTAATAATTATTTTCCTGCAAAAAGACTTGTAGCAAAAATAAACTATAATACCGCAAAAGTTACTCAAATTAAAAAAAACAATGACGACCTTTGTGGCTTAATGGTTATTTAACATGACTGCTACGCAGAGGTTTCGGGTTCAATTCCCGCTCAATACAAATCTTTGTGTGCATGAACATGATTGTTTGCATTGGTCTGTGTGTTTTCTATGTATAATATGTATATATTTACAAAAAAAAAGTATTTAAGTATGTTTATCCGTTGTCTAGTACCCATAGTACAAGCTCTGCTTAGTTTGGGACTAGATGGCGTTGTGTGAAAGTGTGAGGAATATTTTTTTATATTGTTTTATTTAACATGTATTTTTTTTTAAACACGTAAAATCAATTATGAAACCTCTATCACACATTACTCTGAGCCACCTTGTACGGACTGCATTCAGTCCGCCACACACAATATCCAGGCTAACTCTTGTAGGACATAAGCTATTGCAATATTTTGTTTCAAATTCAATATAGCATATTCAGAATATATTAAATTTTAGATCTTATTGATGAAATATGCATTTGCATGTTAAGTTTCATAATATGACCAGTCTGTAGATGTTGTAAGTAGTGTCAATTTGCCTAGAAGAGTGGGCTTGAGATACTACAGCTAGAACTAATGTACAAGGGAAACCGTTATGTATATGAAAACGATTTATTAAGGATACAGTAATTTCACCATGATGTAAAACGTAAGTGCCAAAACTGAAGGAAACGTTTCCTTTAAATACGTTTGTGTAAGTAAGTATTTCCAAAAAAAAGGTGGACGTTTTTCATTTTATGCTTTGAATGGTTTAGATCTAAGTAGATGACGCTATTTACAAATGTGTTAGGATAAATGTGTTTTTTTATTTTTTGCTTTAAATATTATTCCAACACTCCGTGTGGTGACGGAGTAAGAAAACAGTATGTCACCACCCCATCTCATCCCATGGGTGTCGTAAAAACCGACTAAAGGACTTTCTGTGAATATTATCTTTACGAAGTAAAAAGAAGGAAAACTTGAAATTTAACTTTATACCAATTCAATTGGCCAGCGTGGTATTAGGAGGCCAAGTATCCTTCCGTCACGGGAGGAGGCCCGGTTCTGCAGTGGGACATTAATGGGCTGCTATGATTATTCCAAAATTTGATTTATAACAAACCATTTTAATATTAGTACTGACAACTTTCTAAATACAATTAACGTGCCACTTGAGATAAACGCTTGTACACATAGAGTAAACAATCTTTAACTTCTTCGTAGATGGCCAGTGGTTACAAAGAACTGTTATTAGAAAAGTTTGTGACCTAGTTTTTACTTTGGTTAGCTTTTACTATCTCAGTATTTAAGTATTAATTGAGAGTCACCGCAACTAGAGCATAGGACAAATATATACAGTATTTCGACTTCATAGAAACGAACGAAACGCGAGTTATACCTACACGCTCACGATAGAGGTGGCTTTGCGGAGTGAACAGTCGCGACTGTGCCGCAGTAACGAGGTGGAAAGTAGGTCAATGTAATTAAAAACCTGGAGCTGGGCAGCCCTATCGCATGTTTACGTACCGCGCAGCCGTAGACATATATAATAAATATTCGGCCGAGATAGACTACTGGTTGTACTGTGACTAGAGCTAAGAAAAGGCTTGTTGGCTCGAAGAGATTGTTTTACCGCAGAGACACAATAATTGGAGAATGCAAATTCTAGCGGGAACTGGAAATTTGTCGTGCAGATGAATAGTGCTTTGGTTTTGAGAGAAATTACAACTTGAGTTAAGTTTGTTGTTATTTATTAAAATTAGTTTATACTTATTATGTCACCGATTTGTGTAAAAAAAACAAAACTGGACGCAAAATAATGTATGAGATACCTATGTGGTATATGACGTGTAAGTTTTTTTTAATGAAATATTATATCTTAAAAATAAAGGAGTGGATTACATTTAATTACACAAGCAGAAATATTGTAAACAATATTTTATTTTTTAATTCCCTAATTGTCGGTTATATTGTACGATGAAAAACCCACAAAGCCTTGAAAGGATAAATATTTGTCATGTCATGTTTGCACTTTTAAATGTGTACAATTTATTCCTAGCAAGCTAACTCTAGGATTAGGTAAACAGCTGATGTTATAACAAGATTTATGCCATTTGTGGAAAAAAAACACCAATAAGTCTAAAGTTACCAATTTTATTTATTTTAAACGAAACGAAGGAAGAAATTCCAACGAATTTACAAACCAAACAAAAGCAAATATAGATGCATCCCATCAATCAACCAACAGAAATATCAATTCATAAAACCAACAAGAACAAATAAAAATAAAACATTCAAAGAAATATCAAGAAAATCTGTCTGCAATTCTAACCGTAACGCCAGATCCTAAAGACAATTATATTGATGTCTCCACAACGAAAAATTCAAGTAACAAGGTTCAATTTTTTATATTTCAAGGGGTTGCACCATGGTGAATGTAAGTGCGCTGCCACTGCCAAACTTGTGATAAAACTGGGGAACAGAACAGAGAAAGCTTTAAAGTCGAATGAATTTATAAATTTTATTTACCTACATGCAAAAATGTTGCTTTAGTTTTTTTTACTAAAGTAGTTTGTAATCACTTTAATAGTAGTAAATTACATAAATATCATTTTTTACCTATAAAGCATAGGTATAACTAGAAAAATCCGAAAAGAAGAAAGACAATGGAAAAAATTGGTACTCGAGGTGGGACTCGAACCCGCGTCTCTGGACTATACGCGTCCAGCGCCATGATCAACTAGCCCACCCGAGTATCTGTCTCGACTTCCAAATTTAACCATTGCTTTATACGGCGCCGGGCCGCAACTTACAACTCAACTGTACAACGCCATCTAGGCGCGACAACATTTAATAGTAGTATTTATTATCACAAGAATAACAGTCACATAGAGTCCCCTTCAAGGGACGGCTTACTTTAGTAATATTGGAAAAGTTCATCCATATTAAAGCACTTAGGTACTACTTAGAACCGCTGAATGTGGCAATATTTCTGGACAGCTGTGGAATTCGATTGGGTGATTAAATGATGATGAATGCACTTACTAATTTCTGTAGCTATTGTACTGAAAATAACATTCTTCAAACATTTATTTATTCCATTCACAATAGAACCTAAATCTATAAGTATCATTGAATCTCATTTTACAAGGAAATTTAGAAATGCAAATTTCATACAACAAAGAAACAGGAAAACTGAAATGAACCGTTAATAAACTTATAAACGATTTCTTTTCTTTATCCATTCCACGCTTTTCACAAACCTTTTCGTCACCCAATATTCTTATAAGGTCGTGTACCTCAGTAAGCCATTTTGAACTTTAATGTCTAATACATACAGTTCTTACAAAAATCAATCGTAGCTCCTGCTTTTGTTCTAAGAATGGGACGCGGCGCCCTGAGAGTAGAAAATCTAAATTAAGATGACCTCCCTCGTCGCCGTCTTGTCTACTGGTGTAGATTTTTTAAGGGGAAGCCAATATTATATCTAAGGTCTTTTTAAACTGGTCGACACACTTTTATACGTTTCGCCGGTACTTAAGCAAATACTAGCAGTTAACTTTTATGGAACTATTACATACATTCAGTTCTAATAAAGTTATGTTTGCAGTTCTTAGGTTTCGAAGTTCAGGAATCTGCTTTGACTTCCAAAATAGTTGAAGCGTTATTGAAGTATTTGATATTTTATGTTTAGTTAAAATATTGGATGGTTCTTTGTTTTTTTTTACGTAGAAAGCTAGATAAAGGTTTCTAATACTTTTATCAGATTATTCTAAAGCAATAATAATTGTCTAGTTTGTGTATTGTAGTTTGCATCCCGAAGAACTATTGCGTACGAACATGGTTTTAGTGTTCTTCTAAAGGATGTTATTTGCGCTTGTTACTTAGCATTTAAAGGTCGCATTGGTGACGGAATAACCCCCAGCTTTCGAATGACTGATCAAGTAAAAATCAACTAATCAAGTGTGAAAACTGTCATTTTGGTTCCTGAAAAAGATAGTTTTGATACTTGATTAGTTGATTTTTACTTGATCAGTCATTCGAAAACCTTGGGTTAAAATACAGAATGTGAGTAAAATAGCTGTTCTCGTCCCGTGGTTGTCGTTAAAGTCAAATAAGTAAGATTGACAGAGACATCTTTTGATCCAAGGCCGCCATGCCACTTTAAACAGCCCTTAGAAGTTGCTGAATATTTGAACAGATAATTGATCTCTTAAGATAAGGGAATGAGATTAAAATAGGGCGAAAGGTGAAGGTAGCTTTTTTTAAGGCAAACGAGCCACCAGGTCACCTGATGGTAAGTGATCACCGCCGCCCATGGACACCGTTGCCGACCTTTTAAAAGGGGGTACGCTTAGCGGTCAAGACATCTTGTAGTGGTGTATGTGTGCATGTACAATACATATAAGTACATGCACTATTATTAATAAAAGAGTCTTATAACCGCACTCGTGTCTATCACTTGTCTCTTCCCATAAGTCCCATCCTTACATGGCGACCGTGCCAGAGATGGATCCGCGAGTGCACTTAAAAGACTCTTTTATTAATAATAGTGCATGTACTTATATGTATTGTACATGCACACATACACCACTACAATCTGATGCAAATATTTAGAAGGCACAGGTTCAATCCCCGCCTCAAGCTTTAAATTATGTCCATTGTTTTTCGATTTATTTCGATAAAAACGTAACAAATTGGAAAATATCAACTCAATGTTATTTTTTGATTGCTACAATACCTGATTTGAATATTCGATGAAGGTTTAATATAAAAGGATACAAAATAAATTACTTTTACCTACAAGTCAAGAGCAAAAGCTGTTTTATTCACACCGAGTTTCAACCGGCCCGCTGATATTTTTAATCACTTTTCATGCCGCAATCAACAGGAAAACTTCATGAATAAATTAAAATGGCGATTTAAAAAATTATATTTATAATGCAATTTCATTTTAATAATTAATGTAAAAATGTAAATATCTGTAAGAGTATCCGGAATCAGGGTATAAAATCTTCTTAAGTATTCGCACCAATCAAAAGTTGACAAACTCGTTTTAGGAAGTTTATTGAAAATTTATTCAAGAGGTCTTACAAAAAGTTACGCATAACTTGTATTTTAGAAGTCTGTCAAACTGAATTAGAGTCGTTATGACGATCACTCGATAGCCTCTCCCTTTTATTAGCATTAGGGAAATATTAAGGCAGTTTTGGAACGTTAATAAATATAATTCGAGATATTGTATTGAGAATATTTGTTGTGTATACAATTAATATTCATTTTGATATAATATTTTTGCTAGTTTACCTACAGGAAATAGTTTTTAATTTAAGCTTATTGCTAAGGGTTCTGTACATTAAATTTATGGAAAATATTAATTTATTTCAATGCTTTCTTTTATTGACATGAGAATATTATAATACATTTTGCAAATCCATATCCCTTATTCGCATAAGGGCAACTTCTCAGAATGGCAATTTCTCATAACGGCAACTTCTCAAAAGGGCAAGTTCGCTTAAAGGCAAAAGTATAATGTAAATGAAAAGTGTTTCAAATAAAAACTTTTACTGCAACAAACTACTACAATATAATATTTAAAAAAAATGGTACAGGCATGTATGGAAAGTGACCATTGTTCTTTATTACTAGAATACAATCAGACGTTCCAAAAATTCCATAACTGTAGAGGAACCATTTATAAAATTATCGATAATTTTATTAATATTTTTGTTTGTTAATAAATTTGCCGATTTTCGTTTTTGTCACCACAGTTAAAATCCTTTTGGTATATTGTATGAACGCTTCTTTTTTTAACGCTGCAATGGCTTGTAGTAATGAAGATAAAGAACGTGTTCACATTTCTTAAAATAAGTCTTTAATCCCAAATACTTTTGTCGCGATCTGTATAAAGTATCTTTTTTCGATTGGAAAGATGGAATGGCATGTCTTATAGCAAGAACCGACGACGACGCCTCATTATGGAAATTCTTTTCATATATTTTTACAACGGATTCAAAATTATTTCGGACTTCTTTCTTACAATCATCCATGATACCGTCTACTATATTCTTTGTGATGTTTGGAATACAAGCATGAATACTTTGACGTATGATCTCCTTTTTATTATTTAATGTAATTGAAGCATTACAAATGTTCTTCTTTGAGCACCTCCACCTTGTATTACCAGAAGCATACTTGAAACAAAGGTTGTAGCGAGTATCCAACGAGCTCTCCTGCTCAGATCACAGGAGAATCCGTTTTGCAATAACAATAAACACAATAACGCCCAGCCCAAAACGTAACCCGCGTCGGACAGATATACCTGGCTACAAGCGACTTCTCGCTTCCCTTATCGCCAGTAATCTACCACGCGACACAATAACAGACCCATCACAAATAGAAAATACAGTGACAAAACTAACACAATACATCACAGAAGCATATCACAAATGCTGTAAACTAAAAGTTCCGCTTACCAAGTGTAAAAATAACCGATGGTGGAGTGCCGAACTCGAAAAACTCAGAGGAAAACTACGGAAACAATTCAACCGAGCCAAGAACTCAAGACTAATTGAGGACTGGGACCAGTACAAGGAAACCCAATACGAATTCAAAAAACAAATCAGACACGCCAGGAGGTCTGCCTGGCGAAAGTTCTGTGAATCAATCGAGTCAAACAATGAAGCTGCCCGAGTAAGGAAAATTCTTTCTAGCGATCAAGATCGCAGCCTCGGTGCGCTGAAAAAACCTGATAACACCTTCACACAAACAGATGACGAAATAAGCAAGGTCCTTCTTGAGACACACTTCCCAGACTGCAGCCTGGTAAAAGATAAGGTCTGGGCAGATGACACAAGAATGAACCCGACCAACAGCGACTGGACCGTGGCCCACGACATAGTGACAGCTGAACGCATAACGTGGGCAATCGAATCCTTCCAACCATACAAATCCGCGGGACTGGACGGCATTTTGCCAGCCCTTCTCCAGTGGGGTATAGATCCTCTAACCCCTTTGCTGGTCAAGGTCTACAGAGCCTGCATTGCACACAGATACATACCCCACGCCTGGCGTGAAGTAAAAGTTATCTTCATTCCTAAACCAGGAAAAACTGATTACACACAACCAAAGGCCTATAGACCTATAAGCCTAACGTCTTTCCTTTTAAAGACCCTAGAAAGACTCTGCGCTAGACACATCAGAGACGGACCCCTACGCACAACACCTTTACACAAACAACAACACGCATACTCCATAGGGAAATCAACAAAATCAGCTTTACATAGCGTGATTTCCAAAATCGAATGCGCTGTACATCACAAAAAATTTGCACACCTTTATAGACATCGAGGGCGCTTTTGACAAAACAATGTTTCACAGTATTGACACAGCCCTCATGAGACATGGTATAGCCCCGACATTGTGCGGGTGGATAACCAATATGCTCAAGCAGAGGGCCATTCAGGTCACGGTGAATAACACAACGAGAGCAATCGTAGCGAAAGGATGCCCACAAGGGGGCGTTCTCTCGCCTCTCCTGTGGAACCTTGTCGTGAACAGCCTTTTACACCGCTTAAACGACAAAGGTTATTTCACCGTAGGATACGCCGACGATCTAACCATCATAATAAATGGCACACACGAAAACACACTGTGCATCCTAATGCGCCAAGCCTTGAAAATAGTAGAGGACTGGTGCAAAGAGCACAAACTAACAGTCAACCCCACTAAAACAGAACTAGTCCTTTTCACCAAAAAAAGGAAGCTAGCAAACCTGCAATTACCACGATTTTACGGATCTACTCTAAGCCTAACATCAGAAACCAAGTATCTGGGCGTCTACTTGGACAAACAACTGAACTGGGCTAAACATACAGATTACATTACCACAAAAGCCAGTATATCGCTGTGGCAATGCAAGCGATTGCTTGGGAAAAATTAGGGTATCAGCCCTAAGACCACTCACTGGCTATACACTACAGTTATCCGACCGATTATAACATACGGTTCCATAGTCTGGTGGCCCAGAACAGACCAGGCTACCGGTCAAAAAGCACTAGAAAAAGTACAACGATATGCCTGCGTGGCCATCACAAGCAGCATGAGAACCGCACCCACAGCCGCACTACAAATTATGTTGACTACAAATTTGACGACCTCGGTGGCGCGACGGTAGTGCAAGCGGCTGCCGTGCAAGAGGTTGTGGGTTCGATCCCCACGCAGGACAATAATTTGTGAGATCCACAAATTATTGTCCTGGTCTGGGTGTTCTTTGTGTCCGTTAATTGATGTTTGTAAAAGGTCCCCGCGACACAGGGCATGATCCCTAGTGCGGGAGTTGTCTTTTTTAAAAATAAAAATAAAAAATGTTGGGGCTGCCACCCTTGCACCTAGTTGTGCAAGAGGAAGCAGCGCTAGCGACATTCAGACTCCAAAATGCGGACACACTGGGGAAAGACTCCAGAATTAAACACACACGGATACGTGAGCGAGGGATCAATTATCAACTGTTTATCATTGATGAAATGAATGAAATGTTTATCAATTCTGACCAAACGCATACTGCGTCTGGACAGAAACAGCCTGCGGCTGGTGACTGGAACCATCACAGGTCATTGCTCGCTAAACAAACACTTCCACACCATAGGCATAACAGATAGTCCCCTGTGCAGGGCATGCATGGAAACAGAGGAAACGGTGTCACATGTACTCCTTGAGTGCACAGGTGTCGCTGACACACGAAGAAACACACTAGGAACCCCGAAATCTATCACGGAATGCCTGAACAAAATCAGTAACCTCACACGCTTCTGGAGGGAGGTGGGCTGGCTGGAATGACGAGCGCCCCTCACGTACAATGGTTCACCTTAGGGACTAAGTGCGGAAACCAACCCCCAATAACTTAGAACTTAGAACAAAGGTTGTAACGGTAGCCATTGTCAAGCATTACAGGTTTGCCTTTACAACTCTCGATGAACTTTCTGCATTGCTTTTTGTCTGATACATCCATACCGTAATATAATTTTATTTGTAACATTAACAATGCAAACTCTTAGAAATACCACAATCAATGTCATTATCATGACAAGCTACTCAAGCCAAAGCTACTCATAGTGACAATGCACAATGATTCTTCAAGTGGCCAGTCTTATCAAAATTTATAAGATTTTTAAGAAAACCTCTTTATTTTTAAGAAAACCTCTTAACATTACATACCTCTTTATCTATAGGTAAAAATAAATAATATTGGAGTGTCTGTTTGTAACATTAAAATAACGGTTTTTTAATAGATGCATATGGATGTATACACGATACATATAAAACCACATTTTTTTGAATTTTGTCTGTCTGTCTGTTTGTTTGTTCCGGCTAATCTTTGGAACGGCTGGACGGATTTTGACGGGACTTTTACTGGCAGACAGCTGATGTAGTAAGGAATAACATAATAATATGTGAAATTAAATTTGGATCAATTTGTTCAGAAACAAATAACTCACATTTTTCAAAATTAAGCTCTAAACCTATTGTACTAAATTAATTTTTTATTTGTAATAAATCTTCTAAGACAGTTTTATATTCTCCTCCAATTAGTAACTTATTTATTATACTTAAGAGCAAAACTGTACCAAAATTGCCTTTATGCGAACTTGCCCTTTTGAGAAGTTGCCGTCATGAGAAATTGCCATTCTGAGAAGTTGCCCTTATGCGAATAAAGGATCCATATTAGGGTGGCATAGTCACTGATTGACTAAACCCTTTTCAATAAAGATAAAAAAAAACCATTTTGTAAGTAGGTATGTTTATAATTATTATGTATTATGTTGACCTTTGACTACGTAGCTCTCTTTATTGCTTCTTTTAGTCGATTCTAGTGAAAGAAGGAAGTTCTTAATTCAGATAAACAAAACTGAACGGAAACGATATACGCACACATGCATGCATAAGTGTCTATAACTTTTGATATACTTATATCAAAAGCAATAATCTTTTATTAAAATTATCCTTTCTCTAGTCCCTTTTAATATAATTAATACAAGATTAGCTTAGTTTGACACTAGATGGCGTAGTGTTACCGTGTAAAGTATTACATAAAGTATTATTAATTTTATCCTTTAGCTTGATTCTCATTAAAGAACTACTATACAAATAGATGAAGCAATCTTTTTCAATTGTTTCATTATCTTACAGACGCGTGACACCATGATGGATTAGTCTATTCCTAGAACAGATACAAGCAATTTACAATCCACACCTCAGACTACAATAGACAATGAAAATTGCTGAACCATTTATTACGTTAGTCTTGTATTCATTTTTATTATACTCTGTAGCAAAGCAAAAAGTGTGATTTAGAACATTTATTTACTTGGGGAGCTTTAAGAAACGAGCGTACTCCCTTTTTAAAGGTTGGCAACGCATCTGTGATTTCTCTGGTGTTGCAGGTGTCCATGGGCGGCAGTGATCACTTACCATCAGGTGACCTGCTGGTTTGTTTGCCTCCCATTATACAAAAAATAAAATATATTTAACTACTCTTACCGCTAATGTCTAGTAAATGTAGTATTAGAATTAATTAGAGTTATTAATAAACCAAACGAACTGGTTAGCACGGTGGGAAACCAATGGATGAGGGAGGCACAGGACCGCACAAGGTGGCAATATTTGGAGGAACCCTATGTATAGCAGTGGACGTCATTAACTGGCTGATATAATGATGAATAAACCGAAGGAAGGGAGGCACTGAACAAGGTGGAGGTATTTGGATTTATGTCCAGTAGTAGATGTCCATTGGCTGACATGATGATGATGAATATCCTAGTGCTGAGAGGTCACTTAACAATGCGGCGTAATAACAAGATGGAGAGACGGTTTATGATAAGTTTTTTTTAGTCTGTATAAAGATATAACTATTTTTTCCTTAGTCGACGTTTACGACGCACAAGTGATGAGATGGGCTGGTTACAATATGTATTCCTACTTTGTGACTACTGGTATAATAAATATTTAATTAAAATGTTGTAATAAATATTATATAAACGGAATATTAACGCGCATTTAATTTACCTTTATTTTACTTGACGTTTCGGCAAATGGGGGTACTACTAAGTGATGATAAGGTGTACAAACCGGTATCATATAACCCCACGGCCAGAGTGTCACGAAAAATACGCTCACTAATCCAAGATCATATATGGACCTTTTCACAGAAGACGAGTACGAGCGGTTAAATAAACCAAAATTACACCAACCACCTAAGTTATATGGGCTACCTAAAATACATAAGTCTAACGTACCATTGCGGCCTATCGTGAGTCAAATCTCTTCTCCTACTTACGACCTTGCAAAGTACGTTACGTCAGTATTACAGCCACTTGTGGGAAAAACACCGTCTTTTGTGAAGGACTCGCGCCACTTTGTCCAGTTGACAAGGAATTTACGATTGGAACCTGACGAACTGATGGTGAGTTTTGATGTCGAATCCCTGTTTACTAATATACCAATCAAAGAATGCGTTGAGGTCGTTAGAGACAAATTGAGTGACAATGATATGCCCCACAACTATGTTGATCTTTTAAAACACTGCTTGTATGGCAACTACTTCCTTTTCCAAGGTCAATACTACCTCCAGATTGATGGCGTCGCAATGGGGAGTCCAGTAGCCCCGGTACTGGCTAATCTCTGGATGGAACATTTCGAAGAGCTGAAGGCCCTGAGCCTTGGCCCTAAAACTATCAGACTTTGGAAACGTTATGTTGATGACATCTTCAGCATAGTCAAAGGAAGCAAGCAAGAGGTAGATCAATATATTGCACATCTTAATGCTCTCCATCCAAAGATGCGTTTCACGTATGAAATGGAGGCGGACAGGTCATTGTCTTTCTTGGATGTCAAGCTAGCCGTAAGACCAGATGGGTCCATATCACATAGTGTTTACCGTAAACCTACACACACGGACAGGTATTTACACGCAACGTCTCATCACCACCCGCGACACCTTCAATCTGTGATAACATCATTAAAGAACAGAGCATATGATCTCTGTGACCCTGAGCACCTGGGGCGAGAGCTAGACCATGTTCAGGAGGTACTTATGAACAATGGATTTAAGGTTGATACGCGAAAGAGACCAATAAAAAGAGAGAGACATCCTGGAGTGAACAGGCAACCTGCCTACCTACCTTATCTGAAAGGCGTGACAGATATTAGATAAGATTGGCACGGTGTTGAAAAACTACTCAATACACACCATTTTCACCCCGGAGGCTAAGGTTAATAGTATAGTACGCTCACCAAAGGATGTCCTACCTCTGCAATGTCCTGGCGTGTACAAGATTGACTGTAGCTGTGGCAGTTCTTATATTGGGCAAACAAAGCGGACCATTGCTGAAAGGCTCAAAGAGCACATAGCTGCTGTGAAGAACCGACAGACCAACAAGTCAGCTATCGCCGAACACTTGGTGAACGCTGGCGCTAATCACTGGATCGAGTTTCATAAGCCACGGGTAATCTCCACCGATCGCCACCATTACTCAAGACTTGTGCGCGAGGCCATTGAAATCAAAAAGTTCCCTAAGAACTTTAACCGGGATGACGGTTTCAAGTTGTCAGCAACGTGGAATCTAGTGATATCAAAAACAATACCTCCCTTTTTTGAACGGTCGGTTAACGTACAGAACAGCGATACGGTCAGTGTTGTGTGTAGGGGGACTTTATATTAACATCTCAAGATGCGAGGGTAGATGATAATAATATATTATCTATCACGAAGACGAAGCTGTGACGTCGCATCACCAGTCAGCTTGCGACCACGGCCAGTGCAACCTATGCCGAAACGTCAAGTAAAATAAAGGTAAATTAAAAGCGTTAATATCCCGTTTATATAATATTTATAATAATGAAACGCGATAGTTTAAAAGTTATAAAATGTTGTAGTATAATATTTCTATAATTTTAAAAACGAATGAATTTGGGAAGGTCGTAATTTTTAAAATTAACAAATAATTAATTTATAATTAACTTTGGTCAATTTTACTTATCAATCACCCACCCAAAGCTTCGGGTGCGGTACTATATCCTTATAACTTTCTTAGGCGGATCCTAAAGTTTCTGATGACGCAATCACGTTCCCGAAACTTCGCTAGAACACCCGAGGAAAGCCATTAAAGAGGTTGAGAGTCGGAAGACAGGTCTGGGAGTCCGATATCACCTGCTGGTCTAACCCAAATGCGACAGGTATACACTTAGTATTTTGTCCATGAAGAAAAAAAAAATTAGGTGTCCAAAACCGCCTAGGAAAATCAGTCGCTGAGTGGTCATTGAAGTCATAATACCGCAGTTTCAGCAACCCATTCTCGAAAATATTAGACAACAGTGTCGATTTTAGTTACAAGTAACTGAGAAATAGAGTCTTATTTTACGCTAAATGGAGCTTTGACATATTATTGTATTACGATAGTTAAATATCTTTTCTTGCGTCAATATATTTTTTGTTTCAAACGTGCCCGGCCTCAGCGGGATAGCAATTTATTTTCAACCGACTTCAAAAAAGAGGAGGTTCTCAATTCGGTTGTATTTTTTTTTTTTTTTTTTATTTTTTTTTTTATTTTTTGTGTTTGTTACCTGATTTCTCGAAAACGGCTAGACCGATTTGAAAAATTTTTTTTTTGTTCGTATGGGTATGCTTCCCATTTGGTCCCATTGTCACCAGATCTGGATCTGGATGACGGGATCCCAGAGAAATCGAGGGCATCTCTTGAAAATTGTAGGGACGCATTGTGTAAAATCTTGTCATACATGTGCATCTCTGACGTCACTACCAAATAGTCAAGAGTAAGAACTGGTCAGATCCTGGAGACCAGAGTGAGTCGAGGGAACACCTCAACGGCATATTGCAGCTACCTTGTGTTTGGGCTTATTTTAATTGTATTGATGAAGACTTTACAAAACTTTACACAAACATGATCTGATGATGAAGAAGATTGAGGGTCGAGGCAACTCCTCAACGGTATATAGCAGTTACCGAGTGTTTGGGCTTATTTTATTCGTATTGATGAAAACTTTACACAACTTTACACAAACATGATCTCATGATAAAGACGACTGAGGGTCGAAGAAACTCCTCAACGGCATACAGCAGCTACCTTGTGTTTGGGCTTATTTTAATTGTATTGATGAAAACTTAACATTATGAATGTAATCGCAGGTGTGGTTTAAGACTTGAATGAAATTCTTATTTTAAATTAAAATAGGAATTAATAACGGATTATAAATAGACAAAATTGTTGAATTGCATTTAATTTATTTTAAACTTATTCTTTAGATATAACAAATTGATAATAATAATTATTATATTTATTTGATTTATTTTAATTTTTAACTTAATTATTATTACCAATTAACCATGCCGAGACGGTGGCTACGCTTTTCGATGTTCTCCCTATTTAAAACTTTTTGCATGTAGGTCCTCCGTTGTTCACTAGTCTCTTTTGAAATGACATTGGAGGTAGATTTCCTACATTAAAAGGCGTTTATCCCTTTCTTCGTTTGTTTCATTCAATCGGCGCTGTCTCATATAAGCAGCGCGTTTCGTAGGTCTACCCATATTCCGACAAAGTAATGTCCCACTGCAGGGACGGGCCTCCTTCTGTGACGGAGAAATACTTGGCCTACTAATACCACGCTGGCCAGGCGGATTGGTATAGGGTTTAATTTTAAGTTTTCCTTCTTTTTATATCTCAAAGTTAATATTCACGGATAGTCCCTTAGTCGGTTTTTACGACACCCATGGGATGAAATGAGGTGGTGACATATTGTGTTTTCACTCCGTCACCACACGGATTTATAGAATTGGAATTCACTAAAAATTTAGAAATAAAATTAATTTTCACAAAAAAAAAGAACCGACTTCAAAGACAAAAATTGCACTAAAAAGTAATAAATAATTACTTGTATTTTGATTTTACAACAATAAATCAGCCATTATTTCTATTTAATTTTAATTTATAGAATAGGTTCTTTTCATTAAGTATTGTAAAAGTATTGTTAAGGATATTTCTTGAAGAGTCTGTAAATATATTTATTTGTAGATTGTTTAAAAGATAATCAAATTATTACAAATAATGTAATATTATTGTTATTTTTGGAGGCGGTGTCAGCCAACGGAATAAGTACGATAATACCTAAGCAAACGGAATGACGGCCATGAATTACAGATTATAAATGACTTCGACATTATATTTGTTGATTGTGTATGGATTAGTTTAAAAATTAAACAAATATTAAACAACTATTCTTATCATATTTAAATAAATATATTTTAAAATACCAGTATCACATTTAAACGTTTTAATATTATATTTAATAACTGATTAAAGCTTTCCAGAACTTAAAATAGATTAGATTTAAAGAAATAATTCGCGAATAGGATCAATAATGCAAAATGTTGTCTACAAGTTCGTTAGAATAGGCAATAAAGTTTTGTATAACACACTCTCATCACTTTAAATGGTTTCTAATTAGATAAATATTGCATTTAAAACGAAAACGGCCGTTTCATTTTCGAATGTGAATTTTATGTAATTATTAGTCTGTGTATAACACGGCGCCATAATATTTGTTTAAGTTTTCAGTCAGAAATAAAAAATGGTATACTTAATAATAACGATCGTGGCTGACACCGACTCCAAAAATAACAATAATATTACATTATTTGTAATAATTTGATTATCTTTTAAACAATCTACAAATAAATATATTTACAGACTCTTCAAGAAATATCCTTAACAATACTTTTACAATACTTAATGAAAAGAACCTATTCTATAAATTAAAATTAAATAGAAATAATGGCTGATTTATTGTTGTAAAATCAAAATACAAGTAATTATTTATTACTTTTTAGTGCAATTTTTGTCTTTGAAGTCGGTTCTTTTTTTTTGTGAAAATTAATTTTATATCTAACGCTGAGTCAATCAGGCCGATATGAGGTTACATGAAAAATGTTGCCACCTTTGTAAGTGTCGGTATAAGATAACTAAAGTATTTTATTCAACATATTCAAAATATTGAAGATGTGATACCCACTTTTGTTAAAGACAGTGAATATTTAAATGTATTTAAGAATTGATTGGCGCCTCAAATATTTCCAAAAAAGTTCTTTTAACACGTTTATGTATACGACTATTTTGCTGTGCGGTTCCTGGTTAGAATTGGACTGCCCCATATCCTCCTGTGAGTGTCGTAAAAACCGACTAAGGAACTATCCGTGAATAATAATATTATCTTTACGAAATAAAAAGAAGGAAAACTAGAAATTAAACCCTATACCAATCCGTCTGGCCCGCGTGGTATTAGTAGGCCAAGTATCCCTCCGTCCCGGGAGGAGGCCCGTCCCTGCAGTGGGACATTAATGGGCTGTTATGATTTACCATAACACTTCCTCACACTTCTTCTGTGGTAGGGAACAGAATTATTGCTAGTATGTATTCCTCACCACAAATCGTCGATAAACGAGTAATCGTGCGTAAATATCAGACAATAAGAGGCAATAAGCTCTACATTGATGAAATATCGATATATTATCGACATTATTATTCCATGCATCGAATCCGTATCTGTTAAATCGGATGAATCGAGTAATGAAAGGTGCTCGACTGGAACTACACTCCATAGATTTTATTGCAACACGTATAGTAATTTAATTAATTCTGAAAAGCATTTTATAATAAAGTTTTCGTACGTGGATACATTTGTGTGGAATTGGCATACTTATGTATAGTTTCATTCAATCAACCAACTCAATCAACTAGCCTATTGCAGTCCACTGCTGGACATAGGCCTCTCCCAATACACGCCACGGAACTCGGTCCTGCGCCTTCCGCATCCAGTCCGACCCAGAGACCTTTATGAGGTCGTCGGTCCACCTAGCTGGGGGGCGTCCTACACTACGTTTGCCGAGTCGCGGTCTCCACTCTAGGACACGTTTGCTCCAACGGCCATCAGTCCTTCGACAGATATGATCAGCCCATTGCTACTTTAGCTTGCTAATATTACGCGCTATGTCGGTTACTTTGGTTCTTTGTCGGATAACCTCGTTCCGGATTTTATCCTTTAAGGAGACGCCGAGCATAGCTCGTTCCATTGCTCGCTGAGCGACTTTTAGTTTGTGGACTAGCCCTACTGTGAGTGTCCACGTCTCGGCACCGTATGTCATTTCTGGTAGGACGCATTGGTTGAAGACTTTGGTCTTCAGGCATGTACCCATAAAGTTTCATTCATAACAGCCCTAAAATATCCCACTGCAGGGATGGGCCTCCTTCCGTGATGGAGAGATACTTGGCCTACTAATACCACACTGGCCAGACGGATTGGTATAGAGTTTCATTTCAAGTTTTCCTTCTTTTTATTACGTAAAGATAATATTCAAGGATAGTCCTTTAGTTGGTTTTTACGAAACCCATAGGATGAGATGGGGTGGTGACACACTGTATTCTTACTTCGTCACCACACGGATACGAGTCACTCGATAAGATTAATAAGAATGACAAAGGGGGAATTAAAAACAAATCTTTGGCGCCTTTGGCAAAAACCAATAATTAAACATTTTTATAACACAACCGTGTACAAAACAAAATTTTATTCAATTATAATAATCAAAGCTCCATAACTCCAAAACACTAAATTATCAACATTCCCTATTGCCAACAATCCACTTTCGTGTCCTAACTTATACCATTACCAACCTATACAAATAAATATACAGCCAGCACTGTACTTCTAAGTCTGCATTGATTCAAGTCTCACTCAAGAACGATTGTTCCTCTACGGATAGTCGAGACCAATAGTCAGTGCCAATATTTGCAGAAGCCGGCAAATAGCGTCGGCCAAATTAAAACGATTTTCTTCTATAGCAGAGGGATGAATCGTAATGTATTGTTTTTGCTAAGCTTACCTTGATTGTGAGGTTCGATTATTCGACGAATTGCCTTTCGTTTCATAAAATTGGTTGGGGAATATGATTGTATTTTCGTTGCAGATTTTTCGTGGATTATTGTGAGTGGACTTGTGTGATTTTACGTAAATGAATTTTAGTTCTATGTATAGAGAGAATACAAATATATGTTTTTATACAATTTCTTATGAAAAATAATAAATTTTACACAAATAAATAAATGTAAACACACTTATTTTATTTAGTTTATATAAGCCTGCGACCCGGTGACTTACACGGATATTGGACCACCAACGTAGTCAACTAGTCTCATCACGTAATCTACGGGTTTAGCTTTTGCTTGTAAATAAATCTTAAACAAAACCTCATCCACGTCACAAATACGAATGTAAATACTAATTTCACGAAGTAATCCCAGCAAATTAACTTTTAAAATAGCGAAACCTTTTTCCAAAAAGTCCGCATCCTAAATTCTAAGGGGCATAACTCAATAGAGCCTTTTAAAAAATTTCGTAACATTTAGCTCAAAAAATCAGTGAAAACATTTTCAAACCTACATCCCAAATTCATTTAGGATTTTCAAATAAAAAGATTGCGTTTCAGCAAATTCTACCTGGCTCTTAACTAACTGGTTAAAAAAAGACCTACACAGCTCTGCAAAGAGATGTTTTCATTATACCCAAAGCCTTTTAATTTCTCTCCGTATCGAGTGGATTTGTTGAAAACGGTCGGGCGGTCCAACGATAATATTGAGCATTGGGATGTCTTTGAAACAAGCGTTTAACAGGACCTAAGTAAATGGAATAGTTTAAGCTTTCTTTTGTAGGTTCAATGATGTATTTCTTCTTTTATGTTTATTTTAAAATAAACGCTCTTGCTAAACTACTACGATTGAGGTACACATTTTTGTACAGAAATCTAAATTCTTATATTATTAAACATCTATGGATACTGTGCGGCAAAGCCTTCAGCTGTAATGGTATTAATTACAGCTTATGGAAGAAAATACACTTCCCATCCAAAGAACAAAAAAACCTCCGTCACGGGAGAAGGCCCGTCCCTGCAGTGGGACATTAATGGGCTATTATGATGGTGATGTCAGGGTTGTCTAAATAATTTTAACATTACTTTTGAATGTTAAAGAACTCAAAATCATAGGAAGATAGAAGTACATCTGTCAAAAAAAACTGGTCAAATGATAATAATACATTTAATTTACAATCTAAAGTTTCACTAAAACAATTCCAATGCAATAAATTTGTACAATGGTATTCTTTACGAACCTTGTAACTTTAATATAGTGAAACTGCATACAGTGGCAACTACTAAATCATCTTCGCGCTCTCTGAATATTATTAAAATGACATTCCAGGAAAAGGAATTTTGTTTAACTTTTCGAAGCGATAGAGGTTTTATTTAAAGGGAATATTTTAGTGTTTATTATGAAATGTGAGAAGCTGTATTATGTTTTGATTCATTTTACTAAGAATCATGTCAATCAAATACGTGGTGTGAGGTCTTTTATAAAAGTTAATTTAGTAGACACCAAACGATTTAGGACAATCATCTATTTATTTACTCGTATTTCAGAGCACTACCACATCATTATATTAAAAACATTTATAGAAAATAATAAAAAACAAAGTATTTTATCTGACACTAACTATGACAATTACGGTATGCATAACACTGACAAGAATATATTAGTAACCAATTTCATACATACTTATTTAACTATAACGTGTGTAGGGACACAACATTGTAATTGGAGCGACTGCTGAGAAATCACTTTTACAGGCGCGCGACTGTACTACCGTCGCCCAGCAGTCGTCTCCCCGCAACCATGTAGTTAGGTCGTCGTAATTATATTGTTATTTGTATTATTATAAGTCTGGTACCAGCAGTAAAGTAAATTATATAGCAGATAATTTCTCCATATATGCTGGCTTGTATGGTAACAGTTTACGTTCCTTCAACCTTCTTCTAATTATAGCGTCACTTTAAGCTACCATAGGTTCATCATGAAGCTGCTGCTGCGGTTGAAAGACATTAATGCGTGGATTTTGTAACGAAGTTGTTACTATAAATCGATTTTTTCGGTCAGAAATCACCTGTTTTCTGCCAGATCTCTAAGGGCATGTGAACAAACAAGTCTCTTGATAGCGTTTGTAGATTCTATGAAAAGATGACTGGCTTAGATGCAATCTTTCAGCGGTAACACGCTGACTAAGTCCAGAATTTAGCAATGCCACCACGGTGGTTTTTGCGGGTGAACATCGCATGGATGCATTAATAAGAGGCGCGAGGAACTCTGGAAGCGGGTTACGGGTTATTAAATAAACGCTTCCTAGCTTTTTTTTCATTTACGTGCGTAATTTTATCAATTTCCGTCAAACTACGTACAGAGTAAAAACGACTTGTTAAACAAAACACAAAATCTACGAAAATTAAATTTGAATTTAGAACGTCAACATCATTATTTGAAAACCTTATTAAATTCCCTATTAAATGACATATAACACGTATTCCTAAATATACACATTTTTTTCATAATCCATACAAAACACAAACTTGCAGACCGTTTCGATTTTTTTGATGAGAAGTGTATATTATTAATGTTTAGGTGGCAACCGAATAAATCGCATGAAAGCAGCCAGTCTAAGGATGTTCGGGTCAACTTGCGATAAAACTTACGTATTAGGAATCTTGGAAAAACCTTTTTACTCCTCTATAAAATTGTTCGTTTAAAGCTTTTAAAAAAACTACACAGATAAGTAATTCCTCTTTTGTTTTTTCTATATTTATTTTCTGAATAATCGTGATTATATCTGAGTTTGTAGAAAATGAATTGGTATTTACTTTTCCCTCATTTTCTTTTAGTTCAAGAAACGCAAACCCTTTAAATAAAATAATATTTTTCTGATGTTCATCGAATGAAGTAAGCGGTTAGTACGTGGAAGTGAGATCACGCTCCATCCATTACCATATTTCATTAATTGTAATTTGGAGCATTTTAGAGTTCTGGTCATAAAACTACTAAGATGTTTTGCATTTTAGGTATTTTGGATTTCAAGTCATCTTCACATAAAGGTATTTTACTACAAAGACGTTTGCCTTTAAAGTCGCGTTACTTCGTAGCCATTGTGATGTTCAACTATTTCACTACAAAGTCATTTTCATTTAAAGGTGTATTAGTACTAAGTCGTTATGATTTGAGGCATTTTGCTTTGAAGCCATTTTAAAAATGAGTTATTTTGCTACTTAGTCAATATGCATTTTATGCGTAATCCTTCAAAGTCATTTTACGTTGTAGACATTGTGATCGAAAAGGAATAAAACATTATGTCTAAAGGAGATGTTCCATTTGGGGCCCAGAGCGAACAGAATGTTTAAAATAATTAAAATTAAACAAATAATTTTTAAAATCAATTATTGTTTTCCATTTCTCCGTACTGCCCTGATAATTGCACTTGCAGTAATCGACATTTTTGAGAATTTCACTTTTTTGCAGAAATGGCATCCTAAGGACATAATCTATACGTAAAAAATATATCTATTACTTTTTTTCTATTACAAACATGTTTTTTAGGTACTATGAAACGCAGTACTTGCACCTAAATGTAACTTGTGCTACAAAAATTTGAAGCATTAAGCATATGCTATAAGTTTATGCAGTACTTGCTACGATTACTGCGTAAGCTTGTAGCATATTTTTTTCTGAAACGAATGTTTACTTAGCCAAACGTAGTATTCAACAATCCTGCGTTTACGAGAAGCGAGAGTGAGAAGGAGCTATGTGTGTATAATGTGTATATTGCGCTGTTTATTTGGTCATCGATGACTAAAAAATAATTTTATTAAAGGGGGACCCTTTAAAAAAAGTATTTTTTCATACTTATTTATTTCAAAGTATTTGTTATTTTGTACAATATATATTTAACACAGCAAAATGACTATTGAACCTGTGTGCCTATGTCCAGGAATGAAGCAAATGCAATATATGATAAACAGTCTAAAAACATGGAATTTGTTGTTGATTGGTGCTGGTGGGGAACGGGTTAAAGATGCCTTAACACCAATGTTATACCAAAATGTTGCGTGATGTAAATCACTGCTGTAGTCTGACGGTGTGCCTTGAGCCTACCCTGAACATGTTTTACTGTCTCATACCTTTGACACTATAGATTACTTTACCTGGTTGGAGCGGGTGAACTTCTATAACTTAAAATGTACCTTTTACCAATAAACCTTATTTACCTTTTCTAAACTTATAACCTTTACCTTTGACAGTGCAAAAGCATATTCATGGCTGGGTGTAAGGTACCTACCTAACAGGTTATGGACAAGATATAACAATTAGGAATGACACAATAAATAAATAAAAACATTTTTCATCTTTAGTAATAATTAGCACATAGTTTATGAAGGGTTATGGACAGAATATAACAATTAGGAATGACACAATAAATAAAAAAAACATTTTTCATCTTTAATTATAATTAACACATAGTTTATGAAGTGTGTAGGTGGAGGGTGCAGGTGACCTTATTTCATAAATTACCAAATATTGATCATAGTCTGGTGTTTTAGAGATGAAATTTTTATATTGGTTGAGCCACAATTTTCTAGTAGAAATTAGGACTCTATAGCGGTTTGTTCTTGAATAAAGCACTTAATTTAAGTTACTGTAGCTCTCATGTAATCTGACAAAACAATAGTATAAGTTTATTTGTCCAAAAGAAAGTTACACTTTGTTTCTTATGTTAACTTACATAACTATTATAGCAACAGTATAAGCTAATATATTCAATGATTAATAATTACAAACGCAGTACTAAGCTCGTGCTAGGTGAGTTTGCAGTAATAAGCACTATTACTGCATGTGATCTTAGTGATACTGTAATGCTCGCAAGCCCAGAAAGTTAATGAAAACGCAGTACTAAGCATTTTATCTAAATAAGATAATAAAAGAAGGAAAAAAATATATCAATAGAAAGATCGATTTTTTTACTATTTTTAAGTTACATTTTAAAAGTTATAGCACCGATATTTCTTCCTTAGATATGACGAAATATGTTTTTCGCGCTTATCTCGAAACCGCTATTTTGCAAGTACTGCGTTTGCAATAACGAGGGCAGCGTAGAACTTGGGGGAAAGATTTTAGTTTTAAATGGTAGTGAACAGTGTTTCATTCCCTCAATCATTGGTTGAATTAATGGCGGATATCTTTTATGTTGCCACCCTTGAAAATAAAATAATATTATGTGGGTAAAAAATAATGTCTGGGATAAAATATATTTTATTCATATAAAAGTATAATAATCACAAACAATGTATTTGAATCTTTAATACATTATATTTTAATCGTTTAAAAAATAGAACTTGTACGCAATACCTACTATTGCAAAACAATTATTTTGTCTTTATTTTAATGAAAAATCGGATGTAATTTTTTTTTCAAATCATTGCAACACATTTAGCATCTGTCACCCCATTTGTGTCAATGTACTTTGTTTGTGATTTGTGTTGCTACTATGTATTGTGAATGTTTTGATGTGATTTGCAGATTATTATTGAATATTAATTCGCTTTTGATTACGGATTATATGTAGGTTTTATTTTAGACATTCAAATATTAATAATTAGGTAACTTGTTATGTGAAAATTATATTTTGAGCTATTTGGAGTATGATATAATTTCACTTTAAATACCACATATCTCACATCCTCGGAGTTTAACTCTAAAAATAAATACACAGGCCTATACGGTGGTAATATAACTTCAAAACACACAATGGTTTCGTGTAAGTTCTTGCCTGGGCCCAGAATGTATGGGCAAATGGAACATCTCCTTTACGAGTATTTGAAGTAAATATTGTTGATTTGATTTAATTTAATTGCAAATGTCTCTCAAAATAAGACATTTGCAATTAAATTAGCAGTATACCCAGGAATGGCAAACTCGAACTTTGAACCAAACCATCAGGTCTGCGTCCTACGATTAGGACAGGTCACTTTACAGAGATACAAATTGGTTAATAAGTTTTTCCTTTTTGTTATTTATCCAACACTATCAAAATACAATATTTCTTCTTGAGGAAAATTTGTTCATCAGATAAAATGACACTTCGTCATGAATTAAATATTGCAATCTAGAATTACTAGAAAGGCAATTTTGTGTGAATGTTTGTTACTTCTTCCCTCCTTAAAAATCATTTGTAGGATAAACAATATACAGTACCCTGTGTAGAAATCATAACCACAATTCCATACTCTTACCATCTCGCCAAAAAGGCTGTTTGAACAATTACAAAATGGTCAATGACGTAAAGCATTTTGAATAACATTATAGATATTGATGTATTGAAACATAAAACAATTGAAAAAACAACATTCAAAGACAAATTATTACTAACCACTGACAATAAATAAATCACGATGTTTACAAGAAGTAAATAAAACAAATTAACAAATAAATTATGTATTTTACAATCCAACACTTAATTTATAAATACACTGAGAAATTAACCTCCAATAATTTGATAATGGGAATAACCAGGATACTGACTGTTATAGGAATTACCTATGGGATAGGAAACAGAACTGGAAGGATATCCAACATGGCCAACTCCACTCAATCTCGAATAATACGGTGATCGTACATTTCCATTAAAAGTGTTAATATTTTCAGCAAAAACTTCAATCGAAAATTTATATCCTGTTAAAACTGATGGACTTTTCAATGCAATAGTCACTGACTTACTCCCAATACCTCCTGCTGCTATATACGCTTCTCCTTCTTTGTCTGACCTTAAGTCAGTGACGTAGACAGCGCTTATATATTCTTGGTTAGGAGCATCAATCATAATATTGTCTCTTCGTTTCCATAAAGCTGGATTTGCTTGTTTGATTGCACCGTAAATCTTTTTTGAATATGGTGTTGCTTGTCCGATTGATACATCATTTGATGCCACTAAAATAACTAAAGTAGAAACTACTAATGTAACTAATGATTTATTTAACATTGTTCAAATTGAACTTAATAGTATAGAAGAAGATGTCAATAGTACTAATCACAGAAATCTAAATAAAAGGAGAAGTGGTATGACGGGGTTTTCTTGTCAACGCAATATGATTAGACCGATTATATAGCTAAAAATGGCTGTCACCTAGGTTTAGCTGTGTTTTGACAACGACCGAGATAACATATAAAATGCCGAGTTGTTCAGTGGTTGCCTGTAAAATTAAGAGCAATAAAAAAATCTTTATTAATAATGGAATCACTTACCGTATGCCAGTACATGTATTTTATTGTATTTACCTCTAAAATCATGAAAAAATAATCTTCAATGTCCTCACTATGTTATTTTCATGTTCGGACAATTAAGTACTATAATATTTTTGTAACATATACATTGCTTCTCTAATGCTGTCTAAACTAGTCATTCAATGATATATGAAGCAATGAACTATTCGCTCAACGATATTACGTATGACAAGTGGTTGCTAACCGTGATCGCTCTAACAACCAAACGATAGTGACGATCCGTTCATGACTACGACTATCTATCGTTTTCGATAAAAAGTCGTGTATTGTAGGAATTATAAATTGTAAAAGTTTTATTAAGTTAAATGAGATTTTTTTTTTAAATGTTGTGTTACGCTGTTTAAAATATGTAATTTCAATATAAGTATTACAATGTTGAAATAATATCCTAAATCAAAAGTGGAGTAAGTACTCTAGAACATAAAGGTTTAAAATGTTGATTAGAGTGGTTTTAAAAGTTTTTTTTAAACGCTCATCCATTTATTAGCACACACGTGCTTTTAACTGGTATATCAGATTTGCTTAAAATCAGTCTAAATGCTCATCTATCAATTCCTATATTCATGCTATTGTTTTAATTTTATCTAGGCGCAATATTGCTCGCGCATTTTGGCATGCGCATGCACATGCTTGAATAAATGAACTGTACACGCTGTTATCTGCTTCAAAAAATAATCTGTATACTTAGTCTTATTATCTATACAACTATCCAAAAATTGACATCTATAAGTTGTAATTGACTACAAAACAGTTTTGGCCCAAAGCTCAAAATATGGGCCACACAAGCTCACTCAAAGAAATTTAATGAACCATGATGTAATTAAACAAAGCGCTTTTTGAAGAGATTGATAATTGGCGATGAAAAGTAGATCATGCATGACAAACACGTGCGGAAAAAGTCGTGTTTTAAAGTCGGCTAGGTTTTACCGACTGTCGCTAAATTATCGCTAGCTCTCCCTCACAGGTGCGTTACTTTTGTATGACAACAGTCAAAATGTTACAAGCTGCTGCGACAATAAGGACGCAAAAGAAGTATGACGCTTGAGTTCCTTCAACCTGCGATATTACGACATCAGTTCACGGATTAATTTGTTTCACGACATGTACGATCTTACACAAACTGTCGTGAATATTATTTTACAAAAGTATTGTACAATTATATATTATTATATAATACATATTTATATAAAAGTGATTATTATTTAAGTATATGATAAGTATTTAATTTTTAATAATATATAAGTCTTGTCTATCGATAAATTTTATTAATTATTTATCGATAAGGTCAACGCCTAGCATAAATGTAATTTTTTTGAATGTAGTAGTTTTAAATTGTAGTAGTTCTTCTATCTAAATTTTTTGAAGTTTGTTTTAGTTGTATATATATAGTAGCGCTGATTGGTTTGCTGTGACACCGTGTAAGGGAGATATTTCAAGGAAAAACGAGACAGAGTATTGCGTTCATTGATAATCTAGATGTAACTGAGAACAGTAGTCTATTTGTATATTCTATTGCTGTGTGTGTTAATAAAACTGGCGACATTAGGTTTCCATACAAAATGACATTCAGGGCACATCTCCTTTTTTCAGATATCTGTGGTACTAATGCTTGAAGCGTAATGGACGATTTTCTTACTGAAGTCATGCTTATACAAATTAAATTAGCGCGTCATAATAATAATTCACAAGTCCTTACGAGGTGTGTAAATTTATTTTACGTTGTAGGAAATCTCGTCATTGATGTTGATTTGAAAACGTAGAAAACCCTTGAACATAGGTACAAACCTATAATTGAATTGGAATTTTATCTACAAAAAGCATGACAGCTAAACGATAAATATATTTTTTTTGCTTTAAAAACAAAATAAAACAATTTGATATTGTTGAAAACGTAGAAAACCCTTGAACATAGGTACAAACCTAAATTTGAATGGAAATTTTATCTCCAAATAACATGTCAGCCAAACGATATAGTATCGGGTTTTCTGTCAAGCTTCTTGTCTTTTTTCTATGTTGACAAAAGTAAACAAACTTTATATAGTGGCCTATTATTGTTTTAAAGAATTAGGTAGAGAGTGTCTATTTCTCTCCGTGTGGTGGCGACGCGACGGTACACAGAAGTTAGATTTTTCATACTAACTTTTTCTTCTTCATCATCATCATCATCATCTCAGCCAATTGACGTCCACTGCTGGACATAGGCAATAAACATTTTTCTTCTTTGTTTCCCACCAATTCCTCTGGCCACCCTGTTTAGAAAGCTATTTGTCCCTATTTCAGTCTAACTGTTTCTTCAATAGTACATCAATATGGGCTGATATGAATAAGTATGAATACTCTATATTCCGTAATTATGAAGTCATGTCGTAATGTAATATGTAACTATAACATGTTTACAATACAATCATTCAAATAAATGATTCAATCAAATAGAATAGATGTGTAAATTTATTGTGTAAAATTTACATAAGAAATTCATTGTACTAGTATTTTACGCATAAGTATTTTGTACACGTACAAGAAAAGACGCATTTACAAAAATGTATAGAAATTTAGTTTTGATCACTTGTCTTTTTGCTTCTTCAAATTGTTTTGATGTCTTTTTGGGATCTCCAGATCTTACGTCAAAATTAATATATTCTGAAGTTCACGAGAGGAGTCCTGCGATTTGGGTCCAAAGAGAAACATTTTCAGTGAATTGTTCAAGAAGTGAAGTGATAAGTGCTGTACAAATTTCTGATTTAAGACAAGATAAGTGGGGTGAAGTGCTAATTAAAGCAGGTGGTATTGGAGATAATTTTGTCAAAATAGAGCTAGCTAGTCCTACGATATTTCGTGGTTTTCATTTCCGAGTACAAGTGTTTGCGTTACAAACAAACAATTTTATGATGATGCATGGTTAATGATTTATTGCGTAAATGTTAATTTATAAGTAGTTGTTGTAAATAATTAAAATTGTAAATATGTATATTGTTGTTTTATTTCTGTTCTACTATTATACAGTTTGATGTAGGTGATTTGTGGAAAGATACAAAGCACGCGATCGATGAGTCACAGAAGTTTCAAAATGTACAGTGTCACGAAATTTACCAAAAAAACTTTAAAAGGGGCATGAAGGTCGAGTGAATAAAATGCATCCAATTAACTAACTGAAATAGGACAAGCCATTAAATATCTTTTTTACGTTTGCGTATGAGCTCAGTCTGTGGCTCAGGCGTAAAGATACAGAAAAATACAAGCTAATTATTAACCTTTTATCATTAAAGAGTGGGTAAATAATAGTAAATTATATATTTCGTACAGTCTACTCTTTTGCAGGAACCAAAATTACCCGTTTTATATTATAAAATGAAGAATAATAAAACTTAATTTCTTAATATTAGTTTCCAAAAAAAAATCTGTTAATAAAGCCTTGGTGTTCATGCTGGCAGCTGGTATTAGATTTTGTAACAAGTTCATTTAATAAGATAAAGTATTCTTAGTAGTAATTCATAAGTATACTTTACGATGAATGAGATGAAGTAGTTATATTGTATAATCACACCACACGATCATGAACCACCAATAAAATACAAAAAAACATAGGTACACACTTGGTCGATAGTATGAATATACAAAACTACACGTGATGATTTATAGTGTTTTCTTATGCTACAGCAAAACATAGATGTGTTATTCAGATATCGTGATTTCATATAACTCCGTAGCTTTTGTGTTAAGGCTCGTAACAATAAAATGAATGTATGTGAGAGAATATAAGAATTTCGTTGTTTTGGTTGTTGCAATGCTTTTTTATACTCAGACGAAAGAGTTCCTTTATGTATGACAAGTATATTAGTATTATACGGACCCTGTTTTTCTTGGTTTGGTTTGAGTATTTTTCCTGGTGAGTTTTCATCATTATGATGTATTGTAATTATGTTTGGATTACTATGTTGGTTGATATTTATTTACATAAATTGCGTAATAAAAGATAAATATTACTTTATATAGAAAAATAAATTTGTGTGTTTAATGCTGTTATTTTGCCATTTATTTGGATTCTTAGCTTTATTCTGTTATGCAAAGTTAAGTATTAATGCCGTAATGTACTTAATGTTATTTTTTATATTCAAATCCCAACTCTAGTACATTGATACTCACAATAAAATAAAGGTATTTTTGCAAATTCGTTTTAATAAATGATTTTATCATGATAATTATAGGTAACTTTTCAAACTATTGCGGTCTTACAGCACAGATATACTTACAATCAAAGATATTTTGTTTTGGGAAGTGATACGTTTGTTTGGCTCGTAAGGGACGAAAAAACTGAGGTCTTAGATTACAATCTATGCTAGAAAATAATTGATTTTCATCTTGAGCCCGGATATTCTTTACATCCTTTAATTTCACGTATCGCGACACAGGGCTTCATCACTTGTGTAGAAATGTTTTTTTATTATTTTTTTTATTTTCTAATTTTTTTATTTTTTTTCTAAATAAAATCCAATTCCTATTACGTTTATTACGAAACCTTGAAAGTAAGTCACTTCTGATGAAACGAATATATTGTGTTCATTGGCATTGTTATAAGTAAAACAATGACATATCCAACAATTAAAATAATACGTAACTTCATAATGAAGAATCGGTAATTGTTAGTGTGTTTCAAAAGATTATTTATAAAAAGGTTTCTTTTTTGCTTATGATAACAGCCTTAGAGGGTCACAGACAGAGGTGTTCGTAAAAAGACCAACACTAAGTAACAAATTGCACACAATTACAAACCAATCGCAAAGTAACATCACTAAAATATTGCTATAGTACTTTACAACAAGATTATAGCGTCAATACTAATACGAATATCCGAGTATCTGTTACTCAAGTACACACAGAAACTAATCAAACATGTTTAACTTGATGTGTTGCTGTATGTACTATTTCTACTTGGTGAAAAACATAAGAGAGCAATGCGATGGCTCCAGTCGATACATTTGTGATATTAAGTCGGTAAGTCAAGTATATCCTAAGCACCACATTAACTTAGATAGAAACACAAATAGAGTATTTCTATAGAGCTGTTTTTATTCATTTCTTTGTTTGTTTTAGTTTATATTAGGGTCTGGAAAAGGTTCTAGGCTGCCGATATATTAGGGAGTCGTTTGAAGGAGTCTTATGCCCAGCAATTGTTGTCTTTTGACTGAAATGATGATAATTTCAATAAAACTCAAAAATGTATCAAGAAAGTGATTTGATTTCCTGTGCAGATTCTTAAAGAGGTTTATAATTTAACTAAATGTGTTTTTGAAGTTGAATGTAAAAGCAGATGCATTGAAGTTCTATAGTGGTTGCAGTGCGTAATTGATATTCAAAGGTCGAAAAAGTCAAACATTAGTTTGCTTGTACGTATTAAAAAACCGTATTGTATTTATTACTATTGTTTTTGTTGTAATACGCTTATACTTGTTACATATTATACAAGTACAGCTTAGTTTAAGACTGGATGGCGTTGTGTGAATGTGGGAGGAAGTTCAGTTCTGGAAAAAAAACCTGTAATTATTTTAAGTACTGAAATAATAGCAGCAGCTCTATATAAATCCTAAACCAAAAAAGAATCGTACGAGTAATATTTTTATTTCCACTGTATTCAAGGGATTGCCAAGCGGCATGTTATTGCAACCGGGTCCGCCCAATGGGGGGCCGGATCACAATGTTGAAAATATAAAAATATTTTCACTATCCCCTACTGTTTTGGATGTTAATTCGTTTTTCGAATCTATCTTATTCTTATTCGGCGTTGGGTAAGAGCCAAATGTATGTGTATTTGGGTGTCGCAACGTTTTGCGTAAATAAATCTTTCTTTATCTTTGTCATTGTTTTTTTTTTCGTTTTGGGGAATTTCATCTTGGAGTGCTTCTATACTAATTCTTTGACAAGCGTCTTTATTATTAAAGGGGTTAAGGAGTTAAACAGTTCAACTGTATCAACAGAATTTTAAACTAAAAGACACGATATCACGTTGGAAAAATAATACTTGTTTAGTTAAAAATATTTTTTATCGTCGGATAGCGTCTGTCTGCGATTTTGAAACAGGCCAGGCTTTGTCAAAGTCTGAACAGCAAAGAAACTTAATATTATCGGAGGTTTTTTTAGTGTATGGTGATTTACGAATTCTGGTCTCGAAAGCTGCCCATCCAGGCCTGATAATAATATTATAGTCATCAAATTGTGATTAGCTACCGACAATGAACGCATAGAGAGTAATATTTTTGTGACATTTGTAACTAACAAATATTTGTTCGATGATCTTTTGGGGGATGTGGGCTCCAGTTATTCTCTAAAGGTCCAGTCAGTATCAACTTCATTATTAACAATAATATTCATATTGTAACCACTGCTGTGACGTACCGCTTTCAACGTGAATATTTAGATAATCTACAATTAACTATGTTTATCATTGTCTAGAAGCGATAATACAATGTTGATATAGCATTGTGTTAATGTATAAATAATATTAAAAAAAAACTATACTCTACAAATATGTGTATAGTTCAAACATTAATAATAAAAACGAAATATCAATGTTTTGTAACAAATGTCTCAATCAGACTAATAAGGCGAACCAACATTGAATGTAAGACATAAATCATACAAACACATACTCATTGTATGTGTCGCAGTCATATGGTTGAATCTACTATTTGATTGAATGACTAGCTCATTCATTGTATGACGTCATTTAATTAAATGACTAGGTTGATCGTTGATTCAAAAAGCGTCACTTAACTTTGTACTACATAGCTCTTTGATATAGTGGAAGTAAAATCAGTCTGGTGATTGAAATTTAGTTCATTACCTAACCTAACATTGAACGTTACAATAAAGTGATTGATGAAAATAATGAAGGACAACGTCTCGAGTTGTCCTTTAGTCATTCAATTAAATGTCTACATTCAGGATTTCCCGGTTAAAGTGGTGGTGGGTAGGGCACATAGCAGGAAAAAGTGACAGCCATTGGGTTAGAAAAGTTTTCGAAAGACCACTGCGCAACGAAAGACGCAGAGTAAGGAGACCTCTCACACGGTGGACCAATGATTTAGTCAAGACGGCGGGACCCCGAAGAATGATCCCACAAGGTGGAGAATATTAGGAGAAGACCTATTTCCAGCAGAGAACGTCCATCGGCTGATGGATAGATGGATTTAATGAACGCGCCAGTCACTCAAACAAATAACCGATTTAACCATATAACTGCGACATAGTCGGTACTCGTAGGAGTGAAAAATAACTATAACACAAAGATATTAGATTTATGATGTTTGTTGTTGACGAGTGCCTTTGTGTAGTAAGTCAGATAAATTAGGTACATTGAAGGTTAGTGTACTTATTTGATATTGACTAAAGAGGTGGAGGGCTTTTGACGAGCTCTATGGCGCAGTAGGTTTTCTACGTTAATTTTCTTTGTATACCTACACTTTAATTTTGCTTGTGGTAGCGTTAGGACACGTCATTTTTCCCCTAAAATATTTCTATTGGAACGATTGCTGACCTTTGCTTTATACCTACTCATAAACGAATGCTATTTGGGTCAGACATTTATGAACCTATATTACCTAACCTAAATGTCCTTTGTATCTGAAAAATAAATGTTTGTAAAATTTTTAGCAACAAAGAGCTTAGTCTCTAGTGCTAAATGTGATAAAAACAGTAGAAAAATCTTACATTAATTCTATGATCACTGGAAAGATACTAATAATTATTATTTGCACTTTATCTCATCGCATTAAATCATATTATTCAATAAACCACATCCTACTAATTGGTAATCAAACTTATTTATATCTTTTCTAAGTAAAATGTAATAATTTTAAATCGCACAAGATAACTTAAATATTTTCAGTTTATCTGTTTTCTAGGAACTCGGAAACATTCGTTATCTAATGCATTGGAGCTTGAAATAAAATTTGTTGACTGAGAGCATCTTGAGTTTATTCAATAGACTTATCTAATAAATACAATAATAGTATTACTTTTACCTGCTGTAATATGAAATAGTATCAATACGATGTTGGTTTTAGTATATAAATGAGATGTTTTAAATTAGTATGATCGTTCTCCGTGTGGTGACAGAGTAAGAATACAGTGTGTCACCACCCCATCTCATCCCATGGGTATCGTAAAAATCGACTAAAGGACTATCAGCTGTGAATATTAACTTTACATAGAAAGAAGGAAAACTTGAAATTAAACCCTACACCAATCCGTTTGGCCAGCGTGGTATTAGTAGGCCAAGTATCCCTCCGTCACTGGAGGAGGCCCGTCCCTGCAGTAGGACATTAATGGGCTGATATGATGATGATGCTCAATACGTAAAATCTTTCTTTATCGTTTGGTTGGTCGCCAGCCTGGTGATAGAAATTTTTCAAGCTGCCCATAGGCCGTAGCTTCACAACTCCTTCGGTCAGGTCGTGTAGTGTAAAGAAGTGTTTGACCTGACCGGCAATGTGATGACGACCCAAAGACGAATCCGTTCCCCTCATTTATGGACTATATTCTTTCTTTCCATAGTTTTCAATATAGCTATATTCGTGTATTTTTCTTCCTAATAAAGAATAAATAAATGATGTAATAAATTTTATCAAAATTGGTTTATTTATTTCTCATTTTATCTTTAATAATATAGGATTTCAGTAATTCACCCAAATAAATCGTAACTACGTAAAATAATCGTTCTCGTCGCATTGCGGCGCTTGTACAAACAGCAACACGTTAAGTTAGACACCCGATATAACTTTAGCTACGCATAGTATAGTATAGAAAATCGTTCGAAAGGGACTTCGCACGACGTCATCAGCCAATCACTGCGCTAGCGCTTCTTTCACACATAGATTTAAGTCTCGTGAATGGGTGGTGGCCCACACACCTACATGCGTACACACACCTACAGTCCTACATGCGCACACGTGGACATTTCGTAAGGCGCTAGTTTTCTTCCCATAACTTTAAAATTTAAATCATTCGCCTTCGCCTCCCGCCGCCCGGTCGTTGGATCGCTTACAATCACTAGTGCCCAATATTTATTCCGTTCGGCGTTCATGTTAGTGAAAAAATAAAATGGCGCCACAATTAACACCACAGCAAAGACAAATAATTGTAGTTCTACGGGAAAGTGGTTACAGCATTAAGGAAATATAAAGAAGAACTGGAATAACGGTGAGTGTCACAGTTAACATTTTTTAATTATTGTTTAAAATAAATGCATATTAATATTCCGTTTTTTTATTTAAATAACGGTAAACTATCTTGGTAGATATTCCTTTTTACATTATAGAAGCATTTAAAAGAAATGATAAACTAGGTAATAAATATGTAGTTGTATTACAGTTCAATAACATAGAGAGATAAGTCTATGATAATTACTCTACTCTTTTTTAAAAGACCTTTATTTAATTACCTAAACAGACGTAGAGTTGGTATTAATATAATAATATAGATGAAGGTTGTGTTTCTTTGGGCTAATTAAAATCTTCAGTTAAGAATATCACATAGTTCCAGTTACGATTATTTATTGAATCTTGTTAATACATTTTGGCAAATGACGGAGTGAAACTTGGTTTGGTTTGAAAAAGGTGTTAGGACAATATATAGAAGACATTTTATGTTACTAGGCCGCTGATAAAGTAGTATTAATTTGACAATTGAATCAAATTGATACAGTTGGTTTAAAGTTTATTAAACATGACAGGCTCGGTAGACTGGCGTTAGTGTAATCGGCTGCGCTGCATGAGGTCGTGGGTTTGAATCCCACGCAGGATATTAATTATTTTTAGAAACTTACTATAATTATTGTTTTAGAGAACTACAATTCATTTCTGGTTGTGACGAAATGAGGAAACCGGGGGCGATTTGACGCCTCATCACAGGCAACTCTATCAAAGAGCTGCCACCGCTGACCAAGATTTGGCCATTGTCGCCGCGCATACTAGACAGCCTCTCTTGAGTACGCTATAGGCCGACCGCTTATCTCAGTCCCCGCCTGCGGTATGAAAGAGACGAGGGGGCGGGGTAGCGGTGTGCGTTATGGTAGCGTACACAAGAGCTATATCGAGTTGGTTCTATGTCAAATTAAATAAATTTTTACAAAAAAAAAACTGACTTCAAAGACAAAAATTGCACTAAAAAGTAAAAAATAATTATATGCCGACCGCTTAACTCTGACCTCGCCTGTGGGGTGACTGGGGGGCGGGGAATGACGACAAAGGGGATCGCACAATTTTGATTTACAATGACAGTGCCCAGCACAACATAGATAAGAATAAGTACTAACGTATAGATAGCTATCTCTTGATTTTTTGGCAAAACGGCGCCATCTAGTTACTGCGACCCGAACTACATTGCATCAAAAGACGGCTTTATATACCTACATAGTTATTACTTTATATGCACGGAAGAAAAATCAAGTGGAAATGCAATACAACTAATTAACAATTGGGAACCGCTGTTCCCAATAAAATTAATATTTATAAATTTTTATAATTTTATTTCTTACATTTTTAGTGAAAGTGCATACTTAATACGTTTCTTATGAAAACGTATAGGTATTCAATTTTCATAAATACCTTAATATAGTGTAGAAGTAAATTGTATAGTGTAATATTGTATGTATTGCTGTAAATGTGCCATATTTTTATTTTTCTTATATTTTTAGTGAATGCGTATAGGTATACGCATTCACTAAACTACGTTTCCGTAAAAGTATATACAAATAATTAAATAATTATGTTGAATGAATTTAAATTTCGTTCCCTAACTGAGTATTTGAAAGTCGTTCATAGACAAATGGTTAAAGTAGGAGCTGGATAATAAGGTTCGTATCCCATGCCGACGAATTTTTTTGGGCAATTTTTTATTTACACAATTTTTTTATTTACAATTTACATGCGCACATTACGCAACCTTGGATGCTGCTGGTCTACGGAATATATAGATTTCTTTTCAAAATTATTATCAATGTACATATATTTATTATTATTATGTCAAGGATTCTCTGCAAAGTGCGTCTATCTGATAGTTCCAAAATCGTAACTTAAAGAAGTTGTTAGCACAATGGGTGGTAACAATATTGTACAATATGGATTACTTGAGCCAGTAGTCATTCCAATTCAGCCTAGATTTAACCGGGAATATATTGAAGAAACAGGATTTAGTGCAGCCGAACTATGCTCAATTCTTAATAATAATATTTTATTAATAATTGTTTAAAAATATATTTATTTAAATATAATAAAAAAAGTTATTTTTTTTTAATTTATAAACTAATCCATAAACAATCAACAATTTTATGTCATAATGTCGAAGTCATTTAATAATATAATCTGTAATTCATGGGCGGCATTCCATTTGCTTATTATCTTATTTCGTTGGCTGACACCGACTCCAAAAATAACAATAATATTACATAATTTGTAATAATTTGATTTTCTTTTAAAGAATCTACAAATAAATATATTTGTTATTTAAGAAATATCCTTAACAATCCTTTGTACAATAATTAAAAGAACCTATTCTTTAGATTAAGAATGGCTGATTTAAAGTATATAATTATAACTAAAGTCTTAGAAAATATTTACAAATAATAACAAAGTACAATCATTAGTTATATATTAAAATCACAGTATAATCACATTTGGTGTAATTACAATAATTTACATTAAAACAGGTATGATTTAAACATATTAATTTTTAATAATCAGTCTTAGAAAATATTTACAGATAATAAGAACAATATGTACTAAGAGTTTTTTTTAATTTTTATACTATTTACGCTACCATAACGGACATCTAGTCAGTATGTCAGTATGACACTAGTGCGGTATCTTAGTCCGTCTTCTATACAATTTACAAATGTCAAAGATGGTGGCGTCATCTTGCCACTAAATCTCGTACTTTCTTAGAGAAAATATGCAATCTAAATTATTACACAATTTAAAGCTTGACCAGAAAAATAAAAAAACCTCTCCAGGTATTTCGATTGGTTTATGGTATAATTTCAATTTTTCCTTCTTTTTATTTCATAAAAATAAGCTAGCTAAAAATTCGAGCTGTGTTGTGATGTGATATAGTTCGGGACACAGCCTCTAGATGGCGCAGTTTTGCCAAAAAATCAAGAGATCGCTCTCTTCTTTGTCCTCGCCCCCCGCGCACCCCTATTACCGCAGGCGGGGTCTGAGTTAAACGGTCTGCCTATAGTTACAGCTACTACATACATATAATGTAAGTTTATTTCTATTATTTGTCAAGGCATTAGAATTTTATTTAAAAACGGGTAAGTAATAATTTACCTAACTATAAACTTGTGCTCGTTAATTTCTTTTTCTATACTTATATGGATAATTTCCGCTCTAGGAATTAATTACTCTTATGTCGCGGGGACTTTTACAAACATTTAAAAGCTTACGCTTTGCTTATTTGTGGATCACACAAATAATTATCCTGTGTGGGATTTGAACTCACGACCTCGTGCACGCGCACTACTGCGCTTGCACTACTGACCGCGCCTCGTTTATACCTAACTGTTTGTTCTTAAAACATAAAAGGCAAACGAATAGACACCTTATAGTAAGCGATTATAACCACCATGGTGCCAACGCGTGCTTTGCCTGTCTCTTCCACAAGAAGCCCTCGTTTGAGCCTCTGAAATCTGTCCCAAAGATAATTCCTTTAACCTTTTGCAACAATTTAAATACTTACATAAGTTCAAATTAAATACATTTAAACTTTGTAAGTATTGATAATTTTTATGCTTAACAAATAAAATAATGTTGAGTTAAAGTTGAAGTAGGCAATACACATTATCTATTACCTACCTATTTCCATCGTAGTTTGGTATTTTTGGACGTGTTCTAACAAGTTCCGCTTCGAAATTCCCAACGTTCGGTTTAATATTCGCATAATATTTTTTATTCTTTCATCTCAGTTGCATTTTGAAACAATTTGACTTTAATCCTTACACACTTAACATTAAGTTCAAAATTGCACATCAACATATTCTGACGGTTATTTTTATTTTTATGAGTTGCAAAAATCAACTTAACGTTATTGAGTTAAGGTTGAAAACTCCTATCACTCTAATTTTTTTGTTAGCTACCTAATCGACGTGTTGTATAATATACTCCGTCTCGAAATTTTCAATGTGGCTTGATATGGAATCTCAAAGTTTCCATCGAAGTTTGGTAGGGTAGGTATCTATTTGGCGCGTGTTAATAATAGTTTTTATAAGTAGTAAAAAAAAATGGGTTCTACTTGTAATCTAACATTTTATATTATTAAAAAATAATATGTAAATCAAATATAGGTAGGTATTTTGTCTTTGAGTGCAATACTAAGCTGTGAAAATGTATCACCAAATTTGATCGCTATGCGCTATGCAATCTAGATTGTTTTTTAAAAAAAAAATATAGAAAAATGCCATTTTTAGTAGATGTTATTAACTTAATATTGCGTAGTATAGGAGCATACCTAACAGATACATAATAGTGCGCAAATCGCTCGAAATCAATCCCTAAAACTTTCTACATTTTTAACCTATACTTATCTTACTTGAAAAAAAAAATTGTGAACATGCACTTCTTATTGTTTAATAATTTTTTGATAAGTTTTATTTTTGTAAAAGGTATAATTTTAAGCAGTCTCTACGTTAGTTATGAAAGCACAAGAGTCTTTTAAGTTCATAAATATAATTGGATTCGGATATTATGACCACTCCCAACTTAATCGCGTTTACATGAGTTTCCGACTCGTAATTCTAATGTATTCGTAGGCTAATCATACGATGTTTTATACGGTGTCCAATCATAATATTATGACAAAAAACAAATCACAAATTTTCAATTGTAAAATAACATTTGACAAAATAATACCTACTTATCATCATTTCATAACGGTATTATTTTTAAAAACATGTAGGCACAACAATATACCTATAGCATTAATAACACTTGACAAAATGCATTGCTTGGTAAAAGTTTTATTGATTAAAATTAACTTGAATACAAAGATGACATGAAATAATAAAACAATCTTATGCGACTCTTGATAGAATCGAAATGACTTAAATTAAACGACAAGGTTCGTAGCCTTTTAGTAACGACTGCTGAGTCGTGCGAAAATCAAATATAGATTCACGCTGCATTTTATAAAAAAAGTGTGGCATTACAATGCCACACTTTTTTATTTTCTTTTTATTTTAAATTGCTTATGGATACTTCTAACTAACTACTAAGAGTATTCTTAAAAGCTATAATCAAAATTACATGTTAAGATTGAACATGATTTTATATTTTACATACTGGTGGCGCGATGTGTAAGCGTCGGGATCCCTTTTTTTCTCATAATGGTTTTTGTCTTAATTTTCATTGTCATTATGTTACGCATAATTTTCTTGGACATAACAATAGTATGTCATAATTGTTTTTTAGCATGTTTTTATTCATAACTTAAATGCATAAAGTTGTAACGCATATTGGTTATTTATCTAATAGTTAATTGACAAAAAATAGGTTTATGTTATTGATAGCTATTTGAGTCTGATAAACAAACATAAGGTTTTAGGTTAGGTTTATGTTATTGATAGATTAGTAACTATGTATGTATTTGAATTTTAAAAACAAAAATTATGTAATAAATAGGCATGTAAAACAAAAATAGTTATGGTTATGCACCATAATGCTTAAGTAAACTTATGCTTTGGGATAGTATGCTTATTAAATATTATACTTAAAGTAAATAGGATGAAATAGTTATGTTAAATGAGTATTATGCGTAACTTATGTAAGGACAAGTAACATTATGCAATGTTAAATTAAAAAAATTATAACATAATCTTATGAATGAAAATAAAGAACCGAATAATACTGATATTATATCGATCATTTACCATAATATCTTATTTAAAAAGTTAAATTTATAATATTCTTTTATTTCAGGTAACAATGCAAACAATACGGAGAAGACTACACGCTGCGGGACGATTACTTAATAATATTACAAAGACTTAATATTGTGATGTTATTTGGTGTTAAATACCAATTATTTTAACTTTTGTTGATTAAATATTAGATTTATTTATAACAATTAATATTACAAAGACTTTATATTGTGATAGGTATTTAATCATTTGGTGTTAAATACCAATTAAAATTGTTTTAACTTTTATTGATTACTTAATAGATTTTCCTATAATGTGTAATGTTATTTTCAACCGACTTCAAAAAAGAGGAGGTTCTCAATTCGGTTGTATTTTTTTTTTTTTTATTTTTTGTGTTTGTTACCTGATTTCTCGAAAACGGCTAGACCGATTTGAAAAATTTTTTTTTTGTTCGATTGGGTATACTTCCCATTTGGTCCCATTGTCACCAGATCTGGATCTGGATGACGGGATCCTAGAGAAATCGAGGGCATCTCTTGAAAATTGTAGGGACGCATTATGTAAAATGTTGTCATATACGTGCATCTCTGACGTCACTACCAAATAGTCAAGAGTCAGAACTGGTCTGATGCTGGAGACCACAGAGAGTCGAGGGAACAACTCAACGGCATATAGCAGCTACCTTGTGTTTGGGCTTATTTTAATTGTATTGATGAAAACTTTACGAAACTTGACACAAACATGATCTGATGATGAAGAAGACTGAGGGTCGAGGGAACTCCTCAACGGTATGTAGCAGCTACCTAGTGTTTAGGCTTATTTTAATTGTATTGATGGAAACTTTACACAACTTTACACAAACATGATCTGATGATGAAGACGACTGAGGGTCGAGGAAACTTCTCAACGGTATATAGCAGCTACCTAGTGTTTGGGCTTATTTTATTCGTATTAATGAAAACTTTACACAAACATGATCTTATGATGAAGACGACTGCAGAAATTTATTTAATACGAATCTTAGAAATTGTTATCAGCATGGTTTTTAACCGACTCCTGTTGAAGTCGGTTTTTTAATTAGAAAATTATCAAATTATTTGTTTTATCTTTCAAGTTTGTAAAATAACAAAAAATGTTTTTATTTTTATTACAAAATATTTACTATAACTACTAGTTTTAATATTTTTATTCCTCCTAATATTATAAAAGGGAAAATGAGTTTTATTGTTTTTTTCGGTATGGAGATAGGTGGAGTCTGGAGTAGGATATAAGCTACTTTTTATCTCAAAATCATGTTCCGCGGGCGGAGCCGCTTAAGGCCTACGCAGACCGGGATGGCATGGCAAGGGATTGTAATTTTTGCTAATGGAAATTCAACCGTACTGTTACAGAAATACGACATAAATTGCTATGCTTTAAAATGATGCCGCGGCATTGAAAGGGATTTTATCGCACGGCATTTTTCATTTTTAAGCATAGCAATTTATGTCGTATTTCTGTAATAGTACGGTTGAATGTCCATTAGTAAAAATTAAAATCCCTTGCTATGCCGTCCCGGTCTGCGTAGGCCTTTATAGTCATTTTGGAACCGATTAAGTAATTCAAACTAGAAAATTGTGTCAGCTCTTTAAGTTCTTTTAACACTGTTCCATAAATGTCGCCAAATCATTCCGTGAATATTAAGACAAAACATATAACTTACTGTTTAAAAAAGTCGTAAGTATTCAATACATACATACATACATAAACTCACGCCTTATTCCGTCCGGGGTAGGCAGAGACGACAGAAGGCCACTTGTAGTAGGTATTCAAGTTTATTGAATTGCTAATATTTTGTTAAAAATATTAATTTGCTCACAATTAAGACATTTAAAATATAAGTAGGTATATAATTCTTGACACGAATCGACTTTTCAGTCACGGGCATTACTTGCACGTGTCCCGGGACTCTCTCAACTCTTTATGGGCCTTCACCTGTCGTTGGCCCGGATGGGCAGGTGCTTCCCACGCGACGCCGTGGCCCGCCTCAGTTGCGTACTGCCCATTCAGCACCGCAACCTACTGAACCGCTTTAACATGAGCTGTCTGGGTTACAGCCCAGTCAAGAAGCTCCCTTCAGGGGGTGCCACTTAGTTTTACGTGTTACGGGTACTCAGCCCACCACCACGACAACACGGAACCTCGGTTGATGTCAATATAGTTTGGTTAGCTGGAGCCATAAACACGCATCTACCCTTCGTCTTGAAAGTTTTATTTTCTTCCTATTCTTAAATATATATATGTATTTTTATTCCAAAAGATAACCACCATAAATGCTGGGTAATTTGAAGATACTCCCCCTTACTCATAAAAAAATTCTCTAATTTTAGTCAATTGATTAATTAACGTAAGCTCTTACGTTGTTTGGTATAAGGTTGGTTTTCGTAATAACAAATCTCGCTAAACAGTGATTAAATTTAAGAGGCGTTTATAAGTAAGGGGGACTATTACAATTAGTATTAATAGAACTATTAAAGAGAGAAAACCGCTCTGTGGATGATATTTATTTACCGAACTTCAGTACAGATATGTCTACACAGCGGTTTCTTTCTGACCCACAGTTAAATGTTGCATTCAGATCAATTGACTTATTCCCATTGAAAAAACGTGTAGGTATGAGGTTCGATGGGACAATGAAATCTGCCAAGTGATCAACAATAATCTGTTAACTATCAAGCGGCAAAACCGGATATGACGGGTTATATCAAAAACACCTCATTAGAACTCTTTGAAACTGTTACAATAATATTTCTTGAAAAAAAAACAATCCCAGTATTTAAAAAGAATCACTTTACTTTTTGGGCAAATTATTTACATTAACGGTCAAGGAACTATTGTTAAAGTTAAAATGCATCATTGTAAATTAATCATACAACTTTGTAAGCATTTTCACGTAAATGTGCTTTATTTTATTAATATTAATACATTAGTAGTTCAGCAATAACAAAACGTAAATAGTATCACGTGTTGGCCACATCGTGCACTGGCGCTGCTATCTACGTAGTAAGAGAGGAAACAAAAAAAATATATCGCGCACTCTCGCACGATTCGCAGCGTTCAACTTCTAATAGTTCAAAGTCCAAACAGTCTAGGTTGATCAGTCCGTGACTGTACACGGTAAGAAAAATCGCCCGGCCTACGCAAGAATTAGTGTCGTTTCTAAGCACGACCTGTGTACACAGCGCCGGCGATGAATAAGAAAATATTCTTGTCTGCGCAAGACAAGACACGGCGAACGTTGTTGCGGAGGGGCGGGGAGCGGTGTAGTAGGGTATCATACTTTTTTGCTTTAGAAAGCACATTATACATAACTAGAGTTAACATTTAATTTTATACTAAAGGACAGGAACTCACACTGATTATCACACTTGTTATTACTTGCGCGCCCTACGCCCGTCTGACGACTTCACGAAAAAAATCCTATCGTATACACGTTTCGATTGGTCTTGTCTGCGGAAGACACGAAAAGTTTTCGTGTGTGGAACAGACAAAATTCTTAACGTCTACACGAAGATTTGTCTTGTCTGTCGCAGACACGTTAAATTTTCTTAGCGTGTACAAGCGCCCTTAGAGTCGGTTTTCGTAGTCTGAACTCAGGCAACAGTTAGTATCTGTCTCTATTCTAACACATCTATGTAGCAACGCACCGATAGTTGCATGTCAATCTTCTTCATGTAATATACGTTGTTGTGACTCCTCTGCGTATGATGGTCTCTATGTAAGATCTACCATACAGGGAAGGTACAGAAGTATAGTTACTACTTGTCCTTGTCTAATAAGACAAGACATAACAGAAAGAACCTTGTAGAGTTTGGTTATTAGACGGAAAAAAAGATAAATGACAGTAATACTTTTTAGACAAGATCAACTCCAGACAAAAAAAAATGTAAACAAAGATTGTATTTTTCAACTTCAAGCATTGAACTATGATCAGACGGAAGAATTGCTAATTTTGCTAAATTAATGTATGTCATGGACGTTACGTATTATGTTAGTCATAGCTTAGAACAATTGATTTAATTATAAACACGTAATGAATGACTAGTTTTAAAATAATAAGATAAATAAATGAACTTCGATTATAGATTGTGCCTTTAATGCCTGTGGCACAGGTTTACCCTAGTACAGGCACCCACTAATTTTGTACACATTTAGATAATATTAGCCTTGTTAAAATATTTATACCTTTTTAGAAATTATTAAATCATTATGATTTATTATATCACTTATTATATAATTAGTTGGAATAAATAATTGTAAATATAAGTATTTATGGCTGTAGGCTGGTACCCATAGTACAAGCTCTGCTTAGTTTAGGACCAGTCGGCATTAACAAATTACATATGTATTATTATAATATTATTATACATTATATTTATTGTTATAATTAGTATGTACAAATAATTGTAAATATAAGTATGTATGGCTGTAGGCTGGTACCCATAGTACAAGCTCTGCTTAGTTTGGGACCAGTCGGCACTGATAAATAATATTATAAGTTCCCTATATTGTAATGTAATATTTTATATAAAATAAAAAATAAAAAATACAACTCTGTCGCTATACGGAAAATAAATAAAATACATACAAACTTATTCTACTGCATATTGATTGCTATACGTCATATACTTCGAGATGGTTCTAATACGTATCGAAGATGACAGTATTTACATTTTCCGATTGCCTTGGACGACAATCTAATTTGTATGCTTGTACACTGCTAGCTACAGTGAAATATTTTGGTAGTTATGTTGAAACAGGAATGCAGCACGTTGTAAAAAGTAAAAAGAAAGAAAGACAATGGAAAAAAATTGATACTCGAGGCGGGAATCGAACCCGCGTCTCTGGACTATATATTTTGGTAGTCGAGACGGGTACTCGGGTGGCCTAGAGGTTATGGCGCTGGACGCGTATATATAGTCCAGAGACGTGGGTTCGATTCCCGCCTCGAGTATCAATTTTTTCTATTGTCTTTCTTTTTTTTTCTGATTTCTAGTTATACCTAAGCTTTGTAGGTAAAAAAAATACATGTAAGAAGATAAAAATGTTGCAATTATTAAAATTTATTTTAAACAAAGCCATACCAGGGTTTCTATAAGGATTTGGTGACATTGTATCAAGGTGACAATCAAGATGGGTTGTCTACCAGATTAGAAGTGAGAATAGCAGCAGCTGTTCATAAACGTCAATGACTCAAGAGGAAAGCTAAGCCGACCCTTCTTCATCTTCATACTAGCCTATTAATGTCCAACTGCAGGAACGGACCTCCTCCCGTAATGAAGCGAATGAAGCGATACTTGGCCTACTAATACACCGTTTCAAGTTTTCCTTCTTTTTATTTTGTAAATTTATAATATTCACGGATAGTCCCTTAGTCGACTTTTACGCCACCCATGGGATGAGATAAGGTGGTGACATATTGTGTTCTTACTCCGTCACCACACGGAGAGCCGTTGATGCTTATCCTGTTACAATTCAGTAATTGCTACTGCCTGTAAGCCCCTTAAACTGTCACCATTTTATCTTGAAAGAAAGAAAGAAAGAAGAGACATTTATTGACCATAATTCAAACAAATACACAAAAAAAAAAAAATACACAACAATAAAACTAAGTATGGCCAAAAGGGCCCTGCCTCAGCTGTAATGCTGGTACGACATATTTTATGTCGCACCAGCGCTGGTATTCTGGCAGCACCCTCACTTTCTTTTGGTCGGATACCACAATATTAAATTTTAAATCTAAATTAAACAACATACATCACATAAAACACACACACACAAAAAAAAAAAAAATAAGATAAAAGAAAAAAACAAAGCGAAATAAAGCGAAGAGCAACAACAGTAAAAAGGAAACGTTAGATTCGGGCTGACATGACAGTGACACTAACAAATGACATTGACAGCTCATCAAATTGTTACGTGTCCGCACGTGTGACTGTCTGTCAGCCATCCATGCCACGTTTCTGAAAACACGTAACAAATTAATTGATTACATATAATATGATAAATATCATAACAACACAGTCAGTCACAAATATATAGCACATTGACATAAGGAAAGGAATAGTTGGAGATCCATGGGACATAAAATTACCCACCATGCCGCCACACACTTATGCGTAGCGTGCATACTTAAGGTAAATATTAAATTATGTGTTTAGTTTTTGCTTACTTAAAAAGATAGCTTTTAACTTTAATTTAAATGTATCTTTACTTTTCAGGGCACGCAATGGCGGTGGTATGTCGTTCCAGATTTTGGCTGCACTGAATTTAAAGGATCCCCTGAAAATGGTGGTTCGATGCTTGGGAAGAGTTAGAACGTGGGTACATTGTCTCCTCTGATATTTATAATGGTCCTGTGTCCAAACTAATTTTTCATACAAATATCTCGGTTTCCTATCTATACTTATAATAAAACTGTAGAGAGATCAATTCTGTACATTGAATATATGTTCAAAATTAATATTGGAGGATGAATGGTGATCGATACTAATGCCAAAAATGCAATCAATAAATTTTTTGTCTGTCTGTCTGTCTGTCTGTCTGTCTGTCTGTCTGTCTGTATGTGCACGCATGGGTCAAAAACTACTGAAGGCATTTTAACCAAACTTGGTACGATTGTAGTCCATACTCCCGGGCAGGTTATAGGCTGTATAACATAACGCTAAGACACATAGGAGCTGAGCAGTGACGAAAAATTTGAAGCAAGTCAGTTGACAAAAAGCGCGTTCTAGCTCTTATCATCGCATACGTTGATCATACGCCAAAAATATGTATTACAAAAATAATGGTCTTCAAAAGATGTACAAAAAAGTCATGAGTAGTATATATCTATATTTTATATATTAGCCACAATAACGTGTTTAATCGTTAGGGTTTTCTTCAAAGTGTATTAAATACATAAATATATTGTAATTTGCATAGACATATCTTTTTCAAACTCCCATATTTCAAAAGTACACTTTAATATCTTATTCATAAAAAAAAAAATTATAGAAATCGGTTGATAAACACACAAGATATAGATGAAAGAAAATTTCCAAATGTCGCCGCGCCGGTATGAGTACGGCTGTACGGTTGATTTTTGTTTAACGTCCGAAACGGCCAACCGGTGCATCTATATAATTTCATTCACATTGACTCTTAATGCGAACGGACGTGGTTCTTATTGACTCTTTTTGGAATAAGCGCGCTTTAGATATTAAAATACATAGATACGTAGTTTTTAGGTATTAAGTTTAAAGTAGGTAATCTATCTATCTTCTATACTATAATAAAACTGTAGAGGTCGAAATGTCTGTTCTTTTCGAAAATTCAGATAAAAATTATCTATAAAATCTAGAAAAAAGTCAAAAAGCAACAACACTACACACTTACAATTTTTAGAATTAATGTCTATCTGTCTGTCTGTCTGTTTGTTACCGCACATCTTTAAAACGAATTAAAATATAATCTTAAGACCAATACATTGTATTGTAGCCTTTCTTATTAGGCTTAAACTGAGGTATGTTTTATCAAAATCGGATAAGTATTACTCGAGATATCGCTAGATCTCTTTATTAGAACAGTCCAATACAAATCAGGGTTCATGAAAAATGGATTTTGTTCAATGTTGAATGAATTTAAATTTCGTTTCTTTTGTTCACGAGATGGCGTTACCAGTAGTAATCGTAAAATAAATGAGTTTTTAAATAATCTATAACTATTTTATTATTAAGTGCTATTAATAAGTTATTCCTTTTAAATGTTAATAAAATTAACCATGAATCGTATGTGTAATATCAATTATAAGTCTTATTAAATTGAATCAATTATAAGTTTACTTGATTGTTATATTTTTGTGTTTTTCGTAATTGCAACAATTTAATTAAATATAAATTGTATTAGTAAGCTATTAATCTAAAGTAAAATTATTCTTTTGGTAAGTATTCATTTAGTTTAAACTGTAGTAGTTACTGGTCAGCGTAAAAGTATGCAACAGACTCCACCTGTTTTTATTAATGTAAATAAATACAAATACAAATAACCTTTATTAGTTAATCACAGATACAAAACATCTGACAAAAATAAATAGTCTTTTCCTGTATTGCTAATATTGGCGTACAAACTTCATTTTTTAAAGTTAAACTATACCTATACTTAATCATAAATATTAAATTGAATTAAAATAACATTCCTTTTCTCACAATCTTATTATAACTGCAATTATAACACACTTATATAACTATTTAATAATTAATAATATATTGGTATAATATAACAGACAACATAATAAGTAACACGTTTTTTCTTTATAAAATCATTTTACACATTATATTGCTATTTGTCAACAATAAAAAAATACAAAACTGACAATAAAATATAGAAATACAATCACAAAACATTAAATTTTTATTCAAAGTGTTTGTGTTTATTTTATTAAGTAATTCAAAAATACTGCACGCAGTTTATCTATAGATAATAATAATAATATAGTCGAGTCTAAGTTTAGTCAAATATTTTTTGCTAGATGGTAAAAAGGTGTGAGGTACAATAATTTATCTCAGCATTTTTTTTACAAAAGACAAATCCCACACTAGCCTTTAAAAATATCAATTGATATTTTCTTGATGTTCTTGATGTTCTTTGTGTCCGTTAAATTTAACGGACACAAAGAACATCCAGACTAAGGACAATAGTTTGTGTATCACAATTGTCCTCCATGGGAATCGAACCCGCGACCTCATGCACGCCAGCCATATAATGCGACCGCCGCGCCACCGAGGCAGGTAATTCTGCCGCACCATAACGTGGCGTGCAAATGTATTCATTCATAATTAATTAGCGATTATCCGTGTGGTGACGGAGTAAGAATACAATATGTCACCTCCCCATCTCACCCCATGGGTGGCGTAAAACCGACTAAGGGACTATCGGTGAATATTATCTTCCAATCTATCCGTATATTATCAACCAATCCGACTGGCCAGCGTGGTATTAGTAGGCCAAGTATTCCTCCGTCACGGGAGGAGGCGCGTCCTTGCAGTTATGATGAAATAAGCGATGTCATTTATTTTAACTTACAAATTTGACAACAGATGGCATTGTGCCTGTGACGTCATTTTCAGTATCGCGGTGTTAAGATTTTCCTTGAAAGAATGACGTTCGCTCATGTCTTTCAGTATAAGTTTAGACGCAGTCTTCATAGATATTTTATTTACTATTTATTTACTTTGAAAAGGTTTTGGTTCGTTCGTTAATTTTACAATTCGTTTGTAATGTAGGTATATCTGTTCGTTATAAGGTTTTAAAAACGATTTTTCAGTATTAAATCGAATTGCGAAGTAAGTAACATCCGCCACGCGAACGAAGTCGCGGGCACAGCAGCTAGTTTTTAATAATACCAAAAAGTAAGGTTGCAAAGTGTATTTTCCGTCGGGCCTCCATTTTTATCATGTTAGCGTTGTTTAAGAATGGGGTGACATGGGACCTGGGAGGCACTTTAAAACAAAACCGAGCGCATGCATTTTGAACTCTTTGTATCTGCCTTGCTGTCCTGTTCAACAAGCATGGCCCGTACACGGTATCACAATAGTTGAACTTGGAGAGAACAAGAGATTCACATAGTGTTTTTCTTGTTCTCTCATCTATGTATGGTCTAATCTTATATAATATCTTAAGCCTATAGAAACAGTTACTAACACATTATGTTATATGACTTTCAAATCTAAGTTGACTGTCAAATACTATTTCTAAATTTCTTGATTTTTCTGCATATTTTATTGGTTGGCCATTTATGTTTATTTGCTTTATGATGTCTTGTGTTTTAATTAAGTTCTTTTTACTGCCAAAAAGCATAAGTTTCGATTTGTTGGGATTTAAGGCTAGGCTATTAGCATTACACCATTTAGCTATGTTTGCCAGATCTTTATTGACTAAATCTGCAGCTTCAGGCTTATGGCTTGGGGAAAAAGAATAGTAAAGCTGGATGTCGTCAGCATATAGGTGATGTTTACAATTGACAATGCATCCTGACATGTCAGCAGTATACAAAGTGAACAGTATCGGTCCTAGTATGGAACCCTGAGTCACGCCACATGTCACGTGCTGGGGTTCTGATCGTACCGCAACACCATCCCCATTAGTTAGCTCTACCAGTTGTTGTCTGCCTTGTAGATAGCTATGGAACCAGCGTAGTGTGTTCTCATGAACACCATAGTAGGACAATTTAGATAGTAACAGTGAAATGTTAATTGTATCAAAGGCGCGAGAACAGTCTAGTAGTAACATTAAACTACTCTTACCCTGATCCTGGGCAGTCAGAAGATCATCCACCACTTCAGAGAGAGCTGTTGCAGTTCCGTACCCCTTACGAAACCCTGACTGATATTGAGGAAGTATGTTGTACTCTTCGAGATACTTAATGAGCTGATCTGAGACTATGCGCTCCAATATCTTTGATAGGCATGGTAGCAAGCTGATGGGCCTCAAGTCTTTTAGGGATGTTGGGCAGCTCACTTTTGGTAATGGCTTTACCACTGCCATTTTCCAGCTACTCGGGAAGGTGCATTCCACTATTGATCTATTCACAATAGCTGTGATTGCACTCAGAGATTGTGGTAAAGTCAGAACAAGCATTTGCAATGTTATCCCATCAAAACCGCAAGCATTGGTTTTAAAACCCTGGATTATTTTAAATACCACATCTTCATTGACTGTTTGCAGTGAAAAATTTCCAGAATTGTTCCTATGGTATTCAAAATAAGTGAGCTGGGAAATTGTTACTGTACTGTAACCAGGTAGATTTAAAAAATGGGCATTAATCAACTCTGGGTCATCCAGACCCTGCGGTAGATCTGGGTTCTCCTTGTTAGGAGCTAATGCCCTCTTCAGGTTCTGCCAGAGTTTCTTAGAGTTGTTGCTACCATTTGTAATATGTGTTGTGAAGTAAGCCTTTTTTTCTTGCTCTAAAGCTCTAATCACTAATTGCTTCATACCTTTATACCTCTCCTTCAGAGCATCTGTCCCATGTCGCTTAAACTCATTATGATATCTGTCTCTAATGTTCATCATATCTTTAAGAGTGTCTGTTATCCATGGGTGAGGAGGGTGTTTAAACCTATGTACCTTAGTAGGAGCATGAAGGTCGAACAAACCAATTACACAGTGTGTGAAGTCAGTAACTAACTTACTCACATCTCCACCATGCAAGAAGTAGTTCCAATTAATTGAGTCAAGATCAATTTTCAGCTGGTCAATTAATATATTTTTAAGAGGACGGAAGGTAATCCACCTTGGCTTAATCTTTTCTTTTTTAATTTTAAATTCAGCAGCTAACATTGCTTGTGCTCCTAACTCAGGAGTGTATTTTACATATTTATGGCTTGTTCTCATGTCAGTGCATATAACATCAATCAAAGTCGAACTATGGTTAGTGAAGTGTGTAGGTTCATCAATTAATTGAATCAAATTAAAACTGTTAAGAAATTGTAATAAAGAATTGTATTATAAGGACTGTGTGTCTAGAAGATTAATGTTAAAATCCCCAACAAGTATCACCCCATCAGTACTAGGTAAAGAAGCCAATGTGTCAGCAATTGCCCCCAGAAACAAGTCCACATCTTGCCACGGTGGTTTATAGGCTGTACCAACCAGGATTGACTGGTTATGTAGCTTAATCCTCAGCCATAACTGTTCAACAGGTCTAATGTTAGGTTCATTAATTAAAAATGTTTTTATACCGTTCCTTATGTAAAATCCTACTCCTCCCCCTCTGCCTCCCTTAATGTGTAATGGTCTGGGTCTGTGGACCAACTTATAACCTACAATACTAGGTGCCTTACCTTCTTCTCCTTTCCTTAACCCATTTGCGGCCAAATGGAAACAAGTAAACATTTTTTTAAATTAATTTAATATTTAGGAATTCACATATACACAAATAAATAAAAAAATAAAAAAAACAAAAATATTAATTTTTCAGGGTTTTATAGAGGTGTTCCCAAATTGGTACAGTGGCCTCTTATGTATGGTAATTACTGAAACATGTTTTTATTAAAATAAAGTGTTTTTTTACATTTTCTGCAACCCTAACGACCTCCAAGATGGCATACATTACTTCTGACACGGTTTGAGAGCTTTTCCGGACATGTTCCTTGCCGTCCAACCTAAGCTCTTCAACATTTTTATGATGAAGGACGACCCACTCTTTTATGAGGCGATGGTTTTAGGTTAAATCTGTTGATACTACGGCGAAACAACAAATGGTGCATTGGCTCTTCTTTACAAATCACTTGCAAACGCCCCAGGCATTAGGAATCGCCTTGTCAACCATGTATGTGAACTATACCCACCACCACTTCTTACCGTGTATGCCAATTCTATATAAGGAAATGGATTGATGGAGTTCATCTAGTCCACCCATGCCTTTTTTGATACGATTTTCGTGTACTGTTCCTGTAGTACGAAAGCCTTAGTGACGCAAGTCCCAAAGCAAGTTGACAAAGACTTTGTGGTTTGAAGGGGTTTGTGCGTAATTTGTTGAGTAGATTTTTTACAACTCGAGAACCCAATGGCTAAAGAGCCATTGAGTTGTAAAAAAGCAAAGGCTAGATGTTGTACTTTTCCCACAATATACGTCGAAACTATAGCAGTATCCACTAGAGCTTGCAGCAACCCAATTCTTGTATCTAAACCGTACGGGTTGCCCACGAATAAATAGCTTTGCTGTATGAGGACCGTAATATTTGATCATTGACTCTTGATTGACTTGGCAGATAATGGCTCGTCATTGCTGCTATCTTCATTGTCAGAAAGAACACCTACAGAATGAACAAATACTTGTATATGTTCTGGAACGTCATTCGGAAAAGTAGTTCGCTTTCTTCTTCATCAGTGAGAACACTCGGATCTGGTGGGATGATGGCCAAATCATACTCCAAGTCATCATCACTATCATCCAATATTCTGTTTACTGCTTCTTGTAAGCCCTTATAGTTATAAGATTTACTATAATAATGTCTACGATGCATATTGAATCCAAAAGAACAGTATTTTTTATTATACCTCCTTGTAGCCAGTGTTCCCGAATTGGTACACTAATGTTTGCATCCCTATATTTTTATATTAGGAGTAAAAAGCTGTGATAAAATGACATGGAGTTGTAGGTTATGTACTTATTTCATGAAAATAATATCAACACTTACAATTTTCTCGGTCTAAATTTCACAATAGCACTAAAATTTAGCTTACCTGCACTGTCCTCCAAATGATTAAATTCAACAGCTTCAAAAATAATAATATTTCGACAACTTCTTGTAATTTGAAACTATAACGTAATTAACACACTGTAAAAAGCTACTTAATGTAATAATATGTAAATTTTTGTCAAAAGGTTTTTTAAAAACCCTCATTTAATAAGTGTTCCCAAATTGGCACAGTGGTAATAAATGGGTTAACCAAGTTTCATTTATTCCCATAATGTCTGGGTCCATTTGTTCAACAGCCACTATAAGTTCCAGGTAAGGTTTTGTACTTAAAGACCCCGCATTAAACATACCAACTTTAAAATTTTTAGTTTTAACCATTATATTGCATGAAAAATATTTATTATGACATTCAATACTATTGTTTGTGATAAAGGCCAGAAATATAACATTATATTATTTGATGTTAGGCAAATTGAACTTGTCACAACAATTGGTAAATACATTATAAAAAGAGATTAAGGGGTTTATTGCAATTTTATGATAAAATTTAGTATTATAAGATGATTTACATTGTACATAGTAATTAGTATTTAATATAATTAAGAGATTGTAATATAGATTCAATTTATCAGTTCTATCAAATAATGTAATTAAGAGGTAAGTTTTATTTAGTGTGATTAAACATATATAACATAATATCACTATACCACTGCCGTTCGAACTCTCCCCCAATACAAACACAGAATCTGCAAAACCATTCAATATTATTGTATCTGATATAGGCCAGAAACACAACATTATATCTTTTTTATTAGGCAGATTAAACTTGTTAAAATATCTGGTAAGAGCATAATAAAAAGTGATTAAAGGGTTTGTTGCAATTTTATGATAAAATTTAGTTTTATGAGATGATTCACATTGTACATAGTAATTAGTATTTAATATTGTTAAGGGACTGTAATATAGATTTAATTGATCAGTTTTTTTAAATAGTATAACCATGAAGTGAATTATTTTTATTTCCACTATGCTTGTAAAATAGATTACTATACCACTGCTGTTTAAACTTTCACCCAATACAAACATATTATTATGATCTCCTAAACCATTCCTTCCCCTCAATGCGCCTACCAAAAAAAATAGAAAAAGAAAATAGAAAATCAAATCTAAAGTAGCATTGTAACTACAGTAACACAACAGACTTAAACTAATATTAACACAACCTAACTTTAATAATAAAAGGATATAAATATTCCAACTGCCAGGTGGAACCTGTTCAGTTAGATGCTGCTGCACCAAACACAGGGTCAAGGTCAGCCTCGGTACGAAAGGAGAAGACCTTCTTCCTCTCTCCCTGACTGGCAAAGATACGTCCACGCTTCGTCCAGGAGAACCGCCACTGACGCTTGCGGCATTCCTCCCGAACACGAAAGAAGAGGTGGCGATTCTGACGAGTGAGGCGCTCGTTGAGGAAGATTCGGCTACCTTTATCGTCTGCCAGAGTACGCCTGATACGAGCGGCACGCATTAACTCATCCTTCAGCTCTCGTCGCACCAACCTTACAACCAACCGCCTTGGCCTGCCATCACTACCCTCGCTCGGGGGCGCGCCCACACGCTCCGCGAACACCACATCCCGAGCATCCAGTGTCACCCCCAGTCGCGCCGCCAGTGTAGTCACGCCATGGATGGTGTTCTCCCCCTTCTCCTCCGGCAGCTGACTAACCTCCAGGTCCGCAAGCAATGACTCCTGGTCCCTGTCATTGAGCTCCAGCTTAAGCCCAGCAATGGTACGCTCCAGCTCCCGATAGCGATCCTTTCCCTCTGTTGTCTGGTCTGCCTCCAGCCTGTCCAACCTTTCTTCGACATTAGTGAGACGTGATGTTAAGCCAGAGAAGGTGTCGCGCAGCTGAGTTAACTCCTCGCGGAATTTACGCATCTCTGTCATACAGGCCGAGAACTCGTGACGGAACTCTTCAAGGACACTGCCACGGTATATGGTGAATCCCCGCCCATTCTCCTCCACTGCTGCATCTGCATTCGCGATCACCTCGCCATCGTCGGAATCGCATATGCCTTTCACCGGTGTTTGACTGTAGTCCCCTCGGCGAACGTTATTTTTACAATTCGGACACATCCAGTCTTTATTTATTTTGGACTTCTCAGATATGGCCACGCAAGCCCTGTGGTATATTAAGGGGCAGGAACCACACTTCGCTGCTACAGAAGCAGACACAAACCTCCCACATGCGCCACAATTCAACATTGTATATATTATTATAAATTTTATCTTGTACTCTTTTTAATCTTAGGTCACGTGTGTCGTAAAAATCGACTAAAGGAAAATATTGCAGATGAATAAGTAAAATTAAATTTCAGTGTACGCTGCCAATATCTGACAATATGATATCGGATTACCTTCTCAGAAGCTTTTGTATGAGAACTGAATTTTACTGATATTTTAAAATGAAGTAATATTTTAATAATAAGTAAAATATATATTTTACGGTAATTTTACTATAAAGTGAGGTATAAGCTCGGTGTCGCATCGTGTGAAAAGATTTCGTCGAAAATGATCTTATCAATATATTTTTATATAAAATGCATTTTATGAAAAAAATGCTTGTATGAGATTTTATTTTATAATTATTGAGCAGAAAAGTCTTTTGTTACAGGTTTAATAAATGTCGTCTATTATTTCGTTGTTGGTATACCAGCTTTAATACTTTTAAGTACTTATAACTATAGTTTAATCTGTCTATAGTTAAATCTCCATGTAGTGAAGGAGCAAGAATACAATATGTCACCACCCCATTTCATCCCATGGGTGACGTAAAAATCGACTAAGGGACTATCCGTGAATATTATATTTAACCCAGATACTCCTACCAGGTGTTATAACACCGATTAAATGACTTTAACTATACCATCAAATAAAATATACAAAAAGCGAATAGTGATCAGAATTTCTCATTATATCTTATTTAGTGCATGTGCATAGTTATTTGCGTGCTGAAACAATTGTTATATGCATCGAATTTTTTGGATTTTTGCTCAATTAAAAAAAGATTTGTGGCTTTTTTTCAAAATCACAACTAAAAGCTACTTTCTCTGTAATTATTGTATAGTAACCTAATAATATCGCCCTGATTATGAAAACTAATGACTATTAGCTATAAACTGGGAAACATAGTTATATTGTATTTAAATTTGTTTATTTTTTATAAATAAAATTCTCAGAGGTGTTATAACACCTAATAGGAGAATAGACGTCTATATCGCTTTACTTACGTCGCTTTACGTACGGGATTTAATTACGTCGCCGTCGCGACCAGACGTGCCTAAGTGAAATTATTAAATTAACAATAAACAAAGTGCCCTAGTTTAAATTACGTGATATGAATTGCTGAATTGCATTTGTTCGTATTATAATATAATGGCTTTTAAGTAACTACCAAGACATTTTTGAGTTTTATGTGAACATGGAAAGCCCCTTTATAATAAAAGCGGGTTAACCCAACGCTCGCCTCCGCCAACGCCTACGCCCCAGGTACAAGATAAAGGTAACCTTCACGTTATACCTACATCAGAACTGCAAAATTGGATGGCCTCTATAGAACGCAGCCTAAATGAAATCTGCCATATTGCCACTGAAGGGAAGCTAAATTCCGACCAGAAGTTGAAGGTTAGTGGGCACTGTAGGAAGGTAATGCATGATGTTGGACAAGTGGCGCTCCAATACCAGTCGTTAAAACAAAAGGCCATACAGACGCATTTCGCTCTACAAAACCTGCAGGATCAGCATGACCTAGCCGCTTCTCTCGCAGAAATGAAGCAGTCTATTGACGACTCAGCTCAAAAAATTAAGCCCAGCACTTCCTTCGCCGATATGGTTAAAAAAGGCACTAACAACTTCATCCGCCCAAGCCCCCTCAGCTCTGTGGCAATATATCCCAAGGACAACTCTAGGACTAGCGAGGAAACCAAGAACATTGTTCAAAAAATAATTAGCCCTGAAAGCATGAAGCTGAAGGTCAGAGGGGTACGCAATACCAGAAACGGCGGAGTGATTATCAGCACTGAATCCAAAACTGATCTGGAAAAAGTGAGGCAAACAGTCCAAGAGTCTTCATCAGCCCTTACAGTAGACGAGCCCTTTAGGAGGAAGCCCCGTATTATAGTAATCGGAGTACCCGCCGATATGAACGATAGTGAAGTGCTCAAATGTATTTTCGAACAAAACATATCGGAGAAAATCCCTTCCATGCAACATCAAGAATTTTTGGACGCAGTGAGACTAAGCCATAAGTCTGGAAAGAAAAATACAGAGCATTGCAATTTTGTAATAGAAGTGACGCCCAACATCCGAAAGGCTCTTATTACACAGGACAGAGTATTCATAAATTGGACGTCCTGTCCAGTTCGGGACTTTACTCTAGTAACTAGATGTTTTAAGTGCCAGCAGTATGGTCATGCAGCTAATTATTGCAAAAGCTCGACCTCTACTTGTGGACATTGCGGAGAAGAGGGACATTCGGCTCAGGATTGTCTTAAAAAGACGAACCCGCCCGTATGCGCTACATGTCTACGTTTTAATAAGCCGAGCAATCACGTGACTGGAGACGTCGACTGTCCGGCCAGAAAAGCAGCTAAACAGAGATACATAAATTCAACGGATTATGAAGGCGCCTAAGAGCGCCACACACGCTGCATAACTCTAGAACAAATGGATAATCTTTTACTTACCGAATTAGATACTATCTTTGTGCCGGAATCGACGGTTTGCGAGGTTGAAGACTGCAGGCAGTATCTCTCAAGGTATCATAAACCACTAACTATACTAACCCAAAATATTCGTAGCATATATAAAAATTTTGACAGCTTCGGCATTTTTCAAAGTAGATTAAACATTAATTGCGACATAATAGTCTTCACGGAATGTTGGCTATCAAACAGACTACAAAGCGGACTCCCGCCATTAGCAGGTTACAACTCACACTATAGCACTTTAAACCACAATCAAAATGATGGTTTAGGCGTTTATGTGAAGAAATCATTAAACTTCTCGGTCGACGAACCCGCTATCCAGGGTGGTAACTGTTTAATTCTCAAATTCGGAACAGATACAGTAATTATAGCCGTGTATAGGTCGCCCTCTTATAGAAATTTAGACCCCTTCAATTTTAGTTTAAACCAAATATTACAATCTTTATCTAGCTATAAGAATATCATAGTAACTGGCGATATTAACATAAATATAAACTCTGAATTTAGTGACGTAGGAACCCAAAACTACCTAAATTTATGCTCATTCCATGGTCTCGTCGCGGGACATAGCCTACCGACTCACCAAAGCGGTTCTTGCCTTGATCACATGATGATTAAATCAAAATACAAATTTATTACCCTTGTAACAAATTCCACAATAACTGATCACCACGCTGTCCTACTAACTCTAAATTTAATGCTACCTAAGCTAAATCGCACCGTGACAACATCAGTACTTAACACAAACAAACTCGAACTAGATTTGCGTCATATAGACCTTAACCCAGTTTACAATTCTGCTGACGCGGATTTGTCACTAACATACTTAATAACAAATGTTCAAACCGCAATATTGCAGAATACAACAACAAGTAAAATTAAAAACAAATTTAATAATTTTAAGCCTTGGATTACTCCAGGACTTATTCGGTGTATGCGACACAGGGATAAGCTGCATCAGAAGGCTAGACGTTTTCTGAACGATCTCAACCTACAATTAATTTATAAACGGTACAGGAATTTTTGCAATAATCTCCTAAAAAGATTAGAAATGAATTTTGATAGAGACGAATTACAGCGTGCGGGTAATAACAGCAAGAAAATTTGGAAACACATTAAAAATGTCACTTACTCCTCAAACCAGTGCGTATCTGTTTCGACTTTATTACTTACTAATACTACACCGCTTTTATCCGTTAACACAATAAATAACTATTTTGTAAATATTGGGAAAAACCTCGCATAACAGGCCCAAAACAAAATCTCTAGCACAGCACCCTCCCGTCCTCAAAGCACTCACAACTGTCACAATTTCAAAAGCTTTGTAATGCTGGACACAGACGAAAACGAAGTATCTCAAATTATTTCAGGACTAAAAGACGACTGCGCAACCGGCTGGGATAATATTAGTACTAAGATTCTTAAACGATTTCGCAATATTCTAGTCCCTCCTTTGACCCATATTTTTAGAAAATGTCTCTCTGAAGGATGTTTCCCTAAATGCCTAAAAAAGGCAATAGTAATACCTATCTATAAATCTGGAAACAGGGAATCACTAACAAATTACAGACCGATATCGTTACTTTCTTCAATATCTAAAATACTAGAAAAAATTATAAATAGTAGATTAGTAAAATATCTCGAAAAAAATTGTTTACTTTCGGCAAATCAATTTGGTTTTAGAGCTAAATTATCCACAGCCGACGCGGTGCACGACTTGACAAACTACATTACAGAAGAACTGGGCAGAGGGAACCAATCCTTGGGAATATTCCTTGATATTGCCAAAGCTTTCGATACTCTATCTAATTCGTTACTTCTGACTAAATTAGAAACACTTGGTATCAGAGGCACGCAGTTGAAAATCCTCGCGGACTACCTGAATGATCGGTACCAATGTGTAAAAATAGACAACGTTACTAGCGACTATCAAAGAGTTCCCAATTTTGGAGTCCCTCAGGGTAGTTTATTAGCACCAACCCTCTTCCTTATTTATATTAACGACCTCTGTAATTTAAACATAAAAAACTGTAAAATAGTATCGTATGCCGACGACACAGCCTTAATTTTTTTGGACAAAACAAACAAGAACTATTCGACAACGCACAGTTAGGCTTTAATTCTGTGAACAACTGGCTTGTCAGCAATTTACTGACGTTAAACACTGACAAGACAAAATATATTCACTTCACAATGCGGAAGTCCTCTATTAACACTCATAGCACTAATCTACACGCGCACCACTGTAATACTATCACTCTAGGCTATGCTTGTAACTGTCCAACTATCTTACGCACTAACACTATAAAATATCTCGGGATCACAATCGACGACACCCTTTCTTTCAGACAACATATAGAGGGGTTGTCAAAGAGGTTAAGAAAACTAATATTTATCTTTAAAAAAATACGAATAATAGCAGATCCAAAACTGATTTTGCAAGTTTACTCTGCTCTTTGTCAATCCTTAATATTTTACTGCATTACTTCATGGGGCGGAGCTTTAAAAACAATATTGATACCACTCGAACGGGCCCAGAGAGCAGTGTTAAAAGTAGCACATTTCCATCCCTTTCTATTTCCCACCGACCTTTTATACAAATCCTGCAACGTGTTGACGGTTCGCCAACTATTCATCATGCAATTAGTACTAAAACAGCACACTCAGCTTCCATACAATAATGTCGTAACTAACAAAAGACGGAGAGATATAGTCTGCAGCTCACAATCAGCCTCTAAACACACTTATATTAGAAGATTTTATGTATTTTTAGGCCCATACCTGTACAACACATTAAATAAAAAAATATGTATTTATAATTTAAATTACTTTAATTGTAAAAATAAACTATACTCATTTTTACATAATTTAACGTATGACCAGACAGAGACTCTGCTAGCTGTATGTAAATAAATGTTATTATCACGTAGTTTTGTAAGTCTATATGTATAACTGTAATTTATTGTTTATAATTCATTTTGCCTAGTTAAGCACTTAATATTATAATCTAATCTCCACAGTACCTGAAATACAGGTTTTACCTAGTTCAGGTAACTAAAATAAATGTGAACTAATTATGTAAAATTCATATACCATGTAAATTCTAGCTCATAAGTTTCCTGAATAAACATTATCTTATCTTATCTTATCTTACTACAAAATGTTAGGTCACTGCCAGAAAAATCATTATGTTTACACGAAATATGAGAGAAATTAGAAAAAATGAATGATGAAACACATTTTCCTCGAAGTATAGCCATTTTTGTGTTCTAGATGGTCAATTTAGGGTTAACGAATGATGAAACTATGACTTATGAAGAAACTACTTCTGACTACTATGAATATAACGTCTTATATCCAGAGTCTTATATAACTAAGAGAAGGCGTACAGAATCTCCGTCCCACCTAAAAAAATTTACTGTACCTCATTCAGCTCCTGTAGCCTTTCTTTCAACAAGTGGTACTGCCTTTGCAGCGAGAATATCAAAGAAACAGAATTATCCAAATTCTTACCCAGAATGGCAAACTTTGAGGGTCCGAATAAACTACAGCCACCAACATAATATTATTCTGATGACATGTTTGGTGATGATGTCGTTGATATATTGTTTCTGTTGGTATGTCGTTTGTACATTTAGTATACAAACTTATACACTTGCCAAAAGAGAAGTAAAATATTGTCACAAGCAATGCATTGAAATGATTCCTGGCTATCTTTTTGTTTAGTGGATGTGGTCCATCGAAGAGGCATGTACCGGGAAAGTTATCAGATACTACTTTTGCACACATAAGTAACGCTCTTTCACGAGATCGATTACGTAATGTTACATTTTCACTGCTGTGATAATACACCAAGTGGTGACAAGTAATGGCTAATTTGTGACCTTGGTACACGCAATTTATACACCCTATGGCCCTAACTTGTAAAATTTGCAAAGACAAATCTATTTTATGTAAAAAATGTTAGGTTTATTTTAACCCTAAGAGCTGCTTTATAACTAAATTAACGTAAATATGAACTACTTATGTTCTACCCACAATAAAAAACTGTATAAATGTCTAACTTAAAATCTAATGCTTAATTGTTATTTTACACCATAAACTACCTATATTCCAAATTTCATCAAAATCCATTTAGTAGTTTTTGCATGAAAGGGTAACAAACATCCATCCATCCTCACAAACTTGCATTTATAATATTAGTAGGATAGGATAAGCAAAGGTGTGTCACTTTAGTGCCCAACAAATAAGGTGAATATTATCTTCACAAAATAAAAAGAAGGAAAACTTGAAATTAAACCCTATACCAATCCGTCTGCAAGCGTGGTATTAGTAGGCCAAGTATCCCTCCGTCAAGGAAGGAGGCCCGTCCCTGTAGTGGGACATTAATGGGCTGTTATGATGAAATAAGTTGACAAATACGAATTTAAGCTCTCTAGATATATCAGACCCACAGCTAAAAACCCGGTCAAGTGCGAGTCTGACTCGCGCACCGAGGGTCCTGTACAAACCTATTTATTTTCCCGCCAAATTGTGATAACGTCAGGATTCAGCTGTTTAAATACTATTTTTCCCGCAAAAATTCAATGACGTCACGACTTAGCTGTCAAAATATATTTTCCTGCCAAAATTCTGTGACGTCACGACTCATCTGTCAAAAATTCTATGACGTCACGCCTATCTGTCAAAATTGACAGCTGTCAAAAGTGACAGAGGTATAAAATATTTTCCCGCCAAAATAATATGACGTCACAAATCATCTGTCAAAAATTCTGTGACGTCACGACTCATCTGTCAAAAATTCAATGACGTCACGACTCAACTGTCAAAAAATATTTTCCCGCCAAAATTCTGTGACGTCACGACTCATCTGTCAAAATTCTATGACGTCACGGGTCACGTGACCTATGACGTCACAGGTCACGTGACCTATGACGTCACAGGTCACGTGACACAGCTTTCCCGCCAAAATTCTATGAAATCAAAATATAATATGATTGCTAATAAAAAGTAGCCTATGTTCTTTCTCAGGGTCTACAGATTGTCTGTACCAAATTTCATCGAAATCCGTTCAGCCGTTTAGGCGTGAAAGAGTAACAGACAGACAGACAGACAGACAGACAGAGTTACTTTCGCATTTATAATATTAGTATGGATAGTTCCCTACCAGCAATAGTAGCCCATTTTCCTACCAGGTGTTATAACACCGATCATTTTCCAGATTTCCCAGAGAAAAAGGATTTTTTTTTGTATTTTTCCTGAATAGTTAGTGACACTAATACCAACATATCAAAAAATTACAAAGATCTGAGATCCTAAATAGTTTCAGGAGTATCTGGGTTAAAAAATAAAAAGAAGGAAAACTTGAAATTAAACCCTCTATCAATCCGTTTGGCCAGCGTGGTATTAGAAGGCGAAGTATCCCTCCGTTATGGCAAGAGGCCCGTCCCTGCAATGGGACATTAATGAGCTGTTATGATGATAGTTTAATCAGTGAATTTTTATGTAATGTACAAACTACTATTAGATTTATGTTTCTTACATTTAACTTTAGTTTATATTTATGTAAATGTTTATTACAAAACCTACCAAATATTACTACATTATTATATAATATATTATATTATTATTATGACCTGTATCTAATTATTATATTTTATTATTATATTATTATTATATTGAAACGCAACTATACACTAGCATATAATTATAAAAAGAGTAAAGTACAGTGCAGAAATTATTTTAAAACCATGTTCTGGTATATACTGAGGTTATTTGGTGGTATATCCTATTACGTACTCTATGATGTCTACTTTAAAATACAGAGTATACAGCAAATGGATCTTAACCCCTTCATTTATAATCGTGTTCGATAATAATTTAGTTATGGAGTTAGATTCAATAGGAATAGACTGCTATTCATTAGAAGCGCCTGAGCATTGTCTAACGGCAATTACAGATGTTTTTAACTTTAAGGTATTGTCGCTTAACATAAGGAGTATTAATAAAAATTTTGATTGTTTTAACTTGACTCTAACCAGATTTGCTATTGCATTTGACGTCATAGTTTTAACGGAATGTTGGCTTGATGACTTCACAATTGTACCACAGCTGCCCTTGTATACCAGCTATAATACAATGAACATAATTAACCAAAATAGTGGTGTAGTGGTCTACGTCAAGAATACTTTGAGCGTTTGTGTGTCTGAGCCCAGTATTGCTGATGCCAACTGTTTGCAAATAGACATAGCTAACGAAATTACAGTTTTTGGAATTTATAGGCCACCCTCGTTTAAAAACATAAACAACTTTTTATGTTCTCTTGACTGCGTACTGCATCAATTTTCGAGTAAGTCTAAACCATTACTACTGGTGGGGGATATGAACATTAACATACTAAATAGCTCGTGTAATCAAGATCTAGAATACTTATCCTTAACAGCAGAACACGGCCTGTTTCCGGCTATAACTAAGCCAACAAGAGGCAGCGCATGTCTTGATCACATATTTGTTAACACAGCAAAAAATGCTGTTGGGGCGGTATGCTGTTCAGACATTTCTGATCATGATTTGGTGATGTTGGGTTTGTCCACCGGCCATCACACGATTAGTAACCCGGAAAGAACTTTTGTAAAAAGGGATTTAGACGCCATCAAGACTAAGCTCGCGGGGATGGACTGGTCACAAATTACAGAGAATACTGACTTAAATCATAGCGTTCACAGTTTTTGTAGCCATTTGGAACAGGTCATAAATGAAAACTCGCACAAAGTAACACTCAGTCACTCTAAGTACAATATTAAACCCTGGATAACACCAGGTCTCATCCGTTGCATGCAACACAGAGACAGACTGCACATGAAATCCCGTAAATCACCTTACGATCAATGTCTGCGCTTCATATATAACCGTTATCGTAATTTCTGTAATGACCTGTTGCGTAAGTTAAAAAATGAGTATGACAATAAAGAAATTTCCTGTAATACACGTAATCCTAAACAAATGTGGAAAGCCATTAAAACAGTATGTCACTTTTCTGTGTCCTCAAAACAACCCAAAGAACTTTTGACACTACATGGTAGTAGTAACGCCAGTCACTCATTAGACATGTGCAATAACCACTACTCGTCAGTGGGATATAAGTTAGCTAGTAATATCCTTAACAATTTGCAACTTAGTCAGGAAGATTTGGCAGCTAAAGTGTCCAGTAACTTCCGTGAGAACTCTTTCTTTTTTCAACCTACTGACGAACAAGAGGTTGAAGCTCTCATACTGTCATTGAAAAACCATAAAGCCCCGGGTAGTGATGGTATAACAGGTCATCTCCTTAAAGAGATTAGGTCTAGTATCATTCCACCACTAACTAAAATATTTAACAAAAGCTTGGTCACGGGTACTTTTCCAGATATATGGAAAACAGCCTCAGTTATTCCTATTTATAAAAGCGGTCTTAAGGACACGCCCAACAGTTACCGTCCGATTTCACTTCTAACAACTTTTTCAAAGCTGCTTGAAAAAGTTGTTAATAACAGATTGGTGAAATATCTTGAAAAGAACAACCTTCTTTCGCCTAATCAATTCGGCTTCAGGAGGGAAAGATCGACTGAAAATGCTGTTGACCTTTTAACTTCCACGGTGTCATCTCAACTCGACAGGAACAGACGTTGTATAGGTGTCTTCTTAGACTTGGCGAAGGCCTTTGACACTGTGTCTCACGCAATATTACTTCGTAAACTGGAAAATCAGTTTGGCATTCGAGGGATAGCCCTCGAATGGTTTAAAAGCTATCTCACGGAAAGAAAGCAGCGTATTAGAGTAGGCAGTCATGAAAGTGGACTAGAAACAGTTAATTACGGCGTTCCCCAAGGTAGTATCCTTGGCCCTACCCTTTTTATCATGTACATGAACGATATACACCACAGCATTCATAATGACATCATATGCTATGCAGATGATACCGTTATAATTTATAATGGGTCGTCATGGTCGGAGGTCTTTTCAAGGGCTGAATTAGGGATGAAGCAGGTATTCACATGGCTGCAACATAACCTACTTACTCTAAATGCTGAAAAGACAAAGCACGTGTGTTTTTATAAGACAGCTGCTACAGCTCCAAGCTCATCTTCTTGTATTAGGTTGCATAGCTGTGAGGGTCAGGAACATTGTAGCTGTAAAAATATTGACAGAGCCAAAACAATTAAGTACCTTGGCGTAATAATTGACGAAAACCTCAACTTCAAAGCCCACATTTCTGCCTTGTCAAGTAAGGTACGGAAAACAGCAAGGATCATGAGGCTGCTACGATCATCGGTATCAGTGGAAACTCTAAGAACTGTTTATTTTGCATTGAGTCAATCACTAATTACGTACTGCATTACCTCCTGGGGTAGCGCTGCTAAAACTTACATGATACAGGTTGAAATAGCTCAGCGATCTGTCCTCAAGACTATGCTAAAGAAACCTTTTAGGTACCCTACTAGGGAACTGTATAGTGAGTGTGAAGTACTTAATGTTCGTCAGCTCTTTATTCTTAAAACGTTTCTTAAGGTGCACAAAACGATTATTAATTCCAAAGACTATCCATTCATGTTAGAACGCCGTGTTTACAGATTAGACTTGCCTAAAGTAAAAACTTCCTTTGCTAGGCGCTTCAGTCCGTTTGTTGACCACTTTGTATATAACAGAGTGACCAGCTTATGCGATATTAAGCGGTGCATGGTGACGGAAGCTAAAACAAAAATCGTAAACTGGCTGCTTGCACAATCATATGACGACACAGAAGGCATATTGATTCATATAAATTGAAATTACATTATCACACTAAGGCATTGACCTCCAATAATATTCTATTTCGCATGTGTTCCTCCTTATCACCCGATTATACAATAAATTATAATTTTATAGTAACTAGTAACATAAAAATATAAGAAACTGTAATAAAAATTATTGCAGTTTCTTATATTTTTATGAATTTATATATTTGTTACACATTATTACAAATATGTATATGAAATGGTCCTTACATACTTATACCTATATACATAATATATATATATTTATTATATTGTATTTATATATACTTAATAATAGATAATTTAATTTTATCTTTGGTTGTTTAACGTAAATTATTAGTTCGTAAGATTAAAACAATTTGTTATTTGTATTTCATACTTTCATTCTTATGTCATCCGAGCACTCTGTTATACATATTGTTAATCGTAATTGGCACCCACAGGACAGGCTTGCCTAGTGTGGGGCCGCTGGATATTAATAATGTACATGCTTTTGTGTTAATAAATGATTTTTATTTTTATTTTTATAGTGTCGTTTTGAATGCACGGGCTAGATAATTTATGCATGAAAGTATTACAACAAAAAAATATAATTTAAGCTGAAGGTTTCTATGTACTTTATCCTTTATTTGTCTTTGTACAGATTCGTGCGAACTACCCGTTAGTTGGCTTTTACAACACCGAGACAATGAGACAGAGTGGTGATACAATGTATACCAAAGTCAGTGCTGTTATGCTTTTTGTAATTCCTGGGTCTACCTTTACCACATTCTCGAGGGCAGGAAAACTGCTGTGTACGTGCCCTTCAGACACAAATGTTTGAAAGGCACAAATGGTTTTGGATAAGAAAATAATAATATAAATCGATATCAAATAGTGATAGTCAGTAATTTACTTCTATTCATAAGCTAACGAAGATCATACCGTTTTCTCATTTACTGATTAATATATAATTACTTTTCTCTTTAGATTATACTCGTATACATTCAATGAAACTTATACGTTAGTCACCTTGAACTAAACTAAGGTCGTGGTCGTGGTCAAACTAATAAATAATAAATAAATAGTCCTCACACATTCTCACATCGCCACCTAGTTTCAAACTAAGCAGAGCTTGTACTATGGGTACTAGACAACGGATAAACACACTTAAATACTTTTTTGTAAATACATACGTATTATAAATAGAAAATACTCAGACCAATGCAAGCAATCATGTTCATGCACACAAAGATTTGCATTGAGCGGGAATAGACCTCTGCGTAGCAGCCATGTAATATACCGACAGCGCCACAGAGGTCGTCAACTTCATTCAAGATAATTATTTGTGTAATCCATAAATTATTATCTTAGGCCTAAATGTCATTGTACTTTGTGTCCGGTAATTTGTTACCGCGATACATGGTTAAATTATTCTCGTTCTATGACTGTTACTAATGGCGACTAAGGGAATTTGTCTAAAAAGATAGTTTTACAGGACTATTTAGCCTTTCTACAGAAATTAAGTGTTAACTTTAAAACTTACGTGTTTCATTATAACTTAATATTAAGCACAATTGTTATTAACAAAAATAATAACAAAACTATGGACTATTGTATTGGGTATGAAATAAACGTATAAATAAATAAATAAATAACTTATTAATAATAACTATACGGATATTAACATGATTAATTTGTGTGGTAAATATTAAATTATTTACCTTTGAGGCTCTCGACGTTTCGGCTAGGTTGCACCAGCCACGACATGACATCTCGTGACCATGGCTGGCAATAATAAGAAATTAAGTGGTCCACTTGTTCATCTGCCATATACAGCGATAATGCAGTAACATAATGTTCAAACATAACTAAAACGGATATTGTGATAATAAAAACAGGACTCTCTGTTTTGTAATCATCATCATTATAACAGCATATTAATGTCCCACTACAGGGACGGGTCTCCTTCCGTGACGGAGGGATACTTGCCCTACTAATACCACGCTGGCCAGACGGATTGGTATAGGGTTTAATTTCAAGTTTTCGTTATTTTTATTTCGTAACGATAGATATATTCACGAATAGTCCCTTAGCTGGTTTTTACGACACCCATGGGATGAGGTGGGGTGGTGACATAAATATTGTATTCTTACTCCGTCACCACACGGAAAACTATAATTCAGTACCATAACTAGAGATGGAAATCAGTACTAAAACGGGCAACCAATCCCTCTGGCTCTCAAATGTTAATTAAAGAAAAATATACGAAACCCTCTATCACTAGACCAGCCTCGTCCTAACAATAGCCCAAAGAACTCAAAACTTAACTGCCATACTAACCAAGGAGAACTACAGTATGAATATTTTAGTAATTTAATTATAAAGTAACTCATATTAAGCGTTACCTCTAGAGATTAGTGGCGCTTGTTGAGAATGTATGTTTTGCTAACACGAGTAATAATTTTGTCGTTTTACATAACTAATTTGTAACTAGATTGTTTAGTGTGTTGATTGTAATATCATCATAACAGCCCATTAATGTCCCACTGCAGGGACGGGCCTCCTACCATGACGGAGGGGTACTTGGCCTACTAATACCAAGCTGCCAGACGGATTGGTATAGGGTTTAATTTCAAGTTTTCCTTCTTTTTATTACGTAAAGATAATATTCACGGATAGTCCCTTAGTCGGTTTTTGCGACACCCATGGGATGAGGTGGGGTGGTGACATATTGTATTCTTACTTCGTCACCACACAGAGGGTTTTATAATATAAAACATGCATAATATTGTATACGTGCGAAGCCGGTGGAAGTGAAACGATAGTTTTATGTTACTAATCGTTAAGAGTTAAGGCTTAGAAGAGTTATGGATCTCGTCACTGACCCCCGGTTTTTTGAATGACTGATCAAGTCAAAATCTACTAATTAAATGTCAAAACTATAATTTTCAGGAACTAAAATGACAGTTTTGACACTTGATTAGTTGATTTTGACTTGATCAGGCATTCAGACACCGGGGGTAAGTTTATCATTTTTTGTAGCAAAACAAGAAACGGCAGAAAAAGATGAAAAGATAACAGCACTTTTAGCAATAAATTAATAGCAAAGTACTGATATTATATATTCCCAACCCCTTCTATATAGTCTAGCTCAATAATATACAAAATAGATTCTAATTTACTTTTCCATATATAATCTAGTAAGTGCCAATATATGTACTACAGACAAATGATTTTTCCTTGTATGACATAAGATTTCTTTATTTCATCTGAGCTCAAGATTTTGGATTATTTTCTTACTTGATCGTCCTATTTGTGTTAATGGAATGTGCTCGTAAATATATTTTTCCTTGTTCTAAATCCTGATTGACTTATGTTTATTTATTAGCCATAATACAGTTACATTGTTATGCAGAATATAATTTGTTTTTGCTTACGTTGGCTAGTTAGAGGCTTCTTACTAAATGCTGTAATGTCAAATATTAATATTGGATATTAGAAATGTTTTGAAAATACTCGCAATAACATTTTCAGGCTTCTTATTGGTAGAGTCAACATTAAATACCGATACACTTAAGGTATTCAATTAACTCAAGAGTTGTACCTAAGGTCCTCAAACGACGAACTGGCCAGCTCGGAGTCATGCAGAGGAGTAGGGCAGGAATACCTCGGCGCTTTTCTCGAAATCAAACATTAAAATTAAAAGCCGCAATCAAAATGTTGATACCATCGATATAAATAAAATTACCAAATGTTGTCATCAATAATAATATTATTATAGTCATTCAAATGGTTGATACTTTTAAAATCCTAGATTAAAGATAAAGTTTAATAGAGGTATGATTACAATCTATTTACTAATAGTATCCAAGTGGATTACTGTTTAAGATTAATTCATACATGGCATTCAGGCTGTAATTTTTTTAATCATCATACCAGCCTATTAATGTCCTATTGCAAGGACAGACCTCCTTCCGTAACGAAGGGACACTTGGCCTACTAATACCACGCTGGCCAGACGTATTGGTATAGGGTTTAATTTCAAGTTTTCCTTCTTTTGAAAAAATAAATTTCGTAAAGATAATATTCACGGATAGTCCCTTCGTCGGTTCCTACGGCTTCTGACATTATTCTTACTCCGTCACCACACGGAGATTTTTTTTAATCTATCATACTAAATACGCATAACCCTGATCTGGTTCTCACAACAAAGCAATAAACAATAAGACCTTCCTAGTCGGAACAGCTCATTCGTGTTGAAAACTGTGAAGAAGCCTTACAACTCAGAAAATACAAAATGATCACAAAGAAATATTCACTAAACGACTATTTATAAGGCCCTTTGCCCATTGTAGCGATAGGATTACCCGTAGCGTAAACAATGCCACTTTATTTATTGACTAATGATTTAAAAGGGCTCTTGAATACGCGAAAATTGTATTGTTGTATTCCATGCGAAGTGAAAGACACATAAAATAAGAAAATGTTAGACAATTGATGTTATTTATGGATAATATTTTACTAAGTAAGCATTTTTATGTCTTCTTTTTTAGGATTTCGTGTTTAAAATGAAGCTTGATAATGGGTGAAAATGTTATAAGTATACGAATACGAAATTCTCGTACTATGTTTTAACAGTCGACTAAAAGCAATTTCTTTGTAATTTAAATATTCGAATACAAAATACGCCAGCATAGACAAATACCAAGAAATGACTGACTAGTGGCTCAATTGAAGCCTGGTTAATTCATGTCCATCAATTACATGTCTATAAAAGTACTCACAAAACAAGACCATGTTCTTTAGTGCAAAACTCCTGCACTAAATATCAACCCTAATTGATATAAAACTCCCAATTTCTAGTTCAAGTTGAAAAGTGAATCCTAATTTTATCATAACATAATCGTCATCATAAAAGCCCAATAATGTCCCACTGCAGGGGCGGCCCTTTTTCTTCTTTTTATTTCATAAAGATAATATTTACGGATAGTCCCGCCGCCAGTCTGTTTGTACGACACGCATGGGATGAGATGGGGTGAAATATTGTATTATTACTCCGTCACCACACGGAGAGTATAATAATATATACCTACTGTATACAACTTTCCAATGATTATTACCGTAAGTTGTTACAAATAAATAAAGGAGACGTTCCATTTGCCCATACATCTTGGGCCCACCTAAGAACATACATGAAACCTTGTGTGTTTTGAAGATAAATGACTACTCTATAGGCCTGTATAATTTTTTTTACCATAAAACTTCGAGGATGTGAGATATGTGGTATTTAAAGTGAAATTATATCATACTCCAAATAGCTCAAAATACAATTTTCACATAACATGTTACCTAATTATTAATATTTAAATGTCTAAAATAAAACCTACATATAATCCATAATCAAAAGCGAATTAATATACAATAATAATCTGCAATAAATCACATCAAAACATTCACAATACGTAGTAGCAACACGAATCACAAAGTACATTGACACAAATGGGGTGACACTTGACAGATGAGAGATGTTAAGTGTGTTGCAATGATTTAAAAAATATATTACATTAGATTTCTCATTAAAAGGAAGACAACGTAATTGTGTTACAATAGTAGGTAATGCGTACAAGTTCTATTTTTTAACGATTAAAATATAATATATTAAAGATTCAAATTATATTGTTTGTGATTATAATACTTTTATATGAATAAAATATATATTATCCCAGACATTAAGTTTTACCCACATAATATTATTTTATTTTCAAGGGTGGCAACATAAAAAATATCCGCCATTAATTCAACCAATGATTGAATTAAAATACTGTTCACAACCATTTAAAACTAAAATCTTTCCCCCAACTTCTACGGAGAAATGAAAAACACTAATTGATTTTCAAAATTATTTGTTTAATTTTAATTATTCAAAACATTCTGTTCGCTCTGGGCCCCAAATGGAACGTCTCCTTTATTGCAAATCAAATTTCGCCAAATAAATTAAAAACACTTCTTTCATACCATCTAAAAATAAATGATGAAATCATATTTTACAAGACGTCAGGAGAAAAATACAATCACAGTTTTTATATGACGTCTAGACAACGAGGATTAAGGTGCAGAACACATTTATGAGTCTCCGAAACAAACAAATCCTTCACCAAATCCCCTAGTAGACGCCACAATCACAGTACAACCAATAGTCTATCTCGGCCGAATATTTATTACAAATGCTTAAGGGCTGCGCGGTATTACGTACCGCATGCGATAGGGCTGCCCACCTCCAGCTTTTTAATTACATTTACCTACTTTCCTGCTCGTTACTGAAGCACAGCCGCGACTGTTCACTCCGCAAAGCCACCGATATCGTGAGCGTATAGGTATAACACGCTTTTCGTCCGTTTCTATAAAGTCGAAATACTGTATTATTTGCACTATGCCATAATACCGCAAGTGCAATATGCAATGTAAGATTTATATTGTTTCTATCTGTACTTGACAACTGGAGCTTTCATAAATATTAATATTGACGACCTCTGTGGCATAGTTGTTTTAATATTATGGCTGATATGCAGATGACTCAGGTTCGATTTTCGCGCAGTGCAACATGATTGTTTGGATTGGTCTGCGTGTTTTATACGTATAATGTTCGAATTTACAAAAAAGAAAGTATTTACCTAAGTATGTTTATCCGTTGTCTAGTACAAGTTTTGCTTTGTTTGGGGCTAGATGGCATTGTATAAATTTGCAAGAAATATTCATAGTTAAAAATTTTAAAGATAAAGATAAAGATAATTTATTTGCAAAAACATGTGTGTACATACAATAATTTGATTACAGCATGAAGGATGTTACAATACATAGATATCTTTGTTCTGACATGTTTGCCATACAATACAAAAAGTAATGAAAATTACATAGTTAAAATTAGATAATCACAAATTATGGCAGTCAATAATAATTAAATCAATAATATAAAACAAAACAAAAAGAAATACATTAAACAAAACATACATTAAATATCATAATTATTTGGTGTCAATCGTGTCATTTAAATAATTTACTACATTATAATAGGCTTTTTTAGCTAAGAACAATTTAACTCTTTTTTTAAACATAACCAAATTCATTTCTTGCCAACTTTTTGGTATTTTGTTATAAATTATGGGTGCCATACAAAAAAAACTCTTATGCATAAGTGCTGTTTTTGCCGTATGTAAACATAGCTTCATTTTATTACGGCGATTTCTAGGACATACATCAGCCATGCGAGGAAACAAGCTAGGGTTAGATTTGACGAATATTACGACTTCTAGAATATAAAGAGATGGTACAGTCAGTATATTATATCTCTTGAAATAGGGCTCATAGCTATCAGTTGGTTGGAGATTGAACATACCCCTGACGCACCTCTTTTGAGCTTTAAAGATAATTCCTTTGTTCGTTGAATTACCCCAAAAGATAATCCCGTATCTGAGTAAAGACTCAACCAACCCGTAATAGGCTGTCAAAAGGGTGTCAGTGTTGACTATTCGAGAAAGTGAGTATAAAGCATAGGATCCACTACAAATTCTTTTCTGTAAATAATCTAAGTGAGCTTTCCAGTTTAAATTCCTATCTATAACTAATTCTAGGAACTTAGTATCGTTAACTGCTTCAATTTTATTATTATTATTTATGTTAATATTTATTTCAAATGTCAATGGGCGCTGACTAAAATGCATAATTAATGTCTTATTAATATTTAGTTTTAAATTATTGTTATCTAACCATGCTCCTATTTTATTAAGTGTATTAATAATGTCATTCTCGTACCTTTCCTTACTTTTACATGGTATGACTACTGTACTGTCATCTGCGAAAAGGGTCATGGGATACTCATTTGATTGGGGCAGGTCATTTATGTATATTGTAAATAGGAGAGGTCCCAAGACACTTCCTTGAGGAACGCCGTAAACAACAGATCGTTGTTCAGATGAAAATACCTCCTCTACTGTTGATTTTTTATTTATCCTACTTACTCTTGTTATTTGCTTCCTACCCATTAAGTAAGACTGAAAAAAGTTCAAAATTTGTCCTCTGACACCATATTTTTCAAGTTTTTTTATTAAAGTGTCATGTTGGACATAATCAAAGGCCTGTGTCATATCACAGAATACCGCACAAACTGGATTTTTCGTATCCATGTTAGTGATTACGACATGCAAAAAATCGAATATAGCCATATTGATCGTCTTATTTTGTCTAAAACCTTTTTGTTCGTTGCATAGAATATGGTTTATTTCCATATAAGAATTATTTTTGGTTATAACTCTTTTTTCGTGCACTTTTAATTTGCCGCCTGAAAAAGTAATTCCAATATACCTGATGGATAGCTGTTAGCGCACGTATAAATTACTTTTAAAGTTTTTTTCCGAAAATCTAATATAAACGGTAAAAATTGTCCAGGGGGCTAAAAAGGTTACGTACTAGCCAACATTTTATAAAAATATTCTGTACTCCGTGTGGTAACGGAGTAAGAATACAATATGTCACCACCCCATCTCGTCCAATGGGTGTCGGTGTTTTTACAAAATAAAAGGAAGGAAAACTTGAAATTAAACCCTATACCAATCCGTTTAGCCAGCGTGGTAAGCTGAGTATCCCTCCGTCCCGGAAGGAGACCCGTCCCTGCAGTGGGACATTAATGGGCTGTTATGATTCTGTATAAAATAGTCCCTGTGGCGATTGACACAGGTTCTAATTTCATCCTGTTGTGAGGTGTAGCAAGAAGAAAATACTTGATTTTACTGAATCTTCTCTATCAAAGAAGGTAAACTCAAAAACTAAACGAAGGAATTTTAATGCTTTTGTGAAGGTCGCGGTGACGTAACAGCACCACGCCTCCAACGAAAATGGAGGATCCTCCGACTAGGAGAGGGTGATCATGCCTTGCGGGCCAACTGCTCAACGGTTGTTTGTTGGACGTTGTATTATATAATATTTATGTGAAATCGCTGTGCGAATCTTGAAATCGCGATTCAGGATGTAGTCGCGACATCTGTTGATTGTGGAGGGTACTGAGATAGTGTAGGTGTTTGCTTGAGTAAGTCGCTAGATGACGATACGATTTTTTTTTACCACGTTGGTGGCAAACAGGCATACGCACCACTTAATGGTACTCGTAAAGTGGTTACTGTAACCCATGGAAGCCTGCAACACCAGAGTAATCACACGCACCGTTGGTTGGTTGCTGTTGGCGGTTTGCATGGTTTCGTTAACAAATAGGAAACATGTTCTTTGAAAATCAATTTTCGGTCATTACTGCTTTACACTACTTCTTCATTTAACTTAATATACAGCTATAGCAGACTGTCCCTGCAGAAGGACAATATTAAGGCTTTAGTTAAGATATAAAACTTTCTGAAACATTAAATTGATAAGACTATTAATGTAGCTATTTTTCTCTACCTTCTAGTTTATATTTTCATCTTTGATATTTGACTCTATAGGTCAACTTGCAACTAATTGGTGTTAGTTTGCCTCGGTAAAATTAAAATTACTATCTTTATGGTTTCGTTAGAAAAAAGGAACATTAATTTTTTTTTTGGCTGGCAAGAGTAACTTGTATGTACTAGACTTTAACTTTTTCTTTGATTTTATATTAAGAATGTATAGTTAGGCCTCAGACCAAATAAAAAATATTATTTGGTCTGAGAGTTAGGCTTGTTATTCAGTACTTTTTGATTTATTTTCTACATTGAAATCATTTAAAGCTCTTTTTCCCTATAAAAGGTGATATAACACAAAACCAACGCTGGCCAGACGGATTGGTTTACGGTTTAGTTTTAAGTTTTCCTTCATATTACGTAAAGATAATATTCACGGATAGTCCCTTAGTCGGTTTGTACGACACCCATGGGATGAGATGGGGTGGTGGATTCTTACTCCGTCACTACCATCAAAGAATAAATTCATAAAACTTTACAAACAATATTATGTCAAAACTACTTTTCAACTCATAAATTACATTTGAATAGAAACTTCTATAGTAATAAGTAAAGGCTTTTTTTTGTTGGGAGTGAAAGAGCGCAATATGGATGACGAGAGGCTCTTAAGTACGCTCGGCTTTTTATGACGCAGTTGGCTCGACCAATGACGGGCTCTAAACAACTAAGGCCACTCGACCAACTTATAAGCGGTGCTTCAACGTTTTATTTTAACGTGTCATTTCTGATGTTAAGTTTGATTGTTTTATTTGACGTCAGGATAAGATGAATATTTGGCTTTCATGATAGTAAGTTTTAAAAATGGTGCTTTTATAAATTTTATATTTAGCGTGTCTTTGTACAGAGTTCGTTACAGCCGACTGATAAAACGGAAATTGTTAGTACTTCCATAGCTCTGTATGTCACTGGCTAATTAAATGGTTACATTTATTTACTCTTAATAGGTTGATTCTCCATGTGGTGACGGAGTAAGAATACGATGTGTCACCACCCTATTTAATCCCATGGGTGTCGTAAAAACCGACTAAGGGACTATTCGAGAATATTATCTTAACGAAATTAAATGAAGAAAAACTTGAAATTAGCCCTATACCAATCCGTTTGGCCAGCGTAGTATTTGTAGGCCAAATATCCCTCCGTCACAAGAGTAGGCCTGTCCCTGCAGTGGGACATTAATGGGCTGTTATGAGGTAGATTAAGGTGAAATAGCGGTAGAACTTAGACGACCTTTAGTTGATAAGATCTTTAACACTATGGTTAGGTTAGAATGCATAATATATTTATTTTTTTGAGTCAAATTTAAATCTTGATTTAGGTAGGTATATATTATTAGTTTATTAAAACAATTTTAAATTTTTCACAACAAAAAAGATTTTAGGTATTTTTTTTCAAGACATTTTATTATATAGGTTTCCAAATATTAGGGGATGATGCCTGAGCTAAGCTACAAAGCCCATGATTCGGGGAATTAATTCGGTGAAATACTTAGTAATCTGGTTTTAGTATTCAATAAAGTCTAGTTATAAAACTAAATTTAATTTATTAACCATCGTTATCCAAATATAAATTTTCACAAAATACCGTGAATAAAGTATATAAGGTACAAAATTAACCATTAATGAATTTGCTATTTAAATTAGTGGTCTTCTGTTTCACTAAATTTTATTTGTGGAAGAATCCACAAATAAAAATGGAATAAATTGATCGATCTCTATTTCCAACGTCAAGAAAAATTTCACATAACCTAATATTTATATCAATAATGTAAGATGGAAGATGTTGACCGCCCAAGGGAATTTCAAATATAACTTTGCTCCAAACAGTAATCATCATAACAGCCCATTAATGTCCCACTGCAGGGACGGGTCTCCTCCCGTGACGGAGGTGTACTTGCCCTACTAATACTACGCTGGCCAGACGGATTGGTATAGGGTTTAATTTTAAGTTTTCCTTCTTTTTATTTCGTAAAGATAATATACACGGATAGTCCCTTAGTCGGTTTTTACGACACCCATGGGATGAAATGGGGTGGTGACATATTTTATTCTTACTCCGTCACCACACGGACATGCTAACACTACTACTATAGTATGGATATGTGATTGTGCTATTAAAAGTACATTGGGATGTTATTTTTATGTAGCTCTAAATTTTAAGAGATTGATAACGTTATAATTTGTCTGAATTAATAAAAGTGTTCCTTTCGTGTGGTGACGGAGTAAAAATACAATATGTCACCACCCCATCTCATCCCATGGGTGTTATGGTCATGGCCATTAATGTTCTACTGCAGGGACGGGCCTCCTCCCGTGATGGAGGGATACTTGGCCTACTAATACCACATACTGGCCACACGGATTGGTACAGGGTTTAATTTCAAGTTTTCCTTCTTTTTATTTCGTAAAGATAATATTCACGTATGTTCCCTTAGTCGGTTTTTACGACACCTATGGGATGAGATGGGGTGGTGACATATTATTGTATTTTTACTCCGTCACCACACGAAAGGAACACTTTTATTAATTCAGACAAATTATAACGTCATCAATCTCTTAAAATTTAGAGCTACATAAAGATAACATCCCAATGTACTTTTAATAGCACAATCACATATCCAAAGGTCGTTGACTGACTAATTCCTAATAACAATTCATAGAACCATAAAACGTACATTTGCAATCAGAATGTTCTTCGACAGAAACCAATTAAGTTAATTGTGGAAGTCTTCATTTCACTTTTACGACGATTGTTGTTTTTCTCTTAAATTTTGGTATAACGTTTGCTAAATGAATAATTTATTATAAGTTTTTTTAGTAATGTAATAAAAAAATGTGATAAGGTATTTATTGTTCTCTATTTAAATTGGATATAGACTGCAGCTTGCGTGACCTTTTCAATGGCACCTGGGTTGCTAATCTGAAAAAGCTTCGATCCGAAAGCGTGTTTATTCTTTTTCCAAACTTTTTATTTTATTTAAATGAGTGAAAAGAGGAAATGATGATTCAGGTGATGAATTAGAAACATGACTGTGGTGTTGTAAGCAACCTTAGTAATGACGACTTTACATACGATTTCTACTGCATAGATAAAAAACTTAAGTCGCGCAGCGAGCACAGGCTATGCTCGGCGTCTCATTGAAGGATATATTCGAAACAAGGTTATTCGACAAAGAACAATAGTTACCGTCATAGTTCGTAGAATTAGCAACCTGAAGTGGCAAAATTAAATGTATTTGAAGAGGAGGTCTGTAATTATCTACTATCCCATGGTAACTCAGCTTATCTTACAACCTAGTGACAATGTGTAAAAAAATAAACGAACTTAGTAAAAATAACTCCGAAATTCCTAAACTAAAAACAACATTTGAAAGCAACAAAGAAACAAAAGGGTAAGCTAATGTAGAACATACTGAAGCACAAAGTAAAATAATTTGGACACTAACTTCCACATTTTCGACAAGTAACTAACAGTACAACTATTTTAATGGAGAATGTTTTTGACGTAGCTTCTCTCGTTTGAAACTAAACACCACGCCTTTCTGTCCTACACATCTAGATACCAATTAGCATGAACGAGATAGACGACACATTCAAACGACCATGAATAGAAACGGAAATTGAGTAGACCCTTTTTACTTTAATAAAAAATAGTCAGTTGGGTAAATGAAACTTTTGTAAATGTAGTGAAGAATGTGTTACATGTATTGACTTGTAAATATATGTATACGACATTTACACGAGATTGTAAATGTAGTATATTTACAAGTGTGTTGTCCTTGTGGTGACGGAGTAAGAATACAATATGTCACCACCCCATCTCACCTCATGGGTGTCGTAAAAACCGACTAAGAGACTAACCGTAAATATTATCTTTACGAAGCTAAAGAAGGAAAACTTGAAATTAAACCTTATACCAATCTATCTGGCCAGCATGGTATTAGTAGGTCAAGTATCCCTCCTTCACGGGAGGACGTTCGTCCCTGCAGTGGGACATTAATGGGCTAATATGATGATAACACGAGATTAAACAATGCTAGGCTATGATAGTGATCTTCACGCTTGTCCTTGTCAGATATAGTAGACTTTGAAACTAAATAATATAAAACTCAATATGTGTGTTTTCATCACACTAAGACAGTTTCCCTGCAGCCGCCTACGAAACCAAAGCTACGTAACCAGTTACGTGTGAAGTATTTTTTCTTGCTAGGAAACTAATTTCGTACAAAGATTTTTTTTACTTACAACGAAATTATTTACTAAATCTAAGCTAGTACTATTTAAAACTACAAAGCTTTATACCGCTACTATATATTACCAATTCACACACACACACACACACATCGCCACTTAGTCCCAAACTAAGCAAAGCCTGTACTATGGGTACTAGACAACGGATTAACATACTTAAATACTTTTTTATTGTAAATACTTACATATTATACATAGAAAACCCTCAAACCAATGCATACAATCATGTTTAAGCACACAAAGATTTGAATTGAACCCGAGACCTCTGCGTAGCAGCCATGTAATATACCTACTGCGCCACAGAGGTCTTATTAACTATGATGTCTTTCAGTATGTATTTTCATAATTACATTCAATAATAAGTCATGTGTACATAATATAATTTTAATTACTTACTTGTTTTGATAGATCAGTATTTATTTATTACTAGCTGTGCCCGCGACTTCGTTCGCGTGGTGGATGATACTTACTTCGCAATTCAATTTTATACTGAAATATCGTTTTTTAAAACTTCATCATAACAGCCCATTAATGCTGCATCACTGCAAGGACGGGCCTCCTCTCGTGACGGAAGGGATACTTGGCCTACTAATACTACGCTGGCCAGTCGGATTGGTCTATACCAATCCGACTGGCTAGGGTTTGATTTCAAGTTTTCCTTCATTTTTATCTCGTAAAGATAATATATTCACGATAGTCCCTTAGTCGGTTTTACGCCACCCATGGGATGAGATGGGCAGGTGACATATTGTATTCTTACTCCGTCACCACACGGATAATCGCTAATTTATTGTGAATGAATTTGCACGCCACGTTATGGTGCGGCAGAATTACTTGCCTCGGTGGCGCATGGGGCGCGGCGGTCGCATTACCTGGCTGGCGTGCATAAGGTCGCGGGTTCGATTCCCATGGAGGACATTGTGATCCACAAACTATTCTCCTAAGTCTGGAAGTTCTTTTGATTTGTCTAAATTTATTGTACCTAACACCTTTTTACCATATTATTCAAGCAATAAATATTTGTTTAAATTTAGACTGGACTATATTATTATCTATAGATAAACTGCGTGCAGTATTTTTGAATTAGGTACTATCTATAATATAAAAATGAATCGCAAAATGTGTTGGTAAGAGCATAACTCAACAACGCCTGGACCAATTTGGCCAAATCTTTTTTTAAAATGTTTGTTGAAGTTCAAGGATGGTTTTTACGGCGAGAAAAATTTGAATTATTGCTGGAAAAACCCTAAAAATAGCCCTTTTCTTTTTCCCATACAAATGATTTCTAACTAAAACGTAGTCAATTTGAGCTTTATTGCTATGGTATAAAGTTCATATTAAATTACAAGCACTCACACAGTGTTGTCTAAGCAATGTAGGTGTGTTCCTAACGTCAAAGATCATATCTATCAAAACAATGTGCGTGTGTGCGTTGGAGCACAGAACACATAGTTGGAGGAGTTTAATGTCGCGTTTCGAAACTCGCGTTTCTTTTGTATTAGTTTCGGCACGCGAGATAAAATGCATCAGTTTCCACGTCATTACATCAGTCAAACAAAAATCGCGTTACCAACAGTGTTTTATTATTTTTAATATACAAATTTTAAATAAATAAAACAATTCGTACGGCTTAAAAGGATTTGACTTCAAGTCATATCAAATTTAAAAAAAAAAAAGTTGTCTGCTACCTAATCTACTGAGTTTGCTTTTGTCAACTGATACACGAAACTACCAATGTGTTTTTATTGGTTCTATGAACTCGGTTTGCTCACACTGTAAGTAACAAATGATGAAACTGGAGGGATTTACTTCTTAGATGCACCTGGTGGTACAGGAAAAACTTTTTTGATTTCATTAATATTAGTAACAATTCGCTCACAAAATAAAATTGCACTTGCACTCGCTTCGTCGGGAATCGCAGCAACTTTGCTTGAAGGTGGTCGAACAGCATATTCAGCACTAAAATTGCCATTAAATATGCAAAGCAATGAAGCGAGTTCTTCGAAACGTTGCAGGTTGGAGTTTCAACTCCAACCTGCAACGTTTCGAAGAACTCTGCAATGGCAAAGGTTTTGCAGCAATGTAAATTGATTGTTTGGGATGAATGCACGATGGCACATAAAAAATCTTTGGAGGCTTTAGACAGAACCTTAAAAGATCTACGGAGCAATAATAACCGATTTGGTGGTGCAATGATTTTATTAGCAGGAGATTTTCGTCAAACATTGCCAGTAATTCCACGATCAACGCCAGCTGATGAACTCAATGCATGTCTAAAGTCCTCCAATTTGTGGAAACATGTCGAAGTACTTCATTTAAGCAAGAATATGCGTGTCGAGTTGCAAAATGACCAATCTGGAAACATATTCTCTAAACAACTCATTGACATTGGTAATGGCAAATTTCTTATAAATATACATGTTGACTGGCTGCATTAACTTTCCTCAAAGTTTTTGTCAGTTAACTCGATCAAAAGATGAACTTATTCAGAAGGTGTTTCCAGATGTTTCTCAAAATTACAGAAACCATGATTGGTTGAGCGAACGAGCTATACTGGCTGCAAAAAACATAGATGTAAATGAATTAAATTTCAAAATTCAAGAACAAATTACAGGCGAATTGAGGATATATAAATCAGTTGATTCGGCTACTAATCAAGATGATGTAGTCAACTATCCACCGGAATTTTTAAACTCGCTGGATTTGCCAGGATTGCCACCTCACAATCTTCAATTAAAGGTTGGATCGGTGGTTATAATGTTGCGAAATATCAACCAACCGCGTCTTTGCAACGGTAAAAAAAATTACTAAACAATGTGATAGAAGCAACTATACTCAAAGGAAAGTATAAAGGAGAAGATGTTCTCATACCGCGCATCCCAATGATTCCGACTGATGTGCCATTTGAGTTTAAACGACTACAGTTTCCAGTGCGGCTTGCTTTTGCTATGACTATAAACAAGTCCCAGGGGCAATCATTAAGTGTTTGTGGTATTAGTCTAGAAAACCCATGTTTCTCACATGGTCAATTGTATGTTGCCTGTTCCCGTGTTGGAAAACCATCAGATTTGTTTATCTATGCGCCAGGTAATCAAACAAAAAACATCGTATACCACAAAGCACTACAATGATAATAATAATAATTATGATTCACATGATTAACAATAAAGCGATTACTTACTTTTAAATCCTTATATATGTTTTATTTAATTATTTTTTATTCACAACGCCCTATCACCAGGGTGACGGTTCTGTTCAGGAGAATTTTTTAAAATACGTAGGCACAAAAACTGCCACATTACAAATCTTTTTGACAGGACGAAGTCTGTCGGGTCAGCTAGTTAAGTAATAAATAAACACAAACACATTGAACAATAATTTAATGTTTTGTGATTGTATTTCTATATTATAATGTCAATTTTCAATTTTTTCTTCAATGTTGACAAATAGCAATAATGTGTAAAATGATTTTATAAAGAAAAAGCGTGTTACTTATTATGTTGTCTGTTATATTATACCCATATATTATTTATTAAATAATTATATAAGTGTGTTATAATTGCAGTTATAATAGGATTGTGAGAAAAGGAATGTTATTGAAATTAAATTTATTTTTGTGATTAATTAAATAGTTTAACTTTAAAAATTGATGTTTGTACGCCAGTATTGGCAAAACAGGGAAAGACTATTTATTTTTGTAACATGTTTTGTACCTGTGATTAACAAATAAAGGTTATTTGTATTTATTTACATTTAAAAATACAGCACGCAGTTTAACTCTTGATGTACTACAGTCTAAGTTCGAAAGATGGCGCTGTTTAATATTAATTAATTAAATTCAAATATCTTTTAATAGAAGAAACCGATTGCAATGAAACAAAAACTAAATGTAACTTCAAGTTACGCTTAATCGTTGTGTATAAAAATAATCTACGAAATGTAAATTCATACAACATTATGTTTATTTTATAATACAATACAATGTATTGGTCTTAAGATTATATTAATTCGTTTTAAAGATGTGCGGTAACAAATAGACAGCCAGATATTAATTCTAAAATGTGTGGTTTCGTGCTTTTTGACTTTTTTCTAGATTTTATAGATAATTTTTATCTAAATTTTCGAAAAGAACAGACCTTTCGACCTCTACTGTTTTATTATAGTATAGATATAGATAGATTACTACTGGTACCGCCATCTCGTGAACAAAAGAAACAAAATTTAGATTCATTTCAACATTGACCATTTTTCTTGACCCTTAATTTGTATTGGACTATTCTAATAAAGAGATCAAGCATTATCTCAAATAATACTTATCCGATTTTGATGAAACATACCTCAGTTTAAGCCCAATAAAAAAGGCTACAATACAATGTATTGGTCTTAAGATTATATTAATTCGTTTCAAAGATGTGCGGTAACAAACAGACAGACAGACAGACATTAATTCTAAAAATTGTGGTTTCGTGCTTTTTGGCTTTTTTCTAGATTTTGTAGATAATTTTTATCTGAAATCTCGAAAAGAACAGACATTTCGACCTCTACAGTTTTATTATAGTATAGATAGATAGATATAGATAGATTACTACTGGTACCGCCATCTCGTGAACAAAAGAAACGAAATTTAGATTCATTTCAACATTGACCATTTTTCTTGACCCCTAATTTGTATTGGACTGTTCTAATAAAGAGATCAAGCATTATCTCAAATAATACTTATCCGATTTTGATGAAACATACCTCAGTTTAAGCCCAATAAAAAAGGCTACAATACAATGTATTGGTCTTAAGATTATATTAATTCGTTTCAAAGATGTGCGGTAACAAACAGACAGACAGACAGACATTAATTCTAAAAATTGTGGTTTCGTGCTTTTTGACTTTTTTCTAGATTTTGTAGATAATTTTTATCTGAATTCTCGAAAAGAACAGACATTTCGACCTCTACAGTTTTATTATAGTATAGATAGATGGGAACATCGACTTGCATTGTTTAATTCTTATTAACCTTTCGTAGTTTCTTTTGTATGCAAAATTGATACTCATATATAAAACATTACTTTATCATGTAAAAAGTATGCCTAGTTTAGTATTTTTTATCAGTATTTTTTTATTTTAATTAATTAAGTAACGTTACTGTAAAATATTGTTTAATAATTTTATAAACCTGGATTACATACAACTAACGCTTTTAGAAAATAGGCACATGATCACTTAATTACCTACATACTTAGAAATAATAAAATAGATAAACTTTAAAAAAATACATTATACTAAAATAACTAAAATACATACAATTATCAGAACCAGTTACATAATTTCAAAATGACGACTTTACAACAACCTATTTCGAAGAATAACTGATTCTAACCCAATGCCATTCCGTTGTGCCTAGGCATTAATTTTATGGTTGATCGGAAAATTGTTGGTTCAATTTTCACACATACCACATTGTGAACTTCATGCGATTTTATTGAATTTTGATGTAGTATTGTTCATTAATTAATAATTAAGTTCATTTTCAAGTGTACAATATGATTCATGTTGAGTTGTGTTTTCCGAGTTTACGTTTGGTTTGAAATAAACTTGACTTTTTGTTATTTATATAATAAACTAGCTGACCCGTGCCCACTTCGTTGGGCGGCGATAAAAACGCGTCCCTTTTTTAAACATATTTAATTACTACTCCACTCCTATTAGTCATAGCGTAATATTATATAGCCTATGACACTCTCCGATAAACTGTGTATTGAACACAGAAATAATTTTTAAAATCGGTTCAGTAGATCCAGAGATTACCCCCAACAACGTCACAAACACACAAACTTTACCTCTTTATAATATTAGTATAGATTTAATAAACTAAGATATCATATAATTAATGCAGTGATTGTATTATTATAACAAAGTTTTGCAAAAAGCGACACCTAAGCATTATACATATAGTAAGTAATTGACAGAAAAGTAATTGACAGAAATTGATGTTAATTTTGTAAGGAATAAATATGTGGCAAGTTTTTTAGAAGTTATTACCAGCTAACTTAATATTTTTCTTTACCTGGTTTGACGAAACTCATACGATGGTACTGAGATTGTCACTCCTTTAGTGCAAAATAAGTATAATAATCGTGGTCGATTCATGTGGTGACGGAGTAAGAACACAATATGTCACCACCCCATCTCATCACATGGGTGTCGTGAAAACCAACTAAGGGACTATCCGTGAATATTATCTTTACAAAATAAAAAAAAGTAGGAAAACCTGAAATTAAACCCTATGTCCTAGGCCAAGTATTCCTTTGCCACGGCAGGAGGCCCGTCCTTGCAGTGGGAAATTAATTGGCTGTTATGATAAGTATAATAAATAACCACACTGAATTAAAAAAAATATTCTAACACTCAGTTGCAACAATTTTTACAAATAATAAAAATTACCATAACACTGCCTTAAAAAGCACAATAGAAATAATCCTGAACGCAATATAACTTACGAGAGAGACTTCCACAATTCGTCGGTTATTAAAAATAAACTTGGACGAGATAAAATGACGGTAGGAGTTAAAACAAACGGGGAACGGATGAATATCGTAGTCACGCACCACAAATTGTTTTTGTGGACGCCATAATTATTTCCACTTGATGACTTTATACAGGGTTAAAGTCGGTGGAAGTGACTTATGCAATCTGATAATTTGTAGTCGTTTTGGCCACGGATACTTGATACTTGTTATTTTTAATGCCTACATTAAATTGGTTTATTGTATGATTTTTTGAGTAAAAGTTAATGCTTCTGTGAGATAGGTTTATGGTGTGATTTTTAGAGTAAAAGGTACTAAATTATTATATTATTGATTGGTTTGTAATTTGGTCTCGAATTTTCTTTATTTTATGAGAAGTACGTACTCGTATTTATAGTCTTCATAATTATTACCACTTGATGATAAAGTCATCACTGATTTATAAACGACTAGCTGACCCGTGCCCACTTCGTAGGACGGTGAAAAAAACGGTTCCCTTTGTAAACATATTTCATTACTGCTCCACTCCTATTAATCATAGCGTGATACTATATAGCTTACGACACTTCCCGATAAATGAACTATTCAACACAGAAAGAATTTTTAAATTCGGTTCAGTAGAACCAGAGATTATCCCCTACAACGTGCGTCGCAAACACACAAACCTTTACTTCTTTATATTATTAGTATAGATAACGCTGGTTTAGCAACATATTTGAAGTCATCCTATAGAGGAGATAAAGATGGTGGAAGTTAAAAAAAAACAAAGAACGTATGAATATCGCAGTCACACACCACTTATTGTTTTTGTGGACGACCTAATTGTTTCCACTTCATGACAGGGTTAAAGTCGGTGGAAGTGACTTATCATCTTCATGGGGTGGTGACATATTGTATTCTTACTCCGTCACCACACGGAGATACTACACCTTTATTCTTGCCAAATAAAATATCCTTAGTTTTCAGAACTTACGTTTTAACACGACATAAATAAACAAAATTAAATGCAACATATTGTTTCAATTATAAAAGTATTATTATAATAACAATATTATATAATGTATACCGCTCGAATATAGTTCACACAAAACTTTACCCATCAGATAATTCATTCACAAACAAAGTAACTACACAAGGGCAATACTATTCTCTACTTTCTCGATTGCTCATTTTAGTTTACACTGAAAATTTAAATGGCTATTGTAAACTTAATCAATACTGGTTAGCGGAAATCCTTTAATAAAGATTACAAACCCGAATTCACAAAGTTCGGTCTCAAAACGAGACCGCTTACAGAACTAATGGGCGATAGAAAAGCATTTTCAATTTTACCTGCGATTTACATATTCAAAGAGATTGTGACTTGATGGCATTTCGACGTTGATCTAAGAAATTTGCATAAAACTGAAAAAAGGCCCTCAGGCTGTTTGCCAAATTGGTGAATATTTAATTAAAATTATTTAGGGATAGTTAGAAATGTATTTAGTAAGGCCAAGGACAACGTCATCAGCTTTTGAATTAAGTCTTGTGGCTGAGATGAAAATCATTATCATCATTAGCAAATCGAAGTCCACTGCTGAACATAGGCTCCAAGTATTGAGATAATATTTTATCTCAATACTTGGAGCCTATGTCCAGTAGCACCAAATAGAGGTGGCTTTACGCAAGTAACAAGAAGTTTAAGCCGGGTTCACATTTATCTGACGTGTCGTGTTGTGATGCTTTCTGTCGTGACGGCTACTGTTCACATTGATATGATGTGTTATGACGCACTATGACGCTTTTTTGTATCAGTTGTGTCTTGGCTCTTAGCGAGTTCACACATTTGCAATGTTTTTTCAAGAATCATCCATTTCTGACGCGTAACAACACAACACTGGCGCGTGCACACTAGTCAGTCTTATGCGGTGTGACGTCCCGCTGCACCGCCCCCCGCACCTCACCCGTCCTGACGCGGACTGGGATCGTTTGTGACGCGACACATCAGAAGCCGTCACGACACAACACAGTGGATAAATGTGAACGCAACTATATAAAATGTATGAAACCGATACCGTTCTGATGCATCACGACACGACACGTCAGATAAATGTGAACCCGGCTTTAGTCATTAATCAACACATTTATCGAACCCAAAAAGTCTATGTACAGAAAGGTTTGGGGTTAGACTCTAGCTCAAAGCAAATCTTTGTGAGCTTGAATAATGTTTGCATTGTCTGGGAGTATTTTATTATAAAATTTAATAACCCATACAAAGTTAGTAGTAGAGCACTGGACTTTGTGTGTATTTTAGAATGTATTAAATCAATCAATCAATTAGCCTATCGCAGTCCTTTGCTAGACATAGGGCTCTCCTACCACGCGCCACAGAACACGGTTATGCGCCTTCCTCATCCAGTCCGACTCAAATACCTTTTTCAGGTCGTCAGTCCACCTAGCTGGGAAGCGTACTACACTACGTAATAGAAAAAAAATATTATTTATAGCTTTCTAAAGACACCTTATTAATATTACGATCAGGTTTCTCTTTAAATAGATTCCTTTGTCAGAATGCTAGCTATTCGAATGTCTCAGTCTGTAGAAGCCCACGTAATTAGATGCTTTACTTACTTAGGACTTACTGTTTAATAGTACAAGTACCTACTCTTTACTTAATTTTAATTGAAAATGAATAATTAATTAACATTACACAATTAGTTTTTTCATTTGGTGACGGACCTTACATCGTGTCATTGCCTCTTTTCGTTTTAAAGGTTAGAATAAGGTAAAGGATAATATAATGCAGAGAGACTCTAGAGAAAAATGGAGGAGCAGAAGGTCCGGAGAAAGCAGAGAAATCTAGATTGTCTCTAATATTCATCATCATCGTCCTACTGCAGGGACGGGCCTCCTCCCATGACGGAGGGATACTTAACCTACTAATTATACCAAGCTGGCTAGACAGATTAATATAGGGTTTAATTTCAAGTTTTCCTTTATTTTACTTAGTAAAGATAATTTTTACGGTTAGTCCCTTAGTCGGTTTTTACGACACCCATGGGATGAGATTGGGTGGTGACATATTGTATTCTTACTCCATCACCACAAGCCCGTTTGCGGCAAGCCTAAGGTGGTATAAGTGGGATAGAAACTACGTTTATTACTTTTAATTTACTTTTTTAACAAAGAAATAAACATCCACTACTTGAAAGTAAAACAAAAGAATAGGTACAATATTCTCGCCTTGCAGTTCAACGCAAAGGTGAACCGTTCAGACAGCTGACGCGTAGAACAATAGGTGACGTCACGTATTTGCACTCGACTATCTCGATAGGATTGCAAGACGTCAATAAGTTATAACTACGAGTATGTTATTATTATTATGTTAAAATGTATAGAATATTTGTCGGTGAAATTTTAATAAGACTATTAGGTTTTCTTGGAAACAATGTATTTCATAAAAGAAATCTTGAAGCTATACCTCTGGCTTTGTATAAATTGGCTTAACTAAGAAAAATGAGGTAAGTACCATCTTGTAGGTATGTTGTTTTTTTGAAACTAAACCAAAACTTATTCTGTACATAATACTAGAGATATTATATATTATTATTGTCCGTGTGGTGACGGAGAAAGAATACAATATGTCACCACCCCATCTCATCCTATGGGTGTCGTAAAAACCGCCTAATGGACTAACCGTAAAAAATATCTTTACTAAGTAAAAAGAAGGAAAACTTGAAATTAAGCCCTATAACAATTCGTCTGGCCAGCGTGGTATTAGTATGCCGAATAACCCTCTGTCACGGAAGGAGGCCCGTCTCTGCTATGGGACATTAATGGGCTGTTATGATGAGATCTTCTTCAATCATCTTTATCATATTTTGGTTACTGGGCAACCTGGTGCCGAGAGTTGTTCTTGTCACCCATAGGCCTGATTTATATTTACTTATAGACATAAAAATATGTGCATTTAGAATTGGTATACGAATTTGTAACTTATTTTGCTGAAATAAGTTACAAATTCGGATAAATTTAAGGACAACATAAATCTCAGACATTTGAAAAATAGATCTCGTTCTGTTAAATCCCTGCTTGAGGACAGAGGTCTTAAAATGCAAATGCTTAACATTTAGAATAGAACTTAAAAAGCGAAAGTCAGAACGATTAAAAGTTTTAATTAGCAAAGGAGTTGGACTACACCTGTAGACTGCTATTTAAATACAAAATCAACAGCTTATTCGTTTATCTAATCTACAAAGGCATTTTGAAATTAAATTCTACTGTGTTTGTTACATAGGATTTGCTTTTTTTTAAAATGATTGTTTCCTTTTTTTTAAAATTCGAGAAGAAGAAAGACAATGGAAAAAATTGATACTCGACGGGGGAATCGAACCGTTTTTTTAGTTCTAATTATTTTTCTTTGTATTAACACTTTATGTTGGAGTTAAGCTTTTAATTTTACTTATTACTTGGTTAGTTAGTTAAAGCCTTTATCATGCCACTGCTAGTCAAAGCCCATGCCGGTGCCGCAAAAGGCGATCTTTGGCCGATTATTAATTATAACAAACAATGTATTTCGTAGTAAATGTTAGCCAAGAGATAAGCGTTAAAAATGTAGTGGCAGCTACGAGTATAGATAAGAATAATCTACCTATTCTTCTTCTTCTTTAACTTTGATTGGTAGTACAATCATCATAACAGCCCATTAATGTTTCACTGCAGGGACTGGCCTCCTCCCATGACGGAGCGCTACTTGGCCAACTAATACCACGCTGGCCAGACGGATTCGAACAGGGTTTAATTTCAAGTTTTTCTTCTTTTTATTTCGTTAAGATAATATTCACGGATAGTCTCTTAGTCGGATTTTACGACACCCATGGGATGAGATGGGGTGGTGACATAAATATTGTATTCTTACTCCATCACCGCACGGAGAAGATAATTAAGATTGGCTTTATCTCTCGCATTACATTTAATTCATTTGCAATTTACCTTTTATAAAAGTTAATTAAAACTACTTGCACTCCATGTGATGAAGGAGTGATGGTGTTACCACAGTGGTTAGTATTAATATACCAAATTCTAACTAAATTTCACACGTTTGCCTGTGTTTGCCATTCTATCACGACAACGATTGATTACTAATCATCATTACGCTCTCGAAAATCAATGAGATTTGACGCCAACTGCATTCAAATTAAGCTATTCAATTCAGCAAATTTCCAATAGAAGATAACTATCATCATAACAACCCATTAATGTCCCACTGCAGGGACGGGTAGGCCAAGTATCCCGCGAAGGAGGGTTACTTGGCCTACTAATACCACGCTGGCCAGACGAATTGGTATAGGGTTTAATTTCAAGTTTTCCTTCTTTTTACTTCGTAAAGATAATAATCACGGATAGTCCCTTAGTCGGTTTTTACGACACCCAAGGGATGAGATGGGGTGGTGACATAAATATTATTATTGTATTCTTACTCCGTCACCACACGGAGTAACAAGATAACTATAATATCACTTAATACAAATTCGTCGCAATTTAACTAGTCTATAACATAGTTACATTGAGCAAGAAATCTATTTCGTCCTCGCAAATGTCTGAAGATAATGTTAGTGGCACATCTGGTTCTCATATGCATTATACAACGAGTACATTGGAGCGTATATAGAATGGAATAATTTCTAATAGATTTCTTAACAAAGTTGAATCTTATTTAACGATTATTAGGTGATCGGTATATAGGGAACAAAAAACAATTGTACTTGGTTATTTTTGCACTGTTGTAATTTTACAAAAATGTTTGTTTAACATGAATAAAGTATTGAGTAATGAATATAACTTTGACTAAAAAATGCTGTTTACGAGCTATTTACTTGATTATAAACATGTTATTTGATTAAAACTGACTCCCAACACACAGGTAACGTTAAAAACAACAATATATAAATTTAAGTTTTCTCCGTGTTGGCCATAATCGATCCACTGCTGGTCAAAGCACTCCTTTCATGCTACTCCATCCAGTGCATCACTTGTCTTATCCAGCCATTACCGAAAAATTTACTATTTTTTTTATTTCTTTACCTAGTTACAAACTCTACATTTATTTAATAACAATGATCTCCTGTAATTAAAGGAGCACGCAGATGATCTGCGTGCTTAAGACTAAACTATTTTACACGGATATGTTTTATTGGAAAATCTTAATAATATTAATAGCTTAATTAAGAAAATCTGTACCTTACAGGTTTGAAAAGAAACCAAGTATTTGCAAAGTTCGTGTTGTTAATTGGAAAATTATACATTGACAGATTAACGATAATATTCGAAAACTTTTTGACCAAGTTAGCTCTAGTTTTAGCTTTCTCATCTAAACAAAACTTTCTAGCAAGGTTACTTCACATACCTTTTAATATATCGCGACCGTCTTTTGTCCAACACCATCCATCGAGCCCAACCTGACAGATAGGAAACAAACAACAATTGTGAAACTTATAACAACCCTTCTTTGTGTTGTTAGTTAAAATACGAGTTGGTATTGTGACTATAAGTTCGTATTTCTTTCTACATGTTTCAATAAGGAAGTTCTCTGGATACATTAATTCCCATTAGACAGTCCCCGCTTTTCTTACGTTCTTTTTCCATTATCTGGGGGTTAAGTTAGTGTATTTAGTTACCACACTTATAATTATAACGATAATTTACGTATGTTTGGTATAAGTTTTTGTTAAAGTTTATAAGGCTTACTTACTTACTCCGTTGGCTCAACGACCCAAAATGTGTCTTGGCCTCCGACACGAGAGAACGCCACCCTGTTCGATCTTTGGCCACCTCTTGCCAGTTGCTGACATTAAGTTCCCTCAGATCATTCTCAACCACATCCTACCAGCGGTATCTGGGGCGACCGACAGGGCGACGACGTCCTGTTGGTCGACCCATATACGCCTTTTTGACACCTCGATCCCCACCCATCCTCTCGACGTGACCGAGCCAGCGGAGTCTGTGAGCTTTTATCTCTCCTATGATGTTAGGAATGGCTACGAGTTCTTCGATTTCGCCATTTTTCCGGATTCGCCAGCTTTATAAGGCTAATCGGTCTTTATTGTTCTTAAAGCTTCTGAACTTTATACCATTTAGAGTATTTATAGATGACTACGGCAATAATCAATCAATCAACTAGCCTATTGCAGTCCACTGCTGGACATCGGCCTCTCCCAACACGCGCCACAGAACACGGTCCTGCGCCTTCCGCATCCAGTCAGACTCAATATTTTATAACAATAATACGACATAAAATTATTTTAAGTGTAAATTAAAGACAATAATTAATTAAAGAAGAAGATGTAGATTTCATAACTAGAAAATTTAGTATTAACACTCTGGTTTAATATCTCTCCGTCACGGGTGATGATGACTCTGGTTTTGAAGTAAAATATTTTTTTTATTTTAAAAATTCCAAAATTATTTTCAGTTCTTTGTGATGACACCTAATCAAAAACATTTTCGTTAAAGGTATTCTCAACTTCAGACTAAGAACTTAAGCAGCACCCTATAACAAAAAATTCACTTCATATCTAAATTTACCCTATACCCTTGTATCTGACCTAACTTATTTTTAAAAGGTAAACATAAATAACGGTCAATATTTTATGTTATAGCCTCTTTAGACAAATTGGTCCCAAAGTGTAAGTTATTCTTTAACTATTTTATCATAATCACGTTGGGATTTATATTTTTATCTTGTCATATTGAATCGTTCAGAATTCCCTTAACCCTAGATAGCTAACGTTCGTCAAAATGACGAACATGCCATAATTATCTTTCTTTATCTTTTTAACGTTTTTACCTACACGTTTGCCAATTTAAACCAACTTAGTGAACGCCGAAGTGCATCGAAAGCTGCAGATTGTGTTCCTATAAGATGAGGCGTATGGCAAAGAAAAATTGTAACAGTTGCAAAGCTCCCATTTGTGGTGAACATACAGTTAATTTAGTCCAACTTGTGCCAAAAATATCTAAATATTTTATATTTATTTAATGTTTATAAACCTTAAACTTAATTATTTAAGAAGAAAAAATAATAATTCTCATAATTTAGTCATTATAATATTTAGAGTGCCTTTTTGATTAAAAAAGATATGGGTCATTAAAAAAATGTGATTTAATACTTAAGAGTTACATAACATTTACTTTTGTATTAATTATTTTTAATTTATACCCTATATTTCCCCTCAGTTTAATAATCTTAATTGAATTATAGTTTTAAATACATAAAAATCTCATTTTAAAAAATGGTCGTCAAAAAGTCGAATGGTTAGCTTTTCATAGCAGTTTAGGAAGGTTAGCTATCTAGGGTTAAGAACTAGTGGGTTTAGTTTAGAAAGGAGAGAAGTTTAGAAGTTACCTGACCAACTAGTATTACTTTTGTCGACTCTATATTACTGCTATTATAAAAATGCTTCTCCGTGTGGTGACGGAGTAAGAATACAATATGTCACCACCCTATCTCATCTCACTGGTGTCGTAAAAACCGACTAAGAGACTATCCGTGAATATTATCTTTACGAAAGAAAAAGAAGGAAAACTTAACCGAAATTAAACCCTATACCAATCCGTCTGGCCAGCGTGGTATTAGTAGGCCAAGTATCCCTCTGTCACTGGAGGAGGCCCGTCCCTGCAGTGGGGAATTAATGGGCTGTTATGATGATTAAAATGCTGGCTGGCTACTTGAGAGAACATTAAAAAGCCGAGAAGCAAAAAGAGAACTGGCCAATAACTACCTTCGCGTCAGTTGATTGCTACTTGACCACCAGATATGGCTGACTAGACGATGGCCTGAAAAATTGCAATTGCTACTGTCGACTAACTACTACAATCTAACTACGTTTTACCTACTACTCATCATAACAGCCCATCAATGTCCCACTGCACGGACGGGCCTCCTCTCGTTACAGAGGGATACTTGGCCTACTAATGCCACGCTGAACAGACGGATTGGTATAGGGTTTAATTTCAAGTTTTTCTTCTTTTTATTTCGTAAAGATAATATTCACGAATAGCCCCTTAGTTGGTTTTTATGACACCCATGGGATGAAATAGGGTGGTGATACACTGTATTCTTACTCCGTCACCTACTACTGATGATGATAAATACCTGATTACTACAGCAGAACATTAAATAGCTGATAAAACAGACTAGAAAAAAAATAGGAAAGTAACCAATTAGTTTTACTCTAGACGACCCCAAAAGATGCTGTTAAAATAAAATAAACAAAAACTTTATAGCAACATTAAAACCAGCTAAAACATAGCTACCCGTAAATGGCTACAACCAGCTTTAAATAAAGCAACCCATTAATGACAGTAACATTTCACTGAACTTAATAATATAGACCATCGTTTTCCCAGATGCATAATTTTCGCTGTGAAATTCCCGCAGTCGAAAAGCACAGCCATTAGACGATTTCGGCCGTTCACTATGTAAATACAGGTGCTAATGAAAATTCTCATTCTACCCCCAATTACATTACTAATAATAGCAAAAAGTTAGTTTGAATTGGGCAATTTTGGAGTTTTCATTACAATCCAACGTTAACAAGTCTACGGTTTTATAGTAATTATTAGAAAGTTTTAAAAAGTTATTTGTCTGTAAAAGGTTAAAAGTCACCATTTTCTATTGTGATGGTGGGCAAAACCATAAGCTGAATTGATCCCTTGGTTGTCGTGACTATTATTTAAAAAAAAAAATACATATTTGATATAAAATCATATAATAATCCTAACGAACTAGAAATAATACGTACTAGACCGAAACTCAAAATAGAGAGGGAAATATTTTTAAAAAAATTTTCTTAATTTCAGCTTTAAAAAATCAGGTTATAATAGCCGTTATTTTCAGATAGCATTTAGGGTCTTATCAAATTCGACAAACTGGGCATACGACAAAATGGGCGTACGACAAACCAGACATTAGTCACACTGAACATTCGATCAACTGGATATTCGGCCAACTGAATTTTCGGAGAACTGGACACGTTTATATTTTTTGTGAGGGACATAATATCATTATAATAACATGATCAAGAAGAAGACTAAACTGTACTGCAGCGGGACATTTCCAATCAAGGTACCAAATATATTTATTACAGGAGCTTTGTTCTATCTATCGAATCTGCAAATGGAGCAGTTCAGTAATCAATAAATAACGAAACTGCACGTTTGGTAAATTGGGTAAGGTCTTACCTTAGCTGTGTTTGTATTACAGATATTCGAAGTGTGAACGGAGGTGTTTGGTTTATTTTAGGCTCTATCAAAATCCTTGAATTCAACCTTATAAAATTTCTACATTGTTCAATTTTAAATTATTTATAATATCGTGTATTTTTGAAAACTATATTTTTGGAATCTAACATAAAATAAAGCTATGATATATGACTAAAAGATAAAAAAAATCACACTTATGGGCTTTGTTTGTATGACTAAATAAATGTTATAATATGCACACAATCTTTCAAACATTGTGTTCTTTGATACATATTTGTTCACACAGCGCCGCGCCATTTATTCTCGCTTACAAAAAAATAAGTTTGTATATTCGGGTCGTAGCACATATTATGTGGTACGACCCTAAATGACATCACCTACAATTTCTGATATTTCATTCAAAACGTCACGACACAGTTCCTACTCCAAGAACAATTACTGAATACTGATGACTACACTACACTTTAACTGTGACGTAAGCTCTATCCGACATGAAATGACATTTGGAAGGAGCATGACTGAAATAACTGTCAAGATTCCTTTAGCGTAGTTTCAATATCAATTTCATTATTTATTTATATTTTTTGCACTCCATAATTATGTTAGATACAATTATGGACCCCGTAGGGCATGGCATATTATAATAGAAGATGATTACGCTACCGACTAAATAGTCAAGACCCACCACAGATTAGTAGGTATCCCTCCGTCACGGGATGTTACGAGTATGATGAACATAGCAGCTAATTAAAGTTTTACTGCAGATAATTTATGTAACATTTTCACGACACGATTCTACTGTTCTTACAGAGATAAAATACCTACGGGGACTTTCACTTAATCACCTATTACGACATTCTTGAAGAAGTGGTACTATTATATTTTTTATCCATCACCAATAGAAAATGTATCCTAACAAATACCTCTCATTAATAATTAGCTAAATTGCAATTAACTTTATTACCTTTCAACTAAAACACGCTACAAATAAATTTGCTTCGGAAATTAATGAAAATGTTCTAACTATTATTAATAAACATCACAGAAGCATATTAGCTTACGCAATTATTTAACATACCCTCTGAACTCGACATCAATTCAAAATATAGTTAAACAAAGTGAAATCGAATATCTATTTAGATGAACGTTAACTAAATACCTTGTCTGCACTCTGTCAGTGACATTACGATAAATTATCGTCACTGTCGATAAAGGCAACCATATTTCATAAAACAAGAGAATCCGCTGAACAAACTTCGTTTATAATAGCGAGTATCATTCGAGTTTGTACCCCCTATCCATCAAAGTCGATGTTTTCACAAAGTTACTTTAAAGTCATCCTAATGAAGTTATCAAACAAAAAGTGGGATAAATGGGTGTCGTATTTTCATTATTCGGCCGACGTTGGTTCCTAAATTTGGGTGCTTAGGTGTCGAGAATATCGATTATAGATTACCGCTTTTAGAGGCGGGCGTTATAGGCTGTATGTATTGCTATCAATCAACGTTTTCTATTGTCTCCGCGGAAACGTTTATGTATTATAAAAGAATTGTTTAATGAAGAAGATTCGAAATTCTTTAAAAGGGTCTTTGTATGTTTTTAATTCTTAATGAAAGGGTAGTGTTTTTTGAAATGGCATTGGATTATATTAAAAATTTAATTTTCTCTGATTTTGTTTTTTTTTTTTTCGTATTTGTAAGTTTTATTTTTTTGGTTTCAAAGTGCAAGTGGTGTTATCAGTAATCCATGGCGCATAGTAGTAACCACGTGCCTACTGCCATGGAAACAAGGCGTGAGTTGATAATATGATTTGTTATAAATATGAGTTTAGTAGACAGTGGTTTGATACTTTTCCTGACTGATGTTTTGAAACCAACGTAAAAATAAATAACCTACTTGCCAAACGGATTGGTATAGGGTTTAATTTCAAGTTTTCCTTCTTTTTATTTCGTAAAGATAATAATCACGGGTAGTCCCGTAGTCGGTTTTTACGTCACCCTTGGGATGAGATGGGGTATGATATTGTATTTATACTCCGTCACCACACGGAGAAGCTGTTATGATGATAATGACTAATGTCAACACGAAGATGTCACGTCGTGTAGATGTAGTAAAAAGTAACTTAAAAGATTTTTTTCCGAAGACTTAAGGAACCCACGATTGCTTATGGGTTCTTTCGAACCTTAATCAACCTGATATTATTATTTTCATTCCTATCTCGTTGCTGCTCTTATTCCCAGCAGCTTGGTCTTTGTACCTAATGATACCTATATTTTATAATCTTAAATGTTTTATTTTTATATTATTCCTAAGTAAAAATGTGAAAAAATGCAATTAGTTGGTAATAAAGCAAATAATCTTCGTGTGGTGACGGAGTAAGAATACAATATGTCACCACCCCATCTCATCCCATGGGTGTGAAAAAGAAGGAAAACTTGAAATTAAACCCTATACCAATCCGTCTGGCCAGCGTGGTATTAGTAGGCCAAGTATCCCTCCGTCACGGGAGGAGGCCCGTCCCTGCAGTGGGTCATTAATAGGCTGTTAAGAAGAAATAAATTAATGTTAGGTAGTTGTTCATTTTTGTGACTTACCAAATAAAAATCCGTACCCTTTCAAAATTCTACTTTGCTACTGACAGACATCAAATTACTAAAATTCTTTATTATTAATCACGGATTTCAAAAACAAAACTCACTATAATTACCAACTTAAAGCTGTCACCGTTATATTAATATGTTAGATAGTTTCCCCACTAAAGGTGCATTTAAATTTGGTCAGTTAACAATCCTAATTGGCGGGTCTTATCCGAGCGGAATCTAATCATTGCTTAACCCTCGTTCACGTTACCTACTAATGTTTAACTTTAATAGGGCTAAAGAGACCTTTTGATATTTCAAACTAGCAAATGTCTCTCGTAATTTATAGTTTGTACAGGTTATTTTGTTAAAACTGTTTTATGGTATACGATTTTAAATGTAATTGTTAGATTTTGTTCAGGTGATATACTGTTACTAATTTTAAATGAGAAAGTGTGTCTGTCTGTTTGTCTTTCTTTCACGGCAAACGGAGCGAAGAATTGACGTCATTTTTTTAAGTGGAGATAGTTAAAGGGATGGAGAGTAACATAGGCTACTATTTGCCCCTTTCTAACCTACTACACAGAAAAACCTAGGTATTTATCTCAATAGTGTCTAGGCTATGTAGTATATACCGTGAATAAGACCCGATTAGAATATAGTATGATGTAAAAAAGTATAATTTTGAATGAAAGCTCAAATTCTTGTCATTGCGCCCTTGCAAATTCATTATGTAATGCAGGTATTATTTTTATTTCTATCAAGACTTTACATATCAAAAAGTACGTCTTATATTTTTATAAAAAGGCATTTTATTAATATTTGTATTCTGAATAAATTATAAGCATTTTAGCAAAATAATATTACTACAAATATAACGTAACTTATTCACAAATATACTCGTACATTAAAATCTCATTATTAGACTGTCATGAATACCTTTTATTTCTAACTTTACATTCAATAATTTTTTCAAATCAAAGAATAAGAACATTAAAATAAAAATATATGTAAAAGATTATCTTTGAAAATACTTTTACTTTTTAAGTGTCTATGGCAATGCACAGATCAACCTTCAGACGATCGAATGTCGAAGGTTCTATTATATGCGCTGTCATAATCCTCTTTATAATAATTGCGGCACGAAATTAAGAAAAAAAAAGAAAATTATTATTTGTCTTTAGAAAACTTTGTTCGTTTATGATTTTTCAAAATAGATGAGACCATTCACACGTTAGATCGCTTCAAATAATTTTACGCATTTATTTATTTTAAAAAATCTTTGTAGAATATTTTATTTTTTCTTTCAAAACGTGTTTATACGATGCTTTGTGATGTATCAAAGTAAAATATTACATACGTTTAGATTTTACTAGTAACCATAAAAAATAAATGTATGTAATGTTAATAATATTTCAAGCAAAGCATTGATATATTTATCACTACGTACAAACTCAAATGTATTAAAAGAATCGTATTTCGAAAATAAGAATTTATACAATTTATCCTTTGACTACTAAAGCCGAACGTCCACCGCGCCGGCTAAACTAAGTTGGTTTAGCTTAGCTCGCATAGTTTAGCCAGTTTTTCATACATGTGCGTCCACCGCAAACTATGCCACATGTATGAAAAACTGGCTCAACTATGCAAGCTAAGCTAAACCAACTTAGTTTAGCCGGCGGTGGACGTTCGGCTTAAAACTAAGCACTTTGTACATTACAATGGATACCAGATAACTGACAAACATACTTAACTATAGTATTTTCTGTAAATTTAAACATTATCATAACAGCTTATTAACGTCCCACTGCAGGGACGGGCCTCCTCCCGTGACGGAGGGATACTTAGCCTACTAATACCACGCTGCCCAGATGGATTGGTATAGGGTTTAATTTCAAGTTTTCTTTCTTTCTATGTAAAGGTAATATTCTCAGATAGTCCCTTAATCGGTTTCTACGACACCCATGTGATGAGATGGGGTGGTGACATATTGTATTCTTACTCCGTCACCACAGGGATAATTTAAACATACATAAGGAAAACAGTAAGAGACATCCACACAAAGAATTTCACTGAGGTGGAATCGAACACGAGACCTTATAGCAGCCATGGTCTATAGGCAACAAAGATCACCAACAATATACAGCTTCACCCTTTCATAATAAAACTAAAACGGACCTCGAGGCATATAAATTATGAATCGTTCTCGTATTTTGATAAAAACCACATAAATTCACCGCACAACGAGAACATGTGACGTTTCGGTGCCCAATTTTTTTCCTGTTTATTTTAATGTTTATGTTTTTAGGGTACGGCTGACTGTTACAGACGTTTTTGTTATAGAACAGATAAGTTCAGAAAATTAGCTTATATGCTACTAGCTGATTCCCGCGGCTTCTCTCGCGTTGTATAGGTAGCTTAAATGTTATTCTACACCCTAAGCTATATTCCAAATGATTTGTTCCTGATTCGTCATCTTCCTAATTGGTCATCTTCCAAATTCGTCATTTTCCTAACTCGTCATCTTCCAAAATGGTAATTTTCCAGATTCGTCATCTTCCAAACTCGTCATTGTACTGTCGAATTGAATTTTGACAGAAACTAAAAGAAATAATTATTCAAGTATGGCCAGGAACAATATGTCTTATATCTTAAAGTGTATAATTTTTTTATGTATACAAGTGCTAATTATCTTAAATACCATTGATTTTAAATGAATATTTATATCTGTAAAGGCTACAAAAAAGTTATGACTACAAAATAATTAAATTGACTTATTTCAAATGGTATGCAATGTCACTTTTAAAAAACATTATCATGTACCTAACATTTTTATACTAGTAAAATAATTTAATCAATTAATTTAACAATTTAATTATCACTTATCTATTTAATATGTATTTGGTTTAAATAAATAATTATTTATATAACATTTAGGATAGTACACAAATACTTTATTATTAGTAATTAGTAAAAATTAAAATTGCATAAATGTCAATTGTGAAGTGCACTTCCGATCCGGTTTTTTTGACATTCCGTTTGTTGTCATTTTTGATTATCGGTGTATTTTTCGTCTTACTAATTATTTTCTAAAGATAAAATTCATAAATATTTACTTATTCTCTTTCTCTAATGAAAAAACATATATTTTCAGGTTCATCAATTCATGCCTAATTTATTCTTATATAATGGCAAAGTGCTTCTTCTCTTATTTTTTTTTATAAACTTCATGATAGACAAGTAACACTTATAAAGGTTATACTACAAAGGATTTATATAATAAATTTTTGTTGACAAATGTACACGGTATGAAGAGTTTGGAATATGACGAATCTGGAAAATGACCAGTTTGGAAGATGACGAGTTAGGAAAGTGACGAATTTGGAAGATGACCAATTAGGAAGATGACGAATCAGGAACAAATCTTCCAAATTTCATCAAAATCCGTTTAGTAGTTTTTGCGTATAAGAGTAACAAACATCCATCCATACACACAAACTTTCACATTTATAATATTAATAGGATACTATAGGATGTAGTGATAGAGTGAGAATTTATAGTAGTATTACCACTCCAACTCATCGTTAACGTCGGCTAAGGGAAATTTCACTGATATTTTGTGTATGAAAACAAAAGAAGAAAGACTAAACGAAACCCTTAAACCCCTAAACAATTGAATTTTCACTCCGTTACTAGAAAAAGCCAGTCTCTGCTATGAAACATTAAGGGACTGTGAAGAATTCGTACTTCATTTTCCATGAAACAATACAATACTAATATATTTTATTCTCTCAAAAAGGTATGTACATTAGGTCTTACAATGAGTAGTGCTTAAAAATAAATGATAGATATGAACTGAATGTAAAAGTATTACCAAACTAAAGGAGACCCATTGAAATAGAATAGTGCAATAGAGTCGTACTTACAACGTTCCAAGATTTTGTGGTGACGCCTACTAATCATGTAAATCGACTTCTGCACCTAATCTGTTTCGTGTGTTTATCTAAAAAATATTAACACGAAAATTTAAATTTCGCTTCGCGTTTATTGTAATTTGTGATGTTCTCTTTTTCTTTTTTTTTTTGGGTATGGCTGTTGATATCAAAGAGAGTATAGAAATAACAATTTAGGTCGTTAATTACATTAAAAGGAAGTGATCTTTTGAAATGTAATTAGCGAGTTTTATTTATTTATTATGATTACACGCTTATGAATCGGAATATACACCAAAAACAGGATTCGAAATTTGGTCGAAAGGTTGTAGACTGAGGTGACCCCCGGTTTCCGAATGTCTGATCAAGTAAAATAGGTGACAAAAGTTTTGACACTTGATTAGTTAATTTTTACTTGATCAGACATTCGGAAACCGGGGGTATATCTATCTGAAGCCTCAATCAGAATCTTTATCTATCTAGTTAAGCACCTAGGAATTATTTTAAACCAGACTTTCTTATTTTGTTTGACAGGAAATGCTTTCAAGATCCCCTTATACACTTCTCATCAAAAAAATCGAAACAGTTGCAAGTTTGTGTTTTATAAGGATTATCTGAAAAATGTGTTTATTTAGGAATATGTGTTATATATCATTTAATAGGGAATTTAATGATGTTTTCAAATAATAATGGTAATGTTCTAAATTCAAATTAAATTTTCATAGATTTCGTATTTTGTTTAACAAGTCGTATTTGCCCTGTACGTAGTTTGACGGAAAATGATAAAATTAGGCACGTAAATGAAAAAAAACGCTAGAAAACGTTTTTTTTAATAACCCGTATCGCGCACCCAGAGTTCCTCGCTCCTTTTATTACTGCGTCCATGCGATGTTTACCCGCGAAAACCGCCAAGTGGTGGCATTGCTGAATTCTGGACTTAGTCAGGTTATTACGGCTGAAAGATTGCATCTAAGCCTCTCGTCTTTTCATAGAATCTGCAAACTCTATCAGGAGACTGGCTTATTCACGCGCGGTTAGAGATCTGGCGGAAAACAGGTTACTTCTGACCTAGTAGAACGATTTATAGTAACACATTTCTTACAACGTCTACGCCTTAATGTCTTTCAACCGCAGCAGCAGCTTCATGATGAACCTATGGTGGCTGTAGGTGACTCTACAATTAGAAGAAGGTTGAAGAAACGTGGACTTGTACTGTACAGGCTAGCAAACAGGGAGGAACTACCTGCAGATCATCGAAAAGCGCGCCTTAACTTTTTACGTAATTACCTAAATTGGTCATACATCTTGTGGAGCAAGTTCCTCCTTTCTGATGAGTGTAAAATTGTATTGTATGGTAACGATGGAAGGACTAAGGTCTACAGAAGTGATGGAGAACGCTTTGAACCATGCAGGATTAAAAGAAATGGCCATCCATGGTGGCGGTTCATGGACTGTTTGAGGAGAAATTAGTGGCAACGACAAGACCGAGTTTGTCTTTGTGTTTGGGTCCCGTCTGCCCTTTTTAACAGTCATAGGTACATCGAACAGTATTTTGAACCTCTTGTGATGCCCTATGCACATTTATTTGACCCCGGTTTAACATTTATGTACGAGGATGCTAGGACAAACACCGCGAGCGTCGAAAGAGATTATGTTACTGAAGTCGATATCTCTATTATTGATTGGCCAGCAAGAAGCCCGGACATGAATCCGATTAAATATCTATGGGATGAATAAAAAAGACAAATTAGTGTAAAAGATCATGACTCAAAAACACTTAGCCAGCTTTAAAATGCAATCCAAGAGGATTGGAATAGAGCGCCACTATTTTTAATCGTGACGCTCATCCGATCGATGAAAAACCGTACAGAAGCAATAATGAGAGGTCGGGAATGGTATCCGAGTTATTAAATAAATGTTTCCTAGCTTTTTTGTTCATTTATCGGTCTAATTTTATCAATTTCCTTCAAACTACGTACAGGGTAAAAACGACTTGTTAAACAAAATACGAAATCTATGAAAAATTAATTTGAATTTAGAACATTACCATTATTATTTGAAAACCTCATTAAATTCCTTATTAAATGATATATAACACATATTCCTAAATATACACATTTTTCAGATAATCCTTATAAAACACAAACTTGCAGACTGTTTCGATTTTTTTGATGAGAAGTGTATATGAAATTAAATACCTAACTATTATTAATTCTTGATCTCTGCAACGTCGTTTGAAGAAACATTTGGTCAAAGAAGTATAAGTACGAAAAGGACCACGGAATGCATTTTATGACTATCGTTATCCCCATTTCTGAATTGCAATCGCTTTTTCCATTAGCTTTACTTATATATTCATTAAAAAAAAGCTTGTAATTAGTCATGTAAATTAAATAATAGTATTAATACAATCCGTATGATTGCCTTGGTTTTGTATTTTCAAATTCATGAAATACGCACGAGTACGGAAACATATTTCTTGTTATTACAATTATCAACAAAAGGAACACCATAAAATAAATCTTATTAAGCGATTAAAGTGCAAATACATACATATTTGTCTACCGAATAACACCTAGTGCACACTGTCGCATTTCCGGACATAAGTTCTGCGAAATGCGACCATTAAAATAAGCTTTAAAATAATCCGCTCACATTTTCAAAGACATACTGCTGCGAACGGTGTTTGGTCGCAGATGTTCGCTGAACAGAAAACTTTGAAAACAGAACGCCTTTTTATTTTCCAATGAAGAACTTTTTTTGTACTTGGAAGTAGTGTTTTGTTTAAAACCGTTACGAAAATTCGAAACTTGGTTTTGAATTTGGTGCAACTGTCTGGCAAATTTTTACTGAAAAAATCTGGAAGTTTAGTTTAAAAATTTTTTTTTGGTACTACCTATCTTGTTTGTATATCCTTGTGGTAACAGAATGATGTGCCATTCCAAACTCTTCTCGATTTAACAGTCAATAAGTACTACCTCAATGGCGCAGCGGTTGAGCATGTCTTGTTGATTGTGGTGCCTTGAATGATTTGTGTGAGACATAAACGATTATCTTTAGTCTGAATGTACTATCTATCCGTTACTTTTATGACAGTTAAATTCTCTGATACCCATGGTTTCTGTTGTCTTCTAAAAGGAAAAAAATACAAAAAAATCAACATAACAAAACTATAGCCAGACAACATCTTTGAAAGCAATCGTATTCGCAATCGACATGTGTTTCTGTAATGTACCATGAAATTGGTTAGCAATTGGAATTGAAACACGAACAAAAACTCCTAATAAAATTGTAAGAAGGCTTTGTTTCGATATAAAAATAACTATTTTTACGTCTTCTACAAACGCACTATTTACTGGTGGAAAAGTAATAAATCATTTAACTTCAAGTTCAAGATTCCAGTTTTTATGGACCTATATTATAGGTTAAGTACTAAGTTTACTTCGTAAATAATGCTTTTTTAATCAATTGTTTATTACCTTAATTCAGGGAAATTTGGAAAATATTATCTCTGTGAAAACTTGAAGAGGAAAATTTTACTTTTTAAATTTTAGTATAAATAGTTAAGTCAAGTTTTTTCTGATTTTTAACAGGTCTCAAACAGGTAGCATGTGCTCCACTAGCGACAGATATTGTGTGAAAGGTACAATGATATACTCCGTGTGGTGACGGAGTAAGAATACAATATGTCACCACCCCATCTCATCATCATCCCATGGGTGTCGTAAAAACCGACTAAGGGACTATCCCTGAATATTATCTTTACGAAATAAAAAGAAGGAAAACTTAAAATTAAACCGTATACCAATCCGTCTAGCCATCGTGGTATTAGTAGGCCAAGTATCCCTCCGTCACGAAAGGAGGCCCGTCCCTACAGTGGGACATTAAAGGGCTGTTATGATGAACAATGATAGAAGCTCAGCTTTCCACATGTACAGCCCGTTCTTGCTTAAGATGGATTCAATATATTGACCCCTGTACTTTTGAAATTAGATAAAATATATTATGACTACTGCTTTGTACGACATTTACGGGTTGAAAAGTGGTGGTGACATTTTGAATTCCTAGTCCATCATATCACAGATAATATTCTTCTATCTCCTCTTAATATAAATACTAAGCAATAATATTAAAATAATCCGAGCAATTTCTAAATTCGTGTCTAAAATAATGTTGAAATGTTCCTCTGAACCGCGCAAGGAAGCACTGAACCGGCTAACATACACATCTGTGTTCCGCACCTTATGCATACAAAATTTATAACAATAATTATTATACAGATTATTTTGTGAGAATGTCTTTCTTATTGTATTTAATTGTTTAAATTTAAAGTCGGTTTTAAAAGATAGAAATAATGATTTGACGGATCGGACGGATTTGGTGCACTCTTACCCCCTTCCTCATAAACGCCTCTTAAATTTAATCACTGTTTAGCGAGATTTTTATTACGAAAACCAACCTTATACCAAACAACGTAAGAGTTTAAGCTAATTAATCAATTGACTAAAATTTAAGAGGCGTTTATGAGTAAGGGGGTTAAGGTCTACGATTAGGTTAAAATAATACAGTGATGATGTTGATCATTTAAATTTTAAAAGTAGTCATAGTAAGTAGGCCTTTTCACAGTCACGTTGTTGACAGGGAACAAAAAGACCTGAATACTTAAAAACATAGAGGTTCCATGACGGCAATCTGGCCTCATCTTCAACAGTCTTATCGCGTTTTTGATACATAGAAAGCCTTGGTCGAAAACAAAATAGCTAAGCAACTCAAGTCACATCTTTTCTATCTTGCAATATTTTTTTTTGTGTTAGACAGTATTATTACCACATGAACCTGAGGAAAGACCTAGAACTTCTTGCTCAAGATTTTTATGACTAGAATTCTCAATTTTTGCTAAAGATGAAATATTACGTATTAATTTTTATAGTTGTTTAGTAAACAATCCAGATTTAAGCAGAGTTTAAGATTTACTTCAACAAAGAATAAACGATGAGCTAACTGTTTGATATTTTCTTTGTAAAATAAAACGGTAACTTACGTAGTCTGTTTATTCTGATGTTTTGTTTAGACTTTAAACTGCAAGATGTTTGTAGTTTTAAGACTGGACTGTATTAGGCTTTAAGAAATATTTGTTTTGTCTATATCTTCCTTTTTAAAAGTTTAACTTGCAATAAATGATTGTGTACACTGTAACACATTTAAGATGTTTCTTTTGTTTTAAACACTGTAAGCAAAATATACTTCATTCATCATCACTGTATTACTTCCCCAACCAGATGGAGCGATCAAGTGAGAGGCCCATCATCAACCACGTTTTGCTCTGTTGCCCGAGACACGATGAAAAGGCACCGGTGGAGGCAGATCATCGAAAGCCGGTGCAAATCATCCACATCCGCTGATGACTACGATCCTCAGTCATAAGGGACCGACTACAGAGAGAGAGAAGCAAAAGATAGCTTACATTGATTTGGCGTAGATACTTTTCAAAATTTTGTCTAATCCAATTTGTGATGATGCAATATCAATATTCAATTTCATTTTATAACTGAGATCAAGTCATATGTATATTTAATATAATAAATGTTAAAATATTTATCATAATATGTTTAGGGTATTAAAGAAATGACATACGCCATAATGTAGATATCATTATAATTTTAAAAGTGTGATAATCAAATCAGAAAAAAAAGTTTTCTATAATGTTTTAAATCATTCAATAACAATCAATCATTTTATTTATAATAATATTTATATTTTAGATAAGTAAGATGATTGTAAATGGATAGTCTTTGAGTACCCCTTGGGAGCAAGGTGGAGTTTTTCCAAGAATGTATTAACATCTTGCGGGAAAAAACTTCTTCCACTTATAAAGGGGGAATTGAAGAATATGAATAGACAATGCGATATCTCTCACACATTCACACAACGTTATCTAGTCCCAAACTAAACAGAGCTTGTACTATGGATACTAGACAACGTATAAACTTACTTAATTACTTCTTTTTTTGTAATTACATACATAATAGAAAACACCCAGACCAATGCAAACAATCATGTTTATGCACACAAAGATATGCCCAAGACCTCTGCGAAGCAGTCATGTTATATAACCCAAGACCTCTGCGAAGCAGTCATGTTATATAACCACTACGCCACAGAGGGCGTCAAAAAGGAATACAACAAGGTATTTAGCTTCGTCAAATTTTCCTTCTTTAGCTAGGGTAGTAATAAACTCCTAATTTGATTTTAATGCTCATTTGAGTCAATACGAATAATAAGATAAAATGCTCCAGTAAAACAACGAAGATTTTTTTTAAGTTTTTACTAAAACGATCGACAGTGATATCGCAATGATTTAAAAAGATGTGTTTTCAAAATAAAAATATCTACAAAATCAAAATCATTTTTGTACAAAATTTGTCTCATTCAACCAATAATCATCTTTTATCTAAATCACTTAAGACTCAAATAAAATAGAAGCAATGTTAGCACAATTCGTAGAGCTGTTTACAAGTACACAGCAAACAAACAAACAGTCATCTTCATCTCTATTGTACACGTATTTATTTTAAAAGCACGCCAAACACTTCAATTTAATTAAAGTGTCTAGACTTTAGATCACAAGTTAGAAAGTAAATGCGTTGATTGAACGTTTTAGTCTTGAGTAAAGTGACTCTGAACGTTGGAATAAGTGGAGATTTGGTTCTTGAATGACCGTTGGCGAACTTCTATCTGGACTGAAGCGTAAATCTGGACATCTGAAAAGAATAATTTAATTTAAGTATGTATTCAATAAATCAGAGGTCTAATCAGAGGTCTGGTTTCTGTATACAGTCAAAAAAGTATCGGGAATGGAAGATTTGTTTATGGTTCCAAATTCAAATTTTTGTTTTTTTTGTTGTTGTTAGATTGGCACAACTGTTTTCCATTTTGGCGCGGAGTTTGAGTAGCTTCTGTTATTTATATTAAATACAGTGCTGGTTTTAGTAATATCATCGTGTTTTTGATAAAGTCGATTCACCGTAAGCCTTCTGTAACATTTTCAGGGAGTCCGAACACGAAATTCCATTGGCGATGCAAAATTTAAGACAAACTCTTTGTTCGATATTTTTGTCCATTCTGAAATTCGCAATACACACTAGATATCTAGTGTGTATTGCGAGTATTGTGTAGTGCTTATGAGTGGTACAAAGCGTTCAAAAGCGGTCGAGATGTGATGGAAGATTTGCCTCGCTCTGGTAGGCCATCAACGTCTGCAACTGAAGTTAACATCGCAAAAGTGAAGGAAATAGTGACTGAAAATCCTCATTCAACTTTGAGAGAGATAGCCGCCGAACTTTCTGTATCTCACGAGTCGATCCGTACCATTTTAACTAATCATTTGGGTATGAAACATGTTGCCGCTCGGCTAGTCCCAAAAGATCTGAATTTTCTCCAAAAAGTTAATCGCATGAGAGTCGCTGAGGACATGCTAGAACGAGTCAAATCCGACCCAACATTCATGAAACGCATTGTTACTGGTGACGAGACGTGGGTTTACGAGTTTGACATGCAAACTAGTCAACAAGCTTCAGAGTGGCGCCTTCCAACTGAACCGAAACCGAAAAAACAACGCCAAAGTCGATCAAAAGTCAAAGTCATGTTGACTGTTTTCTTTGACTATCGCGGTGTTGTGCACTCTGAATTCTTACCAGAAGATCTAACGGTAAATAAAGAATATTATGTGAGAGTTATGCGGCGTTTAAGAGAGCAAATTCGACGAAAAAGGCCAGATTTGTGGAAAGAAAATTCTTGGATTTTGCACCACGATAATGCGCCTTCGCACAAGGCCATCATTGTGAACGAATTTTTGACCAAACACTCAACAAATACCATCGAGCAACCACCATATTCACCAGATATGGCTCCAGCCGACTTCTTTCTTTTTCCTAAACTCAAATTACCACTTCGTGGCACCCGTTTTCAATCGGTAGAAGACATAAAGGAGAATTCGCGGCGAGAACTGAACTCAATTCCGGAAGCAGCGTTTAAAAAATGTTTTGATGAATGGATTATTCGCTGGCGTAAGTGTATAGTTTCTGAAGGAGCATACTTTGAAGGTGATAAAATAAATTTGGATGAATAACAAACATTTTGTGTATTATTGATCTTTTCCCGGTACTTTCTTGACAGAGTAGTACGTCTTTGTGTAGTGACTTGGCGTAAGACTTAACAAATCGTCACTCGAAATCTATTTACATCTGGTAAACATTTACTATGCATTTCAAAATGAAGAATTGTTTTTTACAACAATTTTGAAAATAAGAGTATGTACTGTGTTTTAATTTGAACCAGAATCCTGTAAAAACATAACTTTATTTTTTTTTATACTGTATGTTACCGTTTCATTGATATCTATTAGATAAAATATCTTAATATCCTTTTATCCAACACGTAGATCCGAACGTTCTATTGAATATTCAGAACCAAGTCCCGATAACAAAACACTAAAATTCTCAATTTTAGTACAAAAAAAAAAAACAAAAACAAATTCAAACGTACTTTTGTATCAAAAAAATCAATTTCCAGAAAAAAATTAATAAATTCAACTTCAAAGATATTTCTGGTTTTATATCTCCATAATATTTTATTGAAACTAAATCGGCAAAAAAAGCGATTTTAAGATTACATTTCCATAAGCTTGGAAAAAGGGCACGGTTAACCTTTTATGGAAATAAACTCGTCCTAAATCGTGTCCTGAACAAATAGGGAAAGGACGGGCCCTTACTCACACGTCAAGTGGAACTAACAATAGTATAGTTGTAACTAAACAGTGAATTTTGATCGTATTATATGTTTAAGTATTCGTAAGCCGTTTCTCTTAAGGATAGTATACATATTTGTATTGGTTCCGTAGATTTACGTAGAAGATTGTGAATTATATCTGAAAAAGGTAAAGGATAAGTGTTTCCAATGAGGGTAATGCTAACAAATTTGGGGAATTATAGTCCAGTTACTAGATCACCTCTATTGAAAGGAAGGAATCTTTGTTAGGATAATGCGTGTCAATAATGTTTTGCCAACTTTTCTTTTAATTTATGAATGTCGGATACTCATGATCGTCTGTGGTTGATGGCATTTGAAGAGGCCTGTGTTCCATGGATTTCTTTTGACTAATATGATTACGCCTTTTATTTTAAAGTTGTATAAATCAAATAAATCGTCAACTATAATTTAATTCTAATTGATTAGTACACAGTCTGCAATTATAATAATTATGATAAATCTTTTGTTAGCCTAAGTCACAGGTAAACAGGATGTGTTTAAAATAAAAAGGTCTTTATACCCTTTAACATATAATAGACGGATATATATCTTCTATAATATGTAAATTTAAGAACGTACCTCGGAAAGGTTATTGATAGAGAAATGGGATACATTTTAATCTAGGACAGAATGAATCTTGGGACGGATAGATACCCTAACTTTAGTATGTGTTAAAGCTATTTTAGGATTATCTAAAGTTTGTTTTGGTAGTTTTTTCGAAGTTTTATATAAGTTGCTTGTGTATTTGAGCCTGTATCGTTTGTAAGGCTTACGTGAATACCTGGTTCAAAGGTCTTTTTGGCGTAGTGGTTCATGATTGCTACCTTATAAAATACCCATCAATTTAGAGCTTGAAACTTTTCTATTATTGTCTTAACCCTTTTTCGTGTGACGTATGACGTATTTATTTTATTATTGTTTCATCCGTTACTTAAATAAACTAGAAACCATGTACAATAAAATCAGTTTGAGTTAGCTTTTTGGACATGTTTTTTTAGCTTTAGCTACGAAGTTGTTAAGAATATCGTCAAAGAAATGTAACATGACGATAAAATTAGATATTTAGGATCAGGTTTTATTTGCGAATATTGCGTAGAAAATATTCAGACCAATGCAAACATTTATGTATATGCACACAAACAAATACATTGAACGGGAATTGAACCCTGAATTTAAACGTAGCAGTCAAATACTATGACAAAGAGATCGTCAAATGCCTCGAGCTCCAAATTTTTATCATAGTTTTACAACTTGTTTACTAGCTACAATCAGAATATGTTTTGAACTTATATTGTTCTTGTCAACACAGACATGAGCAATTGTATGTCAACGACATACTAAGTATACAAAATGTCACCATCTCAACCAATAAATGTCATGAAATTGAAGCTATGATATATTACATTCAACTATACTAAAATAAGGTAATATATAAGGGGAAACCCCTCTCTCAATTATGGATTAAGAAGGTACAAGACCGCGCAGGATGAAAACGTTTGAAGAAACTCTATCTCCAGCAGTGGTCGTTCATAGGCTGATATGATGATACTAAAATGTAACATAGGACCCAATACATTGATTTACAAAAAACCAAAGATACACACTCCACTTCCCAAAAACGTCCGCAACAAATAGGCGCATTGTGCACTCTTTTCAAATTAGTATCGCGTTGTTCTACCGGCAAACGTCAATCATTAAATTTTATTGCTTTATGTGCATTACTTTTTAAATACAACTTTATGTCATGCGTGTAAGATTGAATTTGAAAAAAGAAATATGTTTACGATATTACTATACGTATTTATTGCGTATGTTTAATTTGGTGACACTTTTGGCTGTTAGTTTTGTTTGAAAATGTGCATCTAGGGTTTTTTATAAATCAATGACCCAATACTAATCCTTCTCACCAGCCTAATTTGTAGTCTATGTTTCCCTCCGTCAATGGAGGAGAACTGTCTATTCTATTTAAAACTTTAATGTACCATCATTATAACAAAATAGAACAACAAATAATATAGAGCTATATAGAAAGATAGAATACATTATACCTAGCTTAAAGAGTAAAAGCAAAAAAAGTATAAATTTAAATTGTGGAATTTTAAGCGCCAGTTTTTGCAGTAAAGTTTTTGTCAAATCTAATTTAAATTTTAAATTTAAACTTTTTTGCTCTTGAGTGACAAAATGTTCTTTATTTATTGAGTGTATGTAGTTAGACGCAGGATGGGGAGACCACTCACGTTGTGGACAACCGGCCTAGTTAGGACAGGCGGAAAACCAATAGATGAGGGAGGTACAAGACTGCGTAAAGAGGAAATTTCTGGAGGAGGTCTATATCCAGAAGTGGACATCAATTAGCTGATAAATGATAAGGCTCTGGCGCTGTATACAGCAATGGTTAAATTTGGTAATCGAGACGGATTCTCGGGTGGCCTAGTTGTAATGGCGCTGGACGCGTATAGTCCAGAGACGCGGGTTCGAGTCCTACCTCAAGTACCAATTTTTTTCATTTTCTTTCTTCTTTTCGGATTTTTCTAGTTTTACCTAAGCTTTATAGGTAAAAATTTATATGTATATGATAATGTAGGTTTTAAATCGAATGTTTACGCAAAGGTGGCAGCGTATACTGAAAAATATATCAAGAATACCTCAAATAAAAATATCTTAGGTACCTACTAATGAACGAACCACTAACATCAAAGACAATATTGTTGGGATAGAAAGAGTCTATGCGTGCATTGGTTCAGAACTCTTTGTTCGTATATGGACTCCTGTAAGTTATGACTCAGTAACTAACTATTTTAATTAGTATCTACTTATAAGAATAAAGACAATGGAAAAAAATGATACTCGAGGCGGGACTCGAACACGCGTCTCTGAAGTATACGCGTCTAGCGCCATGACCTCTAGGCCACCCGAGCATCCATCTCGACTATAAAATTTAACCATTGCTTTATACGGCGCCGGGCCGCAACTTAGAACTCAGCTGTACAACGCCATCTAGGCGCGACAGCCGCGATTTTCTACTTATACCTAAGCTTTATAGGTAAAAATTATATGTAACTTAGTATCTACTTACTTGTAAATTTCGTTGGTAATAAAGTTATCATTTTTGCATCGAGTAGTCCACGCTGGCCAGTACTTAAATCCTTCTTGTTGATAGATCTTCACAGCACATGCTGTGTCGTCACGAATATCTTCGTTGAGTAAGTCTGAAGAAGGAAAAACTAATTTTAAGTAAACTTTATGAGGATCTAGTTAGGATGGCGGAAAGCCGATGGATGAGGGAGGCACAGGACTGAACAAGATGGCAATACTTGGAGGCTACTCGATTGGCTGATATGATGATGATGATGAAACTTCATATAAAATTTTGTACTGTAATTTTTTTATATTTTTAGTTCTAACGAAATATTATGCTCAGTGCTGCGTGCGTTTGCCTTTCAAGATTTAATAGAGTTTTATCATAACAGCCCATTAATATCTCACTGCAGGAACGGGCCTCCTCCCATGACGGAGGGATACTTGGCCTTATAATACCACGCTGGACAGACGGAATGGTATAGGGTTTAATTTCAAGTTTTACTTCTCTTTATTTCATTAAGATAATATTCACGTATAGTCCCCTAATCAGTTTTTACGACACCCATGGTATGAGATAGGGTGGTGACATATTGTATTCTTACTCTGTCACGTCACGGAGACAATAGAGTTTTATGTCAAGTGTTTTTTCTTATGTTTTGTAGGAACAGTATTTGCTACAACAAGCTTTATTTTGGGCACACATTGCCAGTAACATGGTTTTCCATCTATCGTCGTACAGGTGACTAGCTAAATATCTTACACAAATCACAAGAAAGGGGCTTATGCCTTTCATAACAAAGACGATGTTATTCTCTTCAAGACTCCTATAGACAGAAGTACAGAACCATCAAAAACTTCCATACCATAAAAACTTTGAACAACACCTCCTAAAACCCCTTACAAGAAACCATGTTGTAATTACTTAATACGTCACAAAGTTGCCTTCATATTAAGTAACAAACCTTAAATATAAGCTAGAAGGAACTTATGAAATCAAATAAACTCTAGTAATACTCGTAAAAATGTAGCTAAAGTTCCCTCCACTACAGTAGCCTGATTTATACTTTGCTACTTTAATATTTCCACTCCAACGGTATACAAAGATAACGTGGTTGCTACTAAGGCTTTTAGATAAGTCATCGTACAGATTTTGGCGTCATAAACGTTATTGAAAAGTGTACTTAGTACGACGCTTGGCTTGCTTGAATATTTATCATCTTTAATCTTCTATGCAAAGTTTAAAAAAGACTTTTGTGGTGTGTTAAGAAGCTTCAAATTGTGATAAAGTGGTTTATAATATTGGTAAATAGTATATCTAGTTAGGACGAAAGGAAAGCGCTTTAAAAGGGGGCACAGGATAGCGAAAGGTAAAAATATTTGAAAGAGACTGGCACGGTATTTGGCTGATATTTTAGAGATGATAAAATTTTAGAACTTAAACAGTTTTTTTTTACAGCACTCAGCTTTTTTTTTTAAATTACAGGGGCTTTTGGCTCTGTAGACAGTAATGGCCTAATTTGGTTAGCAAGGTTATACTGACACAAAGGGCCAGTTTGGTGCAGGAGAGCCAGCAATCTATCTACCACAACAAGTCATATAGAAGTCTCTATCCCTGTTTTAGAGCTTTCGAGAGCTGCCGCTAAGTGAGTGGACACCTTATGTGTTGGATGGTCGACCTAACAAAGGTAGAAAACATTTGGATAATGGAGTCGTAGCACATGTAACGTAACGTAAACGGAACGATACTGCCTCGCCTTTTTCCTTGGTGTCAAACGTCAAAAATCCGATTAGGTTACGTTTCCGATTAGTGTGCGTTGCAGTAAGGAGTTTCATACAAATAATACGGAACGGCTCGAGTTGATACGGTTCCGATCCGTTTCCGTTACGTTATATTATGTGCTACGACCCTAAGGCGTATGTCCAACAATTATGAATTTCTTTTGGCTGTATGATAATGATATTTCTTTCAGCGAGAATTTACTCTTTCTATATAAATTGAATAACATTAGTATCAGTAAAATAAGACGATATTATATCCAAAATGTAATACAATAGATACAACTTGACCGTAACATAAAGTTGATGTGAACGTGAAACATAAAATGTTTGTCGTCTCAGATTGTTTGCGATGTCGTTCACGCTTTGATACTATGTTGATACATTATAATACTTTGTTAATTTTTAAGATAGTAAATGCACCGTTCGGGTTCTTTATACAATCATCATCATCATCATCATATCAGCCAATCGACGTTCACTGCTGGACATAGGCCTCCTCCAAGTATTGCCACCTTGTGCGGTCCTGTGCCTCCCTCATCCATCGGCTTCCCGCCGTCCTAACTAGGTCGTCGGTCCACCGTGTGAGAGGCCTCCCCACCCTGCGCTTTCCGGTATTTAATCATGATGTCATTAAAATTTGACTACATAAGCGCAGCGTCCAAAGAGAATTATAATCCAAAAATTCATTTATTGAATGATTTTTAAAAACTAATTTCCTATTTAGTTAGATAAAAATCTTTTTAAATATCTTAAAGCAAGAAACATTTTCCCGTAATATCATCAATTCACCATGGTAAGATTCTTCAAAATTAGACTATCCGTGTTAGTTATAACCGGTCAGAAATACATAGACAACATAAAGAGTGTTTTTTCGTTATGTTTTATGACCAGTCTCGATTTCGGGTTCGATATTTTCTAAATTCGATGGCGATAGGAAAACATGCTTTTCGTGCAGGTATGTAAGAAGTATAAAAAGAAATAATATGTTAATAATTACCTTCACATTTAATGTTACAAATTCCCCCTTTTTTACCTTCTTTACACCACTGGTTTGGTATCTGCAATATAAAAATTAATTGTGTATCTTTAAATTTGTTCATTATGTACCATTTTTAAATATGTATCATTTTTATATTAAAGGCAGCAATGTAGAAACGGATATCTACGAAGAATGCGAGCTGTTTTACAATTAAATATTTTCTTTATTTACTTACAGCATTTTAAAGCAGATATTGGTATAAAATTAACGTTTTTTCTTTATAAATGTATTTAGTTAAATGTATGTACTTCTTGTAAATAAATAATTAAATCAAATCAACAACCATACATCCGTTTCTACAGATCGCGTTTTCTACGTATTAGATTTTTATTTGTATCTTATTTATTTTGCACGTGAAATTAAGATAACAGTAGTTTATTAAACTATATTTATTAAACTAGTATATAATTATAAAACTAGTATATACTTAAGTTAGAAATAAAAAAAGGTAACAAACTAAACTTGGGAAATCAGATCAAATCAATACAGACATTGTTTGGACGGATGTATAAAAAATGTTTTACAAGCAGCGGGTTGAATACCCACGATGGATGGTATATCCACTGACTACCATCAATGTGTTCTGTTCTTTAAGATAAAACATTATCATAACAGCCCATTAAGGCCTGGGCACACCGGGACGGCATGGCAAGGGATTTTGCCGTGAGTCAGCGCACACTGGCCGCTTAGATGCCGCGGCATGCCACGGCGCGCCGCGGGACGGCATGGCAAGGGATTTTGCCGTGAGTCAGCGCTCGGTCGCGGTAGGCAACGGCATCCCGTTGCCTACCGCGGTATGCCGCTGCATCCCGCCACAGGAGCCTGTGGCGCGTCTTTTGATGCCGTGCGATAAAATCCCTTTCAATGCCACGGCATCATTTTAAAGCATAGCAATTTATGTCTTATTTCTGTAACATTACAGTTGAATTTCCATTAGTAAAAATTAAAATCCCTTGCCATGCCGTCCAGGTCTGCGTAGGCCTTTAATGTCCCACTGCAGGGACAGGCCTCCTCCCATGACGGAGGGATAATTGGCCTACTAATACCACGCTGGCCAGACGGATTGGTATAGGGTTTAATTTCAAGTTTTCCTTCTTTTTATTTCGTAAAGATAATATTCAGGGATAGTCCCTTAGTCGGTTTTTACGACACCCATGGGATGAGATGGGGAGAATGTAGTAAACTATAAGCAAACCTGGTATAATCCATAAAACTTTTTTCCACTGGGACTGACGACAAACGCACTGGTGTTTCTGTTACTTGTTTTTTCTATTAAACATACCCCTGAAATAAACATAAATTTTGTTAAACTTACAATATAAATATTAGTATTTAAAGGCTCATTTATAATTACTTTAAGTATATTATTACAGAATTTCAGAAGCGTATACTCCATGATCATGGGAGTTCCCGTTGTACTCATTTTTAGTTACCGAGAGAATGTTTCCAGATAAAGAGGAAATAGATTGAGGTGAGAGGAATTAGCCTCTCCGTGTGGTGACGGGGTAAGAATACAACATATCACCACCCCATCTTATCCCATAAAAACCCGACTAAAGGATTATCGTGAATATTATCTTAACGAAATAAAAAGAAGGAAAACTTGAAATTAAACCCTATACCAATCCGTCTGGCCATCGTGATATTAGTAGGCCAAGTATCCCTCGGTCACGGGAGGAGGCCCGTCCCTGCAGTGGGGAATTAGTGGGCTGTTATGATGATGAGATTGAGGTGAAAGATGATTATCCGTGGCCTTACGTCCAGTTTTCTACTTTTGTTTCTGAAGATACAACATCATTGAATGTTTTCTTTGTCAGCTATAGGTACTACACCAATGAGATGAGTTCGGGTGTTAATAATATCGTGTTATATCCATAACCCGTCACCATAAACTTAATTTATTTTTTAATGAAAATCTTACCTATAAATTAAATGGAATAAAAAACAGCATACAATTACAAACAAAACATCTTAGGCTCCTAATGAAGGAAATAAATGGAAAAAAGTGTACAAAAAAGTAGTTTAGAACATTATCGAAGATAAATGATTAATCAGTGTATTGACATGTTATAACTAATGTTACTAGTTGTTATAATAATAATTTTAGTTCCTAACCACGTTTTAACCTTAATACGCACGTGTTGACCTTGTTTATGTATGGGAATTATTAGACGAGATAATTCATTATTAATTGCTTAGGTTGCGTGGCGCGATAACGGCCACCGAGCGCGATATCTCGGGTTCGAATCCCACGCTCGAGAGACGCAAGCAAACATTCAGGCTCATGTACACAAATATGTACATTAATCGGGAACCAAACCCGAGTCGTTTAGCAACTTTGGAACATAGGTACTGCATCACTTAGGTCATCATACACAAATTTAAACGTCTAGTCAGATTGCCAAAAAGTGTTCCTTCGTTACTAGATGTGGTTTTTCCTTTTACCTTCTAACAGCCATTAATGTCCCACTGCAGGGACGGAGCTCCTTCCGTAACGGAGAGGGACACTTAGCCACTAATACCACGCTGGCCAGACGGATTGGTATAGGCTTTAACTTCAAGTTTTCCTTCTTTTTATTTCGTATAGTTAATATTCACGGATAATTCATTAGTCGGTTTTTACGCCACCCATGGGATGAGATGGGGTGGTGACATATTGTATTCTTACTCCGTCACCACACGGAGATTTTTCTTTTATATTAATACAAAATAATACTTATTTATTCACAACTTAATTATAATACTAGATTAATAACAGTCTCCTTTAAACAAATCTTAATCTAATACAAATTATTGTCTCTTAAAGGTTACAGTACAAAAGCGCCATTCGTTGTTGAAATGTTTAGTAAATTGAATAGGAATCTGCGGGACATTATCTTCCGTTAATTGCTTACCGCTTGTATCGTTAACATTGACCCTGACCTAGAGAACATTAAGTAGTGAAATGTATAAGTGGTAGTTTAGAAGATATTTAGAGCAATTGAGAATAATTATAGAATGGTAAACTACAAAGATGAAAACTTTCTAAAATTGGTTGATTTATATCTCAGTTCCTTACACTATTACACATCGATATCATATATTTGCTGAAAGCAGTTTTACACACATCGAAAGCAGTTTTACACACATCTAAAGCAGTTTTATACACATCTGCACTCAGCGAAGGAAACGAAAATCGCTTCGTGTGTAAATAGCTTACGTCTAGGATATCTCGTTATTCAAACCACAAAACGATTTAGTTTATACACTCAAATTAGAATCGTGTTTCTATACTTTTCTGTAGATTGTAGTTTTTGTAGTATGTATTCTCTTAATATTTATTTATTTTGTATGTGCAAAAATTTACTTATAACTAAAATAATTATGTACTAAAATAAATAATAATCTTGATTATAAAATAATAAGAAATTTCACGACTTCTGAGACGGAGTGGTTAATGTACGTGATTGGTATGACTTTGATCCCTTGGCAGAGGTTGCGACTTCAATCCCTTGGCAAGTCAAACCTTTGCGGGCATGAACATGGCTTTGACTTGTTCTGGGTCTTTTACAATAAACATTTAATTTTTAGATATGTATATCAGTTCTCTAGTACCTGAAGAATAATCTTTGCCTAGTTTGAGATTAGATCGCGGTGTTTGAATGTGTAACAAATATTATTATTGCCTCATATTATATTAAGAAGGTTTTCTGTGTCGTGACGGAGTAAGAATACAATATGTCACTACCCCATCTCATCCCATGGGTGTCGTAAAAACCGTAAATATTATCTTTACGAGGTAAAAAGAAGGAAAACTTGAAATTAAACCCTATACCAATCCGTTTGGCCAGTGTGGTATTAGTAGACCAAGTATCCCTCGTTCGCGGGAGGAGGTCCGTCCCTGCAGTGGGACATTATTGGGCTGTTATGATATTAAGAAGGTTATATAAACAAAAACTTCGTAAAATCTTTTTAAATTAAATTACAGTGTAACTGACTTCGTTAAATTTAATCTAAAAGTATACTAATGACTTAAATCCGGAACTTTCGTGCAAAGTGCATGCTTTCTATGCAAAATACCCTTTTTATAAATTATTGCGTGACTCAAACGTTGCACTTTATGCATAATAGGCCTGAATCTTAATGTAAAAGGCCTTAATTATGACATTTTGTAATTGGAGTTAAATACTGTTGTAAAGTTTATTATGGTTTATAAGATTATATTATTATACTCCCTAAAGACCTACGCAGACTGGGACGGCATGGCAAGAGATTTTAATTTTTACTAATGGACATTCAACCGTACTATTACAGAAATACGACATAAATTGAAATGAAAAATGCCGTGCGATAAAATCCCTTTCAATGCCACGGCATCATTTTAAAGCATAGCAATTTATGTCGTATTTCTGTAACAGTACGGTTGAATTTCCATTAGTAAAAATTAAAATCCCTTGCCATGCCGTCCCGGTCTGCGTAGGCCTTAAGAGTACAAAATATTACTGCACAATAACCACAATTATTATAGTACCAAGTATCTTTAACCCGCAGCTGAAACTTTATCTAATATTCACCTCAACAATTATTTGTACAAATCTGTGCCATCACTTCTGACTACCATGGTATTAGTGGGTATACATGGTTTTCTTCTGTTACTAACAAGGATAAATCACGGGAATAGGACCTTCTTTTTCCAATCACGTAGCCACACACGGCTTATAACCTAAATAATAATTATTGATTTTTCCGTTTTAAATATTCAATTTCGTGTAACCTTTTAGGAATTATTTTTAGTTTATTTATTTATTTTTAGTAGTCTCTGTTTACCCCCATGAGAATAAGGCGTGAATTTATAAATGGATGTATGTATGTATGTATGAAGAATGAACTTTAATTTATTCGTAAAGAAGTCGTGACAACTGATCATTAATGATTAACTCAACTACTAGATTTTGACATAAATATTTAATAAAATAAAACTTACACTGTCCCAAAAACATATCATTAGGCAATCCAACTCTCAACAGCTCCCTGACTAACTTACACCTCGTTTCATATCTTTTACTATTCACACAACAAGTAATATAGGAACAAAATATAAAGATAATAAAAACACGTTTGCTCAACATGCTAGCTCTTATGTTTATGAATACATTAGATGGAGCAAATTAGTTCTATTATGATTGTTATTGCTATAGCGTCTTCTATATTTAGCCTATGTGTGTTCTAATTTAAAAAAAAATAAAGTATGATAATAGGTATTGAGTTGTGACGTCATAGAATTTTGGCGGGAAAATATTTTTTGACAGATAAGGCGTGATGTCATAGAGTTTCTGACAGTTCAGGCGTGACATAGAAGTTTTGACAGATGAGTCGTGACGTCATTGAATTTTGACAGATGAGTCATGACGTTTACGAATTTTCACACTTTACTGTTCTTTTATATATTTTATTTTTCACACAACAAGGAATATAGGAACAGAATATAAAGATAATAAAAACACGTTTACTCAACATGCTAGCTCTTATGTTTATGAATACATTAGATGGAGCAAGTAGTTCTATTATGATTGTTATTGCTATAGCTCTACTATATTTAGACTATGTGTGTTCTAATTAAAAAAATAAAGCATGATAGTAATATAGGTAGTGAGTTGTGACGTCATAAAATTTTGGCGGGAAAATATTTTTTGACATATGAGGCGTGATGTCATAAAGTTCCTGACAGTTCAGTCGTGACGTCATAGAAGTTTTAACAGATGAGTCGTGACGTCATTAAATTTTGACAGTTGAGTCGTGACATCATTGCATTTTCAAGGGAAAATTAATAGGTTTGTGTAGGTCGGCCTCGCGGTTGACATGTATTATTATTTAAAGACACCAACAAGACAAGACAGGAAAAAATATAAAGATAATAAAAACACGTTTACTCCACACGCACTTATGTTTATGAATACATTAGATGGAGCAATTAGTTCTATTATGATTGTTATTGCTATAGCGCCGACTATATTTAGACTATGATTTGTTTGTACTAAGAGTGTAGTGCAAGCATGGGTTTAAGAGGCAAATGTGTGATTCAAGGACAGCAGTATTTTAGTACAAGTTTGGAAACCGAAAATATCTTTGTATCAAGAATGTAGTTTAACATGGCGTGGTTTTAAGAGAATTAAGTGGGATTCAAGGACCTTTTATTTGGGCTAAGATCACTTTTTTTAAAACATCTCCCCCTCTAGGGATTACACCATGTCGCGGGGATTTAACGAGCACGAAGAACAACCAGTCTCAAGACTATACTAATTTGTGGATCATACATATATTTATCTTTAGTGGGGTTTGAATCCGCGACTTTATTTACGCCATTAAAAGAGATTCAGTACATGAGTATATTTTTAGGAATTCTTTTGCGAACGTGGAGGTGTTTATGGCCGTGACATTATATTATTATAATTCTTTTTTTTTCTTTTTTTTCACAAATACAATGTAGCGATTGATAAAAGATCCGTGAGAAACAAATGTCCTTGAAGCAGACCTCACGAAAGGTAGGCTCGATGTATATACCTAACTAGAACATTGTGCTTCGATGATAAGGAAGATGATTCATTCATTATGGTGCAAACTTTTACTTAGCACATAAAAAAACCTAATATTTTGGTTTTGAGCTTATTTATTTTTGACTAATACAATGTCTAATACTAATACAAACAATGAGGGATTTCATTGTTACTTTCCTTGAATAATTTATCATACCTCTTTGTAAATTTAGTATTTTATTAATGTTATAACTGCTCAATGTAGATTGTTCATAGCAGGATAATATTATTAAAAATATAATTTCTTCGCCTAACAACGTATAAAATATAAATAATTCATAAAATAATTATTCAACATAACTAAATTGTTAACCTGTAATAACACTGCTATGAAATAATTATGACGCTAATTGCATTTGGAATTATTGTTAATTTGAATAATTTAAAATGCTTTCCATGTGTCGGGAAAATCAATAGTTTATTTATAAATGTCCATCAAATTTGGCGAACGCTATAAATTATTAGTTAAGATGTCAAACTAAATACATACCAACAACTAGATGTGCTTAAAAGCGAAACTTGCTTGTAATTTAAAGGTTACAAATAAGATGTACTTATGAAGGAATCTAAAAACTTTAAACCTTTGTGGTTTCTATACACTATCGTGACCATGTAATGTTATTTTTTTTTTTTTAAATGATAGTAAATAAAAAAATAAAAAAAAATAAAAGGATAAACAATTTATGAAAAACATGTCATAAAATAATAACCACTGAGTAATCTAAAACTCACAGCTACAATTAACAAAAGTTATAAAGACTAGCGAAACGTTTAGGAAAAAGCAATGTCTAATAAGTGACTAAGTAAGGTCAGTATTTAAGAACAGCGGAGACACAGGTGGAACGAAAACCTCATAAAAGTGGTGAGAATATTTATTGCAGGCAACCTGCAGTCCAGATTTCCAGATCCAGCATTGAATCTGGCAAAAATGATAAAGATAATTTATATAAAAACACTTACAATTTCCCAAAAATGATTTCTGTATCATTTTCGTCTTGATTAACTCTTTTGATAGTTGACATCTTGTAAATATTTTACCATTACAATAATCACTCAAAAATAAACCTAAAAACAATAGAGTTAGAACACACTTCATTTTAATTCACCTAAGTGTTTAAAAATCTTTTAAAAATTTAGAAAAGTGACCATTTTGATACAAGTAATGAAAAGAAATGAAATGAAAATACCGACGTAATAGTTGTCATCGAAAGATAAATAATAACTCATTATTGAATTTATCTGATTATAAATGACAAAAGGAACTGATAAGATGATATAATAAGTATCACTTATCATATCAGTAAATACAATAATATTATCTGATGTTGATGTAAACTAGTAAATAAAAAAAAAATGTTTGTTTATAATATAACCTATAATTTTTTTAGGCTATTGGCCAACTTGATGTACGTAATAACTTTAGCTCATGGCAGACAGAAAGGCACAAAAAAAAACTTGCTCCCATTGACTGACCGCCTCGGTGGGTTCCTCGACGGTCGTCAAAGCGGCTCATATGCACCAGGTCGCGCTGTTTCGAACCCTAGGACGAAGAAATAATATAAAATAAAGAATAAAAGTGATTTATTAATTTTTGACGACCTCTGTGGCGCAGTCGGTGTATAATATGACTGCTACGCGGAGGTCTCGGATTCGATTCCCGCTCAATACAAATCTTTGTGTGCATGAACATGATTGTTTGCATTGGTCTGAGTGTTTTCTATGTATAATATGTATGTATTTACAACAAAAAAAGTATATTAGTATGTATATCCGTTTTCTAGTACCTATAGTACAAGCTTTGCTTAGTTTGGGACTAGGTGGCGTTGTGTGAATGTGTGAGGATTATTTATTTATTTAATTAATGGGAAACCCGTGACAGAGCTAGTACTTTTACAATAGTCTCCTATACACTTAAGAACTAAATATATGCATAATAATTCCAATAATCGATGATGAGAATACTCATGTGAAGTGTAAACTTCAAACTATTCAGTTCATAGTAATCTTCTTTTCATATTGACGGCAAGCCAAGGAATGTGAAATGTGCATAAGTCTAACAAAACTGGTAGGGTTGTGCGTCTTAAGTAGACTTTGTTTTTAATGACTTTTTGAATTTTCCGTGTTATACATAGAGACAGACATATCATTTTCTAATTAAAAAACCGACTTTAACTCAAATTTTGTTTAAATTACACAATTTTGTTTATTTAGTGAAGTGTAAACTTCAAACTATTCAGTTCATAGTAATCTACTTTTCGTACAGACTTATATTCAAATGTCATCATTTTCATTCATTCATAACAGCCTATTAATGTACCACTGCAAGAACGGGCCTCCTACCGTGACGGAGGAATACTTGGCCTATACCACGCTGGCCAGACGGATTTTGATAGGGTTTCATTTCAAGTTTTCCTACTTTTTTATTTCGTAAAGATAATAGTGACGGATAGTCCCTTAGTCGGTTTTTACGACACTCATGGAACACATACATAAATATTATAATGTATGTATTTACAAAAAAAAGTATTTAAGTATGTTGATTCGTTGTCTAGTATCCATAGTACAAGCTCTGCTTAGTTCGGGACTAGATGGCGTTGTGTGAATGTGTGAGGAATACACCAAAATAAGCGCATTGTTTTAATTGAATACCAGCCAGCCCTATCGATATAGTTCAAAACTCAAAGAGATAACTTTTGAACGTTCTGTCGATGCTCTAGTATGGCTTCTCTAAGTTTATCTGTCTAGATAGCTGATTTATAAGCTCAATGCATCACACGTACTAAGTCTGGGTTCGTTTAAGAGCATTGTTTTTATCTAGGGAGTTACTTAGTTATACTATTCTGATATTAAGATGCGTTATAGTCGGATTGTGAATGCGTTTAATTAGTAGTGTTTGTTTTTGTGTATGTATGTTCTTCTCAATGAATAGCTGATGCCCACGGCTTTACAAAAAGAAAATAAGTGAGCTTCGTGATTTTGAATAATATACTTTATAATGCTTCGGAATTATGAAATTCGAAATTAAGAAACTCGAACTTTTAAAATTCAAAATAATGTTTTCTTGAATTGTAGGGTGTTCTCGCATGAGGCACAGGTCCGCTCATGGTGGCAATGTTTGGAAAAGGCTTATGTCCACCAGTGGGCATCCATTGGCTGATGGTTTTTGTATATGGTCTATTCCATGTAAATAAATAGTTTTGATGGTCTAGTATTTTTTTTTCTAAGTTTATCTGTCTAGATAGCTGATTTATAAGCTCAATGCATCACACGTACTAAGTCTGGGTTCGTTTAAGAGTATTGTTTTTATCTAGAGAGTTATTTAGTTATACTAAACTGATATTGATATACTGTATACTTAGTTTGTTTAATTTGTATGCGTTTATTATACTATACTGATATTGAGATGCGGTATAGTTGGTATATTTTGTATGTGTTTAATTAGTTGTGTTAGTCTTTCTGTACTATATAGCATGAATGTTTTTTTAATTGATAAAAACTACGTCAATTCGTTTAGTTTATCTAATGTTATAGATATGTATGAATACTATCTGTATTTAAAACCTTTCTTGTTTGGTTTTTTACACCAACACATCGAGTGGTTTCTTTGTCTACCCACTTAGCAGAAATAAAATCTCTTTACCAATCTAATCTCTTGTTTTAAAGTTACATTCTTTATACTGTATATGTCTTTTTTGTTTTTGTGAGTATAGAGATGCATCTGTCTGGCAGTGGAACGATGCAAACGAAGACTAACAAAACAACATAACTAAAAATCTACAAAGAGGTTAAGGTTATTTTAATCAAGCATATCCTTAAAACTATTTTAATTAAACACCTTATGGAAACCTTTTTTTGATGCCGTATGTCAATTCTCGTATCTTAAAATCGTTAAAAATTCGATTCAGTTAACTTTTAGTCGTCAAATTGTCTTACCTTTATTGTATGAAACTAAAGTTAACTTAACCGTATTTTTAACGATTTTAAGGAACGAGAATTGACATGCAGTTTAAAACCTTACGAATCAGTTACTTTGAAACTGAATTTCACTTTGATCGTTACTTTTTGAAATTAAATTCGTATTTATTAATATTGAATTGGAATTAATATTCAATAAAATAATAAATAATATAAATATAAATAAAATAATGGTGAGTATTATTTACTTAATTTACAGACTTCAAAAAGTGAAGTGTCATTCTTGGGTTTTGTAAACATGAACTCGTGCAAGGTCCTTCTTGAGCATGCGGCAAAAAGTAATTAAAGACATTATTGAATTCAATTTTTTGCATGTAATTCACGTAAAGAATTAAGTATTTCAGTGGTAAACGCATATAAAAATTGGTTATAAAAATTTTCCATAAATACTTTTTAAATGATCCCATGTAAATTTTTTAGACGCTATTAATATTTCACAACTATAAATGGAATCACAAAATTACTTTCCTTTTATTATGTACCTACACGTGCATAATGCCTCGAATGTAAAAACTTTACTTACATATCAAATATTATTTTCGAAAATATTAATATAATATTATTAAAAAAATAGAAACGATGTTTTTTCATATTATTATGACTTGGTGACATTACGACGCAAGACGCTAGTGGTGGTAAGCTTCACGCTTTTTTTATAAAAAATAAAGAAGAGCTTTGTTTTAAAAAGATTAGAGAGTAATTACTACACTAAGCACTTAAGGATACTAGCTATCTCATAGCCGTGTGATTCCGTTAGCTACTGTACCGTACCTTAAAGAAGTACGTTAACGTTAGGAAGTAGTGAAAACTAGAGAAAAATTTTACCGCTGCCTTCTGACACAAGCTTCATTTCGCCAATATACCTATACTGTAACCGTCCTCTTTAACCACACTACTGCTTGAAGGTGCACCAGTAGGCCTACTTAGGCCTACATATTTTTTTGTTGAAGAAAGTAGTATTTTATTTTATTTAAACACAGTAAAACTTACACCTATACTACGAATTTTAATTCGATTCCAGATTTGACAATTTCAGTGTAGCAACGTTATGACAAGTATTAAATAGTGACGTTGCGAAATTATTCGATATGGAAATGAAATATTTCCGGATCGATTCTTCTCGTTTAAAATTAGTGGTATTTTTAGTTTTGACGATTAATTAACGATCTGAGACTTTTCTTTTATAGGTAATTGTGTGTGAAATGAATAAAAACTGTGATCATGGTGTCTTAGCCCAGCATACTCACAATAAAATCTTGATATTTCATGAATGCCAAAAAATGGTTCTGAAATAGTTATAAATAGTGCGAAAAGGAAAAAAATAGTGCTCTTATACTTACGAAATTACAGCCATTTTATGAGTCACATAAATATTGTTGAAATAATAATTTATTATGCCTATAACCACAGAATATAAAAATTAAATATGAAATAAATAGTATTAAATATTATTTCCGATTCACGAGCATTCACGAAGGACTAATTTTGTATCCTAGGTAACCGATATTGTATTGTCATCCCCACTAGTGACAGCCGACCATTGACTTTTTTATTGACTGCAATATTTAATAATAATGTACTACTCAATCGGTAAAGCAGACTGTGATACTCTGCTTTATCAAATCAGTATACATATACGTAGTACATACTGCATAAGCACACGAAAATAGGCCTTAAGGTGACGAACCAATAATTACCTTAACTGTACATAAAAAAAATATTGTAAATATTTTTATAAATTGTCGCCGTCATCGCTTTCGCTATCGCTGTCACTTTCTGTAACATTTATTATAAATGTGTCTGTGATATTGTCAATTAAAGTATCTAGCCTACACATTTTTTGCTCTTCTTTGACAATATGGGATACGCATTTAGACCATTCGGTAGCCGTAATTTTTTGAATGCCTTCCTGAAATAAAGTTCTCACGTCTGTCAATTTGAAGTTTTTATTATTTTGAGCTACATGCCCCTTTACCTGCGCCCATATCAATTCGATAGGGTTTAGCTCGCAATGGTAAGGGGGAAGTCTTAAAACAGTGATCCCATGTTGTGCTGCAATTTCATCTACAGCGTACTTATTAAAAGACTCGTTATGTGGAATCAGTTCTAAAAGCGTAGCTTTAACCATATCTGGTTCGTAATAAATATTTTTATTTAAAAGCCAATCTTGAATTTCAGCTTTTTTCCAGCTCATTTTTGGTGCCGTTTCCAATTTTCGGGAGTGGTAAGGTGCATTATCCATCACCACAATTGAGTTTGGTCTTAATTTTGGTAAGACTCCAGCGAACCACTCCTCAAAACAAACTGCATTCATCTCATCATGGTAATCTTCACAATTTTTCTTTGCTTCAAAAATCATGAGCCCCTCTTCTAGGAAGCCTTCTTCACTACCTATATGGCTAATTATGAGACGTTTGCCTTTTCCAGATGGATTTTTTAATCCAGTGGTCAGTCCCTCCAAAAACGCTTGTCGAGATGATGTGACTTTCATGTCCACCCAAGTTTTTTTTACAGTATGACCTTAAAGTAAATATAGTACATTAACATTCAATATTACTATTAAAATGTAAAATGTATATAAATTCATTTTGTGTATAAATGTTAGCCGTACCTGCGTTAACCCAAGTTTCATCTTGATAATATATATGTCTCCCTTCTCGTCGAAACTGACATATAGATCGCAAGTAACGCTGTCGCCAAGTTATTATATCATTTCGATCAATAAGTGTGCTCTTGCGTGACCGTGAAACAAATTTAAAATTAAGATGTTTCAAAATTTTTCTGAGGGTGTCTTTGGAAATATTGGGTATTTCTGGATCATCGTTCATCACTTGTAAAATCTAAAATAGTAAATTTTATAATAGCTTGGAATCATTACTTAGGTATATATATAAAAGATGTACTTAGGTTTAAAATAATACAGTGTGACTGATTGACTAACCTTTGAAATGGTTGGAGGTTCATTTCGGTAAAAGAACTGATGAACAATTCTTCGTATTGCAGAGAATGTAAATTCATCAATTTTATCTTTAAAACTTCGCTTTGGTCCAGATTTTTTAGGAGGAGTTGGCGGCGCACCTTTATTTACTTCCTTCAAAACGTTACAAACAGAGCGTGAGGTTATTCCCAATATGTCAGCAACTTTGCTCATACATTCATTTTCTTCCACAACTTGAAAGGCCTCCAATTGCGAAGAAATTTCATTTTTCACGTATTTGTAGGCGTTGCGGATCATTACTTTTTCAGTAACAGTGAAAGCTTTTCGTGGACGTTTTTTTCTTGGGGACAAGAAAACATCCACGTCTTTTTGTGATGTACTTGGCTGAGGATCCATTTTGATGGAAAACCAAAACAAATAGTTGACAAAAAAACTAATATCGATTCGCAATGAAATAAGATAGGTATTCGTGCAGTCAGGCTGGGAGAATGAAGCCGAATGACACTATAAACAAAATGACGATAGCTGCACGAGCGCACACAGGCTGCCAATACTAAAATCTATCTAGGCTCAATAAGTTTTGTTTTTAATATAAAAACATAAATTTTAACTTTTTATAAAATAGAGCAGCGATTACTAATTAATAAATTATTATTATGAATAATTATGTATTTATTTAAATAAAAATCAATAATTTAGTCTTTAATTGGCAAACTGCTGGCACACACACTTATTGTTTATCGATTTTTGTGTTCATCACTACACTATTATATGTGGTATCATTATTTCACAAAATGACAGTAGCTAATGTCAAATCAGGAATCGAATTAAAATTCCTACTATAGATATATATTTAACAATAAATATGGATAAAAGCCAATTAAAAGTTTTTACTGATAACAAAGTATTTTATCAGTGAAAACATATTTTCATTATCTTATAATTTTCATTTGATCCCCTTTCATCAAAAATATTGTACTCGTAAGTATCATATGTATAAAATTCTAACAACCTCTTAAGACTTCCACTTAAAGTAACACACGTCTAGACAGAAGGTATTTATGTACATAAATAAGTTATCTTGAACAATTTTCAAAAAATATTATTTTGTATACAAAGTTTGTTATTGTTAGATGAGGTGGGAAGAGAGATCAATAAGCAGTGATTTCATAATAGCTAATAAACGGTCTACTAAAATGACAGACTTCTTTATGCGGTACTAGTTTTTTCCCGCAGCTTCGCTCGCGTTAAATTCGGGGTAGCACTGTTCCTCTTTCCTGGACACGATAAAAAAACAAAAGAAAAATAGAAAGTAGCCTATGTTACTTTCCATCCCTTCAATTATCTCCACTCAAAAATTCACGTCAATTTGTCGCTCCGTTTCGCCGTGAATGAAAGATAAACGGACACACTTTCCCATTTATAATATTAGTAGGTATAGATGAGGAAACTGGACCTCCTTATACTAAGTTAGCCAGAGGGATTGTTATAAGGTTCATGTCAAGTTTTCTTTTTTCACAACTTTCCCTCTCGGCTTTAACCAATGGGATACCACCCATAAAAGTGTTGTTCAGATGTACGTCAGACCTTGGGTTAAAAACTACAAAACTGGCTTCAATAAAACCCAAAATACATCCAGGCAAATGTTTATCACAAACAACAGACGTCCTAGGATAAATACTTTGTTTCATGATCATGCACAGGTCTATATTTGGTCTGGATGTCAATTCTCGTACCTTGAAATCGTTACAAATTCGAATTTTTAACGATTTTAAGGTAGACAAATTGACATGCTGGTTGTAGTTTTTTTTGTAGGTATTCCAACGCACGAGCTCAAGCAGAAACATAACGTGACTACAATGCCACTCATTAAACTAATTAAACTATCATCTTTTACAAGAATAAACAGGACCAATAAAATAAAATAAAATATTCGTCATCATACCAAGAAAACAAATAACCATTAACACTATTTCCTTGTGGGCGCCCGGTAGCTGGTTCGACAACACAAAATAGTCAACGAGGATCAAAATACCAATCTCTGGTAATCAGTCACGTAAGAGAACTTCAAGAAACGTGACCTCAAACACTTCCTTATTTGACATTAACTTTTTAATTTAATAATTAATCCTTCGTTGCGTGGTCCCTACCGCGGAATAATTAGTTAACCGAGATCTTTTGATTATCATGCCGGGCTGTAAACGGGCCTGTTTAGAAACGAGTAACTTAGCTGAATAGCACTTAGATTTGATGAAAAAAATTGTAAGACTATTGTATTACTGCCCTGGCTTTGAAGAGTCTACAAATGGCTTAATTATTTACTTATAAATTTATATTTATATTCATCTATGTGGTGACGGAGTAAGAATACAATATGTCACCACCCCATCTCATGGGTGTCGTAAAAACCGACTAAGGAACTAACCGTAAATATTATCTTTACGAAATAAAAAGAAGGAAAACTTGAAATTAAACCCTATACCAATCCGTCTGGCCAGCGCAGCGTGGTATTAGTAGGCCAAGTATCCCTCCGTCACGGGAGGAGGCCCGTTCCTGCAGTGGGACATTAATGGGCTGTTATGATGATGATGAAATTTATATATATTTTTTTTTTTTTGTATTCCCCGGCAGGTTAAAACCACCTACCGGGGGAGTTTATTGCGACAGTTTGCGCTAATCTAATGAAATTTATATTACTGCATTCCATAAGTAGCCTACATATTTTTTCCTAACATGTCAGAAAAAATAGGCTAGGTTCGTCATCCAAGAAGCCCAGAAGATAAGCTAGTAGCTAGCTTGTAAAATGTGCTTCTTGTAACTTTGTGTGACTTTCCAGATTAAAGATTTTAAAGAAAAGCAAGGAAAGAAAACTTATTGTAAACTAGCCACCATCAAACGAAAGAAGACAAAGAAATTACCTCTAAACCCCTTATGAATTCAAAGAAACATGCATGTCAAGCATATATATCAAAAACGTATGTATGTATAATTATGGTTTGTATATATTTAAAGGGGTGGTATGATAAGTAATCATACACTAATTTTCATATTAACTTGTAAGCAAGTAATTAGAAGTTTAGAAAGAAAAGATTGATTTGTCAACCAAAACAACCAGGATGTAAGCTACTAGTCAGCTTGCTACCTTATTAATTAAACAATTTAAAGTATTATAATTCACTATTTTAAAATGTACATAACATTTATTTACATTCTCAGGATTTACATAGAAAAGTAAGAAAAGGAAAACTTGAAGTAAACTAGCCACCATCTATCCAATACAAAATTAGTAGGTTAAGTATCTCTTCATCCCTTATGTAGATCTTTTACTTCCGACAACACATTTAAGATCTTCTAAGAAAACAAAATTACCTCTAAACTCCCTATAAACAAACATATACGTCAAACATAGATATCAAAAAGTAATTAAAAGTAACTCAACACATTTTGAAAATTAATGAAAAACGTCTCACATCTACGAGTTCGACATACTTTACTCAACTGCTGTCAACGTTGTACAAAGTTTAACTGATTTACTTAATAAAGTACAAAATATAACTTGTGAAACGTAAAGTTAACCTTTACATGTTATATTTAGGAGTAAGAATACAATAATGTCACCACCCCATCTCATCCCAAGGATGTCGTAAAAACCGACTAAGGGACTATCCGTAAATATTATCTTTACAAAATAAAAGAAGGAAAACTTGAAATTAAACCCTATACCAATCCGTCTGGCCAACGTGGAATTAGTAGCCCAAGTATCCCTCCGTCCCGGGAGGAGGCCGTCCCTGCATTGGGACATTAATTGGCTGTTATGATGATGTATGGTATGTGACGACTTGGTTAGGACGGCGGGAAGCTGATGGATGAGGGGGCACAAGAACGCGCAATGTGGAAGCGTTTGGAGGAGGCCTATTTCCAACAGTGGACGTCCATATGCTGATATGGATGATGATGGTATGTAGCATGGAAAACATACACTTGAGAGTCACACGGTGGTCTGACGACCTAGTTGAGACCGCAACACACCGATGGATAAAAGAGGCATAGGACAGCACAAGGTGGCAGTGTTTGGAGGTGACCTATGTCCAGAAGTGGACGTCCTTTAGTTGATATGATGGTAAGTAGTATAGACTGGGTTCCCTAGCACATTATTACAGTATTAAATTAATTGTTTACCATAATATGACCTAAAAACGAGGTCGTCATAAATATGATTACTAGCCAACTTATTTATTTACCCTTCATTCATATTATTTCCTACAGACTCTAAACAACGAACAGTAATTTTTTAAATAAATAGCCTTACACATTCACACATTGCCACCTAGAGTCCCAAACTAGGCAAAGCTTGTGTACTATGGGTATACGACAACGGATAAACAAACTTAGATACTTTTTTTTTGTAAATGCATACATATTATACATAGAAAACACTCAGACCAATGCAAAGAATCATGTTCATGCACACAAAGATTTGCATTGAGCGGGAATCGAACCCGAGACCTCTGCGTAACAGCCATGTAATAATGTAATATACCGACTGCGCCACAGAGGTCGTCGTTAATTGTCTTACATATTCGTAACATTTAAGATAATATATTATGAAATCTATAAATTGTATCCTCGACATCTCTGCTTACGACCACTTTACACATTTTTTTCCACAAAATTGTTGATCGCCTTACCAAAATTAACTCTCGAAAAATTTGCTTAATATTCTACGGAACCCGGACTAGTAACAAAAATTCAATAAAATAATAATCCTAAAAGATTTTCTGACATCTTGTATGCTGTCAAAAATATGTACTAGCAACTGCACAAACGCATTTCAGATTACAAAAATGTTTTGGTACTGCAATCTCTACGAATTTTCAGTGTAAGCTTTTGCGTACTTCAGTCTACGCGCGACTGTCGTGATGAACGCACGTCTCTTGAATTCGACGCCGTGCAACGATTATTGACGATACGTGAATTTATTAATTGGATTTACGACGAGTGTTTGAGAATTGGACGATTTACATAGAAATCGTATTCGTGGCCGGAATTGGATAATTTAAAGTATGATATTTATTTTGTGTTTGTGATGTGATTTTGTGTTTGTGTTATAATGTGAATTTGGTAAGTTGATACTTTTTTTTGTTACTTTTTGAGCACTCTGTAATGAATAAATATAAGAAATTGTAATATTTGTTTTACATAAAGGTATTTACTTATACCTTTAATAACTAAAAATATAGTGTAATAAAATGAATCTGTTAATAAATTTATTCACGCAATATTATTAAACATCACAATTGCAAAAATAAATATATTCTTCTTATTAAATTCTCATTTTTATTGATTAAATATTTCATTATTAATAATGAAATCGATAATTAAAATTGAATTGCGAATTAAATAAATTAATTTACTTAAGTTTAATCGAGGCTTATTAAATTAAAACGTAATAAATCCCCTATTATAGAGTATTGATCAAGTAAAAATATTTAATTAATTGTCACTACCCCATCTCATCTCATCTCCATCTTAAAAGGGGAAAATCCAAATAAGGGGAAAACAGCAGATTTTATCTCTACAATAACAAAAGAAGGATAACTTCACATAGAACCCTTTACCACCCATCTAGCTAACGTAGTATTAATAGTAAGTCAAAATTCTCTGAATCAATTCAATTATTTGAATTGGAATCATTAAATTTATCGTTACAAGTAATAATCATTTAAGTACATACAAGGAAGGAATAATTCACAAGGAATACAAATTACATTTACGATTTAAATTGTCACATTTATTATAATTTATAGTATACCTATTTTCGTGAAATGATACGGTTAGGGGTACCTTAACATAATAATTTAATTAATTATACATAATTGGGGCAAAGGTAAATGTTGTTTATGTATTCTATATTAATTGAACATTTCGGTTAAGTGTTTGGTTAACTTTTTTGAAGGATTCGTAAACGTAGAGTATTTTTTTATATTTGAGACCTCAGAAATCTGGTCTTTTCATGAATACCTTAGCAAATTATTTTTTACTTAATAAAGAAACTTCTAAGTCGTAATTTTTATAATTATTTTTCAAACTAGGTTAAATTATTTTGAACTAGAAAAAAAATTAGCCTATGTTACTCTCCATCCCTTCAACTACCTCCACTTAAAAAATCACGTCAATTCGTCGCTCCGTTTTGCTGTGAAAGAAAGACCAACAGACATACTTTCCCATTTATAATATTAGTATGGATTTTATCTCAAAAAATGTTACGAAGGGTACTCTTTTAGTTTATAAATTTAATTACGCTTAAACACTACATTAAGTATTAAAGGCTGTATACCAGGAATTATATACTAACTTTCCCTTAGTTTGCTTCAATAATACTAATTGTATAAAATTTTATAGCAGTAATTATATAAAACCGTCATTATACTAATGATGATTTTTTTAAATTTTACTCATTTTTGAAAAAAAAAATCTTAATCTTTAAAAAAGATATAATAATGATAGATATCTCTGAGAGGATAAATTACTTTTTATTTCTTCAAATAATAATAATTACCTACTGATGAAAATCTTCTTTATTATTAATTTTCATCCATAAATTTTGACATTTTGGTCAAACTAAGCTTCTTATTAAGAAATAATTACTCTATTACTTTTAATAAACCCTTTAATAGTTTACTAGAGGGATACATCGTGAGTCGATATAATTGATTAAAACTTGTCTCATAAACATGAAAGCTAGCATTGATCGTTGATTGTTGTTTTCTATATTATTTATACGTATTGTATTTATATACGTGTGGTGATGGAGTAAAAATATAATATGTCACTACCCCATCTCATCCCATGGGTGTCGTAAAGCCCCGAGTATTATCTTAACGAAATAAAAAGAAGGAAAACTTGAATTTAAACCCTATACCGATCCGTCTGGCCTGCGTCGTATTAAAAAGCCCAATTATCTCCGACACAGGAGGAGACCCGTGCCTGCAGTGGGACATTCTTCTTCTTCTTTGCGTGTCGATGACAATCAAACTGTGTCAGCCCAAAATTTTGCCACGAGTATTGCGTTCTCAATGGCATGCATGAGATCCTCCATGGGACATTTACGAGCTGTTATGTGAGACGTAAATTTGCAAGAAAATTGTATTTAAGTCTGTTTATCAGTTTTCTAATATCTAGTACCTATCATAACAGCTCATTTAATTGTAACTTCTTTCCTGATACTTTATTTTCTTTGTTTTTAACACAATAGTTAGCTTAAATGTGCGCTATTATTGATACAAAATTACATTCTATTATGTTTAATAATTATTGAAAAATCCAAAAAAAAAGATTAGTATGAAAAATCTAACTTCTGATAAAATCTTTATACAAAACGATAATTTCATAGTTAAAGACCCACTTTTAGTAGTAAAGATAGTATTAGTATTCATAAATATAATACAGGTCTTCATTATTCATATAATTCAGGTATGCGTGTGGTGACGGAGTAAGAATACAATAATGTCACCACCCCATCTCATCCCATGGGTGTCATAACTGACAAAGGGAATAACCGTAACTACTATCTTTACGAAATAAAGAAGAAAAACTTGAAATTAAATCCTATACCTACCAATTCGTCTGGCCAGCGTGGTATTAGTAGGCCAAGTAACCGTCCGTCACGGGAGGAGGCCCGTCCCTGCAGTGGGACATTAATGGGCTGTTATGATGAATACAGGTCTTCACCCAAGGTTAGTTTAACTATGCCTATGTTTGCAGTAGGACGATAACATAAAATTATTATTTTTAATTAACTTGACGGTACATTAAATTGAAATACAAGCTTTTAATTATGCTTTATAGTGGTTGCTTTTGAGTTTATTATTAGACTTCACGCTGTGTTATGATTAGAACTTATGGTCTGGGTTATAAAATATTTTCTTTTTTTGTTTTTTTCTTGTTTATTAGGCTAGTGTTGTCGATATAATACTACATACCTTACACTATCAAATAAAGCAAGCTAGTCTATTGCAATGCTTAGATAGCTGATAAAAATATGTTTATACTTTTTACTTCGTACACTCGTTTATGTATACTAAACAGTGGTAAATATAGCATTAAGAATAAACTTAGTTAAATTTAGTATAAATTTCATTATAGGTCATTTTAAATGTTGTTTCATTTTTAATGTATGATTTATTAAAATTTTTGTAAACCTGTAATTTTTAGCTTTACTAAAACAGATTGGTTTTCTTACCTGCCCTGATTGATTTATTAGTTTACTTTACATAATAAAATATTTATTTGATGAAAACACAGTATTTTTTACAGCTTCGTTAGATGATTCATAGAATCCTTAGTTCTCAAACTTTAATGATAAAATAAAGGTTTTTATTCAATTAATCAAAATAGGCTCAGTTCTTTTTAATAATTAACATTAAAAAATGGCTGAATCGATGACTTTTAAAGGCGCTTAATTAATTTAATAATATTCAATATACTTTATAACTATTAATTGACAAATTTAATATAAAATATTTAATGATCAAAGTGAAATTACATTTCGTAGTAAATGATTGATAAGTTTTCAACTAAATAAAAAGATTTTTGAGTATAACTAATTGAACATTTTAATTGACCGTAACAACCTTTGTCTATAAAATATTCGACTTATGACGGTTCAACAATTGTGATGTCAAAAGAAAAACAGCTAGAATTTATAACTGATATGTCTGTCTGTGTGGTGACGGAGTAAAAATACAATATGTCACCACCCCATCACCATGGGTGTCGTAAAAACCGACTAAGGGACTAGGGACTACTGTGAATATTATCTTTACGAAATAAAAAAGAGAAGAAACTTGAAATTAAACCCTATACCAGTCCGTCTGGCCAGCGTGGTATTAGTAGGCCAAGTATCCCTGACCAGGTTCAAGGGTATCATGACAAACCTGTGTGATGTTTCGGTGCCTCGAGCTAGTCCTTTTAGAAAACGTTCGACACACTGGTGGTCGCCGGAAATTGCACATTTACGCGCAGAATGTGTAAGTACGCGACGTCGATATCAACGGGCTAGAAGAAGACGGCGATCAACAATGGAGGAGATTGCTGGAGCGTATGCAACCTACCGGGAAGCAGTAAAGGCTCTTCAATGTGCAATTGCAGATGCCAAGTCTCAGTCTTGGAGGGAGCTTATTAAGGAACTGAACGGTGACCCATGGGGCCGACCATATAAATTGGTTATGGGAAAATTAAGACCCTGGGTCCCACCCTTAACAGAAACCTTGGACCCCGAATTTGTCAGTAGAGTAGTTGACACGTTGTTCCCACATGGGCAAAATCTTACGTCACTCTCTCAGGCAACTGCCGATGAAGGTTGGTCTAATGATTTAGATGTGACCGAGACTGAGTTAAACCGAGCTGTGCATAGACTTGCAGCCCGCAACACCGCTCCTGGACCAGATGGAATCCCAGGCCGTGCCTTGGCATTTGCCTTAACTATTCTTGGAGAAAGGATGAGAAACCTTTATTCAGACTGCCTCCGGTGCGGGGTATTTCCAAATTGCTGGAAGGAAGCCCGACTAATTTTAATTAAAAAACAAGGACGGACTTCGGATTCTCCTTCAGCTTTTCGACCCATTTGCTTACTTGACGAGGCGGGTAAGCTCTTTGAGCGCATAATAGCTGGCCGTCTTAATAGACATCTGTCGAACTTAGGTCCTGATTTGTCAGACTGTCAATTTGGCTTTCGGCAGGGAAGATCTACGGTCGACGCGATCAAACGTGTACGATCTCTGACCGAGCCAGCGGTTCAGGCGGGAGGCATAGCATTGGCTGTGAGCATAGACATAGTTAACGCATTTACTTAACTCCCTTCCCTGGCAAGCAATTAAGGATGGACTACAATACCACCAGGTACCGCAATATCTACAGGCTATTATTGGGGCATACTTGTGCGATAGAGCTATTCAGTATACGGCTCGGAGGGGAAGCAAAGTAGTGAGGAATATTAGTTGCGGGGTTCCTCAGGGCTCGGTTTTAGGACCATTACTTTGGAATCTCGCGTATGATGTAGTTCTGCGGACAAGCCTTCCCCCTGGCGCTGGTATAATCTGTTACGCGGATGATACCCTGATAATAGCCAGGGGAGTTTCCTTTCCTGAAACTTTAAGACTCGCCGAACTGGCAGTTGCGTGTGTCATGCGCAGAATTCACGGGCTAGGTTTACAAGTGGCGCCACAAAAAACCGAAGCACTATGGTTCCATAATCTACGGCGACGCGAGGAAGCACCTAAATCGTGCATCCGAGTCGGTGATACTGCAGTCCCAGTGAGTCGAAAATTAAAATATCTTGGTCTCACTCTAGACAGCCAATGGGGATTTGGGGACCATTTTGAGTCACTCGTGCCTCGGGTTCGAGGAGCTGCTGGCTATTTACACCGGCTGCTTCCGAATCTTGAAGGACCTAATGAGGAAGTTCGCCATCTCTATAGCGGGGTCGTCCGATCTATGGCTCTGTACGGCGCCCCAGTCTGGGCAACCTGTCTTAGAGATGGACCACGTAGTAGGGTACAACGATGCAGAGCTCTTCTTAGGAGTCTGCAGCGCGTGTTGGCTATCAGAGTAGTGCGGGGATATCGGACCATTTCTTTTGAGGCAACAACTACCCTGGCAAGGACCACGCCTCTAGACATATTGGCTGAGATGGACGAGAAGATTTATTGCCAGACGCGTTCAATCCGCATGGTTGGAGACGGGGAGAGGTCGTCCGAGTCCCTTGTCATGCTGCGGGGAGAAGCTCATAGAGATGCTCTTCGGGAGTGGCGAATACGACTAGAGGAGCCTCAGGTTAACACAGATACTCACTGGGCATGGCTGTTTCGGTGAGTATCTGTGTCGAATAGGACGTGAAGAGACGGCAAAATGCCATCACTGTCCCAGTGACAGAGATTCTGCCCAGCATACTCTCGAGGATTGTCCAGCATGGGAGTCGGAGCGATCTGTCATGGTTACCCAAATCGGGAGGGATCTTTCACTGCCAGCAATAATAGCTGCTATGCTCGCGGATGAAGACGGGTGGAAGTGCGTGCTCTCCTTCTGCGAAACAGTCATGTCCCTGAAGGAGGCTGCTGAGCGAGAGAGAACCGATCCCTCTCGAACAGGGTGACGCCGCGGCAACAGCTCCGGCACCTCAACCAGGGTTCGCTAGCGGTTCAGTAGGGGACTGCACTGCTGGTACGACTTTCATAAGTCGTGGGAGTATGCGGGCTGCCAACAAGGTACCCTTTGACGAGCCTTTTTAAGGCAAGGTGAGATAGGTTTCGGATGATGCAATCGCGTTCCCGAAACCTCTCTGGAACACCTGAGTAAGGCCATCGTGGAGGTTTTAGTCGGTAGACCGGTCTGGGAGTCCGACATCACCTGTTCGTCTAACCCCGAGGCGACAGGTATACGCAAAGTATTTCCTTCACGGAAAAAAAAAAAAAAAAAGGCCAAGTATCCCTCCGTAACGGGAGGAGGCCCGTCCCTGCAGTGGAATATTAATGGACTGTTATAATGATGATGATTAATGTCTAAATACAGGAATGGGCCTTCTCTACTAAAAGAATTTTTGTTTGCCTATACCACACTTCTCAGATGGAACAGTGTTTGAATTCAAGTTTTCATTTAAGTAAGTACGACTTTTTTTTACATAACTTACTTTCTACTTTATACTGCGCATTTGTTATTCGGTAGGTCAATCCTACATCATTTATTTTTCTCTTATTTAACTATTTTGTAAAAAAATATTTGTAAAAAAATACAATTACATAAACAAATCTGTTAAGAACTTTTTCATTAATTTCATTAAATTCATATCAATTACGTAAATCTTTATCGAAATATCAATAATAATTCATTACTTATTTCTACTTAATCAAATAAAACCAATATCTACGAGGTGTTTAATTAAAATGAGTTCAACAATTCCGAATAATTGGAGCACCCTTTATCTATCAACTGTATGTCAATTCAATGATGGAGTGTCGTTACGGACGATCGATGAAACCTTAAATGAGGCTTTGTTGTCAACTTGTCACCTGCTGTGTCATATTTTCATTTTCGTAACAGCCTGTATACGCGAATTATCTGTTTTATATCCAAGTGGTAACATACTTTATATCCGAGAAGATAATCTTTTAAATAAAGATTTGTAGAAATCAGAAGCAAGATTTTTTGCAAAGTTCTAAGACTATCCACCCCAACTAGTAAAAATTGACGTTTTTAAGTGATTCATGCAACTGTTTCTTATTGAATATTATAATAATATATTCGTTGATGTTAACTTGTATTTTTCTTAGTCTAAATTTACGACACTTCCTGTAAGAGATATAGTGTTGATAATCAGATAACTTCCTCATAACCACACGTATATAATAACCCAATAGGGACCCAAATATCAATTATTATTAATTTAATCCAGGATACCAAAAACATTATTTGATTAACTTATACAATATAAATCATCCGATAAATGGGGTTAGATAAAGAAATATCGGCTAATAATTCTCATTAATGGTATAGAAATTGCTATGTGGATATTTTTACGCAATTTTGGTTCCGATTGTTATTTTAACCTATGATATAATATAATAATATTCTTCACACATTCACACAACGCCATCTAGTCCCAAACTAAGCAAAGCTTGTACTATAGGTACTAAACAACGGAAAAGCATACTTAAACACTTTTTTTTTTTGTAAATTCATACATATAATACATAAAGATACTCAGACCAATGCAAACAATCATGTTATTGTTCATGCACACAAAGATTTGCATTGAGCGGGAATCGAACCCGAGACCTCTGCGTAGCAGTCATATTATGTAACCAATACGCTACAGAGGTCGTCCCTTTCATTTCTGTGATCATCACTTTGTGCCTGTTAATTTCAGGCCTGTAAAAGGCTTCATAAGTCCAAAAGTTGTAGTAGTGAAAAGTTGTAAAATAAAAATAATAAAATGTTCATAATATTTTGATATCCTTCAGGAAATATTTTCAGCAGCAATTTGTACAATGAATGAAAATAAAAAGAAAACTTATTCGGTATTTGGCTAGACGCCACATTCATTTTGAGGGATAAAATAATTAATTTATTGGCTTATTACTTGCGGAGTAAGTAACAAAATTAAAATAAGTTTTCAAAACTTGGCTGAAATATGTTTATTTTGAACTGGACTCTTGGTTATAATAGTTATAGTTGTAGTAGGTAATAGTTGGAGCATGTAATAGCTAATAGGGATCGAAAGTTTGATTCTTAATTTACCTAGTGGTCATGGCGCTTGATATACTACTTGGCCTACTAATACCAGGCTGGCCAGACGGATTGGTACAGGGTTTAATTTCAAGTTTTTATTCTTTTTTATTTCGTAAAGATAATATTCACCGATAGTCCCTTACTCGGTTTTTACGACACCCATGGGATAAGATGGGGAGGTGACACACTGTATTCTTACTCCATCACCACACGGAGAAAAAATTTAATAAAAGAAACGAATAAATAAATATCTCGCGAATAGATACACTTTGATAAAGCAACAACTTTTTCATATTCATAGAATATCCGCATCCACTCTACTAGGAATGCTGTCGCAATGAAAAATGGATTTTCTATTCTCAATACCACTGTTAAACTGATTCACTACAGTCCGTTTATTACCATATTTCTGACTAAGTGTGTCTCTCCTTTACTGTTTTACTGATAGGGGAATTGTCAATACATTCTTTTGATAGTATTTTGCTCGAGAATTGTGAAGTTCTCTTTGTGTTATTGCGTTTATTTATTAAAGCGTTCCATCGTGTTTATTATTCAATGGCTGTTTTAGTCTGATAGAGACGAGGTGAAAATATTCTGTAGGCTAATAAATGCCGACAAATTGTTGTTTGATCTTTTTTTATTTGTATTTGTTTTAAGTCTTGTAAATGGGAAAGTCAGATGTCTTTGTATCAGTGCAGAAGGATACCAATTAATTTGGTATGTAAAGTAAAAATCCTCCATTGAAAGTGGATAGTTGAACTCTCAACCCTCATAATATTGGTTTGGGTGTTTTCAATGCATAAAGTTTTTACAAAAAAATGGAAGTAAATATGTTTATCCGTCATCTAGTACCTACCTACCCCATTGAACAAACTCAGGTTAGTTTGGGACTAGATCCGTTTGTGTAAATCTGTGTAGACCGTTATAAAAAATAATAATATGGGGTATTTTAATGCAAGTACTAAATCAAATATCTCCGTGTGGTGATGGAGTAAGAATACAATATGTCACCACCCCATCTCATCCCATGGGTGTCGTAAAAACCGACTAAGGGACTATCTGTGAATATTATCTTTACAAAATAAAAAAAAAGGAAAACTTGAAATTAAACCCTAGACCAATCCGTCTGGCCTGCGTGTTATTAGTAAGTCAAGTTTTCCTCCGTCATGGGAGGAGGCTAGTCCCTGCAGTGGGACATTAATGAGCTTTTATAATATGATTTTATTATGACTAAATCATATTAGCTTTATTGATTATGAAACATTAACATTATTATTAAACACAATAAACTTTATAGTCTATGAAACAATAATGTCGTAAAAACCGACTAATGCATACGTACTGTAACAGAGGACATAATTAATGTGGTTAGTCAATGGCCTCATATAAAGTGAATTAATGGTGTTAGGAATTCTCTCTCATTGAATTATTATTACTATTTTGAACTCTATGTATTTGGAATAACGTGTAAAATTTGTTTTTTCGTTGAAATGTTTTTATGTTAAGTGTGTTGATTTATTGTGTATAAGAATAAATAAGTAAATAATAACCTCACACATTCACACAACGCCATCTAGTCCCAAACTAAGCCGAGCTTGTACTATGGGTACTAGACAACGGATAAACATAGTTAAATACTTTTTTTTGTAAATAATACATATTATACATAGAAACACTCAGACAGAATATATAAATTTTTACGATTATGTCTCACTCAATCAAATAGAATTGTAAAAGATACAATGGGATACTTCTGAATGGTCAATGCTTAGCAACCACCAGCGAATCTTCGTTACAAAAAAATTGTTTAAATATTCTTTGTTTTGAATAAGTTAACTTATTTAATTGGAACTGCTGTAAGCGCCACGTTATCATGCTATAAGATGGTGACTAATGACAGTTAGTTATTCTATAATAATATATCTTGTATAGTCCAGAGACGCGGGTTCGATTCCGCCTCAAGTATCAATTTTTTCCATTGTCTTTCTTGTTTTCGGATTTTTCTAGTTATACCTTAGCTCCATAGGTAACAAAAAAAATATGTTTGTAAATTAGTTATTCTCTCAAAAAATAATATTTCATAATACGCCAACGCGTTATAAACATTTAAAACAAGGAACCATATGATTAACAACTTCCTTTTGGTTTTAAAATGGATTAAAATTAACATAAGAAAATGCAAACAAATTAAAATATCCTTCTCGATTTGGAGTCGTCTTTCTAAGTAAAATTCCCCAACAAAAGCTCAGTAACTACGAGTACGTACAAGTTAGATGAATCTTCCAAGAATATTTTTTCTCTATACAAGTAAGTAACGAACCGAGAATATTTTCTGTTTGGTTTTCCATTTCAACGAATATGTCATATTTATATAGCATGTTATACGTATATGTCTATGAATGTATTAAGGCGACGTTTTCAAAATATACGGTTAAGAATATAAATCAAAACTGGACAAAGAAAATTTAAAAATGGTTGCGATGTGAATTACACTACGTAGTTTTCGATCTAATTTCGTTTTTAATCCTGAAGTTTTAATTTATAGAGGCAAAAAGTGTCTTATTTCAGTCAAACAACTCCATTTTCGTCTTTCCTTTCTTTCTTTCTTTGTCTTTTCTTCCATGACCCATCGGTTACCCGCAACCTGCACCAAAGCATCGCTTATTTCTATTTGCCCTCCCTAGTGAGTTATAAGACTGACAGAAGATGCGCTGTTCATTTATTTAAGAAACTTAAAATAGTATAAGTACTTAGTATGGAAAAAAAAATACTCGACACATAACGGCATTGAAGTTATTATGGCCCACTTCTCATCATGTCCTGGATGCCCTAACACCTGCACTCAGGAAGATCTAATGATTGCCACCGATAACGCAGTCAGTGTCGCAGAGTTTTGGTTTACATTCATTTAGTCCACAGTATCGTTTTGCCATCGATACGGTAAGAAGAAGAAGTATAGATTACAGTAAACCGTATAAATTTTAGCAGGTTGGTAGGTCGTCTAGTTACCAACGCTTTGCCTGCTTAATTCGCCTCCAATCAGTACGGGAACCTGGGGACACTTGATCCCCCCTTTTGTTTTTCATCCCTAATTTCCTTAGTGACTATCCATTTTAAAAGATATTGGTACCGAAATACGTGAAATTCATTTGCCTATAATTGATGTAAGACCCAAAGATATAAGTGCCTAAATTTCATAATTATTTGACTAAAAGTAAAAATAGAGAAAGGTATCAAGTGTCCCGTATATACGGGAGACTTGGTCCTGGGGTTCAAGTCTCCCATATCTAGGTTCACATGATACTATTACTAAGGAAATAAATAAAAAATGTTTTTAGAATATGATAATCTATTTATATTGTTTTCAAAATCACATAACATAGGCATATCACACCGTCTCCATACATAAATCAATTGCTAAATGTGAAACTTACGTTTCGTATTAAAAAACAAAAACAAACTCAAAAAAAATTATATCTTCAATAATAAAATAACTCAAATGTCTCGCAATCACACCCTGAATAAAATTTAAACGTAATTAAGATAAAGACTTAAAACAATATCTTATTGAATTGAACCCGGGTCATGTAAAACAAAATTTCAATTTACGTTTAAGCTTCATTTAGGTGTTCTAGCAAAATAATCTCTTCATTGATTGGTACTATTTTTCTGACACCTTCTCTTGTTTTGTATACTTGGGCATATCGGTAATCTGAAATTAATTGAAAATAAAAGTTAAAAGTAGTTAAGGGACATTTGATTCTCCCGGATCAAGTCTCCCTTAGCTAAGTGGACCAAGTGTACCCTGAATCGTTTGAGGTTATAAACAAGAATATTTTCAAACGTCTGTTAGATTACCACTTTTCTACGCTACAAATCGTTACTTATATAGATAACGCCTCGAATTAAATTCATACACACCTAAAAGCCATATTTACATTAATGTTTAATCAAAATGTAAACTTACGGAAATTTTCTCTTTGCAACAACAAACACTCGGTCGTCCGCCATTTACAAACGCGTCAAATTTGACAGGTGTACCAACTTTAGAAAGTTAGCGGGTACCATAGACAACCGATATTGCCATTATAAAATTTAATATCACCCATACAAGTTCTGAAAATCTCGTGTACCTAGTCTCCCTTAAGGATCAAGTGTCCCCAGGTTCCCCTACCTAGTATAAAAATATTACAGTGTTTAAGAAGGAAGGTTTTACTTCCAAACTCTTTGTTACATTTTTAGAATAAAGAACAAAAATATATTTTATTCTTTTTATTGAATCAAAACCGAGCTCTTATCTGTACCAATCTTTTGGATGCTGTCCAGCTCATCCAAGAATATCAGTGCTGTTTTAACATTCTTTGCTTTTTCTTGTTTTCTTATGTGAATGTTTTCTGATAGTTAAGTATGATAGATAATAATATCTTAGAAAGTGGTCCATAAAAAATTACAGGGCTTAATCATAACAACCTACTAATGTCCCACCTCAGGGACGGGCCTCCTCCCGTGACGGAGGGGTTTTGGCCTACTAATACCACGCTGGACAAACGGATTGGTTTAAGGTAAAATTTCAAGTTTTCCTTCTTTTTATTACGTAAAGATAATATTTACAGATAGTCCCTTAGTCGGTTTTTACGATAACCATGGGATGTAATTGGGTGGTGACATACCATTCTTACACCGTCACCACACGGAGTATCTATTAGTAGGCAGCGGCTTAGCTATGTATTAACATTGTTGACGTTTATGACCAGTCTATACAACTCAAAAAATATAATTTATTACTCAATAGTCGTCAAATCGTTGTCAAGCTAAAATGGTTTAAAACTGAGGGAAGAACATCCTGTGAATGAAAAGACATGACGACATTTTGCATTCTTACCCCGTTATGAACGTAAACGAATATTTCATTTAACCCAGAAACACAGATTACTTTGTTGTAAAGTTTTTAATTACACAGTTACTTGTTAAAACGCCTTGTCGTTGATAACCTTTCAAAATTTACGAAAAAGTATTAACATTTATGAACTTTTAATAACTTTCTACAGTTCTATTAATAAGTCACTGTTTAACGTAATACTAATAATGATTATCATTATCAGCTCAGTTAATAGACGTTTGACATAGGCTTCCTTCAAACTTATCCACATTCTTACCTATATTTGCAAAATAAATAAATATTCTATTCTATTCTTTTGACGACCTCTGTGGCGTAGTGGTTATGGCTGTTTCGCAGAGGTCTCGGGTTCGATTCCCGCTCAATGCAAATATTTGTATGGATGAACATGATTATTTGCATTGGTCTGATGTCTAATGTCCCACTGCAGGGACGAGCCTTCTTCCGTGACGGAGGGATACTTGACCTACTAATACCACGCTGGCCAGACAGATTGGTATAGGGTTTAATTCAAGTTTTCCTTTTGTTTACTTCGTAAAGATTATATTTACGGTTAGTCCCTTAGTCGGTTTTTACGACACCCATGGGATAAGATGGGGTGGTGACATATTGTATTCTTCTTACTCCGTCACCACACGGATATTTTTGTTGGTTAACTAAATTTCTATATTTTAGAACTCAGATTGAGATTAATGTATTTATACTACAAAATTAAAATAGTTTTACGTAAAATTTTCCAGTAACATAACTTACACATCGAAATATAACATAGGCTAATAATCATTTCTGAGACAACTGACACCCCTGCGGAAATAGATACATCTTAAATCAAGTATTAAAACACAATTATTCTTAGTGAAATCCCATCCTTGAAGTCTCACAAAAGGCTAATAAGAACCGTCAACAATCTAACATTCTGGTACATTCCCCAAAACTAAAATTCAGGGTTGTCAACTTGAAAATTATAGAGGCTTAAACCACGTTAAGGTTGTGTGTAAACGCTGTAATTATCCCGGATCAAAACTTTGATTCTAACTGTCCTTTAGTATTTTACTAATGAAGAAAGTTTTGTCTAAAGATAAGAGTAAGTTGGGTAACGTTTGAAGAGAATTGTACTCCGGGTAAAAGTATTCAGTTAAGTTTTGAGTGGACTCCTGTGTTTTGTCTTGGACTGCGATGATATATAATGCGTTAGTTTTTTAACGGAAATAAACTTAATTTGCTATTAGAAACTATTTTTAACAGGGAAAGAAATTAAAGGCTATATTGGTAAGTAATTTATGATTAGTTTTTTTTATGTAATTATAATATACCATTTTTTAAACACACTGATGGCTGTCAGAATCAGTAGCAAATTGGTCATGAAACGACTAGTACATTATAACGAAACGTAAAGGGATCGGCACCGTATCAACGCGAGCCGTTCAGTATTATTTGTATGAAACTCCTTACTGCAACGCACACTAACCGGAATCGCAACGTAATCGGATTTTTGACGTTTGACACCGAAGAAAAAGGCGAGGCAGTGCCGATCCGTTTACGTTACGTTATATGTGCTACAACCCTAAGACTGCCTGGTGTAATTTCTAGTTTGTTATTGATCACTTTAATTCTACTCAATATGACTTGTCGTTTTTATTAATATAAAAAAAGTTAAGAATTACCTTTACATTATCAAGTATTAAACATACGGTAACCGTACTGACTACTGTATAAAGATCCAATACAAATAATTAAGTTTAATACACAGTTCAAAGCTCTCACCACTTAAATAAACATAATATAAGTATAGTTGATTCAATATAATTTATAAACGTTTCATTACCCTTTTATTCCCAGATCAATTGAAATTATGTTCATGGAGAATAAATTGGACGTAAAAAGGGGCTGGCCTTTGTGATATTCAAAAGCATTATCATTCAATCAGTAGTCAGAATATTCGTTCAGTCTGTGCTTGGTGAATTTTTCATATCGTTAACTTTGTACGGACAATATAATGTGAGTGAGAACTTGGAACAGATTAATCGGTGTTAAAGCTCCTGGGAGTTATTGATATTTTTGGTGGCTGTGTATGAGTACTATACATCACAATAATAACAGCCTAATAATCTCCGACTGCAGGGACGGGCATCCTCAAGTGACGGAGGGATACTTGGCCACCTAATACCACGCTGGCTAGACGGATTGGTATAGGGTTTAATTTCAAGTTTTCCTTCTTTTTACTTCGTAAAGATAATATTTACGGTTAGTCCCTTAGTCGGTTTTTACGACACCCATGAGATGAGACATATTGTATTCTTACTTCGTCACCATACTATACATACTTTCACATAATATCTAATCCTAGCTCCAAACTACTAGAACTAGTGTTCATACTATATACCTACTCTGCTTTTTGACTGTACTGTAACTGAAACTTTAATTTATCTTGAGTTAGGATTCGTAAGTGCATAGGCGTCCGAATCGCTGACGAGCACCAATTGTACTTCATCGTTTTACTTACTTATTTTCTCCTTCTAAAGGATTCCTACCTGTTCTGTGTACATACCTTACGCAACGCCTCAGAAACGTTTGACCGCTAGCCTACGCAAATAAAGCCTAAAACTTTAAGACCGGTCAAATATAGGTCACCTTGAAACAAACATACATATCCATATAAATACATAAATATACAAGCGAAAAACATAGCCGTCCTTCTTTTTCCCTTAGTCACTTCGTTTCAAAAAAGTTTTCAAAAAGCTGAATCTTAAACTAAGAGGTACACCTGCCAACAGAACCATCCCTGTCCAACATAAATTAGACTTTTAAAAACTTTATCAGCCTTATTACAAAATACGGTCTAACTATAAACCACGATTTATGACGTCACAAAACCACTGTTTTTGAAATTTGTTATTGCAAAATCAGTCTTAACGCTAAAGTGTTAAAACTGATTTTGTATTAAGAAATACAAAATCATAAATTTGATAATACAAAATCGGTTTTAACACTTTAGCGTTAAGACTGATTTTGCAATAACAAATTTCAAAAACAGTGGTTTTGTGACGTCATAAATCGTGGTTTACAGTTAGACCGTATTTTGTAATAAGGCCGTATGGCTTCGTAGACATGCCTTTACATAGTTTTGAATTTTACTTTGGAATATATAAAAAAGTCGTAAGAACATGAATATACTGGTTTAAAGACTGCAAATATATTTTTATTTTTAGGTTTTTATTTCCAACATACAAAAAAATACAATTAACAGACAATTAGCCGCACCACAAAGACCTCACAGGGTCTATCTAGGTAACAGCGAGCCGCTTAAAAACATTTTTTATTTACTAAACTATCTAACTTTGTACAAAGTGTCTTTTTAACGTGACTTTAAAGCTATCACTATTTAACCTGTAAAGCGTTTGTAAGTTAGTTTAATTAATTTAGTATATAAATAAAAATAAAAAATAAAATAGCGTTTATTATCAAAAAAGTTAACAATGTTGTGTTACCCTGTGGTGTAGTAAGTAACTCAGGTATAAGGTATAAGGTTTAAGTATAAGGTTTCGGAAAATAGTGAATTAGGTGATAAATGTACTGCTTCAATGTCAGGACAATATCAAATGACCAGAATGCCGATGGGGTTAAAAACTAGCCCTAACGCGTTTTCAAAATTGATGACTGTTGCTATGTCCGGTTTGACATACGAAAAGGTATTAATTTATTTGGATGACCTTGTAGTTTTTGGAAAAAGTTTGGAAAATGCCACGAAAAACCTTATAGATGTTTTTACCCTTACCGACTCGTAGTCACACTTAGGTTGTCACACCAGTGTGACAAACAGTAATCTTTTTCTTGTTAGTCACACTACTGATTTTTCAACATCATGTATAACATAATTGCTAGTGCAGTGCCTACATAGTAAAATCGTTTGCCGACAATTAATAAGTACTTACAAGTTACTCATCTATAGAACTGACTGGTTGGAAATACATTGATATAAAATAATATGTGATTTGGTACTCCCACTTTTATGTACTAGGTACCTACAGGATGCTTCCTTATAGTTTTAGATATTTAAAATGTATATTGATTCCTTAGTATAATCCTTAGTTTTTATGGTTATATAATGGTAAACAATGGTTGCTGCACCCTACTGAAGTTACAATGTTATTAAATTATATAGTCTAGAAATAGCAGTTAGTTACGCACGCCGCTTCTTCTCTATTAGCGCCTTGAAATCGGTGGCAAAGCTTGATAAACTTTGAATATGTAAACTTAGATTAAATAGTAGAATAAATGAAACTGAATAAAGGAGAATTTCAAACGAGAACTAAACACAATTCCGGAGACATTGTTTAAAAATGTTTTGTTTGGTTTATTCTTTGGTGTAGGTAAGTTCGTCGATTCCAGAAAAGCAGAAAATGATACAATTTAATGAATAAGAAACGTTTTGTGTATTATCGATCTTTTTCTGGCACTTTCTGAACACATTAGTACCTACATTCTTTGATGATTTCAATATAAAAAACTTAGTACTGTAACTTGGACATCACTAGTTTAGAAATAAATACATTAAATGGTGTGTCAAAATCAGAAGTGTGACAAACAAGAAAAAGATTACTGTTTGTCACACTGGTGTGACAAGCTTGGTGTGACTACGAGTCGGTAAGGGTTTTTACTAGGTTGCGACAGGTAAATTTAAAATTAAATCCACTTAAATGTAACTTTCTAAAAAAGGATATATTATACCTAAGACATGTCATATCAGGTGAAGGTGTGCTTCCCGACCCTGAAAAAATACAGGCATTAAGTAATTGGCCTATTCCAAAAAATGTAGAGGAGGTAACTAAATTTTTAGCGTTTGCAAATTACTATCGTAAAGCTCTCATTATATTCAAGAGCCATTAGTAGTTACAACCACTGCCAATTCGGCAATAGAAAAGGTTTTCTTAGATGTAGTTGGTCCATTGGATAGGGACGATAACAACTATTCATATATTTTGACTATCCAGTGTGAACTAAGTAAATACGTAGAAGCTTATCCTATGATATCAAAAACTTCAGAAGAAATAGCTAAAAATTTTGTAAATAACTTCATACTCAGATTTGGTATTCCAGGTCAAGTAGCAACCGATAGAGGTACCGAATTTTTATCATCTGTTTTCAAAGATACGTGTAAATTACTAAATATTACTACTTTAAACTCTACTGCTTACCACCATGAGACAATAGGTTCATTAGAAAACACACATAAGCATTTAGGTAATTATCTGAGAATACAAACAAATAATCATTCGGGTTCATGGAGTACATGGTTACCCTTTTGGTGTTTTTCATACAATACGTCAGTCCATACTGCTACAAAATTTACACCATTTGAACTTGTATTTGGCCATAGATGTAATATTCCTTCCAATTTGGTACAAAATAAGGTAGATCCTCTATACAACTATGATAATTATCCCTTAGAGTTAAAATTTAGGCTGCAAACATCGCATAAAGAAGCATATCAAAATTTATTACAAAGTAAGTTACTTAGAAAACAAAAACATGACTTAAGTTGTCATCCAATTACATATAATGTTAACGACTTGATACTTGTGAAAAATGAGACAGGAAATAAACTCCAAGGAATTTATAACGGTCCATCTTAGTGATCAAAGATGTCACGCCAAATGTTGAGATATTAAAAGACAACGGTAAAACTGGTTTAGTTCATAAGAATAGAACTAATCCATATTATTCTTAAGTCTATATACATGTATGCAATATACTTATGCAATATTATGAAATACATTATAAAATATTATATAATCAAATTATTTTTTATACCCTTTATTATACACAAAATAACGTAGTTTTATACATCTTATATTGTTTTGTTATATTTTAAACTAACATGTTTACTTTTGTATTAATAAATGTACAGTAAGCATAACAGGTTAAGATAAACAACTGCATACATATGTGTATCTTTACATACCTAGTTAAATGCAACGTATCGCATTCTATTATTGTAATCAATGTATTCATTTTGTACTTAAATAAAATAATTGTAACCTATTATTTTATTTTCCTTTCGGGGAAGGTGTAGTATGTAAGTTTATATGTACACATATACTTTTGTATCGTTCTTAGATGTTTGATTAATAAACAGTCAGTATTTATCCAGCAGCCAGAGCGTTTAATTCGATCTCCTATTCCAACCTTACAGTGGCCCCACACTAGGCAAGCCTGTCCTGTGGGTGCCAATTACGACTAAGTACATTATAATGTATATATATATATATAAGGGTATATTATAAATAATTTTACTTGACATTCAATGGCCTATTTTGTTAAAAGCCTAAGCAATTTAAAATCGCGCGCCATGATTTTAAAGTTATAAATCGAAAATTCTTTTCACACATTTTTGAACAAGGAACGGACAAAGCTCGGGAACAATTGTATAGCATAAATATGTACTCGTACCTATCGATGCGTTATTTAAGCTACCTCCAAATATTACCAGAACGTAAGACGCAACCTAATACTAGTGTCAGTTTTTTCTAGAATATTATGACGACCACTGGGTACTGCGTACAAATTATTGTTAAATTATTTCATACTAGCTGACCCACAGTATCTGTGAGCTGACCCGTGCCCACTTCATAGGGCGGCGAAAAAAACGCGTCGCTTCTTTAAACATATTTCATTACTGCTCCACTTCTATTAGTCATAGCGTGATACTATATAGCCTATGACACTCCCCGATGAATGGACTATTAAATACAGAAAGAATTTTTAAAATCGTTCATTAGATCCAGTGATTACAACGTCACAAACACACAAACTTTACCTCTTTATAATATTAGTATAGATTTATGATGACATCAAATCGTCTAAAATTGTCAAACATCTAGTTAAATTAAAAAAGAAAAAAACATTTAACTCAACAGGCGCGCCATGCGTTTTTAGTTTCGAATTAAAAATTCATTTCACACATTTTTGAACAAAGAAGGGACAACGCTCAGTTACAATTGTACCATATCTATCGATGCGTTATTTAAGCTACCTCCACATATGACCAAAACGTGCGACGCAACCTAATACGAGTATCAGTTTTTGCTAGAATATTATGACGACTACGACTGAAACGCGAGCAACCTTTTTTGTGGATAAAAAGTAAAAGATTTTTTAGGGTGCACGGATATTTTATCATGGGCTTTTTATTGGTGTCACTTTTTTATCTGGGTCAGATCGTTTAAATCTATTTTTCATTTACTATTCGATTGTCGTCCTTCCACATGGAAGGTTTGTGTTTTTTTTATATTTGAGTTGTTTTTTTTTTTCAAAAGAAATATACTGTTTCTTTAATACTTAATACAATGTCCATTTACGAAAATGTTGTATTTTTTTGTTTTAAATAATCCTAACATTACTATTCCACTCTCTCTCTTTAAGTGTAAGCATTCAGTCGAGTTTTAATAAAAATTACGTTCCCAGTGCAGTGTACTTTATAAAGTGCATTGTTTTACTATTGTGTCTGCTGGCGGCACTGTGAAAGGTAGGTAACTAAGGGTTAAATGTCTACCAAACGAATTTTTACATGCACGGAGACGCTCCAATGAAACACCACAAAGCGGTCACTCTTCTATCTAATTACCTCGCCGAGACATTGCTTAATAATCGTTAACGTTATGACTTAATAACTGCAACCCCTCATTATGTGCTACCTTTAAAGTTTTGGGCTATCATGCTGGTACCAGACTTATTTAAATATAAATAACGATATATATTATTAATTAATTACTACGACCTATCTACATGATGGCGGGGAGACGACTGCTGGGCGACGCTAATACAATCGCGCGCCTGTAAAGGTTGTCAGCAGTCGCTCAAATTACAATATTATGTTGTGTCCCTACAATACTCCCCCCTTTATTAATAAAGATATTTTAATAAGAACTCACAACTAAATGCTCACAAATTTCTAGTACAACCAACTGAATAATTAGATAAATGGACTCCACACACCAAAGAAAGATGCATTATGTTTAGAACAGACAGTAACATGAGCAAACTCCTGCAAATAAAGCCTTTTGTTACCTAAGGCGTAACTCGCAGAGTCAGGACAAAAGTAATTACAAATGTTATTTCGGAGCGTACCGTTCATTAATATGCTAATACCGTTGCGAGAGAGAAAAACCATCGAACTCCGAATTGGCGCAAAGAACTCTCTTGCAAAAAAATGGTAGTGGAATTAAAAAGGGTATTCCCACTTTAGCTTATTTTGATGCTGTAACTGAGGAAGGTTAATTAATTTGAGTTTTTATTTGTATACTCTGATTATATTTCTGTTTTTGTTAATTTAATGCTGTTTTAATTTTTAATTGTTTCGTTCTTTGTAACTTGTGTTTGTTGTGTTTAATTATAATAATGTAGCTGCGCTCGCCAAAATGAACAAGCATTTCACCTGATGGTAAATAGCTGGATACACACCAAATTATCTATTTTGAATCGAGGATCCCGCGATCCGCGATCCGAGCGATCCATCGACGACGAAAGAGCAAGCGATCCTGCCGCGGGCGATCGGATCGCGCTGGATCGTTTGGTATGGATCAGGTTAATGGCAACCGCTGCCATGCTGCCGTTGACCATGAGGACGTCTGCCATGCATAGGCAAGCTACCTAACCTAGATGAAAGTTGTTCTGTCTCATGGCCTTGCAAAATCACTAGCTACTGAACCCTTTAAAGACTCTTTTACTACACACGTAACTGCCGAGACCAAAACGGTTACGTATAAAAAAGCTGTCAATACGTCAGAATTAACAGGTTCATAGCTACTTGTCATTTCAAAAGACTGTTATCCGTGTAGTGACGAAGTAAGAATACAATTGTCACCACCCCATCTCATCCCATGGGTGTCGTAAAATCCGACTAAGGGACTATCTGTCTGTGAATATTACCTTTACATAGAAAGAAGGAAAACTTGAAATTAAACCCTATACCAATCCGTCTGGCCAGCGTGGTATTAGTAGGCCAAGTATCCCTCCGTCCTAGGAGGAGGGCTGTCACTGCAGTGGGACATTAATAGGCTGTTATGATGATGATGATTTAAAAAGACACAGAAATAAGAGGATTCATTGACTTTGAAATTCCAAAAATGTTTCCTTTTAAAACTGTACAAACAATGTATCATTACCGGCATTAACAAAAAAAAATAATTACGTTGACGGCGATGAAAGATTTGACCCAATTTTGCAAATGGAGTTACGCAACTCATCAGAATTCAGCGTTGTAGTTGAGGTTTTAAAATATAAACTGCACCATTGAGTGTATCAGTATTATTTATGCCGAGCATAGTCGTAACTCCGTGTGGTGACGGAGTAAGAACACAATATGTCACCACCCCATCTCATCCCATAGGTGTCGTAAAAACCGACTAAGGGACTATCCGTGAATATTATCTTTACGAAATAAACAGAAGGAAAACTTGAAATTAAAACCAATCCGTCTGGCCAGTGTGGTATTAGTAGGCCAAGTATCCCTCCGTCACGGGAGGATCCCCGTCCCTGCAGTGGGACAATAATGGGCCGTTATGATGATGAAGATAATCGTAGCTTTTCATTAATGTCCCAATGCAGGGACAGAACTCATCTACTTAGTGGATGTCATACTCAAAAAGTTTGTCAGGTATCATTGCACAATCTGTTTCCTCCGATGAGATGATATCGAATCTTTGGTAAAGCAGCAAGGTGATAGCGACGTAGTGTAATCGATTTTTGACTACAATCCTTTGCCTCTAGTTTTGAACTGTATTTGAGCTCTCCATCAGGTTTGATATGGCGTAAGGGGATTCGACAGAGATTTTAATTGCGATAAAAGTCCCTTTTCGTATGCCTTAAATAGATTCTCCGTGTGGTGACGGTGTAAGAATACAATATGTCACCACCCCGTCTCATCCCATAGGTGTCGTAAAAACCTACTAAGGGACTATCCGTGAATATTATCTTTACGAAATAAATAAAAGGAAAACTTAAAATTAAACCCTATACCAATCCGTCTGGCAAGCGTGGTATTAGTAGGCCAAGTATCCCTTCGTTACGGCAGGCCCCGTCCCTGCAGTGGGACATTAATGGGCTGTTATGATGATGATGATAGTCGTAGCTTTTCATTTATGTCCCAATGCAGGGACAGACATCTTGTTGCTATCATACCAGATGATTTGTCAGATATCATTGCACAATCTGTTTCTTCCATCAGATGTTATCGGATCTTTTGCCAAAGCCAAAGTCAATTTTTGACTACAATACTTGCCTCTAGTTTTGAACTATATTTGAGCTCTCCATCAGGTTTGATATGGCGTAAGGGGATTCGAGAGAGATTTTAATTGCGATAAAAACCCTTTTTTATAAATACACTTCTCATCAAAAAAATCGAAACAGTTGCAAGTTTGTGTTTTATAAGGATTATCTGAAAAATGTGTATATTTAGGAATATGTGTTATATATCATTTAATAGGGAATTTAATGAGGTTTTCAAATTGATATTAATGTTCTAAATTCAAATTAAATTTTCATAAATTTCGTATTTTGTTTAACAAGTCGTTTTTACCCTGTACGTAGTTTGACGGAAATTGATAAAATTAGGCACGTAAATGAAAAAAAAGCTAGAAAACGTTTATTTAATTACTCGGATACCATTCCCGGCCTCTCATTACTGCTTCTGTACGGTTTTTCATCGATCGGATGAGAGTCACGATCAAAAATAGTGATCCATTCCTGTTGGATTGCATTTTAAAGCTGGCTAAGTGTTTTTGAGGCATGATCTTTTACACTAATTCTTTTTTTTTATTCATCCCATAGATGTTTAAGCGGATTCATGTCCGGGCTTCTTGCTGGCCAATCAATAATAGGATATCGACTTCAGTAACATAATCTCTTACGACGCTCGCGGTGTTTGCCCTAGCATCCTCGTACATAAATGTCTAACCGGGGTCAAAAATGTGCATAGGGCATCACAAGAGGTTCAAGATACTGTTCGATGTACCTATGACTTTTAAAAAAGGGCAGACGGGACCCAAACACAAAGACAAACTCTGTCTTGGCGTTGCCACTAATTTCTCCTCAAACAGTCCATAAACCGCCCCCATGGATGGTCTTTTCTTTTAATCCTGCATGGTGCAAAGCGTTCTCCATCACTTCTGTAGACCTTAGTCCTTCCATCGTTACCATACAATACAATTTTGCACTCATCACAAAGGAGAAACTTGTTCCACTAGATGTATGACCAATTTAGGTAATTACGTAAACAGTTAAGGCGCGCTTTTCGATGATCTGCAGGTAGTTTCTCCCTATTTGCTGGCTTGTACGGTACAAGTCCACGTTTCTTCAACTTTCTTCTAATTGTAGAGTCACTTACAGCCACCATAGGTTCATCATGAAGCTGCTGCTGCGGTTGAAAGACTTTAAGGCATAGACTTTGTAAGAAAGGTGTTACTATAAATCGATCTACTCGGTCAAAAGTTACCTGTTTTCTGGCCAGATCTCTAACGGCGCGTGAATAAACCAGTCTCTTGATAGCGTTTTCAGATTCTATGAAAAGACGAGACGCTAAGATGCAATCTTTCAGCCGTAATAACCTGACTAAGTCCAGAATTCAGCAATGCCACCACTTGGCGGTTTTTGCGGGTAAACATCGCATGGACGCAGTAATAAGAGGAGCGAGGAACTCTGGATGCGCGATACGGGTTAATAAATAAACGTTTTCTAGCTTTTTTTTTCATTCACGTGCCTAATTTTATCATTTTCCGTCAAACTACGTACAGGGCAAATACGACTTGTTAAACAAAATACGAAATTTATGAAAATTTAATTTGAATTTAGAACATTAACATCATTATTTAAAAACCTCGTTAAATTCCCTATTAAATGATATATAACACATATTCCTAAATATACACATTTTTCAGATAATCCTTACAAAACACAAACTTGCAACTGTTTCGATTTTTTTGATGAGAAGTGTATTATAGCTGAATCAGCTTGCGACCACGACCATGGCCAGTGCAACCTGTGCCGAAACGTCAAGTAAAATAAAGGTAAATAAAATGCGCGTTAATATCCCGTTTATATTTATAATAAAAAAACGCGATAGTTTAAAAGTTATTATTGCTAAACCCTTTTTTGTATGCCTTAAATAGATTTACATTTACTTTTAAAATACACTAAACATCGACACCCGTAACAAAATACAAAAACAGTAAAACCTTCTTTTTATTTTCAACTGCAGTTTTAAATTTGTCGTTCTTTGCAATTTACCCTTCATAAACACTCTGTTGTTAGCCGCAGACCGCAATTGTCTTTGATACCTCCTTTTGTGAAAGGAGTCTTATATACAGTACCTATTTCTCTGTAACAATTGGGTCTTTATCAGTCTTTATGGTATTTTTAACACGTCTGGTTCGGAACGAGAGTTAATTTTTTCGCTTGGGTTCCCAATCCATCATTTATTTTTAATGTTTGAGTTATCTTTAGATTCCTTGTTCATAGTTATAATTATGTTAGTACTCGTTTACAGCCAAAGACTAAAATTAATGCACACAAAGATTTGAATCCGAAACCTCTGCGTAGCAGTCATGTTATATAACCACTACGTCATAGGTTGTCAAATCATATCAGGCAAGCGACTTATTAATTTCGTACAGGACAGTCGGATTAATTAAATTTTGCCTCAGTGCAACCACTACCATATTATAGAGGTACATTTTTAAAGCACACTAGCACCGTGTGTTAACGTGAGGTGTACTGTCACGAGTAATAATATTATGTAAACATTTTCACATTTTGTAAAACGGTTATCTAAAGTTCTGCTAATCCCAAATTGATTATTCGAAGATTAGTTCAAAACTGCACGGAACCTTGTCTAAATTACGAATTAACTTTGGTAATCTTATACCTGGATAGTTTACAAAATTTGACAATGTGTATATATTATTGCTCGTGACTGTACAGCAACCCATTCACCTTAAGCCATAATAAAATTGGAAAAAAAATATTACACCCAGAATGATGAATGTATCTTTAATCCCTTTACTTCCAGCCTCATTGAGTCTACAATATCGTTGACTTCTCCCCATCTGACAATTTTAATCTCCGTTTTATAGGATTTAATCAACAAACAGAGAGTCAAATCACAGCCGGTTTTGTATTATCGTACCGGGATGGATTGATTGGCTCAAATTTGAACGTCGATTGATAAATTTGAATTCGTGTGTCGTTCATTCACTTCGTCAGGTTGCTTTCTATGGTTTTAATGGGTTAATTCTATTTGTTTTTTCAACAGATTTTAAAGAGGATTAGGTTCTTAATTAGGGGTTTTTTGTCAGAAATTTCTTGACTAATTTAATTAAAACCTATTTAGTGGCGTTCTGTCGTCTCTGCCTACCCCGGCCAGGATAAGGCGTGAGTTTATGTATGTATGTTAGGGGTTTACATTAAAGCTGATCTTATAGAAATCTCAAAATTGGTTTGGACTGTGGTTTTTATTTTACAAAACATAGAATTTTTGCAAATAAATTTATTATACACTCAAAAAGCATTTGAATGTATTATTGATGTGTGATTAATAAACGCGAGCAAAGCACTCGCATACACGATTTTTATGATGAGCCAAATCTGGTCTGTGATATATTTATTAACAGTTTTAATCTATTAGTAAACAAACAGTAAACATGATTTTCTCCGTGTGGTGACGGAGTAAGAATACAATATGTTACCCCCCCATCTCATCCCATGGGTGTCGTAAAAACCGACTAAGGGACATTCCGTGAATATTATATTCACGAAATAAAAAGAAGGAAAACTTTAAATTAAACCCTATACCAACCCGTCTGGCCAGCGTGGTATTAGTAGGCCAAGGATTCCTTCGTCATGGGAGGAGGCCCGACCCTGCAGTGGGGCATTAATGGGCTGTTATGATGAAACGTGATTTTATATATCTACAAATACGTTGATAGTAACGTATACCTACAGTAGAATTAATACCTGTTTGTTTGCGATACTACCTACCCGATATAGTTCAATCGATCGGAATAATTGTATAGCCTACGCAATATATCGTAAACTAAATTACACGTAAATGCTTACAGCAGAAGATTCAAATTGCTATGTAGATGGGATACTAGTTTTCTGGTTGTGAAGTTTTATTATCTTACTTACGGATTTTCGCTTACGTATTTTATTTATTTGAATATTGTTATAGAAAAATCAGCCGGGTTATAAAATAATGTACATGTAATCCAGATTTTTAGAACCATACTTTTCATCATAAATGTTGTGAAAGGTACCTACTGCGTAGGTAAGTAGTACTTAGGTTTACTTTCATTTCTATTTCGAAAAGTTTATACCTTGCCAAGGAGTTTATATTTCCATAATAGCTATACTAATATTATAAAGAGGTAAAGTTTGTGTGTTTGTGACGTTGTAAGGGGATCTACTGAACTGATTTTAAAAATTCTTTCTGTGTTGAATAGTCCATTTATCGGGGAGTGTCGTAGGCTATATTATTATAGTATAACGTTATAACTAATAGGAGTGGAGTAGTAATTAAGTATGTTTAAAAATGGGACGCGTTTTTTTCGCCACCCAACGAAGTGGGCACGGGTCAGCTAGTAACTATTAAAGTAAGTGACACAGAGTAGAATCAATTCATAACTACTAGTCGGCTTTACACTCTCGGGGTATAAAATAGGGATTGATTCCATGTATTTTTTATTAAAATAAAACACCTATTCTTGCATAGAACCGTTAATCAGCTGTAAAAAGGATGAACAAAATACACTCCAACTATTATCAACTAAAAACTAACATTATTATTACCATATTATAAACTAGCTGTGCCCGCGACTTCGTTCGCGTGGTGGATGTTACTTCGCAATTCGATTTAATACTGAAAAATCGTTTTTTAAACCTTATAACGCACGAATCAAAAACTTTTTAAAAACAGACCTTTACAAAGACAGTTCTAAGCAACATGCATGATATTACAAATTTACCATTTATATTAATTTATTTTACCATTTATTTTAATTATAACGTTGTATTTTATTTTTAAAATAATATTTTTAGGGTTCTATGATGTAAAAATAACAGCTGTTTTCTTTATAAGTTCTTTTAATAACAGAAATTAACAATATTAGAATATACAGGTACATAAGAAACTAAACTTTTTTTTTACAAATTGAAATTTCTTAAGAAAATGAATTTATTGTGAAAGAATAGGACAATTTAATACAAAGTATGGCCTCCTCTGCTATTCAGAACTTGTCGGCAACGATTATTCATTGAATTAATGAGACTGTTTATGTCATCTTGCGGTATTCGCTCTCAATGGAATTGTAGCAAATCCTTCAGCTGTTGGGTTGTTGTCACTCCGTCCAAGTCCTTCAAAACACGTCTCTGGAGCATGTCCCATGCGTGCTCGATGGGGTTGAGGTCTGGCGATTGTGCAGGCCAGGGCAATACCTGGATGTTCTCCGTTGCCAAGTATTCACTGGTTCGCCGAGCTGTATGTGAACGCGCATTGTCATGCATTAACGTAAAATCGGAGCCAAAGGTTTGTGCAAATGGATGGACATAAGGTCTGAGAATATCCTCAACGTAATTTTCAGCGTTCATGTTTCCATTTACAAAAACGAGCTCAGTTCGCCTGTTCTTCATAATACCCGCCCATACCATAACTGTTGAGCCGCTGTATGGATGAACTTCCTGAACGCACCTGAGTCTTTCAGTATTTCCGGGTCGACGGTACACTCGCACCCTTCTTGTATCAGGCCTAAACCCGAATCGCGACTCATCGGAAAACATAATTTTATCCCATTGTTCCTGGGTCCATGTTATGCGTTCTCTACACCATTCATTTCGACGAGCGCGATTCCCGTGACGTATCGGTGGGCACCTGATAGGGCGTCGAGCTCGTAGGCCGTACTCATGCAGTCGATTTCGCACAGTTTGGGGACTTACATCAACACCACTTGAATTTTGTAGCCTCAAACTTATCTCTCGAGCGGTTAACATCGGCTGGCGTCTTGCAGTCAGTTGTATGTACCGGTCTTGCCGAGTGGTTGTACTCCTTTTACGGCCTGGATGCTGTTCAGCGGGTTCCCCTGTATTATTGTAGCGCTGCCAAAGACGACAAATAACACTTCTATGAATACCAAAATGTCGAGATACCTGACATTGATTACTTCCCGCTTGCAACATCCCTACAGCTCTTTGCATTTCATCTGCCGTCAAATGACGTCGCTCCATGACGTAAAGAATATCTAACAATTCAATTTTGTCGCCAACTGTATTTAAATGGTTGGTAAAATTATAAAATCAAGACTAAAACGTAGCAATTAACATGCACTCAAATTCAAACAAATTCGCAGTCATTTGAATTTTATGAAAAAAAACGTATGTCATCAATAACAAAAAAGTTTACTTACCTATACACTTTGAGTGAGTAAATACTTAGAAATTAATTAATATAAATGGTAAATTTGTAATATGTAAGACTGCGTCAGAACTCATACTGACAGACATGAGCTAACCTCATTCTTTCAAGGAAAATCTTAACACCGCGATACTGAAAATGACGTCACAGGCACAATGCCATCTGTTGTAAAATTTGTAAGTTAAAATAAATGACATCGCTTATTTCATCATAACAACCCATTAATGTCCCACAGCAAGGACGGGCCTCCTCCCGTGACGGAGGGATACTAAGCCTACTAATACCACGCTGGCCAGTCGGATGGGTCAAGTTTTCCTTCATTTTTATTTCGTAAAGATAATATTCACCGATAGTCCCTTAGTCGGTTTTACGCCACCCATGGGATGAGATGGGGAGGTGACATATTGTATTCTTACGTTCGATTCCCGTGGAGGACAATTGTGATCCACAAACTATTGTCCTTAGTCTGGATGTTTTTGTGTCCGTTAAATTGACATTTTTAAAGGCCCCCTTATGTACCATATGGTACATAAGGGGGCCTTTAAAAATGTATAGCAAAAAATATTTGATTAAACTTAGACTGGATTATATTATTATCTATAGATAAACTGCGTGCAGTATTTTTGAATTAGGTACTTCTATACTATAATAAAACTGTAGAGGTCGAAATGTCTGTTCTTTTCGAGAATTCAGATAAAAATTATCTACAAAATCTAGAAAAAAGTCAAAAAGCACAAAACCACAATTTTTAGAATTAATGTCTGTCTGTCTGTCTGTTTGTTACCGCACATCTTTGAAACGAATTAATATAATCTTAAGACCAATACATTGTATTGTAGCCTTTTTTATTGGGCTTAAACTGAGGTATGTTTCATCAAAATCGGATAAGTATTATTTGAGATAATGCTTAATCTCTTTAATAGAACAGTCCAATACAAATTAGGGGTCAAGAAAAATGGTCAATGTTGAAATGAATCTAAATTTCGTTTCTTTTGTTCACGAGATGGCGGTACCAGTAGTAATCTATCTATATCTATACTATAATAAAACAGTAGAGGTCAAAAGGTCTGTTCTTTTCGAAAATTTAGATAAAAATTATCTATAAAATCTAGAAAAAAGTCAAAAAGCACGAAACTACACATTTTAGAATTAATATCTGGCTGTCTATTTGTTACCGCACATCTTTAAAACGAATTAATATAATCTTAAGACCAATACATTGTATTGTATTATAAAATAAACATAATGTTGTATGAATTTACATTTCGTAGATTATTTTTATACACAACGATTAAGCGTAACTTGAAGTTACATTTAGTTTTTGTTTCATTGCAATCGGTTTCTTTCTATTAAAAGATATTTGAATTTAATTAATTAATATTAAACAACGCCATCTTTCGAACTTAGACTGTAGTACATCAAGAGTTAAACTGCGTGCTGTATTTTTAAATGTAAATAAATACAAATAACCTTTATTTGTTAATCACAGGTACAAAACATGTTACAAAAATAAATAGTCTTTCCCTGTTTTGCCAATACTGGCGTACAAACATCAATTTTTAAAGTTAAACTATTTAATTAATCACAAAAATAAATTTAATTTCAATAACATTCCTTTTCTCACAATCCTATTATAACTGCAATTATAACACACTTATATAATTATTTAATAAATAATATATGGGTATAATATAACAGACAACATAATAAGTAACACGCTTTTTCTTTATAAAATCATTTTACACATTATTGCTATTTGTCAACATTGAAGAAAAAATTGAAAATTGACATTATAATATAGAAATACAATCACAAAACATTAAATTATTGTTCAATGTGTTTGTGTTTATTTATTACTTAATAGTACCTAATTCAAAAATACTGCACGCAGTTTATCTATAGATAATAATATAGTCCAGTCTAAATTTAATCAAATATTTATTGCTTGAATAATATGGTAAAAAGGTGTTAGGTACAATAAATTTAGACAAATCAAAAGAACATCCAGACTTAGGAGAATAGTTTGTGGATCACAATGTCCTCCATGGGAATCGAACCCGCGACCTTATGCACGCCAGCCAGGTAATGCGACCGCCGCGCCCCATGCGCCACCGAGGCAAGTAATTCTGCCGCACCATAACGTGGCGTGCAAATTCATTCACAATAAATTAGCGATTATCCGTGTGGTGACGGAGTAAGAATACAATATGTCACCTGCCCATCTCATCCCATGGGTGGCGTAAAACCGACTAAGGGACTATCGTGAATATTATCTTTACGAGATAAAAATGAAGGAAAACTTGAAATCAAACCCTAGCCAGTCGGATTGGTATAGACCAATCCGACTGGCCAGCGTAGTATTAGTAGGCCAAGTATCCCTTCCGTCACGAGAGGAGCAGTGATGCGTCCTTGCAGTGATGCAGCATTAATGGGCTGTTATGATGAAGTTTTAAAAAACGATATTTCAGTATAAAATTGAATTGCGAAGTAAGTATCATCCACCACGCGAACGAAGTCGCGGGCACAGCTAGTAATAAAATAAACACAAACACATTGAACAATTATTTAATGTTTTGTGATTGTATTTCTATATTTTATTGTCAGTTTTGTATTTTTTCAAGTATGTTGACAAAATAGCAATAATGTGTAAAATGATTTTTTAAAGAAAAAAAACGTGTTACTTATTATGTTGTCTGTTATATACCTATATATTATTTATTAAATAATTATATAAGTGTGTTATAATTGCAGTTATAATAAGATTGTGAGAAAAGGAATGTTATTTAAATCTATATTTATAAAACTCAAAGGTGACTGACATAGTGATCTATCAACGCACAGCCCAAGCCACTGGTGGGATCTGGCTGAAATTTGGCATGCAGGTAGATATTATGACGTAGGCATCCGCTAAGAAAGGAAAATGATGAATTCTACCCCCAAGGGGATAAAATAGGGGTATGAAAGTTTGTATGAAACTTTGTCAATATCAAACCGATAGGCCTGATACTTTGCATGCATATAGCTACTATGACGTTGACACCCCCTTAGGAAGGACTTTGATAAATTCTACCCCCAAGGGGAAAAATAGGTGATGAAAGTTTGTATGAAACTTTGTCAGTTTCAATCCGATCGAGCTGAGACTTTGCATGCATATAGCTACTATGACGTTGACACCTCCTTAGGAAGAACTTTGATAAATTCTACCCTCAAGGGGATAAAATAGGGGATGAAAGTTAGTACGAAACTTTGTCAGTTTCAATACGATCGGGCTGAGACTTCGCATGCATATAGCTACTATGACGGCACCCCCTTAGAAAGGACTTTCATAAATTCTACCCCCAAGGGTAAAAAATAGGGGATTAAAGTTAGTATGCATGTTTTATGTTGCTTGCTCACGAGTAATTTCTCTCAATAGCGTAATAGTTTTAGCGCCTAATGACAGATTAATTATTAAGAATATGTGTACAAAGAAGTTTTATAGGCCCCTTATTTCTACACACGCTAAACAAAAAATAAGCCTAATTAATCATAATACTTCTGAACGCGAGCGATGCCGCGGGCAACAGCTAGTTCAATTTATATGATTAAGTAGGTATATAGTTTAACTTTAAAAATTGATGTTTGTACGCCAGTATTGGCAAAACAGGGAAAGACTATTTATTTTTGTAACATGTTTTGTACCTGTGATTAACAAATAAAGGTTATTAGTATTTGTATTTATTTATATTTAAAAATACAGCACGCAGTTTAACTCTTGATGTAGTCCAGTCTAAGTTCGAAAGATGGCGCTGTTTAAATTCAAATATCTTTTAATAGACGGAACCGATTGCAATGAAACAAAAACTAAATGTAACTTCAAGTTACGCTCAATCGTTGTGTATAAAAATCATCTACGAAATTTTAATTCATTAAACATTGAAATAAAACCATTTTTAGTGACCCCTGATTTGTATTCGACTGTTCTAATAAAGAGATCAAGCGATATCTCGAGTAATACTTATCCGATTTTGATGAAACATACCTCAGTTTAGGCCCAATAAAAAAAGCTACAATACAATGTATTGGTCTTAAGATTATATTAATTCGTTTTAAAGATGTGCGGTAACAAACAGACAGACATTAATTCAAAAAATTATGGTTTCGTGCTTTTTGACTTTTTTCTAGATTTTGTAGATAATTTTTATCTGAATTTTCGAAAAGAACAGACATTTCGACCTTTACAGTTTTATTATTGTATAGATAACATCATCATAACAGCCCATTACTGTCCCACTGTAGGGACGGGCCTCCTCCAGTGACGGAGGGATACTTGGCCTACTAATACCACGCTGGCCAAACGGATAGGTATAGGGTTTAATTTCAAGTTTTCCTTCTTTTTATTACGTAAAGATACAGATAACATGGTAAGTATAGATAACATGGTTAATTTTATTAAAATTTAAAAAGATTATTTTATAATTAATAGCACTTAATAATAAAATAGTTATAGATTATTTACAAACTCATTTATGAGTATGATTACTACTGGTAACGCCATCTCGTGATCATAAGAAACGAAATTTAAATTCATTCAGCATTGAACAAAAACCATTTTTCATGCCCCCTGATTTATATTGAACTGTTCTAATAAAGAGATCAAGCGACATCTCGAGTAATACTTATCCTATTTTGATAAAACGTACCTCAGTTTAAGCCTAATAAAAAAGGCTACAATACAATGTATTGGTCTTTAGATTATATTAATTCGTTTCAAAGATGTGCGGTAACAAACAGACAGACAGACAGACATTAATTCTAAAAATTGTGGTTTCGTGCTTTTTGACTTTTTTCTAGATTTTGTAGATAATTTTTATCTGAATTCTCGAAAAGAACAGACATTTCGACCTCTACAGTTTTATTATAGTATAGATAGATAGATTGATATAGATAGATTACTACTGGTACCGCCATCTCGTGAACAAAAGAAACGAAATTTAGATTCATTTCAACATTGACCATTTTTCTTGACCCCTAATTTGTATTGGACTGTTACAGTTCTAATAAAGAGATCAAGCATTATCTCAAATAATACTTATCCGATTTTGATGAAACATACCTCCAGTTTTATTATAGTATAGATTTGTTTACTTCCCACGTAGAATCATTCTTCCATGCGAATGAATATTTCCCCACCGGTCGAATAATCTAATCGTAAAACTACCCTAAATAAATATACAAATAAGTAATTATTCAAATAGGGGTCTTAAGTGATAGGTAATGTTGCGTGAGAACTGTTGGTTGGTCCTACATAAAAATAATGTTTATGGCTTGGGTTTGCTCGGCCGATAGGGAAACTATTTAATATATTTATGTGGCCGTAAGCCATGGTTTATGTATGTTATTGAATTGTTTATTTATTTTATAAGATTGGGGTTAAATGAAAATTATTACATACCTATATTATATGCATATAGTTTCTTTATTTTGTTGTAGATGACGGTGTATGTAACAATGTGCCTCAGTACTTTTTCTCATTCATAAAGTTTGTAAATAATTAGTTTCGTTGCCAAGCTGAAATTACCTACATTTTGTGTTTGTTACATAAGAACTAACATCTTTGTTATCAGATTAAAAACGAAAGAAATAATAAGCTATAAGAAACTATGACACCTTAGACATTTCATTCATATTAAAATTATGCCACCACCCCATCTCATCTCATGGGTCTCGTAGAAACCGGCTAAGGGACTATGTAAAAGATAAAGATAAGATAAAAGAAGTTTATTTAAAGAATACACATGATACATTTTAAATAATCCCACCAAACTGCAGAGCGGTTTGTCGGCGGGGTTAGGAGCTGTTTACAATATTAATATGTGTAGGTATATTATATTATTAAACTATTTTTTACAATTAATTATTTTGAGAAACACTATGTAGATAGGAACTATACAGAATTTAAATATGTACTTACAAAACTTAAGTTATGCATTTGAGGAGAGTTTACTTAATAATATAGTTTTAAATTTGTTTTTTACACTAAATTTACTTATATTACATAATATTTATATTATTATTACATCGAAGCCAATCATATTTATTAAATATAAAAGGGGTAAAATATTTGTTGGTTCTCTTTCCGTAGTAGTTTTTTATATGCGGTGAAACTAATTTGTTATTTCTAACACTCTTAGTATTATAGATGTTATTTTGAGGAATTTTATATTGGCTGTTATAATACTGATCTAGAACCAGCAGATATTCAACCTTACTGTGTACAGGAAGTATTCTAGATATAGGGAACAATTTATTATAGTCATCTCTGCACTTGTTTTTAGTTTTAGGATCAACCAAGTATTTTATAAAGCGGATCTGTAATACCTTAATACTGTCGAGATATGTCTTAAAAGTACGGCCATACGTATTTAAGCCATAGCTCAACAGTGAGTCGACTAGGGCAAAATAGACGACGCGCAAAGTTTTTTTATTCAATACGGCGTTTAGTGAGTAGAATTTGCTAAGTACAGCTCTAAGTCTTGTGCACACTGAGTCAACATGACTCCTCCAGTTCATGTTAGAATCAACCCACAGCCCCAAGTATTTATATTTACTAACTAACTCTAGTTTTTGGCAGGTGCAATTTATATTTTCTTTATGCATACAGTCATATGTGTGGCCCACTACGCTAATGTCAATATTATTTACACGTTTAGCTCTTAAGTTATGTGGCGAGTAGATATGCATAACTTTAGTTTTAGAAAGGTTGAGTATTATGCCATTGTCGTGCGCCCATTTGGTAATGTTGTCAAAATCCGACTGGAGTGCTCGCTGCGCCTCCTGTATCTGCCTAGACGAATACAGGATGCACATGTCATCAGCATACATATAAACACGGCACTTTTTGACTACATTACTTACACTATTGACATGCATAATATACCCAACCGGCCCAAATACAGAGCCAGTCGGAACACCGAGACAAACTGCAGCTTCTCTTCCAGTTTCCCCTGCAATGCAAGTTTGCATCGTCCTGCCAGTGAGATAGTTTTGAAACCACTCCTTTGTTGGGCCTCTTATCCCATATTCATCCATTGCCTGCAGTAGCACGTCGTGTTCCAGCGTGTCAAATGCTTTTTTGTAGTCAATAAACAAAGCTAAAACCTGGTCTCCTTGGTCTAGACTATTGTTTATATCATCACTGAACTGTGACAATGCCGAAGCGGTGCTCCGCCCACTCCTGAACCCATGCTGAGCGTCTGCTATAAGATGGTTTTCCTCCAAGAAACTGCTCACCTGTCCTACAACTATTTTCTCCACTATTTTATTAATTACAGATAGAATGGCTATCGGTCGGTAATTAGAGTAGTCTGAGTGATCTCCCTGTTTATATATAGGACGTATAAGGGATTTTTTAAGGTAGCTAGGATATTCACCCGTTGATAAAGATCTGTTGACAAAGTGTGCCAAGACCATGATGAATCATAACTGTAATCAGTTCTAGAGTATCTGGAGAGCTCTGAAATCGAGTTTAAACAAGAAACTATTCTGAGATTCTAAATTATAAGTGCAACAACTACTATTTAAGATGAACCACTACGTGCCCTCATCAGAACAAAATCCTTTCAGTGTCTCGTTCGCAAAAGCAAACTTCATTACTCTAGGCGTTCGTGCACGGAAAAACGAACAAAACCAAACAGTTTGTGCCTACATAGTTAGGGTCGTAGCACATTATATTAATAAATATTTAACACCTACCACATTTATCTCTGCATCAGCCAAGGTTGACTTGAAGAGAATGCCTTAGGCATTAAGTCCGCCTTTGTAAAATATTGTATATAAAGTTTTAAATAAATAAATAAATTATATTCTATTCTAATCTTAATTTTAATAACAAAAATGTTACATTTAAATGTTGCGTTGGTTAACCTCAATTAAATAAATAAATAAATATAACGTAACGTAAACGGATCGCCTTTTTTGCGGTGTAAACGTCAAAAATCAGATTACGTTACGATTCCGATTAGTGTGCGTTGCAGCAAGGAGTTTCATACAAATAATACTCAACAACTCGAGTTGATACGGTGCCGATTCGTTTACGTTACGTTATATGTGCTACGACCCTTATTCTCTTTATTGTGAAAATATAAATTGTCCTTATTTGACGTTTTACTCTTGTACACAAACTTACTTAATATTTTCTACTTATATTTTTTTTGCTAAGAAAATCATATTTTTTACGCGAACCTTGCGTGGAATTTTTTTCAAGACCTTGGCATTTACAACGAAATCGTTAGGTTTTCTTTATGATTACTGCTTGAAGTATTTATTTTTAAAAGTTCATCAATATGTACGTACCTTATAAACTAAAGAATGCTACATTAATATTGAATTTTGTTTGATTTAGAAATTGTATATTACTTACCTACTTACTGTAATTTTTTCCAAAAAACAAATACTGAGCACAAGAATTAAAACCTCGATGCATGGATCCATTGGTATCTATTATAATAACGTTGAAATTAAACCCTATACCAATCCGTCTGGCCAGCTTGGTATTAGTAGGCCAAGTATCCCTTCGTCACGGGAGGAGGCCCATTAATGTCCCATTGCAGGGACCTGCAATGGGACATTAATGGGCTGTTATGATAATAACGTTTCTTCATTCTTTATATGTAGGAATTTGAATAAACTAAGTAGGATTGATCTCTAGAAATTGTATACTCTAAATAAATCCTTGATACCCATTCGGCCTGTGTGTTATTAGTTAGTCAAGGCACTTTTTTCACAGGATACTTAGGAACTTTACATAGCTTGTAAGAATAAGAGATTGTCTGTCTTGACAGTAGACACAATAGTAAAACAATGTGACGACGACCTTTGTGGCGTAGTGGTTTTATAAGATGACTGCTACATAGAGGTCTCGGGTTCGATTCCCGCTCAATGCAAATCTTTGTGTGCATGAATATGATTGTTTGCATTGGTCTGGGTGTTTTCTATGTATAATATGTATGTATTTACAAAAAAAGTATATAAGTATGTTTATCCGTTGTCTAGTACCCATAGTATAAGCTCTGCTTAGTTTGGGACTAGGTGACGTTGTGTGAAAGTGTGAGGAATATTTATTTATTTCTTAGTATGTAATTATTACTGGCAGTGCCCTTCTGTCAGAACAAATAGTTTTTCCCAATCGCCTGTTTCGCGAAATTATTAGTAGCTTATTGATTTTATATAGACAGAATGAAACAAACATTAATCTATGCCATTATCAGCATTCACAAATTAATTTAGCAACGAAATGGTATTGTGTTGAACTAGTGATCCGGCGACTATTGGCATTGTCATAATGATGCTGTCAATTGTAGTGAATAACACCGACCAAATGTATTTATTGTATCTTATTGGAGTTTTCGTGATTTTAAGTCAATATGTTGTTATTAATTACAGTTCTCCGTGTGGTGACGGAGTAAGAATACAATATGTCACCAACCCATCTCATCCCATGGGTGTCGTAAAAACCGACTAAAGGCCTACGTAGACCGGGACGGCATGGCAAGGGATTTTAATTTTTACTAATGGTATAAATAACGATATAAATTGCTATGCTGTAAAATGAATAATGCCGTCCGATAAAATCCCTTTCAATGCCACGGTATCATTTTAAAGCATAGCAATTTATATCGTTTTTTTGTAACAGTACGGTTGAACGTCCATTAGTAAAAATTAAAATCCCTTGCCATGCCGTCCCGGTCTACGTAGGCCTTAAGGGACTATCCGTGAATATTATCTTTACGAAATAAAAAGAAGGAAAATTTGAAATTAAACCTTAAACCAATCCATTTGGCCAGCGTGGTATTAGTAGGCCAAGTATCCCTCCACCACGGGAGGAGGCCTGTCTCTGCAGTGGGACATAAATGGGCTGTTATGATTATGGTCTTGATCTTGTAATTTAGCTCATCAACTTCTGGTGTTATATAACCTACAATTCCCAAATTTCCCAGATTCAAGCAACCATGTTTATGCATACAAATATTTGACTTTGATAATAGAAGCCGCGACTTCCGACGTGTTAAACAGATACTTATAATACGCCATCAACTCGATACCTACTTGAAGTTAATCGAAAGGAGAATGAAACCTTCACTAAGAGTTTTGGGCCAAAATTAAACAGAAATGAGAGTATTATCAATTTATAGCTTCACACTTATTAGTCTCGTGCTAAATCTTTTGTTAGTTTTGGCAATCTGAAATCCAAGATAATTTTTTTTTAAGGAGATGGAAACTTCTGGGCTAAAGCCTGTACATTACTGTACAGAGTAAGGATATGCCCTAAAAATCTTTTCTATTTTATTCAAGTTCGAAACCTAATACAATTGAGTAATTTTATTATTATTTTATTAAAAAATAGGAAAGAATTTTAAGGCATTTCCTTACTCTGTACAGTAATGTACAGGCTTTAGCCCAAAAGTTTCCATCTCCTTTGATTAATTTTACATAACAGTGGCTTATAATAAGTTTTGTATTGTCTAAAGTGTATTAATATCATACTTCGTGGAAATTTAATTTTATAACTTTCATGGATTATGTATTACTTAATTTCTGATTCTAAGAATACACATAAATTTCAATATATTTTACGTAAACAGATGACTAAAATTTGGCTTTGTGATATAGATTATACTGTTATACTTTAAGAGTCTGTTTTATCATGTATATTTTAAACCAAGCAAAGAATGCACTATACTTTTAATTATGGAAAAGAATATGAAGTTGTGTAAATTAATGTGGACAAAGATAAATAGGTTTGTAAGGGTTTTGTCTACTCCTGTGGGAATAAGGCGTCATTTTATGTAGGTACATAATACGTTTATCAGTTAAGTTTCTTATTACTAAGCAATACACGGAGATAAATTATATCAATTTAAAAAGTGCAATCGAACGCTAGATACTTTATACGTGCTGTATAGTTTTGTATCAATATCTCGGTGAGAGGTTGCGGAGAGTGTACTGCAGTAACCCATTTTATACTTAACTGATACCGTGGGCTGGATTGTAACATGGACGATGACGTAATGGATGAAAATATATCTCTACAGTTAAAATGTTTGTTATTTCGTTGAAATATTTAACGAATAGATTTGTTGAGATGTAACTTTAAACAGCTGTTATTTGTAATAGCGCCATCTAGGCTTAAACTAAGTGCAATTTATGCTAGGTATAGACACAAACATAGTATACAAAGAAAAACACCGCACCAAACAAAACACGTAATATACAGTATGAGGACATTGATAATATGATTGGTTTTTAAAGAAAGACAGACAACAATGAGGAAGCGAGAAAGTGAGATTATAATTTATTGATGATTTTGAAATTGTATATTATAACGTTAATAATAAGTGCTATATTTTGTTGCACTGCAATGACTTTTTATCGAAGTGCACTGTTTCCGTCACCAGTCTCACTTAGTAAGACATGATGAAACATACAATGTCAAATAGAAGTAAGTAGGGATTCAATCTTTTATAATTCTAACCTTATGCCGAACGCCATAAGATACATTTTAATGTGATAATTTTCAAAACTTATGCTAAAATTATTCAGCTATTTTCGGTAATCGGATGTACTTTTCTTACTCATTGATTTGCTGTCTTTCTTTAAAAGCCAATCACATTATTATCAATGTCCCCATACTGTACATATTTGACGAGAACCAAATCCGTGATCCTGCGGTATGACTGTGTAAGTACTTTAAGTACTATGCTGTTGTAGCTACTATATCTTGAAACCAAAATAAAAATTAAATTATATCAATATAAGAAGTGCAATCGAATGCTAGATACTTTATACGTGCTGTATCTTATTGAGAAGTTGCGGAGAGTGTACTGCAGTAACCCATTTTATACTTAACTGATACCGTGGACTGGATTGTAACATGCACGATGACGTAATGGATGAAAATATATCTCTACATTAATAATGTGGGTTGCTTTGTTGAAATAAAATGTATTGAGTTATTGAGATGTAATATTTTTTAAATAGGTCATTTCTTTTCTTTAGTCATTAACATAACGCCATCTAGTCTTAAACTAAGCTAAAGTTGCACTATGTATTGTTGTGTACCTACTAAAAATTGATATTTTTTTTTTGTAAATGCGTACCTACACATTTAAATAGGAAACAATTGGACCTAATCCATCAGCCATGTTTATGTTAACTTAAAACTTGCGCAGAGATCGTACTCGATAACACTACCGTAGCAATCATGTACTGAAACCACTGCACCGTAGTGGTCCTTAATATTTATTTTTTACCTACATCATTAGTTCTTTACAACATCATCATCATCGTAACAGCCCATTAATCTCCCACTGTATGGACCTCCTAAAGTGACGTAGGGACACTTGGCCTACTAATACCTCGCTGGGCAAACGGATTGGTATAGGGTTTAATTTCAAGTTTTCATTATTTTTATTACGTAAAGATAATATTCACGGATAGTCCTTTAGTAGGTTTTTACGACACCCATGGGATGAGATGGGGTGGTGACACACTGTATTCTTACTTCGTCACCACACGGACAAACTTTACAACATGTGACGGATTAAAGGTCATCGCACATTACACCAATTCGACGACCCGTTGATACCAAATCGATACTTCAAGTTGGAACGGTTTTGGACTGGCGTCGAGTTGCTGTGATGTACGACGACCTTAAGACTACAATATGTTATGTGCCGGCCACGATATGCGAATACGTACATGATTCAAATCTTAAACAGGACAATTATTTTGAACGACCATTAAGTAAATATACTGAGACTGTTGTCTGTATTTATATAATATCTCTCGACACAATGCATAATACCTATGTGTGTTTGGGTTAACTGATAGTAAACCACGACTAAATCATAAAATCTAATAAAGAGGTAAAGTTTGTGTGATTGTGTATTTGTGACGTTGTAGGGGGTAATCTCTGGATCTAATGAACCGATTTAAAAAAAAAAATTGTGTAAAATAGTCTATTTATCGGGGAGTGTCATAGGCTATATAGTATCACGCTATGGCTAATAGGAGTGGAGCAGTAATGAAATATGTTTAAAAAACGGACGCGTTTTTTCGCAGCCCAACGAAGTGGGCACGGGTCTGCTAGTAACATATAAATACAATAACAATATTGTTGTATCCAATCGTAAAACAGGCTAACTTTCAAAAAGCATGTTATTAAATTGTGTGAATGCCATACCTAATTTATTTTAGTTTTTATTTAATTTCAGAAATTATTGTAGCTTAACAACTGTCAGAGACGTTGGAAGCCATACTAGTAGGTGCTTCTATTATTATTGTTAATTTGGGATGGAACTGCAATTGTTTATTAGACATTACAAATATAAAATTAACGGACGTAGGTAAATAACATCCATGGTCCAGAAAATAATTTGTGAATCTTGTGTGAAAATTAATCGATAGATTGTGTCGCTATCTTATGCTCTGTAATCGACATGCGATTATAATGCCGCGCCACCAATGAATGTATTTTGTTTTAAATAGTTATTGTAACTAACAAATAATTGCAAATCAAATGATATCCCTGTGGTGACGGAGTAAGAATACAATATGTCACCACCCCATCTCATCCCATGGGTGTCGTATAAACCGACTAAGGGAATAACCGTAACTACTATCATAACGAAATAAAAGCAAGGAAAACTTGAAATTAAACCCTATACCAATCCGTCTGGCCAGCGTGGTATTAGTAGGTCAAGTAACCCTCTGCCACGGGAGGAGGCCCGTCCTTGCAGTGGGACATTAATAGACTGTTTTGATGAATTGCAAGTAAATTTCCAAAAAGAGGTGACCTCTTTTTGGAAATTTATCAGACCGACTACAAAACAAAACCAAACCAAATAAGATAAACGTATGTTACACGTCTAAGCAATTTTACTTCGCATGTATCGTCGGTATAAGATAACCATTTTGTTTTCCGCGAGGCCATCTAATCTATCTGTGTTGATCGACCATTAGGCGTGTATTTGTTAGGATCGTAACTTACAGGCCTTATTTGGGTTTGAAGTATAATTTATTGTCTTCAATTCTATCCGTAAAGTAAGAAAGGTTAAGCTATAAATTGGACACAGCTGTGTTACGGACATAAGCTTGGTATTAGGTAACAAAAGAGGCGATTTGCGAACGCCTCACAGCTATTTGTTATCATGGTTGTTATTGTGAAGTATCGTTGTGTGTTGATTGTTTCAAATGTAATGAAATATACAAGTGGAATTTCTTTTTATTTTGTTATGTGTGAATGTTTTAGGTTACCAGAAAGTTTTTGGTTACATATTCGTAGAAAAACACTGAAATATCGGCAGGAAAAAAAAACATTTTTGCCGTGTATTGTATTACTAGAAGTAGATTTTGGATTTTGTTTTAAATATTTTTACCGTTTCTTAGATTCGATTAAGATCAATATTAACCTTTCGAGCGTCCGACCAAATTTTGACCCACACCCCTACATGTCCAACTGTTTATGCGTTTTTTATGAGAAAAATACCCGTCTCAATAAATGAAAATTTATGAATGAAAACTATAATTATATGTTATGAAACGAGTAGCACTTATTGTCATATTATATAGCGATAAAATAATGAATAAATGAAGAAATAAAATACATACATTTCTTGCCAGGAGCTGTTTGTTATTAGCAAATTCAAAAACAGTAACCAAAATGGCCCCGGGCGTCAACACTTTATTCTCAAAAACACACACTTTACACATTTCGACAATAAAACATTTTAAATAATTTACTTATTAACACAAGACAACACTTTAGTAACATTTAACACTACTTGAGATAATAAATCACTTTATTTACACAATTGAAACAAAATACTCCGTTATTACAATTCACTCACAAAAACCCGCGAATCACGAAGAATAAACACCTGCACTTGTTTCATTTCTTTAAAATATTTTTTTTTGTAAATTGCCACAGTAAATATTTATTTGACCGATAGATTACGAACTATTTAAATAATTAGCATCAAACCATAGTGCATTTAGTGAATGAAACGTGAAATATTACCAATTGAATGAGCGCGGGAAATTTGGCCCTATATGTAGTGACGCGGACGGACCGGGATCATTTTGCATATGGACCGATATGCAGGGACGCGGACGTGTCACGAGTTAAAATTAATTCAAGGCATTTCAGTCCAATCTATTAATGAAAATAATAACCTTAATAGAGTAAAGCATGAAGTACAGTTTGATAAGGACCCTTTTCAATATTCGAGAAATATTTTTAATGGCAACCGGGGGAGGCTGGTATTAACGAACGACCAGATTTACGATCACTATTTTTATTTTATTTTATTTTGAAATTTAGAAAACTTACAGCTAACATAAACAGTAAATATAATGGGTACACAGGAGATGGCCAATTACAAGTTTTCACTTTTAACTAAATTTATACAATTATGATGGTACGGTAAGACCTTAAAAAATGTCACTTAAGTAAGTAATAACAGTATGTAATTTATACAAAATCAAAACTAAGTACAGGGATGTTACCACTCAATGACTTGCAGAACCTGAAAAGAAATTAATGCACAATATGTTTTTTATTTTGTCTGGACTGATGTTAAATAAGTCTATGTCTGTCCCACGATTTATATCATTATAGGCACGACTCACCCTGATTAGGTATGAGTTTTGCCTATAAGTAGTTCGAACCACAGGTGTATGAAGAAGGTCATGCCTTCTAAGCAATGCAGAAGGTACTCGCAAACCTAACTTATCAGTGAACTCTCTAACATCAGTAGACCCGTTAATGATTTTAACTAATAGGCTAACATCGGCTATATTTCTACGTTCCTGTAATGGTAGAATGTGAAACCTTCTGCAACGACTAAAGTAGTTAGGCAGGTAAGTATTTGATCTGTATTGAATATACCTTAAAAGTTATATATGTTATAATTAGGATTCCATACCTGAGATGCGTACTCTAGGAGACTACGGACGTAGGCACAATACAATATTTTAATTGTTTTTATATTTCTAAATTCAGAAGATATTCTGAAAATAAAACCCAGTGCCTTGGATGCTCGATCAACCACATTATCTATGTGACTATCGAATAAGAGCTTAGAGTCAAAAGTAACTCCTAAGTCCCTAATAACAGTAACTCTTTCTATGATAGTGTCTGATAGTGTATAGTTGTAAATAAATGGATTAGGCTTACGTGTAAAAGAGCATACATTACATTTTGAGACGTTCAGTTCTAGCTTGTTCTGCATGCAGTATGTCTGAAAGCGGTCCAGGTCCTGTTGCAAACAACCAGCGTCATAGGAAGACGATACAATATGCATTATCTTCACGTCGTCGGCATATAAAACAATTTTAGAGGTTTTAAAGCAAGAAGAAATATCATTTATGAAAATATTGAATAAAAGAGGTCCTAATAGGGATCCCTGAGGAATTCCCGAGGGAACAGACATGGTTCGAGAAGCATAGCCATTTAAGACAACTATTTGGCTTCTGTTTTCTATATATGATGTAAACCACCTGTATAAGTCCCCGCGTATCCCTATTAGTAATAATTTTCTTAGCAGTGTAAAGTGATCAATACGATCAAAACATTTTTTGTAGTCGGTATATATAACATCAACCTGTGATCGTTGTGACATATGTTCTGATATAAACTCACTTGCTACAATTAGGTTTGATGTGGTAGAGCGACCCTTTATAAATCCATGCTGGTGTTCACTAAAATCAAGTTTGATTGCGGAGTAAATCTGCTTATGCAGTATTTTTTCAAGTATTTTAGCGAACACGCACAGCTTGGATATAGGTCTATAATTTTCTACATTATCCTTGGGCCCCTTTTTGTGTATTGGTGTTATATAAGCCGACTTCCAAATAGTTGGTACTACACCGCTACTAACAGAATTTTTATATATAATTGTTAACGGCTTCGTAAGACTTTTCGCACAATGTAAAATAAAAATTGGTGGAATATCATCTGGGCCCGCGGTTTTATTAAGGTTTACTTCTTTCAATAACTTATATACTTCGTCGTTGTGTATTTCTATTGAACTCACCAAGGATATATTTCCTTGATCATGCTGACCATTTATATGCGGCTGCGCTTGTAAGGAGCTATTATTGTACGGGTTTGCATGAAGGAAACTGGCCATAAAGTAATCACCGAACATGTCACTTATAACCTCCCCATTACTAGACGAAAGACCATTATATTTAAGCGTAGCTGGGTAATTGCTGGACTGGTTTTTTGATTTTACATAACGCCAGAATGCTCGGGGTTCCTTGTGAATATCAGATTCTATTTTACCTATGTAAGAGTCATACAGTTCCCTCTCTACGTCTTTGGCTCGCTGTCTTAATATTATAAATGAGTTATAGTCCGATAAATTACCATAATTCTTAAATTTTTTATAATAACTATATTATTATAACTATAACTATATTTTTTATAATATCTAAACGTTGGCAACATTCGCTTTGTTCACATCGTCTCCGTGTATTAAATTCGTATTTATTATAAACTTTAACAAAAACCCTCTAAAAAGTGCATTAAACTGATATTTGAACTGTTATAAGTGTGTGTTATTGTTTGTGAGAAACAGTGCCGTGCGTGAGTCTAAAACTGGAACAAGTTTTTTAACAGTACGTACAGTGATTTATAATCAGTATCAATAATCTAGTATCTGTAAGAAACAATATACGGCATTATGTTTTGAAATATAATAGGTTTCATAACTAAATAGTGATAAATAACACGCAAATATTTCATTTGTTTACAAGTATGAAATAACATGTACGTTAGGAAAAATATTTGAATTTATATTCCTCAAACACCGTACGCAGCGCCGCGCTGTCCATAGCAGCGTCGAATAGTGGAACTAAACTAATTTCTCCTCTTGGCACCAGAGGGGGTATAATGTTACCAATTAGAAAAAGTGGTAGAATCTGGTAGTATTTTTTATTCTATTGGAACAATTGAATATTTATGAAGAACTAATTATTAAAAAACATAATTTAATTAAAACACAAGATTAAATAAAGATATCAGCTGAAAAAATTACAAGTAATTTCCTAGGCTAAATAGGAAATATAAGTAGTCGATCGAGTGTTCATTATCAAGAGATTTCAAAATGCCTTCTGAAAGGGTATTATGTGGTGGTTGCAAAAATAAATGTGACAGTAAAGAATGTTTACAATGCTTCAAGTGTAAGATATGGTATGATCATTTATGCTGCAATATTTCTAAGAGACGAATAAATCAGATGAGCGCCGATAGTAGGGGTTCGTGGAAGTGTCCTGAATGCGTGAGTTGTATTCCTAAAATAGGAAATGCAAACACACCAGTTCGTTTGTCTCCACCTAATAGCCCTACTAAATCTTCAGCGCATCAGTCACATTTGACTAACATTTCCAGTGACTCACTTCGAAAATTAATTCGAGAAGAAATGGAGCATGTTGTATCGAGTACAATAAAAGAACAACTGCAGAAAATAAATGGATTGGTGACCGGCTTCCAGGAATCCCTATCTTTTTTTAACGAGAAATTTGAGGAAATGAAATCGTCGCTTGAGGAAAAAACAACTAGAATACAATATCTGGAACATGAGAATGCGGTCTTGCAGAGTTCTGTTAAAGATGTCACAGAAAGAATGAATAAAATGGAGCAGCATGCACGTTCCACTAATGTTGAACTTCAATGCGTCCCTGAGCATAGAACTGAGAATTTGCTTTCTACCGTAACTCATCTCGGAAGGGTAATAAATTGCAACGTCCAGGAAAACGACATTCAGCTCTGTACACGCATTGCAAAACTAGACAAGCAAGGTATTCGACCTAGATCTATACTAGTTAAATTTAATAGCCCTCGGCTGCGTGACGCATTTCTCGCTGCATCAATTATGTACAACAAGAACAACAAGAAAGACAAGTTGTGTACTAGTCATCTGGGCATAGCTACCGATAAACCAACACCAGTATATGTCGTCGAGCACCTATCACCTGTGAATAAAGCTATTCACGCAGCAGCACGTCTTCGCGCTAAGGAACTGGGATATAGATTTACATGGGTTCGTCATGGAAAAGTTTTCATGAAGAAGGATGAAACTTCGGAAACCATTCTTATAAACACTGTAGACAAACTAAAAGTTCTAACGTAGGTATTCTTAAAAAAAAAAAAAAAAAAAAAAACATTATGCAAGATTAATATTGTAAAAATTGTTTAAATTCAATTCGATCAAACGTTATTACCAGAACACTAGAGGTCTCAGAACTAATATTGTGGATGTGCGCAACAAAATTCTAGCTAGGGATTATGATGTCTATATCTTTACCGAAACCTGGTTTACGTGCGATGTTTTTGACTCGGAGTTGTTTGGTGACTGTTACATTGTTTACCGTCGTGATCGAGATACCTGTAGTAAAAGTTATCATAAAAAAAGAGGAGGGGGAGTCTTAATAGCTGTCTCAACTAGGTTCAATTCGTGCCGCAGACAGGGATGGGAGAGTAACTTCGAGGATTTATGGGTGACCATAGAACCACAAACAGGTAAGACTAAACATAATTGCCTTAAGCTGTGTGCCGTGTATTTACCTCCACCATTAAGAAGTGAAGTCCTTGAAGAATTTCTTGACCATTGCAGTGATGTTTTAAGTTCAAACATGGATAGTTCTGCAATAGTGGTAGGAGACTTCAACTTAAGCTCGATTGGCTGGTCAGTTGGCGGTGACCATGAGGCTTGCCAAATATTGTCCAGCACAAATTCCAGCCACACCAGGGACGTATTTGCTGACTTTGTTGCCTTTAATAATTTGAACCAATTTAATTGGATTAAAAATAAAAGTGATAAAGTACTCGACCTTATTCTCTCAGACATAGACCAAATTAAGGTAATACAATGTATTCACCCCGTCAGAAGCATAGATGAATATCATCCAGCAATTGAATTTGAGCCCGTGATATCTGTAAAATGCAAGACTAAGCACAAACCACTGCAGAAGTTAAACTTTTATAAAGCAAATTACAGGGATGTTACGGCGGCAATGAGTGGGATAAATTGGTCCGTGTTGTTAGATCGAAACAACGATGTCAATGCTATGGTAGACGACTTTTATTCCGCTGTACGCGATGTCATAAAAGTAAACGTCCCTCTTACTTCATTGAACTTAAATAAGTACCCATCTTGGTACTCCAAACAACTTAGACTTTTATTGAAACGTAAGTACATACTGCACAAAAAAGTTAAAAAATACAGCAATCCACTAGATGTTGTAGAATTCGGTTATTTAAGAAGGGAATGTAGTTTACAGATAAAACATTGCTATGCTAGATACATTTCAAACATAGAAAACTCAATAAAAAAAAACCCTAAGTCTTTCTGGACACATATAAAAAACCTACGTAGGTCTAGCTCTTCCTACCCTACTCGCATGACACTAAACAGCAAAGTAGCTGAAAGGTCCGAAGACATATCGGATTTGTTTGCTGAACAATTTGCCTCAGTTTTTGATCCAACTTGTCCTGACGCTGTGTCTTTATCTCCCAGTGTGGGGACACTGAAAATGTCTGAACTTGGTCCCATTTCAATATCTCAATCAGATGTGGAAAGAAATCTTACCAGGCTCGATTTATCTAAGGGAGCCGGACCTGATAATATACCCCCTATATTCTGGTCTCGCTGCGCTAAATCAATATCTGGACCCCTAACCGCGATTTATAATGTATCTCTCACCACGGGCACTTTTCCAACTGAATGGAAAAAAGCGAGGATCGTACCCATATTTAAAAAGGGTAAACGTGAGGACGTATCTAATTATCGACCTATTTCTATTCTTTCCACTCTCTCAAAGGTCTTTGAATCGCTACTGTATAACATATTTTTCCATCACGTCCAGAACTACTTATCTGCTAATCAACATGGCTTCGTTACAAAGAGATCCACTACTACGAACCTTGTGAGTTTTGTGTCTTATATATCAGCTGCCGTTGACGAGGGCTTACAAGTCGATGCTATATATACTGACTTTACACGTGCTTTTGACAAAGTCAGTCATAAGATACTGTTAGGTAAATTACACTCTTTTGGGATAACGCAGAATGCGCTAAGTTGGTGCGCGTCATATTTAGACTCAAGACCATCTTCAGTTGTCGTTGATGGAACGGAATCATCGGTGTTTATTGCGTCTTCGGGTGTACCACAGGGTTCTATTCTGGGCCCGTTTTTCTTTAATTTGTTTATAAATGATATATCAGATATAGCCGTTAACTCAAAACCTTTTCTTTTTGCCGACGATTTAAAGCTCTGTCGTATAATACGCAGTGTGTCTGACGTACAGGCACTCCAATCAGACATTGATAATTTGAGCATATGGTGCGAACAAAATAAAATGCACCTAAACTGTGAAAAATGCAATCACATCAAATTCACACGCAAGAAACATAAGTTCCCTTCTATTTACAAAATAAAAGACTGTAACCTCTCTGAATTGACAGTTGTTCGTGACCTTGGAGTCCACATAGACACTAATCTACGCTTCATAGAACATATGGATGAAACGCTTGCTACGGCTAATAGAACACTTGGATTCATATTGAGGAATTCCAAAGAGTTCAAAAACCCATCAACCACTATACTGCTATACAACAGTCTAGTCCGCAGCAAATTAGAGTACTGTAGTTCAGTATGGAATCCATCTTACCAGACACATATAGATAGACTTGAAGGAACACAAAGAAAACTACTACGTAATTTATCATACAGAACTGGAATATCACAGACTGTTAATTCATATAGCGATAGACTCCTTAAATTTAATTTAATCTCTCTTGAATCACGAAGAACTATTGCGGATTTGATGTTTCTGTATAAATTATTTAATTACGTTATCGAGTGTCCGGAGTTGTTATCCAAGTTTAACATTAATGTTCCCTCAAGACCACCGCGTAATCAGCGTAACCTATTTGTGGCTCCCAGCCATCGCACTAACCTGGGTAAGCACGCTCCAGTTGCTAGACTTGTTTCGACATATAACCGTATATCGGGTACCTCGGCAGATATAGACATCTTTGCCAACGGTTTTGAAAAGTTTAAAAAGTTGATATGTGCACATTTGCAGATTGGTTCGGAGAGCAGCGTTTAGTTCCTACTACTATTGTTATAGTTAGTAGTTATTGTTTGGTACTTAAAAGTAACCTTTCATTAATGTAATTACCTATTTTAAATTGGTTCTTATTTATTTGTTAACCCCATTGTATATGTTTTGAATGTTGTGTTATCTTTGTTTTTGATTTGTAGACTTAGTTTTAAGGTTTTTATTTTATTTTATTTTAATTATTTCTGTATACACACTACCAATACTTTTAATACTTAATAATTTATGTAATTTAATTATAGCAACATTTTAAAATGATGATGTGCTCATGATGTGTTCTCCTATAATTGAAGGAGCACATTACTATATTTTTAATCTCATAGAATATTGCATGTACAGTGTTTCCTTTGTTGGAGTTCCTAAGTTTAAATAAATAAATAAATAAATAAAAATACCTACGAGGTGACAAAATGTAAAAAACCATACGAAGACCCTAAAATTAACAGACCAACATACCCTCGTTTCAATTTCAATAATAAACCACCTAGCTTAGAAGAAATAACACACCAAATCAAAAAGAAATCAAACAAGTCAGCCCCGGGCCCTGATGGCATACCTTACATTATATATAAAAAGTGCCCATCAGTACATAAACATCTTCTAAGCATATACAGTAAGATCTGGTCAAGTAAGGAAATGCCAGCAGCCTTCGGAAAAGTTCTAATTTTGTTCTCATTCCAAAGAAAGATGAAGTAACCAGTCCAAAAGACACTAGACCGATAGCACTTACCAACACAATTTACAAAATATTCTTTTCCATTTTACAGATAAAAATGACAGAATACATGTTAACCAACAACTATTTCAGACCAAGCCACCAGAAGGGATTTATTCCCGGAATATCTGGATGTCTGGAACATAATTCTTTATTAGCAGAAAGTCTTAAGGATGCTAGAGCAAATGAAAGTCAAATAACAGTTTGTTGGATAGTTTTAGAAAACGCATTCGGCTCAGTACAGCACGAGCTTATGTTATTTGCACTGCAATGGTATAACTTTCCGCCAGTAGTTTCTGAAATAATATCTAAGTACTATAGCAAACATAAATTTGTAATTGCAACAAAGGACGGACATACAAAACCCCTTAACTACAACGTGAGCCTATTCCAGGGTAGCTGCTTATCTCCTATAGTATTTAACACAGTAATCAATATTCTAATAGATAGCATAACAATAGATGAAAAAAGGTGGGGATATCGGTTAAAGTCTAATGGTAAGTATACAGAATCCATTCTAGCATTCGCTGACGACCTAGCGATACTTACTCGAAATCCAAAGCAGTGCCAAGAACTACTGCGAAAGGTTGATGAATTCTGTGAGTGGACTGATGGAATGAGAGTGAAACCTAGCAAATGTTATTGTCTGTGTTTAGGTAGGCGGGATACGAGATATACTTCATATGACCCCGGTCTCACTATAGGCGGAGAAAACGTTTCAATAATATCAGAAACAGTGCCTTTTAAATTTCTTGGTAGAAAGATAAACGATAAAGGTCGCTCTCCAGTACTAGACGATGTCGTCAATAGTTTCATAAACCACATTGAAAAGGTAGACCAACAACCGATAAATTACGTAAAAAAAGTCTGAATATACGACAACTATTTAACATCACGTCTCAACTGGCCTTTCCTCGTGTATGACTTAAACCAGAACCTCTTGAAAAAACTGGATGCCAAAGTGACGAAAACATTAAAATCGTGGCTTGGGTTAGCTCAATCTGCTGACTCTTCCGCTCTGTATCGAGACACAAATAACTTTGGGATGAAACTAAAAAAACCATCGGAACTCTATAAACATCTTAGAGTCACTAAAATGCAAGTCTTATCAACATCTAAAGACAAAATTGTAAAATCCATCCCAACTGATAAAAATTCATCTGCGCTCGAGTCACGGTTACAATTTCACAAAAAGTTCATGATAGGCGCGCAAACTAATAGAGCAGGTTTTGGAAACACGGAAAGACAATCAGACAAAGAAATTACAAAATCTTTCATAAACCAAGATGAGAATGACAGCTATAGAGTGCACGCAATGAACCTAGAAATGCAAAATGAATGGGTTACTCTAGGTGATTACTGTATACCTTTAGCCTTGAAGTGGCGCACTTTGCTTTACGAATGGTCCCCATCATTACTTAAATTCTACCTCAACGCCTTCCAATTGACACTCCCCGATCAAAGCAATCTTGTAAGATGGGGAAAAGCCACGGACAAAAAATGCACGGAATGTGGCAAAGAAATTGGTACGGCAAGACACTTATTGGTAGGCTGCAAAGTGCTTTTGGATAGGGGTCATTACTCGCAACGTCACGACAGAGTACTAGGGATTATACGCGAGGCAGTGAGTCTATCGATTGCTAGAGCTAAAACAGGACTGACTACAAATGAACGACAAAACATCCAATTCGTTAAGGAAGGCACCACTAAAAAGACCACCTTTAAGCTTTTTTCAGTGCTGAGCACGGCAAGCGATTGGACACTACTGGTTGACACGTATGAAACACACTATAAAATCCCGGAGAATATCTGTGTGTCGCCGTTAAGACCAGACATATTTCTCTACTCACATTTGAATAAGCGTGTAGTACTTATTGAGCTCACGGTACCGTGGGAAACTAACACCCCGAAAGACCACGCAATTAAGACAAACAAATACTTTGACTTGACAAATGAGATAACCAGAAATGGCTACAAGGTTACTCTATATGCCGTGGAAATGGTGCGAGGGGAACTCCAGCTAAATCCCATTACAACTTATTAAAAGAACTAGGACTGCCGAGAACTTCAGTAAGCTCTCTACTATCACGAATGTCCAAAACGGCATTGTTAGGTTCATACCAAATTTGGATAGGTAGAGGACGGAACATGGCAGACAGTGAAGGTGACCGTTAACGCGTTGTAAGGGGGCCTCCTTAAACCTACATCTGGGTCGTAAGTCCCAGACGCTGTTACGCCAGTGTTCCGTCCTCTATCACGCGATGGACCCGGCACCCGCACGGAGAATCCATGGAATGCTAAGATTAGGTCTTATATACTTATATATACCAGCTTATCCATTTTTTTAAAGAAAATTCGTACCGTATCCTGTTCATAGCAATTATGCTAATAAATAAGGACTACGCCACTGAAGTCAACATTATGTAATTATTAGTGAAAGCACACAAAAAAATGTATGTCATTTACTTTGATTTTTATAATCCTGCCTTCATTTTTCTGTTAACCCCTTAAAGATTCAAATTTCGGTTATCAACAAAGTATTTTTACAAATTATTATAAGAAACCACTAAACATCAAATAAGACGTAAGTCTAAGTTCAAATCACTAACATAAATCTCTCTTACGAGAGATTAATTACAGAAATCAACGGGACCGTTTATAAGCATTTGTAGAAACATTTTCAAGCCTAATTCAGTTACAATTTGAGTTACATCATATTTGGATAATTGCTAGATTATACAAATGAAACATGTTACATTTGCCTAATGTAATTTAGGTTTTGCGTTTATATTTAGATTATAATTACACAGATTTATATTGTTTTTTTCTAATTAATAAACTGATTACTAAACCAGAGGTATTTGGAGTCTGCTAAAAATAAGTAATTGTAAAATTTTAACTAGCCAACAATTTTAGGCAAAACTTGTAGAAATGTTTTAAGGTTTTTTAATTTTTATAATTACTGTTGTAACTTATTTATATCCCACTGCAAAAACAGTTCACCACTATTCCACCATTTACCACAAAGACATCATAGTACCTTATACTATAGTAGGATAGATAGTAATATAGTACCTTATATTATGTAAAGTTACCCTTCATTACTAAAAATAACAACTTAGTTGCTCTTACGATACACTGGGGATCAAAATGATAACACCATGTATTCTAGTATTATGATTTAAAAATCCGTCACCATACTAATAGATAACATTATTAACCAATAACAATTAAAACTTAATGCTTCCCTAAGTGAAAACAACCTTATTATCTCAAAAACCTAAGCACCTTTCAAATCTAAAAGCTTTGCTTACAATCTTAATGGATGCCATTATATAGAAAAAACGATGAAAAAAATGAGTTCCAAACATGAAACGCCTATTTAATACAAGTACAAAATATTTCCTTAACAACTCGTTGTTCGATCATCAGCATAAGTTTTTATCGAAACTCCTTATGTTTATGTTTCACCCTTTATGTATCAGATCATTATTAACACATTGATAATAATATTATAAAGAGTTAATGTTTGTGTGTTTGTGAGTTTCTGACGTTGTAGGGGGTAATCTCTGGATCTAATAAACCGATTTTAAAAATGCCTTCTGTGTTAAAAGGTCCATTTATCGAGGAGTGTCAAGCTATAAAGTATCACGGTATCACTAGTGGGAGTGGAGCAGTAATTAAATATGTTTGAAAGAGGCACGCGTTTTTATCACCGACCAACGAATTGGGCACGGGTCAGGTAGTTGATAATATTCGCCGTAGAGTTAACGTGGCCTACAAACATCACGCTTACCAGAAAAAAGTAGTACAATCTGTTATTGAAAAACTAAGTACAAAACCAGGGTATTTATATGTATTTATACTAGCGGCCCGTCCGGGCTTCACACGGGCATATTTAGAATTGTTAATTAAAGTAAGGATCGCAAATTTTTTAAGTGAAATGTAGCCTATGTCACTCAGGAAAAATGTAGTTTTCCATCAGTAAAAGAATGATTCAAATCAGTTCAGCCGTTTAGGATAAATAACCTAGACACTGACTGCAGTGGCATCTGCCGGGCTGATTTGTTAATCTATACCATCCAGGGCGCCACTCAAACGCATACAGAAAAAAACATTTAATTTGGTCAAGCCGTTTAGGAGGAGTTCAATGACATACACAAGTACAAAATATTTTGAGTCTTAAACATTTCACTCTTTATTCACCGCTTTAGTATAAAATATAATGATCATTTTATTTCGTTGCCCTAGTCAGCCATTTGCTCACACAGGCAATAAAATAAAACAGCTAAAAAATTTGCTAGGTATAAATCTAGATCCAGGGACTTCTGACGTGGCTTAAGTGGACATTACGAAGGCCAATTACCTCACGTACAGCAATTAAATGAGAGAGGCCTTTACGGCACGTTAGTTGGACAGTCCTCAAGTATTATTAAAGTTTTTGGACTAAAAAAGAATTACTTCGCTCGAATTTTGTCAAACGATTCAAGTGGATCGCAAGGTTTTTAAAATTTTACTCTTTAGTAGTTATGGACGTGGAAGAAAAGGTTATGTACCTTTCTTCTTCCAAGTAAGTGAATAATAAATCTTGTACCTACTTTTTCTTTTCTTTAATATTATAAAGAGGTAAAGTTTGTATGTGTGTTTGTGTCGTTGTAGGGGGTAATCTCTGGATCTAATGAACCGATTTAAAAAAATCTTTTTGTGTTGAATAGTTCATTTATCCGGGAGTGTTATAGGCTATACAGTATCATGCTATGACTAATAGGAGTGGAGCAGTAATAAAATTAGTTTAAAAAAGAGACGCGTTTTTTTCGCTGCTCAACAAAGTGGGCATGGGTCAGCTAGTACTAGATAAGTGGGTACTTCAATCTCCCTTCAAGAGAATCGTGATTCGTCTGATATGGTCTATAAGCCATATATCCATTGGTTGCGCTTTTTCACTTGACATGATACAGTGCTGATCAGAATAATCAGACGCTCGGATATTTCGCTTAACCATCATTTTGTCGCTTAACTTAATACATATTTACAGACAGCTTTTTAATTATGGTGTTATCTTATGTTATCACATAGCAAATCCTTCTTATTTGAATGTAAAAGTGAACTCAAGGAAGTGTAACCGACACCGTGAACAAAAGGTCAACAACCCATCCCGATCCATGGCTAGAAAATATAAAAAAAATATTAAGAAAAGTAAATAATATTAAACCAATACTTATTTCACTTCTTACATTGGAATAAAATTAAAGAATAAGATTTATACAGCTTCATCTGAGATCGGCGTATTTTCACAAGTTTAGATAAAGAAAACCGTATAAGAGATATATCTAGACGGACTAAAAACTGCAGTCTTAGTATTACAGAAACTCGATACTCCGAGGCGAGAATAAAAATGAAAAATTAAGTTGAATCTTTGCAGTGAAGTTTATACTTTAAGAATGTTATATAATATATTAACTTACACATTCTTTACTTTTAGACTATGAGTAACTTGCTTATAAATCTATACTTAATATCTGTCTATTATGTCCACTACACTAGATAGTATTGTGTGAATGTCTGACAACACTAATTGTGGGCATACACGATCCTTACTATCGTCCAATTGGCATGACACTGCAGGTTTGATCCAATCTGCAGTTCGTCCACATTAGGCATACACGATCCTTCCTATCGTCCAATCGGCATGATACTGTAGGCTTGATCCAAACTGCTAGCTATAGACATCTATTATAACAAAAAAAATCACCTTTAACTTCACAGCCATTAGTCGACAAAAAGAAAACCTTGTCCCAAGATACCTATTCGAAAAAATAATTCTAAAACACTCGAAACTCTTGTTTAAAATTCATACACTGGAAAAGACATACCAACGATTAACATAAAAACTACTACATATTCTAGATACTAAAACTAATTAGTGTAAAATGGTCTAAGTTTTTAAGTTCTTATACCGCACACTTAGTTGAGCACTCGTTAAGAAACTTACTTTTTCTTAGCTATGTATTACTTTTCATGAACATGTTGTCTAAGAAAATATTTTACTTGGTACAACTAAAGTTATGAACATGGTTGTAAACATGGCATGTATAAATAAATAAATATTCCTCACACATTCACACAACGCTACCTAGTCCCAAACTAAACTGAGCTTGTACTATAGGTACTAGACAACGGATAAACATCATCATAACAGCCCATTAATGTCCCACTGCAAGGACGGGCCTCCTCCCATATCGGAGGGATACTTGGCCTACTAATACCACGCTGGCCAGACGGATTGGTATAGGGTTTAATTTCAAGTTTTTCTTCTTTTTATTTCGTAAAGATAATATTCACGGATAGTCCCTTAGTCGGTTTTTACGACACCCATGGGATGAGATGGGGTGGTGACATTGTATTATTACTCCATCACCTCACGGAAAAACGGATAAATATAATCTATACTATAATAAAACTGTAGAGGTCGAAATGTCTGTTCTTTTCGAGAATTCAGATAAAAATTATCTACAAAATCTAGAAAAAAGTCAAAAAGCACGAAACCACAATTTTTAGAATTAATGTCTGTCTGTCTGTCTGTTTGTTACCGCACATCTTTGAAACGAATTAATATAATCTTAAGACCAATACATTGTATTGTAGCCTTTTTTATTGGGCTTAAACTGAGGTATGTTTCATCAAAATCGGATAAGTATTATTTGAGATAATGCTTGATCTCTTTATTAGAACAGTCCAATACAAATTAGGGGTCAAGAAAAATGGTCAATGTTGAAATGAATCTAAATTTCGTTTCTTTTGTTCACGAGATGGCGGTACCAGTAGTAATCTATCTATATCTATACTATAATAAAACAGTAGAGGTCGAAAGGTCTGTTATTTTCGAAAATTTAGATAAAAATTATCTATAAAATCTAGAAAAAAGTCAAAAAGCACGAAACCACACATTTTAGAATTAATATTTGGCTGTCTATTTGTTACCGCACATCTTTAAAACGAATTAATATAATCTTAAGACCAATACATTGTATTGTATTATAAAATAAACATAATGTTGTATGAATTTACATTTCGTAGATTATTTTTATACACAACGATTAAGCGTAACTTGAAGTTACATTTAGTTTTTGTTTCATTGCAATCGGTTTCTTCTATTAAAAGATATTTGAATTTAATTAATTAATATTAAACAGCGCCATCTTTCGAACTTAGACTGTAGTACATCAAGAGTTAAACTGCGTGCTGTATTTTTAAATGTAAATAAATACAAATAACCTTTATTTGTTAATCACAGGTACAAAACATGTTACAAAAATAAATAGTCTTTCCCTGTTTTGCCAATACTGGCGTACAAACATCAATTTTTAAAGTTAAACTATTTAATTAATCACAAAAATAAATTTAATTTCAATAACATTCCTTTTCTCACAATCCTATTATAACTGCAATTATAACACACTTATATAATTATTTAATAAATAATATATGGGTATAATATAACAGACAACATAATAAGTAACACGCTTTTTCTTTAAAAAATCATTTTACACATTATTGCTATTTGTCAACATTGAAGAAAAAATTGAAAATTGACATTATAATATAGAAATACAATCACAAAACATTAAATTATTGTTCAATGTGTTTGTGTTTATTTATTACTTAATAGTACCTAATTCAAAAATACTGCACGCAGTTTATCTATAGATAATAATTATAGTCCAGTCTAAATTTAATCAAATATTTATTGCTTGAATAATATGGTAAAAAGGTGTTAGGTACAATAAATTTAGACAAATCAAAAGAACATCCAGACTTAGGAGAATAGTTTGTGGATCACAATGTCCTCCATGGGAATCGAACCCGCGACCTTATGCACGCCAGCCAGGTAATGCGACCGCCGCGCCCCATGCGCCACCGAGGCAAGTAATTCTGCCGCACCATAACGTGGCGTGCAAATTCATTCACAATAAATTAGCGATTATCCGTGTGGTGACGGAGTAAGAATACAATATGTCACCTGCCCATCTCATCCCATGGGTGGCGTAAAACCGACTAAGGGACTATCGTGAATATATTATCTTTACGAGATAAAAATGAAGGAAAACTTGAAATCAAACCCTAGCCAGTCGGATTGGTATAGACCAATCCGACTGGCCAGCGTAGTATTAGTAGGCCAAGTATCCCTTCCGTCACGAGAGGAGGCCCGTCCTTGCAGTGATGCAGCATTAATGGGCTGTTATGATGAAGTTTTAAAAAACGATATTTCAATATAAAATAGAATTGCGAAGTAAGTATCATCCACCACGCGAACGAAGTCGCGGGCACAGCTAGTAATATATAAAACTTTTTTTTGTAAATAAATACCTACTTATACATAGAAAATACCCAGACCAATGCAAACAATCATGTTTTACACAAAGATTTTTTGCATTACCGCTCAATGCATAAAATCTTCGATCGAACCCGAGACCTCTGCGTAGCAGTCATGTTATAAAACCACTACTGCACAAAAGTTGTCATGAACATGTCTTAGAAATTATTGTACTTGGTACAACAACTAAAGTTATGAAAATATGGTCGTAAACATGGCATGTATGTGGGACCACCATAAGCAAACATGAGGCAAGAGTCTCGCGTTGTTTGTTTCTGTATTAAACAATATGAATAAATAAATTCATATTCTTTATGTTCATTTGTGTTATGAGTTCGAGTGCTTTTGTGTAGGAACTTTACTATAGTAAATAAAGTTCTTAATATTACTTAATTATCTTATTCATTATCACAGTCATTCTACGGAAAAGCTTGCAGATGGTAATATGTATACCTAAGTATACTTTGTGTATAATGTAGCGTATGTTAGCGTGTGTATAAATAATATTAGCCCTGGGGATTAGTACAAGATTTGTATTGGCTTTTGCGTGTTTTACTAAAACATATAAACTCAAAAAATAAAATACAATACATACTTAGACCTCTAAAATACCCAAAGGACGATAATACAATAATAGTTAAGAACTTACTAGGTTTCAATCACAAGTTCTTGTATTTTTTAATTGTTAAAGAATTGAAATTGAATTGTGTTAGTCCCTAGTTGGAAAAGTGCTGATTTTGTTTTTAGGGTTCAGTATTTTCCGAAACTTAGCTTTATAAATTATTTAAGATTGTTTTATTTTGGAGAATAATCTATAGTGAAACAAAATAAAAACTTTAATCCAAACCTTGGATTTTATTAGTAGCAGTTATTGTTGATATTACTCTTAAATAGTTTTTTTGCTTTAACGTTCAGCAAAATACAAAATGATTAATCTTGTACTAAAATAATATGTTATAAGAAATTTACGCCCACACATCTTACGAATAAGAAAAAAAAAATCTTCACAAACCACAAAAAAACGATATTATTATAGTTTCTTAATAAACATATTTATATAAACGATTCCTCTTAAACTTCAGCGGCATTTTCAAGCGCAAAACGACATGTAAAATTTTTATGTATGTATTGTAACACACCGCACCGTCCATATTTCAGGGGGGGGGTGCCTTCAAAATGGAGGTTGCGCATGGTTTTGAATATAGCAGCCGAAGCTTCTAATGCACTAACGACATTCGTTTGTTCGAATTTCGAAACAGCTTTCAGAAACTGTATTTGAACGTGCGATCCATTTTATCCTGGTTGATCTTCGTATAAAGCAACGATAGTGTATTGGGCTTTTGTATAAACGGTTGAGAGATTTATTGAGCGACTCTTTTTAAAATATTGACAGTATTCTTTGGGATATAGCGTTGTTTTTTGTGTGACGTGACAGTAATGTATTAATATAGGTATCTGTGTTATCTTATTTATTATAGCTTAGCGTTATTGTTGTCAGAGCTCTGAATTATTTGATTGGAAGCAATTCAACTCATATATACCTAGTGCTGAATCGATTTAAACCTTGTTTAATTTAAGATGGTCCATCTAATTAGGTCATAAAGAGTTCTGATTAATTCGAAAACTATTATAAGTTTATTCGAAATAAATCGAACCAGTAGAGTTAATAATAATCAAAATATTCACATGTCCTTACTCGTGTACAATTTTATTTATTTATAATGCGCTTATCGAATTCAAAGCCCATTTTTAGAAAAACTATTTTAGTATATACTTAATTAGATATTTTTCTAACCAGCCTTTATTATTTTTTTCAGGCAAATGCTTCCTGTGATTTACGAAAACTTAATCTGCTATTACCACACAATCTAAGCAGATTGAAACTAGGTACGTTGAAAAACTGTTTAAAGATATTAAAATAATACCAAAAACATTTATTTTTTTCATTAATTATTAATATTTTGTGAATAATGAACTGAATTTTAATATCTCTATAAGCTTTCCTAGCGCTAACAGCATCTGAAGTCATATTTCTGTGATCTGAACCAAAATTAAATGTAGTCTCCGTGTGGTGACGGAGTAAGAATACAGTATGTCACCACCCCATCTCATTCCATGGGTGTTGTAAAACCCGACTAAGGGATTATTAAAATTAATTAAATTAATGTTATTATCTTTACGAAATAAAAAGAAGGAATACTTGAAATTAAACCATAGGGTTTAATTGGTATAGATTGGTATATAGACCAATCCGTCTGGCCAGCTTGGTATTAGTAGGCCGAGTATCTCTCCGTCACATTAATGAGCTGTTATGATGAACCAAATGAATAAAAGACGCAGTTTCAAATAATTTCTATTGTTTTTAATGTATTTCTGTAAATCATAGCAAAGCCAAGCTTTATACGTAATTTTATACAAAAAACCTTTTTTTATAATGTTAATTGACGACCTCGGTGGCGCGACGGTAGCGCAAGCGGCTGTGCACTAGGTTGTGGGCTCGATCCCCACGCAGGACAATAATTTGTGAGATCCACAAATTATTGTTCTGAGCCTGGGTGTTCTTTGTGTCCGTTATTAGATCTATTCAGCAAGATGTCTTTAACTGAAAGAATTTGTGTGAAAATGTTACTGTACTTAAGTGGAAGGGTAATTTAATTTCCTATTCAAAGAAAACTTCACTATTATTTGAACTATTTAGTTTTCCTTGCGCGTTGTCATTAAGGTACACAATTGCAAAACACGTATTACCAAACCAGTACAACGAAGCTCTGAATAAAACTGGCAATGAGCCGCATTAGATAAGAGGCCGCAGAGACGACGCCAAGCCGTATAGATTGCCTCTTGGACACGGTCCTAACAAGTGATACTTCCTAACTACTTGTGAAGCTAAGTTGATGCTTCAAGTTCAAGTGGAGTTCAACAACTATGTAGAAAAAGCTTTAATGAAAAGTTTTTTTATTGTTTAGTTATATACTATATCATATCATCAAATCATAACAGCCCATTAATGTCCCACTGCAGGGACGAGCCTCCTCCTGTGGCGGAGGGATACTTGGCCTACTAATACCACGCTGGCCAAACGGATTGGTATAGGGTTTAATTTCAAGTTTTCCTTCTTTATATATCGTTAAGATAATATTCACGGATAGTCCCTTAGTCGGTTTTTACGACACCCATGGGATGAGATGGGGTGGTGACATATTGTATTCTTACTCCGTCACCACACGGAAATATACTATAACAAACAGTTATATACTAAAGTCCAACAAATCTAATAGGTACGGTATGACAGTTCTGACAAATTGAATAATAAGGTTGGGATAAAAAAATCGATTACTATAATATCCGAAATTTAAGAAATCGATTACGATAATATCCGATTTTTAAGACACTTTAATAATTAATCTCATTATTAGTAAAAGGTAGAACCTTTTGTAAAAAAAACACCACATATTGCAAATTCTCTAGTTTTTACATCAATCGCACACTTTGATATGGATGAAAATTTCTGGAAAATAGCATTAAACGTTTATGCAATAGAAAACACGTAAATTAGTTTGATTTAACCACTATCTTTCTTATATTTTAAATATATGTAATTTTTCCAACGTCAAATTTCACCATTTGACATAATTTGTAGATTCTAGAATTTTGTCTTTGATTCCATTTCTCAAAGGTCAAATACTAAAGTCTATAGTCTGTGGTTGACACGACCCCATAGTTGTTTACCTTTATATTCAAGACGTAATAAATAAACAGTAGTATTAGATCTAGTACATTTAGAGAATAAAAAAAAATTCCAAACATTACTTTTATTTAAATTATAATTAATTAAATAAAAGTAATGTTTAGGATTTTTTTTATTCACTACTAAGACCTTAATAAGTTCGACCCGTCACCTTCGACCACGTCGAGTACTAGTTATAAGTAATAGTTAGTTACGTGTCTAACGATAATAACGATTTTTCGTATATGTAAACGATTTTTTTGCATACAAGTGTATCCGAAGAGTCGCAACACTACGAGCAGTAACCTAACTACGTGACTTTGCAATGAGGTCAAGAATAGAACTATAAGATATTATTTACTATGTAAATATGTGTTATTTTGCTTTATTTGAAAGTTTTCAATTAAATTTATATATTAAGAATTGTATATTTTTAGATACAATAATAAAATCTTTCTAAATTCATGGTTTTACGAAAAAGGTTTTCGAAACTGAATAATGTACGCATGAACAAAGTTGTTTCAGTTTGAAAATAAAAATAGGTAAAAAACTTTTTAAGTTAAACGGTTTTATGTTAAACATACATTGCAATGTTTAAGATAAATGTACTAAAAACCAAAAAATAATAAAAGAGATACAGTCGTGGGATTTATAAACATATGCATAGACTAGACTAACATAAAACCGTGGGGCACGTCAATAATTGTCTACAATCATTGATTAAAATGTTTCTAATCTAATCCATTTCTAATCTAAATCCAAGATTAGTATTTCAATAAATAACTATTGAAATTTCTATGAGCAAGAAAATAGTAAGTAGTTTCCTCACCATCTGCGGGCAACTGCCTAAAGACGAATTAAACGATTCTTCTATCGCACATTAAGTCGATAATTTGTAATTAATTAATAATTTGGCAATTGACGTGCCCCACGGTTTTATGTTAGTCTAGTCTATGCATATGTTTATAAATCCCACGACTGTATCTCTTTTATTATTTTTTGGTTTTTAGTACATTTATCTTAAACATTGCAATGTATGTTTAACATAAAACCGTTTAACTTAAAAAGTTTTTTACCTATTTTTATTTTCTAGTTTTTAGTTTTTATTTCGCATTCTGTTTAATTCATTTAGTGCTTAATTATTGCAAGGTTTCCTGCCCGTTAATTTATTGCAGTCCAACTCCTCTATACGTAGTCCCTGCAAAGATCTTACTATACTAAGAGCCCCGTAGGCTTGACCTTCTTCAAACAGTTTCGCACCTAAGTATTGTTATTACTTCGGTTTGCTTCGATGTAAAACGGCGGAACCCACGATTACGTAGGCCCGAAAACTACAACAACGACTGGCGGCGCGAAGTCAAGTATCTTGGAGTCACACTGGACGAAAACCTCTCGTTCAGGCCGCACATACGGCGAGTGACCAGGAACGCACGCTTCTATCTCGGCCGGCTACACCACATGGTTGGCAGGCACAGTAGAATGTCACTACGAAACAAGCGAACTATCTTCAAGGTTTGCACACGCCCAGTACTCACATACGCATCACCAGTATTCGCACACGCGAGCCCAACCCTTATGAAGAAGCTCCAGACAGTACAAAACATATTCATACGCCGGGCGGCCGATGCACCGTGGTATGTTTGCAACGCGGACCTGCACCGGGACATCGGAATACCCACTATACAGACATTCGTAAAACAGGCCTGTGATAGCTTCTTCAAATCTGCAGAGGAACACACAAATCACATCATAAGGGAGGCGGTGGCCTACACCCCCGTTTTCCCTAACCCCACTACTCCACATGTCATACGAAGGCTTCGTAAAGTCCTACTGGACTCACCGGACACCCTGTCCTCCGATCTGGAAAGGCTTGTCAAAGCTCAGATCCCTTAGGTCCCCCTAAGCTCTCTGTTAGTTTATAACATGACCTGAACGCAGTGCGCGCTCTAATCATGATCCTCTAAGTAGGGTTCTCTTAGGGAAAATCAAGTGGGTGTTCCTTCAATGGGGCGACGCTTATGTAAGAAACGCTTCCCCGGACCCCAGTCTGGGGAGGGCGTTCCGATTCGCTTAGTAGCCCTTATGGCAACCGAGTAGTAGGTCTGGTGGTTTTTAGCCGGTAAAAGTCCTGGCATAACCCGCTAGGGACATAGGGCCTCCATCGGGTACTAAAAAAAAAAATTCAGCCGTCCCCTATTAAATTCTTCCTAAAATATTCACATATCATTTTTATCCACCCTAATGCCATACAGTTCTCGGCGCGTTTTAACTTTTTACCTAACTTTAACTTGGGTGGTGTATCGCTAACGACGTATCATTTTTAGCCACCTTAACGCCACACAGTCCTCAACACTATACAAAATCTTGACTTGGGTGGTGGATTCAGGTTGTATTATTCAGATACCTAAATTACAGATTCACTTCTAAATTTAAATCTTATTATTTTACACCATTTAGTGGCTGCGCCCATCTTAAATATTTAGGCTGTATAGTGCACTGTATTCTTCTTGTCAAGCCCTTTTATTTGATACCCATATTGGTGGGATTGATAAAAAATTGTTATCAGCCATTTGGTAGCGGCGGCCACCTTAAATTTCAATTTTGCATAGTAAATTGTATTCTACTAGTTGAGACCTTTCATTAGATACCCATTTTGATGGGATTGATAAAACCTAAGTTATCCGCCATTTTGTAGAGGCCGCCATCTTGGTTTTAAATTTTATAATACATTGTATTTTACTGGTTGAGCACTTTCATTTGATACCCATATTGGTGGGATTGATAAAACCTACGTTATCAACTATTTGGTAGCGGCGGCCATCTTAGATTTCAATTTTGCATAGTATATTGTATTCTACTTGTTGAGACCTTTCATTTGATACCCATGTTGATGGGATTGATAAAACCTAAGTTATCCGCCATTTTGTAGATGCCGCCATCTTGGATTTTAATTTTATATAGTACATTGTATTTTACTGGTTAAGCACTTTCATTTGATACCCTAATTGATGGGATGGGATTAATAAAACCTACGTTATCCCCCTGTTTGTAGCGGCCGCCATCTTGGATTTTACTTTTGTATAGTACATTGTATTCTGCTGGTTGAGCCCTTTCATTTGATACCCATATTGATGTGATGGGATTGATAAAACCTACGTTATCCCCCTGTTTGTAGCGGCCGCCATCTTGGACGTCAATTTTTTATAATATATTGTATTTTTCTTGTTGAGCCCTTTCATTTGATACCCATATTGATGGGATTGATAAAACCTACGTTATCCGCTATTTTGTAGCGGCCGCCATCTTAGATTTAAAATGATAATGAATAAACATAATTGTATTGTCACCAAAACCCAAAGTGTATACAAAATTTCAGATTAATCGGTTGACAGGAAGAGGGTGAAATTTGAATTACTAAATTTGACCCAAGAAAACAAACGGGTTGAGCTAAATAAAACCGTTTAAATATGAAACGTCATACTGTATCTTTTAGATTTGTTGAACTGTAAGGGTAAGGCTTTTTTGAACCAAGAAAAGTTTTTGTTAATATTAACCCTTTCCGCGCCATAATCAGACACAATAGTAAAACAAAGCACGTGTACCATATATGGTACACTACACTGGGAACGTGTTAATGAATTAATGTGAATTGATTATCTGATAGTATTGCTAAGAATAGGTGATGGCAGCCAGTTGTAAATATTCCTTACACATTCACATAACGCCATCTAGTCCCAAACTAAGCAGAGCTTGTACCATAAGTACTAGACAACGGATAAACATACTTGAATACTTATTTTTGTAAATACATTCTTAATATACCTACATAGAAAACACCCAGACCAATGCAAACAATCATGTCCATACACACAAAGATTTGCATTGAGCGGGAATCGAAACTGAGACCTTTGCGTAGCAGCCATGTAATATACTGACTTCGCCACAGGGGTCGTCGAATACCAATTCATGTGGCCAGCGTCGTAAAACCATGATTATATTTTTACCTCTACACTGAAAAGGTTTTATTTAATAAGTAGGTATATCAAAAATAAAATATGTCACCACCCCATCTCATCCCATGGGTGTCGTAAAAACCGACAAAGGGTCTATCCGTGAATATTATCTTTACGAATTAAAAAGAAGGAAAACTTGAAATTAAACCCCATACCAATCCCTCTGGCCAGGATGGTATTAGTACGCGAAGTGTCCCTTTGTCCCAGGAGGAGGCCCGTCCCTTCAGTGGGACATTAATGGACTGTTATGATGATATCAAAATAATATAAACTAGATTAAAATAAACCTTTACAATTAATAAGCGGAGAGTGTATTCATTAACTGGGATAACTGTAGGGTTTTCATCATTATAATGATGTTAACGCTGTAACACAGCGGTTATGCCCCAAAATTATATTATACAAGTAAACTTTGATGGATTGCATGTATCGATACAATTATCTACCTTGTAAGTATATAAATTACATTATAGTATCTGTTTGTAACTTGATGTTTTATGCAAAATTGTAAAAATATGACTCGCTTGTGGTCGTCCATTAATGTGGATGAGGCCGAATCTGTTTGCCAGGATCGTGACAAGTGGCGTTCTGTCGTCTCTGCCTACCCCGGCCGGGATAAGGCGTGAGTTTATGTATGTATGTCTGGCTGTTTTTTCTAAGTAATTTGCAAAACAACTACCTACTAAGAACACCTATTGTGATGGTTTTTTAGCTGTAGAAACCGACAAATGGAACTAGATTTCCAATTCATTTCTCGACTTTCTTTTTTTTTTGAATACATAAGCGTACAAATAGACATCAGGTCTTCATGCAAAAAAAAAGGTATCAAGTTACTCTGGAGGAGGTTCATGCCTGAAGTGGGTTATTAATGTTAGCTGTTAAAAAATCTAATCATCAAAATCAATCTTATCCCGGAGCAGTACTAACAGGGTTAGGGTATGTTATTATATTTGTATCAACCCCCGACCATAATAGCGAAAAGATGGCTGATACATTGAGAGAATCAATGTTTCTTGGAAGACTCTAATAATATAATCTATCTAAAAACTAACCTAGAATCCCCGGCAATTGATAGCTTTCTAGAGAAGCAAAAGGGTTTGGTCAGTTCTTGTCCAACAAGACACTTAACAACCCATAGCAATGTGTTAGTTTTTTAATTCCACACGTTAGAAGAAAAAACAAAAACGCATCCCTAAGAGAATAAACGTGAAAAGATTAAGCTCCAATGATACAGGCAAAAGAACAGTAATTACATTCTGTACAAAATGGAACGTAAGACGCAACCAGAATGTATTCAACGCTAAACGATTTTGAAAAAAACGGAACTTATAAAGGATCACTTTGTTGTTCGTTTGTCTGTCATTAAGTCATTCATATCAAGACCATTTATTTTAGGAACGCGTGGATGTATCAAGCTGATATTTTCAACAACCCATAGAAATGTGTTAGTTCTGTAAATTAACACGTTAGAAGAAAAAACAAAAGCGCATCTCTAAGAGAATAAACGTGAAAAGATTAAGGTCCAATGATACAGGCAAAAGAACAGTAATTAAATTCTGTACAAAATGGAACGTAAGACACAACCAGAATGTATTCAACGCTGAACGATTTTGAAAAAACGGAACTTATAAAGGATCACTTTGTTGTTCGTTTGTCTGTCATTAAGTCATTCATATCAAGACCATTTATTTTAGGAACGCGTGGATGTATCAAGCTGATATTTTCAACAACCCATAGAAATGTGTTAGTTCTGTAAATTAACACGTTAGAAGAAAAAACAAAAGCGCATCTCTAATAAAATAAACGTGAAAAGATAAAGCTTCAATGATTCAGGCAAAAGAACAGAAATTACATTCTGTACAAAATGGAACGTAAGACACAACCAGAATGTATTCAACGCTGACCCATTTTCATTAAACTTTTTTTATAAAACGTAAATTTCGCATTGTTAAAATATCAACCAAAATATATGCAAAATAGAACGGTAGTGTAATAAAGCCACATTTATTTTAACAAATGGGAATATGTTATCAAAATTTAACGCGAAGGTAAAATTATTTAAAGCGAAATGTTTTAAAACTATTAGTAGTACATTACATAGTATTTAGCTTAAAGTTGTTTGGTTTAATTATAAAATGTACGAATTCATTAGCTAATTGATAGCTTAACTATTTTAGTATCCTAAAGTACTTATTTAATATTTTTTTCAAAATAATAATGGTCAGTTAGTAGCCAGATTTGTACTTACTAAGCTCAAGGTAACGTTTCGAAACCTGCATTTGTTAAAAGATTGTGTATTCACAAATGTTTCACTTGATCATATTTGTTCAATAATTTCGATTGATTTCGATTGTGTAAATAAAACATGGAACGTTGTTTCAGCGGTGTTATAAACACTGTTTCAAAGTATATAAAAAGCATGTGAAATTAGTAATAGGCAATTTATTAATGTCACACTGTATAGTCGTGTCTGCAGTTTGATATTCCTTTAGCGTCGGGGAGAAGGCTTGCTGTAGTGACAGAGAAGAGTTTGGTATTTTATCATACTGGCCTGCATGGATTGGTAATTCTATACCTATATTCTATCTTATGTAGTTTTTACCATGAAAAAAAAATATAAATACTTAACTTATTTTCGTGGGAGAATAAGCTTGTCAATTCTCGTACCTTAAAATGTTTAAAGGTTCGGTTTAGTTAACTTTTAGTTATCAAATTCTCACACAATAGGCAAGACAATTTGATAACTAAAAGTTAACCTAACCGAATTTTTAACGATTTTAAGGTACGAGAATTGAAATGCAGAATAAAAACTATAATAATCAGGTAATGTACAATTGCTAATCTCAGCGTAATATTATAATTGGTGTCAAAACGTTCTAGTTTTTGAGTCAGTTATTTAATTAGAAAATATTTTAGTTCTTCGACAATAAAGCCGACATAAGTTACTGTTATATTAAGTTAAAAAGTATATAAAGTTGACCATTTCTCATGAATACGGTAGTGCCTCGTTATTAAGGTTAAACCAGCAGAAAATGCTCTCTACGTGTTTTCAGCGGTGTAATATATAAGAGCTGCATTTCAGCTCAGCAAATCTTTTAGGATGTTGTAATAAAATTGGAAGATGGAGATCCTTATGTTCTTAAGAAGTCTAAAATCTTAAGAGATTTCTTTACCGTCAAGTGGAAAGACGTGTAAGCGAATATTTATGGTAATTGTAAATATGTTTTATTAATATTTATTGGTATATTACATTTTGGAATGGTGAACGCAGGCCAGAAAACATAGAGTAGAGTCATAGATCATAACAGCCCATTAATGTTCCACCGCAGGGACGGGCCTCCTCCCGGGACGGAGGGATACTTGGCCTACTACTACCACGCTGGCCAGGCGGATTGGTATAGGGTTTAAATACAAGTTTTCTTATTTTTACTTTGTAAATATAATATTTACGGTTAGTCCCTTAGTCAGTTTTTACGACACCCATGGGATGAGATGGGGTGATTACATATTGTATTCTTACTCCGTCACCACACAGAGGAGGTAAAAGTTTACATATGACCAGTTACTTAATTATTTTCAGAACTTTGTACAACAAAATATATTGCACAAGTCTACTTATGGGTAGTAACCTGGATAGCCCTATTGGCCAAAAAGAACTCTACCGAATAACGAAAGTGAGAGAAAGGCGAGCGAGAGATGTAATACATATGAAATGTATGAAAGATGAGTCTGGTAAGGTATTGTGTAAAGATGATGACATAAAAGAGCGATGGAAGGTGTATTTTGAAAAGCTTATGAACGAAGAGAATGATTGGAATGGTATAGTATGTGGTGTATATATAATGGTAAGTGTCAATGTCCGTGCTGCAAAACCGAACACCCCGGTGTACATTTCACGCCTGCATTACACCACAAAGGCTGAGGACATCGTGGAGTATGTTCGCCATAGGTTGAAATACACGGCGAGAGTGCAGTTGTTGGAGTCGCGCCGCAACGTTAATTTCAAGGCGTTCGTGGTTCGAGTCCCAACGTGTTACATGCATCTCGTCATGGAGGACACCTTTTGGCCGCAGGGCGTGGTTTTCCGTCGTTTTCGCGGACAAGTGCCACCTGATCGCACTGTGACATAATTTACTTGTATTTATTTGTTATAATGTTCATATGTTTTTATTTATTATGTTATGTCACGTATATTATAATATAATTAGTAGGTATAAATAATTATAAATATAAGTATGTATGGCTGTTGTCTGGTACCCATAGTACAAGCTCTGCTTAGTTTGGGACTAGTCGGCATTGATAAGTTATGTGTTATTATAATATACATTATTTTGTTATAATTAGTATGTATAAATAATTATAAATATAAGTATGTATGGCTGTTGTTTGGTATCCATAGTACAAGCTCTGCTTAGTTTGGAACCAGTCAACACAAATAAATTATATTATATGTACCTAACATTGTTATTGCTATGTAATATTTTTATATATAAATAAATTTGAATTTGAATTTGCTGAAATTTGCTGAAAAGTATACTCGAAGAGGCACATGTAAATAAGGGATTGGTAAGAGAAATTAGCGTGGATGAAGTTATAACAGCAGTTAAAAGTATGAAAGATGGAAAGGCTTTGGGACCAGATGAAATACCAGTTGAAGTATGGAAGGTGTTAAAGTATGAAGGATGTATGTGGCTGACTTCGTTTTTCAATAAGTTGTTACATGAAGAAGACATCCCACAAGAATGGTGTACTAGCTCGCTTGTACCCATCTTCAAAAATAAAGGGGATGTCCAGGATTGTAGCAACTATAGAGGAATTAAGCTCATGTCACATACTATGAAAGTATGGGAAAAGGTGATAGAGAAAAGATTGAGAGAAGAGAGTGAGATTACCCAAAACCAGTTTGGGTTCATGCCAGGTCGAGGGACAACGGACGCCATCTTTGCACTCCGCCAATTGTGCGAGAAGTACAGACGTGTCCACAAGAACTTGCACATGGTGTTCATTGACCTCGAAAAAGCGTATGATAGGGTGCCTCGAGAAGTGTTGTGGTGGGCCGTGAAAGAGAAAGGTTTACCTGGGAAGTATGTAGAGTTAATTCGTGCTATGTACAGGCAAGCCAGTACTTACGTCCGATCGTCTGCTGGCAACTCCGACCAGTTCAGTGTGGCGGTAGGCTTGCACCAAGGGTCGGCTTTAAGTCCTTACCTCTTCCTACTGATTATGGACGCCTTGACGGCGGACATACAGGAAGAGGCACCCTGGTGCATGCTGTTTGCCGATGACATTGTTCTGGTTGGGGAGGATGGACCTGAGATCCAGAGCAGATTGGAGTGTTGGCAACAGAAACTGGAGAGTGTTGGCTTGAAAATCAGCAGAACCAAGACAGAATACATGTTCTGCGATTTCGGCGGTCTCTCCAGTCCTGAAGCCATAGCGCTTGATGGAGTGCGCCTTCCAGTCTGCTCCGACTTCCGGTATCTCGGTTCGTGCATCCAAAGCGATGGCGAAGTAGATCGGGCGGTCAAGCACCGAATTAACATAGGATGGATGAAATGGCGGCAGGTCACGGGAACCATCTGTGACCCCCACATTCCCCTTAAATTTAAGGGGAAGATCTATAAGACCATGATTAGACCTGCCGTCTTGTATGGATCAGAGAGTTGGCCCACAAAAGGGATGAATGAAAGACAATTGCATGTAGCAGAGATGAGAATGTTAAGAGGAATGTGTGGTGTTACGAGAGCGGATAGAGTTAGAAATGAGTATGTAAGAGGAAGTTTGAAAGTGGCACCGGTAGCAGAAAAACTACGCGGCAGCCGGCTGTCATGGTATGGGCATGTTATGCGGAGGAATGAGAGTCATGTGGTGAGGAAGGTGTTGGACATGTGTGTGGATGGATATAGGGGAAGAGGACGACCAAAGAAACGATGGATGGATTGTGTGAAAGACGATATGGCTGCGAAGAGTGTTACTTGTGAGATGACGTCTGATAGGAAAGTATGGAAGAAGAAGACATGCTGCGCCGACCCCAAATAAAATTGGGATAAGGGCAGGGGAATGATGATGATGAAGTCTACTTATGTGTTAGGCATTTTTTACCTTTGGAAGTTGCTTATTTTTATATTAGTATTAAACTTTTAAATTGTTGTGTTATTATGTAAAAATATGATAATATAAATAATACAATGTGTCCGTTTCATAGTGACCTTTTGTAATAAAAACAGGCTAAGCAATGTGAAGTAACAACAAAAAAAAACATCTATTTCACAGACTGCGTTTAGAAAAGTTACGGTATTGTTATATATAAATCAATCGGTTATTACGGAATACGAGCATTGACCTCTCTGAACTAATAAGGTCACTGTATAACCTTTTAATGCCTCTCGTACAAAGGAAATACGTTTTCTTAGTTATTGAATTATTGTTATTGGAAATAATAGAATAAGTAGTTTATCAATATTTATTTCAATACTTGAAGGAGGCCTTACTCCAGCAGTGGACGTCAATTGGCTGATGATGATGATGAAGTAGTTTATCTAAATTACTAAAAACACAAGCCTTATTCTTCGCTAAACACTAGTCTATTGCGATTTAGGGTCGTAACACATAATTACTACATTATTATTTTTGTCCAATTTTGACAAAGCAAGAAAAAAAAAATAAGAGTACTTAATTTGTCATTGTTGTATTTATTTCAAACTAGGTCACCATAAAATTTTAATAAAACTTAATATTTTTGTTTAAATTTAAATACGTATTAGACTGCAGTACGCTATTTTCTCATCCATCAAATAAAAATAAAACTGTTAGATTCATTCGTATTTAGTTGACTTGCATGCAATGAGACGAATAGTGAACACGCATGAAACTTATACTCGTAAAGTAATTAAAACAAGAACCTACCTACCTGTTTAATTATTTTTAAAGGCTAATTATTTCTAACTAAGCTTTTTGTCACTGTTTTGTAGCTGTTTTCTCCGTGTGGTGACGGAGTATCTCCGTGTGGTGACGGAGTAAGAATACAATATGTCACCATCCCACCTCATCCCATGGGTGTCGAAAAAACCGACTAAGGGACTATCCGTGAATACGTAATAAAAAGAAGGAAAACTTGAAATTACACCCTATACCAATCCGTTTGGCCAGCGTGGTAGTAGTAGGCCAAGTATCCCTCCGTCACGGGAGGAGGCCCGTCCCTGCAGTGGGACATTAGTGGGCTGTTATGATGAAGCTTTTTGTCGCTGGGAATTTTGGGGCTGGGACATTAATGGACTGTTATGATGATAAAAATACCAGGAAGCCGGAATTGTGTAGAAAACTTGAAAGACTGTCTTGGTACGACGACTGCAGTCTTATATCGTGTATGAGATAGCCATTAGAAATAAATCCTACCCTATAGTTATTTGTGTCATCCGCTAATTATTACTTCGAACCTGGATAGTCATTATATCCTTAAAACGTTATATATTAAGTATTCTAACATACTTCTTAGATATAAAGAACGGCTAATAAATAAAGTTAAACAATAAAAAAACAAATTCAACACGAATACATTTTGACAACCTATTCTGAACTACGAAACGTTACATTGAAAAAAAAAACTTGTAATAATCTTGCAAGATCATAAAACTGTAGTAAAAGCCTATATCTATTCTTTGTAAAACACATCCTTACATGTCGTATATAAGCTATAAAAAATCTGTAGTGCGTACAGTCAACTACACAAGTTGAATTTAACATATCCAATATTTGACGACCTCGGTAGCGCAAGCGGCTGCCGTGCAAGAGGTTGTGGGTTCGATCCCCGCGCAGGACAATAATTTGTGAGATCCACAAATTATTGTCCTGGTCTGGGTGTTCTTTGTGTCCGTTAATTGATATTTGTAAAAGGTCCCTGCGACACAGGGCATGATCCCTAGTGCGGGAGTTGTCTTAAAAAAGAATAAATAAATATTCAAAAATTTTGAACTGCCTATAAGTCAAGGCGCTTGTGTAAGTGTATACCGTCCACGAGGTCGAAGTTTTGAATCCTACGCAAGAAGATTGTTTGTCTGATCTATAAGTTATTCTCTTGAACTTATCATGTCTGTATAAGTCCTGAGTGTCGTAAAAACCGACTAGGGGACTATCCGTGAATGTTATCTTTGCGAAATGAAAAGAAGGTAAACTTGAAATTAAACCCTATACCAATCCGTCTGGCCAGCGTGGTATTGGTGGGCCAAGTGTCCGTCCGTCGCGGGAGGAGGCCCGTCCCTGTAGTGGGACATTGTAAAGTTTAAATCGCGAAGTAACGCCCAATTCTATTAACTTTACTATTTTTTCATAAATCGCTTAACAAAAAAAAAAGCAAACAATATCCAGCGTTTCCTTATAATAAATATTTTTTTTAAAATGAAACGCAATTATTTTGCTTAACGTTTCAGTACATGTTACACTAGCCGTGGTCGCAAACTGACGAAACGCGACCTTGTAATTTTGAATGGTTTAATATCACTTTTGTAGATGACTGTATATAGGATCCGATAAGAAAAGGCAAACAATAACTTTTTCAAGTGAAATAGTTGGGTCTTTATCTCAATAAAGTTCTTGATATCCACTTTGACATGGTTGTATGTTGTATTTTTAGATTTAACCTAGATGCTGTATCGTATGTATTGGTCTATTTAAGTTATATACTAGTTTGTTCGAAGATAAATCAATAGACATTATGTAATACTACTGTTTGCCCTACTTCTAATCTATCTTTTTATTTTAAACCAGTTTTTATAGGAAGTAGGGTACGTAATTGGGTTTTTCGCTTTTGTAAGTGGGTTTTGTATGTAAGTGAATTACGCATTTCCTTGACACGCTCTGTGCCTTATATAGCTAAACAGTTTTTGACATTAGTTGTTGTTGACTTTATCAAAACAATAACGAGGGTTATGCCTTTTTTTCTTACTTCATCTTATTCTAGGATTATTGTACAAGACGACTAACCATTGCAGCAAAGAAGGAAATCTTGACAGAAAACTCAATACCAAACCCAACTGGCCATCATGGTATCTTTAAACAATGTGTAGTCAAAGTTTTTTCGTTGTTTCAAGAAACATTTATGATCCCCAAAGTAAAAGGAAAATCAAATACCCTATTCTAAATTTCCCAAACCAACCAAACTGTCTAAAGGTTTAGATAACAAGCTACTAATTTAAAATCTACCTTTAAATTAAAACGACATTATTATCTGATGCACGTATTAAATTTAAGCGTATTATACTTGGTTCTCTGTTGATATTGAGATTACCTATGGGACAAATTACTTTTATACGAAAAACATGTTTTATCTAATAGTGCATTTTGATTCTTACTATAGCTTAGTTGCTAATCTTTAAGAAATTGTAAGTTTAAATCTAAAGCAAGATAGTAATTATTAATGTAGTTCACTAACAGAAAAATTTAATTAACTAACACAACTTGTCTTTATACTCTCCAAGTGGTGACGGAGTATCTTCGTGTGGTGATAGAGTATGAATCCAATATGTCACCACCCCATCTCATCCCATGAGTGTCGTAAAAACCGAATAAGGGACTATCATCTTAACGAAATAAAAAGAAGGAAAACTTAAAATTAAAACCTCGTACTAATTCGTCTGGCTAGCGTGGTATTAGTAGGCCAAGTATCCCTCCGTCACGGGAGGAGTCCCGTCCCTGCAGTGGGATATTGATGGGCTGTTATGATGATGACACAACCTGAGTCTAACTTAAGATAAACGGACACAAAGAACATCCAGTCTTAAGTCAATTACTTCTATTACTCACAGGTTATAGCCCCTTAGTCAGTTTCCATGGGTGTCGTACCCATGGCATGAGATGGGGTGGTGACATATTGTATTCTTACTCTATCACCACACGGATAAGTCAATAACTTGAGGATTACAAAATGTCTTCCGCAGAATTCAAATCTTGAACGCTTGTTTACAAGCACCATGTCGAGATAAACAGTACTTACTTAGGATTTATACCGTAAAGATTAATACGAGTATTAGATTGACATTAGTAACGTTAGCGGTCGAATATGTTTTGCAATGACGTAAGGCAGTATTTTTGGAGAAGCGCACATACCTAGCTGGAATGATAGATTGAAACCATTTTGTTGTCGTAGATAAATTGTTACTACCTGAGTAAAAAATGTGTCTTGAAATGTAGACTCAAGGTTACACTAGGTACTGTAGGTAGTATCTGTAAATGTGTGAGTATAAACATATTGAGTATTGGTTTACCTTTACATAATACACTGCTCAGTTACATCCGTTTCGTTAAGTTATTTTTCGAATGCGAAATTTAACTTATTGAAAAACATTTTAGTTAGCTACGTTAAGGCCCTTAAAGCAAATAGTTAGTTGCTTGAACATGACTTTCCAGATAAACAGGTATTTTTCTTGTATAATCGGTAATACTTCTATTAACAAAAAATAAATGTATCTAATAATACGTTTATCAATTGTGTAGCACCCACGGCACACGGCGCGACTCTGATTAGCTTGGGGCTAGTTTTTAGCACATTTTCAATGAGTCAGAAATATTTTATCACTAAATATATCTATAAATATTTTATTACTAAAACTAAGCAATTTTGTTAATACATACATATTAAACATATAAAACACCCAGACCAATGCAAACAATCATGTTCATGCACACAAAGATTTGTACTGAGCGGGAATGGAACCTGAGACCTCTGCGTAGCAGTCATGTTAAATAACCACTACGCCACAGCAGAGGTCGTCAAGGTCATTATTTCTATCATATTATAATGTTTACATGACCTGTATTGGATACCTATGCTTATAACTATACTACTCAATTAAAAAAAAAGAGCACTCGTAACCGACGCGCATGACTCGCATAATGAATGTGGACGAGGCCGAATCTGTTTGCCAGGATCGTGACAAGTGGCGTTCTGTCGTCTCTGCCTACCCCGGTCGGGATAAGGCGTGGGTTTATGTATGTATGTATGTCTGTACTCAATTCAGTGTAATCATACGAAGCAGACAATTACTTTAAACATACACGACCCTTGAAAATTACAAAAGCGTCTCATTCATATTTCATACAATAGAATTCGACGCAGAAAAGCAATAACCTACACCATATATTTAAATTTAACGTTACAAAGCCAACGTATTTTGTGAATCAAAAAAAGTCAACCACAATTTTCATAAAAGTACTAGAAAACCGCCCGGCTTCGCACGGGTACAATGCCTGTACAACAAATATTATCATCATAACAGCCCACTAATGTCCCACTGGAGGGACGGGCCTCCACCCGTGACGGAGGGATACTTGGCCTACTAATACCACGCTGGCCAGATGGATTGGTATAGGCTTTAATTTCAAGTTTTCCTTCTTTTTATTTCGTAAAGATAATATTCACGGATAGTCCTTTAGTCGGTTTTTACGACAACCATGGGATGAGATGGGGTGGTGACATATTGTATTCTTACTCCGTCACCACACGGAGAGCAATACTAATACACTACAATAATATGCATGTACCTATTATGTTTATACAACTTCCTCTTGAATCACTTTATCTGTATAAAAATACCACTGGTAATCCATTGCGTAGGTTTAAACATTTAAGCACATATAATTGACAGACAGACAGCAACACCGACTTTGTTTTATACTATGTAGTGAAGCCACAGACGACCTCATTACCGTAGTGGTTATAATACATGACTGCTACGCAGAGGTCTCGGGTTCGATTCCCGCTCAATGCAAATATTTGTGTGCATGAACTTGATTATTTGCATTGGTCCGAGTGTTTCTATGTAAAATATGTTTGTATTTAAAAAAAAAAGTATATAAGTATTAATATCCGTTGTTCGGTTACCCCTGACACAAGCAGGTTAAGCCTAGCTTACTTTGGGAACAGATGGCGCTGTGTAGAGATGTCCGTGAATATTTATATTTAGTGAATCAAAAAAAGTCAACTGCAATTTTCATGGGGACTTATAAAAGTATGAATAGTATTAAACGCGGTCACGAGAAACCTTACGCGAAACAAATTTCACCTCATTTCCTCGGCAATGAATGAGAAGTGGGCTAGCGAGCTCCACTTTTAATATGGCATTACTTTTTAATTTTAACACTATAAAAATGAATACAGTAAGTAGATTATTTTTTAACATAATTAAGTATATACGTATATTTAAGCATGAAATTCGCTTGATGAGTTTTTTATACCTCAATGCCTCAAAATATAAAATTACGTTTTATAATATATAATTAATAAATTCACCCCACATTCACACAATGCCGACTAGTCCTAAGCTAAGCTTGTACTATTAGTACTAGGTAACGAATATATTTTGTAAATACATTATATAATATAATCTATACTAATATACATAGTATTATATAAAGTTGAATATACCTATATGTATAAAGTTGAAGAGTTTGTTTGTTTGTCCAGACCAATCGAAATTAAATTTTGCATTATTTGCATCAATGCTTTTTAGAACTCGGTTTTTTAATCAGAATGTCAATAATTCTCGTAACTTAAAATCGTTAAAAATTCGGTTAAAGTTACTTTTAGTTGTCAAATTGTCTTACCTATTGTGTGACAATTTGACAAGTAAAAGTTAACTTAACCGATTTTTTAACGATTTTAAGGTACGAGAATTGTCATGCTTACCATAGGTTAAGTTAGAATTAATAACTCCAAACTCTTATTAATAAAACATATTTAAATAATATTTGAAAACGAAATAATAAATTGTATACATGCACTGTAAATAAGCGTGGGTGTCACTTCTCATGCACAAGTTAATCTTTTAACGTTACCAGAGTAATACGTTACAAGCGTTGAATGATGTACATTTTAGCAAAATTTTAGTTTAGTCTCGCAATAGTTCTTGACATTAATCATAAAAGAATACAATGCAAAATTTTAATTATCATAACAGCACATTAATGTCACACTGCAGCGGCGGGCCTCCTCCTGTGACGGAGGGATACTTGGCCTATTAATTACCTCGTTGGCCAAATGGATTGGTATAGGGTTTAATTTCAAGTTTTCCTTCTTTTTATTTCGTTAAGATAATATTCACGAATAGTCTCTTAGTCGGTTTTTACGACACCCATGGGATGAGATGGGGTGGTGACATAAGTATTCTTACTTCGTCACCAGACGGAGAGTTTTTTTTTGTGTTTAGCTATTATTTTCTACAAAATATAATTGAGTCCTTTGTACAATCTAAGGGGCCGATTCCACATCAACAACCAAAATAAATTAATTTATAATGTACGAGTATTACAATAATATTTTAATTAAAATATACGTTAATAAATTATGATTTATGTTTGATTAATAAATCATAATTTATTTAGATAAAGCCATGTGATATATTCTCAGATAAATTAAGGAGATTTCAATTTGACCCATACATAAAGTAGATATTTACGCAAAAAATAGAATATAATTAATACGAGTATACCATTTTAATAAACACGTCAAATGCAATTTCATATAAATAATTACATTGAAATGACATGATTTGGCAAAATACTAATTTATTTTATTGCACAAAATATTATTATTATCAGTACAAGGTTCAGTGAGTCAATCGTAATACGGTTTTAATTAGATGCGTATAACATGAAATTTGTGTTGTAGTATACAAACAAGCCATATTACAATACTTTGAAGTTATACATTGTAAATATCTAAAATACTGTTGTAATGATTTTGCTCGTTTAGTGGAATCAATTCGACAAAAACAGTAAACCAAACTCTAAACAACTAACTCTAACTCTAGGTAATATTAGGAGAATCAAGGATCCCACAGTTAAACTGCGTAAACAGTATTGTGAGGCAATGTATAAATATGTAAATCTTTTAAATGCAATTAATAAATCAATCAATCAACTAGTCTATTGCTGTCCAGTGCTGGACATAGACCTCTCCCAACACGAAAAAATAAATAAATGATCCATCTATATCGATTCGGCCAGTGTAGTATAAAAGCTCGGCAGGCTATTTCCATTATCACTTTGGTTGAGGGCCATCCGCCAAAAAAATCCATTGTCATACTTGACAAAGTTTGTAAAGTAAAATCCCCGAATGAGATATGGTCAAGAAAGAACTTCTTCAATCTATGCTATTATAATTTAAAAGTAATAGCTTTTGTTAGGGCTTCAAAATTTTGAATGTTGAGCTTATATAATCCAATGTTGTATCATAGAAACCGTGTGCCTACGTAAAATAATAAAAATAGTGGATAAAAATAAATAAATATTCCACACACATTTACACAACGCCATTCTAGTCCTAAACTAAGCAAAGCTTGTACTATGGGTACTAGACAACTAATAAACATACTTAAATACTTTATTTTTCTTTTTGTAAATACATACATATTATACTTAGAAAACAGTCAGACCATTTTGCATTGAGCGGGAATCGAGCCCGAGACCTCTGCGTAGCAGTCATGTTATATAACCACTACGCCACAGAGGTCATCAGTCTCTTTAAGACAATTCTTTTCGTTTAATTTCAAGTTTTCGTTCTTTTTATTTCGTAAAGATAATATTCACGGATAGTCCCTTAGTCAGTTTTTACGACACCCATGGAATGAGATGGGGTGGTGAAATATTGTGTTCTTACTCCGTCACCACACGAAGACGAAGACAGGACCGCTTAAGGTGGAAATATTTGTAGGAAGCCTATGTCCAGCAGTAGACGTCAATTGATGATGATGATGAAACCACCAAGATTATCTGAATCTGGTATAGACGAGAAAGAAGTAGTGGTAATTTGTCGAAGCAATGACAATTACCGCGCCTTAATTCGCTACGTTACATTTTAATGTATTGTGCTGTAGGTGCGTGTAGTAGAAGAAAGAAAAAAACAGTTCATAGTATGATACAGTTTAATAAATTCACACACGAAATAATAGAAGTAGAAGGAATAATCACGTTGATGTCACCAGTGTGGAGGTTGCAGTGAGGTAACAGCATCACGCCACCAACGAAAAGGGGCAGTTAGCACGCCAGGCACGATCACACTCGCCTGGTCGGAGGATCCTCCCCTTTTTGTCACTGTTACGTCAGGTTATTTAGTCATTTCGTCAACATGTCATTAATAAAAGTAAAATTCCTTACACACAAAATTTGTAATCTCCTTTTAGTCATTCATTAATGTTAAAACAAATGGTCCCCAGTGCTACTGACATCATTCCCGCCTTACATCATCAAGCCATTATCGCTAACGTAAAGGATACGTGCGATCATTTGCGAATCATAAGCAGTTACATACCTCGTTTACATGTGCGTGTTAAAGCGCAATACACACTGAGTACCCCAGGCCGCGCCGCCTAATGCCGACAACTTTTTGTCGTCGGACTAGTTGGCGGCTTCACTTATTGCAAGTCGAAAAACTTTGTCGGCGGCATTTCGCGGCTTGAGATAAGAACTTATATGGTAGTTAGTGATTGGCTATTAGTACTCAAGTATCCGTGTGGTGACGGAGTAAAAATACAATAAATCATCACCCCATCTCATCCCATGGGTGTCGTAAAAACTGACTAAAGGAGTATCCGTGAATGTTATCTGTACGAAATAGTTCCTAAATCAATAAAGAGAATAAAAAAAAAAAAACTGTACGAAATACAAAGAAGGATAACTTGAAATTAAACCCTATACAAATTCGTCTGGCCAGCGTTGTATTAGTAGGCCAAGCACCCCTCCTTCACGGGAGGAGGCCCGTCCCCGCAGTGGGAGATAAATGGGCTGTTTGATGTTGATGATGACTCATGTAACGCCGGCAACATCTCGGCGGGTAACAAAAAGTTTCTGTCATACCGTTAACATGTCTTCTTCTTCTTTAAGTGCCTCTCCAATTAGTAAAGGTCAGCTACCACCTTGGTAAAGTCCTCTCTATTCTTATCTCTGCGGTATAGCTCAGCTGTGCCAGCTATGCTGTTCCATGCCACTCTCTTATGTTTTTCAACCAAGATTTTTTTTTCTTGGTCCAACTTTTCTTTTTCCCACGACTTAACCCATCATTATGAGTTGCAGGAGGCTGTATCTTAAATGCCTCAATGGCCCAGATCGAAAATCTTACACGTTTTAACGGTAAGAATGAGGGTGAGCTCCTGGCCAATTCCTCGAAAATATCGTCGGGCAACATTTTTTTCACACATTTTCATATATGCCGCCGGAGTGTGTCGTCGGACTGTGCCGGCGGGCTCAGTGTGTAGTGCGCTTAACTCTAACACATTCCATTTACCACTGTGAACATTAGGTTCAATTCATTCCATTACCATTCGATACTCGTTACTCGAACGCTTTTAAACTGTTTACCCGGCAAAATTGAATTCTCCCGAGTTTATCTTTGAGAATATGTCTGTGGTGGTATACGGAATTTGGTTGTGTTTTCATATGTGTACTTAGATATTACGTTACATCTTAATGATGACATCCGGTTCTAAGGTTTAGAGAAATAAATAAATAAATATTCACGGACATCTCTACACAGCGCCATCTGTTCCCAAAGTAGGCTAGGCTTAACCTGCTTGTGTTATGGGTAACAGAACAAGGGATATTAGTACTTATATACTTTTTTTATGTAAATAAATACATGAATTATACATAGAAACACTCAGACCAATGCAAAAAATCATGTTCATGCACACAAATATTTGTATTAAGCGGAAATCGAACCCGAGACCTCTGCGTAGCAGTCATGTTACATAACCACTACGCCACACAGGTCATTAAATCCATATTTCGTAAAGATTTAGTCGGTTACTTTTGTACTTAAAATACGTAAAGTATTATACTAATTTTAACGTGGCGCTTACTCAGAAAAACCAGGGTCAATTCCTCTTTTCCTAGAAAAAAATCCAATGAGCTTTCATTCTTTTTGAAAATGTTTTCAAACTATTTAAAAAAAATATCGTATTTTCATCATAAACGGAATTAATAACAGGTTTTAATTTCGAAACGTATCTTGTTTAAATTCCAATGTAAATACCGCAACTTACTCAAAAATAAGTGTAAAATAATATGGAAACCAAATATCGGTTTCATATTGATATTATATTAAAATATGTTTGTTGATAAAATTTTTGCTTACACAACATTGCTACCAAACAGTTTGTTATTTTTTGTTGTATAATACCTTTTTAATAAATTAAATTCCATTTACTATAATGTTCCTTTTTATTCCACTCCTATCTTTGAATATGAAGTTCAAAAACACGATTGCAATCAGATCACCTATATACCACAAAAAGATTGCCGTGAAGCTGAAATCTAACACGAAACCTTTGCGTAGCAGTAAAATGCTTTAACTTTTCCGTCATTAACTTATTAAATAACATGTAACAACTTAAAACACAGTTAATCATAACATTTTTATAAAATATCTTTACTGAGATACATTCCTACATACTTTTAATCGTATTTGCAACATCATGATTTAAAATATTACGTAAAATAACCACCATTTAAAATGAACATCCATTTAAAATTTTCAAAGATAGAAAGTTAAATGCGAACTTCCCAAATTACCCTCTTTTGTGAGATCGCATTTAAAAACTGTCAGAAAACAAGGAACATTTTTGTTCCAAAAAGTTTAAAGTTGAGCATTACAAAACACTCAATTTTCTTGGTTCATTAAAGTTTGGCATTCGAAATTCGAAATAATATGATTGGAACATTGTGTTCTAGATTTCAATATTGTTTTCTTTTTAAAGTTTGATCTTATAATAGGGATAATGTCGGATTTGCTGGCCAGTATATTTTTTGACGATCTTCATTATATGACTTTACCTTCAGAGATGACTAAAATAATTGGATGTATCAAGTTGACGACCTCAGTGGCGCGCCGGTAGAGCCAGCGGCTGCCGCGCATGAGGTTGTGGGTTCCATCCCCACGCAGGACAATAATTTGTGGATCTCACTCACTGAGTCTGGGTGTTCTATATGTCCGTTAATTGATGTTTGTAAAAGTCCCCGCGACAAAGGGCATGATCCCTAGTGCGGGAGTTGTCTTTTTAAAAAAACAAAAAAAAAGTGCTTTAATGGCGCTGGCGCTTCTGCTCTTTACGCGGTTGTAGGTTCAAATCCGACGCAAGATATACATAATTTGTATTGTTCATAAATAACTGCATTAAAGCTAGGATGTTATTTTATACTTATTAATTACCTAATAACTTAAAACATAAGAGAAATTTTTGGTGCTGCATAGCACTAACCTTTGAATATTGAGATTGAAATGAGTTTAGTTAATAGTCAGCAGTAGTAATCAAAGTAAATTATGTGTAGTAAAACTAGAATGAACCATATGACAATACAAATGTCATTTGCCCATCAATGTCCTACTGCAGGGACGGACCTCATCCCGTGACGGAGGGATACTTGGCCTACTAATACCACGCTGGCTAGACGGATTGGTATAGGCTTTAATTTCAAGTTTTCCTTCTTTCTATGTAAAGGTAACATTCACAGATAGTCCCTTAGTCGTTTTCTACGACACCCATAGGATAAGATGGGGTGTTGACATTTGTATTCTTACTCCGTCACCACACGGATTATAATAATATAAATAATTATTCTGAAATGCAACATGTGTGTCTTGTTCAATACACACCTAACTTCTCAAAGCGCTACCGGTAAACTGTCTGACTAGATTGGTTACGGTCGCTTGTGCATAAGTAGTACACAATAGAATTCTTGCCAGAACGTTGTTCTCCATGTCCAATATCTATTCGTAGACGTATGTTTACTTGTTGGCGCTACAGCTTTCGTTTTTTTTATTATTTTCACATTTACATTCACGATATAGATGAACATCCAAAATGTGTTTTTTTTCTCTGGTAATCATTATTTCTAAAAGTTGAAATAAAGTCATCCCATTCGCACTATTGACGGAACACGCAACTGTCAACGTCAAATTAATTGACAACTGACATAATGAAAGGTAACTGTCAAACGACATTGCTACGGTGCTTCCACCTACTTAGTTTTATCATTTCGCAAAATATTGCATTCTCAGATGTGATAATGTATTTTATTTATTAACTATAGACATAACATAATTATTGTATTTGTAGCTTGTTCAATACACACCTAACTCCTCAAGGAGCTACCGGTAAACTGTCTGACTAGATTGGTTACGGTCGCTTGTGCATAAGTAGTACACACTAGAACGCTTGCCAGAACGTTGTTCTCTATGTCCAATATCTATTCGTAGACGTATGTTTACTTATTGGTAACACAGCTTCAGGTATTTCTTGTTTTAAATTAAAGTAATTTGTATCCGACAATATGTGACCACCCCATCTCATCCCATGGGTGTCGTAAAAACCGACTAAGGAACTATCCGTGAAAATTATCTTTACGAAATAGAAAGAAGAAAAACTTGAAATGAAACCCTATAGCAATCCGTCTTGCCAGCGTGGTATTAGTAGGCCAAGTATCCCTTCGTCACGGGAGGATGCCCGTCCCTGCAGTGAAACATTAATGGGCTGTTATGATGAATTTGTATGCGACACCTGGATTAACTATTATTAAACTTCTTTGTCTTTTAATAATGTATGAAAAGTATGTTTAAATGAAGCCCTTCTAGACGTATTACAGTTCAAAAATAATTCCCATAGGAAAAGAAAACGAAAGAAGGAACACTACACAAAAATGTGAACATAAAATGGCACAAGAAGCTTACGTAGCTTGTGCAATAAAAATACAAAAATACACCCTCGCAACGAACAATAGAGCTAAGCGGAATGTCAGGTTTATTGTGACAAATCGTCGGCCAGGTGTCGTTTATGATCTTCGAATGTCTTAGAGCATCTTCAGTAGTAAAACTTATAATACTTGATACTGCTGCGGGGTCGATTGAACTATATACTACTGATAGTAGTTTAGTTGCTTTTAAGCATCTGAGAATTGGTTAAGCGTAAAAGTTTGATATGAAATTAAGTTAATTTATAAACGAAAAATGAGGAAATATGGTTGTTTTATTTGTGACTGTATTGAACCTAATGAAATTAAGTCCAGGAATGAAGACAATGAATAATAGCTATGACATGGCCTTACTCCGTGGCCATTTACCTGATTCGACAGTACGAATTGCAACAGGAAATTATTAAGTCGGTTTTAACAACCAATTGAAAATTTTTGATTTACCTAATTTCTTTGAATCAATCAATCAACTAGCCTATCGCAGTCCATTACTATTGAACATAGAACATTATTTTACACAAAAAGAACAAATTTCTGAAAGGTTTAAACAAGTATTTCCGAAGGTTACGTTTCAACTGTACTCTGTGACATTATTACACTCAAAATTCACATTCATTGTGTTGCTGTATATTGTCAAATTTAATGGTCAGACACGGTTTCAATTTATGAAAAGCAATCCATATTTTTTTTAATAAAAGGTTTATTTGACACCGGGACAGTTGAGGAATCAGAAATATTTTATAATAAAAATATTTTTGATCAAATTTATTATTGCTAATTCAGCAAACGTTTTTGCTGTTTGAAAATTTTTTTGGACATGACATACCTTTTTCCTTAATTTTGTTTATTAATGTTTTTCTGTTTATAAATAGGAGAGTCACAGGGTGTAAATAGATTAATTCGTCTCATTATTTATTGCAAAACCAACAAACTACTTCTCAACAACAAAGTAGTAGAATTTCAGAAGAATAGATAGTGAGATTGATGAATTGTTATGGGCATCTAGATACAATTAACACCTACGCACATCACAGGATCGCGGAAGGTAGAGATATTTGGAGGAGGCCGATGTCTAACAGTGGAAGTCCATTGGCCGATGGATGGATATTTAATGACACCTACGGTTATGACACCACGTTGTCTCATTCCGTCACCACACGACCTTAACCTACTGTAAAATTACAGCTGCAGCATAAATATTGTATTGCATAATCAATCTGTATGCGTCTGCATTTAACAGACTTGACTTTACCGGTTTACATAAGAATAGGATATAAAATTAAATGCAGAATGAACGTACTGACTTTGCTACTACTAGTTTTAAATGTGAGCTTACTGTATTTTACCCGACTCTTAAAAGAGGAGGAGGTTGTATATTTTTGAATGTTTGTTACCTTAGAACTAGAAGTCAGTTCTTGACCAATTTATACACTTTTTCAACCACTTGAACGTCCAGGCCTCTATAGTGCCCAAAAAAATTATAAGAATTAAATTTATAAGTCTTTCAGAAATTTTATCAAAATTGTTTGTATTTTCACTATTTTTTTTATTTAATTATATATATTTATTCGACTTACTAAAATTGTGTAGATATTTTAATGTGATTTGTTTCTGTGATGTCAAAGAAAGGACACAATGGCATAATCCCATCATCCAACGGGTTATAAAACGATATTCTTAGAAAAAAGTATAAGGGTAAAAATGTCAGCCCGTTTATGTAGAAGGGTAAAGTTACCAACCTACGCGGCCTCTTAAATATAATACTTTTATTTTTAAGCACGTTTTTAATAAAGGGTTTTCAAGGTCAAGTTTCTACAGGTTTCAAAATCCTTGTTGTATAAAAATAACCGTATGGGTAAAGACTTAAAATATATTTTATTAAGTAATAATAAGTACCTGCAGAATTAAAAATATACGGTACGGTTAAATGAGCAGAAAAAGGTAAAGACATTTTAATTTCAAACTCACTTCAAAAAGAGAATGAAGGAAAGACGTTATTAAAAAAACATTATTTAATTAATAGATTATTAATAATTATTTACTTTGTATTTTAAAATTTAATTTTTCATTTTATGTAAAGATTTCTGCTTCGGTTTATAATCCGGTAACGGCGCTTGTACACGCTAAGAAAATTTGCCGTGTCTACGCCAGACAAGACAAATCTTCGTGTAGACGTCAAGAATTTTGTCTTTTTCGTACACGAAAACTTTTCTTGTCTTCCGCAGACAAGACAATTCGGAACGTGTACACGCCAGGATTTTTTTCGTACAGTCGTAAGACGGGCGTAGGGCGCGCAAGTAATAACAAGTGTGATAATCAGAGTGAGTTTCCTTTAGTAAAAATGTTAAATAGAAAGCAAACAAGTATGACACCCTACTACACCGCTCCCCGCCCCTCCGCAACAACGTTCGCCGTGTCTTGTCTTGCGCAGACAAGAAAATTTTCTTATGCATCGCCGGCGCTGTGTACACAGGTCGTGCTTAGAAACGACACGAATTCTTGCGTAGTCCCGGCGATTTTTCTTACCGTGTACAAGCGCCGTTAAGGAGCGTCATCGGATCCGTGAATATTATCTTTACGTAATAAAAAAGAAGGAAAACTGAAAATTAACCTCTATACCAATCCGTTAGGCCAGCGTGGTATTAGTAGGCCAAGTATCTCTCCGTCACAGGAGGAGGCCCGTCTTAGCAGTGGGACATTAATGGGCTGTTATGATAGGAGCGTCACACGTTTGTCACGAGCTTTTCGAGATAAAATAATTATGCATTCTTATCGCAACACATTGCTCATCATCACACAAGCACACAAACACAATTATTCCAACTAAAATATTACTCCAAGAACGATACAAACATTATTCAGAAAACCAAAAGAGCACGTGAGTCAAACGACAATACTGTATGCCGAATATTTGAGCCAACACTGAAATGACAAAACTGTGCGCCGAATATTTGAACCAATAAAGTCTGCAAAGCAATCTAATAAGACATTTTCAGCATACATTGTAGTTTATTTTATGTTACTTTTGTATATTTCTTTATGAAAGACATATTCTCAGTCGTATTACTTTAGTATGTTGACAGTTACGTAAATACGAATAGAGGTAAATAATACTATCGAGTTAACTTGGTAACTTCGAGTTAAGATGCTATGATTTTAAAAATATCTACTTACTAATTTTTTCTTCATCATACCAGCCCATTAATGTCCCACTGCAGGGACGGGCCTCCTCCTGGGACGGAGGGATACTTGGCCTACTAATAGCACGCTGGCCAGACGGATTGGTATAGGGTTTAATTTCAAGTTTTTCTTCTTTTAATTTCGTGTTACGACACCCAACGTAAAAATAAATGAATGCTTAAATGTTTGAAACTACGCAACGTCTTTTGAAGCAGTTTTTTTCTAATAGATAGGGTGATTCAAGAGGAAGATTTACATGTGTATGACATGCAAAATATTGTAGAAAATAATCATTGCACCCATACTACCCGGACATGCAAAATATTGTAGAGAATAAATAATCATTGCACCCCTACTAAGCGGGCCCAGGCGTTAGTTTATTTATATATATACCTACTTCAAAACCTTATTTAAAATTCACCTCTCGCTATAAAACTTTTCACAGCATGCGTTTCTCTCGTCAAATTAACACTGCACAAAGTTTGTTTCCTAAATCTTGGCAAGAACATTATGCGGGCCTCTGAAATATTCAGAAAACTACTTTCAGAACTACCTTGAGTTACTTTAAACTAATTTTCGTCTTAATACAAATTAGATGAGCCTGCTTGTGTTAGCGTATTATTAATATTTGAAGTAAAGTGGTTTTGTTTATGGACTTGGTTAACTGTAGATATATTTTGGGTTTATATGGAGGTCTTAATCTAGTCTTATAATGTTATATTTTTGTCGTTCTGGGGACCCTATTCACATTATTTTGGATAATTTGATAAAACTTAGTAGTTGAGCGCAGGTTTGATTTTCAAGCAGGACAACGGCTCTTTGTGCGATCCACAAATTATGGGCCTGAATTGTTGGTTTGCACAAAAAATAAAAAAAGCCATACTGCAGGGATAACCATCCTCCAGTTACGGAAAGAAAACCACGATAGCCAGTTTGTCAGCCAGTCTTCCTTCGATAGTTTTCTTAACGAAAATATCTACGTGAATTCCCTTCGTCGGCTTTGCGACACAATGAGCTGATGACATGTGATAGTAAAACACAATGGATTTCTTACTTCTTCACTACAACATAATCCATACTAATATTATAAACGGGAAAGTGTGTCTGTTAGTCTTTCTTTCACGGCAAAACGGAGCGACGAATTGACATGATTTTTTAAGTGGAGATAGTTGAAGGGATGGAGAACAAAAAACAAAAAAAGGAGCCTTGGAGGATGTTACTACATAGGCTCCTTTTTTGCTTTTTTTTCCGTGTCCAGGAAAGAGGAACAGTGCTACCCCGAAGCCGCGGGCAAAAGCTAGTTTATTCTATTTTAATTAAAGTCTAAATCATATACCACTATAATCAATCTTAAAAACTTTTAGCTAACCAAAACTTATACTCATTTAACTGGACAAGTTCCAAAATTTGTAGTTCTAGTTTAAGCTTAAGAGTACGAATACAAAGTGATGGAGACAAATTACTTTTATTTCCATAGCTGCCTTTACTTACTGTCGTCGGTATCCGAGTGTTTGTACGCTTTACTAAAGGAATTCGTGTTGCAATTTTAGTCAAAACATGGTGTAATTTGTGATAACAGTTAAACGGTTTTCAGTTACGAACGATGTCTTGTTTTGTTTTAATAATAATATACTTACGTTTTTACTCATGATGTTCCTATGCAATTAATGAAGATTTAACATCATCCTATGGCGAGGTGATAGAGTTCCGCACCACTTCTTACTCCAGTACACTTGCCGATGATTCGACTTTTTACGACGACCCGTTTTACGTTTGCCTTCAAATTTTGCGCATCATAATTATCTGCATTGTGCTCTGTAGAGCGTGTTGGGAGAGGCCTATGTCCAGCAGTGGACTGCGATAGGCTAGTTGATTGATTGATTGAATAATTCGCAGCAAATTGTATCTCTCGTGTTTAAAAGTTTGAACGAAGTAGTTCTAGTTTAAGCTTAAGAGTACGAATACAAAGTGATGAAGACAAATTAGTTTTATTTCCATATCTGCCTTTACTGTTGTCGGGATTCAAGTGTTTGTACGCTTTACTAAGGAATTAGTGTTGCAAATTTTAGTCAAAACATGGTGTAATTTGTGATAACAGTTAAACGGTTTCCTATTACGAAGGATATTCTGTTTTAATGCATTAATTCATTTTAGTTTTTATTTATTTTATCATTATTTTAGTATGGATTTTGCTTACTTTGTACTTTGGCAACAATGGAAGTTACTCCGCACTGCGATATCGTAGCAGTTATTGTAAACCTTTTACCTTAACCACTTAGTATTGACACACTGCTGTTCAATTAAGGATTAGGGTAAGGTTGCGACTATTGGACCACTTAATTTTAAACAGACCTGGTATCTAAAATAGAGCGTGAAATAAAACAAAACCTGTGCAAACGAGTAGTCTGTATATTCAATTATTGGTAACTAACATAATTAAGTTAATTTTATTATGTAAATAGTCACAAAAGAAGAAAATAAAACTTTGTGATGGTTTCCTTGTTTGAACCACCGTCTCTTTCATCGGACCACTTAGTTGCTATAATTGGACTTAGGGCATTATAGGTGGCTGGTCCATTCAAGGTGCATGTAAAAAAATTAATAAAAACATTTTTGTTATCAAATTTCTTTTATTTTCGAAAATAAATAGATAGTTACATTAATTAGCCGACTCTTATTATATTTCTTTATTTGGAATGCAATATCACAAAAATATTTCAGGTACGCCAAATCTTCTTTTTAACGCCGCTTTTGGCACTCGAAACATTCTGATTGCGTCATTCAATCCAACTTCTTTTTTCTCTAAGCAAGTTGCATACTCGCCTTTCTCTCCTCCTCTTTTTGCGATGCTAAAATAACAAGATTTGTTTTTTAAATAACACACATTATAGTAGTTGCCATGGTTGGACCGGTTCAATGAAAGAGCATCGTGCCAGTCCATTGATAGAAACTCACTAATATTCACTGAAATATTTATTTTAAAAAAAGTAGCACGTTACTCAACAAAAATATAAGATAGTATGTATTCTTAATTACTGAAGTATATTATTAAAAAAAATTACATTAAAATAATTAATATAACAGTACTTACATGCTATTATTTGCCGCGTAAAAATTATATTCGAGGTCCAAGAAACAAAGCGAAGTACGTCCATCCCTCATGCTGCCTGCTGCGGTACTGGCGGTTGGAGGGAGGTGTGGGGGGTTGTAAAGCTATCGTTTCGATGCAAATATCGGGTTCAAATATGAATAGATCGCGAAATATTGAAGTGGTCCAAACAAAGCGCTAGTCCAATGATCGCAACCTTACCCTAAGTCAATTTCTATGGCATGTAATATTAAAAAAAAATATTGTGTAAGGTTATGAACGTAATCTAACACTTGATCCTAAAGTCTGTTTCTATAGGGTAAGTGAAACATACACTTGTACGATAAATACCTCAACCGCTACGCCATCAATGCAGTCCGATAAACATAGAGAAAATGAAATGATGTTTTACGCGGTGTCCTACGTGGGCGACAAAAGCGACGCGACACGATGCTACACGCGACAAGTGTCCCACATGATTACGTTGCGTCTCGTCGCAGACGGTCACAAAAGAGACAAGTAGGGTACGCCGTTGATTTGATTGTATACGTTGCGTTCGTCGCGTCGCGTCGCGTTCATTGCCCGCGTATGACACAGCGTTATACAACAACATTATTTCATAATACCATTCCAAGCAACTAAAACACGCTACTAAAAAGCAAAAATTTTAAGTCTCCTATTTTAGATTCCCAAAAGATTATTATTAAGATCATTGGAATGTACGTAACATCTTACACGACCGTCCTTGGCGCTCACCCAACGTTCAGAGTGTAAGCATCCAATATGGAAATCGTATTCAAATTCCTAGACTTGATCAAATTACTTCACTTTGTTTCAGGAAACTTGAAGCGTGGCAGAACCCACAACGGATATATCGCCTTGCTCGTAAAACAAAGATACTTAGACAATCGATTCTAGATAATCGGATATTCGATTGACAAATGTAATCGATTCAACGAAAATGTACTTTAAATTTAAAGACCGATGAAGTACTGTGAATATGTGATTTTAGTGGATTTTGAGAGTGACATAAAAGTGATATTAAATAATATAAAATGAAAAGTGCAACAACACAGCATAAGAACAATTTGTAAAAAATCAAAATGAAAACGCTTCAGTCAATGGTCATCTGCTTCGCTCTGCAATTTATTGGTAAGTGAATATTCGTATTTATGCATGTTTATAACTTAGGGATTAAGAACCTTAAACATAATTATATCTTCATTGGGTGAAGGCGTTATTTAATATGTATTTTAGTAGTTATAATATACTTAAGTTTTCAATTGTTATGCCATTTTAGTTTCTACTACAAATCTGCGACAAAAAAGGCGTAGTGTAAGTATTTAGTGATTTTTAAATCAAATAAAATTTATCAGCGGCGTCTTTATCATATTATTATTGTAATTCCTCATTACGTGAAGGACCTATAAAAATTATAATATTGGATATACATTTACATTTCTGTGGGAAATACAGTATTGATAACTTAAATGAGCAACGACACATCATGACCTACCCACTTACTCATAAACGCCTCTTAAGTTTAATCACTGTTTTGCGAGATTTTTATTAATAAAACCAACATTATACCAAACAAAATCGTAAGTATTTAAGCTAATCGATTGACTAAAATTTAAGAGGCGTTTATGAGTAAGGGGGCTAGGGCATACACTAAACATGGGTGCGAAATGCTCTTGCAGTTTTGGCACTCTCTTTTTGGCAACTTCTGCGACTTGCCCAGCAAAGTCTAGCTTTTTCCCATTACTGGGCAAGCCACTGAAGTCAACTACTACTATTGTACAAAGGCGTCTTACCGATAAGTAGTGATGCGCAGATATCAATATATTCTTGCTTTGACTTACGCAAACGATACATACCTACATACGTACGTCTGTATATAGGTACATTACATACAGTTAATAATAACTTGACAATAATCTCAATTGCATTATCATAACATCAAAGATTAAGGTCTGATTGCATTAATGTACTAATATTATTAGATTTCTGAGATATTACGTATGTTACATGTGAACGTATTCTATTTCATATACAATTAATTTAGTTCTGATTGGTTGACATGCCTATACGATTAAACTGTATTGATATTTGGTTGAATTGCTTAATGCGATAATTTTTTGTGTTCAAAAGCTTATTAATGAAAAAAAAGCCCTTACTGCAAGGACAAGAAGAAGATAATACTTAAGTGACTATCAGGTCTATCACTTATTTCAAAGCAGTACTTAATCAAACTTATTTTATTTATTTTATTTTATTTATTTGGAGAAACAGTAGTTGTTACATTATTGCTTACATCTATATTATATTTACGGTAACATTTTAAGTTGTCACAGCATGCATAAAAGTAATTGTGACACTACGCTTTATTCTTAATCCTAATTAAATATAATACAATAACAAATTAAAATATATTCATCATCATCATAACAGCCTATTAATGCCCCACTGCAGGGACGGGCCTCCTTCCATGACGGAGGGATCATAAAATATATTATTTATTATTAAAAACATACTTACTCAACTATGAGATCTTAACAGATTTAAAACAGTCGTTTTGAATTCAAGTAATTTTTAAACAGAAATATCTAAAAATATCCAATTATTTTTCCGTATTTACAATAACATTTTCCGTATACACGATAAAGGTCGCTCTCCAGTACTAGACGATGTCGTCAATAGTTTCATAAACGACATTGAAAAGGTAGACCATCAACCGATAAATAACGTAAAAAAAGTCTGGATATACGACAACTATTTAACATCACGTCTCAATTGGCCTTTCTTTGTGTATGATTTAAACCAGAACCTCTTGAAACAACTAGATGCTAAAGTGGCGAAAACATTGAAATCTTGGCTAGGGTTAGCTCAATTTGCAGACTCTTCTGCTCTGTATCGAGACACAAATAACTTTGGGATGAAACTAAAAAAACCATCGGAACTCTACAAACATCTAAGAGTCACTAAAACGCAAGTCTTATCAACATCTAAAGACGAAATTGTAAAATCCATCCCAACTGATAAAAATTCATCTGCGCTCGAGTCACGGTTACAATTCCACAAAAAGTTCATGATGGGCGCACAAACTAGTAGAGTAGGTCTAGGAAACACGGAAAGTCAATCGGACAAAGAAATTATAAAATCTTTCTTAAACCAAGATGAGAATAACAGCTACAGAGTGCACGCAATGAACCTAGAAATGCAAAATGAATGGGTTACTCTAGGGGACTACTGTATACCTTTAGCCTTGAAGTGGCGCACTTTGCTTTACGACTGGTCACCAGCATTACTTAAATTCTACCTCAACGCCTTTCAATTGACTCTCCCCGATCAAAGCAATCTTGTAAGATGGGGAAAAGCCACGGACAAAAAATGCATAGAATGTGGCAAAGAAATTGGTACGGCAAGACACTTATTGGTAGGCTGCAAAGTGCTTTTGGATAGGGGTCATTACTCGCAACGTCACGACAAAGTATTAGGGATTATACGCGAGGCAGTGAGTCTGTCGATTGCCAGAGCTAGAAAAGGACTGACTACGAATGAAAGACAAAACATCCAATTTGTTAAGGAAGGCACTACTAAAAAGACCACCTACAAGCCTTTTTCGGTCCTGAGTCCGGCAGACAATTGGACTCTACTGGTTGACACGTATGAAACACACTACAAAATCCCGGAGGATATCTGCGTGTCGCCGTTGAGACCAGACATATTCCTCTACTTAAAATTGAAAAAGCGTGTAGTACTTATTGAGCTCACGGTGCCGTGGGAAACTAACATCCCTAAAGACCACGCAATTAAGACAAATAAATACTTTGACTTGACAAATGAGATAACCAGAAATGGCTATAGGGTTACTCTGTATGCCGTGGAAATAGGTGCGAGGGGTACACCAGCTAAATCCCTCTACAATCTATTAAAAGAACTAGGACTGCCGAGAACTTCAGTAAGCTCTCTACTATCACGAATGTCCAAAACGGCATTGTTAGGTTCCTACCAAATTTGGATAGGTAGAGGACGGAACATGGCAGACAGTGAAGGTGACCGCTAACGCGTTCTAAAGGGGCCTCCTTAAACCTACATCTGGGTCGTAAGTCCCAGACGCTGTTACGCCAGTGTTCCGCCCTCTATCACGCGATGGACCCGGCACCCGCACGGAGAATCCATGGAATGCTAAGATTAGGTCTTATTTTAAATAACTATAAGAGACCATTATTTAAAATTTACCATCCTGTCTTTTATGAAGGTTTCTACCTATATTTTTTCTAGTTAGAAACGAGTGGCGTCCGCAAGTAATCTACAGAGCTCTTGTAACACAGACAAATTAATTGGAGGAGAATAGCGTGGGTTTTAGTTTGTGGAAAGGTATTTTATAAAAACTAGAACATTTTATCTATAGTAATATAAGGGTCGTAGCACATAATATCAAAACGTACGTTCAGTATTCATTATAACAGGCCATTAATGTCCCACTGCAGGGACGGGCCTCCTCCCGGGACGGAGGGATACTTGGCCTACTTATACCACGCTGGGCGGACGGATTGGTATAGGGTTTAATTTCAAGTTTTCCTTCTTTTTATTTCGTAAAGGAAAAAGTTATTCAGATTTGAGGAAACATATGAAAATAAGATATTGACTTATTTTTTTATCCAAAAATATTATAATGATATTAGAATGAAAACATTTTCTTCCGAGAATGAGGTTCGGACGCAATAAATCAGAAAAAAATCCAAATTATTTATATAACTACTTTGCTGGCAAAGAAGAGACTTAAATGTAAATAGGTTCTAGTTCTACTATAATTATGTATATTACATCTCCGTGTGGTGACGGAGTAAGAATACAGTGTGTCACCACCCCATAGGTTTCATCCCATGGGTGTCGTAAAAACCGACTAAAGGACTATCCGTGAATATATTATCTTTACGTAATAAAAAGGAGGGAAAACTTAAAATTACACCCTATACTAATCCGTTTGGCCAGCATGGTCTTAGTAGGCAAAGTATCCCTCCGTCACTGAAGGAGGCCCGTCCCCGCAGTGGAACATTAATGGGCTGTTAATATTACATGATGAGAAATCACTACGTATATACAAAGGCCTCTTTGATAATGAGCTAATAATTGATTCCAAGAACATACCTCAGAAACGGCAAAATGATTGATCAGTTACCAGACGATACCAGTTCCGCGTAGTAAGCCAATGATAATTGCAAACTGTCTGGCATAAAATTTTGTCAAAGAATATTCTACTAAACAAGATATTAAGCAGATTATTTATATTTTTCAAACATGATTGAATAATTGTCAAAAAATAAATAACATGCTTTGCTTAGCTTGAGGCTAGAAAATCATAATATAAAGTTGTGTAAAATTATGTTATTAATAATGTGTATTATAATTCCTTAAATCTGCTTTATTAAGTTTTAGTCAAAAAACCATTAAAACTAAATAAATAATTAAAGCTCATTATTAATCTAAATCAACAAAAATCCTCAACAAAGAGTAATAAGAATAAACAAATATAAATACTTTCGGAGATAGGATCTTAATTTAAGACAACCCCAAGGGACTTGTTCATAAAAGAATGTTGAAGAAGGAAATGCGTAAACAAGGGAAAACAAACGGATACCCTTAAACGATAATGAGACACCACAATCTGGAAGCAAATGTTAAAAATATACAAAAGAATAATATCTTTTTACCTTTTTTTCAAAGACATCACAATTTCGTCACAATTTGAGGAACATATTCAGGTAAGTATGGAATATACGTTGGACCCTTGAACACGTTTCTATAAAGGATTGCTTTGCGTAAAAAATGATTTTGTTACAATTTTACTTATTCACATCGTTATTTTTATGCTGATGATGTACTTTTCTGTGTGATTGAACGAAAATAGGGGATTATACTACTTACGAGTGTTATGTCGAGTTTAGAGTATGGTTTCCTGTAGACAAATTTAGGTAGTTTTTTACTTTCATGTTGGTTTTTTTTTCAGAAAGTGATAGCGTAGTTTTCTACTGCAAGGATAGGCCTCTTGAACAATTTAACTTAGCCAACACAAAACATAATATTGAGTACCAGAAAAGAAGATTCTTAAATTTTTATTGAATGTCGTGCTGTATTGAATTTTGATCGTAAATCCTAAATAAAAGAAAGATGACTGCTGAGATACTTACCGAAGTGTCTCTAAGATACTTACATCGAAACCTACCATGTATTTTTAAATTTCATAGAAAGCTTAGGTCACGTACAAAGCATGACTAGAAAATTTCGAAAAAAACGAAGACTATAGAAATTATTTAGAACAATCATGGCGTCTGAGACGAATACTCCGAAGTTGCAGGTTCGACTCGACCAAGTTTCTTTCTTTTCAACACTAAAACTAGTTACAAATAAGGTTCGTAGCAGATATATCGAAAGGTAAACGGATCGGCACCGCCTCGCCTTTTTCCTAGGTGTCCAACGTCAAAAATCAGATTGCGTTACGATTCCGATTAGTGTGCGTTGCAGTAAGGAGTTCCATAGAAATAATACTGAACGTACAATATGTCACCACCCAATCTCATCCCATGGGTGTCGTAAAAACCGACTTAGGGACTATCCGTGAATACCACGCTGGCCAAACGGATTAGTATAGGGTGTAATTTCAAGATTTCCTTCTTTTTATTACGCAAATATAATTTTCACGGATAGTCCCTTAGTCGGTTTTTACGACACCCATGGGATGAGACTTATGGGGTGGTGACACACTGTATTCTTACTCCGTCACCACAAGGAGATGTAATATATAGTAGAACTAGAACCTATTTGCATTTAAGTCTCTTCTTTGCCAGCAGAGTAATTATCCAAATAATTAGTTTTTTTTGCTGATATATTGCGCTAGGAGTGCTAAGACGTTATATAGTGCTCATCTGCCTCCTTAAGGCATTAAAAAATACATAAATATTATACATTGCTGCCCGTTTAATTTCAAAATAGAAAATAAAATCTAACTAAGTAAGTATATTATGCTCAAACAATGTCCGAACCTCATTCTCGGAAGAAAATGTTTTCATTCTAATATCATTATAATATTTTTGGATAAAAAAAATAAGTCAATATCTTATTTTCATATGTTTCCTCAAATCTGAATAACTTTTTCCTTATTCAAGTGCCAAAGTTTCGGGTCAAATGGAAAAGTTTTGGCTTTTACAAAAATATTTTGTTTTGATACACCAAATTGATAAGATTAGGTGAATATCTTTGATATTTTCAATAATTTTAAGCTTATTATGTGTGTTTTTGTAGATTTTCATAACAGCCCATTAATGTCCCACTACAGGGACGGGCCTCTTCCTGTGACGGAGGCATACTTGGCCTACTAATACAACGCTGGCCAAACGGATTGGTATAGAGTTTAATTTCAATTTTTACTTGTTTTTATTTTGTTAAGACACGAATAGCCCTTAGTCTGTTTTTGCGACACCCATGTTTATCCGTTGTCTAGTACCCATAGTACAAGCTTTACTTAGTTTGGGACTAGGTGGCCATGTGTGAATGTGTCAGGATTATTTATTTATTTAATAATAAAAATAAATTCCTATGACATGAACGAATGAAACCATTATACATAGTACCAATGATACCTATAGGTACTACGAATATAGTACAAATGGTAACACAGACCTCTCTGCTTAATAAGTCCGATGGAATACGAATTGTTTATTGTGATATCGTAAACGGACCGTTTATTTTCCTACATTTATAAGGAGATAAACATTGGTTCAACGTTTTCGTATTGTTTGAATGAAAACATTTTGTTTTTGGTTCATTTTGTGAAAACGTGAATTACAAAATAATGTGTTTACTTGTTTTTGTGGTATACTAGTTGATACGTGCGGCTTTGCTTGGTCCCTAGTATATATAGAAGAAACGGGTAAAAATGACGGAGTGTTAAAAAACAGTAGTTGGCCCAATCAGACAATGAAATGTAAGAACTTTTACTCAAAACAATGTTAAATATTATGCCTACAATATTTGGAAGTATGCTATGTCCAACAGTGGATGACCAGAGACTGATATGATGAGGATGAAGATATCTACAATTGAAGAATTTTATCATTGAATATTAAGTTCAGGAATGAAGACAAATAAATGATGATATTCAGGAAAAAACTAATTAGGTACCTAGCAAAATGAACTAATTTTCTCGCTCAACTATTGGTGTCAATAAATAAGGCTTAAGCCTTAAGGAGTTAGTTACGTACTTGTTTTTATAGAGGAATTTTTGAAACTTTGTGCTTGAGTTGTTTGTGGTTGGTGCTGGGTTTCTTCAGAAAATTTCAGGGCTGTGAGGCCTAACATTTTGTTTTCCTAGAGTAAGTAGTAGATTGGCTGTGATCTAGTGAGGAGTACATGAGGGGCGATTATATTAGAGGGATTCGTGAGGCCCGCCCAGCTCCTAAAATCTGTCTGTAACTTTTTTCCAAAAAGGTTAATTGATATTTGGATATCAATGAATCTCTTTTGGAAAAGAGGTTCCAGGATATCCAAATATCTGTACCTTGACCCAAACATTATGTACCTAATTGGTTACGTACGTATGTTTGGGTCAAGAAGTATATTTGATACAAGACCGGGCAGGCCTGACGAACGTATTATAAGTTTCCACCACCCGACCCGCTTAATCTTCTGCCACGTTAAACAGTAAAAGTATTTTTTTATACTCTTAGGAACATCTGATGAAGTGGTGACACCACTGTATTACGTTGTCCACGAAAACAAAAAACATTAAACACAAGTATAATAACATTAAACAGGTACATTACGTAAATACCTTTTCTGAGCTACATGGAGAATTTATAGCATGAATCTACGACCTTTGAGATTAAGTGCTTTATTATCTAAATATGCAAAAATAAAAGACTTAACCATTCCGTTTTGTTCATTGTCTACTGTTTTATTATTATTACGTTTTGTGGTTTATTCTATTAGAGTATTTATTTTAGTTTTGTTAATGTATAAAAAGAGTATCAAATGAAAATTCACACAACGCCATCTAGTCCCAAACTAAGCAGAGCTTGTACTATGAGTACTAGACAACTAATAAACATACTATACTATGTATATTGTATGTAATGTACTGGTATATTGTATTGGGTCAAACTGCCTTTCCTTCGATGTCCAAAGTCTGCTTAAAAGTTGTTGAAAACCTTAGTCAACTTTTACGACACCTTTTAGATGAGACAAGGTGGTTAAAACATACACACTTACTCCACTACTACAAGAACAAAATATATCTTTAATGTTCTAAAACACTAACAAACAATATAAACCAACAAATCATTGGACAGTCCTTTGTTTTAGGTATTCCCAAACAGCCTTTGTGTTCAGCAATCAGTTGAACAAAAGCTTAATTATTTTTTCCGGACCCTTTATTCATTTCAAATTCAGTACCGTAGTGACTATAAAACCAGTAGGTACGTCAAGTTAAATACATATTTAACTGATTGTTTAGGGAAATTAAGGAATTTATAATAAACTTACTTTTTTACCAATAACCGTCTTCTGTTTCTTGGACACAGGTTTCATCATGCCAGCCCCTTAATGACCCACTGCAGGGACGGACCTCCTCCCGTAATGGAGGGATACTTGTCCTTCTAATACCACACTGGCCAAACGGATTGGAATAGGGCTTAATTTCAAGTTTTCCTTCTTTTTATTTCGTAAAGATAATATTAAAGGATAGTACCTTAGTCGGTTCCTACGACACCCATGGGATGAGATAGGGTGACATATTGTATTCTTACTCCGTTACCACACAGACAAAGGTTTACTTTAATTAAATATTTACTTTGATTTTTCCTATGCCTACTTAAATCATCGTTTTCTCGCCGCCTTATTCAAGTCGTTTCACTCCATTTCAGAACTTATTTTCCTTTAAGAAACGTATCAGGACGCCTCTGAGTATGTTTATATCCAAAGTTAAATCAATACAAGCCCAAGTACCTTTAATAGGTTTGTACAGAGCATCTTACAAATTTTATCAAGAAATACCAATTAAAACATAAAAACATTTATTTTACATAGCAACAGAACAAACAACTAAATGATTATGTTAAGTATAATTTAATTGTAAAAGGTAAATTCTAACACAGCATTTACCTAATGTAAATCTTATATGAAATAATGAAACACACAGAGTCTCAAAACGAGAACATTCATATTCCCAATGTGGCTAATAATATCATTCTAAACATGTTTCCGTATTGTTTCAATACGGAACGTGCGCATTCCAAATGTAATTAACAGTATTAAATTTACCACCGTTCTTAGAATTAATATAATCACATATTTATGTCCTTTCGCAAAGGATCCTTGTAGCAAGAATATTGTTCTACCTCATACCAAATTACCTCCCATAGGTCCAAAAGGATTTTTGAGAGTAAAATCGCGTGGCTATAAAGTAAGAAAAGTGTTGAATAAATAAAAATGCTTTCATTTTTATTACGCACCATTTTTGGGTACTTTGTGTTTTGTTATTTTGAAAATGACCTCGTCTAAATTGTAGGTACTTATTAAATTTGAATTCTTGAGTAATTTTTTATTTGTTTTTCTTATTCGGGTGAGACCTCATGAGAGTAGTAGATGTTACAATTGTATTTTTCTTTTTGATTAAAAGTTGTTATTCAGGAATGATTCTGCAAAGCTGCCTATTGTGTTAGTGACTACTGCGGCTAAAATTTATCTTTATTCAGTTAAGTAGTAAGCTCTCCGTGTGGTGACATAGTAAGAATACATATGTCATCACCCCATCTCATCCCATGGGTGTGGTAAAAACCAAATAAGGAACTATCCTTGAATATTATCTTTACGAAATAAAAAGAAGGAAAACTGGAAATTAAACCCTATATTAATCCTTCTGGCCAGCGTGGTATTAGTAGACAAAGTATCCCTTTCGTCACGGGAAGAGGTATGTCCCTGCAGTGGGACTTTAATGGGCTGTTATGATTACAGTTGACTATGTAGTGACATGGTGGCATTAATGATATTGTGCATATTCATTTCAAATAACATGACAAATAAAAGTGAAAAGTAAAAGTAAGTGAGTTTTTACGAGGTGCCGTAGATGCCTTTTTTCTGTGTGTTAAACATCATACCACAACCAAATTGGAAACATACTCTCTGTTGTCAAAGGAGGTTTTGAAATCGATTATAAAATAGATAGGAGCATAAAAATAGTTACATATACTAGGGCCAGTGTAAGCCGACAGTTCAAGTAAAATAAAGATTCTGTAGGGGCACAACATTGTAATTTGAGCGACTGCTAGGAAATCAATTTTACAGGCGCGCGACTGTACTGGCGTCGCCCAGAGTAGAAGAGTAGAAAGGTCGTTATTATTATATATAGTGTTATTTGTATTTAAGTATTAATCTGGTATCAGGATTGCCTGATATATTGATATATAGTCTATTATTTCATATTTTATTTGGAATCAACTATATAATCTTCAACCCCCACAACTCGAAACCGGGACCTCAAAAGATGTTAATGTATAACATACTGTACCATCTCAAATTCATATTGTTAGAATCTATGATATAAATTTCGTTACAGACACAGTGACGCTTCCGTCTCAGAATTAAGAGCATATTTTATTTGATTACGTATATTTTTCTTGTCTTCCCACATTATTATGTATATTATGATCCCAGTTATTCTTTATATCATTGTTTCGTTACGAACATTAACATTAGGATGAGGAATACGAGTGTCAGCGATACTTCAAGTTATGTGTTTTCATTGGAATGTGTGCTTTATTTTTAGGGGATTAAGGTGCATGTGTTAGAACGTGTAGATGGTAGCTTATTAAGAAATTGTGTTATACGTTTCGTTAACCTTAAATAACGTGGTTAGCATTGGTGTCAACCGTAATTTTATTATGTTTATATGATGGTAAGTCTATAATATCCGCGTGGTGACGGATTAAGAATACAATAAATGTCACCACCCCATCTCATCCCATGGGTGTCGTATAAACCGACTAAGGGACTATCTGTGAATTTTATCTTTACGAAATAAAAAGAAGGAAAACTTGAAAATAAACCCTATACCAATCCGTCTGGCCAGCGTGGTATTAGTAGGCCAAGTATCCCTCCGTCCCTGCAGTGGGACATTAATAGGCTGTTAAGATGATGATTGTAAGAATCAAATTGACTTGCTGGCACAGTGACTTGATGTAGCAGCAATCTACCGGTATGCCGTATGATTTCGAAAGCCCTCTTGGTTGAATTGTATGGCCTTGAAGTTGGAAAGGACCTAGGAACAAATCAGACAGGAAAACATGGTCTTGTTTCTTAAGTGCTCGCTTATCATGTGGAGGAATGAGGCTCTACAGCCTATTTATAACTGCTGGGGTTTAGATTTTCCGGCCAAATCTTGTCGGAACGACGAGTAATACATAGGTATAGCAGAAAGGATAAAATTGAAAAAAAAATAGACCTAGGAACGTTTAAAGTCAGCAAACCTTAAAACTGAACATTAAACACGACATACCGTAATGATAATGTTTTTATTTTTCAAGTTCTGTCTACACTTCGTTAATTATATTCCCTAAAGTAATTTGGTAAAGTACTGGCACAACCGTTGCGCATTTTTGTTATAAAATATTTACTTTTATGTATTAAGTTATGTGGAGGTAAAGATCTGATGTATGGGAGGAACTCTGGTTAAGTAGAGGCTGACATTTTAATTGTATTTTTAAAAGACTGACTTTAGACGACTGACTTTAGAGGCTGTTATGTTAATGACATGATGAAGACAAGCCAAGATCATAACTCTTTAGAGCATTCTCAATTATTGATATATTTTAGTTTACTATTTTTGTTATTTACTTACTTGCTGTTGATGCCAACATTTCAATCAATCAAAATTCTGACATTACTCTTTATACAGAAGCAAAGAATGGCTAACATTTACACCATTATTTGCACATTTTTGTTGTGAATGGTTTATTAAAGATGTTATAAAACATGAATAATGAAATGACTTTAAGAAATGTTATCAAAATAGCCCATTAATGTCCCACTGCAGGGACGGGTCTCCTCCCGGGACGGACCGTTACTTGGCCTACTAATGCCACGGTGGCCCAGACGGATTTGTATAGGGTTTAATTTTCAGTTTTAATTTTTTCGTAAAGAGAATAATCACGGATAGTCCCTTGGTCGATTTTTACGACATCCATGGGGTGAGATGGGGTGGTGACACACTGTATTCTTACTCCCTCACCACATGGAGACTTGAAGGAAAAAGTATTACTAAGCCTTATTTCCAGAGGCTTTTGACCCTACAGTGGGATTCTTAATTTACTGTTACAATAAACCCTACACTAAATACAAAATGAAAAAAAAGCTAGCACATTAAACACTTCAAATATAAAATTAGCACAAACGCGGACACGACGCCAGAGGCATTTTGCTTTAATCAACTTTACGTACAAAGAAGAGTTGAATCATAATAACGCTTCGTGTGGAGGCAAGTTAAAATAATACTCTCTCTAATTAATTAACAGACAGATTTATAATAATATTATGAGGAGTTTGGTTTATTGTTAGTTTTAATTAGTAGTATTGTTATTTGTTAAGCTTGAATGTACACGGCGGCCTAATTATATATAATTTGTATGTATTTATAAAAAAAAACATCTATCTAAATAATTAAAAGCCTCTGCTTAGTTTGGAAATGTAAAACGCTATAACAATCTATTTTGTAAATTAATCAATCAATCAATCAACTAGCCTATTGCAGTCCACTACTGGACATAGGCCTATCCCAATACACGCCACAGAACTCGGTCCTGTGAAAAAAAAACTTAATTTAATTATTTTGTAAATATGTGATGAATATTAAGTTAAACTTTTATTTATGTGTATGAACGTAGCTGTTTGATTTATGTGCTGTGTAAATTTCCGATATTTTAAAAATACAATACAATCCAGGAAGGTGCGTTTATTTGTTGACAGGTATTCAAAGTAACTTTGCTTAGATAAGGAATGTACACGATATATCACAAATTAAGTTTGTGGTGGCCAAATTTTAATACTAACACACCTTATATTATTCCATGCTTAGAGAAAAGACCCACTAATTGACATTACATTATTTCTTTAATGGGGTCATTTCATTTATATTCAAAGCTATCGACATCGCGACTAAACAAAACTACTAACGGACACAGTATGGTGATCCTGAAGAAAAGCTAAATTACTTAGGATCCGCAACAGATTTAATTTGATTTTCATACTTCCATTATTAAAATAATAATAATTAATGACGGCCTCTGTGGCGTCGTGGTTATACAACATGACGGTTACGCAGAGGTCTGAGGTTCGACTCCCGCTCAATGCAAATATTTGTGTACATTAATATTTGCATTGGTCTGAGTATGTATGTATAATAAGTATGTTTTTACAAAAAAAAGTATATAAGTATTAATATCCGTTGTTCTGTTACCAATAACACAAGCAGGTTCAGCCTAGCTTACTTTGGGAACAGATGGCGCTGTGTAGAGATGTCCGTGAATATTTATTTATTTATTAAATTGTTTACTTACTACCTATAGATATTAGTAAATATTTTTTTTTACATAAATAGACAACAGTATTAATGTTCTTTTTTAAAATTCATTTAAATAAAAGTCTTCGCCGAACAAAGCTCGATCTTTAGTGTAGGAATTGTCTTTTAAAAGAAAATAAAATAAATAATAAATAATCAAACCCAATGCGTTAGTCACGCAACCTATCTGTGTGTATCAACTTGATCTGCGTGCCGTTATTTACACGAAAACCATTTTATTGGTACATTTTCCGCGAAAAATCTTTTTCTTGCTACAGTGTCATTTGTCAATCTTTATTTACCGTTAAAAAGCTTTCCTTCGTTTATTTACTACGGCACGGTAATGACGGAGAAGGTAAAATGTTTTGAACCAATAAAATATTTATGAGGAGTGCGTCTTAAGTGTGTGATACTATATTTAGATTCTCTTTAATATTTGCGTTTATAAATTTGGAAACGGCTTAGGGTGTTTTTTTTTTAAATTATACTTGATAGAAATCGCGCAATAAATGAACAATTTACCTTAAATTCTATTTTCATTTTTTTATAACTGTATCGAACTTGATGGGAGGCGCGAATATAGTATTATACATAATCGAAACAAATAGTAGTTAGGTATTAAACGACTTCACTCAGTCATTTATTGCCAATCATTTGGGCTATGGTATAAGATCAAAACAACTTGGGTCGTATGAGTATTGAATTTTTTTTTTTTATATAGTGATTATTCTAAAAGCAATTTTTTATACAAAAACAACTCTTTGACCTCCATAAATTTACCAAGTCTTAAAAGCACATAGTATTACTCTTGACAAATAAAAAAAAAATTATGACATTTTACAAAAATAGCAAGCATTGTTTTGATCAAATAATAATTCTTCTTTCAGCCAAACTGTATTAATTTTAAACCAAAAAAAGTTTAATGACTGACTTATTAAAAATATAATATTATAAAGAAGTTAATTACCCTAAAATTAAACATCTCTTTTATTCCCCTCTTTGTAAAAGAAGGATTTCTTTGTTCCTTTGTTTTAAGTACGGGCTAAGTCACAATTTTCATTAAAAGCAATTGTAAGGAATCTTATTTCCGATAATATTTTCCTTTCAAAAAAAAAAAAATTCAAGAGTCAAGTTTTTATTAAGTAATGTAATAAAAAATATCTTCCTCAAAAAAGTTTTTTACAAGGAATGAATCGTTATAAATGTAATATTAATTTAGATGTTCGACAAAACGTTTGATTGAATATTATTTGTCATAAAGTTTATAATTTCGAATGATACAATTTAAGAAGCACTTTAAATCTATACTTATAATAAAACTGTAGAGAGATCAATTCTGTACATTTAATATATGTTCAAAATTAATATTGGAGGATGAATGGTGATCGATACTAATGCCAAAAATGCAATCAATAATTTTTTTGTCTGTCTGTCTGTCTGTCTGTCTGTCTGTCTGTCTGTATGTGCACGCATGGGTCAAAAACTACTGAAGGCATTTTAACCAAACTTGGTAGGATTGTAGTCCATACTCCCGGACAGGTTATAGGCTGTATAACATAACGCTAAGACACATAGGAGCTGAGCAGTGACGAAAAATTTGAAGCAAGTCAGTTGACAAAAAGCGCGTTCTAGCTCTTATCATCGCATACGTTGATCATACGCCAAAAATATGTATTACAAAAATAATGGTCTTCAAAAGATGTACAAAAAAGTCCTGAATAGTATATATCTATCTTTTATATATTAGCCACAATAACGTGTTTAATCGTTAGGGTTTTCTTCAAAGTGTATTAAATACATAAATATATTGTAATTTGCATAGACATATCTTTTTCAAACTCCCATATTTCAAAAGTACACTTTAATATCTTATTCATAAAAAAAAAATTATAGAAATCGGTTGATAAACACACAAGATATAGATCATTTTACACATTATTGCTATTTGTCAACAATAAAAAAATACAAAACTGACAATAAAATAAAGAAATACAATCACAAAACATTAAATTATTATTCAAAGTGTTTGTGTTTATTTTATTAAGTAATTCAAAAATACTGCACGCAGTTTATCTATAGATAATAATATAGTCGAGTCTAAGTTTAGTCAAATATTTTTTGCTAGATGGTAAAAAGGTGTGAGGTACAATAATTTATTTCAGCATTTTTTTTACAAAAGACAAATCCCACACTAGCCTTTAAAAATATCAATTTAACGGACACAAAGAACATCCAGACTAAGGACAATAGTTTGTGTATCACAATTGTCCTCCATGGGAATCGAACCCGCGACCTCATGCACGCCAGCCATGTATCCGTGTGGTGACGGAGTAAGAATACAATATGTCACCTCCCCATCTCATCCCATGGGTGGCGTAAAACCGACTAAGGGACTATCGGTGAATATTATCTTCCAATCTATCCGTATATTATCAACCAATCCGACTGGCCAGCGTGGTATTAGTAGGCCAAGTATTCCTCCGTCACGGGAGGAGGCGCGTCCTTGCAGTTATGATGAAATAAGCGATGTCATTTATTTTAACTTACAAATTTGACAACAGATAGCATTGTGCCTGTGACGTCATTTTCAGTATCGCGGTGTTAAGATTTTCCTTGAAAGAATGACGTTCGCTCATGTCTTTCAGTATAAGTTTAGACGCAGTCTTCATAGATATTTTATTTACTATTTATTTACTTTGAAAAGGTTTTGGTTCGTTCGTTAATTTTACAATTCGTTTGTAATGTAGGTATATCTGTTCGTTATAAGGTTTTAAAAACGATTTTTCAGTATTAAATCGAATTGCGAAGTAAGTAACATCCGCCACGCGAACGAAGTCGCGGGCACAGCAGCTAGTTATTAAATAAAGTATAATAGAAAAGAATTTTATGAACGCTTTATTAGATTTTTTCGTTGTTGCTTTGTAGTGCCAGACGAGCAAGTGGCCCACCTTTTAGAAAGGGGAAGTTGTAACCGTCCCTCATGAATGTCACAAACGCCAGAACACAGCTTTCCTGTGCCTTTCCTAGACTTTTTCCATCTGGTACCATAGTAATGAAGGGAAACCAGACTTATCGGACGAAAAGGTTTATGTTAAGTTTTAGTACAATTCATTTTCATTGATAAAATATCAGAGCCGTAAGTCAGTTTTTACTACATGTATGGGATGAGATAATATAAGATGTATTCTTATCATACTGGAAAGATGTTCGATAAAATCGCAATCATTAACATCATATCAGCCAACTTCCGTCTACTGCTGGACTTAAAACCTCCAAATATTTTTATTTTGATCGCGTAAGAGGGGCACAACCGTCTTACTTACGTAATATAACTAATATCACCAATAAACAAAAATCTCCAACATCTTTAAAATATTGATCAATTACTATAGGTTCATCGTTGAGTCACCCGTTATCATAAATTTCGATTCCGATTATCGATTCGTATAATCCGAATAGCTTAGTATAGTAAGGGACAGCATTTCGCTGACCAAGTCGCCTATAAATCGAGCCTTCTTTCCATGAATCATTGTGGATTGAAAATGGAATTGACGTGAAGTATTTACATTAAAGATATATTTTTATATTTGCGAGCGTTTTCTTTCTTTTTTTCTTTTTATTGCTGATATTCGTAATGTTAATGAAAGGGAAATTGTATTTTTGCGGTGTTCTTGTTTGCGATCTTTTGGTGTTTTCCTCGTCGTGTATTTTGATTTTAAAAGGATAAGTCTTGCTCTAGGAATTATATTCTATACAGTTACGTTTGCAAGCATTAAGTAATTTATTTAAATTATATTTTCCCTCTATTTTCTTAAATTTAAATATAATTGTCCTACGTTGATTTTGAAATCGCGAGTCCCTCGATCCAGGTCTATACCTGCAGGTGATCACAACATCACCGATGTGCTTTTAGCGTATTTTGGTATTTCTAAGGCTTTTTGAATACAGAGAGCCCGAGATCAAGCTTTTATATTTATGCACACAAAGCATATAGCGATCGAGCTTGATTTCTACGTCATCATCATAACAGCCCATTGGCGTCCCACTGCAGGGACGGGCCTCCTCCCGTGACGGAGGGACACTTGATTGATATAGACTTTAATTTCAAGTTTTCCTTCTTTTTATTTCGTGAAGATAATATTCACGGACAGTCCCTTAGTCGGTTTTTACGACACCCATGGTATGAGATGGGATGGTGACATATTGTATTCTTACTTCGTCACCACACGGATTATATAAATCCTCCAATTATTAAAGTAGTGTCAAAACTTTACTGTATTAAGCTGGAAAGGTACAGTAGCTACTAAAATAAAAAGGCAATGAGACTTAACAACTTCTATCTAGGAAAGGCACAGGCTTAGCTGTTCTCAAGCGTTGGTGACATTCATGAGCGACGGTTACAACTTCCTAAAAAGTGGGCTACTTACTCGTCTGGCAGTACAAAACAACAATACAACGTTAACGACCTCTGTGGCGTAGTGGTTATATAGCATGGCTGCTACACAGAGGTCTCGGGTTCGATTTCCGCTCAATGCAAATCTTTGTGTGCATGAACATGATTGTTTGGATTAGTCTGGGTGTTTTCTATGTATAATATGGTATGTATTTACAGAACGGACACGTCACCACACGGATTTCTACGTAGCATCCACATACTATATCTAGCAGGCTAACAGAGGTCGTCAAGATCAAACTTTGATTGCAAACAAATTCAATTGTTTCTATTAAATCCTCCGTATAATATAAAACAGTAGCCATATAAACAGCGTCTTGACCGATACGTGGTGACCGTTAGTCATCACATGAAATAACAACTCGTCAATAAATAATTTACTACTTTATTGCTTTTTTTATTGTTATTGGATTGCGTTGAGAAACTCGAAGGCTTTTGATGAGTATCCGCCATTTTGTTGGTCTATAAAAAGGTGGTAATAGAAAAACGAGTTAAAAATATTAAGGCGTTTGTGTTGGTTTATTTTGATAGGGAAGTAAAGTTTTGATTTAGGTCTTTGTACAGATTTTTAAAGTTGAGGGTTTTTGTGATTGGTAGTCTATGTTTGAATATTATATTTTTATTATTTTTTAACGAGCTCTGTAGCGAAGTGGTTATTTAACATGACTGCTACGCAGAGGTTTTGGGTCTGATTGTTTCTATGTATAATATGTATTGATTAATAAAACAAAAAACGTACTTATATCCGTTCCGTATATAAGTACGCATATCTGTTGTTCTGTTACCCATACCACAAGCAGGTTAAGCCTAGCTTACTTTGGGAACATATGGCGCTGTGTAGAGATGTCCGTGAATATTTTTTATTATTTTTTTAAATACTTTCTTGTTGTATGGACTATACTTGTTATTGTATTACATGTAGAGAAGGGTAAATGCATCGAAAATGGTCCATGTAACGATTACTACGAGAGTTAGTGACTAGAACTAAAGCTTGTCTATTTCCCTATTGTACCATCAAAAAGCTTCCTAAAACCTCCTATTTGCTATTTTAACTGAAAACAACAACAGAGAATATATTCCTCCTCTCACATTAATATAACGCCATCTAGTTCCAAACTAAGAAAAGCTTGTACTATGGGTACTAGACAACGGATGAACATACTTATATTCTTTTTTTTGTAAATACATACATAATTATTATACATAGAAAACACCCAGACCAATGCAAACAATCATGTTCATGCAAACAAAGATATGCATTGGGCGGGAATCGAACCCGAGACCTCTGCGTAGCAGTCATGTGTTGTAACCACTACGCCACAGAGGTCGTCGAATATTCGAGTTGTGCTTGTAGTTAGATCATAGGTATTGTGAGGAGGTTCCTAAGCTTCTCTGGATGCCAAACCACCAGTACCCTTGCTACCCAGCTTGGTCATTGTACCCGATTCTAATAGCATAACTGAATCTCGCCGCCAGTGACCTCATTTCACCACCTACAATGGTAGGTAAAAAAATACCATTCCAGTCCATTTTCTTTGAAACTAAACAATAATTCTCATTAATATAACAGACGAAAATTGAAAAGGAGTTTAATATTGTACAGTCATTTTGTTTAACTTGAAACCGCTTGAAGCGGTACAAGTCAGCTCAAAGGTTCTGCATAATTAATTACAGTTCGCTTACCCGTAAGCCTCAGTTGACTTTGCCTTAAGTTTCACGTTAAGTAGCTAAAGCTTGCTTACGTTAAATAAATCTATATCCTATAACCGAAAGCAGAATCAATGCAGGGGAACCGATGTACCTATGTAAATATTGACTGGTAAGGAAAAAAACTGAAAAAAGATCAGTGTACAGTGTGTGTCCATAAGCAAGGATTTATATTACTTAATGAATCTAAAAAGAACTAATTTCAAACTGAAATCAGGATTCAAGCTATAGTTTTAATTGAAAATGAAGATGCAAATAGTTTATTACGTACTGCAAAATATACACACAGAGCATTATAACAATAGCAAGGCTTAATATATAGTTACATACAATTTGCAGTGACAATAGTGTAATAAAATAAGGTTACCTATGGTTTCCTCACTAGGCAAGCCTGTAACGAGGTAACCCGATGTGTACATTCACCTGATGATTATAAAACAGTAACATACACATAAATAAATTAATTTGATTGCAACATTATTACTAGGTATCAAACTCGTAGATGAAGCTATGCCTACAAAATTAAATGGTAAATGTGGCACAAAATGTAGCCGTGAAGTCGATAGTCACGTATAAATATGTATACTATAGTTTTGTTGCATCTTGACGCACCGCCTTCCCTTTTGGGAAACAGGCGTTAAATTATGTATGTATTAATTTTCTTTTGTTAATCTTTCCACAGTACATAGATACATGCGTCTTAGTATCACCTACAACAATGAGTGAGTGATTTGCTCAAAAGCTTACGCGTGTCTTCTCTTGTCTCACATAGCACTTAGTGTTCCGTTGCACACTGACCATATCTTGTTCAAGCGTCTGTCACCTGTTTAATCTAACAAAGGATTATGTCGTAGCTTAGCATTGTATACCTGCTAGTATTGTTTGTTTCATTAATAAACATTATACATATTGCCGTGCCTAGTGTAGGACGCCCTCCATCTAGGTGGACCGACGACCTCAAAAAGGTCTCTAGGTCGAACAGGAAGCAGAAAGGCCAGGATGTGTAGTGGGTGCCGCCGATATGTAGTGGGTGTTAAGCTAGTTGACTATTATTTTGACGACCTCTGTGGTGTAGTGGTTATATTACATGAATGCTACGCAGAGGTCTCGGGTACCATTCGTGGTCAATGCAAATCTTTGTGTGCATGAACATGATTGTTTGCATTGGTCTGGGTGTTTTCTCTGTATACTATGATTTACAAAAAAAAAATGTATGTATATCCGTTGACTACTACACATAGTACAAGCTCTGCTTAGTTTGGGACTAGATGGCGTTGTGTGAAAGTGTGAGGATGATGTGAGAAATATATTCAAAGGAATACAGTAAATATACTAAAATTTTTAATAGTAATAAGTAACCCTATTCTTTCAAACTTTAAAAGGTAACATCGAAGCAATATCTTAACTGGATCGTGTCATTTTTTCCAAGGTACTTTAACACAAGGACAAAACGTTGTGGCCCCGTGCTACGGAATTAATGAGGTGATTTGTCTTCCTACAGAATAAGGAAGAGTCATACCCACAAATTGAAAGGAATTCAATTTATCGATAGAATGTTGAGGCTTCCAGTTAATGGATGGAGAATGTTTATTTGCCTTTTATACCTATGCTTTAGTGCAAATTAATAATGTAAAAAGTTGATTGAACTAAAATACGCTAAGGTTTTTTCGTTGACTTTGTAGTTTATATATTGGAGTATTAGAGCTATAAAAAGACATTAAAGATTAATAGAAAATTAATATTAAAATGTCTCTATCTATCTGAAGTAAAAAGACTTTGCCTATAAAATCTTTTATTTATAATGAAGATAAAACTTATATTGTGATTGGAAAACAAGCCCTTATTATCTCTTTTAACCTACCTCGCGATAAGCAGATCCTATTATAAAAAAATCTCTAACACAGTTCTGTATTTAAATACAAATTGGAAGCAAAAAAAAAGTACTTTTATACTTCATAGAGCTTCGTTTGAACAAATGCTTGTTATTCCGTACTTTATCCCAACCTATTTCTTAACACTTCGCCCCGCGGCGGTTCTTTTAAAATAAAAATTGCATCTTTGAAAGTATTACTTGGGCTCCAATTTCTCTTTAACAATGATTTTTATTCCTTTGTTAAAACTACGGAGTGGAGATAGCCTGATTGAAATTCTCAGTATTATCTGTGAAAAAACTTGCTACCTGGAATCACGGAGCTTTTAAATTATATTTTCTGATGAAGGTTGACTTCTGATATTAAAATTGTTCTAATATTAGTTTCATGAAGATTTGAATTGATTGTGTTTAATTAATACTATCTACTTGCCTAGGTTTTGTTCGAGTATGACATGATTTGAAGCAATTTTATAGTGTTGATTTTTATACTTCAAGAAGTAAAAAGCCACACTATATAATTGCTTAACTTAAAAATGTGGTTTACGTTGTGTGTTAATACAGATTTTTATCTTTTGACTGAAGACTTGAAGTCTTTCCAAATGGATTGGATTGCGATATTGTGTTCGGGGATCAACCGGTGTTTGGTCAAACCCGAAGTGATGGAGTCGGTGTAAACTAATTTCACTACTACCCTACGTTGCCTTCGATCTTGGACTGTATTATTGCTTTTCATCATGTTTGATACAGTCATATATTGCTATGTTAAAAATAAAAACCCGCCAGTGGTACATCAAAGAGTTGTAAAAAAATTCAAATGAAATATATCAGTTACAGGAATTAATAACGAAACAAAAAGGATATTAAGCCCACGAGCGTACATATTGAACTTTCGTGACAAAACACACAAAGTTACGTGCAACCATTGACCACATTAAAGCTTTATCACGTTGAATACCGCTAATTAAAATTGTTCCAATAAGGTTTGGTAAGCTTAAAGCCTATTCTTTACTCTGTAATTCAACGTCGACCGCATTGTAAACAAAAAAGTAAAAACATAATTTTAGCTCATTATACTTGACAAGTTAATTAAACGGAACGTGCGAAAAATTATTTTGCATAATTTGATACTAGATGGCGTTATTTTATACTTAGAATATCCGTGTTCGATCTGTTTACAAGTAACGTTAGTGGCTCTTTGATTTAGTCTGGGTGTTTCTATGTATTTTTATTATGGTTGTGAGATTGAAATTCTAAAAAAATCCAATGTAATTCATCAGTTGTAGGAAATAATAAGAACAAAAAGTATATTAAACCCACGAGCGTACATATTGAACTTTCGTGACAAAACACACAAAGTTACGTGCAATCATTGACCACATTAAAGCTTCATCACGTTGAATACCGCTAATTAAAATTGTTCCAATAAGGTTTTGTAAGCTTAAAGCCTATTCTTTACTCTGTAATTCAACGTCGACCGCATTGTAAACAAAAAAGTAAAAACATAATTTTAGCTCATTATACTTTTGACAAGTTAATTAAACGGAACGTGCGAAAAATGAGTTTGTACTATTTGTGCCTAGATGGCGTTGTGCATAACTGCTAAGTTTTTTTTGAGTAGTTTATTAGTTATTTTTGCAAGTCAAACGTTACTGGCTATTTGATTAGGTCTAAGTGTGTCTATGTATAAATCTTGTTACATGGTGACGGAGTAAGAATATATAAAAAATATTATGCAAAAAAAGGAAGAAAAGTGTGCGGACTCTTCAACGAAAACGAAATATTATATTTATAACCATAGGGTTATAAATATGTCAATTAATATAATATTTCATAGGGCATAGGCCCATCTACCCAGAGAGGTACTAGTTAGGCCAAGTTTATCTTTGTTTAAATATTCTCTTATTAGTCATCCTCATCATCCTGTGACCATGGCTGTGACCATGGATGGCATCGTTTATTCAACAGCCGAAACTTCGAGTGTCTTAAGCCCGTTTTATCCATCGACAAGTACAGTAGCGAGTTAAGTAGTAAGTTGTTGATTAAGTTGATTTAAACAGATCTCCATCCTATTTTTGGCGAAGTTGTATTAAAAGTACTTTTCGATGTGTAAATCGGGCTTTAAAGATAAATTGTTACATATTACCAAATTATAACGTGTTTATACCCGTTTAGCTTATAATAATACAGTCTCTTCTGAATTATGAAATATTTTACTTTATAATTTAGCGTCGACCGCATAGTAAACAAATCAACAAAAAGCTCCTCATTATCCTTGAAAGGTTAATTAAACGAAAATAGGAAAATCTGAGAATATTTTTGTATGAAATAATGACTAAGGTAAAAGCTCCTATTACGGAGGTATTTCGCAACATTTCAAAGTAAGAAACAAAAATAAGCATTTGTAAATATTTTTACCTGTGAAAAAAAATGTCATCGTCAAAAGTGGAATTTATATTTTGTATTACTGTCGAGTTTGTTTCTTTTATTGATATTAGTTATTTTTTAAAAAAGATTTAAATAGTCGGGTCGATTTTCCCTAATTCGGAGGTATTTTTTTCCTCAGAGCCTATTACTGCGGTAGACGATTCCTAATACGGAGGGTCAGAAATTATATTCATCCAAGTTCCGTACAAATAATATTTATCAAATAATTTAATTGTATTAGTAAAGTAAGTTGTATTTTTGGTATTCATTGACCATTGATTTGTATCTTTTTAAATGAAATTATTTTTTACTAGCTGACCCCGTGCCCAGTTCGTTGGGCGGCGAAAATAACGCGTCACTTTTTTTAACATGATTCATTATTGCTCCTCTCCTATTCGTCATAGCGTGATACTATATAGCCTATGATACTCCCCGATAAATGTACTATTCAACACAGAAATAATTTTTAAAATCGGTTTATTAGATCCAGAGACTACGTCCTACAACGTCACAAACTTTACCTTATTATAATATTATATATAAGTAATAAGTATAGATAAAAATACACGTTCTAAAAAGAGTTTTGAGTTATTAAAATAAGGTTAACTTTTCTTTTTATGCTTAGTAAAATAAAAACAAAATATAAAATTACATAGATTGCATAACTTTACATAAAAAGAATATGCATATTTAAAAGTTTTTATCGCTTTTGGTTTTATACAAAACAAAAAAACTTACGTATCACATAACAATTCTATTCTCAGAATCAATAATCACGGTACCCTAAAACTTGTAATTTTATGTTCTATGAATAGGGCCGTAATAGGAAATCATAGATCCTTACACAGACTTACTTGGAAATAATTACCACCGCAATAGGAAAACTACTCCTGTTTTTAATAATCCTAATTCGGACCTATCAAAACTTCGATAAATGGAACAATGTAAATGTTTAATGAAACTATAACAGTTTTTTGGCTCATATGTGTAAACAGTAGTCAACAGTTATACAAAATAAATGATTTATGATAAGTTAAAATACACCTTCCTATTTTTACCCTTCCTAAGAAATCCACATTTTGTACTCAACAATTTTCGTATTTAATACGATTTCTAACTACGAATACATACCGCAGAATATGGTTTTTAGTTTATGAGATTAATAATTATTTCAAAAAACCTTGAAACAAGTTCAATAAGTTAATAAATTGAAAGTTACAAACAATTAAACATGCCCAGTATTTTTTCTATTACGGTGTTATACCACCGTATTAGGACGAATCTAAAAAAATCGTGCCGTATTACGGCGCTATTTTATTTCTTATTTTTTTGATATAAAATGAGTTACAAATATAAAACAAGCTATTGAAACAGTAAGTATAATAGTAAGAAAATGCTATGAATAAGAAATAAACCATCTTAAACGGCTTATTAATACGGAAAACTTAGTTTCTAAATATTAGTGTACCTAATTTTGTTGTTCAGCGTTTGTATGGAAATCCCTTTCACGTCGATGCCGTTATACAGATTGATTGATTTTGATTAGTTATCTATGTTCTTTACTTGCAAACGTCAGGTAAATCATGAAGTAATAGATGTAGAATAAACTGATTTCGTTTTGTTGTACGTAAACTGAATAAAACCAGAATAAAACACGAAAATAGAAATACCTCCGTAATAGGACGCGATTTTGACTACCGCCGTAATAGGAGCTTTTACCTTACATGGCGTTGTAGTTAGAGTTAATGTTTGTTACGTTGGAGGTTGTCTGTTCGATATTTGCAAGTCTATTTTTAGGTTTGGTCTGTTTGGGTGGTTTGGTTTGTTTCTGTGCATGTAGATATAGCTGCTGTTGATGTTTAGTACAGACTAGCTGACCCGTGTCGACTTAGTTGAACGGCGAAAAAAATGCGTCTCTTTTTTGAACATATTTCATTACTGCTCCACTCCTATAATGACACTCCTCGATAAATGAAAGAATTTTTAAAATCGGTGCTGTAGATCCAGATATTACCCCCTACAACGTCACAAACACACAAACTTTACATCTTTATAATATAATAAAGTATGCATTACCTAAATAATAAGCTCTGCTTTGAAGCTATTGCCAGTTTCTGATTGGATAGCATTGTGATAACATAGTCTGCCATAATATTATAATAATTAGAACATTACGCATAACTAAATATTATTTTTTTACATAAAAACATAATAATTTTAACTTTAATCTAAATTATACTTACTATACTAATATTATAAAGAGGTAAATTTTGTGTGTTTGTGACGTTGTAGGGGGAAATATCTGGATCTACTAAACCGATTTTAAAAATTCTTTCTGTGTTTAATAGTCCATTTATCGGGGAGTGTCATAGGCTATATAGTATCACGCTATGACTAATAGGAGTGGTACTGCTCCACTCCTATTAGTCATAGCTCCATAAAATATGTTTAAAAAAGGGACGCGTTTTTTTTCGCCGCTCAACGAAGTGGGCACGGGTTAGCTATTATTATAATTATTAGAACATTACGCATAACTAAATATTATTTTTAACATAAAAACATTATAAATATAACTTTAATGTATCAGCTATATGTGCTTATACGAAATAAAACATTTCATATCTTCATTTCTTTTATTTTACGTATGAAAGAATTACAAAATAAACATTTACTCAAATCCTCTAGGTTATCCCTGTCATTTCTAGGCCATTTAACAAAATATAATCTACGTTGTTTACTTAGACAAAGATACACTTTTAAGTCAGGATTAACCATAATTTATTACGGCCATATAATATGAAAAAAGGTGCTGAAACGCCCGAGTAAATTGAGTCGTGTTATTTACATTTTCATTATAAAAATTAAATAAGTATGAATGTAAGTAATTAGTATACAAAGGGGGAGTTTAAGGCTTAATTTTGAGTTTTTCTTGATTTATTTTTCAGTTAATTGAGTAAAGGAAAAGATATAGTGAAGCCTTTCAACAACATTAAGCACGCTTGTATTGTTTTTTAATTCTATAAAGTCAACGGGAACATTGGGTGTGAGAAACACAAGAAAGCACGCAGTGTAAATCATAACAGCCCATTAAAGTCCCACTACAGGGACCGACCTCCTCCCGTAACGGAGAAATACTTGGCCTATTAATTGGCAAAACGGATTGGTATAGGGTTTAATTTCAAGTTTTCCTTCTTTTTATTTTATAAAGATAATATTGACCCTTAGTCGCCTTATATCACAAATGTTAAACATCTCAAAATTAAAACGAAAACAAAGTCAATTCCTCACATAGCTTTATTACATAGGCATACATATAACTATGTAAGCATAGCTTCAATGCCAACATATTATTCTGCAACCAGCCCCTACAAACATACCAATCTGAGCTTAGAATAACATATTATGTTCTGGTAGCAACAACATCCTACAATACGGCACAATACTGATTTAAATGTAAAACGGATTGCTTTAAGTGGTCAGCATTGAGACATACTTATTGTGTCTTTGATTTGTTACTGATAGGTATAGAAGATCTTTAGATATTATGAAATTGCCGTTTTGTATGAAGATTTTATCAGAAGTTAGATTTTTCATACCAACGTTTTCTTAGATTTTTCAATAATCATTAACATACATACATACATAAACTCACGCCTTATCCCGGCCGGGGTAGGCAGAGACGACAGAACGCCACTTGTCACGATCCTGGCATACAGATTCGGCCATTAAACATTATAAAATGAAAAGTGGTATAAGTAATGACGCACATTTAAGCTAACTATTGTGTTAAAAACAAAGAAAAAAAAAGTATCAGGGAAGAAGTTACAATTAAACGAATGAACGGTGCACTGCCCATGTGGCTATTCATTGACCTACCATCAAGCTTAAAAGATGAAATATTGTACTTTAATATCACACTTTAATATCTTTATTATAATTTAATTGTAAATATTTGTATGCCATTCGTGGTAAAACATGTTGTTACACACTTTTTTTAAATTTAAGAACTATTTATTACCACACATGTTTTATGCAAATAAATATTTTCTTTCTTTCTTTCTTTCTTTGTTTCTAGACCCTCGGTTGCATGTTACGTGCCCAATAAAAAGAAAAACTAGTTGAATTCTAAGCCTGTCGCCTCACGGCTCAATCTAATGTTTTTTTTGCATACTACATTACAGAGATGTTTGCTCTTCTTTTCCTTAATGAATTTTATTTCTACCTCTATACTGACATATACATTATTTAAAACAGCCCGATCGTCCACGATCACACTTAACAAAATAATAAACAAAAAACTTACAAAAAAGGTACTACTTACAAACAATGAAACCGCTGTGTTGCAAATGATATCCTCAAAAAATAATGAGGGCTGGACCTCACTTGAGAAAACGACCCACATTATATGGTTGTGAGTAAAATGCGTACGTGCACTGGACATTTTAAAAGGATAATATCTTGGAGGGCTTTTGCGGCACTTTGAAGGAATTATGAGGTTTTTTCTAAAAGTACCTTTTAAAGGCAGAGCTGCCTCTTATGATCCGACAAAGCTAACCTTCTTGTTGGTCATAAATGCTTCGTTGAGAGACCCCTTGTGTAACGTTTGTCAAATAAGAAATACACAAAAAGGAGAACGATAATTTTGTAAAATATTTTACGTTAAACTTGTGGAACAATTATTTTTATTTACGTAGGTAAGTATAACTAAATTCTAAAATTATATTTTTATAGAAAATGTAGAATTGTAATTCTTAGTAGTAAATTCGTTGTTCTGTTATTCGAGATCGCATGACTTTGGTGCTATGTTATTCGTTGTGGCGTTTATTCCTTTTCAATTGATTCCTATTGATGAAACAGGGGTCGTGTTATTCGAGGTCGCATGACTTCGTTGCTAAGATATTCGTGGTGGCGTGCATTCTTTGTTACGTGATTCGTTGTAGTAAACTTACGGGGTCGCGATATTCGTTGTTTCACTTTTCGTTGTCGTTTAGTACACCCATTTTTCACATGTCGTATTCCGATATGTAACCAGGTCACTGTTAACAAAGTCCGTATTATTTGAACAATAAAATCAGTCAATGCATCAATCGGTCAGACTATCAAGTAGATCGGCTATCTGCCGAATTCACCAGACAGAACACGCTGATAAAATGCAACATCTATACGTATTGATGAACTACGGAATGGCGGTGGCTACAAGGTTTTGGTAATCTCTTCGCAATGGATGATTATGCACTGCATGTAATCGCAGCATGCCAAACACATCAAACAAGTAGTGTCATTCATTGATCCTTGTCTTGATCAACTCTGATCACAGCCTAGAACAAGAACCAAACTTTCGGCTCATGTGTTTCCACCATCGTATCATAAATTTAAATCCTTCAAACGAAGTGTGAAAAGCATTTGGCTATATCAACAAGCTTAAATTAAGATGGTTAAATAAATTTGTTTTTGACTACCATAAATATATTCATTTTGGCGTGTCTTCTAAAAAAATGGTATGATCTTGTAACTGAATTAGAACCAAAAAAACAAGATCCATTACATCTAACCTCAACAACGAAAAGCCAGTATATTATTAATTTCAACAGGGTCATTTTGCTGAAGTAATGCGTGCCCACGCAAATGATTTAGGATCGCTTGACCTGAATACAGCTGAGTTATGAGTTCATTTATATTCTGAAAATATGGTGTGGACATATGACAGTTGGATTAGCGTGTTGGTTACACCTATTTGTTTTGATTATGTCCAGCTTTTTAGTATATTAACTCTAATGTTCTGGTTTCGGAGCTTCATTAATCAGTCAGTGTAGAAGTCATATTGTGTATATTTTTCGAAGTTAATTATGATGGTACGATTTATTTTATCCGCGCTCCGTGTGGTGACGGAGTAAGAATATAATAATAATATGTCACCACCCCATCTCTTTCCATGGGTGTCGTAAAAACCGACTAAGGGACTATCCGTGAATATTATCTTTACGAAATAAAAAGAAGGAAAACTTGAAATTTAACCCTATACCAATCCGTCTGGCCAGCGTGGTATTAGTAGGCCAAGTATCCCTCCGTTACGGGAGGAGGCCCGTCCCTGCAGTGGGACATTAATGGTCTTTTATGATGATTATTATGATGATTTATTTTACATGAAAATAAAGTTTTATTGTGTTGATATTGTGCTTGTTTGTATGTATGTATCATAGTTTTATAATGTCTGATATCATGTTCTAATCATTTTATGTCTTTTTCGCAACTCAAATAAAATTTATTAATTCCTGTTTACAAATACCAATACAACTAGCATTTGCCTCTTGTATCCCAGGCTTATCTAATCTCAGATTAATGCCGATTTGATTAATTAGCATTAATTTAGCAAAGGATCCAACATTTACTCTTTGAAGTCCTTCTGAGCGCTGTGGTATTTTTAGCCCATATTTACCTAGGAACATGAAAACTTGGCAAGGTGGCAATGCTTGGAGGAGCCCTATGTTCAGCAGTAGACGTTGATTGGCTGAAATGATGATGATGATGATGATGTCAACTTGTTCTAAACTAAACAAAGCTTGTACTATTCAATATCCTGATAAAAATAAAAAATACAACATCAAAATAAAAAGATTGGATTAGAAAAGAAAAAATTCCAATCCTCAGATATTATGTTATTAACATTATTACAATAAAGATTTTCTATGACCTTCTTTCAATGAAACCAATAAAGGTTATTCCCAAGATTCCGTTTAAGTTCATGTTATTTGAGAAAGGTTTCACCGAAATTAATTCTATGATATGGGTAAAAGGAACAATGGTTTTCTGACGAAATACCTATTATATTTATTTGGATATTGGAAGTTAATTGCTGAAACTGTTTGGTAATTAAAACTATGTCAAATTACTATGTTTAAACTAATGTTTAATTTAAACCTCTAGTCTGAGTAATTAGTTTTTCCTTCTAGAATGCGTAGAATACTACAATTTCCTTGCAATACTGGTGAACGTCTATCACTGAAATGATTCTTAAATAAATGGTTGGTGATTGTATGATTATTGTACAGTTTTTAAAAAATTAACAATGTGTTTAATCTTACGCGGTGTCCTACGTGGGCGACGAATGCGACGCGACGCGATGCGATAAGTGTCCTACATTACGTCGCGTCGCGTCGCAGACTGCCACATAGGACAGAAGTATGGTACGCTTACTACGGTATGTTTTACTTCGCGTACGTCGCGTCGCGTTCATCGCCCACGTAGGACACCACGATATGTGACTTCAACTTAGTCTCAACATTACTCACCTATCTTATTCAAATAAATATTATATCTTGAATGAGTTATTGTTTTAATGAGTTTCATTTTCGATTAAAACTTCAATTTGTCGGTTCAGTCAACAGTGATGGCACTAAGTCTTTACCCGGTTATATCACAATAGCATTACTCTCGAGATGTGTGTACGTACAAAGTTTGGCATTGCCTTTCGATTCATATTTGCATTTTAACTCAATAGGTGTAGATTCGAATATGATTATGTATGTTCTTACTTTAATACCAACGATTGGTGGTCTAACAACGATTGACAAATTTGACTTATAACAAAATCGTGGTACTAAGTTTAGTTACTTAATACTAAATAAAAACAAGTGTTTAAAAAACTTAATTTACACAATTTTTTGCCACTATTGCGCAAAGGTTTGATTTTTATTCAAGGCAGATCTGTGGCCGCATGGACATAAATAAATGGTTGTATTCGTCTGAGTATTTTCTTCGTATAACTAATGTATGTATTTACACAAAAATAAAGTATTTGCGTATGTTTATCTGTTGTCTAGTGCCCATGATACAATCTCTACTTAGTTTAGGGTTAGACGTGTGAATGTGAGAGGAATAACATTTTATATCATCCATGTAAACAAAGTACTACTACATAACATCCCATTAATGTCCCACTGCAGGAACGGGTCTCCTCCCGTGACCGAGAGATACATGGCCTACTAATACCACGCTGGCCAGACGGATTGGTATATGGTTTCATTTCAAGTTTTCCTTCTTTTTATTTTGTAAAGATAATATTTACGGACAGTCCTTTAGTCGGTTTTTACGACACCCATGGGATGAGTTGGGGTGGTGACATATTGTATTCTTACTCGACGGAGTGGTGACGACCACACGGAGAAAGTACTATAACTAGTATCAACGCTCTTCTTAAAATCAAGTAATTTAACCCAGTTGGACCGACCGACCCATGTATGGGTTTCGGGAAATAAAAAATTCTGCCCCCTTTATACGGTTTTATTAAAACAATTTATAAATACTTTTGGAATCGACAGTTAATGACTGTTAGCTGTGATGACAAAATAGGTAGTAAATTTAATTATTTATAGTTGTTTTTTCCAAGTGAAAATGTCTGTAGTGAATATGGTAAAACATGTCCCTAAAAAAGTGAAATTATATTACATATATTGTTATATTTCTATAAATATAATATCAAAAATATAAAGTTTGAAACATAACAATATTTATATTACAAAGAAAATTCAATTTTTTTCCTATGAAAATCACTGTTATTTTGCTGAATATCTTAGGAACTCATACATGGGTCCGTCGGAACAACCACGGAATACGAAATTTTCGTAAAATAATATATTTTTTTAAAATTTCTAATTGAATTCATTATTATTCTACGAAATATTGAATGAGTTGAGAATGGTAATGATTCGATTCTACAATGCATCACATTTGACCACCAGATAACGCAATTGCGGTTGATACCGACGAAGATTCTAGAGAAGAAAACACTTCGATTCAAGCCTAAAACACTTGCGAAAATGAGACCATGGTTTTATTTCACTGAATCCTGTTTTTCAGGAGAATGAGACTATGGAAAAGACGTTTTGCATCGACGATGCTATAATATCTTTATTACAGAGGTCACACTGCCGTCAATAGCATAGTTACAGTAAGTCGGGTTTTTGTCAAAATTGAGTTAGGTATACAGCCGTGATCAAGATAACGAGATCTACAACTGTATCTTACTCATTTATTTGTATCGTGTTTTGATCCAAAGTTAACAATGAGAAATTTGCAGTAAGTCTACCAATTTTTTTACATCACAAAGCATGATTACAGTCTGTACACTTACGGCAAAAGTTTCATTTAGAGTCTCACTGCATAAAAGCAGTATGACATATATACTGCTAATATGTTTGGTCATTAACAGTTTAAAAATAGAATATAGGCCAATCATAAAAACTTTAAGAAGATATACTGTTTTGATCTTAAGCAGCTTCCCAATATTTACTAAGTGAGTATCTAGTCTTACAAACAGTATGCAGCGATACTGCATGTATGCTTAGTAATTGATCCTTAGCGTTGGTTCCTTAATACTTACCACAAGGACAGTATGATACTATATTGAATTTATGTTAAGTAACGTAATCAAATCTAACGTAATGGTTACTTATTATACAGAGAGTATGTAGCCATCCTGTGTTCATGTTTAGACAGCAGGATGTAGTGATAGCGGACAGATGCACAAATCACGTGAACAGTAAATTAGCTATACTGTACTCATACTAAGCAGAACATACGTATAATATGATCTTATTAATAATTAATAAGAAGTGTTTATCTAGGTCTTGTATGTCTACATAGCTGCGATATTATACCACGTCATGAATATACTGCAGTAAAGTTGCTTCACTGTGAACGTAATATGTTATTGTAACTAAAAGTCGTACAATTTCTCTTTTATTACAAGCAGTAAAGAATAATAAATTATATAATAATCTGTTCCCCGAATACCTACATAATTTAATATTACATACACTACTACGAGGGCGCGGGGAGGGTGCGGGGTTTTGAGAAAAAGGTGGTTAAAGTTTTGGATCGAAATTTTTACACAAATCTTTTGTTTGCAATCGGATCACAATGGTCACAAACTCCAAATACAATTTGTGCTACATGTAATAATTATGTTATACATCGCCAAAGCTATAGAGACAGCAGAAAGGCTTACAAATTAGATAAGAAAAACGTAAAAGAACATATATACACTTCTCATCAAAAAAATCGAAACAGTCTGCAAGTTTGTGTTTTGTATGGATTATAAAAAAAGTGTGTATATTTAGGAATATGTGTTATATGCCATTTAATAGGGAATTTAATAAGGTTTTCAAATAATAATGTTACTTAACGTTCTAAATTTAAATTTAATTTTTGTAGATTTCGTATTTTGTTTAACAAGTCGTTTTTACCCTGTACGTAGTTTGACGGAAATTGATAAAATTACGCACGTAAATGAAAAAAAAGCTAGGAAGCGTTTATTTAATAATCCGTTACCCGCTTCCAGAGTTCCTCGCGCCTCTTATTAATGCATCCATGCGATGTTCACCCGCAAAAACCGCCAAGTGGTGGCATTGCTGTATTCTGGAGTGATTCAGCGTGTAACAGCTGAAAGATTGCATCTAAGCCAGTCATCTTTTCATAGAATCTACAAGCGCTATCAAGAGACTTGTTTGTTCACGTGCCCTTAGTGATCTGGCAGAAAACAGGTGATTTCTGACCGAAAAGATGTATTTATAGACAACACTTACAACTTCCTTACAAAATCTACGCATTAATGTCTTTCAACCGCAGCAGCAGCTTCATGATGAACCTATGGTAGCTATAAGTGACTCTATAATTAAAAGAAGGTTGAAGGAACGTAAACTGTTACCATACAAGGCAGCAAATATGGAGAAATTATCTGCAGATCATCGAAAAGCGTGTCTTAACTTTTCACGCAATTACCTAAAATGGTCATACATCTAGTGGAACAAATTTCTCTTTTCTAATGAGTGTTTAATTATACTGTATGGTAATGATGGAAGGACTAAGGTCTACAGAAGAGACGGAGAACACTTTGCACCATGCTAGATTAAAAGAAAAGGTCATCCATGGTGGTGGTTCGTGGACTATTTGGGGAGAAATTAGCGGCAACTACAAGACAGAGTTTGTCTTTGTTTTTGGGTCACGTCTGCCCTTATTTAACAGTCATAGGGCATTGAACAGTGTCTTGAAGCTCATGTGATACCCTATGCACATTTTATTGACCGCGGTTTTACATTTACGCACAAGGATGCTAGGGCAAACACAGCGAGCGGCGTATGAGATTATGATACCGTACTGGATATCTCTATTATTGATTGGCCAGCAAGAAGCCCAGACATGAATCCGATTTACCATCTATGCAATAAGTAAAAAAGACGAATTAATGCAAGAGGTCATGCCTTAATAACACTTAGCCTGTAAAATATGATCCAAGAGGAATAGAACAGAACGCCACTATATTTTATCGTGACTCTCATCCGATCGATGAAGAACCGTACAGAAGCAGTAATGAGACTGAGATTTGAGATTTTGGGGAGGGACATATGCGTCATTAAATAAACGCTTCCTAGCTTTTTTTTTCATGTATGTGCGTAATTTTATCAATTTCCGTTAAACTACGTACAGGGTAAAAACGACTTGTTAAACAAAACACAAAAATTATTTGAAAACCTCATTAAATTCCCTATTAAATGACATATAACACGTGTTCCTAAATATACACATTTTTCTCATAATCCATACAAAACACAAACTTGCAGACCGTTTCGATTTTTTGATGAGAAGTGTATAATGACACCGTTTAAGTGTGTGTAGGTCTTCAAAAGGTGGTAATGCTACCTCGCATGGACAGCTACAAAGTAGCAATATTCTGACCTCGAATTATTGCGTGACGTTATGAAACGTTTGCTCCTTTATGTAAATCTAATAAAGAAAATAATCCTTACGCTGTCTTATGGCATAAAGCGATTTCAGGCCGAAATGTTTATGACATTGTTTCAACATTCATAGCTTTTTTTATACACCATCGGAATAAAAGTCACTTGGTGATTTGGCCAGATAATTGTTGGTCACACAACAAGAACTAGACACCCTTTTCGTTTGTCAATATTGTAAACAGTGATTTAAGCTCAAGCTTCAAGTTGTACTTGGAGAGTATAATATGCTACATTCTTTATTTTAAATACAATGTTAAAACCATTAACTAGTTGTTTTATTATCACTGCAACCTAATAATATTAAAATTTTGAATCATTATAAGTTTGTATGGTTACTTAGCTTAAATACAGTAAAACACACACTTACTGTATTTAAGCTAAGTAACCCTACAAACTTATAATGAGGCAAAGGTTTGTACTGTACTTATGCTAAGTGTTCCCTATCAAAGAGCCTTTAGGAAATACTTAGCATAACAACAATAATGTGTTTATTTTTTCTTACAATTACTCAGTTTTAGTTTTTTAATAAGTTATAGATAGGTGCTGAAGTCTTCTATCATTTAAGGTATCAACCATCGTGATCCGATTTCAAACAAAGGATTTATTTAGAAAATTCAACCCAAAACTTAAACCGCGTTTTTCTCAAAACTATATAAAGCGTACTTACTGCAACTATGCTATTGACGGCAGCACAGTTGTTAGCAGTTCACAGGGATATCTCGATCAAGCCGGGTTTTTTTCAATCAAATTCGATCAAAATCGATAATATTATTTTCAAAACTATAATAAGTCATAAACTTACATTACTACATTTGATTTAATTATAATTATTTAATTTATAATTTTATTTTAGTTGTAAAAACGTATTAGCAAAAAGGTTAAGACATGCCGACCGACCCATACATGGGACATGATTTTCCAGCTTTTCCAGAAACCGCATATTTTTTTTATTATTTTTCCCGAGCTACTGGGACTATTATAAGGCATATTCGTAAAAATCACTAACATCGAAGCTAAAAATAGTTTCAGGCTTATCTGGGTTAATTTAAAAAAATATGAATAACTACTTAACTGCAATATCAATCCTATTAGCTTATGCCAATACTATATTTTTTAATCAAGCTAGAATCCATTACAGTAATATCTTGATTTAAAAGGTTTCAATTTATTGGTGGCTAGCAAATGAAATGCACTTTTGTGGTGCCCCTTTGACGGTATCATACGATATGAAAACGTAAGCGAAATGAATATCTTGTGAATCTCGGTTGATATTGAGTTTTACACAGTATTAATATTAATTTTAGCTGGAAACTACTTTTTCATATTATGAAAATCAAACAAGATAAAATTTAGATTTGTTTCGATTGAAATCTAGCGTTCAAAGGCGTTTTAATCGTTAAGCCAGGTTTGAATTCAATCTTTAACTTTTTCCAATTATAAGTAACGTCTAAATGTGGTTCAACCATGCGGAAAATGCTATACTCGCTAGCGTAGCATCTGAATCGCTGAAGAAAGAGTAAGTAGTGTTTTGAAAAAAATTACAAACCCAAGGTAAGATAAGCGTAAGTATCCACCGTAAAGTTATCCATTATAGTCTAATATTCAACTCCAATATTAATTTCTTGTCAACATTATAATGTTGAGTATTAATTCTTTGTAAGAGATGTCAGTGTTTTGAGTTGAATTGTGAAACTGTCTGTAGTGATAATATGATGAAATAATATTCATGTAGTAAAATTGTTGTAATGTCGATGAATGTTGTGTCACATACAAACTCTAGTGGTTTAAGTGACACTTTTAAGTTTATTAAATGTATATCTCTTTTATGTATAATAAATGAAAAATAAAAAACTTGTTAACTGTGAGCGATGTAGAATATCACATTGTATGGTGTTACTAATGGCCAACACCATTCTATTAAACAGTATAAAAATATTACTCTATTCTCGCTTACAAGTTATAAAAACAAATTTTTCATACTATTTTTCAATGTAATCTGCAAGGGCCAATTAAAATTGTATAACTTTGTTACGCGCACACATCTGTCACTGTCGTTTAGAAATTATCGCGTCGTGTACATTGTAAAATAGATCTTGTTTTTAATATAACAAAATTGTTTTTATAATGTGTGGAAAGAGGTTGAAACAAGGAAAAATTGCTGTAATGTGGAGAACACAAAAAAACAATTAGCTGTAATTAATCAAGTTGACACAATTCCTGAGAGATCTAAATTTTCTCTGAAGTAGAAATGTGTAAGAGCATATTATACTGGTATGTACTTACTACTTTGCATGTAATTATGCTAATCATAACAGCCCATTAATGTTCCACTGCAGGGACTGGCCTCCTCCCGTGACGAAGGGTTACTTAGCCTACTAATACCACGCTGGCCAGACGGATTGGTATAGGGTTTAATTTCAAGTTTTCCTTCTTTATATTTCGTAAAGATAATAGTCACGGATAGTCCCTCAGTCGGTTTTAACGACACCCATGGGATGAGATGGGGAGGTGACATATTGTATTCTTACTCCGTCACCACACGGATAACGTGAGTTTATGTATGTATGTATTTAACTTTACCTCAATTCTGCTCGCAGAATACTCACAAAAACTCCTCATAAAAATAATATTTTAACAAATAAAACCTTATACACAAACAAGATTTTCCGCTATTATGCCGCAGACTAACACGCGTTAGTAGTAGATTTCGAGATTAGCTAAGACTCATTTAAACTCAACAATGTGCTCAACTTAGCTAAGTAGAGGAGAATGTTCGCGGGTTGCTTGTTCAATTAATTTGTTATAGTTGATAAGTTCAGTGATATTGTTGTACGTCAAGTTGATGTTCATGTTTGGAATTTCAATGTTACTGTGATTAAATGACCTTTGTGTCTCAATTTGACATTTCCTAAGGCTGTGTATTGGAATAATAAATTCTCCTTACCATGTTTTAATAACATTAATTTTTTTAAATATTGCTGCCATATCCGAGATTAGTAGCCGCTACCACGAACACCATTTCGTGGTATTGAACCCTACGTAATTTTTGCGCTCGACAAAATGATAGTATTGAGCAGAGTTGTAGGTAGTCTGTGTCCGGCTCGAACTGCTACTTAAAAATAAATTAATGTTTGTCAAGGTTAATTGTCAGACATTAAGAGGAGTAGTGACAGAGTAAGAATACAATATATGTCACTCACCACCCCATCTCATCCAATGGGTGTCGTAAAAACCGACTAAGGGACTATCTGTGAATATTATTTTTACGAAATAAAAAGAAGGAAAACTTGAAATTAAACCCTATACCAATCCGTCTGGCCAGCGTGGTATTAGTAGGCCAAGTATCCCTCCGTCATGGGAGGAGGCCCGTCCCGGCATTGGGACATTAATGGGCTTTTATGATGACGATGAAGAGGAGCGGAGTACTAATTAAATATTTTGCTTAGCCCTGAAATATATTCCTATCTTCTCAAACTTCAATAAATCGTGCATTGTATCTGGAGTTCTAACATAAAACATATCAAATAAGCTAAAAGAGCTTATTAATAGAACTAAGTTTGTCAAATCCATACATTCGAAAAATGTACAAGTAATAACTGTATGATTTTGATTCGTATTCAGCAATATTACACACCACTGGCTGTCAGACGCCCACAAAATTTACTATAACAAGCATAAAAAAATCAGTGTAATATTTCAACCGTCTTCACATTTCCCTTGAATACTAAAGCACTTTACATATTTGATCGCACCCGAATAACTCTGAACATGTTTCCTTATAAATTCTATTTTGTAGCAACAAACTGACATGGTATAATTAATATGCAACGAAACGCACACTCGACTATCAGAAGCGGGTTCCGTACCACTAAATTGCACGAGTTAGACCAACTGAGCCAATTCTCCCCACCGCAGGCGTTCGCTAAAACTTTGCTCATATTTAATTTGGCAGCTTACTCGCTTGAGAGTGCCCTGATTATTGTTACACACTAAACACTATTAGTTCTAGAACGACTTGTGTAACATCAATATTGAAAGTTCTTGATTAATTTTTGATATATTGTTCCTCCGGGTTTCAGTGCTTTTAAAGTTTCAATTCTTTTTTTATAGAACAAAGCATGTTTGTTTCTTCTCTCGATCAATATCTGTGCAGTATTTTGCAACGTATTTAAGTTCAGTTTTTGAAAGCAGTAGAGGCATAATTCTTCCAGTTTCTTTTATTTTAGTTGTATTTCTTCGGCCACGCGGTATCTCCGCCAGACAGTAAGCTCTTCTTACTTACAAAACTAACTTGTCTTGTAGCTAATAGAAAAACCGTTGCAAATATTTTGAATTTCTTTGTAAGTATACTAGAACTATACGAAAACCACAATTTATTTTTTCAAAATCTTATTATTCCGTTTCTATGTAATTAGGTATATTTTCTTAATAACGAATGTTTTGAACGCCTACTGCTTAACATAACCCTTTTCCAGCTGTATTATGGATCTCTCATTTATCGGCTTTTAGCACGTCGTCACCGTGAGACCCACTATCTTTTTTCCATAACTTTTCTTCCCTATCATGCATACTATGTTCTTTACGCATTGCCATCTTATTTAGGTAATAAGCCTATTGTTTTGTAATTTATACGTCCCTCACCGAATATAATTTATTTAGATACCAGACATTTCCAATTAATTAAACTTAGCTTTCTACTCAGATACCAGTATAGATTCCTGGAAGACGACATTGTTACAGGACTGTATAAGATAACATACTCCTTGGTAGACACATAGCACCTAGAAACACAAAGCTAACTAACATCTTGTCAAAATCAATAAGCATTCTGAACTGCATCGAACGTGGGCTCGGTATAATCGAGTAACAAGCCATACTATATGATACTGCTAACGAGTACAGAGGACCGAGCGACGTTAGTTAAGCAAATTTTGTTGTACATGAACTTTTGGTTTAAGTAAGTGGGGTTATAGAATATAAAAACAATCTTGTGCCTGCTTCATCGATCAACCAGCAAACAATCAAACCGTGCGTCGTTGGTCTAATGTAGAAACGGATCACCCAATTCTGCTCTTTTCAGGATCTTTCTGGCCAATCGGCATGCATGCCATGTGCTTTACCTTTTTCAATTATTCGAGCAATATGCATATTAATCATACGTCACTCACACATATGTAATTTATTTAGATACCAATTGCTTTCCGAGATTTCCAATTAGTTGAATGTACAGATTCTTGGAAGACGACATTGTTACAGGACCATAATTATAAGATAACATACTCCTTGGTAGACACATAGCATCACAAAGCTAACTAACATCTTGCCAAAATCAATAAGCATTCTGAACTGCATCGAACGTGGGCTTGGTATAATCGAGTAACAAGCCATACTATATGATACTGCTAACGAGTACAGAGGACCGAGCGACGTTAGTTAAGCAAATTTTGTATAATTTGGCAAAACGCCGCGCCGTACAACATGAACTTTTGGTTATAGCTAAAAATGATTTTGGCTTCGATTTACGAAGTCAATTTGGGGGAATGAGCTTTCTTTACTGCAGTTATCTAAAAGAGTTATCATAGTTATAGGAAAATAGTTTCATTGACTGTGATAACTCCTCTTAACAGTATGATATTATCATTGAAGACTAAACAATAATGTGACTCATAAATGTAACCCATGTAATGAGACCCATAAAATAAATAAATAAGACTGAACATGATAATTTATTAGCTTTTTTCATCTGTCACAGGAATAGTGAAGACAGAGGTAGGGTTCGAAATCGGTTCATTAGAACTAGAGATTACCCCCTACAAACACAAACTTTACCTTTTTATAATACTAGCTGACCCGTGTCCACTTCGTTGGGCGGCGAAAAAAACGCGTCCCTTTTATAAACATATTTCATTACTGCTCCATTTCTTTTTAGTCATAACGTAACTATATAGCCTATGACACTCCCCAATAAATGGACTGTTCAACACAAAAATATTTTTTTAAATCGGTTCATTAGATCCGGAGATTACCCCCTAAAACGTCACAAACACACAAACTTTACCTCTTTATCATATTAGTATAGATTTAGACGTAAAAACATTGCTTGGTGTTGAAACTAATTAAATAAAAAAAGAATATAAAAATAGTAGGATTATACCTACTTATAAGACTACTGGGTATTTTCTCCAATTAAATTTAGAATTAACAAAACAAAAAAATGTTCTTCCATAGAAAGAAAGAAAGAAAGAAAAAACAGTTTATTCACGTAAGATATAAAAAATACCGCGTGTGAAGCATTACAATATCAAAATTCAGGAATTATTTTCTTCTCGTGTGTTTCATGTTCAATTCTCTCAGTAAGTACTAATTAGCGGTGTTTACTTTCTCTAAAGCCTTTGCTGTAATTGGCTTCAAATAGAGCTTCTGTTTTAATAAATACCCTGTTTACCTTACAATACGATACATTTTTGTCTAATTATTTAAATTTAAGATTACTATAAAATGTTCATTATTAATAATGTTTAATCTTATTTACAAATCGAATTGTGACATAATGACTTTACCAGACAGCAGTACAGCGGTCAGCGTAAACTGCGGAAACGTCTTACTTTCAAATATGAAAGAATGTATTTCGCCGACATTTTTTTTCACAAACATAGCACCATAACAAAGGCAAAGGAAAACGATATTATAGTTCCCAGAAAACGGAACACGAATTTGGTTATGCTATTGGCAAAATGGAAGGAACAAAAATAATAATCTGTGTCCGGGGTATTCGATAATGCTTTTAGTCCAGATTGGTTGAAGCAAAACATGCCAGCTAAGCTTGACTTACCATAATATTCCGAATATTTCCTATTCCCTTTATTCTGCTTGTCAAATTAAGTAAATTGACTATAGCAGTAAAGGTGTTACCGTATATTGGGAGGCATAGTGCCCTTTTAGTGTTCGCACGTAATAATATTTTAAATCTTATGTAAGTATAGAGGTGGGATATATAAAATGTTCAGTTTATGTGTTTTTTCTTTTGTGAAAATATGTTTTTACTAAACTATTATTTGGAATAAAAGAAATTTGGATAATATTTCAATGGGTTTGTGAGTGTCTGTAAGAATACAGGGTGTCATAACCCCACCTCATCCCATGGGTGTCGTAAAACTGACTAAGGGACTAGGTATTCGTGAATATTATCTTTACGTAATAAAAAGAAAGAAAACTTGAAATTAATCCCTATACCAATCCGTCTGGCCAGCGTGGTATTATTAGGCCAAGTATCCCTCCGTCACGGGAGGAGGCCCGTTCCTGCAGTGGGACATTAATGGGCTGTTCTAATGATGATTATATCAAATTAAGATGGAATATTAACACTATGGATACTTACTGTATACCACACAAACGATAGATACGTTATCATATGAAGATTTACTTAACCCCTTAATATTTGTTTTGATAATAAAATATAGAGAACAGGGAATAATTTAGTAGTATATCATTATTTAGTAAGAGATATGGGCTATTACTTAGATATGGACGAATCATTTAACTGTTGAGATTATATGGAATTTGATTATACGTTTTACGTTGAATATCATTTGTACTATAAAGATTCTACGTGTCAGATAAGCGTAAATAACTTTGTTATATGTGATAGAAGTGGTGATGAATGGATGTATGCTATTTAATATTACAATATTAGCCAGTTGTAGTTTTTAAAAAGGCATAAATGAGATAGTTTTAAGCAATATTTTTGTATTAATTTGGTTTATGCATGTCACTTAGTTTTTGTTTATATTAGGAGAAATGTAATGACATAATTCACAGTTATCTTTTTTAATATTATTATAAGTATAGTTGTATACCTAGTTGTAAACACTTAATGCATGCGGTGTTCGCCTTTAAGTAGTTATTACACTTGCAATGTTAAACGTAGCTAATTAAGGAAGAAATGTATTAGTGTAAATAGCTGTTGGTGAACCTAATTATAAATAAAAATAAATAATAAAAAAAAATACAAAATTTATGTTAATAACATAATTGCGTAAAATATAATTACTATGTACTTTATTTGACGACCTCTGTGGCGCAGTCAGTATATTACATGGCTGCTACGCAGAGGTCTCGGGTTCGATTCCCACTCAATGCAAATCTTTATGTGCGTGAATACGATTGTTTGCATTGGTCTGAGTGTTTTCCATGTATAATTATGTATGTAGGTATTTACAAAAAAAAAGTATTTAAATATGTTTACCCATAGTACAAGCTCTGCTTAGTTTGGGACTAGATGTCGTTGTGTGAGTGTGTGGGGATTATTTATGTTTATTTATTTATTTATATTTTATTGTCAACATTAGCAGATAATACATTTTTGATGATGTTAAGCAAAGTTCGATTCCCGCTTTTACAAATGTTTTAAATTAAACTATTATAATATTTAGGTAGGTATTTACAAAAAAGTATCAATAAATACTCCTATTTATGACTATAATTTGTCCAGCTCCCGTAGTAGGTATGTACAAGCCCAGAATTAATTTATATTTCGTAAATAGATACGACTTTAATACATACAACAACGAATTTAGCGCTTTGATTATTATTAATAAAATTATAACATTTTTAAGTGTAGTAAAAAAGGTAAAATTGTATCAAATACCCAATTACAATTAAAGATTTTCATGAAAATATTCAACGAAATATTTTAACACAAACATTTAGTACACCCGGTATCAGGTGCAACGAACAAAAATAAACAGTAAAAGCTTACCGACCGTTGTGTACATACAAAATGTTATGCCAACGAAACACAACACAAAATCCCGATAAATTCTGTCGCTCTCAAAAAGATGTAATCACCCTTCGTCTAAGGCGCTTACAGGCAGTTTCAATCACTGATTTACTAGCAACTAGCGATCCCGTCTTTGTACGGGTACAATATTATGCACGATCATAACAGCCCATTAAGGTCCCACTGCAGGTACGGGCCTCCTCAGTGACGGAGGGATACTTGGCCTACTAATACCACACCCAGACCAATTCTGACTTAGTTTGAGCGGGTTTTGAACCTGAGACTTCTGTGTATATTAGGGGAGCCTGATGTAATATTAATATCACGTAAAAATATTAAAATTATGAAAGCAGATGAAGCAAAGCAAGTATCTGCCTACCTCTCTATTAAGAAGCCGTGATTATAAATTAGTAATTCAACGTGTGTACAATGCCCTAGGTGACAAATAATGTAGTACATAACACAGTGTATTGCCGTATCAAGCCACCTTAATACAAGTTGCTTTTAACCTACATCGCATGAAAGCGTACCACGTAATGACAGCTTTAAGTACGTAATCATAGTCGTGTGTTACACCGTACCTTTGTTATATTACAATATTTAAACTATTTTACAATTTTAGTATTCGATCTTTAATGATTTCATCCACAGGCCACGAGCATAAACTACTTTCTACCATCACATTCACAAAACGGACGATAAAAGTCATTACAGTAAAAACAAATCCAACTGTTAGCTATAAACATTACAGAGGCATACCCCTTACCGAAATCTAAACAACCAACTGATCATATCGACATTAACCTCACGCGAAATCCACACCACACAAAATTGTATTTTATGTCTCAGATAAATAGAACCAAATTGGCATAATTAGGTCCGTAATACATTTGTATTCGCATCGTATGTTCAAATGAGCAATATCCAACAGTATTAGGAAGTAATGTAAGTAGCGTTGAATATTAACGTATATCGGATAATAGTATCAAATGGTATCATGATATCACATAATATGAGGTCAGATATCGAGTTATTATTATCTGGCCAGTCATGATACTAATATCATGCGGAGAAATTACTGAGAGATTGGAATTTGCTATATTATGTGTCTGCTATTAGGTAGATTACGTCATTACTTATAGGTCAGGAGCAGATAAGGCGGGGCTGGTATTGAATTTTGGGGCGTTTGTGACAGAATTGTGAAATGGATATGCATGCATATCTGTATGCAGTGCTTTGTGTACGTAAGCAAACGTTTGTTTGCCATTATACTACAGTTAACAAAGTTTATTTGTTTTTAGAAGTATAAAGGCTTCCAAAATATAGTTTAAGAGCTTATAAATATAATGCGATATTGATTCGAAAACAAACTTTGAAAATTTTTACCTGAATATATATTGTATATATCTCGTATTCCATTTCCTTTCTGAATTAAATAAAAAAAGTAACAAAGTAACAAGTGGAAAACGATCGAAAATTAGACGTAAACTGAGTCAACTCCTTGTCAGTAGCGTAGCGGACTCATTTTATACTCGGTTCACGAAGGCTTACAAATGCCACACAAAAATTTGAGCGATCTTGAGCTTGCATGTTCTTATTGTAATTTTTGGCTTCTCAAATTTTCCGCCACAAAGGGATTGATAAAACTGTTTGAAGTATAGTATTATAATGTTCCTACGCAATAATTTTATTTTGTATCATGAAACTAAAACTTAAATAATAGACATAAACCTAAGACAAAAGTAGCGTTTTTATTATTAAATTATAAAAATAGATAGCGAAAAAAATTTTGAACGAATTATATAAAAGAGGCAAGCCGATGGATGAGGGAGGCGCAGGACCGCACAAGGTGGCAATATTTGGAGGAGGCCTAACTATGTCCAGCAGTGGACGTCAATTGGCTGAGATGATGATGATATAAAAGAGGAACATCTAAGGTAATAAAGAGATAAATATAATTTTATAAAAGAAATGTTTAAAATGTATAAAGCAGACTTCTGACTTATATTTTCTTATTTTCTAAAATACCTTCTAGAACCACTTCAATGTAAACATATTCCTGGAATTGAGCGAATATGGGCTGCATGAATTCAAGCTCTACTAAAAAGTCAAACTGAATGAAAAATCAGTCTTTATTTTAATTAATTAATTTTACTATTAGGTTTAATTCTAAGAACAAAAGAAAGGTTCTGAATATTTTCTTTACTAGTTAAAATAATAATTACTTGAATACTTTCTAGTTGCTTCTACAGAAAATTTATTAAACTGGTTTTGTAATTAGGTTTTTACTTGTAAAAATATTGAATATCATAAATGCAATATTATACGAGTAACATTGAAGTCTGCTTATAATAAAAATAGGAACATAAAAAAACAACATAATTATTTTTTAATATCAAAGTGAACACTTAAATCAATATACAGGGCGCTACGGTGTAAAAGAAGACAAGTTTAAACATGTAATGGTTGCAGGTACTGTTCAACCTCGTGCGTATTTTGCATATACATTAAACCGTTTTAGCATTCATCTACATTTGCTTAAATTTATTTTACTGACGGCTATCATAATTAATTATGGCAGCATATTATGATCCCTCTGCAGGGATTGAAACTTAGCTTACTGTGGTTTACTTATTTGTGATATTATGTATATTTTAAAAATCAAGGCACTAACGCTAAAAAAACATACTGTTTTTGGCTGTTTATTTGTTACTGGTAATCTCGGAAACAGTTTGTCTAACATTGATAATATTTGTACTAAGTAATATAATGACTCTCAGGGAGCAGTCTTAAGCTTTGTAAAGAAATGTTCGAAAAGTGGCGTACAAAAAAATGATATTAACTTTGACGCGACATTTTTGTGCAGAAAACAAAATATGTTATAGCGAGAACTGACTTAAGTCACTGACTCTCGTTTTACTCAATTTCTCGGAAATAAAATAGATTTCAAGAAAGAAAAGAAATAGCAATCAATTTTACTGCAAACACTTCTTTAATTACTTCCCCATTTCAATTAACTGCAACTTGAGTTAATGTCAACCGTAGAAAAACTTCAAAAGACTTGTAATTGTCAATTTCACACGATTCTTTTCTTGCCAGCAATAAAATAGACATTATTCAAGTTCAGTATTTATTTTTCGCAGTTATTTCTGTATTTGCATGCAAAGCTAGCTTAGATGCAGTGAGTCAAACCAGTAAACCGTATTATTGAAACAAAACAACTAGCCGAGTAAAATTGTTTTGATAGCATCGTATTTCGTCGCCAGCTATGTCTAATGTATCTTTTGTGTATTGTAGTTACAAGAGAAGTTACTAGATGGCGTTTTGTGAATAGAATTCAGGCTGGCATTATTTTTTTTAACTTCAGGTCACGAATTTGGATATTGAAGCAAGGGGTGGTGTAATAATGCACATGTTTCTGTGCGTTTTCTTCAAACCTTTCAATTGTTTTTTAATTCGTTTTTTTTTGTTTAACGTTTTTATATAATACCAGCATGTTTCATTGACCGACTTTTTACTTAGCCAACAAATACCTCGCATACTAGACGGGCTTAAAAATTGTTTCTATCGCGTAAACCTTACCTAGATAAAATTAGTCAAAAATTTTACAGTAAATAAGTCGAAATTTTTTAAGTCTGGATCAGTTTGTAGTGTTATTTTGTATTACAATAGAAGGTTTTAAAGTCGTGTTGCATCAAAATAAATTAGTATTACTAGTACAAATTTTATGCTATCAATGAAAGAGACCCATACCCTGTAGTAGGATGTTAGTATTCTGTAAACAGATTAAAATATATTCTTATCAATGTTCATTTGAACAGTTGAGGTAACTAAGCTGTCTACATTAAAACCAATGATGTTATACATATCAAAATGAGGATTAAAACACAATCTCAAGGCAATGTAAATAGTTGAAAAGGTTAACTAATAAAAGGGTTCAATTTAAAAACAAAAACTTTAACACAACAGTAAACAAACATTTTTATCCATAAAAAAACATACGAACATCTGAACACAGAATGAATCTAAATTCCCTACCGATTTCAAAATACCACAAAAGCTAATTGAAAAGAAAACAATACCGCAATCCGTATTTAAAGAAAACGCCACAAATGTGGTCTTAACATGTCTGTATTCACTAAGCTGTTTTCAAATACACTGGCAATTTTATTTGTAACCAATAGTCTGAACTACACCTCAGTTTGCTGGCTTTAAGTCTCGGCATTTACGTGGATTTATTACTCCGCAGATATTTCGGCAAGTTTGCAAACTCTTACTTGTTTTGTATCAACTTAGTTTCTTCCTTTGTTTCAGAGACTAAATTAAATAAAGTTCCAAAAGTTCCTTTCACAACTTCTTTTATTAGTATAAGTTTACATCCTTTCTTTGTTAATTATATTTTGTGTATTCACTAACTAACATTTAGTTTCATAATGAATTGGGTGTTGTATTGTTTTCATAGAAATGTTTATAAATAATTTTGAATGGGGTCTAAATTTTAAAATCATTTGTGCTGTTTTGAAAACGGGTCTTTTTTGGACAGTAGCGATGATAGAATCGAGTCCTGTAAGTTTATTTTTTGACATTGTGGAAGAATACGAACGCGTCTGCTTACTTGTATGTCTTCTTCAGTGTGCAGTTATAATTATTGAACATTTCTTCATCTAAGCTAAGCAAGTAAATAAATGTATAATTCTATATTTATTATGAGCAAGAACATCAGAAAAATAGCTTAGCCTGTAATAGGTATGTTATTAAAAATGTGCAACATACATAGAATCACGCAAAATTTAATCAGTCATATTATTTATACACTCTCCGTATGGTGACGGAGTAAAAATACAATATGTCACCACCCCATCGCATCCCATGGGTGTCGTAAAAACCGAGTAAGAGACTATCCGTGAATATTATCTTTACGAAATAAAAAGAAGGAAAACTTAAAATTAAGCCCTATACCAATCCATCTGGACAGAGTGGTATTAGTAGGTCAAGTATCCCTCCGTCCCCAAAGGAGGCTGTCCCTGCAGTGGGACATTAATGGGCTGTTATGATATAGAATCACGCAAATTTAATCAGTCATAATACTTACACGCAAAATACACACTGGCACAGGAAGAAACGTATGGTATATTTAACAAATATTCAAATTTCAAGTCTCTAATTCTAATTCAGGAATAAGATAAAATTAAACGAACAACGAGAAGTAATAATCTGGGTCTCGCAGCCGTAGTTCCAAACTTTTTAGCACCATTTGTAGTCATGGCAGGTGGTTTTCACCTATAAAGTACTTTAGCCCAAATTTCTAAAAATGTTTTGTATTTTGTTCTATAAGGAACGGAGAAGCAGAGCGTGTAAAAACTTTTTGGTTCAATAATTACTAGACTTAGTAAAACTACACCCAAGTCGGTCAGTAAATATAGATGTGCCAGCAATTCTCAGCTTATTTCTTCTTTTTGTGGCCCTGTTTTTTTCGAAAACTCTTAAAGAATGGAAGTGAAAAGTTGGAAATTTTTCCTCGGAATACTGCGGTTGAGCTGTTCTTTTCTCAGGTCCATTTTCATTGTCAATTAAAATCTTGAAAATGCATGTTTTTGTCTGTTGCGTGCAAACTGTTTTTTTTTTGTTATTTTATAGCCAGCAATGACTTAAAGTGTATCGTTTTTATTATCTTGAGTATTTTTTTTAAGTATTTGATGCAATGGTTGTTTACATCAAATCGAAAAAAAAAGTGTCTAAATAATTAATAATTTACTAAATTGCAATTTTAACCTTATGAAACTAGTAATAAATCCGAATACCTGGAAGGCACTGTTTATAAATTACTAGCGTACTAGCTACTGTGAACGCGACTGCGTCCATGATTAAATTTAAAAATAAATAAAATAACAAAAAACTTATTTTATTTATACAAAGTTCTCATCATCATCATCAGCCAATCGAAGTCAACTGCTGAACATAGGCCTTCTCCAAGTATTGCCACCTCGTACGGTCCTATGCCTCCCTCATCCATCGGTTTCCAGTCATCCATCATACCAGCCCATTAATGTCCCACTGCAGGGACGGACCTCCTCCCCTTATGGAGAGGTACTTGGCCTACTAACACCACGCTGGCCAGACGGATTGGTAAAGGGTTAATTTCAAGTTTTCCTTCTTTTTATTTCATAAAGATAATATTTACGGATAGTCCCTTAGTCGGTTTTTACGACACCCATGGGATGAGATGGGGTGATGACATATTGTATTATTCTTACTCAGTCACCACACGGAGATATACTTTTATCCAAGGCTTTAAATGTTTTTACTGCTGTTTTTATTCTGATTTACTCATCGTAATTTATAATAAAAAATCTAGTTTTAAGACAAAACAAAAGATTAGAAAAGCACATTTTGGCACACAATCGTGGTCATACTAGTCACAAAAGTGTCACATACGAATTGAAAAATGGTAGTTATATTAACTTTTCATTTTAGATACTGAAATAAAATTGGATAACTTTGTCGTACACATTAATCAACTCGTCTCCGTCCCTTTCATGAATAATGATGGCACCTAGATAAAACTTTTATAACACTCCTTCACTAAAATGCAACCGTTGCAAATGGCTTTAAATAATAAAAGTTAAAAATTTAACTAAATTCTGACGAGTACTTTTAAAAATAGTTGCAAGTTTTTGTATGGAGACTTCTTCTTAAAACACAGTTGCAAAGAACGCTTTCTCTATTTGTCTTTTTTAAGAAACTAAAAATGAATAATGCAACAGTATTTTTAAGTTTTTCTTTCTATGAGTTTTTATACATCCATGTTTTCATTACACCCACAACACAGGGTATTTTGCAGTACATATACAAGCTGTACTAAACATAAACAACTAACGCCCACGGCTGGGCATAGATTTTCTCCAAACACTCCCACTTTACAAGGTACTTTGTCGGTTGTCCACCTTGTGAGGAATCTCCCTAACTTGCGTCCGTACGAGTACGCGTTCGTCCTTTCAGACCCTTTCTTCCTTAACAGCTGTCAGTTATACACTGAAACCCAATACCCACTGGCACTGTACTTAAAACAAAAACAATTCTTGAAAAGCATTGTATGCTCTTTCGCCTTGTTCTCCACCTAAACAAGCTATGCTAGGTGGAATCCATACATCATAACAGCCCAATAATGTCCCACTGAAAGGACGGGCCTCCTCCCGTGACGGAGGGATACTTGGCCTACTACTACCACGCTGGCCAGACGGATTGGTAATGGGTTTAATTTCAAGATTTCCTTCTTTTTATTTCGTAAAGTTATTATTCACGGATAGTCCCTTAGTCGGTTTTTACGACACCCATGGGATGAGATGGGGTGGTGACATATTGTATTCTTACTCCGTCACCACACGGAGAGAAATCCATACATCTCTACGATAATACATCGGTGCAACTACTATTGTTAAGAAATGATAGATAAAAACTGATGTGTAGAAACTACTCTAAACATGAGAGTAGATTAATGGGCGCGGATTGTTAGAGTAATGTCAACACATAACTAAAAGGACCGGTAGACATTTTTTATCTGTCTAAAATGTTGCAACAATTTATGGTTTGCTTCTTAACTAAAATGTTCATGAACATTGGACGACCTCTGTGGCGAAGTGGTTATATAACATGACTGCTACGCAGAGGTATCGCGTTCGATTCCCGCTCAATGCAAATCTTTGTGTGCATTAACATAATTGTTTGCATTGGTCTAAATGTTTACTTTGTATAATATGTATGTATTTACAAAAAAAAATAAGTCTTTACGAGTAATTGTGTTTATACGTTGTCTGGTACCCATAGTACAAGCTTTGTTTAGTTTGGGACTAGATGGCGTTGTGTGAATGTGTGAGGAATTTTTATATTTATTTATTTATTGGTGGAATCCTCGGAACTGAAAATGCCTAAATATGACATGATATTGTTTTATAATGAAAGAAGGATAAATATGAAAACTGTTCAGCTTTTGACGGTTTTAACTTTGGGTTCATTTTATTTTAGAAAGTATTTTATTGACCATCTACTTTTGACCCAGAAGGTGTGTTAACCTTGATTAATGAAAGTATGGGTTACCGACTAATGCGTTATTTTCGGTTAGCGTATTAATAAACTACATCATCATAACAGCACATTAATGCCCCACTGCTGGGACCGGCCTCCTCCCATGACGGAAGGATACTTAGCCTACTAATACCACGTTGACCAGACGGATGGGTATTCAAGTTTTCCTTCTTTTTATTACGTAAAGATAATATACACGGATAGTCCCTTAATCGATTTTTACGATACCCATGAGATGAGATAGGGTGGTAACACACTGTATTTTTACTCCGTTACCACACGGAGATAATAAACTACATACTCAGTAACAAACCTGAAAAAAAACTAAGTATTTAAGCGTTAAATCTAACAGCAAACAATATCTGTTTTAATGTTTCTGATCTAATAATTTCATATAGTTAAAAAAACTCAAACATTGACCAGATTTAATTAAAATAGAAATTGAAGTATAATTTGTTTATGAATATTATGAATCAAAATTCGTAAAAACCGACTATGGGACTATTCGTGAACATTATCTTTACGAAATAAAAAAAAGGAAAACTTAAAATTAATCCGTATACCAATCCGTTTGGCCAGCGTAGTATTAGTAGGCCAAGTATCCCTGAGTTACGGCAGGAAGCCCGTCCCTGCAATGGGACATTAATGGGCTGTTATAATGATTATGAATCAAATTAGAAAATAATGACATCATCAAATCACCCAAAAAACTGAAACACAATACCCTTAAAGTCATCAACAGTAATAGAACGACAATAAAATTCTTACAGCCACTATTAATGGTACACACAGCAACACATCAAGTTAAACATTTTCATTTGAAATTGTGTCTTATTTCAAGGTATTAAGGTACATGAGTTTCTAGCTTGATTAGTTGCTGTGTGTACAAAGGAAAACGTAGCAAAAGCTCATATTGTTAAAGCCCTTTGCAACAATATGTTTGGTAATTCAGCTGGAAATACGCTTGTACATGCTCTTAAGAGCTTTGAGTCCTGTCAGTGTTTCCAATGGCTATGCAACTGTTTATTCATAGTCGAGTGATTTGTTGTTTTGTTACATACCGAAGTGATGGACGGATATTACATGTTTTACTAGTGAATGAAATTTTTGCGATGTAATGAAATGTACACAAGAAGAAATTGTAAGCAGGTTTCCATTTTGGCTCGAACGTTTTTTTTCTTCCTTTGTTTTTATACAAAAAATATCTCCGAAGTATCTGCAATATTTTTTTGTGCAGTACCCATAGCATAAGATAGGTTAGTCAGCTGGCTAAGAATTTAGCTGGAAATACGCTTGTACATGCTCTTAAGAGCTTGGAGTCCTGTCAGTGTTTCCAATGGCTATGCAACTGTTTATTCATAGTGAGTGATTTGGTGTTTTGTTATATACCGAAATGATGGAAGGATATTGCATGTTTAAATGTTTTGCTAGTGAGCTTAGTATTCTCGATGTCGGGGAATTTTAGCCTATTAAGATGAAACTCTTTTACTAGTTTAGAATAAATTCACTACTGTTATAAGTTGTACTTTTATAGTCAGTAAAGTTATTTTAGATTATTATGCTAACATTAGGAGGTAGGTCGTATATTTGTGATAATATATCTGTTATATATATCTGTGAGGACCTATAACTGGCTCTATGTTTCTTAATTCTTCTAATCATATTGTCAAACTGCTGTTGGTCTTCCAAATAAATAAATAATTTCGACACTCAGTTATAATAATGTATATTTAATTGTGTTAAGGTTAATGCATCTTTAAGTCTAATAAATGCAGTAATTGTTGTGATTATATAATAAAATGTTATGGCGAATGGCAGTGTAGTATATAAATTTAAGTTTTAATGTATTGTTTTACTATTAAATAAAAAATAAAAAAATCTAACATTAATTATGATTATATAGTCATCTCTTTCTCTAAAATTTCTCATTTCTCTAGTCTCGCTTAAGCATAACCCAATAAACCGATTTTAGCAGAAAGAAACTTTTTGTCAGTTGGTCTTAGCCGCAAAATTCCATTGAGAGGTTGCATAAGATAAGATGAAAACACTAAGTATTCTTACTTTGTTACCAAACGTAAAGTTCTAAAACTACTTATGCCAATTCTTTAATTAATAACATCCTTAATTAAAGTACAACTATACGTAATAATATAACAAAGTAGCTTTCAAAAAAAATGAGAAAAGAATATCATTAAAACAGTCGTTATGGAGTACAACAAACAGAATTTATATTATTCACAGTTGAATCGTAAATTTTATAACTTCCATTCGTTTTAGCGAGAAATAAAATTTGAACTTCTTTACAACATTCATCAAGCCGTCACGAGCAAAGCTTTTGAATAATAAAAATCTTTGCCGGGGGCCACACAACGGAGTTTCCATAGCCAAGGCATACTTCCCCCTTACGGTTTTTTTTATAACTTTATTATAAAGATGAGGAATAATTTCTTACATTTATTATTATTGGCGGAATCCCATTTATCATTTTAGGTATTCATGATAAATATCAATAACGAGATTTTGCAAATTTGTTCGACTGTGTTTTATTGAACTCGTTAAAGAAATGTTTCTTTGTTATATAATATATTTTCTAAATTTGTCTCTTTTGACACAACTTAACTTTTATAGACCTTTTATATCATTATAATAGCCCATTAATCTATAAATAATAGTCCCACTGCAGGGACGGGCCTCCTCCTGTAATGGGGGTATCCTTGGCCTAATAATACCACGCTGGGCTGACGTATTGGTATAGGGTTTAATTTCAAGTTAGAAATTGTTACATAGTAAAATTTCATGCTATTGTTGTTTATTTTTAAATTGGAAACAAGAATGAACGCGGCATCAAATTTAACTTTGTGCTTGACATTTCGTTACATATTACACTACTAACTCTATGTTAACTGTACTAAAATGTAAAGATAAAAAGCTATCACTATGATAACTCACTTTGTATTAATTGTTAAAATAACTTTAATTTTGTAATTGGTCAGATCTTATAGTAAGTACGTAGCACTTGGAATTGACGGGCATGTGAAACGATTATTAGGGTAGTAGTAAATTTCCTTCAGTATTTCCTTATGCCATTCCTTATTTTTATTTCGTAAAGATAATATTCACGGATAGTCCGTTAGTCGGTTTTTACGACACCCATGCCATGGGATGAGATGGGGTGGTGACATATTGTATTCTTTCCCGTCACCACACGGAGTAGGGTATGCAGCAGCTTAATTATGTTCTGGCAGTTACGAATAACCATCAGATAGGTCGCTTACACGTCTGACTCAAACAAAATCTGTTTTGTTGTCCCCAGTTAGATCATATCACAGGTCTAAGCATTTCCCTTTTTCTTCATACTACGCCACTTTAGGTATATGACATACATACATAGGTACATACCTTAATTCACGCCTTATCCCGTCCGGGATAGGCAGAGACGACAGAACGCCACTTGTCACGATCCTGGCAAACAGATATAGGAGAATAACCTATAAACGTATTTATATCCGGCAGATATACTCGTACTTATGCAAATATTTGACTTGTGCCAAACTTCTGCTGGTGGCTAACGACGTGACAGGGAGACTACGTCACCTGGTAGTTAATAAGCACTATTGTATTGAGTGCACGTTAAGCCGGCACTCTCCGCTGCTCCATAGCATTCGCCATTAGGCATTTCGTGCATTTTTTTTAAACTTCTCTAACAAATAGACTAATAGATTTTAAATAATATAAATAAATTATCCTTACACATTTACACATCGCCACCTAGTGCCAAACTAAGCAAAGCTTGTACTGTACTATGGGTACTAGCCAACGGATAAACATACTTTAATACTTTCTTTTTGTAAATACATACCGACGTCCCCGGGCAATAACCACGTAATCGCAAAAATCAAATTTTACAGGAAAAAATATTTAGTGATGTTTAACTATATCTCTTTAACAAAACATTATTATACCATGTTCAATATATCAAATGAAAGCTAATTTTTTAAAGAATCAATTTGCAGTATTACAGTTACATTATATATTCAAAGGTTTATGTAATACATAAAAGTAACTGTTACATAAAATGTTTTTGAAACGTTTTAACAGTAATTGTATCTTACCGTTTAAAATAATAAAGATGAAGCCAGTAATATCAACTTACAAGATTATTGCGGTATTTTTTTCAAATTTAATAGTACAATAATGACTATTTACTGTGTTCTCTAACCAACTTTTTCAATGAACATAGAAATGGTAACGTTCTATTACTGGCTTATTGCCGTGAAATCTAAAGCGTCTCTAAACAGTAAATATCTAGTACCGCAATAATCTTTAAGTATTTTAACTGTATGTTATGTATACTGATATATTTTGACAAGTCTTTTTTGAAACAAAACTACACATAAGCACAAAATTATGGCAGTTTTTAAAAAAAAAGCCAATACACATCAAACATAAAAATACAAACAGTCTTCTGTATTAGTTATAGTTAGTAAAATCAAATAAAAAATACAATATGGCATTAAAAATATGAAATTAAAATTGAATGTTGTCAATCTTCACTATCCGACGTTTCTTCAGTAAGTAAGTTGCTAATATTATCTTGAGAATACGTCAGATGATTTGTAAAAAATATAGTAGTGTCTTGGAATTCCTCCACTATTGCACAAGGAATGTAAATCTGTATGGAGTGCATTGCTAATTGGAAAAGGTTGATGATAAGCGGGTTCTAGCGCAATATCTTCAATCGGTGAGCCTGGTTTAGATTTTCGTCCCCGTAGTCTAATTAGAGTTATGTGTTAGGTGTCTAACTCGCAAATATTCTTTATCAAAATCGTATTTAAAATAAATCTTACCTGGTTGTGTAGGCGGTACATGAAATCAGATCAACGAATAACATTTCCATATGAATTCCGACGCCAATGGATAGGAGTAACTAATTTTCTGATGTCTAAATCATCAGATTGCTCGATTTCTGTTATGGTGTACTATTCCTACAGTTGTGTACCTATTTTTATTCTCCCCGTAGCACACATAAGAGTAGTTCGATATTGTAATTAATTATTTTAACAACAAACAACTACCAATTTCTATACACCCTTTTTTGCCACATTCTAATGCCATACATAGCAGTACTCTATACTATATTTACTCATAATATAAGTAAAAAGGGTACCCATATTATGGGTATCAAATAAAAGATCCCATCGAGAATAATTTGAAAAATATTCTAACATGTCGAAATAGTTTTTTTATACTCTTCTGCAATATGGGTATATCAAATGAAACGGTTTGCCGAAAATTTTGAGATGTCAGAAGATATTTACACCTGTTAATTATCTAGGATGCTATCCAAAAGTTAACTCGACACCCTACTGACAAAATCACCGTCGTCAATTTGCGTTAGATTAATAATACCTACTCTCCGACAACTTAAGGACGACAAGCTTTTATTACTTAAGGCCGGCGCAGAACTCGTTCTAGGCTCATTAGAATTACAGACCAATGACTCTTTCTTCTGCCTAACGTCACAAATCGTACCTGAAAGTTATCACGAAAGGTCTCGAACGCAGACTGGATGACTTCCAGCCTTCCGAACAAGCCGGTTCGGTAAAAAAACTATACTATATAATATACCACAAGCATACGCTGCGGCAGGTTATACAAAATATTATACCTCTGTCGTGGTTTATAAAGACTTCCTGAGGATGTTGCAGATAGCTAACACGACTAGGAACTCGCGAAACACGTCCTCTACGTGAATCTGAGTGAAAATTGAACAGGACTCATCTGTAAACACCATTACCGAACACCAGAACAGCTTATCTTTCCAGAGCAAATGTTTACGAGCCCACTATAGTCGTCTCTTTTGCAATAAATACTCCGCTCAGTAGCCGCAGGCAGGAGCATGCCTAGCCTACTACTCTTAACATTTCCTCTCTGATTAAATAGCGCCGCTGCTTGATGCACACAATAACATTTTATCATATCAGCCAAACCTTACGGATCAGAGACGTGGTCGCTAACTATGGGCCTTCTCGGAAGGCTCATGGTCACTCAAAGGGCAATTGAGAGAACAATTGTTAGTTTACCTGCGTTATTTCATCAGAAATGAGGAGATTCGCAAGAGAATCAAAGTGACCGACATAGCGCTCAAAATTGCCCGGCCACAGCTGTTGGAGCAGAAAGGTTCTGGCGTGGCGACCGCGTACTGAAAGCGCAGGATGGGGAGACCACTCACACGGTAGACCGACGACCTAATTAGGACGGCGGGAAACCGATGGACGAGGGAGGCACAGGACCGCACAAGGTGGCAATAAGTGGAGAAGGCCTATGTCCAGCAGTGGACAATAACATTTAATCGAAATTAATCCTTAAATTGTTTTATAACAATTAAGTTTAATAACTTAAATTTGACACGAAAAAAACAGTCCACTTGGGTCAATATACCGCGTAAATCTTTAGTATATAGTTTTTTTTTTTAAATTCAAATTTAGAATCGTTAATAAAGTTTAACATAATAAGATTTTTCATCAAAATAATTTTCAAATCGCCTACGTAATGTGCGATACGGGTCAAAAAGTGTTTGTGATGAGCCAGTACAAACGTTTAATCGTGTATTTCAATTCGTATAAATACTGCTACCAACCATTACCGAAAACATCTGCCTCATATTTCACGGCAATAAACTTGTAATCGCGATAACCAAAACTTTACTAGAATTATTTTCCAGTATTACTATAATACCAAATAACAGTTATAAAATTTATAAAGTTATATTGTAATAATTGATTTTTGCCGTATAAAAATGCGATGAAAGTTCCATGCAATAAAACTGTCATTGATCATATTTTCGTAATTAACCGCAGAAAAAATCTATAAAAAATTACATACATGAGTTCTAACCCACAGATGCTAAATATCAAATAAAAAAAAATTCCAGTAATATACTATTACTGGGTTATTGCCCGGGGACGTCGATACATTTTATACATATAATACACTCAGACCAATGCAAACAATCATGTTCATGCACACAAAGATTTGCATTGAGCGGGAATCGTACCCGGGACCTCTGCGTAGCAACCATGTAATATACCGACTGCGCCACAGAGGTCGTAAAATTGTGTAAACTATTTTCTTTAAAGCAATAAAAACAATTGTTATCTGACTTAAATTTTATAACAATTCAAATTATTGTAGTCTTTCCATTAAATACAATAAACTTAAGAGTCTGTTTTATCTTTAAGAGAATATAAATTTGTTGTCCGTTTATTTATCTTTGTCAAACAATTTCCTTTACGGGTTTTTGAGGGCTGATAATTTGTTAGTATTTGTAATGATAATATTTGATGTTTAAACACATTATTTTATTAACTTTATTGCTTTTTATTGTCATTTTGGTTTAATATGAATATGAAATGTTTTAATAGTCAGCCACTTCCAAAAAAGAGCAAAATATCTGATGTGTTTGAAACATGGATACCACGTAAGATTTAATCATCATAAATCTTCATTGTTCATGTATTTTTATAGGTGTAAAATATCTGAAGTATCTTTTCTAAGGTAAAAACTAAAGCTTACCATAAAAAACAGTTAATGATGTCTAAAGATCTGCCCACAAACGTGCTGTAGTAAGGGTGCCTATATTATGCGGTAAGACGCTAACTCAGAGCTGCAGGTTGCAAAAAACGCTAACAAAATTTTTTCGTTGTAGTTTCAAACGGCACTGGAAGGAATAAAATATACTTTATAAATAAGACGCCGCGAGACAGAACGAACAAAGTTAAAAGAATTAGTTATAACAGAGTTATGCAACTACCACCTACCTATTTTTTTTGCCTGATGTTTCAGCTTCAGACAAAAAAAAGTGGAAAATGTGCTCAAAATATATTCTAGTATTTTGACTTAATATACCACCAAACATGTTATTTTATTTATTACATTATGGATGACTTACAGCTAATAAAACAATATAAAAATGTGTGGCAGCCAATTACAAATCATCACTTCTAGAATGACATGTATTATATTCTATGACATAATTATCTAGATATTATGTACCTTATGAAAGTTTTCGTGGTGCCGTGGTCATGGTATGTGACTGAATGCCATGTTAAAAGTCCCGAATCAGATCACCCATGAAAATTTCTTAAACGACATTATACACAAAATTATTTGTGTTTATTATAAGAATAAATAAATAATCCTCACACATTCACACAACACCATCTAGTCCCAAACTAAGCAGAACTTGTACTATGGGTACTAGACAACGGATTAACATACTTACATACATTTTTTTTATAAATACATACATATTATACATAGAAACACTCAGACCAATGCAAACAATCATGTTCATGCACAAAGAGTCAAAAATGTTTGTAAAAGTTCCTACGATACAGTTCATCTTCTATATATATAAAACTCAAAGGTGACTGACATAGTGATCTATCAACGCACAGCCCAAACCACTTTTTTTTTTTTTTTTTTTTATAAAAAAGACAACTCCCGCACTAGGGTTCATGCCCTGTGTCGCGGGGACCTTTTACAAACATCAATTAACGGACACAAAGAACACCCAGACCAGGACAATAATTTGTGGATCTCACAAATTATTGTCCTGCGTGGGGATCGAACCCACAACCTCTTGCACGGCAGCCGCTTGCGCTACCGTCGCGCCACCGAGGTCGTCTGGAGGGATCACCACTGGAGGGATCTGGCTGAAATTTGGCACGCAGGTACATATTATGACGTAGGCATCCGCTAAGAAAGGATTTCGTTAAATTCTACCCCCAAGGGGATAAAATAGGGAATAAACGTTTGTATGAAACTTTGTCAATTTTAAACCGATCGGGTTAAGGCTTTGCATGCAAATAGTTACTATGACGTAGGCATCCCCTTAGAAAGGACTTTATTAAATTCAACCCCTATAGGGATAAAATAGGGAACGAAAGTTTGTATGAAACTTTGTCAGTTTCAATCCGATCAAGCTGAGACTTTGCATGCATATAGGTATTATGACTTTGACACCCCTTTAGAAAGGACTCTGATAAATTCTCCCCCCAAGGGGATAAAATAGGGGATGAAAGTTAGCACGAAACTTTGTCAGTTTCAATCCGATCGGGCTGAGACTTTGCATGCATATAGTTACTATGACGTTGGTACCCCTTTAGAAAGGACTTTGATAAATTCTACCCCCAAGGGGATAAAATAGGGGATGAAAGTTAGCACGAAACTTTGTCAGTTTCAATCCGATCAGGCTGAAACTTTGCATGCATAGAGATATTATGACGTTGGCACCCCCTTAGGAAGGACTTTGATAAATTCCACCCCCAAAAGGATTAAATAGGTGATGAAAGATGTATGAAACTTTGTCAGTTTCAATCCGATCAAGCTGAGACTTTGCATGCATATAGGTATTATGACTTTGACACCCCTTTAGAAAGGACTCTGATAAATTCTCCCCCCAAGGGGATAAAATAGGGGATGAAAGTTAGCACGAAACTTTGTCAGTTTCAATCCGATCGGGCTGAGACTTTGCATGCATATAGTTACTATGACGTTGGTACCCCTTTAGAAAGGACTTTGATAAATTCTACCCCCAAGGGGATAAAATAGGGGATGAAATTTAGCACGAAACTTTGTCAGTTTCAATCCGATCAGGCTGAAACTTTGCATGCATAGAGATATTATGACGTTGGCACCCCCTTAGGAAGGACTTTGATAAATTCTACCCCCAAGAGGATTAAATAGGTGATGAAAGTTTGTATGAAACTTTGTCAGTTTTAATACGATCGGGCTGAGACTTTGCATGCATATAGTTACTATGACGTTGGTACTCCCTTAGAAAGGACTTTGATAAATTCTACCCCCAAGGGGATAAAATAGGGGATGAAAGTTAGCACGAAACTTTGTGAGTTTCAATCCGATCGGGCTGAGACTTTGCATGCATATAGTTACTATGACGTTGGTACCCCCTTAGAAAGGACTTTGATAAATTCTACCCCAAGGGGATAAAATAGGGGATTACAGTTAGCACGAAACTTTGTCAGTTTCAATCCGATCGGGCTGAGACTTTGCATGCATATAGATATTATGACTTTGGCACCTCCTTAGGAAGGACTTTGATAAATTCTACTCCCAAGGGGATTAAATAGGTGATGAAAGTTTGTATGAAACTTTGTCGGTTTTAATACGATCGGGCCGAGACTTTGCATGCATATAGTTACTATGACGTTGGTACTCCCTTAGAAAGGACTTTGATAAATTCTACCCCCAAGGGGATAAAATAGGGGATGAAAGTTAGCACGAAACTTTGTCAGTTTCAATCCGATCGGGCTGAGACTTTGCATGCATATAGTTACTATGACGTTGGTACCCCCTTAGAAAGGACTTTAATAAATTGCGGAAACTAATTTGTGAGATCCACAAATTATTGTCCTGAGTCTGGGTGTTCTATGTGTCCGTTAATTGATGTTTGTAAAAGTCCCCGCGACACAGGGTATGATCCCTAGGGCGGGAGTTGTCTTTTTAAGCTAATGAAAAAAAATGAAAATGAAATGAAATTCTACCCCCAAGGGGATAAAATAGGGGATTACAGTTAGTATGAAACTTAGCTTCTCTCATGGACTGCATGTTTTATGTTGCTTGCTCATGAGTAATTTCTCTCAATAGCTTAATAGTTTTAGCGCCTAATGACAGATTAATTATTAATATTTCGCCCTTCCCTCCGGACATCTGAGCGGACCAGACGTGCTTTTAGTTAATTCGTATATGATTTAAAGTGTCGAAAATATAAATTTATAAATTAAATTCATAACGCAATCACCAGGACTCACCGCATAATTATATCACAAGTTCTACACTACAGACAACACGTGAGTTGCTTCCGCATTGTAATATCTTCGGAACGTCGTCGCTGTCGCGCTCGAGCAAAACAAGGGTCAACAAATACTGGACGGAAAGCCATTTCGTACCAAATCATCGTGACCGTCAATTACAAGCTGAGCTCTGTCGTTTGCTGCGGCCACTAAATTGTTTCGTCAACTCATAGTGCCCTAGTACTTTCTGTTTGTCACACATTACACTTATTTTTTCAAAGTCATGCCACTAAGACACTCCCCGCCGGCGCCCGCGCCTACCACACCCGCCGCCAAGTCAAGCGGCGGGGAGTGCGCGCACGTACCAAGCGCATGTAAACAACACGAACTACCTACACCGAGAATTAATTTGCAACAAAGTTCCTCAGAATATGACATGCAGTGTGTCTCCGACGAATTATCTAACTCGAATGCCAATGTATCGAGCCGTCCCAAGCGCAAGAGAACCAATACGTCAGAAATACAAATAAATAATTTTATGTCCGAAATCAGAGGGATGCTGTCTGACCTTAAAATACAGCAAGATTCTAAGATGGAAAAATTACATACCTCGCTAAATGAAATAAAATCTCAGAACTCTGATATTAGTTTGTCTATTGAATTTTTGTCAACAAAGTATGATTCTCTTATTGACCAGATTAATGATTTAAAAAATGTAAACACACAACAAAAGGAATACATTCATTCTCTTGAGCTAAAGCTCGACAACTTTGAAAGAGGGATGCGTTCTACTTGTTTGGAAATTAAAAACATACCTACCACCAAACCGGAGCCCAAATCGGAACTGATTCAGATGGTCACCAAGATTAGTAAAGTTTTAAGCTCCGACATACCATCAAACGGTATTACGGACGTTTTTCGCATTACGACGAGAAATAACGAGAACAAAGATATTATAGTGGACTTCACCAGCGTCATTACTAAGGATACATTTTTAAATTCGTTCAAAAAATACAATAAAGTTAATTCTAGACTCACAACAGAAGATTTAAAAATAAGTGGACCATCTAAACCTGTTTACATTTGTGAGAATTTAAGTTCAAAGATGAAGAGGCTTTTCTACCTTTCGCGACTGTTTGCGTCCAACAATGGGTATAAGTTTTGTTGGACTAAAAATAGCAAGATATTTATTAGAGAGAAAGAAGGGTCTCCCTTTTACTTGATTAAGGATGAAGCAGATTTGAAAACTTTGAATGTACTCAAATGACTAGAATACTTATATTTATGTTACTTTTGCATGTTATTTAGTTTCATAATTAGATTAGTTTACTATTGTAAATGTAACTTACCACTTGTTACACTATATGATAGAACGACTTTTTATCATACACTCAAATTCTATACTTATAAAAACTCGATTTTATACATAATATTTACATATTACTATTGCATACAAAACCACACACAAAACATAACTGATACAAACATAACTCATCATTTGAACACTCACTTAATATTATATAACACAGGCGACTTACTTTATTATATCATATACCCAACTTTCATGCCACTAATAACCAAAACAATTAATTCGAATTTCTGTAAAAACTTATTTGCTTACCTAAGTTCATGCTTAATATGTAATTTTATATACACTTTTAATGGATCATAGCCAAGTAATTTCAATGGAACTTGAGAAAGTAAGTATTGGTGAATCTTATGTTTGTACACCTGAAAACATATCTTCTTACTTAACCAACCTACATCAACTTAAAGTTCTTCATGTAAATATTAGAAGTATCGGTTGTATTGACAACTTCGGTAATCTTACTTTGTTATTGAATAGAATCAATGTGGATATTGATCTTATTATTTTATCTGAATGTTGGTTGAGGAAATGTGCTTATCTTCCACAAATACCCGGGTATCATACTTACAGTTCTAATAATACTAATCAAAATGACGGTTTAGTTATATACTCAAAAGATGACATTGTGGTAAAGATTGAGGTACCAATCTTAGCCGATGCAACCTGTATGACTGTACAACTTAATAACAATGTAGTATCGTGGCCATATATCGCTCACCTTCCTGCAGAAATATTGATAACTTTCTTGACAGCTTGGAATCCCTTCTAATTTCGTTAAGACAATTTAAAACTATAACCTTAATTGGTGATCTCAATATAAGTATAACACAACAAAATAATGACCAAAAGTCAAATGCTTATCTAACCTTGCTTGCATCTCAATGTATGTTGCCCACACACTATTTTCCAACTCGCAAAAAAAATTGTATCGATCATGTTATTTTAAAATCAGATAAAAACTCAATCACTTTAGTCCTGGATTCATTCTTCACTGACCACGCACCTGTATTATTTTGCTCTGAAAATAGTACATCTTCCAGTAAATATAATAAAAATAAAACTTTAAAACGTCTTGACATTCCAGCCTGTGTAAATTACATTGAAAAAATTGACTTTACGGATATTATTCACAGCAAGGACGCAGAAAATGCTGCTAACAGTCTTATTCATAAACTATCCATTGCTGTCGATGTCAACTCATATATCATCAGAATTCCTTCTAGAAAACGAATATCTAAACCCTGGATTACTCCAGGTCTTCTTCGCTGTATTCGTCATCGTGACAAACTTTATCGTCAAACAAATAAAAAACCAAATGATGAACTGTTAAATATTTCTTTTAAGCGCTATAAATGTTTTTGCAATAATTTACTCAGAAATATAAAATTAGAATATGAACGCTCGTTATTTAATAAGAATAAAAATAATCCAAAGAAAGTATGGAGTCTCATAAAAGATGTCACTAGTCTCAAGAAAACGTCTGAATTTCCACATGAGCTTCTTTCAGCTTACAAAGATCGTCACACTGCTGTGTCATCTCTCAACAATGCATTTGCGAATGTAGGAAAAAACTTGGCCGATCAAATTCTTGGTACCGCCCCTCAGGATTTTAATTTTAATGTTTACGACTCTTCTGTGACTGATTCGATGGCTTTGTTTAGTACTGACAGCTCTGAAATTGAAAACATAATTCTAGGACTGAAAGTTGACTGTGCCATAGGCTGGGACGGTATCCCTAATAAAATAATAAAAGAGGCAAGACATGTTTTAATTCCAGTTTTGACCTCCCTGTTTAACCTCTGTTTTGCGGCTGGTTCATTCCCGGCAGTGTTTAAAAAAGCAATAGTTCATCCTATCTTTAAGAGTGGGGACAGATGCTGTGCTGCCAACTACAGACCTATATCTGTCTTGTCGGTACTGTCGAAAATATTAGAAAAAATTATTAATGCTAAATTGTTACATTATTTAAACACTAAAAATTTACTTGCAACTAACCAATTTGGTTTTAGGCCCGGGAGGTCAACGGAGGACGCGGTTTTAAGTTTGACTGGTACGGTTATTCATAATCTCAACAATAAATTGAAATCCTTATGCCTTTTTCTTGACCTCTCCAAGGCATTCGACTCCGTTTCTGTTCCCATCCTTATCCATAAACTTGAACACATTGGAATTAGAGGTCACGTACTTAAGTTGCTCACAAGTTACCTAAGTGATCGAAAACAGTGTGTTCGCATTGCCGATTACACTAGCGGCGAGGAACCCGTTGAATATGGCGTTCCGCAGGGTAGCGTGATCGGCCCGACCTTGTTTCTTATTTATGTAAACGGGCTTTGCCAATTGAACCTGCCAAATTGTAAGATCATTACATATGCTGATGACACAGCCATTGTGGCGCACGGTGAAACTTGGGATGAGGCCCGTCTCTGTGCTGAATCAGCACTAAGGTCTGTTAAGCTATGGTTATCAACAAACCTACTTACATTAAATCTTGACAAAACCAAGTTTGTCACCTTTGCACCAATGTTTTCTTCGCAACCTGATACCACCTTCAGTTTGAGAGCTCACAACTGCAACGTTCTCCATAATCAGAGCTGTTATTGTGTCATTATATCTCGCACACAAAGCATCAGGTACCTAGGTGTCATTATTGACAGTCGTTTGGCTTGGTCTGAGCATATCCGGGCTGTTACGGGGAGAGTTAGAAAGCTTATATTTGTTTTTAGTAGATTAAGATCGGTAGTGGACCACACCACCATAAAAACAGCTTACTTTGCCTTGGTTCAATCTATCATTTCCTACTGTATAACAGCGTGGGGTGGGTCCGGGAAGATCAAGATGTTAGAACTTGAGAGATCTCAAAGGGCAATTTTGAAGGTAATGTTTTTCAAACCCATGAGATACCCGACAAGTGAAGTGTATGCTTTTTGGGAAGTTCTTTCTGTCCGAAAAATGTTTATATTGAATGTCGTGCTTCGAAAACACTTAAGCGTCCCTTACGACCCTTCAATCTTGGAGAATAAAAGAAGAAAAGACTTAGTCTGTCAAACTAAGCAATTTCGTCTTGTACTTATTAAACATCACTTCGAATTTTTAGCGCCTAATTTATATAATAAAGTAAACAAATGCCTAAATATCTACCCTGTTCCTAAATATAAATGTAAGATCTTAGTGACTGAGTGGCTTCTCGGCCTTGACTACGATAAAGTGGAGTTGTTAGTAAAATAGTCGCAAACACACACACATACACACAACACACACACTCATACACACAACACACACACTCATACACACAACACACACACACACACATAGTTTATTTGTGTTATTATTTAAGTTTCATGTTTGTTAAGCATATGTACTTTGTTTTTATGTTAGGTATGTTTCTCGTATAACATTGTAATTTGCTTTGTTTCTGATCATGTCAGAATTTGCCTGTCTGTCCTGAGGCGGGCGTTAATAACTGTAACACAGTCCTAGACTATCTACAGTTGTTATCGCTAAAATGTTATTTGTATAAGTGTCATGGTTTGAAATAAAGATTATTATGTTTCTCTTTTCCATAATACTCGGGTCTATTGGAGACCCGGTTCTTTGGAAGGCATACATCGGGCCGAAGCCAAGACGAAGAGGCCCTTTAAGAGATATTTAATCTGGTAATGGATACACAGGGCAGATACCATCTCTGAACGCACAATATGATACATCCAGAGATGGTCCCTGCCGAGTGCAAAAACTATTGTAGTGCATCTCTAAGGATGCGATGGAAATTTAAATAATAGTCTATGGATGAGTATGTTCGGTGGATAAGTTATTGGGCTATGGAAGGAGACTACCGGATACCTGTCGTGATAATCAGTCTCTATATTATAAAAAGACAGGTAGTGACTTGCCACCTCGTTGAGTGGGCCCCACAAAACGGCCGCACGTACAGTGCGACAATGGAGCAACATCTCGTAGAGAGGCTAGAAGCTGCGGAGAGGTGAGTCTGCGGGGCGCCAAATTCCGGTCAACCGTTCAAGGGCCCCCGGCGTTATGACATTTTACACTTCCAGCTTGGAGCAAAGGATCCGCTCTTGCGTATTCCAGTCCTGGCCGACCAATGAAGGTAAGCCAGGCCATCAAGGAATCAGGGTCCGTGGTGTCGCCACTCACCAACAGCTCGCCACAAGTTAATAATATGTGTACAAAGAAGTTTTGTAGGCCCCTTATTTTTACACACGCTAAACAAAAAATAAGCTTAATTAATCATAATACTTCTGAACGCGAGCGAAGCCGCGGGCAACAGCTAGTAACATATATAGCACAAGTTGTCTTTAGAAAAAAATAACAAAGACGTGACATGAAGCAACCTTTTAAAGCCATTAACAGTTTGACAAATTTAACGAGCTTACCTTCAAAAAGCATCAAAACAACATATTGAACGGTCCCACAAATTTCCTCCTCCGATATTTAACCACACCCCACGTGGTCTAAGTGCAAAATCACATTAGCATTATAAAATATGCGGATCGCCAAACTTTTCCTCTATTGTGTTTCCATCCACCAGCAACTCAGGAAAACAGTTAATCACTTAAGTTTTCGATAATGTCTTATGCGAAGTTTCGTTCTATACGAGCTTGCTAGTGTTGTATGTAAGAGTTCTAATGAGTTTGATAGGTGGAAGCTTTTTCGGTTGTTCCATTAGTTTACTTGCGCTTAGAGTTCGTGAACTTAGAGAATTTCAATATCGCGATGTAGGTTTTGTAATGATGTAACCTTATCTATTACGTGAAGGTAAAATAATAGGCGTTTGCTTCTTTGAAATAAAATATCTTTGAAGATTAAAATACAAGGTTTATTTAAATTGAAGATATTTGAGCGGGATATAGAAATGGGAAGGAAATAATTGGAGTATTTTGTAGGTATTTTCTGTATGGTGATGGTGTGAAAGACAATGTCTTCATTCTATCTAAGCAGGTAGGTTTCATACCATGTCGGCATTATAAACCTATCCGTGTGGTGACTTCATCCGTGTGGTGACGGAGTAAGAATACAATATGCCACCACGCCATCTCATCCCATGGGTGTCGTAAAAACCGACTAAAAGAATAACCGTAACTACTATCTTTACGAAATAAAAAGAAGGAAAACTTTAAATTAAGCCCTATACCAATCCGTCTGACCAGCGTGGTATTAGTAGGCCAACTAACCCTCCGTCACGGGAGGAGGCCCGTCCCTGCAGTGGGACATTAATGGGCTGTTATGATGATGATGATGGCGTAGGTTTCATAAAAGATTGTTGAGGATGAAACCTCTGTAGTTCTTATCCTTGTAAACAAAACTGGCTGATGAAAAATTCTAGTAGTCAAAGTACAAACTCTGCTTAGTTTGGGACTAGAATCAGATGGCGTTGTGTGAATGTGTAAGGAATATTAATTAATATTATTATTATTAAATATAAAGCCCTACCCGTTGCGTTCATAACGTCAAAAGGGCGAATTAGTTATTGTTAACTAGGTACATGTTTTGTTAATGTATCTATGTAGAAGAAGGGATTAACCTCCCCGAATGGAGTGATGTTATTGCACTGGCATTAAACGCCATAGATTTTATGAAATCTAAGTCCACTGAAGTTTTCTAGGTTTAACATTTAGAAGGATTACCTGGAACTTTCGACACATGACAATTAGGAAGAACAGCATGCAATAAAACGACGTGATCTTCTTTTCAATTGTCGTGTAGTTGTAAGTCCGACTTCCCTATTACGCTGACAGCTTTTAGCGTTATGAAGTTTGGGATTTAGTTCGTAGTTTTACATAAGACATTTTGTCGTTTTTAATTAAGACAAGCTTCATTAATAAGGCAGCAAAAGCAATAAGGTCTATCAGTAGAATATATAAACATAATATACATAAAAAAATCTACATCAAAACAAAACATCAAGAAATTATAAATTCATACGAGAGAATAATTTCACAAAATGATCCTACCTTTACAAAAATTACCGTATCTTATAAAATATTCACCTTACAGGGCTTAAAATAAAATATCTCATAGCGTTCAAATGTAAGACAAGAAGTTAATGGGGCGAATCATTTTGGTACGCTTAAGTAATCGAAGTGGAAGTCTGATAAATTAGGAGTCGTTTGAGAAGTGAGATCTCGAACAATCTATGGATCAAAGTGTTTCCTTCGAAACATGCCAATTGAGGAGTTACTTACCTTGAGCTTTTTTTTAAATTTCTTATTAGAATTTCAAGTTGTGGATTTTTTGTTATTCTTAACAGTTTGGTGCTTAAAATACAGCATGTTACTATTCCTCCTCTTCTTAAAGGTGTCGTAAAAGGGAACTGAGGGAATCTATTAAACAACCACTTATGATTTCCTGAAACATAAAACTCGCCCAAACTTACGGGGTTTATCGTCACGACTTTTGCAGACATTAAACGCAATAGACCCACCTAAATTCAAGATAATAATCATATAATAATATTCACGGAAATCTTTACACAGCGCCATCTGTTCCCAAAGTTAGCTAGGCGAACCTGCATGTGTTATGGGTAACAAACCAACGGATATTAGTACTTAGGAATATACTTTTTTTTAAATACATAAATATATTATACATAGAAACACTTAGACATGCACACAAATATTTGCATTGAGCAGGAATCGAACCCGAGACCTCTGCGTAGCAGTCATGTTATATAACCACTACGCCACAGAGGTCGTCAAATAATAATCATGTCCATTAGTCCTTTTACACTCTTCACCATCGTCATCTAATCTGCAGAATGACGTTCACAGCTCTGTCCGCTCTGTCCAATAGCTTTGATCGCACTTTAAACGAGCATAGCTTCAGTAATCCGTACTAATGTGAAACATAAAATATAATTTACTGTTTTGATAAAACGTAACTAAGCATAAATTGTAATAAAATATTATATATAAATTTGAATAAGTAAATTTTGAAAGGATTATTCAAATTTGATTGAATATTTAATTAAAATTATGAAAATATTAAGCAAAGGTTGCATTTACAATTAATATTGAACTGTTGGGCCTGCCCGCCGACCAGAATTATTAGTTACCCGTGTACCAAAGTGAGAAAAATATAACATAAGAAGGGTTTTTAAACATACAGGGATCCTTTTCTGCAAAACACATAAGTAAACACATTTACACATTACTAATTACAAACCAAATAAAAGTGTTGAGCCACAATTTGATTTAATTAAGCCTACTAATTCTACATTATTTTGGTGACAGAGTATGATAATACGTTGTTTTTCGAATACACAGAGGTATCTAATCTCTCCCTTCTAATCTCTTCCCCTGGTATCTAAAAACTCATTTTGGTACGTACAGAGTATCATGTGGTTTTCTGTGTAGTGACGGAGTAAAAACGAGAATATAGAATACCACTATCCTATCCTATTCCATGAATTTGGCAAAGACCTATTAAGAAGGTACTTTCGTAAGCAAAAGATGAAAAACTTGAAATAAAACACTGTACCAAACGGTCTAAATAAATCATTTTTAGTAACAAAATAGGCTTTTATAAAGTTAGAACTAGTATAAATATCTATATACTCAAGTATAATAAGACAACTACACATAATAAAGGGTGACTCGAAATAGAAAAACAAAGTAAAACAAATCTCGAACTATCGTAAGTACATGACAATGAATCCTATCAAAGAAAATCAAATACTCTTAATGCTAAGAAAGTAGAAACATAGCAAATTGAACTTCGATATAGGAAGCAAAACTGTCATTCATATTGTAATATGCAATAAAATACGAAGAAGGGAATGAGGCGAAATGTTGATTCGATGTGATGCTACTAGAGATAGGCGTAGAAATACAGTGTATAGTAGTAGTATACACTGTATTTCTTTACTATACTACTATAATCTTTTACGTTATTTTGTTTTCTGTGTCATAGGCAATACTTTAAAGCTATAGTATAATATAATATGAAATAAATAGTTTATAAATAACTATTTTTTTTTGTTCTGGAATTTAAAAATTCTTTAATCTTTTTTTTTCTCCTTACGGACATCTCTACACAGCGCCATCTGTTCCCAAAGTAAGCTAGGCTTAACCTGCTTGTGTTATGGGTAACTGAACTATGCATTATTAATACTCATATACTTTTCTTATCTAAATACATACATATTATTATACAAAGAAACACTCAGACCAATGCAAACAATCTTGTTCATGCACACTAAGATTTGCATTGAGCGGGAATCGAGACCTCTGCGTAGCAGCCATGTAGTATAACCACTACTGCATCGAGGTCGTCATTGAGTTCGATAAATAACATTAATTTTGTTTTCGTATTTTGCCTCATTTGCTTTAATATTTGAATTAATTCAATCGTACTGTATTGAAAAAATACAAAACAATTATTTATTTTTAATCTATCAAAAGCTCTGAGATTCGAATAAACAAAGCTTTTTGGCATGGCAACGCTCTGAAATTAATACTTACAATTTGCTAAAGAATAAACAATTATAAGATTTTTGTAAGCCGGGGAAAAAACAAGACACTTGTTCTATTTGTTGTTTGTTTTTGACGACCTCTGTGGCGTAGTGGTTATGTAACATAACTGCTACGCAGAGGTCTCAGGTTCGATTCCCGCTCAATGCAAATCTTTGTGTGAATGAACATAATTGTATGCATTGGTCTGGGTCTTTTCTATGTATAATATGTACGTACTTACAAAAAAATGAAATATTTAAGTATGTTTATCCGTTGTCTAGTACCCCTAGTACAAGCTATGCTTAGTTTGGGACTAGATGGCTTTGTGTGAATGGGTGAGGAATATTTATTTATTTATTTTGGTATATAGGTTGCCACCTATAATAATGGTTTTAGATTCAACCTTGCCATTTTCTATTAATACTATATTCTGCCGTGATTCCTTGATACAAAATCATAAGACGTTCCGTAAAGCATCATTATTTTTATTTTGGTAAAGATAATAACTTTAAAGTTCCTTTTAGTTTAGTTCTTACAACAAATATAAGATGTCTTAGAGTTGTATCACCGTGTATTCTTACTCCATCAACACACGTACGAGTATATGCAAAAAAATGACCTTAAATTCAATGAAAGTAAAACAATATGCAGTCAAAGTTCATTAGATTATAATTATGTCATCAACATACATCTGTACTAATATTATAAAGAGGTAAAGTTTGTGTGTTTGTGATGTTGTAGGGGGTAATCTCTGGCTCTAATGAACAGATTTTAAAAATTCTTTGTGTGTTGAATAGTCCATTTATCGGGAAGTGTCATAGGCTATATAGTATCACGCTATGACTAATAGGAGTGGAGCAGTAATGAAATATGTTTGAAAAAGGGACGCGTTTTTTTTCGTCGTCCAACGAAGTGGGCACGGGTCAGCTAGTGAACAATATAAACATGATTATACGCAAAGCAAAATAGTCCTTAGTAACATAAAATACAAACAATATTACAAAAATTCTTTTCCCTGCTAATCAGTAACGGAAGTTCCTATGGAGGCAGTTTATCACAACTTCCAGCAAATTTTCCCTTTTGTGACAGTAATGTTAGGGTTACCATGTTATGTTATGAACAATAACGGACATTACTTTTTCCTTTCGTCTGGATAATGTGTGCAGTGAATGTAAAAAGAAAGTATGTATTGCGGGAAAAAATTATAGACGTATCTTAAGGAACTTAGTGCATCATCATACCAGCCCATTAATGTCCCACTGGATGAATGTCAGAGGGATATTTGACCTACTAATACCACGCTGGCCAGACGGATTGGTATAGGGTTTAATTTTAAGTTTTCCTTCTTTTTGTTTCGTAAAGATAATATTTACGGATAATCCCGAGGTCGGTTTTTACGACACCCATGGGATGAGATGGGGTGGTGATATATTGTGTTTTAACTCCGTCACCACACGGAGAACGCATGCAATAATCTATAAATAAAACTTCAAAGCTTAACGTAAAACCCTATACCAATTATACTATTTAGCGAGATACATCAAATTCGTGTAGGACATGGATGAGCTGTTATGGTTAGCCGTTAAGAAATATAAAAAAGACAATAAATCTAGTATGATATAATTATCATTTACATACATTCTCAGGAACAAATTCTCAACTATTTCCCTACCATTTTTAGAAACTAAAATAATACTTAGAAAGACCCATGAATAAAACAAACACTGCCATTAAAATAATTAAAACTGATTAAACAAAAGCCTCTCAACAAAATCTGCTTATCCTTAAACTCAGGATTAAAAGTATAAACTAAATCATAATTATCACCCTCTTCAACAAAATTAAAACAAAAATAACCCTAATTAACAGCGTTCCGGTTCCCGGATTATCCTTTTTAATACTTTAAACATATCCACCCTCACAATGAGGTAGCGTTAACAAATAAATTGCACAAAAACGGTACCGTATTTTCTGTAGAACATAATTAACGTGACATGAAAATATTGTCGTGAACTTCCAACCTAAATTCCACGTATGACTATGTACTCGTATTTATATAGGGTGTAACGGAAAGGCGATACTTATAAAGGTCGCCTTTTGAAATATATTTTGATGTAGGCGTTCTTTTTATTTTTCCTCTTGTTATGAAGGGGTTCACAGTTGCAATTACCGGTTCGTAAACTAAAACGTTGGTTAAGGAACGTTGGCACGGTCACTGGGTCCGATGGGTGGTATTTGAGCCTGAGCGTCTCCCTGCTTTGGAAGGCAAGTAAAAGTAGGTCCTAGCTGTGGTTGCAGTGGGTTATCGATAGGCCACGTCAAATACCTATGGGCGGCCTGAACGCATGTTTACCACCAGACACCAGGTTGGCCACTATCCAGATGTTAAAGTAAAAAGGAAACGGAGGTCAAAATCAAGTATTATAAAACCATCTTATCCAGATAATTGTACATTGTAGTTAAAGAAAACATTTCATTTATAGAAGAAAGTGCATGCGATCGGAGCCGATCGGCTGTTCGAACGAGAAAAGTACGCGATCGGAGCCGGTCGGCTCCTCTTATTATTTCACACCAAGCGCGTTCGAGTATTCTTAATGACATAAGTAGTGCAGATGCAAAAATAAACCTTACTACATTTTGTACTAAAATCTTTGTTTTTAACGTGATAAGAATCTGCTTTCCTCTCCGAGCCGGTCTTTGTGCAAGGATCCTAAATTACGAAGAACACAAATTCGCAACATCACTTTGCCGAACACGCCTGACAATACGCTGACATACAGAGCGTCAGTTTTAACTAAAGGAAACAAAACAATACTACATCATTATACTACAAAACAAAAAAAGAAACACCAAAAAACCAATCACATTCTGTTAACTCCATAACACCAAACGTTCGTAAAACGAAACGTAACAGTCAACCTAAACATCCAACCCTCTAGTACGCTTAAAAACTTTAATTACGAAAAACACAAATTCGAACAGACAAATTAATTCGCAACATCACTTTGCCGAACACGCCTGACAATACGCTGACACACAGAGCGTCAGTTTTAACGAATGGAAACAAAACAACGCTATACCGTACGTGGGCTCAAAAGTGGAAAACCAATTTCGCTCCCCCGTCCGCGGACCAAAACTCGTTTGTGACACAAGTTTTAAAATAAAAACTAGGACCGCTTGAATACGTTTTCAATCACGATTGCTATGTCTAAATCACGTTATAAAGAGTAACATATTGTATTTATGTTTTGACATGATGACATCGTTTGTTGAATGTCAAAAATTTTATGTAAAAATGTGACGTGGTGGCAGTTGTAGTTAGGCTGCTACGCAGATGTCTCGGATTTGATTTCTGCTTAACGTAAATCTTTGTGTGGTTTAACGTAAACTTTTGCATTGGTCAGGGTATCTTCTATATGTAGGTATATTTTTTGTATTTAATTATAGAACATAAGGGAAATGGTATAGGTACATGTTACTTTAGTCCTTCTCTAAAACCCTTAATTTCTGATTCGCTAGTGCGGGAAAACTCGAATATTAGGAGATACTTTTAGTAGTAGTTTAAGTTGTAGTAAGTCAAAAAGTCAAATATCTTACTAAACCCCGTTGCTGCTTTGAGCGTAACTTTCAATGTCTATTATTATTATAAACATGGATAGTAAAACACAAGCGGGAGTTCCAAAATTTACTGTTAGTATTGTTGGTTTAAGTTTGAAATTACTTAAATTTGAGATCTCAAACAATCATAATCCTTAACAAAAGTCACAGAACTTAAAGCCGAAAATACGAAACTGCAATAAGCAATTTAAATAACAATTGTGGAAAAGACTGATTGCACAAAGAAAAGAGAGAGAGCCAGGAAATTGGCCATCCGACGCCCGCACTGCTTCAAATTCAACGTACGGCTACTTTACAATGATAGGTGGTGATATAATTCGGCTAAATTCACTTACACAAACGAGACTAGAATTGAAATTTTGATTACTGTATTTAGTGTTATATCGGAGTAATATTTTATAGTAAGTTTGTTAAATTATTTTAGCTGATTTGCGTAAATTGACCCTTTGATGTTTGACATTGCTAAAATTTAAATTAAGTTTATTGCATTATTCCAGGTAGTTTGTCCATAATCACCATAATTGATAGGGATCACGCCCTGTGTCGCGGGGACTTTTACACACATCAATTTAAGGTACCCAGAGAACGTCCAAATTCCAAACTCATGATAAAATACCTAATTGTTGATCACACAAAAAAAATTGTCCTATATAGGAATTGAACCCACGACTTTTTTTCACTTCTGGGACCGTTGCGTCACCGAGGCAGTATTTTATGTTCATAATGCATTGGAATAAATAAATATTCACGAACATTTCTACACATCGCCATCTGTTCCTAAAGTAAGCTAGACTTAAGTCTAGCTTACTTTGGGGTTAACCTGCAGGTTAACTTGCTTTTGTTATGGCTAACAAAACAACTTATATACTTTTATTTGTAAAAACGTACATATTATACATAGAAACACTCAAACCAATGCAAATAATTATGTTCATGCACACAAACATTTGCATTGAGAGGAAATCGAAACCGAGACCTCTGCGTAGCAGTCATAATGTACAACCACTACGCCACAGAGACCGTCGGGTTTCCCCTTTTATATCTGTATAATATGATTTCGGATCATTAAACTGATTATCAAATTATTTCAGGGGTTACTCACGTCAATTGATGCTTGACGGCTAACCGAGTCAAGCTTGAAATTAGTATTCATTGTGTTTTAAAATGTGCACTGGTTTATTATAATAAATTATGTAACAACATTTTACTCTCCGTGTGGTGACGGAGTAAGAATACAATATGGCACCTCCCCATCTCATCCCATCTCATCCTATGGGTGTCGTAAAAACCTACTAAGGGACTATCATCTTAACGAAATGAAAAGAAGAAAAACTTGAAATGAAACCCTATACCAATCCGTCTGACCAGTGTGGTATTAGGAGGCCAAGCATCCCTCCGACACGGGAGGAGGCCCGTCCTTGCAGAGATGGTAACAACACATTTTACATCAGATCCATTCAGTATAAAATATAGTAATATATATCCACACTTAAAACAATTTAGTAGAGAGTCTATCCGACTACAAATTTCTAACAGTCAAACATTAAACTCGACATCGAATGCCATTAAATAAAAAGCAACACAAATTCCAGTCCAACATTCATTGAGCCGGAAAGTTCTGATAGTAGGAGCGTGTGAAATACTAATATATTAAATTTGTTTATTTTAAACTTTATATGAATGTTAGTGGACACTAGATTACATAGTATTGGGCTAGGGGTAGCTTTATTTTGTTTCTATATCTATGGGGTAAGGAGTTTTTTTACTAGAATGACGGTCATTGTAGTCATAAGTAATAGATAAAAGTAAACGCTGGTTAAGCCACGTCGATGAGGTTATGTGTATGATTCATGGGATACGGTGTCAACACCTATGGGGTATCGGATTCTATGAATGTCGTCAAAGTGGACGGACTAATGGAAAGCTTACATAATTTATTTATCTTTACGAAAATATAATAAAGAAAACTTGACAAAAAACCTTACTCATCTTACTCTACTAACAACATGCCGAATTTATATTCATTACCGTAGCAGGGTCCTCTGCAACGGGGCATTAATGGAATGTTATGATAGTTATGTTTGACCTGTGGTAGACCAAACGGTGTAACTTATTTTTAAGTTCGATCTGATAACATCCTACCAAAATGTAGGATGTAAGCGTGAGTGATATTTAAACCTGATTAAATATAACTTAACAACTACTTATCGCTGCTGAAAAAAAAACTTTAAATGACCGCATTGTGTCTGATAGAAAACGCTAATACGGTCCAGAAAAGAATGCCACTGATAATAATTACTTCATAAATTTTTATAAACATGAACTGTAATAATAACAAATAACCATTCATACCAAATCAATCAGGATAAATCAATCAAATGCGCACTAAACTGTAATGTACAAAACATACCTACATATGACACCAAAATTCCAGTCTCGTTTGGCGTAGAGTGACGGATGTCCGTTGCGCAATGTAAACTACTAGTTGGTCGTATCACAATACTGGGAATGTGAGCTAGTACTCTGGTGTTATATTTACGGGAGTGATGTACAAAACTTGTTATAGTGTGACCACAGGCGCTGTGCACCTCCTGAGGTATGCGCGCGGCGAGAGGGGGGTGGACATATAGAGTACATGATAAATACTGGTATAGAAAAAACAGTCTATGATGTAGCTACTAGCGACATCTGACGCAATATACTTAAGTTATTTGGCTGGTACTGGTCGCTGCACGAGCGGCTGTAGCAGTTTTCTATTAAAAGACAGTTTTTTTTTAAAACTCCAAGAAAGTATTTACATTGTTGTAAAGTTTTAAGCGTAAATAGGAACATTATTTGTGTTTTTATAATGTAACTTTGAGAAAAATGACATCTAGCGGAATGTATCAAATACTTTAAGAACATGAAATTCTTAAAGAAAAATATAATGTTCGAATTGTTATGACACTGCTGTCAAAACTCGTGACGGCAGGTAAGTGTCCGTTATGGTAGCATACACAAGAGCTATATCGAGTTGGTTACTATGCCAAAAAACTGTGCATAAATAAAAATAATAAAAATCCAATTGTAAGGATTAATGATGAGGAATTAGAAATCGTTAACACTACAGTATTCCTAGGAATTACTTTATACAGATTACCCCCTTACTCCTAAACGCCTCTTAAATTTAAGTTAATTGATTACCTTAAATTCTTACGGTTTTGTTTAGTATAAGTTTGATTTTACAAATAATAATCTCGCTAAACAGTGATTAAATTTAAGAGGAGTTTATGAGTAAGGGGTGAGTTCTTATTTATCACCTGCATATTTTTAATAAAATATGACTATATAATACATTGTGATCAACTAAGTAAGTGTAATATATTACAGATATGTCTAAAAAGTCGTCAAATTTGTGATTTTTATTAGTTCATTAATCTACAATAAACTAATTTTGACTTACGAAGAACAATGTAAACAATGAGTAGAGTAAATCAAAGTGATTTTTAAAGTTATAAGGCGATGTTTAGCGGAGCACTATTCTGGTCAACTTTTATGCGATTTGGATGATGTTTATGGGCGAACTGCAACTTTGATGGGTATGTAATCGTGATACTGTTTTTCGTAATCTGTCTCAAGTAATAAATTCACTCCATTTGAGATCTAGAGACCAAAAACAGGCATTGTGTACATAGCACATTTTTAGGTTAGATATTCATTGTAAGTAAGAAAAATCGTAGTACGACCATTTCTGTTGATACATTATCAGTTGCATTAGTATAATTCAGTCAAGATTTATACCAATTTGAATTTGAATTAATTGTTTTATGTCTATATTACGGTTGATATTGATAACTAAACTATGTCACTTTCGCATCGACTGGTCTATCTACAAAAAATAATTAATTGCAATATTTTATTAAATTTTATATCATTTAGCTCTTAGTGAATCCATGTTAAATGATATCTTGTTGGTTAATATTTAACACTGAATTCTTTCCATTCCATTAGAATTATTAAATTTAAAAATAACAGATTTAAAAATAATGAAAAGCTTGAAACTCCTGGCAAACACAGGCAAGGCCGGCCAAAGAAAGAAGTGTATGTTTCTATATTTCTGCTCTCCCCCACAAAATACAATTCTACAGTAAAAAAGAGGTATATAACATTTTTCTTCTTTTATCTGTATTTTGTTTCTAGTTATGCCTAAATTTATTGTAGGTATAAACAAATGTTCAATTTACATAACTTTTGTTAAATTTCGAGTTCCAACCCTCAGAAAATTGCAGATGATAGCTAGAACTAAGGTGGATTTTAATTGTAGTCTTGAATTTCTACGCAAACTTTAAAATAGGCTTACCTACAAGAAATGCCCTAGTATTATAAGTGCTCTAATAGTGTAGTGTTATTTGAACATAATTGTTTTGAAAACTATTTTGTCAGACTAAATAGGGTTGCTACGTGTAGCACAGTAGCGCCCTAATTTTTTGTCAGGACGTTATAGACAGACTGTACCTACATTTAAAAAAAATAGTTGTTGTAGTTTTAATATTATAGCGTAATGAAATAACTCCAGCCCGGCCCCTAAGAACCGTTAATACCTCCGATAATATTGAATTTTCTATTGAAATAAAGTGTTACACAGGCGTTATTTCAGGGTTACATTTCTACTGTATTAACAGAATTACTGTACCTATGTTTTGTAGTTCTCGAGATATTCAAATCACTTGTGAGCATATTATCTGTACCAGTACTATGAACATAAATTAACATGGTTTTTTGACATATTCCACTGTGAATTCGCATAAAGCATTTACCTACACTAATTCAGTCAGAATTTCACGCATTATTTTTACATAAAGAATTTTTCAAAAGAAAAGTTCCCTTTCTATCAGAACTATCACGTGTACGCTACCATAACGGACACCTATTTTTTCGTCGTCCCCCACCTCGCCGTGCATACCTCAGGGGGTGCACAGCTCCTGTGGTCACACTATAGTACGGTGTCGAATTGGTAAAAGAGTTATGTTGTCCTTTTATGCTGTATTGCTGGCAATTCTAGATAAATTTATTTAAAATTTAAAGTCAATAACATTTCAATAATGTCAATTTTAACACTCAAAGAACCAATCGGACAATTAATGCACTAGGAATCATGTTCTATGTCGCGGGAAAAACATCAATCGAACGAACACAAAGAACTTCCATGCTCAGGAGAATTGCTTATGGATAGCACAAATAATGTGTGGTAAGGGTGTGGCTATTATGTGGTAGATGCTAGGGTGTATAGCCTATAGTGATGGTATTAGTTGTAAAAGAAAACCACTAACTGTTCAATATATAGGTCCATATAATGTCCAAGTACACACAATAGTTACACAACATAAAACACACTTAGAAAAGTTCAGAAGGCACTGAAGAGTTTACAAAAGTCTAGAAGTGAAGAAAAACAGTTCATAGAATAAACGTAAGAAGTAGAAAGTATTTGCAAGCACATATATTACAATTAATATATGTGCTTGCTAATAACTAAGCGATAAAAATTAGGAAACCTGACAGTACGTCCAGAGCGAGTCTGATAATTTGACTTATTGTCAGAGAATTGTTTTTCGCTTGGGTTATCATTGTCAGCCAATATGTACGCAGGTTTAAGTCGGTCTATTGAGACATTGACCTCTTTACCCTTAAATAAAATTTTGAAAAATTTGTCTCCCTTATTTAAAACTTTATGTGGCCCTGTATAGGCTGGTTGCAATGAACCACGTACTGTGTCATCGCGGAGGAAAACGTGATCACTAATAAATAAATCTTTAAAAACAAATATTTTATTATTACAATAGCGTGAGGCAGGTACAGGTTGTAGTTTTTGCGCAAAATTACGTATACGCGCAGAAAAATCTACAGGATCGGTTGTACCATCACTGGAGTTGAAAAATTCTCCCGGTAGTCTCAATGGCTCACCGTAAAGCAATTCGGCGGAAGATGCCTGGAGATCTTGTTTAAAGGCACTGCGAATGCCTAGTAAAACCCATGGCAATGATTCTGTCCATTTGTCATTGGCATGACAGATAATGGATGTTTTTAATTGCCTATGGAATCGTTCTACTAAGCCATTACACTCAGGATGATAAGCAGTGGTCCTTTTATGCTGAAAATTGGTTAATTTAGATAATTGCTCGAATAGGGCCGACTCGAATTGTCGTCCTCTATCCGTAACAATGCTAGTGGGACAACCAAATCGGGCTATCCACCCAGATAATAATGCTTTGGCTACAGTCTCAGCAGTGATGTCTACTATAGGCATAACTTCAGGCCATCTAGTAAACCGATCGACTGCTGTCAAACAATACCTGTAGCCCTGTGAAAGTGGTAAAGGACCAACCAAGTCAATATGGATCTGAGTAAATCTTGCGCGTGGCAATTTAAATGATCCTAACGGAGAAGATACGTGACGAGTAACCTTGGCACGTTGACATGACAAGCATGATCGTGCCCATTCTCGGCAATCTTTACGTATGCCTGGCCATACAAAGCGCTCTGCTACTAACTTAGCAGTCGCAGATATGCCAGGGTGACTTAGAGAATGCATGCTATCAAAAACTTGTTTCCTAAGCATTTTAGGAATGTAGGGCCTTGGAGTCGATGTACTGACGTCGCAATACAAACAAGTACGACTTTCAGGCACTTGTACCTTCTTTAATTGAAGTGATGAGCCGTCCTGAATTAATTTTTGCAATTCAGTGTCAGAGCTTTGCGAATTAGCCAACAGGTCTAAATCTACCGGGCATTGCAACTCCTCTACACGAGATAAGGTGTCGGCAACAACGTTGTCTTTGCCTGATATATGCCTTAAGTCGGTAGTAAATTGGGCTATAAAGTCCAAATGGCGGAATTGCCTAGGCGAACAGCTCTTCTTTCTGTCGTGAAATGCAAAGATGAGCGGCTTATGGTCTGTGTAAATCACAAAATGTCTCGCCTCCAGCATATGACGAAAATACTTGATGGACTCATATATGGCAAGTAATTCTCTGTCATATGGGGAATATTTAGTTTGGGTGGCATTTAGCTTTCGCGAAAAGAAAGCCAACGGCTGCCAACCAACGTCATCACGCTGCTGTAATGCTGCACCGATTGCAGTGTCAGATGCGTCAGTAACTAATGCGAGTTTGGCATTGCAATCAGGGTGAGCTAACAGAGTAGCATTGGCTAAACTTAGCTTACAGTCCTCAAAAGCTTTCAAAACCTCACCGGTTAGGTTAACTGGATGAGAACCTTTCACATTACCAGTTAATAAATTGTGAAGAGGTGCTTGAATTTGAGCTGCATGAGGCAAAAATCGCCTATAAAAATTGATCATGCCAAGGAAACGCCTTAGCTGTCTAACATCCTTAGGTGGGGGGAAATTACTAATAGCTTCAACCTTTGCATCTAATGGTTTTGTGCCCTTTTCCGAAATACTGTAACCTAAAAATGTTACTTCGGGAACACCGAAAACGCATTTTGATGTGTTAACAACCATGCCAAAGTCTTTCATCCTACCAAATAGAGTACGTAGATGCTGCTCATGCTCCTGCTCAGTTCGAGAAAACAAAAGAAAATCGTCGAGGAAGCTGTAGCAGAAATCGAGTCCCCTAGTCATTTCGTCTACGAAACGCTGAAACGTTTGACCAGCATTTCGTAGGCCAAATGTCATATAGGGAAACTCGTATAACCCAAAAGGTGTGGTAATCGCGGTTTTTGGAATATCATCTAAACTAACCGGAATCTGATTAAATGCTTTAACCAGATCAATAGTACTAAAGACTTTACAACCTGCAATGCTTTGGGAAAAATCGTGGATATGCTTAATGGGATACCTGTCTGGCACTGTTCTTGCGTTGAGCATGCGGTAGTCACCACATGGCCTCCAGCCATCATTCTTCTTTGGAGCTAGATGTAGTGGCGATGACCATGCGCTCTCTGATGGCCTAGCTGTCCCATTGGCTAGCATGAGTTGAAATTCCTGCTTGGCAATTTTCAATTTGTCTGGTGCTAGACGTCTAGGTGTACATGATACAGGTGGACCTGGTGTTGTGCGTATGTGATGTACAGTGTTATGTGGTGTTAGGCGTTGTATACCGGCTGGTCGCGTTATGTCAGGAAAATCGAGTAGAATTTTATGATACCTTGTATTTCCAGTAGGCACCTTTACTGATAAAATAGAGGAGTCTGAAAAAGTCAAGGCAGAACAAGTTAATTTTGTGCTATCATCTATTAATCGTTGATTACGACAGTCAACGATCAAAGAGTAAAATGACAAAAAATCTACACCGATTATAGGCTTAGTCACGTCAGCCACTAAGAAACGCCACTTAAAGTCTCTACGTAAACCAAGGTCTAATTTTAGATCCAGGTAACCGTACGTTTGGATGGCTGTACCGTTTGCCGCACTAAGTTGGTAGTTCGTAGGCACACGACGATCACGAAGCAGACATCGGGGAAAGACGCAGAGGTCGCTTCCAGTATCGACCAGAAACTGAGTCTTTGAGCTCTTGTCCACGACGAATAGACGACCAGGAAAAGTGAGGCAATCGTCAGTCGCCATTACCGACTGCCTTGAGCGTTTCCCGCCTTGTAGTCACACGGTTTCACACAACGATGAGCCTTAGGACCAAATTTGTTGTGGTACCAGCATACGGGAAATTTGCGGTAGCTAGACTGGCTACGTTCTCCACTTCGTTCGCGGCTCTTGCTATGTTGACGCTGCCTAGTACGACCTTCTCTTAAATGAGTCGTAAGGGTCTTCATAGTACGCTTCAACTCTGCGATTTCGCTGGCCAACTCATGAAGGCTTGGCCCAGTGGATGTTGTCGCAGTTGCAGCAATATTGAGCGACGGAGCTGCAATATCTTGAACACGATCTGCTAAATCCGCTAAAGCTTCTAGTGTTAAATTAGGCTGAGAAGCTAACAGTGGTTGGATGTTCGCAGGAAGACGGCTGCTCCAAATAGTCCGTAGGAAGTCTTCAGGCATATTAGGACCCGCCAAATCTTGAAGATGGCGCAGGAACTGCGATGGCTTCCTGTCTCCTAACTCCTCGTGCATCAACAGTTGTTTAGCCTTCTTCTCTTGCGAGGCTGACAGTCGCCTGATTAACTCGCTTTTAAGTTTTTCATAGCGGTCATGAGCCGGAGGTGATAAAATAATGTCTTTCACTTCCTTAGATATGTGAGGTTCAAGATGTGTGACAACATAATTAAATTTGGTAATGTCACTAGTGACGCGTGCATTAGCAAATTGCGCTTCTACTGTCGCGAACCATAAGTCTTGATCGTTAGGCCAAAACGGTGGTAATTTTATCGACACTCGACATATCGACACTTTCTCCTCACTATCAGACATTTTAGTTTCTTCTATGTCCACTTGGGGTCACCACTGTGGTAAGGGTGTGGCTATTATGTGGTAGATGCTAGGGTGTATAGCCTATAGTGATGGTATTAGTTGTAAAAGAAAACCACTAACTGTTCAATATATAGGTCCATATATAGGTCCATATAATGTCCAAGTACACACAATAGTTACACAACATAAAACACACTTAGAAAAGTTCAGAAGGCACTGAAGAGTTTACAAAAGTCTAGAAGTGAAGAAAAACAGTTCATAGAATAAACGTAAGAAGTAGAAAGTATTTGCAAGCACATATATTACAATTATTATATTAGCACGCAAACAAAACGTCGCGTAATACTTTTAATTAGCGGAGTAAAGTTACATGCACCTCGCGTCGATTAGGTGAGACGACTGATGACTTGACCTCTAAATCTCAGGGGCGCACACGCATTATGTACGAAGCCTATGTACATCTAACAATAGTGATGGGACAGTGTCGATGAAGTTACCGTCGACCAACCGATACCGAATACGATAATTATAGTAATGTAATATGAATATTAAGTAAGTATGAAATGAGTAGTTTTTAGTGTAGATAAGATTAAGTATTAGAAATTAAATAGAATAAGTCTGTAGATATTTTTATTAAATAAGTTAAGTATAGATATTGTAAATAAATATATTTGTGTGTTAGATAAATAGTTAATACTAAGATTGTGTATATTATTATATTGTGTGTAGTGTAAATGTGTAATGTATCCTACAAATGCACACTAGCTGCATACTGCGACCATCACGCTACCAAAGCACTCATCATTTTTACTTTACGTGTAGGTGTAGGTAGTAACTAGGTAAAAAAAGTTCATTATTAGTAAGAAAAGAACAACAAATACAATTACCTATTAAGAGAACTAAATAAATAAATAAAATATACTCACATTTTACGATAAGGAGATAAAAATAAAAATCTGATCTGAACAGTAGATAAAAGAAATAGATCCAGAAATGCAATAGTTTAAACAGATAAGCATTTTAATAAAAAAGATACTAATAATAAAAAAGACAAAATCAAAAATTTTACATTATACGATGAAAAAGAATTATTTCATCAGCTCTGAGAAATATAAATGATAGACGCTTAAATATATTTAGACGATTAAATAATGGCTTACTTTTGTTACTTTATTTTGGAAGTTTTGAAGACAAGCTAGCCACTTGTCTATTCATATCAACAAGAGTAGTTAAACGGAACATCGAGGCATAATATTTTAAGTACGCTTTTATATTCAACACGGTTTTGCGCCAAACAGCAGATACATAATAATATATCTCTTCATAATATTTTCACTAACAGACATGTGAAAACACATCATTAATAAGTATATTTCCTTATTCCAATTGATGAAATATTGGACGCAGTTGATGATAGAAACAGGCAAAGCAATGTTAAAGTACCAAATAGATTACCATTTCGAAAACTGTACGAAATAAAAAACTAATTGAACACACCAAAATAAACTAATTTATTTTCAGCTGCTGTAAAAAATGTGAAAGATATTATTTACGCTGAATGACACTGAATATTTATACGATTAAATAATGGCTTCCTTTTATTACTTTATCTTGGAAGTTTTGGAGACAAGCTAGCCACTTGTCTATTCATATCAACAAGCGTAGTTAAACGGAACATCGAGGCATAATATTTTAAGTACGCTTTTATATTCAACACGGTATTGCGCCAAACAACAGGGCAAACAAAGAGATAAAAGCTTTTTAAATCTCCAAATTTATGGTTTGTTTGTGCAAACGGAATACTATTTGGTAAATCCTGGCGTTCGCAGACCGATATTATATTAAATACGATGGGTTTGGCACATATTTTATGCGAAATCACGCGTTAGATCATTGCCGTGAAGTTTCTGCTGTGAGGTTTCTATTATCGTTTTGAGGTATAACGAATGGATTTTATTGGTATTTTGTATTTATGTTACTGTTCGTTTCTATTTTACTTTGTGTTTAGATTTCAGCGTTATTAAGTTTTTTGTGGTATCACATCAAAAAAGTCTAAGCAACATGCATGATATTACAAATTTACCATTTATATTAATTTATTTTACCATTTATTTTAATTATAACGTTGTATTTTATTTTTAAAATAATATTTTTAGGGTTCTATGATGTAAAAATAACAGCTGTTTTCTTTATAAGTTCTTTTAATAACAGAAATTAACAATATTAGAATATACAGGTACATAAGAAACTAAACTTTTTTTTTACAAATTGAAATTTCTTAAGAAAATGAATTTATTGTGAAAGAATAGGACAATTTAATACAAAGTATGGCCTCCTCTGCTATTCAGAACTTGTCGGCAACGATTATTCATTGAATTAATGAGACTGTTTATGTCATCTTGCGGTATTCGCTCCCAATGGAATTGTAGCAAATCCTTCAGCTGTTGGGTTGTTGTCACTCCGTCCAAGTCCTTCAAAACACGTCTCTGGAGCATGTCCCATGCGTGCTCGATGGGGTTGAGGTCTGGCGATTGTGCAGGCCAGGGCAATACCTGGATGTTCTCCGTTGCCAAGTATTCACTGGTTCGCCGAGCTGTATGTGAACGCGCATTGTCATGCATTAACGTAAAATCGGAGCCAAAGGTTTGTGCAAATGGATGGACATAAGGTCTGAGAATATCCTCAACGTAATTTTCAGCGTTCATGTTTCCATTTACAAAAACGAGCTCAGTTCGCCTGTTCTTCATAATACCCGCCCATACCATAACTGTTGAGCCGCTGTATGGATGAACTTCCTGAACGCACCTGAGTCTTTCAGTATTTCCGGGTCGACGGTACACTCGCACCCTTCTTGTATCAGGCCTAAACCCGAATCGCGACTCATCGGAAAACATAATTTTATCCCATTGTTCCTGGGTCCATGTTATGCGTTCTCTACACCATTCATTTCGACGAGCGCGATTCCCGTGACGTATCGGTGGGCACCTGATAGGGCGTCGAGCTCGTAGGCCGTACTCATGCAGTCGATTTCGCACAGTTTGGGGACTTACATCAACACCACTTGAATTTTGTAGCCTCAAACTTATCTCTCGAGCGGTTAACATCGGCTGGCGTCTTGCAGTCAGTTGTATGTACCGGTCTTGCCGAGTGGTTGTACTCCTTTTACGGCCTGGATGCTGTTCAGCGGGTTCCCCTGTATTATTGTAGCGCTGCCAAAGACGACAAATAACACTTCTATGAATACCAAAATGTCGAGATACCTGAGATTGATTACTTCCCGCTTGCAACATCCCTACAGCTCTTTGCATTTCATCTGCCGTCAAATGACGTCGCTCCATGACGTAAAGAATATCTAACAATTCAATTTTGTCGCCAACTGTATTTAAATGGTTGGTAAAATTATAAAATCAAGACTAAAACGTAGCAATTAACATGCACTCAAATTCAAACAAATTCGCAGTCATTTGAATTTTATGAAAAAAAACAAAACATAATCGAAATTTTTTTTACACACACACTACCTATACCTACCTACCTACCTACCTACTTTTACCTATACACTTTGAGTGAGTAAATACTTAGAAATTAATTAATATAAATGGTAAATTTGTAATATCATGCATGTTGCTTAGACTTTTTTGATGTGTGTATTTATCTTTATTACTGAGATTGATACTTTATCTGTTTTTGTTTGGTTATTATTTTCGTTTGTCTTTTATTTTGTGGGGTTTTCATCTACTATACCCCTTCCAACGTAAGTTTAGCTTTTTGACAGTTCACGTCCATGAAGTTTCGTAATATTTCTGCTTATTTTTCAAACAAATAATATTGTATTTCATGGACGTACCCATGTTTTTTTCAGTTACCATGGTTACTTAGTGATGGACACTCATAACGATTACCCCCATTATGAAACAAATTACAAATAATCGGTAGAAATAAATGCTATGAATAAACCGGAACTCTTCTTAATACGTTTATAAAATGTAATATGATATTTTAGATTAGCTATAACCCGCGAGTGTGTCACGATAAATTATGTATTTTAAATAATACCTAAGCTAACTATAACTTTATCATTTTAAGCTATAGGCTAATTCTCTTAACATAGATAAAGAAAGAAACAGTAATAAAATGATAATGTAAGTTGATGTAAGGATCCAAATGTGTAAAATAAAGTAATTTGAAAAATCACGAAATCGCTTACAATCGAATAGCATTACATTCGAGATACTGCTGAACGTTACTAACGTCAACCTGTCAAATGTCGTTAAATATAGTGGAAAGGGTATAGGTAAGATTTTTGAAAGTCATTTATTCTACCTCTTTTAAAGACAGAAAGCCGCACTTACATTTGCTATACAACTGGAATAGATAGGTTTTGCAAGGTATTAGTAGTATTGGAAGAATCAGAGTGGGCAGAACCCTCACACGGTGGACGGACTGCCTGACAAAAATAGCGGAAACCCTATAGGCAATGAATCGCGTAAAGTTATAATACTAAGATTAGCCCTGTGTCCGGAAGTGGACGCCTGTTGACTAAATGATGGTATGATTTATGGTGGTAAAAATAAATATTTTTATACGGTAAACGAAACATAATTTATCAATGATGACGGCATGCATGACTTCAGTGCTATGTTATTTGTTGTGGCGTTTATTCCTTTTTAAGTGGTTCCTATTAATGAAAAAAGGGTCGTGTTATTCGAGGTCGCATGACTTCGTTGCTAAGATATTCGTGGTGGTGTGCATTTGTTGTTACGTGATTCGTTGTAGTAAACTTACGGGGTCGTGGTATTCGTTGTTTCACTTTTCGTTGTTACATAATGATACCCCTAAATTTCATTTCAAAAATTAACTGTTCAAACCATCATTATCTTAAAAAGAGCATACACATACTAAATTTCTATATGAACTCTATAGAAACGCATTGAAGAAATTCACGAACAGCCAAACGTTGTGTTTACGAGAACAACATCCCTGTATCGTTCGTTGTAATGTTTTACGAGTGGGACCTTTGTTCCGTGTAGGATTACTGGCTGATTTACTTCAAGTTAATATGGGATTAAAGAATTAAGTGTTTATGTGGGTGTAAGCTTACACTTAAATGTTTACCTTATGAAGGTTTTTTCTGCAAATTGGGTAAAGTAAAATTGCAAAATTTAGTTGTAGGTTCTATTCATTTGTGTTATTGGGAAAAGTAAAATTACACTGTTTATTTATACTTATATTATAAAGAGGTAAAGTTTGTGTGTTTGTGACGCTGTAGGGGGTAATCTCTGGATCTAATGAACCGATTTTAAAAATTCTTTTTGTGTTGATCTATCTCGCTATGACTAATAGGAGTGGAGCAGTAATGAAATATGTTTAAAAAGTGACACGTTTTTTTCGCGGCCTAACGAAGTGGGCACGGGTCAGCTAGTTTATTTATAACTGTATTGTGTAATATTTGTGATTCGGTCTAGTAGTCAATGGAGTCGGAAGCGTATTCTCAGATGATGCAAACATCGGATCCAAGTAGTCTTTTTTTATTGTCTTTTGTTCCCTTTGAATATTTGAAATATCAAAGCAGTAGTAATAATTAACTGCCGCGGTAGCAAAGCGATCGTATTGCCGTGCATGAGGTTGCCGGTGCTAATGCACGCAGCACAACTTTTTGTTCGAGTCTCTGCAAAAAAGCAAATCATATCCCGAACCAAGCAGAGCTTGTACTATGAGTACTAAGATCCACGCAAACATTCAAGTTTATGCACACAAAATTTTGCATCAAACATGAGTTGAACCCAAGACCTTTGCATCTACGCTGTCGAATTAAAAAAATCATACAAACTCAATTCCTAAATAAAGACGTGACCTAACTAGGCAAAACTAACTTGAAGTATTAAGTGCCAGATCTTGAGATCAAAAGGCTTCGATAACAAGAAGGACCTCGTTTAATGTTATAGGCTAACTTCTAACGAGGTGTCGTAAAAACTATTTACTTGACTCAACCTTTAAGAAGTTGTCAAGGTAAAATTAGCGGACTAGTGTGTTAAAAAAAATAATAAAATTTAAATTAGTCGGTCATTTTTGAGTTCGTAATTAGTAATTAGTTTATTTTTAAATTTATTAATTCACTTTGTACGGGCTTGTAAGGAACACGTTACAAACTACAGTAAAGTTTATTATGTAACGTGGATAGAACCACGGCTATAAATGGTCTACAATTAAAATGCATGATGTTATGTTATTTATACACAATATTATTTAGTTAGTAAATACTTATGTCTATGTGTGAGTATGTGTGAGTAGGGTGAATGATGTCAGAATTAGTAGAATAATGTACGGTGATGAAATCGTACACACTTGCTTGATTCATCATTATCATATCAGCTAATTTAAAATTACTGCTGGGCATATGCCTCCTGTAAATATTGCTACGTATAGCAAAAAAATATTAAAAAAGAAAAAACAAATTAACGGAATAGTGTGTTTAAAAAACATTTAAAACTTGAATAATAATAGGTCAGTAAATTTTGAGACGATATATATTTTATTAATTAACTAGATTGATTTATCATCATCATAATTATCAGCTATTTTAAGTCATAGGAAAAGCACCCCCACTGGGGGTGTAATATGTGACAACGAAAAGTGTGATGGATAAAATAATAGCCACAACACAATACATGTTTAATACTTGGTAGGTCAAATAATTGCCACTTGGTTTACAGTGGGTACTGTAAACCGTTTAGTGTTATCTAACTGTTTTGGTTTGGTAACACACTAAACGGTTTGCACTTGGATGCTATATTCGGATATTGTTCGGTGTATACCTAATAAACCTGTGGTTAAACTGGTAAAGTGATGACGAGTGACGGAGTAAAGACATTTCAGAAATATGATTCTGCATTGACCTCTATTCCTTACTGAATTCACGTTTACCATCAGCTACGGTCTCCGTGTGTAACGGAGTAAGAATACAATATGTCACCACCCCATCTCATCCTATGAGTGTCGTAAAAACCGAGTAAGGGACTATCCGTGAATACTATCTTTACGAAATTAATATATAATAAAACGAAGGAAAACTTGAAACTAAACCCTATACCAATCCGTCTGGCCAGCGTAGTATCAGTAGGCCAAGTATCCAAGTTAGTAGGCCAAGTTTGGAGGCCCGTCCCTGCAGTGTGACATGGGCTGTTATCATCATCATCATTTCAGCCAATTGACGTCCACTGCTGGACATAGGCCTCCTCCAAATATTGCCACCTTGTGCGGTCCTGCGCCTCCCTCATCCACCGGCTTCCCGCCGTTCTTATGAGGTCGTCGGTCCACTGAGTGAGGGGTCTCCACACCCTGCGTTTTCCGGTACGCGGTCTAGAACTCTAGAACTGGACTGTTATGATGTCAACAAAATAAAAAAAAGGAAACTTGTTAAGAAACCCCTTAAAACTTGATATTAGTTAAGTTTCAAGTTTTCCTCTCTCACTGAAGGCCTGTTTTTAACGTCGAACATAACTAGCACTTATGATTATGCCCATAAGTCATCTAGTAACTTTAATGCAAGCTCTCTGCTCTGTGCGTTATGTAAACTTTTTTATGCATAGCTAGCTGATGCCCGCGGCTTCACCCGCGTTGTATAGATAGCTTAAATGTTATTCTACACCCTATACTACCTATATTCCAAATTCCATCAAAATCCATTCGGTAGTTTCTGCGTGAAAAAGTAACAAACAGCCATCCATCCATCCTCACAAACTTTTGCATTTTGGGTCGTAGCCCATATAACGTAACGTACACTGATCAGCACCGTATCAACTCAAGCCGTTCAGTATTATTTGTATGAAACTCCTTACTGTAACGCACACTAATCGGAATCGTAACGTAATTGGATTTTTGACGTTCGACACCGAGGAAAAAGGCTAAGCGGTGACGATCCGTTTACGTTACGTTACATGTGCCCTTATAATATTAGCAGGATTATTTTTAATACTTGTGAAAGTAAAATCAATATTTCTTTTGTCAACAGGTACAGCGAACACCCTCAAATCCCTTCACATCCACGTACCAAAAGCAGTGTTAACTGGTCACGACGCGGAACTGCAGTGTTCATACGAGTTGGAAGGTGCACAACTGTACTCAATACGATGGTACAGAAATATGATAGAGTTCTACAGATATGTGCCGAAGGAATCACCCGCGACCAAAGTCTTCCCTGTAGCTGAGATTAAAGTTGATGTAAGTTTCTTTTTATTTTACTAACCCCTTTACATGCAGCATTAACTTGAAGTACAAAAGCAGTATTAACTGGTAGTACAAAAGCAGTATTAACTGGCAGTAAAAAGCACCATTAACTGGTAGTACAAAAGCAGTATTAACTGACAGTAAAAAGCACCATTAACTGGTAGTACAAAAGCAGTATTAATTGGTAGTTAAAAAGCAGCATTAACTGGTAGAACAAAAGCAGTTTTAACTGGTAGTACAAAAGCAGTGTACAATATATCACTATCTCATCCCATGGGTGTCGTAAAAACCGATTAAGGGACTATCCGTGAATATTATCTTTACGAAATAAAAAGAAGGAAAACTTGAAATTAAACCCTTTAGCAATCCGTCTGGGCAGCGTAGTATTAGAAGGCCAAGTATCCCTCCGTCACGGGTGTAGGGCCGTCCCTTCGGTGGGACATTAATGGGCTGTTATGATGAATAATCATTTACAAGACGATTCTCGCAATTAAACCTTGTGTTGCGAGGACTATCAAATGATAGTCCTAAAAATTGTTTTAAATAACACAATTTTTAATATTAAATTAGGTTTAAATCCTAAAGCTCGTACACAACAGTTAATTGAGTCCTGCGTCTCATTGGCAGTGTGCACTTGCTGTTGCTTTATGATACTTTACATCAGCGGGGTCAAATGGTGCGTCATCATAATCAACCTCCAGCCCAATACAACTTTATAGGGTTCGTAACAACAATAATACCACATTATGTTTATTGTTACGCTAACGTAAAATACGACAAATAAAGAAGATATAGAAAGCTTTAAAAACACCCGTTTAAAAATTGTGTATCGTCAAACCTCAGTAGGACAGGAGTTATAAGATCAGATTAAAGTCCGATTTACACATCGACAAGTACAGTAGCGAGTTAAGTAGTAAGTTGTTGATTAAGTTGCTTTGAATAGATCTCCATCCTATTTTTTGGCGAGTTAAATACGAAGTAGCCCCCTCTCTCGCGTCTCGCCAGCTTTACTCGCCAAAAAATAGGATGGAGATCTATTTAAATCAACTTAATCAACAACTTACTACTTAACTCGCTACTGTACTTGTCGATACCGGGCTTGAAAGAACTGGGGTTCCAAAACATATTTAATTGGCTACGAATTTCGTAGCATGCTACAGATTACTCGCTACAAACGCTACGATGTGTCTACGCAACTCGTAGCACGTAGATGAATGAGTATTATTTACTGTCTGTGTCACCGAAGCAATCATAACTTTTCCTTTCGACTCCGTTTTGTTTCTCGCCGTTGCATCCTAGCCTTAAGCCCGATTTACACATCGACAAGTACAGTAGCGAGTTAAGTAGTAAGTTGTTGATTAGGTTGATTTAAAAAGATCTCCATCCTATTTTTGGCGAGTTAAGTACGAGATAGCCCCCTGTTTTGCGTCTCGCCAACTTAACTCTTATAACCAGACCGATGCATCTGCACGTCTAGGCCAAAGGAGAATGGACACTCTCTAAAACAAAATATACTTTACACCATATTTTTGGAAGAAGAATCAGTATGTTGCAATTCACTTTTCCGAGTATTTAAAAGTATGTTTTTGATGTATTTGTTAAGCCTTTCACAGTGCAGATACAATAGTAAAACAATGCAAATGAACATGGTGGTACACTGCACTATGAAAATGTTTCATATTATATTTCGTACTTTTAGTATTTTTGATGATTTTTTTATTATAAAAAGTAGAAATAAGCTACACTCTAACGTTCCGACAAACAAAAAGCAACTTAGAAAATAAATCTCTGGCAAGGAAAAATCTGCGTTCAAAAACCTCGTTCTAATTTATTTTAGTAACGGCGCGTATTAAATATAGTTTTATGAAAAAAAAATCGGTTCGCTAGTGTGAGAAAAATATATTGACACAGGTCTGTCTGGGTCATGGGTCACTCTGACAAGTACTACACGGTGTTCTTTCTGATAGTCAGAAGTTTTAGGTAAACCTTCGGAAAGATATGGAAATCGGATTGGAAACATATGCCGAATATGGAGCGCATTGTTTCCCCTTCCAACCTCATCACTGGGATCGGAGCTTTTTTTCTTTTTTGTTGTGGACGAGTAGTTTGTCTCCTGGTACATTTACTACTTTACGCGGGCTGTGGTGGGGCGGATGGCTCTCAACCAAAGACATTCAAGTGACGTGCCTTAGGGGCACCCCCTGTAAGGTACAAACCTCGGCCTGGACCGTCACTGACTAACAGGACGCGCGGAAGGCACGCCCTTTAGAACCGAACGCGGCGCGTATTCCGGCCTCGACGGCGAGGACGGAACCGAGGACGTGATGTTGTGGCTTCGCAAGCCGTGAGAGCTCTAGCACGGGATTGGAGCGTATAAACCCCGCTTCTAGGGCATTATTGTGCGGCATGTCACGCTATAGCCTTGACCTTCTTGGCCTAATATAGCATAAATTAACTGTCAATTAAAAACTATGTAACAAAATGTTTTTCTTTTGCAGGTAGCGGCCTCAGATCAAAATAGAGTAGTACTAACAGAAGTAGACAGAACATTGACTGGTGAATACCAGTGTGAGGTGTCAGCAGATGCGCCTCTGTTCCATACAGATATTAAAGCAGCAGAAATGGTGGTTGTTGGTAAGTTAAAGTTTTTTTTTATCTGGTCTGTAATGAACTGGTAGTTATTTGCTTAAAAAATAAACTACTTTATCCAGGGAACATTTGTAAACTTCAAAAATTTAGATCATTGTAGGGTCGTAGAACGTAACGTAAACGGATCGGCACCGTATCAACTCGAGTCATTCAGTATTATTTGTATTAAACTCCTTACTGCAACGCACACTAATCGGAATCGTAACGTAATCGGATTTTTGACGTTTGACACCGAGAAAAAAGGCGAGGCGGTGTCGATCCGTTTACGTTGAGTTATATGTGCTACGACCCTTAATCTATATTTTTTAGATATAAACCAAATTACTCAACCTATTTTAATAAAGTTTCTATCAAACTAACTAAAGGATAACCAAAAACAATCTGGATATATGGAGGTTTTAAGGTTACAAGCTTTACTAAAACCGAATTACCTAATATAGCCTATATTCGGTAGTTCGGTTCACTTCTCTTTTTGGAGTCGGTTAAAAAGTTACCTTTTTCCGTGTGGTGACGGAGTAAGTATACAGTGTGTCCCTTATCTCATCCCATGGGTGTCGTAAAAACCGACTAAGGGACTATCCGTCAATATTATCTTTACATATTAAAAAGAAGGGAAACTTAAAATTAAACCCTATACCAATCCGTTTGGCCAGCGTGGTATTAGTTGGCCAAGTATTCCTCCGTCAAGGGAGGAGGCCCGTCCCTGCAGTGGGACATTAATGGGCTATTATGATGAAGATAACAAGCTTTACTAAAACCGAATTACCGAATATAGCCTATATTCGGTAATTCGGTTGACTTCTCTTTTTGGACTCGGGTAAAAAGTTACCGAAACTTACTACAGTTACTATAAGCGCTATAACCTAACTCAAAGACTATTAATAAAACTTCCTTTTAACTCTAAACTCATTAAAATTTAAAGAATTATTAAGGGTCATGTCATTTACATAAATAAATTGCATTCTTCCTAAACCGTCGGAATATAGGTTAAATTACTTGTAAAGCAAATTTACTTTTTAATTTGTTTAGTTCTTTTGCATTATTCAACAGCATTTTTGCTTTTAAAATAAACCCTGTTTAATGGTTTATTTAGTTTAATGGGGGGTTAATCTGGCAATTTCAGCTGTAAGCAGTGACTTAACCCTTTATTAAACTAAGTAAATTACTTGAATGTTTTTTGTTTGTTGAAATAGAAGTGCTGAATTGAAATTTTGGTCTTGTCAATTTCGGATGCTTAAGGTCTTACAATAAGTGATGTCCTGATACTATTTCATTCAATCTATACTAATATTATAAAGTGGTAAAGTTTGTGTGTTTGTGACGTTGTAGGGGGTAATCACTAGATGAACCGATTTCAAAAATTCTTTCTGTGTTGAATAGTCCATTTATCGGTGAGTGTCATAGGCTATATAATATCACTATAAACTAATAGGACTAGAGCAGTAATAAAATGTGTTTACAAAAGGGAACGTGTTGTTATCGCCACCCAACGAAGTGGGCACGGGTCATCTAGTCTGTTATAATAAGAAAGTGACGTTCTGTTTTGTGTATGTATAAAAGTCTTTAGGAATTTTTACTCCATTTACTACTAATAAAACATTTTCCTTAAGCTTTAGTTCAATTGTGTTTAATATACAATGGATTTAGCACCTAACTACAGTGACTGTGAGTTGAAAATCATCTGCTATCATCATCAACCTTTCGACTTTCAAAAGTAGGTACTGTGTCTTCCAAGTAAATAAATGGTTTGATTTATCAATACAAAAGAAAGATATAATTTCGATAAGCTCGCAATACTTATAAAATATATATGATAATCCTCCCTCTATTAAGATTCAATTACAGCGTCCTTTATTTCGTTATTCCGAGAAAATCTAACCCAAAAACCAAAGGTCAAACGATCTCACAAATAGTTTCTCAAATTATATTGTTGAAAACAAAAGCCGGCAGCGTTATCATTCAAAAAGGGTTTCGTCACCATTTGCCTTTCAATATTCCCTCTCTTTTACAGAATCTTTTATTAGGATTGGTGAAATATTGCATATTCACAACGCAGCTGGTTTTCTCTCTGTAAAAATAAACCGTCCGGTTCGATTTCAATCTGTTGCAAAGCAAGAAGCTCTTTGTTTCAAAATCATACTGTTTCTAATTTCGCAATTTTCAAAATTCGACGAATGGTTCAATTCAACTCTTTGAGAATCGCCAAATTATTTTATTGATGCCTACTCCGCTTATTGTTTCGGATCCTTTGTTTGACTTTTTCGAAATTTACGTGAAAATGAAACAACAATGTTTTTTTCCGTTTATTGTTTGTACGAAAAAAAAATACGAAATTAATCCAGATTGGCTGCTGTTGAGTGTATTGTTGAAATGATTTTAAAATAATTATTTTCACATTTCGATTATGTTGTGATACCTTTTGTTTTTTTACGTTCATTTTAAATTTGTGTATGATGAACGTTAAGTTAATTAACGTCAATCGAATTAATTAAAAGAGTTTAATATTATAAAGCAGCTTTATGCGCTAACGTGGGTTATTTGACTCTTAAAATTCACACTGGCTATTGTGAATTCTTTTGTAGAGATTATAATTATCTAAGAACTTTTTCTTAGTCGACTTTTGCAATGATGGTACCTATGTCTTACTAAAGCAGACGTTCCCAAACAACTAAAAGCATTAAACAAAGCTTTCTAAGTACATGATTATTATTGGAATGTAAGAGTTTAAAAGATTAACAAGTACTTAAATTAAGGGTCTTTAGTTGTCTTCATCATAACAGCCAATCAATGTCCCACTGCAAGGACGGGCCTCCTCCTATGACAGAGATACATTTGGTCTACTAATACCACGCTGGGCAGACACATTAGTACAGGGTTTAATTTCAAGTTTTCCTTCTGTTATTTCGTTAAGATGATAGTCCCTTTGTCGGTTTTTACGACAACCATGGGATGAGATGAGGTGGTGACATATTGTATTCTTACTCCGACACCACACGGAAAACAGATTATTAGGGGTTAGATGACTATAGGTAGGATACTTGACTAGGCTAGTAGCTTCCTAAGTAGATAGTTCAATAATTTAGCTCAGTGGATAAAAAAGTAAGTAAACGACCTATGAAAATACTTGATTTAAGTGTTTACATCAATATGACTGCCAAGCGTTGACTTATTAGACCTAATTTTCATACATTATACAGTAATAGACCCGTTACAGTGCAGTACTAAATTACTATTGTAATTTTATGCGGTGTCACACGTGGGCGACGAAAGCGACGCGATGCTACACGCGACAATTGTTCTACATAATTACGTCGCGTCTCGTCGCAGACAATCACATAGAACACAAGTAGGGTAAGCCGTTGATTTGAAAGCGTACGTCGGATTCGTCGCGTCGCCTTTGTCGCCCACGTAGGACACCACGTTAGTCATTTACAATCGTTCTACTAAAAGACTTTTGATTTCAACAAAGGTGTCCCTTAATTTTACAATAATTGATTTAAAGGGAACACAATTCAAGAAGGAATGAGGCCACATTAATATTCAGGAGTTCGCAATTAATGTTCGCCCACCCACAGTTTTAGTGAACCCAAATACTTGAATAGAATTATCAATAACAAGGATAAATATTTTTTCTTTTTACTTACTTCAATGAGATGAAAATTATTTTTATGTTAACGGAAATTGGAATCTTATTTCTATTTTTAAACTTAGCTAAACGGGAACATACCTACACTTACTTATTCTGTATTGAATATACTTTATAAATTAATTCATTTTGCTTTCCCGGTGTATAAGCTGTTCCCTAATTTCATCCCTCATAGTTTCCTAATTTCATTTCAGAAAAAAACGTTAACAGTAGTAAGGACCAAATATTTGTATTTCTGTGTGGTTTTGGTTAGTTCCTGAAAATAGTTAGACGAGAGATAGTTGACACGAGATTTGACAATTGATTAGTTGATCAGTCATTCGGAAACCGGGGGTTAGTCAAGTAGGTTAACTTATATCACAGGGCTACAAGGTACTTGCAGAGGAACAATGAAGGTTTAGTTATAAGAATGATATAAAACAACATTATTATGCTATTCTTATCTAATTTAAAATGTTTGTTCACAGAGCCACCACTAACAAGTCCAAACGTGACATCAGACCGTCTCTCATACGTTGGTGGTGACCACATTCGAGTGAACTGCTCCTCACCACCCTCGCTACCAGCTGCCAACGTCACGTGGTTTGTGAATGAGCAGATGGTAAGTTTAAATACTTTTTTTTGTAAATACATACATAATTATTATACATAGAAAACACTCAGACCAATGTAAACAATCATGTTCATGCACACAAAGATTTGCATTGAGCAGGAATCTAACCCGAGACCTCTGCTTAGCAGGCATGCAATATAGGTACCGACTGCATCACAGAGGTCGTCAAATAGAGGTGTCAAATAGTCAATAGATAGTTGAGTATAGTCGAGCTGGCGCATTTATTCTACTAGATAGAAATAATACAGACAATATAAGCCGCTAATCGTTTTAAGATGATTTATTTCTCTCGAATGTAACTCTATGCCAAAAGTGTTTGGCAAATAAAACACATTATTGGTATTCGTACGATATAATATTAAAAACTTTTTAAATAAATTCTTATAATGGTTTACCTTGAAAACACTGACTATAAAATTTATTTACCGAAAGCAACTTTAACTCTTTAACTTAATATTTTTTTCCAAAGATGTGACTTGGGTTTTCACAGACAGAATAATACATTTGGATAGCATGATATTAGTAGGTTATGTTTTCTTTCTTTCAAGGTAATTTTTAAAATTAGTCTGAGTGTTTTCTTTGTATAATATGTATGTATTTACAGAAAAAAGTATTTAAGTTTGTTTATCTCTTGTCTAGTACCCATAGTACAAGCTCTGCTTAGTTTGGGACTAGATGGCGTTGTGTGAATGTGTGAGGAATATTTATTTATTTATTTATTATTATTTAATTGAGTAAGAATTAATAAACACGGTCGGAAGTAAACTTTATCACCAATTGTAATAAAATACAAAGTATACTATGCCGTAAATGTGTTTTGTTCGTTTATCGTCACTCTAAAAGGCCCTTTTTGTTAGAACTACACCTACTTTCTAACCAAAAAACCAAAACTATCATACACACAAAATACTATACAAAACAAATACACTAGTACCTCACTATTATGCCTAGCGTTCGTATAAGTAGATCGTAAAAACATTCTCAATGTTACAGGTACCGGGATTCACTGCCAACCACGTGTTGAACTTCGGCAATGGTTACGCTTCTAGCTTAGCTACCTTAGAGTTGGAAGCCGCTCTGCATTCGCCAGTGCCTACACTTATGATACGGTAAGCTACTTGATATTTTTTTTGATTATTTTTGTGGCGTATTGAAAGAAAGGAAAGAAAACGAAGAAAGAATAAAAATAACCTTTATTCAGTAGAGGCTGTATACAAATAGAACTAACTATCTACTGGCTGTAAGAATGCTGCAAAGAGGTCTAGGTTTGTGTTTTTTTGGCATTTGATACATGTATCTTTTTCATCCGTATTTTTTTGTAAGAGCGAAATGAGCATTTTCTTTCTTTTCTTTGCTTCTGGTTTCTTATATTGTTGGCCAGTGCCCTTCCTTGAATTGGTGGCACATAATCCTGAGTACTTTCGATTTTCGATTCACTGCCAACCACGTGTTGAACTTCAGCAACGGTTACGCCTCTAGCTTAGCCACCTTAGAGTTGGAAGCCGCTCTGCATTCGCCAGTGCCTACACTTATGATATGGTAAGCTACTTAATATTTCTGATGACTTTTGTGGTGTACTGAAAGAATCAAAGAAAGAAAGGGAAGTCTAGTATATCTGTTTAGCGAGACTTTTTAAAGTAAAATCGTAAGAACTAACGCTAATCAAGAGGCGTTTATGAGTAAGGGGGTAGTCTAGTAAACACTCTGTTTAGTTAAGAATAGATGGCGCTATGTGAATATGTGAGATGTACAATTTACAATATTTTTAAGTTATGGGTTCCGTTGATAAATTAATGTGCAAGGCGCATGTTTATAAGGTATTTATATACCTTGCCAAGCAATGTTTGTAGTAGACAAGTAATGAACTATTTTAAAAGAAATATATACAGAAAAACATTCATGTTTTTGGTCAGAAAGATTTGCTTTGGAACTAACAACTAGACCATTGGCCTAAAACAATCAGATTACTTATACTATTCTGATTAAAAACCTTTTCTTCTATTTGTTATAAACTCAATCAGAAATCGAATAAAATTTATTTTTTAGTTACTTTGGTGACTCAATAAAAAATGTCTAAAATATTCCTTTGTAAAAAATGCTTCAAATCAAAATTTATTTGGAATCAGTTTTCTATGTCCGTAAATCAATTATTTGTTTATTTGTAACTTTTTTGTTTGATATCCATTTTTGATAAAAATCTCTTCGACTTTTTAATAAAATAGTATTGTTATTGTTTATTAAAGGCTTCTATTGTTTTACAGTAGGGAAAAGGTCTCTCTCCCTTTCAAACTTCTATTTTTTCCGATCCCGTACTGTTTTGTTCAAATTGCTTTCGAATACACCCACCTTCCGCTTTCTCCTTAAAATTAAAGCTTTTATTTACTTTAGATCTTTTTTAAATTACACACATTAAGAACTCGTAAAGAACTCGAACGTCGATACGGTCAAAAGTTGCTACGCAGAGGTCTCTGGTTCGAATTTTGCTGATAGCAAATCTTCGTCTGCATAAACAGGAATTTTTTTCATTGTTATATGTATTTTATTTATGTAACATGTTGTATGTATTAACTAACTATTAATTAGGTATGTTTAACAATTGTCTCTCTACACAGCTCTACTTAGTTTGTGTCTAAATGGCGTTATGTCAGTATGCGTAACATTAACTATTAAAATGTATTCTTAGTACAAGCTTACCACTATACAAAATACATTTTGATATTATCATAACAGCCAATTAATGTCCCACTGCAGGACGGACCTCCCCCCGTGGCGGAGAGATACTTGGCCTACTAATACCACGCTGGCCAGACGGATTAGTATAGGGCTTAATTTCAAGTTTTTCTTCTTTTTATTTCGTAAAGATAACCTTTACGGATAGTCCTTTATTCGGTTTTTACGACAACCACGGGATGAGATGTGACATATTGTATTCTTAATCCGTCACCACACGGAGAAGATAGTTAAGATTATAAACTACATCTAAAATCCTCCTCCAAAAGATAATTTATCTTCAATAAGTTACCATCAAATATATGAAACATACTAGATGAAGTAGTGACCGAGCTACGTAAAACCACACGTACAAGTAGCAAGCTTCACCGTAGTACTAAATAAGACCGCAGTACTCGTCAACTGCGTAAAATTATTAGTTATTTTTTTTGATAATATTTTTTGTCTCCTCGTTAAAGTTATGCACTATCTTGTGTTAAAATATGTGCATTATTCATGTACACCCGGTATTATTATTAGTGTTTATAACCCGGCCACATTATCTCGAGACCTGGTGTCGATGTCGTCACGTCGCGTCGGACGTACCGTACTGATGCGCCCGTGCCGAGCGCGGGGGTTGAAAGGAGAACGGGACGCGAGGTTCTCATTCCAGCGAGGTCTCTAGATAATGTGACTGTGTTATACTCAAAATAGATTTATAATGTGTTTATCATTTGTTCAGTGCCTAAGTTCCCTTAGTTTGAAACTAGTTGGCGTTGTACATGTGTGAGAAACATTATAAATCTATTACTAAAATGTTTTATTAGTCTAACCTAACTCTATGTTCAATTGGCAAGTTTCATCATAAAAGACCATTTATGTCCCACTCCAGGGACGAGCCTCCTCCCATGACAGAGGGATACTTGGCCTACTAATACCACGCTGGCCAAACTGATTGGTATGGGGTTTAATTTCAAGTTTTCGTTCTTTTTATTACGTAAAGATAACATTCACGGATAGTTCTTTAGTCGGTTTTTACGACATCCATGGGATGAGATGGGGTGGTGACACACTGTATTCTTACTCCGTCACCACACGGAGTAAGTTTTACCATCCTACTAATTAAGACCGCAGTATTCGTCAGTAAATTAACTGCGATACTTCAATTTTGTAAAGTACTCTTACCTACTTATTCATTTTATGAATCATAAAAATGTTCATGATAAATTTGGTTTTAGGGCGCTAATCTTAAGTTTATTATTCTAAACCACTTTGTTATCGCGAATAAGTTGGTTTTATTATTGTTTGATTTTGATATGAATTAACAAAAATAATACTTTTATTGACCATAATATTTCTTTAATTGAGGTATTAAGTCTATAAAAAAGCTTTGAGATATTATTTTCGGCCTAAATTAAAAAAGAACCGCTAGTATTCGATATAGATTTTAATAAATTAGAAAAGTCGTAACAAAATCAATACTAATTTATTTTTGTGATATCTCTAAGTATCTATTTGAATATTTAATTAGGAATCTGTTCACACAATAAGTTTTAAATAATAAATGTTTAAAATTTAACCGATACCAAAATTTGACGATCTTAGTACCTAGGCCTTAAAGCATTACGGCTTTACACAAAATTATCTTTATTAATCTTTACTTTCCTATATTCATAGCAGCCCATTAATGTCCCACTGAAGGGACGGGCCTCCTCCCATGACGGAGGGATACTTGGCCTACTAATACCACGCTGGCCAGACGGATTGGTATAGGGTTTAATTTCAAGTTTTCCATCTTTTTATTTCGTAAAGATAATATTCACGGATAGTCCCTTAGTCGGTTTTTACGACACTCATGGGATGCGATGGGATAGTGACATATTGTATTCTTACTCCGTCACCATACTGAGGTTTTTTTTTTTTAATTCTGGATTTTCCTATATTATAAAAATACAATTTGTTTCAGATGTGAAGCATCAATATTTGATGTGTGGAGATCGACGAGTCACACAATAGTATTAAGAGAGCGAAGTGCCAATCCAGCGTCTGCTTTGGGCAGAAGTTTCACTGGTAAGTAAGGCATTCTTATCCCATACATTCATAATAACAGCCCATTAATGTCCCACTGCAGGGACGGACCTCGTCCTGTGACGAAGAGAAAAGACTTAGCCGACTAATACCACGCTGGCCAGACGGATTGGTATAGCGTTTAATTTCAAGTTTTCCTTCTTTTTTAACCCCGACGCAAAAAACACCGGGGTGTTATATGATCTCCTTGTGGTGACGCAGTAAGAATACAATAAGTCACCACCCCATCTCATCTCATGGATGCTCTCATCCCATGCAGGGGCGGGCCTCCTCCAGTGACGGAGGGATACTTGGCCTGCTAATACCACGCTGGCCAAACGGATTGGTATAGGGTTTTATTTCAAGTTTTCCTTATTTTTATTTCGTAAAGATAATATTCGCGGATAGTACCTTAGTCGGTTTTTACGACACCTATTGGATGCGATGGGTGACATATTGTATTCTTACTCCGTCACTACACGGAGCGGATAATACACTGCCCTTAATAAAGTTTTACTCAACAAAAATCTAATCTTATTTATTTTTCTACAGGTGCAGCCACAGAAACGTGTTTACCTACAGTTCTAGTATTGATTCTCCAGTTTCTATTACAACTGCTACTGCAGAGATATAGCGGTACATCAATAAGATAGCTGCTTCGTTCGTAGCAAGTTTTTAGTATAATTTGTACGTTTAATAATAAGTTAACACAGCTCAGGGTTGAAGCAATTAATTGGTATTAATGGAATACAAAAAATGTTAAGCTGAAATGTATCTTGAATTCAGATTGTAAAAGTTTAATTTTAAATGAATTGTTGTTGTAAAAGGTGTTGCTTTTAATTTTATCCTTTGTACATTTTTAAGCATTACATGTCCATTATTTGGGGCAACATTTTAACCCGGTCAGATCCCATGGAAGTCAAGTTATGTCATAATATTTTTTATTTTACTTTGAGTAAATCGCTAGGTTTTTTAATAGACGTATGAGATTATTTAAGTGTAACACCGATACGTAAAGAATGTAAAAAAATTTTTACCTTCATTTCATTTATTTTCAAAATCTGTGTACACTTGAGAATACACAAAGTTTAATTCTTGTAAGGTAAAGAGAGTGAAAATAACAACACATTAGAACACAAAATGTAATAACATTTTTACCATAGTTTCATTTAATATCAAAACTGTGTACATTTAAAACATAATACAGAAAGTTTTATCCTTGTATGGAATTGAGCGTGAAAATAACAATATTATAACTGTTCAAATGTTTATAATTTACGTAAGTAATATTTATATTATAATTTAGAGAATATAACTATTGTTAACATAGACTGATTGATTACATAGAATAATTTGTGTAAATATATAAAAAATATTTGTAATAAATTGTTTGTAAATATTTACAAACTAATAAATGAACGTATTTAATAATACTATAATAATATAAATTAATACTTCTAAAATATAAGTGTTAGTCCAATTTTATTGTAGCCACCAAAATTATTAATATTGTTTAATTAAATTATATTTTACACATGTAAAAATATCTGTTATGATAATATAATTAAGGTCAAAATAATGTTTTAAGTTTTGTTTAACAGAAGTTTAATCTTAACAAAGTCTCCATTATTTGTAACCCTTGATTACGCAGTGGTCTCGTATGCGCCTGCAAATTAAAATCCGCTAAACAGTTATTCGTGTGATTTAACAATTATTTGTCGTGACTTTTAATTAATGATTCTAAAAGTACTTGTAAACAAAATTTTGATGCTTGATCCCTAGTACGGCAGTTGTCTTCAAGAGGTCAAAAGGTAGTGTTTTAATAAAGTATTATTTAATCAATAATAATTCCAATTACAGCATTTATTTAAATTAGCGAATTTTAGACCAAAGAAATTTACATTATATTATATTTCATAAGTTTAGTAAATTTATAAAGACGTAGGTACAAGGCTGTGTTAATAAAATTGAGCTATTATTATTGCTAATCAAAACTAGTTCATTTTATTTCATGTATTTAATAAATTGATGGTGCATTTAAATTATTAAAATATAAATGTTAAAAAAATGTAAACGATTACAAAAATTGTAAATAACTCAAGTAAAGCTTAGAAATAAATGTTCATAAGACCAGGGATAGTGTATTATAAAAACAGGTGTTTTTTAACCAAAAAATAAAAATATTAATAATTCTCTGATAAATACTGTAAACACTCGTTTCATTACGAATACACTCTGAAAAATATTTTATTTAATTGATTTTAATGTTGTTTTATTTGACTAAATTATTTTTCCTAAAATACAAAGTCTGTGCAAAGATGGCCTTGATGGCGAGACGGTCGCGGTAGCTGCTGATATGCACGCGGTCGCGGGTTCGAATCCCACGCAAGAGATTTTTTTGTGTGATCCATAAATTACTTTAATAATTATTATCATCATAACAGCCCATTAATGTCCTACTGCAGGGACGGGCTTCCTTCTTGGACGGAGGGATACTTGGCCTATTAATACCACGCTGACCAGACGGATTAGTATAGGGTTTAATTTCAAGTTATCCATCTTTTTATTATGTAAAGATAATATTCACAGATCTGCGATTATAATCGCTTAGTCGGTTTCTATGACACCCAAGGGATGAGATGGGTGGTGACATATTGTATTCTTAATCCATCACCTCATGGAAATCTTACTCCGTTTAATCTTCATAATCTTACTCTTAATATATCAAAAGTAAAAAAAAACACAATTCAAAGTGGTTACTTCTATAACACATTATTATTTACATTTATTCTTAAACGTTACAAATCTAAATAAAGGGTATCTACGGTGAGTATATTTAGTCTGTAATAACTAGAGACGATACAAAGTAAAAAGGAAATTAATAATATAACTGGTCTAAAAAGATAAGTTTTGTTTTCGATTCAACGATCGGGATAATTCCCCGTTCCCTTAGACTCAACCTTATATATGGCGGGATGATACGGAAGAAGGCGCACCGATGTCGATTGGATATCTGCTCGAGGTCAAGTATATTACAGAACTGTAATAACAAATCAAACAAAGAGAATGCATTGTGGTTAGTATACTGACTAAACTGTAACCAAAACTATACCTACCTATTTATAATTTTACTTATTATAAAAAGAAGAAATATCTAAACAATGTTAAGAAAAGCCTATTTCACTGCAGAGCTGAGTATAGGCCTCCTCCAAGGATAGAAAAAAATTTGGCATATTAATATCACTATAATGTAGAGTTTGTAAAAGGGTTTTTATCAAGTTCTCTTTCTTTGACTTCAACATAGTGTATAATGTCGGTATAATAATTAATTATCAACATCTGGCTACTAAGATGTGTATCATGTTATAGTTGAATGCACCAGAAATGACCTTCATAAATCTATAAGTTACGTTTATTGTATATGCTAGTTGTAAGTATCCCAAATAAATGAAAAATAAATGAAACAGAAAGGAAACAGCTTGAGTGTGGTGATTTTGCTGCGTACTCTTGACTATTAAGTGACATTTGCCAGAACACGTTTTTAACCTTTGAACGTTTATCCAAAAGAATAATATTATTTTGGTAATTCCCTGTAAGGTAAGTGAGTATAGAAATATAAACAATTCACACTGAGAAGGTAGGTTGGTAAAAAAAATATTCCCACATACCAGACTTGCCTTGAGACGCAAATATTATTTGTAAGGCTAAGGCCCTGCGCAGACGACAGACTATCCGTGACGCACTTTTTAGTCTGTGAAAATATAACCTATGCAATTATAAGCAGTAACGCACAGGACGCGCAAAAAGTCCGGCGCACAAAAAACTCAAACATATGCCATGTATGGCAGACTTTTTGTGCGCCGCAGACTCGATCGCACAAAAAGTGTGCTTGAAATCAGGTGCGTGACGCCGTGAATCTTAAATAATGTCACTACCCTTCCTCTTTTGACTTTTTGTACACAGAATTAGTGCGGAAACGAAACAGGACAATTAAAAATCCTGTCCTATTTTTTCTGTATGCAGCATACTTTCATATTCTATTTTCAAAAAACTATGTATTTTAAAACACATGAAATATTGAGAAAAGAGAATGCTAATTTTGCATGCTACGGAATAATTTAATATAAATAAATGGAGTCATTATTTAAAAGAAAGTTAAAATAGCTGCCATGTCCTATATTCCTTTATCAAAGTATGATAATAACCACATCTAATAGGCTACAATGATTTAGATAGATGAAACACATAGGTGCTAAACAAAAATTAATTACTTACATTGACAAGGTAGGGTAAAAAAATATTTCCACATAAGAGACTGCCTTGAGGCGCAAATGTAGAACATAAATTATGTTATTAGATTTATTTAAGCTATAATGAAGACCATTTGTAAATTGAATAAATGATTTGTTTTTTTTTTTTTGTGCGCCGCAGACTCGATCGCACAAAAAGTGTGCTTGAAATCAGGTGCGTGACGCCGTGAATCTTAAATAATGTCACTACCCTTCCTCTTTTGACTTTTTGTACACAGAATTAGTGCGGAAACGAAACAGGACAATTAAAAATCCTGTCCTATTTTTTCTGTATGCAGCATACTTTCATATTCTATTTTCAAAAAACTATGTATTTTAAAACACATGAAATATTGAGAAAAGAGAATGCTAATTTTGCATGCTACGGAATAATTTAATATAAATAAATGGAGTCATTATTTAAAAGAAAGTTAAAATAGCTGCCAAGTCCTATATTCCTTTATCAAAGTATGATAATAACCACATCTAATAGGCTACAATGATTTAGATAGATGAAACACATAGGTGCTAAAGAAAAATTAATTACTTACATTGACAAGGTAGGGTAAAAAAATATTTCCACATAAGAGACTGCCTTGAGGCGCAAATGTAGAACATAAATTATGTTATTAGATTTATTTAAGCTATAATGAAGACCATTTGTAAATTGAATAAATGATTTGATTTTATTTGATTGTGTGTAAGGCTAAAGTGCACCAGTTGAAAACAGAAGCGTGACGCCGTGAATCTTAAATAATGTCACGACCCTTCCTCTTTTGTCTTTTTGTACACAGAATTAGTGCGGAAACGAAACAGGACAATTAAAAATTGTGTTCTGTTTATGCAGCATAGTTTTATTTTCAAAATACATATTATGTTAACACCATTTCTGAATCTAGATTACACAGGATAAATTATAAAAGTCAGAAGGATTTTAACATGTTTTTAAAGTAACCTATTACGAGTAATAACAACAACTGATATGCAACAACGTTTTACACATAGTTCACCAGAGATTCGCAGACCATTTCAGTATTATTTCTTGCAAAAATCCTTTAAAAGTAAAATCTTACTATAAAATTTATGAAAAAGTTTAACTTTGAAAGTAGTTGTCAACGACTGATATGTACTAATAATTAAAAACATGAGTGGGTGAAGGGAATATGTCACAATTTGTAAAGTGTGAGTAAAAGCCTAGGGCTTCAAAGTTTTGTTTCTTATTATTGAGATAAATCGCTTTTCTCTTCGTTTATCTAATATCTACTTTACTAAAATTACAGTAAATATGCATTTCTACTGATATGGAGTAGGAAAAAAGAGAAAGAATATATTTTTTTTTTTAAATACGTAACTCCTTCATTCACTCATATCTTCAATTATGCCTTCATAAGTTGCTATCTATTTAACATGTTATTTATAAATTAACGCAGAATCATGATAATTATTACCTTGTTCTCATAAGCCGATGTTCTGTATAGATTTCATAACAGGCCACAAAGAATAATATAATAGAATCACTTATACCACATCACACCTTGTAAATTGGCTTACTATTTATAGATAAACTAATTATTTATTATAATTGCAATAACCTATTTATTGCAATTATAATAAATAATAAATTCAAACTATTTATTACTAAATAACATATTTATTTTTGGTAGATTCCATAAATGCTTAGCTAGGTTTGTACGTCGACAATGGTTTAGCGGTGGTCGCATTTGAGTATTTTCATGCCTGTGAAGTCTCAGTAACTGTTTAGAAAATCGTGAAAATGTATAGATCTTACTTACGCTTTCTGCCAATAACCACGCTATTACGAGTATAATAACATAAATTTAATATAATTTAATAGTTACTACATAAATGCAACACTGATATGGACAACTAAAATATATAAAAATATTAAAATGTCGAGTCACAAAACTACTATTATATTTCAAACAATTCAGTTATTGTATTTCCGAACCCCTATAGCAAACAATTCATCATTAAAAAGCGCCTTTTTACTCGACCTCCCTGTTAGCCTGTAAACAATCGATGAGTTATTATCACTCGTTCGCAGGCCCAGTTCTATTCACTGACGCACTCGAACACAAAAAGAAAAATAATATTCACCTGTGCTATTATTGCTCTGGCAAAATATGAATTATTCAAAAGGCATGGTGTGTTCCAATGAACTGGAATATCATAAAACTGGAAGCGGCATTTTGTATGTGGTCTGAAAAAAAGCTTTTTTTTTATACATAGACACGGCAATATGTCTATATCGAACCTGATAGAAAGCGCGAGTACAGTCCACAAATGAAGCCAACGGATCGTACTCTAAAAATAACTTCAATCCGTCGTCATCATCTTGCCGTGCGTGCCGTGATATTCAACACTATATTTTCAGTAGCTCAGAATATTGTTTCCCAGTTTGGTGCTTAAAATAATATTCATAATCTGCTTTACATTGTTACATTGTCTTTTTTGGTAATTTCTAAGCAATTTCATGCTTTTAAGAGAATTTTTGTAGCCTCACGTCTAATTTGGTAACTATTTTTAGCATACCAGACATTGACATTTTATCTGTGGTAATTGCACAGATAAATTAAAAAGCAGCATCAAAAAATTTCGTACAATAACGGGTAATTTAAAAATATATACAACTAAAAACAAGCCTAAAATACAAAGCAGTTGAATAAACTAAATTTAATGTTAACTTACACATTACACACTAGCATATCACAGGTAGGTCACATTATATTAGTATCATTATCATCATGTCAGCCAATTGACGTCTACTGGACATATGCCTCATCCAAATATTGCCACCTTGTGCGGTCCTGTGCTTCCCTCATACATCGCTTTCCCGCTGTCATAATATCATCATCATCATAACAGTCCATTAATATCCCGCTGCAGGGACGGACCTCCTCCCGTGACGGAGGGATACTAGGCCTACTAATACCAAGGAGGCCAGACGGATTGACATAGGATTTAATTTCAAGTTTTCCTTCCTTTTATGTCGTAAGGATAATATTTATTACGGATAGCCCCTTAGTCGGTTTTTACGACACCCATAGGATGAGATGGGGTGGTGACATATTGTATTCTTACTCCGTCACCGTCACACGGATAATAATATAATGACATCATAATAAGTATAATTAAGTATGTCTTTTCTAGTAATTTTAATTCTTTATACTTCTCCCACAAGGCGTGATTTGTTCTCTGTTTTGTTCCTTCAGAAAAAATCGTCCTTCAGAAAAAAGTTTTCAAATTTAGAACTGTATTATTTTTTTTTTGTTTCGTAGTTGTGGAAAATGAAACAAGGTGAGATATAACACATTGAGTTATGAGTGAAAACTTTTCAACAATTGCTTTATTATTATCTCAAATGATAAATAGTACATAATAATGAATAAAATAGATGGCTTGATTCATCTTAGAGAATGTTGCAGTATTTTTTGAAAAACTTTGGAAATTGGCGTGTATTATTTGATAGGTTGCGAAGTAAGTTATGGATTTAACTGCAGTTTTTGGTAGTTTCCCCACAAGATGAATTTGTAAACGTGAAAACAGCTGTTTCATTTGATTCAAATGCTTATATTATCTATTTTTCGTATTAAATTTGTTTATTGATTTTAATGTTTATTTATTAGTGCAATGAACAATTGTTTAATCTTCCAAATAAAACAAAATATTTAAAGGTGTGTAAGGTATTTTTCTAGTAAACCATACAAAACAAAACAAAAATCATAAAAATCTAGTAATATTTTAACACTCTTGTAAACACGTTCGTTAGCAAAATGACGCCATGTTATTTATTCCCGATGACAAGCGGATAACGCATCAAATTGCGAATGTCATCGAGCGTTGATAATGGCTACCTATATTTTATTAACAACGAATTTACTTAATTCTTTCAACATTTTTTTTTTATTTTACAGAAAACGAAAGGCAAACGTGGCGTAAATTGGCCAAAATTCTTTTCACCATTTTAGAAAACTATACCCTGTCGGGTACATTTTAAGACCAGATCACAGTCTTATTCATTTAAGTACGGTTTTTATGAAATAGAAAAATTAAAAAGTCACAAATTAAAAATACATCACACCCATGTCTTAATTAAAACACCCACAGATTTAACCATATCGCTACTCTAAACTAACATTATTCAGCATTATTCAGAAAAATCCAACGCAAACAAAAGAGGATGTGTATTTTTATATCGCGTCAAGTCTATCTCCGGGCCGTCACTTCGCTACCCATCCGAATGCAATTCATACAAAAAGGCTCGTATATCGTTAAAAATACGAGAAATTCTAGGCTTTTGTTTCAAGTTGCCAGCCATTGTGACATAGTGTACCAGGACGCTTATGCTGAGATAGTATTTCCGGAATCGTGAACCCGAAATTTATAGCTGTTTGCTAGTGTCCCGCACGTCAAGTGGAAATGTTGGTCGTTTAACAATTTTGATCTGTGATACTATGTTGTAAGTGTGGATCACTTTTGGCTGTAGCGTTTACTTTGAAGTTACTGTGATAAAACTTTAAGATTTGTTATTAATATCCCACTGGGCTCGTCTCTGCAGTGGGATATTAATGGCCTGTAATGTACCGCTGTAACTCCCGTGGCGGAGGGATACTTGCTCCACACACAAACACACACCTTGAGCAATATTGGAGCTCAAAAGAAGTTTCGCTGATTGTATCACTACGAAATAAAGTTTTTCCGTGAACAAAAGATATGGGTTGGTGACACGTACGGTATCACTAACCTATTTCATTCCGAATTAGTATAGGGTTTTGTGTCAGGTTTTTAAAAAGATAATGAAATTATCTTAGCATAATATGAAATAATATAGAAAAAAGGTATTAAAATTATTAATTAAACGTAAACAAGTTAATGAAGGATCATTTATAAATTCACTTCAACGCTATGTCGTGGGCGGACAAGCTTTTCAGATGACTTATTATTGTATCAAAATAGATTTATTAATTTATAATCCGTTGACCTTATTTCATCATTCCATGTGCCACGGGAACTAGGGTTCGATACTAACATATTGGCATAGTATTTTACATTTAAAAAAAATCAAGATGGTAGGCTTTTTCGGAACGATGTCATCTAGCTTAGTGCCATTACTGTGTCCGCTTAAACTACCTCCAAATATTTGGCGTGAAAATCCGCATGGCAAGCTCGTTTTACACTAAACTTACTCAATTTGAAGCTTTGCTTCATATTCGAGTCTTCTACACAACATAAATATTACCCACAAATTATAGTCAATGACAATAATTTGTGGGTAATATTAGTATACGTCACAGCTTCAAAGGCGAAGCTTTGACGTCGCATCACCAGTCAGCTTGCGACCACGGCCAGTGCAGCCTGTGCCGAAACGTCAAGTAAAATAAAGGTAAATAAAATGCGCGTTAATATCCCGTTTATATAATATTTATTATTGTCAATAATGAGTCGAAATGTTTTTTATGTTCGTTAAATGTATGTTTACAAAACTCCCCGCGGCATGATCTCTAGAGCGCGAGTTCTCTTTCAAAAATAATAATACCAAAAACTTTATCTCATTGATCGTGATTACTAAGAATATTCCAAAGAGAAAATTTCTGCCCAAACAGCTGTGGGTTCTCCGCGCTTTGTGCCCTGCTTGTCGCTACTTTAACCGGTTATGTCGGTTACTTGTGTTTTCTTGCGAATCTCCTCATTTTTGATTCGATCACGCAGGAAAACTCCCAACATATCTCTCTCCCTCTGAGTGACCATGAGCCTTCTGAGTAGGCCCATAGGTCAGGCTACAACATAGGTATCTCCATTGCTCTCTGAGTGACCATGATTCTTCTGAGTAGGCCCATAGGTCAGGCTACAACATAGCTCTCTCCCTTGCCCTCTGAGTGACCGTGAACCGTCTAAGTAGGTCTATAGATCAGGATACAATATAGCTCTCTCCATTGCCCTCTGAGAGACCATGAGCCTTCTGAGTAGGCCCATAGGTCAGGCTACAACATAGCTCTCTCCCTTGCCCTCTGAGTGACCGTGAGCCTTCTGAGTAGGCCCATAGGTCAGGCTAGAACATAAGTCCCTCCATTGCTCTCTGAGTGACCATGAGCCTTCTGAGTAGGCCCTTAGGCCCTCTAAATTTTTTTTTTGTCCTAGCTTGTTGTTGTATAGCCTATAGCCTTCCTCGATCAATGGTATATCCAAAACTAAAAACTAAATTCAATTCGAAGAAGTAGTTCCTGAGATTAGCGAGTTCAAACAAACAAACAAACTCTTCAGCTTTATATAATAGTATAGAGTATAGATTATCAATGAAACACCTTTTAAAACATTTTTATGGAATGGCTCGAGTAAAGCTTAATGTATTCTTTGTACGCATGAACAGGAAATTTTCAGTATTGTTTGTACGTTATCTAGTAGGTACCCGAGTACAAGAGTGCTGGGGCGGTGCGGCCAAGACCTTCATGATACAAGTTGAGAGAGCCCAACGGAGTGTGCTTAAAACAATGACAAAGAAACCATTCAGGTACCCGACAGAGGACCTTTACAAGGATTGCAAAGTTCTCAGCGTCCGACAGCTGTTTATGATACATTGTTTTTTAAAAGCTCACAAAAACACCATAAGCTCAAAGGAATACACAAAACTGTTGAAGCGTCGTGTGTATAGAATTGTGGTGCCTAAAGTACGATCTTCATTTGCGAGACGTTTCGGTACAGCAATAGAGAACTACATTTACAACAGAATAGCCAAATCATGCAACATCAGTCAGTGTTCTCCTAACGAAGCTAAAGCAAAAGTGATCGACTGGCTTTTTTCTCTAAATTATGACTCAACTGAGAACCTGTTGGTTCATCTTGCATAAACCACCAAAACCGAATCAAACACTCACAGACACAAATATTATATAAAACACCTGCTTACATTATAAAACACCACACACATGCACACACACACACATACACACACACACATACACACAGATTTTTGTTAGTTTTATATTCTATATTTTTTTATTAAAAAATGTTATTAGATATTAGGAATTTTATATAGTATAAGCAAAGTAATTTATTGATGTTGTATGAACTTAACACACTGGTAAACTTTATTGTTTTGGTACCCACAGGACAGGCTTGCCTAGTGTGGGGCCAAAGGATACTGTACAATTTGTTTTATTTCTTTTTTTTTTGTTAATAAACGCTTTTTACTTTTTACTTTTTTTACAATGTCTGCTCAGCTTATCCATTTAGATGGATTCCATTTAGAAATATTTAAATAGATGGTCATTTAGATGACGCAGTGTACAAAAATTAAAAAGAGAAACACTGTTTAAATATAATATACAACCATTAAAGTATTAATTGCAACTTAAGACCATTATTAATAGTACTTTTACAAGCTTACACATAAGTATGAAACTTCGGCAAAAAGGCATCTCAGCGTATGAAATTAATAAAGAAAAAAAGGTATTAAAATTATAAATTAAACGTAAACAAGTTAATGAAGGATCATTTATAAATTCACTTCAACGCTCTGTCGTGGGCGGACAAGCTTTTCAGATGACTTATTATTGTATCAAAATAGATTTATTAATTTAATATAATCCGTTGACCTTATTTCGTCATGCTCTGTGTCACGGGAACTTGGGTTCGATACTAACATCATCATAAAAGCCCATTAATATCTCACTGCAGGGACGGGCCTCCTCCAGTGACGGAGGGATACTTGGCCTACTAATACCACGCTGGCCAGACGATACTAACATATTGGCATTGTATTTTACATTTAAAAAAAATCTAGATGACATAATCTCGAAAAGTCCTACTTTTCGAGATGATGTCATCTAGCTTATTGCTATTACTGTGTCCGCTTAAACCACCTCCAAACATTTGGCGTGAAAATCCGCATGGAAAGTTCGTTTTACACTAAATTTAGTTAATATGAAGCTATATGCTTCATATTCATATTCTACACAACATAAATAACGCCACAAATTATTGTCAATGAGTCTGAATGTTTTTTATGTTTATTAAATGTATGTTTACAAAACTCCCCGCGGCATGATCTCTAGAGCGCGAGTTCTCTTTCAAAAATAATAATACCAAAAACCTTTCGTTATTGATCGAGATTACCAAGAATATTCCAAAGAGAAAATTTCACGATGAACATAAAAACTAATAAACAAATTATCTCGATATTAACACGAACAACTCTTGTACTTAACCCAATAAAGAAACTTTACTGAATAAAAACACAATAGACCTTTATATTAATTGAAGCGAAACAAACAGTGCAACTAGCCGAGATAATTAAAATTAACTTGGTAAAAGTTTTGCCAAACAAAGTTGGGCCCAGGTAGAAGTTTGTTTTATATTATAGTTACGTTGATAGATAATGGTTTTTGATTCTTGTTATTAAACTGTTTCTTTCGTTATTTATAACATCTTATTTAATTGTTTTTATCAAGTTGAAAGTATTTTTTCAAAAAAAATTGGTAAAGATGGATATATGGTTACTTTATTTACCATGGAGTTTAATGCAGCTCCATTTATTATTAACCCCTTTAGTCAATTAATTTTAGAGACCATGCTCCGACTGACAAAACAGAAGCGGGCAACCTGGATAGCGGTCGAAGGGGTAAGAATAAGAACGCGACGCGAACGCCAAATGAGCGCTGCGTCAACGTCGCGTAGACGCTCGAGGAACGCCTACGCCATATGTAGGATCAGCTTTATATAAGTAACTGTTTTGTTAGTCAGTCAACACAAAGCTCATAATAAAGTTGATTATAATACAAATTCACAAAATAAATTGAAAGTTTAATTAATTTCAATGTATTAATTATACATGTACGTACTCAAATCCGTATGATTAAATACAAATTTTATTCATAAAAGTACCTACTTTAAACATAAAATTAAACCACAGTCCATAAATAAATAGTAATAATACAATATTAGTGGTCATAAAGTACATTTGGAAATTTTATACGAAAAGTTTTTATTGAAGTGATTTGGTGTTTGGCATCGTTCTCGCAATATGCTCCATCCATTTATTGTTCTCGAACCTATTCTGTGGATTAATGTCAAAACTATCAAGACTATACACCTTGTTTACGGTAAACAAGTTATTAAATAGAAGTGTGGTTTAGTTTTTTAATATCTTTTTGATGTTAAACTTAATAAAATGGTTCTCATAGTATCATTTTCTATCTTTGAACCTTTTTTAGGCTTGGCAGCAGTGTTCTATATCTTACTATAACTTCGAATATTCTATAGACAGAGGACAAAGAACCATAGTAATTTCTAACTTGTGAACCAGAAAAAAATAATAATTCTCGGGTTCGATTCCCGGTCAATGTAAATCTTTGTGTGCATAACCATGATTAACCAAAAAAAAAGTATTTAAGTATGTTTATCAGTTGTCTAGTACCCATAGTACAAGCTTTGCTTAGTTTCGGACTAGGTGGCGATGTGTGAATGTGTGAGGATTACTATTTATTATAATTTAATTATTATTAATGAATCGAACAATATTATCTACTTCTATAGCTAGCCTGTTAAACAATTTGTTTTCAATGTTCCATTTCTATAAAAAAAATCAATGATATTTGACTTCTTTAGCCGCCTTTTAAGACAACTAAAACAAAAAAGTGTTTGAATTTTTGGATTCTTAGTCCGTCCCCACATTGACGAAATTTGTTTACAATCACAAAAAAAAACAATAATAAAAAGTAACTACTGTCAGCAATGTCCATTAAAGTTTTACGATACTGTATGAACGAAAACTTGCATCGATATCTTTCAGTCAAATGGTTACAGTTTCACCCAACGAGGTCGGTTCAAAAGTTCCTCAGTATAGTATTACCAGTACTACTCTAACCTACTTGTTAAATTTCTTGGAAGAATTTAAGAAAAATACGATATTTCGAGACGTTTCTACAAAATTTATTCCTTTACTTATTTCGGTCTTATTATAAAAGTTATGAGACTGAAATTGATAGAAGTTTATTCATGTATTAAATTTTGTAGATTGGTGCTATATCGGTGTTTAAGTTTACTTTGTATATAAAAGTAATATGGTATTAAGAGATTTCAATGACTGTTTCATTCTGTTCTGTTTAAAAATATATTTGAAATTATTTTAGTGTTTTTACTAATGTGACCTATACCAATCCGTCTGGCCAGCGTGGTATTAGTAGGCCAAGTATCCATCCGTCACGGGAGGAGGCCCGTCCCTGCAGTGGAACATTAATGGGCTGTTATGATGACTAATGTGACATAAAAGAAACATAGTACTTTCAAATCAGGACGGGTTGCGAATCTCCTTACTTCTTAACTTTTTTTAACTACAGCAATTTTCAATTTCAATTTTAAAAAGACAACTCCCGCACTAGGGATCATGCCCTGTGTCGCGGGGACTTTTACAAACATCAATTAACGGACACATAGAACACCCAGACTCAGGACAATAATTTGTGGATCTCACAAATTATTGTCCTGCGTGGGGATCGAACCCACAACCTCATGCGCGGCAGCCGCTGGCTCTACCGGGCGGCGCGCCACCGAGGTCGTCTTTATCGTCAATGTTTTAATATTAAATACAGATATACTTACCTTATTGATTACTCAGGTTCTTTTAGTTTAACTTTAACAAGGGACTGACGTATAAATAATTTGGATAATAAAATAGATGATTGTTACGTTTTTGAATTTGGAATTACGAGTATATTAAGACATCTAAGGCATTGAGTGATCCTATATCAAGCTTATTTTTATTAAAATTTCATTTCGTTCTTATCAAAAATTTAAAGCCAAAACCTAGCTTTATAGGTAACAATTTTAAATATACTCCCAAAAAAAGAAGGTAAAAGTCAAAAATTCTATTACTCACACACATTCACATAAAATTCCCGTACAAAACCGTTCATTGAATAATTTAAATGTTCTGGTACCATTCCCCTGACTTACAAATAGAATAATATAGTAGTCTTGGTCCTTTCAAGTCTGAATTTCGGGTTAACAAGTGTCAAGTGTCGACGCGTACTAAAGCGTAAGGTTTAGTGGGATTGTTTCGCGCTGTGTCTATGAATGAAGTAAATCAACTATGTAATTTAAAATGGTACATTGTTAAGATAATAGATGCTGCGTATGTTATTTATCGATCCTTGTGGTGACGGAGTGATACAATAATGTCACCATCCCATCTCAACCCATAGGTATCGTAAAAACCGACTAAGGGACTATCCGTAAATGCTATCTTTACGAAATAAAAAGATGGAAAACTTGAAATTAAACCCTGTACCAATCCGTCTGGCCAGCGTGGTATTAGTAGGCCAAGTATCCCTCCGTCACGGGAGGGGGCCCGTCCCAACCCGAACCCAGACATCTATGTTAATTTAAAATGGAATAATTTTAGAGAAAACTAAGAAAAAGATAATCAGTTCTGATAGTGTGGTATTGTACTTTGTCTAGAACTTACAACTCAAAAACGCAAAGTCCTTGTTTATTTTGCAGTCGTATATTGAGTGCAAAATAAATAAATACAGCATAATGCTATACAAGATTACTCTTCTGAGGTGCAACAAAGAATAAAAATGTATTTTTGCATTAGCAACAATTCTAAACACCGTTCAACGTGGTGGTATAATAGTTTAGTACTACATACGGGCAAACAAATAGGGCTGCAATAGCAAAATGTAAGGAATAAAATGTATTGTAAAGTTTTATAAGTAACGTAAGCTTTTGCCAGTTACTTAATTTCCTAGAAGAATTACTTAAGCGCTAAAAGTAACTCTTGTACGTTTTCAACTTTATTCTCTTTAGAATCTTTAATCTTAAGAATCCCTGTACCTAATTACATATATTGGTTAGGATTTAAAGCTAAAACCAACATTTAAAACTGTGTGTTTTATTTAGCACTGTACTAAATCCACCGTGGTCAAATAAATGGATTGATACTATGCTAATGCAAAGTGATGGACAGAAACTTGATTTATCTTACAAGTTTCCTTCTTTCGTTTTCATAAAGATATTACAAGCGAAATGTATCTTTGTTTTTTTTGACACCTTTTGATTGAGATAAGGTGATGACAACATTTACTCGTATATCCAAAATACCTAGTTATATTTTTTAAAATTGATATTTTTGTTTACTATTTGATTCCCGCTCAATGCAAATCTTTGTTTGCATGAACATGAGTGTTTGCATTGGTCTGAGTATTTTGTATGTATAGGTAATATGTATGTATTTACAAAAAAAATGTATATAAGTATGTTTATCCGTTGTCTAGTACCCATAGTACAAGCTTTGCTTAGTTTGGGACTAGGTGGCGATGTGTGAATGTGTGAGGATTATTATTTATTTTTTTATTTATTCTCAAGTTTTTCAAAAATCTGTTGGAGGACTCTCCAGCCCGTGTGTCCAAAAATAACATTTCCCGCTTCACGTCTACAGCTGCATCTAAAGGGTTATTTCTCAAACACGTCGCCCGCTGGCACCGTAATGGGGATCATTTATACCGTTGATCACTACTGTCGTTTACTTACGATTCTATATTTTATGACAAAATCGTGTTAAGTTGGCTTACAGTGCTGTGTTCGGTTCATGTTTTTTTTTAGGTAAGCATGTGTCTTGGCTTACTGTGTGTTTTAGGCTGTGTCCTCAAAACATAAACTATGTTCAAAAATGCATTTGATATCCAGATTTGGTTTTGGTTTAGTTATCGTGTTGATGCGCGTATTTTTAACAATCATGGCACTGCTCCACTTGTATTAGTCATAGCGTGATACTATATAGCATATGACACTCCCCGATAAATGGAATATTCAACACAAAAAGAATTTTAAAATCGTTTTAGTAGATCCAGAGATTACCCCCTAACAACGTCACAAATACACTAACTTTACCTCCTTATAATATTAGTATAGATTACTCTTTACTACACGGTGTTATAGTACAATCTCTTTATTGATTCTTCTGACCAGTGAAGTGTTATAGGAAGCCAAGTTAGCTAGAGTTACTGAAGTTTGTTGGATCGTATAAACTATTGTTTTTCGGGAATGTAACTCGAAATAATAGGTCTGTACCTACCTATGAAATTGCCGTTTTATTTCTGCGCAGTCCTTAGACTCTATATTCTTTTAAAACATATATTGTTTAAATAAGTTTTGTTATTTAGGAAATAAAGGATATTACCAACACCTAACAAACGATAAAAAAATAAAAATAATGATTATTTGTATTAATAACTAGCAAACCCGGCGAACTCCGTTTCGCCATCAGATGGTTTCGTTTTATGTAACATTTCGTTTGGTCATGAAAAGATGAAGAATTTTTTTTTTGTTTTATATTTGAAAAGGTAAAATTATATTTCATTTCACAACAGAAATTCGTGGTGGAAATCGTGATAATTCTAGAGAGTTCAAAAACTCCGTTGGATAATTTACTACATCACCGAGATTTGTTATGGAATCAAAGAACTTGTATGTCACCAAATCGCCAGCAATTTTTAATTGAATGGTGAAATTCAGTGCGTGTACATTATTATTATATGTGGCAAGAATTGCTTGTTGACTTAACCAAGCATAATTATAATTCTGAAAATTCTCACTAATGTTTGGCAAAACATTTTCAATAAGAGCTAATTGAGAGACTACAAATCGGCAAAAGTCGTGGGTAAGAGTAATTAATCCAGATGTCGCATCATCATTATCATCATTATATATCAGCCAATCGACGTCCACTGCTGGACATAGGCCTCCTCCAAGTATTGCCACCTTGTGCGGTCCTGTGCCTGCCTCATCCATCGGCTTCCCACCATGTCGCATCAACTGGGACTTTTCCATTTCCAACAGTTAACTATTGTTTGGAAAATTTTTGAACCACTTTGATCATTTTGAAGTTGAACTTTCATATAAGTAGTCAGCGATAATGTTTTTACGTTATTTCATAAAGTTGATGCCTGCAGGCAAGTATTCAATTCATCTGCAGGCGATCTACGGGCAACGTCTGACTGAAATCGTCTGCTAACAATATCATCAAGCCGCCAAAGATATTGTTATTTCGCCGAAGATCCTTTAGTGTGAAGTTAAGTACTTCAAGTGATTTCTCATGTGCCATTGTACACTCATCTCAAACAATGAGCTTGCATTGCATCAACAATTTTCCCATTGCACTGGATCGGGAAATATTGCATTTAAGAGTATCAATTGTGTTTAAATTGAGTGGCAACTTAAGCGCAGAATGTGCAGTATGACCGACATCTAGAAGAATCCCCGCAATTCCAGATGATGCTAATGCCAAAGCTGTGTCACATCTTGATCGAATATAACAAATATTTTCCCTGTTCCTCCAGATGCGTCCAGGAAGAATAGACCACCAGTATTATTGTCCACCGCTTCCATTAATGTTTCGTATACTTGTTTTTCCTGTTCATTTAGTAACGGCACATTATTTCGAACGGATTCCTGCAATGTATCAATATTGTATTGCAGCTCTCAATTTAATTCTTGGTTTAATGCATCGTGCATCGAACGATTTGACGCAATCATTCCTACTTCAATCAGTTGTTTGTTAGTAATAGTAAAGCATTGATCCTCAATTAGAATCAATCCTTCATTGTAGATTTCATCGGTTATTTGAATGTCAGGATTATTCGTTTGAATGCGCAAGGGATGCAAGATATCTTCACATATTATGTCGTCTTTGTATTTGTTCCATAACTGAATTAGTTGTGAAAAAGAACATGTGGTAACTATAATTGCGAACAGCGTTCGTATTGGGAACGCATTTGATGAAACTACTGAATCCGCAAATGTTAAATCCCAATGAGAATCGTTCTCCAGCAAACCCAATAGTTTACATGCTTCTTAATATGTTTAGCATTGGTGGTCATTCACAGTTTTCAAATGCGCAAATGATTTTGGTCCACGTACATTTACCAACAGCAGTCGCAAATAAAAACATTCATCATTTCTAGGATGAACAGTATACATGCGACCTAGTGCATCAGTGGAAAACACCTGTGGCCAATATGAAACTGGGGTTCCTTGTCACTATTATATTTTTTTGCGAAATATTACATAAAACGAAGCCATCTGGTGGCGAAACGGAGTTCACCGGGTTTGTTAGTACGAAATAAATTTTATCCATATTCTTTTAATATGCTCAGCCACAGATATTATTGTAATACTATTTTAAGTATAATTTGTACATGCATTCAACATATTCAACGGGTCAAATTGAATAAAAATTTGCATGTGATTGATTTGAATTTAAATGTTGATGGTTTCCAATTAAAATGTAAGGAAACGAAAATCTTATTTTTTTCCTTTTTTTTTTTGCTATTCACAGTGAAAACAATACCAATAATATGAAATTAACTGAGCAGAGAAAAATGAGTAGCTGTCAAACAATGTATCACGCACCGGCGTTTGTAGTACATGCTATGTTTCAGAGATGGCGCTGTATTATGTGTATGTGAAAAAAGATTTTCCTGCTTTTCCGTTGATATTTTTCCAATTTTTTTTGCTATAAACCTAACGGAGCCCGAGACCTTTCCAACAAATGCAAAACCAAAGAAATCGGTTCGTGCGTTCTGGAGTTATAGCGTCAGGAAGGAAAACCCGACTTATTTTTATATAGTAGATAAGCCTGTGAACATGGGTCCAATTTATAACGGCGGATTTTCCTATTTGCTTAATTGTAACTTCTTCCCTGATACTTTTTTTTCTTTGTTTTAAACACAATAGTTAGCTTAGATGTGCGCCATTACTCATACCAAGTTTCATTTAATCATGTTTAAAAATTATTGAAAAATCGAATGTACTTAACTTCAGATAAAATCTTCATTCAAAACGGCAATTTCATAGCTAAAGACCTAACAAAATATCAAGTTATTTTTATTTCGTTTACCGTATGATTCAGAACTGATAATTTAAATTCTGTTCTTTCAATAGTAAGTTAAATTCATAAATACTGAATGCAATGAAATGTCGATATTACTGTGACATTATTGAATAAGTATTAAAGAAAATGTTGCCAAAAATTGACAAAAAGATATTCATTTTAAGATTTCAAATTAATGACTACTTTTAAAATCGGTTGTTAATTTACGCTCAATTTATCATAGAAGTTATTATTTTATAAAGCACTAGCTGACCCGTGCTCACTTCGTTGTTCGGCGAAAAAAACGCGTCCGTTTTTTAAACATATTTCATTACTACTCCAATGCTATTAGTCATAGCGTGATTCTATATAGCCTATGACACTCCGCGTTAAATGGACTATTAAACAAAGAAAGAATTTTAAAATCGGGTTAGTAGATTCAGAGATTACCCCCTACAACATCACAAACACACAATCACACAAACACATAAACTTTACCTCTTTATAATATTAGTATAGATTAAAAAACTAAAGCATAATTTTATATAAATGAATAATATTGCTCTCTAAATCAATTCATCGAGCTATTGCATTATTAAGGCAAAATGGATTCAGACAAGTTTTCGAAATATAATAATTTTGTTCGGTACATTATTTTAGCCGGTTATCTTTATAGCATGTTAAACACATCAAAATACTATTTACATAGATACATACATAAAATCACGCCTTATCCCGCTAGGGGTAGGCAGAGACGATAGAACAAGTGCTCTTTATACTCTTTATACTTTAAAATACTATTTGAAACATTAAAATACATTAACGGTTGCATCTTATTTTAATTTATTTACAAGTTCTTATCAGTGAAAAAGCGTCTGTGCTTGCGGTCTGTAAGCACAAAAAAAAATACAATAGAATTGTATACCTCCTTCTTTTTTTAAGTCGGTTAAAAGCTAAAGTTAAACGCTTATGTTTGTAATCATTCAACGCTAAAGTAATTTTTTTTTTAAATAAATTTACCTCACACATTTACACAACGTCATCTGGTCCCAAACTAAGCAGAGTATAGGTACTAAATAAAACCTGCAAAAATATTTAATATTTTTTTGTAAATACATAATGCTGAACATAGAAGTATACATGTTGAACATAGAAAACACCCAGACAAATGCAAACAATCATTATTCATGCACTCTCACCATTCTCCGTGTGGTGACGGAGTAAGAATACAATATGTTATCACTCCATCTCGTCCCATGGGTGTCGTAAAAACCGACTAAGGGACTAACCGTAAATAATTATCTTTACGAAATAAAAAGAAGGAAAACTTGAAATTAAAAACTGTATCAATCCGTCTGGCCAGCGTGGTATTAGTAGGCCAAGTAACACGACACGAGACGGAAGGAGGCCGGTCTCTGCAGTGGGACATTAATGGGCTATTATGTTGATATTATTATTCATGTATACTCAGCGTAGCAAAAATTTGGTCAAAAGTTATTTATTTCTTCTATTTACAGAAGACAGCTCTAGCTCTGGTAATCATACACGCTCTCACTTGCACAAGGCACTCAAACAATAATAATAATAATAAATAAATTCGTTTATTTCCTCATCACAATAGGTCTTATATATTAAGTAGCTGAGACATTCTTTTAAAAATAGTACCTATGTGAGAGACTGGTGCCTGATGTAGGTTAAGTAAAAAAAACCTGTGTTACAGGTCACCAGTGACCCACCCTCGGTTACAATTTAAAGTAGAAATTTAACAAACCAGAGATTTATAAAGGAGAGAAAAGAAAATTACAATCTAATCTAATAAATCTGTAAAATATACAAATAAATAAATATATACGTAATACAAACAAATAAAAAAAAATAAAAAAATGGGCTTAATTGGTAAATTCGTAATACAGAATTACTGAAAGGGTTACAATTGCCCTATATAGGATAAATAAACAACATAATAACACACTACCTAAGTAATAAACTTAAAGTACATAGCAATTTCGTTTCGTTCAAGTTATTATCTTCAAAATATGGATTCGATGTACAGTCATAAAACTGACGTGAATTTAACGACCCCCGGCGCTTTGAAAGCTACTATACATATAGATTTAATATTGCTTCTTTACAGATAAATCTATGAGTTCTTGTAGTTTATGTGAAAAGGATTCGTTTATGAGGCTATTAATAAAAAATGCGTAATGCACGTAATATTCTAATAGGTACCTAAATTTCCGCTTGGTAGTAATTGTAAAAAGGTTTTCGATTTCAATATTATAATCTGTAAGAATAATAATTAACTTCAATAACAAACGTTAACATACATACATAAATTCACGCTTTGTCCATAAGAAAATCGGCAGAGACTCCTAATGCCCGATTTACACATCGACAAGTACAGTAGCGAGTTAAGTAGTATTTTAAGATTAAGTTGATTTAAATAGATCTCCATCCTATTTTTTGGCAAGTTAAGTTGGTAAGACGCGAGAGAGGGGGCTACTTCGTACTTAACTCGCCAAAAAATAGGATGGAACTCTATTTAAATCAACTTAATCTTAAAATACTACTTAACTCGCTACTGTACTTGTCGATGTGTAAATCGGGCATAAGCGCCATTACCTACTAGCCTACTACTCGTTTCAAATAAAAATGTGCATGACCCTGTGCCATATTGTGACGTCATTCAAAGAAATTAGTTATGCATCCATTTATTTAGATTTCTGTGAATGCATCCGTACTTTTCAACCGAACTTTGACAGATAGATAGATTGACGCGTCCGTTTTTTTTACCTACACTTATACATCTTTAAATATGCCCGTCGGTCCTGACAACCCATATAAGTTGTATAAAAAATACAATAGAATTAATAAACTCCTCCTCATTTAGGAAATTGTGAAATCAATGATTTAAAAAGTAAAGACATACTGCATTCTGCATACTAAAATCATACAAAATATACATGATGAATACATGACATATACACTATAAAGCAGCTAGTGCCAAGATTATCTTAATACCCGGAGGCATTCACCTAGTGCAGAAGCACTGCATTGTCTAGGCATACAGTCTTAGTTATCTAAATGGAACCATTATGATTGTAAGATTATTTAATGGCTGATACAAAGTTGTTGTTTATTATTTTTTTATCTCTTACTCATAAACGCTCCTTACATAATCAATTGATTAGCTTAAATTCTTACGATTGAAAAGTTATATCTCTATAATTATTACTAGCTGACCCGTGCCCACTTCGTTGGGCGGCGAAAAAAACGCGTCCCTTTTTTAAACATATTTCATTATTTCTCCACTCCTATTTGTCATAGCGTGATACTATATAGCCTATGACACTCCCCGATAAATGGACTATTCAACACAGAAAGAATTTTTAAAATTGGTTCAGTAGATCAAAAAATTTACCTCTACAACGTTACAAACAAACAAACTTCACCTCTTTATAATATTAGTATACTTAGATTAAGTAACTGTTTACTGGTTAAATGAAAACCGCAACTATGCAAAAGACCATAAAAATACAAACAACATCATTGTAAGTATCCATAAAAATATTAGTAAAACAACGACATTTTTCACCCAAGCCAATCTATCTCGTTTTTATTAGAGCAAACGCGTTCAAGGATTGCGTACAGATTAATGGAGTGCTCAAATTACATGTCAAGATTAGACCCTCAGGGAGTATAATCAGAATGGATATCGTCCTCTAGTGCCTTACAAAAAAAACAAACGGGATATAAAAGTCATATAAAATTTTAGGCAAAGCAATTTTACGGCGTTTTTTACGTGTCATGGTGAATGTTTTAGTGGTTTATGTACACCTATTTGGTTTGAATGTTGAAGGGCAGATATAAATTGTTTAAAGTAATGGTGTAATACTTGTTACATAAAATTGTCCTTTTGTGAGCTCTGTGGGACTATTTTAACAAGATCATGTCATCAAAATAATAAAATAAAATATCATTTTTTCATTTTAGATATTTTGTGACATTTATAAATGTCTGCGTTTTTAACATTATGCACCTAGAGGTGCACATAAACTAAGCCGTTAAGTCTGAGGATTCCGAACACGACCATGTCAGAGAAGACGCCCACAAGAAACTATGCTGGGTTCCTATCGCTATTTTAGATACTTCACAAATATTATTTTATTTAGTAAACAGGACAATTCAGATCCAAACATTTTTATCATTAAAGTAATCCTTTAAATTACGAAACTACAATGACAGAGGGACTAAAAATACGTTGCCTAATCAGTTTTGAAAACCCTTTCAATTCACATTTTCCTCTCTAAAGCTCATCTACCTTTTCTTCTACAAAAAAACTTATCATTTCTATGCATAAAAATGTAATTCCCTAATCCCCCAAAAAATATTTCTAAAAATTTCACCACCAAATCAACACAACGCAAAATTTCCATTCTAATCCTACTGTATTTGCATTAGACAAACACGGTTAATAAACTGAAGGAAGAAACCTTGATAGGAATATCAAGAAGCTAAACAAAAAAAAGAAACCTCTGGAAACTTTTTGGTACCCGAAGGTCATTACTGGAACAGTCCAAGCGGAAAATGAAGTTATAAAATGGCGGAGGCGAATGGGAGATTTCTAAGATTATGTGTTTACTTTTAAGCGCTTCAGCCACAATGGCGTCTGCTTATACATATTGAGGTTTCGTTTTTTGGGAGGCTGGATTGAATTCATTAGTTTTAAATAGGAATCTGTTGCGTTTATTCTTGTTTGTTGAAATGAAATTTGATTTTTCGTGTGTTTGAAGATTGTTTTTGGAAGTTTAACAGCTACCTATTTAAAACTAATGCATTTAATCTTGCCTAAGCAAGTGCCATTGTGGCTTAAAAGGATATACATAAAATAAAGGCGGGTCCGGATATGAATCATTGACCGATCCGATCACCGTATCAGGCAAATGATACATATCTGGACCCGCCTTCAAGTATCAAGCCATGTATCAAGTTGTGGATGCTCCAACTTGCTCCGTATCCGTATCTTTACAATAGTCATGATCACGTCTCAAATCAATCAAGCGTGGAGTGAATGATGCGTTCAGAATGACCGACGAATGGAAGATTTCTAAAGCCCGGTTCAGATAGAAATCTTTCATTCGTTTCCACTATTATTAACTTCATTTTTCGCTTGGTATGTTCGAGTTATGACCTTCAAGTACCAAAAGTTTCCAGAGGTTTTTTTTTGTTGAACTTCTCGATAATTCCTATCAAGGTTGTTCCTTCAGTTTATTAACCGTGTTTGTCTAATGCAAATACGGTAGGATTCGAATGAAAAATTTTACGGAGTATTAAATTGGTGAAGAAAATTTATGAAAGAATTTTTTTATAGGGATTACCATTTTTATGTACAGTGATTCTCCACTTTTTGTTTTACAAATTTTTAAAGACCCTTTTTATATAATTTAAATTTTAAGAAATTACCAATTTCAATTTAGTTTTATTAAAAAAATATTTTCTAAGCCTTAAATACACCTCACTCCATTCCATTCACATAATTATCAAAGAATTTACAGTGTATAGTATAAGTATGGCGTTCTATATTTTTCTAATTTTTGTATTTAATCTGTCGGACCCTACTTTGTAATGAGGTTCATTAACTACCTAATGGTGATCTGAACATAAATCTTAATTGGGCTCAGTAAAAAAGTAATTTGTTTTTAATGGCAATAATTTTGTTTTATGTCTTGAGTTTGTTGAAAAGTGCGTTTACAATATGCATACTAATTCCATTAATTGGGTTTACGATTATATTAACATCCAGTGCCCTTTTCATCTATTGAGTTTTGTGTACGCCTTAACATGATCGTTGGTTGGCGCTGGAAGTATTTCAAGGAAGCCTATGGCCAGCAGTGGACTTCTGTTGGGTGGTAATGTTGATGGCGATAAAAAGTAAGTTTTCCTTCTTTTTATTACGTAAAGATAACATTCACGGGTTTTTACAACACCCGTGGGATAAGATGGAGTGGTGATACACTGTATAAATATTGTGATAAACTATATTATAAGTTCAGTATAAGTAAGTAGACCCACACGATGAAGGGAAGGTAGGCCTACAGATACCTCGCTGACTAGACTTGTGAAGCTTCGTGTCAAGTGTTCTTTCTCTGTTAGTAAAATTAACTGTTTCTTCTTCTTAACCGTTTCGCTCTTGGCAGAGCGGTCGTGGTCAGGATGAGGCGCCCGCGTTGGTGTTAGTGGCGGACCCAGCTTTTTTCACGATCTCCCGCTATCTCTCTGTTTGCACTGACTCTTTAACTGTCTGGTGCAGTCTGACACGTCGCAATGATTAAAGGTTGACTAGACTAAACTGTTAATCATCTACTAGTAGAGATTTTTACTCACCCTCGGCATAAGATAGAATGATGATCGAGACCCTGTATTCTTATAAAATAAAGTATCCTCCTTATTCAGTCACATCACAAGAAATCCTTCCATAAAAAAATAATATAAAAAGATCAAGCTAATAATAAATTTAAAAACATAACATTTAACATAATGACATCAAGTACTACATAAAATCAGTATGTCGCAACATAAATTCTCATAAACAACTTAGAGAGCCCAACAAATGTTTATAGCTCGCACACATGTTATAAAAATTGTACGAGTATAAGAACGCTTGCAGACTTGCGAGAGAAAAATATGTGGTTATTTTTGTACAATGTATAAAATCGTAACTTTCAAAGTGTGACCTGGTGACCACGGCTTGTGCAACCTATGCCGAAACGTCAAGCATAGTTAAGGTAATTATCATGCGCGTTAATGTTCCGTTTGTATAGTATCTATTGTGTATATTTACTGAAAATATTTTTCGTGGTTTAAATATGCATGAAACATTATTTAAAATTTTATAATATGCGTTTTTTTATTGAATAAACTCCAAAATTTAAAAAAAACAGTATGTTACAACATAAATTCTCTTAAACAACTTAGAGAGCCCAACAAATGTTTATAGCTCGCACACATGTTATAAAAATTGTACGAGTATAAGAACGCTTGCAGACTTGCGAGAGAAAAATATGTGGTTATTTTTGTACAATGTATAAAATCATAACTTTCAAAGTATGAATTCGCGACTAAGGCCTGTGCAACCTATGCCGAAACGTCAAGCATAAGTAAAGTAATTATCATGCGGGGGTTATGTATATTTACTAAGAATATTTTTGGTTGTAAAAATATGCATGAAATAATTAAAAATTTAATTTTTTATTATTTGTTTTTTTTTGTTTTTTACTTTTTTTTTAGTTATAAAATTATCTCCAAAATTTAAAAAAAACAGTATGTTACAACATAAATTCTCTTAAACAACTTAGAGAGCCCAACAAAAAATGTTTATAGCTCGCACACATGTTATAAAAATTGTACGAGTATAAGGACGCTTGCAGACTTGCGAGACAAAAATATGTGGTTATTTTTGTACAATGTATAAAATCGTAACTTTCAAAGTGTGAGCTCGCGACCACGGCTTGTGCAACCTATGCCGAAGCGTCAAGCATAATTAAAGTAATGTGTCCCGTTTATATAGTTTCTATTATGTATATTTACTGAAAATATTTTTGATGGTTGAAATATGCATGAAACATTATTTAAAATTTTTATTTATTTTTTTAGTTATAAAATTATCTCCAAAATTTAAAAAAACAGTATGTCGCAACATAAATTCTCATAAACAACTTAGAGAGCCCAACAAATGTTTATAGCTCGCACACATGTTATAAAAATTGTACGAGTATAAGAACGCTTGCAGACTTGCGAGAGAAAAATATGTGGTTATTTTTGTACAATGTATAAAATCATGACTTTTAAAATGTCACCTAGCGACCACGGCCGTGCAACCTATGCCGAAACGTCAAGCATAATTAAAGTAATTATCATGTGTCCCGTTTGTATAGTATCTATTATGTATATTTACTGAAAATATTTTAGGTAATATAAATAAATGCATGACACATTATTTAAAATTTTAATTTTAATTATTTTTTTTTTATTTTTTTTAGTTATAAAATTAACTTCGAAATTAAAAAAAACAGTATGTTGCAACATAAACTCATAAACAACTTACGTTTCTAGGATTAATCTTAAACAGTATATTTAACTGGAAAGAACACATAGAAAAAGTAAGCAATAAACTAAACGGGTTTTCATTTGCACTGTACAAATTAGGAAGAGTGGCAAGTAGAAGCACTGCCTGTACAGCATATTTTGCTTATGTTGAGTCTGTGTTACGATATGGGTTACTTTTATGGGGAAATGGTACAGATATAAATAAAGTATTTTTAGCCCAAAAACGGTGTATACGAGCAATTTCTAACATTGCCCCAGACGTTTCTTGTCTACCATATTTTAGAGAGTTGAAAATCCTTCCTCTGCCTTGTCTGTATGTACTGGAGGTAGGTAAATTTGTAAAACAGCATCCTGAATTGTTTAAACAGGCCAAGGACATATATAAAAGATCTAATATTAGAAACCCAGACAGGCTTGTACTGGATATTGTTCCTAGAAGTACTAAGTTCCAAAAAAACTGCTATCCAATGTGTGTAAAAATATTTAATTGCATACCACAAAGTATCAAAGATTTACCCATTAATAAATTTGTATTATCCCTAAGTGCCTGGTTAATGAAAAATACATTTTATTCCATTAAAGAATTCTTTGAATATGGTGGTAAAACAAGCAAGTAGAGTAATATTTTATTTTATAAATTTAAATAATATATCTCAATTAAATTTCCTATTATGTTATGTTAATCTGTATTTTGAAATGTATACTATTTATTATTGAAATTTATTATAATGTACCTACTTAATTAATAATTAATAATTTGTAAGTTTAAATTGTTTATTATAATTTGCATGCTATCTGTGATGGCTAGATGGGTTAGAACCTGAAATTATTTTATGTGACATCAATTATTATGTACCCTGTCTAAAGTGAATAAAGATTATGAGAGTCCCAACATATTATGTTTATAGCTCGCACACATGTTATAAAAATTGCACGAGTATAAGAACGCTTGCAGACTTGCGAGACAAAAATATGTGGTTATTTTTGTACAATGTGTCACTATGTTTATCCGTTGTCTAATATGTACCCATAGTACAAGCTTTGCTTAGTTTGGGACAAGGTGGCGCTGTGTGAATGTGTGAGGAGTATTTTATTTATTTATTGTTTTCAAATTATTGATATATATAGATTTTTTTTTTTAATTATGAAGAAATTTCTAATATACCACTTTGAAAGCATGTCAGTTTGGTTAAAATAAGACCGAACTTGAAAGAGAAAACATGCGGTTAAATTGAGAATCTCCTCCTTTTTTGAAGTCGTTTAAAAAAAAACAAATTTATTAAGCACCTTAACCAATTCAGAATTCAAAAACAATAAAAAATATTATTCGAGAAAAACTTCAGCGCGTGTGGTCGAAAAGGAAGTAAAAATTAAGCAATTTGAATACCTGGACTTTATCTGCGCTTACGATTAAGGTCAATATACTCAATTTTCGTTTATTCGTCACTCTATTTTTTATTGATTAGCATTTTCTGCTTAAAACCTTGCATGTCTAAAAACATCTTTATATTACACGAATCACATAAAGTACCTTTACACTGGCAAACCTTACATCAATCGCTCACATACGTTGCAAATAACGAGCAGTTTGAAACATTTTTGATTTGTGATTTATTTGTACACGTCATTTTATTGCAACATTACTTTTTTTATTTTAATAGTATGAAGTAATTGATATTTTATGTTGAGTTACTGAGTAAAATGTTCTATAATTCACTCCCATCTCAAAGCTACCGAAAAAAGCTTAAATAATATTCCACACACATACACTCAACTCGGTCCGCCCCTGCAGTGGGACATGAATGGGCTATTATGATGATGACGATTCACTCAACATCTAGTCCCAAACGAAGTAGAATTCACTGCGGTAGTGGTGGTACAATAAACATAGATATTAACACCTAAATGGTTTTTTTTAGGGTTCCGTAACGTTAAAAAACGGAACCCTCATATGATCACTTCGTTGTCCATCTGTCCGTCTGTCTGTCTGTCAAGACCATTTATCTCAGGAACGCGTGGAGGTATCAAGCTGAAATTTTCACCAAATACTAAAGCTTGTTGCCTCTTAGTGCTGTAAACTCAAACTGCTAATCCAACGCAATCAAGAGATATAGCCGTTTTTGTCGCAAATTTTAGAGGGATAAGGGCAAAAACCTACAGGGAACTTGCAATCTACCTACAAACTATGACGACCACTATGGCGCAGTCGGTATATTACATGGCTGCTACGCAGAGGTCTCGGGTTCGATTCCCGCTCAATGCAAATCTTTGTGTGCATGAACATGATTGTTTGCATTGGTCTAAGTGTTTTCTATGTATAATATGTATGTATTTACAAAAAAAAAGTATTTAAGTATGTTTATCCGTTGTCTAGTACCCATAGTACAAGCTTTGCTTAGTTTGGGACTAAATGGCGTTGTGTGAATGTGTGAAGATTATTATTTATTTATTTATTTAAACTTGAGTCATGAAGCAAGGTCTTATAGTACATGTAATGGAAAAATTCCGAAAATCTTAAATTTTACTTCAATCATATTATATTTTGATTTCATAGAATTTTGGCGGGAAAGTTAAGTCACGTGACCAGTCATGGAATTTTGACAGCTGTCACTTTTGACTGATGGGACGTGACGTCATAGAATTTTTGACAGATGAGTCGTGACGTCACACAATTAAGGCGGGACAACATTTTTTAACAGTTGAGTCGTGACGTCATTGAATTTTTGACACATGAGTCGTGACGTCACAGAATTTTTGACAGATGAGTTGTGACGTCATTGAATTTTGGCGGGAAAAATAGTATGAGTACAATACAGCTGAGTCCTGACGTTATCACAATTTGGCAAATAGGTTTGTACGGAACCCTCGGTGCGCGAGTCAGACTCGCACTTGACCGGTTTTATTTATAAATACAGACACTATATATTTCATCGAAATCACCCAAAACAGCATTTATCTTCACGCATCCAAGGATTTGCATTGAGTGGAAATCGGAACCTTTACAAAGCAATAATAGAACTATACGCACTACATCTCTGAAGCCGTGAATAAAGGCTTAAATGGCAAGCAGTCGATGAAAAATCATTTAAAACGTAAGTTGGTGATTGCAATATGTAAAAGGCGAAGTAAATCTCCCTATTTAGTTCTATATTTTCTCGTCATTTTTGCGTAGTAATGTCGGCGTTTTGTGTAAAAACTTTATGCCGAGTTGGATGTCACAGTCAGTTTCATGCACATTTTCACCAGTTTTATGCACCTTGTTAGTAGAATCACTGATACTTTTTAAACTGTCGGAAATGTACGTCATTTCGTGTTGAATTTAACTTTTGAACTCAGATATCGTTTGAAAGTGGATCTGTTATTTGTAGTTTAGGATATGTAATAAGTACAGCTTATTTTAAATTGTTAACTATTCCGTACCTATGTGATTATGAGATTATACAGTACAAATTAATGTTACAGTCCCTTTTCATCTTATAGATATTGTAAAAGCTGACCAAAGGAAAAACTAAGTAATATAATCTGACCAATAAAAAAAAGTAAAATGTAGGCCCAAAATAATTTACACATCCTTCTTACACATTTAGTATAAGCAGCTTAAGTTACTCTTTTAACTATAGGTATATCATTTCTTTTTAAATATTTATAAACAAAGTCCGTGTGGTAACGGAGTAAGAATATAATATTTCACCACCCCATCTCAGCTTATGGGTGTCGTACGAACCGACTAAGGGACTATACGTGAATATTACGAGTAAAAAACAAACAGAATAAAAAGAAGGAAAACATGAAATAAAAACCTATACCAATCTATACCAGTCTGGCCAGCGTGGTATTAGTAGGCCAAGTATCCCTCAGCTGTCACGGGAGGATGCCCGTCCCTGCAGTGGGACATTAATGGGCAGTTATAATGATAAACAATACCACGCATACCTTAAATGCACAATGCAACTAACCATAAATGCACACCTACATACATAAAACACGACTACTTAGAGCGGTGTATCCTTACAATCCACACACACAATAAAAAATCTTAGGTAATTTGTAATTCAAGTTGAGAGTGTCATAAAGAACATAACTTCCTTGATCTTGACATTCGTATTGTTAAAAGCCACCCTTTAAGACAGCCAATAAAATATTTTCAAATAAGATACCTACTATAAATATTTGTATGCCCCAAGGGCAAATCATGACGTACCAATGATATTATGTAACAACTTGTATACTACACTGTATGTATGCACACTCAAGTATAACAAATAAATTAATCTTTCTCTTTATCTTTACTATATTTTGTTTCTTTTAAAAGCACACTTCGTTTCGCCTACAAAAGAGTTGAATACTATCCGTATTTATATTGGCTAACATGGACCGTACTTTTCATTCGATCTAAATTATTTATTCCCAACTTTCGATTCGATGTGTTATAGCCTTCTCTCAACTTTACTGCCTATAACTTTGTCGTAGACTGGCCTAATAAAGATGTCTGCCTTCGTAAAATTCTTAACAAAAAATGTTTCATTGTATTGTTGTTTTTATTATGTTTTTCTTTGATTGAAGAAGGAAATTAAGATGCTTGTCATAAATTTCTGTTAGGTATCACATAACTATAGAAATATAAGTTTTCGTACTTGATGGTTTCTTTCAGAGATTTCCGTCCGTATCCGTGTGGTGACGGAGTAAGAATACAATATGTCACCACCCCATCTCATCCCATGGGTGTCGTAGAAACCGGCTAAGGGACTATATGTGAATATTACCTTTACATAGAAAGAAGGGAAACTTGAATTTAAACCCTATACCAATTAGCAGGCCAAGTATCCCTCCTTCACGGGAGGAGGCCCGTCCCTGCAGTGGGACATTAATGGGCTGTTATGATGATGATGATGATCCTCTAGGATCTATGATGAATGTTCTGGGTCTTGTTGTAAACGACTAAGTGATAAATCCAAGCATCCATGTCTTGTCCTTGCCATAAGCATAAGAGCTATGCTTTACAAACATTAAGATCAAGTCTTTGAAGCTCGGCACCCGATCGCATAGCCCTGTAATTAAATTAGCTACTGCTACAATTTCCCATTAACACTAATATTTGTGTACCGCTGTTTAGAAGAGGGTAAAGTGGACATAGGAGAAAAAGCTGAGCCGGTCTTTTGCTAAAAAGACTATCCTAGTGTATTTTAAAAAAACAAGTGTATTTTAAAAAAACTCATTTGAAGTCAGATTCACGTCTATATTTGGTACTAGCTGACCCGTGCCCAACTGCCCACTTCGTTGGACGGCGAAAAAAACGCGTCCCTTTTTTTAAACATATTTAATTACTGCTTCACTCCTATTAGTCATAGCTTCTTTGCCTGCCCTTATATTAAATGGTTTTCTCCTTCCATACTTTCCTGTTAGCCGTCATATCATTATTCACTCCCTTTTCTTTCATATCCTCTCTAACACAGTCCATCCATCTTTTCTTCGGCCTTCCTCTTTCTTTCCAACCATCAACATTTATATTCATTACTCTCCTAGTTACATGCCTTTCATCCCTTCTCATTACATGCCCATACCAAGACAAACGGTTTCCTTTCATCTTTTCAGTTACTGGCGTTACTTTCATACTTCCTCGTATATACTCATTTCTTACCTTATCCATCCTTGTCATACCACACATCCACCTTAACATTCTCATCTCAGCCACATGTACTCTTCTTTCATCCGCCTTCCTTGTGGCCCAACATTCCGACCCATACAAGACGACAGGTCTTATGACGGCTTTGTATATTTTTCCCTTCAGCTTAAGAGGCATCCGTGGGTCGCACGTTGTTCCTGTAACCTGTCGCCATTTCGGTAGTTTAGGTACTGGAAATCGGAATAGATCGCTAAGGATGTTCCGGCAAGAGTTATGGGTATGGGATCGGAGAGACCGCCGAAATCACAAAACATGTATTCAGTCTTGCTTCTGCTCAATTTCATGCCTTCTTTTTCCAATCTTTCCCACCATACATTCAATCTGATCTGGACTTCAGGGGTACTCTCGGCAATCAAAACAATGTCGTCGGCAAACAGCATACACCATGGAGCCTCTTCCTGTATATCCGACGTCAGAACGTCCATTACCAACACGAAGAGGTAAGGGCTAAGAGCTGACCCTTGATGTACACCTACATCCACATTGAAAGTGCAAATATCACCTACTGTGGTTCGGACTAGAGTACTACAACGCCTATACATCGCTCGGATGACTTGCACATATTTTGCAGGCACACATTTCTCCTTAAGGGCCCACCATACAACCTCGCGGGGTATTCGATCAAATGCCTTTTCGAGATCGACGAAGACCATGTGCAAGTTCTTGTGTGCACTTCTATATTTTTTGCACAGCTGGCGTACAGCAAAAATGGCATCCGTCGTACCCCGACCAGGCATAAAACCGAATTGGTTTTCCGTAACATCACTCTCCTCTCTTATTCGTCTTTCATAAACTTTCTCCCAAGCTTTCATAGTGTGTGACATTAGCTTTATTCCTCTATAATTTTTGCAATCCAGGACATCGCCTTTGTTCTTGAAAATGGGAACAAGTGTACTGTTACACCGTTCATCAGGGATTACCTCATCTAGTATCAACTTATTGAAGAACAAAGCCAACCACTTCCACCCAGCATCAGGCAATAACTTCCACACCTCAATTGGAATTCCATCAGGACCGACTGCCTTTTTATTCTTCATACCACTTACAGCTATTTTAACTTCATTCTCACTTACTTCTCGCACAAGCCCTTCATTTACGGGTTTATACTCAAGCATACCGTTCCATTCGTTCTCTTCATTCATTATTTTTTCAAAATACTCTTTCCATCTATTTTTAATCTGATCTTCATCTGATAGAATTGTTTCCAATTCATTTCTTACATACTTAACTCGACATACATCACGCGCTTTTCTCTCTCGCAACTTGTTTAGGCGATAAAGTTCTTTTTCGCCTTCTGGACTGTCTAAGGAATCATAGAGGTGTTGATGGGCCTTAGATTTCGCTATGGCTACAGCTTTCTTAGCTTTATTCTTTAGTAAATGATACTCATTCCTCTTTGCTGCTTTTAAACTTACATCCTCTTCATCCACACCCTATTAGTCATAGCGTGATACTAAAAATATAGCCTATAACACTCCCCGATAAATGGACTACTTAACACAGAAAGAATTTTTGAAATCCATTCATTAGATCCAGAGATTACCCCCTACAACGTCACAAACACACAAACTTTACCTCTTTATAATATTAGTAAGTATAGATTTAAACTTAAACAAAGTTACTTTCCACACATTTAAACCTCCTATTTGATTAGACTACAATTGTAAAACTTTAAGAGTCTAATTTATAGGCATGTGGTCAATTTTCAAACAACAAATTTATTCATTCACATTCTAAAACAATACGCCAAGAAAATTACCGCCTACAAAGAAGTTTAGTAGGACGCACGACATAGCAATTATTGTATAAGAGCTTGATTGTACTCGGGTGAAACGTTGCTGGGTCACAAGTAACATTACATAATAAGAACCTCCCCCTCTCTAGTATTCGTGGCACAATGCGTTCAATTGCATTAGTCCGTCGGCACATAAATTGTATCACACTCGATGTCGACTAGATTTATATCTTATCCAAGATCCAAGCGATTCTCTGTCTTGAATTGAAAATCGTTTAAACTTTTATTATTATCTTGCAAGTTTCTATTTGTGACCTAATTTTATTGAAGCTTGTTAACTTACTGTTTGTTTTGGTCAAACGTTTTATTAAAAGTTTGTTATCAGTTTAAAATCCGAGTGGAAACGGGGCGAGAATACTGTATGGTAATATTTTAGTCCTTGCATAGTATTAAATAAGCGGGAAGCCGATGGATGAGGGAGGCACAGGACCGCACAAGGTGGCAATGCTTGGAGGAGGCCTATGTTTAGCAGTGGACGTCGATTGGCTGAAATGATGATGATGATAGTATTAAAGGAGAAGTAAAATTACACAGATTAATTATTATAAACACAAACATTAAAGATGCAGAATATAATATAATAAAATCTTTTTACAGTGACAAGTTCGACATAGAGAACACGCATGGTGGTAATGATTAGGTATGTCTTAGATAATTTCGTCAGCATAATTTTTCGTTCAAAAGACCTTATATTAGAAGAAGGAGGAAGCATATGAGGCGGTCAAAACACCGTACTAACCCGTTAGCCTATCCCTATTAGTATAATACGCTATGTGTCCTTCCGTTACTGGAGAGGGCCCTCAACGTATTTTGACAAGCTCAAGATAATTTTTAAACCTTGCCTGTTTTGACATGGATAGTTAAATGAAATAAAATTGAAACGTTTAATTGTCGGTTTCATTAGATTAACTACATTCAGAGGATTAAACTACTATTATTTTCCGTGCAGTGAGTGGTGACGGAGTAAGAATACAATATGACACCACCCCATCTCATCCCATGGGTGTCGTAAAAACCGACTATCCGTGAATAGTTTATTATCTTTACGAAATAAAAAGAAGGAAAACTTGAAATTAAACCCTATACTAATTCGTCAGGTCAGCGTGGTATTAGTAGGCCAAGTATCCCTCGGTTCCGGGAGGAGGCCCGTCCCCGCAGTGGGACATTAATGGCCTGTTATGATGATTCCAAGGATTTCTTTGAATGCAACAGAACAAAACATGTAGTTTAGTCAATTATTTATATAATAGGAGAAAGTTAAATAGGTAGTTCTTTAGACAGTTTTGCTTTCCTGGTTAGAAAGTGGTTCCATATGTGTTCCTTAGTGTTTAAGAAAGTTTATTAAAAAGTTTCCACTCGTATATTGTTTTTTTTTAATACTTTACTGGCATAAAAAATACTTGTATGAGTATACTAAGATACTAAATCATATTCAACATACCTTCGTATAGCGCTGTGCAAGGAATAAAATAATACCACACCCTTTCTCAATCCGTGGTAAAATAAAAATCGATTAAAAAAAATTCAACAATCCTATATCATAAGTACGATAATACCAAACATGTATTTAAATACCACAACAAATAAGCGTTGTATCAATAGCCCAAGTTTTCTTTGCTACTGAAAGTAAAGCATCCCTGCTGTAGGCTATTGATGATGACAATGTTTAAATTCGTTAATTTTACATAAATTTACATTTTTTATATTTTTTACGCAAGCAAAACGAATAAAATGTTTAATTAAAAATAACAAAATAAAATCCTCCGTCTAACATGCCAAACTTACGTAATTTTTCAACGCAACACTTTAAAAAGAAAATGTTCAACAATCGAATTTGAAATGCTAGGTTACAAAGCGAACGTTTCACGTGAACGACCACCCTAATAGTTGTGGCAGCCCTAACTAACGGATGCGGTCACAGCTGGTATTTTGTAAAACAAGGTCGGTATTTCAGCAAATTTTTAACACGCCGACATTTTACAGGTTAAAGGATTCGGTTTATGTGGTCGTTGTTTGACGTGTGTCAAAGGTTTTGATGCCTGTCAAATGTTTTGGTCGTGACGTTATTGGAAGTAGTAAAATTAGTAAATGTTGTATTTTAGATTTTATAGCTATTAATAGGAAAATATTTTGACACTTTCCAAACCTCCATTTCCTTCCAAACATTGATTTTTAAACATGCTAAATACGCCGTAATGTGCTGGTTAGAATTGGGTTTTCTGTTTGCTCCATAAGGTTACTAACTCAGTATCTAACGGTTTTGTAGATAGCTACCACCCTAACAGTTGTGGCAGCCCTAACTAACGGATGCGGTCACAGCTGGTATTTTGTAAAACAAGGTCGGTATTTCAGCAAATTTTTAACACGCCGACATTTTACAGGTTAAAGGATTCGGTTTATGTGGTCGTTGTTTGACGTGTGTCAAAGGTTTTGATGCCTGTCAAATGTTTTGGTCGAGCTGTTATTGGAAGTAGTAAAATTTAAATATTTGAAATTGTATTTCAGCTTTAGTAGTCGCCGTATGGAAAATATTTTGACTCCTACCAAATCTTTATTTGATTCAAAACATTGATTTTTTGAACATGTTACATAATATGCCATAATGTGCTAGTTAGGATTCGTTTGCTCTGTTTGCTAGCTTGGGTTACTAACTTAGTATCTAAGTGTGGTCTTAAAGGTAGCTACCGCCCTGATAGTTGTAACAGTCCTAAGTAATTAACGGATGCGGTCACAGCTGGTATTTTGTAAAATAAGGTCGGTATTTCAGAAAAAAATTAACACGCCGACATTTTACAGGTTAAAGGCTTCGGTTTATGTCCTCGTTGTTTGACATTGTCAAAGGTTTTGATGCCTGTCAAATGTTTTGGTACACGAAATTAACGTTAAAATATTTAAGGTGTATTTCAGATTTAATCAGTGTTAAAAGTCAGAGTTAAAAGTCAGATTTAATCAGTGTTAAAAGTCACATGGTGAGACGACGACTTAGTTGAGTCGGTGGGTGACCGAGAAGATATTTGGAGGAGGGCTATATTCAGCAGTGGACATCTAGGCTGAATATGATGATGATGTTGAAAAGGCTAATTATTATTGCTCTCTCCTTCTCTCTTCCTGACAATAAGTCTCACATAGAGTCACACAGTGGGGTTAACCATTATGTAGCCTACTTCTTCCTACGATGTTGTTGTTACAAGGGCCGAGGTCAAGTGTGCGAGAATAACCACGAAGTCTCCGTCTCTGAGCTTGTATTCTTATCATAATTATATCTTTTAGCATTAGGTACATTAAGTATTACACACACATTCACACAATGCCGTTAATAAAAAAATAAACCAGTTATTTAAATAAGCCTTAACATAACTCAATAAAATTATAACTTACAATATGCTATAAGTATTTTGTTCTCACAGAAACAGTTACGGTTGATTTACAGAACGAACTCATAGAAAAGAGCAATAGTAAATATTCAATATTACAAAAAGAAAAACTACGTAGAGTTTTCACCTAATCACTAAAGCAGGTCCGATCATGCATTGTAATGTGTACGATTCAATAATGATAAAAGCCAAAAATCCAATAAAACTGCTACGTTATTAACCTTATAACCAACTTCACGTTTAACTAGTAGTAACATAACCTTAAAACTCTTTCAATCCACCAAATTGAAACTGAAAAGCAGATTGGACGCATCCCGTTTAGCTAAGAGCTCTTACACACTAGCGGTAAGTTCTCAACGGCAGAGGCACAGTACAACCAGTAGTCTATCTCGGCCGAATATATAAATGCCTACGGCTGCGCGGTGCGTAGACATGCGGACAGGGCTGCCAACCTCCAGCTTTTTAATTACATTTACCTACATTCCCGCTCGTTACTGCGGCACAGTCGCGAGTGTTCACTTCCCAAAGCCACCGCTATCGTGAGCGTGTAGGTATAACTCGCGTTTCGTCCGTTTCTATGAAGTCGAAATACTGTATAATATATTTGTACTATGGCAGAGGTAACTGCAGCCGTCGAGGCGCGTTTGGCGGCAATCGTCGACGCTTCGACGGCTCCCATGGACGCGTCGACGGCAGCAGTAGGCTTATAGCGACGCTTTCAGTTGTAGTTTGCCGCAAAGTTGAAATATCGCTCATGTGTTCGAGCTCTAAGGCAAACACTTTACTTAATTGAGCTGCCGCTTTTATGACTTCCTGAACTATTAAAACTGTTGATCGAATCTTCAGAGTAAATATTTGTCTTTGATATTTTGTGAGAATTTCTATTACGTAAGCTACTCGTATTAACTTATGTTTATTATTGTATTACTTAGTTGTTAATACTTTTAATTTGCTAAGTGAACAGTATTGTTTTATTTCTCACAAATTTTCACATCTAGTTTCAGACTAAACAAAGTTTGTACTAAAATAAAATTACTGTGTTAAGGCAGTAAATCTGAACGCTACTGCTTGAACATGGATTCAGTTCTGAAGGCCCTAAACGACCTCTTGCTGAAGAGCTACATGGCTAGATGTATAACAAACCGAGATTTCATCATTATCATAACAGCCCATTAATGTCCCACTGCAGGGACGGGCCTCCTCCAGTGACGGATACTTAGCCTACTAATACCACGCTGGCCAAACGAATTGGTATAGCGTTTAATTTATGGTTTTCCTTATTTTTATTACGTAAAGATAATATTCACGGATAGTCCCATAATCGGTTTTTACGGCACCCATGGGATGAGATGGGGTGGTGACACACTGTATTATTACTCCGTCACCACACAAATAGTTTACCAACAATAAAATCATTGACCTCCCATAATCAATATTTAAAAATTTACACATTCATGAAACAGCCTACGTGTTTAAAACATAACATACAGCTCTTCAATAAACTACAAAACATTCAAATAACATTTTTGTGTAAATAAATTCTGTGTAATAAATTTGGCAAATATATTCTACGGTACAATAAATTCAATGAAAAGCCTATATACATGACCAATACGTTATTGCGAACGTTTGGCAAAAAAATGAGAAAACTGTTTGAAACTTTGTAATATGTCTAATGGTCCTAGTATTTGCTTTAAGCGGTACGTAAACGAATTTTTATTTTGCTTCACTGTACAGGTTTTTTTTGTATACTTTGATAGACAGTTTATTGGAAGTAATATCACAGTTATGTGATATAATATTATGTGGCTTTAAAAATGATGTACTAAGATATTAATTGAGAATGAACTTAATTTTTTATAGATTACTCTAGTGAATAAGGAAGGAAGATTTGCGAGCATGATATGAGTGTATAGGACTTTCGACGTATATGAAAGAGAACACCTGCTATGTCTGTTAATTTTGTCCGCTCATTTTTTTCAACTTAAAAAAATACAAATCAGCGTTTCAATCCAGGCAGTAATTATATGTTAAGTTTAGAAAATTATCTTATTTGTTCTATAATAACTTAACTTAAATTTGTTACTTATCTACTAAATTATACTTACCAACTTACTTACTTACTATTTCAACATATTTATTTCAATACAATAATAAAATAATTTTGTCTCATACATTTACGCGGAAATAGACGTGTGTAGGTATATTAAAATATAATATGCAGCGTAGGCACTATATTATTCGACATACGGTGTTGACACCTTCACACTTGATATCGTTTACAGTTCATTCTTATGTTAAATTCAATCGTCGTTTCAAGGATTTTAACCCTGATTTACACATCGACAAGTACAATAGCGAGTTAAGTAGTAAGTTGATTTGAATAGATCTCCATCCTATTTTTTGGCGAGTTAAGTGCGAAGTAGCCCCCTCTCTCGCGTCTCGCCAACTTAACTCGCCAAAAAATAGGATGGAGAATTCTATTTAAATCAAATTAATCAACAACTTACTACTTGTCGATGTGTAAATCAAGCTTTACAGTACCCGGCCGTATATATTGCACATCCACTTTTGTAAAGAGACAATCGGCCGATTTCGGCTCCTCACAATGCTCAGAACGCGTCTTGGCTTTTCTTCAGCGTTTTTATTAGAGCCATAACACGAATTTCGCGTCGTGGCTGTTGTGAGCTATTATTCCGCTCAATGAGCGTTTTTGATCTTTGAGCGTAACAATTATATAAAAAATAAGACAAAATTTCCAGTACACTTCTAACACTTCACACTAAGAAAGGATTTTAATAAATTCTACCCCTAAAGGGATAAGATAGGGGATGGAAGTTTGTATGTAACTTTGTCAATTGCAAACCGATTAGGCTGAGACCAAGCATGCATATGCTACTTTATATTGATATAAGCCCTATTTTTCATAATATTTATAAATGCGAGCGAAATCGCGGGAAAAAGCTAGTGTGTCCATATAGTCGAAAATATGACTTTCCTGCGCTCTAAAGTCATGATATCTCGAAAGCGATGCTTTGTAGGAGAAAAGTGTTGAGATATTTTTTGTAGACAATTTTACGATCTACAAACTTTGTCTGAACCATTTTTTGATAGATCTCGTAGTTTCGGAGATATACGCAAAAAACGCAAATTTGTGACCTTTGACCTCGAATAAAAAACAACGCACAAGCGGGATCGATGGGGACTTTTGACATATTATTTGTAATGACGTATTCAAGGCCTGCACAAAAATCCAGCTTGTTGGGAATTAATGCAAACTGGATATCTATTTTGACTGGACTAATAGTGACATCCATGCGACAGACTATGCTGAGATTGTTGTACTACTGTATAAGATTTTTAATACTTTAAGTGTTTTGGTCCTTTATGTCATTTGACGACCTCTGTGACGCAGTAATACTAGTACAGGACTGGCACATGAGGGTGTCAGGTTGAATTCCCGGTCAATGCAACCTTTAAGGAACCCACTTGCAAAAATAACGGTTTTTACGATCCACAATTGATCGCCCTAAGCTTAAATATTTCGTTAAATTTAAGTTTATAAAAAACTCAACAACTAAATGTAATAATTGTGTACTATTAGCATTAGTATTTGTTGATTACATTTTGTTCCTTTAATGAGGAATGGGGAATATTTGTCAGGAAAATTTTCCTTTCCGACCGATGAAAAAGTCCCGTTTCTGTAGGAAATTAATCAATCAATCAATTAAAACATTTATTTTCTTTACAAATATTAAAGTTAAAAGATATTACTACAAATTATCATCATCATCATAACAGCCCATTAATGTCCCACTGCATGGACGGGCCTCCTCCAGTGACGGAGGGATACTTGGCCTACTAATACCACGCTGGCCAGACGGATTGGTATAGGGTTTAATTTCAAGTTTTCCTTCTTTTTATTTCGTAAACATAATATTCACGGATATTCCCTTAGTCGGTTTTTACGACACCCATGGGATGAGATGGGGTGGTGACATATTGTATTATTACTCCGTCACCACACGGAGCTAATACATTGAGAATAAAATCAATCGCTATAATTCCTACAAAACAATCATGTTACAAATTACTCTGACTCTCTTTATTTATATTTGTAGAGCCTCTTACCTACAATCACGAACATTTCCCCGTAAAATTTGTATCGACCTTAAGACTAGGAGCTTTTTGGCCTATATCTAACCTTCTTATTGTTTCAACTAAACTGTAGAAAGCATTTTTGGATACGTTCCAACATACAGATTGATATTTCCTTACATACTATGAACACGTACGTAGTATCAAAGAGTATTTATTTTATTTAGAAGCTTTATTGAATTGTAACGTATGAAAGGTTTAGTTTTTCATATTGTTGACGATCTCTGTGTAGTGTATGTAGTGTACCATTATTTATGTTGTGTAGTGTATCCGTGTGGTGACGGAGTAAAAATACAATATGTCACCACCCCATGAGTGTCGTAAGAACCGACTAAGCGACTATCCGTAAATATTATCTTTACGAAGTAAAAAAAAGGAAAATTTGAAATTAAACCCTATAGCAATCCGTCTGGCCAGCGTGGTATTAGTAGGCCGAGTAGGTATCCCTCCGTCACTGGAGGAGTAGTTAATGATTACATTCAGTCCCTGCAGTGGGACATTAATGGGCTGTTATGATGATGTTGTGTAGTGTAGATGTCTGCCGCACGGCAAGATTTGTATGAAAAGAAACCAATGTTGTTGCTTTTGCTGTTCGAAAAACGCACGGCCGGCGTACAGCAAGAAACAGCTAAATTGAAAGAGTCCGTAGAATCTGCCTAATTACAAACGGACAAGGCTCAAGTTGTAAATAAAACTCCCATTTTTAAGGGTCGGCAACGCATTTGTGATTCCTCTGGGGTTGCGGGTGTCCATGGGCGATAATGATTACTTACCATCAGGTGACCTGATGGCTCCTTTACCTTACATGATATAAAAAAAACTTATATATACTTCCCAGCTACTACCTATTTCCTTAGAGAAAAAGGTAGTAGTAAAATAAATATAATATTAAAATGAGTAATGAAAGCATTAACATTATGACAAATTAGAATTGATTGAACGGCTACTCGTACCGAGCCGTCTGCTTCGTAATAAGACGGATCACGTTAGCTTATTTATAAAATATTTTATATAGAAATTGATCCTATATATTTTGTAAGCCTCTCATCTAAAATTTAAATCTTTTGATTTTTGTAACTAAATGGATGCGGTTAAGCACGATCTCCGTGTGGTGACGGAGTAAGAATACAATATGTCACCACCCCATCTCATCCCATGGGTGTCGTAAAACCGACTAAGGGACTATCCGTAAATATTATCTTAACGAAATAAAAAAAAAAGTTGAAATTAAACCCTATACCACTCCGTCTGGCCAACGTGGTATTAGTAGGCCAAGTATCCCTCCGTCACGGGAGGAGGCCCGTCCCTGCAGTGGGACATTAGTGGGCTGTTATGATTAAGCACGAAATCGGGAATTGAAATACAATTATTTGAGTGATCTACAAATTATTGTTCTGAGTTTGCTTGTCTTTTGTGTTTATAATTCAGTGCCGTTCGAAAAACTTACCGAAAAAGCACGGCAGCCGTACGGCACGAAACGGCTAAATTTAAAAAGCCTTATGTGTTGAATAAAAAATAATAAGTAAGAAAATCGGTTTTACTTTAACGCCATTAAAATAAAGTTTTATACAAATAATAATATTATCTTTGTAAGTTAATTATTGTCTTAATAAACTTTAGTTGAAAGCTTTTCACCGAGATTCGCTGAGGACAGGCCTATTTGTAAATAATGCTAATAATATGAACATTTTCAAACTAATTAATGTCAAGTGACAAACTCGCCAAATAGGTCGGAAACTTTCATTGTTGTTTACGTAAAATTTATTTTATCGTAATAATTTTAATGTTCTCCTTGTGGTGACGGAGTAAGAACACAATATGTCACCACCCCATCTCATCCCATGGGTGTCGTAAAAAACGATTAGGGACTATCCGTGAATATTATATTTACGAAATAAAAAGAAGGAAAACTTGAAATTAAGGCCTATACCAATCCGTTTGGCCAGCGCGGTATTTGTAGGCCAACTATCCCTCCGTCACAGGAGGAGGCCCTTCCCTGCAGTGGGACATTAATGGGCTGTTGTCATGTGTCAATGCCTCTGGCCAACGAGATTTTAGCTGAGTTTTTCCCTCTGTCTTCAGACATTAATAGGCTGTTATGGTAATAAGTACAAAATCACCTTGTATTACAGTATATCCTTATTGCATAATATTTCTAAGCCGCGGTTAGAACCGTATGAAAACGTAATCACGGCCATAAGTCACCCACAATTCATTCTATAAGATTATATGATGTCCTTACAAAAAACCTAAATTACTTTGTGGAAGTAAATTGTCTTGACGGTAAATGTATTTTTCTTAGAAATAACTTTACTTTACTTTATTTAACCTTACTTTTTTGGTTAGTAACAGAATTTTACGAAGGTACTTCTTAAACAATCTACTTAAAAGACTTAGGGATAATAGCCATTAAGTTTAAGTCGGTGAAATATATTACATAATATGGGTTTATGTTAAACTTTTATACGAGTATTGTTAAGTTAACATTACTTGTGTTAATTGAAGTGGATTTTTAAGAATTGATTAATAGAATAGTTTTTTTTTTCATAATAAACGTAGGAAGCAACATTACATTTTTCTATTTTGGCTGCTCAGTTCAACGTATACCAAATACACAGGAAAGGCTTGGCAAAAAAAAAACAATTCTAAACCAAAATTAATTTTATACAATCCCTTTAATAAATCTTAAGTAAATGTATTTGAAACTCGTCAAACCAATAATTGAGCCAACTCTTTAACAAAGTCATTACTTCAAAACAAACAGTACATACAATTAAATACACATGCAAAATAACCAATTTATTTTGCATAACCAAACTAATAAAATCTACACTTCCACAACCAACAATTATAAAGGCATCAAATCCAATCGGACCAATCAAGAAATCAAATTAAAATTTGCTGCCGAATGAATTTAAATTACTATGAAACATGTCAATAACTGTTTGAGTAGATAACGTGTTAATTACTGATACTATTTTGTTTATATTGTTTTATGTGATAATTTGGTTAGATATTTTAGATAAAGTTTATCATGGTGGTCATCATTTTTCTGTTAGGTAAAAGATGTCCATCGCTGGACATCAAGTTTTGTCCATAGTTATTAACTGCATAACTTCTCCATTAGGTACGAGGTTTTGGTGATACCTAGACGTTTTTAGTATGTTACAAAAAACTGCAGTATCCAAAAACCGCATGCTCCTACAGAAGAAGGATTTAACCACCCTGTCCTCATCACTTTCGCGTATTTGTGATCAATGTCCGTCGGACAGGACTTTAGGGGTATCCTTTCTAAGCCTTAGGTTGGCCTAATATCCTCAAAATATGGCTCCCTGTCGTTCAGGGTGACGCAGGTATTGTCAGGGTACGGTTGCTTTGCAAGTACCTGTGCCGAATAGACAGGGAGCCGAAAGCTCGGTGTGTCCGGCTCCCTGAGGTAGTCCCCGGTAGTCGATGAGGATTTCCCCCCGAAAAAAAAAAAAAATCCTCAAAATATGAGAGCTGGGAAAAATACCGTAGTTTTAAATGGTTCGTGTCGTGTAGTCAGTTAGGTTAAATGATTAATTATCATATTAGATAGGTGTCCTCTGTTGAACATAGATTTCGACTTATACAGAGCTGGTAACTGAAAAACTTTCTTTGCGGAAAGTTTAAACAATAGTTACTGGATGTATTGATTGACTGGTTTGTTTTATAATAAAATTTCAGACTAGGATAGTAATAACAACACCTTCTAGTTATCAATAATGAACTTTTGTGTTAAGTAATTGGAATAGTCGAGATGTAATTAAAGAAACCTACCCTGAAAGTGATGTATAACACATGAAACCTATTATCTATTATTATAAGAGAATAGTAATCATAGTTTCACATTCAACTAAGTTCTACGGGCGTGGCATGGGGTATGGTCTAAATATGAGCGATAATGACAAAAGTGTTGTTGTTAAAAGTTTAAACAATTAATATTTTGTAAAGAAAGATAAGAAAAGTATTGTTAGTAAAATATTTTTTTTTTAGTTGGTGGATTTTATGCATACTGAATAATTATGTTAAGCCCGTTGAGTGCATTTTAAAATTTATATCACATTTTTCTGTTTATAAATTGCAATTGGTTTAAGAAATTGCAAAAAATAAAATTCATCACTAAGGTCGTCAATCCGATGCAGCAATTGATCGTTAGGGTACATGACTTTTAGGAATTTTGATGCATAGACGTGGCAAGCTTAGAGCTCACGATAACTTAGATCTCATGAATAATCGAGTATACGTCTTCAAGTAATTGATATTTAATCAAACGTCTTTATGTCTCAAGTAGGGAACCCGACAGAGAGCTATATCTCGTAGGTCTACCAATAGGCAACCTATTCAAAAGCAGGCAAGTACATCTGCCTCTCCAGACGACTTTATCTTAAAAAATACATGCATTATGGATTTTGTAACATAATAATATAGTGCATACGTGAACATTTTACGAAGATCGGAATAATTTAGAGGTTTCAGTAACAAGTGGGTTAATAATACTAATCTATTATTATTTAGCCGATGAATGAGGGAGGCACAAGACCTCGCAGGATGGAAATATGTATTTCGAGGAGGCCTATATCCAGCAGTTGACGTCCATAATAAGCTGATACGTAAAATAAAGTCTTCGCTGTATATGAAGCCCCACCCTAAACCACTCATTCACATAATCATTATGGGTTTTGGTAACTAAATCGCTCTGTATCACGTGAGAGAGACATTAACGATGAGTTGTGGACTTTATTTAATGTGTTATTCTATACATACATACATACATAAACTCACGCCTTATCCCGACCGGGGTAGGCAGAGACGACAGAACGCCACTTGTCACGATCCTGGCAAACAGATTCGGCCTCGTCCACATTCATTAAGCGAGTCATACATGCGCGTCGGTTACGAGTGCTCTTTATTTGGCCCTTTTCCAATATGCAACCTATCTGGTCACCATATGTTTTCCGTGGCCTACCGGCACCGACTCGCCCTTTCACACTAGCCTTGTATACTTGTTTCGTCAAACGCTCATCATTCATTCTCATATTCTATGTTTTGTTATTTAGCACTAGCTGATACCAGCGGCTTCACCCGCGTTGTAAAGATAGCTTAGATGGTATTCACACCTTAAACTACCTATATTCCAAATTTAATCAAAATCCATTTAGTAGTTTTTGCGTAAAAAAAGTAACTAACATCCATACATCCATTCATCTATACATCCTCACAAACTTTCGCATTTATAATATTAGTAGGATTACTAATTGGTATATAGGTAAAGATAGAGGCACAGAATGGTGCAAAGTGTATATAAAATATTATTATATTTGAAAGTCCAGCAGTGGTCATCCATTGGCAGATGGATGGACATATGAAACTAGCTGGTGCCCCCATTTTTGTCTTCTGTTGTCAGATTGGTACCTAAACATTGAGGTAATATGTACTACGTAGTACATATTACCTCAATGTACCTAAAGTGATAAATTTGATATTAGAGAGTAAATGATATTACGTTGATGGTCAATCCCCACTGAAATAGCTGTAACACAATATAGACAAAAAAGTTTCCCAAGCAGCAATAAAAAAATGTAAAATAACCATTACAATTTTTCAATTTTTAACCTCATTTCGTCATAAAATCTTTTGGAATGAAGGGGTCAAAGATTACAAGGATTACGTTTTTTTTAAATTAAACGATTGTTTTATCGGTTATAAAATAATAAAAAAAAGCGGTTTTTAACATGCATTTTTATTTTAGTAACAATTAGCTTCAAAAATTCCAAAAAACATGATGTATTTTTTGTGTTTATTTATAGTGTCTACCTGCATACACTTGTACTAAGAATTTGTATCCTGTGCCTATCTCTATACTTTCCAGCCTGATTGTGACGTCACGTTGCCCAACACCTCCATCAAGTATGTAACTCATTCCACCTCCAAGTAAGTCATCCACATAGATGCCCATGATAACGTTGCCGTCGTAACCTGTTGAAACCTTTACGTCCTCTTGTCTTCTGATAAATGGGATGCCAATTGCCGCGTGGATTTGATCATGAGCTATATAGGTACCAAGCTTACTCCCGACAGCGATATTGCCGCGCTTTGTCCCCACGTCTTGAGCAATGACAGCTGCCACTATTACCGCCAAAAGAACTAATTTGGCCACCATTTTGTTTTATTATGTTTATTTTTTTTAATTTCTTGATTTTATATACTTAATAGCTTATCAATTTCTTGTATTTTTTGTAGGTCAATAATGTATTTATTAATGGGCTAAACAAGGCCGTGTAATATGCGTAACTAATGTTATTAAACATCAAATTATTGTAAAATTTGACGGACAAGCGAGGGTAGATTTAACAGCCTGCGCGAATCGTAGACATATTGGTTGCTAGCTGCGTATATGGGTGCGTTTGATGAGAAAACCCATTTCATCATCTAAATAAGTATAATTAGTCCCGAAGTTTGATTAAAGGAATCTCAAAATTATAAAAATACTTCTCTACCCATCATATTTTCAAAATTAAATCAGTAAGGCGTTGAGTGATTAAATTTTGAGTAACTGTGGGACCCCGTAACTTATTATTTTAATTAAAGAGTACTTATGTGTGTACTTATATTTGAGTCAAATGGTCGAGAAAATAAAAAGTTAATAACAAAATTCAAATCCTATTTTTACTTCTTAGAGGTGGAATTTCGAAAAATCCTTGCTTAAATAGGTGGTAGAACCTATGGTTTAGGCAGTGCGTTGAGATCTTAGTTAGTCAATCATTAGGATTTTAAAATTTTATATTAAGTATAATCCATACTAATATTATAAATGCGAAAGTAGCTCTGTCTGTCTGAAGAATAACGACTTTTTTAAATTTAAAGGGGATCATGTTACTAAATATCAACCAAGAGACCCTACAAAAATAATAATAAAATTTTGTAGAACAAGTTTAAATAAAAAAAATGCATATCATATGTGTATCTCAGTCTTTAATAAATTACCTAAGGTTTTCAGAGAACTTCCAATCAAATCTTTTAAAATTAAGTTAAAACAATGGCTAATTGATAAGTGCTTTTATACAATAGAAGAATTCATGCAATACAAAATCAATGAGTCAGATTATTTGTAGAATTAAATGTAATTTAATATAAGGTAATATTATATAATGTAACAAAATAATTAAAATAAGAGTAAATAATATGTCAATCGAAATGTAAATTTAAATCTAATTCAATTTAATTTAATTTTTAATTTATATAATTTATAAATATTTGTATGCCTAACACAGGTAAAATATAGTTGTTCTAAACACCGCTGTAACACCTGGTACCACCTGTATTTTATACAAATAAATGATTCTTTCTTTCTTTCTTTCTTTCTTTCTGTCTGTCTGTTACTCTTTCACGCCTAAACGGCTGAACGGATTTTGATGAAATTTGGTACAGACAATCTTTAGACCCTAAAAAAGAACATAGGCTACTTTTTATTAACAAAACAAAATATTATTTTTTTACAAAAAAATCGTATGTTCTAGCATTTTGAAATTTTTACCAGTGTAGGGGTGAAATAGGGGTTGAATTGAAGATAAGACAATAAATCTTGGTACGTAGGCTTTTTCTACAAACGGAATTCCCGAAATTCGAACTGTACGGATTCGGAACGGGAACTATAAAGCCAAACTCACATTCACTTCTCTCTCACTCACAACAAATTCTGATTCTGATTGACAAAAACTAATTTTACGCGGGCACCACCACCCCATTTCATCCCATGGGTGTCTTAAAAACCGACTAAGGGACTATCCGTGAATTATATTATCTTTACGAAATAAAAAAAAGGAAAACTTGAAATTAAACCCTATACCAATCCGTCTGGCCAGCGTGGTATTAGTAGGCCAGGTATCCCTCCGTCACGGGAGGAGGCCCATTCCTGCAGTGGGACATTAATAGGCTGTTATGATGATAATACATAGATTGGAACAAGCACAAATTATATTAAGAGCTTAGGATTAGACTTAAGACATAAAATAAGAAGAGCTTATGTCTGTTGCTAATACATAAACATATTAATTTTCGTCTTGTACTATATTATATATCTGTCATAGTTAAAGTAGTACCTTTTACATCCACCATCATGTCCATTTATAAATGGTTGACGGAAAGAAATCTTTTTCATTAGCGATAAGACCGCAACAAATTGTAAAATTGAAAAATTTTTGCTTGTTGTGTTTTTTGGTGTACGATAAAGTTAATTATTATCAAGGTCACTGATGTTGCTAACATTGCCACCAAACTGAAGTAGGACCGGGCTGGCCATATTTCCCATAGCTGCCTGGCGGTTTATGGGTCAGAATTACAACCCGAATTAGTGCCCGAAATCATCAAGTCAACGTCGCGGCAGGCCACTTAACCCAGTTGGACCGACCGACCCATGTATGGGTTTCGGGAAATAAAAATTCTGCCCCCTTTATACGGTTTTATTAAAACAATTTATAAATACATTTGAAATCGACAGTTAATGACTGTTGGCTGTGATGACAAAATAGGAAGTAAATTTAATTATTTATAGTTGTTTTTTCCAAGTGAAAATGTCTGTAGTGAATATGGTAAAACATGTCCCTAAAAAAGTGAAATTATATTACATATATTGTTATATTTCTATAAATATAATATCAAAAATATAAAGTTTGAAACATAACAATATTTATATTACAAAGAAAATTTATTTTTTTACTATGAAAATCACTGTTATTTTGCTGAATATCTTAGGAACCCATACATGGGTCCGTCGGAACAACCACGGAATACGAAATTTTCGTAAAATAATATAATTTTTAAAAATTTCTAATTGAATTCATTATTATTCTACGAAATATTGAATGAGTTAGAGAATGGTAATGATCCGATTCTAGAATGCATCACATTTTACCACCAGATAACGCAAATGCGGTTGATACCGACGAAGATTCTAGAGAAGAAAACACTTCGATTCAAGCCTAAAACACTTGCGAAAATGAGACCATGGTTTATTTCACTGAATCCGGTTTTTCAGGAGAATGGGACTATGGAAAAGACGTTTTGGATCGACGATGCTATAATATCTTTATTACAGAGGTCACAGTTGTTAGCAGTTCACAGGGATATCTCGATCAGGCCGGGTTTTTTCAATCAAATTCGATCAAAATCGATAATATTATTTACAAAACTGTAATAAGTCATAAACTTAATAGTAATACATTTGATTTAATTATAATTATTTAATTTATAATTTTATTTTAGTTGTAAAAACGTATTAGCAAAAAGATTAAGACATGCCGACCGACCCATACATGGGACATGATTTTCCAGCTTTTCCAGAAGCCGCATATTTTTTTTATTATTTTTCCCGAGCTATTGGGACTATAATAAGGCATATTTGTAAAAATCACTAACATCGAAGCTAAAAATAGTTTCAGGCTTATCTGGGTTAAGAGGCAGCAACAAAATTGATGCTACAATAACGCTGAAATTTCCAGTATGGGGTATTGGAAAACGTTAATAGGGAGACTTCTCACACAGAGGAGCGACAACCTAGCAAGGGCGGGAGGAAACCGATGGATGAGTGAGGCACAGGACCGCGCAACTTGGAGATACTCGAAAAAGGCATGTGTTCAGAAGTAGACGTCAGTTGTCCAATGACGAAAGAATTACAATAACATTTTACCCTAAACACACTTTATCGTAAGTGAAGTATTTTAATAAATATTAAACCTTTTTATTTCGTTATATAAAACAATCTAACGCTTTAAAAGCAGATTATATCATCACCGAGGTTTTATAAAAAAGGATACAGTAGCCTGAGGCTAATGTTTCTAAATTTAGTATCGTTTGATATTCATTGAAAATATCTAGAATGAAATTCTCTTTTTTTAGACCTTTTATTTTATAAAAATTTGGGAAAAAGAATTAAAGAGTAATTGCTATCCCTTTGTTTTATGAAATCGGAATGATGAAGTATTCATAGCTTTAGTTAGCGTTTATTTTAAGCTTGGCTTTCGCACTTCAACATTGCTGAAATAAGTAATTTTTATCGGAACAGATTGTATGCCTTTGAAAAGATCCTCTAGTAGTGCAGGGCATACAGTTTTGGTAAAGGTTATTCATCCCTCTACTTTTTCTTGATTATTTCTAAATTGTACAATCAGTAAATACAATATTTTAAATCAATTTATTGCATTTACCAAAATATGTCCAAAACTGGACATAATATGCTTCCATAAAATGAGTGGACCTAGTACGACCTTGTGCCTGGCTGGTTTCATAAAGTCTTCATTTAATAGATCAATAAAATTATTATAAAAGTCTTGAAATCTGTTTGCCTAAAATGTATTAATTGATTGTATGAATCGTAAAATTTAAAAAAAAATATTTTTAAGTGTGAAACCTTGTATTCTGTGGTATATAGTAATTAGTCAGCATTGCAGCATAAAGTAAACATTATGCATTATAGAAAAAATTTAAACCGTAGTTCCGCGGTAGGGTGGAGACACCGTGTCTTGTTATTTCTTTACTCACATAGATTACATACATGATTCATATCATGATAGATTAATAGGTATTACATATAGGTATGTACAATATATATATTATTATTATAGGTATGTACATATCTTTAAAGTCCAAGAACAACAAAACAGCAACAACACAGAGATAAAGAAGTTCTTAGAAAATCGGCAATTATCTACAAAACTTCCATGGCTCTGCTAATCGTCAAGGGTTAACTCCAAGTTGAAACATTTACAGAAATAATTACACGATACCCTTTAACTTCGTATATCTAAAGGCTTGTTTGAACGCCTACCTTTATATTTACCTTTTCGGCGGCTTTTATTGAAAAACTTTTTAGACACATTGCTTTGTGAAACGTTAAGGGTTCAGTGGTCCGAATCATCATAACAGCCCATTAATGTCTCACTGCAGGTACGGGCCTCCTTCCATGACGGAGGGATACTTGGCCTACTAATACCACGCTGGCCAGACGGATTGGTATAGGGTTTAATTTCAAGTTTTCCTTCTTTTTATTTCGTAAAGATATTATTCAGGGGTAGTCCTTTAGTTGGTTTTTACGACAGCCATGGGATGAGATGGGGTGGTGACATATTGTATTCTTACTCCGTCACCACACGGAGTGGTCCGAATGCCTATTAATATTTGGTACCTGCTCTGAGTTGTAAATTAAGTAGATGGATGTAATCAAGAATTAAGTTTTTAAATGCTGCGCACGAAACTTAGCTATGTTTGGAATGTAGACAACGCTTGTAAAGTGGAAGGAGTAAAAATGGGTAGAATTGGAAAATATTTAAGTTTGCAGCACTTTTTGTTTTGTAAAATCATTATGCGTTTTTCCAAAACGATTGCCGATTTATTATTTATTTTAACGAGTACTATATAATTTGGATTACTGATTATTCATCTGTAATGGTTTTTTGTTAATAATATGATTTTTTTTTATATTATCGTGTTGCCAAACACATACAATCACGCACTCATAAACTCCGTGTGGTGACGGAGTAATAATACAATATGTCACCACCCCATCACATCCCATGGGTGTCGTAAAAACCGACTAAGGGACTATCCGTGAATATTATCTTTACGAAAAAAAAAAGGAAAACTTGAATTATAACCTATACCAATCCGTCTGACCAGCGTGGTATTAGTAGGCCAAGTATCCCTCCGTCATGGGAGGAGGCCCGTCCCTGCAGTGGGACATTGATGGGCTGTTATGACGACTCATAATTGCTTTAAAAAGATAATGATATCATTGATGAAAAAACTAGGTACGAGTATGTGCGAGATACAGTTTTCATACTATCTTTACTTTATTCTAACTACACCGGTATTTTATTTTACTGACACACATTGGGGATATTAAATTAGCCAGATATTTTTCATCGTAAAAAGCCATAAAGAGAAGTACCTGACAAGAATAATAGACAGCATATCAATAACAGTATTCAAAAACATGCACACCAGCATTATATCATATTCTACAAATAGCTATCTTTATTAAAATTTCTTACACTTTTAAACAACGCCATCTAGTCCCAAACTAAGCAGAACTTGTACTATGGATACTACACAACGGATAAACATACTTAAATACTTTTTTTTTTTGTTATTTGTAACTATATACATATTATACATAGAAAACACCCACACCAATGCAAACAATCATGTTCATGCACACAAAGATTTGCATTGAGCGTGAATCGAATCCGAGACCTCGGCGTAGCAGTCATGTTATATAACCACGACAACACAGACTAGGTCGTCTCGTTAAAAGTAAATAAACATAATTAAAATCAAGTAAAAGGAACTCAGATTCCCATAAAATCTCGAATTCGTGACTTAGTACAAATTTGTAAATCGTAAAACTGCCCCCGATTTCACGATGAAGAAAATTTTCCACACCGACGGAAAAAGGATTAAGATGTAAAGTTAAGTTTTATCTCCTATTGGAAATTATATTTGGTTAACTTTGCGATTTGCATGCGTAGTTTAAATGTTTTATGTTGTGTCGAAACCAAAACTTAGGTGATTATGATAATTTATTTAATTTATGGTAGCGGTTTAACTGATTTTGTTGGGATAACAGCCCATTAATGTCCCACTGCAGGGACGGGCCTCCTCCAGTGACGGAGGGATACTTGGCCTACTAATACCAGGCTGACCAGACGGATTGGTATAGGGTTTAATTTCAAGTTTTCCTTCTTTTTATTTCGTGACGATAATATTCACTCACATTCAAGGGACTATTCGTCCTTTAGTCAGTTTTTACGACACCCGTGGGATGAGATGGGGTGGTGACATATTGTATTTTTACTCCGTCACCACACGGAGAAAACTGATTTTGTTAATTTTGTATATTAGTATTTAATTATTTCTTGAATTATTTGCTTGCATTTTATTCAAAATGTAAGTATTTACCTTCAGGGATAGGTTTCCGCTATGAGATACAGTTACCCTAACATCATTGCCTTTAGTCGAATTTTGCGACTCCTGTCTAAGATAGTGAGGTATTATTATGTTTTTCGTTTAGTTCTTCAATATACCTTATATTTTGTATCAACCAGAGAATTGCAGTATTTTTAAAAACCATTATTGTCCCAATACTGGGCAAACCCAAACCAAAAACCAAAAGAACATTATACAAAGACTTAAAAATAAAAAAGAAATAACAAAGTCTCTGAAAAGACTATCAGAGGAACACAAGCAAACACCCTGTGATGAAAAAAAAGTCTCCATCCCACCTATCTATACGTAGGAACGCTTGAAACTGTTCCGAAATCGCCAAAGCAATTTCCGAAATGTTTGTGTAAATCTACCTAGATTGTCATACCACCATCAGAAACGTACCATCAAAAATAAAAATTATGATTAAAAATAAATAAATAAATATTCACGGACATCTCTACACAGCGCTATCTGTTCCCAAAGTAAGCCATGCTTAACCTGCTTGTGTTATGGGTAACAGAACAACGGATATTAATACTTATATACTTTTTTATTGTAAATACGTACATATCATACATAGAAACGAACAGACCAATGCAAATAATCATGTTCATGCACACAAATATTTGCATTGAGCGGGAATCGAACCCGAGACCTTTGCGTAGCAGTCATGTTGTATAACCACTACGCCACAGAGGCCGTCAAAAAAATGATTTATCTATAAAAAGAAACAAAGACGCAAGCGTCAACCAGTTGATACTAAATCACAATTCAGAGCCGTGACCCTGTTAACCTTACAAATCAAAAGCAATTTTACAAACCAATTATTCTCACCCAAATCACCTTCAAAAAGTGTTTTTCTCCAAATATTTTTGCTTCAGTTTCAATATTAAAAATCTCGCCGCCGAATTCTTGATTTATAGCATTCGTTTCTACAAAAATACTTCTAAACTTTTGTAACGCGTTACATTCCCGAATATTTATGTCGTATGCTCAATGTTGTTTTGCCAAAATTCTTTGTAACAAACATTTATGCTTGAATGTCTGTGAGTACGTCAGCTAAGGTGCACTAAGATAAAACATTGAGAATAAACTTTAGTAATAAAATTAAATTGTTTTTGGTTGATATATCAGTTTCCAAGAGATACCGCTGAGAAAAATAAGTTTACTACCGAAAGCAACTGATCTGTTAAGCGACTGTCATGTCTGTCTTGGTTGGCTTACTGATCGTATTATGTGACCTGACCTTTCCGTGTGCTGACGGAGTAAGAATACAATATGTCACCACCCCATCTCAGCCCATGGGTGTCGAAAAACCGACTAAGGGACTATCCGTGAATATTATCTTTACAAAATAAAAAGAAGGAAAACTTGAAATAAAACCCTATACAAATCCGTCTGGCCTGCGTGGTATTAGCACGCCAAGTACCCCTCCGTCACGGGAGGAGGCCCGTCCCTGCAGTGGGGCATAAATGATGATGTGACCTAAACCTTTTGTGTACTTAATGTTTTCTGGGAACAAGACGTGGGTTTACATGGTTTTGGTTATGGGGTTAAACAAAAACTACGGCTCACCATGTACTAAACTTGCTACTAACTAGCTGTGATTCTTCTACATTCATTTATAATACACGTTTGCCCGCTCCTAGTTCAGACACACTTTCACTTACCGCTTATTTACGACCTCTGTGGCGCAGTCGGTATATTACATGGCTGCTACGCAGAGGTCTCGGATTCGATTCCCGCTCAATGCAAATCTTTGTGTGCATGAACATGATTGTTTCCATTGGTCTGAGTGTTTTCTATGTAATGTATGTATTTACAAAATAAAAGTATTTAAGTATGTTTATCCATTGTCTAGAACCCATAGTACCAGCTCTGCTTAGTTTGGGACTAGGTGGCGATGTGTGAATGTGTGAGGATTATTTAAGGATTTAATCATTTTTTTAAATTACCAAAATATCAATGTATTATCATGCTACAAAATCTCCAATGTTTTGCCCTTAAACAATACAGTAGGTACCTCCCTTCAATCAAATCAAAATCAAAAAATCATTGAATTCATCTCCAAAAATTACTTAACACAGTATACAATGTTAAATATTAATAAAGATGATAACTTGGTTTCCAAGTGTGAAAGTGTAATTTGTGGGAGATCTGTGGTCTAAACTAAGCCTAGACTTGTATTTTAGAGCCCCATCTCCCTTGTCATCTTTCAATCACTGTAACTAGTTCTCTAAATTACCGCGTAGCAATCTATCAACTCTACATGACCCGGTTTGGTTTCCAGGAACCAAATCACTGGTAATTTTCGAGGAAGAGTCTTACAGCAACCAAATTGTGTCACTTAGGTTGGTACATTACTGTCGTTTATTATTTGAATGCTATTTACCTTATTTTTAATTTATTTTTTTATTGGAGGCACCTGACCGCACTAGGTGGCAATATAGACGACCTCTGTGGCGTAGTGGTTATATAACATGACTGCTTCGCAGAGGTCTCGGGTTCGATCCCGCTCAATGCAAATCTTTGTGTGCATAAAAATGATTGTTTGCATTGGTCTGGGTATTTTCTATGTATCATCATAACAGCCCATTAATGTCCCACTGCAGGGACGGGCCTCCTCCCCTGACGGAGGGATACTTGGCCTACTAATACCACGCTGGCAAGACGGATTGGTATAGGGTTTAATTTCAAGTTTCCATCTTTCTATGTACAGGTAGGTAATATTCACGGATAGTCCCTTAGTCGGTTTTTTACGACACCCATGGGATGAGATGGGCTGGTGATTCATTGTATTCTTACTCCGTCACCACACGGAGGTATATATTTCTATGTATATTAATTATGAGTTTACAAAAAAAAGTAATTAAGTATGTTTATCCGTGCAAACATAACAGCGAAAACAACTAATAACATTAATTTATGTAAGTCTTTTAAATGTCAATCCTATTACATTGAGTACAGTCACGAGCAATAATATATACACATTGTGAAATTTTGTAAACTATCTAGACGTCTATCTAGACATTAGAATACCAAAATTAATTCGTAATTTAGAAAAGGTTTCAGACTGTTTTGAACTAATCTTCGAATAATCAATTTTGGATTAGCAGAACTTTAGATAACCGTTTTACAAAATATGAAAATGTGTACATATTATTGCTCGTGACTGTACATAGATATCACTGCTATGAAACCAGGTCACTGGATTAACTTATAGTTAATTGGATTATTGGAATAAAACATATTATATTGTGTTTGTTTGTGGTTTATTAACAAATGTTATAATGAAATAGTAGGAGTAGGTATAAATATAAATATTCCTCACACATTCACACAACGCCATTTAGTCCCAAATTAAGCAAAGCTTGTAATATAGATACTAGACAACTGATAAACAAACTTAAATACTTTTTTTTTGTAAATACATACATAATTATACACAGAAAACACCCAGACCAATGCAAACAATCATGTTCATGCACACAAAGATTTGCATTGAGCGGAAATCGAACCCGATACCTCTGCGTAGCAGTAATGTTATATAACCACTACGCTATAGAGGTCGTCAATCATAATCGTAGAATGTGAATGAGCTCAAGGCAGAACAAATTAGAAACATTTAGTTTGCTTTTGTCTACTTCTGGGCTATTTTAGTTTTTATATGAAAGATGATAATATTATTACAAAGAACTAAAGTTACCGACATAGCTCGTAGTATTAGCAGGCTGAAGTGGCAATGAGCTGGTCATATCTGTCGAAGGACCGATGGCCGTTGGAGCAAACGTGTCCTAGAGTGGAGACCGCGACTCGGCAAACGTAGTGTAGGACGCCCCCCAGCTAGGTGGACCGACGACCTCATAAAGGTCTCTGGGTCGGACTGGATGCGGAAAGCGCAGGACCGAGTTCTGTGGCGCGTGTTGGGAGAGGCCTATGCCCAGCAGTGGACTGCAATAGGCTAGTTGATTTGATTGATTGATTGATTGATTGATTGATTGATTGATTGATAATATTATTATTGACAAAGACGCAATCACAGACATCTTACTATTATTAACTTTAAAACTTTCGCGTTTCATTTAATTATTATAATAATAAAATGAATTATTTACCTTGAGCCGTTCGATGTTTCGGCCACTTGTGACCATGGCTGGTGTAACCTGGCCGAAACGTCGAGCGGCTCTAAGGTAAATAATTTAATGGTTTACCTAAAATCTATACGCGTTAGTACCCGATAGTTTTATTATAATAATCTTACTATTATGCCACTTCCAAGATGTTAAGGAAGTAATAAAAAAAATTTAAGCTCAAGATTTTAAATTTGTTTCACAGTTTTGATAAACATCCTAAATGACAACTTTGGAAAAAAAAATATTAAAAATATTTCCAAGAAAAAAAGGGTTTATAAATGTATCAAGAAATGACTGCGCCTTTAGCTAACAGACATGAAAAATACACAACCAAATTGAGAATCTCCTCTCCTTTTTGGGGTTGGTTAAAAAGAAAAAAAATAAAAAACGGTACAATATAGCGCAATCCTAAATAAATACAAAGTCGCACTCGTTGAGATTTTTGCTTAGAAGTCGCCAGGGACGGTTAGTACTAATTAAATTTATTTCGTTAGTATTTTTGTGTTTAAAACGAATAAAATTGGAGTAAGCCTCCCCTTTTTGTGGTTTATCTTGTATTTTACTTTATAGCTTGTACAGGATAATTAAATTGTATTTAAGTTAGAATTTCATTGTAAAGGGTTCCGGAAAACGCAGGGTGGGGGTAACCCCTTATATGGTGGACCGACGACCTGATTAGAATGGCGGGCAGCCGATGGATGAGGGAGGCGCAGGACCCCACAAGGCGGCAATACTTGGAGGTGGCCTATGTTCAGCAGTGGACATCAATTGGCTGATATGATGATGATGATTAATTAAAATTTAATTTTTATATAAGTAAGCAAGAAGAGTTTTTTTATTTGCGAGTTTTTTTGCGGTATTTATTTTACTGTGTTCGTAAAACTGTCTGATACTTGGTAAGAATACACGGTTTGACTATCCGAACTCATCCCTTGGGTCCCATAAAACTAAGCCCAACTCATCCCGTGGGCATCGTACAACTCAATCGGCTCGACTCAACTCTTGGACAAAAGATTGGACAATTGGATGTAAAACCCTATACGAATTCGTTTGACTATTTTTCTACTTCGTTTGCGTGATAGTCGGAGTACAATAATAATAATAATTAATAATTAATCAGTTTATTTCTCTCATAAAGTAACAATACAACACATACAAGGCTGAGAACTGTATTTGTACGATCCTCTGTTCTTTGTGGCCCTTTAATTAATGTTTTATCCGTGCGGTGACGGAGTAAGAATACAATATGTCACCACCCCATCTCATCCCATGGGTGTCGTAAAAACCGGCTAAGGGACTATCTGTGAATATTACCTTTACATAGACCGATTCAAACCAATCCGTCTGGCCAGCGTGGTATTAGTAAGCCAAGTATCCTTCCGTCATGGAAGGAGGCCCGTCCCTGCAGGACATTAATGGGCTGTTATGATGAATTAAAGTTTAAACAGTTAGTCATCTTGTTGAATTTGAAGGAAAGAAGGAAAAGAGTATCTGATACTCGTAGCACGGAGCCTTGTGGCACACCGACATTTAATGACACGAGCCTCGACGTGCCTCCATCGACTAGAACACGTATTTATTGCTAAAGCAGAAAGCCGAAGATCTACTCACAAAGATGGATTATGGCACAATATTTTACTTCATCATGCCAAATGTATAGCCCAACACGGTGACGCCCCATAAGCGGTTCCCATTATTAATTGTGATAAAGAGTCACAAATTAGCACATTAAAATATTCTTTAATATAGTCTTAGGCTACGCTGAAATTAATTAAAACCTTATAAACAATTCTTGAAACTTTGTTCTTCCAATCAACAAAATTTGAGGAATCAAATATGCTGTCAGAGATTTCAAAAGAAGAAAGCCTCAGGATCTCAAAAGCTCATTGTTTTAAACCACTTAACATACACTTTAACATTTGCATAAAACTCTAACTAAGAATAAAAGGCTTGCATTTTAAATACACTAAAAAAAGCGCTTGAAACCACGGCTGAAGCGCTTTTGTTTAACGCCAGAAATGGCTGAAAATGCCAACTCGTGATTATTTTCAAGAAAAACATTATTCAAATTCGCTAACTGTCTGAAAAGGTAGGTATTAAAATCTTCTTTTAAAAGAAACGATACTGGTGAAATGTTTACTAGGTAATAAGTTTATACGAAACATAAAATTCGTGGAGAAATGGAATTATTTAAAGTAAATATGTGCATAAATAACAGATAAACTACTAATGTAGTTGGATATTTTTCGACTATTTTGTAAAATATTTACTACCTACTGAAGCGAATATAAACAATAAATAATCCTTACACATTCTCACAGCGCCACCTAGTCCCAAACTAAGCAGAGCTTGTATTATGGGTACTAGACAACGGATAAACATACTTAAATACTTTTTTTTGTAATTATACATTTATTTATTTTTTTATTTTATTTTATTTATTTATTTATTTTTACAAGAAGCTTACAGACTAATAACATAGTAATATATTTTTAAATAAACTACATTAAATTGCCGATTACAAGCTTCTGCAAGTATAAAGCTAAATGGTGTCATAATACTAAAACTACTTAAAACACAAAATAAAAAAAAAAACAAAAACTACTTACAAAACACACCAACAAAAACAAAACTAACAAATATAGGTAAAATAAATATAAGTAGGTAAAATTCCTACTAATCTTCTGTCTCAAAGAATATATTAGTAAGCCGTCGTCGCAGTGTGCTAACATTGGTACAAAAGAGGTCGATGTCCATCTCGCGAGGTATTTCATTAAATGACCTTGCACTCCTTAACATAAACGTATTGCTCCTATAATTAGTACTAGCTAGGGGTACATGTAGTAGCGGTCTTTGACGGAAACTGAGTTGATTTGTACGATATGTTATTTTATTAACTAACTCGTTACTGTCTATGGTGCCGTTTGCAATCTTCATTAGCGTACATACGTCATTAATATCTCGTCTGACATGTAATGGTAGGAAATGGTATCTCATACAACGGTGACTATAGTCTACGGAAAACTGTTTCGCCCTGAAATCAAGATACCTCAAGAACTTCTTCTGTATGTTTTCAATGCGGGAAATATAAACTTCATACTGCGGGTTCCAGACTTCCGAAGCGTATTCCAAGTGCGACCTTACAAAAGAGCAATAAAGCACTTTTATAGTTTTGAGGGAGTCAAAGTTCTCCGAAGACCTTATCACAAATCCTAGAGCCTTAGACGCTTTCTTAATGATGTATTCGACATGTTGGTCATAGAGTAGTTTACTGTCTTGTACGATACCTAAGTCCCTTGTACTAAGAACGTTGGTTATAGGTTGGTTGTTTATAGTATATTCTGTATGAACGACATTCTTCCGCCTTGTGAAAACAACATGAAAGCATTTGGACACATTCAACATAAGTTTATTTACATTACAGTAAACCTCCAGCCTATCCAAATCTGACTGTAAAAGCTTAGCGTCAGATGCATTACGTACCAACTTGTGTATCTTCATATCATCAGCATAAAGCAGAATGTATGAGTGGTGAAAGCAAGTGTAAACGTCAGATATAAACAAAGTAAACAATAAGGGCCCTAAGATCGACCCTTGTGGCACACCTGAAGGGACAGAGTACCATTGAGAAGTGTACCCTAGGAGAACCACAGCCTGTGTACGGTTTTGTATATAAGAGGAAAACCACCTATATAAGTCTCCATGGATCCCACAACGTGATAATTTGGACAAAAGCACTTTATGATTAATTACATCAAAACATTTACTGTAATCAGTGAAAATTACGTCTACTTGTGCATTACCTGACATGCCCTCCGTTATAAAGTCATGTGATAGAATTAAATTAGAGGTGGTAGATCGATTACTCACAAAACCGTGTTGCTCTGTCCTCAAGTTACACTTCATAGCAGAATAAACCTCGGTGTATACCACACGTTCTAATACCTTGGAAAATAGTGAAATTTTAGATATAGGCCTGTAGCATGTAACATCGGCCTTATCACCTTTTTTAAAAATCGGGGTAACAAAAGCAGATTTCCACACATTAGGTACTATTCCCTCGGTCAATGACCTCCTAAATAATATTGATATCGGCTCAAGCAGACTTTCGGCAAGGTTAACGATAAATAGAGGAGGTATTTGGTCGGGGCCACCAGATTTAGTAAGGTCCAGCGACTTAAGCAGTTTAAGTATCGTATCGCTACATACATTAATAGAACCAATCGTGGCGGATGTACCCAGAGAACAGTCCGGCAATTGTTCGTCATCATCAGACTCAAGAAACGTGGAATGGAAATAAGTGGCAAACAAGTCAGTAATATCTTTACCGTTGTTTGCAGTCGCACTTAAGTAACGCATGGTGTTAGGAAAACCACCTGTAGATTTTTTATTCTTTATAAATGTCCAGAAAGACCTAGGATTTTTAACTATAGCAGATTCTATTTTAGTCATATAGGTTCGAAAGCATTGCCTCTCTAATTCTTTTGCTCGCTTTCTGAGTACCGAGAACGAGTGGTAGTCTGAAATGTTGCCATATGTTTTATATTTACGGTGAAATTTATGTTTTTCCTTCAAGACTTTAACAAGGGCGGAGTTGTACCAAGCAGGATGAGTTGAGCTTTTTAGTGATTTTAAAGGAATATATTTGTCGCGTAATTCGTAAAGTTTGTCATAAAACAAAGATACAGCACAGTTAAGGGACGTATTCCGTAGTAAAACTGGCCAACTAATATTATCAAGTTCAATCCTAATACGGTCATAATCGCCCTTATGAAAAACATATTTCCGCATTAAGTTCTCAATTAACTTATGTATCTCGACTAAGCCAGTCTGTATAAACAATGGTTTATGATGCGAGTCAATTGGTTCAGCTAACGCGCCCGTGCACTCCTCAACCTCCATATAATCATTAGAAAAAACAAGATCTAAAATTCGATTATTTACATTACGTATTCCATTAAACTGCGATAGATTAGTCATGTCAACTGTGTCGAAGAAGTCCTTAATATGTGTGGTGGACACATTTATTGGTAACAATTCATTGTTGGTAGAACTAAGCTGCCATTCCACCTCATTTCCAAAATTAAAATCACCAAGAATTAAAAATTTATCCATTAAGTGGGTAAAAATTAGTTCACTAAATTTTGTTGTAAAATTTTCTAATTGAGTACTATAACTATTACCACAGTTTTCCTTACAAAGGTATAAAGCACAAATATGTAGATTATATGTTATAGCAGGTCTAGACTTCTTCAACACAATAGACACCCACAAATCCTCGGCCGAGCTAATCCAATCACGCCTCTCAATCACTGTAAATGTATTTCTTACCGCTATAAGAACACCTCCACCACGCTTCTGTCCGGTACGACAGTAATCGCGGTCCCGTCTCCACACATGATATCGATCACTAAATAGTTCACCACTATAAATACCATCATCTAACCATGTTTCGGTAAGCACTATCACGTCATAATCGTTTAAACACACATTACAGTAAAAGTTATTAGTCTTTGTGCGCAGACCACGCACATTTTGATAATATATCTTTATTTTATCCACTATTCCGATTAACAACAACTAGTTGAATCACTATTACATGATAACGATTACTAAATAACACAAAGAAATAAGTAGAATAAGACATTGAACTAAAACAAAAATAATACACGGAGGTAGATAAATAACAAATAAGTGGTCCAACGGTAGACACAGTGTCAACACAGTGCATCTCACAAAATTCACTTGGAATCCTATAGACCCGCCTCGTATGAATAGAAACTAGTATAAGAACAATAGAAAGTTCCCACGGTCGGCGAACAATCACCAACATTATGTATAGGAAAAGCGACTTTATTACTTCTTTGCTTAGGAAGCTTTTTGAATAATTGACGTAACCTATGTAGAAATAATATTTAAAATAATTGTATTTAAATTCAAAGCAACGACATTATTAATTGAAAAACAAGATCAGCACACAACGACCAACGGCTCCCAAAGTTAAATATTTTACCTGCATAACTATGAACAAGTTTGTTAATGTAAATTAAGTAAAGTAATAATGATTTTAAAAGAAACATTTTTAACTCAATAATTATTAAGTTTACAATGAGTTGAACGACATATTGAAGTACTATTTTATTTTTGCAAGATCCTTCTCTGTCTTCATTAGCATTGTGGGTGAGGTTTCGTTTTTCTTCACATGAATCTTGGAATGCTTTACCCAAACGAACCGAAAATTCATTTCCTGAGCCAATTTCTTTACTTTTGATAGTAGAAGTTTATTGTGAGTTGTTAGATGGTCATTAACAAATATACGATGATTCCCTGGCAAGCCAACGTGAACTGCTGACAGAGGACAATCTTTCCCGGCCAATCTGACCGCTGCTATAAAATTCTCCTTTACATATCGATTAACAAAACAAACAATTATTGGCCTAGCATGATCTTTTTCCCGTGTGGGCACTCTGGTAATAAAATTGACTTGCGCCTTGGTGATAGGGTGGCTTATTTTATCTCCAATTCTATTAACAATATCGAACAGGTTTTCGTGGTTAGATTGTGGCACGCCTTTTATCTCGATATTATTCAGCCGATCCCACTGGTCCTTAATGTTATAGTCCAATTGTATTTTATCCAGCTGTGCTTGAATGAGAGTCACTTGGTCTTGCATCTTCTCTGCCTGTCTTAGACGCGTCTCCATGTTGTCCATTTTCTTATTAAGCTCACCGATTACCCGGGTAGTCTCAGTCAGGGATGACTTCATTTCGGCAAACTCATTTCTAAGAGCAGAAATATCGTCCTTTAAGCTCTCGAGAGGAGCCAACTTCTCGGTGATTATTTTCATTTCCTTTAGCAGTGCTGATTCAGTTACTGGTTTAGGAGACGATGGGGTCTGACTTGAACCCGCAAGCTTGCATTTACTACACCGCCACGCCAGTTTTCGGTCACCCAACCTCCGATACCCCGTCTCCGTTACGCCAGCACAGTGGAAATGAAGGTCTCTGTTGCACGCTGTGCAATACGCGCCGTCAGTTATAGGGTCATCACAAACTCCACACTGAGCCATGACAAAAAACTATCAACTCTAAACAAACAAAATATTAAATGAACTTTGAGAATCGCTGAATGTTCCGTATAGCGCAGTAGCGGGGAGTGACTAAACGACACCGACTATAAACCGGAACATGAAAAACATTCAGACCAATGCAAACAATCATGTTCGTGCACACAAACATTTGCATTGAGCGAGAATAGAACCCGAGCCCTCTGCGTAGCAGCCATGTAATATACTGACTGCGCTACAGAGGTTGTCAAATAATATAGATACATTTTTTGCATTATTTTGATACGACATTCAAGTATTATGACACCGATGTGATGCTTGATAACCATAACGGCGCTTGTACACGGTAAGAAAAATCGCCGGGCCTACGCAAGAATTCGTGTCGTTTCTAAGCACGACCAGTGTACACAGCGCCGGCGATGCATAAGAAAATTTTCTTGTCTGCGCAAGACAAGACACGGCGAACGTTGTTGCGGAGGGGCGGGAAGCGGTGTAGTAGGGTATCATACTTTTTTGCTTTCTAGTTAACATTTTTGCTAAAGGAAACTCACACTGATTATCACACTTGTTATTACTTGCGCGCCCTATGCCCGTCTGACGACTGTACGAAAAAAATCCTGGCGTGTACACGTTCCGAATTGTCTTGTCTGCGGAAGGCAAGAAAAGTTTTCGTGTACGAAAAAGACAAAATTCTTGACGTCTACACGAAGATTTGTCTTGTCTGGCGTAGACACGGCAAATTTTCTTAGCGTGTACAAGCGCCGTAATAGTGACACCTATTATCATTTTCAGTAAAATTAAATTATTGGCAAATTATTCGTTCATAGTTAGATCTACAAAAAATTAAAGAAAAACCGACAGAAAACATTTAAACAATCTACCTGATCAGCGTGGGATTGCCAAGCCAAGTGCCTCTACGGCCAATAATTGTACTATGAAAGTAGCAAAAAGTAGCATTGAAACAAAAATAATACACTTTATATAGCAACTAACCCTAAACTACCTACCTATGAACTACCTATCACCTGGTAAATCTTTTTTAACAAAAAATAAAACTTCAAAAGAAATATCGAATAAAAATATTACAAGATGTTCTATACCGTTTATCTTAATAAATTATGTAAATAAATTTTCGACTAGATTAAATTTTGAATTGGTGTAAAGTTTATTGAATTTTAACAAATCTATCTATTTCCAATTTACCTTTGTAATATTTATATCAAAGATCGATGCTAGACAAATTTGTATATTTTATGTAAAATATTCACTCCGTGTGGTGATGGAGTAAGAAAACAATATGTCACCTTCCCATCTCATCCCATGGGTGTCGTAAAAACCAACTAAGGGAGTATCCGTAAACATTATCTTTATGAAATAAAAAGAAGGAAAACTTGAAATTAAACGATATACCAATCTGCCAGCGTGGTATTAGTAGGCCAAGAATGCCTCCGTCACGGGAGAGTGCCCGTCTCTGCAGTGGGACATTAATGGGCTGTTATAATGATACAATTATTACAGTCTATATCAGTCGCAATTTATACTTGTCACATCTAACCCATACAATATATTATTACTAGAATAATACGTTGAAACAGACCCTATGTCTTTGTACTGGTTTTACAGTTAAATTAATGAAGTCTCAGTAAATTTGAAGCCGCAGGTCTATTTTAGTCGGATACTCAAATTTGGAGAGTATTATGTATAAGTGGTGCAGTAAATTGATTAATTATTATAAACTCAAACACTAAAATAACAAAATACTGAATAAACTTTTGAGGAAGCAATTTTTTCAATCAAATTACTTACTATATTTTTTTAAATTAATAAATCGACTTCAGACCATTGTACTCATTTTATTATACACACATAGGTGCACAATGACACTAGTAAGACCAGATTTACTTTTTGACCAAAAACCTCAAAAGCCTCCCATGAAAAAAACAAAGATGGTCATCTTTATAAGAAAAAAATGTAAGCAACTAATAACATGCTGCTACCGGTTACCATTAAGTTTGTTTTAAAAGGAAAATCCTTTGGTTAATTTATTAGTATGACACTATGACTATAACTGTACTTACATTTTTTGGTATTCGGGTAATACCTAAAAAATACTTTTTGAATATTTTATGATTATTTAGTTGATAACATTCGGAATTGAAAGTTCTGTTTTAACTTAAATACTCTTACAATGTTTGTTTAAGTACTTGCTCGTAACAAAAGCAAACAACCTTTTTATGACTTTTGACACAAATACATAAATGTGACAACAAGCAACATTGTTTACAGTAATGCTTGAAAGACTAAGTTTACGTTAGTGAAGTGTGAAATATTAAAAAAAAAGGAATAAACGTTGACTCTCGGTCTATAAGCGGAACGAGAAGGAAATAAACAGTTCCAATCGTTACCACTGGGGACGAACGAAACTTTTTTTTTTCCACTTGTACCCAGTGGGGACGACAGGGTGGGGACGACCGGGAATAAAGGGTTTCTTCCTTTGGTTCGATTAAAATAATTTAATAATTCAGATAAACATTATGCAAACCAGTGCTACATTCAAACGTCCTTTTTCTCACGTTAGTGCAGCCTCGAGAATCAACCACCATCAACTATTTGCTTTGTTTTCCTACCTTGACTAGGACTAATATTTCTTTAAATGAGACTTAAAGTAATTACAATTACCTACTATTATAATAATTATAATGACACAACCAATGAAAAAATACCTAAAACTTGCACATCACTGTCAAAATCAAACAAAGATAATATTGTTAGTACAGTCACGAGCAATAATATGTACACATTTTCAAATTTTCTAAACTATCTGCACGTTTATCTAGACATTACAATATCAAAATGAATTCGTAATTTAGAAGAGGTTCCGTACAGTTTTGAATTAATCTTCGAATTTTCAATTTTGGATTGGCAGAACTTTAGATAACTGGTTTACAAAATGCGAAAATGTGTACATATTATTGCTCGTGACTGTACATTACTGTAGTCTAAATTAATGATTGTTACCTTTTACATAGCAATGTTCATCCAACATAAACTCAGGCACAAATCTTTGAGGACCCCAAATTGTAGCTTTAGACAATCCGCTAACAATAAAGGGTTAATTTAACTGAGATTATATAATTCTGAACTTTATTATAATAAGTTTACGTGCTATATTATTATGTTAAGCATTTCATTTAGGTAGCTAGTAAAATTACAGGATAAAATTACTCGAGCTCTTGCATTTTGGGTCAAACAAGCACAAAGAAGAAGCAAGTGCATTAGGTATGTGGTAGGAGTATTCCTACTGGAGAAACCACGTTAATAACGCACGCACATTATTATTTGGGCTGTGCGTGCGTTATTAACGTGGTTTCTCCAGTAGGAATACTCCTACCACATACCTAGTGTTCTATCAACGCACAGCCCAAACCACTGGACAGATCTGGCTGAATTTTGGCATGCAGGTAGATGATATAACGTAGGCATCCGCTAAGAAAGGATTTTGATAAATTCTACCCCTAAAGGGATAAGATAGGGGATGGAAGTTTGTATGTAACTTTGTCAATTTCAAACCGATTAGGCTGAGACCAAGCATGCATATGCTACTATATATTGAAATAAGCCTTATTTTTCATAATATTTATAAAGGCGAGCGAAATCACATGAAAAAGCTAGTGTGTGCATAGTCGAAAATACGACTTTCCTGCGCTCTAAAGTCACGATATCTCGAAAGCGATGCTTTTTAGGAGAAAAGTGTTGAGATATTTTTTGTAGACAATTTTATGATCTACAATATTTATAATGACGTTAAATGCGTATTTCCCATAGAAAACGAGATAATGGGAAAAAACTGATTTTCGTGACCTTTGACCTTGAATAACTTATGACGCAGACACGTGATCATATGAGACTTTTCTACCAGTCATTAGTACACCAAAACAAAGGTTTATGCAAATTTACAGCTTATTCGCTTCCATTCCGAGGTTTGCCCCTAATTAAGCCTTATTTGACTGTACTATATGGTAACCAGCCAAGGAAGGAATTTTCGAAATCACACCCCCAAGAAAGTAAAATTGGGATTTGAATTTTGTTGTGTACTTTTTATTCTCTTGATAGAAACTAATAAAGAATACCTAAAACTTACACATTCTCGTCCCATTAAACTAAGGTACCGTCATTAGTCAAAACCAATGATTGTTACCTTTTACATAACAATGTTTATCCAACATAAACTCGGGCACAAATCTTTGAGGACCCTAAATTGTAGCTTTAGACAATCCGCTAACAATAAACGGTTAATTTAACTGAGATTATATAATTGTGAACTTTATTATAATAAGTTTATGTGCTATATTATTATGTTAAGCATTTCTGTGAAATTATCATTGTTCTCTCATAACTGTTTTGTTTGTATGAAATGGTTTGATTAAAAGTTTTAAATCTATAGGTTGTAGACTCTTACCCCCTTACTCATAAACGCCTCTTAAATTTTAGTCAATTGATTAGTTTAAATTGTTACAGTTTTGTTTGGCATAAGGTTGGTTTTTCTAATAAAACTCTCGCTAAACAGTGACTAAATTTAAGAGGCGTTTATGAGTAAGGGGGTTAGTAAATACATCGAGCTAAGCTTCGTCTATTTACGAGAAAGGGTCTTACACCTGTAGATGTATAGAGATGTATAGGTTCCATGATAAAATTTATATACTCATTTTCTTTTCATAAAAAATATAGTACAGATACTAATAATATAAAATAATATGTTTACTTCTGGTACCAGACTATTAGTATTAAAATATAAATAACTGTACATAATAACTACTATTTTTTTGTTAATACATACATACTATACATATAAAACACCCAGACCAATCATGTTCATACACACAAAGATTTGCATTGAGCAAGCATCAAACCCGAAACCTTTGTGTGGCAGCCATGTTATATAACGACTACGCCACAGATATCATCAAAGCCATACATTTTACTTACATTAGGTATATAAAGAGATACTAAGGCTTTGAATCATAATGAATACAGTAACTAAAATTCCTTTGAAAAGTCTTTTGAACGCTTCATCTCGAGTATGTTTTGAGCAAATTAAGTCTGTTTTAATTAACTTTTATTGAAGTAGTTGCAATTAATTGCTAATGAATTAGAAGATTATGTATTCGTTACTTAAATATTTAATTTATGAATAGATTGTGTGCAAGAGGAGGGAAAATGGTGGAAAGCTGCTAAAAAGTTGTAATTGACGACCTCTACGGCGTAGTGGTTATGTAACATGACTGCTATGCAGAGGTCTCCGGTTCGATTCCCGCTTAATGCAAATCTTTGTGTGCATGAACATGGTTGTTTGCATTCGTTTAGGTGTTTTCTATGTGTAATATGTATGTATTTACAAAAAAAATATTTAAGTATGTTTATCCGTTGTTTAGTACCCATAGTACAAGCTCTGCTTAGTTTGGGACTAGATGGCGTTGTGTGAAAGTGTGAGGAATATTTATTTATTTATTTACATTAAATATTTTCAGTGTTACTGTCTATAATATTATTGCTAAGAAAACTGTTCTCAAAAGTCGATTAATAATGTAGGTACTATGCTACTTTGATTCAAAGAATCTTACTTAGTTTTATTGCTGCTTAAAAATTTAACTAGACGTTAAATATTTAACGCAATTTACGTACTTTTGGTGCTTTTTACTTAAAAAAAAAAATTTTGTAAGAAAAACTAAGGCAACGGACATAGATAGAAAGAAAGAAAAGAAAGGAAAACTTGAAATTAAACCTTATGCCAATCCGTCTGGCCAGCGTGGTATTAGTAGGCCAAGTATACCTCCGTCACGGGAGGAGGCCTGTCCCTGCAGTGGGGCATTAATGGGCTGTTATGATAACTGTAATAATGATAGAGATCGGTTTTCTGTGATAGGGTGGTATCGACCAAGTCGACCCACTCATGCTTTAAACATCGTGAGTCTACCACTAACTATACACACAGATACATACATTTTATAAATGCTTTTATAAAGGCCTTTACAAGGCTCAGTAGCGCCGACAATAAAATTAAAATAAAATCATAATTCGCAATTAATGTAAAATGTTGATAACAACAGTCTTGAGAAAAGGCAATAAAGTATTTGTATAACACACTCTCAAAATGTTTTTCAATTAAGTAGATAAAATTATCATTCGAAAAAAAACGGTCGTTTTTGTTTATGCAATATTTATTTACGCTCTTAACACGAATGCTACTTCTACTCAAAACAACACAAAAACCGCTTTAAGTAATTCTAATTATACCTACTCCATAAAAACTAAATTATTCCTTAAATAAAACGTTTAATATTTAAACGAGTACTTCGACTTAAGTTGTTTAGCTACAATGTTCAAATAAACAACTCAAGAAAATTATCATACAAAAGAAACAGGAAGAACATTATAAATTAAACAATGCTTTGGACGTTCCACAAAAGAACTTTACTATCACAGACTATTACTTAGTCTCAGAGTAGTGTGAAAACTTAAAACATTCAGAAGCGAATCAAGGCAGTTTTTATTTACTGTTTCCTTGGAAAAACCTCAGGGAGTATTAAGGTGAGAATACACCTTCATTCACTTGTAATGAGCATACTTGCGAATGTTACGACAGTCTGACCCAGAGACCTTTATGAGGTCGTCAGTCCAACTAGCGGGTGGGGCGTCCTACTGTCATGTTTGTGAAGAATCTTTTTGACGATCGTTTGCTAGAATTGTCATGATGTTCGTATCAACATTTGGCTCTGTGTCTGCTCGGCTCGTTGTTCGTTTCGACAAAATATTAGGTCCTTGCCTATAACATTGGCGTTTTGTATGAAGATTTTATCAAAGGTTTGATTTGTGTTTTTTTCTTACATTAAAGCGAACTTATAGTATTTTTACCATAGGGAAAAAAAATAAAGGAAGAAGTTACAATTAAACACATGGTAAAATCCGCTGGTTTAAATCTGACCCATGTTTACAGACTTATTTATTAATACAAATAATAATTATTTTCCTTTATTATCTTTTGTTAGTTGTAACTAATGTCCTATATTTACCAAATAACAAAAATAATTCAGCAACCTATGTTTTAAAAGAAAATAGAGGCTAAAAACAAGACCGTGAAAAAAAACGCCAATTGCATAGTTAAAGACTTAATATAAAAACGGCGAATGCTCGTTGTTCTGTTACAACTGAATGCTCAAGTCTATAATCACCTTTATATCTACAGTAAGTTTCTTCTTGTGGCTTTGGAAACAATTCACCGTAGATAGGTAGCGAGTACGTGTTGAGAGTGCAAATAGGACTCATATTTCGTAATGATAGAACATAACGTGTGATTTTTTTTTTCGTGAGGTAAGGATTTTTTGATAAATGGTGCGTTACAAATAATGCTAAAGTTAGAAAATAATTTCGGTATTCCTTTTGCTAAATTTCACAAAAAACTTTGTTTTTAATATTGTGAAATAAAACTAAGCAAAATGATGAATTTACTGACAATGTCATTCTATGAAAATTAATGTATAATTAAAAATAATGAAAATTTACTCCAATGACATCCTGAGTGTGTTTTCTGAGCGGTGGGACTCTCCCCTCTAGCAAAGATAGAAAAAAGAATAAACTAGTGTATAATTTATTATTGTTGTAAGTATTATTGTTTTTTATATAATTGTATTTTTTTTTTATTTCAACTCAATACTAACTGTAAGCTACTAACAAAATATGGATAATTAAGTAATAAAATATTTGAATTGAATTGAATTGAATTTGCCAAGTGTATCGGAATTCCTGTACTAGGTACCAAATGACTTAATTTCTTAATAATCCCAACCCACTTATTGTAAGACATTATAAAGGGCGACATCATTAATCGCCACCTCACTCCCAGTAAAGTCTTCAAAGCGATTAGCATAATTACAATCGGAACCAAAAAGTAATTTTTAATAACAATAAACCGCTTTCACGACGACGCTTATAGAAAATGGAGAAATAAATTGGAAACATGAAGCCTTAAATTTGTACCTGTATTATTTAATATTATACTTTGAACAAGGGAGTCATAAAGTAAATTGAAGATTTAAGGTAAAATTCTACATTAAATTAAAGACAATGTAGAGATCGCGGTGACGTAACAGCACCACGCCTCCAACGAGAAGGGAGGACCCTCCGACCAGGCGAGGGTGATCGTGCCTGGCGGGCCAACTGCCCAATAGTTGTTTGTTGGACCTTTGTATATACGGAACCGCTGTGCGAATCTTGATATCGCGATTCAGGATGTAGTGGCGACATCTGTTTATTGTGGGGGGTACTGATAGCGTAGGTGTTCGCTTGAGTAAGTCGCTAGATGACGCTACAACTACAAGGAAGAGGGTAGGCAAACCCCTTACAAGGTGGACTGGTGACCTGGCAAAGGTTGTGGATAACCGATGAATGAGGAAGGTACAGGACATGCTTTATAATTTACAAATAGTCTATCACAAAGAACGATGAGGATCCAAGTTTTTTAAAAGGATTGATTCAATAATAATAATGATGCCTGAACATTTTTACACAGTTAAATGCTTGGACATGGTATAGAAATTCCGATAGATATTTATCATTACAGCCCATTAAGGGAGTTGTCCCACTGCAGGGACGGGCCTCCTCCCCTGGCGGAGGAATACTAGGCCTACCAATGCCACGCCGGCCAGACGGATTGGTATAGGGCTTAATTTCAAGTTTTCCTTATTTTTACTTCGTAAAGATAATAATTATTTACGGTTAGTCCCTTAGTCGGTTTTCACGCCACCTATGGGATGAGATGGATGAGATGACATAAATATTGTATAATTACTTTGTCACCACACCGCTTAATTATGTAAATATTAATTTACATTATTTATCGGTGTGTTAATTATAAATAATCCTCATACATTCACACAACGCTATCTAGTCCCAAACTAAGCAAAGCTTGTACTATGGGTACTAGACAACGGATAAACATACTTAAATACTTTTTTTTTTGTAAATACATTCATATTATACATAGAAAACACCCAGACCAATGCCCAAACAATCATGTTCATGCACACAAATATTCGCATTGCGCGCGAATTGAACCCGAGACCTCTGCGTAGCAGTCATGTTATATAACTACTACGCCACAGAGGTCGTCATTCTACAAACGCATTGTATGTGAGACTAATGATATGACTATCCATCCATATCAGCCTATAGACTGCTGGATATAGGCCTCCTCCAAGTATTGCCACCTTGTGCGGTCCTGTGCCTCCCTCATCCATCGGCTTCCCGCCGTCCTAACTAGATCGTCGTTCCACCGTGTGACTTCCCACCCTTCTGACTATAATCTTAGTTTATTTTAATAAAACATGAACATATATGACGTCATCAACAAAGGCATTCATGCTGAAATATATAAATAATTTATGTTTACTTATATCACGATTGTATCATAATATCTAAGAGGCGGCGATGACGCAATAAGTTGAGATGTAATGCGTGAGTGAAAACATAGGGGCTGATAAAATAAACGTTCACGCTGAGTTTACCAATTTAGTTAGGCCAAGATTTCATGGATTGTAACGTGCATTAATTGAAGTGGTATTGTTATTGGTGCTATACAGATGTCCTAGTTTTAAATCTTACTTGATGCAAATCTTTTTGTGTGCACGTACATGAATAATGTTTGCATTCATTTGGCTGTTTTCTATGTGTATAAATATATTTTATAAAAAACTCTTTAGGTGTGTTTTTAGTTATCTTTATTTGATAGATCTAATAGCACAAGCTCCGCATAGTTTGGGTCTAGATAGCAGTGTGTATATATGAGAAGTAGAATAGTTATATGCATTTATCCGTGTGGAGACGGAGTAAGAATACAGTGTGTCACCACCCCATCTCATCTCATGGGTGTCGTAAAAACCGACTAAGGGACTAACTGTGAATATTATCTTTACGAAATAAAAAGAAGGAAAACTGGAAATTTAACCCTATACCAATTCGTTTGGCCAGCGTGGTATTAGTAGGCCAAGTATCCCTCCGTCACGGAAGAAGACCCGTTCCTGCAGTGGGACATTAATGGGCTGTTATAATAATTGTGTTATCCACTAATTGTTTTTAGCCTAAATGTTCTTTGTCACCATTTATAATGCAGACTTGTTGAAAAACAAACAAACCAATCTTTGTGACTGCTATAGTATCAGTAGAGTAAATCTCCCTGAACGTAGACATTTATGCCCCGCGATAATTACCCTCCCGTGATAATCTCCATTTGATTTAGATATCAGTAATCGTCGACGGGCATCAATGTAACTAATTGGGCATATAATTTATGCGGTCGGTCACTTTGACTAATGGGCACAGTTTGTACGCAAACCGCTTGCTTGAGGCATTTGAGGCTCGTACCGCCGATTATTCTGTATCGACAAATTAGACGTGTGATTTGGTGCTTTTGGTAACATCACACTGTTAAGCCCGATTTACACATCGACAAGTACAGTAGCGAGTTAAGTAGTAAGTTATTTTGTTATTTTTTAAAAAAGACAACTACCGCACTATGGATCATGCCCTGTGTCGCGGGGACCTTTTACAAACATCAATTAACGGACACGAAGAACACCCAGACCAGGACAATAATTTGTGGATCTCACAAATTATTGTCCTGCGTGGGGATCGAACCCACAACCTCTTGCACGGCAGCCGCTTGCGCTACCGTCGCGCCACCGATGTCGTCAAGTTGTTGATTAAGTTGATTTAAATGGATCTCCATCCTATTATTTGGCGAGAGATGGCGAGACGCGAGAGGCTACTTCGTACTTAACTAGCCAAAAAATAAGATGGAGATCTATTCAAATCAACTTAATCAACAACTTACTACTTAACTCGCTACTGTACTTGCCGATGTGTAAGTCGGACTTTACAGTACATAATTATACATTTCCACTGGTAACCATAACTATTTGTCCCTATTTTGTTTATATACCTTTCTCCCACAAGGAAAATTTGACAAAATATAACCTTATTACTAATCGTTTGACCAATATTGTATTAGTAGGCCTAATTTCCTGTTTATCACTAGAAAAGTAACAAGCCATGAGGTGAGGGCTTTAGAATACCACATTGTTGTCTGAGACAACCAAAAACTTAGAGAATATCTTTCTTACGAGTATGAATGAAGCCATTATATTACTCATCATAACAGCCCATTAATGCCCCACTGCAGGGATGGACCTCCTCCCGTAATGTAGGGATACTTGGCCTACTAATACCACGCTGGCCAGACGGATTAGTATAGGATTTAATTTCAAGTTTTCCTTCTTTTTACTTCGTAAGTATAATATTTACGGTTAGTCCCTTAGTCGGTTTTTACGACACCCATGGGGTGAGATGGGGTGGTGACATATTGTATTCTTACTCCGTCACCACACGGAGATATTGATATCTTCGTTTTTCATCAAGTTCAATAAAATAATTTTGCCGAATCCTTAAAACAAAAAACAATTTATTTTTTTATTAGATTATTTATTTAAATTACTCTTAAACAAAATGACGTGATGAATAAAAGAATTTAATTATTGGACACTGATCTTAAAAGCAATTAATATAGAGCTTAATAAATAATACAAAAAAAGTTTTAAATTAAAAGTTTCGGATGAAAATAAATAAAAAAACCAAGTACGAAAGATATATTATAGTCATTAATTTGAAAATTATAAGCCTTAAGTAATAAATAAAAAACAATAAACCTGCTTTTCATTTGAGTTAATTGAAAGTTCACTAAAAAGCCGTTCAAAACATTACAGAGAATCTAAAAGGATTGCCAGTCTACAAACAAAACATAAAACTTGAAAGTAGTAAAAGAAAAAGTACGAAAGTATTTAAATACAAAAACCAATGTTTCTCAAACTAGCTCTAAATATTTAAAAAGTGACCCCAGCTGAAGTAAATAACATCGTCGCACGGTAAAAATGGCTGACTTTAGAGCCTACTTAACAAGTCGCAGCGGATGTTTTTGTAAATACATCGACGAAATATTACGCAAAATGGGAATCAAAATTATAATTATAAAATTGAAAAATACTTAGAAAAATATACTAAAATTAGTTTCAAACGCAACCAATAAACTTAAAATTACACGTTGCAGTTGTATTTTAACCCCATAATCAGGCTGCGAATATCCACAGGTGCTTATTATAACATATTTTTTATAATTTTTAATTAATTAGAAGTTATAAAAGCAACATTACACTTATAAATAAACATTTATTCACAATGTTTAGGGCTTTAAATTCTGGATTTAAAGTAAAATGGGGCCATTTATTAAAAAGGTTGAGATTTACTGTGCGAAAGTAAAATAAGAACCTTCTGCGGTCTCTAGCTATATGTTTAAAGTTAATTAGTGTTGGTAAAGAGTTTAGACGATGGTCAGTTGGCTGTCTTTTAAGCCCGATTTACACATCGACAAGTAAAGTAGCGAGTTAAGTAGTAAGTTGTTGATTTGAATGGATCTCCATCCTATTTTATGGCGAGTTAAGTACGAAGTAGCCCTCTCTCTCGCGTCTGGCCAATTTAACTTAAATCGGGCTTTAGAAGCATGACTGCTTTGTAAATCAACACTTACATGTTTAAAGATTCTTATTTATTTTAGTCAAGGATTTTTTGGCGGATTTTTTTTTCTGTCGCTTGGGAGACCCGATACGGGCAGTTGTATATGAGTACCTGTCTAATACGGGTCGATTCGATGTACTGACTAAAACCCACATAGATACCCAATGGGCACAATTTGGTATTTTCGCTTTACCACAGCTGGCACTGGAAAATACTTTGATAATTACTTTAACAGCTATTACTATACTCTAAATCTGAGGACTTGAGTTCCTAGAATTATATTATTATTTGTAAACTATCCCCCTTACTCATAAATGACTCTTAAATTTAGTCACTGTTTAGCGAGATTTTAATTAGCAAAACCAACCTTATACCAAAGAAAACCATAAGAATTTATGCTAATCAATTGACAAAAATTTAAGAGGCGTTTATGAGTAAGGGGGTATATTTCTAATTTAATTAAGCAATAAACTTTGTATTGAAGGTTTTGCGAGTTCAAACTTTACAGGAATTATTTTCCATATTTATTTTTAGGAAACTATTAACAGTGGCAATTAAATAAAAGATCTGAGAGGTCAGAGGTCTCGGGTTCGATTCCCGCTCAATGCAAATTTTTGTGATCATGATTGTTTGCATTGGTCTGGGTGTTTCTACGTATACTATATAATATGTATTTACAAAAAAAAGTATTGAAGTATGATTACCGTTGTCTAGTACCCATAGTACAAGCTTTGCTTAGTTTGGGACTAGATGGCTTTGTGTGAATGTGTGAGGAATATTTATTAATTTATTTATCTGTATATTATGTTGTGTAGAATTTTTTTAACATTTTCATCTAGTTTTTGTGAAAATACTTCTGATTTACATCAATACATGTTTTTTTAGTATGTTTTTCTGAGTTTGAGTTACAACTATCTAAAAAATGCTTAAGCACTGCACTAGTTACCGGCGGGGGTAAGTAGACTGCACAGAACATTATTTGATTTTTATCTTTTTGGCCTACATCAACAGCAACCCAAATATCTTCACAATCACTCTCCCAGGAAGATAGGCGCCTAGAATTATACTTCGTAGATACAGCTATAAGGACGCCACCTCCCTCCTTCCCACTATATATCCTAGATGTTTCCCTGTCCCGTCTATAAACGACATATGAATTATAAAACAGTTCCGTACTTAAAACACCACAATTCAGCCACGTCTCGGCTAGTATCAGTACATCATAGTTACACATTGACAAGTTTTGAATAAATTGATCTGTTTTTGTTCGCAAACCTCTAACGTTTTGGTAATACACACATAGCGAATCGAATTTTATATAATAAAAAGACAATAATTATAAACAAAAAAGCAACAATAATGAATTCTTCAAAGTAAGCTTAATGAATCCATATTTTTTACTACTAGGTATTCCGAAGTATCCGTCTTCCTCATAAAAATGCGACCATTCCGTACCCAAACATGTTTATATCCCTTAACTTTGGCTGCCGATCTCGCTGCCGCATGCAAGGCCTTGTTAACGGGTGACAAATGTTCTTGTATGAAGATAGGTTGAATCTCTCCGTCGTATCCTAGATGCTTTGTATTCAGCTTCTCATCTTTTGGTTTTGGCTTATTAAATTTGATAGCCGCTGCCAAAAAGTTATCGCGATCTCGTGGCGTTGTGAACTGAACTACGATTGAGCGAGGGCGACTGTTCTTTACATTTACTTTAGCAATTCGGACGCATTTTGCTATCTTCTCGGTAGACAGTGGGTATTCAATCACCTTACTCAATTTAGTCAGAACGTTAATCAGATTTTCATCTCTCTTCTCAGGAATACACTGTACCTCGATGTTGTTCGATCGAGCGCTTTGTTCGATATTATTTAGGCGTAATGAAAGCTCCTGTACTGTTGATTTCAAACCGTCATTTTCCGAAGTTAATACTCCCATAGCTTCTTTAATTTCTTTGTTTTCGGCCACTATCTCATCATACTTGGTGCTCATAAAATTTAAACTGTCCTTAAGCCCAGAAATCTCGTCCTTCATATCTTTTAATTCCGAGGTTATATGCGATCGAAGTGATTGAGTGAGCTGACGCACTAAGATTTCAGACCTACTATCCGTAACCTCTTCAACAATTGTGCGTATCTCACTTGTCGTCACCACCGACCCAGATACAGTAGACACGGGGTTAGGCGGTGATCCAAGCGCTGGTCTTTTTCCAGATCTTTTAGTAACATTGGAATTGGGATTAAAGCGAACTGGACCACCTATGGGATGAGATGGGGTGGTGACATATTGTATAATTACTTTGTCACCACACCGCTTAATTATGTAAATATTAATTTACATTATTTATCGGTGTGTTAATTATAAATAATCCTCACACATTCACACAACGCCATCTAGTCCCAAACTAACCAGTGCTTGTACTATGGGTACTAGACAACGGATAAACATACTTAAATACTTTTTTTTTTTGTAAATACATTCATATTATACATAGAAAACACCCAGACCAATGCCCAAACAATCATGTTCATGCACACAAAGATTCGCATTGCGCGCGAATTGAACCCGAGACCTCTGCGTAGCAGTCATGTTATATAACTACTACGCCACAGAGGTCGTCATTCTACAAAAGCATTGTCTGTGAGACTAATGATATGACTATCCATCCATATCAGCCTATAGACGCCCACTGCTGAATATAGGCCTCCTCCAAGTATTGCCACCTTGTGCGGTCCTGTGCCTCCCTCATCCATCGGCTTCCCGCCGTCCTAACTAGATCGTCGTTCCACCGTGTGACTTCCCACCCTTCTGACTATAATCTTAGTTTATTTTAATAAAACATGAACATTGACGTCATCAACAAAGGCATTCATGCTGAAATATATAAATAATTTATGTTTACTTATATCACGATTGTATCATAATATCTAAGAGGCGGCGATGACGCAATAAGTTGAGATGTAATGCGTGAGTGAAAACATAGGGGCTGATAAAATAAACGTTCACGCTGAGTTTACCAATTTAGTTAGGCCAAGATTTCATGGATTGTAACGTGCATTAATTGAAGTGGTATTGTTATTGGTGCTATACAGATGTCCTAGTTTTAAATCTTACTTGATGCAAATCTTTTTGTGTGCACGTACATGAATAATGTTTGCATTCATTTGGCTGTTTTCTATGTGTATAAATATATTTTATAAAAAACTCTTTAGGTGTGTTTTTAGTTATCTTTATTTGATAGATCTAATAGCACAAGCTCCGCATAGTTTGGGGCTAGATAGCAGTGTGTATATATGAGAAGTAGAATAGTTATATGCATTTATCCGTGTGGAGACGGAGTAAGAATACAGTGTGTCACCACCCCATCTCATCTCATGGGTGTCGTAAAAACCGACTAAGGGACTAACTGTGAATATTATCTTTACGAAATAAAAAGAAGGAAAACTGGAAATTTAACCCTATACCAATTCGTTTGGCCAGCGTGGTATTAGTAGGCCAAGTATCCCTCCGTCACGGAAGAAGGCCCGTTCCTGCAGTGGGACATTAATGGGCTGTTATAATAATTGTGTTATCCACTAATTGTTTTTAGCCTAAATGTTCTTTGTCACCATTTATAATGCAGACTTGTTGAAAAACAAACAAACCAATCTTTGTGACTGCTATAGTATCAGTAGAGTAAATCTCCCTGAACGTAGACATTTATGCCCCGCGATAATTACCCTCCCGTGATAATCTCCATTTGATTTAGATATCAGTAATCGTCGACGGGCATCAATGTAACTAATTGGGCATATAATTTATGCGGTCGGTCACTTTGACTAATGGGCACAGTTTGTACGCAAACCGCTTGCTTGAGGCATTTGAGGCTCGTACCGCCGATTATTCTGTATCGACAAATTAGACGTGTGATTTGGTGCTTTTGGTAACATCACACTGTTAAGCCCGATTTACACATCGACAAGTACAGTAGCGAGTTAAGTAGTAAGTTATTTTGTTATTTTTTAAAAAAGACAACTACCGCACTATGGATCATGCCCTGTGTCGCGGGGACCTTTTACAAACATCAATTAACGGACACGAAGAACACCCAGACCAGGACAATAATTTGTGGATCTCACAAATTATTGTCCTGCGTGGGGATCGAACCCACAACCTCTTGCACGGCAGCCGCTTGCGCTACCGTCGCGCCACCGATGTCGTCAAGTTGTTGATTAAGTTGATTTAAATGGATCTCCATCCTATTAAATGGCGAGAGATGGCGAGACGCGAGAGGCTACTTCGTACTTAACTAGCCAAAAAATAAGATGGAGATATATTCAAATCAACTTAATCAACAACTTACTACTTAACTCGCTACTGTACTTGCCGATGTGTAAGTCGGGCTTTGCAGTACATAACTATACATTTCCACTGGTAACCATAACTATTTGTCCCTATTTTGTTTATATACCTTTCTCCCACAAGGAAAATTTGACAAAATATAACCTTATTACTAATCGTTTGACCAATATTGTATTAGTAGGCCTAATTTCCTGTTTATCACTAGAAAAGTAACAAGCCATGAGGTGAGGGCTTTAGAATACCACATTGTTGTCTGAGACAACCAAAAACTTAGAGAATATCTTTCTTACGAGTATGAATGAAGCCATTATATTACTCATCATAACAGCCCATTAATGCCCCACTGCAGGGATGGACCTCCTCCCGTAATGTAGGGATACTTGGCCTACTAATACCACGCTGGCCAGACGGATTAGTATAGGATTTAATTTCAAGTTTTCCTTCTTTTTACTTCGTAAGTATAATATTTACGGTTAGTCCCTTAGTCGGTTTTTACGACACCCATGGGGTGAGATGGGGTGGTGACATATTGTATTCTTACTCCGTCACCACACGGAGATATTGATACCTTCATTTTTCATCAAGTTCAATAAAATAATTTTGCCGAATCCTTAAAACAAAAAACAATTTATTTTTTTATTAGATTATTTATTTAAATTACTCTTAAACAAAATGACGTGATGAATAAAAGAATTTAATTATTGGACACTGATCTTAAAAGCAATTAATATAGAGCTTAATAAATAATACAAAAAAAGTTTTAAATTAAAAGTTTCGGATGAAAATAAATAAAAAAATCAAGTACGAAAGATATATTATAGTCATTAATTTGAAAATTATAAGCCTTAAGTAATAAATAAAAAACAATAAACCTGCTTTTCATTTGAGTTAATTGAAAGTTCACTAAAAAGCCGTTCAAAACATTACAGAGAATCTAAAAGGATTGCCAGTCTACAAACAAAACATAAAACTTGAAAGTAGTAAAAGAAAAAGTACGAAAGTATTTAAATACAAAAACCAATGTTTCTCAAACTAGCTCTAAATATTTAAAAAGTGACCCCAGCTGAAGTAAATAACATCGTCGCACGGTAAAAATGGCTGACTTTAGAGCCTACTTAACAAGTCGCAGCGGATGTTTTTGTAAATACATCGACGAAATATTACGCAAAATGGGAATCAAAATTATAATTATAAAATTGAAAAATACTTAGAAAAATATACTAAAATTAGTTTCAAACGCAACCAATAAACTTAAAATTACACGTTGCAGTTGTATTTTAACCCCATAATCAGGCTGCGAATATCCACAGGTGCTTATTATAACATATTTTTTATAATTTTTAATTAATTAGAAGTTATAAAAGCAACATTACACTTATAAATAAACATTTATTCACAATGTTTAGGGCTTTAAATTCTGGATTTAAAGTAAAATGGGGCCATTTATTAAAAAGGTTGAGATTTACTGTGCGAAAGTAAAATAAGAACCTTCTGCGGTCTCTAGCTATATGTTTAAAGTTAATTAGTGTTGGTAAAGAGTTTAGACGATGGTCAGTTGGCTGTCTTTTAAGCCCGATTTACACATCGACAAGTAAAGTAGCGAGTTAAGTAGTAAGTTGTTGATTTGAATGGATCTCCATCCTATTTTATGGCGAGTTAAGTACGAAGTAGCCCTCTCTCTCGCGTCTGGCCAATTTAACTTAAATCGGGCTTTAGAAGCATGACTGCTTTGTAAATCAACACTTACATGTTTAAAGATTCTTATTTATTTTAGTCAAGGATTTTTTGGCGGATTTTTTTTTCTGTCGCTTGGGAGACCCGATACGGGCAGTTGTATATGAGTACCTGTCTAATACGGGTCGATTCGATGTACTGACTAAAACCCACATAGATACCCAATGGGCACAATTTGGTATTTTCGCTTTACCACAGCTGGCACTGGAAAATACTTTGATAATTACTTTAACAGCTATTACTATACTCTAAATCTGAGGACTTGAGTTCCTAGAATTATATTATTATTTGTAAACTATCCCCCTTACTCATAAATGACTCTTAAATTTAGTCACTGTTTAGCGAGATTTTAATTAGCAAAACCAACCTTATACCAAAGAAAACCATAAGAATTTATGCTAATCAATTGACAAAAATTTAAGAGGCGTTTATGAGTAAGGGGGTATATTTCTAATTTAATTAAGCAATAAACTTTGTATTGAAGGTTTTGCGAGTTCAAACTTTACAGGAATTATTTTCCATATTTATTTTTAGGAAACTATTAACAGTGGCAATTAAATAAAAGATCTGAGAGGTCAGAGGTCTCGGGTTCGATTCCCGCTCAATGCAAATTTTTGTGATCATGATTGTTTGCATTGGTCTGGGTGTTTCTACGTATACTATATAATATGTATTTACAAAAAAAAGTATTGAAGTATGATTACCGTTGTCTAGTACCCATAGTACAAGCTTTGCTTAGTTTGGGACTAGATGGCTTTGTGTGAATGTGTGAGGAATATTTATTAATTTATTTATCTGTATATTATGTTGTGTAGAATCTTTTTAACATTTTCATCTAGTTTTTGTGAAAATACTTCTGATTTACATCAATACATGTTTTTTTAGTATGTTTTTCTGAGTTTGAGTTACAACTATCTAAAAAATGCTTAAGCACTGCACTAGTTACCGGCGGGGGTAAGTAGACTGCACAGAACATTATTTGATTTTTATCTTTTTGGCCTACATCAACAGCAACCCAAATATCTTCACAATCACTCTCCCAGGAAGATAGGCGCCTAGAATTATACTTCGTAGATACAGCTATAAGGACGCCACCTCCCTCCTTCCCACTATATATCCTAGATGTTTCCCTGTCCCGTCTATAAACGACATATGAATTATAAAACAGTTCCGTACTTAAAACACCACAATTCAGCCACGTCTCGGCTAGTATCAGTACATCATAGTTACACATTGACAAGTTTTGAATAAATTGATCTGTTTTTGTTCGCAAACCTCTAACGTTTTGGTAATACACACATAGCGAATCGAATTTTATATAATAATAAAAATAGGTAAAAAACTTTTTAAGTTAAACGGTTTTATGTTAAACATACATTGCAATGTTTAAGATAAATGTACTAAAAACCAAAAAATAATAAAAGAGATACAGTCGTGGGATTTATAAACATATGCATAGACTAGACTAACATAAAACCGTGGGGCACGTCAATAATTGTCTACAATCATTGATTAAAATGTTTCTAATCTAATCCATTTCTAATCTAAATCCAAGATTAGTATTTCAATAAATAACTATTGAAATTTCCATGAGCAAGAAAATAGTAAGTAGTTTCCTCACCATCTGCGGGCAACTGCCTAAAGACGAATTAAACGATTCTTCTATCGCACATTAAGTCGATAATTTGTAATTAATTAATAATTTGGCAATTGACGTGCCCCACGGTTTTATGTTAGTCTAGTCTATGCATATGTTTATAAATCCTACGACTGTATCTCTTTTATTATTTTTTGGTTTTTAGTACATTTATCTTAAACATTGCAATGTATGTTTAACATAAAACCGTTTAACTTAAAAAGTTTTTTACCTATTTTTATTTTCTAGTTTTTAGTTTTTATTTCGCATTCTGTTTAATTCATTTAGTGCTTAATTATTGCAAGGTTTCCTGCCCGTTAATTTATTGCAGTCCAACTCCTCTATACGTAGTCCCTGCAAAGATCTTACTATACTAAGAGCCCCGTAGGCTTGACCTTCTTCAAACAGTTTCGCACCTAAGTATACGACTGCGTGATCCACAGTGCTGCCCTGCATTTTATGTATTGTAGAAGCCCATGATAGTATTAAAGGCAACATTCTTCGGTTTGCTTCGATGTAAAACGGCGGAACCCACGATTACGTAGGCCCGAAAACTACAACAACGACTGGCGGCGCGAAGTCAAGTATCTTGGAGTCACACTGGACGAAAACCTCTCGTTCAGGCCGCACATACGGCGAGTGACCAGGAACGCACGCTTCTATCTCGGCCGGCTACACCACATGGTTGGCAGGCACAGTAGAATGTCACTACGAAACAAGCGAACTATCTTCAAGGTTTGCACACGCCCAGTACTCACATACGCATCACCAGTATTCGCACACGCGAGCCCAACCCTTATGAAGAAGCTCCAGACAGTACAAAACATATTCATACGCCGGGCGGCCGATGCACCGTGGTATGTTTGCAACGCGGACCTGCACCGGGACATCGGAATACCCACTATACAGACATTCGTAAAACAGGCCTGTGATAGCTTCTTCAAATCTGCAGAGGAACACACAAATCACATCATAAGGGAGGCGGTGGCCTACACCCCCGTTTTCCCTAACCCCACTACTCCACATGTCATACGAAGGCTTCGTAAAGTCCTACTGGACTCACCGGACACCCTGTCCTCCGATCTGGAAAGGCTTGTCAAAGCTCAGATCCCTTAGGTCCCCCTAAGCTCTCTGTTAGTTTATAACATGACCTGAACGCAGTGCGCGCTCTAATCATGATCCTCTAAGTAGGGTTCTCTTAGGGAAAATCAAGTGGGTGTTCCTTCAATGGGGCGACGCTTATGTAAGAAACGCTTCCCCGGACCCCAGTCTGGGGAGGGCGTTCCGATTCGCTTAGTAGCCCTTATGGCAACCGAGTAGTAGGTCTGGTGGTTTTTAGCCGGTAAAAGTCCTGGCATAACCCGCTAGGGACATAGGGCCTCCGTCGGGTACTAAAAAAAAAATTCAGCCGTCCCCTATTAAATTCTTCCTAAAATATTCACATATCATTTTTATCCACCCTAATGCCATACAGTTCTCGGCGCGTTTTAACTTTTTACCTAACTTTAACTTGGGTGGTGTATCGCTAACGACGTATCATTTTTAGCCACCTTAACGCCACACAGTCCTCAACACTATACAAAATCTTGACTTGGGTGGTGGATTCAGGTTGTATTATTCAGATACCTAAATTACAGATTCACTTCTAAATTTAAATCTTATTATTTTACACCATTTAGTGGCTGCGCCCATCTTAAATATTTAGGCTGTATAGTGCACTGTATTCTTCTTGTCAAGCCCTTTTATTTGATACCCATATTGGTGGGATTGATAAAAAATTGTTATCAGCCATTTGGTAGCGGCGGCCACCTTAAATTTCAATTTTGCATAGTAAATTGTATTCTACTAGTTGAGACCTTTCATTAGATACCCATTTTGATGGGATTGATAAAACCTAAGTTATCCGCCATTTTGTAGAGGCCGCCATCTTGGTTTTAAATTTTATATAATACATTGTATTTTACTGGTTGAGCACTTTCATTTGATACCCATATTGGTGGGATTGATAAAACCTACGTTATCAACCATTTGGTAGCGGCGGCCATCTTAGATTTCAATTTTGCATAGTATATTGTATTCTACTTGTTGAGACCTTTCATTTGATACCCATGTTGATGGGATTGATAAAACCTAAGTTATCCGCCATTTTGTAGATGCCGCCATCTTGGATTTTAATTTTATATAGTACATTGTATTTTACTGGTTAAGCACTTTCATTTGATACCCTAATTGATGGGATGGGATTAATAAAACCTACGTTATCCCCCTGTTTGTAGCGGCCGCCATCTTGAATTTTACTTTTGTATAGTACATTGTATTCTGCTGGTTGAGCCCTTTCATTTGATACCCATATTGATGTGATGGGATTGATAAAACCTACGTTATCCCCCTGTTTGTAGCGGCCGCCATCTTGGACGTCAATTTTTTATAATATATTGTATTTTTCTTGTTGAGCCCTTTCATTTGATACCCATATTGATGGGATTGATAAAACCTACGTTATCCGCTATTTTGTAGCGGCCGCCATCTTAGATTTAAAATGATAATGAATAAACATAATTGTATTGTCACCAAAACCCAAAGTGTATACAAAATTTCAGATTAATCGGTTGACAGGAAGAGGGTGAAATTTGAATTACTAAATTTGACCCAAGAAAACAAACGGGTTGAGCTAAATAAAACCGTTTAAAAAGACAATAATTATAAACAAAAAAGCAACAATAATGAATTCTTCAAAGTAAGCTTAATGAATCCATATTTTTTACTACTAGGTATTCCGAAGTATCCGTCTTCCTCATAAAAATGCGACCATTCCGTACCCAAACATGTTTATATCCCTTAACTTTGGCTGCCGATCTCGCTGCCGCATGCAAGGCCTTGTTAACGGGTGACAAATGTTCTTGTATGAAGATAGGTTGAATCTCTCCGTCGTATCCTAGATGCTTTGTATTCAGCTTCTCATCTTTTGGTTTTTGCTTATTAAATTTGATAGCCGCTGCCAAAAAGTTATCGCGATCTCGTGGCGTTGTGAACTGAACTACGATTGAGCGAGGGCGACTGTTCTTTACATTTACTTTAGCAATTCGGACGCATTTTGCTATCTTCTCGGTAGACAGTGGGTATTCAATCACCTTACTCAATTTAGTCAGAACGTTAATCAGATTTTCATCTCTCTTCTCAGGAATACACTGTACCTCGATGTTGTTCGATCGAGCGCTTTGTTCGATATTATTTAGGCGTAATGAAAGCTCCTGTACTGTTGATTTCAAACCGTCATTTTCCGAAGTTAATACTCCCATAGCTTCTTTAATTTCTTTGTTTTCGGCCACTATCTCATCATACTTGGTGCTCATAAAATTTAAACTGTCCTTAAGCCCAGAAATCTCGTCCTTCATATCTTTTAATTCCGAGGTTATAATCGATCGAAGTGATTGAGTGAGCTGACGCACTAAGATTTCAGACCTACTATCCGTAACCTCTTCAACAATTGTGCGTATCTCACTTGTCGTCACCACCGACCCAGATACAGTAGACACGGGGTTAGGCGGTGATCCAAGCGCTGGTCTTTTTCCAGATCTTTTAGTAACATTGGAATTGGGATTAAAGCGAACTGGACCACCTATGGGATGAGATGGGGTGGTGACATATTGTATAATTACTTTGTCACCACACCGCTTAATTATGTAAATATTAATTTACATTATTTATCGGTGTGTTAATTATAAATAATCCTCACACATTCACACAACGCCATCTAGTCCCAAACTAACCAGTGCTTGTACTATGGGTACTAGACAACGGATAAACATACTTAAATACTTTTTTTTTTTGTAAATACATTCATATTATACATAGAAAACACCCAGACCAATGCCCAAACAATCATGTTCATGCACACAAAGATTCGCATTGCGCGCGAATTGAACCCGAGACCTCTGCGTAGCAGTCATGTTATATAACTACTACGCCACAGAGGTCGTCATTCTACAAAAGCATTGTCTGTGAGACTAATGATATGACTATCCATCCATATCAGCCTATAGACGCCCACTGCTGAATATAGGCCTCCTCCAAGTATTGCCACCTTGTGCGGTCCTGTGCCTCCCTCATCCATCGGCTTCCCGCCGTCCTAACTAGATCGTCGTTCCACCGTGTGACTTCCCACCCTTCTGACTATAATCTTAGTTTATTTTAATAAAACATGAACATTGACGTCATCAACAAAGGCATTCATGCTGAAATATATAAATAATTTATGTTTACTTATATCACGATTGTATCATAATATCTAAGAGGCGGCGATGACGCAATAAGTTGAGATGTAATGCGTGAGTGAAAACATAGGGGCTGATAAAATAAACGTTCACGCTGAGTTTACCAATTTAGTTAGGCCAAGATTTCATGGATTGTAACGTGCATTAATTGAAGTGGTATTGTTATTGGTGCTATACAGATGTCCTAGTTTTAAATCTTACTTGATGCAAATCTTTTTGTGTGCACGTACATGAATAATGTTTGCATTCATTTGGCTGTTTTCTATGTGTATAAATATATTTTATAAAAAACTCTTTAGGTGTGTTTTTAGTTATCTTTATTTGATAGATCTAATAGCACAAGCTCCGCATAGTTTGGGGCTAGATAGCAGTGTGTATATATGAGAAGTAGAATAGTTATATGCATTTATCCGTGTGGAGACGGAGTAAGAATACAGTGTGTCACCACCCCATCTCATCTCATGGGTGTCGTAAAAACCGACTAAGGGACTAACTGTGAATATTATCTTTACGAAATAAAAAGAAGGAAAACTGGAAATTTAACCCTATACCAATTCGTTTGGCCAGCGTGGTATTAGTAGGCCAAGTATCCCTCCGTCACGGAAGAAGGCCCGTTCCTGCAGTGGGACATTAATGGGCTGTTATAATAATTGTGTTATCCACTAATTGTTTTTAGCCTAAATGTTCTTTGTCACCATTTATAATGCAGACTTGTTGAAAAACAAACAAACCAATCTTTGTGACTGCTATAGTATCAGTAGAGTAAATCTCCCTGAACGTAGACATTTATGCCCCGCGATAATTACCCTCCCGTGATAATCTCCATTTGATTTAGATATCAGTAATCGTCGACGGGCATCAATGTAACTAATTGGGCATATAATTTATGCGGTCGGTCACTTTGACTAATGGGCACAGTTTGTACGCAAACCGCTTGCTTGAGGCATTTGAGGCTCGTACCGCCGATTATTCTGTATCGACAAATTAGACGTGTGATTTGGTGCTTTTGGTAACATCACACTGTTAAGCCCGATTTACACATCGACAAGTACAGTAGCGAGTTAAGTAGTAAGTTATTTTGTTATTTTTTAAAAAAGACAACTACCGCACTATGGATCATGCCCTGTGTCGCGGGGACCTTTTACAAACATCAATTAACGGACACGAAGAACACCCAGACCAGGACAATAATTTGTGGATCTCACAAATTATTGTCCTGCGTGGGGATCGAACCCACAACCTCTTGCACGGCAGCCGCTTGCGCTACCGTCGCGCCACCGATGTCGTCAAGTTGTTGATTAAGTTGATTTAAATGGATCTCCATCCTATTAAATGGCGAGAGATGGCGAGACGCGAGAGGCTACTTCGTACTTAACTAGCCAAAAAATAAGATGGAGATATATTCAAATCAACTTAATCAACAACTTACTACTTAACTCGCTACTGTACTTGCCGATGTGTAAGTCGGGCTTTGCAGTACATAACTATACATTTCCACTGGTAACCATAACTATTTGTCCCTATTTTGTTTATATACCTTTCTCCCACAAGGAAAATTTGACAAAATATAACCTTATTACTAATCGTTTGACCAATATTGTATTAGTAGGCCTAATTTCCTGTTTATCACTAGAAAAGTAACAAGCCATGAGGTGAGGGCTTTAGAATACCACATTGTTGTCTGAGACAACCAAAAACTTAGAGAATATCTTTCTTACGAGTATGAATGAAGCCATTATATTACTCATCATAACAGCCCATTAATGCCCCACTGCAGGGATGGACCTCCTCCCGTAATGTAGGGATACTTGGCCTACTAATACCACGCTGGCCAGACGGATTAGTATAGGATTTAATTTCAAGTTTTCCTTCTTTTTACTTCGTAAGTATAATATTTACGGTTAGTCCCTTAGTCGGTTTTTACGACACCCATGGGGTGAGATGGGGAGGTGACATATTGTATTCTTACTCCGTCACCACACGGAGATATTGATACCTTCGTTTTCCATCAAGTTCAATAAAATAATTTTGCCGAATCCTTAAAACAAAAAACAATTTATTTTTTTATTTGATTATTTATTTAAATTACTCTTAAACAAAATGACGTGATGAATAAAAGAATTTAATTATTGGACACTGATCTTAAAAGCAATTAATATAGAGCTTAATAAATAATACAAAAAAAGTTTTAAATTAAAAGTTTCGGATGAAAATAAATAAAAAAATCAAGTACGAAAGATATATTATAGTCATTAATTTGAAAATTATAAGCCTTAAGTAATAAATAAAAAACAATAAACCTGCTTTTCATTTGAGTTAATTGAAAGTTCACTAAAAAGCCGTTCAAAACATTACAGAGAATCTAAAAGGATTGCCAGTCTACAAACAAAACATAAAACTTGAAAGTACGAAAAAGTACGAAAGTATTTAAATACAAAAACCAATGTTTCTCAAACTAGCTCTAAATATTTAAAAAGTGACCCCAGCTGAAGTAAATAACATCGTCGCACGGTAAAAATGGCTGACTTTAGAGCCTACTTAACAAGTCGCAGCGGATGTTTTTGTAAATACATCGACGAAATATTACGCAAAATGGGAATCAAAATTATAATTATAAAATTGAAAAATACTTAGAAAAATATACTAAAATTAGTTTCAAACGCAACCAATAAACTTAAAATTACACGTTGCAGTTGTATTTTAACCCCATAATCAGGCTGCGAATATCCACAGGTGCTTATTATAACATATTTTTTATAATTTTTAATTAATTAGAAGTTATAAAAGCAACATTACACTTATAAATAAACATTTATTCACAATGTTTAGGGCTTTAAATTCTGGATTTAAAGTAAAATGGGGCCATTTATTAAAAAGGTTGAGATTTACTGTGCGAAAGTAAAATAAGAACCTTCTGCGGTCTCTAGCTATATGTTTAAAGTTAATTAGTGTTGGTAAAGAGTTTAGACGATGGTCAGTTGGCTGTCTTTTAAGCCCGATTTACACATCGACAAGTAAAGTAGCGAGTTAAGTAGTAAGTTGTTGATTTGAATGGATCTCCATCCTATTTTATGGCGAGTTAAGTACGAAGTAGCCCTCTCTCTCGCGTCTGGCCAATTTAACTTAAATCGGGCTTTAGAAGCATGACTGCTTTGTAAATCAACACTTACATGTTTAAAGATTCTTATTTATTTTAGTCAAGGATTTTTTGGCGGATTTTTTTTTCTGTCGCTTGGGAGACCCGATACGGGCAGTTGTATATGAGTACCTGTCTAATACGGGTCGATTCGATGTACTGACTAAAACCCACATAGATACCCAATGGGCACAATTTGGTATTTTCGCTTTACCACAGCTGGCACTGGAAAATACTTTGATAATTACTTTAACAGCTATTACTATACTCTAAATCTGAGGACTTGAGTTCCTAGAATTATATTATTATTTGTAAACTATTCCCCTTACTCATAAATGACTCTTAAATTTAGTCACTGTTTAGCGAGATTTTAATTAGCAAAACCAACCTTATACCAAAGAAAACCGTAAGAATTTATGCTAATCAATTGACAAAAATTTAAGAGGCGTTTATGAGTAAGGGGGTATATTTCTAATTTAATTAAGCAATAAACTTTGTATTGAAGGTTTTGCGAGTTCAAACTTTACAGGAATTATTTTCCATATTTATTTTTAGGAAACTATTAACAGTGGCAATTAAATAAAAGATCTGAGAGGTCAGAGGTCTCGGGTTCGATTCCCGCTCAATGCAAATTTTTGTGATCATGATTGTTTGCATTGGTCTGGGTGTTTCTACGTATACTATATAATATGTATTTACAAAAAAAAGTATTGAAGTATGATTACCGTTGTCTAGTACCCATAGTACAAGCTTTGCTTAGTTTGGGACTAGATGGCTTTGTGTGAATGTGTGAGGAATATTTATTAATTTATTTATCTGTATATTATGTTGTGTAGAATCTTTTTAACATTTTCATCTAGTTTTTGTGAAAATACTTCTGATTTACATAACTATTTATTATGTCTAAAAATTTATTGAGGATACATCTGTATACTCTATATAGATTTCGTGACTGTGTGACACTTGACAGAATGGTGTCAAAGTAAAACTAAGTAAGTCTAAGTTAGATGATTACATATTGTTGTCACGTAGCAGTCTTGTAGTTGTTACTAGCTGTGAGTTCACTACGAGATCTCTAACCGTAACTTAGGTGTTCTGTTTGAAACTGCAGATTTCTTTTTTAAATAGGTATTCACTATGAAGTTTGACGTACTTTTGGCGTAGTGATTTAGTATAAGCTTATTTTAGTAAACAGGGTTCAATTCTCGCACAACTTAAACATGAACATGGTTGTTTGATTTGGTCCGGAAGCCTTCTGTGTTTTGTATTATATGTTTTGAAGTAGTATAGTGTCATAACAGCTCATTTATATACGATTTTTCTTATTAATTGTTTTCATTAACAAAATGCATGTATAACTTATCTACTAAATTTTTGACTGGTTCTATAAACGCTAATATTTGATACTTTGCCTTCAGAAATTATTATAACTTTTAAACTATCGCGTTTCATTATTATAAATATTATATAAACGGGATATTAACGCGCATTTTATTTACCTTTATTTTACTTGACGTTTCGGCACCAGTCAGATTGCGACCACGGCCAGTGCAACCTGTGCCGAAACGTCAAGTAAAATAAAGGTAAATAAAATGCGCGTTAATATCCCGTTTATATAATATTTACAGAAATTATGCTTACAAAAATAACGATTAAATACTTCTGCATACACTAAGTTTCTTAGTAACCACTTCACAAATATTTCAATCAACTAGTCTATCGCAGTCCACTGCTATACATCGGCCTTTCCCAACACGCGCTACATGACAAACAAATATTTATAAGCACTAGCTGACCCGTGCCCACTTCGTTGGTCGGCGAAAATTACGTTAAACATATTTTGTTACTGCTCCATTCCTATTAATCATAGCGTGATACTATATAGCCTATGATACTCCCCGATAAATGGACTATTCAACAGTAAAAGAATTTTTAAAATCGGTTTAGTAGTTCCAAAGATTACCCCCCCACAAACTCACAAACACACAAACTTTACCTCTTTATTTAATTATAGTAAAGATTAATTATACAAAAGAATACGAATTCAAGCATTTCAATTATTTAATTACTGCAAGATGCAATTCTGTATAAGAGTGTTCGCAACAAAATAAGAATGCAATTGCAACCATTGACCTCTTTGCACGAGTTTTAAAAGTCAATAAGTCTATAACTTAAAGGAGGTCTGGTGGCTTCTATTCGATGGTAAAGTTTAAACCTAGCTAAACAAGATACATTGCTGTTTGTTGTAGTAAATACAACTTCTGTTTGCTTTATAGCGGTGACTTAAATAGCCAATTACTCATTTTATACGTATCCTTTTGTTCTAGTAGTACCGTTACGGAAGCAACATCGAGGAGTTATTATTGCAGTTTTATGAAGAAACATTGTATTGCTTTGTATTTTATGTGATCTTGGTACTTGAATTATTTTACTATCGGTGTAGGAGAATATAACGTTCCTCACACATGTGAGGAATAAAATAGTAAAAGTGTATACTTTTACTATTTTATTGACAACTCCCGAAGGATCATGCACTGTATCGCCGGACTTTTCATCACAATCATAACAGCCCATTAATGTCCCACTGCAGGAACGGGCTCTTCCCATGACGGAGGGACAATTGGCCTACTAATAACACGCTGGCCAGACGGATTAGTATAGGGTTTAATTTCAAGTTTTCCTTTTTTTATTTCGTAAAGATAATAATAATATTCACGGATACTCCCTTAGTCGGGTTTTACGACACCCATCGTGATGAGATGGGGTGGTGACATATTGTATTCTTACTCCTTCACCACACGGAGAATCTTTTACAAGCAAATCGCCGGTCTTTTACAAACATCAATTGAACGGACACAAAGAACATAATTTGTGCATCAAACATAAAATTGTCCAACGTTGGAAACGAACCTTACTGGCAGTCGCGTCCGCGAACGTCTCAACACATACATACATAAACTCACGCCTTATCCCGTCCGGGGAATGCAGAGACGGTAGAACGCCACTTGTCACGATCCTGGCAACACCAAGACAGTTAAACAGCGTACATTCACACAACGTCACCTAGTCCGGAGGTCTATGCATAATAGTGAACCTCTCGTGGCTGGGAAAATATTGATGATACTAATCTTCTGAATTACTTTATGATTAACTAGCCAACCCGTGCCCACTTGGTTGCACGGCGAAAAAAACTCGTCCCTTTTTTATTCATATTTCATTACTGCTCCACTCCTATTAGCCATAGCGTGATAATATATCTCCTCTGACACTCCCCGATAAATGGACTATTCAACACAGAAACGTTTTTTAAAATCGGTTCAGTAGATCCAGAGATTAGCCCGTACAACGTCACAAACACACAAGCTTTACCTCTTTATAATATTAGTAGGTATAGATAAAATAAATTCCTCCATCTTTACAGAAACCACTTAAAGAAACAATTTACTACCTTTAAGTTGATACTACGTTAAATTTTCTCTAGTCACAATTTTGAATGAATTAAATCCGGGTCCCAAAGGTCTGACTAATGGATCAGTAATTGTTACAGATTCGCTTAAATATTTCAAAGTTCCTGTTTCATTTTGATTTCGATCTGTCAAGTTTACTAGGGAATCAAAGTGATTGTTTTCGAAAGTTCGAATTCCCTCAAGCTTGGTTGTTTAGTGAAATAATACGAATGTGTTTTGATTAAGACAACCGCTATCCCTTTGGTTAAGCATCGGATGCTTCACAGAAATTTCGGAGAACTATCAATGTAAACATATATTATTTGCTTCTATGGATATGAATGTTTATGTATGCCCTTTGACGACCTGAACTATACGTAGTTTATGCGTAGAACAATGACCAATTAAGATCTTCATTAGTCCACAAAATGAGCCGCTAACAAATTTATTCCTAATACTTAACGATTCGTGAGGGAATTGAACATGCATTTCAGTAAGGGTATACTACAATGCCATATGGTATCCACAGTCACATGGGGTAACCAAACTATTTATATATTCTACTGTAACAATACCTTACTTACAAACTATTGTGAAATTACACTGTTATGTAAATAAGTGAATAATTTAACCCATATTTTGATAAATCGTTGGCAATGCAAATAAATAAAATTTTGCGTTATTCCAAATTGACTATAGTAGCAATAAAAAACTAATTCACCAAGCACAAGCACGGTTAATATAGCCAACTTTTTAGTAAAAAAAATATACTATTAAAATGAACGTTAACCCAAAATAAAGTTATTTCAACAGGCGAAGTTAAAAGTGCCGGGCCGCCGCCTCCGCGGAAATATGCAAAATATATTACACACACTAAATCAGTTTTGCAACAAAAAAAAGTTTCTCTGCAACTGGAATGAGATTCTCATTGCATATGGAAGATTTTGCTTAAAATGTGGACGCTTCAAAGAGTTATATAAAGCTCCTATCCTCGACTTATTACTGTGGGAAAGTGAATTTTTAGTATAACGAAAGTAGGACGTTATAATTTAGAAATTTTGGTTGAAATGATGCTGTAATGCCACGTTTTAAGCATGTTTAGAATTTTTATACGACAGTTAAATTCATGTTCGTACACAACATAAAAGATAAGCTAAAAGGAATAAGTCAGGGATAGAAATGTGGTCACACCTCTCACGCTATGACGCTATGAAGTAGTGCGTGAAGTCGATAGATGACAGAGACACAGTATCGCGCGTGATAGAAAACTTTACAGAAGGCCTTAGCATGTAATTAGGCTGAGATGACTTACATAAACTGCTGTATTATGCGTTTGAAATAAGAATGGACGCGTCAATGACCTCCACCTCAAATCAAAAATTGATTAAAATATACGGACGCCTTACGAATTTATTTAGATGACGTCACAATATGGCGCAGGTCATGCACTTCCTTATTTGAAACGAATAGTAGCGATCTATACAAACCTGCTTTGTTTTATCTGCCCACATACATCAGTAACAGTACAACCAGTATAATATCTCGGCCGAATATTTATTATAAATGCCTACTGCTCCGCGGTACGTAAACATGCGATAGGGCTGCCCACCTCCAGCTTTTTAATTACATTTACCTACTTTCCCGCTCGTTACTGCGGCACAGTCGCGACTGTTCACTCCGCAAAGCCACCGCTATCGTGAGCGTGTAGGTATAACTCGCGTTTCGTCCGATTCTATGAAGTCAGAATACTGTACATATTTGGTTTCAGGGAAACTTTTTTTTTGTACTATGCATCAGTCATCACTTAAGTAGGCCATTGACCAAAGTTATATCTTGTTTCATAATTAGATAGTAGGAATTCCATATGAATGGTGAAACGTTAGAAATATTATAGTTGTTCATTTCTTAAATAAAAATTACCATCTTAGTAGGTAGTTTTTTTTTATTTATCCTACCAGAATGACTCTATGGTGGCTGATGTTAAGTATCCAATAGAGTCCAATAATGGTGAGCACCATGCCAGCTACAATATTTGTAGAGGCATAAATGTCTCCACCATTGCGGCTTCAGAAGATGCTTTTTCACGCCTCGCTTGACAGAACCAGGATCGTAGTTTGAAGGAAACACGTGGGCTGGCAAAGAGTTCCATTGTTTGATAGTTTTGCACATGTACAAAGTGCTGAACCGCTTTTTGACTTGTATGGTCTCTACAATGTAGCGGTGGCACTTAAGTCTAGTAGTTGTTATACTATATCTATGAACGATAAATTAGATTAGACACTGTCAGACAGGTTATTTTATAGATGGCATACCATACTTTTTTTTTTCTTTTAAAAAAGACAACTCACGCACTAGGGATCATGCCCTGTGTCGCGGGGACATTTGTAAGGATGGGATGTTAGGGAGAGACAAGTGATGGACGCGAGTGCAGTTATAAGACTCTTTTATTAATAACAGTGCATGTACTTATATTGTACATGCACACATACACCACTACACCTCCGGGGGTGCACGAAAAAAAAAACAAATTACATGAGTTTTTTTTTTAAATCTAGCATACAAAATAATAAGATTTTTATAAAATAACTACATATAAGGAAATAATTAAACAAAAATATACCTATGTAAGCATAATTTCAGTTTATAATAGTATAACATTACAAAACATTTTTATATTCATAACAGATATTTAGCACAGATATAAACATGCTAGATCTAAATTATCACAATATTAAGTAGTCATAGTTCGTGACATCACTCTCTGATACCAATTTATAGTATTGGGAAGAGGTGGAACTCATTATTAAATAATCAGTTAGTACCTGAAAGTACTCTTGAAAGTCATAGTTATTTATTACTTATAATATTCATTTTCAATTATTTATTATAATTATATTTATTTTCATCATTTCATAGTAATAGTTCTTGTAACTCTTTCACAAATTCGGCTCGCGAGATTTGCGATGAAGAAGATACATAATTATTTAACATCTCTATTCATTTAATTTTAGTAGTGGCCGGTCCACTTATTCTATCTACTTTCTTTTTGGTTAACCATTTTAATATTTTTTATAATATTTATTCATTATCATTTTCTCATTATTTTTATTCATTTTACATTTCAAAATGCACAAGTTCACTCAAATATTCGGCTCGCGATATATTCGATCGTAAATCATGGCATGTAATTCTTTTAAATTACTTTTATTTTTACATTATTTAATTCTCATCTTTTGTCTAACACAACAAGTCTCTAAATTATAGCTAGATAACGATTTCTAAAGGCAGCGGGTGATCAGTCCGATTGTCCTAGGAAATGGTTATTTAACTTATAGTTACATTTTTTTTAACACAATATAACATCATTAGGTACACATTTTCTAGCAAAATATTAAAATAGTTATTCGCATTTTAGCGTACTATAGCGTATAACATAACAAGTCTTATTTGGGTTCGAACCAATGCAAGTCGCTTGGCATTCTATTCTTTATCTACTCAACCAACTATCAATATCAAATACATCTCAAAAATATTCATCACTTTACAATATTTTGTGTATAAATTCTCCATATTATTAAAAAAACGCAACAACGCACAAAACTCATAATTATTTTATGTCAATGTTTTACTTTTTCTCACTACATTGAGAACAAAATTTTAAAATTATTTCGATCTTTAAATTATTAAGTTCACAATAAATTCACATTAGGTGCCTGGTACAAGTCAACAACCAGCTTGTGTACAAATTCATTACCTTATTTGGTTGGCATAATATAATCTAAACAATATCATCGTCACTGAGTTCGAAGGTATGTATTGTTGCTAACTATACCTTTATGGAATGGAAAGTTATCACATTTCAATTACACAAAAATATCGTCCAAGCCATAATAAGTTTATTATTTATGTAATGATTAATCCATAAAATAATATTCAAAATCACAAATAATTAAAACTTTTAATAAGTATTCTAAGACTAATTATGTCACCTCTTATTAATTAAGATAAAAAAAATTACAATGATATTCATGTTTTAAAACATGGTAGGTAAATCATAACAATAATAAAAAAAATTACCTATATTGAATATATTGATTATTAAATACAGTTTTTAATTAATTTTATAAAATTAAAAATACCTAAACATTATGATGATAGAAAAAAAATCTATTTAGTTTATTATTGTAAACTAAACTAGCTTAAAAAATAACAATATTTACGCACTTTCACTAATATGACGAATGTTTTTTTTTTAATACGACGACGACAACCTTTGCCATGGCACGCACCCGACAAAGGGGCACCATGCCATACCGACTCCAATTCAGGCCATCTTAAGCCTGTCGATTCCATCATCTCTCCGTCCTTAAGCTTCGTGCCATAACACAATACCACTCCTAGACCCATGGTGGTCACATGGTAACAATGCCGACGTGATAAAACACAGATATATAATTTCTCCGATCATTCAAATTTTTTTCACTAAGCATTTTATATATACGAGTAAACACTTTTTTAAAATAACTTTCTTCTTTTCAATATAAAAGTCACTAAATCGGATTTAAAAAATGTTCAATATTGACAATAAGTAAACACTTTCAATACGCGCTCGTTATCCGATGCCTCGCGGATCCATTTTTGGCAGGGTCGCCATGTAAGGTACCGTACATGGCAACCCTGCCAGTGCTGCCTTCTGGGCAGTGCTGCGCTAAAGCCTTGGAAGAAATTCGTGAGTGACCTTAAGGAGGTATTTGAAAAAAAAAGAAAATCGTGTGCAACTTGAACATTTTGCCGATTTTTGGTTTTTTTTGGCTCTTTGAATGAGTCTGTTTCACTGCGGTTTTTATGCAATGGAATTTTCCGATGAAATGGTGCTTACGGGGCGCAGGGAGTTGTTGGCGTCCCATGGCGTAGCTGTCGAGAGGAGTTTGTGTCCTTATTTAAAGGACACCAGCGAGCTTCGCAAAAAAAAAAAAAAATTGGAGAGAAGAAAGTGAGAAAAAAAGGCTAGATGTATTTTACAGTGCTGCGGACTTTTTTTTTATGGTGTTAGTGTTTAATCATTATTTTATTATTTTGATTTTTATTATAAATGGTAGTTAAGTTAATTTTTCCTTTTTTTTTTGTCTCTTTTGACATTTATTAATATTTTAATTGCCTATTGACAATACTTTATTTCAAAATTTAATTTGAATAATACCATGGCAAGTTTTTGATAAAGAGTGAAAGAATCATTGGCCTATAATATAAAATAAATTTGTATATTCTATGATATTCATACTATTTATGTAAAATATTATAAAAAAATATTATTTTGGTGCTAGGACATAACAAAACATTTGAATGTTTTTTTTGTTATCTGGATTTATCAAGTACTTACTTAAAAGTTTTATTTTTATTTTAGTGGTGTTTCTTTATTGTTTTATTGTGATTATTATATTGTTTAGGAATGTAACTTTCTCATAACCATGCATGTGATGCAGTCTCATGTTTCATTTTGTTCTATGAATCTTACTGCAATATGAGTGCGCTCTGTTGCGATGCGAAATACCGCATCATGTATTGGTATGTACCTAAATAAAATAGTTGAGTAACTTTCGATGTAATGTAATTAAATTGAGTTAGGTATAATTTAAAATAATTTTCATACTTTGTGTTGTTAATGAAATTTAGTTTAAATGTAAGGTCTGAAAAATAATGGCAAATGATTGAAGTTTATAACGATGGATAATGATTATTGTAATTGTGTTAAGATTTAGATTGCATAAAGAATGTTTCGTTTGTTGAATTTTTTTTACAGTAGCTGGGAATATTTAGATAAATAAGACTTCATTGTACTTCGTCGGACTGATCACCCGATGGCAATAGAGATTTTCTTATAGATCTAATTATTCATTTGTTTTGCGTAAGTTTGTGAATTTGGAAATGGGTTTAATGATTATAGTGACGTACACATAGATAGGTACAAAAGGCCAGTCCTTCGTTTGATCATGGTAGTAAACGAGATTTTCTCCGTGAAAGCGTTTGGAGACTATGTCTTAAAATACTGGCCTTGTAAAAAAAAAGGAATGAAAATAATAATATATTTTTATTATATGAAAGAAAGAAGTCGACTTAGGATAAAATGTACCTTATGTTAATAATGATGACCTACGGGTCCAAGGGTTAGAAGTGCCCAAATAATGATAAATATTATGTGTACCAAGAATAAGTAGTTGGAAAACGGTGTGATTTTAAGAAATGGGTTCAATTCCCAAATGGTAAATATTTATTGTAACAATTAAATACAGAGAACGAAAAGTAGATAGAAAAGTGGAAAGAAGTAGATAATGGAAAGATATAATTGTTTATTATTTTGAAAATGTAAAATCTTATTGTTATAAAGTAAAGAAGAATGTACTGTAATTTTAAAAATGAAATAATTAAGAATATCATTTTATCCAGTCAAAGTCGATTTGTATTATGACATAGAAGCAGTAAACACAATGTTGTCAATAGTGCGAATTATTTTGATTTAGTATTTTAAATATTATTAAAAGTTTGTAACTTTTAAGCTCTTTCTAAAACAAAAGTTTGATTTTCATGTTTTTATATTAATTTTAGTTTTAAAACGAATGTAAGCCTAATCTTATTACTAACCGTAGAAAAAGAAAATATTTTTTTTAGGTATTAATTCTAAATGTAGAAAATATATTATTATATAGATATTTCCGGTAAAACAGATTTAATTCATAAAAACAGTAGCATAATTTCATTATGACAAATTTTATACAAATTATAACATTATAATACATCCTTTTTCTTCTGTTGTTGTTTCTAAATTAAATTTAAAAAAAATACTAACTACGTTATTATTTTTTTTTCTCTAAGTGCGGTGATGTAGTGTGTGTTCAAAATATATAACATTACTCTGTATATTAATATTACTCTGTGTTTATTCGATACCTAATTAAGCATAATGTATATCATATATTAAGACATTATAGATAGTCTTACAACAGAAGTCAGTTGTTTCACTTGTCCCTAACACCTACCGTACACCGCATACCGCATACCGTATACCGCATGTACTTATATTGTACATGCACACATACACCACTACACATTTACAAACACCAATTAACGGACACATAGAACACCCAGACTCAGGACAATAATTTGTGGATCTCACAAATTATTGTCTACTAGGATATTTTCTGTGTATTTGCGGAGTTCAGGGTGCACGAAAAAAGTCAGGCCCTGTTGCTGTTAAATTTAGAGCATGAACAACTAAGCTAGATCAACACGTTTATAACAATTTTTCCTAAACAGATTTTCAATTAGAATTGATAAGACATAGAGTTCAAATTTGCTTAACTCATTTACCTTTTATAAGAAAATTCCACTTTCTGCAATTCTAATATAAGTATTAAAGTCAGTAGATATTAAGCTTTACGTGAATGAAATTTCCAACGGACATGAATTAAATTAAATAAATTAGTTCCTGAGAAACGCTTTTACTTTAAAACATGAGAATCTTGTTGCAAATATTTGAATTCTCTTATCTTAACTAGGAGTTATCTATGCAGAACTATATTTAAACAAAAATCATTTCTAAGCAGTCATCATACCAGCCCATGAATGTCCCACTGCAGGGACGGGCCTCCTCCCGTAACGGAGGGATACTTGGCCTACTAATACCACGCTGGCCAGACGGATTGGTATAGGGTTTAATTTCAATTTGAAAACGTCACATAGTCGATAATGATAGTAAAATGTACAATAATTACACTATGGTACCAACTTAGTCTAGTGTTCATAGAGTTAAGTTAATGTAGGTAGCACTTAGCACACGTCAAAGTTTACTAACTTTAGCTTTAAGTTACTACTTGGATAATACGATACGATGACGACACTATCCTATCTAAAACTTAAACATTCTTCAACATAACATCTAAGCTCGATATATCGAAAATTTTGTCTTTGGCTCTACTTTTTTTATGCCATTTAAATTTTATTTTATTTATACATACATACATACATAAACTTACGCCTTATCCCGTCCCGGGTAGGCAGACCTCGGTGGCGCGACGGTAGCGCAAGTGGCTGCCGTGCAAGAGGTTGTAGGTTGTTGTGGGTTCGATCCAAACGCAGGACAATAATTTGTGAGATCCACAAATTATTGTCCTGGTCTGGGTGTTCTTTGTGTCCGTTAATTGATGTTTGTAAAAGGTCCCCGCGAGACAGGCCATGATCCCTAGTGCGGGAGTTGTCTTTTTTAAAATAAAAATAAAGAGACGACAGAACGCCACTTGTCACGATCCTGGCAAACAGATTGGGCCTCGTCCACATTCATTAAGCGTGTCATAGGTACATGCGTGTCGGTTACGAGTGCTCTTTATTTGGCCCTTTTTTTTGCTTTTTATTTTAATTATTTTGACGTTATTTGTATATTTATCGACTGTCAATTATCTTATTTATAAATTTTTGTCTACTTTAACTATGTTATTATAACAAAATTGTATTACTATCGTATTTATAAGCCGCCAACTCTTTTCAAAGTCGTTTAAAAGATGAATCATTCAGAAATATTAAAATTTCTACAGACGCCATATTATAATCCCAGATTCATGGCAATGATAAAATAACCAATATTACTATCACCATCGTACCAGCTGACTTGAAAAGGCTTTAAGCATTACTTATTGGACAAGGGCGTAAGGTGAGGAGAATTTTACCTTGCCTTTGAAACTTTCTAGCTTTTCAACAGAAAACATTCAAAGTGTGATTTAAGATATTCTTGGAATTAAGAATCTGAAAAGACTTGCCTTAATTATGAATTGTTAGAATTTCTTCTTCATTAGTTTTTGTAACTTCATCATAACAGCCCATCAATGTCCCACTGCAGGGACGGGCCTTCTCCCGTGACGGGAGGGATATTTGGCCTACTAATACCACGCTAGCCAGACGGATTGGTACAGGGTTTAGGTTTAAGTTTATTTCGTTAAGATGATAGTCCCTTAGACGGTTTTTACGACACCCATGGGGTGAGATGGGGTGGTGACATGTTATATTCTTACTCCGTCACCACACGGATTGCCTTAATTATGAATTGTTAGAATTTCTTCTTTATTAGTTTTTGTAACTTGTATCTACATAATTTAAATAATGCATTTTATATAATGACTGACGACCTTTGTGGCGTAGTGGTTATATAACATGAGTGCTACGCAGAGGTTTCGGGTTCGATTCCCGCTCAATGCCATTATTTGTGTGCATGAACATGATTATTTGCATTGGTCTGAGTGTATGTATTAACAAAAAAATTACTTTATAAGTACTAATATCCGTTGTTCTGTTACCTATAACACAAGCAGGTTCAGCCTAGCTTACTTTGGGAACAGATGGCGCTGTGTAGAGATGTCCGTGAATATTTATCTATACTATAATAAAACTGTAGAGGTCGAAATGTCTGTTCTTTTCGAAAATTTAAATAAAAATTATCTACAAAATCTAGAAAAAAGTCAAAAAGCACAAAACCACAATTTTTAGAATTAATGTCTGTCTGTCTGTCTGTCTGTTTGTTACCGCACATCTTTAAAACGAATTAATAATTATAATCTTAAGACCAATACTTTGTTTTGTACCCTTTTTTATTAGGCTTAAACTGAGGTATGTTTCATCAAAATCGGATAAGTATTACTCGAGATATCGCTTGATCTTTTAATTAAAACAGTCCAATACAAATCAGGGGTCATAAAAAATGGTTTTTCAAATGTTGAATGAATTTAAATTTCGTTTCTTTTGTTCACGAGATGGCGTTGCCAGTAGTAATCACACAGTACATATTACCTCAAAGTGACAGATGTCAAATTTGATAGCTGTCAAAAAGATTTTGCCACCAAAATTTTGTGACGCCATGATCAGCTGTCAAAAATTCTATGACGTCACGTCTCATCTTTCAAAAATGAATAACGAGTACTCGTAACCGACGCGCATGTATGACTCGCTTAATGAATGTGGACGAGGCCGAATCTGTTTGCCAGGATCGTGACAAGTGGCGTTCTGTCGTCTCTGCCTACCCCGGCCGGGATAAGGCGTGTGTTTATGTATGTAATAACGTCACGAATTAGCTGTCATAAAAAAGTTTCCCGCTCAAATTCTGTGACGTCACCACTCAGCTTTCAAAAATTCTGTGACGTCACGACTCATCTGTCAAAAATTCTATGACGTCACTACTCAGCTGTCAATAATATTTTACCGCCAAAATTCTATGACGTCACGTTATTAACATCTCAAGATGCGAGGGTAGATGATAATAATATATTATCTATCGCGAAGTCGAAGCTGTTATGTCGCATCACCAGTCAGCTTGCGACCACGGCCAGTGCAACCTGTGCCGAAACGCATCGTTTCCTATATCAATATCGGCGATGACTTCGTAAAATTGAACTAGTCGGGCAGACAGCCAACTGTTAAAATATAGTCATGTCTTTTAACACCATGACATAGTTGGCAAAGCACTATCGGTACTAGTTAAGTAAGTATATCATCTCCAAAAGATTATTTTACTAAAACGTTAGCCGTCCACGCTACGTTTTAATGATTTAATTTGACGACATCTGTGGCGTAGAGGTTATATAACATGACTGCTACGCAGAGGTTTCGGGTTCGATTCCCGCTCAATGCGAATCTTTGTGTGCATGAACATGATTGCTTGCATTGGTGTTTTCTATGTATAATATGTATGTCTTTACAAAAACAAAAGTATTTATGTATGTTTATCCGTTGTCTAGTAATCTGTGCTTAGTTTGGGGCGTTGTGTGAAAGTGTGAGGATTACTTATTTATTTATTTAAAATTTTTGTATTTAGTTGTATTTGTAGATAAATAACTAAGTGTAACACAGGTGACATGAAAGCACAATCTCAATCTGTCACTATTGATTTTTGTTATTCTTACCATAACAGCCCATTAATGTCCTAATGCAGGGACGGGCCTCCTCCCGTGACGGAGGGTTATTCTTATGATGTCACCAAATTATCAAATAATTCATTAAATTATAATTACCAAATATAAGTTTTGGATATCATACAATAACTTTCCCAAAACTCAAAAACACATCACAAAGCAAAATGTAATAAATATTTTGTTACTTTTGACCACAATGCACGTTTTCTATTAAAAACCTTTGAAGCTTTTCAGCTTTGAGGTATTGCCTTTTCGCGTATAAAAATATATCGGGTTTTTTGTTAAACACAAAGCATTTTTACCTGGATATTTTTACGGTGATTGACACCTGGGTTCTGACTAGTTTATTGCACAGGCGTTCGTATGAATTTTTATCACGGTGAAATTTGTACAGCGGAAAATTTATTTTAGTTCTATGCGTATTAGATTACGCTTGATTCGTATTACATTCGGCTTTAAAAATGTCTGAACGCCATCTAGTCCCAACCTAAACAAAGCTTGTACTATAAGTGCTAGACAACGGATAAACATACTTAAATACTTTTTTTTTGTAAATACATACTAGAAAACACTGAAATCAATGCAAACAATCATGTTCATGCACACAAACATTTGCATTGAGCGGGAATCCAACCCGAGTCTTCTGCATAGCAGCCATTGTAATATACCGAAAGCGCCACAGAGGTCGTCAGCTTTGCCAGCAAGGTATAAAAGTAAATTGTAAGAAACTTCATAATATAGTATTTTTACTAACGTCATCAAATGACTGTGACATTCTGTTAATATCAGCTTTACAGCTTTAGCATGTGCAGTAGGCATTAAAATTTTTATGTCTTTTGTCCGAACGAATTGAAAATGAAATAGATTATTAAAAAGATTTGACTAGATAAAAGTGTAATAAAATATGTTTATAGTAGTACTTAGTCATCATCATCATACCGGTTCATTAACGTCCCACTGCAGGGACGGGCCGCCTTCCGTAATGGAGGAGAGATACTTGGCCTACTAACACCAAGCTGGCCAGACGGATTGGTATAGGGTTTAATTTCAAGTTTTCCTTCTTTTTATTTTGTAAAGATAATATTTACGGATAGTCCCTTAGTCGGTTCCTACGACACCCATGGGATGAGATGGGGTGGTGACATATTGTATTCTTACTCCTTCACCACACGGAGAACGTAGTACTTAGTGCGCATAACTAATACAAGACAACGGTGTTGTTAATATTTACAATAGGTGCATTAAAATTAGGCCAAAATAAAAGCATGATGTTAATCAATAGAAAGAAAGAAAGAAAAGTTATTTATTGACCAATAAAAGTCCCATACATTTAATGAAAAAGACAAAAATTAAAAAAAAAAATTACACAAAAACAAGAAGCAAAAAAAAAACAAATAAGTAGTAAATACACACATAAAATTGGCCAAAAGGACCTTGCCTCAGCATTTTGCTACTACGACTTGTTAACCGTAGTAGCGCTGGTATTCTGGCAGGCTGGTATTCTATTCTATGTCAATCCGTTTGGTCAGCGTGTTATTAGTAGGCCAAGTATCCCTCCGTCTCTGGATAATGCCCGTCCCTGCAGTGGGATATTAATGGACTGTTATGATGAAAAGCATGGTGTATTAACAGACCATGCCCGCTTAAAGCAAGGTTTGATTTCCGCGATTTCAGTTGTGGACTCTTGAGTTATCGGAGTGTCGCCAAGTCCTATAAAGAAACCTCCTCGGCTTATCTGGAGTCTCCAGCATGTGACAGCTGGGATAAACAATGTGACAGTTCTTACTTAGCGTCTGCTTGCAATTGTTTTACGTTTAAAAAAGCTATAGTAACGCAAGCATGTTAAGCAGATATCCAAACTCATTTTTGTAATACATTTTTTTTTGCATATATGATTATTACGTCAGGATAATAAAATCCGTGTGGTGACGGAGTAAGAATACAATATGTCACCACCCTATCTCATAGCATGGGTGTCATAAAAACCGACTAAGGGACTATCAGTTAATATTATCTTTACGAAATAAAAAGAAGGAAAACTTGAAATTAAACCCTATACCAATCCGTCTGGTCAGCGTGGTATTAGTAGGTATAAGTATAAGTATCCCTCCGTCACGGGAGGAGGCCCGTCGCTGCAGTGGGGCATTAATGGGCTGTTATAGTCTTCTTCTCTTGCCAAAATTATAATTACAAAAATTATGATACAAGTACATCATATTATTATTAGTTTCCTATAACGATACCTAAGGGACGAGCAGGGTTGGAAAGATTTTGTACTAAGTTATGTCTAAGAAGTCACTATACTACTAATAAGGGTCGTAGCACATACTCGTATAACGTAACGTAATCAGATCGGCACCGCCTACCCTTTTTCCTCGGTGTCAAACGTCAAAAAACCGATTACTTTACGATTCCGATTAGTGTTCCTTGCAGTAAAGAGTTTCATACAAATAATACTGAACGGCTCGTGTTGATACGGTGCCGATCCGTTTACGTTACGTTAAATGTGCTACGACCCTAAATTATCTCTCTACCCATTTACATAAATTTCAAGTCTCTAAAGAACTATTTCAAAATAGCGAAGGCCTGTAAGTAAAAGGCGATAAGCCCTTTTGAATTATAGCCATTCAATGTACCGGTAGATTGTTTTACCCTCTCTTTCAAAAAGTCTTCGTATATCAAGACAAGATTTCTTTTGATTTATAACCCACAAGGAAAGCCTTTAAGCAATCTTTTTGAGAAGTCAAAAACTGCTTGTGTCGTTGTGATGTTATCAATTTTGACATGTTGTGATTTGTCTGTTATAAATTTGTTTTGTATTTTTGTTGAAACTTTATTTAGTTTCGATAGGTGTTTTTGTTTTTTTTTTTTACCGGTATTACAAAAGTCCAGGAAACCAACACTGGTTTAGATAAACATAGTTTTAATTGATGTGGATGAGGCTTAAGCTGTTTGCCAGGATCGTGACAAGTGACTTTCTGTCGTCTCTGCCTATCCCGAGCGGGATAAGGCGTGAGTTTATGTATGTATAGTTTAATTCGGTACGAACTAAGCAGATGAGTGACTATATAATTTGATTTAAATTTATTTTCTACTTTTATATCTCCTTTATCTTTACGAGACTTTTTACGATAAGTAAGGTTTGAGATTGGACTTGAATAATACTGCAATTAAAACGACAGTGTAAACTTAGTTGTTTTAAAGTTACAATGACAGAATCCGCTAAACATTACTTTGTATAAATATGCACTATACTATGTGCTTTATAATTAACTAGCTGACCCGTGCCCACTTCGTTGGGCGGCGTTCAAAACGCGTCCAATTTTTGAACATATTTCAATACTGCTCCACTCCTATTAGTCATAGCGTGATACTATTTAGCCTATGACACTCCCCGATAAATAGACTAATTACCACAAAAAGAATTTTTAAAATAATTAGATCCAGAGATTACCCCCTACAACGTCACAAACACACAAACTTTACCTCTTTATAATATTAGTATGGAAGTATAGATGTGCATTGTCGATGAAGAATTATGAAGTAACATTTAAACTAAGATTAGTTAAAATAAATACATTTTATATGTTTCGTAGTGACCAGGGTGCTAAACAGATGTACTGACGAAAATACGAATAGAAATTATCATTATATCATGCCAATAAGTCACTCATCAAACTTTTTCTGATTAAAATAATCATCATAAGCAGCCCATTAATGTCCCACTGCAGGGACGGGCCTCTTTTCGTGACGGAGGGATATTTGGCTTCTAATACCACGCTGGCCAGACGAATTAATACAGGGTTTAATTTCAAGTTTTCCTTCTTTTTATTTCGTTAAGATGATAGTCTCTTAGGCGGTTTTTACAACACCATGGGATTAGATAGGGTGGTGACATATTGTATTCTTATTCCGTCACCACACGGAGAGATTCAATTAATGCTTAGGTATAATAGAATAAGTTTTTTAATACAGTAACCTCTGAAGGCTATTTGTATCAGCATCATTAACATCTTATCACCTTGCGCGTTCCTGTGCCTCCCTTATTTATCGGAGTCCCGCCATCCTAACTAAGTCGTCAGTCCCCTGTGTAAAGGGTCTCCCCACTCTGCATCTTCCAATACGCGGTCGCAATTAGAGAACTTGTTTGTGTGTGCATGAACAAGATTGTTTGCATTGGTCTGGGTGTTTTTCTATGTATAATATGTACGTATTTACAAAAAAAAAGTATTTAAGTATGTTTATCCGTTGTCTTCTATCCATTGTACAAGCTCAGCTTAGTTTGGGACTAGATGGCGTTCTGTGTATGTGTAAGGAATATTTATGTTTATTTGTTTATTTTAACTGGCCAGTAGACTATTTTTGCTGTAGAAAATTCTAGACATTTTCTGATAAGTCACATATTATACTTTAACTGCAACTTCTTTAATTTAAGCTTGACATGTTCGGGGAAATATTGTTTGATGCTTGACAACTCGTTTAGCCAAAGTGAAATGTAACCGATGAATAATGTATTATCTTACTGTTTTTGCTCTTGCTTTTATGTTATCAATAAATTTGAATTGATTTCCCGAATGGCACAGGTATTTGTTAAAGTTGAAAGATTTTATGCTGTAAAAATGAAGGGCGTATTATATTTTTATAATACTCTTAAAAAAGCTTCTTTTCTTACCGCTGTACCATAACATACCACCTGTGTAATTTTGTTACCTTAGCACCGAGACATCTATACTGATATTATAAAGAGGTAAAGTTTGTGTGTTTGTGACGATGTCCCTACATCGGTAATCTCTGGATCTACAGAACCGATTTCAAAAATTCTTTCTGTGTTAAATAGTCCATTTATCGGGGAGTGTCATAGGCTATATAGTATCACGCTATGACTAATAGGAGGATGAGTAATGAAATATGTTTAAAAAAGAGATGCGTTTTTTTCGCTGCTCAACGAAGTTGGCGCGGGTTAGCTAGTTTATTGATAAATCAAAAACACTAAGCTAAAACAAACCCAAATCCAATCCACATGACTGGTACAGTGTTAGTGCCATTTTTTTGTAAAAGACAATAAGACCATAATTATCAAAACAGACATTGAGTCAACGGATGGTAGGCAGATAACAACTCCGTTGTCATCACCTGACCAAATATAATTTGACTGCCAAGTCCTTCCTACCTCTTTAAGTACGACCATACCTCTTAAGACCATAATTATCAAAACAGACATTGAGTCAACGGATGGTAGGCAGATAACAACTCCGTTGTCATCACCTGACCAAATATAATTTGACTGCCAAGTCCTTCCTACCTCTTTAAGTAACAGTCCTACTAATCCTATCCTATACTACTCCTACTAATATTATAAATGCGAAAGTTTGTGAGGAAGTATGGATGATACGCAAAAACTACTGAATGGATTTCGATAGTTTAGGGTGTAGAAAAACATTTAGCTGCCTGTACAACGCGGGTGGAGCCGCGGGAATCAGCTAGTAAGTAATAATTAAAACCACTATCATAACAGTTACTATACGGTAGCCAACAACATTATAGATACAGAAGTCAAACTTGAGAATCTATTTCACTTTACACACCTACTATTATTTTAACTGCCTCGCTGGGACAGCGCTCAAGTTAGTAACTAGCGTGCCTACCTTTTTTTTTTTGTTTCTTTTTTTTTTTAATACAAAACACGTCAATGTGACTATATCGACTATACCTGATGAAAAGCGCGAGTACAGTCCACAAAAATGAAGTCAGCAGATAGTCTAAAAATAACTTCAATCCGTCGTCATCATCTTGCCGGTTTGGCCAAATGCTTCTTGACACTGCGTTTGAAGGAAACAATATCATACGAAATACGTGAGCCGGAAGCTGGTTTCACACGCTACCTTTAGACCCGGTTTCCACCAAAGCGAAGAGGAGAAGATAGGAGACGTGCTGCAAAACTGGTAGGTTATTTCCACCAAATTCTCATATTCTCTCTTCTCGCACTCCCGAGCATCGTGTCGTGCTGTGCGTATCTGTATACCTACTGTAGGTTCTGTGGGATTTATATGTGCGGGTGTAGTGTGACTGTATCGAGGATGTTTACTAGGTACCACTAAGTATGATTTTTTATGTAATTTTTTTTATATTTCTGTGAATGTACCGCATGTTTATTGCCAAAATAAACGCTTTCTTTCTTTCTTTCTTTCAAAGCGGAGAGGAGAAAAGTAGCGGTAGCTGTAATACACGTCTACCTTCTCCGCTTCGCCACGCTGCTGCTAATTCGCTAGCCGCACAAAATTCTATGGAAAAATCAGATGGGAAAAATCATCACATCTCCTCTCTTCTCCGTTTGCTTCATTTCCACCGAAACGAAGCGAAAAAGAGATGTAGAAATAACGAAATCTGATTGGTTTATTCCAACACATCAACTCTCTTCTCCTCTCCTCTCGGCTTTGGTGGAAACCGGGCTTAACTAGCATGCCTACCTTTAAGGGTACTTATTTGAATTCCACGCACGATAATTAGTTATTTGATTCACAACTTACTGTCTTGTGTTTGGTGTTTTTCTGTTTATTAATGTTATAATTACTTTGTTATAATTAGTATGTATAAGTAATTATAAATACAAGTATGTATGGCTGTTGTATCCATGGTATCCATAGTACAAGCTCTGCTTAGTTTGGTATTTTAAGTACCTAATATTGTTATTGTTATGTATTTTTTTATATAAATAAATTTGAGTTTTGATTTGAATGTCGTGCCTATGTACTCGCTCGTCAACCTGGGAAAGAATTTTGGTAAATACTGTTAGCCTGTAATTTACCTACTAGTTTTATTTTTGACTAACTGATGCCCGCGGCTTTACGGTAAGGTAGCTTAAATGTTATTTTACACCCTTAACTTCATCCATCATCATCCATTATTATTCATCAAAATCCATTATTAGTAGTTGAAGAGTAACAAACATCCATCCATCCATACATCCTCACAAACTTTCGCATTTATAATATTAGTAGGAAGTAGGATATTATAAAATGTTACTTCTCTATATCCCTGTCTAGTTATAGTAAATAAACGACGTTATTAACTATCATTTGTATTATACATTCTATCAAAGTTTGCTTTTGATTGTACCGGAGCCATATTGGTTTTGCGGAAGTTCCGGTTAGTTGCGGAAATAACTGACTCGATACAATACTGTGTATAGTACATATTTTGAACTTTGTAACCATTGATTTGTAAGAGAGAAAATATTTTTGATTCTTGCAGTTGTAAGTTAATTTCCGTTAGATAGAGAAACATCGATTTCTTTTATGAAAGAACTTTTGATTTGTTATGAAATTTTATGAAACTATAAGGTGTTTCTTTTAATAAAAATGATGGCTGATGACTTTCAGCCTCACAGCCAAAAGACGCCATCTGCTGAACATAGTCCTCCTTCAAACATCTCCACAAATATCTGTCCTGGGTCTCTTTTTCCAGCATCAATCAAATCATCACAACAGCCGGCCCTTCAATTTTTCCACTGCAGGAGTGGGCCTCCTCCCGTGACGGAGAGGTATTTGGCCCACTAATACCAAGCTGGCCAGACGGATTGGTACAGGATTTAATTTCAAGTTATTTCGTTAAGAGGAAGTCCCCTTACGATGTGAACCAAAGATCTGGTGAAGGATGCGGGCAAGTGATGGATAAAATGTGGTGTGTGACTTCATGTGGTGACGGAGTAAGAATACAATATGTCATCACCCCATCTCATCCCATGGGTGTCGTAAAAACCGACTAAGGGACTATCCGTGAATATTATCTTTACGAAATAAAAAGAAGGAAAACTTGAAATTAAACCTTATACCAATCCGTCTGTCTAGCCAGCATGGTATTAGTAGGCCAAGTATCTCTCCGCCACAGGAGGAGGCCCGTCCCTGCAGTGGGACATTAATGGGCTGATAAGAAGATTGCATATCCAGCATCATCATTAAACGAATTTAGTAGCAACGCCTGAACTAGAAATAACTAGAGATATTTTTTTATTGAATTGCATTAGTAGATTCAATTCACGCTAGATCCGCATTCATAGCAGTGGGTAGGCTAATTCAAAACTACATAGTTGAGAGTGCTGCCACGTTCGTTGAAAGTCAATAGCATGACCTGGCCTGATTCAATAAAGTATAATAATATGGTAGCCGAGTTTACATTACTAGATAATGTGTTGAATAATTGGACTATGGAATTATCTATAAATAGCTACCGCCTACCTACTACTAGTCGCTAAGTAGAAAATGGAATAAAGTGACCACTAACTTTGTAAATATGTCCCATTAAATAATCAATATCTGAGCTTAATACAAGAGATAAAGAAAGAGGCATTAGGGCATGTTCTAACAATTACAGGCTAAAGGACATAGCACACTTAAACGACTCTGCTCCAACACGCGGGGGAGGGCCTACACATTTTCTATACTAAAACGACTGCTCGTAGTCTACGCGGCTATAGCTATCAGGCAACCAGCAGTCTACGCAGTAAGTGTTAGTAGACTGCCAGCTCTCTATAGTTAATAGATACTGACTGATTGACTGCTAGCAGTGACCGCGCAGACACCGCACCAACCGCTCGCCTTTAACGAGCGGTCAGCTAGGCGTCAACTACCAAGCAGCCTGGCGGCGGTAAACTCGCTGACAGAGAGCTATCTGCTAATTTAGGATGCCAACGAAAAATATATCTAAAGAGCAATATTTAAAGCCCTAATTGAATCATATTCTTTTTGCCGGGTGGGAGCAGAGTCGTTTAGGTGTTCTACCTTAATAATATTTTCATTTATATCGGCTTAAATTCACACGTCGTTGAATAGCGTTTTCCTTTACACGTTTCTATCGTCCAAGATCATTTAGAATAAGAACTAGATTGTTTGACGCGTAAGGAATTCGTGATTTTTTCCTGCGAGGAGCTCCCTTTCCAAAAAGTTTTTGCCCTATTCGGTTCTCCGTCCCCATTTAAAGTGGCAATGGTCAGGGCACGTATCTGCCTAATGTCTCTATATACAAAAAACCCTAAGCGCTACGGTAGCGACAGTGTAATATGTACTCAAATGCTATCGCAGAATATCTAAATGAATCATCATTACAGCCCATTAATCTCCCACTGCAGGGACGGGCCTCCTCCCGTGACGAAGGGATACATGGCCTACTAATACCCTGCTAGCCAGACGATAGGGTTTAATTTCAAGTTTTCCTTCTTTTTACTTCGTAAAAATAATATTTACGGTTAGTCTCTTAGTCGGTTTTTACGACACTTGTGGGATGAGATGGGGTGGTGACAAATTGTATTCTTACTCCGTCACCACACGGAGAATCTAGGTAAATCTAATTGAATAAAAGACGTAAACATTTTAGGAATTTGTATTGAAGACTGTATTGACCCATTCGTGGTTCATCTAGTTAAAAAAATTAGTAGCTAATACTTTATTTTAAAAATACTTTTTAAGTTAACGCTTTAAATTGTCATAACGGGATAACAGAATTAATTAGAGACCATAATACTTTTCATCATGAAAATTTAAACAGTATAACTCATAATTATGCTCGGGTAATAATGTTTTCAGCTAATACAAGCATCCCGCTACAACAAAACGTCTTAACATAATAATAATTTCAACCCAAAAAACCTGCCTACATTTTAACCATGCAGAAGTCAAGTACCACAATTCATTTCAACAAAACAAAAGAGCATTGCAAGCCCTATTTTACATTTGAAAGGAAGGTTTATTGCATTAAAATAATAATCTCGCTTCTCTTCACATTAAGTCGTCGGGTTCGAGTTCGTTTGTCGTTACTGTGACCTATTTTGTTTCGAAATGGCAGCTCAACACGTTGCACAGTCTTTGTTCAGTTGCTAGTTCACAAAACTTGTGTAAAAAGGGATTTAATATTTACTAATGGGACTTTTCTTTGATACTTCCAAGTGTATGTATCTTGAGTTAGCTGAGTAATGTATGTAATAAGAAAGTATTATACTTGGTACTCTCCATGTGGTGACGGAGTAAGAATACAATATGTCACTACCCCATCTCATCCCATGGGTGTCGTAAAAACCGACTAAGGGACTATCCATCAATATTATCTTTACGAAATAAAAAGAAGGAAAACTTGAAATTAAACCCTATACCAATCCGTCTGGCCGGGAGGAGGCCCGTCCCTGCAGTGGCACATTAATGAGCTGTTATGATTAAAAAGAAGATTTTCTTGTCTTTAACATGGAATGTGTTTAAAAATTAACCCTCCTGTGACCGAGGGACACTTGGCCTACCAATACCACGCTGGCCAGACGGATTGGTACAGGGTTTAGTTTCAAGTTTTCCCATTTTTTATTTCATAATGATAATATTCACAAATAGTCCCTTAGCCTGTTTTTACAACACCCATGGGATGAGATGGGGTGGTGACATATTGTATTCTTACTCCGTCACCACACGGATAGTTGTATATACTGTCATTATAATTATGACAACCTTATCTACATCAACAGCTATGTAGAGAAAAATGCGATGAGGATTTTTTTTTCATAAACCTCAACTGTATAACGCACTTTGACGCAATAAGACCTGAAGGTCTTATTAAATGATAGACAACAGATTTGCTAAGTACCAGTGTTAAGGTCCGTTGATCTATACACTTACATAAGAGATTAAAGCGCCGATTACACTAGACTACATGTAATGCACTTCATCTTGTAGGACACTACATCTTGTAGGGGACTACATCTTGTAGGACACTACATGTAGTCTTTCCATTTCTAAAACAATTACATGGAAATGGAAAGACTACATGTAGTGTCCTTCAAGATGTAGTCTCCTACAAGATGTAGTGTCCTCCTAGTCTAGTGTAATCGGCGCTTTATTTAGCGATAAGTTTACCAATTTCACTTAGGTACATATTTTTAACTGTGTTCATTAATAACTGTCTAAACTAACTATTACTGACTGTAATACTCTATCGTTATTATAAGTACGTATTTATGTGTCACAAAATGTAAAAAAGTATGATCAAAGGTCTATTTGATACAAAAAATAGTTTTATTTAGCTCAGTAGTTTTGACCTGCATATTGGAAAAAAAAAAATCTTAATAGTACAGAAACCTCGGTGAACATGTTTATGCTAGTCGCAACATATTACAAATGTTGGGACGCACCCCATATTATGAAAATGCCCATTCTCCTCTTATATTCATAAGAAGTACCTACTTGACTTTTTATCAATAACAGAAATGAAATAATAATCTCTACAATCTTCAATCATTAGCCGATTGTTATGTAGTTAGTTAGTCACTTGTTTTAGGGTAAGGTTGCGATCATTGGACTAGCGCTTTGTTTGGACCACTTCAATATTTCGCGATCTATTCATATTTGAACCCGATATTTGCATCGAAATGATAGCTTTATATCCCTCCACACCACCCTCCAACCGCCAGTACCGCAGCAGGCAGCATGAGGGATGGACGTACTTCGCTTTGTTTCTCGGACCTCGAATATAATTTTTTACGCGGCAAATAATAGCATGTAAGTACTGTTATATTCACTATTTTCATCTGATTTTTTTTACTAGTATAGTACAGTAATTAAGAATACATACTATCTTATATTTTTGTTGAGTAACGTGTTACTTTTTTTAAATTTAAATATTTCAGTGGATGTTAGTGAGTTTCTATCAATGGACTGGCACGATGCTCTTTTATTGAACCGGTCCAATCATGGCAACTTCTATAATGTGTGTTATTTATTTATTTAGTTTCTTTTTATTTTAGCATCCCAAAAAGAGGAGGAGAGAGAGGCGAGTATAAAACTAGCTTAGGGAAAAAAGAAGTTAGATTGAATGAGGTAATCAGAATGTTTCGAATGCTAAAAGCGACGTTAAAGAGAAGATTTGACGTACCTGAAATATTTTTGTGATTTTGCATGCGTAATAGGGATTCGACTATAATTAGAGTCGACTAATTAATGTAACTATCTATTTATTTTTCAAGAAATTTGATATAAAACATAATTTACTTTATTAATTTTTTTACATGCACCTTGAATGGACCAGCCACCTATAATGCCCTAAGTCCAATTATAGCAACTAAGTGGTCCGATGAAAGAGACGGTGGTTCAAACAAGGAAACCATCACAACGTTTTATTTTATTCTTTTGTGACTATATACATAATAAAATTAACTTAATTATGTTAGTTACCAATAATTGAATATACAGACTACTCGTTTACACAGATTTTGTTTTATTTCACGCTTTATTTTAGATACCAGCTCTGTTTAAAATTAAGTGGTCCAATAGTCGCAACCTTACCCTAGTTGACTACCAAACGTAGTAAATAGTAAAAGCTACTTTGTTTTATATTACTTGTAGTATCTATACAATTATCTTGTTATTCTTCCGTTAATCTTGAGTTATGTTAATTCCAGGATCATGAGTAAATTAAAAGAAATCACCGGTTTCAACCGACATAAGAAACAAATTATTAAATTAGGAAACCTCGGCGAACATGTTTATACTAGTCGCAACCAACATGTTACAAAGGTTGGGACGCACCCCATATGAAAATGCCAATTCTCCTCTTATATTCATAAGAAGTACCTACTTGAATTCATTATCAGAAATGAAATAATAATCTCTACAATCTTCAAGGTATTGACTCAATTAAACTATAAATTGCGCATTGCATATATTGTTAACGTGCGAATATTTATCATCTTCAAAGCGTAAGTATGCACTTTGTGTAACTTTATTCTATCATTGATCAGTCACTAAACTTTATTGAAATTTATCGTCAACATATTAGATACTAGCTGACCCGTGCCCACTTCGTTGGGCGGCGAAAAAAAACGCGTCACCTTTTTAAATATATTTCATTACTGCTCCACTCATATTAGTCATAGCGTGATATTAAAAAGCCTATGACACTCCCCGATAAATTAACTATTCAACATAGAAAGAATTTTTAAAATGGTTTAGTAGATCCAGAGATTACCCCCGACAGCGTCGCAAACACACAAACTTTAGCTCTTTAATTATAATATTAGTAAGTATAGATAATACGTCACCAGTTGTTCGTCCGAAAAATAATTCTATTATTGTAGTGCACTCAAAATAAATAATTTTAATAACTGCTAGTTGAGATATCAATAGTTTGCCTTATTTCTCAACTGGCAACAATATAAATTTTTACCTCGTACTTTAAGCATAACTAAGCCAGACGCCAGTTTTATTAATTCCTATACCAAGCTGCTTAGTGATCTTGAAGATTCACGATCTAGAAGCAATCAGTCTCGTCCAGTCGGTCGAATATCGAGGAGAGCATAGTCCATAGAGTATAATAATATTAGTCATTAAACGGGCTTCGGACAACGCGCACGCGCACGCAAACAAATCACTGAAGAAGCTAGAAATTTGTGCAAATAATTGTTAATTGTAAAGTGTTTCGGATTGTTAAAGAGTAACGAAGAATAAGTATGTCTATTATTATATAGAAGCAAAATATTTAATATCGAAAGTATGTTATTTTTTTTATTTATATATTAGTAATATGTAAACCAATGCCAGTTAACAAGTGCAATGTTCTCGGCTAAGGTCATACCATATTCTGACTCATAACGGTCTGATAATATGTGGATGTAATAATAATGTGTGTGCTTAGCGCTTATACCGGTTGCAGATAGGCAGGCTATTATTATGTGTATGTTATAATTAGCCAATTGTTATGTAGTTAGTTAGTCACTTGTTTTAGTTGACTACCAAACGTAGTAAATAGTAAAAGTTACTTTGTTTTATATTACTTGTAGTATCTATACAATTAAGTATGTTGTTATTCTTCTGTTAATCTTGTGTTATGTTCATTCCAGGATCATGAGTAAATTAAAAGAAATCACCGGTTTCAACCGACATAAGAAACAAATTATTAAATTAGAAAACTTTCCTCTATCCATTCCGACATTGGACCAATTATACGAGGTAATTTATTTATTTACATATAGAATTTATGAGTGATTCTCCGAACCCTATATTTTCGATGTCTGGAGGTTTTTCTTCGTAACTAACAGACCAACCAAACTGCGATTATTTTTAAAACATACCTATCATAAACACGTTATTTTTTTTTAATAATAGTTTTTTATATATTTGGAAAAAAGCAATTCAAAAGCGTTCTTTTGATTAATATGGTGTGTCCGTACCCCAGTTTCTTGAACATTAGTAACAATCACTTTTTTTCTCATTTTCAAATCGATGTGCGTTATAAATATTACGATAGAATACTAGTTGTTTGTTTACACAAAAAAAAATTGAACTAATATTCACGATAGTTTTTTAATAAAAAAACTAATTGTGAGTGTCCGGCACAAAAGTCTGATTCATATTCGCGCGCTTCAGTCGAACGTATTTAGCTAAGTATGAAACATCAGGAGATTCCTTCTAGTGCTGGTGGTAGCTAGGGGCTCTGCTCACGTGGTCACGACATTACATGTGACTGGTTCATGTTGTGGCGGAGATATAAATGTAAATATCTGATTCATATTACATTGGTTCTGATTACCTGTGTTTCTGATTACTTTGTTGGCTGTTAATGAACTTAAATGGTTTTCAAACTCAAAACTGCTGGAAATATAAGGCAATTGGGGACCAAAAACCTATGTATAAATAGCAATCCTTAATTGTATACGTGTAGTGGTTTACCGATGTTAAGGGGCAAAATTCTAATTTATATGTGCCTGATTCATACGGTAAAAAGACTATATTAATCAGAATTTCACACTATTGTTAATAGAACGATGCATTAGCGGCACGGATGATGATGGATATTGTCCAGTTGTCAATACTCCTAATAGCTAGATTTAGGTGTGGTGATAATCATTGTGATTATCAACTGTGATTAATAAAAACTTGACTGATTTTTTTAACTAGAATTCAATGCTTGTTCGTATTTTGATATATGGCCTCAAAAAATTTAAAGATAATTATCTCGAAAACCATTTTATAAAAAAGTGTGCCTTTTTGAGACATTGTATATTAAACTTAAACTCAAACTCAAATTGTTAATTGCATTCCATAGGTAGGTACATGATTGTGTTAAATATAGGTACAGAGTACATTAAGTTCCGTATGGACACTGTCGGGCACAACAATATTGTAAGGCGACATTTTATACCCTGTCGGGCACAACATTATTTAAAAAGTTGACAACATTATTTTAAGTTTAGGTTATCATCACAATACATTTAGGTTTATAAAACGAGTTTGTCAAGGAATTTTTTTTCATCATTGTGATTCAAAAAAAATTAGCCCATTTGAATCACACAAGAATCGAATTTCGGACAAACACCCTTATCTAATGAAATTAGAGACTTTTTTGTTCAATTGTAAAAAACAAATATCTAAGGGTAAGTTTCACAACTCATTATAGTATAGTGTAGGGGAACTGTGACTATATACTATATTTATTTATTTATTTATTTATTTATTTATATATTTGGGAAACAAACAGTTATAACATACAGTCTTATTATGCTTATAAACTACACTTAAACCAAAACAGTTTCCACTCTTAAATATGCATACATAGCGCCTAAAAGACAATATTATTATATATATATATATATACTTATACTAATATAGATACATATACAAGTAAATTAAAAACAAAACAAAAAGTATTTAGTTGACTGTAGGGACCAGACAGTCATGAATTAAGTTGTTAAATTTAGGTAAGGAAAGTACAAAAATATCAATGGCTCCATTATTACTAACATTCAGGTTATTAAATGAGTGACATGATCTATATATAAATGAATTTTTAGCATAATTTGTTCTAAAAGAGGGAATATGGAATACAATTTTCTTTCTAGCAGTAATACGTGGACACACTAAACCTATTCTATTTAAAAGGTAAGTTGAGTCCAAGTGGTTTCTTATTATTTTGTACAGAAAAAGTAAATCTCTCTCATTTCTACGTGTTTCTAAAGATGGTAAGTCGGGTATTTCTTCTAAACATATGTTTCTCCAAGCGATATGCTTATTAAATTTATTTTGAATACTCTGTATTTGGTTAATATATACATTGTATTGAGGATTCCACACTGTAGAACCATACTCAAGTATGGGTCTGATAAGAGTCTTATACAAAAGCAACAGTGTGGATACATGCTTAAAATCTTTCGTGATTCGCAGTACAAAGCCCAACATTTTGAACGCTTTATTTGTTATGGATGTTACATGCCTATCAAAAATTAATTTACTATCCAACAGGACACCTAGGTCCCGCACCTCGGACACTCTCTTAATATTTTCATTATCTATTTTGTAGCTGTATTCTATATATTTATTTTTCCTAGTAAATGTTATGACATTACACTTATCAATATTAAGGTATAACATATTATTCTTACAGTAATTACATAAATTATTAATGTCTTGTTGAAGGTTGTGACAATCCTCAACAGTTTTTATTACCTTAAATATTTTTTTGTCATCAGCATATAAAATAAAGTTAGAATGATTGAAATTTAAGTAGACATCATTTATATATATATTAAATAAGAGTGGTCCGAGATGCGAGCCCTGCGGTACGCCCGAGGTTACAGGTGTAAATGTAGAGCAGAAGCCTTTAATGGTCACAGCCTGACTACGGTCTCGTAGGTAAGATTCAAGCCATCTAAGAAGATCACCGTGCACACCGATTTGCTCAAGTTTGCTTATTAGGATTTTATGTGAAACCTTATCAAATGCCTTGGAGTAGTCAGTATAAATAACATCCACCTGAAAGCCCTTATCCATAGCGATGGTTATATTGTCAACAAATTCACATAAGTTCGTCTCGGTAGACTTCTGAGAAATAAATCCATGTTGTTCAGGTATGAGAATAGGTCTTATAAGAGGGGTGATCATATCACAGATAATATGCTCAAATAGTTTAGGTATAACGCTAAGCTTAGAAATGGGACGGTAATTTTTAATATCATGCTTATCTCCATTTTTAAAAATTGGTACCACGTAAGACTGCTTCCATAACAATGGCATGATACCAGACCGAATAGACCAATTAAATAATTTGCAAAGTGGAATTGATAGAGCTTCACAACACTTCTGCAGAAACAAGGGAGGAATGCCATCAGGGCCAGAACCCTTATCAATGTCTAAATTTTTCAAATATTTAGTAACAGTATTTAGTGGGACGCTAATTTCGGCAATATTCAATGCTGCATTACTATAAATATTGTTGTTAACTGGAGGAGTTACATCTACATTTTCAAATGAAGAACTAAAATGAGTATTGAACAGATCTGAGATTGCCTTACCATCAGAGGAAGTAATATTTTCTAAATGTAATCTGTCAGGCAAATTATCAGTTTTCTTTTTGGAATTAACATAAGCCCAGAAATGTTTGCTATCTTTTGCAATAATATTTTCTGTTTTTTGTATATAATTATCGAAACACTCTTTAGCTACTCGTTTCTGCCTGTCTCTTAAAAGTACAAAACTTGAATAGTCTGCAAAATGACCGAACCGCTTCCATTTTTTATGGTATTTCAATTTTTCTTTTATAATTTTTTTTAAGGCCGATGAATACCATAGTGGAAATTTATTGTCACTGTGTACAGTTTTGACAGGTACATGAGTCTCAATAATGTTATTCAAAGTTTCATAGAACTCCATCAAGGCCTGGTCTATATCATACTTATCAAGAATAGAATCCCAATCAGCAGCAGAAATCAAGTTATTTATAATGTCATAGTCTGCACTTCTAAACATTCGCACCAGTCTTGGTGGTGAATGCAATGACTTAAAGTGTATATTACTGGTAGAAATATCCAGAGCAGGATGGTGCAAATCCTCAGTTACAAGAGGTGATGTTGATTTTGAGACATTACAGACTATATTTCCCATTACAAGATCAAGTTGCCTATCATTAGAGTTATGTATTAAATTGTACTGTTTAAAATGGTTGTAAGACATAAAATGTGATAAGGCACTTACCAGGGCATCCACATTGCTATTTGTCAAATTTAGGATAGCTTCATTATTATGCTCACCTGCCACCCAGACCGCATTTCTCACATTAAAATCCCCCAATATCAGAAATTTGTCATTAGGAAAAGCAATAACAGACCGGCCAACACTATCATAGAATGCATCTTCATGATTAAGTTGATTATTATTCTGTGGAAAATAACAACAATACAGTCTAATTTTTGAGTTACATGAATGTTCTCCAATTTTAATACTCAATGACAATATGTCAGCCGACATAAAATCATTTGATGGGGTAATATTAAAGTCAGCAATCTCAATGCCCTTTCTGACCGCAATTAGAACTCCACCACCCATTTTGTCAGACCTAGAGGCATAATCCCTATCACATCTGTAAACATTGTACCTATCATCGAATAATTCAGCATTAAACATGCCAGGCAATAACCACGTCTCACTCAGACAAACAACATCGTAAGAACAAAGTAATAAATTATTAAAAAATACGTTAGTTTTAGTTCGTAAACCACGAACATTTTGATAGTAAATATTTATACTACGAATCACTGTAAAAACTTAACAATACAATTCTTATATACCTTTCTATACAATTTAAAATGATAGCACTCGGAGAGTTGAAATCTCTAATAATACTGTAAACAATCCATATTGTGACAATTATTACATGTATGCATTCCATATGGCCCCTGGAAAAGTATAACCTAACAACAGCTAACGATAACTCAATCGTAAAGTTACAAATTAAAACAAAAACAAATAAGTATTTAAAAAAAATAACAAAACTTCCTAAACTAATTTTTTTAAGTCATCCAGAGATGACAGATGAATTGCCGCGCTTGAGTCGTTTTTTCTTGCCAGTATCGAGCCATTTTTTACCCAAACAAACTTATAGTGTTTTTCTTGAGCTAACTTTTTGACTTTATTCAGCAATAATTTCTTGTCACTTGTCAAGTGATCATTAATATATATACGAGACGTGTTATTAATGAAACCAATGTCACATGCTTTCAAATCTTTGTTTTCTCTCAATCTTGCTAAGAATTCATCTTTTTTGTATCTGGCGAGGAACCGTACTACAATTGGTTTCGGTTTCTTGAGGTCCTTATTCATGTGTGCTACTCTTGTCACGAAATCAATATCAGTCCTGGGATCAAAGGGGCATTTGGCTATTGAGGCTAGTTTTGTCAGTACATTAATTATGTTTTCATCCTTCTTCTCCGGCAGTCCAACGATTTCAATATTAGACCGCCTACTCCATTGTTCTTGCCTTTCTATGTTATTATTAGTAACTATGATTTGACTTTTTATCTCCTTAACTTCCAACTCTAGGGCGTTTATAGTTTTTGATTTTTCCTCCACACATTTCATTCTCTTTAGTAATGAGTCATACTTCTCACTTAAAAACGTGACAGTGCTTTTGAGATCATTAACTTGAGTCTTTAGTTCTACGAGGGTACCGTTTAAACAGGAGAAGGCGGCATTGATTTCCTCCTTGACAATGCTACGTAAGGTTTCTTTTGATACCGAAATTAAGTCATCAGTAACTTCAGGCTGATTTTTTCGTAGGGTAACATTTCCATGGGTTGGTGAAGCAGGTGAAGTTTCTGGGCGTGCTATAGGAAAACTCGTTTTATAGTTGGCTCGTACTGGTGTTTCATTTCCATTGTCCCTTAGGCCAACTATGGAACACTCAGGACACAACCAGAATGCCAGTAGTTGCTTATCAGCTGGTGTCAACTTGCCTTTCTTATCAGGAAATATGCACTTAGTATGGTAATTATCGTTACACTTACTACATACCAGTTCCTTTTTTGCATTCTTGCTGCTTAATCGACAACAAATAAACTCCATTTTGAAATAACAAAGATATGTCGACTGTGCTTATAATGTTGTATTATGAAGTATATGGAACGCAAGCATTACATTCGAAACTTACAAAGTCCACACAACTTTAGCCTCTATGCACTGCAAATAAGAACGAGAGTTCCATACACTGAGTATCACGTATCAATGAATTTGCACTTTTTTATAACTTTGTATCACAATTTTATTCCACTATACGATGATTATTATTATAAATTGGTTATCACTGAGTTTATTGAACAAGTTGGGTATATTTTTCAAAGTTAAATAACTGATTAGGATGGTGAAAACTATTTTTTTAATACGGAGCTAATTACTTGGTATATTGAGTTGAAGGGCGCGTTCCAGCGAAAAAAGTGAAACTATAGTGAATAACAAGTTGTGAAACTTGCCCTAAATGAGCTTTGCTCCGATGCACGTGTTACTTGTTTCAATCAACTAGCCTATTGCAGTCCACTGCTGGACATAGGCCTCTCCCAACACGCGCCACAGAACTCGGTCCTGCGCTTTCCGCATCCAGTCCGACCCAGAGACCTTTATGAGGTCTTCGTGTTACTTGTTTATCTTATTCATAATTCTAATGTTTTACAGATAACTTTGGTGGATCACAATGGCCGACCATATGTGTACAGGTTATTAAAAGACCGCCCTGAGCCTGAAAATGGTACGAAACTATATTTAACTTTTAATTATTTAAAACATAACAAGTGTAATGGTATTTTCCAATCAATGGGTATTTTCGGTAGAAGTACGCAACACACTATCAAAACTGCGTTTTCGCTATACTACACTAAGTATACTGAGTAGTACACTCAGGGTAAATCGTAAGGTATAGTGTAGTAACTAGAAAGCAGCTGCTACAGTGTATTGCGTACTTCTGCCTAACACTAGGGGTGTTCGGCAGAAGTACGCTATAATAATATAATGTTATACACAGATTTTATAATTATAGCTTTTATTTTCAGATCAATTGGACGAGGCGATTGCATGTGAAAACTTGTCAGTTGATTTGAACGATATCAAAGAAATTTTTATGATATTGACTGATGAACAACGTAACATAGTAATGCATATATACTATTTATACAAAAATAACAAAAAGTTCGTTCAAAATGATTTTGGTGAAATAGATGAAGGTAATCCTAAAATTATACTGCAAGGACCGGCGGGTACTGGGAAAAGTACTATTATTAATTTTATCGAAAAATTGATAACATGGGAAGAAAATAAAACATCCGATACTCCAGAAAAAATCAAAGTATTGAAATGCGCATTTACCGGTAAAGCTGCTTCAAACATTGATGGTGTAACATTGAATCACATGTTTTCAATTCCCATATATAAAACAAGAAATCTCAAGAAGAAACGTCTTGAATCGAAGAAAGAAGTATTAGAAGATTGTATATTTTTTATATGTGATGAAATATCTATGGTTGGTGACAAATTAATGAACTCTGTAAATATGCGCTTACAGGAAATATTTGATAACGATAAATTATACGGAGATAGATTTGTTTTATTAGTCGGAGATTTATATCAAATTGATCCAGTAAGACAGAAACCTGTATATCCACAATCTCAATTATGGACATGCTGTGAATTTTATGAATTAACGAAGATTATTCGACAACAAGATGAAGATTTCATTCAAGCTTTGAATAATTTTAAATATTCTCAAATGAGAGAAAAAGATATTAATTTATTGAGATCGCGAGAGATACAAGATATCAATGAAGTACCAGATTCGGTTATTCACTTATTTTATCAAAATAATCGCGTTGATGAGTATAATAACGCAAAATTAGACAAATCACCTGAACAAGAAGTAATTGTTAATACTCTTGGAGATAGTGACGATTGGCAGCCGGCGAATTTACGTGTAAAAAAAGGGATACGATATATGATTACTTATAACATGGATGTGGGTGATGGATTAGCAAATGGTACAACTGGTATCGTTAAGGGGTTTGATTATGACACAAACGGTTTTGTTGATATTATTTGGATGGAATTTCATTCCCCGACAGTTGGTAAGAAAAAAAGATTGGAGTATATGAAAAAGCAGAGTAAACCTGGCTTTGAAAATTGGGTTCCCCTTCACCGGTCAAACATAGTTGTGAAATATAAAAATAATCCAAAAGTCAGCAAAACCGTTGGTAATATGTTCCCTCTGAGAGCAGCAGAAGCAATAACAGTGCACAAGAGTCAAGGTCAAACATATCATGATGGCGTTTGTATACATCTAACTAACGATTCATACGATAAGTTACGCACAGACAAAACGTTGCAATACGTTGCATTAACTCGCGTTAAACGACTTGAAGATTTGTACATTATGGGCAACCTTAATTTTTCTCGTGAAAATAGCAAGAAATTTATTCGTACAGAAAAAGAATTGAATCGACTGCGAACTGAAAAACAACTAAAGTTGGCATATGAAACATTTGAAGATAAAACTGGTGACGTAATTATTTTTTTAAATACAGGGTTAACTTTTTACGAAAATCATGAATTTGTTACTACTGATAAGTGGTATGATAATGGGTCACTATTGATATTCACAGAAACAAACACTATTGGATTAGATGATATTTTAATGCCAAATTTTGTAATTGTATTCCGATCTGACGATGAAACTGCCGAGAGAGTAGGCGGTGGAATGATTTGCTTTAAAAAAGAGAATAAATCTGTCAAGGTAGTCAGTTCAATGACGGACGATGAAAACAAAATTTATCTAACACTTTTATTGTATGAAAACTATTTATACATTATAACTGGTGTTCGAGGAGATCTGAATGACGATGATTTTATATCTGCAATTGATAAATTTATTTCAGAGTATATACAAGAAGGAAAATGTATTCTTTTTATTGAAAATTATAATTCAACAACAACTCTGCCTTTAAACAATTTTTTACATGATATGAATTTTAGAAAAATATTGTCATATCCCACATTGGACACAAACGAGGAAAGTCAGTGTGACATGGTGTTTACACGAAACTTCAATATTAGAGAGGATGAATTAGGATTTTATGAATACATTCCATCATTTCATAAACCAATTTATGTTAAGTTGCCTTCAATGTCTGAGTTGGAAAGTAATGGCGGAGTTAACTCTGCGAGTTATGAAAAATCCAATAACGTACAACAATGCATGGGAGAAGAAACAATGGAAGTAGACTAGAGCTGGATTACTCACAATTTGTATCTTGTTTATTTTTTTATAATAAAGTAAATCAGACCTTGATAGATATGTCTTAAACTGTAGCTCCAATAAACTACAGCTGCACATCTCTAAGTGCTCCCAAATAACGTATACACGTCAGAAAAATATCATTAGCTCAAGCTATCTAGTAGACGGCCATAAACTTAATAAAACAAATACAATTAAGGACCTAGGTGTCATTCACGATAATAAATTAATTTTTGATAACCATGTCGACTCTATTGTTGGCAAAACCAACAAGGCATTAGGCTTCGTTATAAGAACCTGCAAAGACTTCAACACCATTAAACCAATTAAGGTTCTTTATGGTTCTTTCGTGCGCAGTCACCTTCAGTACGCTTCTCAAGTGTAGAATCGTCAGTACGAAATATATAGGTCACGTATAGAGTCAGTTCAGAGGAATTTTTACGTTAACTTGACTTTAGAGCAGGACAGATCTCTATTGACTATGAGGAACGTTGTAGAAGGTACCATTTTCTTTCATTACATGCAAGGCGAGACATTGCTGATGGATCTATTGATTGCCCAGATTTGCTTAACAGGGTATCGATGAGAACTAGAACGAAATATTGACAAATGCGTATGATGAAAATGGGGCTGATGGCGTTACAATGCTGTTGCAAGAGGATATAGAAGGAAAACCTCGAGTAACAAAAAATAAAAAAATTATCCAATCTATAGCTGACACATTATTGGCACTATCTCTGGCGGATCTTGAAAATGGTGTAGCTAATTAATCCCTAAATAGCCAAGAATAATTTAATTAATTGTGTTATAATAATAAAATATATATATATATATTCAATTTTAATATATTTTAATCTAACATTTATAAATAGTATGCACTTTATTTAATATTTTTATTTTAGTAATTTTTAAAGTTTGTATCCACTTCATTAAATAAACTGTAATTTCATTGGAAACGACTATTATTGTCAAACCTTAATTTTAGATTTCTCTTCCACTCATCTCACATTTTCTTGAATAAGTTAACAAAGAATTATATTTATATTTATTATCTAGTTTACAATGCCTCAGTTTTATTATTTAAATTCAAGAAACATGATAAACAGTTGTCTAGACTCGCGGTATAATCTTGGTGTAAAATGAGTTAATGAGCGATAGCTTACGTCATGTCGGAATACTTTCCGATTAAATTTGTTATCTCGTCAGTGCATGAGTCAATGTACTATATCCTATTCGCGTTAAGAATGCAGGCAGCCGTCAGTTCACTAACCAATCAAATCTTTTAAAATTCAATAAATTTGTATTTTAAAAGATTTGATTGGTTAGACGGCGGGGTTAGGTCGGCGAAAAATGACAACTCACTGCATTCTAAACGCGGATAGGATATAGAGACAAATTGGCAAATATCCGTCATTTATTGTTTAAATAGCAATATCTAACTACGATTACTCAATAAAAAATTGCAGATACAACAGTATCCAATACGTACACTTAATTATTATATAAACGGGATATTAACGCGCATTTTATTTACCTCTATTTTACTTGACGTTTCAGCACAGGTTCCCCTGGCCGTGCACGGCAACCTGTGCCGAAACGTCAAGTAAAATAAAATGCGTTAATATCCCGTTTATATAATATTTATAATAATGAAACGCGATAGTTTAAAAGTTATAACGTACACTTAAGTTCCGACGAAAAAATGAGCCTAACATACTAGTAATAAAATAATAATCTCGCTTCTCTTCACATTAAGTCGTTGGGTTCGAGTTCGTTTGTCGTTACTGTGACCTATTTTGTTTCGAAATGGCAGCTCAACACGTTGCACAGTCTTTGTACAGATGCTAGTTCACAGAACTTGTGTAAAAAGAGATTTAATATTTACTAATGGGACTTTTCTTTGATACTTCCAAGCGTATGTATCTTGAGTTAGCTGAGTAATCTTAATAACAGTTTGTAGTAACTATCTTTATTAATACAGTAAGTTGATTAAAGCAACTGATTAATATCACGATGTAAAGTAAGGAAAAAGTCTGATGTCAGTTAAGAGACCGATATTAAATTGCAAAGGAAATAATCTAAAAAAATTCTAAGCTCCCACCGCAATGGCTGATGGTCTTGAGCCACGAAAATGTTTAAAAAACTTAATCCCATTATTTGCAAAATATTTGCCAACTTCCTTTTTGGTCAAATTTGGTTGGTTAGTGTCCATTCTAGTATCGAGAGGTGTTCAGGTCATGACATGGCTTAACGTCTGTGTTTAAATGAAAATGAAAAATAGTTTATTAAGTACTGCAAAATATACACAGAGCATAATCATTTGTTAAGCAAGACTTAATATATACTTAGTTACATAAAATAACAACAACACAACAACTAACAACAACAACGCAGCCGTGCAACGCTCTATTTCAAACAAATGTGTCAAAAAACGCTTCTCCGTAAACACACCCATACAACGCCATATACAAAAATTTGAATTCAGTGCGGGCCGCCCCGCTCAACGCCACGCCCGACGCCCTGCTTCAACTACGAATTGTTATCGTTTGGTTTATGAATAAACTAGCTTCCGCCCGCGGCTTCGCCCGTATGATGTTCTATCCATATCCAATTTTGTAACAAATTGTTTCCTAAGAAGTTTTACGACACCGACTGAATAAATTGATTTGTGAAAGTTTTTATTTTTAGTCCCTTTTTCTTTACTTTATTGTCGTAAAAGGCGACTTAGGGATTTAAAGTCTCTATTAATTGTTCTGATGTTAAAGATATATTACAGTAAAGTTTCATCAAAAGCCGTTCAGTAGTGATTGCGTGAAAAAGTAACAAACATCCATTCATCCATCCATTCTCACAAACTTTCGCTTTTATAATATTAGTAAGAAGTAGGATAGGATAGTAGGATTACTAAGTGGGAAGTAGGATTGATTGCAACCAGCCGTGAGTTCCAACTGCTCATAAAATATAATTTTCAAAACAAAATAAAACATTTTGTTAAAATCTCCTTGCATTTTCATTTCTACCTTGTATAATGCAATTTCTTTAACATTATTCAACCATTGTTCTTTCCTCTAAATAAAACTTTGCACTCGTTACAAATTTTGAGGTACATTTTCTCAATGACTTGGTCAGTTAAAATGTTTTATTTTGCGTTACATTTCACATTTGGCAGGTGTTGTTTTTTGTAAATAGTACTGCATGTCAATTCTCGTTCTTTAAAATCGTTAAAAATTTGTTAAAATTTGTTAAGTTTTTGGTATTGCAATTGTAATATATTGTCGCCGTGTTAAAGTTTTATTTAGAATGTGACAATTTGACAACTAAAAGTTAACTTAACCGAATTTTGGTACGAGAATTGACATGCTGGTTAACGTAATAATATTTATGTTTAAATACCTATAAAACAGTTTTCTTTTGCCGTTTTAGTTTCTGGTTTTTAAGTTGTAAATTTTTGTAATATTCGTTTACAGACATTACGGAAAAAAAGTTTTTATCGAAGTTTATCATTAATACAAATTGGGGTATAATCACTTTTCAGTGCTGGCTGCTATCTTACCAAAACAGAACATCGTCTTTGTGATTGCGTAGGGTAAATAAACGGTGGTCGCTAACGCACCTCATAATTTTGCTTGTAATAAATTAAAATTACCAAATTCTACGAAAAAAAGAAGAAAAACTCGACTTTAGCAACCAGCTTGGCATGCTCTTAGTATGAGCCGGCCTGTCCGTGTGGTGACGGAGTAAGAATACAATATGTCACCACCCCATCTCAACCCACGGGTGACGTAAAAATCGACTAAGAGACTGTCCGTGACTATTATCTTAACGAAGTTAAAAGAAGGAAACCTTGAAATATTAAACCCTGTACCAATCCGTCTAGCCAGCGAGGTATTAATAGGCCAAGTATCCCTCCGTCACGGGAGGAGGGCTGTCCCTGCAGTGGAACATTGATGGGCTGTTATGATGATGATTAGGCGGCCTGTCCCTGCAGTAGGACACTATTATAAAAGTAGGGCTTAACAAAGAACTAAACCATTAACTGATTTGCCTTAAAACTTTCAATAAATATTTTCATAGCGGATCACTTTCAGATATTTTTTAAAGCCGAATGTAATACGATTCAAGCGTAATCTAATAGGCATAGAACTAAAATAAATTTTCCGTTGTACAAATTTCACCGTGATAAAAATTCATACGAACGCCTGTGCAATAAACTAGTCAGAACCCAGGTGTCAATCACCGTAAAAATATCCAGGTAAAAATGTTTTGTGTTTAACAAAAAACGCGATAGGTATATTTTTATACGCGAAAAGGCAATACCTCAAAGCTGAAAAGCTTCAAAGGTTTTCAATAGAAAACTTGCATTGTGATCAAAAAGTAACAAAATATGTATTACATTTTGCTTTGTAATGTGTTTTTGAGTTTTGGGAAAGTTATTGTAACTGATCCAAAACTCAAACTTGTAATAATGTAATGTAAAAGACACAACCAACATCCAGATTTAAAAAGCAATTAAATATATTCCTCACACTTTTACACAACACCATCTAGTCCCAAACTAAGCAGAGTTTGTACTACCCATAGTATAAGCTCTGCTTAGTTTGAACAACATGACATGACTCCTACGCAGAGGTCTCGGTTTCGATTCCCGCTCAATTCAAATCTTTGTGTGCATGAACATGATTGTTTGCATTGGTCTGGGTGTTTTGTATGTAAAATATGTACCTATGTATTTACAAAAAAAAAATTAAGTATGTACGAAAATTTGTCCTGCGTGGGAATCAAATCCGCGGCCTCGTTTACTTCCCTTCCGTGCGCCACCGAATCAGTTTGAATATAATGAAACTATTACTTACATCTGTGTAATACATAATTCTCTGTAATCTACAGTGTGAACTTCATAATCCAACCGCTTCGGTTCGTATATTTTCATCTGCTGTAATAAAATTAACATACAGAATGCAACGACCAACGGATTTCCATGTCACATCTACTACACAGCAACATTTTGTTCAGAACTTCGAATCTGTAAAGTCCAACTACTGATTTAAATTATACGTTTGAAAATACGGGCCTTCTTCGAAAGAGATTTATATTCCTCACACTTTTATACAACGCCATCTAGTTCCAAAATAAGCAGAGCTTGTACTATGGGTACAAGACAACGGATATTCAGTTTTTTTTTTTTTTGTAAATACATACTAATTATACATAGAAAACACCAAGACCAATGCAAACAATCATGTTAATAGAGAGATAAAAACCTGTATCTCTAGTATCAAGTCTTTTAATTATGAAATCTTTATTAACTACCGACGCATTCATAACAGCCAATTAATGTCCCACTGCAGGGACGGGCCTCCTCCTGTGACGGAGGATACTTAATAGGGTTTAATTTCAAGTTTTCCTTCTTTTTATTACGTGAAGATAATATTCACGGATATTAAATACTTATAAAAAATAAATTTTTCATCATTTTTTATGTGTCATTTGTTAGTAGAAAGTAAAAAATATATTTCATTTAATTTCTTCTGTCGAAATGATAATAAAACTCCTACAAATAAATAAGTTAACACACTGCACATAACTCATCAGCATAACAGCCCACTAATGTCCCACTGCAGGGACGGGCCTCCTCCAGTGACGGAGGGATACTTAGCCTACTAATACCACGCTGGCCAAACGGATTGGTATAGGGTTTAATTTCAAGTTTTCCTTCTTTTTATTTCGTTAAGACGTCCCTTACGTAATAGTCCCTTAGTCGGTTTTTACGATACCCATGGGATGAGATGGGGTGGTGACATATTGTATTCTTACTCCGTCACCACACGGAGAACCGACGCAAAGTAGGCAAAAATGTTGTTCTTAGTTCGTTATTTGCAAGTTTACTTTGCCTTTTTTCAGAATTGACTATTTGGAATTTAACCCGCGCCACCGCTTGACGGCCGAAGTAAAAGATGAGGTATAAAAATAATACAAAAGTGACATTTATTTTCAATGTTTTTCATTACATAGTATTTATGAGTAATAATAAAAAACTAACATAAAATAAAAGTAAATGATTATTGCGTAATTATTTTTTTAAATACTTATAAAAAAAAAATCATCAATTTTTTTTGTGTATTTTTAGTAGAAAGTAAAAAATATATTATTATTTAATTTAATTTCTTCTGTCGAAATGATAATAAAATTTTTACAAATAAATAAGTTAACACACTGCACATAACTCATCTTCATAACAGCCTATTAATGTCCCACTGCAAGGACGGGCCTCCTCCAGTGACGGAGGGATACTTAGCCTACTAATACCACGCTGGCAAAACGGATTGGTATCCCTATACCAATCCGTTTATATATATATAAAACCCTTTTAATTTCAAGTTTAAAAAAGAAGGAATCTTTTTATTTCGTAAAGATAATATTCACGGATAGTCCCTTAGTCGGTTCTTACGACACCCATGAGATGAAATGGGGTGGTGACATATTGTATTCTTACTCCGTCACCACATGGATGTACATAGCTCATACAAATATAATAAAGCTGGTATTTATGTACTGAATATTATTGATGGCCGCTCGTGTTTACTGTAAGAAGACTTATGTATTGTATTACTGCTGACGCCTGTGTTTGTGAGATGTACTTAAGTATAGGCTATACAGCGTGTTCCTAAAACTTGATAGTGATAAAAAAATTTTCAAAATATATCGTTTTTCAAATTTTTTTCACTTCTACTTATAAGTTTATAGAAATTTAAATGAATAAATAAACCTCACACATCGCCACCTAGTCCCAAATTAAGCAAAGCTTGTACTATGGGTACTAGACAGCGAATAAACATATTTAAATACATTTTTTTTGTAAATACATAAGTACATATTATAATAAATAGAAAACACTCAGACCAATGCAAAAAAATCATGTTCATGCACACAAAGATTTGCATTGAGCGGGAGTCGAACCCGAGACCTCTGCGTAGCACCCATGTATATTCCGACTGCGCCACAGAGGTCGTTAAAATAATAATAATATAAATAAATCTCATAATACAGGACAGGAGTTAGGAGAGAAAGGGTCTGGATTGGTGATTGCTTACCAGAAGATGCTGGGTGGTGAGACCTTTCACACCGTGGATAGACGACTGCCACATTATCGCGGGCCTGTAGTTGCACTTTCCAATTAGGTACATCATAACAACCCATTAATGTCCCACTGCAGGGACGGGCCTCCTCCAGTGACGGAGGGATACTTGGCCTACATATACCACGATGGCCAAACGGATTGGTATAGAGTTTTATTTCAAGTTTTCCTTCTTTTTATTACATAAAGATAATTTAAATTAAACAATTTGACGGATAGTCCCTTTGTCGGTTTTTACGTCACCCATGAGATGAGATGGGGTGGTGACACACTGTATTCTTACTCCGTCACCACGCGCTAATAATATGGTTCATATTTCCATAATACTACTAGAAAAAAATCTTAATTTGATTCTTTAAGCGATTTTATGAGAAGCAAACCTTATACCAACCAATACCAAAAGCGTGATTTTATTAATTTAATTCTCATTCCATCATCAAATAAGGTCTTATCCTACAACGGAACATTAAATCCCTGATAAAACATAATATTATTTTCCTAACACAACATTTAGGAGCACCCTGTATGAGAATTATAATAAATGGCCTATACGCAATGATGTATGTTCAGATTATGGGGCATCAATCTACAGAATGTTCTACTGGGTCATAAAACTATTAGAGGGATCAATGTTATGGCTTGTAGGAATACTGCTGACTGTACAGATTTTGTTATTACTATTTGTTAGGTTGTATTAAGATAATATTAAATTTACTGAGAGCTTACTAAATAATTTGCGACTGATAAATGTCGCACCAATGCTGGTAAACGATCGCCGATGTTGCGTTTGGTTGATTCATATAACAAGCGCTTTAATTCTATAGATTTAATGGCAACACGCCCTAGCATATATAGAAAGCAAGTGCTATTAACTATTAAATATAGATCTAATTTAGCACTCAATTAAATATTGTTTAAAATTAGTTTATTTCTTAATTTTTTCTTATAAAGTTATCTGTAACGCCAGTTTAATTGTTTCTCAACATGAACTAACCTCTTAATGTAAATCCTATAAGTAAATATGAGGTAAATGCCGCTGGTGGCACAATTATGTTATTCGCACCTAATATTATATACAAATAATATGTATTGTCATTGTTTGTTCACCTAAATAAAAAAAAATAAAAAAAATTCTAACTATAAAAAAAGTTTCTTTTTTTTAAATTTATTTTTATAGGCTTTGTCGCTTAGCGACCACATCGCCTACAAGTTTCTTACTAAATACTTAGACAATTAGGTTTACATTGCCTTATTACAGGTTTTTTTTGTTTATTTGATAAATCCTTAATTACAGAACCAATTTTGATAAAATTTCTATGAGACCAATCTGTATACGCTTTCAAATAAATAAAAATGGTTTTAAATCGACTTAATTTGACAGAATTATGAAGTTACAAAGATTTTAAAAAACAACAGTTTATTATGGAGCCTGCTCCTTTCATTGAGTCAATCTTAAAGTGACATAGTGAATTATTTGTATGTCTGTATAACAAATAATAATCAGTGCCATTGTATTATCATAGAAACCAACCAGCTTACAACATCTCAAACTTATCAAAGAGTACCAATACATTCCGTCGTCTAATTATCTCTGAAAAGCACTCTGTCAAATCGTTCAAACAGTTACGTATTCACGTAGAACCTACCAGTAATTACTAATCCAGCAAACAGGACTAAACCAGCTCATTCCAGTTCTGTAAACGATCGGGATCGTTTTTGGTATTTGAATTTAAAGGCCCATTGAGCTTTTAGGTGATCGTAATTAACTTCTAAAATAGGAATGTGAGACTTCAAAATGGTGTTTCTTTTAGGGACACGAACGTTGAATGTAAAAGTAAGTGAAATGAATGATATTATTACTTAAAGTTTAAATTAATTGTTACAAAACGTAAATAAAATAACAAATAACTTGTTATGCCTCCATGTGGTGACGAAGTAAGAATACTATATGTCACCACCCCATCGCATCCCATGGGTGTCGTAAAAACCGACCTAAGGGACTATCCGTGAATATTATCTTTACGAAATAAAAAGAAGAAAAACTTGGAATTAAACCCTATACCAATCCGTCTGGCCAGAGTGGTATTAGTAGGCCAAGTATCCCTCCGTCACGGGAGGAGGCCCGTCCCTGCAGTGGGACATTAATGGGCTGTTATGATTTCTTATGAAAATAATTTGCTTTTAGATCCTTTTAGACGCAGCACCATGTTCTATGGCGCGTGTTAGGAGGCCTATGTCTAGCAGTGGACTGCGATAGTTGATTGATTAGATTGAGATTGCATTACTATTTTTTGGAACCTACAAAACGAAATGAATGTGTCCATAGTGGAGACATTCATGCCTCTACAAATATTGTAGCTGGCATGGTGCTCGCCATTCTTGGACTCTATTGGATGCTTAACATCAGGCACTATAAAGTCATTCTGGTAGGCTAATTAAAAAAAATGGTGTCATTTTGTGTTGTTTTCCTTCATTATATAATTCCGGATTAATACTGAAACTAATTGATAGTGAAGTAATACAACATTAAAAACATTATTATAACAGCTAATTTTTATATGTATAAATATTATTTTAGTTTTATATTATTATGATCATCCAATAAAATGAAATAAATGATTTAGTCGTTGTTTTTCTAAGTTTTACAAAGATAAATGCTTATAAGGCTATTGCGTTTTTAGTTATCAGTTTAAATTCTTTTTCGGAGCATAGTACATACTTGATTCAAGCAACCAAGTTGTGGAACCAGCTTCCGGCTCACGTATTTTCTCCATCATATGACATTGGGTTCTTCAAACGCAGTGTGATAAAGCATTTGGCCAAACCGGCAAGATGATGACGACGGATTGAAGTTGTTTTTGGACTTCTATCCGTTGGCTTCATTTGTGGACTGTACTCGCGCTTTCCATCAGGTTCGATATAGTCATATTGCCGTGTTTACGTATAAAAAAAAAACCTCCTAACACCAAATACTGCAACAACAAAGCAATCAAAATATCACCACACTAAAGCAAAATAACCAATGATTTACCACCAAATTAATATAGTACCCACAACAAAGAGAGTAATAAATACTCATAGAAAAATAAAATGGCATACAACATTTTTATCGCCTAAAAAAGCGACTACCTTTCGACGTGAGTCGATAGTTCCAATATGTCAGCATCGTGTTTACGCGTCGAGTACAAAAGCGATTTCGTGCTCGACTGTACCGGCCGCGGCTTGTCACTTTAGCGTGCTATTGTACTCGTCTGTCATGAGGAATGGATTTATATTAAAAATTTTCTGTACTAGTGCTGTATTGTGACGTCAGAAAGATAACTGTGTTTTGTTTGTAGAATGGCCTGATTTCCAAAGGATTTTGGAGTTAATTGTTGATTTAAGTCTCCTGACGTCCCTTTGACGACCTCAGTGGCGTAGTGGTTATATAACAAGACTGCTACGCAGAGGTCTCGGGTTCGATTCCCGCTCAATGTAAATATTTGTGTGCATGACAATGATTGTTTGCATTGGTCTGAGTGTTTCTATGTATAATAAATATGTATTAACAAAAAAAAAAGTATGTAAGTATTAATATCCGTTGTTTGTTACCCATAACACAAGCAGGTTAAGCCTAGCTTACTTTGGGAACAGATGGCGCTGTGTTGAGATATCCGTGATTAAAGTCTCCTGTGACTATATTTTAAACATTATTTTGAAAATTTTTGTCATTTTACGCGACCAATATATACAATTTATTAAGCTTACTCCTTGTTCGTTTCATTTAACCGCTTTATTCTTTCTTTATCCTGTCTGTCATTTTGCTAACCTAAACACAGTCACATTAAGTAAAGACAAAACATATGAGAAATTACTCTTAAGAGAGAACCTAAATGAAAGAATAAACTAAAGTTGGAAGCTAATTTCGTAAGACTAAAATTAGGTTTTGGTAGAAAGACGAATTGTTAGTACGAGACATATTTACGCCAGTAAATTTGGTGCTCGTTCACACATTATTAGAAAGGGGCTTATTTCGCTGATGTATGTGTTTTTTCTTTAACTCTTGTTTTTTTTTATGTCATGACGATAAATATTAAATGGGTCGTCCTGAGTTGCTGTTGCAGCCAAAAGGCAACTGTAAAACTGGAGGTATTTGGGTTTTAGTTGGAAAAGAAATATTCTTTCTTTCTTTTCATTATTTCATGTTTGTAAAAATTTCTGTGCCATAGGATAAGAACCATCATGCGGGAATGGTAGCTAAAAAAAGTAAACAAATCATGAAACAAAACTTATTGCACTAAATATTGCAACCCCTAACCTATAGCTGTCGTAAAAGTGGACTAAAGGCTGTTTAACAAACTTAATATTACTACGAAGTCAAAGTACAACAGAATACACACCTTTACATATAATTGTCAGGGACAGTCAACAAGATTAACCCTTTTAATTCAATGCTGACACATCGCGCAATGATGTAACATGTTCATGTTGTGTACTGAACGGGATATTAGACCTGTGCTGTGTCAATTATGCGTTCGACTGATAACGGACTTAACTGGCTTGTTGGTAAAGTGGTTGTGTATGCCGTGCGCAAGGTTGAGGGTTTGAATCACAAGTGTTTTTAAATTCTATTATAAATTCTATTATTAATTTAATTCGATTAATTTTTTTTTTTAAATCAACTATTTAATTTGGTGTTAATTATTTTATTTTTCTTTATCTAATTCTCAAGTGAAGATAATTTATGTAAAATTATATTCAGTATTTCAATTATTTCAATTTCATTTTTTTTTATTTTGTATATTCGTAACTTAATTCACGAATAACTTGAATTAATTTAATAATATTTCCCTAATTTTTGAATGTGTGTATGACCATTTAAATTTGTATGTGCTGTGCACACCTGTAAGTGGCAATTTCACTCTAGTTTTTAATAAATTAACAATGTATTAAGCATGTATTGGTGATTGCGCCGTTGGTGTGCCATTATTAATAAATAAATAAAGTGTACATTTTTTTTATTTAGTGCAACTTAGCCGTGTATACCCCTAATTCCACAACATTATTTTACGCACTACACACGTCTAACTAGCGTCAGCGTAGAGTATTACGGGCGGTCACACCACTAAACAAGTGTTAATTTTAGGCAGGCATTTTAGGAAAGCAGGTCTCTGCAGAATTCCTGGAAAGCTATGGTGTTATCAAAATTCAAACAAACAAAACAAAATTTACTTTATAATAAACTTTGTTGCTTCCAGTATTGTGAAACATAGCAGATTCAAATAAATAAATGCTTCTCAGTATATCAAAGAAAAACTTGTGAAAATATTACTTGAACCAAACTTTGTTCGAAGTTTCACGAACGCACTGGCTTTCTTCATTAGGCTAAATGTTGTTTTGTTTATTGTTCAAAATATAATTCATTTCGATAATTAAAATTTTGTTTTTGTGTATTGTGCGGTTAAGTTTGTACTTACGATGATCTTTAAAGCTTTGTTGCCCTTCATGGTCAACTGAGCCCACAACCAACTGACCCCACGGGCTCAGCTGACCCCATTCATTTTTTTCAGGGTGTTACTCAGCTCACTAATCTGTCAACAGGACCCGCGGGCACAGTTGACCACTTGCAATGGGTATGGGTCAATTCATCCCGCGGGCTCAGTTAACCACTTAGTATCGTTAAGGGTCTACTCAGGCCACACCCAGTATAAAGCTCTATGTTGTTATCCATGGCTACTATGCAGATTCGATTCCCATTTATGAACGATTGTCTCACCACTCTGCATCTTTCAGCTACGCGGTCGCCATTTCAAAACTTTTTTGTCCCAACGGCTATCAGCTCTTCGTGCTATGTGCATTGTCTACCGCCTCTTTAACGGGACAATCCTAAGTAATATGCCTCTATGTTCCTATGTCATAACAGCCTTAATGTCCCACTGCAGGGACAGGCCTCCGCCCGTGATGGAGGGATACTTGGCCTACTAATACCACGCTGGCCAGACGGATTGGTATAGGGTTTAATTTTAAGTTTTTCTTCTTTTTATTTCGTAAAGATAATATTCACGGATAGTCCCGTAGTCGGTTTGTACGACACCCATGGGATGAAATGGGGTGGTGACGTATTGTATTCTTACTGTGTCACCACACGCAGTATGTTCCTATGTATAATCTGTTATTTCTTATTTCGGTAGATGAGGGAGACATCGTGTCGCGCACGGTATTTTTTTTAAATACGTTGCGCTTGATATTATTTCCCAAAACATTTGAGATCTACAAATTATTTTCTCTCTCGCTCTACAAGTTTGATCATATAACTTTTCCTCTCATTCCTCATAGCTCACATGAATAAAGCTCTAGAAACTATAAATTTTGGAGTTGTTCAATTTTTTTTTTTGCTACAGTAATTAGCAACTCTAGATTTTGATACCTAGTATAGGCGTGGTGACGTAACAGTACCACGCCTCCAACGAAAAGGGGAGGATCCTCCGACCAGGCGAGGGTGACCGTGCCTGATGGGCCAACTGCCCCCCGGTTGTTCATTTGACGTTGTATGTATGCGGAATCGCTGTGCGAATCTTGATATCGCGATTCAGGACGTAGTGGTGACATCTGATGATTGTGGGGGGTACTGAGATAGTGTAGGTGTTTGCTTGAGTAAGTCGCTAGATGACGCTACAGTGTTAAAAAATGAAGACGAATTTATGTCAAAATTACTTTACTATCAACAATTACGTGTTATCAGCGCCTCTTTTCCATCCTAATACATTGTTCTGAAATCAGCATGATAATAGTAACAAATAAAATAAAACATTAAAAATCTAGATCCCTAATTACAGGGCAAATACCACTCCAGTAACAAATGGAACAACACATTTATTTACAAAAACCCATTTTAGCACAGCTTTACCTCAGAATATCTTTACGCAAAGAAATAAAGAAAAGATAAAAAAGGTAATAAAATACTGAGATAAATCCATGGCTGAATGCAGCGAGTGCAATGTTGCACATTATACACTTTTAACAAAAAAAAATCTTGAGGATTCTTAACATATTTTTCGTACTTACTTGCAATAGAAATTGCTTTTTTAATTTCTTTTTTCTTAGGATTTTTGTTCCCATGGTTTATAAATACTATTAGTTTTTATTAACTACTTCTAAGACAATTAAGCGATGACCTCGGTGGCGCGACGGTAGCGCAAGCGGCTGCCGTGCAAGAGGTTGTGGGTTCGATCCCCACGCAGGACAATAATTTGTGAGATCCACAAATTATTGTCCTGGTCTGGGTGTTCTTTGTGTCCGTTAATTGATGTTTGTAAAAAGTCCCCGCGACACAAGGCATGATCCCTAGTGCGGGAGTTGTCTTTAAAAAAAAATGACAACTTTTTTGAAAATGTATTGTCGAGCAATGTTGTGAAAGTAGGTACTCCAGATGTTTTTTGACAAACGCTTAAAGCTTAAACTTTTATAAATGTTACTTCATATTAATGACAAGCTGATCCCTGCCCACTTCGTTGGGCTGCGAAAAAAACGCATCCGTTTTTTAAACTTATTTCATTACTGCTCCACTCCTATTAGTCATAGCGTGATACAATATAGCCTATGACACTCCCCGATAAATGGACTATTCAACAAAAAAATAATTTTTAAAATCGGTTCATTAGAACCAAGAATTTACCCCCTATAACGTCACAAACACACAATCTTTACCTCTTTACAATATTAAGTATAGAAGTATAGATAAAGACATTATCGAACTCAAAAACAACCTAATACATCACTAATAATTGCTAGTGATAAAATAACAAACAAAATCTCAAAATATATTATTTTATCATCTTCATTATAACAGCTATCTAATGTCCCACTGCAGGGACGGGCCTCCTCCCGTGATGAAGTATACTTGGCCTACTAATACCACGCTGGCCAAACGGATTGGTATAGGGTTTTATTTCAAGTTTTCCTTCTTTTTATTTCGTAAAAATAATATTTACGGATAGTTTCTTAGTCGATTTTTACGACACCCATGGGATGAGATGGGGTGGTGACATATTGTATTCTTCCTCCGTCACCACACGGAGGTAAAGGGTTTAATTTCAAGTTTAGAGAATTATTATTTTATAAAAAGCTCAAAGCATAGTATCCTTACACGACTAAAGCAACCAATGTATGTCATAGTACAACATAAGCCGCGCTAAATCCTCGTAAATTAAATTTTAAGCCAGATAAATCTGATGTCATTAAAATATTTAAATCTTGTTCATAAATGTACCGAGTTCTTAAAACGTAGATCGTTAGTCTGTTTTATTTTTACTATCCTCTCCGTGTGCTGACGGAGTAAGAATACAATATGTCACCACCCCATCTTATCCCATGGGTGTCTGTACGGTTTCATCACCGCACATTATTCTGCTGAGTCGGTGACATCATTTCACCCTACTCACACATAGGCATTACTAACATACAACATAGTAATTACTAACCAAATAATTGTGTAAATAAGATAACAATAAGCATTTTAATTGTAGACCATTTGTAGCTGTGGTTCTATCCACGTTACTTTAATAAACTTCACTGAAGTTTGTGACGTGTTTATTCCAAGATGTATGGTACCTTACAAGTCTGTACATTTTGGTCCTTCGAGCATCTGTGTGTCTGTGTCTCTTGGTAAGGTACCGAATCGGTCAACTGGTCTCCCACAAGCGGGTCGCCCCAGTTGTATTGAAAAGGTGCCATACCTATAAAGAGTATAGGCATACATTACCAGCAGCTTTACTAGAAGAGCTGTCACTAACTACAACAACGAGAACCTTCGACAACTAGAAGCGTTCTACCTGTAGATGAAGCCTACAACAAGAAGGTATTCAACACATCAACATTAACTACATGAACCTTCGACAACTAGAAGCGTTCTACCTGTGGATGAAGCCTACAACAAGAAGGTATTCAACACATCAACATTAACTACATGAACCTTCAATAACTAGAAGCGTTCTACCTGTGGATGAAGCCATCAACAAGAAGGTATTCAACACATCAACATTAACTACATGAACCTTCGACAACTAGAAGAGTTCTACCTGTGGATGAAGCCTGCAACAAGAAGGGGTTCAACCACTACAACATTAACTAGGTAAACACTTACAACAAGAAGTGTTTACCTGTGGAAGAGTCCTGCAACAAGAAGGGGTTCAACCACTACAACATTAACTAGGTGAGCACTTACAACAAGAAGTGTTTACCTGTGGAAGAGTCCTGCAACAAGAAGGGGTTCGACCACATCAACATTCATCACTTCAACAACTTTATGAAGACTTAAACCAATTAGGTATATGAAGAATTCAAGCAACTACAAGAAGACTTCAAATTATCTTCAAAATTGAATAAAATATTACAATAAAATTATGAAAACAACGATAAACTACAGTAACTAGGTTGCGCATAAAGCCTAAATTGCAATTCTGCAATAACTTCACCCACTTTTAACAATATAACAACGTAAGAATGCACCTTGAACAGCAAAACTGCAGAATCAACAAATTAATACGTCGTCGCCTTGTAACGTATTGAACGTGTCATGCTGGGTCAAGTTTCTATCATCAAACAGCTGGCTTGTTGTGTGCTGTGGAAGGTGCGAGCTACGTACTGTTTGTATCAACGACGTACCTTCGCAAACTATTACATGAAGCTTTCTGCAGTCCAACGAGCGCACCTAAGGCAACGAGGAGAAAACAGCAGTACAAGGACATCGAATCACAACCAACAGGATGAGGCGGCTAAGGAAGGCGTTCATCATCAACCAACTTGTCCATCATCACCCTTGACATGTTGATAACTTTCTCTTACGTTTAAGTTTATATAATTAATTCCCCTTTTAATATTGCAATCTGTTTTATACATTTTTACATTTAACTTTACATTTACAAAACTTTTACATTCTTATTTTACACGTTATACTCTTTTTGGGGTTGCCAATATGTACGGTTTCATCACCGCACATTATTCTGCTGAGTCGGTGACATCATTTCACCCTACTTACACATAGGCATTACTAACATACAACATAGTAATTACTAACCAAATAATTGTGTATAAATAAGATAACAATAAGCATTTTAATTGTAGACCATTTGTAGCTGTGGTTCTATCCACGTTACTCAATAAACTTTACTGAAGTTTGTGACGTGTTTCTACTTAACATCATCCTACATGTACGGTTCCTTACAAGTCCGTACAGTGTCGAAAAAACCGACTAAGGGACAATCCGTGTATATTATCTTTACGTAATAAAATAAAGAAGGAAAACTTGAAATTAACCCCTACACCAATCCGTTTGGCCAGCGTGGTATTAATAGGCCAAGTATCCCTCCGTCACTGGAGGAGGCCCGTCCCTGCAATGGGACATTAATGGGTTGTTATTATGATGATATCTGATGTCATTAAAATATTTAAATCTTATTCATAAATGTACCGAGCTCTTAAACGTGGATCTCTGTGGCGTAGTGATTATATAACATGACTGCTATGCTAAGGTCTCGGGTTCGATTTCCGCTCAATGCAAATCTTTGTGTGCATGAACATGATTGTTTGCATTGGCCTGGGTGTTTTTATGTATAATATGTGTATGTATTTACAAAAAAAAGGGTTAGTATGTTTATCCGTTGTCTAGTACCCATAGTACAAGTTTTATCCAACAGGGATAGTCTGAAACTGGTTGTAGCCGGAATGATATCGGATAGCACTAGTTTTATCTAACAGTGACTGGCTGGAACTAGTTGTAACCGGCTTGATGAAGGCTAGACCTAGTTTTACCCGAAAACAATCGGCTAGCACTAGTTTTAACCAAGAGTATGTGGCTACACCTAGTTCTAACCGGCTTAAACTAGGTGCAGCCGCGCTTCGGGTTTTAGCCGTAACATATAGACTATGACACTCCCCGATAAATGGACTATTCAACACAGAAAGAATTTTTAAAATCGGTTCATTAGATCTAGAGATTACCCGCTACAACGTCACAAATACACAAACTTTACCTCTTCATAATATTAGTATAGAAGTATTGATAAAGACATTATCGAACTCAAAAACAACCTAATTCATCACTAGTTTATAATTTCTAGAGAAAAAATAACAAACAAAAACTCAAAATATATTATTTTATCATTATAATTATAACAACCCACTTACAACCCAACTGTAGGGACGTTCCTCCTCCTGTGACGGAGGGATACTTGGCCTACTAATACCACGCTGGCCAAACGGAAACTAAAGGACTATCCGTGTATATTATCTTTACGTATTAAAAAAAAGAAGGAAAACTTGAAATTAAACCCTATACCAATCCGTTTGGCCAGCGTGGTATTAGTAGCCCAAGTATCCCTCCGTCACTGGAGGAGGCCCGTCCCTGTAGTGGGACATTAATGGGCTGTTATGATGATAAAATCTGATGTCATTAAAATATTTAAATCTTGTTCATAAATGTAGCGAGCTCTTAGGCCAGGCGCGCACTACGAGTTTTTCGCCGCGCGGCAGAAAAGCGCAGCGGTATAATGTCGCACTGTAATACTGTACCAAACAGTTTTACATTGTATTGCGCGCACTTGACGGCAGAGCCACCGCAGCCCACCAGTATTACTGTGCGACATTATACCGCTGCGCTTTTCTGCCGCGCGGCGAAAAACTCGTAGTGCGCGCCTGGCCTTAAACGTGGATCTCTGTGGCGTATTGGTTATATAACATGACTGCTACGCAGAGGTCTCGGGTTCGATTCCCGCTCAATGCAAATCTTTGTGTGCATGAACATGATTGTTTGCATTGGTCTGGCTGTTTTCTATGTATTTACAACAAAAAAAAAGTATTTAAGTATGTTTATCCGTTGTCTAGTACCCATAGCTTAAGCTTTGCTTAGTTTGGGACTAGATGGCGTTGTGTGAAATTGTGTGGAATATAGAGGGATATATCGTAAGTCTGTTTTATTTTTACTATCTTGATTGGGTCCTATTTCATTGTTTAAAGAACCTCAAAGACACGCATTTACATTACACTCACACCCCCTTACTCATAAACGCCTCTTAAATTTAATCACTGTTTAGCGAGATTTTTATTACGAAAACCAACCTTATATTAAACAACGTAAGAGTCTATGCTAATTAATCAATTGACTAAAATTTAAGAGGCGTTTATGAGTAAGGGGGATTAATTTTTAAACTATCGCGTTTAATATTAATCATCATCATCTTAACAGCCCATTAATGTCCCACTGCAGGAATGGGCCTTCTCCAGTGACGGAGGGATACTTGACCCACTCATACCACGCTGGCCAAACGGATTGGTATAGGGTTTAATTTCAAGTTTTCCTTCTTTTTACTTCGTAAAAATAATATTTATTACGGTTTAGTCCCTTGGTCGATTTTTACGACACCCATGGGATGAGATGATGATATTAATATTAGGTATATGAACGGACGATTCAATAACTTTAAAAAAGGCCAACTTTCCGATAATTGACGGGAAACATAAAATTGATTTTTACAAAAAAAAAAAACCGACTTCAAAAACACAAATTGCACTAAAAAGTAAAAAATAAATTAGTTGTATTTTGGTTTTACAACATTAAATCAGCCATTGCTTCTACTGAATTTTAATCTAAAGAATAGGTTCTTATTTATTGTAAAAAGTATTGTTTAAGATATTTCTTGAAGAGTCTGTAAATATATTGATTTGTAGATTCTTTAAAAGATAATCAAATTATTACAAATAATGTAATATTATTGTTATTTTTGGAGTCGGTGTCAGCCACGATAGTTTATATACCTACCATTTTTTATTTCTGACTTAATATTTAAACAAACATTATGGCGTCATGTTACACACAGGCTAAAGACTAACAATTACTTAAAATTCGCATTAGAAAATGAAACGGCCGTTTTTGTTTTAAATGCAATATTTATCTAATTAAAAACCATTTAAAGTGATTCGAGTGTGTTAGAAAAGGCAATAAAGTTTTGTATAACTTTATCGTACTTATTGCGTTGGCTGACACCGACTCCAAAAATAACAATAATATTACATTATTTGTAATAATTTGATTATCTTTTAAAGAATCTACAAATCAATATATTTACAGACTCTTCAAGAAATATCTTAAACAATACTTTTTACAATAATTATAAGAACCTATTCTTTAGATTAAAATTCAGTAGAAGCAATGGCTGATTTAATGTTGTAAAACCAAAATACAACTAATTTATTTTTTACTTTTTAGTGCAATTTGTGTTTTTGAAGTCGGTTTTTTTTTTTTTGTAAAAATCAATTTTATTTTCAAATTTTTAGTGAATACCAATTCTATAAATCCGTGTGGTGACGGAGTGAGAATGCATATCACCACCTTATCTCAACCCATGGGTGTCGTAAAAACCAACTTAGGGACTATCCGTGTATATTATCTTTGAGAAATAAAAAGAAGGAAAACTTGAAATTAAACCCTATACCAATCCGTCTGGCCAGCGTGGTATTAGTAGGCTAAATATCCCTCCGTCAGTGGAGGAGGCCCGTCCCTGCAGTGGGACATTATTTTGTCTAAATATGGGTAGACCTACGAAACGCGCTGCTCATGAGACAGCGCTGATTGTATGAGACTGTAGAGGTGATAAAGAAAACGTGACGGTTATTTACAAGACTATTTACTTAATGACACAGAATGAAAGAGAATACAGAGTTATTAAGTTAGTTAAGTTCACAGCACTGAAGTTAAGTAAAGTTATACAAGAATAAAAAACAAGATGTAGATTAGCTAGACGTAGCTTAGACTGCGAGTATATAGGAGTAGAAAACAAGATGTAAATTAGAATCTAGAGATCGAGTTAATTGCGTACGCATGAAGTGCGGGCGAACGTGCATTCGCCGTCGGTCTACGTCTCGCACTGGTCCACAGAACATTTATACTCAAAGGAGAAGAATGTCAACTTCATATAAAATTCGTGAGGAAACTTTTTCTAAGCGTGTGGCGCCATCTATTGGCACCCCTCCTAAAACTACGGTTAATGTCAGCAGCGTGGGAAATTCAAATTGATGGTTATTTTAATTATTATAAACAAAAAAATAAATCTTAACGCCGGAGAATTTGACTGGACGCCATGACGAGAGGTTGAGCTGTCATTTATATATTTTACAAATTGATTTTTCGAAGATTTTGTGATGCAGAAAAGATGCGGTTTTGTTTTGCAAGTTCATCGTCAGTAAATAAATATGTATAAATATGCAAGTGATTGGTGAATAGCTGGTGGCGGCGTCGTGATCAAGCTGTTCCTGTCTCCATCATACGCGTTCCGGTGAAGTTCTCCTGGACGGCAATGAAAAGAGAAGCATCGTCTTTTTAATGTTGTTTTTTTTTGTATGTGTAAACTTATACTCTTACTTACTGAATGTAATGTATTTCACTTGACACTGGCAAAATATGTAACTATGTTCATGACGCCATAATAAATAAACATAACATAAATCTTAACGCCCTACGTAGGGCATTAGATATATATCTCTTTGTTTATTTTGTTGAAGGTTTAAATTAGGATGACTGTATTTGGAGTTGGATTTGATAATAAAAAACTTCATTTCTTTTACAATTTATTTATGTAAATAATATTCATAATAAAAAATATTCACATTCTTCATTGAAACATTCTTTTCTACATTGAAACTCATTGTAACATAACAAAAACCCTATAGGAGTCACTCTCTCAGAACTGGAGTCAATAACGTTCAATTTCACAAAAACACTTTAACTAAGGAATAGGATGCTCGTGCAACGTTTTTAATGCAGGATAAACTTGTTATTTATCGATATTTTTTATTTATTTACAAGATATTTAAGAATTTACAAAATAAACGGTTTCTTTTCTTGTAGTGTTGACTGTTGACAGCTCCATATAAACAAGTATTAGGTGGTTGCTAGGAAATGACATGACATTTTCTATTGCATCTTTTCTCTCTGTCGTACATAACAGCCCTAATAGAAACATTGTGTAGAACAGAGTTGACTCCCCCTGCACTGGTCGCTTGCGACTGAGCGGTAGCGGGCGGACCGGTCACCGTCGGGTCGCGGGGCGCGCGGGGAGTGCAGCGCGGGCTCCGCCGCGGTATGTTCATTGGTGCGCGTCACAGGTCACAAGACTTGACGCGCCCGCCACGGGTTCGATTCGATGACAACCGAAGAAAGGAAGAAACGCCATTCTCGAAGTAGGAAATCTACCTCCAATGCCATTTCAAAAGAGACTAGTGAACAACGTAAGAATCAGCTTTCACAAAAAAGGACCTACATGAAAAAAGTTTTAAATAGGGAGAACATCGAAAAGCGTAGCCACACCGTCTCGGCGTGGTTAATTAGTAATAAAAATTATTAATTTATTGTGCGACATGCACACTAAATTGATAATCTAAATAAATTGACATAAAAATAAATCAAATAAATATAATAGTTAATATTATCAATTTGTTGTACCTAAAGAATAAGTTTAAAATAAATGAAATGCAATTTATAGTCTATTTATAATCCGGTATTAATTCCTATTTTAAATTCAAATAAGAACTTCATTATTAAGTCTTAAACCATACCTTCAATTACAGTCATAATGTTAGTGTAAAGTTTTCATCAATACGAATAAAATAAGCCCAAACACTAGGTAGCTGCTATTTACTATTAAAAAGTTCCCTTGACCCTCAATCTTCTTCATCATTAGATTATGTTTGTGTAAAGTTGTGTAAAGCTTTTATCAATGCGAATAAAATAAGCCCAAACACTAGGTAGCTGCTATATACCGTTAAAAAGTTTCCTCGACCCTCAGTATTCTTCATCATCAGATGATGTTTGTGTCAAGTTTTGTAAAGTTTTCATCAATACGAATAAAATAAGCCCAAACACTAGGTAGCTGCTATATACCGTTGAGGAGTTGCCTCGACCCTCAATCTTCTTCATCATCAGATCATGTTTGTGTAAAGTTTTGTAAAGTATTCATCAATACAATTAAAATAAGCCCAAACACAAGGTAGCTGCTATATGCCGTTAAGATGTTCCCTCGACTCTCTCTGGTCTCCAGGATCGGACCAGTTCTAATTCTTGACTATTTGGTAGTGACGTCAAAGATGCACATGTATGACAAGATTTTACACAATGCGTCCCTACAATTTTCAAGAGATGCCCTCGATTTCTCTGGGATCCCCTCATCCAGATCCAGATCTGGTGACAATGGGACCAAATGGGAAGCATACCGATACGAACAAAAAAAAAAATTTTCAAATCGGTCTAGCCGTTTTCGAGAAATCAGGTAACAAACACAAAAAAAAAATAAAAAAATAAAAAAATTAATAAAAAAATACAACCGAATTGAGAACCTCCTCCTTTTTGAAGTCGGTTGAAAATATAGGAACTTTTATTAAAAACTGATAGTTTTTAGATGAAACATTCTCTATTAAGTGTTTCTTGCTTTTACGATATAAAAGATTCTTTCTATAAAAAATAACAAAAGACTGGCGTGTGGTGTTTCTTTTTTTGCGTAGATAGTTTTCTTTATTTATAAGTAGCTGACCCGTGCCCACCTAGAGGCCTGATAGCAATTTAATGTCGTATTTCTGTAACAGTACGGTTGAATTTCCATTAGTAAAAATTAAATCCCTTGCCATGCCGTGCCAGTCTGCGTAGGCCTTTAGGCGGCGAAAACAACGCGTAGGTAATAGTAAATAGCCAATTTTATTTAAGCTTGTCTTGTAAGTCGTTCAATTGAATCTAATTACACAAAGTAAACTAATGCGTAGAATCATGTTCATGCACACAAAGCTTTGCATTGAGCGGGAATCGAACTCAAGACCTCTGAGCAACAGTCAACTACATATAACTACGTCACAGAGGTCTTCATAAAGTATAAAGTAGAAAGTTAAAGCCAAATAAATAAGTAAGACTTAACTTCAGTGCAAAATTTAATTTATCTCTTAGCTTAAGCGATATTTTAGAGTAAATTCTGAAACGAATTACCTTGGACATTATTACTCGAGCGCTACGACATACATGTCCGCTCTTAAACAAGGTTTAGACAGCACTACTTACTGTAACGTTAGTATGTTGTTACTCTGTGAACTAAATAGGAAGACGAATCGTTTGTTATTTGTTTTTTATTGGAAGACATAAAATTTAATCTTAAAATAACACTTTTTGGATATGAAGTATTTTAAAGTTACTTGTTTTTTATTGAAAGACAGAAAATTGTATCTTAAGATAACACTTTAAAAATAAAATGCAATGATATAAAATCCAAAATATATATATATGTTACGGCTAATACCCGAAGTGCGGCTACACCTAGTTTTAGCCGGTTAGAACTAGGTGTAGCCACATACTCTTGGTTAGAACTAGTATTAGCCGATTGTTTTCGGGTAAAACTAGGTCTAGCCTTCATCAAGCCGGCTACAACTAGTTCCAGCCATTCACGGTTGGATAAAACTAGGGCTATCCGATATTTTTCTGACTAGAACTAGTTTCAGACTATGTTAGATAAAACTAGGTCTATCCGATACTATTCCGGCTAGAATTAGGTTCAGACAATCCTTGTTGGATAAAACTTAGATGCGTGTCCAGCCACGTCTTCCGCCCCGCGTCACACTCAAGACTCACAGCATCTGTAGCAGCGGCGCGGGGTGGAGGGCGTAGCGAGATACGCGCCTCTGCAGGTTGTGAGCGCCAAGTGCTGCTGATCTACTGCAGGTCTATTAGCGATGCGCGATAGCATTATCAGCAGAGCTTTTTTAGATATTAAAAAAAACATCCAATCTTTAGAAACGTAGATAGTTTTGTATTATTTTAAATCAAATTGTAATAATAAACACGAATTGTTAGGAGTACAAGTTTTAGTATAATAGGAACAATCAGGAACATTTTTTTAACAACAGACAATAGTTGCATATTAAAATTTTAAAGAATATTATTATAATTATAAATCACACTTTTATAAAGCTAGCAGGGGGGCGCGACTCGCGTGATCCAGGCGTCTGTTACTTGTTTGCATATAGTTTTATCCAACAGGGATAGTCTGGAACTAGTTCTAACCGGAATGATATCGGATAGCCCTAGTTTTATCCAACAGTGAATGGCTGGAACTAGTTGTAGTCGGCATGATGAAGGCTAGACCTAGTTTTACCCGAAAACAATCGGCTAATACTAGTTTTAACCAAGAGCATGTGGCTACACCTAGTTCTAACCGGCTTAAACTAGATGCAGCCGCGCTTCGGGTTTTAGCCCTAACATATATATATTCTCCGTGTGGTGACGGAGTAAGAAAACATAATGCACCACCCCATCTCATCCCATGGGTATCGTAGGAAACGACTAAGAGACTATCCGTGAATATTATCTTTACGAAATAAATAGAAGGAAAACTTGAAATTAAACCCTACACCAATCCATCTGGCCAGGGTGGTTTTAGTAGGCTAAGTATCCCTCCATTACGGGAGGAGGTCCGTCCCTGCAGTGGGACATTAATGGGCTGGTATGATGAAAATGCAATGAAAAACAACCATCTAGGCCATTGTGGTACATTTACGCCGAATTTTCCTTCATCGCTAGAAAAGGTGTACAGAATAGCTGTTTGTTAAAGGCCCATTCTACACAGTAGAAAATTAAAGGACTATTAAGATAACAAAATATAAAAGCGACCCCAAAATTGTCAATTCAAAAGCCAACTAATAAACAAAAGGAACAACCTTAAATATGTTAAACTAGAAATTAATGGTACTTTGTAAAGAGAAAGTTTGAAAACATTTTTCATTAACAAAATGGGACGCTCAATTTTGAAGGGAAAGTCCGAAGTTAAGTCAGAACTTACAATTAAGGAGTTGTTTGACGCAATTCTGAAACAATGACGACTGTTTGACAATTCAGCAAGTTTGCCGCTTCTCTTAAAGGCCGCGTTACATTCGTAAAAGCATATACATTATATGTATGTGTGTATATACCTTTATTGGCGGGATCCCTTCGAATGCCTTTAGTATGTACTGTAATTTAAATTAATGTTGCTTTATTTTTTTGCCTAACCACCAACAGTAGTAATATTAAAGGAGTTCCGAACCGATACACATATTTATACAGACTTTAATTTTACCAAATTTTACTCAATTATCACCCTTATAAATGTAATGCAACAAAACATAAAAGAAATTTGCAGCAAACAAACTTTATTTACATCTCTACATAGAACCTAAGTAAAGAACTAAATCACCAGTTCAAGACAAATAGTTAAGTCTCCGATAGTATTGACCTGCATCGAATACACTTAACCAAAAGTTTGTATATAAATTTACTACGCAACTTGGGCAAAGATTCAAACTGCGCTGTTTGAATTGTTTCAAAGTTTGAATCAAACGTATTTGATTATATAAGTTTTGCTACATATTTTTCTTAACTAAATTGATTGCTTAGCGTATTAAAGAAAATTGGATAGAATTTTGTGACTTTGTAGAGAAATCTGTTTTGTTAAAATTTATTGCTTAACCTCCCGATATTTGTCCAATAGTAATAATATAATTCTCCGTGTGGTGACGGATTAAGAATACAATATGTCACCACCCCATCTCATCCCATGGGTGTCGTAAAAACCGACTAAGGAACTAACCGTGAATATTATCTTGAAGGAAAACTTGAAATTAAACCCTATAGCAATCCGTCTGGCCAGCGTGGTATTCGTAGGCCAAGTATCCCTCCTTTATAGGAGGAGGCATTAAGGGCTGTTATGATGAATAATATAATTTAAAATTATCCAATTAGTATTTTACGAGTTTATGACTGGAACTCAACTTGGTGTTACTGTTAAGTTATTTTATTAATGTACTGAACTCCCTCCGTGTGGTGACGGAGTAAGAATACAATCTGTAATCATCTCATCCCATGGGTGTCGTAAAAAACGACTAAAGGACTATTCCAGTCCCAAACTAAGCAGAACTTGTTTTGTGGTTACTAGACAACAAACGAATAAACATGCCTAAATACTTTGTTTTTCTTTTAGTACGTTCATTATCTATACATATAATAAATCTGTAGAGAAGTCAATTCTGTACTTGAAATATATTCTCAAAATAACTATCAGGGTGTGATTAGTGATCGATACTGATGCCAAAAATGCAATCAGTACAATTTTTGTCTGTCTGTCTGTCTGTCTGTCTGTATGTTCGTTATAGAAACAAAAACTACTTGACGGATATTGATAAAACTTGGTACAATTATTTTTCATACTCCTGGTCAGGTTATAGTATACTTTTCATCACGCTACGATCAATAGGAGCAGAGCAGTGAAGGAAAATGTTGGTAAAACGGAAGAAATTAGAATTTTTAAGTTTTAAGTAGCTATTAAGGTAGGACGTAACTTAGGTTATTTTGTTAGGTATGTTAAAAAGCAAGAAAGAAAGAAAAATGATCGCTTGAAAGCCCTGAAAAAAATTATTGACAAAAAAATGTTTTACCCTTTAAGAATTTTATATACATAAAATATAAACATTGCAATGAACATTGATATTAAAATTTCATCAGGCGTTTAAAAAATGTAAACTATTTTTTTAGAGCTTTGAAGCGTCTGTTAGGTAAAACTAAAACGGCCTATACTTTTCATCACGCTACAGCAGTAAATGAAAATATTGGTAAAACGGGAGAAATTAGAATTTTTAAGTTTAAGGTAGTGATTTAGTTATGAAATCTAACGTAGGTTATTTTGTTAGGTTGGTTAAAATGAAAGAAAAATTATCGCTAGAAAGCCCAGAAAAAAATTATTAACCATTTTAACTCCTCGCAATAGTCAGGCATATGAGATTAATAAAAAAATACTGTCGAATATACAAGTGGAAAGTAAACTTTATTTTTCAATAAATAGAATGGTTGATGAACAAGAAACCACTAATTACCCTATCGACGGGTCCTACGTAGACTAGACAAAAATAAATAGTCTTTTCCTGTATTGCTAATATTGGCGTACAAACTTCATTTTTTAAAGTTAAACTATATCTATACTTAATCATAAATATTAAATTGAATTAAAATAACATTCCTTATCTCACAATCTTATTATAACTGCAATTATAACACACCTAAATAACTATTTAATAATTAATAATATATGGGTATAATATAACAGACAACATAATAAGTAACACGTTTTTCTTTTTTTTAATTGTGCCTGTGACGTCATTTTCAGTATCGCGGTGTTAAAATTTTCCTTGAAAGAATGACGTTCGCTCATGTCTTTCAGCATAAGTTTAGACGCAGTCTTCATAGATCTGTCTTTGTAAAGGTCTGTTTTTGAAAAGGTTTTGGTTCGTTCGTTAATTTTACAATTCGTTTGTAGGTATATCTGTTTGTTATAAGGTTTAAAAAACGATTTTTCAGTATTAAATCGAAATGCGAAGTAAGTAACATCCGCCACACGAACAAAGTCGCGGGCACAGCAGCTAGTAATATAATATGATAATATTACGAAGAGGTAAAGTTTGTGAGTTTCTGACCTTGTAGAGGGTAATCTCTGGATCTACTGAACCGATTTTTAAAAAAAAATTGTGTTGAATAGTACATTAATTATTAAGAAGTGCCATAGGCTATATAGTATCACGATATGACTAAAAGGAGTGGAGCAGTAATGAAATATGTTTAAAAAAGTGACGATTTTTCGCTTCGTAACGAAGTGGGCACGGATCAGCTAGTATTATATAAAGACCAAAGCAAATAATCATGTACATGCTCACAAAGATTTGCATTGAGCGGTAATCAAACCCGAGAACTCTGCGTAGCAGCCATGTAATATAACGACAACCTTTAACTACTTAACAACACACTATAGTAAAATTCAAGAAAATGTAAGGTAAAGGCTCATAAATAAATAAATATTCCTCACACATTCACACAATGCCATCTAGTCCCAAACTAAGCAGAGTTTGTACTATTGCTACTAGACAACGGATAAACATACATAACTACTTATGATGGAAGACTTCAATATAAAATTTTCATAGGCCACGTATTCAAAAGATAGTTTTATGATCTATAAAACGGGGTCAGTTAATATCGTGAAAATGAAATCGTATGTCCGGTCCAGCCTTCGTAATACCTTAATATGATTTTCCTTCACAAGAGGAAAATATTCATTTTGTTATTTTATAAGGTACAAACAAACAAAAAAAATACCTACTTTATACAGTCTCCAAAAACACATACTTAAATTATTTAGTAACACATAAATACACTGCAATTAATTTTACTTAGCTTAGTTCTGGAGAAGTGTACACAAAAAAGAACCTTCTCAGCATATTGTCTGACTTTCGTCAGACACTGATTTTCAGAAATAAAGGTAACTTTAAAAAGTTTTTGTTTAAGTACTACTAGCTGTCCCCGCGACTTCGTTCGCGTGGTGGATGTTACTACTTCGCAATTCGATGTAATATACTGAAAAATTGTTTTTTAAACCTTGTAACGAAAGAATATACTCCAAACGAATTAGGATATTAAAGAACGAACCAAAACCTTCTTAAAAACAGATCTTTACAAAGACAGGTCTTTAGAGACTGCTTCTAAACTCATACTGACAGACATAAGCGAAGGTCATTCTTTCAAGTAAAATCTTAACACCGCGATACTGAAAATGACGTCATTCAACATTGAACCAAATCCATTTTTCATGACCCCTGATTTGTATTGGACTGTTCTAATATAGAGATCTAGCGATATCTCGTGTAATACTTATCCTATTTTGATGAAACATACCTCAGTTTAAGCTTAATAAAAAAGGCTACAATACAGTGTATTGATCTTAAGATTATAATAATTCGTTTTAAAGATGTGCGGTAACAAACAGACAGATAGACATTAATACTAAAAATTGTAATTTCGTGGTTTTTGACTTTTTTCTAGATTTTATAGATAATTTTTATCTGAATTTTCGTAAAGAACAGACATTTCGACCTCTACAGTTTTATTATAGTATAAGAATAAGAATTATTTATTTGCATAAATATGGTGCATTACAAAGGTGTTACAAATAATTTTTTTTTCCTGCATATTCTGCCATATATGGCGTGCAAATGTTAAAGATCATTAAAAACTAGTTTATAAATTACATTCAAATAAATCATAACAATAAAACCGACACATAATTTATAATACAATACAATACAATTCAATTAATTTAAATTACGGTATATACCACAGATATCTGAATAAAGGAGATGTGCCCTGAATGTCATTTTGTATGGAAACCTAATGTCGCCAGTTTTATTAACCTTTCGAGCGTCCGACCAAATTTTGACCCACACCCCTACATGTCCAACTGTTTATGCGTTTTTTATGAGAAAAATACCCGTCTCAATAAATGAAAATTTATGAATGAAAACTATAATTATATGTTATGAAACGAGTAGCACTTATTGTCATGTTATATAGCGATAAAATAATGAATAAATGAAGAAATAAAATACATACATTTCTTGCCAGGTGCTGTTTGTTATTAGCAAATTCAAAAACAGTAACCAAAATGGCCCCGGGCGTCAACACTTTATTCTCAAAAACACACACTTTACACATTTCGACAATAAAACTTTTTAAATAATTTACTTATTAACACAAGACAACACTTTAGTAACATTTAACACTACTTGAGATAATAAATCACTTTATTTACACAATTGAAACAAAATACTCCGTTATTACAATTCACTCACAAAAACCCGCGAATCACGAAGAATAAACACCTGCACTTGTTTCATTTCTTTAACACACACAGCATTATAATATACGAATAGACTACTGTTCTCAGTTACATCTAGATTATCAATGAACTCAATTACTCTGTCTCTTTTTTCCTTGAAATATCTCCCTTACACGGTGTCACAGCGAACCAATCAGCGCTACTATATTTAAACAAATAAAACAAACTACAAAAAATTTAGATAGAAGAACTACTACAATTTAAAACTACTACATTCAAAAAAATTACATTTATGCTAGGCGTTGACCTTATCGATAAATAATTAATAAAATTTATCGATAGACAAGACCTATATTTAAAAAAAAATTAAATACTTATAAATATAAATAAAAATTACTTTTATATAAATATATATAATGTAATAATATATAATTGTACAATACTTTTGTAAAATAATATTCACGACAGTGTGTGTAAGATCGTACATGTCGTGAAACAAATTAATCCGTGAACTGATGTCGTAATGACAATGAGACAATGGCAAGTTGTAGGATAATTAAATCGTGCCGAAGAAATAGTAGAGCTGATAGTTAACTTTTTACAATTGGCATAAAGTTTCGGGAAAATATTCGACAGCAATGATAGTTATATAGGTATAATGGATAGTTGTATAGATAAACAGATTAATTTTTGAAGCAGATAACAGCGTGTACAGTTCATTTATTCAAGCATGTGCATGCGCATGCCAAAATGCGCGAGCAATATTGCGCCTAGATAAAATTAAAACAATACCATGAATATAGGGATTGATAGATGAGCATTTACACTGATTTAAAGCAAATCGGATAAAACCCGATAAAAGCATGTGTGTGCTAATAAATGGATGAGCGTTTACAAAAAACTTTTAAAGTCACTGTAATCAACATTTTAAACCTTTATGTTCTAGAGTACTTACTCCACCTTTGATTTAGGATATTATTTCAACATTGTAATACTTATATTGAAATTACATAATTTAAACAGCGTAACTCAACATTTAAAAAAATATATTTTTTTCATTTAACTTAATAAAACTTTTACAATTTAAAATTCCTACAATACACAACTTTTTATCGAAAACGATAGATAGTCGTAGTCATGAACGGGTCGTCACTATCGTTTGGTTGTTAGAGCGATCACGGTTAGCAACCACTTGTCATACGTAATATCATTGAGCAAATAGTTCATTGCTTCATATTTATCATTGAATGACTAGTTGAGACAGCATTAGAGAAGCAATGTATATGTTACAAAAATATTATAGTACTTAATTGTCCGAACATGAAAATAACATAGTGAGGACATCGAAGATTATTTTTTTATGATTTTAGAGGTAAATACAATAAAATACATGTACTAGCATATGGTAAGTGATTCCATTATTAATAAAGATTTTTTTATTGCTCTAGTTTTTACAGGCAACCACTGAACAACTCGGCATTTTATATGTTATCTCGGTCGTTGTCAAAACACAGCTAAACCTAGGTGACAGCCATTTTTACCTATATAATCGTTCTAATCATATTGCGCTCCCACGAAAACCCCGTCATACCACTTCTCCTTTTATTTAGATTTCTGTGGTATATACAATTCTTTGTCGTCAAGATCCTTAATGCTATAATAATTTTTAAAATTTAATAATTTAAATAGTTCTTTTTTAAATAATGTCAATGGTAGTGTTGTGTGATATAGTTAGGTAGATGATTAAATATTTTGAATGACATACCATAGGCGTTTCTTTTTAGAATTTCAAGTTTTAAAAGTGGTATACGTAACTTATCTTTATGCCTAGTTCTACTGTTATCATAATCCCCCAATTTTTCGAAAAATACCTTTAAATATTTCTTGACAAAACTACACAATTCGTAAATGTACAGACAGGGAAGTGGTAATATCTTGTGTTCTTTAAATAGTGGTTTGCAGCTATCTAAAAAATGAGCACCACACATCGCTCGAATACACTTTTTTTGGGCTTTGAACACACTATCAACTTCCACTGAGTTGCCCCACATTATTAGGCCGCACGGAAGATACATAGGCATGGTAGGTGACCTTAGCGGTCTCTAGATTTACTGTTTGCCTAATTCTATGCAATACATAAATATAACGGTCTATTTTGTTTAGTATCTTGGTAATGTGAGGTTTCCAGCTGCAGTATTTGTCTAATGTTATACCCAAAAATACACAGTCGTCTGAATCTGTAAGGTGGTGGTTTCTATGGCAAATGTCAAGTTTAGGTGTATGCGTTTTAGGTGTTTGAAATTGGACTATTTTAGTTTTTACCATATTTATTTGCAAATTGTTTTTGTTTAGCCATTTGATGGTAGCATCTAGAGCCTCGCAAATATTGACCTTTAAGCTATCCGTATTCTTATTTTTTACAATTAAGGTTGTGTCATCTGCAAATAATATACATTCACTGTCAATAACATCAGGTAGATCGTTGATATATGTTAGGAAAAGAAGAGGAGAGATTATTCCACCTTATATAATATATATAGATAGATATATAGATAGATACTTTAAACTTAATACCTAAAAACTACGTATCTATGTATTTTATTAATATCTAAAGCGCGCTTATTCCGAGAAGAGTCAATAAGAACCAAATCCGTTCGCATTAAGTGTCAATGTGAATTAAATTATATAGATGCACCGGTTGGCCGTTTTGGACGTTAAACAAAAATCAACCGTACAGCCGTACTCATACTGGCGCGGCGACATTTGGAAATTTTCTTTCATCTATATTTTGTGTGTTTATAAACCGATTTCTATAAATTTTTTTTATGAATAAGTTATTAAAGTGTACTTTTGAAATATGGGAGTTTGGTAAAGATATGACTATGCAAAATACAATATATTTATGTATTTAATACACTTTGAAGAAAACCCTAACGATTAAACACGTTATTGTGGATAATATATAAAAGATAGAATACTATTGAGGACTTTTTTGTACATCTTTTAAAGACCATTATTTTTGTAATACATATTTTTAACGTATGATCAACGTATGCGATGATAAGAGCTCGAAAGCGCATTTTCAACCGACTTGCTTCAAATTTATCGTCACTGCTCAGCTCCTATGTGTCTTAGCGTTATGTTATACAGCCTATAACCTACCCAGGAGTATGGACTACAATCGTACCAAGTTTGGTTAAAATGCCTTCAGTAGTTTTTGACCCATGCGTGCACATACAGACAGACAGACAGACAGACAAAAAATTTATTAATTGCATTTTTGGCATCAGTATCGATCACTATTCATCTTCCAATATTAATTTTTAACATATATTCAATGTACAGAATTTACCTCTCTACAGTTTTATTATAAGTATACCTATAGATTATAAGAGGGTATACAACGGCAAACAGAATCACGTCTGTACGATACGACTACATACAGAAACTACATCTAACAGAAGTCACTACTCGTAGACAGCACGTTTCATCGAATCATGGAAAAATATTGTATACTTCGACGAAAGTCCGTGTGGTGACGGAGTAAGAATACAATATGTCACCATTCCATCTCATCCCATGGGTGTCGTAAAAACCGCCTAAGTGACTATTCGTGAATACTATCTTTACGTAAGTAATAAAAAGAAAGAAAACTTGAAATTAAACCCTTTACCAATCTACTAATTAAATAATACTTAATTGACATTCTAATTTAATTCAAAAATAATAAATACCTAATAATAATGCTGATTATAATAAGTATATAAAATTATTAATGCAGTAATTTAAAAATAATTAAAATATGTTTATTACTAATAACTTAATTCTAATTTAATAAGTATTTGAAAGATATTTCATAATAATTTAGTAATTTTATAAGAATAATAGAATGAAATAACCTTAAGTGCATATTAAAAATTGTTACATATTAAGGTAAGTATTCACAAATATAATAAAATATTAAAAAGTATAATTTGATAATAGAAAATAAGTAGGTATAGTAATTTGATAATAATTTAATAGTAACTTAATGTATTAAATTTAATATTGGTTTGTTAATAATTTGAAATAGCTATATCTATATCTATATCTATACTTATAATAAAACTGTAGAGAGATCAATTCTGTACATTGAATATATGTTAAAAATTAATATTGGAGGATGAATGGTGATCGATACTAATGCCAAAAATGCAATCAATAAATTTTTTGTCTGTCTGTCTGTCTGTCTGTCTGTCTGTCTGTCTGTCTGTCTGTATGTGCACGCATGGGTCAAAAACTACTGAAGGCATTTTAACCAAACTTGGTACAATTGTAGTCCATACTCCCGGGCAGGTTATAGGCTGTATAACATAACGCTAAGACACATAGGTGCTGAGCAGTGACGAAAAATTTGAAGCAAGTCGGTTGAAAAAAAGCGCGTTCGAGCTCTTATCGTCGCATACGTTGATCATACGCCAAAAATATGTATTACAAAAATAAAGGTCTTCAAAAGATGAACAAAAAAGTCCTGAATAGTATATATCTATCTTTTATATATTGCCACAATAACCTGTTTAATCGTTAGGGTTTTCTTCAAAGTGTATTAAATACATAAATATATTGTAATTTGCATAGACATATCTTTTTTAAACTCCCATATTTCAAAAGTACACTTTAATACCTTATTCATAAAAAAAAAATTATAGAAATCGGTTTATAAACACACAAGATTTAGATGAAAGAAAATTTCCAAATGTCGCCGCGCCAGTATGATTACGGCTGTACGGTTGATTTTTGTTTAACGTCCGAAGCGGCCAACCGGTGCATCTATATAATTTCATTCACATTGACTCTTAATGCGAACGGACGTGGTTCTTATTGACTCTTCTCGGAATAAGCGCGCTTTAGATATTACAATACATAGATACGTAGTTTTTAGGTATTAAGTTTAAAGTAGGTATCTATTTATACTATAATAAAACAATCGGAATCGGATAAGTAATACTCGAGATATCGCTAGATCTCTTTATTAGAACAGTCCAATACAAATCAGGGGTCATGAAAAATGTATTTGGTTCAATGTTGACTGAATTTAAATTTCGTTTCTTTTGTTCACGAGATGGCGTTACCAGTAGTAATCATAAAATAAATGAGTTTTTAAATAATATATAACTATTTTATTATTAAGTGCTATTAATAAGTTATTCCTTTTAAATGTTAATAAAATTAACCATGAATCGTATGTGTAATATCAATTATAAGTCTTCACACTAGCCTTTAAAAATATCAATTTAACGGACACAAAGAACATCCAGACTAAGGACAATAGTTTGTGTATCACAATTGTCCTCCATGGTAATCGAACCCGCGACCTCATGCACGCCAGCCATGTAATGCGACCGCCGCGCCACCGAGGCAGTTATTTCTGCCGCACCATAACGTGGCGTGCAAATGTATTCATTTATAATTAATTAGCGATTATCCGTGTGGTGACGGAGCAAGAATACAATATGTCACCTCCCCATCTCATCCCATGGGTGGCGTAAAACCGACTAAGGGACTATCGGTGAATATTATCTTTACGAAATAAAAATGAAGGAAAACTTGAAATTAAACCCTATACCAATCCGACTGGCCAACGTGGTATTAGTAGGCCAAGTATCCCTCCATCAAGGGAGGAGGCGCGTCCTTGCAGTGGGACATTAATGGGCTGTTATGATGAAATAAGCGATGTCATTTATTTTAACTTACAAATTTGACAACATATGGCATTGTGCCTGTGACGTCATTTTCAGTATCGCGGTATTAAGATTTTACTTGAAAGAATGACGTTCGCTCATGTCTTTCAGTATAAGTTTAGACACAGTCTTCATAGATCTGTCTTTGTAAAGATCTGTTTTTGAAAAGGTTTTGGTTCGTTCGTTAATTTTACAATTCGTGTGTAGGTATATCTGTTTGTTATAAGGTTTAAAAAACGATTTTTCAGTATTAAATCGAATTGCGAAGTAAGTAACATCCGCCACGCGAACGAAGTCGCGGGCACAGCAGCTAGTATAAAAATAAGTCGGGTTTTCCTTTCTGACGCTATAACTCCAGAACGCACTAACCGATTTCCCCGATTTTGCATTCGTTGGAAAGGTCTCGGGCTCCGTGAGGTTTATAGCTAAGAAAATTTGGGAAAAATTTCAACAGAAAAGCGGGAAAATAATGCCCGTGCGAAGCCGGGATGGGCCGCTAGTACTTATAATAAAACTGTAGAGAGATCAATTCTGTACATTGAATATATGTTCAAAATTAATATTGGAGGATGAATGGTGATCGATACCAATGCCAAAAATGCAATCAATAAATTTTTTGTCTGTCTGTCTGTCTGTCTGTCTGTCTGTCTGTCTGTCTGTCTGTATGTGCACGCATGGGTCAAAAACTACTGAAGGCATTTTAACCAAACTTGGTACGATTGTAGTCCATACTCCCGGGCAGGTTATAGGCTGTATAACATAACGCTAAGACACATAGGAGCTGAGCAGTGACGAAAAATTTGAAGCAAGTCAGTTGACAAAAAGCGCGTTCTAGCTCTTATCATCGCATACGTTGATCATACGCCAAAAATATGTATTACAAAAATAATGGTCTTCAAAAGATGTACAAAAAAGTCATGAATAGTATATATCTATATTTTATACTAGCTGCTGTGCCCGCGACTTCGTTCGCGTGGCGGATGTTACTTACTTCGCAATTCGATTTAATACTGAAAAATCGTTTTTAAAACCTTATAACGAACAGATATACCTTAAATTATAACGAACAGATAAACATTACAAACGAAATGTAAAATTAACGAACGAACCAAAACCTTTTCAAAGTAAATAAATAGTAAATAAAATATCTATGAAGACTGCGTCTAAACTTATACTGAAAGACATGAGCGAACGTCATTCTTTCAAGGAAAATCTTAACACCGCGATACTGAAAATGACGTCACAGGCACAATGCCATCTGTTGTCATATTTGTAAGTTAAAATAAATGACATCGCTTATTTCATCATAACTGCAAGGACGCGCCTCCTCCCGTGACGGAGGAATACTTGGCCTACTAATACCACGCTGGCCAGTCGGATTGGTTGATAATATACGGATAGATTGGAAGATAATATTCACCGATAGTCCCTTAGTCGGTTTTACGCCACCCATGGGATGAGATGGGGAGGTGACATATTGTATTCTTACTCCGTCACCACACGGATAATCGCTAATTAATTATGAATGAATACATTTGCACGCCACGTTATGGTGCGGCAGAATTACCTGCCTCGGTGGCGCGGCGGTCGCATTACATGGCTGGCGTGCATGAGGTCGCGGGTTCGATTCCCATGGAGGACAATTGTGATACACAAACTATTGTCCTTAGTCTGGATGTTCTTTGTGTCCGTTAAATTTAACGGACACAAAGAACATCAAGAACATCAAGAAAATATCAATTGATATTTTTAAAGGCTAGTGTGGGATTTGTCTTTTGTAAAAAAAATGCTGAGATAAATTATTGTACCTCACACCTTTTTACCATCTAGCAAAAAATATTTGACTAAACTTAGACTCGACTATATTATTATTATTACTTATCTACAAATAAACTGCGTGCAGTATTTTTGAATTACTTAATAAAATAAACACAAACACTTTGAATAATAATTTAATGTTTTGTGATTGTATTTCTATATTTTATTGTCAGTTTTGTATTTTTTTATTGTTGACAAATAGCAATAATGTGTAAAATGATTTTATAAAGAAAAAACGTGTTACTTATTATGTTGTCTGTTATATTATACCAATATATTATTAATTATTAAATAGTTATATAAGTGTGTTATAATTGCAGTTATAATAAGATTGTGAGAAAAGGAATGTTATTTTAATTCAATTTAATATTTATGATTAAGTATAGGTATAGTTTAACTTTAAAAAATGAAGTTTGTACGCCAATATTAGCAATACAGGAAAAGACTATTTATTTTTGTCAGATGTTTTGTATCTGTGATTAACTAATAAAGGTTATTTGTATTTGTATTTATTTACATTAATAAAAACAGGTGGAGTCTGTTGCATACTTTTACGCTGACCAGTAACTACTACAGTTTAAACTAAATGAATACTTACCAAAAGAATAATTTTACTTTAGATTAATAGCTTACTAATACAATTTATATTTAATTAAATTGTTTCAATTACGAAAAACACAAAAATATAACAATCAAGTAAACTTATAATTGATTTAATTTAATAAGACTTATAATTGATATTACACATGGGTCAATCTCCAAATCGGGCGTATTCGTGTGATCGCTCTGGTGCTTTTCAGATCTTGATATATTTTGGTAATTATGTATCTCATTGAAAATAATGATATTAAAATACTACATTTTTACTATTGGCCTTCATTTTTGACAAACAGTTAAGGAAATATTTAAGTTCAAACATTTTCGCGTCCAGAGCAATCATGATAGGCGCTAGAGCGATCATAAATGGTAAAACAAAAAATAATAAAATTGGTAATACATTTATACAAACACAAAACAATAATTTGTATATTATTTATTTAGTCATTTTTAGTCTTGTATGTTACAAAATTTTATGATTTTATGTTTAGGGGATATATCTTGAGCTTTTTGAGAGCTCATCAGTTGGAAACTTGTTCATTTTTAGGGCAGCGTGCCGATTTTGAAACAACGGAACCCTTATAGGATCACTTCATTGTCCGTCTGTCCGTCTGTCTGTCTGTCTGTCAAGACCATTTATCTCAGGAACGCGTGGAGGTATCAAGCTAAAATTTTCAACAAATCTTATTAGTGATGAAACATTTTATGACGTCGCATAGAATTTTTGACAGATAAGTAAGTCGTGACTTCACATAATTTTGGCAGTAAAATATTTTTTGACAGTTGAGTCGTGACGTCATTGATTTTTTGACAGATGTGTCGTGACATTATAAAATATTTGACATATGAGTCGTGACGTCATTGAATTTTTGAAAGAATCTGTCAAAAATTCTCATATTCACATCTGATTTGTTGTGAAATCACAGAATTTTTGACAGATGAGTCGTGACGTCATAGAATTTTGGCGGGAAAAGACAGCTGAGTCCTGACGTCATCACAATTTGGCGAGAAAGTAAATAGGTTTGTACGGTACCCTCGGTGCGCGAGTGAGACTCGCACTTAACCGGTTTTATAAGGGTTCCGTACCGATTTTGGAAAAACGGAACCCTTTGTTGTCCGTCTCTCTATCAAGACCATTTATCTCAGGAACGCGTAGAGGTATCAAGCTGAAATTTTTACTAAATACTAAGGTCTGTTGCCTTTTAATGCTGTAAAAAAATCAAACTTCTAATTTAACGAAATCGACATATAGACGTTTTTGTCGCAAATTTTCGATGAGCAAAGGGCAAAAAGCTACAGGGTACTTCCAGTCTACATACAAACTTGAAATTCGGCATGAAGCAAGGTCTTATAGTGCATGTAAAGGAAAACTTCCGAAAACTTGAAATTTTGACTTACGTCATATTATATTTTGATAATTTCGTCATACTCATAAACATTTTGACAGTTGAGTCACGTGACAGGTGACGCCATAGAATTTTGGTCACGTGACACGTGACGTCATAGAATTTTGACAGATGAGTCGTGATGTCATAGAATATTGGCGGGAAAATATTTTGCAGGGGAGTCGTGACGTTATAGAATTTTTGACAGATGAGTCGTGACGTCACAGAATTTTTGACAGCTGAGTCGTGACATTTGTCGTTGTAGCAATCTGGTATTATTACCTAAAGTAGTTTTATAACGTACAATTATTGCAAAATATCATCGCTCTGGTCTTTTGGACAGAGCAATCATAGCCATAGCGATCAAAAAAAGTCATAAAAGCATTAATATAGCCCAAAATAAAAACAGTAGAAAGTTGTGTTTACGTCTCATAAAGAACATCATTACTATCACTTAATTCACTTAATAAGCACATTTACAACCTTACTACTTAATTTATAAAACATGCCATATCAATTATTAAATTCGAGAACCAAACCCAGATAAATCATAAACTTACCCTCGTAATGTTGGAGTGGGGGACCGTGGCACAAATGTATCTTCCTCGGCGGTTAGACCACTACAGCCACTACACCGGGGGAGAGGAATAGAGTTTCTATTTCGTAAAACGAGGGATGAGCGCGATTTTTTACTCCAGGGCAGAGCGATGAGATAAAATGCCAGGTCATGACGATAAATTTAAATTGTGCCAAAAATATTGTTGATATAATTAAAAAAAAAATATTACAATGAAGATTAACTATTTGTTATGTAATATAAAATAACATCGGACATATGAACCTTCTCAATAAAAAGTTACACAATGTTTTCTCATTCAATCGGGAGTTAGGTCAACCCAGAGCAATCAGGATTTTAGGGTTTATGATTTTTTTTTAAATATTTCTAATATACTTATTCATAATTTCAGCCCTGCACCACATAGATTAGACACCAAAGTGTACATAAAAAAATTTAATGAAAACGTTTATCGATTTTAAAATGGGTTTCTCCAGTCCGACACGATAAAAAATGCCTCTGGAGATCTACCCACATACGATTCATGGTTAATTTTATTAACATTTAAAAGGAATAACTTATTAATAGCACTTAATAATAAAATAGTTATAGATTATTTAAAAACTCATTTATTTTACGATTACTACTGGTAACGCCATCTCGCTAGATGGCTAGCTGCTGTGCCCGCGACTTCGTTCGCGTGGCGGATGTTACTTACTTCGCAATTCGATTTAATACTGAAAAATCGTTTTTTAAACCTTATAACAAACAGATATACCTACACACGAATTGTAAAATTAACGAACGAACCAAAACCTTTTCAAAAACAGATCTTTACAAAGACAGATCTATGAAGACTGTGTCTAAACTTATACTGAAAGACATGAGCGAACGTCATTCTTTCAAGTAAAATCTTAATACCGCGATACTGAAAATGACGTCACAGGCCCAATGCCATTAATGTTGTCAAATTTGTAAGTTAAAATAAATGACATCGCTTATTTCATCATAACAGCCCATTAATGTCCCACTGCAAGGACGCGCCTCCTCCCGTGATGGAGGGATACTTGGCCTACTAATACCACGTTGGCCAGTCGGATTGGTATAGGGTTTAATTTCAAGTTTTCCTTCATTTTTATTTCGTAAAGATAATATTCACCGATAGTCCCTTAGTCGGTTTTACGCCACCCATGGGATGAGATGGGGAGGTGACATATTGTATTCTTGCTCCGTCACCACACGGATAATCGCTAATTAATTATAAATGAATACATTTGCACGCCACGTTATGGTGCGGCAGAAATACCTGCCTCGGTGGCGCGGCGGTCGCATTACATGGCTGGCGTGCATGAGGTCGCGGGTTCGATTACCATGGAGGACAATTGTGATACACAAACTATTGTCCTTAGTCTGGATGTTCTTTGTGTCCGTTAAATTGATATTTTTAAAGGCTAGTGTGAAGACTTATAATTGATATTACACATACGATTCATGGTTAATTTTATTAACATTTAAAAGGAATAACTTATTAATAGCACTTAATAATAAAATAGTTATATATTATTTAAAAACTCATTTATTTTATGATTACTACTGGTAACGCCATCTCGTGAACAAAAGAAACGAAATTTAAATTCATTCAACATTGAACCAAATCCATTTTTCATGACCCCTGATTTGTATTGGACTGTTCTAATAAAGAGATCTAGCGATATCTCGAGTATTACTTATCCGATTCCGATTGTTTTATTATAGTATAGATAGATACCTACTTTAAACTTAATAGGTACCTAAAAACTACGTATCTATGTATTGTAATATCTAAAGCGCGCTTAATCCGAGAAGAGTCAATAAGAACCACGTCCGTTCGCATTAAGAGTCAATGTGAATGAAATTATATAGATGCACCGGTTGGCCGCTTCGGACGTTAAACAAAAATCAACCGTACAGCCGTACTCATACTGGCGCGGCGACATTTGGAAATTTTCTTTCATCTAAATCTTGTGTGTTTATAAACCGATTTCTATAATTTTTTTTTTATGAATAAGGTATTAAAGTGTACTTTTGAAATATGGGAGTTTGAAAAAGATATGTCTATGCAAATTACAATATATTTATGTATTTAATACACTTTGAAGAAAACCCTAACGATTAAACAGGTTATTGTGGCTAATATATAAAAGATAGATATATACTATTCAGGACTTTTTTGTTCATCTTTTGAAGACCTTTATTTTTGTAATACATATTTTTGGCGTATGATCAACGTATGCGATGATAAGAGCTCGAACGCGCTTTTTTTCAACCGACTTGCTTCAAATTTTTCGTCACTGCTCAGCACCTATGTGTCTTAGCGTTATGTTATACAGCCTATAACCTGCCCGGGAGTATGGACTACAATTGTACCAAGTTTGGTTAAAATGCCTTCAGTAGTTTTTGACCCATGCGTGCACATACAGACAGACAGACAGACAGACAGACAGACAGACAGACTAAAAATTTATTGATTGCATTTTTGGCATTAGTATCGATCACCATTCATCCTCCAATATTAATTTTTAACATATATTCAATGTACAGAATTGATCTCTCTACAGTTTTATTATAAGTATAGATTTATTTATGAATTTATGCTTAATAATTAATTTAAGTTAAATTCTAGCGCCCTTCCTTCTCTCTCATACACTATGCTGTGCCCGACAGGGTCCATAATTTGAACCTTTGTTAACTTTACCATCTTTAAAACATTGTGGAACGCAATAAAGAATTGAGTATTGAAACAAAACAAAATTAAATGGTGTTCTACGATATTCGAATATGATGTTTTAAAAATGGAACATGATAGTTTGTAATATTCAAATTAGATGTTTTAAAAATCGAATACTGTGATTTGTTACATTGCATTTAAATGTAATGATACCTTTAAAATTTTGGAGTTCATTACTTTGATATTTTGTTTAGGCCGTTGTTCTATTCGATAATATTACAAATTAAAAGTGATTTAAATTAATATTCTCAGCTATTTAAAAAAACAAATTGAATGCATATTGAATGGTTAGAAGTTTCAGTGTCTTTTGCAGTTTTGTTTTTGTGATTATTTGTTATTTCACAACGTAGTTTATGTGCGTGTTAACGATAAGTTGCAGACTAAACCCACAATTGGTAGGTAATTTGTTTCACATAACTGAGCTGAACCCTGAACATTATTAACCTTGTTTACTTGAAAACATTCTCCGTGTGGTGACGGAGTAAGATCTCCGTGTGGTGACGGAGTAAGAATACAATATGTCACCACCCCATCTCATGCCATGGGTGTCGTAAAAACCGACTAAGGGACTATCCGTGAATATTATCTTTACGAAATAAAAAGAAGGAAAACTTGAAATTAAACCCTATACCAATCCGTCTGGCCAGCGTAGTATTAGAAGGTCAAGTATCTCTCCGTCACGGAAGGAGGCCCGTCCCTGTAGTGGGACATTAATGGACTGTTACGACTTGAAAACATAAGATAAAGATATTGTTAATGAGCAGCGATAGACATAGAATGAGATTGGTTTCGGGAAACTACGCGAGCTTAGTACTTTTGCTTACGTAGGATGCAAATGGGTTATAAACTATGACAATATTACATGACTCTTTGTACTGATGATGTAAATGATTGAGATTTGATTGGTGTTTGGGGCGGTGACCGTGCTATGAGCGTGGTTCCTGGTGCTGCTGATAGAGTAGAAGGAGCCTCGACTAGTAAATGGAGGTGGCATGAGTCGCTATCGCTCTATTTAGGTGATAGTGACGACAATTTAGTGGTTATCGTCACTCGATGGAGGTGGCATGAGCCGCTGTCGCTCGATTTAGGCAATAGTGACGACAATTTGAACTAGATAGAGGCGTGTGTTCTGAAAAGCAATAGCGCAAAAGCGATTAAATTATGTTTGGACTAAAGATTACGTATTATTCTTCACCTTAAACTAACTTTGTTCTAGATTTCTTAAAAATCCATTCAGTAGTTTTTGCGTGAAAGAGTAACAAAAATCCATCATCCCTCCATACATACTTACAATTACTTTCGCATTTATAATATTAGCTGATCCCCGCGACTTCACCCGCGTTGTATAGATATTAGGTAGCATAAATGTTATTTTACACCTTAAACTAACTTTGTTCTAAATTTCTTAAAAATCTATTCAGTAGTTTTTGCTTGAAACATCCATCCATCTATCCATACATCCTCACAAACTTTCGCATTTATAATAAGTATTTAGGTATGTTTTTTGAATACGAAATTAGTAGGATAGGATTAGTAGGATTTTAGTGAACTGTACAAAATACGCAGACAAAGTCACAGGCTCCATCTATTTAATAAATATTCCCCACACTTTCACACAACGCCATCTAGTCCCAAATTATAAGCAGAGCTTGTACTATGGGTACTAGACAATGGATAAACAAACTTAAATACTTTTTTTTTGTAAATACATACATGTTATACATAGAAAACACCCAGACCAATGCATACAATCATGTTCATGCACACAAAGATTTGCATTGAGCGGGAATCGAACCCGAGACCTCTGCGTAGCAGTCATAAATAACCACAACGCCACAGAGGTCGTCTAAGTTGTCTATACTATTATTTTAATTTTAGACGTAGCGTCGTCGTTGAAGAAATTTCCCTTCGCTGTTGTAATTTTGTGAAGTATGTCCGAAATAGGAGTAACTTGAATGAATTACAGTACTTAAGCTACCTTCTATTTATTCTTGAAGTGAAGAGAAACGCTCGAAAATGCTAAAATAAACAGAATACACGTTGAGTAATAATTATTTACCCTGGGGTTAATTATTAAATAGGGGTAGAATTTATAAGGAAATTTTTGAGAAATGATTGTTACGTATTATTTTAATAGTTTTGTTTTAATTGAAAAAAACACAGAAACTTATATTACGTGCCCATAATCATAATAGGCAAAGACAACGAAAAGTTTTTACATACCTCTTTTTCTTCGGATCCGAGTGTACGGCACGGCATCTACTCTTTTTATCATAATGAACAGCCCATTAATGTCCCACTGCAGGGACGGGCTTCCACCCGTGACGGAGGGATACTTGTCCTACTAATACCACGCTGGCCAGACGGATTGGTAAAGGGTTTAATTTAAAGTTTTCCTACTTTTTATTTTCTAAAGATAACATTCACGGATAGTCCTTTAGACGGTTTTTACGACACCCATGTGATGAGATCGGGTAGTGATATATTGTATTCTTACTCCGTCACCACACGGAGGCTCTTTTTAACCGGGTCCAGAAAAGAGAACCTCTCAATTTGGCTGTATCATTTTTAACTGTTTATTACTTCATAACTCCGTCAATTATAAACCAATTAGTAAAATATATGTTACTAGCTGACCCGTGCCCACTTCGTAGGGCGGCGAAAAAAACGTGTCACTTTTTTAAAAAAAATTCATTCCTGCTCTATTTCTGTTAGCCATAGCGTGATACTATATAGCCTATGACACTCCACGAGAAATAGACTATTCAACACTAAAATAATTTTTAAAATCGGTTCAGTAGATCCAGAGATTACCCCCTACAACGTCACAAACACACAAACTTTACCTCTTTATAATATTAAGTATAGAAGTATAGATATATGTTTTATAAGAATATAATCTTAAGTCTGGGCAGAAAACAATGTCTACTAAGTGCAGAACATTTAGTCTTTCTTTACGACACCCCTCCATCATTTAACGCCACCCTCCATCATTTTACGACACCCTTGCAGTTTGACGAAAACCTTGCAGTTTTACAACACCCTTCCATCTTTTACGACACCCTCCTTTATTTTACGACACCCTCCATGCATTTTACGACACCCTCCATCATTTTACAACATCATTGCAGTTTTACGGCACCCTTCCATCATTTTACGACACCCTAGCAGATTTACGACACTCTCCGTGAATTTTACGACAGCCTTCATCATTTTACGACACTCTAGCAGTTTTACGACACCCTCCATGAATTTTACGACACCCTCCATCATTTTACGACATCCTTGCAGTTTTACGACACCCTTCCATCTTTTACGACAGCTTTCATCATTTCACGACACCCTAGCTGTTTTACGCCACCGTCCATCCTTTTACGACACCCTAGCAGTTTTACGACCATCATTTTACGACACCCTTCCATCTTTTACGACAGCCTTCAATATTTTACGACACCCTAGCTGTTTTACGAAACCCTCCATCATTTTACGACACCCTCCATCATTTTTCGACACCATCCATCATTTTACGATACCTCCATCACTTTACGACACCCTAGCTGTTTTACGACACCCTTCATCATTTTACGACACCCTTGCAGTTTGACAACACGCTCCATGCATTTTACGACACCCTCCATCATATTTCGACACCCTCCATGCATTTTACGACACCCTCCATCATTTTACAACATCCTTGCAGTTTTACGACACCCTTCCATCTTTTACAACACCCTTCATCATTTTACGACACCCTAGCATTTTTACGACAATCTTAAGTCTCTTAATTGTAAATCTTTTTTAAAGGTACAATTCTCTAATACATTATTTCAGTATATCTCCAGACGTTTAAGCAGTAGAAGCAAAATAAACGTTTTTAAGCGCCCCTTTTATAAACATATTTCATTACTGCTCTACTCCTATTAGGCATAGCGTGATACTATATAGCCTATGACACTCCCTGATAAATGGACTATCAAACACAGAAAGAATTTTTAAAATCGGTTCAGTAGATCCAGAGATTACCCCCTACAACGTCACAAACACACAAACACACAAACAAACAAACACACAAACTTTACCTCTTTATAATATTAAGTATAGATATAGATATCTAAAATAATCATATCCAGATTAGCCTCGTAGATATTTCATCAAAATAGGTACAGTAATTAAGCTTTTATCTAATTTCACCAAAACCAAGATAGCGTAAGTTATAATCAAGTTTCTAGTTGGAGTTGGTTTTTAATAAAAAATATTAGGGATGTTATTGATTAGGATTATAGGCGCAGGACCGCACAAGGTAGTAATATTTAGAGGATGCCTATGTCCAGGAGTGGACGTCAATTGGCTGAAAATAATATGATAATGATAATATACGTCCTTCACTTTAGCGATCTCTGTGCCGCAGTCGGTATATTTATTACATGGCTGCTACGCAGAGATCTCGGGTTCGATTTCCGCTCAATGCAAACTTTGTGTGCATGAACATGATTGTTTGCATTGGTCTGAGTGTTTTCTATGTATAATATGTATGTATTTACAAAAAACATAAAAAGTATTTAAGTATGTTTATCCGTTGTCTAGTACCCATAGTACGGTCAGCTGCAGAGAAATCTAACACCTTTTAAGAATAGAACAGTGCGCTAAAGGGGTTAGATATCTTTGCAGCTGACTGTACAAGCTTTGCTTAGTTTGGGACTAGGTGGCATTGTGTGAATGTGTGAGGATTATTATTATTTATTATTCAAGATTGCCCTTAGTTGATGTTACACTCTCCAGTCTTGCTGTTTCGGCAGTTAACTATAGAATTTAAGCGCCGATTACACTACCCTACATGTAGGGCCCTACATCTTGTAGGGCACTACATGTAGTCAAGTGTAATCACATGTAGGCTGTTAGGACACTACATATCGGAGATTGGCGAGTCTCGACCGCCCTACATCATGTAGTGCCCTACAAGCTGTAGGGCCCTACATGTGTATCCGTGAATGTAATCGGCGCTTAAGTTCCCTACAACCTACAAGAGAAATTACATAATAAAATGCTAATGTTATCAACATTTTGTAATCCATGAAACACAGGTTCTAGCACACAGACGTACGTAATCCTGAATATCTGATCAGCTTAGTTTAAGCTTCGGCTACTCTTAGAGATTAGTTTTGAAAGCGCTATTTGTACAATACTTAGTAAAACTGTTGTGTTTTGTAATTACAACATGTTTTATTTCTTTAATTTTACATAAAATTGTTATTGGTAAAAATATATTTATATTAGCATGTCAATTCTCGTACCTTAAAATCGTTAAAAATTTGGTTAAGTTAACTTTTAGTTGTCAAATTGTCTTACATATTGTGTGACAAATTTACAACTAAAAGTTAACATAACCGAATTTTTAACGATTTTAAGATACGAGAATTGACATGCTGGTATATATACATTATACCAAATTAGTCTGAGAAAATTGTCACCACATAGACAACATAAGATTTCTCGTCACGAGGTTGTTCTAAAAAGGGACTTAGGGGTAAATAAAAGCCGTACTAAGTATGTTATTGTCCGTGTGGTTACGGAGAAAGATATACGTGTGGTGACGGAGAAAGAATACCATATGTCACCACACCAACTCATCCCAACTAAGAAATAGCATAGAAATCAACTAAGGGACTATCTGTGAATAAGTATTAACTTTACATAGAAAGAAGGAAAACTTGAAATTAAACCCTATACCAATCCATTTGGCCAGCGTGGTATTAGTAGGCCAAGTATCCCTCCATCATGGGAGGAGGCCCGTCCCTGCAGTGGGACATTAATGGTATGTTATGAAGGATTTTTAAGAGGTTTTTCAATAAATAGAGTGATTTGAGAGGAAGATTCATAATGTATAATACATGCATAATATTATATGCCTGCGAATCCAGATCGCTACTTGAAAGAAAGAAAGAAGAAAGATTTTTTTTTATTCTTTTGCACACCAGAAAAACATACAATAAATGAGTTTAAATATAAAACATAAATGTACCTAGTACCTACACAAAATAGGACCTAACTCAGCTAATTGCTGTAGCGTCATGCGTCATAGACACTAAGGGCCAGATTCAGAGACCGCACTTTGACTTTACTTTGAAGGAAAGTTCGACTTTGATACAAAAACGAGATTTAAGGCCCAGATTCAGAGTCGTGACTTTGCTTTTATTTCAAAGTAATCTTTCCAAAGTAAACTTTTCATGCGAAAGATTACTTTTGTAGGTGCGTGTCCTTATAAACTTTATTCTACTGTGAACTTTAAACTGTTTCTTTTCTATTTCCTACTACACGCTCCTACACTTTAATATTGTTCAAATTCAGAGACAATAACTAGACTTTGCTAAAGTAAAGTCAAAGTGCGGTCTCTGAATCTGGCCCTACGACACTACAGCGCTGGTATTCTGTTAGGCCCAAGTTGCTTAATAAAGTACAAACAAACGATAGAATTCCAATTAGATCGACTTGATCCTAAGTCTAATTCCTATTCCTGGAAGAATACCTTCTTTAACAGGTGAATAGATAAACGCATTTCAGTTGCTGCCTAATTGATAGGTCTGAGGCCGTACCGGTGATCTTCTTGTTGCGGTCCCTATGCTCTGTCATGAAGGCTAGGGTTGACACTTAAAACATTATTTGTTACGTAAAATATTTTTTATGATTTTCCTTTTCCTGCAACCAACGGGGAAATTTGTTTCTTGTGGCAAAAACGTGTAATATCCACAACAAAACGAATGTCTTGGTTTGTATTTAAAAAATGTTTCAATTCTCCCCACTAATATTATAAATGCGAAAGTTTGTGAGGATGGATTGATGGATTGATGGATGTTTGTTACTCTTTCACGCAAAAACTACTGAACTGATTTTAATGATATTTTACTGTAATATAGCTTAAACATCAGAATAACATACTAAAGGCTACAAATAATAAAGACTTTTAATCCCTTACTCACCTTTTACGACAATAAAGTATGAAAAAGGGACTAAAAATAAACTGTCACATACCGATCTTATACAGCCTGTGTCGTAAAAACTTCTTAGGCAACATTTTGTTACAAAATTGTACATGGATTTTCTGAAATCTGAAAAATAACTTAAGTTACTTTTTATCAAAATACTACGCGGGCGAAGCATTTTACATACATAAAATTAACATAAGACCAAACGACTACTAAAATAGGTCTAATACAAATAATTTTTTGACAGCCCTATGTGACGACACTTCATGCATATTGAGAGGGGTGTCACAACCTCGATTCGTTCATCAATTAAGTGGGCTGTAATTGGCAACTTTAGGCAGTGAAAGAATCTTTTTCTATTTTATTTGGAAGCAGAATATCGTTTACAGTTTGGTGAGTAGTCTTAATCCATTGGAAAAGCTTTACTGATTGAGAGATAGTGGGTGTTGATTGAGTTTCATTGACGGTTTACTATATAACTTCTGGGGAAATCTTTCTATATGAGCTGCAATGTGACGTATGCAAAATTAGCAGACCTTGTACTGTGGGTTCTAGACAACGGCTGATAGCAATACTTTCCTTTTTAATTGGATATACAAAATTATACGAAGAAAAAACTCAGAATTATCCAAAAGTGTGTGTTAATGCTCGCAAAGATAGACATTGACTGGGAATTGAAACTGAGATATCTGGGTATCTGGCATCACTACATAGTATAAAACGAAGTACGTCGCTATAATATGAGCTTAAATCTTCAAAGCAATCCAACGGATTTTCAAGCTGTTTTTAATAAAAAGAGATGTTTCAAGAAAAAGGTTTTTATGTTTACTACATGCATAATATTCCGTATGGTGACGGAGTAAGAATACAATATGTCACCACCCCATCTCATCCCATGGGTGCCGTAAAAACCGGCTAAGGGACTAACTTTAAATATTATCTTTATAAAGTAATAAGAAGGAAAACTTGAAATTAAACCCTATACCAATCCGTCTGGTCAGCGTGGTATTAGTAGGCCAAGTATCCCTCCGTCCCGGAAGGAGGCACGTCCCTGCAGTGGGACATTAATAGGCTGTTATGATGAGGTTCATTATGGTCATGTCTGTCATCTTTTTAAAAAAAAAAAACGTAACTAGCATTATCAATCTGTGATTTGGAACTGACTTTAAGCGTCTTTATAAACCAGTGATATAAAATAAAGGCAGTTACTCACGTTATTATTTAAGTTGTTTACTCACAAGTTGGACGTACAATTAATCTTTAGTGCTGTATTATCAGTCTCATGTAAGAGACCATCAATCATTTTGATTTAGTTGGAAACGCATCACTGACACATCTCACTCAGATATGTTCGCGTATAAGTCGTATATCATGTTTTGTTACTATACTCCTGTTCAATTGATATGTGTATCTAAGGAGTTAGATTTAGAAATAACGGATAAGAAGCTTTGCAAAGTTTCTCAGTCAGTTAAATCTAGTTGTTTAAGCATCTCCAACCTAACAAAGTGGTTTTTTTTCCGTTTGCTCAGAACCCATAAGACTATACTATACCCATATTTGTAAATAGCCTAAGTAGCATGGTTTTTATTTTAAAAACATAGAATTTCTGTAAACTATTTAGATTCGCGACTATTACCACTAAGCAATGAAACACACAACTTGTAATTTCAATTTAGAGTTGTTATTCTATAGATCCTCCTTGTGGTGACGAAGTAAGAATACAGTATGTCACCACCCCATCACATCCCATGGGTGTCGTAAAAACCGATCAAGGGACTATCCGTGAATATTGTGTTTACGAAACAAAAAGAAGGAAAACTTGAAATTAAACCCTATACCAATCCGTCTGGCCAGCGTGGTATTAGTAGCCCAAGTATCCCTCCCTCACGGGAGGAGGCCCGTCCCTGCAGTGGGACATTAATGGGCTGTTATGATAATTCTAATAAAGGGCTGATATGATAATTCGATAGCAATCCAACTTTATTTTTCAGTTGTACCTGGTATAGTATGACATATCTAAAAGATAGGTACCATAGCGGAACTTTTTGGAAGCTATTTTAAGATAGTATCATATCGGGACTATACCAGAGCGGGACTAACCCAATTTTTTTTAATAGTTGACTCTTTAGTACCATACCATATTTTTTCAATGACACTTTGGTCATATAAACGTTTCTTGGCTGACAGCGTACATGCAATCCTGACTGCATAAATACAAAGATCCTTGTTTTGCTTTTAGCTATTTTATTTGATCTGTTGATCTCTATTTATTTTGACTGTTCATAGTGTACCAATATATTTTAGCAAATAGTACAATGAAAAAGCCATGCCTGTAATCTGTATGATTGTTGTTAACATATAAGAACCTACTTATATAATTTCATGTTATATTTCTTGACACTTATGCTGCTGGTGCGCAAAATAAATAAAATAAAAAAGACGGAATGTAAACAGTCACATGGTTTAACAATTTACAAAAAGTGACCACATCATCAAAAACAAACAAGTGTACCTACATGTTAATAACTAATTATATCATAATTAACACCAATCCTCTCATGTTAGATACGCCATTTGACCGTGATCGATGAACTCAATCAATTTTCGTTTGATATCACGTCTAACGTAAATCGAAACTGTTTTGATCAAACACATTCATAAGTCAAATTAAACCCTTAAATATGTTTACATTACGATATACGCAATATACAGGGTGTTTGGTACATCGTTTGCCAAATTGAATAGAAGAGGTCATTACCCGTCTTTCCTCACTCACCTAGCCGGTTTTAACCTCAACATATTTTAGATATCGATGTAAAGCTATTTTTAAAGAAAAACCTAATATTTACCATGAACACTTAAATTTAAAAAAAAATTTCTTCCGTGAGTCCTCATAATTATGTTTTGTTTTAAAGTTTACTACTAGGAGCATCAAATAAATTCATAATAGCTCACCTAAAACGTCAACTTTTTGTTTATTGACTTATTATAAGTATAGAGACAGGTATAATTTAAAGATATGATCAACTTCACGGTACAATAAAAAAAAAAAAAAAGAGAAAAAGTTCTTCCATTTTCTGAATAAATGCCTTACTTTATCTTCTTTCCATTGGTATACAACATGTTATAAAATAGTAAATAGTTTTTCTACAAAACATGTGTAATACATAATTCGAAGTAAAGAAAACACGGGTTTGTAGAAAAATGAAATTAAAGCGACAGTTTTCAATTATAATGGTTTAGTAACAGGCATACACCAGACAAAAAGGTAACCGGCTTGAAGTTGTTGCAAATCAGCTGCGCAGATGTCATATTTAGAACTAAAAGACCGGGAACGTGGGGAGAGGGTGTTTTATGAGTTTTCCTGTACGTGCGCAAACTTCTCTGAAAGCTAACTTCAGCCCAGCCAAGTTAGGTAGCGCAAACTGTAGTTGAATAAAAAACATTTTTATAGAACGTGATTTTATTTCTTTGCTATTTAGTTACAAGCGTAATAATGTGAACAGTGTTGTATTAAACAGACTACTGCTCCAAGTATTATCAAAATAAGGCCAATAGGTTCCTGAAATATTTTGAAAAATCTTTTATTTAATGCCTTAAAACAATAAACATTTTTTTTATTTTTCTCCTTTCTCCCAGACCCCACAACAGTGGGACCTATACCAGTGAGTATTAGGCATATTTAACTACATATCCCGTCATATTTCGTTCGTGTATGCCATGGGTCATATGTCCAAACAAAACGCCCGTTTACCTTTTCTTTTTAAACTAAGTACTTGAAAATAATTCAAATCTTTAAGCTCGGTGCTTTTCAACGAAGAATGTAACGCAAAGCAAGGTCTCAAATTGAAATGTTATTTATCTATCTAATTCCTATATCTATACTAATATTATAAAGAGGTAAAGTTTGTGTGTTTGTGACGTTGTAGGGGGTAATCTCTGGATCTCCTGAACCATTTTAAAAATTCTTTCTGTGTTGAATAGTCCATTTATCGGGGAGTCTCATAGGCTATATAGTATCACGATATGACTAATAGTAGTGGAGCAGTAATGAAATAAGTTTAAAAAACGGACACGTTTTTTCGCTGCCTAACGAAGTGGGCACGGGTCAGCTAGTTAAAATATAAAACTTTTCAATTGAAGAGAATGAAATGTAACCCATAAGAGAACGTTTTTGTCAGAGAAACCACAAACTCTCCTAAAGGGATACACCCTATCGTTACTTGGGCACTATAACCACGCTTTCTGGTCGAAATAATCCAAAGGCCAGAGGATGGAATGTAAGAATTCTCAACTATTTCACTACCCTAGCTGTTTGGTGGGGATAATGTACGCCTTTAAACTAAGTTTAGGCCGGAACAAGGAATTATGGTGGATTCACACAGCCCGGCGGCATGCGCCGGCGGCCGTGCCGCCGGCGTGGCCGCCGGCTTTGTGTGCGGCATTCGCAACAAAGACAGCGGCCATCTTGCCGGCGCGGCCGCCGGCAGCGGGGGAACAAACAGTTCGATCACGGTTTTCGATGAGAGCGGTGTCGTTTCATATGCGTTGTGTAATTTATAGCGTATAAAATGACTGATTTCCATTGGGACGACAGTGCAGTATTATTATTAATAGAACAATTTCATGAAAACGAAATACTGTGGAACCCGAGAAATAAAGATTTTAAAAATCGAATGAAGAGAAACGATGCGTTGAAAAATATTGCGTCTGTGTTCGGTAATGAATCTTCAGAAATTGAACGAAAATTGAAAAATATAAGTAGCCATTTCTCGATTCACAGCGGCCGCACTTGCCGGCGGCGTTTACCGGCGGCTTTTTGGCGGCTTTGCTTATCGTCAACCCGCCGGCAGTGCCGCCGGGCTGTGTGGATCCACCATTACAACGCTTTGAAGGTTAGTGACGAGTTTTAAAAAGGTATGTGTTTATGTCAGACTTCAATAGAATAGTGTTTTTGAGATAATTTTACCGTTCGTTATGAAGGTTTTAGCAAAAAGCTTACGTATACGTTTATGGTAAGTATGGTGATAACTTATTTGCACAATGTATAATATTTTACTATGCTTATTTGAACACGATGTGCTTATTTTAAAGTAGTTTTTTAGTCCAGTCATTTTAGCCATGTAAATTGACGATCTGTGGAATAATCCGGATATTGTGCCGGCCAAAAAATTTATAATGCTCAAAAGGTCACGATAATCATCATGCGACGTATTGCTCTGAAGTCAATGGATAAAATAAATTATCTTCGAAACTATAAGCAATACATTTTTACAATACAAGACCTCATTAATTTCTGTATTTATTCTCAATATACCCAGAAGGAACCATCAGCTTTTATACTCCTCGTCTGCATTACCTACAATTTTCATTCCTCAAAATCAAATACATTATTTTAAAAATATCACTGAACAAATCTTCTTCGATGTTCATAAAACAAACGACACAAAGCCAACCGCGAAGCATTTTACCTCAATACTTTGAAACAAGGTAATGAAATAGAAAAACATTGGAGACATAGACTAGTTGCAATATTGTTCTTATTTATTTAGAAGCAAGTATGTGTACACTTACCAACAAAGAAATAACACTTCGACAAACTGAAATACACCTTTATGTGTTAAGAAATAAAGTGGAAAATGGTGTGGTGTAATGTTTTTGGTCGGTATTTCAAAGATGTCAAGGTATGAGTCGGTAGGAAAGGAAGTACGGAACCACGCACGGTCCCAAGGAAATTGCGATGTTTTATTCTATTTGCTGAACAGTTGTCGGTCGATAGGAAATATAGTGAAGGATTTCTGTGCAGATGTAATATCAGAAGGGCTTAAGGTTCTCAGATATGGAAATTGTTTGAATATTTTTCTTTGATTTGTATTGTGTATTTAATTTATTTTCTATATACAGGCCGCTATAGGATTTCTACAAAGAAATACAAAGCTATTTTGAATGTAATCTTTCAAAGGCCTACATTTTATATTTGTATTATATTTTTTAAAGACGCACTATCGACCATGTCCTGTGTCGCAGGGACTTTTACAAACATCAATTTAATAGTCACAAAGAATATACAGGCTCTGGACAATAATTTGTGGATCACACATAGAATTATCCTGTATGGAAATCAAACCCGCGACCTCGTGCATGTTGCGTCACCGAGGCTATTAGAATTCATTACATAGTACCACAACAAGTATAGTCTAATATTAAACTAGACGAAACTCGATAAATAGTATGACAAACAGTAATATAATGCTGTAAAAACCTTCATTTGTCAGTCACAGAAGACAGAGTAGTTTGCAAACCAGAAATTTGAGAAAACAATAATCTGTTTTTTTTTAGTGCACGACCTCTACAGCGAAGTGGCTATAGTCAATAGCGCAAAGGTCTTAGGTTCTGTTCCCGCACAGTGTAAATTTTTCTCTGTATGTATATTGATGGCATCATCGAATAAAAGTGCAAACAAAATATGACATTTTTTTAGGAAAAAAATAAATACGTCAGTTAAATTACCTATAAATCCAGTAAAAAAAATCCAGTCTCTACACCTAAACCTATAAAAGGTTAACTTATACGTGGGTAATGTAATAAGTCACATTTTTTAATGGCAATGTTAAGTGTAATCATCATCATCATCATCATCATTTCAGCCAATCGACGTCCACTCCTGAACATAGGCCTGTTCCAAGCATTGCCACCTTGTGCGGTCCTGTGCCTCCCTCATCCATCGGCTTCCCGCCGTATGTTAAGTATAATAATGATCAAAAAATAGTTACACCTAAACCTGTTGTTAAGTAATAATGATGTTCGTACATTGTAACTACTCTGTGCGCTACCCTACTAGGTGCAGAAGTGTGTGACGTCATAGGATCACATATAAAACACGCTACTTACTTTATTTGGTAGGCGTATTACGTGCGGATAAATTGTACTCTTTATGATTTCTTATTATACGTACTGAGTTTTTGTCTCTTGAATATGTTTTCCTTTCTTATATTGTGAGCGTCGTGTGTTAGGATAAATTTATATTTAATATTTTAGCTTATTCATGATATTTTAAGAAAGTTTTCGTTATTTCATTTTTGATTCGGCGGTGGATCAAAGAATTAAATGTTTTTAGTCTAGATTTCAGCAAATAGCTTATCCATATCAGATACCTATTCATCATATGGGTGATTCTTCGAGCCCAACATCTTCGATGTCTGGAGGTTTTTCTTTGTAACTAACAGACCAACCAAACAGCAATTATTTTTTAAACATAGTATAGACAGTTACCTATCTTGCACACGTTATTGTTTTTTAATAATAGTTTTTTATATATTAAAAAAAAATATTAAAAAGCGTTCTTCTGATTAATATGGTGTGTCCGTACCCCAGTTTCTTGAACGTTAGTAACAGTAACATTTTTTCTTATTAACGAATCGATGTGCGTTATAAATATTACGACAGAATATTAGTTGTTTCTTTACATAAAAAAAAATGGTACTAATATTTGCGATAGTTTTTTAATAAAAAAATAAATTGTGAGTGTCCGGCACAAAAGTCTGATTCATATTCGCGCGCTTTACTCGAACGTACCTAGCTAAGTACGAAACATCAGGAGATCCCTTCTAGTGCTGGTGATAGCTAGGGACTCTGCTGACGTGGTCACGACGTTACATGCGGCTGGTTCGGGTTGTTGCGGAGTTATAAATGTAAATATCTGATTCATATTACTTTGGTTCACCTGTGTTTCTGATTACTATGTTGGCTGTTATAATTAACTTAAATGGTTTTCAAACTTGAATCTGTTGGAAATATAATTCAATTGGGAACTAAAAGCCTATGTATAAATAGCAATCCTTAATTGTATACGTGTAGTGATTAACCGATGTTAAAAGGCAAAATTTTGATTTATATGTACCTGATTCATACGGTAAAAATACTATATTAATCAGAATTTCACACATATTGTTAACATGGCGGCACGGATAATGATGATAATGATTGATATTGTCAAGTTGTCAATGCTTCTAATAACTAGATTTAGGTGTGGTGATAATCATTGTGATTATCAACTGTGATTTTAATAAATAAATGACTGATTTTTATAACTAGAATTTCATTTTTGTTCCTAATTCTGATTTATATGACCTCAAAAAACTTTAAGTTAATTATCTCGAAAACCATTTCATAAAAAAGTGTGCCTTTTTCAGACATTGTATATTAGGTTATCATCTTTGACAAAAACATGTTTTATAAGCCAAAATGTGAAAAAAAAATTTGCCTATATGTATCAGACAAAGAATCGAATTTCGAAGAAACACCCATATCAGCTCCTTACTTTTTTTTTAGTTTCACATATTTACACAGCGCCATTTAGTCCCAATCAAGTAGATCTTGTACTACGGGTACTAGGCAACGAATAAACACTTTTTATTTTTTTGTAAATTCGTACACAATTATATTAACATAGGAAACACCCACCCCAATGCAAACAATCATATTCATGCACACAAAGATTCAGGTTTAAGTTGTATATTTGATTTATTTATTTTATTGTTGATGTACGTACATACATTGTAACTACTCTGTGCGCTACCCTACTAGGTGCAGAAGTGTGTGACGTCATAGGATCACATATAAAACACGCTACTTACTTTATTTGGTAGGCGTATTACGTGCGGATAAATTGTACTCTTTATGATTTCTTATTATACGTACTGAGTTTTTGTCCCTTGAATATGTTTTCCTTGCTTATATTGTGAGCGTCGTGTGTTAGGATAAATTTATATTTAATATTTTAGCTTATTCATGATATTATTTTAAGAAACTTTTTTGTTATTTTGTTGTATCATCATAACAGCCCATTAATATCCCACGCCTGTGACGGAGGGATACTTAGCCTACTAATACCACGCTGGCCAGACAGATTGGTATACCTAGCGTTGAATTTCAAGTTTTCCTTCTTTTTATTTTGTAAAGAGAATATTCACGGATAGTCCCTTAGTCGTTTTTTCGACACCCATGGGATGAGTTGGGGTGGTGACATATTGTATTCTTACTCCGTCACCACACGGAATTTGTTGTATGATATGGATTAAATAAGTCTTTTTTTTTGCTTGTTCATCGTATCAGTTCCTTAATGACCTACTGCCCGAAAGGACCTCTTCCAATGATGCAAGTATACTTCATAATATATGACAAAATTAAATAGCTTCTAACGAACCTTAAGAACGGGTTCTCCATCGACCTTTATTACCTCGTGATTCCGTCATCTACAGGTGCCTTAAGTAAAATTGTTTGTTATAAAGCTTGAATTAAAATACATAGTTTAATACACTTTTCTCATTCCGTCTCATGTCCGTGTGGTGACGGATTAAGAATAGGTAGGTACAATGTGTCACCACCCCATCTCATCCCATAGGTGTCGTAAAAACCGATAAAGGGAGTAACCGTAAATATTATCTTTACGAAGTGAAAAGAAGGAAAACTTGAAATTAAACCCTATACCAATCCGTCTGGCCAGCGTGGTATTAGTAGGCCGAGTATGCTTCCGTCACGGAAGGAGGCCCGTCCCTGCAGTGGGACGTTAATGGGCTCTTATGATGATGTCTTTTCTTATTTTCTTCCGGCATCTATTCTATGTGTTGCCATAAACGATGCACTTGCATAAAGTTTACTGACACTGCCAGGACAATAACGCAAGATGCATATTCCATAGTTATTTATCACATTAACTGCCGAGCCCTCAGTGTGGTGGCCACGTTATAAGCGCTTTAAGGGACTAAGCCTGCGTTCAGACATGCGGGAATCGTGCGTTTACGAATCGCGCGGTTTGAAACCGCAAAATTGTGATGCTATTCAGACACGCGCGGTTAGTATGCGATTTCGTGTGGGTTAGCGTCAGTTTCAAAATGGAAATCGACGAAGAAGTGTGTTTACTGTGGTTGCTCCTTAAAAAAAAGGAAAGAAAAAGGCGGTATTGGGTGCATCCAATATTACATTATTACTATTATTTATATTATTTCTAAATATCTCCACCAACTCTTGCCAAGCTCGGTTCTTTATAATTTCATTTAAGTAATCATCACATTGAATGTCCCATATTGCAGGTCTCTTCTCCACCTTATCAATAAATAGTTCAGTGTCGAAACGATCCATGGAAAACTCACGAGCAGTGACGTGCTCACCGCGCGGTATCCGCAACGCAACTGAACGCGAAGTAAAGACTCCATAGTAATAGAAACGCGCGGGAGCAGCGCGATTCTATTTTCTGGCGGTTAGGTTGCGGTAACCGCGCGGCTTGATTAACCGCGCGGTTATGTCTGAACGATTACTTTATAACTCATACAAATAAGACCCGCGCGATTTCCATGCGATTCTGAAATCCCGCGGTTCCCGCCGTGTCTGAACTAGCGCTAATGCTGAAATTGATGAAGCGGTGTTTTTACTGAAGTAGTAATTTTTTCTCTGATTACTGTCAATGTGAATGACAAAGAAATATTGAATGAAATATTACAGTTTGTTATCACAAATAGTAATATATCATTTTCAAGAAAAGGCATGAATTGCTTCATCATAACAGCCCATTAATGTCCCACTGCAGGGACGGGCCTCCTCCCGTGACTGAGGGTTACTTAGCCTACTAATACCACGCTGCCCAGACGGATTGGTATAGGGTTTGATTTTAAGTTTTCCTTCTTTTTATTTCGTAAAGATAGTAGTTACGGTTATTCCCTTAGTCGGTTTTTACGACACCCATGGGATGAGATGGGGTAGTGACATATTGTATTCTTACTCCGTCACCACAAGGATAACACAACATATCATTCTGTAATACCTACTACAAATAATTGGCCTTATTTTGTTTATTGATGGATGAACGAAATTATTGACATTTTATACAATTTTTTTTTCATAGCCGTTCATAGATTAATGTTGTAAGGGTTAGACAGTAACTTTAACTGAATTATACTATTACGTCACAGAAAGAGCTTCTCTAGCTTCATATTTTACCGAATTATAAAGCCGAAATGTCCCACAAAAATACAGAATACCTGGCAACTGTATTCGAAGCAGTTATATTTGCATTTGGTAGTTACTTTTGTTAGGTTATGACACTGCCAAGTGGTTTTGGCGCGTCCCCCTTAATTGTCAAGTAATTTTCTTATGAATTATGGTTCCGGGACAACCGTGGATCGTCGGGTGTTAGAGAAATTCAGTGTGAGAAATGTTTTTTTTACTGCATAAGTATGACCTTAACCTATAAAGAATTTAGGTTAAAAGAATCATTTAGGTGTAAATTTGGAAATTTATCATGTTTTTGTTAGTTGGTTGATTAAGGCAAATATTACAGAATACCTGTACTCAGATAAACCCTGGGTGGTTTCCGTGGTACGGTTTTTAATATTATTTTAAATGTATTGTAAGTGTTTTGGAAAACAAATAAATAAATGATTTGTTTGTGGCTGTTATTCACGAGGTCGCATATTCAAATCTCAAGGAAAATATGTGTGATCTACAAAAGAGTGTATTAAGCCGACATTCTTAGTTCTTTGTGTTCATTAGGTGTATTTCCGTGTGGTGACGGAGTAAGAATACAATATGTCACCACCCCATCTCAGCCCATGTGTGTCGTAAAAACCGACTAAAGGACTATCCGTAAATATTATCTTTACGAATTATAAAGAAGGAAAACTTGAAATAAACCCTATGCCAATCCGTCTGGCCAGCGTGGTATTAGTAGGCCAAGTATCCCTCCATCACGGGAGGAGGTCCGTCCCTGCAGTGGGACATTAATGGGCTGTTATGATGATTAGGTTGATATTTGTAAAATTCCTCGCAAAACATGGCTTGAACCCTATTCCGGGAGAAGTCTTTAAAAAATAATAATTAACAATTTCCCCCTTTTGTGGCGTCGGTTACAAGAACAGTATAACTACATAGCTAAAACAAACCTCCATACTAGTCCAACTCATGAACAGAACGGTCTGTACTGATCCAAGATGCATGAGTATCACTTTAATATTCTATTTCGTTCTGTGCGAGAGATACGTACTTCCTCTGAATTATTACTCAACGGATTTCTCTTTGTATTATACGTGCTCGTAATTGTACTATTTTGCTTGTAGTAAATGTAGTCTGATATCTAAGGAGGTAGGACATAGTTTCATTATCATCATTTTATCTTTTTCTTCATCTAAAGGTAGGCATACACGATCCTTCCTATCGTTCAATCGGCATGACGGATCAGTTAGAATTGACCGTGTGTGCGAGTGGATCGGCATGACAATTAGAATTGATGGCATGATCGAATTTCGTTTCTTTTGGCTTGATCATATCGCGATTGGATCAAGCCTGCAGTGTCATGCCGATTGGATGATAGGAAGGATCGTGTATGCCCACCATGAGTAAAAAAATTGCACCAATTCTGCAAAGACGCAGTTGCATGCACTAGCTAGTTATTTAATTTAAAAGAGTTTTAAATCCCTTCAGTCCGCAACCCTCACTAGGGATCTTTCCCTTTGTCGCCGGGACTTCACAAACATCAATTTAACTGACAGAGAGAACATCCAAACTCAGGACATTTGTGGATCGCACAAAGAACTACCGATGCTGTATAATAAATAATCACGGACATCTCTACACAGCGCCATCTGTTCCCAAAGTAAGCTAGGCTCAACCTACTTGTGTTATGGGTAACACAACAACGGATATTAATACTTATACCTATACTTTTTTTTTGTAAGTACATACATAATATTATACATAGAAACACTCAGGCTAATGCAAATAATCATGTTTATGCACACAAATATTTGCATTGAGCGGGAATCGAAACTGAGACCTCTGCGTAGCAGTCATGTTATATAACCACAACGCCACAGAGGCCAATAAAAAACCTAATTAACCTCTAACAATGTTTCTTTAACCAAGACAATATTTCAAGTAAACTTACAACCAAATAGCTACATAAAGCTAGAACCTCGAAGCTAGAATAGATCCTGGAGCTATCGTTTCGTTCACTTGGAACCTAACTAACCATTACCGCTATACAAAGGCATAACAAACAACAAGCTATGATGGTACTGGAGGGTAGACATTCTAATTTATATGTGTACGGCCATTAAGTTGACGGTTGGAGTTACATAGAAAATGATTAATAACAGCCCATTAATGTTCCACTGCAGGGACGGGCCTCCTTCCGTAACGGAGGGATACTTAGCCTACTAAAACCACGCTGGCCAGATGGATGGTGTAAGGTTTATTTTCAAGTTTTCCTTCTTTTTACTTCGTAAAGATAGTATTTACGGATAGTCCCTTAGTTGGTTTTTACGACACCCATGGGATGAGATAGGGTGATGACATATTGTATTCTTACTCCCACCACACGGAAAATAAAAAAGGGGTTTAATAAAGTTTATTTTCTATCGTAACTGAGTACCCGCTTCTCTCATGGCCTCAATATAACCAACATCGAGTACTGTGCCCGCGGCAATCATAACTTGATACAGGACTTTTGCTCCGCGTCGACTTCGTTGGAGGTACAGGCTGTTAATTAAATGATGCGGTTACGTTGCTCTAACTACCTACTGTCATTTACCTTATTACATTAACTTTGTTATTCTTTCCTTTTCCTTGTTTATCATCATAACAAGCCATTCATGTCCCACTGCAGGGACGGGCCTCCTCCCAAGACGAAGGGAAACTTGGCCTTCTAATACCACGCTGGCCAGACGGATTGGTATAATTTCAAGTTTTCCTTCTTTTTATTTCGTAAAGATAATATTCATGGATAGTCCCTTACTCGGTCCCTACGATACCCATGGGATGAGATGGGGTGGTGCATTATGTATTCTTACTCCGTTACCACACGGACATTTCCTTGTTTATATATTATGCCAATTACGAGTGAGCCCACGTTCGTTTTATGGAACAAAAATGACTGGACCAATCTAAATTTTTAAAATACTTTAATCGTTAATTTTGGTTGGTTTTCTATAAATTATTTAAATAAATAAAAAAACAATGGCAAACTTAACTTTTCCAGACATTAATGGTACTTCAGTCGCTAGTTTTTAGCAATTTTTTATAAGTTGTATTGTGCGTTTAAACACAAATCATAACTTCTACGTTCATAATTAACACTAAACTTTTAATCTATAGATACTAATAATATAAATTTGTGCGTTCGTGCCGTTGTAGGGGGTAATCTCTGGATCTACTGAACCGATTTTAAAAATTCTTTCTGTGTTGAATAGTCCATTTTTTGGGGAGTGTCATAGGCTATATAGTATCACGCTATGACTAATAGGAGTGGAGCAGTAATGAAATATGTTTTAAAAAAGGACGCGTTTTTTTCGCCTCCGAACGAAGTGGGCACCGGTCAGTTAGTAATAAATAAATTAGAACAACTCATTAATTAAATGTCCCAAGTCGCTTTAATATTAGATTACAGCACTAATCCTAAGTGCCTGGGTCATATTAAACCGCAGTTAGGGCACCTGCGGGTTTAGCGCCCTGTTAACATCTTTACCTTAAACATTAACTAAAAACATATTTTTGTCACACATTGTTAATTAGATGACTGCACAGATATCTGAACAAAGGAGATGTGCCCTGATTGTCATTTTGTATGGAAACCTAATGTCGCCAGTTTTTTTAACACACACAGCAATAGAATATACGAATAGAGTACTGTTCTCAGTTACATCTAGATTATCAATGAACGCAATTACTCTGTCTCGTTTCTCCTTGAAATATCTCCCTTACACGGTGTCACAGCGAACCAATCAGCGCTACTATATTTAAACAAATAAAACAAACTAAAATAAATTTAGATAGAAGAACTACTACAATTTAAAACTACTACATGTAAAAAAATTACATTTATGCTAGGCGTTGACCTTATCGATAGATGATTAATAAAATATATCGATAGACAAGACTTACACTTATTTTATTAAAAAATAAATACTTACTTATAAATATAAATAATAATTACTTTTATATAAATATGTATAATGTAATAATATATAATTGTACAATACTTTTGTAAAATAATATTCACGACAGTGTGTATAAGATCGTACATGTCGTGAAACAAATTAATCCGTGAACTGATGTCGTAATATCGCAGGTTGAAGGAACTCAAGCGTCATACTTCTTTTGCGTCCTTATTGTCGCAGCAGTTTGTAACATTTTGACTGTTGTCATACAAAATTAACGCACCTGTGAGGGAGAGCTAGCGATAATTTAGCCACAGTCGGTAAAGCCTAGCCGACTTTAAACCACGACTTTTGACGAAAAGCTGTGTGAGCTAATAAATGTATGAGCTTTTAAAAAAACTTTTAAAACCACTCTAATGATCATTTTAAACCTTTATGTTCTAGAGTACTTACGCCACCTTTGATTTAGGATATTATTTCAACATTGTAATACTTATATTGAAATTACATAATTTAACATTTAATAAAAATATTTTTTTCATTTAACTTAATAAAACTTTTACAATTTAAAATTCCTTCAATACACGACTTTTTATCGAAAACGATAGATAGTCGTAGTCATGAACGGGTCGTCACTATCGTTTGGTTGTTAGAGCGATCACGGTTAGCAACCACTTGTCATACGTAATATCGTTGAGCGAATAGTTCATTGCTTCATATATTCATTGAATGACTAGCTTACACAACATTAGAGAAGCAATGTATACCTATGTTACAAAAATATTATAGTACTTAATTATCCGAATATGAAAATAACATAGTGAGGACATCGAAAATTATTTTTTCATGATTTTAGAGGTAAATACAATAAAATACATGTACTAAGATATGGTAAGTGATTCCATTATTAATAAAGTTTTTTATATTGCTCTTATTTTTACAGGCAACCACTGAACAACTCGGCATTTTATATGTTGTCCCGGTCGTTGTCAAAACACAGCTAAACCTAGGTGACAGCCATTTTTAGCTATCGTTCTAATCATATTGCTTTGACAAGAAAACCCCGTCATACCATTTCTCCTTTTATTTAGATTTCTGTGGATGACTGTAAGCTTTCTAAGCATGAAAATAAATAAATTATAAAATAAAATAAATAAATAGTTAGTTATTTTTGTTAAGAGCCTTTTAAGAAAGTATTTATCATACAAATTTCTTTACTATTGAGCACTGGTTTATCAATAAACTTATTACACGTAGTCAGTAATAAATTAAGTTGAAGTAGTTTACGTAAAACAAGCGAGCTAATAGAACTCAGCGAGCCAAATATCTCTGAATATGACACGTAATTCGTAGATATACGGCGCAACGAGCAATACAAACTTTACTACGGTTTACCGTACCTACAAAACTTTGAGAAACACAACAAGCGCATACACGTTCAGTGGTTCAAAAGTCAAAACTGAAAAGTTACAAGTGCGAACCCCTAGAGAATATTTCAATAGGTACCCCCTCGCCGAGTGTTTGTGACCTACACTTACAGAGATTCTTGTTTCTAGTACCTACACATACTTTAATATGTATTATTGGTTCGTTTTTAATATATTATTATTATCTATACTTATATAATAATATTATAAAGAGGTAAAGTTTGTGTGTTTGTGTAATTGTGTGTTTGTGACGTTGTAGGGGGTAATCTCTGGATCCGCTGAACCGATTTTAAAAATTCTTTCTGTTTTGAATAGTCCATTTTTTGGGGAGTGTCATAGGCTATTACTCTATATAGTATCACGCTATGACTAAAAGGAGTGAAGCAGTTATGAATATGTTTAAAAAATGGACGCGTTTTTTTCGCCGCCCAACGAAGTGGCCACGGGTCAGCTAGTTAAGTATAACTGTCACTGAATTTAATCTTTGTAGAGACATCCTTCTCCTCTTGGGGAAGAGACCACCTGGTTTATTGAGGGGTTTATTATCAATTGTAAACACTGAATCATAAGCGCTAGCGGCTAGGTCATGCCATAGATGGGTGATCGCTCATTTGTAATTAATTTTCATGTATGGGAACGCTCTGAAGCACAGCCAGCGAGCAAAAAGTTTTTTTTCTTTTTTTAAATCTTTATTCATAAAAATAAACAGTTACAAATTATAAAATTCCTCGCCAAGCGACAGCTTGTTGGCGAGATACGCTCGTTACCATAAACTTATAAAATTAAACACATAGTTATCTTAAATCTATACATTAACTTAAAAAATAAAACAATTAGATATTTATCACTTAACAATTTAAAACAGTTTTTTTTTTATTGTTCGTTGTAATGGACCTCACTGATGGTGGGGTCACACTCACCGAGCAACCATCTCTTTAACATTTGCTTAATTCTATCAATACTGAGTTTTGGTTCCTCTCTTAACATATCTATCTCATTATATATTTTAGGTACTATGTATTCAGACATTCTCTCTCCGTAATAATTTTTAATTTTTGGTTTAATTAATTTTTTTTCTGTTACATTTCTAGTATTATATTTATTTTCTATCCTTATTTTATATATATATCTGTATAATATTGTTCAATGGCTATAAGGAATTTAATTTTTAAGTCTATAGGTAATATTTTACACAAGGGATACAATTTATATTATAGTCTTTGTTACACATTATTTTGACATCTTTACTTACTAAATATTTAATAAGCCTTGTTTGAATAACTTTTATTTCTTCCACGTATGACACAAATGTGCGACCATATATACTTAGGCCATAGCTTAATACAGAGTCTGCAAGTGAGTAATATATCATTAACATAGTGGGCTTGTTTATGACTTGCTTAAGTTGATACATTTTGCCTAATACTGACCTCAACCTATCACAAACCTGATTAACATGTGGTTTCCAGTTAAAATGTGTATCCACAGTTAGGCCCAAGTAAGTGTATGTATCAACAGATTGTATATAGGAGCAAGTGCAGTTAATGTTGTTAATATGTAAACATTCATATGTGTGGCCTATTATTTTTAAATTGTCCTTGTTTACGTTTTTAGCTTTTTGATTGTAGGGCGAGTATATATGCATATATTTAGTTTTATTTAAATTTAAAATGATTCCATTGTCGTGTGCCCACTTTGTTATCATGGTAAAGTCGTTTTGTATGTTTTCTAGTGCTTCAGACACGTCCTTAGATCCATACATTATGCACATGTCATCCGCATACATATATACTCGACATCTACTTACTACATTGCTAACACTGTTTACATGCATTATATAACCCATTGGCGCAAACACAGAGCCGGTCGGGACGCCTAGATCGACAATAGCCTCGTCTCCTGCGACGTTATTTACCACGGTGCGTATTCTCCTGTTTGTGAGGTAATTTTGAAACCAGTCTTTCGTGGGTCCACGTATACCACATTCGTCCATAGCCTGTAGTAACACATTGTGATCCAGCGTATCGAACGCTTTTTTGTAGTCTATAAAAAGGGCTATAACTTGCTTACCTGAATTTAGGTTCTCGTTTATGTAATCGGCAAAACTTGTCAATGCTGTATTAGTGCTGCGCCCCTTCCTAAAGCCATGCTGTGTGTAAGTTGATCCCGGCTGTCACCGTACTGAGAGTCGTTAAGCTACATCAGAGGGATTAAAAACTCTTAATACCACGTTTGCTATTTACCAAACGATAAAGTAGTCATCATCATTATAACAGCCCATTAATGTCCCACTGCAGGGACGGGCCTTCTCCCGTGACGGAGGGCTACTCGGCCTACTAATACCACGCTGGCCAGACGGATTGGTATAGGGTTTAATTTCAAGTTTTTCTTCTTTCTATGTACCTAAAGGTAACATTCGCAGATAGTCACTTAGTCGGTTTCTACGACATCCATGGGATGAGATGGGGTGGTGACATAATTGTATTCTTACTCCGTCACCACACAGCCAGCTAGCATCTTAATATTATTATAATAATAGGCACCTCAAAAAGACAATGTTCATACGCGTGAAAGCGTACAGAAAAACTAATTTTAACTTAATTTATATTCAAGTAAGTTAAGTTCTTCATATTATATTCTCAACTTTAGTTATCAACTCGTATAAAACATTTTATTATTTTTCATATTTGAACGCATTAAGACGTGAAATCAAAGGGTTAAAGCTAGACCTATTACTTACACTACTTTTAACACTGAAAATAATATTATTATGCTTTCAAGACTTTTCAAGAAGCTTATTTAAGTTGATAGGTATTTCTAATAGTATTTCTTATATCGGAGTAGAAAGGACAGTTACTGTTTGTGTGATCCTCAAATTATTGTCCTGAGTCTAGATGTTTTTGTGTCTGTATAATTGATAAAGTCCCCAAGAAATAGGACATTATCCCTAGTGCGGGAGTTGTATTTTAAAAATAACTGAAAATACGCCTACAGGCTACTTTAAAGGATTTTATAGCTTACTAGCTGACCCGTACCCCCTTCGGTGGGCGGCGAAAAAAACGCGTCCTTTTTTTAAACACTCCTATTAGTCATAGCGTGATACTATATAGCCTATGACACTCCCCGATAAATGGACTATTCAACACAGAAAGAGTTTTTAAAGTCGGTTTTGTAGATCCAGAGATTACCCCTACAACGTCACAAACACACAAACTTTACCTCTTTATAATATTAGTACAGATAAAAGCCAAATATTTTCCCTGGTAATGTCATAAATGTAATCAAAACAATTATAAGTAAATCCTTGACAAGTAACTCCCTGCTTATATCATCATAACAAAATTATTGAAGCCCTTAATAACATATCAAAATTATAATTATCTTCGATCGTTATGTCAAAGCAACACCCAAATTGTTGTTATACATCAAATCAAACACAATTTACGTAAGTTAAACGCGAACGCGAGGCGACGTTTAATTATAATTTGAGTACATTACTGATTCACCTACGTTTTGTTTGTTTAAGCTTATCAATATTAGTTCTTAGTGCAAATGTTATTTTGACTTTATATACATTCAATATACATAAACTCACGCATTTAAGATACACATAAACACACGATCCGAATTCGAGCCCGGATGCTTTACGACCAAGACAGTTCTTCACTAAATAAGTACAAACATAATTAATATTAAAGATATGCTTACAGAGGAAAACTTTTTATGAAGTTGTTGAGAACAGTTGAAGACGCTCACAAGATACCGTATTCCTAACAACTTTAATTAATTTACCTTCAACACGTAAGGGAACTTCATATTCCTGTAAAATATTTCGTACCGGCAACTTTTAGTTTATTCGATTACGTACAAACTATTACCTTGATTATTATACAACGTCTATACGAATTACTTATTAAATTATGGAAGTAAATTAACCCAATTTAAAACAAAGTATTTTTCTTCTTCTACTACTTTATCAGAGTCCAGAGTGCTAACCATTATCCATTCGTGTGGTGACGGAGTCATCCGTGTGGTGACGGAGTAAGAATACAATATGTCACCATCCCATCTCATCACATGGGTGTCTTAAAAACCGACTAAGGGACCATCTGTGAATGTTACCTTTACATTGAAAGAAATTTGACCAACCCCTTTGACCAGCGTGGTATTAGTAGGCCAAGTATCCCTCCGTCACGGGAGGAGGCCCGTCCCTGCAGTGGGACATTAATGGGCTGTTATGATGATATTAAGTCAAAATAACATTTGCACTTAGAACTAATATTGATAAGGTTAAACAAACAAAACGTAGGTGAATCAGTAATGTACTCAAATTATAATTAAACGTCGCCTCGCATTCGCGTTTAACTTACGTAAATTGTGTTTGATTTGATGTATAACAACAATTTGGGTGTTGCTTTGACTTAACGATCGAAGATAATTATAATTTTGATATGTTATTAGGGGCTTCAATAATTTTGTTATGATGATATAAGCAGGGAGTTACTTGTCAAGGATTTACTTATAATTGTTTTGATTACATTTTATGACATTACCAGGGAAAATATTTGGCTTTTATCTGTACTAATATTATAAAGAGGTAAAGTTTGTGACGTTGTAGGGGGTAATCTTTGGATCTGTGGAACCGATTTTAAAAATTCTTTCTGTGTTGGATAGTCAATTTTTCGGGGAGTGTCATAGGCTATATAGTAACACGCTATGACTAAAAGGAGTAGAGCAGTTTTGAAATATGTTTAAAAAAGGGACACGTTTTTTCGCCGTTCATCGAAGGCACGGGTCAGCTAGTAACCTATAAAATCCCTTAAAGTAGCCTGTAGGCGTACTTTCTTTTATTTTTAAAAGACAACTCCCGCACTTGGGATAATGTTCTATTTCGTGGGGACTTTATCAATTATACATACACAAAAAACATCTAGACCCAGGACAATAATTTGAGGATCACACAAACAACAGTAACTGTCCTTTCTACTCCGATATCATCATAATCATCATAACAGCCCAAAAATATCCCACTGCAGGGACGTTATCCTTCTTTTTATTTTGTAAAGATAATATTTACGGATAGTCCCTTAGTCAGTTTTTACGACACCCATGGGATGATTGATGACATATTGTATTCTTACTCTGTCACCACACGGAGAATAACTACTCCGATATAAGAATACTATTAGTAATATCAACTTAAATAAGCTTCTTGAAAAGTATTGAAAGCATAATAATATTATTTTCAATGTTAAAAGTAGTTTAAGTAATAGGTCTAGCTTTAACCCTTTGATTTCACGTCTTAATGCGTTCAAATATGAAAAATAATAGATGTTTTATACGAGTTGAATCTAAAGTTGAGAATATTTATAAAGAACTTAACTTACTTGAATATAAATTAAGTTAAAATTAGTTTTTCTGTACACTTTCACGCGTATGAATATCGTGTTTTTGGGGTGCCTATTATTATAATAGCTGGCCGTGTGGTGATGGAGTAAGAATACAATTATGTTACCATCTCGTCGCATGGGTGTCGTAGAAACCGTCTAAGGAACTATCTGTGAATGCTACCTATACATAGAAAGAAGGAAAACTTGAAATTAAAGCCGTTAAAAAAAATACCAATCCGTCTGGCCAGCGTGGTATTAGTAGGCCAAGTATCCCTCCGTCACGGGAGGAGGCCCGTCCCTGCAGTGGGACATTAATGGGCTGTTATGATGATGATGAAGATGCTAGCTGATGTGAGCAAGCTCCGCGGTAAGCTTTGCTCTTAGAATTTTTAAACGACAGCTTTTTTTTAAAGATACTAGTCTCGCTCTGTGTCGTGCCCTGCGTTGCGCGCACTTAACAAGCATTAATTTAACGGACCTTTCAATTTAGGCGTTTCGTGCCATCGCTCGTACGTTTGTCGAATGGCAAACGTTTTCATACAAATCATTCCACAAACGCACTGCAAACGTACTGCACGAAACGCCTAAATTGAAAGAGCCCTTAGGTCTTCAAATAAAACTTCAAAAAAACCGTTTTAATAAACATGATGTGATGTAATACATGTCACTGAAAGGAAAGATAATTTTATTCCTAAAGGATATATTTTGCTGACAATTGAGTCAAACACATAAATATTTTAACAACAAATTTCAACAATACATCTCGTCTCAGTCTTCGTAACAAGTTCACTAATACAAAATTACAAATTCTCGAAGCATTGTTCTTCATCCAAATGACAGCAGTTTCCGTTCGTCATACATCAAGGGTCATATGTAAAGGCATTACACACATACCACGTCTCGTCTCTCAATGTCTTTATGAGATGAATATTAAGCACAATAGGATATTTACAAGGAAATAAAAACCTTGTGTCGTTATTTCATTTGTGAAGGGCGCATATGCGTGGGAAAAGATCGGTTAAGAAGAGCGAATTAAGCGACCTTTTTTTCGAATTTTGGACGTTTTATAGGAATAATTTTTTAGCCATTTTATACTACGCGATAAACCAATTTTCGAATGATTCCATTACACATTTTACGATGCTTTTATATCAATCGTTTCAATCGAAATTATTTTCGATACTAACGCGTTCGTGGCTTTATTTCTAAAAGATGGTAGTTAGTTACACTATCAGTTTTTTTTGCAATATAAGTTTGAGTTTATAGAATGGATGTAATCTGCATTTATACTTATTAACATTAACATTGTAGTTGTAATGGACAGTGCAGGGACATTCATAAAAGAAAAATAAAATTTTCTCGAAAAGATAATTTGGTTAGGTTTTTTTTCTTCTTTTGGAATAACATTAAGTTTGTTCAATTGAGTATAGAAGTAAACAAATATTAAAAAAATACAACAAAATAGAGAACATCATCCTTTTTTGAAGTCGGTTTAAAAATAGTAAAAAATACCATTTCAAACAAGAAACTTTCTAAACGTATAAAATATTAACGGATTGTAAAACACATTTTTCTTCGTATACCCCCTATTGTAAATCACAGCTCGTATTAGGTGTGGACAGTGCAAATCCGTTGGTTGACTTATTGAAATGACCTCAGGCAATGATCAATTTCAATAATATTAGGTCGTGTTCCCGGCTCCTCGGTCTGGGAAATTTATGTATTGCAGCCATGATTTAGTGAGCGAGAGGATTCTATTGAGGTTTCTAAAAGAGCTTGAGCTTATAAAAAGGATGGAACGTTACTTATTTTGCTATAACTTGAATGACGAGACGACTTATGTGGAGTAGTCGTCATATTACAATGCTGCTAGTGGTCTCGGGCGGGTTTGATTCCCTCTCAATCTTAAAACTAAGCAGATCTTGTACTGTAAATAGTGGTACCTACTAGACAATAAACAAACACACTTATATAATTTATTTTAAACATATAATACATAGAATGCAGGGTGGAGAGACCTATATTTGGAGGAGGCCTATGTCCTGCAGTGGACTTCAATTGGCTGACATATAACATAGTACAGTCAGCTGCAAAGATATGTAACCTCTTTAGCGCACTGTTATATTCTTAAAGGGGGTTAGATATCTCTGCAGCTGACCGTACAGTCACATCAATTAAAATAAAATGTAAGTGTTCTTAGCTGTGGTTCTTAGCCTTAGAAACACAGCTTGGAACAAAAAATCTTTTTTTTTAATTTCTTGAATATTAAAAAGCAAAGGACCTTTTCTTCACAAAAGTAAGATATTAGATCAAATTAAGCTTGGCTAAGTCTAGTTAGCTCTGGCCACATATTAAAGGCTCCAATTTGCATTCGTAAGCCGTTAAACGGGTTTATCTTTTAAGACAATTTATGTAAGACGTAATACTGAGGTCCCTGTAAATATTTAAATTTGATGTCATAAATATCTAGTTCTTTTTAATAGACGTAGTTAAATAAAAAGTCGTCAATCCAAGCATTTTTTTACCGATTGCAAAAAGAGGGGGTTTTTCATTAGATTGTTTTATCTTTTTTTTTATTGTTTAAAAAAGACAACTCCCGCACTAGGGGTCATGCCCTGTGTCGCGGGGACCTTTTACAAACATCAATTAACGGACACAAGGAACACCCAGACCAGGACAATAATTTGTGGATCGAACCCACAACCTCTTGCACGGCAGCCGCTTGCGCTGCCGTCGCGCCACCGAGGTCGTCTTATAATAGCTATAATTACGTGTGGTCATCACCAGATTAAATAGTTATCTATCTCTTAAAGGGGCACTGCATCCTGGATTGGGTCCGTATACCTTCCAATGAACCGAGTCTCCAATAGATCCTAGTAATATGGAAAAGAGAAACGTAATAACACTAAATAAACTGCCTCAGTTACAAAGCGCTTTGGAAAACGATACCGCTTACGTTGCGGTATCGTTTTCCATGCAAGATAAATATTGTATGACTAGCTGACCCGTGCCCGCTTCGTAGGGCGGAGAAAAAACGCGTCCCTTTTTTAAACATATTTTATTACTGCTCCACTCCTATCAGTCATAGCGCGATACTATATAGCCTAAATGGGCCATTCAACACAGAAATAATTTTTAAAATCGGTTCAGTAGATCTAGAGATTAGTTGGGGGAACAACGTCACAAACACACAAACTTTACCTCTTTATAAGTATTAGTAGTTATTAGTATAAATAGTATAGATGTTTAAATAATTGTCACGAACCAGGAAGTACCTATAGCACGTTTTGCCAAACTATACAACGTTTCTACTATTCGGCAAAACGTACTGTCTATGAATAGTGACTTTAACAAGCGTGTTTCTGTTTGACGTTGCAGGATCCTCAACTATAACATCAAAGGTCAAACGGTCAGGGGTCCGTCAATGTCCTGAACGATTTATTATACCTTGTAACATGTCACAAAGTTTGGAAAGTCACAGAGGGACAAAAACTTTGTAGGATACTATTGTTTCTGATTTGTATTCCATAAGGGCTAATAAAGAAGAATGTCTTCGTTTAACCTATGGTTCAAAAACGTATAAGTTTTATTTAACTTTTTTCTGTAAAGAAGAAAGACAATGGAAAAAATTATATACTTAGTATAGTCCAGAGACGCGGGTTCGAGTCCCGCCTCGAGTATAATTTTTTTTCCATTGTCTTTCTTCTTTCCGAATTTTTCTAGTTATACCTAAGCTTTATAGGTAAAAAATTATAATATTAAGATGTAATTTAACTTTTTTCTGTACAAGTGTACAGAAAAAAGTTGGTTTTAGTTCAATGTCTTAACGTGTTTTTATTATTTGTGTAATATTTGTTTTATTATGGAAGAGAAAAGGTTAATCATAATAATTTTGACCGAGGGAGTCCGAGTTGGTTAATGTTAATAACAAAATATATTCGGATAATAAATAAATAAAAAATATTCTTCACACATTCACACAACACCATCTAGTTCCAAACTAAGCAGAGCTTGTACTATGGATATTAGACAACGGATAAACATACTTAAATACTTTAATAATGTTATAAAATTAGAGGGATAGTGTTGTTGACACTGCTAATTAATCTCGTTAATTGATGGACGTATATAAAAAAAGCTGGTCAAGAAAAATTTTCTTGACAGTAATGACATAGCAAAAATGTATCCTGGACTTAATACAAACAAAAAACACAAATAACATCAACCAGAAAATACAATTTGTCTCAACACCATTTTTCCCAGAAAGACATACTCGTACATAAAATAACATAACCAAAAGAAATTTCCCTAACAAAATATGTAGCAAGCAAACCTACCCACATATTCATGCACATTCCTAACGGGCCAAATTTGTGAGGTGTTGATTTTGAACTACAGTTGCCAACCTTTGGCAGACGAGCCCAAATCAAATCAATAGATGCGGCAACCAAACATTTTTCAATATTTCCTAAGGAAAATATTCCACGAGGTGTTCTTGTCGGTCTCTCAGATTATATAATAAATAATGCGTGGAGCAGCTAAATTGTATTTTTTTTTATTATTTCATGCCTCTTTTACTTATTCTTTGCCCAAGTCCTGATGTTGAGATAAGCAATTGTATTGTTATGTCCATATCGATTGACTCCGAATATTATCAGTAACCTTGTCTCAGATTCCCAACACGAGAAAAATAATTTAATACGATCTGAAACAAAAAATAATCATCATACCAGCTCAATAATGTCCCACTGCAGGGATGGGCCTCCTCCCGAGATGGAGGGATACTTGGCCTACTAATACCACGCTGATAAAAACATAGAAAACACCTATACATATAATATAGTACAGTCACATCAATTAAAAAAATGTAAGTGTACTTAGCATTGCAACCACAGCTTTAAACAAAAAATCTATGAATTTTTCTTCAATATTAAAAAGCAAAGGACCTTTTCTTCACAAAAGTAAGATATTGGATCAAATTAAGCTTGGCTAAGTCTAGTTAGCTCTGGCCACATATTAAAGTCTCCAATTTGCATTCGTAAGCCGTTAAACGGGTTTATCTTTTAAGACAATTTATGTAAGACGTAATACTGAGGTCCCTGTAAATATTTAAATTTGATGTCATAAATATCTAGTTCTTTTTAATAGACGTAGTTAAATAAAAAGTCGTCAATCCAAGCATTTTTTTACCGATTGCAAAAAGAGGGGGTTTTTCATTAGATTGTTTTATCTTTTTTTTTATTGTTTAAAAAAGACAACTCCCGCACTAGGGGTCATGCCCTGTGTCGCGGGGACCTTTTACAAACATCAATTAACGGACACAAGGAACACCCAGACCAGGACAATAATTTGTGGATCGAACCCACAACCTCTTGCACGGCAGCCGCTTGCGCTGCCGTCGCGCCACCGAGGTCGTCTTATAATAGCTATAATTACGTGTGGTCATCACCAGCTTAAATAGTTATCTATCTCTTAAAGGGGCACTGCATCCTGGATTGGGTCCGTATACCTTCCAATGAACCGAGTCTCCAATAGATCCTAGTAATATGGAAAAGAGAAACGTAATAACACTAAATAAACTGCCTCAGTTACAAAGCGCTTTGGAAAACGATACCGCTTACGTTGCGGTATCGTTTTCCATGCAAGATAAATATTGTATGACTAGCTGACCCGTGCCCGCTTCGTAGGGCGGAGAAAAAACGCGTCCCTTTTTTAAACATATTTTATTACTGCTCCACTCCTATCAGTCATAGCGCGATACTATATAGCCTAAATGGGCCATTCAACACAGAAATAATTTTTAAAATCGGTTCAGTAGATCTAGAGATTAGTTGGGGGAACAACGTCACAAACACACAAACTTTACCTCTTTATAAGTATTAGTAGTTATTAGTATAAATAGTATAGATGTTTAAATAATTGTCACGAACCAGGAAGTACCTATAGCACGTTTTGCCAAACTATACAACGTTTCTACTATTCGGCAAAACGTACTGTCTATGAATAGTGACTTTAACAAGCGTGTTTCTGTTTGACGTTGCAGGATCCTCAACTATAACATCAAAGGTCAAACGGTCAGGGGTCCGTCAATGTCCTGAACGATTTATTATACCTTGTAACATGTCACAAAGTTTGGAAAGTCACAGAGGGACAAAAACTTTGTAGGATACTATTGTTTCTGATTTGTATTCCATAAGGGCTAATAAAGAAGAATGTCTTCGTTTAACCTATGGTTCAAAAACGTATAAGTTTTATTTAACTTTTTTCTGTAAAGAAGAAAGACAATGGAAAAAATTATATACTTAGTATAGTCCAGAGACGCGGGTTCGAGTCCCGCCTCGAGTATAATTTTTTTTCCATTGTCTTTCTTCTTTCCGAATTTTTCTAGTTATACCTAAGCTTTATAGGTAAAAAATTATAATATTAAGATGTAATTTAACTTTTTTCTGTACAAGTGTACAGAAAAAAGTTGGTTTTAGTTCAATGTCTTAACGTGTTTTTATTATTTGTGTAATATTTGTTTTATTATGGAAGAGAAAAGGTTAATCATAATAATTTTGACCGAGGGAGTCCGAGTTGGTTAATGTTAATAACAAAATATATTCGGATAATAAATAAATAAAAAATATTCTTCACACATTCACACAACACCATCTAGTTCCAAACTAAGCAGAGCTTGTACTATGGATATTAGACAACGGATAAACATACTTAAATACTTTAATAATGTTATAAAATTAGAGGGATAGTGTTGTTGACACTGCTAATTAATCTCGTTAATTGATGGACGTATATAAAAAAAGCTGGTCAAGAAAAATTTTCTTGACAGTAATGACATAGCAAAAATGTATCCTGGACTTAGTGTTGTAAAGAACTCGAGTCTTTTAGTCTTATTTGATAGACTCGACTCAATTTTCTAAGACTCAGTGAACTAACTGAACTCGGAGTCCTGAGTCGAGCCGAGTCTGAGTCCTATCATGAAGACTCGAGCGCCATTATTGAACTCGAAACCTTAAATAGAACTCGAGAGACTCGAGTCTTATAAAGAGCTCGAGTCTTAAAAGAGCTCGAGTCTTAAAAGAGCTCGAGTCTTCTTCAAACTGGTCTTCGAAATGCTGACAGTGATTTATTTAGAATAAATGTCTATACTTATATAATAAAGCTGAAGAGTTTATTTGTTTGGTAGAACGCGCTAATCTCAGGAATCACTGGTCCAATTTGCCTAATATTTATTGAGGAAGCCTATAGGGTATTTAACATCATCATAACAGCCCATTAATGTCCCACTGCAGGGACGGGCCTCCTTCTGTGACGGAGGGATACTTGGCCTACTAATACCACGCTGGCCAGACGGATTGGTATAGGGTTTTATTTCAAGTTTTCCTTCTTTTTTTTGATTTAACATCACGCTATGACAAATAGTGTAATTTTCAACTTCTACGAGGACGAAGTACTACTTCTACGAGCAAAAGTTATACTTATATAATTAATATAACAAAAATAATTAATATAATTATTATTATATTTATTATATATAATTATTTAAACTTATGTAATTATTGTTTCTTGAGCAGCTACCTTTATAACAAAATAAATAAAGTAGTCTATATATATCCGTTACCTAACCAAAAATGTAGGAGCGTAGTAACCATTTGGTTAACTGAGCTTACCTATGATGAAATTGAAAAATTGTTGCTAATAGTAAAATAAAGGTAAAAAACTGCAGACCTTTTAAAAAAATAAAAAAAAAATAATAATAATAATTATATTGATATTTACCTACGCTAATAGTCATGTTTCTATTTTGTTTATTTATTATAAAATGAAAAGAATTTCCTTACTCTTATCACTTAGGCCACACGCTACTCACGCACATACGCAAACATTTTACACGTACGCATCAGCATCTAATACACATCACACATCTAACTATCATCATAGACCACAACACACATTCTACTTACTACATTACACACAAATTCTACTCGGAAACACACACACTTACAATTTGTTTACCTGTTTTATTTCTTTTGTATTTTAATGATGTTTTTATCGCTTACCTACTTATGTTAACATATTAAATGTATTGTACTCGATTTGTAATTATGAAGTAGGAGGGCCTGGAGATCAGTAATACAGGCCCCGAGCCTAGTACAGACTCCAGCTCTCACAAGGAACACTATTGTATTTTACATTTAAGAAAATATTTGTACCTTATGAGAGAAATAAAGAAATATATTATATTATATTATTATATAATAATAATATAACAACCTTATTTGAGCATACCAGGGTTAAATAATGTTTAAATACATAGTTACAGGTTAGACATATTTTATTATGGTAAATAATATTTTCAATCATCCCTCAGTTATGTATTATTTTTATTTCTTTATCTCTTATTATAATAGTATTTTTTTCAAATTTTAAATAAACATCCATAATTTTGAAAGATTTAATCGAGTGAATATCTATTCAGAATCAGAGAAACTAGGCAAACTAACATTCCTGAAGCTATCCTCCTCTCGTACTTTTCGAATAAATTCTAATATTCTGGAGTAAGTCATAGTACGTTTCTCTTCGGGTACTCGATCCATCTCAAATGCTATAAGTTTAGCAAACTCTTGATTCCTTGGGTCACACGGTTTCTTTGAACCAAAATCAATATCTTTTAGTAAGCTTGTACGGGGTCGTACATCAGACGAATTCCAACGATTTCTTTGATAAATATTAGAGTCAATAATGTCTCCATATGTGACCTGCGTTCCTTTATCGACTTTTACCGAAGTTGTTGATAATTTTCTCTTCTTTTCCCGATACAATCCTGTTAAAATACTTGGAGAAGTAGATCTTTCACCACCAGCACTTGACATTATCAAAAAAATAACACACCACCTTTGAGATTAATTAAATAATTCTCGTAGAACAAAATGTTGTCACTTGTAATTAAAGGAACTCCTAACTATGATACGGAAAGTTGTGGATTAAGTTTCCTTGTACTATTTTGCAGTTATCTACATTAATTATTTATTCTGTTGAGTAGCTACTCAAATGATCGTATTACATACGATCAACATATTTAAATAATTCGTTTATATGAAGGTACAATGATTTAGTCTTTTATCATAATACCCTAAACAGTTTTTATTTTTATATAATATGACGAGAACTGTGGGTATCAGTAAATATATTGTCATGTCACCTCAGCTAGTGTAGTTGTTTGAAGTGTAGTAGTTTCCCTGTTGCTTAAAATAGAGTTACCTGTGTAGTTATTGTGTTAAAGAATCATTATGAACTCAGTAGAAGAAGAACCCAATACTTCATTCCGCTCGGTTTCTAGTACTGATTCGGCGACTGCAACAATGATTGTGGATTCGGAGCGTTTACAGGATAAAAATATTAAGAAGCTAAATTATAATAAAACGCCATTGCATTATGAATGCAAAAAGTGTAAAAAATATTTTTCACTTAAAACATCACATACGATTTTAAAAAGACATGTAACAGCTAATCACGCTACATCACATGGCGAAGAAAAAAATAAACAAAACAGAACATGTAAGTACCCAGTGTATGACAACCTGATCCTAAATTTTATAATACGCGGGGCTCACCCTCTAAGTATCGTGGAGGAAGAACATTTTATTAAAATGATAAAAGGATTAAACTCTAATTACCCAGGACTAACTCGTCACAGTTTAAATCTGAATATACAAACACTTTTTATGGACAAAAAAACACAAGTAATAGAATGCATAAAGTCAATAAATAAATTGTCGGTTACATTTGATTTTTGGACATCTGTAACAAACAAACCGTACATTGTTATTACAGCCCATTTTGTTCATGAATCAAAAATGAGTGCTATTATACTAGATTTCGATCTTATACCATTTCCGCATACAAGTAACGAAATCTTAAAAAAAATCATAGACATTTTTGAATGTTACGGTTTGAGAAATAAAGTTATGTCTATAACAACAGATAACGAGGCCACCAATACAAAAACTATGCAGTTGTTGCAACTATTTCATAGTGATTATGAAAACGTCATTCACACCAGATGTTTAGCACACATATTGAATCTAAGTGTTAAAAAAGGATTAGAAAAATTAGATAACCTCGTGTCAGATATATCAAAACTAGTAAATTTTATTAATTTTTCACCCAAGAAAAAGCAGCTGTTCTTTGAAATTTGTGATTTGTTGAAAGTATCACGATTAACACTAGTTAAAGAAATGCACATACGATGGAACTCCACATTTTTAATGTTGGAACGCGCTTATAACATGCGAGTTGTTTTGGATCATATGTGCAAACATTTCGAGGAATTTAAGAAGTATCTAATCGAGGATTGGGAAAAAGTAAAAAAAATTATAGATTTTTTAAAACCTTACTACGATGCTACTCTTTTACTATCGAAATCAAAATACCCTAGTTTGGTATACGTGATACCTATAGTTGATGTACTGTTGGATCATATTGGTAAGAATTACGACGACGGTAATTTTTTGAATGATTGTGCACATGCTATGGCTGACAAATTAAATCAATACATCCCACTTTTGCGCTCAAAATATGCAATGTTCGCGGTTATTGTGGACCCCCGTCTAAAAAACCATTATTTTTCTGAAAAAGAGGAAAGTCACCCACTTGAGTTGTTGACTACATTTTTCCAAACAGAATATGGTCAACGTTGTACTCGTAACACAAATGAAGAAACAGAAGACAGTTCAAGGAAAAGTATATTTTCGACAATTTATAAAAAAAAAACATTTTTTACGGATGAACTTCAAGAATATTTAATGATGCCAGTAGAAACTGAAGACACCGATATTATATTCTGGTGGACACAGCAAGCTAATAGATTACCACAGCTTCAGAAATTAGCGTTTCAGATACTAAGTATTCCCGCAACGAGCGTCCCGAGCGAACAGGCATTTTCAAAATCCGGTAACTTAATTACCAAAAGAAGAAACAGACTTGGCAATAAGACCATACAAGCTTCAATGTGTCTTGCATCATGGCTAGATTTTTTTAAATAAATCTTTGTATGCAATTATAATCTCTTGTTTAATCATCTTTAATTATCATCATGTTTAATGTGACTAAAATTACATTTGTTTAATTAATGTTTTCTTTTGTAATAATTTTCATAATCATAATTAATTAAACTGATTTTTCATGTTAATTAAAACTTTAATTCTTTCATTTATTTTTCGACATCTCCTGGTTACACATGATTATATCTCACAAAAATAGCCTTTTATTGGCTGCTTTAAAAAGAATGACTCAAAGCGGAAAAGAACTCGAGCGCGACTCGGCGCGTAAAAAGGACTCGAGCGCTAAAGAAGACTCGAGTCTCGAGTCTCGCGTTCAAGAGCCCATATAGACTTGAGTTCTTTATTCTTAAGAGTCTTATTGTTATGAGTCGAGTCGTGTAATGCCGAGTCGAGCTCTAAATTTAGGACTCAAAGACTCGAGTTCTTTACAACACTACCTGGACTTAATACAAACAAAAAACACAAATAACATCAACCAGAAAATACAATTTGTCTCAACACCATTTTTCCCAGAAAGACATACTCGTACATAAAATAACATAACCAAAAGAAATTTCCCTAACAAAATATGTAGCAAGCAAACCTACCCACATATTCATGCACATTCCTAACGGGCCAAATTTGTGAGGTGTTGATTTTGAACTACAGTTGCCAACCTTTGGCAGACGAGCCCAAATCAAATCAATAGATGCGGCAACCAAACATTTTTCAATATTTCCTAAGGAAAATATTCCACGAGGTGTTCTTGTCGGTCTCTCAGATTATATAATAAATAATGCGTGGAGCAGCTAAATTGTATTTTTTTTTATTATTTCATGCCTCTTTTACTTATTCTTTGCCCAAGTCCTGATGTTGAGATAAGCAATTGTATTGTTATGTCCATATCGATTGACTCCGAATATTATCAGTAACCTTGTCTCAGATTCCCAACACGAGAAAAATAATTTAATACGATCTGAAACAAAAAATAATCATCATACCAGCTCAATAATGTCCCACTGCAGGGATGGGCCTCCTCCCGAGATGGAGGGATACTTGGCCTACTAATACCACGCTGTCCAGACGAATTGGTATAAGGTTTAATTTCAAGTTTTCCTTCTTTTTATTTCGTAAAGATAATATTCACTGATAGTCCCTTAATCTGTTTTTACGACACCCATGGGATGAGATGGGGTGGTGACATATTGTATTCTTACTCCGTCACCGGACAAAAAATAATATAACTTCATATTTATAATCATTATATCAGCCAATAGAAGTCCACTGCTGGCCTTCCATTTTATTTTGCTTCTAGCAACTTTATAAAAATGTAATTATAAATATTACTTTTAAAATTTGAGTATTATTTATTAAAATATAGAAATAAATTTATAATTCAGATACGTCTCCATATCTTTCTATGTTCTTAGTAGCAATCATGTATGTGTACTAGTGGCTACTTGAAATAAAAATAACCGGAGTTATTTTTATTTCAAGTCTCCGCGACTTCTGTTTGTATTGTGTCTAGATCGTTGATACAGATTTTGTATTGCAAATGTTGCAAATTGAAAAGTTAGGATTCTATCTTAGCGAAATTTTCAATCTTTTATATACAGAAAGCTAAGCTTAAGGTGACCCATTGAGAATAGAGTCACATTATTTCCTCATCCTATTTCTTCGATAAAACATTGTCACAGAATCAATTACTACTTAGAAATTTAGCTGTAAGGCCGCTGCATCGAATTTAGCTATGAAAATCTCAAGAAGAAGAAAGTGGAAAAATTTTAATACTCGAAACAGTATTTCATAATTTTTAACATCAATAAAATTGTGGCTTTACCCTTTATGTTTTTAAGGAAACTAAGTTTGAACCTTATGTTTCCTCCTACACTGTATTATCGCCAAGGGGTCGTTTACGTGTCTACATAATATCTGCACAAACTCTTGGCCAATTTACTCTATATACAAAAACATGCTAAAAAGTTACATTACCTCTTTTTTTACTCTACATTTCTAATATTCATAACAGCCCATTAATGTCCCACTGCAGGGACGGGCCTCCTCCCATGATAATATTCATGGATAGTCCCTTAATCGGGTTTTACGACACCCATGCGATGAGATGAGGTGGTGACATATTGTATTCTTACTCCGTCACCACACGCAGGCATTTCTAATATTATTAGTATAGAATATAGGTTACTGTTCCACGCAACACAAATATTTCTGTGATCCATGAATGGTTGTCTAACCTTCGGTTTGCGAATGACTGATTAAGAAAAAATCAACTAATCAAGTGTCAAAACTATCATTTTCAAGAACTGAAATGACAATTTTGACACTTGATTAGTTGATTTTTACCTGATCAGTCGTTCAGAAACCGGGGGTTAGTCTGAATGTTCTTTGTGTCTGTTAAATTGTTCTATGGAAAGGCAAAACACAGTACAATATGAAGCCTAGTACAGAAGTTGTCTTTAGAAAAAAAAAGTCAACTGTTTTATTCGTCTTTCCATCGTCATTGTTACACTGACATTTGGCAGACGCTAATTGACATGAACATTGACATTTCATAATCTCATTCAATTCCTTTGTTCATGGTCAGTCGTTATCTCTGTCAAAGTTTAAGTAGGACATTCGTGTTCCTAATTCAAAATTTCGCTGTTAAAGCCGAAAGCTTATCGGGTAGGATTAGGATTAATCCAGAGTTTGTAGGCAAACTGTTATCGACTTTGTGAGTTTTGGTACAACGAAATTTTTTGTGATGGATTACAGAAATTTTAAAGGTCACGTAAATTTTCATTTTTATTCCTATTACATTGTAGTTAACTAGAAATTCGCCCAGGTTTTGCATGGGTGCAGTACTTATAAGTACTCTTTAATATTATGCACTAGCTTTTGCCCGCGGCTTTGCTTGCGTTAAATTCGAGTCCATTTTTGGGAAGTGGGCGGTTAGAATGGGGCAAAAAGTAGCCTATGTTACTCTCCATCCCTTCAACTATCTCCACTTAAAACCTCACGTCAATTCTTTGCTCTGTTTTGCCGTGAAAGAAAGACAAACAGGCAGACACACTTTCCCCTTTATAATATTAGTATCGATGTATTATCTATAATCTATACAAACCTTCTTCTTGTTAGGACGATTATGGCAAACAATAATAGTGCAAATGAGTTTATGGAAAGCGAGAGAATACCCAATAACACATTAAAGGATGAACCTTAAACTTAATACCATACGTATTCAATACAAAACCTTTTCTGTTAAATAGAAATCTCAAAAGAAGAGAGTTTTTCTCCATCGCATTTTCCGAGGCCTCATTATTTGGGATACATTGAGGTACAAAGCCGACCTTTGGGGGCCTTAACCAATTGAGAAACAACCGTGAATGGACACGTTCGTTTTATTTGTTAAGTGCAATATAAATAGTTTATTGGTTCACAATACGGTTGGGAAGGTTTGGTTATTGAGTTAGGAATAAGCCAGGGTTTGTCAGTAAGGGACAGGATCTTATACCCTTGCAAAGTATACTATGCTAGCAAAGATTCTAGAAACAGATTGTTTAAATGTAATTTTTTTTGTATAGATTTATAATAAAAATAGTTGTAGAGTGCAGTCGTTTTAAGTTGTATCTGCGGAATAATTTCTAGTGAGCTTGATATTTGTATACAACCTGATATTCTGGCACTAGGGACCACGTCCTGAGTCGCGGGACTGAAACATCCTAACTCAAGACAATAGGTTGTGGATCGCACAAAGAATTGTCTTGCATTCTCTGCACCCCAGCCGCTACAGCGACCGCCGCACCATACCGATGCAGTTTATTTAATTTTCAAGGTAAATATTCTTGGTTTTTTAAAGATACAAAATGACATCATCATAACAGCCCATTAATGTCCCACTGCAGAAATGGCCCTCCTTCCGTGACGGAGGGATACATAGCCTACTAATACCACGCTGGCCAAACGTATTGGTATAGGATTTTGTTTCAAGTTTTCCTTCTTTTTATTTAGTAAAGATAATATTCACGGATAGTCCTTAGTCGGTTTTTACAACACCCATGGGATAAGATGGGGTGTATAAATGACTTAAAAGAATATTCACCTCTTACGATAAAGTCCCTTTATAAAAATACAAAATACAAAAACGCGTATCATTATAAAGTAATAATTACAAAAGTTCCCGAGTAAGATCGTGTCAGAAAATTCATTTTGAATAGTGACATAGCAGTTTTCCTTTTCAATAACTATGTCAAAATATAATACAATAGTTATGAGCGAGTAGTCCAAAACGGCATTGTTAGGTTCCTACCAAATTTGGATAGGTAGAGGACGGAACATAGCAGACAGTGAAGGTGACCGCTAACGCGTTGTAAGGGGGCCTCCTTAAACCTACATCTGGGTGATCATCATGATCCCAGCGACACAGGGCATGCTCTGCTAGTTGAGACAATACCCCATGTATGGGCCTCACTGAAAATCAGCGCTGTAAGCGACTGAGCATTACTGCTTGGTGTGTCGCAGCATTATGCTGAGTGGGGTCCGATTCCTGCACAGAATCTCTCTTTCTTATATTTTTTGTTTTATATTTTTTATTTTTGTTTTGATTTTGTAATTGTCTGTATCATCATTGTATCCGTATAGCAGGAATAAATGTATTTTCTTTCTTTCTATTGTCTTTAAAGAAAAACAAAATTGTTATAAATGTACATAAAAATGTTGTATTTACTAATTTTCATATTATTTGTACAACTTTTCAGCTACGATGTGATTAGAATGTCATTTTTTTAAAGATATCTCCTGCACTATGGATGCTCTGTGTCGCTAGGACTTTACAGCCAGTAATTTAAGGGTCACAAAGAACATTCACACTCTGGACTATAGTTTGTGGATTGAAGAATTGTCCAGCGTAGGATTTGAATTAGCAACCTCGTAAACGGGAGCAGCAAAATCAACCCACTGAGACAGTCTCGCTAATATTTGAAGCGACAGTGAAACATTACTTTTTAAATCCCTAAAAAGGTTGAAAGAGTAAAAAGGTTGAACGCCCCTTCATTCACGAATCGTTTTCCTCAAACTGATAAGACAATACGTGGAGTTAACTTTTTGTGAGCCGTATCACTGGACAACGAGTTTTCCTGTTCAGATGACTCTTATCTTGATATATCAAAGTTATTACGTATTCTTTTGTGTATTACTCTTTGAAGTAGCTATTAAATCTTTATTTTGTGGGGGTTGTAGTACTTAGTGTTTTAGGATCCATAATGAAAGAGTCGAATGATATGATATACTTTACTGGTACCAGACTTATAATTTAAATACACAATAACAATATATAATTACGCTAATACAGTAGCGCACCTGTAAGAGTGATTTGTCAGCAGTCGCTCAAATTACATGTTGTATACCTACAATTTTTTTTTTAGAATAGTATATAAATATGTTTGAATTGACAGCCTAATGCAAACATTAATTCTCATTCACACAAAGATTTATTTATTTCGGATTTCGGAATATTTGAGCGAAAATCGAACCCGAGACCTTGACTCAGGAGCTCTGCTTTGCTTAGCTAGATGTTATTGTATGAATGTGTGAGGGAATAATATTACGTCATTATTTTTATTATTGTAAAAATAAATGTAATAAATAACTATGAAACGTCTCGCAATAATGCTCTAAAATACCACACACTCATTCATATCGTTCCAGGAAATAAAATTTTAATACACACCACATTTATCTATAGGACTATATAAAATGTATGTTACGGTACAAATTGAAATGTCTACTCAAGGTTCAATAACCATGTAAGCTTTAAAAATGGCATCTTACGAGAGCAAAGCAAACGTGTATGACGACCTCTGTGGCGTAGTGGTTATAATATAACATGACAGTTTTGACACTTGATTAGTTGATTTTTACTTTAATTAGGCATTCGGAAACCGGGGGTAAGTCAAAGGTTCATAGACTTCAGTTTAAAAAAAAGATCCGAAGTCAGAGTGCCCGTTTTTAAGCAGCATGTCAATTCTCGTACTTAAAAATTCGGTTAAGTTAACTTTTAGTTGTCAAATTGTTACACTCTAAATAAAACTGTAACACGACCACAAAAGATCACAATTGCAATAGCAAAAACAAGACAATTAAAAGTTAACTTAACCGAATTTTTAGTTACGAGAATTGACATGCTGCTTAATACTTGGCTCTGCCAACGCCTGACGGGAAAAAGGCGTAAAGCTTTCGTAGTCTATATAAATAATGAAAACAATTTACTTTGTCAACTTCCTCAAAATCGTATTCTAAGAACTCGAGTTTAAACAAAGGAATTCTTGCTTTACAATATTAGATAGATCTGAGTCAAATCTCGAGATCAAATTTGCCGCTAGAAGGCTTGAGTCAGACAATCTTGCCAGCTTAGAGATGTAACAACGTCTAGCTAAATTGGTATGACCAATGTCATTTTGAAATTCACTTGTTTCTCTTATCCCCTACCTTAGGTTCTCGAAAAGAATTTTGAATTGTAAAGTAAGTGAGTTTAAAAATAACTGTTAAATTAGTCTGTAAAATTGCCTCGGTAGCAAAGCAGTAAGCGGCTGCTATGCACGAGGTCGCAAATGCAAATCCCACACAAGACAATTATTATATTATTAACTAGCTGACCCGTGCCCACTTCGTTAGGCGGCATAAAAAACGCGTCACTTTTTTAAACATATTTCATTATTGCTCCGCTCCTATTAGTCATAGAGTGAAACAATATAGCCTATAACACTCTCCAATAAAATTGGACTATTTAACACAGAAATAATTTTGAAAATCGGTTCAGTAGATCCAGAGATTACCCCCTACAACGTCACAAACACACAATCACACAAACTTTACCTCTTTATAATATTAGTAGAGATTAAATGTGCTACACAAATCCGTCGAAGCATAGTGTTTCTGCGCTTACGGGAATCACAACTTTAAGAAACTAAGTAGACTTCGGCGGTTACTTAAGGTAGTGGGTTTGAACTTCACGCATTCTTGTTTTATTAAAATGATTGTTTGAGTGTTTATGTCGTTAAATTTATGTTTGTAAAGCCTTTTCAACACGAGGCACGAGCGCGGCAGTAGTATTTTAAAGATGTGTAGAAAATAATTATCATCATCATCACTACATAGTTTAAAACAAAGACACTATCGCTGTATGTCTGTCCCTATAATAATTGCTCAAATATTTAAAACTACGCAACGATATAGTGATTCAAGAGGAAGCTTTAAATCTATACTAATATTATAAAGAGGTAAAATTCGTGTGTTTGTATGTTTGTGGCTAGGCTATAGTATCACGCTATGACGCATAGGAGTGGAGCAGTAATGAAATATGATTTAAAAAAAGATGCGATTTTTTTGCCGCCCAACGAAGTGGGCACGGGTCATATTTTAGTGTATAATATATGCACAATCTTGTACCCATGCGAAGCCGGGCCTCGCAAGTAGTCTTATATAAGAAACTCGAAATTCTAAGTTACAGAACTATAGTAATAGTGATGTAAAGCTGAGCTAAAAGACAGCAATACATTAACGTTTGTGACGTCATCTCTGTGTCAGTTTCCGTGCGACCTGGTTGTGTAACATCACCTCTACTCTGTGACGTCACAACAATGTCATTTATATTAACTACTTTGTATCACAAGGCATTTTCAAACTTTTCTGAAAAGGGGAGGAGTTTTTTAATACAGTTGTTTTTGTAACCGACTCCTAAAAGGAGGAAGTATTCTCAATTCGGCTGTATTTTTTTTGTTTGTTACTTCATAACTCCGTCAATTATTAACCGATTTCAAAATAACTTTACGTTATTTAAAAAAGTATACATCCAGATTGCTCTCATAGAATATTATCAAAATTGGTTTAGTAAATTAGTGTATTTAAAAAACATATCAAATTTCTGAAAAAGGCAATGTAAACGAAATTGCTTCATTATTATAATTAAGTTTCTGGTTTGAGAGGGTTTCTTAATAATAAAATTACTGTTTATTATAAAATTTTTGAGAAAGTTTTGAAAGTCATCTTAGTCCTTGGAACAATTTGTATTTTCGTAGAGCTTAACAGTTCAAGTCGCAGGGACTTCAACAGACAGTAAATTATCGAGCACAAAGAACATCCAGGCTTAATTATCTTAGGAATCCACTTTTATAGCTACGTGTGATGCTCAAGAGTACAATGTAAAAATAGTTTATTTATTAAAATAACACTCTTAGAATCAAAACATATAAATGGCTTTAAAGAAAAACTATTCAAATTATTATTGGATAGTATTAAGGAATTCTTGGATGATAAACAATTATAACATTAATTTAATGAATGCATTGTAATTAAGTTTTTTATTAATTTGTACAATTGTATTATGTGGATAAATGTGATTAGTTATTAAATTATGGATATTATGACATGACAATATATTGACATTGTGTAAAGTAATGATTACTAGGTATTAATATTTTGTATACCAGATTATGGTAGAATGTGGCTGTGATACATTAATAAGAACTTTATGTACCCATATTCAGACAAATAAATTAAATTTCATTTTATTTTATTTCAACTCAGTTCTTCGTTAGCACTTCCAAAAGGTTACGAATATTATTTTGAGTCAACATATTGCATCAATAAGCTGCCTTTCCGGAGTTTTCGTTTCGTAAATGTTCGTCGTCTCAATGAGAACCAACCCTTTATATTAACTCTGTCGTATTTAGTAAAGCATCTTGAATACTTGGAATAATTTGTATTTTCGTTGAGCTTAACAGTTCCAATTTTGATCTTAACCATTGTTTTGAATTTAACGAATAACTTTTGACAAATTCTTGATCTAAGAAATATCTTAGTGTTTAGTTATGTTGATTATTAAACTAGTTTCTGTTAAATATTATTTAGATGCATAAACTAGATAGTTTTGTAATTAAAAAACCGACTCTAACTTGAAACTTGAATTTAATTCTTACGTGCATTCGTTTTGACGTTTTACAGAAAAATTACTGTTGATGAAATGTGTATAGGACACATGCGGCGAATATAAAAACAAATAGTGCGAATTTTACTTCAATACAAAATGGTCGAATTCCAAACATCCTTTGTGTCAAAAACTTTCACTTTTGAGGTGTAAATCAATTCCCTGGCAAAGCTAAAACAAATAAATTAAAGCCACACCGAATACCTCAGGCCTTATACGGTGAATGACCCGGAACGACTGTTTTGACTGTACATAAATTTACGCTATTTTCCAATGATGGGTAGGCAATGACCACTAAGCGCCAAAATCCTTACAAAGCAGCTGTCTGCAACCCGCTTTGCCCTGAAAACGCAGGGACAGCAGACCCCTAACAAGGTGGGCTGACGATCTGGTGATGGTTTGAAGGAGGTTTACGTCCAGCAGTTTACATATTTTAGCAGAGATGATAGTGATTACAACTAACTTACATTATGGTTGTGGCAGACAATAATTTTATTAAAATATTGTCCTAATGTGTCTAGGACGACTCCAAACAGGTTAAGTTACTGTTCTCTAACTCAAAGAAGATAAGTACGTAAAAATGAAAGGCCTACAGTATTTCTTATCAAAGACTTTTATGGTATCTTGTTAAACACATCGTTAGCGAAACAAATGATTATTTTAAAACTGTTCTTAACGCAACCAAAACAGACACTAGTATCTAATTTCATAAAAACAATATTTTTCTTCTTCAAATCAATTTTAATGGCAACATTCTTGAATTTCATGTCACACTTTCAATGACTTCTGATATAAAGCCCGTATTTCCATTACACACGAAATAAATTCTGATCAGAGGGAACCAACAAGGAATATATTATTCCTCCAATTAGAACGCACGCTTGTGATTGGTCAACGGAGATTTCAGTCTCAGGCCAATCATGACGCTAGATTAGAGAGGATAAGACTAAAATTCTGTACGCACTTACTAACTCGGCTGGCTCAAAGTTGCTGTAAATGGCTGCGCAGATGTTGGTACTAGAATTAAAAGGCGGGTAGCAGGGAAGGGGGTCTTTTATTTGTTCTTGTACGTGCGCGAACTTCTCTGACCTAACAATACCTAACAAAATGTAACAATGGACAACATTAATTTGTTAGTAAGTAAATGTTTGTTTGCTAGAAAATGTTTAAACAGAATGTTTAATGATTAAATGTTAAACGGCAATGGAGCACCATTACAAAGAGGTCTCTGGGTCAGGTCAGTGATTAATTGATTGATTAGTTTACTTAATAATGAAATAAGTTTTTTCATGTAATTATCAAATATTACATTGAATTCTGTTTGTAACGTATACAATGAGAGTAATAATGTCTAATTTGGCAAATAAATATTAATTTCTTTCTTTTTTATTAATGTTAGGTCGTATCCACACTATTCTAACACCGTCTTCGGCCCATTACACACATTCATGTAATCCTAACGTGACACCCAATGCATTGTAATGCGACATTATTCGCATCGGTAGTTTTATCTCGGTCGGGCAGTGTGAACGAGACTTTTGGGACTCCCCGTAGCGTAAATGACGAAACGTGGTTACAAAGATAAATATAGTTTTGATTTTTAACCGACTGCAAAAAGGAGGAGGTTTTCAATTCAGCTGTATTTTTTTTATTGTTTGTTACGTCAAATATACGGTTTTGAAATAAAAAAAAATCGAAAGTGCACACATCCAAATTGGTCCCATAGACATTGTGGGGGAGCCCATAGAGCATGGCTAGTGTTCATAAAATGTAATATTATATTATTCTTGCTTTTAGATGTAATTCTATTAAATGTGAAATTAGATATAATCGCCTCATTGTATTCCCTATGTATTTGTTTGTGAAGTATGGGCTTCAAAACAAGCGTTTCTCCATTCTGTCATAGTAAACCTAGTTATGTACATAGAACGATTTAGCATTTAGGGTGGTATTAGTAGGCCACTTGGCCTCCGTACTGGGAGGATGGCCGTCCCTGCAGTGGGACATTAATGAGCTGTTATGAGATACAATTTTTCAGTAGTATCGGGTTTAATTCTTACTACTTACTTACTTATTGTGGCAACACGTTAAGGACCTTGGTCAGGGAGGGACTGGTGTTAGCGGAGGATCGTTCTTGTGAAGTGCGGAAAATAAAATCACAAGGACAGCGTTCAGCTGAAACCAGCCCTTTCGCGACCACGGCCTTTGCAAGTCAGCCGAAACGTCGTGCCGCGGCATTGGAGTACAACCGAGGTACAGTACCCGGCCGTATATATTGCACATCGACTTTTGTAAAGAGACAATCAGCCAATTTCGGCTTCGTAGAGCATCATCTCTGTCGCACGAAATACAACAGTATCTTATTCGCTACTGTAAAGGGTACGCATTCCACAGACACGAACCTGCTAGTGGGCGAGACCTAAAAGATTGTTGTCGGAAACGTCCACGCTAAAATTGTCCAAAATAACTTTGGGGAAAGGGACATACAAATAATATTACCGTATAAATAAATACTATTTGATAATAAATTATCAAATAAAGGAGCAATTAACTTCCTCCGTTTGTATGGAATTACGACTGGCATGGGTAGCCCTTAAAACAAATTATAATTTGATAGTGTCCGACAGAGATGACGCTCCACGAAGACGAAGTTTACCGATTGTCTCTTTCCACAGGTCGATGTGGAATATTTACGGCCGGGAACAGTACTACGCGTTTCGAAAGTCAGAAATTGAAGAAAACCACAATTTTATCTTCGACTTAAGACGTGTGACGTCACAATATGGCGCAGTCTCATGCATATTCTTATTTGAAACGATTAGTATATACAGCGAGTTAGACCCGTCTATAAAGTAGAATAATTTATATAAATGGCGAAATATTACAAAAGATTTACCAATTCTTTTAAATTAAATGACCTCAATATTAACATTATTACAATAAATCTGTTTATAAGTAAAAATATAATACGATTGACTATTACAAAGTCGCTACTTTCGTGACCAATATAAAACAAGTAAGATGAAGAAATAGAGAACCGCCTAGACGATTATCGGCTACGTATCTTGACAGATCCCTTAATGAGATCTGAGGGCGTACCTCTCAATTACTCGCAAGAGGTTATTTGCCAATATTCCTACAATGCTTTCTTATAGGCACCCCTTATACTATTTACTCGGAAAGACATTGGATTGGATTTTTATTGAGACTTTTTTGTAAGTGTATTTGCAAGAGAAATTTTGTGCTGTGAGGGTCGTAGCACACGTATCAAAACGTAAAGGGAACGGCACCGCCTCGCCTTTTTTCTCGGTGTCAAACGTCAAAAACCCGATTACGTTACGTTTCCGATTAGTGTGCGTTGTAGTAAGGAGTTTCATACAAATAATACTGATCGGCTCGAGTTGATACAGTGACGATCCCATTCCGTTTTGATATTGGTGCTACGACCCTACGACTAGTCATTTTGAGCTGATAAAATGTAACTAAGACAGATTAAGTCTTGTAACATAATATCATCATCATCATCATCATCATCATCATATCATCCAATGGACGTCCACTGCTGGCCATAGGCCTCCTCCAAACATTTCCACTCTATTAAATAAGTTATAAGTAAGATTATTAAAAAACATTTTCATTATTTGGCTATTTTTAAGCTAGTTTTGTAAGGTAGTTACTATAGTCTGATTCGACCGGGCGACCTAGTTCGCGACGGCTACTTATCAGTTACTACTAGACCATTTTCTTATTTATAAATACGCCGCTAAAACATTTAAAATAATACTCCAAAAAAAATCCAACAATGAAACAAAGATATTTATCGAAACAGAACAAATAAATTAAGGACAAAAGGCGGAAATATTTTTTAATTCGTTTGATCCATTTTCACCCCACAATACAAAGTGAAAAAGCCATAATTTGTAACTACCCTCCGATTCCCTACAAAAGCGTTCAATAAACTTTTTTAATTAAAAATGTAAGATATACCATAAAGCTTTCGTTTAATTATGATATCAATAGAAAAAGAACTTAATAAGGCTTCCATTTTTAATGACACTTAATTAGTCAAAGCACCTACAAAGACTCGGATAATTTATTATTGAAAATAGTATTAAAATTTCGATAATTTATTATTGAAAATAGTATTAAAATTTCAGGGAACTATAATTATACCTCTCACACGGTGGACCGACGACCTAGTTAGGGCGGCGGGAAAACGAGGGATGAGGTACTGGACCGCACAAGGTGGCAATATTTGGAGAAGACCTATGTCGACGAAAATTGATTAATATGATGATGATAATAACACACATACAGTACAAATAAATATTTTTCCTAGGCTACCTGTTAGAGGCCGTTTACCCGCCGAACCGGCCTGAGCGGGTTCAGATGTGTAGACTCTTAAAAGTAGCTGGGCTGCCAGCTAAAACCTAGTTCACATTTCGACGTCCCCGGGCAATAACCACGTAATCGCAAAAATCAAATTTTACAGGAAAAAACATTTAGTGATTTTTAACCATATCTCTTTAACAAAACATTATTACACCATGTTTAATGTATCAAATGAAAGCTAATTTTTTAAAGAATCAATTTACAGTATAACAGTTACATTATATAATCAAAGGTTTATGTAATACATAAAAGTAACTGTTACATAAAATATTTTTGTAACGTTTTAACAGTAATTGTATCTTACCGTTTAAAATAATAAAGATGTAGCCAGTAATATCAACTTACAAGATTATTGCGGTATTTTTTTCAAATTTTATAGTACAATAATGACTATTTACTGTGTTCTCTAACCAACTTTTTCAATGAACATAGAATTGGTAACGTTCTATTACTGGCTTATTGCCGTGAAATCTAAAGCGTCTCTAAACAGTAAATATTTAGTACTGCAATAAACTTTTTGTATTTGAACTGTATCATATGTATACTGATATATTAATGACAAGTCTTTTTTGAAACAAAACTACACATAACCACAAAATTAAGGCGTTTTAAAAAAAAAAACCAATATACATCAAACATAATAATACAAACAGTCTTCTGTATTAGTTATAGTTAGTAAAATCAAATAAAAAATATAATATGGCATTAAAAATATGAAATTAAAATTGAATGTTGTCAATCTTCACTATCCGACGTTTCTTCAGTAAGTAAGTTACTAATATTATCTAAAGAATACGTCAGTGATTTGTAAAAAATATAGTGGTGTCTTGAAATTCCTCCACTATTGCACAAGGAATGTAAATCTGTATGGAGTGCATTGCTAATTGGAAAAGGTTGATGATAAGCCGGTTCTAGCGCAATATCTTCAATCGGTAAGCCTGGTTTAGATTTTCGTCCCCGTAGTCTAATTTGAGTTATGTGTTAGGTGTCTTACTTCAAATATTCTTTATCAAAATCGTATTTAAAATAAATCTTACCTGGTTGTGTAGGCGGTACATGAAATCAGATCAACGAATAACATTTCCATATGAATTCCGACGCCAATGGATAAGAGTAACTAATTTTTTGATGTTTGAATCATCAGATTGCTCGATTTCTGTCATGGTGAACTATTCCTACAGTTGTGTACCTATTTTTATTCTCCCCGTAGCACACATCAGAGTAGTTCGATATTGTAAATAATTAATTTTAACAATAAACAACTACCAATTTCTATACAGCCTTTTTATGCCACATTCTAATGCCATACATAGCAGTACCATTTAACTTTTTACTCATAATATGAGTAAAAAAGGGTACCCATATTATGAGTATCAAATAAAAGATCTCATCGAGAATAATTAGAAAAATATTCTAACATGTCGAAATAGATTTTTTTATACTCTTCTGCAATATGGGTATATCAAATGAAACGGTTTGCCGAGATTTTTGAGATGTTAGAAGATATAAAACGGTTCTACGGGCAGTATGCTACTATACACCATCTGTTAATTATCTAGGATGCGATCCAAAAGTTAAGTTAACTCGACACCCTACTGACAAAATCACGGTCGTCAATCTGCGTTAGATTAATAATACTCTCCAACAACTTAAGGACGACAAGGTTTTATTACTGAAGGCCGGCGGAGAACTCGTTCTAGGCTCATTAGAATTACAGACCTATGACTCTTTCTTCTGTCTAACGTCTACAAATCGTACCTGAAAGTTATCACGAAAGGTCTCGAACGCAGACTGGATGACTTCCAGCCTTCCGAACAAGCCGGTTCGGTAAAAAAACTATACTATATAATATACCACAAGCATACGCTGCGGCAGGTTATAGAAAAATATAATACGTCTGTCGTGGTTTATAAAGACTTCCTGAGGCTTTTGCAGATAGCTAACACGACTAGGAACGCGCGAAACACATCCTCTACGTGAATCCGAGTGAAAATCGAACGGGGACTCATCTGTAAACACCATTACCGAACTCCAGAACAGCTTATATTTCCAGAGCAAATGCGAGCCCACTATAGTCGTCTCTTTTGCAATAAATACTCCGCTCAGTAGTCGCAGGCAGGAGCATTCCTAGCCTACTACTCTTAACATTTCCTCTCTGATTAAATAGCGCCGCTGCTTGATGCACACAAAAACATTTTATCATATCAGCCAATCCTTACGGAACAGAGAAGTGGTCGCTAACTATGGGCCTTTTCGGAAGGCTCATGGTCACTTAAAGGGCAATTGAGAGAGCAATTGTTAACTAATAACCTGCGTGATTAAATCAGAAATGAGGAGATCCGCAAGAGAACCAAAGTGACCGACATAGCGCTCCAAATTTCCCGGCCTACAGCTGTTGGAGCATAAAGGTTCTGGCATGGCGACCGCGTACTGAAAGCGCAGGATGGGGAGACCACTCACACTGTGGACCGAAGACCTAATTAGGACGGCGGGAAACCGATGGATAAGGGAGGCACAGGACCGCACAAGGTGACAATAAGTGGAGGAGGCCTATGTCCAGCAGTGGACAATAACATTTGATCGAAATTAATCCTTAAATTGTTTTATAACAATTAAGTTTAATAACTTAAATTTGACACGAAAAAAACAGTCTACTTGGGTCATTATACCGCGTAAATCTTTTGTATGTGGTTTTTTTTTAAATTCAAATTTAGAATCGTTAATAAAGTTTAACATAATAAGATTTTTCATTAAAATAATTTTCAAATCGCCTACGTAATGTGCGATACAGGTCAAAAAGTGTTTGTGATGAGCCAGTACAAACGTTTTATCGTGTATTTCAATTCGTATAAATACTGCTACCAACTATTACCGAAAACATCTGCCTCATATTTCACGGCAATAAACTTGTAATCGCGATAACCAAAACTTTACAAGAATTATTTTCCAGTATTACTATAATACTAAATAACAGTTATAAAATTTATAAAGTTATATTGTATTAATTGATTTTTGCCGTATAAAAATGCGATGAAAGTTCCATGCAATAAAACTGTCATTGATCATATTTTCGTAATTAACCGCAGAAAAAATCTATAAAAAATTACATACATGAGTTCTAACCCACAAATGTTAAATATCAAATAAAAAAAAATTCCAGTAATATACTATTACTGGGTTATTGCCCGGGGACGTCGATTTTTTGTTCCCTATTTTGTATTTCTTTATTATATTTTTAATAATTCAAAAAAACAAAAAAGTAGTTAAAAGTACATACAACCTACCATTGGTATTTAAGTAATTTAGTAAGAAACGTAAGCTTAAGTTTTTTTCTAAGAAGAAAATAAAGGTAGAGATATTAGTAAGAAATTTACAAACACATTCAATTTGTAAGTGAAATTGTACATTGAGTATGAATTAGTAATAGCATCAATCAACATCACTTGATAAAACAAGACCTCTTGAAGCTTTCGTGACATACTGATGGATACAGTAAATATAGTTTAATTTAAAACCAAAAAAAAAAAATATTTTCTAATTAAAAAAACCGGCTAAGTGCGAGTCTGACTGTGACCGTGGGGTTTGTGGTTCCGTACAAACCTGTCAATATATAATTAAAAATGTACGATCACGACAATTGAGTCACAGTTATGGTATTTTAATTCCAATAAAAACAATATACATGGAATATAAACTAAAAATTTAATGCTAGTCGCAAATTAAAGTTCAATCAATCAACTAGCATTGAGACTGATCAATCTCTCAACACGCGCCACAGAACCCGGTCTTGCGTCTTTTGCATCCATTCCGACCTGGAGACCGTCGGTCGTGATAAGAGGTCGTCGGTCTACCTAGCTGGGAAGCGTTCTACACTACTACCCGGTCACCTTATCCCGAGACCTGGCGTCGATGACGTCACGTTGCGTCGGACGTATCCGTCGGTGGCGAGCGCGGGGCTTAAGAGGAGAACGGGACTCGAGGTTCGCATTCCAGGGAGGTCTTTGGATAATGTGACTGTTTTATACGTTTGCCTAGTCACGATCTCAACTCTAGAACACGTTTGCTCCAACCGGCCATCGTTCCTTCGCCAGATATGACCAGCCCATTGCCATTTCAGCTTGCTAATTCTACGAGCTACGTGAGTAACTTTGATTCTTAAGTTTTCAAATAAAAGTGACACGTAACATAAAGCCGGTGTGTCTCACAAAATTGTTTACAAAGGCACCGCTTACCGAACATACATTTATAACAATTCATGGATGATTAATGTTTACGAAATTGATATTTAATTGCTGGCAAACATCGTGTATCGCGACGGTGGCGCCGCGTTGCGGTATTTAATGATGTTATTTATGATGTGAGACACTCGTATTAATTGCTTGATTCAATTGCAGTACTTCAAGGCAAGTCCAAGGAAATATTTACATACATACATACCTAAACTTACGCCTTATCCCGTCCGGGGTAGGCAGAGACGACAGAACGCCAAATATTTACACAAGGTGTACAAAAGAGAATGGCGTATATACGTAAACACGAAGTAAACGAGTGACCGTTTAGTCGTTTTTTTTTATATTCTAGCGTTTTCATGGTTCGGCATCCTGCGAAACTGGCAAGCTATGTAGTGTGACGTCGTGCTTCGTGCCTCTCGCCTCACGGCAGCGGCGCGAGCGCGCCGTGGTGGGGGCTACCCAGCGATATAAAGAAGACGCGGAGCGCGGGCCCTTCCCTTTTGTTCCGGTCCCGGCTTCTTGAAGATAAGTCTGCCTTTCTGAAGGGCAGCCTTCGAACCTCGTGCTCTCGAAACCTCTAACCTATAATCCTTCTGATTACCATTAGCCGGCTTGCTTAATTTACATATTCATAGTGGTTCTAAATTATCAAACAAGTAATATTGTATAGATTCATTTATACGGAATATAACTACATTGTTATACTTGAGTTGTCTTTGCATTTATCTCCCTATACCAGCCCACTACGTCACAGTGGCGCCCAACGTGGGGCACTACGTCACAGTACATAAGAAATCACTGACTGACAATCACGTAAAACTAAAATTAAATTCAAGTTTATCGTTCCTCTGTGTGGTGACGGAGTAAGAATATAATATGTCACCACCCCATCTCATCCCATGGGTGTCGTAAAAACCGACTAAGCGACTATCCATGAATATTTTCTTTACGAAATAAAAAGAAGGAAAACTTAAAATTCAACCCTATACCAATGGAGGCCCGTCCCTGCAGTGGGACATTAATGGGCTTTTATGATTATTGTACTTATAATTACCAGCCTCTTTCATTATTTGACTATATTCGTACTATCCATTGATTAGTCCATCATAGCATTGATACAGTCATTTTGCAGTAAAAAGTCAGAGCAGTTTTTAAAAAACACAAATCATTAAAGGCCAATCCATTTTAATGTTTGACATTTGTAAATGGCCGCATACGAAAGCTTTAAAGTGTACTAATTAACATCCCAATGAAGAAGAAAAACTTCTAACTGATTACGAAGGCAAAAATCGTACGCCAGATGAGATTTGCTAAGCGAAACGTCAATTCCTCGACCTAATTCTCGGTTTAACGGCAGATCTGAAGTGGCTAGGTCATACATATTTTACGATCTGAGCTTAGACGGTCTTCTATGAATGACGCCAATTGCGTACCTCATTTAGCTCAGAAGGAGGTGTTCGACGTTTATTATACATGTTAATTGCTTCTAAAGAACCGAGTCTTTTAAGATTATTGATTGAGTATAATGTAGTGCTTATTACATTGTCAAACCAAAATATTATGCCTTCGTGTTTATTATATGGATGAAGAAGCACGCATGTAGAAAATATTTGGAGGAGGTCTATGTCCAGCAGTAGACGCCCATTGGCTAATATGCTAATGATGACGTATTTAATCATTCTTTTGCGAACCCGGTATCTAAAATTTCTTAAATTTCTTAATTTTTTTGATGTTAAAAATACTGCAAAGATTCTTGAGATACTTCTAAAGGATTGTATCAAGACACAGTACAGAAGATCAAGAAAAGTTTGCTAAGGTGGTAAGGACATATTTAAAGAATAGCTTTAAGGATCATGCCCTGTGTCGAGGAGACTTTAAAAACATCAAATTACGGTCCCAAAGAACATCCAGACACAAGACAATAAAGAACTGTCCTGCGTGGGAATCGAACCGCGATTTCGTACAACATATTTACAATTTTCTGTATACCCTTTCAAAGTTCAGTATGAGTAATAAAAATCTTACTCACGTTATAATAAAATAGATATAATTCTCTTTACGAACGTATAACTGTAAAATAATGGAATGACATTAATAAAAAGTAGATAAATTTACAGCTTTTTACCGGTGTAGGAGACAGGGAGAAAAAGCTGATTGAATCCCAAATTGCAGTCTGCGATCGCCTTTACACTCGTCGATAAGGTTCAATAGTTTATTTCATAATAATCTTACTTAGTTGTATTTTTTTTATGTTTGTTACCTCATAACACCATAATATACAAGCCCATTTATAATAAGGTTTTTTTTTATTTGAATGAGTATTTACATCCAGATCACCCTTAGAAATTATATCAAGTTACTTAGGTTCAATAATTTTAATCTAAAAAATATGAAATTTCTGTAAAAAAAATCAATGTATATGAAATAACGTAAGTATTAAAATCAGTTTTCTAGTTAGAGTCGGTTTAATTACTTAATAAGAAAATTATTATTAATATTAACCGCGTAGTAATTAATAGACTACAATACAAATTGTCCTCATTTTTCGTTTTACAAATGTGATTAAAGTTGAGAAATTCGACAAGCTGAATATCATTCAAGAATATCTATCATTTATCAATCAGACATTGCAGTATTAGGGTCAATTCATACTACAGCAGAGTCGAAGCGCATCGAAGCGTCAATCCAAAACTGAACATATCAAATTCAACCTTAACTCCACAGTATAACGCACACATTATTTTTGAGATTGCGCGCGCACCAATCAGCGTTTGTCAAGCGCAGACGCGCGAATTCGAAAGAATGCGCGCGACTTTTTTAAATCTCAGAAGTAATGTGTGTGTTACACTGTGGAGTTAAGGTTGAATTTGATATGTTCAGTTTTGGCTTGACGCTTCGATGCGCTTCGACTCTGCTGTAGTATGATTTGACCCTTAGTCATCTTAAAATTGTCTCTGTCACCTAAAACATGTATCTACAGTATCAATCAATGAATCAATTAGTCTATCGCAGTCTACTGCTGAACATAGTCCTCTCCCAACATGCGCCACATCTATATTACGTATTTTTTTGGTATTTTGTTTACGATTTCAGACAAGCAAGTAGCGTATCTGATGGTAAGTGGATGTCGCCATCTCAGTACCCAACCACAATCAACAGATGTCGCCAATACGTCCTGAATCGCGATATCAAGGTTCGCACAGCGATTCCGTATATACAACGTCCAACGAACAACCGTTGGGTAGTAGGCTCGCCAGCCACGATCACCCTCACCTGGCCGGAGGTTCCTTACCTTTCGTTGGAGGCGTGCTGCTGTTAAGTCACCGCGACCTCTACAGATGCAATAGAACAGCGAAGTCGCTAGCAATCTTACAAAAAAGAAAAAGTAAAGTCGTGTACTATAAACGCGACTTAAACCAAGTAACAAGCAAAGTACGTTAGCGCCACACAATTTGCATTTCACCGAAGAACGTACCTCGCCTTGGAACCGAACCTTGGAAATATTCCAGTTACGTCATTAATGGTAATTTAGTAATAGTTTGTGTCCCAAGCGGTATAAATAAATAAAATAAATCATTTCATAACTGCCCATTAATGTCCCACTGCAGGGACGGGCCTCCTCCCATGACGGAGGGATCCTTGGTCTACTAATAGACGGATTGGTATAGGTTTTAATTTCAAGTTTTCGTCCTTTTAATTTCGTAGTCCTGGATAGTCCCTTAGTGTATGTGTGTATGTAGTGGTATGAGATGAGATGGTGACATATTGTATTCTTACTCCGTCACCACACGGAGAAATATAATAAAAATTAATATACATATTACAATAATATAACTTATATTAGCGAAATAAAATTTCCACAGAAACTAACATTGGCCTCATTAGAATAAACTAAACAAAGTTAAACTAACGTAAAAAGCAATAATAAAGGGCACTGGGATAAGCCCCGATATAAATAATAGTATTATTTTGTTTTAATATTAGTAACAAGCTTTATCTTACGTCCGCCAGATAAGGGGAATGTAGCATCCTGTATGTTTTGCATGTTATTGTAACTTACTGTATATATTGTTATGCAGATATTCGATCTGTTTCGTTGGTTGTGTATGAATGCCGTTTGTGGGGTTACGGGATTAGATCATCATCATCATCATCATAACAGCCCTTTAATGTCCCACTGCAGGGACGGGCCTCCTCCCGTGACTGGGGGATACTTGGCCTACTAATACCACACTCAGACGGATTGGTATAGGGTTTAATATCAAGTTTTCCTTCCTTTTATTTCGTAAGGATAATATTCACGGATAGTCCCTTAGTCGGTTTTTACGACACCCATGGGATGAGATGGGGTGGTGACATTCTTACTCCGTCACCACACGTCTGGCGCAGTTATATTTGGTAGTCGAGACGGATACTCGGATTGCCTAGTGGTCATGGCGCTGGACGCGTATAGTCTAGGAACGCGGGTTCCATTGTCTTTCTTCTTTTCGGATTTTTCTAGTTAAACCTAAGCTTTATAGGTAAAAATTTATATGTAATTTAAAGCCATGGGTTTTCCTCTCGCACCTATAAATGGCCAGGACGGCGAGAAGACTGGAATTACTCGGGCCATTCCAAGGAGAACTGTCCCTGCAAATAACATGCTATGCTGTTTTATCATTTCATTGCCTATCGCCACATTCCATTCCCTATCGTTTTATTCAGGAAATGATAAAATAATGCATAACTTTTAAACAGTACTGGGGATGTGTTTGGACCGTTTACTTGATTTTGTTCGATGTTTTATTTTTAGTTATATTTAAACTAATAATACAAGTACTTATACCTTTTTATATAGTGTATACTAATATAGTGTGAAAAAATGAAGAAAATAGTTGTTTTTATGTTTTATTTTTTTGTGAAAGTAAATGCTAGTAATAATACTTTTGTGTTTACAACTGACAGTGAGTATTTTTGAGTTATATAATACAATACAATATGAATAATACAATATCTCATTCCATGGGGGTCGTAAAAACCGACTAAGGGACTATTCGTGAATATTATCTTTACGAAAGAAAAAGAAGGAAAACTCTCAATTAAACCCTATACCAATCCGTCTAGCCAGCGTGGTATTATTATTCCGTCATGGGAGGAGGCCCGTCCCTGCAGTGGGACATTAATGGGATGTAATGATGATTTTCTCCTTATGCGGTCCTGTGCACCCTCAACCATCAGCTAATTACCGCCGTCCTAACTAAAAAAATAGTAATTTTTTTCTTTCTTTTTCAGTGATTCGTGCTTGTAAAGAGCACATATGCAAGGATGGTTACAACTACAAAAAATTCTACAGTGTCGACAATGAAGAACTAAAGGAGATAAGAAAGGACTCTTCAATGGCCTTGGAAATGCATATTGCTATACAGGCTTCGAGCAATGGCCATATTTTACTATCACCTATTCCGAAACCGGGATATAATGATCCCGTGTATGAATTTGGTTAGTTTTTAATTTTACATATATCTCACACATTTACACAACGCCATCTAGTGCCAAACTAAGCAGAGCGTGTACTATGCTTACTAGACAACAGATACACATACTTAAATACTTTTTTTGCATCTGCTAATATCATACTGACTTGACGATGTGGAAGACAGATCTAAAGCATCTAAATATAATCTGTGTCGTAGTCGTTATATTATTATTACATGGCTGCAGGCTACGCAGAGGTATCGGGTTCGATCAATGCAAATATTTGTGTGCATGAAAATGATTGTTTGCATTGGTCTGGGTGTATTCTATGTATTCATAACAACAGGAAAAATAAAAGTAGTGTATTTATAAGTTGTCTAGTACCTATAGTACAAGCTCTGCTTAGCTTGGGACCAGATGGCGTTGTGTGAATGTGTGACAAGTATGCATTTGCTTATATTTAGAAATCGTGTGCCTAATTCTGAATCTGCTAGTTTTTTGGTTACTTTATTAATAAGAGCTTGTTAACAATTTTGCAGTTGTTGGCGGTGGCGGAAACAAATTCACAGAATTAAGACGACATTTGAAACATGACGCTAAAAGTTCAGCTATAACCCCTGGTGTATTGTCTACCTTTGAACCTAGAGGATTCTACATCAAAATAGATATTGGTAAGTCTTTGAATCATAAAAGAATCCTTACAGCCATTAATGTCCCTCTGCAGGGACGGGCCTCATTCCGAAACGGAGGGATACTTAGCCTACTACCTAATACCACGCTGGCCAGACGGATTGGTATAGAGCTTAATTTCAAGTTTTCCTTCTTTTTACTTCGTAAATATAATATTTACGTCAAGACCCTTAGTCGGTTTTTACGACACCCATGGGATGAGATAGGGTGGTGGCATATTGTATTCTTACTCCGTCACCACACGGACACTTTATAATATCTATCATCTATAATCTAACTAAGTCGAAGCTCTTTGGCAGTGTAATGAGTATTAAAGAATACCTTTTACACCACCAGTGGTGCAAGACGGTGGTGTCAAGGGTACAAAAGGACTTATATCAAAGAATTCTGTACACCAAGTGACTTTGCCACATCACACGTAGTAGAGAGGGGCACCGCCGCCGTTTTGAAGTAGTTTTGAACCAAATCAAGATTTCTATTTAGTAAAACAAACCTTGTTTTTTTTTAATTCCAATAATCTTTTTTTGCGAGTTGGGAGAGGCCTATGTCCAGGAGTAGACTGCAATATGCTAGTTGATTGATTGATTGAATCTTTTATTTACAGATGGTATTATAGAGTTTGGTAGAGAAGGTGACATTTTACCATTACTGACGTACCACGATGCAAACCCTCTAGACATCAAATACTTCAGTTTTGCCGCTTGGACAGGCGTTGAAGGAAGAGTTTTATACGACTGCCCTGTACCTATAAGCAATGGCAATGAAAGTTAGTATATAAACTTATTTTTTTTTTTAAATAAATATTTAATAAACAGAAGATTAACGCGACACGCTAATTACCTTTATCTTTGCTTGACGTTTCAGCACATGTTGCACAGCTGACTCTAAAATGATTTTTTTTTTCTTGTTTAAAAGACTATTCCCGTCCGGGATCAAGCCATGTGTCGGAAAGACTTTAACAGACATTAAAGTAAAGGAACACAAATTATTTCCTGGTTAAAGATAATAATTTTTGAATATTTATAATTATATTTCGTTTCGTGGGATTCGTTCACGGCAGCCAAATACAATATCTTTATAAAAAGTAGCCTATGTGTTATTATGGTGTATAGATTATATCCATGTAAAGACAATTGACTGTCCTACCATCGTCATCACCTTAATGGTTTGCGGTCATCCACTGCGCGATTTTTGCCAAGCTTCTTACCGCGAACATCTGTTTTGTGGAACAAGCCCGCTGTGGCGATATTTCCGGACCGTTACGACTTGGGGAGCTTGAAGAAACAAGCGTACTCCCTTTTTAAAGGTCGGCTACGCATCTGTGATTCCTCTGGTGTTGCGGGTGTCCATGGGCGGCGAGGATCACTTACCATCAGGTGACCTGCTGGCTCGTTTACCTCCCATCATATAAAAAAAACGTATCATTAAAATTCATTCAGCAAGTTTTACGTGAATTCATACTAACAAACTTTAGCTGTTATAGGTTATAGTATTCATAGTATAACCCTATCAATTTACAGTAACACCAAACTCACAAGAAATTGAAGAAACAATATCAATGTCAGACAAATTAAAAAGGAATCTTTTATCTTACAAATTGCCTTGGATACCACCGAGACCAACTATGGATGTTAAATTGGGAGTTAAAGTGACCAATGTTAAATATGATGCGTTTCAATCTAAGCTGATTACTGCGATGTCTGTGGTCGTGGTATGTATCTTATAACCGACTCTAAAAAGGAGGAGGTTCTTAATTCGTTCGTATTTTTTTAAATGTTTGTTACTTAATCATCATGTTCATCATATTATAGCCTATTAATGTCCCTCTGCAAGGACTGGCCTCCTCCCGTGACGGAGGGATACTTGGCCTAATAATACCACGCTGGCCAGGCGGTTTGGTTTAGGGTTTATTTAAAAGTTTTTCGTCTTTTTTATTTCATAAAGTAATATTCACGGATAGTCCCTTAGTCGGTTTTTACGACACCTATGGGATGAGATGGGGAGGTGACATATTTTCTTACTACGTCACCACACGGATACTTCATAATTCCGTCAATTATTAACGATTGGATCTGTTTCAAATAATTATTTATACATCCAGAAAATAAAACTTGTATTGTAATTTCATCAAAATAGATATTACATATATAATAAACGGGTTATTAACGCGCATTTTATTTACCAACCTTTATTTTACTTTCGACGAAGCTGTGACCTCGCATCACTAGTCAGCTTGCGACCACGGCTAGTGCAACATGTGCCGAAACGTCAAGTAAAATAAAATGCGCGTAATTATCCCGTTTATATAATACTAGCTGACCCGTGCCCACTTCGTTGGGCGGCGAAAAAAACGCGCCGGTTTTTCAAACATATTTAATTACTGCTCCACTCCTATTAGCCATAGCGTGATAATAGCTTATGACACTCCCCGATAAATAAACTATTCAACACACGAATAATTTTTAAAATCGGTTCAGTAGATCCAGAGATTACCCCCTACAACGTCACAAACACACAAACTTTACCTCTTTATAACATTAGTATAGAAGTATAGATTTATAATAATGAAACGCGATAGTTTAAAAGTCAAATATGTATTATAGTCAAAATTCATCATCGTTATTTAGTTTTTATCTAAAAGAATATGACATTTATTATTGTTGCAGAGTTGGACAGATGATACAATGGCATGGTTTCCTTCTAAATACAATAAAACGACATCTCTCAAATTTCGTCAAGGACAAATATGGAGACCAAAGTTTTATGTTTACAAGTAAGTTATGTAATTACACAACAGCCCATTAATGTCCTACTGCAGGAAAGGGCCTCCTTCCGTAACGAAGGCATACTTGACCTACTAATACCACGCTGGCCAGACGGATTGGTATAGAGTTTGAATTCTGTGTCAGTTAAATTGATGTTTATAAAAGTCCTCACGTCACTAAGCATGATCCCCAGTTCGGGAGATGTCTTTAAAAAAAACAAAAAAAAAAGATAAAGCTTTAAAAGTCTGTACTTATTTAAGTTCTAAATTATATTTTTCAGTTCCGATGATCAAGGCATGTTTGACGCTCAGAACTCAGAACTTATATCTATGGTTTATAGTGGAGAATCAACCTTTCATTTTCAAACCAAGGTCCTTACTTGGTGTGTGGATACGCCGCCTGGTTTCAGCAGGTAAGCTAAAAGTCTGCCTCTAAGTATGTGGTCTCGGAGCCGATTCCCTTTTAGGACAATTTTTCGTACAATCCAGAAGTTATTGTCTTTAGTCTGGAAGTTCTTTGTGTCCATTAAATTGATATTTGTGAAATCTCCGTTTCACGCTGTCATCAACGAGTAGGTATACAGCTAGGAGACGACGCGTTGCCTGCTTAGGATATATCCCTTTACGTTTTGATATGTGCTACGACCCTTATCCGTCTGTCTCTCTCTCCTTCTTCCGAGTACTGTTGCAAAACAGTAAGCACGCGATAATTATATTAAAATAATATATTATTTTACACAGATGGCCCCACGACGAGTACGATTGCTCAATAGTGATTCAACCCTGGGAGGTCCACGATAAGATCTCTCTCGAAATGTTGGACCCTAATGACAATAAAATGAAAATTGTAAGTGTATTATACATATTTTTGACAATACTTTCACATTTATTTTTAATAAACCGATGTATGAGGCTGGCACAGGACAACTCAGGGTGGATGTTTGGGGGACGCCTATGTCCAGCAGTAGACGTCGATAAGCTGATATGATTATCATCCATCGGTTTTCCGCCGTCCTTACTAAGACGTAACAATACATAAAAATGTACCTTAGGTTAAATAATACGCGGATAAAAACAAGACATAATAAAATACAATAATGTCAAATAATATGTTGTAACTAAGTACCAAGTTCAAGTGTTCTAAGCATCTCTCAGTTAAGGAAAATAATATAAAAATACAGAAACATGGAGTTTAACGTAAAAGAATAATGCTTCTTATGTTATTTGGAGCGTAAACGTAATTTTACGCATTCAACTAAGAGAATATTTCGTAAGAATGATGCGTGAAAATTTTCTTGCAATGTCATCTGGGATATGAAGTCGCATTTTTGTTAGAAATAACTTAAAGTTTATGTACATACAGAACTTACATTAACGTTTCAAATGTTGCCACCTTTTTTCTTTTTATGATTGTCGTAAAACGCTATTGATATCAGTTTCGAAAACCATCCTATCACCTGAAGAGATGACAATGTAAACTTATAACCTATACCCTGTTCTTTGGTCAGCGGGATAATATGTGATTCTCAATAGTCATGGGCATGCAATTTACAAAGTCACATTGTTAATTCTGTCTAGAAGTCACAAGTGGGGAAATTGACATAAGACAGCCATTGCTGAACAGTAATCCAAATCATCATCATAACAGCCCATTAATGTCCTACTGCAGGGACGGGTCTCTTCCCGTGACGGAGGGTGGCGGTACTTGGCCTACTAATATCACGCTGGCCAGACGGATTGGTATAGGGTTTAATTTTAAGTTTTCATCCTTTTAATTTCGTAAAGAAAGTTACGGTTAGTCTCTTTGTCGGTTTTTACGACACCCATAGGATAAGATGGGGTGGTGACATATTGTATTCTTACTCCGTCGCCACACCTACAATCCAAATGCACTTAAGAATTTAATCTGCCTAGGTGGCGCGATGGTTGTGGAACCAACTGGCGTGCACGAGGCCGCGGGTACAATTCCCACGTAGGACAATATTTTGTGTAATCCACCAATTATTGTCCTGAATCTGATGTCCATAAAATTGATGTTTGTGAAGATCCCCGCGCCACAAGCCGTGATCCTTAGTAAGGAAGTTGTCAATATAGACAGAAGGAAAAATATATTTGATATAAAGTTTTCAGAGATCGACGATGAAATAAAAAATGAATGGGACGTTACAACGAAGCAGATAATAGTGAACCCGACGATGTGGAACCAAGTGTACAACACAGACGACAACGTGACGCATCAGAGTGACAGACTCATCATTAACGTACAAATGAAGAGAGAAGCACTAGCGTATAATGTTGTGTTCTACACGCCTTTGTTAGGTAAGTTCTTATTTGATAACTGGCCTACTAAACTAGCACCTGCAAAACAAACATATTGACGTTAGATATTTCGGTAAAACAATAAATATGGCACATTAAAAAGAGTACGATTTCCGCAAATTATAAATCGTCAAAATTTGGACACTCACCACCGTCGTCATGTGGGTGAGAACGGCTGGGGCATTCACGGCCATTCTCAAGAAGATAAGGACCCGCCTGTAATGGCAGGGATCGGCGGAGGGGACTAGACGCAAAGGCTCTGCCGGTTCCCCAGGCCCCCTCCAAGTAGGCGATGAAGGAGTGCCGCTGGAGACTTTTAGTGGGTGCACGGCGGTTGCTTCTTGTCGTGAGGCAGCGTGATTTTGCCGTTGCATATTTGAACATACCTTTAACACCAATATAATCAAGGTTAATGAGTTACATGTTATACTTCTACAACTTGTTTGTTTGCTTTGCGAGTTTTGGATGGATAGCTCCAAAACTTTCACCCTTCCAATAACTTTAGTGTTAAAATGCCTGAGGCAAATGTTTTATTAATCTTCAGCCAGTATTCTAAAATAAACCTAAGATCCCCCTTATTTAAAGTTTATATTCACACTTAACATTTGCCACCATGGCAACGTCCTATTATATATTATGTATTTTAAAGTTCTTGTAAAAGTCGGCAAAGTATAAGTTTATTAATGTTACCTTTACGAAAACAGATGAAAAAAAATATATAATCCCTGTATCAATAAAACCATCAAATCAGGAGATCATCAATGTAAGACCACTACTGAACATAGGCGTCCTCCAAATATTTCCAAGGGAGTCCCTGTCGTTGATCTACCATGTGTCGTGATTGAGGGGTCTCCTCCCCCTGCTTATACCGTCACGGCGTCTCCATTCTAAAACCTTTCTGTCCCAATAGACGTTAGCTCTTTGCGCTATGTGTTGTGTCCACCATTTTAATCGGGCAATCCTGAGCGCTGCGTAGCTCAACCGATTTGACGAGTGACCTCCTTTCGAAGTTGGACACATACGCGACATATTATATGTTGAAAATGTTTGAAAATGCCTGAAGATAAAGTTTTCTTTTCAGTAATTGTGATGTTCATCCTATTTTCATTCTGGAGTGAACCTTTGACAATGAACAGAGTTTGGTTCTTCGCTGGCTGTACCATTGTGATATGTATGGGACTCTGCTATGTAGACTATTTGATACCTTGCCACACTGTACCATCCATATGTAAGTACCTACAATAAAAATGTTACTTTATAACTTTCTATTTTCCGTTTTAAAAAGACAACTCCCGCTCTATATATGATCCCTAGATCATGCCATGTGTCGGAGTCGGGAATATCTATAGACATCAATTTAACGAACACAAAGAATAAAGAACTGTCCTGCGTGGGAATCGAAACACGGCCTCGTGGACGGCAGTGGCTTCCGCGACCATTGCGTTACCATGGCAGTTATTTTCATTATTTTTAATTATCTTAGGTGGTAGAGTCACGCTGTTTTTAGCATGAATGGAGCGACTTGGCCAGGGCAGTATTACCCCTTCGTAAAGTAGCAGTTTATTTAATACTATGCTAAAGAAAACCTTAAGACCCCCACAGTAGCGTCTTTTGAGCATCGCAGCTGTGACGCTGAGCAGGTGCTAAAATGACGACGATGTTCAAAGACGCTAGTGTCGGGGATCTCATAAGGTTTTCATTATGACATTTTGTTTGATTTCAGTGGTTCTATACATAGTAGTACTAGCAGGAGTTGTGATGGCATTGTTGATTCAAGTGTTACTCATATCAACTATGTTGGACAGAATTTGTGACTCGAATGCAATGAGAAATATATTTACATCACATTTATTCAGATTTGTGTTTTGCTTACCAGCTTTTAAGGTAAATATTGCTAAATTAACTTGTTTTATTTGATTACATATAAATTAACCCATATAAGGTATAATTAGAAAATTTTGAAAAGTTATGTTTATTTGGTTAACGAGTCAGGGACTCCCGCAGACTATACACGTGGCCAAGCGGTTAAGGCGCGCTTATAGTCCGGAGATCCGAGGATCTTCATAATTATGCCAGGCTTTTTCTCAATCATCGTTGTCGTATAAAAGCTAAATCGATACAAATTATGCTTTTAACTTGGACATCAATTATTTAAAAGACACTAACACTTTTTCAGATGACTATAAACGGTGGTTATTCTCTTCAAGAAGACGACGAACCTGTGACAACCAGGGGAGAAGATGTAGAAGAGATGGAGAGTGACAAACAAAGGTCTTTTTGTGACAAAAAAGAATTAGCAGAAGTTATAGACAGAGTTATGTTTGTTGTATACTCTATTTCTTTTGCTGTTATGTTAGCTGCACATTTTTAGGAACTAAAATTATGTAAATAAATTGAACGTAAAGCAGTTGAAGATTCTTTTTAAATGGTTGTTAACACCCTATGCTATTCTATAGGTGTCGTAAATAACTAAGAGAAACTTAGCACTTATAAAAAAAATACAACCGAATTGAGAACCCCCTCCTTTTTTTGAAGTCGTTTAAATAAAAACTAAAGAAACGTTTAACAATTTAGGACCGAGTTCTCTGGCATGTGTTGGGAGAGGCCTATGTCCAGGACTGCAATAGGCTAGTTGATTGATTATACAAGATCAAAAAGCAATGCACAATTGATGATTTTGAGAATTTATACTCTTATTTCACGAGCTTGCCGCTGTGAGTAAGGTACGAGCGTTGAGATCAAAGACTGAAAACCTAAAAACTGACGACCTCGTGGCGTAGTGGTTATATAACATGACTGCTACGCAGAGGTCTCGGGTTCGAATCCCGCTCAATGCAAATCTTTGTGTGCATGAACATGATTGTTTGCATTGGTCTGGGTGTTTTCTATGTATAATATGTATGTATTTACAAAAAAAAAAAAAAGTATTTAAGTATGTTTATCCGTTGTCTAGTACCCATAGTACAAGCTCTGCTTAGTTTGGGACTAGATGGCGTTGTGTGAATGTGTGAGGAATATTTATTTATTTATTTATTATTTAAAAAGCACGAAAACGCATTTTGTTTCCACGCCGCGCCACTCCGCTCGCCGACCCGTTGGCCGCCCCGCTCGCCGCCGCCCCGTTCGCCGCTAAGAGCAAACTCGTGATTGGACTGTTAAAGTTTCTTTTAAGGATTATTTCGACCTTTCATTTTTAATTTAGTATTAAGCTAAAAGGGATTTGCATCTTACCTCTCTACTTCATCTATACTATAATAAAACTGTAGAGGTCGAAATGTCTGTTCTTTTCGAGAATTCAGATAAAAATTATCTACAAAATCTAGAAAAAAGTCAAAAAGCACGAAACCACAATTTTTAGAATTAATGTCTGTCTGTCTGTCTGTTTGTAACCGCACATCTTTGAAACGAATTAATATAATCTTAAGACCAATACATTGTATTGTAGCCTTTTTTATTGGGCTTAAACTGAGGTATGTTTCATCAAAATCGGATAAGTATTATTTGAGATAATGCTTGATCTCTTTATTAGAACAGTCCAATACAAATTAGGGGTCAAGAAAAATGGTCAATGTTGAAATGAATCTAAATTTCGTTTCTTTTGTTCACGAGATGGCGGTACCAGTAGTAATCTATCTATATCTATACTATAATAAAACAGTAGAGGTCGAAAGGTCTGTTCTTTTCGAAAATTTAGATAAAAATTATCTATAAAATCTAGAAAAAAGTCAAAAAGCACGAAACCACACATTTTAGAATTAATATCTGGCTGTCTATTTGTTACCGCACATCTTTAAAACGAATTAATATAATCTTAAGACCAATACATTGTATTGTATTATAAAATAAACATAATGTTGTATGAATTTACATTTCGTAGATTATTTTTATACACAACGATTAAGCGTAACTTGAAGTTACATTTAGTTTTTGTTTCATTGCAATCGGTTTCTTCTATTAAAAGATATTTGAATTTAATTAATTAATATTAAACAGCGCCATCTTTCGAACTTAGACTGTAGTACATCAAGAGTTAAACTGCGTGCTGTATTTTTAAATGTAAATAAATACAAATAACCTTTATTTGTTAATCACAGGTACAAAACATGTTACAAAAATAAATAGTCTTTCCCTGTTTTGCCAATACTGGCGTACAAACATCAATTTTTAAAGTTAAACTATTTAATTAATCACAAAAATAAATTTAATTTCAATAACATTCCTTTTCTCACAATCCTATTATAACTGCAATTATAACACACTTATATAATTATTTAATAAATAATATATGGGTATAATATAACAGACAACATAATAAGTAACACGCTTTTTCTTTATAAAATCATTTTGACACATTATTGCTATTTGTCAACATTGAAGAAAAAATTGAAAATTGACATTATAATATAGAAATACAATCACAAAACATTAAATTATTGTTCAATGTGTTTGTGTTTATTTATTACTTAATAGTACCTAATTCAAAAATACTGCACGCAGTTTATCTATAGATAATAATATAGTCCAGTCTAAATTTAATCATATTATATTTATTGCTTGAATAATATGGTAAAAAGGTGTTAGGTACAATAAATTTAGACAAATCAAAAGAACATCCAGACTTAGGAGAATAGTTTGTGGATCACAATGTCCTCCATGGGAATCGAACCCGCGACCTTATGCACGCCAGCCAGGTAATGCGACCGCCGCGCCCCATGCGCCACCGAGGCAAGTAATTCTGCCGCACCATAACGTGGCGTGCAAATTCATTCACAATAAATTAGCGATTATCCGTGTGGTGACGGAGTAAGAATACAATATGTCACCTGCCCATCTCATCCCATGGGTGGCGTAAAACCGACTAAGGGACTATCGTGAATATATTATCTTTACGAGATAAAAATGAAGGAAAACTTGAAATCAAACCCTAGCCAGTCGGATTGGTATAGACCAATCCGACTGGCCAGCGTAGTATTAGTAGGCCAAGTATCCCTTCCGTCACGAGAGGAGGCCCGTCCTTGCAGTGATGCAGCATTAATGGGCTGTTATGATGAAGTTTTAAAAAACGATATTTCAGTATAAAATTGAATTGCGAAGTAAGTATCATCCACCACGCGAACGAAGTCGCGGGCACAGCTAGTAATATAATAATTTTCTTCGAATGCCAAAAGAGTAGCTTTTAGCGTTTTCATTTAGTAACTAAAATGTAAATAAACATTACAATTGGAAAAAGGTTCTGGAAACGTTTTCCTAAATAACGTTACTTAAGCAATTTGTTTCAATAATTATTCCATGAATAACTTTTCCTAGCAACGATTCAGGTGCTTGTCAAAATAATTTCTTAACGTCTACGACTTTGAGAACAATTTATAATTCATTAGCGTGAAACCAGTGGGCATAAGTCGTTACTTAATAAAACTAAGACTAGCCTATGATTAAGGCACTTTGAAGCCTTTATTCCCATTTGGCCCCTCCGAGTTTGCCACCGGGGTGGTGATTGGCACTAATCTGTGTCTAGTCACCTAATATAAGTTGCATTATATTATTTTAATATTTGACTTGTTTTATTCATCTATACTAATATTATAAAGAGGTTAAGTTTGTGTGTTAGTGACGTTGTAATCTCTGGATCTAAAGAACCGATTTTAAAAATACTTTCTGTGTTGAATAGTCTACTAATAGGAGTGGAGCAGTAAATAAAATATGTTTTAAAAAGTGACGCGTTTTATTCGCAGCCTAACGAAGTGGGCACGGGTAAGCTATATTATACACACATCAAAAAAGTCTAAGCAACATGCATGATATTACAAATTTACCATTTATATTAATTAATTTCTAAGTATTTACTCACTCAAAGTGTATAGGTAAGTAAACTTTTTTGTTATTGATGACATACTGGCTGGTTGTAAAAAAAAAATTCGATTATGTTTTGTTTTTTTTCATAAAATTCAAATGACTGCGAATTTGTTTGAATTTGAGTGCATGTTAATTGCTACGTTTTAGTCTTGATTTTATAATTTTACCAACCATTTAAATACAGTTGGCGACAAAATTGAATTGTTAGATATTCTTTACGTCATGGAGCGACGTCATTTGACGGCAGATGAAATGCAAAGAGCTGTAGGGATGTTGCAAGCGGGAAGTAATCAATCTCAGGTATCTCGACATTTTGGTATTCATAGAAGTGTTATTTGTCGTCTTTGGCAGCGCTACAATAATACAGGGGAACCCGCTGAACAGCATCCAGGCCGTAAAAGGAGTACAACCACTCGGCAAGACCGGTACATACAACTGACTGCAAGACGCCAGCCGATGTTAACCGCTCGAGAGATAAGTTTGAGGCTACAAAATTCAAGTGGTGTTGATGTAAGTCCCCAAACTGTGCGAAATCGACTGCATGAGTACGGCCTACGAGCTCGACGCCCTATCAGGTGCCCACCGATACGTCACGGGAATCGCGCTCGTCGAAATGAATGGTGTAGAGAACGCATAACATGGACCCAGGAACAATGGGATAAAATTATGTTTTCCGATGAGTCGCGATTCGGGTTTAGGCCTGATACAAGAAGGGTGCGAGTGTACCGTCGACCCGGAAATACTGAAAGACTCAGGTGCGTTCAGGAAGTTCATCCATACAGCGGCTCAACAGTTATGGTATGGGCGGGTATTATGAAGAACAGGCGAACTGAGCTCGTTTTTGTAAATGGAAACATGAACGCTGAAAATTACGTTGAGGATATTCTCAGACCTTATGTCCATCCATTTGCACAAACCTTTGGCTCCGATTTTACGTTAATGCATGACAATGCGCGTTCACATACAGCTCGGCGAACCAGTGAATACTTGGCAACGGAGAACATCCAGGTATTGCCCTGGCCTGCACAATCGCCAGACCTCAACCCCATCGAGCACGCATGGGACATGCTCCAGAGACGTGTTTTGAAGGACTTGGACGGAGTGACAACAACCCAACAGCTGAAGGATTTGCTACAATTCCATTGGGAGCGAATACCGCAAGATGACATAAACAGTCTCATTAATTCAATGAATAATCGTTGCCGACATGTTCTGAATAGCAGAGGAGGCCATACTTTGTATTAAATTGTCCTATTCTTTCACAATAAATTCATTTTCTTAAGAAATTTCAATTTGTAAAAAAAAAGTTTAGTTTCTTATGTACCTGTATATTCTAATATTGTTAATTTCTGTTATTAAAAGAACTTATAAAGAAAACAGCTGTTATTTTTACATCATAGAACCCTAAAAATATTATTTTAAAAATAAAATACAACGTTATAATTAAAATAAATGGTAAAATCTATACTTAATATTATAAAGAGGTAAAGTTTGTGTGTTTGTGTGTTTGTGTGTTTGTGACGTTGTAGGGGGTAATCTCTGGATCTACCGAACCGATTTCAAAAATTCTTTCTGTGTTGAATAGTCCATTTATCGGGGAGTGTCATAGGCTATGTAGCATCACGCTATGACTAATAGGAGTGGAGCAGTAATAAAATATGTTTATAAAAGGGACGCTAAAAAACGTTTATTTTGCTTCTGCTGCTTAAACGTCTGGAGATATACTGAAATGATGTATTAGAGAATTGTACCTTTAAAAAAGTTTTACAATTAAGTCAGCGATAGCATATATCTATCTTCTAAGGTTGACTCACTACGACCTTTTTTATAATAATCAAATTTGATTTAAAGAAATGCATTGTTTGTAAAGGTATTTTGTGTATATGGTATTGACCCTTATCAAAATAAATACGTTAATCATTATACTTATTTAATTCTAAACAATATTGTCCTTTACAGCGATGAGATCCGATTATTAGTTTGAAAGATATCCCAGTTTTAAAATAATGCGCGAATAACGTAAAATATCTGTCTAACGCGATGTTTTGGTTGGAGTAAGATTTTATTTTAATTTTAAATACCTGTACTATAAATTAATTCTACCTTAAAAAGATCGCTTGGTCGGACTAAATTCGGAGGGCGGAGGACCCTGTTCTGTGGCGTTTGTTGGGAGGGGCATTTGGTTCAGCAGTGGACTGCGATAGGCTAATTGGTTTATTGATTAATACCATGTACCTATTCTTAATCCATCGTTACATGGATAATCATCATCATAACAGCCCTTTAATGTTCCACTGCAGGGATGGGCCTCCTCCCGTGACGGAGGGTTACTTGGCCTACTAATACCACGCTGGCCAGACGGATTGGTTTAGGGTTTAATTTCAAGTTTTCCTTCTTTTTATTTCGTAAAGATAGTAGTTACGGTTATTCCCTTAGTCAGTTTTTACGACACCCATGGGATGAGATGGTGTGGTGACATATTGTATTCTTACTCCGTCACCACACGGACAGAATGAATGGATAATACTCTATACTAATATTATAAAAAGGTAACGTTTGTGTGTTTGTAAGTTTGTGACGTTGTAGGGGTAATCTCTGGAACTACAGAACCAATTTTTAAAATTATTTTTGTGTTAAATAGGCCATTTATCGGGGAGTGCCATAGGCTATATAGTATCACGCTATGACTAATAAGAGAGGAGCAGTAATGAAATATGTTTAAAAAAAGGAAGCGTTTTTTTTGCTGCTCAACGAAGTGGGCACGGGTCAGCTAGTAAATTAATATAAATGGTAAATTTGTAATATCATGCATGTTGCTTAGACTTTTTTGATGTGTGTAGTTCTCTAATATTGACTTATTTGATACATTTTACAACTCCCGCAATAAACATTAAGTCCTGTGTCGCGGGGACTGCACAAACATCAATTTGACGGACACAAAGAACATCCACACTAAGGACAGTTGTGGACCACACAAAAAAAGGTCCTGCGTTTTTCAAGTGTATGTTTGTAAGTTTGTGTCTGTCTCTGCATATAAATATGATACATTAAGAAGTTGGTTCTGTCAAAAAGGTCACAATCTCACATTTAGCGGAAAGCTTTAAAAGCAATTATAAAATCATGGTATTCATGGAGCAACTGCGATGAGTTATAAACTTTTGTAATGACAAGAACTTTCAATTAAATTCTATTGAATTGTTGATGTACAACTTTGAAGATAACACGAATGGTTAAGAGCAAAAATGTAAGAAGGGATGTTTGGAACGGCAAGTTGGATTCTTAGAACTTTTGCTAATGAAAAGATATTTCTGTTTGTTATTAATATTGTTTATTCCTATTTCTCCGTACAGTAAGGGTAAGAATACAATATGTCACCACCTATTCCATGGGTGTTGTAAAAACTGACTAAGGGACTATCGGTGAATATTATCTTTACGAAATAAATAGAAGGAAAACTTGAAATTAATCCGTCTGGCCAGCGTGGTATTAATAGGCCAAGTATCCCTCCGTCATGGGAGGAGGCCCGTCCCTGCAGTAGGACATCAATGGGCGGTTATGATTTCATTTTCAATTTAAATCATTTATGCATTAATGGAGAACTGCCGTTATGCTGATAGGTCGAAGTGACGAATGAGAGATTGGCTTACTAACACCACGCTGATCTGATGGTCTAAAATATCGTTTTATTTCAAGTTTATAGAGACAATGTTTTGCAAATTTTCTCTTACAGAATAAATAAATAATCCTCACACATTCATACAACCTCATCTAGTCCCAAACTAAGCAGAGCTTCTACTAGAGGTAAGTACTAGACAACGGATAAACATACATCAATACTTTTTTTTTGTCTAATATGTATGTAGGTATATACAAAAAAAAGAGTATATAAGTACTAATATCCGTAGTTCTGTTACCCATAACACAAGCAGGTTTAGCCTAGCTTACTTTGGGAACAGATGGCACTGTGTAGAGATGTGCGTGAATATTTATTTAATTTATTTATTGGTCATACCAATAACAATACTACAGTTAACGCGTCATATAAATTTAGGACTGCGTACGGTAATGTATTCGATGTCCAAAACGATTTCAATATTCAATGATGAAAAGTACTATGGGCATTTTTATTCGCCTGCATATAACTACGGTATTTTTCCTTAAATATCTACTTACAAACTTTTGCTTATGGCTTTCATGCCTTGGTACAGCCAGTGTAATTTATAAGTTCGTTTTCCATGATGATTTTATTACTAAATGAACGTAAAAATCTTAATAAGACATGGACAATGGACGTGGAAATCTAACTTTGTATGTATTAAATGCAGTAAAATGCTCTTGATGAAAAAGCTGTGTGATTTTCGTCCATTAAGTGAGGAACAGCGTGATTAACTAATGAGAAAAGTCGTAAACGCGGAATCTAATTTCAACGAAAATAAAAGAAATTCTATTGCAATCTACCTAGGTATTGTTAGGCCTTAGAGGTATTTACATAGTTGCTAGAAATAAAAACTGTAACTATACACACTGAATACTTTGGAAAAAACCAATTCTATCGGTCTTTTTCGATCGAGATGTAAAATCGAAAACAAATAGTTGGATATAGTTTGTTAGCATCAATTGAAGACTAGTGAGCATGAACCATCTAACAATTGCGCAAGGATCACTGGCGACACGTGATTACACGCGTTTTAAACTGATGCCCATGTGCTGCATAAATATAGAGATGACAGCTTGCGACCACGGCCAGTGCAACCTGTAATTTATTTATATAAAAATAAATTTGTAAATACATACATAAATATTATACATAGAAACACTCAGACCAACGAAAACAATCATGTTCATGCACACAAAGATTTGTATTGGGAGGAATCGAACCCGAGACCTCTGCGTAGCAGTCATGTTATGTAACCACTACGCCACAGAGGTCGTCATGAATATAAATAGTACTTACTACCCGTAAACGTACTTAAAATTCTTTTTTGTAAATACATACAAATTATAAATAGAAAAAACCAATGCAAACAATCATGTTCATGCCCACGATTTGCATTGAGCGGGAATCGAAACCGAGATCTCCGCGTAGCAGAGATGTAATGTATCGACTACGATACAAGGGTCGTCACTACACCACAGAGGTCGTCAACGTCAAGCAACATAGTTATTGTACCGTAAGTATATTATCTATACTTAATATTTTAAAGAGGTAAAGTTTGTGACGTTGTAGGGGGTAATCTCTGGATCTATTGAACCGATTTTAAAAATTGTTTCTGAGTTGAATAGTCGGGGAGTGTCATAGGCTAAGTATCACGCTATGACTAATAGGAATGAAAAAGTAATTAAATATGTTTCAAAAAACGCGTTTTTTTTCGCCGCAAAACTTTTGCAAAACTTTTAAAAGAAGCAAACTTCTTTAATTGCTTTAAGGCGGCAGAGCAAGCGGCCATCCAGATGGTAAGTGGTAAACCCCACTAATGAACTCAAACAATACCCAGCCATAGCCACTCCTTGCCTCGCTTGAAGCACCTTCTCATTCCCTCTTACCAAAAAATACAAAAAAAAATACTTTTCCGTATAAGTTATGGCCATCTCTATTTGTTAGAACTCTTTTCGATACCTATTGGAAACAATACACGGCGATTTTAACTCCAACAGACCATTTAGCTATACGTAATTGATAATCAGCACAATTCTGAAGCCTTTCATGCTATAATGCATGTTCGTTTATTTAAGTCACAACTTAATTTCCGATGTCTAGACAGGGTGTGTGAAACGTCAAACAGAAGAACTCTTGTATGATACAACTACATAAAGAAAGTACAGCCATAGTACAAATAATATATACAGTATTTCGACTTCATAGAAACGGACGAAACGCGAGTTACACCTACACGCTCACGATAGAGGTGGCTTTGCGCAGTGAACAGTCGCGACTGTACCGCAGTAACGAGCGGGAAAGTAGGTAAATGTAATTAGAAAGCTGGAGGTGGGCAGCCCTTTCGCATGTTTACGTACTGCGCAGCCGTAGGCATTTATAATAAATATTCGGCCGAGATAGTGTACAGCTAATAGAAATCATTATTCGAAGAAACACGTTTTGCACGTTTGTAAGAATAGAATAATATCAACAAAATTAATACTTCAAGTAAATATTGTATCATTCCGCTTGGTCAGTGAAGAATGCAAAGTTTCACTCCGTCATGCCAGTTACTTTATTTTTATTAAGAACTACAACTCATCATGATTACCCAGGCAGGGTGGAGAGACCCCTGATAAGGTGGTCCGACGACCTTATCGGGACGGGAATGATTTATGAGTAAGGCATAGGACCGCGCAGAGTAGAAATCTTTGGAGGAGGCCTATGTCCAGCAGTGGACGTCTACGAGCTGATTTTGGTGATAACTTTACCGTGCCTGTAAGATTAGATAAAGTGGTGACGTAATATTCTTACTCCGTCACAACACCGAATAATCACGACTACCTACTAATAAACATCCATACTAATATTATAAATGCGAAAGTAACTCTGTCTGTCTGTCTGTCTGTCTGTCTGTCTGTCTGTCTGTCTGTTACTCTTTCACGCCTAAACGGCTGAACGGATTTCGATGAAATTTGGTACAGACAATCTTTAGACCCTGAGAAAGAACATAGGCTACTTCACGTCACAGGTCACGTGACCTGTGACGTCATAGGTCACGTGACCCGTGACGTCATAGAATTTTGACAGATGAGTCGTGACGTCACAGAATTTTGGCGGGAAAATATTTTTTGATAGTTGAGTCGTGACGTCATTGAATTTTTGACAGATGAGTCGTGACGTCACAGAATTTTTGACAGATGATTTGTGACGTCATATTATTTTGGCGGGAAAATATTTGATACCTCTGTCACTTTTGACAGCTGTCAATTTTGACAGATAGGCGTGACGTCATAGAATTTTTGACAGATGAGTCGTGACGTCACAGAATTTTGGCAGGAAAATATATTTTGACAGCTAAGTCGTGACGTCATTGAATTTTGGCGGGAAAAATAGTATTTAAACAGCTGAATCCTGACGTTATCACAATTTGGCGGGAAAATAAATAGGTTTGTACAGGACCCTCGGTGCGCGAGTCAGACTCGCACTTGACCGGTTTTTTAGCTGTGGGTCTGATATATCTAGAGAGCTTAAATTCGTAATTGTCAACTTATTTGATTTACTACTTGATTGTTTACAACCATTTTGAGCCGTGAAATTGATTACTGAAATCCAAACAGACTGAATCTTTGCGAATTGCGAGAGAAAATTGAATTTTTAAAGCCATACACGGCTTTTATGTGAGGGTATGGTCTAGTTATAAATAAATTAAAAAAAAAGATTAAATTACAAATAGAAATCAACACAAGCTACAGGATTTAAAGAAGAAAAATAAAATACATATTAACAAAAAAACTCAAACATATTTAAAAAGTAGACACATAAAAGATATTTCATAGGTACTGCAGCATTGTGCAAAAGGGGGACACTCAGCATATGCCACAGTCTTGAGACTATAACGCTGGTTTTCAGTGCCCTCCTAAGCAGAGCATACGAACAAATAAAGATCAAGGGCATTCTCTATCGTTTCTTGATTAACAAAACATTACTGATTAAACCATTTTATCTTATCTTCACTACATTAAGTACAATATTAAAAGATAAATCTATATAATAATGTGATTGCCATCAATTGCAGGCTAGCTGAAAAATCTGTACACATTAATTCAATTAACTTGTTTTCAATTAGCAATACTAATGTATTAATTGATTATGATAATCGTTACTATCCTAGGTATACGCATAATAAAAGGAAAAAAGATTTCTATAAGTCTTTCTTTAAAGACTACTCCAGCATTATGGATTCGATCCTGTGTCGCGGGGATTTTACAAGTATCAAGACAATAATTTGCAAATTATTCAGCGATTCAAACCCCCGACCTTGTAGACCCATGCAATTACCGCGACCGCCGCGCCTTCAAATCAGCTTAACGTTAAGTTTAATATAATTTACATTACTACAGAGTAGAACTGTACAAAAGAAATTTTATATTCTAAGTCCGATTTAAAACTTACAGAGTAACTATGTAAATACATGAAACGGTAAAAAACGGAATACGAAACACTTTAAAGTCAATATCTCGACAAAGAACTTTGAAATTCACACAAAATCCATTTACCCGTTACCGCAGAGGTCCTAGATACGAAAAAAAACGCACTCACTACATATATAGGCCGAAAAAGCGCTTGTGGGGTGTAGAGACATTTTTTCGACTTTTATTTGAACGGCCGCCCGTCGGCCTCGCTAAATTATTACCGCAATGTTTTTAAAAATAAAACTAGACCATACTCTCACATAAAAGCCGTGTATGGCTTTAAAAATTCAATTTTCTCTCGCAATTCGCAAGGATTCAGTCTGTTTGGATTTCAGTAATCAATTTCACGGCTCAAAATGGTTGTAAACAATCAAGTAGTGGATGAAAATATAATGCTCCTCAACTTAGCGAAATAATGAGAATTTAAAAATGTACTTCTCATCCCTCTTTTTTATTTTCAATGGAGAAACGAAAATACGCCGTAGCTTTTTTGTTTTTATTTTGCTCTGGCAACGTTATTTTTTTATAACTTTTTTTATCGGGTTTAAGAACTACATCGCTGCATCCTATTAAAACTGACAGGTTTTTTTAGAACGTTGTGGCCAGTAGTATCATTTTGAATTGAAGGAGATTTTCAATATTGTGCAAGTTGGATTTTCTTTTTATTTTTGCTTCGTTTTGATATCTATGGATGAACGTCCAGTTGTAAGCTAGTCTTCAACATTCTAGATGGTCAAAGCTCTTTGAAGAAGTTAGTCACTTTACCCTAATAGTATGTACACTTCCTTATGTGGGCGTCATCTTAACGATGGATGAAGGAGGTACAGCCCCGAACAAGGTAGAGGTCTTTGGAGTAGGCCTAAGTGGACGTATATTGGCTGATAATATGATGATGAAGGAATACATTTCCAATACGTCATTGAACTCCCTCTGCAGTGACCGACTTTGCAGCCAATAGTATAAAACAGATAAGAACTATTTATTTCTTCATTTTTGTTCTAAAATAACAAAGAACTAACTAGATTAAAAGTAATATAATTGATACATATAAGCAGAATTGTTCTTGGACATCGTAGTAATCTTTATCAAATTATCGTACAAACAAACATGCAAACATACGGACAATATTTTTCTATAGCATTAATTTTTGTACAAAAGAATGTTTACTTTTAGTTTATAATGATAGCCATATTGCATCTTGGATGATTCGCCATTTTAGAATGATGTCAAACAATGAATTAAGCATAATTGTTATATTTTAATTTAATAAGGATAGTATTCAAATTTTAATCTAGAGTTTCGGTCCCTAAGGTTTGCTTCAGCTTTTAATTCTGCACAAGCCCAAGAAAATGTCCAAGACGATAAAAAGCCCACAGAATACCCGTCACTTATCATTATTATCATAACAGCCCATTAATGTCCCATTGCAGGAACGGGCCTCCTCCCGTGATGGAGGGTTACTTGGCCTACTAATACCATGCTGGCCAGACGGATTGGTATTGGGTTTAATTTCAAGTTTTCGTTCTTTTTATTTCGTAAAGATAGTAGTTACGGTTATTCCCTTTGTCGGTTTTTACGACACCCATGGGATGAGATGGGGTGGTGACATATTGTATTCTTACTCCGTCACCACACGGACAATCATTATTATAAATTCCCTATATTTTTCTAGTTTAAGATTGACCAATTAGATATCAGAATCAATCAACTAGCCTATCGCAGTCCACTGCTGGACATAGGCCTCTCCCAACACGCGCCACATATTATATTTATTTTCTATATTTTTATATTTAATATATTTTCTTATTTTTAATCGACGACGTGGACTTTTGCCTTTAAAACTGTCATACAAAAAAAACATGTTGTACAACAACAAATATGGCAAACAATTTCAAGACTCTGAAGAATGAATAGTAAATCGTAAAACTCTTCGGAATCCTGCTTGAAATTGAACATACAACAGGACAATCATTGATTTGTACCATATTATTATAAATCATCATTACTATATAGTATAAAACAATGTCACTGTCCCTGCTGTCCGTCACTATATAAATAAACATGCTTATACCTTCAAAACTACGCAACGGATTTTCAAGCGGTTTTTTCAACAGATAGAATGATTTAGGGTCGTAGCACGTTCATATTAACGTAACGTAAACGGAACCGTATCAACTCGAGCCCTTTAGTATTATTTGGAATCGGAATAGTAACGTAATCGGATTTTTGACGTTTGACACCGAGGAAAAAGGCGAGGTGGTGCCGATCCGTTTACGTTACGTTACATGTGCTACGACCCTTAAGAGGAAGGTTTTTTTTTTAATAAAAGACAACTCCCGCACTAGGGATCATGCCCTGTGTCGCGGGGACCTTTTACAAACATCAATTAATGGACACAAAGAACACCCAGACCAGGACAATAATTTGTGGATCTCACAAATTATTGTCCTGCGTGGGGATCGAACTCACAACCTCTTGCACGGCAGCCGCTTGCGGTACCGTCGCGCCACCGAGGTCGTCCATTTATAATTTAAATGCATAATATTATAGAGAAACACTGATTTTAGAGGTTTTTATGTAATTGTCTAATGAAGCTGTACTTAAACGTTGTTTATACTTAATGAATGTGCACGAGGCCCAATCTGTTTGCCAGGATCCTGAAAAGTGACGTTCTGTCGTCGCTGCCTACCCCAGACGGGGTAAGGCGTTTTTGTACCTATGTATATAAGGACATTCTGTAGTAATGAAAAATATTCAAGTATGAGCATTGCTCCCAAGCGGAGCCGGGCCAAATCGCTAGTTAATAATATTCTTTTACAATAAAGGCATTGATCTCTGAACAATTATAAAGGAATTCCTACCTGTGAGTAATTATTAATACTAATACAAATACGTAGTTACGTTTTAATCACAGAAATTCACTGTCATTTACCACATTATTCATCAGATAAGTTTACGATAAGGAAATCTTTATAAGGAACTATAAAATTGATAATATTGTTAGTAGTAAAATATATTAAGCAAAATGTTTTCTTTTAATATTTGCTTAGGTGTTTTGTTGGCAGTTTTTGCTGTATCCAGTGAAAGTGAGTAATGAATTGTTTTATTTACAGTAATAAGTATAATCATCATAACAGTCCATTAATGTCCCACTGCAGGGACGGGCCTCCCCCCGTGACGGAGGGATACTTGGTCTACTAATACCACGCTGGCCAAACGGATTGGTATAGGGTTTAATTTCAAGTTTTCCTTTTTTTTTATTTCGTAAAGATAATATTCACGGATAGTCTTAGTCGGGTTTTTTACGACACCCATGGGATGAGATGGGGTGGTGACATATTGTATTCTTACTCCGTTACCACACGGAGGTGTAATAAGTATAATAGTAAGTAAATATACGTTTTACCTAATGTAACTTCTATCTTAGTTTAATATTTTTGCCCATAGTTTTGCTCATCCTTGATTACAAAATCGAATAATTAAGTAAAATGTTTCTGTGATCAATACTTGATAGAAAGACCCTAAATTTTTGATGGTTTACAAATTCAAAGGATTATACGATGTTTTTCATTAAAGATCTATAGGCTGATATGGAAGCAATTAAAACGTACTTACCTATAAACAATTAAAACAATAATAAACCGATTTGTATTTGAAATATTTTTTGATTTCAAAACTTTAAATATTTAACACTCGAAAATTTGCATTGAACGGAACTAAAGCCGAGATCATTGCGCTCCGCCCATATAAAAGTAACCACTACTGTGTAGTAGTGGTGACCGTGTGGTCACATTATCTAGAGACCTCGCTGGAATGCGACTTTGCGTCCCGTTCTTCTTTACCCCCGCACTCGCCACGGGCGCATCAGTGATTCGTCCGACGCGACGTGACGTCATCGACGCCAGGTCTCGAGATAATGTGACCCACTGATAAAGTACACCACTTTAATACATTGTTTATTTTTTTTAATTACAGAAGCTGTCATATGTTACCACGGATCATGGTCTACATATCGTTCTGGAAATGGCCAATTTGGTGTAGATAATATTGACCCATATCTGTGTACTCATCTGATATACGCTTTCGCTGGAATAGACACTTCGGGAAATATCATTTCTTTAGATCCTTGGCTTGATCTACCTAATGGAAGAGGTAATGTATTTTTTTGTATAACTAAGCTTTTTAAATTACATACATACATACATAAACTCACGCCTTATCCCGTCCGGGGTAGGCAGAGACTAGAGAACGCCACTTGTCAGCTTTTTTAATTACTGGATTATTTTACATGTTTCATAATCATCATTTTATTTTATTTTATTTTATTTTCTTTGGGAAGCTTACAGCTATGATACAATAGTACTTAAAATTAGTTGAATAAATGCCAATAACAAGCATCCACATATTAGTCATCATCATCATTATCAGCCAATCGACGTTCACTGCTGGACATAGGCCTCCTCCAAGTATTGCCACCTTGTGCGGTCCTGTGCCTCCCTCATCCATCGGCTTCCCGCCGTCCTAACTAGGTCGTCTATTTTACATGTTTGGCAAAAGGATATTGACATAAGGGAACAAGGACTAATCTACGCCAAATCTTACAAAACCGGAAAGATTAGAATAAAGCTTGTACACAATATTTATGAACCCAATGATCATCCTCTTCCAAGGATAGAAATAATCAAATAACCTTTACTTGATAATTGTCATTTGAATCGTTACCAAATAGCAAAACTTTCTGTTTCGTAAAGATTACAAACTATCATGACATAAGCATTTACCTCGCTCTCAAGATTTGTCTTTTATTTTGCGCAGATTATGAGGCTACGCTATCCCCAATAATTTATTTACTAAAGCGGCAAGTTTTACTTTTGCAATCTTAATTTTTTTATTATTATTGTTATTTTATATTTTGCTCATCTATGAAATTATGGAACATTAATGGACTGTCATGATGATGAAATAATACCAGGAATATGGAATGGTAACAATATTGTATTCTTAGTAGGTACATCACCACAAATACAACATACCTAAAGTATAGCTTTATCACACTGAACTTCTCCGTATAACACTGAACAAAAACTTTAAAAAATTTCAGGTAACTATGTTCAATTCAACGCTCTTAAAAAGAAAAATCCAAATTTAAAAACACTACTGGCAGTTGGTGGATGGAATGAAGGATCCGCAAAGTATTCAGTCGTAAGTTCTAAATTTAAACTGATAACAGTTTGAAGTTTTATGCAAACTCTTTGGTGCTTCTGGTTTTCTTTTTAAAAGAATAAGTTTACTATAAGGATAAGAAAGCGACTACTTACTTATTCTTTAGGTTAACTATACTTTACAATGATCGTGTGATTTGGTGAGCAGGGCAAATAGTGCGAAGAACTGATTACCGTTGGGGCAGAAAAGTTCTAAATATCAATTTTACGTACAAAAAAAATATCTAGACCTAAGACAATAAGTTGTGGATATCACAATGGAGAATGTTACTATGCCAAATCGCTTGAAATGCCTGTATTTATACAAACACATAAGTTTTTGTTGTAGTCAAAAATACCTAGTAGTTTTGATTTTATAGGTATTTAAATTTTTTTTAAATATCGAGTCATTGTGACGTCATTTCACACTTTTCCGGCGAATTGGTAGCGGTATTTTTACATTAAGGCACAACACAGATTTCCTAGTATTTGGATTAGACATTTTTTAAAGTATTTAGGTATAATTTCAAGTTTTCAACGGCACGGGCGCGACTGAGAGATCCAGACTGAGCGAGTTGTGCTGTGATGTCATACCGTAACCGGACTTATTTTGCTTCTCAATCGGAAACTAAACTAACTTTTTCACTAGTATTTTTTTATTTTTGACAGAGGACGATATTTTCTGCCAAAAATAATAAATACTAGAGAAGAAGTGCTAATAATCAAAATTAGATAACATTCTCTATTGTCCTGCGTGGGAATCGAACCCGCGATCGTCACGCCACCGAATCAGTTAAGGAAGAATATAGAACTAAATCTAATGATTGTCTTCAATTTCAGATGGCTGACAGCCCAACCCAAAGACGAAACTTCGTGACCAGCGCCTTACAATTTCTATCATTGTACGGTTTTGACGGCTTAGATCTAGACTGGGAGTACCCCAATCGTAGAGACACGGTATATGCAGAAGATGACATTGACAACTTTACACAGCTGTTGAAGGAATTGAGCGAGGCTTTTCAAGGTTATGATTATTTTCTGACGGCTGCTGTGTCCTCAGTTAAAGCTGCGGCTTCTCAATCTTACGATATCCCGGCGATTTCAAAGTAAGTGACGTTATTTATTTATTTATTAAACAACTTTCTTTCTTCTTCTTCTTTCAAAACAACTGTCTCGGTGGCCCAATTGCCTTACAATTTATATCACTGTACGGTTTCGACGGCTTAGATGTAGACTGGGAGTACCCCAATCGTAGAGACACGGTATATGCAGAAGATGACACTGACAACTTTACTCAGCTGATAAAAGAATTGAGCGAGGCTTTTAAAGGTTATGATTATTTGTTGCCGGCTGCTGTGTCATCGGTTAAAGCTGCGGCTTTTCAATCTTATGATATTCCGGCGATTTTTAAGTAAGTGTAATGTCGTATGGTAATTTCAATTATGTAAATAATTTCTTAAAAAAAAGACATCTCCCGCACTGGGGATCAACCCCTGTGTCCCGGGGACTTCTATAAACATAAAATTTATGGACATAAAAATTTGTGGCTCACACAAATAATTTGTCTTGCGAGGGATTCGAACCCGCGATCTCGTACATGACAGTCACTTATATTACTGCTTTGCTACTGGTGCAGTTAAATGAAAATGACATGGTGAACGGACCACGTGATTTGGACGGCGACAACCGATAGATGACGGAGGGACAGGACCATGCAATATGCCGCGAAATACATAAAAACACCTAATGCAAAATTTCTGTTCATGCACACAAAACTCTGTATTAAGCAGGAATCGAAACCACGACCTTTTTCTTTTTAAATCAATGCAACCGTTTCAAAAATAACCCTTTTATTATTTTCAACTTTTACGTGACTCTCAAAAATAACCTTTTCATCGTAAATTGTGATGGATATCCGTAGTCAAAAAATGATACCCTCGAGTCTCGTAGAAATCGTGTACGAGGGACGCAATTTGAACTTTTATATGAAACCGAATGCAATATTCATAGTAATTATACCGCGTCTGAATTTGTACCCATTCTTTTGTTTTATTCTTGCATTGTGTGTCTCGATGGTAAAGTACACACATGGCAAAAAGTATTAGTAAAATTATGGAAAATAAAAATTCGGGCAAATGAAATTCTAAGGAGGTATACGGTTTAGTGGACATAGTCTCATACGTTTTAGTGGGTAGACTCCATATGTTAATTATTATTTACTAAAAACAAATAAATTTCCAGATATCTAGACTACATACACATAATGACATATGACTTATACGGACCCTGGGACGAAGTGACTGGCCATAATGCTGGCTTGCACAAAGGAGAAGGTTTTAGTGATTCTGATAATGCTGAAGACCTATATACAGTGGACGCGGCTCTTCAGTATTGGATAAGTGCAGGTAATTGGTTCAATGCAATTAATTAACAAAAATTGGGGTGCTATTCTGACATGAATTTTTGTTTCACATTCCCACAACGCCATCAATATTATAAACGCGAAAGTTTGTGAGGAAGGATGGATGTTTGTTACTCTTTCACGCAAAAACTACTGAATCGATTTTGATGAAATTTGGAAAATAGGTAGTTTAGGGTGTAGAACAACATTTAAGCTACCTATACAACGCGGGTGGCATCAGCTAGCATACAGTAGACGCCCGGCGCGATGGCGCGACAACCGCGGAAGCGGCTGCCGTGCTCGAGTTCGCGGGTTAGATTCCCACTCAGAACAATATGTGTACTCCACAAATTACTATCCTTGGTCTGAATGTTCCTTGAGTCTGTTCATCATAACAGCCCATTAATGTCCCACTGCAGGGCCTCCTCCCATAACGGAGGGATACTTGGCCTACTACGCTGGCCAGACGGATTGGTATAGGGTTTAATTTTAAGTTTTCCTTCTTTCTATTTCGTAAAGATAATATTGACGTATAGTTCCTTAGTCGGTTTTTTTACGACACACATGGGATGAGATGGGGTGGTGACATATTGTATTCTTACTCCGTCACCACACGGAGATGTAATGTATACTATAATAAACGGATATTGTTTTACAGGAAGCCCTCCAGAAAAGCTAGCAGTTGGAATACCATTCTACGCTCACACGTTTGTCTTAGCGTATGAGTTTAACACCTCTGTTCGGGCGCCTAATGCTGGATATGGATTCTCTGGACCATATACTTTGTCTGCTGGCTTTGTTGGATATAATGAGGTAAGGCATAAATTAATTAATTGTTCTGTGGCGCGTGTTGGGAGAGGCCTACCTCCTTCAGTAGACGGCAATGGGCTAGTTGATGGTAAATTAATTAAGTTTTTTAATACTTTGAAGTCAACTGCGTCGGTAGCAAGGCAGTCGTTTCACGGTCACGGGTTCGAATCCCACGCAGGACGTACGATCGTACGACATTATACATAGAAACACTCAGACCAATGAAAACAATCATGTTTATGCACACAAATATTTGCATTGAGCGGGAATCGAACCCAAGACCTCTGCGTAGCAGTCATGTTATATAACCACTACGCCACAGATGTCGCCTAATTAAATATTAATTTGTAGACTACATAAATAGAGATATCTAAGTTAACTTTGTTGGCTTCTCTCAACTCTCTCTCTCTTTTTATCTCTTAAAGTATTTATAAAATAATAATTATATTCCCTACCTCTACTTGTATACTTCAAATACAGTAAAGACATAATTATAACTTAGAGAAGTAAACATACATTAACGTACTTAGTAAATAGACATATCATAAGATTCTAAGTAATATCAAAGTTGTCTTCAAAACAAACTTTAAATTCCAAGTTACACTGTATTTGACTGTATACAGGGGTACATATTATATACAGTGTAAACTGATTTAATAATAAGCTAGATACCACGTCATAGTAGACGGCGATAATTTCCCCTTTAGATTAAGTGAATTATACCTAACTTGTATAGATAGGTAGGTATATAATAATATCCGAGGCAAAAGAAATTTCGTTAAAGCTAAAACCGTATCTTTATCATATCAGCCAATTGACGTCCACTACTGGACCTCCTCCTCCAAATGTTTACACTTTACGCGGTATATAGCCTAAGGGTCGCAGTACAATAATGTAATGTAAAGGGATCGGCACCGCCTCGCCTTCTCCCTCGGTGTCACACAGCAAAAGCCGATTACGTTATGATTCCGATTAGTGTGCGTTGCAATAAGGAGTTTCATACAAATAATACTGAACGGCTCGTGTTGATACGATGCCAATCTGTTTACGTTACGTTATATGAGCTACGACCCTTAATCAGGACGTATGTGGGGGGTCCACCGTTGATAGGTCTCCTCACCTTGCCTATTTCGGTACACAATTCCATTTTCAAAACTTTTCTACCTTAACTTTCTCGTCTTTTCGGTCCTGTGCCTCTCTCATAGATCGATGTCCCGCCTTAACTACGCCGTAACAAAGCCTTGCCTGCCATATTCCGTAACAAACAAACACATCGCTGTAATCATGCTTCCTCATACATAATCATTACGAGACAAATGCAAAGCACAGATAACTTTGAACATACAAACAACACGTCGCCTGGCTACACTACAGTAATGTTCTACCGCCATTAATGAACAGAAACTAAAGTTGTCGCAATACGAGTTATATTTAAGTTAGCTTAAGAACAACTGACACCGTCTTCATGAAACTTTGGATGTGGATTCTAATATTTTAAAATTAAATTTTGGTGTTTCGTTATCAAGAACTTTGTTGGAATATTAGGTATAATCTGGAATGTTATATATTATGTGGTCTAATGGTACTATAGCGTTTTCGAAATACAATATTTTTATTTACGCCATTTTTCGTCACAAACATATCCATCCATCCATCAGCCAATGAATGTCCACTACTAAATATCTCCACCTTGCGCGATCCTAAAATAAACAAACAAACAAATTAATGTGTCGCTACAATCATGCTTCCTCATACATAATCATTACGAGACAAATGCAAAGCACAGATAACTTTGAACATACAAACAACACGTTGCCTGGTTACACTACAGTAATGTTCTCCCGCCATTAATGAACAGAAACTAAAGTTGTAGCAATACGAGTTATATTTAAGTTAGCTTAAGAACAACTGACACCGTCTTCATGAAACTATGAATGTGGATTTTAATATTTTAAAATTAAATTTTGATGTTTCGTTATCAAGAAATTTCTTGGATGACATCTCGAATGTTATTTTTGTGTTTTAACTTCTGAATTGTTTATAGAGTTTTATAAACAGGGACATAATCTTAATCTCCTATCATCCATTCTATCTTTTCCTACTTTTCAAATATCATTTAGTACATAGACTTCTGACATGGTTTAACGCTTGAGTCATTGAAACAACATCCCGGTTTTATCTGGCCCTAATACCGCTGAGCAGTTACCTTTCTACAGAGATCAAGCAGACGTTGCTTAACCAGCGATATCATTGATTAATCATTCATTGAAAATAGCTCCATTCTGTAAGATGTGATTTTAATTATCCTCCCGCACTAGGGATTATCCCCTGTGCCTCGAAAACTTTACAAACAACATTCTAGCGGATACAAAGAACATCTAGACTCAGAGTAATTATTTGTGGATCACAAAATTATTTATCTTACGTACAAATCAAACACGCGACACTTTGTGCTTGCGCACGACTGTCGCCTCCGCAACCATCGCGTACACCAAGGCAGTTAAACTTAAGCTCATGTTATTAACAGTTTATCTTCTTTCCAGTTCTGCAATCAACTTCAAACAGAAAGCTGGACGGTTCGCTACGACAGCCTCGCTAAAGTTCCATACGCGTTCAAAGGAACAGACTGGGTGTCATACGACGACCCTCAATCAATAGTCGAGAAAATCGAATATGCTAAAACTTTAGGTGTCAATAATGTAATGGTCTGGAGTATTGAAACTGATGATTTTCATAGTCTTTGCGGAAGTGGTCCTAATCCTTTGCTGGGAACTATTAATGAGGCGCTTGGAAAACCAGTTCGAGTTCAATCTGTTACCGTATGAAGAAATTTGACATAGTATTGGCTAGTATATGGTCCCCGTCTTTTTCTTTGGCAGACATTTTTTTTTTAGTACTTAGTTGTATGTATTATTAAAAAGAAGCTAAAGATGAAGAATTGTTTTAATCATATTTTTTACTTTTATCCTTGCAGAATCTCAGCTGCATATTAGGTATAAAAAAAATCCTAAAACACGTTACTTCTTCAGCGTATGATACACTAAGTTAATGACGGAGTGGTCCCATCTCAAAAGTCCTATGTGTATATGATTTTTTTTAAATGACCACTTCTGCACTAGAGATGCCCTGCGTCGCGGGAACAACGACAATTACAAACATCAAATTTAACGAACACATTAACATCCAGACTCAGGACTTATTTGTAGATCGTACAAAGACTTATCTTGCGTGGGAATCTAAACCGCGACCTCTTACAAGTCTACACTGCGATCGCTACCAAGACCGCTGCGACGTCGCCGTTGGTGCCGTGCCACCGAGACAGAGCATAAAATGATCTTCTAGTAAGTTTCCTACGATAATAAGTAACTATGTTCAGTATAACAGGCACCTCGAGTACCGCATGAAGACGACAGTTTTATACGAGAGACTCCTACAAAAGCAAATATTGTTGAGATAATATTCTCAAAGGTTTATTAGGTACTTACTTAATTTCAGTTTTGTTTTTTTAAGAGACAAAAACATCAAGTTAACGGACACAAATAATTTCTAGAGTCCATTAATTACATGTTTGTAACAATCTCCTCGCGATACCATGTGTCGCGGAGACTTTTACAAACATCAATTTAACGGACACAAGGATCTTCTAGACTCAGAACAATAATTTGTGGATCACAAAAATATATGTCCTGCATGGTTATCAAACCTTTGACCTCGTGCAATGCAGCCACTACCGAGTCAGCACCACCGAAGCAGTAAATAATTTTGATCTACAACTACGTTTCCTACGACAATAAAAAGTATGTACACTATAACAGGCACCTCGAGTACCGCATGAAGACGACAGTTTTATACGAGAGACTCGACAAAAGCAAATATTGTTGAGAAAATATTCTCAAAGGTTTATTAGGTACTTACTTAATGTGAAATATGAAATGAATTTTTGTTGTGGCAATATTTTTAAATGGGTCACCGTTGACGGGAACTTGTCAGTATTTGTGTAAGTTTTTTATGAAGCACCTGTATCACATGCGAGTTTCTTATTTAACACATACATAACCCCAACTAGCTGCAATCTATGTTGTGTTTGTACTATGCGTAACAGACAACAGATAAACATATTCAAACACCTTTCAGGGTTCCGTACCTAAAGGGTAAAAACGAAACCCTATTAATTAGGCTCCGCTGTCCGTCCGTCCGTCTGTCACGAGGCTGTATCTCATGAAACATGGCAGTTTTTTTTTTATACAACAAGTAGCGACAACTCAGGTGTTTATGAGAAATTATTTTTCTGAACCACAAATTATTGTCCTGAAACTAGCAGTCTGTTATGTCTAATAAAACAAAAGAAAGTGATCGTTATTTTTTAAAGTTTTTCGTATATACGACACTATTCTTGGTGGTAAAAATAAATAGCCTAAAAATTTTAACCCCCAAATTCAAACTGAACAGTCAACAAGAATGCAACCCCTTGAAGTTTAGGGTTATCCCACAACTGTGTGATCTTTGTCATAGAGTTAGTTCAAACATACCCATTACCCTTTGTAGAATGTACTTGGCGAGATAATTCGTGATGTATGTTAGCAAGCATGTGATATGTCTATGGATACTGTTGTTGTAATGATTACATCAGATTCAGATGTGGTTTCGGATGTTTTGTTTATCGTTTCGGATTATCCGATTATTTATGAGTTTATTTTATTGAATTAATACAAAGAAACGCAATTTTAACATAAATAAATACTGAAATGTACCTAAAAAACAGTTTTACTATGTTTAAACTAAAGAAATAAACTAACATTTTTAACTCCAAATTCAAACTCAACAGTCAACAAGAATGCAACCCCTTGAAGTTTAGGGTTATCCCACAACTGTGTGAGCTTTGTCATAGAGTTAGTTCAAACATACCCATTATCCTTTGTAGAATGTACTTGGCGAGATAATTCGTGATGTATGCTGGCGAACATGTGATATGTCTATGGATACTGTTGTTGTAATGATTTCATTAGATTCAGATGTGGTTCCGGAAGTTTTGTATATCGTTTCGGATTATCCGATTATTCATGAGTTTATTTCATTGAAGTAATACGAAGAAACGCAATTTTAACATAAATAACTACTGAAATTTACCTAAAAAACTGTTTTACTATGTTTAAACTAAAGAAATAAACTAACATTTTAACCCCCAAATTCAAACTGAACAGTCAACAAGAATGCAACCCCTTGAAGTTTAGGGTTATCCCACAACTGTGTGAGCTTTGTCATAGAGTTAGTTCAAACATACCCATTACCCTTTGTAGAATGTACTTGGTGAGATAATTCGTGATGTATGTTAGCAAGCATGTGATATGTCTATGGATACTGTTGTTGTAATGATAATACATCAGATTCAGATGTGGTTCCGAATGTTTTATATATAGTTTCGGATTATCCGATTGTTTATGAGTTTATTTTATTCAAGTAATACAAAGAAACGCAATTTTAAAATAAATAATTACCGAATTTTACCTATAAAACTGTTTTACTATGTTTAACTAAAGAAAAAACCTGTCATTTTTAACCCCTTAAATAAATATACTAAAATTGAAGTTTCTAAAACTATTTTACTAAGTATGTCTGCGTGAAATGTACTGAGTGGAAATCGAACCTGCGACAAGAAAGCCGCAAGTAATATGAAACTTTTAATTCAGTGAACTGATTACATATATTTATTATGTTTCAGATATCCTTCAGTTTCCGATACAGAGTTCTATAACATCACTATTGTTTGATTAAGTTCATTCTTGTTTAAATTAAGTGCATGCTTCGTGTCAATACGTGAGCTGTGCTATATCCTAAATGATTGTATGTTCTTTGTGAAAGCCTAGTAGTATCAAATCGAATGAAAATAAATTCTTACAATTATAGCAACGGTGTTGAATCTTTGAATCTTCGTGTGCTGAAGAAGGGAAATATTTGGCGTCACTCACTACCCCATCTCGTCCTATAAATGTCGTATAAAACGGACTATGGGCAAGTTCGAAGATATTACCTCTATGACATACTAATTAAGATAATATAAAAAAAAACAAATCGGTTTAGCCGTTTTCAAGAAATCAAAAAACAAAAAAAAAATACGACCGAATTGAGAACCTCCTCCTTTTTTTAAAGGTTAAAAAGGAAACTTTAAAAGATATTTATTTTTAAAAACTTAGCTTTTCACTGTGTCGTGGGGTCTTTTACAAACTTACATTTAACGGATACAAAGAGGCCCCTGGGTCTGGATGCTGTTTGAGTTTGTGTCTTAACAATGATCGCACAAACTTTATACTTTTTATAAGTTTAAACCACTGCATTGCAGCCGTGCGAAGCCGAGGGGAATCTCTAGTAAAAAATAAACTCTTAAAAACATATAATACTCTTCTTAATGCATTAACAATAATAAAATGTCGTTGTATAATTACGATATCGCCTCGAGGATGTCAGCTCCACTTCATAATCGTTAAAACTGTTACTTTTATTCCAATGTCCCGTTATAATTAAACAACGTCGTTATTAATTTTAATTAATTGGCAACACTGTAACATTTACATTGTCATTTGAACGCATTATATTTTATAGAATGACATACATATACGTACATAAATATAATTTATACATAAACTCACGCTCTTTTCATGTGGCCTAGGCAGAGATTAAGGAACGCCTGAAATCTTGACTTGCAAACATTTCTATTTGCCATAATTCTAACTTCTCAAAAATTTTGTAAGAATAAACATACGTGTGGTGACGGAGTAAGGATACAGTGTGTCACCACCCCATCTCATCCCATGGGTGTCGTAAAAACGTGAATAAAATCTTTACGTAATAAAAAGAAGGTAAACTTGAAATTAAACCCTATACTAATCCGTTTGGCCAGCGTGGTATTAGTAGCCCAAGTATCCCTCCTTCACTGGAGGAGGCCCGTCCCTGCCGTGGGACATTAATGGGCTGTTATGACCGTGTTACGTGGCGTGTCATCATCATCATCATAACAGCCCATTAATGTCCCACTGCAGGGACGGACCTACTCCCTTGACGCAGGGGCACTTGGCCTACTAATACCACGCTGGCCAGACGGATTGGTATAGGGTTTAATTTCAAGTTTTCCTTTATTTTACTTCGTAAAGATAATATTAACGGTTAGTGCCTTAGTCGGTTTTTACGACACCCATGGGATGAGATGGGGTGGTGACATATTGTATTCTTACTCCGTCATGTCTGATCTGGTATGTCCAGCAGTTGACAGGTTAATGAGAGATACATCAAATCAATCAAATATCAGCAATTTTAATACACTATGAACTACTGTATTAAAATTGCTGATTATTCATCACAAAGAAAACAATGTATCATGCTTTCGAATTTAAACAAACAAACATTAAAACAAAAACAAAATGTCATTACAAATTGTTACCTCAGATATAATATTACTTATTTGTTACAAAACAGTATAAAGGAAACCCATCACGTAATACAAATTTGTCTCTGGTAAGTTTCAGATGGTGTTACCAGTATAAAAAACGTTGGCAATAAAACAAGCATTTGTAAAAGTTCGCGACTTGTAAGAGTTAAGTTTGTTGAATTTCGTGATCCACGTATAAAACGGCCCTACTATTTGCTCTCGATATAAATAATAAATCGGTAGAACTGAATGTAAATGGTATTCACATTAAGAAGTAATGCGTCTTCGCCTAGTGTACATGGGGTCTTTGCTCATCATAATAACAGCCAATTAATGTCCCACTGCAGGGACGGGCCTCCTCCCGTGACGGAGGGATACTTGATCTAATAGTACCACGCTGGCCAGACGGATTGGTATAGGGCTTAATTTCAAGTTTTTCTTCTTTCTATGTAAAGGTAATATTCACAGATAGTTCCTTAGTTTGTTTCTACGACACTCATGGGATGAGATGGGGGGGTGACATATTGTATTCTTACTCCGTCACCACACGGAGTCTCTGAGGTCTTTGCTCATAGTCTTATAGAAAGATGCCGAGTGAGAATACCCCTGACACTCACACGTTGAACCTACGACTTATTTAAGATGGCGGGATACCGATGAATGAGGGAGACACAGGACCACGTGATTTCTTTGGGGGAGGGCTATGTCTAGCAGTGGCCGTCCATTGGCTATTTAGATGATCATGATGATGATATAGAAAGACGAACACCCCGGAACTTTTAGCCTCTTCTGTTAGGGCACCGAAACGCCTGTCTGTCAAGCCGTCAAGCTTTAACTGCTTTAAAGAAGAAGACCTAATTACTTCCCAGCTTATGAAGTTTGTATTTACAAGAAAAAGGCAGATGAAACATTAATTTCAAATACTCGTTCTATGCGGAATTTTGTTTCTTTTTTTTTTTGCGTGAAAAAACCACATAAACGTCTGTATCATACATGCTGCTAGTATAAGCCTTGTTAATTAACGAGCTTTAATGATATCGTACTAATCAGGCAGGTTTGCACGGACTAGATAGGGTACGATAACAAAACAGATAAATTTAAAACGCGTACTCCGTGCTAACGGTCTCGCATATTTAAATGAACGTTAACAAAATAGTGGCACCCTATAGGTTCGTACTTTCCCCAAAAGATGTCGTTATCATGTATAACACACATTGGATTTTATTACTAGCACGTGGGTTTACTTTCAATGATGGCCGCTGTCTCTGTATTTTGCATTTAGTGCGTAAAGGTTCGATTGAAATGGAATTGTGAAGTCAAGTAAAAGAGTGAGTACTACATTAATTGTTAACATTCCATAAAAAACTAATTTTAATGATGTGTTTTATTATTTCTTTATGGAAAGACCGTGTATTATTCGGGTTAAGAAAAAAAATTGTTTAGATGATTACTAATAACATTCCTTATTATAAAGTTTAAATGTCTATTTTCCAAAAAAACCGTGTTGTGAGTTCTATGCCTCTTACACACATATGCCCTCGCATTACATTCCCAGCTTTGGAAAACCTCACTCAATCAATTTACGATCGAGTAGATTTCAAAATAAACAACACTTCCATAGTAGGGTCTGTAGAGTTTGCGACAACTTATGAGTCAGTGAGTGAGTTTTGAAGAGTTGAGTGACGGAGTTAGAGCTTGTTGTCTTGTTGTCTCTGACGGCTCGTGATTAAGTGTCCCCCTCACTCTAATAACTCATGAATGATTGAGAGCGCGTTTCTTGTGTCGGGTGTAAGAGATTCTATTTAACCGACTTCAAAAAAAGGAGGAGGTTCACAATTCGGTTGTATTTTTTCATTTTTTTTAAATGAATTACTGTTATTTCTCTTTGTAAAGTTTTATAAGATGTAACTAGTTTAGGCTATAGATTTGCTCGCGTGATAAATAGTTATAACACTTGATTTTCGTTTCTTTAAACAAACATGTAATTAAATGAGGTACTTAATGAACATCTAGGCACAGAACACACGCACTCTCACACACATTCTGCTTAAATAAATCACTCTCAAACAATATTCATGTTCGAGAAAACCATTTTAAAATAAACAACACTTCCATAGTAGGGTCTGTAGAGTTTGTGACAACTTATGAGTCAGTGAGTGAGTTTTGATGAGTTGAGTGACGGAGTTAGAGCTTGTTGTCTTGTTGTCTCTGACGGCTCGTGATTAAGTGTCCCCCTCACTCTAATAACTCATGAATGATTGAGAGCGCGTTTCTCGTGTCAGGTGTACTGGATTCTATTTTAAATGAATTATTGTTATTTCGTCTTTGTAAAGTTTTATATGATGTAACTACTTTAGACTATAGATTTGCTCGCGTGATAAATAGTTATAACACTTGCGGTTCTTTATACAAACTTGTAATTAAATTAGGTACGGAATGAACATCTAGGCATAGAACACACGCACTTGTACACACACATTCTGCTTAATTAAATAACTCTCAAACAATATTCATGTTCGTGAATATCATTTTAAAATAACCAATACTTCCATAGTAGGGTCTGTAGAGTTTGTGACAACTTATGAGTCAGTGAGTGAGTTTTGAAGAGTTGAGTGACGGAGTTAGAGCTTGTTGTCTTGTTGTCTCTGACGGCTCGTGATTAGTGTCCCCCGCACTCTAATAACTCATGAATGATTGAGAGCTCGTTTCTAGTGTCAGGTGTACTGGATTCTATTTTAAATGAATTATTGTTATTTCTCTTTGTAAAGTTTTATAAGATGTAACTAGTTTAGGCTATAGATTTTCTCGCGTGATAAATAGTTATAACACTTGATTTTCGTTTCTTTTTACAAACATGTAATTAAATTAGGTACTTAATGAACATCTAGGCACAGAACACACGCACTTTTACACACACACACATTCAGCTTATTTAAATCACTCTTAAAGAATATTCATGTTCTAGAAAATCATTTTAAAATAAACAACACTTCCATAGTAGGGTCTGTAGAGTTTGAGACAACTTATGAGTCAGTGAGTGAGTTTTGAAGAGTTGAGTGACGGAGTTAGAGCTTGTTGTCTTGTTGTCTCTGACGGCTCGTGATTAAGTGTCCCCCTCACTCTAATAACTCATGAATGATTGAGAGCGCGTTTTTTGAGTCAGGTGTACCTACTGGATTCTATTTTAAATGAATTATTGTTATTTTCTCTTTGTATAGTTTTATATATTGGTTGGGCTTGTTGCTTTGCTCGTGTAGTTAAAACATGATAAAACTTTTTTCTGATATATTAAACATTAGCTGATCCGTGCCCCCTTCGTTAGGCGGCGAGAAAAACGCATCCCTTTTTTAAACAACTTTCATTACTGCTCCACTCCTACTATACTACATAGCTTAAGAAATTTCCCGATAAATGGACTATTCAACACAGAAATAATTTAAAATCTGTTCAGTAGATCCAGAGATTACCCCCTACAACTTCACAACACACAAACTTTACCTCTTTATAATATTAGTATAGATTAAATAGATGTCTTATAGAACGTCTAGGCTCAGAGCAATCACGTGTAGATTGCGAAAACCCTACGTAGGATTCGCATCCGCAAGTTCAAACACAAAAGGCGCTTATCGTCTCCGAAGAACATAACGAAAAATATCGTTTAGAAGATCCCTGTGGTGACCACGTAAGCGGGTAAAGCATAATAAAACCAAAACAATAAACCAAGTTAATAAAAATCTAATAATCTTGCAATCATAAAAAATATACCAAAACTTCTTGAAGGATGGTCTTAATAAAAAAAATATATAAAAATAACCCATTTATACACATGAATGACAATAAATTACTGGCAGGTGGAATAAATTACATACAAAAATAAAATATTTTAAGAAAAAAAAACTTTTTTCCGCGTAATTTACTTGCATCTCACGTAGCCATTACGTAGGGGTTACAAATAAGACGTTTATTTAAACAGGGGTGCAGTAGAATGGGACGTAAAGGGTGCCAATGTTATAAGGCTTTAGTTACATTGATAGACGTAAGCGGGTAAAGGTTATACTTGGGATGGTATTTAGCGGAATGTTTAGTACTACCCGATCACATTATCTCGAGACCTGACGTCGATGACGTCACGTCGCGTCGGATGAATCACTTAACGCCCGTGGCGAGCGCGAGGGTTGAAAGGAGAACGGGACGTGAGGTTCACATTCCAGCGAGGTCTCTAGATAATGTGACAGTGTTATTATTTATTTAGTACCATCCATTTTTGAGATATTAGCGAAAAACCCAAAATTGGGACCCTTTATTCCTACTTGAACAGTCTACACTTGTGCATGTGAACACGAAACACAATGTAGTACTTGTAACACGAGTCCTTTAATAAGTACATACTTATCCTAGCTTAGGTTTATCGATTCCTAGAACAAGGAGTATAAAGCGCCGATTACACTAGACTACATGTTAGTGCACTACATCTTGAAGGACACTAACATCTTGTAGCGCACTACATCTTGTAGGACACTACATGTAGTCTTTCCATTTCCATGTAATTGTTTTAGATTACTACATGTAGTGTCCTACAAGATGTAGTCTCCTACAAGATGTATTGTAGTGTCCTACATGTAGTCTAGTGTAATCGGCGCTTAAGAATGCTAAAGCATATCACGAAAATTTCCTTTTTAGAATATTTACTTATAAGATAAAACAGCTTGAATATTTTAAGGAAAATTGCATTCAAATGCAACTAAAAATATTAAATGTAGGTACTTATAAGCTAGTGAAAAAATCTGTACTACAATCGAACGCTATCACAAGTGCATCCTTCTAAGGAGGTTTATTCCTACTTGAACATACTACACTTGTGCATGTGAACATGAAACACAATGTAGTACTTGTAACACGAGTCCTTTAATACATACTTATCCTAGCTTAGGTTTATAGATTCCTGGAACAAGGAGACAAAGAGTACAAAACTTGAGAAATGCTATATGTTTTTACCGTAAAGATAGCTGTCAAAGTGTAAATTATTGCTTTGCATTAAACATTGTATAAAATAAGGCGCTGTTGCTGTATGTCCGTCCCTTTTTAGGGTTCCGTAGCCAAATGGCAAAAAACGGAACCCTTATAGATTCGTCACGTCTGTCTGTCCGTCTGTATATCACAGCCATTTTTTTCCGAAACTATAAAAGCTATACTGTTGAAACTTCGTAGATAGATGTATTCAGTGAACGGCAATAAGGTGCATAAATAAAAAAATAGTAATAAATATTGGAGGCTCCCCATACTTAGTACTGAAACTCAAAAAAAATCTCGTAATTCGTAAACCGCTTATTACCGCGTAATCTTTCATACAAATAACAAAATGCCTTTAATTTCATAAATCAATGGCACGGAATTCTTTAAGCATGAGTCCGACACGCACTTGGCCGGATTTTTAAGTATGCTTAAATCTTTAAAACTGCGCATAAAATTTTCAAGCGATGTTTTTAATAAAGTGAATCAAGATAAACGATTGTATAATATTAATACGTGCATAATATTTAACCAGTACGGAGCCGGGGCAGGTCGCTAGTTTTTGTAATGAAAATGCTACCTATTTTCATTGATGACTTCGATTATCCGAATAAAGTCGTTTGCCAAATATTTTTTCACAGAACATTACCTAAAGATGTATAACTGCACTTGATGTAAGGACCCGGTCTAAAGTGTTACAAGAACAGTTATCAGCCCGTTCCACTTCGATGGAGTCAAGACACATGGGCAACGCGATTGCCTGTCCAATCGGGAGCAATTTGTTACGTTGTTCTGCATGAATTGCTCTGTTATTTCCACTTTATAAAACTTTGGAAATAGATAAAATTATATTCGGGACTCTTGGGATTATCTTTATTTAATTGTGGAGATTAGTACTTAGTATAAGTATACTAAATGGTGATATAGTCTTTAATTAGTTTATAACATTAGTTAACCATTAAATTGATTTGGTCCGTTTTAAAGGACACAATGTTTAAACACTTATAGATGATAGTATTACGTGATCCCACCTCGCGCGCGAGTCATATTATGTTTTGTAGACTATATCTTCCGCACTCACGCATTTAGTGCGTGCAAAAAAGCTAAATGGTCATTTATTTCACCGATTTGAAAAAGTGCAACATGAGGGTGGCGTTACACTTCAGATAAAAGTTTATGAAAAGATGATTTTTTCCTTTAAATTGTGCATGTTGCATATAATTGAAATACAGTATAACGTATTAGATGACATAATTTATTTCAACAATAATACTATTTTTCATTTCAAATTTCGTCAATTAAAAGTATGTCATTTAAAACGGACCTTGCCAATTTGATCTATGAACTAGAGTACTTTTTGTTTGTCCCATGCAACGGACCTTGCCAATTAGACCTTGATATGTTTTTCTATTAAAGGACCTCGATGGCGCTGGCGTGGCGGTAGCGCAAGCTACTGCGGTGCCGTGGTTTCGAATCCCACGCAGGTCTATTATTTATGCAATCCACTACAGAATGTCCTTAAACCACGTTTAAATGCAGCTTTATTAGACCATTACATTAGAAAACCCTAAATTTATACGGGTTTCTCTACTATATTATACATGTGTTATACATATAAAACATCCTCTTAAATCATTCTATTTATTAAAAAAAACCACCGCCATATTAACCGCGCAATCCGGAGCACTATGTCGGTCATTTTGGTTCTCCTGCTGATCTCCTCATTTCTGATTCGATCACGTAGAAAAACTCCCAACATGGCTCTCTGCATTACTCTTTGAGTGACCGTAAGCCTTCCGAGAAGGCCCATATTTAGCGAGTTTAGCGACCACGTTTCTGTTCCGTACGGCATCACTGCCAGCACACACTGGTCGAAGAGCTTTGTCTTCAGACACTGAGGCAATGTAGACGAGAAGATACGTTTTAGCTTCTCGAACGATGCCTAACCGAGTTGGATTCGATGAATGATCTCCTTTTCAAAATTGGATTTACCTAGCTGGACTAACCTTCCCAGTTAAATATATTTGTCGACAACTTCGAGTGCAGAGCCTCCAATTGTAGTAGGTGCAACATGGACATTTGCCATGATCTTGGTCTTGTCCAAGTTCATTTTAAGACCCGCTTGTTGAGAGACTACTGAGGCCATCGAGCATTGTGTTGAGGTTCTCCATGGTCTCAGCTATGACCACGATATCGTCGGCAAATCGAAGGTGCGTGATATTCTCGCTATTTATGTTGATGCCGAGTCCGTCAGTGCAGCGGTAAACAGTTTTGGGGATATGACATCACCCTGTCTTACTCGTCGCTGCAACTGGATAGGGCTTGTTGATTTACCCTGAAGTTTCCGTATAAGCACCAAAGCACTTCGATATATCGTTGGTCAACTTGGTACCGTTGAAGGGACTGCAACACTGCCCATGTCTCGATCGAATATAATAAAAATAAATTTATTTAAATTTTTTATTTACCAAAACGGTTAGAAGTTGGTTTTATGTTTTACCAAAACGGTCAAAAGTTGGTTTTATGTTTTGTTTCTAACATTTGATGTATGATTTTATATATTTCTTAACTGAAAATTGATCTCATTGTTATTTCGTGTTTATTTTATATTAAGTAACGTTGATTCAGAAGTGGACTTTTAGGTTTTTTAGAAAATAATACTTTGCTTTGTTCTGGCAATGTCCGTTTACTGTGACATAATGAGGTTACCACTCAGAAGCAGAAAATGGGCAATGTCCGTTTTAAGTGACATACGAAAAAATATATATAAATACATATTTTTTCAAAAAAAATGAAAAACTCTTCTTTTCTATCCCTAAAAAAATAAAAATGCTACTTTCATCTTAAAACAAAACCTTTTATTTACAAATTTTAAAAATGGAACTTAATAATGTTTTTCTAATCTATATCAATAGTTTTTTTGTAAGGCCAGTATTTTTTAAATTATTTAAAAATGTTTTATATCCACTCGTGCGCCCGAGCTCGCGGACCGCTAGACCGTCAAGCGCCCGCGCCGCGACTTCGACTTAACTGCGTTCCGCGCGTCATGCCGTTGCCGATATAAAATGTAATTACTCCTAAACTACTACAACTACAGCAAAATAAAAATTCCACTATAAAGCTAAAACTATAAGGCATCTAGGTATATTTAAATTAAAGTAGACCCATCAGCCCGAAACTCAAAAAAAAAAAATAAAGTTGCAAAACTACGATAAATTTAGGCAAAAAATTTGTTTAACACGTATTTCCGAATCTATGGTATCATATTTCTATTAAATCATTACTGCCATATTATAGTAGGTTATATAAGCTTTATTTTGATACCAAATAAATAATAAGTGGGTAGCACAATAATTAAATGGATATATACCATGTTGATGTGTGTATTTTTGTTACTTCACTTCTGTTTTAACGTGACGTGTCTCCAAACTACTCATTACTACACACATCAAAAAAGTCTAAGCAACATGCATGATATTACAAATTTACCATTTATATTAATTAATTTCTAAGTATTTACTCACTCAAAGTGTATAGGTAAGTAAACTTTTTTGTTATTGATGACATACTGGCTGGTTGTAAAAAAAAAATTTCGATTATGTTTTGTTTTTTTTCATAAAATTCAAATGACTGCGAATTTGTTTGAATTTGAGTGCATGTTAATTGCTACGTTTTAGTCTTGATTTTATAATTTTACCAACCATTTAAATACAGTTGGCGACAAAATTGAATTGTTAGATATTCTTTACGTCATGGAGCGACGTCATTTGACGGCAGATGAAATGCAAAGAGCTGTAGGGATGTTGCAAGCGGGAAGTAATCAATCTCAGGTATCTCAACATTTTGGTATTCATAGAAGTGTTATTTGTCGTCTTTGGCAGCGCTACAATAATACAGGGGAACCCGCTGAACAGCATCTAGGCCGTAAAAGGAGTACAACCACTCGGCAAGACCGGTACATACAACTGACTGCAAGACGCCAGCCGATGTTAACCGCTCGAGAGATAAGTTTGAGGCTACAAAATTCAAGTGGTGTTGATGTAAGTCCCCAAACTGTGCGAAATCGACTGCATGAGTACGGCCTACGAGCTCGACGCCCTATCAGGTGCCCACCGATACGTCACGGGAATCGCGCTCGTCGAAATGAATGGTGTATAGAACGCATAACATGGACCCAGGAACAATGGGATAAAATTATGTTTTCCGATGAGTCGCGATTCGGGTTTAGGCCTGATACAAGAAGGGTGCGAGTGTACCGTCGACCCGGAAATACTGAAAGACTCAGCTGCGTTCAGGAAGTTCATCCATACAGCGGCTCAACAGTTATGGTATGGGCGGGTATTATGAAGAACAGGCGAACTGAGCTCGTTTTTGTAAATGGAAACATGAACGCTGAAAATTACGTTGAGGATATTCTCAGACCTTATGTCCATCCATTTGCACAAACCTTTGGCTCCGATTTTACGTTAATGCATGACAATGCGCGTTCACATACAGCTCGGCGAACCAGTGAATACTTGGCAACGGAGAACATCCAGGTATTGCCCTGGCCTGCACAATCGCCAGACCTCAACCCCATCGAGCACGCATGGGACATGCTCCAGAGACGTGTTTTGAAGGACTTGGACGGAGTGACAACAACCCAACAGCTGAAGGATTTGCTACAATTCCATTGGGAGCGAATACCGCAAGATGACATAAACAGTCTCATTAATTCAATGAATAATCGTTGCCGACAAGTTCTGAATAGCAGAGGAGGCCATACTTTGTATTAAATTGTCCTATTCTTTCACAATAAATTCATTTTCTTAAGAAATTTCAATTTGTAAAAAAAAAGTTTAGTTTCTTATGTACCTGTATATTCTAATATTGTTAATTTCTGTTATTAAAAGAACTTATAAAGAAAACAGCTGTTATTTTTACATCATAGAACCCTAAAAATATTATTTTAAAAATAAAATACAACGTTATAATTAAAATAAATGGTAAAATAAATTAATATAAATGGTAAATTTGTAATATCATGCATGTTGCTTAGACTTTTTTGATGTGTGTATTTTAACTCCATAATCCAATAGCAACATTTCTCTGGTAAATCTTTTGCCTGATTATGCAGTACTATGTTTAAAAAAAATAAAACGTCACTGTCATTATGATATCTGACGATGACAATACTACCCATCATCAGCATGTCTGTCAGCATCACTTTAATAATTATCATACATCTCCTTTCTTCTTTTCAAGTGTGACAAGGAAAGCAGATAGTTTACTATAAGCACTGTGATGATGGATCTCAATATTCTCAATTTCTAACGTTACTGATGCTGCAGTGTAAAAGTGATCTTTTAAATAATTGTATTTATTAACTATAATTCATAATGGCATCTACGTCTAAAGATGTTCCGGTGACTAGCAGCCAGGAAAATCCACCAAACGACCTAGAACCGGGTGCATGTCATGACAGTATTCTGAACCCTACTGATTCTTTTGAGGAGTTTGCCTCTGAAATGAGTTCTAGTTTACTTGAACGAAATATTGCACTGGATGCAAAAAATAGTACAATATCTGAGATACAAAGTGAAATTAGTGATAGTGCTACAGAAAAGGTTGAAATTAAGTCTACAAAGTCTAGTGATGATTTACAGACCAAAGAGGTGAGTAGGTACTAATAAAAAATAAGTTTTAAAATATATATTACATAGTTCATTTATTGAATCAATGCATAAAAGAAAAGAAAAATAGAACACTATGTTTTGTTGTTAAATGAATAAAAGTATGTTTTATAAATAAAGCCATTCTTAAATAACTTAATTAGATGAAGTCATTAAGGAATGTTCTCTGTATAATTCAATAATTTTAAATGATTTGAAAGACAAGATGAAAGGCAGAAAAGATAATTTTCTTATTAACGCCACAAGTATAGCCTCTCACTTCTGAAATAGAGGCATTATGATAACAATTTACTCATTACCAGAATAGTATAATTGCAAAAGACACAATAAAGAAATATTCATTGAAATCTCCATTCAACTGCATTAGGATTGTTGGGCACTAGAAACTTAACCTTACAACATTTATGTTCCAAACCAGTTATTATTATTTTAGTATTTAATATTATTTGACAAGCTGTTACACAGTTATTAGAGCTTAAATAAAAATGTGTAGCTTTGGGTAACAGTGTGCAGTTATCCACAACCTAGTTTAAGATACTATGTCACTGAAATTGCTCTTGTAAAAAGAAGTAATGAAAGAAATTTACTGGAATTCCCTTTTTTATGTAATTGGAGGCAGACAAGCCAGCAGGTCAGCTGATGGTAAGTGATCGCCGCCGCCCATGAACTCCAGCAACACCAGAGGAATTACAGATGTGTCGCCGACCTTTCTCCTTTTGCTGCCAAACAGTCATATTTCTAGAAACATTTTATAAAACAGAATGATTTATTTTATTTAAACAGATTTAACTATAAAGCTGTGTACACAATGATTAACATATTTTTCAGGAAGGTATACCAGCATCAACAAGTAATCCAAACATAACGGAACAAAATGGAGACGACACGGACAATGATAAAGATGATTATCTTCAATCACCTGAATTAGTTAACAAAGAGAAGCATGTATTTATATTAAGTTCAGCTGGTAAACCTATTTATTCAAGGTAATAAGTTCTCTTTAATGGGTGATTTTGTTTATTAAAATAAACTTAATATAGAATTTGTACAATTGAAATGAAATGAAATATAATTTATTGCATAAAATGTAGGTACATAAGGTGATAAAAAAGGTATTTGTTAATATATTTTGTCATTTTGTGACATACAATATTTACAATTTACAGAACCACAATTTACACATTAAATAATTCAATAACACATTATCCATAATTAATTAACAAATTAAATGACTCGATTTAAAAATTCTGACAAACAATAAAATCTTTTATCAAGCAACCATAGTTTCAGTTTTTACAAAAAATTTTAGTGGGCTTTTTTTTTATATCCTCTGCTAAGGCATTATAGATGCGCCCACACATTGCAGTACAGTTTTTTAGGTACAAAGTAGTTCTTGGTTGTCTGGGCAGTACAATTCTGGGTGCCTACACCCAAACAGAATTGTACTACTAGGGTATTACGCGGGAATTTGTCTTTAGCTTTTTTAAATAATTTAGGGTTTAATTTTACAAATTTAGCTGCTTCCAATTGATCTATACCACTACATGGTACAAAACATAGCTGATGTCTGTCATAGTTGATCTTTAAAATTATGCAGCAGACTTTCAAGTGGTTTTCTTTAATATATGTTGTTCCAGAGAAAGGTTTATGTGTATGTATACATAAATAGTATTGTAGACTATAATTATTGCACCTCTGCAAAGCCGGTGCAATACAGGGCATCACTAGTGCCGTAGTTGTCTTTTAAACGGATATATAGATATAAAAGTTGTCCACTGATGGTAAAACAAATATGATTCTAAAAACTGTTTTTTTATATTATGGGAGGCAAATGAGCCAGCATGTCACCTGATGTTAAGTGATCACCGCCGCCCATGAACATTCGCAACACCAGAGGAATCACAGACACAGCAGTGACAACCACTACTATTTTACGCCTATTTTCTGTGAGAGGCTGGTATTTCACCGGACGAGCCTGTCCATGCGTGCCGCAGCCAAAGACTGACGACATGGCTCTACCACTCGAAAAAACTGTACTTTAATGCTCTATTTCAGATACGGTAACGAAGACAAATTAGCAGGCCTATGCGGTGTCATACAAGCATTAGTAAGTGTGGTAGAAGAACAAAACCAGGATATATTGAGATCTATCACCACTAATAATTGTAAGGCAGTGTTCCTAGTAAAGGGTCCTTTAATATTGGTCGCCGTTTCAAAGTCGAATGAGAGCGAAACACAACTTGTGTTACAATTAACGTAAGTTAAAATAATTAAAATTTATTTAACCCCTCATTTTAAATCAATTACCCACTGACTATCCGGTTCCCGGTTAGAATAGGACTACCCCATATCCTCTCGTGGGTGTCGTAAGAGGCGACTAACGGATACAACGACTCGGTGCCTACCACCTAGCACACCGGATCAACCTCCTTGTGGGGCAAACCACCAACAACAGCATTCCCAAGGAGGGTAAGCGTCAGGCAGGCGGCCGGCCGTAAAATATAGCCAAAATCTCTAGCAGCATGAGTAGTAGAAGTAGCACACATGTTACGCCGACCCCAAATAAAATTGGGATAAGGGCAGGGGAATGATGTACTGACTATGTCATCCATTTGTGTAAAATATAATAATTTATTTTATATTGTTAGTACTAATATGTCCTCCTTTAGAGATAAGCCTGATTTAGAAGCTCTCCCTCATAAAGGAAACATAGTCTACATTTACCACAATGCCAGGTTGATGCTGGGTTTGGTGTCAAGTTTTTTTTTTCTACTCTGACCGTTACATAGCAGTTGCCTTTTCTTGATAAGATGGATTAATGACAACCTGTGTTCTTAGTCTTTCACAACTTATTTTTTTCCCGGAAGAAAGATTCAAGTAGAAGTGCTAAGTAGGCGTAGTAAGCGTATCACTAATACGCGCTGGTGCGCGTAACTTTTCGCTGACGTCATAGGTAAAAAAAACCGCCATCTATGGACGACGGCGGAATAAATTCGAAAATTGAATCTATTTAGATTACAAAACATCATAATGTAATTCTTTCTGCGCTACAGCAAAATAACTTCTATTTATAGTTTATGAAGGTTCACTCCCAGATGTAGGATCAGCTACATGTTATTTTTTTGTTAGTAGTTTATTTGTGTGTTTATTTGTTTATTGGCGACAGCGCGGTTCTCATAGTAAATTATTTTTATGGCATTTCCACTTGATTTTTCTTCCGTGACTTATTCTAACTTAAATTCTCTTTAAATATTTCAAGTACTAAGTCAAGTTTTACTTTTTTGCTAGATATACATTAACTTATAAGCAGCGGTCCTTTAATTGTCTTTTCTACAGGCTAGAAACACACTGTCTGTCTTTCACAACCTGTTCTTTTTGTTAACTTTAATACATTTAAATATTTCAGATATGCATTTAATCAAATAGTATCAGTACTTACACTAACACAGTTAAATAGAATATTTGAACAAAGGAGGAATTATGATTTAAGAAGACTTCTCTCCGGTGCTGAAAGGCTAATTGATCATTTACTTATATTCATTGAAAAGGATCCTGCATTTTTATTAGGTATGTACTTTTGTATGTTTTCATTATTATCATCATAACAGCCCATTAATGTCCCACTTCAGGGACGGGCCTCTTCCCGTGACGGAGGGGTACTTGGCCTACTAATACCACTCTGGCCAGACGGATTGGTATAGGGTTTAATTTCAAGTTTTCCTTCTTTTTGTATCGTAAAGATAATATTCACGACGGATAGTCCCTTTGTCGGTTTCTACGACACCCATGGTGACATATTGTATTTTTACTCCGTCACCACACGGATAATTCTATATTTTATATAATTTCATATGACTTGAATAAATTATATAATTTAAAAAGCCCTTCACAATTTTCATTGGTCACTTTCTATCAGTATTAAAATTTCTCCTCAGGTGCCGTAAGATGTCTTCCATTACCAGAAAAGGCTAGAGAGAACATTACAAGCGCGATTCAGTCGACGTGTAACAAAATACGTGATCTAGTGTTCGCAATTCTGATTGCTGGTAATCAGCTGATTACTTTAGTTAGAATGAAGAAGTATACATTACACCCTTCGGACATACATTTACTGTTTAATTTGGTGAGAAGTTCCGAGTCCTTTAAGACTGCGGAGAGTTGGACGCCTATATGCTTGCCTAAGTTTGATTCTACGTAAGTGTTTTCATATTGTTTAGCCTGTATAATAATTTTATATCTTTTAAACTATCTTGTTGCATGAAAACGAATATTAAGCCTAAACGGGAAATTAATACTGTATAATATTTACCTTTCTAACCCCTGGATTCTGAATGACTGATCAAGTAAAAATCAACTAATCAAGTGTCAAAACTGTCATTTTAGTTCCAGAAAATTAAAGTTTTGACACTTGATTAGTTGATTTTTACTTGATCAGTCATTCGTAAACCGGGGGTTAAGATTGCGAATTCAATTTTTATTGTCTTCAGCCTGTTAAAGTCCTAGCAACACAAGGGTCGATTTAACTTTTTTTTTAAACATTATAAAAATAAATATTAAATTGCCCTGTCTCGTTGTATTCTTGAACATTCAAGAATACAACGCGACAGGGCAATTTTTGTTTATAAATACATGTTTATGAACAAAAATGGCCAACTTCACGAACTATTACAAAAGTATTAATCATAGTTAAGATATCACAAATTGATTTCGTTCGCTAACAACATATTTTTTTTCAGTGGTTTCCTACACGGCCACGTATCCTACATTTCAGAGGACTGCCAAGCGTGCCTCTTACTACTAACAGTACAAAGGGACGCATTCTTCCCTCTATCACAAGCAAAACACACAATAGCAGACAAATTAAGAAGATCAAATTGTTTAGTAGCTATAAACGATGCATTAAACAGAAACGAAGATCTACCCACAACGAACCCTTTAAAACACATCGGAATACCAGAAATAAGGCATTTTATGTACAAATGTAAATCAACCGCACAACTTTTTAGCTCAGATCCTATTAGTCTAGATAAATTACAAGATTACAGAACAAGGCATAAGGAGGGTGGTGATATTTGTGAAAAGAAAATTGAAAAGTTATCAGATATAGACTATGTAAGGAATTATAGAGAGTTTTGTAGTCAAATGCATTGTACCTCGACACCGGCCAAGTTGATTTTTAGGTCAAATTCCTGTGATACGGTTTTGGCTTGGGTAAGCTTAGCTTTTTTTTATTAGTTTTTAGGTGTAGGTATTAATGATAGCACTGATATTTAGTGATAGCGGAAATGTGGTGCAATTGTAGCTGGGATTGGTTTAAGGTTTGAATCAAGTTTTACTCTACCATTCATCTCTATTTATCTGGGAGAGTCATAGGCTTTTTTTTTTTTTTAAAGACAACTCCCGCACTAGGGATCATGCCCTGTGTCGCGGGGACCTTTTACAAACATCAATTAACGGACACAAAGAACACCCAGACCAGGACAATAATTTGTGGATCTCACAAATTATTGTCCTGCCTGGGGATCGAACACACAACCTCTTGCACGGCAGCCGCTTGCGCTACCGTCGCGCCACCGAGGTCGTCATTTTTATCTCGAGCCTGGATGTTCTTTGTGTCCGTTAATTTTATGTCTGTAAAATTCCTTGCTACCTGCTATACCTATCTTACGTGAATAAAAAATATATTATATTTCTCTTTTATTCTAGGTAACACACGGCTTTGAACTCTACGTGACATTTGACCCACTCATGGCGAAAGACCAAGCTATCAAAGCGGTAGACCGTCTTCTAAAATGGATAAAAAAGGAAGAACAAAGGATCTTCATTATGCACGCCCCGACATTTTAGCTGAAGTTTAATGTCTCTTCTTTAAGTGGCATTATTAAAAACTCTCTTAGTAGGAATCCTAGTGCGGAAGAATAAATTTTACGCGGAATCTAAGATGGCCGCCTTGAAGTTGTTGCAAATGACATTTCCCCGCATAGCACCACAATTCTTTGTGCTATCTACAAACTATTGTCCTGAGTTTGTACAAATTTCAAAATGCTTTATTTCATAAAATTTAACACAAATTGTTTGAAATCATCTTTTACAATTTACTTGAAATTGAAGCTACAGTTAAAATTATAGGTCGACACAGACAAACGCCACAGCACTAAAAAAAACCGCGTTGTGTTGTCCAATGTAAATTAGAGGAGAAAAATAAAATCAATCTACTACTCAAATCTACTTGTCTGTCTGTGTTGGTCCATAAATTCACATTCTTTGTATCCGGTAAATTTATTTTGTAAGGTACACATATCGATCCCTAATGAGGGAATTGTATTTTTAAAAGAAAAGAGCTAATCTAAGATGGCCGGCTTGAAGTTATTGCAAATGGCTGCGCAGATTTAAAAGCTAACTTCACGCCGGCCGGAAAGATTGCGCAAGTTCTTACAATATGTTCTTTTTTTTTCTTTCTCTTTTAGGGGTGACGACTTAGAGACATTTATAGTATTTGTAAAACCATTGCGTTGAGACTTAAAGCCAAATGTAAACTGCTTTAGAGATTCATCATCATCATCATCATATCAGCCAATCGACGTCCACTGCTGGACATAGGCCTCCTGCAAGTATTGCCACCTTGCGCGGTCCTGTGCCTCCCCCATCCATCGGCTACCCGCCGTCCTAACTAGGTCGTCCGTCCACCGTGTGAGGGGTCTCCCCACCCTGCACTTTCCGGTACGCGGTCGCCATTCCAGAACCTTTCTGCCCCAACGGCTGTCGGTTCTCCGCGCTATGTGCCCTTAGAGATTACTGTTATGTATTTCAAACTGAATGTTATTATTGAAAATTGCAATATACAAGTGTAGTCGACGATTAGAACTCCAAAATTAGATCTAAGATAAATTCATAAACGCCCCTTAAATTTAATCACAGTTTAGCGAGATTTTTATTAGCAAAATCAACCATACCAAACAAAAACGTAAGAATTCAAGCTAATCTAATAATTAATAATTAGCTAATTGATTAAAATTTAAGAGGCGTTTATGAGTAAGGGGTAAAGTCTATTATAGAGGTACATTTTGCATTTTATAGAGCTTAAAGTTTCTTTGGATAACCAAATCATATACTTAAAAAAATAGAATTATATTGTCATGTTCTTTGTATACGGCTGAAATTGCTTACATATCTCTATAAATAGTTAAAAATTTACTCTTTTAACAAATTTTAATTATATTTAGAGAAAAGAGAATTGAAAAATGATATTATTTGTACACACAGCAACACATCAAGTTAAACATTTTCATTTGAAATTGTGTCTTATTTCAAGGTATTAAGGTACATGAGTGTCTAGCTTGATTAGTTGCTGTGTGTACAATTTGAAGACTGTCGTTCTAGCTATTTTGAGCTTTAATTACTTGGATAAAAGTGCTTTATAGTTTGCGTCTTGTTAGAGCAAGTCAAACGCGTGTAAATACATATTGGGCTACATAATACTGTACTATAATTAGTTATACTAATGTAAGTATCCCTACGTCCTGGGAGAAGGCCCGTCCCTGCAGTGGGACATTAATGTTATGATGATGAATGTAAGTTTTGGCATAATGAAATAGGTCAATGCGCGGGCGCAGATTGCCAACCTCCTAACACGTTAGAACATCACTGGCATTTGACATCTGTAAAAATAAGTTCTATTGGTATTACAGTACGTGAAACATTAGTTGACCGGCTGGAAGTTGTTGCATATAACTGCGCAGGTGTCGCTTTTGGAACTAAATGTCGGGAAGCGGGTATTTTTTTCGTTCATACACAGGGTGTTTGGTTCATCGTTCGCCAAATTGAAATAGCTGATATAGAGAGAGATAGCGGGATTACACATGTTTTGTAGAAAAACTGAGGAGTATTTTATAACATGTTGTATACCAATAGAAAGAGGATAAAGTTTATTCAGTGAATATAAGAACTTTCTCTCTTTTATTTATTTTTTTATTGTATTTTGAAGTTGATCTTTAAATTTTACCTGTCTCTATAGTTGAAGACAATAATTACAAAAAAATAGACGTTCTTGGTGAGCTATTATGAATTTAATTGATGCTCCTAATATTACAGTTCAGAATAAAAACACAATTATGAAGACTCATGGAAGTTTTTTTTTAATTTAAGTTTTCATGGTGAATATTGGTTTTTTCTTTAAAAATCTCTACTTACATCGATATCTAAAATATGTTGGGGTTAAAACCGGCTAGGGGAGGGAGGAAAGAGGATAGCATCCTCTATAGATATTTCAATTTGGCAAACGATGTACCAAACACTCTGTATAATCGACCATATAATTGCTTTACGACTTTTGACAAAACATTCCATTATTACTCAAAATTGTGACAAAGCTCCTTATATAAAGATTTAATTACTCAAAATTCAAATAAGATTCATTGTTTAAACTGGTATGTCTAAGCAACGTCATGCTTTAGCTATTTTTTTGTTGTAAGATATTAAACCTAATAGTTTTATGATGTGTAACAGCCTAACAGCTTACATTTACTCTAAACTCTGTATATTATCTTAATCCCTTTTAGTAAGACACATTTTCGAATGATGTGCGTAGAATATTCGTGTATAAATAAACTGTATTTATTTATTTAGCTTCTAGGCTACTGATCAAACTATTTAATATGTCTTATTTACATAGTGATAAGGTTAAAGTTTGATTAGTAGCAGTTTGTATTAAACTCATGTACATAAAATAATGTATAGATAGATAGATTAAATTAATCGTTTTATGTCTAGTACGAGTTTATTTGTTAACTAGCTATGTGTTTATTCTGATGAATCCTACTAATAATATTAAAAATGCGAAAGTTTGTAAGGATGTATAAAATTTGGAATATATTTAGTTTAGGGTGTAGAATAACCTTTAGTCTACCTATACCACGCCGGTGAAGACGCGGGCATCAGCTAGTAAGCTATATTTTTGTAGTTTTAGTAAAATCCATTTAGTAGTTTTTACGTGAAAGAGTAACAAACATACATACAAACTTTTGTCTTTGTAGTATTAATATGATTAATTCCCTTACCTTTTCTTTTTAGCTACATTAACTAGTCCCTCAAAAGTAATACGATATAGTTTGTAGTATACTAAACTCGTACTAGTTACAGTTATTTAGAGAGAGTTATTTTTATGATACTGTTATGTATAATTATAATTTTTTATATTAAACTAATATCATTGATGTGTTTTTTTTTCTTATTAGTTGACTGTCTCCTTATCCTCTAAGCTTTTGTACCTACGCAGATTTAGTACTGCGGTTGTGACTTAAGAAGGCTCATTCTGTCAAAACCAACTCAGCTGTCGGCGAAGCCTAAAACATTGTTGTTTCACCAAACGTCGCGTGAGAAAGAGAACAACTCATAGAAAAGCAGTTAGAAACATGCACACGCACACGCGCTCGATTGTATTTATTACAAATCAAAATGTCGTTCAAAATATAAATATTGTTCTTCTTGATTGTTAGGGTTGACACTAATACTAGCTGTAGGTAGTTACTCAAAAAGTAATAAATCAGGAGTAAATAAAGATAACTAAAACGGGTTTTAAAAAAGTATTTTATTGTAAGTTTTGTTGCGGAAGACACACCAAGCGAGACATCAATTTATCTTGTAAGTGGTGTAGACACCGTAAAACATTATATATATTTTTTTTTTTAAGTTAAACTGTTTATTCTTGAGGCAGTTTTTTAGACCGTGCATCGTTAACAGGGGTTCCATACAGTACACAATAATATCTTACTTCACATACAGTACTTAGTTAGTTAATTTTAGCTGGATTTAAAAAAAAAGAAGAAAAATCATATAATTTTCTAATTAAAAAACCGACTTCAACAGGAGTCGGTTAAAAACCATGCTGATTACAATTTCTAAGATTAGTATTACATAAATTTCTGCAGTTGTCTTCATCATAAGATCATGTTTGTGTAAAGTTTTTATCAATACGAATAAAATAAGCCCAAACACAAGGTAGCTGCTATATGCCGTTGAGGTGTTCCCTCGACTCTCGGTGGTCTCTAGGATCTGACCACTTCTAACTCTTGATTATTTTTATTAAAAATAAATAATAATCATAAAATCTGGAAATGATAGTTGACAAGAAATGATACTTGATCAGTCATTCAGATACCGGGGCGGGGGTGAGTCACGTAAATATAAAAAAAAAAATACAAAATGAATTACAAAAAAAAATACAGTTTGTGCAATGTGACAACCTTAGCTATCTATTGACTATTGTAATAATAGGTGAATTTTGACAGTTGATTTTAGTCAAGAATGTCACTGATGTAGGTATTTTATTTAACTGGTTATGCATCTGATAATAATTGGATCTCTTTGATAAAAGAAATTACGAAACTTCTTACTGGCAAGCGATACGTAATTGTCATAAATGACATAAATTAAAGTTTATTGAAGTTTAAAAAAAAAAATTCGGTAACATTCGACGACGGTCGGCTCGCTGTCGTACCTCCCCTCCGCCGACCCGAGGGGTGCAGAAAGTGGAGGCGAGATGCAAGATGTCGATGGCGGAAACGAGCACGGTAAAATTTCCTAAAATGGTTTTGGGAAAAAGGTAATTGCGTACAAACTTTAGAATGTATCTAGTCAATATAAAATTATTTGAATTTTCGAATAAATAATCTATTCCTAGTCCCAAAATATATTTACCTTTATAAACGTTTAATCCTATTTTATTACGCTAAAAGTTGTCATAAAATGTGCATAGAATTATGAACCTTGAAGCCTCATAACTTGTAAATGAATATTTTTTTTACTGTTTTATTAATCAATAAGACTAGATAATAACGAGACAAAACGATATCATCTATAGTTTTGAGTATTTATTATCTAATGAAGGAGGAATTAACTTTCTTTGTTTGTATGGAATTGCGATTGAATTGTTTCCCCTTAATCTATACTAATATTATAAAGAGGTTAAGTTTGTCTGTTTGTGACGTTGTAGGGGGTAATCTCTGGATCTAATGAACCGTCCACTAAATGATCTATTGAATAGTCCATTTATCGGCGAGTGTCATAGGGTATATAGTATCACGCTATGACTAATAGGAGTAGAGCAGTACTGAAATATAATTAAAAAAGGGCCGCCTTATAACGTTTTTTTCGCCGCCCTACGAAGTGGGCACGGGTTAAAGACAGGACAATGCGCCATACCAAAGAGGTCGACGCCCATCCTGTAAAGCGCCGCAACGCCTGTCCCATGAAGCGTCGCGACACTCTTGCTATAAAGCTAAGTTTCGCGACAACCACGTCACCAAATCAGTTTCAGTTGCATCACCTTGTTATAGAAGTATAACATAACATTAATATCCTACTGCAGGGACGGACCTCCTCCCATGACAGAGGGATACTTAGCCTACTAATAACACCCTGGCCAGACGGATTGGTATAGGGTTTAATTTCAAGTTTTCCTTCTTTTTATTACATAAAGATAATATTCACGGATAATCCCTTAGTCGGTTTTTACGACACCCATGGGATGCGATGGGGTGGTAACATATTGTATTCTTACTCCGGCACCACACGGAGCTAGAAGTATAGAAATAATAAAACAACACAAAAGTTCCACACATTTATTCTTATCAGTACCGCCCTCTATCTCTTCTTCTATCACCATCATGTCTATCTCTGTCTCTTCTATCTTTATCTCTTTCCCTCTGCTCTCTAGATCTATCCTTCTCTCTCTCTTTCTCACGTTCGCGTTCCCGTTCCTTTTCGCGTTCGCGTTCTTTCTCACGTTCCTTTTCACGTTCTCTTTCTTTCTCACGTTCCTTTTCTCGTTCTCTCTCACGCTCACGGTCGCGTTCTCTTCTACGGTCACGATCACGACTGCGAGACCTTTCGCGTTTACGTTCTTTTTCGCGTCTGTCACGTTCTCTCGACCTGATAACAAGAAAAAAGTATTATTTTTTTTTTTTAAATACAACAGTACACAAGCTACATGTTATCAACATAACAGCCTATTAATGTCCCACTGCAGGGACAGGCCTCCTCCAGTGACAAAGGGATACTTGGCCTACTAATACCACGCTGGCCAAACGAATTGGTATAAGTTAAGATAATTTTCACGAATAGTCCCTTAGTCGGTTTTTACAACACCCATGGGATGAGGTGGGGTGGTGACACACTGTATTCTTACTCCGTCACCACACAGAGGCAAACTACATGTGATTTTAATTAATGTTTAGCCTATCCCAGTCCACTGGTGGACACATGCCTTTTCCAACATACACCATAAAACTTGATCTTCTGCTTCAATTCCTTTTATACATGAAATAAATTGTGTCAGTACACTGTCAAAACCCAACTCCCAGTTGCAGTTATATTATAATGCCAGTTACAGCTTGTCAGTGGTCATCTTAATCTCAATTTGGAGTGAACTAACTGAAAAAACTACTGAATGGAGTTCGATGAAATTTGGAAGTTAGGTAGTTTAGGGTGTAGAATAACATTTAAGCTACCTATTCAATGCCGGTGAAGCAGCGGCGTCAGCTAGTCTATTATAGGTTCTGAGTATACTGTATTAATAGTTGATTAATAATTAGCTAGATTATGGCAGATCAATAGTAACTACAGTTCACAAAATGAAGTTAAAATAGAAAATGTTTTAAAATGACATAATTAGATAACTAACCTGTCCCTTCTTCTATCCCTGTCTCGCCGGTCCTTGTCACGTCTGTTCTCCTTCACTTCGTTATCGGCGTTATCATCATCTGAAGGCATATCTTCATCTAAATCATCATCAAGAGCGGAAACTTTAGGCTCCAACTCATTATTCTCTTCTAATATCGGCCTTTTCTGTATTCTAGGTAGTATTACGTCACATAGTCGTTCTTCACGAAGTAACTCGTCAATAAACTCATCTACATGAACAATTTCATACTGACCCTCGCGGTTCTGCCTCCGCAACTTTCTGTTATCATTATAAAGCGGTTCCAAATACTTGTAACAATCAACTGACGATCCTGTAAGTCTCATGTAAAAAGCACCCAAAGCACGCACATATTTAAATTCCTCATTCTTAATAAATTCTACTACAATATCCTTTTCAGGTTGGATCTGTAACATTTTTAAAACTAAACACAAAAAAGGCGTCGGGTAAATGAAGCCGCCGTGCACGCCGCCGATATATCTTAATTCCATAGCTTTGTCTACCATTAACTCTGCAGTTAAGGCGAAACATTCTTCCTTCCAATATTTGGAATCATATATACGAGACCGAATGATCTTTTCTATTAAATATTGAGGATTTGTTCCTCGTATTGACTTCGCATCCTTCACGGTGCGGTTCGCCATTTTTGTTATGACTTATGATGACATTGACAAATGACAAATATTTCTTCTTCTTTCTTTTAGATGGTAAACTATACCGATGTCGTCAATTCTGCCAGTATCATGTACAATATTTTATGTTATAAAATACATAGCTACTTGTATATTATTATACAATAGCTTTGTTCAACCCGTGGTTCGACCAAACTTGTTCAAAAACCAACATAATAATTTTAACTGTTTTTTTTTAATAAAACCAAAACTAAATAATCGATCTGACTAGATAAATAAACTCAAGTTGAATAAAATGGCGAATGGTTCCAAGAACAACGTGCGACCCGCACAGATGCCACTCAAACTGAATTGAACAATCTTGTATGAATTAGAATCTAGGGCCACAAGCAAAGCGGTTGAGAAAAGGGTACATGTTGTTGAAATGAAAATAATAGATGGATAAGTTAAGAATAAAAGAAGAAGTATGAAAGTAACAAAAAAGATAAACAGTTTGTCTTGGAATGGACAATGACATAATGAGAAAGGAACAAACAAACAAAAATTCATTTATTCACATAAGATAATAACGATATTGCTTGTGAAGGTCGTTTTATTAGTGATCACATATTATGCTCATTTAACCGGCTAAGTTTACTGAGGGTTTGAAATCGGAACACGACTGATGTGAATCAAAAACTCTTTGTTATTTGATATATAAACTCTTTGCTTTGATATTTATTATTCTTAATATTGTGTAACGTAACGTCAAAAGTCATTATATAAAATCGAACTATGTCTCAATAATATGCACAATTTTATGTTAATTAAAACCTAAATTCCCTAGGTTTGAAGTATTATTTCAATTTAATTAACATAATGGAAAAGTTTCTGAAACCCGAAAGATTCGATGGTGACCCTGCGGAACAGTCAACTGCAGATGAATGGAAACACTGGAAGAAAACGTTTACGAACTTCTTAGCCGCTAATACTACTAATAATGCACAGCTAAGTCCAGAAATCAAATTACAATTATTAATTAACCATATTTCACCGAAAGTTTATTCATACATAAGCGAATGCACCAACTACGATGACGGGCTAACAACCCTGGATAAGATTTATATCAAGCCAAATAATGTTATTTACGCTCGTCATGTTTTATCCACCAGAAGACAGCTACTAGGAGAAAAGGTGGATACGTATATGCAATCTTTAAAGCAACTGGCCAAAGACTGTGAATTTAAGGACGTAGATGCAGAAACAAACAGAAATGACACAATTAGAGGAGCCTTTATAGCTGGATTAGCCTCATCTACAATACGATCTAGACTTCTCGAAAGTTTGACTTTGACTTTAGAGCAGACCTATGATACGGCGCGTGCCATGGAAATGTCTGATATTAATTGTCAAAAATTTATCAACCCTATAGTTAGTGCCTTAAAAGAACCAACGCCCGGCAACTCGTCAAATGCTGAAGAACCTACCGCTGCTTTTACTGCGAAAGTTACCACTGGCACTTCCCAACGCAAATGCTTTTTCTGTGGTGGACCTATTCATCCACGAAGAAACTGTCCAGCCATAGAATCGATTTGCAAAAATTGTGGTAAGAAAGGACATTTTGCCAAAGTATGTCGTAGCTCAAAATCAACTAGTGCATCGATGAATCAAACTAACGAATGCAATCACTGTTCAGCCTCCATCGTAGCAGCAACTCCTGATTCACTACGTAAAGCAATAGTCCCTGCCTATATCAAAGGTATCCGAGGGGAAGCACTTATTGATACCGGGAGCTCTGTAAGCTTTGTGAACGAAGACTTTGCAAATCTATGTAATCTTAAGAGAAAGCCCTGCTCTCAAATTATATCGATGGCCTCAACATCTCATACGTCAGTAGTTAACGGTGTCACATGCCAAAATATTAAGATAGGTAACAACTCCTATGAAAATATAAACCTCTTGATAGTAAAACACCTTTGCGCCGATCTAATAATTGGTCATGACGTGATGATGACCCACTCAAGACTGGAATTTGTGTTCGATGGGCCCAAGGAAGTTTTCAAAGTCTGCAGTGTGGCCCAAGCTTCAGTCCCAGCAATTCCTTTGTTTTCAAGCGTGTCTCCAGACTGTAGACCAATCGCTATTAAGTCGAGACGGCATAGTTCTGAGGATCAGGTATTCATTAAAAATGAAATCAGAAAATTATTAGATCAAGGTATCATCGAGGAGAGTCGGTCGCCATGGCGGGCCCAAGTCTTAATTACTAAAAACGAAACTCATAGAAAACGTTTAGTTATTGATTACTCTCAGACCGTCAACAGGTACACTCAGCTTGATGCTTATCCGCTACCTAACATTGAAGAAACAGTATGTAAGGTTTCTCAATACACCGTATTCAGCACAATCGACTTGCAAAGTGCTTACCATCAAGTGCCGATTTTACTGCACGAAAGACTATTAACAGCATTTGAAGCCGCAGGTAATCTTTATCAATTTCGAAGAATTCCATTCGGAGTTACAAATGGAGTAGCTTGTTTTCAAAGATCTATTGATTGGCTGATCAGACAAGAGCATCTCGAAGGCACATACGCCTATCTCGATGACATCACCATATGTGGTAAAAATCAGGCGGAACATGACGCAAATTTAGAAAATTTTATGAAAGCTGCAGATAAGTACAATCTGACGCTCAATATGACGAAGAGTAAATTCAATCTCAAAGTCATAAATTTACTTGGTTATACCATTGGTCCGGATCACATCATAAAACCAGACAACGAAAGACTTCAACCATTGCTAAACATGACACCACCAACTGATCTGTCCTCTCTTCGTCGCGCCCTGGGAATGTTTGCACATTATTCGAAATGGATACCAAAATTTTCCCAGAGAATTCATATGCTAGCTCATACAACGGAATTTCCATTGAGTGCTGAAGCAAAATCATGTTTTGAGAGTCTTAAATCTGTCATAGCGAAGTCTTCTGTACATGCAATCGACGAACAAATGCCATTCACAGTCGAGACCGATGCATCTGAGCACTCAATTGCGGCTACGCTAACTCAAGACTCTAGGCCAGTAGCCTTCTTTTCACGAGCATTAAATGCAAGTGAACGTAACCACTCTTCTGTCGAAAAAGAGGCATACGCTATTTTTGAGTCCCTCCGAAAGTGGCGACACTATCTGATTGGAAAACCCTTCACTGTCATCACCGACCAGAAGTCAGTCTCTTTTATGTTCAACAATAAACATGCCAGTAAGATAAAAAATGAAAAAATACAGAGGTGGAGATTAGAATTAGCTCCATTTAAATTCGACATTATTTACCGACCCGGTAAAGACAATTACGCTGCAGACGCTCTGTCACGAATATGTAATTGTGTCACGACAAACATATCTAAGCTCCAATCGCTTCATGAAGCTCTATGCCACCCCGGGATCACAAGAATGCACCACTGGTTGAAAACTAAAAACTTACCGTATTCCCTCGAAGACGTTAGAAACATGACAAGTAATTGTCAACTTTGTGCAAGAATCAAACCAAGATTCTTTAAAGATAAACAACCGTTGCCAAAACTAGTGAAAGCAACATCGCCTTTTGAAAGGTTAAGCATTGATTTCAAAGGGCCGGTTCCGTCAAGCACCGCAAACCGTTATATTCTTACCGTTATCGACGAATATTCGAGATTTCCATTTGCTTTTCCGTGTAGCGATATGAGTTCAAAGACTGTTATCAAGCATCTGAGTAATTTGTTCATGCTTTTCGGAATGCCTGCTTACATTCATTCTGATAGAGGCACACAGTTTCTATCAAACGAAGTCCGAGAGTTTTTGCATTCTAGGGGAATCGCTACAAGCAGAACCACGGCATACAACCCACAAGGGAATGGACAAGTGGAGAAATTGAACTCTACTCTCTGGAAAACAATACAGTTGGCAGTCGGGACACATAACGTGCCTATAGAATCTTGGGAAAAATACTTGCCTGTAGCTTTACATTCTATCAGATCACTTCTTTGCACAGCTACGAATTTTACACCTCATGAGCGTATGTTCAAACATACACGACGGTCACCCAATGGTAATACCATACCGACGTGGTTGACCGATTCAGGCCAGGTATTAATGAAGCGTTTCGATCGGAAGAATAAATATCAACCCCTGGTTGAAGAGGTGGAGCTCATACAAGCTAATCCTGAGTACTCATTTGTCAAGTTACAAGATGGGCGCGAAACAACTGTTTCAAATCGTCATCTCGCTCCCATTGGACACCAAGGTGAAGGTGAACAATTAGATTCATATTCATTTGAGGAGCAAGAATCGATTCAAAATATTGCGGACGACAATGAGTCCAGTCAAAACGGATCGTTTTCTAACTTTACGACTCCACCAAGTTCTCCACTGCGCTCGGAACCTCAAGATGCTCCTTCTCCGTCTAACGTGCAGGTTCCGACCTCTTTTCAGGCCTCTCAACGTAACTCTTCATCTCCTCTCGCAGATACTCCTGTCAACCAAGCTCCTAGAAGATCTGGCCGGCTGAGAAAACCACCCAGCTATCTGAAAGACTATAGTGTGGGAGAATGATGTGAATCAAAAACTCTTTGTTATTTGATATATAAACTCTTTGCTTTGATATTTATTATTCTTAATATTGTGTAACGTAACGTCAAAAGTCATTATATAAAATCGAACTATGTCTCAATAATATGCACAATTTTATGTTAATTAGAAAAGAAAGAAAGAAAGAAAGAAAGCGTTTATTTTGGCACACACACATGCGGTACATTCACAGAAATATAAGAAAAGAAAAAAAAATTACACAAAAAATCATAGGCACTTAGTGGTAGTAAACATAAACATCATCGACTCAGTCACACTACACCCGCACACATAGATCTCACAGATCCCACAGTATACCTACATAACGCACAGCACGACACGATGCTCGGGAGTGCGAGAAGAGAGAATATGAGACGCAGCTCAGTTCGTGTGCGACTCCCGACCAGCGCGCCATGCCGCGCGACGGTTCACACTTCACGCGATGTTATACTTAATGTAATAGGTAGGCCGGGTCGTCTCGGTCAGTCTCTAGTTATGCTAAATAAGTATTTAACTTAGAATCTAATGCAGGTTAAGTGAGACATAAGTGAGTGTGCAAGTGCGGACCTGGGTTCAGTGCGAGCTATGACAAAAACCTAAATTCCCTAGGTTTGAAGTATTATTTCAACGACCATGTCAGAGAAGACACCCAAGAAACTCTGCTGGGTTCCTTGGCGGAGTGCAAAGATGGCGTCCGTTTTCCCTCGACCTGGTATGAACCCTGGAATGAAATAACTAACAGTACTTTCATGTCAGATTTTTCTTATTGCGATGTGAGTCTGGGTAAGGTTACCATTTAATAAGCACGGTCTGGTTAAATATTTTATCAATTATACTAAAGCTAGCAATGGTATCAGAGAAAAAATGAAAGTAAACTTTTTCATGCGAAAAATTACTTTAATGTTGTTCAAATTCAGAGATAATAACTAGACTTTGCTAAAGTAAAGACAAAGTGCGGTCTCTGAATCTGGCCCTTAGTCGATATAGTGGATGGTACAGTCAGTATAATAAGTAACTGAGCCTGTTCCAATAAAACGGATTAGAGAAAAAAAAAGTATTGTTTGTTAATGTCATTGTCAATTCAAATTGTCAAAGTCAAAAAATAAAGCCGCGGATTGTTTTGCTTAATTTTAAACGGTTTTTGTTTAAAATTAATCGTATCCTAAAGTGTGTTTTACTAGCCAATAAGTAGCGTAATTGTAGTGTGTGGCTAATTAAGTCATCTGCACCACAATGCAGAAAACAAAAAAAAAGCGGGGAGAAGAGGAACCGATGGAAGTCGACGAAATGCCGAATGGCGGGCCTTCAAATTCAGACCAAGACCACTTGATAAACGGTGATATTGACCATATTACCCAAGAAGAAGAAGGTGGAATCCGTATTGGTGATATTTACATACCTCCTGCTCCTGCGCCTGCCTTAACTTTTGACTCTACGGGACCTAGATTAATTATTACCCATATTGTGAATGAAAATTTTAAAAGTTACGCTGGCGTACAAACTCTTGGTCCATTTCACAAAGTAAGTAAAAAATAACATAAATATGTATAATAATAACACTGAATTTCTGAGTATGTAGTCATTAACATAATTTTTATACTTATTTATAGTTTTTATTGCAAACTTAATAATTTTTATAGAAATTATTTCTTTAGTTATGACTTATGATAGAATATTGATTGAAGATATAATAAATACAAAATCTAAGATTAATTGTAGCTGTTGTTCGACAATAATCCATGTTTGTTTTAATTTTAGAGCTTCACAGCAATTATTGGTCCAAATGGCAGTGGAAAAAGTAATGTTATTGACTCAATGCTGTTTGTCTTCGGCTACCGAGCTACAAAAATCCGTTCCAAGAAGATTTCCGTGCTTATACACTCGTCCAGCAAATTCCCTAATGTTAATAGTGCAAGTGTTGCTGTGCATTTCTGTGAGATTATTGATGGGGTAATATTTAATTTTGTTTATTTATATATGAGTTTTAAAAATATTTAATTAAGATTGAAATTATATTATGTACTAATAAGGTGAATAAGTTTCTTTGATATTTTGTGGAGGTTTGTTTATGTCCAGCAGTGGTCTATGGCAGCTGAAATTATGAAGAAGCAGAATATATTATGCTTTAGAAAGCTGTATGTATGTTACAGTCAAAACTCATTGCCGGTCAAAACCCTTTTTAACTGCATAAAACAGTCAATAGTGGTTTTGACCGACGTGCTTAGTCAAAACCCTTATTGACTGTTTTTTGCAGTCAAAAGTGGTTTTGACCATCGATGTTAGACAAAACTCATTGAAAATTGATCTTTAATACATATTAAGGTAAAAGTCCGAAACAGTTGGTTAGGTTAGGATAGTATGGTGACCAAAGAACGCACGAGCCGAGCGAGCGAAGCGAGCGTGCCGCGGCAGCGGCGGGCGAGTGCTAAAAACATTTTTTTTAATGTAAAACTAGAATATAGTATTATTATATTCTAGCACTCGCCGGCCGCTGCCGCGGCACGCTCGCTTCGCTCGCTCGGCTTTTTTTTCGGTCAAAAGTGGTTTTGACCGGTTATCAGTTTTGACTATAGCATGTATACTATGTAGTGTTAGTAAGTTGAATAAATAAATAAATAAATGTTGTGTTATGGCTAGAGAATAAGACAATTTTTATTAATTACTATTAACTACTTACTGTTATTATTTATAAGGCCAATTTTAATTGTAATACTAATAAGGCTTGTGAAAGTGCCAGACATGGTATACCGTTACTACAAATCTTTATCGAAGTAATGGTACTTAGTATATCAGTGATTTGTTTGTAACATAAACATTTACTCATTTCTAAAACATTAATATGATCTAACTAGTTGTCTCATTACTGTATAAAAACACAAACAACACATTTGTTTAAAAACATATTACTTACTGTTCTAGGAAGGAGAAGAATTCAAAGTGGTACCGAATTCAGAAATTGTTGTGTCAAGGACAGCGTTCAAAGATAACTCATCTTACTATACACTGAATGGTAGAAGAGTACAGTTTAAAGAAGTTGGCAAGATGTTGAAGTCACATGGCATTGATTTGGATCATAACCGGTTTCTCATTCTACAGGTTAGTTGTATTTTTTTGTAGTAATATTAATGAATACAATACTTCTGCAGTGGTTTTTGGTACAATTTTCTTATGGGACACACTTTTAGTACTGAGTTATAGCCAGACATTAATGGGTAAAATAAAAAAAGTGGTAAAAATTCTATTGAATATAAAGGAAGATATATTTATCACCATTCAAATCGTAATTTTTAAATGGAGACTAAAATGTTTTCTAATGAAAAAATTATAAGATTCATATCATTCATTCCATTTGTATTTATTTGTATTCAAACAAAGATAGGTAGAGAAGTTGAAGCCACTTAAAAATTGTATTGCTTACACCACTTTACATCTAACAAGACGATTATTTCAGGGAGAAGTTGAACAAATAGCTATGATGAAGCCTAAAGGTCAAACTGAGCATGAATCTGGTATGTTGGAATATCTTGAGGATATTGTGGGTACTTCTAGATATAAGGTAAGAACCCTAAATAAAACATAGTTAGTGGTATAGGGTCATACCAGATATAACGTAACGTAAACGGATCGGCACTGCCTCGGCTTTTTTCTCGGTGTCGATTCCGATTAGTGTGCGTTGCAGTAAGGAGTTTCATACAAATAATACTGAATGGCTCGAGTTGATACCGTGCCGATCCGTTTACGTTACGTTATATGTGCTACGACCCATATATTTTAATAACATGGTCCAATGTATTTTCTTAGTCTGTCAACACAACAACCGATTGCAACGCAATTTTTATTGATTGACTACGAAAATGCTACTATTGTTTGTTACGCCGCTTCTTCTCTACTAGCGCCTTGGAAGCGGTGTTGAAGTTTGAAAAACTTTTAATATGTAAACTTAATTAAGTGTATGTTACATTGAGATAAATGTAATGTTACATTGAAAAACAAATACAATACAATACCCAATATAAACTTCCACAAATTTCATTTTTTTTACAGGAACCTTTAGAAAAACTATCTGTTAAAGTAGAAGAATACAGTGAGATGCGTAAAGAGAAGTTAAATCGTGTTCGTCTTGTTGAACAAGAGAAACAGAAATTGGAAGAACCTATGAGAGAGGCGGTTGATCTCATGAATCTTACTAATACTGCATTGAGAACTAGGAATATGTTGTTGCAGAAATATATGTGAGTTTACATTATCTTTTTTAAAGCCCTATATGTACAACCAGTATTCTATCTCGGCCGAATTTTTATTATAAATGCCTATGGTTGCGCGGTACGTAAACATGCGATAGGGCTGCCTACCTCCAGCTTTTTAATTACATTTTACCTACTTTCCCGCTCGTTACTGCGGCACAGTCGCGACTGCTTACTGCGCAAAGCCGGCGCTATCGTGAGCGTGTAGGTATAACTCGCGTTTCGTCCGTTTCTATGAAGTCGAAATACTGTATATATTTGTACTATGCCTATATCGCGAGGGCTTTTACAAACATAAATTATTAGACTAAAAGAATGCGTAAGACAGAAATATGAGAAACTCACTGATAATTATTGTCTTGCTTGATCAATTCACGACCTTCTGCACCGTAGTTGTATACTCAAATGCTGTGCCACTAAGGCAGTCAATCTAAGCATTTAGATAATCAAGTAGTATGTATAGGAGAATTAATGCTGTGTGCAATTTAAATAGCTAAATTGTGTTTGAGGAAATTTTACTTTTCGAGACTCAACAAGTTTCATGTTGCGTGTTTTTGCATGATCATGTTGTTAATTTTGAGAGTCACACTTAAGGAAAATGGGTAGGGTTGATCCCAAAAATAATGCAGTTGTTATACTCCTTGTTCTAGTATGATTCCTAGCTCTGTATAAATGCAAAATACAGTGCGCTATTCCTCGCAATTCTTTTTGTAATGTTTGTAAAGGAGAATAGGCATTTTTATATAGGGTGCGTCCCAACCTTTGTAACATGTTGCGACTAGCATAAGCATGTTCACCTAGGTTTCTTTACTATGAAGAATATTTTTTTTATTATAATTGTTTGCAGGTTAAAAGTAAATGAAAAAATATTTTTCGTTTTAATATTTTAGTTTTAATTAGGCTCTTTTTTACATTTTGTGACACATAAACACATACTTCTTACACTTAAACTGTAGAGTATTTACAGTCAGTAATCGTCGTTAGTTTAGACAGTTATGAATGAGAACACAGTTAAAAATATATTAGTGAAAATGGTAAAAGTATTGCTGATTAAATCTCTTATAGATACGCGGTCGCTTTTCGAGAACTTTTCTATCCCATCGTCTGTCAGTTTTTCGAATTATGTCGTCACTTTAACCGTGCAATCCTGAGTTGTCTATCGGTCACATGTTAGGTCAGCTCTCATTTCTGGTCCCAGGTAAATACACTCGTCGACAACTTACAGTGTAGCGCCTCCAACCGTGATTGGAGTGGGTGCAACATGGACATTTATCATGATCTTGGTCTTGTCCATGTTCTTTTTTTAACACCCGTTTATTGGGAGACACTACTAAGGTCATCGAACATTTTATTGTGGTCCGCTTTGGTCTCAGCGTAATATTATTATTTAACGTAATATAATATGCGTATTATATATGCCGCCATATGTTGATGCCATTTCCGTTACAGTAAGGGCCATACCTCACCGAGATGCCATGGCGACGTGGCCAGCGACGTTCCCATGGCTACGTCTGGTGTTCCTGCGTCGCCAGACTGAGTCGCCCAATCGCGTCGCCAATACATTCAGTTCTGTCTCGACACAGTCAGGAATGGACGTGGAAATTACTGCACTGTATTATTATTATTACCAGCGTCACAAAAAGATTGAACGAAAAAAGAAAAAAATATGGGTACATCCGTTTGTATCAAATACCGTTCAACGCGGGGACTAGTTGGCGACTGAGTGAGTGACGGAGCATACAAACACGTGCAAACAACTGGCGGCGTCGCCATGTAGCCAACGTCACCAGTCGCCGCATGCGGAGCGGTCGACTCTGGCTACTCTGGCTACTTGGCAACGCCGCCAGTTGGTCGCCAAGTGAATTAGAAAATATTTCCGGTCATCCTGGAATTCCCTCGGGAACCTATTCCCGGTATTCCCTCAGACACCTCTTCGTGTCCAGTAAGGCGGGGGCGTATCCAGTTGGGCGTGGGGCGTATCCAGGAAGGCGGGGGACGTGTCTAAGTGGGCGGGGGGCGTGTCAAAGTGGGCGGAGGGCGTATCCATGAGGGCACGAGGCGTATCAAGGGGGGGGAGGTGTCCAGGAGGGCGGGGGGCGTAACCAGGCGGGCGAGTCCAAGTGGGCGTCGGGAGCGGGTGTTTTTTTTTTGTCTACTTGCGCAAACGTTTCTAAAGGTAACTTCATGCCAGCCTTGTAAGAGTTTGCTTTCTGTAGAAGGACCGCCGGAAATTACTTTTTAAATGTCTGCTATCTGTTCAGCGTTACGCTTACAATGGTGGAAGAGAGGGTGTGTTGAGTCAAAGTAGGCACTACCTTTAATAGTTATTAAAAGACTAATTAGATAAGACATGTTTACTTTTTTTTAAATTATTAAAACCTTATAACAGTTTCCTTGCACGAGATACGGAGTTGTGCCCAAACAATAAAACATAGCACTCACTTAGATCTTTTAAATGATATAGGTAGATAAATGTTAGAACCCATGGAACCGCCCATTCTCCTTTGCTACAGAATTTAGGTGTGTATTAAAACGGTAACTATTTGTTTTAGCCATGAAACTAATAAAATAATTGAAGGGAAAGAGGCAGAAATGACAGAATTAAAAGAAAATCTAGCAAAGATTGATGAGAGTTTGAATAAAATTAAGGATGAGTTAAAAGAGAAAAATGACATACTGAAAACCGGATCACAGTAAGTTTTTTAATTTTTCTTTTGCTTTCATACTGTTTAGTGTCAATACCTCGACTTAGGGCTCTTTCAGTTGAGCCGTTTCGTGCCGTAAATCTGCCGTAAATTGAAAGAGCCCTTATTCATAAAAAACTATCTTCACTTTATTTTTTTGTACGTGTGTTTTTTTATTATGTGAAAAGCATTCGGCCAGACCTGAGAAGCGATGTCTGTGAAATGAAGTCATAATATGAGAACTTTAATTTGCTTTCATTCATTAAAACTATTATTCTCCGTGTGGTGATGGAGGAAAAATACAATATGTCACCACCCCATCTCATCCCATGGGTGTCATAAAAACCAACTAAAGGACTATCCGTGAATCTTTATGAAATAAAAAGAAGGAAAACTTGAAATTAAACACTATAACAATCCGTCTGGCCAGCGTGGTATTAGTAGGCTAAGTATCCCTCCGTTACGGAAGGAGGCCCGTCCCTGCAGTGGGACATGAATGGGCTGTTATGATGAATTTACTTTCATTATTTTTTTTCTTTTTTTTCTTTTTTCTTTGTTCTATCTGCAATCAGCCCTTAGGCTTTAATCAGATTTGGTCGTATGAAACTTTTAAGATTGACACGTCCTCTGACGTGCCATCTCCATGTAATGCCAGTCATTTAGATTGTGGCCAGTCGTGTCCTTTTTAACCGGAATACATAGTTGCGTGTATCCAAGAGTGTGAATGAATGAATGAATGAATGAATTATTTATTTAAGATCACACAGAAACACATAACAAGAAATGATACATAAAGAGAAAGATATATACTAACAGTAGGTACAGAAATATAAGAGAGAGGTAGTACACAAATGATATACATGAACCAACTGTTAAATAAATTATTGTTAATGCGTCCCACGGGTGACCCTAAAAAGGGTATCCAGATCAGCATAATGTCCAACACTTCTGTTAGACGCTGGTTTTCATCTGGAACCTATACTACGCGAACAAATGCCAAATAGCACAACAAGTCTGCTATCTCATTACTATAACAATATACATATAATTAATAGTAACTATAATAGTTATGCAAATTTAAAAAAAATAAACAGAAACAAAGTGTAGCTTCCTTTTGGACACATAAACTTATACTTAATATTTAATCTACTGTGTATTATAATGTATGTGTGTTGTGAGTGTGGGTGTGTTTTCTGTCATTGTATGTGTGTGTGTGTGCGTGTGTTTATGTACATTGGTCTACTGAACCCCATCATTGCATCATTATTCTATATTCTACCATGTCAGACAATTGAAACATCGAGGTTTATGCAACCTAAATCTCGCTGTTTTTTTAAGAGATAGTTTCTCAAGTTTAATCTAAAGTGTGGTGGCTAGGTGGTTTTTATGTCGGTCGAGTCTTTGCTTATAGGTCTCGCAAAGTCTTTCTATTTCTTCTCTTATTGTTGGAAATTGTAGGTACTCATGGATTTCCATGTTGTTTGTAAACCATGGTGCATTGCTGACAATTCTTAGGACTTTGTTCTGGAATCGTTGAAGCACTTCTATGTTGGAGTGACTGGCTGATCCCCAGAGCTCTATACCGTAAGTCCATACTGGTTTTATGATGATCTTGTATATAATAATTTTATTTTCGAGGCTAAGGGAAGATTTTCTACATATTAACCAGTACATATCCCGGAGTTTGTTATTTGCCTGTTTTCTTTTGGCCTTGATGTGTTCTCGCCAGGTAAGCCGCCTATCAAGGTGCATACCCAGGTATTTGACGGTTGACTGCTGTGGTAAATATGTACCATCAAGGGTCACTGGTGGGCAGTCCCCTCTCTTTAACGTGAACGTGATATGCACTGATTTGCTAGCACTCGCTTTAATTTTCCATTGCTTTAACCACGACGTCGTTTTGTCAAGGTGATCCTGTAGTTTGTTACTAGCGATGTGAGGGTCTTTAGCGCACACAAGTATGGCGGTGTCATCAGCGTAGGTAGCAGTTACTACATTTTCTGAGATAGGTAAGTCAGCAGTGTATACGGTATACAATATAGGCCCCAATACGGAACCCTGTGGAACTCCAGCATCTATTGGGTAGAAGGGTGACAGGCAGTCTGCTGTTTTAACCTGAAATATTCGGTCTTGCAAGTAGGACTTCAGAAGCATATATGCCGAGTTGGGCAAGTTCATTTTTAATTTATAAAGTAGGCCTTTATGCCAGACTCGATCAAATGCTTGCTCTATATCAAGGACTGCGGCCGAGCAATACTCCTTATTTTCAAGGGCTTGTCGTATTGTATGGGCAACACGATGTATCTGTTCGGTAGTGCTGTGGTGGGAACGAAAGCCAAATTGATGGTCAGGGATTATCTTCCGTTCCTCGAGTATTGGCTGTAGTCGTTTTACTAGCATTTTCTCAAACAATTTAGACAAAACTGGCAAAGACTTATTGGTCTGTATGAGGATACTTCTGTTGCAGGTTTTCCCGGTTTAGCAACCATATTTATGGTGGATATTTTCCAGACTAATGGAAAGTATTGCAATCTTAACACCGAATTAAAGAGGATTGTTAGCAGCACTATGCCCTTCTTTGGCAGTTCTTTAAGAACCTCAGCCGTTATGAGGTCAAATCCTGGGGCCTTTTTCAGCTTGAGGCTTTTTATATTAATCCTTTCTTCTGTCGGTGTAAATGGAGCAAGTGGGAGGGACAGTTGTTGGTCACTATTCAAGATTTCCTCGATTTCCTTTTCTGATTGTGTGGTACCCAATTCATGAGGTTTGAACACTTCCTTTAGATGGTTAGCAAATAACTGCGCCTTTTCTGAAGGTACTCTTGACCAGGTGGCATCTTGTCGTCGTAGTGGTGGTATGTGTTCTTTTGTCTTTTTCAATGCCTTAGTAATTTTCCATAGGGAATAGTCATCGGCTTTGTATGTTGATAAGGTTTTCAGTTTATCTTGCAGTGTTTTATCCTCATGTGTTCTAATCATGCCTTTAATTCTTTTTGCGCCTTATTGAGTGCTCTTTTATCTTGTGGATGTCGGCTTGTATGCCACTGTCTTCTTAACCTTCTTTTTGTAGCTATCATGTTTTTTACTTCTAGAGTGAGATCCTGATGTTTTTCTTGGTATTTAATGTAAGGTGTCGATAACCAGGCTGCTTGTTGTATTAGGTTGGTTGTGGATCTAGCAGCATCTTCAATGTCCTGCTCTGTTTTCAGAGGTATGTTTAAGTTGGCATTTTCACTAATGTAATCTCTGAAAGCCTCCCAGTCGGTTTTATTATTGTATAGCCTTTCGCTTGGACTTCTCCATACCACTGTAGTACTCACGGTGCATATCACGGGTGTATGGTCAGAGGAGCCATCCAAGCATGATTCTAGTCTTGTGTAGAGTCCAGACATTCCCTTGGCAATGAAGAAGTCAATGAGGTCTGGTGTTCTGCGGGGGTCTGTCGGCCAGTTTGTTGGCTCACCTGTTGAAAGTACTTGAAGTCTATTTTTGTCTAGAGCCTTTTTCAACTTACGACCTCTGGTTGTCGTTAGCCTGGAACCCCAGTAGGTGTTTTTGGAGTTCCAGTCACCGCCGGTTATGAACCTATTGCCAAGTGTTTGGAAGAATTGACTAAACATTTGTTCATCTATTCGATGTCTAGGAGGGCAGTATACAGCGGCAACATTCAGAAATCCCTGCCAGTCGTCTATTGATATAACGGCAGCCTGTAGAAATGCATGGTTGATACTGGGTAGCATGTGTTGTCTGATATTTTGTTTAATGATGACTGCTGCACCTGCATGTGACGTACCGTCAGGGTGATTAGCATAGTATATATTAAATCCCTTTATGTTTACTATTCTCTCGTTAGTCATGTGTGATTCTGAGATTAAGAGGATATCTATTTTATTGTAGCTGATGAATGTTTCAACTTCTTGCTTATTTGGAGATAAGCCATTTATGTTCCATGTAGCTATTCGTAGAAATTTCATTTTTTATCTTTGGCTATGAGTGTTGTTAGGAGTCCCATTAGGGTACCTATTTGCTGAATGAGTATATCAATTTTTATAGACTGTTTGATGATTATTTGTTCTAACAAATATGTTGGCTGAGAATTAGTGTTCTCTGTTTTACTAGCTGTGGTTTTGGGTTGTGAATATAGTGCCAAGTTATCTACCTGGTTATTGGTGGTGTTTTGCCTGTAGTAGCTTGGTTTTAATGGTGGGAATTCTTCCATCCGAGGAGTTTGCCTTGGTTGTTTGTTGGTAGTAGGGGGTTTTCCGTTAGCTGTGTGACTTTTTCGAGCTCGAATTTCTTGGTATACTTGACAACCTTTTTAATTGGCTGGGTGGTCGCCAAAGCAAAGTGTGCAAGTGGCTGGTGTATTTTTGTCTTTTTTCGGGCAGTCTGTTGTTCTATGGCCTTTAGCGCATTTAACGCACCTGTAAGGGCGCATACAGTTATTTTTTGTATGTCCGTATTGATGACATCTGGAGCATTGGGGAATGTCATTCGATTTTCTTGGGTCTTCAATCTTTACCCTTGTATGGTAGATAAATTCTATTTTCTTTACCTCTGGATTATTTGGACTTGGCTCTATGTTCACAAAGAAAATATTCAATGGTCTTTTATCCTTTCTTGATCGCGCACAGATTATTTCTCCCCTGACTTTGTTGCCAGATTTTTCAATTGCTTCTATTATTTCTGTTTTAGGCGTTGTGTGATGAAGATTTTTGATAACAATCCTGTAGCACCTTTTATCCTTTTGGGTGAAAGTATGCCCGATTAGGCCATTGATGCGCATAATTTGAATGATTTCTTTATCGATATCCGGTGATGTTGTTACTAATCTAAGTTGATCTCTATTTATTATTTTGAATGAGAAGCTGTCATGGGGTATGTTCTTCTGTAGTAACTCTGTTAGTTTTGACAGGTCATCTATACCATATAGGATAATAGGAGGTGGCTTATTAATTTTTTTACTTGGATTAACTTCATCATCATCTGCATCTTCAGTTAGGTCTACTAGTAGGATACTGTACCTGTTGGAAGTATTTGTTTCTTTTTGTTTTGGACTTTCTGATTCTAAGCTATGTGATGGACTGCTTGAGAGCTTCTTTCTTTTCGCATTACGTTCTGTTGGTATTCTTTGCCATGAAGGAGGCATAATTTCAGCAACTTCGGTTCTGCCACAGGTGTTGTGGGTGCTAGGTCTTTTGTCGCACTCACAGTGGTAAAAATGTTCCCAGCTGATGTAGATCTGGGTTTAGAGATAAACAGGCTTGGGTGGAAAGCCTGTTGCACCATTTTTTTATTACTGTTTCCAGTAGCATTTACAGTCACGGGGGCCTGGTCAGCTACTCCCGTGGTGTTTTCGTTAACATATTTCTCACTCGGAGGCCCGGGCACCTCCGAGCGCCGGGCGTTACCCGGATCGCATGACAAAATAACATCTTTATCGTTCATATTTCATAAATAAGAGGTTGAGTAATACTCATGATACTTTCCCAAGGTACCATGGACACACTTTAAAAAGGGATTTAGTTCTTCAAGGCTTGTGTGAAGCCAATGGTCAGGTTATTTACTGCCGCCTGTTGCTCGGCATTGTTGCTCATTTTGCACCACCCGGGGGGAACGTGTAGAGTGGGCCTAGGATTAGGTGGTATTTCCTACGGACGCGAGCAACTTTAACCCCCCAACTTTCATTATAGTCTTTATCAGACAGGAAAGGTATGGTGACATTTGATCTTTTCCATGTTACTTAGTTTACTTTTGCAGAATTTAAAAATAAAAGCTATCAATTTATGAATCCAAACTGATAAAAAATTAAAAATATTATTTAGACGTTTATATATAATTAAATTATATGAAATATTTGTTTTATATTCCATCTTCAACCCTTATATGTAAAATATAAACATATAAAAATTAAAATCGTATGCGCGACTCGGAACGAATGTCAATAGAGATTGACACAATAAAATTGTTAAAATCGAATGGTTTTTTATAACATTGATTAAATCGATTCATTTTTTTTTATAATCATAGAAATTAATATAATAATTTCAGTTGTCTTATAACTCAATATTAGTTTTTACGAGGATAGGCCGCAAGTTTTTTTTTTGGCGGGATTCGTACGTCATAGCGGTAAAATCTTGATGATGTCATTATTAAAAGAGGCCTGTGACCTGTGACCACGTAACTGCCGATGATTGGACAAAACAAAAATCTAATACTTCATCAAATTAGACAATTCAGTAGATTTTCACTTATTATGTCATGTAAGTGACGAATCAAGTAATTCATCAAGCTGTTCATCAGATGAATCACGCATTGATTCGGCATAATTAATAAATATTTAAAAAAAGATTAGTTTCTTATTTTGTACCCATAATCGATTTATTCTTGTTTGTAAATTATATCGGTTAGATATAGAATCGGTATTTTTAAAAACGATATTAGTGTTACTACATCTCTAGTAATGACAAATACTAAACGTCACCGTACCCATAAGATCTGAAAAATAGTATAATTAAAACTATTAATTATTTTTCAGAAAATACGACGCTCTCAGACAACGCAAAGAAGAAATATCAGAGAAGTTATTAAGCTGTAAAAAGAAGACTGTCACAGCTCAAGCTGATTTAACACAGAGTAATAAAAAGAAGAAGAACGTTGACCAACTATTGGAACAGGAGAAAGGGAAACTTATTGATTTGGAGCTTGTAAGTTAATCTATACTTAATATTATAAAGAGGTAAAGTTTGTGTGTTTGTGACGTTGTAGGGGGTAATATCTGGATCTAATGAACCGATTTTAAAAATTCTTTCTGTGTCGAATATTCTATATATCGGAGAGTGTCATAGGCTATATAGTTTCACGCTATGACTTAGGAGTGGAGCAGTAATGAAATATGTTTAAAAAAGGGACACACTTTGTTCAACGTCCAACGAAGTGAGCACGGATCAGATAGTTTTTAATATTTATAAAACAATAGGTATATACAGGACCGCGTAAGATGGCAATATTTGGAGGAGGCCTATGTCCAGCGGTGGACGTCAATTGGCTGATATGATGATGATGATATAACTAAATGCGTCTAGTGTCTAGTACCCCTATTTTTTTTTTTTTAAAAAGACAACTCCCGCACTAGGGATCATGCCCTGTGTCGCGGGGACTTTTACAAACATCAATTAACGGACACATAGAACACCCAGACTCAGGACAATAATTTGTGGATATCACAAATTATTGTCCTGCGTGGGGATCGAACCCACAACCTCATGCGCGGCAGCCGCTGGCTCTACCGGCGCGCCACCGAGGTCGTCAATTGTATAAGATTAACTTACTTTTTTGACTAGACAGCGTTGATTAAATGTGTGACGAGACCTATATTCCTATTTGCTCTTATGTTTTAGATCCCTGATAAAAATAAACGTGAAATAGAAGACTGTGAGAAGCTACTTATTAAGCATCAAGAAAATAAGAGATTGGCTCAAGAGGAATTGCAAACTGTTGTAGCTAGCGTTAGGTTAGTAGAGTTACCTTTTATTGGGTCTGGAACTTCAAAAAGAAACATGTTTGTACAATACAACTAAAGACAAGGCAGCACGAGGTCGTGGTTTCGAATCCACACATAAAAGTTATTTGTGTAATGCACAAATTATTGTCCTGTCTGTTATTCATCATTACAGCCCATTAATGTCCCACTGCAGGTACAGGCCTCCCGTGACGGAGGGTTACTTGGCATACTAATACCACGCTGGCCAGACGGATTGGTATAGGGTTTAGTTTGAAGTTTCCTTCTTTTTATTTCGTTAAGACGATAGTCCCTTAGTCGGTTTTTACGACACCCATGGGATGAGATGGGGTGGTGACATATTGTATTCTTACTCCGTCACCACAAGGTAAGGAACAACTGTCTGTTATTAAATGTATGTAAAAGTACCCGCGACAAATGAATAAATTCATAGTGCGGGAATTGTCTTTTTTAAAAGAAAAAAACTACTGTACGGCTAATAGAAACACTATGTTTAGACAGCGCGTTTTGCCGAATCATAGAAACGTTGTATGGTTCGGCAAAACGTGCTGTCTACGAATGATTGCTTCTATTAGCCATACTTTCTATGTATAGTCATATTGTGCAACCTTGTTTCTGTTTGACGTTCCACGTCCTTTAATTTTATGTTTATAGTACCGTTTGATGAAAGAGTACAGATATGTTATAGTGGATGAGTCTTGACGTCCATGCTTTTTGTTGGTAAATTAAATGTTTTGACAGCTGAGTCATGACATCATCGCATGTTCGTTAGAAAATAAATATTTTGACAGCTGAGTCCTGACTTCATCACATTTTGGCGGGAAATGCTCTATGAAAGAATACCATAGAGTTCAGTACTTTTTTTTTTAGAATTAGTAGAAGTGCCCTTAATTAAGTTGTCCAGTATTATTAATGAAAAGTTTAAATGCGTCAAGGCTTTGATTTGAAATAGAATTGTACACGGTTACTAAATTAGAACTAGGCATAAAGATAAGTTACGTATACCACTTTTAAAACTTGAAATTCTAAAAAGAAACGCCTATGGTATGTCAATTAAAATATTTAATCATCTACCTAACTATATCACACAACTACCATTGACATTATTTAAAAAAGAACTATTTAAATTATTAAATTTTAAAAATTATTATAGCATTAAGGAATATCTTAACAACAAAGAATTGTATATACCGTAATTTAAATTAATTGAATTGAATTGTATTGTATTGTATTATAAATTATGTGTCGGTTTTATTGTTATGATTTATTTGAATGTAATTTATAAACTAGTCTTTAATGATCTTTAACATTTACACGCCATATATGGCAGAATATGCAGGAAAAAAAATTATTTGTAACACCTTTGTAATGCACCATATTTATGCAAATAAATAATTCTTATTCTTAAACCCAGTCTTAGACAACATTAATCTACAAAACAACAAATTATAATACAATAAATTTACCTTTACAGAACTAAAACTCAAGGGTTACAAGAACAAAAAGATAAATTACAAGGTAAACTAATGGATCTAAAGAAAATTGTCGATGAAGCCAATAAAGATTACAAACTTGCCGAATCTGAACTTAAAATATACTTAAGTACTGAGAATAAAGAAACACAGAAATTGGAAATGTTGAAAGAATCTTACGAAAAAGCAGCCGCAGATTTAGATGAGAAAAAACCGTAAGTTATTTAGTTTTATTTATATTATCTTTACCTTTACTTTTATCTATCTTTACCTTTTTTCTTTACGATAGAGGCCATTAGCAAAAAACTGGTTAAGCAACGTTGGCGAAGTCATTACATAGATAATAAATACATATAAATAAATATTCCTCCCACATTCACACAACGCCATCTAGTCTCAAACTAAGCAAAGCTTGTAGTATGGTTACTAGACAACGGATTCCCGCTCAATACAAATATTTGTGTGTATGAACATGATTGTTTCCATTGGTTTGGATGTTTCTATGTATATTAAGTGTGTTTTTATAAAAAAAAGTATATTAGTATTTATATCCGTTGTTCTGTTACCCATACCACATGCAGGTTAAGCCTAGCTTACTTTGGGAACAGATGGCGCTGTGTGTCTGTGAATATTTATTTATTTTTATTTTTATCACTAAACAAAGCCATTATTATCCTAAAGAAGGGGCTTTTTAATATTAATTTTAATTTCAGTGTACAACAAGAATTAACATCAACTTTACCAAGCAATGAGAGGAAACTAGGAGAGGTTCAAACTAAATTGCAGAACTTGAAGAAGGAAGAGAGTAAAGTATCAAGTGAAGCCAGATCTTTAAGGTATGTGAAATTATCATCATCATCATATTGCCCAGTTAAAGTGGCAGTAGGCAGGGCACATAGCGCGGAGAACCGACATGCGACAGCCGTTGGGGCAGAAAGGTTCTGGAATAGCGAACGTGTACCGGAAAGTGCAGGGAGAGACCCCTCACACGGTGGACCGACGACCTAGTTAAGACGGCGGGACGAGGGAGGCACAGGACCGTACAAGGTGGCAATACTTGTAGGAGGCCTATGTCTCGCAGTGTACGTCGATTGGCTGTTATGATGATGATGAATTCCGCCCTAGCTAGGTGGACTGACGCGACCACCTCAAAAAGACCGCTAAGTCGGACTGAATGCGGAAGGCGAAGGACCGTGTTCTTTACACAACGGCTTTGCCTTCGACGCAGTTAAAATCCATACTAATATTATAAATGGGAAAGTGTGTCTGTCTGTTTGTTTTTCTTTGAAGATAGTTAAAGGGATGGAGAGTAACAAAGGCTACTTTTTTTTTCTTTTTTGTCCAGAAAAGGGGAACAGTGCTACCACGAATTTTACGGCGAGCGAAGCCGCGGGCAAAAGCTAGTGATTAATAAATATGCTTGTAATAATATTGTGGTAATTTTTTAGAGCTCAATTAGAAGAGTCTCGTCAAGCTATGAGCGCAAACCGTTCCCGAGGTCGAGTTCTAGATGCGTTGATGAAAGAGAAGAGTAATGGAAATTTACCTGGCATTTTTGGTAGACTTGTAAGTTTCATTTATTTTATATTTGAAAATACTACAATATAAATCACGGAAGAAAAATCAAGAGGAAATGCAATACAAGTAATTCACTATGGGTCAAAAAACAAATAAACACACAAATAAAGTACTAACAAATAAATTACATAATATGTAGCTAATCCTACATCTGAGAGTGAACCTTCATAGAATATAAAAAGAAGTTAAGGTAGCGTTGAAAGAATTATATGACGTTTTGTAATCTAAATAGATTAAATTTTCGAGTTAATTCCATAGGTGGCGGTTGTTCATAAGGGTTATTTTCGCGTTATGTTTTACCTATGCCCTCAGCTACAAGTTATGCGTACCATCGCATATTAGTGACACGCGTACCACGCCTACTTATCAGTTCCACTTTATTTTTCTTCCGTGATATGAATATTAAAGGTAAACGATATAATAAGTAATGTCTGAAAATGTGACTTTGCAAAACTTATCAGCAATTTTATAACTTGCTTTGCTTATTTACTTCCAGGGTGACCTCGGCGGTATAGACAACAAGTACGACGTCGCCATATCAACATGTTGCGGCGCTTTAGACAATATAGTAGTGGACACGGTAGAGACGGCACAAGCTTGCGTAGAACATCTTAAGCGACATGACGTGGGACGAGCTACTTTCATAGCTTTGGATAAACAACACCATTTGACTCAGTACATGGACAAGTCTGTACAATAGTAAGTTATTGTTATTATATTAATTAAATATAATCTTCTACATTTTTCACTTTTATGTCATGACGAGTCAGATCATAATGTGCGTACAGTAACCGGCTGTAAATATTGCACATCGACTTGTGGAAAGAGACAATCTGTCAATTTCGGCTTCGTAGAGCGTCATCTCTGTCACACACTATCAAATTATAATTTGTTTTAAGGGTACGGATGCCAGCGCAACTCCATACAAAGTTAATCCTTCATTTGATAATTTATTATCAAATAGTATTTATTTATAATATAAATAAATACTATTTGATAATAACATTAACATATTATGTTAATGTTATTTGTATTTGTGGGCAATTTATTTTAGCGTGCACGTTTTCGACAACAATCTTTTAGGCTCCGCCCACTAGCAAGTTCGTGTCTGTGGAATGCGTACCCTTAACAGTTGCTAATAGATACCAGACTGTTTTTTTTTTGCGACAAAGATGATGCTCTACTAAGTCGAAATTGGCCGAATATTTACGGCCGGGTACTGTACTATAATAGGCATTGTGTTCTCCCCAGCCCCGAGCAAGCTCCGCGCCTGTTCGACCTGGTGCGCGTGAAGGACGCGCGCGTGCGCTGCGCGTTCTACTACGCGCTGCGGGACACGCTGGTGGCGCGCGACCTCGAGCAGGCCGCGCGTGTTGCGTACGGTGCCACGCGCTACAGGGTCGTCACGCTCAACGGAGATGTCATCGAGATTGCGGGTTAGTACTGCTATGTTCTACTACGCGCTGCGGGACACGCTGGTGGCGCGCGACCTCGAGCAGGCCGCGCGTGTTGCGTACGGTGCCACGCGCTACAGGGTCGTCACGCTCAACGGAGATGTCATCGAGATTGCGGGTTAGTACTGCTATGTTCTACTACGCGCTGCGGGACACGCTGGTGGCGCGCGACCTCGAGCAGGCCGCGCGTGTTGCGTACGGTGCCACGCGCTACAGGGTCGTCACGCTCAACGGAGATGTCATCGAGATTGCGGGTTAGTACTGCTATGTTCTACTACGCGCTGCGGGACACGCTGGTGGCGCGCGACCTCGAGCAGGCCGCGCGTGTTGCGTACGGTGCCACGCGCTACAGGGTCGTCACGCTCAACGGAGATGTCATCGAGATTGCGGGTTAGTACTGCTATGTTCTACTACGCGCTGCGGGACACGCTGGTGGCGCGCGACCTCGAGCAGGCCGCGCGTGTTGCGTACGGTGCCACGCGCTACAGGGTCGTCACGCTCAACGGAGATGTCATCGAGATTGCGGGTTAGTACTGCTATGTTCTACTACGCGCTGCGGGACACGCTGGTGGCGCGCGACCTCGAGCAGGCCGCGCGTGTTGCGTACGGTGCCACGCGCTACAGGGTCGTCACGCTCAACGGAGATGTCATCGAGATTGCGGGTTAGTACTGCTATGTTCTACTACGCGCTGCGGGACACGCTGGTGGCGCGCGACCTCGAGCAGGCCGCGCGTGTTGCGTACGGTGCCACGCGCTACAGGGTCGTCACGCTCAACGGAGATGTCATCGAGATTGCGGGTTAGTACTGCTATGTTCTACTACGCGCTGCGGGACACGCTGGTGGCGCGCGACCTCGAGCAGGCCGCGCGTGTTGCGTACGGTGCCACGCGCTACAGGGTCGTCACGCTCAACGGAGATGTCATCGAGATTGCGGGTTAGTACTGCTATGTTCTACTACGCGCTGCGGGACACGCTGGTGGCGCGCGACCTCGAGCAGGCCGCGCGTGTTGCGTACGGTGCCACGCGCTACAGGGTCGTCACGCTCAACGGAGATGTCATCGAGATTGCGGGTTAGTACTGCTATGTTCTACTACGCGCTGCGGGACACGCTGGTGGCGCGCGACCTCGAGCAGGCCGCGCGTGTTGCGTACGGTGCCACGCGCTACAGGGTCGTCACGCTCAACGGAGATGTCATCGAGATTGCGGGTTAGTACTGCTATGTTCTACTACGCGCTGCGGGACACGCTGGTGGCGCGCGACCTCGAGCAGGCCGCGCGTGTTGCGTACGGTGCCACGCGCTACAGGGTCGTCACGCTCAACGGAGATGTCATCGAGATTGCGGGTTAGTACTGCTATGTTCTACTACGCGCTGCGGGACACGCTGGTGGCGCGCGACCTCGAGCAGGCCGCGCGTGTTGCGTACGGTGCCACGCGCTACAGGGTCGTCACGCTCAACGGAGATGTCATCGAGATTGCGGGTTAGTACTGCTATGTTCTACTACGCGCTGCGGGACACGCTGGTGGCGCGCGACCTCGAGCAGGCCGCGCGTGTTGCGTACGGTGCCACGCGCTACAGGGTCGTCACGCTCAACGGAGATGTCATCGAGATTGCGGGTTAGTACTGCTATGTTCTACTACGCGCTGCGGGACACGCTGGTGGCGCGCGACCTCGAGCAGGCCGCGCGTGTTGCGTACGGTGCCACGCGCTACAGGGTCGTCACGCTCAACGGAGATGTCATCGAGATTGCGGGTTAGTACTGCTATGTTCTACTACGCGCTGCGGGACACGCTGGTGGCGCGCGACCTCGAGCAGGCCGCGCGTGTTGCGTACGGTGCCACGCGCTACAGGGTCGTCACGCTCAACGGAGATGTCATCGAGATTGCGGGTTAGTACTGCTATGTTCTACTACGCGCTGCGGGACACGCTGGTGGCGCGCGACCTCGAGCAGGCCGCGCGTGTTGCGTACGGTGCCACGCGCTACAGGGTCGTCACGCTCAACGGAGATGTCATCGAGATTGCGGGTTAGTACTGCTATGTTCTACTACGCGCTGCGGGACACGCTGGTGGCGCGCGACCTCGAGCAGGCCGCGCGTGTTGCGTACGGTGCCACGCGCTACAGGGTCGTCACGCTCAACGGAGATGTCATCGAGATTGCGGGTTAGTACTGCTATGTTCTACTACGCGCTGCGGGACACGCTGGTGGCGCGCGACCTCGAGCAGGCCGCGCGTTTTGCGTACGGTGCCACGCGCTACAGGGTCGTCACGCTCAACGGAGATGTCATCGAGATTGCGGGTTAGTACTGCTATGTTCTACTACGCGCTGCGGGACACGCTGGTGGCGCGCGACCTCGAGCAGGCCGCGCGTGTTGCGTACGGTGCCACGCGCTACAGGGTCGTCACGCTCAACGGAGATGTCATCGAGATTGCGGGTTAGTACTGCTATGTTCTACTACGCGCTGCGGGACACGCTGGTGGCGCGCGACCTCGAGCAGGCCGCGCGTGTTGCGTACGGTGCCACGCGCTACAGGGTCGTCACGCTCAACGGAGATGTCATCGAGATTGCGGGTTAGTACTGCTATGTTCTACTACGCGCTGCGGGACACGCTGGTGGCGCGCGACCTCGAGCAGGCCGCGCGTGTTGCGTACGGTGCCACGCGCTACAGGGTCGTCACGCTCAACGGAGATGTCATCGAGATTGCGGGTTAGTACTGCTATGTTCTACTACGCGCTGCGGGACACGCTGGTGGCGCGCGACCTCGAGCAGGCCGCGCGTGTTGCGTACGGTGCCACGCGCTACAGGGTCGTCACGCTCAACGGAGATGTCATCGAGATTGCGGGTTAGTACTGCTATGTTCTACTACGCGCTGCGGGACACGCTGGTGGCGCGCGACCTCGAGCAGGCCGCGCGTGTTGCGTACGGTGCCACGCGCTACAGGGTCGTCACGCTCAACGGAGATGTCATCGAGATTGCGGGTTAGTACTGCTATGTTCTACTACGCGCTGCGGGACACGCTGGTGGCGCGCGACCTCGAGCAGGCCGCGCGTGTTGCGTACGGTGCCACGCGCTACAGGGTCGTCACGCTCAACGGAGATGTCATCGAGATTGCGGGTTAGTACTGCTATGTTCTACTACGCGCTGCGGGACACGCTGGTGGCGCGCGACCTCGAGCAGGCCGCGCGTGTTGCGTACGGTGCCACGCGCTACAGGGTCGTCACGCTCAACGGAGATGTCATCGAGATTGCGGGTTAGTACTGCTATGTTCTACTACGCGCTGCGGGACACGCTGGTGGCGCGCGACCTCGAGCAGGCCGCGCGTGTTGCGTACGGTGCCACGCGCTACAGGGTCGTCACGCTCAACGGAGATGTCATCGAGATTGCGGGTTAGTACTGCTATGTTCTACTACGCGCTGCGGGACACGCTGGTGGCGCGCGACCTCGAGCAGGCCGCGCGTGTTGCGTACGGTGCCACGCGCTACAGGGTCGTCACGCTCAACGGAGATGTCATCGAGATTGCGGGTTAGTACTGCTATGTTCTACTACGCGCTGCGGGACACGCTGGTGGCGCGCGACCTCGAGCAGGCCGCGCGTGTTGCGTACGGTGCCACGCGCTACAGGGTCGTCACGCTCAACGGAGATGTCATCGAGATTGCGGGTTAGTACTGCTATGTTCTACTACGCGCTGCGGGACACGCTGGTGGCGCGCGACCTCGAGCAGGCCGCGCGTGTTGCGTACGGTGCCACGCGCTACAGGGTCGTCACGCTCAACGGAGATGTCATCGAGATTGCGGGTTAGTACTGCTATGTTCTACTACGCGCTGCGGGACACGCTGGTGGCGCGCGACCTCGAGCAGGCCGCGCGTGTTGCGTACGGTGCCACGCGCTACAGGGTCGTCACGCTCAACGGAGATGTCATCGAGATTGCGGGTTAGTACTGCTATGTTCTACTACGCGCTGCGGGACACGCTGGTGGCGCGCGACCTCGAGCAGGCCGCGCGTGTTGCGTACGGTGCCACGCGCTACAGGGTCGTCACGCTCAACGGAGATGTCATCGAGATTGCGGGTTAGTACTGCTATGTTCTACTACGCGCTGCGGGACACGCTGGTGGCGCGCGACCTCGAGCAGGCCGCGCGTGTTGCGTACGGTGCCACGCGCTACAGGGTCGTCACGCTCAACGGAGATGTCATCGAGATTGCGGGTTAGTACTGCTATGTTCTACTACGCGCTGCGGGACACGCTGGTGGCGCGCGACCTCGAGCAGGCCGCGCGTTTTGCGTACGGTGCCACGCGCTACAGGGTCGTCACGCTCAACGGAGATGTCATCGAGATTGCGGGTTAGTACTGCTATGTTCTACTACGCGCTGCGGGACACGCTGGTGGCGCGCGACCTCGAGCAGGCCGCGCGTGTTGCGTACGGTGCCACGCGCTACAGGGTCGTCACGCTCAACGGAGATGTCATCGAGATTGCGGGTTAGTACTGCTATGTTCTACTACGCGCTGCGGGACACGCTGGTGGCGCGCGACCTCGAGCAGGCCGCGCGTGTTGCGTACGGTGCCACGCGCTACAGGGTCGTCACGCTCAACGGAGATGTCATCGAGATTGCGGGTTAGTACTGCTATGTTCTACTACGCGCTGCGGGACACGCTGGTGGCGCGCGACCTCGAGCAGGCCGCGCGTGTTGCGTACGGTGCCACGCGCTACAGGGTCGTCACGCTCAACGGAGATGTCATCGAGATTGCGGGTTAGTACTGCTATGTTCTACTACGCGCTGCGGGACACGCTGGTGGCGCGCGACCTCGAGCAGGCCGCGCGTGTTGCGTACGGTGCCACGCGCTACAGGGTCGTCACGCTCAACGGAGATGTCATTGAGATTGCGGGTTAGTACTGCTATGTTCTACTACGCGCTGCGGGACACGCTGGTGGCGCGCGACCTCGAGCAGGCCGCGCGTGTTGCGTACGGTGCCACGCGCTACAGGGTCGTCACGCTCAACGGAGATGTCATCGAGATTGCGGGTTAGTACTGCTATGTTCTACTACGCGCTGCGGGACACGCTGGTGGCGCGCGACCTCGAGCAGGCCGCGCGTGTTGCGTACGGTGCCACGCGCTACAGGGTCGTCACGCTCAACGGAGATGTCATCGAGATTGCGGGTTAGTACTGCTATGTTCTACTACGCGCTGCGGGACACGCTGGTGGCGCGCGACCTCGAGCAGGCCGCGCGTGTTGCGTACGGTGCCACGCGCTACAGGGTCGTCACGCTCAACGGAGATGTCATCGAGATTGCGGGTTAGTACTGCTATGTTCTACTACGCGCTGCGGGACACGCTGGTGGCGCGCGACCTCGAGCAGGCCGCGCGTGTTGCGTACGGTGCCACGCGCTACAGGGTCGTCACGCTCAACGGAGATGTCATCGAGATTGCGGGTTAGTACTGCTATGTTCTACTACGCGCTGCGGGACACGCTGGTGGCGCGCGACCTCGAGCAGGCCGCGCGTGTTGCGTACGGTGCCACGCGCTACAGGGTCGTCACGCTCAACGGAGATGTCATCGAGATTGCGGGTTAGTACTGCTATGTTCTACTACGCGCTGCGGGACACGCTGGTGGCGCGCGACCTGGAGCAGGCCGCGCGAAAAGAACACACACAACAAATACACTAAAAAAAACTACAAAACAATATAACGAAGTCTAAATGGCCAATAGGGCTCTGCCTCAGCTGTAATGCCGGTACGGCATAGTTTTATGTCGCACCAGCGCTGGTATTCTGGCAGCGCCCTTTCTTTCTTTTGCAGCATAGCAGTACTTTAGGTGTTGAAATCTTTTTCAACACCTAAAGTAGCCCACTACATGTTATGCGCTGTAAAATTAAAAATGTTCCAGTGAAAATACCATCGAACTCTCGCTAGATGGCGCTTTTCAAGTAAACACATACAAGTATATCGTCTACGCAATTTTAAACATTGAGAAGGCTCATTCTGTCAAAACCAACTCAGCTGTCGGCGAAGCCTAAAACATTGTTGTTTCACCAAACGTCGCGTGAGAAAGAGAACAACTCATAGAAAAGCAGTAAGAAACATGCACACGCACACGCGCTCGATTGTATTTATTACAAATCAAAATGTCTTTCAAAATATAAATATTGTTCTTCTTGATTGTTAGGGTTGACACTAATACTAGCGGTAGGTACTCAAAAAGTAATAAATCAGGAGTAAATAAAGATAACTAAAATAAGTTTTAAAAAAATATTTTATTGTAAGTTTTGTTGCGGAAGACACACCAAGCGAGACATCAATTTATCTTGTAAGTGGTGTAGGTATGACACCGTAAAACGTTATAATATTTTTTTTTTTTTTTTAAGTTAAACTGTTTATTTTTGAGGCAGTTTTTAAGACCGTGCATCGTTAATAGGGGTTCCATACAGTACACAATAATATCTTACTTCACATACAGTACATGAAGTTAATTTTAGCTGGATTTAAAAAAAAAAGAAGAAAAATCATATAATTTTCTAATTAAAAAACCGACTTCAACAGGAGTCGGTTAAAAACCATGCTGATTACAATTTCTAAGATTAGTATTAAATAAATTTCTGCAGTTGTCTTCATCATAGGATCATGTTTGTGTAAAGTTTTCATTAATACGAATAAAATAAGCCCAAACACTAGGTAGCTGCTATATACCGTTGAAAAGTTTCCTCGACCCTCAGTCGTCTTCATCATCAGATCATGTTTGTGTAAAGTTGTGTAAAGTTTTCATCAATACAATTAAAATAAGCCCAAACACAAGGTAGCTGCTATATGCCGTTGAGGTGTTCCCTCGACTCTCGGTGGTCTCCAGGATCTGACCAGTTCTAACTCTTGATTATTTTTATTAAAAATAAATAATAATCATAAAATCTGGAAATGATAGTTGACAAGAAATGATATTTGATCAGTCATTCAGATACCGAGGCGGGGGTGAGTCTCGTAAATATTAAAAAAAAATACAAAATGAATTACAAAAAAAAATACAGTTTTTGCAATGTGACAGCCTTAGCTATGCTCTATTGACTATTGTAATAATAGGTGAATTTTGACAGTTGATTTTAGTCAAGAATGTCACTGATGTAGGTATTTTATTTAACTGGTTAGGCATCTGATAATAATTGGATCTCTTTGATAAAAGAAATTACGAAACTTCTTACTGGCAAGCGATACGTAATTGTCATAAATGACATAAATTAAAGTTTATTGAAGTTTAAAAAAAAATATTCGGTAACATTCGACGACGGTCGGCTCGCTGTCGTACCTCTCCTCCGCCGACCCGAGGGGTGCAGAAAGTGGAGGCGAGATGCAAGATGTCGATGGCGGAAACGAGCACGGTAAAATTTCCTAAAATGGTTTTGGGAAAAAGGTAATTGCGTACAAACTTTAGAATGTATCTAGTCAATATAAAATTATTTGAATTTTCGAATAAATAATCTATTCCTAGTCCCAAAATATATTTACCTTTATAAACGTTTAATCCTATTTTATTACGCTAAAAGTTGTCATAAAATGTGCATATAATTATGAACTTTGAAGCCTCATAACTTGTAAATGAATATTTTTTTTACTGTTTTATTAATCAATAAGACTAAAGTCTATTTTTTTATCTCAGATACTAAAATGACATTTCATGTGTTGCCTGTTTTTTACAACTAATAAATAGTGATGCGGTACAGCCGGTACTTACCGATAAAAATATAGGTTAGTACCGCCGATTACGGTAAATAGAGACTATAGGCTGTTTTTTAATCTCGAATACTAAAATATCATTACTGTTACCTTTTTTGTGCAATTTATGTATGGTGGTAATGTATTACTATTAAGTTTATGACTTATTACAGTTTTGAAAATAATATTATCGATTTTGATCGAATTTGATTGAAAAAACCCGGCCTGATCGAGATATCCCTGTGAACTGCTAACAACTGTGACCTCTGTAATAAAGATATTATAGCAACAGGCGCGCGACTGTACACACAGCAACTAATCAAGCTAGACACTCATGTACCTTAATACCTTGAAATAAGAAACAATTTTAAATGAAAATGTTTAACTTGATGTGTTGCTGTGTGTACTAGCGTTGCCCAGCAGTCGTCTCCCCGCCATCATGTAGTTAGGTCGTCGTAATTATACAGGGTGTTTGGTACATCGTTTGCCAAATTAAAGTAGCTGATAGAAGCGGTCATTACCAGTCTTTCCTCACTCCCCTAGCTGGTTTTAAATAAAATAAAATAAAATAAAATAGTTTTTATTTCGAACACAGGATTCATATCATGTTAGTAACAATACACTTAGGACTATGTTAGTAAACAAAAAAAAAAAAAAAAACAAAAACATTCATTCTTAAATATTATACATTATATATTTAACCTCAACATATTTTAGATATCGATGTAAAGCTATTTTTAAAAGAAAAACCCAATATTTACCATGAAAACTTAAATTAAAAAAAAAATTGTTCCGTGAGTCCTCATAATTATGTTTTGTTTTAAAGTTTAATACTAGGAGCATCAAATAAATTCATAATAGCTCACCAAAAACGTCAACTTTTTGTTTATTGACTTATTATAACTATAGAGACAGGTAAAATTTAAAGATATGATCAACTTCACAGTACAATAAAAAAATAAATAAAAGAGAGAAAGTTCTTCCATTTTCTGAATAAATGCCTTACTTTATCCTCTTTCCATTGGTATACAACATGTTATAAAATAGTAAATAGTTTTTCTACAAAACATGTGGAATACATAATTCAAAGTAAAGAAAACACGTTTGATGAATAAGCACAGGTAAATTTACTAGCTATAATTGCTATAATTGATTCATTCTAGCGTACTTACCTAGTTACTTTAGCTTTTTTTGTCACTGCAGTGGGTCTACCTTATCACAATAGAGTTAATTTTAATATAATAAAAGAAAAAAAAAAGTCATCATTTACTATAGCATTAATAATTACTTCGAATTATTTATTTATTTGTTAAGCACACCAACAGTATGTATGTTTATGTATTACACATGTTTTGTAGAAAAACTATTTACTATTTTATAGGATGTTGTATACCAATGGAAAGAGGATAAAGTACCTACCTCTTCTATCAGCAACTTCTACTATTTGTTTTTATAAATATCTAACAACTATTTGCTAATACATGAGAACCGATATTATGTCAAAGTATCGTCATGATTTAGCTGATGTTTTGTTGTGCGATATTGACCCTAATAGTTTTATGAAATGCAACTAACATTAACTCTAGAGGTGATAAAGGCATTTAGTTCTCGACTATACTAACAACCGTAAATATTTTACAATAATTACAAAACGAATCGAAACACAGGGACAGCACTGTTTCTTAAAAGCTGGCTATATTAGTTTTACGTTTGACATTAGTAGTTGTCATTTTAGTGTCCGAGATAAAAAAATAGACTATAGATAATAACGAGACAAAACGATATCATCTATAGTTTTTATTATCTAAATTGAGTATTTATTATCTAATGAAGGAGGAATTAACTTTCTTTGTTTGTATGGAATTGCGATTGAATTGTTTCCCCTTAAAAATAGAAATAGTGAAGAATAAGGTCAAAAAGTGTGCACACATATTTATGTACCTACAAGACATAAATACATATGAAGATACAGTGAAATTCGTACATTTTATATACATATAATTGAAGTGCAACAAACTAAGTGAAAGAGTTACTAGCAACAATATCAAAATAATTTGTTTATACATAAAAAAATAAACATCAAATGGACAGCTTATGACATGTAAGTGCTCAAAACTTCTAAAAAGTGATAATCGTGTAAACAAGTGAACAATATAATATTAACTATCCTAGTACTAAGCGAACCAGAATCGCATCAAAAATTGCAAATTCATCTTACCAAAAACTGAGAACAACGCCATCTATTAGTTTCATATAGTACTGCTGATGAATCTTGTTCTTGATCTATCGTAACTATCAATATAGCGCAAGAACTATCCGCTAGAGGACACAATATACATTCAATTATCTTATTATATATCTTTTCCTTATAAAATATGGACTTCACAAACGTAACAATTAGGAAAAATAACAAAAGGATGTTAAATGAATCCCTAAACACAACATCCTCATCAACCACCACGGAATCATGGTCATCTTTTGACCATAGAACAAACCTTACGAAAAGAAGTTTACCAGATTTATCCTCAAAACTGCTGTATCACCAAGACTATGAGCACCTTGAAGAACATAATTTATGACTAAAACAGGAACTAGAATCAGCACACGCTGAAGTAGATCTCCTCGCAGAAAACAGTTTACTCAAACAGCAGGTATTTGATCAAGAACAAAAAATAATAAAACTGAAACAAATATGTACTACTACACCGTGTACCCCCAAATCATCTTATACTATAACACCAAAACACAGAAAACCGCAACAAATAAAACAATTTGGAAAATCGGCCAGACTAACACTCAATACAAGTAGTGACGACCTGCAATTAAAGTGTGATGAGAACATAAAAGATGGCGTTAGTGATACCACAGGACCGCCATCACAACCAACAAAATCACAGCTTTCCCTGCCTGAAAATAAGGAAGTTAAAAAAAACACAAAATAAAAATTGTAATACTTGGAGACCAACAGGCCCGCGGATTGTCTTTACTGATGAAAAAATCCAGAAATGACAAATGGAACGACAACTACCGTATTACTTCGATTATCAAGCCAAATGCAACCAGTACACAAATACTACGCAGCTGCAACGACGACTTTTTGAATAGACGGGCACCCGATGACATCGTATTACTGGTAATAGGTCATAACGACAAACAACCACATAGCTTTATAACCGAATTATGTACTGTACTATATAAACTAAGATTCCATACGGTATATATAACAAACGTACAATATAATCCATACCTGAATGAAAATATGATTAATTACCACATAGAACGTATAGTTGTGAATTTTGACAATTGTAAATACCTACCGATACAACACAATATGTATGAGTTAAACAATAACATAGGATATAAAACAAGTCACCATCAGAAATACTTGTTAAGTCTTTGCTTTCGTCTAAACACTGAAATAGACTACAAACACTATCAGAACCAATTCCTAACACAAAACAGAAATAAATTAATAACAACAAACACTAACTCACAACCCAACACTACAAAGCCTGCACATCCTGTTACACTACGACAGCATAAAATAACATCCTTCTTTAAAAAAATAGACAAATCCCTACTAAAAACTCGGTTTTTTCTCGAATAAAGTTAAACAAGAGACAGTCACATTGATTCACCAAAATATCGCTGGAATACTTAACAAACAAGAGGTATTAGAGATAGCTGTAGGCGACTTAGAGAAATCCCTTGGCACGATAGACATTATATGTTTAACGGAAACTTTTATTAAACATGGAACCGAGTCTAATGTCAATATAAAAAACTATAAGCTAGCATCTTTCTTCTCCAGAAATACCCAGCGCCGAGGAGGATCTTGCATATTAGTAAGAAATAATTTGAAATACAAAGAAATTGACTACATTAATCCATCAATTGCTCTACACTTTGAATGCTGTGCTATTGAGATCCCTAAATTTAATCTCATAATAGCGTGTATATATAGAACTCCTACATCGAATGAACATATTTTCCTAAGCAACCTAGAACTTTTGACCAACAAACTCTCAAAAAAAAGAAATAAAAACATAATTCTATGTGGAGATTGGAATATAAACATTCTTAAAATAAATAATCTTTCACGTGAATTACAAACAATAATAAGAAATAACAATCTAAGAAATTACATAGATAAACCTACACGATAGGAATCCTGCATAGACTTAATAATTAGTAACGTTCATAATGCTACATCAAACCAGTATTGCCTGGCACTTTCAGACCACGAATTTACACAGTCTATTACATGTACACTAGATATAAACCACAACATCAAAGACAACCCATCTTTTTGGTTTGTATATATAAGAGACCTTAGCGAAGAAAATATCACTAAATTCAAAAACTGCATTAACAGTTTATCCTTTACTGATGTTCTACAATACACAACAACAAACGAAGCTTTCAATGCGTTTCATGACGTGATTTCCCTCTTTTACAACCTATGTTTCCCCGTGGTAAGAGTCAAGCGCGTCTGTAAACGTCTAAAAAATAGAGCCCTTTCAAAAAATATAAAACGCTGTTGCGTTAAAAAACGTATACTATACCTTAAGTATCGCAGAGCTAAACACGACAAAAAATATCATAAAAAAATATATATTACCTATAGCAAAATACTGAAACAATGCATAAATCAGGCTCAACAGATAAATAACTCACGCCACATAACTAGAGCAAAAAACACAAGTAAAGCTGCATGGCAAATTATTAATGAAAACGTTAATAACAGGCCACCAAACACAGAAATTGACTCTATTACCTTTGAAAAGAAATCTTATACCAACCCAAACCAAATATGTAACATGTTTAACAACTACTATATATCCTTGACCAATACTACAAATACACGAATAGAGACTTCACAAATTACTAAACATATAACACCAAACTTTAAAAGCATCTTCTTAACACCAGTAGACGAAGCTGATATTCACAAAATAATTCAAACATTAAACAACACTAACTCTACAGGCTATGACGAAATAAGTACCGAAATAATAAAATTATGCTCAACTGCGTTAGCTATTCCACTTACTCATATAATTAATATATCTTTATCTGAAGGTGTGTTCCCGGAACGCTTAAAAATCTCCGTAATAAAACCTCTCTACAAAAAAGGCAGTAAAACAGACATGAGTAATTACCGCCCCATAACTTTGATTCCAATATTATCTAAAGTTCTCGAAAAAGTGATGTTTAACAAGTTAGAAAACTTCCTAACCTCATGCAAAATACAAAGACGAACAATTCGGATTTAGAAGAAATAGCTCAACTACCTTAGCATGTTTTTCATTACTAAAAAATATAACTGAAAGCTTAAATGCAAAGACTAAAATAGCTTGTATTTTTGTTGACATGTCGAAAGCTTTCGATTTTGTCTGTCACGAAACTCTACTTTTAAAGCTTTCTAGTTATGGGATACGAGGTAGAGCCAATGATTGGATCAGGAGCTTCCTCAAAGAACGATCCCAATGTGTCGAAATAATGAAATCTGATCGGTCCGAAAGAAAACTCTACAGTAAAGTTAAAAGTTACAAAAACTCTACAGATCGGATTTTATGCAAAATAACTTTGGCACCCCCCAGGGGGGAATTCTATCACCATTACTCTTTCTCCTCTACATAAACGACCTCCCTGATGCTGTAAACACGGGTTGCATTCTGTTCGCTGATGACACTACATTAATAGTAAAAAGTGACAATAGTATAGATATTGAAAGTAAAGTATGTAAGGCTCTTGATGATACCACAACCTGGCTAGAAAAAAATAACTTAAAAATGAATACGACCAAAACAAAAATAATACAATTTCAGACACTAAACTCAGACACACCCAATATTGACATATGCCACAATAACTGCAACTTAACAGATACAAATGAATGTGTATTTCTCGGTATAACCCTAGACAAGTATTGTAACTGGAAAGCTCACATTGAAAAACTCCTTAATAGAATAGACCGCCTTGTGTTTGTCTTAACAAAAATCAGACAAACAGTGAGTGTAGAATGCGCAAAAATCACGTATCATGCATACATATCGTCCGCCCTTAGATATGGACTAATTATTTGGGGAAACTCCGTCGACAGTGATATAGCTTTTAGGGCCCAAAAAAGATGTATCCGAGCTATGTGTGGAGCGGATTACTTGGATAGTTGTAAACCTCTATTTCAAAAACACAAAATACACACATCAAAAAAGTCTAAGCAACATGCATGATAATTACAAATTTACCATTTATATTAATTAATTTCTAAGTATTTACTCACTCAAAGTGTATAGGTAAGTAAACTAAAACTAACTAAAAAAAAAATTTCGATTATGTTTTGTTTTTTTTCATAAAATTCAAATGACTGCGAATTTGTTTGAATTTGAGTGCATGTTAATTGCTACGTTTTAGTCTTGATTTTATAATTTTACCAACCATTTAAATACAGTTGGCGACAAAATTGAATTGTTAGATATTCTTTACGTCATGGAGCGACGTCATTTGACGGCAGATGAAATGCAAAGAGCTGTAGGGATGTTGCAAGCGGGAAGTAATCAATCTCAGGTATCTCGACATTTTGGTATTCATAGAAGTGTTATTTGTCGTCTTTGGCAGCGCTACAATAATACAGGGGAACCCGCTGAACAGCATCCAGGCCGTAAAAGGAGTACAACCACTCGGCAAGACCGGTACATACAACTGACTGCAAGACGCCAGCCGATGTTAACCGCTCGAGAGATAAGTTTGAGGCTACAAAATTCAAGTGGTGTTGATGTAAGTCCCCAAACTGTGCGAAATCGACTGCATGAGTACGGCCTACGAGCTCGACGCCCTATCAGGTGCCCACCGATACGTCACGGGAATCGCGCTCGTCGAAATGAATGGTGTAGAGAACGCATAACATGGACCCAGGAACAATGGGATAAAATTATGTTTTCCGATGAGTCGCGATTCGGGTTTAGGCCTGATACAAGAAGGGTGCGAGTGTACCGTCGACCCGGAAATACTGAAAGACTCAGGTGCGTTCAGGAAGTTCATCCATACAGCGGCTCAACAGTTATGGTATGGGCGGGTATTATGAAGAACAGGCGAACTGAGCTCGTTTTTGTAAATGGAAACATGAACGCTGAAAATTACGTTGAGGATATTCTCAGACCTTATGTCCATCCATTTGCCCAAACCTTTGGCTCCGATTTTACGTTAATGCATGACAATGCGCGTTCACATACAGCTCGGCGAACCAGTGAATACTTGGCAACGGAGAACATCCAGGTATTGCCCTGGCCTGCACAATCGCCAGACCTCAACCCCATCGAGCACGCATGGGACATGCTCCAGAGACGTGTTTTGAAGGACTTGGACGGAGTGACAACAACCCAACAGCTGAAGGATTTGCTACAATTCCATTGGGAGCGAATACCGCAAGATGACATAAACAGTCTCATTAATTCAATGAATAATCGTTGCCGACAAGTTTTGAATAGCAGAGGAGGCCATACTTTGTATTAAATTGTCCTATTCTTTCACAATAAATTCATTTTCTTAAGAAATTTCAATTTGTAAAAAAAAAGTTTAGTTTCTTATGTACCTGTATATTCTAATATTGTTAATTTCTGTTATTAAAAGAACTTATAAAGAAAACAGCTGTTATTTTTACATCATAGAACCCTAAAAATATTATTTTAAAAATAAAATACAACGTTATAATTAAAATAAATGGTAAAATAAATTAATATAAATGGTAAATTTGTAATATCATGCATGTTGCTTAGACTTTTTTGATGTGTGTACTTCCTTTGCCTTGTTTATACATATTAGAAATTAGTGTATTTGTCAAAAAACATCCGGATTTTTTTGAGAAATACGGTGACTCACAAAACAGCCGGACAAGACATAAGGACAAATTACGTCCACCACAAATCAGACTAGAGATGTTCAGAAAAAATGCATATTGTATGGCTATTAGAGTATTTAATAAGATACCGAACTCTGTTAGTTCACTACCACTTGAACCATTAAAAAAGAAATTATTTGACATTCTCACATTTAAAAACTATTATAGTATCAAAGATTACCTAGATGATAAGCTTTAGTTTTAAACATTGTTATTTAATAAAGAATTGTAATTTAATTTAATCTATAAATTACTATTGATATTTTTTTATTTTAATTATACTTAATGTTGCTATTATTTAAATCAATATGTATTTTGTAAATGGTTAATAATTTGTAATAATACTCTAACTTTTATGTAGTACACTGCACTGCTTATTTGCACGCCGACTGCGGCAGAATATGCAGTAATAAAATATGTTATATACCACCTATTGTACCATATTCTCGCAAATAAATGTTTTTACTTTACTTACTTACTTTAAAAGAAATAGATGAAGATCACCCAGAACAGGCCTGTGCCTGTATAGCATAGCTAATTTCAGATTAGCTAACATAATGTGTCTGTACTAGGGCATGCAATATCGGAAGGTTTTCAATTCCGATACTAACTTCCGATATTAGATCTCAATATCGGAATTCCGATATTAATATCGGAATTTCATATTTTTTTTAGAAATTGCACTTTTTGTTCAAAATGTCACAAATTCGGTGTGAGGTTAGATTTAATGGAATAAAAAATATTTATAAATCATATTATTTAATTTGAATTGCTTGTTTTATACTCGTATTTAAGTTTTACCCACAGTATTTACTAAATCAGATATTTCTCATTATTTTTCTGTACTTATTGCTAATTAAACTATCTGACTCAGAGACTCAAATCTGAAATTAAATCAACAATTAGGAACAAAAAGTTCGTTTATAGTATCCTATTCTTTAATCTTATATCTTATTAGTTATTAAACTTATCTATATACTTATATAATATTTTATTTATTTTATTTTTTTCGGAACACTAACAGCATAATTTACAATCGGTTAATACATAAATATACTTATACACAGCTATTAACAGGTATTCGCAAATATAAACTAAACATAAAACCATTGCAAGACCATAGCATGACCCGATAAAAAATAGTTCAAAATAAATTGTAAATTTAATTTGTTGCTTCTCTGGGATTGGGACCAAAATAATCTGTAGTAAATAATTTCTTTACCACTGTTGGCTTAGACCTAAATATCTCAAATTCGCTATGCCTTTTGGCAATGCTGTTAACGGAACTACTCGCACGAATGAGAAATGAGTTTTGTCTAAAATTAGTGTTGGCTGAGGGTAGTACTAAGGGTTGATTGCGCCTAACTGGCAGTTTTTACCATTCACAATTCACCATTGACAATTTTTACAATTGTTACAACATCAGATATTGTACGTCTATTCTGTAGGGGCATAAAATGATACCTCTTACATCTTGCTTCTCATACCCATGATCGATGCACCTACACCTATACTGTAAATATCTTAGGAACTTTTTCTGTACGGATTCAATCATTCAATGCGCTTGTTATAAATGTCATAAAGCGGGTTCCATACCACTGATGCGTATTCGAAGATACTGCGCACGAGAGCACAGTAAAGTACCTTAATTTTTATTTAATTATATAATATGCCAACAACAATTATTATTGGAAATATTTTTGTCTTATTTTTATCTATACTCATTACTAATATAAAACTAACGAACTCGGAATCAACAAAACTTTAAGAAGTCATGTTGATTCTAAGTTTGGTAGTTTAAATTACAATAAACTGAAATAAAGGTTCGCTATATTCATAGGTTTATATTTATTTTAAAATCTCGTTTTTCTTGCTAATATGTTCTCAAAAACAACAAAGCGTCAAACATTTTGTCAGATAAATAACCGCCCGACGAAAAATCATGCTCACTTTCAAGTTTCAACATTGGTGGGCAAAATTTATGTGAGATAAGTGTATGTCTGTGACAAATAAACTCATCTTTCACCTCTATTAACGTATGTTGCCTTTTCAGTTATTACAAATCCCAATAGATCAAATTCGTCGGACGGAAGCACTGCCTTCTTTTTTTCTTTGCACTTTTCTATTTCCTTCTCAAATTCTTGGTGCAGGGTCAGCTCACTCGTTGTAGCTAGACTAGCTAGTGATTCATCATCTTCATCTGAAGAGACAAAAGCTATCGGTGCTTCAGTCTTTCTTACTGTGAAGTTGAGACTGCTAGTATCGTTTTGTTTATATTTAAGGCGTTTTAACAACCTTACAATAATATCACATATTATTAGAGTAGGTAAAGAGTGAGCGAAACAGGTAATAATATTATTGTTCTTGTAGCACATGCATAGCGAGCGGGCAACATTAATACGGTACCTACTGTTTCGCTCGGCGATACACAAGGATCGATATATGTATAATTTAAAACTCAAAATATAGAAAAATATTCGAGTTCCGAGATTCCGATATTCGATCACCCAGTATCGGAATTGTAATATCGGACTTTGCGTTCCGAGATTCCGATATTACGAGATTCCGAGATTCCGATATTCATGCCCTAGTCTGTACACAGTTAGCTAATCTGAAATTAGCTATCACAGTAATTCGCGCATATACAGGAAAAAATAAAACATCCGCCGAATCTGCGCAACCATTGGCAACAACTTCAGGCCGGCCGATTTAGATTTACTGTACTTATACATGTTAATTTCGAAAGCACCATTTAGGTTTCAAATCTACAATCCGGTAAATGTAATAAATGATTACAGGTACGATGTCCGGTGGTGGTAAGACGACGATGCGTGGTAGAATGTCAAGTGCTGTACAGCAAGATACCAGTGAGCAAGATCCTAGAGTGATACAGGCTAATGAGAGGAAACTTAGTTCTTTGGAAGAAAGGTAAGTGTCAATAAAAAATAATTTTCTAGTCAAAAAACTTCGACTAGAAAGTAGTAATAATAATTTCATATTTTGTAGATAATAACAAATTTCATCATAACATCCCATTAAGGTCCCACTGCAGGGAAAGGTCTCCTCCAGTGACGGAGGGATACTTGGCCTACTAATACTACGCTGGCCAGACGGATTGGTATAGGGTTTAATTTCAAGTTTTCCTTATTTTTTATTTCGTAAAGTTAATATTCACGGATAGTCCCTTAGTCGGTTTTTTACTACACCCATGGGATTCTTACTCCATATTGTATTCTTACTCCGTCACCACACGGATTAAGTAACTTGTTACATAATCATTTTAAATTCGCAGGTTAATAGAACTCCGCAGCGAGCAATCTCAACTAGAAGAAACATCAGTGTCCTTACAACAAAGCACTCGGGAAGGAAGGACCAAACTTAACAAACTTAACATCGAACTCAAGAGTTTGGTTGAACAAGTGCCTGTTTTGAAGGTACGTAAAATACGCGATGTTGCATTATATCGGCTAAGTGAAGGTTTACAGGTTCGTAGCACACATATCAAAACTGAAGGGGATCGTCACTGTATCAACTCGAGCCGTTTGGTAGCCGTTCGGTATTATTTGTATGAAACTCCTTACTGCAACGCACTCTAATCGGAATCGTAACGTAATCGGATTTCTTGATGTTTAACACCGAAGAAAAGGCGAGGCGGTGTTGATCCGTTTTGATATGTGTGCTACAACCCCGACGTTTTGATATGTGTGCTACAACCCTTACAGATAGTATCTTTACAAATACAAAAGAAGGAAAACTGGAAAGTAGCATTAAACGTTTATGCAATAGAAAACACGTAAATTACTTTGATTTAACCACTATCTTTCTAAAATTTTAAATAAATGTAATTTTTTCCAACGTCAAATTTCACAGATAAAAATTAATATCACCATTTGACATTTGTAGATTCTAGAATTTGTCCTTGATGCCTATACATTTCTCAAAGGTCAAAGACTAAAGTCTTTAGTCTCTGGTTGACATGACGCTATAGTTGTTTACCTTTATAATCAATTCGTAATAAATGAACAGAATGGTACATTAATAGACTGCTTTTATGATGTTTTTATTAAATATTTACAGAATCAAATAAAACAACAAGAAGTGAAAGCTGCCCAATGCAAGGTGGACCCCAAGAGAAAGGCAGAGTTGGAAGCTGTTTTAAAAGCTGCCGAGAATAAACTGGAAAAAGCGAAAAGTGACGCGGCCGAGGTAAGAACTTATTACCCCTTTTCAAGACGTGTTTAAATATATTATTTGTATTGTTTTGACTATTGTGTCGACTGGCAAAACTTTATATACTAGCGATCCGCCCCGGCTTCGCACGGGCAGCTACTACAGAATGTCCTTAAACAACGTTAAAGTACAACTTCATTAGACGATTACATTAGAAATCTCTTAATTTATATGCGTTTCTCTACTATATTTTGCATGTGTTATACATATAAACCTTCCTCTTGAATCACTTTATCTATTAAAAAAGACCGTATCAAAATCCGTTGCGTAGTTTTAAAGATTTAAGCATACAAAGGGACATAAGGACAGAGAAAACGACTTTATTTTTTACTATGTATAGATGACTAGCTGTTGCCCGCGGCTTCACCCGCGTTAGCGTAGCTTAAATGTTATTCTACACCCTAAACTACCTATATTCCAAGTTTCATCAAAGACCATTCAGTAGTTTTTGCCTGAAAGAGTAACAAACATCAATCTATCCATCCACCCATCATCACAAACTTTCGCATTTATAATATTAGTAGGATACAGACCCATGATGTTTTTATTCTCCTATTATCTTAATGACCCACTTTGGGCATCATGAAGGTCTTTTATGTACAGGCACCTGTTAATATAATGTGTTAATAAAATGCGTGAAATGGAAATTTTTTGGAGAAGGTGAAAGTAGAGTAGTCGGTGATTGGCTGATAATTATGATGATAACGACGGCTTTTTTGTAGTGCTCAACATAACTACATACATACATAAACTCACGCCTTATCCCGTCCGGGGTAGGCAGAGACGACAGAACGCCATTGTCAAGATCCTGGCAAACGGATTCGGCCTCGTCCACATTCATTAAGCGAGTCATACATGCGCGTCGGTTACGAGTGCTCTTTATTTGGCCCTTCTCCAATATGCAACCTATCTTGCCAACATATGTTTACCGGGGCTTTCCCGCAATGACTAGCCCTTTCACCTTTAGTGTTAAAGACAAAATCAATACTTTATATTCATATTTAAATCATCAATCGTATTAATTAACAGGTAGAAAAAGAAGTACACGGCGTAGACGCTCAGATATCGGCAGTGGCTGGAGGCAAAGTGAAAGATCTGCAGAAGAACGTGGACGATCTCTCTAAGAAGATAGATAAAGTATCTACCGAGATCACTAAACTAAAAGTCGCTATTAATACTAGCATAAGGTACTGTTCATTTATTACGACTTGATTATAAAGGTAAACAAAACCTTTGAGAAATGTATAGGAATCAAGGACAAATTCTAGAATCTACAAAATTTGTTGAGTGTTGTATTATCAAAACCCGCTAAAACGTCTTTATAGAAATTTTTAGTTAGGACCTACTTTAAAAATGGTTTTTTGTTAGGTTCTATTAGCGCTGATCGTTTAACTTCTAATGCCACTCTAACCCGACTAAAAATTAATTATAAAATCGAGTTTAGTTTCAAAAGACCCTAAAAGACTGCTTGTGTGTTTCAAAATCCTCTATAAATAAATAGACCAATGACAGATAGCCATTTAGATCACGTGATAGGTGAATTTGTATGGCGAAAAACTTTCATGGTTTTAAATCGTTGTGGATTTTTATTGATTTTACTATAAAATAATGGAAAATCTAACGCAATTTGTTAAAAAAAGTGAACCTGGGAAGTCCCTCTAGGCGATGCCCTAATAAAACACAATGAAAACGTTAGTTAAAGCGACAAAAACGGTAAGTGAAAAGTTACTCAAAAGTGCTTGTTAAAGTTCAGTGGAAGGCATTATGCATAATAAAGTAATCGTATAATTTGAATGTTGGGCTGTTTATTTTTCTTTTCGACCGGCGCGGCGGTGTTACCTAATACACTTATAAATGATACATTAAGGTGATGGATGGTACATTCAAAACCATGTTCATTTGACTTTTTATAAAAATGAAAAGCCATTTCTTTTGAAATTAAATTATTTTATAAATAATTGTCTTTTTTATTTTGTGTCTTATTTACAATTTTATTGCATAACACCATCCTAGTTCAAAATAGTGTTTGCTTCAAAACCCTCTAAAACGGTATCGGTTACTTTCAAATGCCACTAAAACTTAAAGTTAACTTCAAAGTCCCCTAAAACGAATCTATTTTTGCAAATAACTTCGATTTTCAAATTGTTTTTATTAAAGAAAGATGTTTGTTGGGATTATTATATTACAATAATAATATAATGTTAAAAATCGTGCAGAATTAAAGTTGTTAGTAAGTTTAAGACGTTTTTCATGAATTGTCGACATTTAAGAAAAAGCACTTTAGGGGGTTTTGAAATTATATGACTATGTCAATAGTAAAATTAATTTTTATCTGTGAATTTGACGTTGAAAAAAAATACTTTTGTTTAAAATTTAAGAAAGATAGTGGTTAAATCAAAGTAATTTACATGTTTTCTATTGCATAAACGTTTTATGCTACTTTCCAGAAATGTTTATCCATATCAAATTATTGATGTAAAAACTAGTGAATTTGCAATAATAATATGTGGTATTTGTTTACAAAGTTAATTAAGTTAGAAGAATACCCAGTATGTATTAGCATGACAATCGAAATAAGACTTTTAAGGCTATCTCTGTGGATTCAAAGGCCATGTAGGATTATATTTTGTGTGTTCCTTTTATTAATGTCTTTCGATTGCCTCGGGAGCGCGGCGGTCACGGTAGTGGCTAAAGTGCGGTCGCGGGCTTGATTCCCACGCAAGACAATTCTTTGTGTAAAGTGCTTTGAGTCAGGCGTCGCGTCGATTTTTTAACTATTATTAAATTAAATTATGATTTATGTTTTACAGAAATGCGAAGAAGTCGAAAGATAAAATCAACCAGATGGAAACAGATTTGAAAGATACAGAGAAGAATATTGAAAATTTGAATAATCAGAAAAAAGAACTCACTTTGGAGACACAGAAATTGCAAAAAGATATGGAAGAGGTATTAAAATGCCTACATATTTTTTACTACGTAAAAATGTTAGTAAAGAGGGGAGGTCTTTTTTGTACATTTGCCACAAAAACATAAAGGGAACCTATAACGGGGGTACAGCTAGTTTTTTTATTTCATGTACTAATATTAGGGCACATAGCGCGGAGAACTGATAGCCGTTGGGGCAGAAACGTGCAGAGTTCGGTGTGGGGCCTCCACACATGGTGGAGCGACAGCCTGGTGCAGGACGTCGGGAAGTCGATGGATGAGGGAGGAACACGACCGCGCAGGGTGGACATTTTATAGGGTTATGAGAAGGATGCTGATACTATATGATTATTTTCATGAATACTTTAACTGTATGTGAGCTGACAGTCTAAGCACGTAATATTTCAATCCACAGATAGAAGAACAAATATCGGAAGGATCAGGCGAATTCTCAGAATTAAAACAAGAAATATCTAAGCTGCAAACTAAAGAGAATAAAATTAAAAGTGAGAGATTGGAAGCGAATAATGCTGTTACTAAAATGGAGAAGAGTATTGATGATTGTAAGAGTAAGACGCCTATGTGGAAGAAAGAGGTTTGTTGCAATATTTCTTATACGTACCCAACGCCATCTAGTAATAAACTAAGTGGATCATGTACTATGTGTACTAGACAACTGATAAACATACATAAACAGGATGTGCAGTGCATGAGTATGACGCATGCATGGTGCTCGCCATTCTTGGACTCTATTGAACATCAGGCACCATAGAGTCATTCTGCTAGGCAAAAAAAAAATTAAGTCCTTTTTCATTGGCTTAACTTCTTATCGTCATTTAACCACATGGTTGGAACTAGTAGAGTTAAGGATTACATAGTCTGGCCATAAATACTGTTACAATTAAAAATAAGAAAGATATTACATTTGAATTTGGAATCTGTCATTTTTATACGATTGTTCATTGTATTTTCTAATTTTGGCGCCAATACATTGTACAATATTTTGCTATATTAAAATGGAGTGGGGTGATAAAGAAAACCGAATCGCTGTGATTGCATTACACAAAGTTGGTATAGAGCCGAATGTAATTTTTAAAACTCTCCATACGCTTGGTATTAGTCAAATGTTTGTGTACCGGGCTATTAATAGGTACAATGAGACCTTCTCTGTTTGTGACAGAAAAATATCTGGCCGTCCACGTAGTGTTCGTACGAAAATGGTGGTCAAAGCAGTAAGGGAAAGAATTCGAAGAAATCCTGTCCGAAAGCAAAAGATTTTATCTCGGGAGATGAAGATAGCACCCAGAACCATGTCACGCATTTTAAAAGATGACTTAGGACTTGCAGCCTATAAGAGACGCACTGGTCATTTTTTAACTGATAATTTAAAAAAGAATAGGGTGGTAAAATCGAAGCAACTACTGAAGCGGTACGCAAAGGGAGGTCACAGAAAAATTTTGTTTACGGATGAGAAAATCTTTACAGTTGAGCAACATTTTAACAAACAAAATGACCGTATTTATGCTCAAAGCTCTAAGGAAGCTTCCCAATTAGTCGACAGAGTGCAACGTGGGCATTATCCGACTTCAGTGATGGTTTGGTGGGGTGTTAGCTATGAAGGAGTGACTGAGCCATATTTTTGTGAAAAAGGTATCAAAACATCGGCACAAGTGTATCAAGATACCATTCTTGAGAAGGTAGTTAAACCCCTTAACAACACCATGTTCAATAACCAAGTATGGTCCTTCCAACAAGACTCAGCGCCGGGTCATAAAGCTCGGTCCACGCAGTCTTGGTTGGAAATGAACGTTTCGGACTTCATCAGAGCTGAAGACTGGCCGTCGTCTAGTCCCGATCTTAATCCGCTGGATTATGATTTATGGTCAGTTTTAGAGAGTATGGCTTGCTCTAAACGCCATGATAATTTGGAGTCCCTAAAACAATCCATACGATTGGCAGTGAAGAATTTTCCCATGGAAAGAGTGCGTGCTTCTATTGATAACTGGCCTCAACGTTTAAAGGACTGTGTTGCAGCCAATGGAGACCACTTCGAATAAGCTTTTTATATTTTGAATTGTTTTATATTTATGTATTAAACTAACACACTGTAAAAGTAATAAATATTATTTGCAATAAAAAAAAATGTTTTTTCTTCGTAACAATATTTATGGCTAGACTAGGTATAAAGATAACATACATTTTATTTTACATTTGGTACAGAAAGAAAGCTAAATCATTACTAGCTGTAAGTTGTTACTACTACTACTAGCTGTATATTAAATCAGCTGTTATTTGACAAATATTTTGACTTGGTTAATGTTTAAAAAAAAATTTTTTTTCTTTTTTTATTCAATAATCACATATATTTTCGGTTTCAGGTAGCATCATTAAAACTGGAAGACCCAGGCTTAGAAGGTATACCGGGAATCGAACCTATAGTTCCTTTGGCACAGCACACTGCTGAAGAGTTAGAGGGAACGGCAGTCGATGAGCTGAGGAACAGATTGTCCGCACAGAAGACCAGGATTGGTGATGCTAAACCTAATATACAAGCTATACAAGTAAGTGTAGGAAGATTTAATTATGTAGATAAATGTAGAAGTGTATAGGGTATTGATCCTTACTTGATTAACTTTGTAAACAAACACCACATATTGCAAATTCACTAGATTTTACATCAATCGCACGCTTTGTTATGGATGAAAATTACTGGAAAGTAGCATTAAACTTTTATGCAATAGAAAACAGGTAAATTAATTTGATACAAGTACTATCTTTCTTAAATTTTAAATAAATGTAATTTTTTCCAACGTCAAATTTTACAGATAATAATTAATTTAAACATTTGACATTTGTAAATTCTAGAATTTGTCCTTGATTCCTATACATTTCTAGGTCAAAGATTAAAGTCTTTATTCTGTGGTTGACACGACGCCATAGTTGTTTACCTTTATAATCAAGTCGTAATAAATGAACAGTACAAGATGTCTTGGTGGCACGGCAATCGCAGCAACGGCTTCCGTGCACGAGGTCGCGGGTTCGAATCCCACGCAAAAAGATTATTTGTGTGATCCAGAAGTTGTTTTCCTGAGTCTGGATGTTCTCCGTTATATGTTTTTAAAAGACCGAAACTCGATCTTTTAATTTCCTCATATTTTTGACCTCTTTTTCATCAGATTATTTCAGAAAGGTATATTTTTGTTGTTGTGTTTAGCATGATCCATAGTGAGGGAGTAAAATAACTCTATACCAATCTATCAAGCCATGTTAGTCATAGGTTAAGTTATCTTTACCGCAAATAGTACGTGAATGTGCTGTTATGATAATTACTATTAATTATATCTTTACAGGATTATAAAGCGAAAGAAGAGCTATATCTGAAACGAGCGGCAGAATTAGACGAAATAACACAAAAAAGAAATGAAATGAGAGAAGTCCATGACCAATTAAAGAAGAGGAGAAATGATGATTTTATGGCAGGTTAGTTCTTCATCATCATAACAGCCCATTAATATCCTACTGCAGGGACGGGCCTTCTCCTATGACGGAGGGATACTTGGCCTTAGTAGGCCAAGTTGATAAAAAAATAATTAATTATGATTAAATTATATTATCATCATACCAGCCCATTAATGTCCCACAGCAGGGACGGGCATCCTCCCGTGATGGAGGGTTACTTGGTCTACTAATACCACGCTGGCCAGACGGATTGTTATAAGGTTTAATTTCAAGTCTTCCTTCTTTTTATATTGTAATGATAATATTCACTGATAGTCCCTTAGTCGGTTTTGACACCCATGGGATGCGATGGGGTCCTAGGCAGCACTGTTGTTGGTATGATGCTTGAACGATTTTCCTAAACCTAAATGTTCTTAGTGTCCGCACTAAAAACATGTAAATTACAACACAATACAAACACAAATACAGGCTTTATACAATAATTCCAAATGACAAAAAAAATCCTTGGAAGTAACGTAGGAATCTAACCTGCTACTTTGTATAGGATAAGGGAGTACGTGCGACCGCTGTGCTACAGATGCATAATGGAAGAGATGTCAAATACCATCTATAGCTGACATAGCTTTCATTTCATAGCATTCTTTTGACGACCTCTGTGGCGCAGTCGGTATATTGCATGGTTGCTACGCCGAGGTCTCGCGTTCAATTCCGCTCAATGCAAATCTTTGTGTGCATGAACATGATTGTTTGCATTGGTCTGAGTGTTTTCTATGCAATATGTATGTATTTACAAAAAAAAAGTATATAAGTACCAACATCCGTTGTTCTGTTACCCATAACACAAGCAGGATAAGCCTAGCTTACTTTGGGAACAGATGGCGCTGTGTAGTGATGTCCGTGAATATTTAATTATTTTTTTAAATACTCGTCATTGATTGTCTTCCATATACTTTCAGGTTTTAGTACAATAACGGATAAGCTAAAAGAAATGTATCAAATGATTACTTTGGGAGGCGACGCGGAGTTGGAACTCGTGGACTCTATGGATCCTTTTATGGAGGGTATCATATTTAGGTAAGTTCATCATTATCATATCAGCCAATGGAAGTCCACTGCTGGACATAGACCTCTTCCAAATATCTTCAACTTCCACGATCCTGTGTTTCCTTCATGCATCAATGCTTCCATCTAAAAGGTATTGATCCTTACTTGATTAACATTGTAAACAAACACCACATATTGCAAATTCACTAGTTTTTACATCAATCGCACACTTTGATATGGACGAAAATTTCTGGAAAGTAGCATTTAACGTTTATGCAATGGAAAACATAAATTTTAAATAAATGTATTTTTTTCCAACATAAAATTACACAGATAAAAATTAATTTCACCATTTGACATTTTGTAGATTCTAGAATTTGTCCTTGATTCCTATACATTTCTCAAAGGCCAAAGACTAAAGTCTTTAGTCTGTGGTTGACACGACGCCATAGTTGTTTACCTTTATAATCAAGTAGTAATAAATGAAAAGTAGTACGAAAGTTATTGAAATAATATGTATAATTATAAAGTATATTCTCCTTTCAGTGTCCGCCCACCAAACAAATCATGGAAGAACATATCAAACCTCTCTGGTGGTGAGAAGACTCTATCATCATTGGCTTTGGTCTTCGCTCTACATTACTATAAGCCAACACCGTTGTATGTCATGGATGAAATAGACGCGGCTTTGGATTTCAAGAATGTGTCTATAGTTGCTAATTATATTAAGGTTTGTATATTTATTAAAACTTTTAACCGTTTCACAGTGTCGCCAGCAGACACAATAGTAAAACAATGCATATGAACTATATATGGTACACAGCACTATGAAAGGGTTAACCCATAATAGGCACGACAATAACGAAAAAGTTTGTTACCCACGCCGCGCCGCCACGACAAAATTTTTTTCATTGCTTAGGTATATAAATAAACATTCAAAAGTTATGATTTAATTGTTTATTTTTTTTGCTGTCGTATATTTTGTCACGTAAAGATGTCACAGGACCGCGCAACGTAAAAATATTTGGAGGAGGCTATCATCATCATATCAGGCAAAGTACGGTCACTGCTGGATGTAGCCCTCTTCTAAACATTGCTACCCCACGCCGTCTGTGCCCCTCATTATTCGATTTCCCCAATATTTCCTTGAAGGATATTTCACAAGAGTAGGTACTATCATTCGAAAGAAAACTCGTAACGAAAAAACAATCTACGGGGTTGGTTTTATAAGTAGCCTTATTATTCCACGATGGCCAAGAAAGTTAATAAAGTCTCAAATTGCTTTACTTTGCAAAAAATACATTTTTTGGCTAACAGAGTTCTAAACTCCTTTTTTATTATTTTCAGGAAAGAACCAAAAATGCTCAATTCATAATAATATCGCTTCGCTACAATATGTTTGAAGTGTCAAATCGTCTTGTGGGTATTTACAAGACTGAAGACTGTACTAAGTCTGTTACTATTGAGAATAAAGTGCCTGAACCTACTAACGATATTGTTGTATCTTAATGTTATAGTAATAAGGTTTAGATTTGTATGGATCAATTATATTTTAACGTTTGGAAATGTGGTCTTTTATTTTTTGTCCTTATTACCTTTTTAATTGAGGTGCTGAAAAGATTAATTTCTATTATGTTGGAGTTGTACTGGCTAGGTGTCGGATTGTGTTAAATACAAGGCAAGTACTGCTAGGGAATTCAAGTAAAACACTTCACTGATTTAAAACACTATTTATTTTACTCTATGGATTACACAGTACTATACAGTTTCAAGTAACTATAAAACAAGTGCGTGAACTTGATTTTACGAGCTCGACTGTGCGACTGGACTCTGACTGAACTGAACTGATCTGCCCTCTCCACACTGCGCGTCCTTAACTTATATAGTAAAACTAAATTGAACAAAAAACATTCAAAACACAAATGTTCACTAGTTGTTTAACAAAGCATCTATTCACTAATGGCTAACGGTAATTAAAGGATGTGAACAAACAATAGCGATGCGTGCGCAAACCTAACTGTAAACTACAAAGGATCTAAAACAATAAAAGATAACTGTAAATCAGGTGGGAACTTAAAACACATAAAAGATAACTGTAAACCAAAAAAGGATCTCAAACAATAAAAGCTAACTGTAAATCAGATGGGAACTTAAAACACATTAGAAGATAACTGTTAACCAGATGTGCCCCAACATACATCCCCTTCCAAAAATAATGTATGAAATACATTACAAAACGATACTTACATGTTTGTTACCTTATAACTAAATTCTACAGAATAATATTACAATAACATAGTTTGTAACAAAATTAAAGAAAGAAATAATAATATAGCACGATATGACATTACCCATAGAAAATAACAAAAGTTTACAATTTCCTTAGAACATGCAATCATTAGGACCTATGAAACACGTGTTTACATCTGTCTCTTAAAGCTAAAGCTTAAATCTAAATTGCTTTTATTTTTAAAATATCGCTTACAATGGCTTTATTCTAAAAATTTGCTTCTCATATCATCATAAATTGTCTAACACATAATAGTAACATCTTCATCTTTGTGGCGTTCAAAAGATTTACTTACGTACTAATTTATATAAAAGTTAACTTATTTTCTACAAGTTTTACTAAACCATGTTTTGACTGTTTATATTGTTTCACATTAATTACACCTTATACTAAAAATCGTACTGGTGGTCGAGTTACACGTCCTGAGCGCGTTGTATTTGTGTTCGATACGGGTTGGTGTGTTGATACAGAAACATTCTTAACATCTAATGGCGTATTCACACTAACTTCTTTATTACTACTATCTCCTAAATTGTTTTCTTGTATAATGTAAGCAGGTTTCAATCTGTCTATTGATATAAAACCTTTACGGTTAGGATACTGGATTTCATATACCTTATTGTTTCTTTTTAATACGCGGTAGGGTCCGTTATACGTAGGGCAAAGTGACTTTTTTAACATATCATTTCTAACAAAAACGTAATCGCAGTCTTTTAAATCTCTGTATACGAATATCTTACGAGAATCTCTATCGTTACGAGATTTAGGTCGTAAGTTATTTATTATACTTCTTAACTTTTCAACATAAGTATAAACGTTTGTCGATGTCAAACTTGTTTCTCTATAAAAATCTCCAGGTAAAAATTGAAATTGGCGCTCGGCGCTTTCTTCAAATACTTCTAAAAGTCTAGATTTCAGGGTGTCATATTTTGCTTCTGCAGGAGGTGACTCTAAAATGTCACTTACCTGCTGTAATGCTTCTTTGCTCAATTGTGCTATTACTAAATTAAACTTAGTAACGTCGCCCTGTTTTTGCTGCGCTACAATGGCTTCAAATTGTCTAAACCACATGCGCGGCAAATCTGTCCAAAATTGCGGTATTTTTGAATTCAAACTTATAGCTGCTAGATCGCTTACCGTAGCTGATGTTGTCTCAGGCGTCATCTTAGGTGTTGGTTCCATCGTTTTTCCTGTTTCACTTGTTTTACTTTTTCTTATAGTCGTGTTCACTGTTATACTTGATACTTGAATTCCACGAATACTTAACTAGCCAAACTGATCACGTCGGGGTCACCACTGTTGGAGTTGTACTGGCTAGGTGTCGGATTGTGTTAAATACAAGGCAAGTACTGCTAGGGAATTCAAGTAAAACACTTCACTGATTTAAAACACTATTTATTTTACTCTATGGATTACACAGTACTATACAGTTTCAAGTAACTATAAAACAAGTGCGTGAACTTGATTTTACGAGCTCGACTGTGCGACTGGACTCTGACTGAACTGAACTGATCTGCCCTCTCCACACTGCGCGTCCTTAACTTATATAGTAAAACTAAATTGAACAAAAAACATTCAAAACACAAATGTTCACTAGTTGTTTAACAAAGCATCTATTCACTAATGGCTAACGGTAATTAAAGGATGTGAACAAACAATAGCGATGCGTGCGCAAACCTAACTGTAAACTAAAAAGGATCTCAAACAATAAAAGCTAACTGTAAATCAGATGGGAACTTAAAACACATTAGAAGATAACTGTTAACCAGATGTGCCCCAACATATTATTTTTCTTAAAACTTATTATTACTTACCTATTGGGGGAACCTAGTAATGCAGGCCACTCGTAACCCTAAGAACGAATTTCCAAGAGAAAGAAGGTGTAAAATAGATAAGAGTCTAGTCCGTAGATGTGATAGATTTACCTGTTGGCCGCGTGGTGACGAAGTAAGAATACAATATGTCACTACCCCATCTCATCCCATAGGTGTCGTAAAACCGACTAAGAGACTATCCTTGAATATCATCTTTACGAAATAAAAAGAAGGAAAACTTGAAATTACACCTTATACCAATTCGTCTGGAAAGCGTGGTATAAGTAGGCCAAGTATCACTCTGTCACGGGAGGAGGCCCGTCCCTGCAGTGGGACATTAGGGGGCTGTTATAATGAATATTTGGACGGATTCCATGAAACATTGATAAAAACACTAGAATAATCGAAATCGGTTGTTTCGCTTATCGTATCAGCCAATGGGAGGTTCATTGTTGGACATGGGCCTTCTCCAAATATTTCTACTTTACGTTCGTTTGCCGTTCTAAGCAGGTCGTCTATCCAACGCGTGAGGTGTATCCCTACCCTAACTCTGATCAAAAAATTATATCTAAACTGGAGTTAATAAAAAATAAAACAAAAATATGCAACGGTCGTTTAAATTTATTTAGTTCAGAACATCTAAATATACATATTATTACAAATAAACAAAATAAATTAAACACATTGTATTAAATGATCAGTAAAAAGCTGGAATTCTTATTCTAGGCAAATACAATCTAAAGTGCCATTCTCGTATTGCTTATAAACGCAGTCTCAATATCAGTTATTGCCGAGAGCTAATCGAAACGGAATTTTAGTAATTACAATAAAATAATTAACTTTTTGTTTCCTATAAACCATGAGGCTTTTACATAGGTCAGTGTTTATGTTTCACGATAAAGGCTTGATCGGGACAATAGACGCCATCTTAATATTAGCCCTTTAACTATGAAATTGCCGTTTTGTATGAAGAATTTATAAGAAGTTATATTTTTCATAAAAAAATCAGCTGTTTTGAATTGGAAAATTAGCTGTTTTAAATTGAACCCATGTTCACAGGCTTATTAATGAAACAACTAATAATTATATTTATTTTTAATTTTTTGTTAGATGTTGGTTATATCCTATATTTCCTACATAACAAAAATTATTTAAACAATATGTTTTAAAATGAGAAAGACTGCGCAGAAATCAAACTGCAATTTCATAGGTAAAGACCTATTATTAGGCTTTTAGGTTTAATTCATTCCTAAATCGAATAACGGCCACTTATTACCACGACGACATTTTTCCATACATTTGACAAATACTTTTGCACTTTGCTTTTTAGCAACTATACAATTCATTGGAACTATTTCTAGCAAAAAAAAACAAAAAAATATGTATGACGTCACTGCAACGGCCATTTTGTTTACAATGCTTTAACAACATGGCGTCTATCCATGACGTCATTGTCCAATATAGTAATTATATTTTTATCTTCGATTTAACAATCAAACGTCATTTATTTGTATCTTTTTCTCATCAAAGTGCTCTCCATCGTCTTAAATGATAATTAGGTTGTAAATAAATAAGAAAGATTCTTAGATAAATACAGTAAATTGAGAACAAATACTTAAAGAGTTTAATTATGCTTTAGGTGGATATTATAAGGACTTTAAAAAATCATGATGTGTTCTCTGTGCTTTTACACAAAAATAGTTTTGTTGTCATCAAGAATTTAGGTGTCGCTTATGAGTCTTTTATCTTCAAATTTGAAAATGCTTCCCTCGTATCCTATGGACAAAGAGAATTCTGTTTTTATTATACTACTTAGTGCTTTATGAAGGGATTATACGTTTTAGCTTATAGTAATTTTCGATGTAATTAAATTTGGATAGGTACACTGTTACTCGACATAATCGCAATTATAGTAATAATTATTGAAAATTTAAAAAGGAAGTAATTATTGATTTATAACAATATTTTTTTTGATAATTTTATTTTGGTCATACAGTTCTAAAACACGCATACAGAATTTAATGTACAGACACCAATATTTTCACTTTACTGCTTAGGTGAGGTGTATTAAATAGGCACAGCTATGGTAAAAACCTAGACAATCTCTTACTAAAGAGTCCTACTAGGTTTATCAATGTGTACTACCTATCTTTAATATAGTGAAAATGCTTACAAATTTATTTGAAGAAGGAGGGATAACGTGAATTTGATGTTTTCAACAAAAATATCAGTCCGATTATCAATACACAAGGTACAATGATCCATTCTTCATATCCCGCCAACGAAATTGGCAATGATATCTACAAACGAATGGTCTTATTATATTTTTTAATTCTTCTTTTTACATTTATAGGTAGGAACTATTCTAGAGGGAAAAGGCGACATTTAATGTCTAAAAACTATAAGTTTTAATACCAAAATACTAATTTTGTTAAGGTACTTGTATGTATTATCTTTTTGTCAAAATGGTATATAAGTATAGTGTAATTATGTCCGTTACTAAAGCATTGGAAACTGTAGCCAAAGTTGTGTAGCCTTGTGGGAAATACTGAAATATTTCATTAATTTTTATTATGATAATGAAATTATTTTTATTATTTTTTTTTTTTTTATATGATTAGAGGCAAACGAGCCAGCAGGTCACCTGATGGTAAGTGATCACCGCCGCCCATGGACACCCGCAACACCAGAGGAATCACAGGTGCGTTGCCGACCTTTTAAAAGGGAAGTAAAGGGAGGGGGAATGGGCTACCGGACTCTCACTCACCGGACGAAACACAGCAGACAAGCACTACTATAAACACAAAGCACTACTATAAATTGTCTGGATGATTTCGAACAATCTAATAGAATGCTATTTGATGGGTATTCCCACCTTGCTATTGGTTCGGCAGTTGCTTTCTCCAATGCAAATGGACCCCATTCAGTTTTTTTAGCCTCATTACATAAAAAGCCTTAACTAAAAAACATATTATACCTCTTGTGCCATAATCATAACTTCGGGCTTCAAATAAACATCCTTATTCGGACTGTTATGTATTTCTTCAGCGACGGAAGCGTGCCAAGCGAATGTGAGCACTGTTGCCGGTACTAATCGTAGATCAATAAGGGTCTTATCTCCATCTTCTTCGTATACCAACTTTTGACCGGTAGGTGAGTTCAATACGAATGGTAGTTGATTCTCAAGATTTTCGTTCACAAAATCGTATATTTCCACGAAACGATCGTATACGGAAAACGTGCCCTGGAAAATAATGATTGTTTTAGCTGATTAAATGGTTTAGCGGTTGTAATATATGCTAGTGTCGTAACAAGGTTAAGACACCAACACGAAAAACAGTATAATATTTTGGAGCAAAATGGTAAGTATTTCAAAATATAAGTTATAGGTAGAAACTAAAAATAAATATGGAAAAACATTATTGTAACAAAAAAAAGTATGGCAAATGAAGGAAAATAAATTTTCTGATATTAATACTTATATACTTTGTTTTTGTAAATACATACATATTATACATAGAAACACTCAGACCAATGCAAATAATCATGTTAATGCACACAAATATTTGCATTGAGAGGGAATAGAACCCGAGACCTCTGCGTAGCAGCCATGGTATATAACTACCACAGACGCCGTCATCAAATGCTGAAAAAAATATGACAAAATTAATTTAAAAACAAAAGTGTAAATTACATACCTGTAACAAAATCCCGTCAGGGAAACGCACTCTAATGATGGCAAATTTATATTTCCTCATCTCTCTAAGTTCATCTTTTTCACGCATTGCTTTGGTCCTTAACATTTGACTCCTTTCCATGGCTTCCGCTCTGGGGAATAATGTTATCTTAAAAGTTTTTTTTAATATGTTGATAAAAAAGTTATTTTATAAATTATAACGCCACCTAGTCACGAAGTGGGCAAAGCTTGTACTACGGGTACTATTATCATAATCCGTCTGGCCAGACGGATTGGTACAGGGTTTAATTTCAAGGGTTTAATTTATTTGCAAATAATGGGTTTACAGAGATCTTACATTAGTCTTTAGGGTGGGAATAATATCATAATATTACCTCAATTGTTGTTCCCTTTTAATTTCTTCGGGTGAAAGGGAATAAAAAGATGGCGGTAATTGTAACTTCTTAGCGGCCTGTGACGGCAGCAATACTTGTAAGTTTCTATCTAATTCCAGTGCTATCGGTTCTGATGTCCGCAGTGCGTCTACTAGGAACTGAAAAAATAATAATAAATTAATTTCCGAGCAGTTTTTGACAGATGAGGCTGAGCTATAGAAATGCCAGAACACAACCAAACTGTGTATCCTATACAGAAGTTACTGTTTTTTTTTTTTTTTTTTTTTTCTTCTTTATTTGGATAAACAAACAGTGATAAATTACATATTAACTTTTTAACCTAGGTACATGTAGACTTAAATTTACCACCAACACCGTTTATCACGACATAATAAGAGTCATAAATTGTTCGTGACAGGAAACTAAAACAATAATGAGTTGCAAGAAATTAAACAATACAATACATTTAAATACAAAAAAAAAACAAAAAATAAATAAATATAAAACAACAACATTGTATCCCACGACTACTATGATAGACCCGAGAAGATGGTCCTGAACCATTAAAGTTTTAAAAGGTCTATGACAGCTTTTTTAAATGCGTATGGGTTAGTTGCCGCAATATCAATAGCATTAAAGTTGTCATTGTATGCTTGTACAAGGCAATACAACGGCGAGCGTTTACCAGCATTTGTACGACAAGTGATAGTTGAAAATATTTGTGGTAAGTGACGGGAATGAGTTCTCGTAGGAACCTTATAACACAACTTATTTATAATAGAAGTGCAATCATATTTATTGTTACACAAATCATATAACAACAAGGCCTGTAATTGGGTACGTCTTTTCTTTAAAGTTAAAAGATTGTATCTCTCTAGTAACATATCGTAGCTCAAATAATATCGACAGCACCTATAATGCATACCCCTCAGAAACCTTTTCTGCACGGCTTCAATGGCTTCTACGTACTTATTATAAAATGGATTCCAGATGGACACAGCATACTCAAGTTGTGGTCGAACAAGGGATTTATAAAGGTATAGATAAGAAGATGATTGAGTGAATTCAGTACTGGTGCGCATTATAAATCCGTATGTTCTAAGAGAATTGTTTATTATGTTATCTATATGTAAATCAAGATGTAATTTAGTATCTAACGTGACTCCCAGATCTTTTATACTGCTCACTGTGTCAAGATTGTTTGCACCTAACATATACTGGGCTGGTATGGTATTCTTTTTTTTAGTAAATGTTATACTTTTACATTTGTCAACGTTAAGGTCGAGCTTATTTTTAATACAATAAGAAAATAGACGGTCAAGATCACACTGAAACTGAATGTGGTCATTGGCATTTTCAATTATATGATAAATTTTAAGATCATCAGCGTATAGTAGGAAACGACAGTACTTAAAACATAAATTAATATCGTTTATGAAGATAATAAATAAAAGAGGTCCTAAAATAGAACCTTGTGGCACCCCAGATGTGACAGAAACCACCTCAGATTCATACCCGTTGATGACAACCTTTTGATTACGATTGGTAATATATGATTTTACCCAACGCCATAAATTGCCACGTATGCCATTAAAAGCAAGCTTATCCAGCAATATTCTGTGATCTACACTATCGAAAGCCTTACGAAAGTCCGTATAAACGCTGTCAATTTGCTTATTATTGTCTAATCCTTCAAATAGGTAAGTTGTGTATATTAATAAGTTGGTAGTTGTTGATCTTTGTTTAACGAATCCGTGTTGTTCTGGCAATATAACGCTGTGTAACAATGGATATATGGCGTTGTGAACTATTCTTTCGAAAACTTTCGATAGTGTGGACAAAATAGATATTGGACGATAGTTTTCGACTAGAGTCCGATCACCGCCCTTGTGTATAGGAACAATTCGAGCTGATTTCCAAATAGTGGGGACAGTACCTTCATTAAGACATGAGCAAAAGAGTTGATGCACAGGGGTACAAATGGTGTGAGCAGTCGCTTTGAGAAAACAGGGAGGTATGTTGTCTACCCCCGAGCCTTTTGTAATGTCTAAGACTGTAAGTTCGTTTAAAACGTTTTCTTTGGAGACATGGATCCTGTCAATAATAGTACTTGATGGTAGATCACTCTTTGATGTGTTACTGATATCATATGTGTTAGTTACAAATGTAGGCTTAAAAACTGATTTAAAAAACGACGAAAAGTGGTTGCAAATTTCAATTGGGTCTTGAGTTTCATGGTTGTTATATGAAATTTTATTAGGATAGTTATTTTTAGATTTTTTGTTATTCGCATATGTCCAAAAGTATTTAATATTGTCATGTATACTTGATTCTATTATTTTTATATATCTCGTATAGCATCTGTGTGATTCTAATTTAAAACGTGTTCTATATATAGAAAATATTTCATAATCCGATTGATTTTTATATTTTTTCCATTTTACCCATGCCCTATTTTTGTTTTTAAAAATATGTACCAAAGCATTAGAGAACCATTTTGGGAAGTGTGAACACTTAACCACTTTTACGGGAATATTGTTTTTTATAATACTATAAATTTTTTCATAAAACAGTGTTACTTGGTCTTCCGATGTTATACCTGCAAATAGTTCTTTCTAATCAGTTTCTAAGATTTCTTTGTTTATTTTGTTGTAGTCTGCATTATTATAAAGTAATTGTATTCGCTGCTTACACACGATAGATGAGGTATTCGCGTAATTAGTCGGCACTAGCCCCGTAAAAGCTGGATGATTTTTGTCCGGTTTTACAAGAGGCATTTGAACAGAGGTAGTCACTGTCCCATCTATGTTGGTTAATATCATATCTAGTAAACGGTTTCTATAGTTTTTAAGCCCATTGTACTGACGACAATTAAGCGTACTCATAAATTTAATTAGCTCTTTATTAGCTTGATTGTTCTGCGGTGTACATACCGGTTCTAAGTATGTACCACAGCTACGCCACTCTAATGTAGGGAGATTGTAATCACCCATTATTATAAATTCATCAACATTGGGGCACTGGAGAATACTTACGAGGAGTTGAAAATGCGTTGTGTAAGTGTCCGTGCTAACACTTGGTGGAATGTATGCAGCACTAATAACGCACCGGTGACCGAGTCTACACAATTCGATGAGGACGTGATCAATCAACGGAGATTGTACAGGTAGCGGAGACACAGCAGCACGAGACGAGGCCGACAGGGGAGCAGCGCCGAGTCCACGACGTGCAGCTACCAGGACCCCGCCACCGTCGCATCGTCCCGTTCTTACCCGGTCGCGATCACATCGAAATACTTGATATCTACTATCAATGTATTCATTATCATAAACTCCCTCGTGCAACCAGGTTTCCGTCAAAACAATGACGTCATAATTATTTGCCAATATATTAATATAAAGAGTGTGAAGTTTAGTTCTTAAACCGCGGCAGTTCTGATAATATATAGACAAGGTATGCTTATCCACTGAGACAGAAAAATTTAAAAGATGTAAATAAATTGTAAAAGGAATTGTGTAAAAGGTGCTGTAAAATAATTATAAACCTTTCTATTAAAGTAGTTTTAATATATTTGTTATATAGCCAAATAGCTTTTAAAAAAGAAGGAGAAAGAGAAAAAAATATTATTATGTCTATGTAGCCTGTTTGCCATCTGGAATGCATTCTAACTGCCATATATGTCCACTTAGTGAGTATCTTGTAAGAAGTACAATAAGTAAGGTATCTAAGTGAATGCAGTATAGGTACCAAGAGAAAATAAAAATATGTTCCTTTAACGTTTATATTATAGGGTGTATTAAGTATGTACTTATAACTAAAACTAAATTCATAATTTATGCCTATTAGAAAGATAAAGTATCCGTCACACAGAAAACACAATAAAATATCGCCATTAATACATTGAAAGAAGTTATGAATGTTTAGCCAACCAACACCTATACCTACGTACACGTACAAAACAAATAGTTGTGATATTATGTGAATAGAAGTTATATATAAAATTTGTATTGCGCAACTTGACGTTACACTTACATAGCATTGAAATCTTTGTACTATGAATAAAAAGTAAAATATATTAATGACCCATTGATTCTTTGCAATAATATTGTTACTTACTTGAGTTTTATTAATATTATAACCAGTAATACCTACAAATACCTGCTTTTTAAAATATGTTGCACTTAAAAATAATGAAAGCCACTTTTTTATCGCGAGCATTTTAAACACAATACTGTTATAATTAACTGAGTATATAGTACGATAATAAACCATTATAAAGTAAATTTTATTTAATCTTCCCGATTTCTTGAAACGAGCGGATGGCCAGAACTGGAGACGTATCCGATTTTCGTACAAGAACAGTACCGTGCTTGACCCAAACGTATTTGTACTCTTGTTTCCGAGCTGTTTCTCTGCATTGACGAAACAATGTCTTGTTGGCTATTGTAAGATGTTCGTTGATATAAATACGAACTGGAGGTCCACTGATTGAGAGCTTCGACGAGTCCAGCGTCTTAGCAGAACGATACGCTGAGATAACATTATCACGTAGCATCATGCTAGTAAACTTGACTATCACGTTCTTTGGCTGTGTGCTATTCGACACAGCATGTTGTACACGATGTATTGCAATTATATTTGAAGAAGCTATAGGACAATTAATTGCTGTACTAAGACACTCGATCATATTTAGCAGATTCTCTCCACGACGTTCAGGCATATTGGAAATTTCTATATTACAGCTTCTTAGTTGTTGTTCCATTGAATTAATTCTGTTTTCGAGCACGGTTACTTGAGATGAGGTATTTTGACCTTGAGAAAGATCATTCTCGATTGCGGTCAAACGTTGTTCAATAAAGTCTTGACGCTCAGATGACTGGTTTAGGTACTGCTCCATGTCACTCAATCGCTTATTTGTTTCAATTACGGAATTTCGTAATTCCGTTGTATCTTTATTCAATTTTAAAATATTGTTGTTGATTTCAGATAAGCACGAGGATATCTTGTTCATTTCGCTGGTAATAATAAGATTCACCGTCGAAGTGATGCTGTCTGTAATTGTTTTATCCCACTTTTGTAGCTGCTTATTAAATTTTTCCTCAAGAAACTCCATGTCGTAATCAGGCTGCTTTCGTTTGCGTAAATTATGGGATAAATTATTCTCATATTCCAACGATGTAGGTATGTTGGTGTCGGAAGAGAATCCCTGCGGTGGTGTGCGTTGCAAAGACATCGTTAATACCGACTTTTAATATGTGCAGCGGAGCCGAGGGGTGAGGCAAAGCAAAAGGTCCCCCTTCACTTACGGCCGATAGATGCGACGCTAGACGGAGAGACCTCGGATTTTATTATGCTATCTCACATTAAGTATTATTAAGTATTTTAATTACCGCACGGGATAACAGTTCTTATGTATCACAGATAACTGCAACTTAATAAAGTTATTTGTTTAAAGGTAATTCACCGATATTAGTCACTAACGAACAACACGACTGCTTGCAAATTCGAAATACCGAGAACACTGTTGTTTTATTTCATCATCATAACAGCACATTAATGTCACACTGCAGGGACGGGCCTTCTCCCTTGACGGAGGGTTACTTGGCCTGCTGTATAGGGTTTAATTTTAAGTTTTCCTTCTTTTTATTACGTAAAGATAATATTCACGGAAAGTCCCTTAGTCGGTTTTTACGACACCCATGGGATGCGATGGGGTGGTGACATATTGTATTCTTACTCCGTGACCACACGGAGACATATTTTATAGCCAGGTAATTTTACTAAAAGTTAGTTAAAACATTAAGAGTTTCCGAATAACGGTCATTCAAATACATAATTATAATATTATGAGGTACAAAACTATCAAAACCTTTTAACCGATTCCCCAAAAGACGAGGAAGAATTTCACCTAAAATTTTGTCTTAAAAATTAATAAAAGGATATAAATATCAATCATTACTGGTAATGTATGTGGTATTATAATTAAAATTATTTACACATCGACAAGTACAGTAACGAGTTAAGTAGTAAGTTGTTGATTTAGTTGATTTAAAAAGATCTCCATCCTATTTGTTGGCGAGTTAAGTTGGCGAGACGCGAGAGAGGGGGCTACTTCGTACTTCGGGCTTAAACAATATTTCACTAAGTACTACTAAAACATATTTAAGACAGACTAAAATAACTTACATTCAAACTTTCAATAGCTTCCGTGCCCTCTCTATCGAATATAAGAAATTCTTCTTCAACACCGTCGTCGTTAGATAAAGTTTTTAACTCGAATCCGGCTCCTTGTAGAAAATCTACTGAACCTTGAATAGGCTTTACTCTTTCCATAAATATTCTGAAATAATAAAAATAATAAGTTATTAAGAATAAGAATCAGTTTATTTGCAGAAAAACACTATTACAATGGTGTTATTAAATTAATAGTATCAAGTGATTCTACCGTTAGGCATGCAAACGTTACAAATTAAATATATTATTATAAGTATGAGAATTTCACTTATTGAGTTCCATAATAACAACCTATAATTGTCCCACTGCAGGGACGGGCCTCCTCCCGAGACGGAGGGGTAATTGGCGGTAAGTTTGCTTAAGAGATAAATGAATATTTTTCAGTATTCTATTTATTTTTATATTAAAGCTTCTAAAAAGACAACGATTTGTGGATCAGAAGACAGCTGACAAGACATACATTTAAACTTAAACCTTTTTGGGAAATTAATATAGCTAGGTTACATGCCATAACCTAGCTACTTATTAACACAGCAATATACCAATAATACAATTTCATTTTCTAATTTCAGTCCTACGTAGGCGATGAATGCGACGCGACGCGATGCTACACGCGACAAGTAAGTGTCCTACATGATTACGTTGCGTTGATTTGATCGCGTACGTCGCGTTCGTCGCCCACGTAGGACACGGTCCAGCCGTTTCGGAGATTAGAACAAACAACCAGATAAACATTTTTAAATTAAAATTTTGGTTTCAATTGTATACTTTTATAGACATTGTTAGTAAAAAATGTAAATAACATGTTACTGCGTATAAGTGTAGATTATATAGGCACGGACCAAAGGCCTTTAAACGGTTATTGACTTTAATAAAAAGGTTAGATATATATGACTTACCTATTGTTCATTCTAATCTTCTTGTATTTAACTTCTGTTGGATTTGCAATAACATTTTCAAGATATTTGCATAATGTTTCAATACATACGTCAACCTGAAAATATTTGAAACCATAAGACATTACATATTTTATACCACGTACCATAGCTGGGACGGTTTCCTTCATATTTTTTACTAGCTGACCCGTGCCCACTTCGTTGGGCGCCGAAGAAAACGCGTCCCTTTTTTTTACATATTTCATTACTGCTCCACTCCTATTAGTCATAGCGTGATACTATATAGCCTATGACACTCCCCGATAAATGGACTATTCAACACAGAAATAATTTTTAAAATCTGTTCATTAGATACAGAGATTACCCCCTACAACATCACAAACAAACAACCATTACCTCTTTATAATATTAAGTATAGACTATATTGAGGGTAAACTTCGCTTACATATACCATGGTAAAAAAATTTGGCCAAAAGGTTTGATTGGTATCAAATTTTATGTCAAATGTTCTAATTCCATCCTTCCATCGCGGGGATTTATACAAGCATACATTTAACGATCTCAAAAAGGTCTCTGGGTCGGACTGGATGCGGAAGGCGCAGGACCGTGTTCTGTGGCGCGTGTTGAGCAGTGGACTGCGATAGGCTAGTTGATTGATTAATTGATTACATTTATATATAGAAAATCGATGCTCAGAAACAAATTATGCCTCACACAAATATACTGGGATTCGAACCCGAGACCTCGTGCACGGCAGCTGCTTACAAAACTTTATTTGCCAACCAGGCTATTCAATAAAAAATAAATTACTGAACGTAAGACATTTTTTTCTGGTAGGTCTTTCTTGTAAGGCTTCTAAGAATTTATTTTTTACTACTGTACTATCCTACTTCCTACTACTAAACTACTAATATTATAAATGCGAAAGTTTGTGAGGATGTATGATGTTTGTTACTCTTTCACGCAAAAACTCTGAATGGATTTTGCTGAAATTTGGAATATAGGTAGTTTAGGGTGTAGAATAGTATTTAAGCTACCAAAGCGGGTGAAGCCGCGGGCATCAGCTAGTTAGAAATACATACCTTCTCTCTATTATTATTACATGATTGTATTATGAGGCACGAAGTAAGACCTCTTTCATCATCAAGTTGTTCATACAAGAAATCCTTAATTTTCTTCTTCCATTCGTCTCGTGGAAGAATATCTTCACCTAATAGTTTACATCTGAAATATTTAAAAAAAAATAAAGAAGCCAAAGAGAATAAAATTGTGGATGGTCTCTGGAATGGTCAGGATTTAAACCTTTCGTAAGCAATAGTGCATACAGGTCGGGACCCACCCACTTTACTTCCAAAATGAACTCGAATGTGTTATAAAAGACTGTCAATCTGCGACTTCCACTAAACCGATCGCATTTCACATTGTGTTTCATCAAATTGAGTCTTCTATATATGATCAACAAACAGTCTGTATAGAGAGATACACCATAGTCATTCTGGTAGGCCAATTTAAAAAAAAAACAACCTTAATAGATCACGCTAACTGATTACCAATGCACATGACTGCATGGACTTAATAATAACTGTCGTGATAATTATTACGGGTATTATAACTTTAACAGGCCAATTAACTTTAAAAAAAACCACGCAACTACCCTTTGTTATACCACAGTACAACCAGTAGTCTATCTCGGACGAATATTTATTATAAATGCCTACGGCTGCGCGGTGCGTAAACATACGATAGGGCTGCCCACCTCCAGCTTTTTTAATTACATTTACCTACTTTCCCTCTCGTTACTGCAGCACAGTCGTCGCGACTGTTCACTCCTCAAAGCCGTGAGCGTGTAGGTATAACTCGCGTTTCGTCCGTTTCTATGAAGTCGAAATACTGTATATATTTGTACTATGGTTTTACTAAGGCCTTTCATTTACTTTACACCCCAAGCACTTTTAAACTCCTTTTCTTAAAAAATACTAGAAAATACTCCTCACCTAAAGTAAACACCGGATACTGCAAAGTTCTTAGCATCATCAACTTCTAATAATTCTTTGTTCTCCGAATGCGTAGATTTAGATGTACCCGCGTCTTCGTTGGCTCTTTCGCTTTCTAGTTCTTTCTTTACTTGTGCCTGTAAAGAGTATTGTATTAAAAAGGTTTTTTATCAGGACCATCTAAACACTGATTAATACACTATAACGCTTGATAAGCAATATCGGCGAGGTCATTCTATAGATGGGTGGGCGAACAATGTTCAGAGTAGATTTACGCTAACTAATACCGAGTATGGCTTCTTTTTTCTATACTAATATTATAAATAGGTAAAGTTTGTGTGTTTGTGACGTTGTAGGGGGTAATCTCTGTATCTACTGAACCGATTTAAAAAAATATTTCTGTGTTGAATAGTCGATTTATCGGGGAGTGTCATAGGCTATATAGTATCACGCTAAGACTTAAAGGAGTAATGAAATATGTTTAAAAAACGGACGCGTTTTCTTCGCCGCCCAATGAAGTGGGCACGGGTCAGCTAGTATTGAATAATTAGATATTTAGCTATTAAATTATCATTAAAGTAGTTAAATACAGTGAGAGACTTTTAGCGTCTCAGTAAAAGTCGGTCAATGCTGTCGTTATAGTTACACAGTCGTTAAGCCACTTCAAAAACCTATGGCCACTAACCAAACTATGAAGAAACAAGATTAAAACTATTCTATAGTATTTCAAGCAGGATACTAGTCATCTATCACATGATGATATACATTTGTACTAGAAAATATACAACTAAAGGATGAATTGCTTTAGTTTTTAAAACAAACACAATAAATATACACCTACGTAAGACTGTTATGCATTTCTTGCATGACCAGCTTGTATCTAATCAATTTTATCTATTGTCGTGACATAAACTTACTTTGAAAACATAAGTAGGTACTTATACTTACCTACAAAATACAGATGAAACTTGTAATCGCAGATCATTTAGCATGACTTGAATTTTAAATACCTACATTCCCTTAAATATAGACTAGAACAATATTAAATAATAAAAAATAAGTACTATGCGTTTCAAATAAGAATAGGATCGCACTTGCTGCCAACTTCATGTGGCAACTGTCATTTTAGTACGACCAACAAAAAAATTCGTAAAATAATTTAAATAAAAATATTTCCCTCGTTCCACTAAAATCCCCTAGACCAGTCCCCCAGGGGACTACACAGCACTCAATGTTCCACTACGATACCCTAGGGGATCATATAAAACTCTAATTTCCATTTGAATCCCCCAATTGTTTGAGAACCTTATTATTGTATTGAAACTTACCTATTTACAATGTAGCACTGGCTAATACAAGGATAACACTGACATTGACTGACATTTACCGATAGATGATGAATGTTTATCGCACAAGGATATAATCTTTGATGTAATTATTATATTCAACGCCATAAATTATTAAGAAATTAAATTGGATTAATAAAATTATATATTCAACTTCATGTCTGAAGAGTTTAAAATTATTCAAAGAAGAGGCGAAGTGCTATTACACGATGGTTACAAATACCACAAAAAAAAATCTTACAAAAACGGCGCAGTATTGTGGCGATGCAGTGATTGGAGTAAAAATTAATGTGGTGGCTACGTAACAAGTAAGGTACAGAAAATGTTTTTATTTACTAGGTACTTAAATAAGTCAAATTTTATCAAGCCCATACCCTACTGTTGCATTGTTACAAGCTGTTTATTTGTTTTTCTTTAGGATAATAAAATAGTGCGGCGAACTAAACATGCAGGGTCGTGTATAAGAAACATAGAGCAAATTGAAATTTACTTGGCGGAACAAGAATGCAGAAATAAAGTAACATGCGAAGAATTTAGACCGATCCCGACTATTTACAATGAATGTTTCGATCCTATAATAACTAAAGGGCATAACTGGGTTGCGAAAATGCCATCTTTCAAGGCGATGAAAAGCGGTCTATATAAATTAAGAAATAAGAGTGCCGATGTACAGAAGTATACTTCCACCAGAGGAGACCAGGTAGAAGTACCTAATTTCCACCTAGATTTCGTTTTATGTGACTACGTAAACGCAGAAGAAAACGGGTTACAGCGCGTTTTGATTTTCTGTTCCAAAGAAAATAGAGACCCGAAATTAGTATCAAAAATAAAACATGTGCTGGTTGATGGTACGTTCCAATCATGTCTGCCACAAATTGCCCAATTATATGTTTTTCATGCGGACTTTGGGAGCACACAAAACGAAACTAATGTTATTCCTTTTTTGTACGCATTCATGACGGAAAAGAAAGAAAAATCTTATGATGTCCTTTTACAGCTAATAAAATCGCAGTTACCTACATTTAACCCACACAAATTTACTTTAGATACTGAATTAGCAGCCATAAATGCTATCAACATGAATTTTCCCACTGCTGCACGGTGGTTCCGCGCTCTAAGAAAAGCGGTCATAGGGATAACGCGTCCGTAATTATTACTGATATATAGATACATTGGTGTAATTATACTATATGAATATCAATTAGGGTAAACAATATTAAGATATTACATTTTAACATTGTTTTAAAGAGAAATAATTATCAAATATTAAGGAAAAAAACGTTTAATTGTCTGATTAAGTTTATGCAAAAGATATTATTAGCTGCAACATAAAAACTTTTTTTACTTTAATAAATGTAAAATAATAATAATATTTAGCAAATTTACCCTTAATTAACTAATTAAGGCCGAGAGTAAACATACAGTATATTATAAGGACACATAATATAAAATAAATTTATTATTTTAAAAAAAACTTTGTATTTATATCTTAATATTAACAATTACATTTAAAATCATAAAGATAATAAATTTAACACCTCTTCTGATAGGATACTCTTCTTCTTTTGTGGTAATTTTCTTAAACTAGAGGTAAATGGGTCAGAGTTGAGAAGAAGCCTATAGGTATATAAGATCGGTGTTTGTGACAACTCTAGACATTTTTCTAGTATTATCACGTCTTATCACCTGCTTAATTAACTGATTTAGTGACTTCTTCAGATATACGAGTATTACCTGAAACTAAAGAATTATCAATTACTTCCGATCCATGAATCCTTATGAACAGACGAAGGCAAATGGTACCAAGGTACTTCGCAACAAGGATCTTAGCGGTTTGTTAAGCATAATCTGCAGTAAATGATGACATCTATCAATTACTATTTTTTCTAAGCCAGTCATTTCCGCTTATATAGCTAAATTAGAAAAAAAAGATCTGCTGTTAGTGCTCACCGGCAGTTAACAAGTTGCGCACCTCTCTTACGTTCAGCCAATCGTTATATTTTGACAGCATTTGTGGAACGGTACGTCTGACCAGCTTCCAATAAGTTACTAATCCTTTACAAATATGTATAAGTAATCTTATTTAGTAAGGTGTCAGTATAAATATTTTTGACATCTGGCAGTAACTCCACTATTACTTGAAAAACTCGACAAGATCTGTTAGAATCACTTTTGATGTCCGTAACAGATAGCCAGATATCTAGAACAAGCATTCTTGTAAAGGAACACTGAATATTTGTACCTGAAACAAAAAATAATTTGTTTAAAACTAATTACAAAATACTAAACTTTTCGCAGTATGTGCTACGCGACAAGAACGATGACGTAGATCTTCAATACGACTTACAAGTGCACTTAGGGGCAGCTAAATCTTATACAATATAATTACAGACATACTATTGTACATTTTAATATATATATCATATAAGGAAGTATGTGGCAACATAGTTGAAAGCTTATACAAGTAGAAATGAAAATAAAAATAAAAACGTTTTCTAGGCTTGGCGTAGTACCTTTATTATTAAAAACAGGCAAATAAAAATTAAGAAAACATATATAGAATACTTAATACATACCTTCTACTTTAATATCCATTGTAACACAACAACTTAAAAACACTTAATTTTAGAAAAAAAACACGTTTTGCGTTTAGGGAAATTAACACGTCGTAAGTTCACTTATAATGGATTATTCGATCCCTTTACTTCTGATGCGCTAAAATCAATGTTGCTCTTATTCTATTAAAATTTTATTTATACCATCATAAAGTATGCCTAATTAGCTACTTAATAGATTAGTAAATTAACATAAATCGAGGGTAGTTATTCGATGCCTATGTCCTTCCACGGAACCACCGTGATGCTGAGGTGAAGACTTGCTATTTTCACTTTAAAAAAGCCGTTTACAAAATGGGAACAAAACTCGGTTTAACAAAACAAAAAGTAACAAGAAGTATCATTTTGCTTTGCGGAACATTGCCATTGCTGCCAATTAATCTTATACAAGAAGGTTGGTCATACATACTACAAGAAAGGATGGAATTACTAGATAGTTCTAAATCTAAAAAACTGCAAAAGTATATGAAGTTCTGGTTACAAAATGAAAAATTTGTTAGAAGATGGTCAGTTTTCGGCGAACGACACAGAACTACAAATGTTGCGGAAAACTGGCATTCCCATCTGAATAAAAAATTTGGCCGTAAACCAACGCTGGTACATGTTTTGAATGCGTTAAAAAAAGAGCGCCACCCAAGGGCTAAACTACGAAGACCAGAAGATGTACTCAAAGATCAGTGGATTCAAGAGTCCCAACTGAAATTGCTGAATGGGCAAATATCAGTCGGTCATTTTCTAGAAATTATGAAGTAAATAATAATTCAGGGATAAACAACTTTTAGTTAATTAAGTAGAACTACTTACCTTTAATTTTTGAAGTACAAAAGTTATTTTTTTTATATTTTGCGTTTATAACGTCGTTGTACATAAATAAGTTAAGTGTTGAAAAAAATCGAACGCTTTAAGTGGGACTCGACCAACTTTGCCACCGAGACGCTGCACAGACTGGTCGAACCTGCAAAATTCTTCAACGCTTTTGGTACTTTTTTTTAACATCTAACTTATTTTTGAAAAGTTAATTTACGTCATTGTTATCCCCTATTATATAATATAGTTATTTTGAAAGTGGCTTTTTATTTAGATGGGACTATAGAGGAATAGCACTTATTAGTACTTATAGAATCCCCAGCATAGGGGATCATAGTGGAACATTGAGTGCTGTGTAGTCCCCTGGGGGACTGATCTAGGGGATTTTAGTGGAACGAGGGAAATATTTAGCGTTGAAAATACCGAAAGATACAGATTGTTTTATTTAACGAAAAACATGTTTCTTCGTTTTTTACCGTTTTATTTGTTTGTTATATTGAAACAATAACATAAAAACCTTACGAAAAAAACCGGTTCTATTGAAAATTTTGACGCTTGTTTCGAAAAATATTACGATTTTTTCAACATTATGAACTATCTGTGACCAGGAATTAGATAACAATTAAAATTTAATTTATATAAAAAAATAATATAACATAATAAAGTAAAAATTAATAAAATTTTGTGTTTTTTTTTTGCCTACCTTACTTAACATTCATGAAGTTCGTTAGAAATGCGGAACAAGATGGCGCTTTGACAGTCCTATTCTTATTTGAAACGCATAGTAATTCTCACACATTGACACAACGCCACCTAGTCCGAAACTAAGCAAAGCTTGTGCTATGGGTATTAGACAACGGATAAAGATACTTAAATACTTTTTTTTTGTAAATACATACATATTACAGCACACAAAAATTTGCATTGAGCGGGAATCGAACCCGAGATATACCGACTGCGCCACAGAGGTCATCAATTATTATTATGTATACATAATTAGGCACAGCCTCCTCCAAATAGTTATCGATTTCTCGTCGAAATCGTACATGGTATCTACATTGATATTGTTTTTTTGTAGGTAACGGAATAATATAGCAAATCTCCTTTTTCTCTTACAGCAGCTACTTCACTACTTTCATGGTAATTGGATAGCTAATAAGTATTTATTTAATTAAATGAAGCCATACCCAGTATTAGTTGACGCAAACTTAAGTATTATAATTAGTAATGTAATTCATACTACCATGTATAGTCAATTCAAAACCATTAGCTAATTACATTTAGTACTTTAAAGTACCTATACTTTAGATTTATAATTTACTAGCTGACCCGTGCCCACTTCGTTGGGTGGCGAAAAAAACGCGTCCGTTTTTTAAACATATTTCTTTACTGCTCCACTCCTATTATAGTGTGATAATATATAGCCTACTGCCTATGACACTCCCTGATGAATAAACTATTCAACACAGAAAGTATTTTTAAAATCAGTTCAGTAGATCCAGAGATTTCAACGTCACAAACACACAAACTTTACGTCTTTATAATATTAGTATAGATTATTAATATAATTTAGCCAATATCTAACAATTTAAAGTTGTGCATTGACGTTTCCTACTTCCATAAGGCTTGAAATGAACGATTTCTTAGTCCTATTCAGCACAGACAACATTGTGCTCATCAGCCATCATTGTCATAATCAAGACGTCCACTTGCTTGACATAAATTATGATCTAATTGTTTTAGCAGCAAGCACAACTGGATGTCTCCATCATCCAACGACCGATTGCTACTCTATAAATGTTACTCTCAAAGGCATTAGATCATCATTCCCCTACCCTTATCCCAATTTTATTTGGGGTCGGAGCAGCATGTCTTCTTCTTCGTGGGACGTACGTATGTACTGGCTTGCCTGTACATAGCACGAATTAACTCTACATACATCCCAGCTACACCTTTCTCTTTCACAGTCCAACACAACACTTCTCAATTTATTTGTTGATGGATTACTAAAGGCATTATATAATACCCAATAAATATTCTTCACTTATTCCGCACACTTTCACACAACGCCATCTAGTCCCAAACTAAGCAGACAAATAATAAATTACAAACCAATCTGACTACTGTTTGATAATTACCTGTATAGCTGCAAGTGAAGTATTGAAAGCTGGGTTCACTCTTTTTTGAGATAATCTAGAAAGCGCAGCTTCCGCAGCAACTTTACTTTCCTGAGACAAGCCATCCCTTTTCGGAAACACATCAGCTTTCTTAGAACTCGAGCTCTGGGACTCAAAGTTTGAATCGCTTAATTTGTGTCCGGGACCTGCTAGTTTAAATTTAGCATCCACCTTCTTTTTACGAAAGAACTTTTTTATCTGTTCTGCCATTTTGATGTTACTTAGATTCTTGGTGTGTGCTCCTTAGGCAATTTAAGTTTAGATACTGATTCTCTCAATTGTTCTATTGTAGCAGAAGTCGCTGGAACAATAAAACCAATAGTTTTTTTTATGCAAAACAAGGCAAAAATCTTACAACAACAGTAACGTATTGGGGAAAAAAGTGGTCAAAGTGGGAACTAAATACGCAGATATTATTGCCAATAGTATAATCAGGATGATGAAATCAATATAGAAACTTAGCAAAAAAGTTATGATAGCTATAACATTTATATTTGTAAGCTAATTTTCCCTCAGTTATTGACAATAACAAAGTCCTTGCAGTAGTTATCATACAATATACAGTATGGGGACATTGATAATGTGATTGGCTTTTAAAGAAAGACAGCAAATCAATGAGTAAGAAAAGTACATCCGATTACCGAAAATAGCTGAATAATTTTAGCATAAGTTTTGAAAATTATCACATTAAAATGTATCTTATGGCGTTCGGCATAAGGTTGAAATTATAAAAGATTGAATTCCTACTTACTTCTATTTGACATTGTATGTTTCATCATGTCTTACTAAGTGACACTGGTGACGGAAACATTGCACTTCGATAAAAACAATAAAAAGTCATTGCAGTGCAACAAAATATAGCACTTATTGTTAACGTTATAATATACAATTTCAAAATCATCAATAAATTATAATCTCACTTTCTCGCTTCCTCATTGTTGTCTGTCTTTCTTTAAAAACCAATCATATTATCAATCCTTTACGCCATGTATGTCTAACACGCATTTCACCTACCTCGCGTTATGACTAGTCAAAAGAATAAGTAGGCATAACGCTAGTTAGACTTGCTTCGGTATAGACCAACAGCTGTAAAGGCCAAATAATAACCAGACCAACAGCTGTAAAGGCCAAATAATAACCAGACCAACTGAGATTTAGTCTTCTCAACACTTGGATTTGGTTAACCGGCTATTAGCTTGCACAAAGATTAAGTATTGATATTTGACCATGATAAAAAACTAAAAACTTAAACAAAAAAGAATCCCGCAAGAATTCATCGCACCAACAATAGTCTGGAAGGTTGGCATAAACGTATGAATGCTCGAATGGGCTATAAACTGTCTTTAATTCATTTTCTATACAAATTAAAAAAAAAACCCGTTGGCAAAACTTAAAACTTAAACAAAATCTGTTTGAAGGCAACACAAGAAGAAGAATAGATATAATTTTCAATAAAAAACATAAAACGGAACTAGAAAAACTAAAAAATAGTGAAATAATGTATAAATAGTGAATAAATGCGTTATATTTCTTAAAAAATATTAACAAAATTAAAAAGGATCTCATTAATATTCACGGTCATTAATATGCATGTCCAAAACCTTTTCAAAATGTGTTTAGTGAGCATTTACCTATTTTACATTTAATTTTGGCAAAGTGAATCTTATTATTTAGTTTTTTTATTACTTATTTGTTGTCCTAGTAAGGGTAGGTATAAGTATACTACTACCGGTGGTTCGTTTAAGTTTAGTTTTTAATATTAACATATTTTTTAAAGAACTAGTGTTTTACTCTTTTCATCACCTTCCTTTTAGACTTTAGGTAGGTGAACTGCGTATTAGGCCTACATAGCGTAAAGGTTAGGCATAACGCGATAAATACCATGTAAGATTAAGGCATAAAGCGAAGTAGTCCTCATCCGAAGTAAGCAAATGGCGACCTAGGCAAACACATACTTAGGCTAAAAGCTATTGAAAATGACATTTAGTCATAACGCGAGGTAGGTGAACTGAGTATTAGACATACATGGCGTAAAGGTTATCAATGTCCTCATACTGTACTTATGTTCAATCACAAACTCCTTTCTAATGTTTTACACAAAGTAAACAGAACTTGAACTTCCTTTTGTCTCTGTTTACAACAAGTTATAAAAAATAAATATAATAAGTTTCCTCTTACTGTCATAAGTACAATATAACAAATGATATAACAGAGACAATGGCACTCAGCCCATAACCAAGTAGTCCTTGTACAGTCAGCACCAGATATATCATAGCAGACAAGATGACCAATTACTTCTTAACAATTTAAAATGTCAATTAGTTCTATGCGGTACAAGTGACCATTAATATCTATACATTAAACAAATTGACTGTTTGACTCATTTAAACAATGAATGTTCAGATATTAATGGTCACTTATATGCGTGTAGAACTATATAAATTGTTCAGAAGTTTTTAATCACCTTGTCTGCTACAATATATCTGATGGTGACTGTAGTTTAACATGTTGTAACTATGAATATAATATTGATATAATATTCAATGTCATTTTATACCAATGTATACTATGCCATCAGAATATAAAGTTAATTCACAAGGGAATAAGTATTAGTAGTCATGAATAACCTTACTGAAAGACAGGGTTTGATTCAGTGATGATGGCAAACTAACTCCCGGTTTCCGAAAGACTGATCAAGTAAAAATCAACTAATCAAGTGTCAAAACTCTTACCAAGTATCATTTTTAGGAATGGACATGATAGTTGGCACAAGTTTTGACATTTGATTAGTTGATTTTTACTCAATCAGTCATTCGGAAACTGGGGGTAGGTCTACTAATATCATTGATTTCTTTTACAAGGGTTTAGTAATTGGCATTTTAATTATTATACCACAGTATTGTGTATGGGGCTACAATGCATGAATCCGATTTACACATAGACAAGTACAGTAGCGAGTTAAGTAGTAAGTTGTTGGTTAAGTTGATTTAGATAAACTTAAATCAACTTAACCAACAACTTACTACTTAACTCGCTACTGTACTTGTTGATGTGTAAATCAGGCTTAAGGGTGAAGGTTCCAAGTCACTTAAAACAATTGTTTGTGATATCCAAAAATTTTATTGTTGTCTTGATCATGGATGTTTTTTATGTCCAGAACATACTTAAGTTTGTAATAGGTGCCACTACACAATTGATCCCTAGTGTAAAAGTTGTTTTATAATGATTATAACAGTTAATATTTAAGTAAATGCACATAGTAAGTGTACCAATAGCCAAGTGTATACAAGTCAAGTGGCACATTTGAAGTCTCACAAGCAAAAATAAACTTCTATAAACAGTAAATATTATAGTTAACAAGTCTCCGAAAACCTACCTTAGATAAAATATAAGTATTATCACTGAATAATGACTCATTAAAATATTAATGCAGACAAAAACAATGACTCACCTGGCTTCATAAACCTTTCAGAGATACGGTTACCATAAACACGCCACGAAATAAAAATCAATATAAGAGTAAACAACAAAATAAGGCTGAAAGTCTTCAGAAGAAGCACTTGAAACTCGTTAAAGTAAAGTACGTCAACTATTTCCTCGTAGAATGATATCTCCGGGAAATTTACAATAGATTTAGGAAAATTATCAATCGGCAAAGATGTAAGACACGATCCGAAAAACTCTCTCGCGAACGACAAAGTATCCCCAATCTGAAGATACAAAGCCTCGTAAAGGGTGGAATTAAAGACAGCGTTGTCAAACAACGACATTACACATAAAATTATGTAATTTATATCCAAATGAATTGAAAAATAAAATTGAACATACTGCGATGAAGAAAGCCGATTTTTCTAACTGTACAGAAAACTGTCAAATGTCTAATGTCAGTGTCAACTGTCAAAACATTTTCGATTTGTTGTTGGCAGTAATCAGCAGCTATGATGTACACTGTACGCCGCCTATTCTGCCAAAGATATTTTTTTATATTTAATTGCTTGTTCTGTTAAATTATATAAATAAGTATTGTTGAGAATAATGCTATCTTAGTAATTCTAAACTATCAAAGTAAATGGAAATTAATAATATTTCAGTTCATCTTCATAAACAACAAGCATAAAGACGGTGCATGATTTCACTGCCTTTTTTAACTGACTGCGCCAGAAGGAGGGTTATGTATTGTGTATGGGTATGATTGTTTGGCACGCTCTACAGGCTGAACAGCTTAATGGATTTTAACTTGTGAAGTGTCGTAAAATTAAAACTCCTGTTGACAGTGGCACCGCAAAATAAAAAATAATTTTTTTTTTGGTTTTAGTTCATTCTTTTCAAGTAATTGGGTATTTTGTTTTTATAATACTAAATTCCTTGTAAGTTTGTGTAATTGCACATATCGCCGTCCCCAACGAACACTATGGTAATAGCTATAACCATTTTTTTTTATTATTGCATATTCGCAATCCACAGACTGTATTACATTACTCAAATTTTTTTTAGGGCCCTGCGATAAATACTTTCTAAGATAATTAAAAAAGTAATGATCTTTAAGTTATTGTTCCAGGAACACTTAGTAGACAATTTGAAACGATTATTACCGCAAAAGCATATTACCAAATCTTTTGAATCAAAGTTGTAGAGTAAGCTACTATTACCATATTGCTCAAGGGAAAAATGACAACGCCGTGGCCAGTAATCGCCAACAAAATATCGTTCGGATGAGAACTCGCATTCATATTTATCGCAATGTGTTATTGCTCTCTCTCACACCCTACGTGATAGACAGTTTTATTACATTACGATTGAAGGACGAAGCATTAGGCATGATTAGTCCTTCAATCGTAATGTTGAAGAAAAGAAGCGTTAATAACAATAACAGGTAAAGAGGTAAATCAGAGTAGGTATATTTGTTTTTATTTTGTTGTTATTTTTGATTTTTAACTAAGTACCGGCACATACCAGACAGTTATTTACTGTTGTTATGGTTTCTACTCTGCTCAAGAAGTTAGTACCTACAATGCAAAAGAGTATGATTAGTATACGTGTTTTAATTTTATATACTAATTATAACGTTTAAACTATGCTAGTACGCGTTTCATTATTATAAATATTATATAAAAGGGATATTAACGCGCATTTTATTTAACTTGACGTTTCTACACAGGTTGCCCTGGCCGTGGTCGCAAGCTGACTGGTGATGCGATTAGATTATTATCATCTACCGTCGTATCTTGAGATGTTACTTTAATGGTTCTACACATAACACTGACCGAATAGCTGTTCTGTACGTTACCCGACCGTTCAAAAAAGGGAAGTTTTGTGTTTGAAATCACTGGATTCCACATTGCTGACAATTAGAAACCGTCATTCCGGTTAAAGCTCCTAGGGGACTTTTTGATTTCGATGGCCTCCCGCACAAGTCTTAAGTATAATAGTGGCAATCGGTGGAGATTACCCGAGGTTTATGAAATTCTATCTAGTGAATAGCGCCAGCGTTCACCAGGTGTTCGGCGATTGCTGACTTGTGGGTCTGTCGGTTCTTTGCTTCCGCTTTGTTTGCCCAATAATAGAGCTGCCACAGCTACAGTCAATCTTGTACAATCCAGGACATTGCAAAAGAAGGACATCCTTTACTGAACGTACTATACTATTAACCTTGGCCTCCGGGGTGAATATAGTGTTTATAGAGAAGTTTCTCAACATGGAGCCAATCTTATCTGTCACGCCTTTCAGAGACGTACGCAGGTCCTGTTCACTCCAGGATGTCTCTCCCTTTTCATTGGTCCCTTTACAATGGATGAATAATGGTAAATACGCAAGAATAATGATTCTTAAGTGCTATGGTATAGCTCTCGCTATACTATATAGGTGTCGCGGGTCGTGATAAGACGTTGCGTGTAAATACCTGTCCGTGTGTATAGGTTTACTGTAAACACTGTGTGATATGGACCCATATAGTTAGTCTTATGGCTAGTTTGACATCTAAGAAAAACAATGACATGTCCGCCTCCATTTCATACGTTAAAAGCATCTTTAAATGGAAAGTATTAAGATGTGCAATATATTGACCTACCTCCTGCTTGCTTCCTTTACCTATGCTAAAGATGTCATCAACATAACGTTTTCAAAGCCTGATAGTTTTTGGGCCAAGGCTCAGGGCCTTCTCTTCGAAATGTTCCATCCAGAGATTAAGCAGTACCGGGGCTACTGAACTTCCCATTGCGACGTCATCAATCTAGAGGTAGTATTGACCTTGGAAAGGAAGTAGTTGCCATCCAAGCAGTGTTTTAGAAGATTAACATAGTTGTGGGGCATATCATTGTCACTTAGTTTGTCTCTAACTACCTCAACGCATTCTTTGATTGGAATATTGGCGAAAAGAGATTCTACATCAAAACTCACAACCAGTTCGTCAGGTTTCAATCGTAGATTCCTTGTTGACTAGACAAAGGGGCGCGAATCCTTCACAAAAGACGGTGTTTATCACAGGTGGCTGTAATACTAACGTAACGTACTTCGCAAGGTCGTAAGTAGAAGAAGAGATTTGACTTACGAAAGGCTGCAATGGTACGTTAGACTTATGTATTTTAGGTAGCCCATATAACTTAGGTGGCTACTGCGATTTTGGTTTATTTAATCGTTCGTACTCGTCTTCTGTGAAAAAGTCCATGATCTTGGATTAGTGAGCGTATTTTTCGTGGCACTCTGGCCGTGGGATTGTATGATACAAGTTTGTATACCTTATCATCACTTAGTAGTACCCCTATTTTACCGTAATAATCAGTTGTGTTCATCACTACGGTGGCGTTTCCCTCGGCCCTAAAATGTAAGCACTCAAATGACAGAATTTTCCCTGATCTAGATCTTGACGCTAAAAGCTAGAACGATCGCTAAACTACGCTTTGTTTTTTGTTGGGTGTTATCTACTTTGGAGTAGATAATACTGACAAATTATTGGTATAATAATAAATATGGTATAATAAGAATAAATATAATAATTATCCATTGTCTTCCTTTCATTCGCATTTCTTTTTGTATGTAATTAACGCTTACCTTCCTTAACGTCTGAAAAAGGATTATCGAAGAAGCGCGTTATATATCTTTCCGCAATTTTGAGCTCAGTTAAATCATCGAATAAAATTGATAAGACATTTTACGAATACAAAGTACATTTATATTTCCCTTCAACAATATCACAATGCACTATAACTATAGCAAGACCGTTTTGTGATTTCAGTCGAACACTATGGTAAAGTTAGTTTGCGTTAACATTCTTATTTATATGAGTCGGTAATAGACATTTTCTTACTTTTCTTATAATAAATAAACATTTTTCATAATAAATAACTCATAATCGGATGCATAAAAAAAACACCCAATTTTTGGTACCAGAAAGTTTTTCTTAAGTTTATTAGTTTTTATGATATTTAGTTTTTATGCCCTCCTGTAAAATTGTCATTTTCCTATTACGGTTTTGTTCGTTGGGGACGGCGATATGCAAATTAAAAAAAAAAAAGAGAAGAAGAACTTCAAATAAGGATTATGGTTCTAAGTAAATGAGCGTTTTAATATTAACGAACTCTTATCATAATAGATAAGTACCATTAGTACTTTAGTTTAAGTATTTGAGATAATTAGTGATTTCGATTCCGGCTCAACGTAGCTATATGTTTTTGTTTGCACAGACTAGATTATTTCCGTTGCTCTGGGTTTCGTTAAGATTACATAATATTTATTTATGTAGACTCAAGTAAGTATACCTAACATTTGTTATAAGTAGGTAATATGATAAGAAGTACGTATAATCATTGTCATTTATAGTAAGAAATTAAGGGCTACTAAGTTTACTAGTTTACTAAAGACTCTACTGATGGTAATTGTTACCCACTGTTCAAAGACTTCAGCTTCTATTTTTTCGTGTTCTTGAACCAGTATAGAACCTACGAGTATGTATGAAAAGGCACTTAAGTACACTCCTTGCCCGCTACTCTGATATCTCTAACAGAACGAATACTTACTTAGGTGAAAACCCCATGCACACATTATGTGATATTAGTTGGATAGGACTGCCTTTGTTCTAGCAATAGGCATATTGGTACAAATGCTTAGGCATTTGTACCCTCTAAGGCTGATATGAATATAACTTCGTAGGTACTAGACACACTGACCTTGCGCTATCTAAAAATGAATCTAGAAAGAGGATTGAAGTCAAGAATATAAATCAGAAAAAAAATATTTATTCACCTTTTTCCAATTCTAGGTAAATTTAACACGTATCGTCGTATTGAAAGTCGTAGACAGATTTTCCCTTGGGATAGTATTTTATAGAATACCTTGATACAGATTATACTTGACATCTAAATGTAAATGTCACGATGAAGATATTTCGTTAGATCGTATTACTATTACGTGACAAGATTCATCTAATCTTATCTTACCACACTTAAACCGAGAATAAAGATATAATTCAGTTTGTTCTTATGTTTCAATTAAAGTACGCAGATTCTAAATTGTGATATATTACTGTTTTGGTAAGTTTTTATTGTAATTTATTGATACTTGTAGTATTTTAGTTAAATTCGGTTATAATTTATTTCGTTTTTTTTTTACGAAAAAGTATTTTTTATATTAATTATTGAAATTATTTCGTCGTAGGTACCTCAACTGTCTGTTTGTAAGTATAAACATAGAAAAAAACCTTCTTTAGTTCAGAAATTCTCATACTTATTTAAATTTTTATACAGAGAGAATGTGATTTGATCTAAAACTTATTTTCATACCTACAGTTACTGTAGCCCAACAGGGACTGTTGTCGCGGTCGCGGTTGTTCTTATCTATTACATATGAGCTGATAACAAGTTACCGATTTTGATTGATGGATTATGACGCGATAATCGCGTTAAATTTACATAAGTAAATAAAAAAATTAAAGACTTTTTCTTAAAAGGAATTCATTTCAAAAAAGCCTTATTATTATTTCAACTAAAAATAAATTACAAAAAAGTGTTACTAAATTTCATTTTTAAAAGAACGTAATTTATACATTCCTATTTATAATGTTAGTACCTTTGTTCTGATATCTGTGGAACCATGACTCGAAATATTGATTGTCATTAATCGTCATTTTCGCGCCAACAAAAATATAAACGATCAAAAGTAATTCTAATTGATGAGTTTACAAACTGTTCTGTCGGAGTGTGATTCCGAAAAGCCATAAGACATTAAAATACCATTTTAGTGCTTTAAATAGCGGCAATTATTTAATAATTTGATGTCTTTCATGGCGTCATTTATTATTTTTATGGAGTGTATGATTAGGTACTTACTCTTTTATTAACGGCATTATTTTTCTAGAGGAGGAGGTAGAGTTAGAGATTAGTAAGATGGTTTTTAAGGATCTTGCTGTAGTAGGTTTCTTATTTGACAAAATTTCATTAAAATATTAAAGACTTCTCTCGCCCTAAGGCTTTTACTCTGTGATGGAGGTCCTTCATAGAAATGCATTTATCAGACGCAAATGACTCCCAGGCTCTCCTGAGCCCGACGAATGTTTGTGCGTTCTATTAATGATTATCCTTAATAATTAATAGAACGGACAAACATTCGTCGCACAACACCGTTCACCATTTATTTGTAGATCGCACAAATAACAGCCCTGCAAGGGATTCGAACTTACGATCTCACTTCACCGCCGAGAAGTTGTAAAACAAATATAAAATAAACATCGACGAATATTAATCGACATTTATCTTTGATTTGGTAGTAATAATTTGGTACAAGCTAAAAATTTCTAACAAATTGCATCATAAATATGACGAGAGCCTTAAAGCCTCTGTGCTCTTAATATCGTAATGAGAGGTTTTAGAAAGCACAAACAGGTTAAGTTAGCATAAGGCTAATAGGTCACGTAGCTACCGGTCTCTCAAGCCTAGTTATTTGTTAATAATTATTTTTACCAAATAGGTCATTCAAATAGTTGATTATTTTCTTTGAAAAAAGATTGTACGATGATTTTACCCAGCACACCAAGATAGCGGTGATGAAAACATCAGCTAGTAATATAGCTAGCCAAATGCGTTGGTATCTACTAAAAAGTATCTGAAACTCACTGCAGATGCAGTGACACTATCGTGGCTTCTTCGCCTGACATTGGGATAAAGTGGCCTATTAAATACCACGCTGGCAAGTAGGTTTATTTTGTTTAATTTGACGTGAGCACGTCAAATAAACCTACTTGCCAGCGTGGTATCTGTGTAGAGTACCGCGGTAAAGAAATATTTCCGGTTATAGCTAATACTACTATTAGCTACACTTAACCGGAAATATTCCTTTTAAAAAGACAACTTTTCCTTTCCAAAGACAACTCCTGCACTAGGTACAGCTTAAGACCTGTATCGCGGGGACTTTACAAACATCAATTCAAAGGATCCATCCATTCAACATCCTGCCTTAAGACAATATTATTGTGAATCGTACAAAGAATTGTCCAGGATTCGAACCCACGACCTTGTGCACAGCACCAGCATACTGGATGTCTCATTATTACCTCGGCTAACTTACCTAAATACTTTTTTCATAACTTCAGACATACTATCAGACTGCCTAAAAGACATTTTAGACCTCCTTGATCCGTTTATCGTACGATAGTAGTCTATCCATAAACGTTTTGCATATTATAGCTTCGTAAAAAGCAAGGGTGGAAAACGATAACCTTTTGTAGGTGTTAGTGTAATATTACATAGGTAGGTACTATGACTCTCGACACACTTGACGGATATTCCGTCGCGTAACTTTCGCGACGGAAAGCCAATACATGTAATCAGTACATAGTGTAGAACAAAGTCAATGTCGCTATCTGTCTGTCCCTATACATAAATACATACGTACAGTTGACGCTCTACGAAGCCGAAAAAAAAAATTGACCGGTTGTCTCTTTCCACAAATCGATGTGCAATATAAACGGCCGGGTACGTAAACTCACGCCTCATCCCATCCTGGGTAGGCAGAGATTTAAGCCTATATAGGGACTGCCTATATAGGCTTAAATCTTTAAAACTACGTAACGGAATTTGAATCGGTTTTTTTAATAAATAGAGTTATTCAAGAGGTAGGTTTAGATGTATAGTTCATGCATAATAATGTAGAGTAATAAGCATTGTAAACGAGTAAAGCCGGGGCGGGTCGCTAGTTGCATACAAATAAACCACACTACGCGGAAGATAGGTCGTTCTGCTATTTGTAATTTTTAATGCGTTCCGTCGCGTCGTGAAAGATCCGCGGCGTAATTCCCGTCAAGTGTGCCGAGTGCCTAAATGTGTGTAAAATAGTGTAAGATAGTGGTTTAATGTGTGAAGATAAGAGTGACAGAAATGTGCTGTTATTTTATGACTTTGGAATAACGTTTGAGATAGACTGAGGTGTGTTCATTGGTTTTATTACATACTAACTTGCCCTGCTAACCCAGAGTCGTGTCATCATCATCATAACAGCCCATTAATGTCCCACTGCAGGGACGGGCCTCGTCCTGTAGCGGAGGGATACTTGGCCTACTAATACCATGCTGGCCAAACGGATTGGCATAGGGTTTAATTTCAAGTTTTTCTTCTTTTAATTACGTTTAGATAATATTCACGGATAGTCCCTTAGTCGGTTTTTACGACACCCATGGGATGAGATGGGGTGGTGACTTATTGTATTCTTACTCCGGATACCACACGTACACGCAAATACCACACGGATATCTAGAGTTGTGTACGATTGAGGATCTGTACAAGGAAAGGCCAAACGCTATCCGCGTCGCTAAACACTGGGCCAACAGCGTTTAATGTGTTACCATCGACATGTTAAGAAGAAGCAAAATATTACATACTAGCATTTGCTGAACCTAACAATTAAGAAGTAGTTTATTTTGAATCTGCATGTCAATTCTCGTTTCTTAATTCGGTTAAGTTACCTTTTAGTTGTCAAATTGTCCTCCCTATTGTGAGACAATTTGACAACTAAAAGTTAACATAACAGAATTTTTAACGATTTTAAGGGACGAGAATTGACATGCTGAAGTGAATCTGAAGGCTAGTATGATATTAGCTAATCAATGTCTATGTTGCAAAATAATAATAAAACCAAAGTAACTAAATACAAAGGTAAATAAACGCAATTGTAGAATATATATATTTTTATTTTTTTTTATTTCACATTTTAATGATAGGTACAATTAGGTAATTAAATAAAAGCATTACAAGAAACCACTAAGGTTAATAACTAATTGAATTAAAAATAGACCACGAAGCCAATATTAAGTAGACTACTGAAACGAAGACAGAATTTCAAATGAAATTGTAATTAATATTGTATTGCTACGTAATTTATAAACAAGATAACTAACTTTATTTATTACCGTGTCCCTGTGCAAGGATTTATCACAAATAATGCATTACTGCTTTATCATCTCAACCAATTGACGTCCACGGCTGGACATAAAAAAAAATAGTTTATTTCAGACAACAAAGTCCATTTACATTTACAAAGTCCACATGGGCCTCCTCCAAATATTGCCACCTTGTGCGGTCCTGCGCCTGCCTCATCCATCGGCTTCCCGCGTCCTAACGAGATCATCGGTCCACCGTGTGAAGGGTCTCCCTACCCTGCATTTTCCGGTACGCGGTCGCCACTCCAGAACCTTTCTGCCCCAACGGCTGTCGGTTCTTCGCTGAATGTGCCTTGCCCACCGCCACTTTAAACAGGCAATCCGGAGCACTATGTACTATACAGTCACTTTGGTTCTCCTCCTCCTTTATTGCTTAGATGACTATTAATGAATTTCTTACTACTCGTTAGAGGACTGAAGGAACTTTGACTCTTTTTGCGTATTTTATCGAATCTTTCATAAGAAGTGTTCTGATGAACTGTTTACAAAAGTAAGTACGTAGAGTAAAGTTTGAATAGAAGTGCTAAGGTGGTTACGATGGGTGATGAGATCGGCAAAAGGAGCTTATAATACGCAATTAGCTCTGGTTTCTGGGGTAATGTTTGTAGTGTTTCGGAAATTTTACTTTTGCCATTATCCCACTGAGAAATCACCCATCTATGGAATGATCTCGCAGACGGTGCTTAATAAATGTTATCTTTTCTAAATCAATAATTGCAATTTTGAACGCTTATAAGTATTCCACTCGACAAGTGCATAGATTTTCCCATTTTCTCAGACGTTATAGAGACTGAGATTATATTCATAAACAAACATCAAAATAATGTTTAATTCTCTCAATGTCGTTCTCATTGCATCATTCATAAAGACAGTACGATTTGAGTACATACATACAGAATTATAAAGTATACACTTATCTTAAATTATTCAGATGAATCCTCTACTCAGACGAATGGGCTCAGTTTCATACGAGGAGCGCGTGGGCACAGATGTTCTACGTTATGCGCAACAATCACACCATTAAAGGATAATTTTCCAATAGAAATAAATAATACATAGCTGTGGAACGGTCAAAATAACTACCACTTAGCAGTTTCCGTACTAGTCTCTGCCATTTTATTTATCTGTACTTACATGCGTTTGGTTCTATATTTGAATGTTGCCGCGAAAATAATTTAATGGCTTCATCGATTGGCGCGGATTGTGACAATTTTTTTTAATGACTTCATCGATTGGCGCGGTTTTTGATTTGTGACATTATACAGCCAGTGACTTTTTCGGTATTCAAAGACGTGTTACTAAAAAGGACAAGATAATCGCAGTCACAGTGGATCCGTTTGTGAAAAGAAAAATGAAAGTTTTTAAGAAGAAGCTTCGTTTTTCTATAGCTTCAAGTTATTTGTAGACTATTGATAGATTATTACAGTTTTAGTTTAATAATTATTTTGTAAGTGTATCACATATCACCAGCAACTGACTTTTTAAACTCTTTGAAGATCTACAAGGTAAGATCTCATTTATTATTTAAACAAATAGGGAAGTAGCATTCTAATTAGTATTTTAAATGTTCTGATACGATAACTTACTCTTGTACGGATGTGTGTTGTGTGTCTGCACATTTCTTTGTCACTAAAATCATGCTCGATTATTAGTGTAAGGACAATACTTGGTATCAGTCTGGAAATTTTTCCTAACCTGGTCCAGTATCTTAAGTTGCATATTATAGACAGGAAGTGGACGTGTTTTATCCGAGAGCTATTGAAGAAAGAAAACTTGACAAAATCTCTATACCAACACGTCTGGTCACCATTAGTCGGCAAATTTTCCCTAAGTCGTCGTTGAAAAAGGACCCTGCAGTGGGACATAAATCTAGTTTTATTAAGCTAGTGTTGTCTCTAATAAACTAAACAGGGGCCCAGATATTAGGCATAGCCTATAGTCATATACCAACACGAGTTACTAGCGATTAGTAACCTAAACTTTTCGTCATCGAAAGAGGCCCATCAATTGACTCTAAATACCTACTTCTATTGAACTACTATTGTCTTTAAACTAAGCAGGGACCCAGATATTAGGGATAGCGTATAGTCGCGTGATAAGACATCCGCAGGAAATGTCGGGGACATCTATTCATAGCAGCTCACGGTGATATTAGTTAGATCCTTGTTGATATCTATTGTAACTCTACTGTATATTTATTGCCGGCATTCAATGTTCTTAGTTAAGGTCCCACGGCAGTGACGGGCCTCTTCTACTGATGGTGGTAAGATTAGGCTTATTACTGGACCAGCATGTCAATTCTCGTACCTTAAAATCGTAAAAAATTCGGATCATTTAACTTTTAGTTGTAGTAAATTGCATTAGAATGCAAAAATAAAAAAAATTGCAACAAAGTTCAGAAGAAGAAAGACTACGTAAACAAATATTTTCTTATCATAATCACTGATAATGGCAGATGATGACATTGTTTGATATACATTACATTATATTTTGCAATAAACTATCACGTGATAGTAAATAATACATAGGTAAATATTATTATGTAAATACTAAATAGTACGATTAACTAACTACACGTTACTAGTAGGTATTAGAATTAGTAAGTAAGAATTGTTTATTTACTTCGATCTCACCCTAAAGAGGCATATTGCAATCAATGTCCGTCAGCGGTCTTTAGGTCGGAAGGCTCTGGTATAGCCTTTACGAACCTCGTTCGGGATTTCTACACGAATTAAAAAGAAATCGCATCTTTGTTAAAAAGAGAAGTGTTGGTAAAGATCGCAGTACTTGGAAGATTAATAGGATTTTTGTTGGCGTAAGAGCAAACCTGTCCTGGAGTGGAGACCGCGACTCGGCAAACGTAGTGTAGGACGCCCCCCAGCTAGGTGGAACGACGACCTCATAAAGATCTCTGGGTCAGACTGGATGCGGAAGACGCAGGACCGAGTTCTGTGGCACGTATTGGGAGAGGCCTATGTCCAGCAGTTGACTGCAATAGGCTAGTTGATTGTTTGATTGATTTGTTGTCGTATAAGATAAAGCTCATGTAGTTATTATTATTTGGCACAACATATAAGACTGTCTGTTCAGCGATAGAGTAAGAAGTCAACCCAAGAGCGTAAACTATACCAAATCCTCCAACCTTTTGTCTCTAAGCTATACCAATTCCTCTGGCATGGTATAAGAACGCCAAGTTTCCCCTAAATCAATCAACGATCATCCCTGCAATGTGCCCTTAATGAGCTGTCATAATATCACTGAAGTCAATGATAGAAAATTGGTCCAAACAAAGCCATGTAATACAACACCAGAACCTCTTAAACGGTAATAATGGCTTCCATAAATGATTCTATTCATTGTTCATTAAGTGGTACTTATTGTTCCATCAGGATAGAAAGGCTGTCGAGGACTTATAAGTATTGAATACAAGTTTTGCCCATGACTTTGTTTATCGAAACTAGAACCCGTCGGATAGAATATTTCGGTAATTTATTTTGATATTAAGAGCACATTGATGACGCAGAGGACACGACTTTGATTCCCGTTCAATGCAAATCTTTTGGCGACACCGTTTTGGTCTAGGTTTTATCTACTTAGAGTACGTATAACAATGTTGTTCCTCTTTTCATTGTATTACTCTGTCTCTGCATCATCCTAAGGTTGACTGGTAGAAAATGCCTTTGGCATTAAGTCCGCCTTTGTGCATGATATTGTACATTAAGTTTAAAAAAAATAATTTAAAAAAGAAACAATGTATGTAAACAAAAGTTTGTATGTACGTTTATCTTGAATTAATGGTATGTAATCTTGAAAAGACGTAGGCCATCACTTTGACTGTCTTTTCAAAATACTTCTTCACACTAAAATGTTTTGGCATAGGCGTAGAGTGCAGGGCGCCCTCCGGCCCTAATGGACTGAGGACCTAAGGAAACTGGCATGTTGAAATGGAAATAGAAAAATAATCATTTATTACATAAGCTACAGATTTAAAGAAAAAAAATAGGTATACATATTAACAAAAAAAAAACAAAAATATTTAAAAAGGAGACACATAAAAGATATTTCATACTGCTGCATTGTGCAAAAGGGGGACACTCAGCATATGCCAGAGTCTTGAGACTATGACGCTGGTTTTTAGTGCCCTTATAAGCAGCATACGGATGCACCCCAAAACTTGATGAAGCCTATATACGGCAGTTGACTGGTCATAGCTGAGAAATAATTTATTAGACGACCTCTGCGGCGTAGTGGTTATATAACATGACTGCTACGCAGAGGTCTCGGGTTCGATTCCTACTTAATGCAAATCTTTGAGTGCATTACATGATTGCTTGCATATCGTACCCTCAGTGGAAAATAGGCATAAGTGATTTTACGTTGAATCATCGATTTTATCATATTCGGAAAGTACGTCTAAAGATACGTATGCTACATTTTTTTCATATTTTTCTTGTTAAATTTGACGAATTTATACAAGAAATTAGTTTTGAGAATTTTTATTCCATCACATTTTTTCTTATGGATTATTAGCTTATGTGATATTACGCAAAGAATAAATTGAGAAATATGGCGTATTACTTAATATTAAATTTATCCCTTTATTAAAATGTAGAAAATAAATAGTAACAAATCATCATCCTCCTGCCCTTATCCCATTTTTACTTGGGGTCGGCGCAACATGTATGCTTTTTCCATTCATCTCTGTTTCCCGTCATCTCAACATTCACTCCTTTCCTAGCCATATCATCCCTCACACAATCCATCCATCTCTTCTTCGGTCTACCCCTCCCCTTGTACCCGTCCACTTCCATAGCCAATGCCTTCCTTACTATATTACTTTCATCCCTACGCATTACATGTCCGAACCAGGACAAACGATTTCCTCGTAGCCTTTCAGTAATTGGTGCAACTTTCAAACTTCCTCTAATGTACTCATTTCTAATCTTATCTGTCCTTTTCACACCACTCATCCATCTCAACATTCGCATCTCGGCTACGTGCAGTCGTCTTTCGTCCGTCACTTTTACGGGCCAGCTTTCCGATCCATACAGGACGGCAGGCCGGATCATGCTCTTGTAGATTTTTCCCTTCAGCCGAAGGGGCATACGCGAATCACATGTAGTTGCCGTAACCTGCCGCCATTTCATCCAACCAGCGTTAATCCGGTGCTTCACAGCTCGGTCTAATGCTCCATCGCTCTGTAATAGTGAACCGAGATACCTAAAGTCGGAGCAGGTTGGTATAAGGGAGCTATCAAGCGCTATGGCCGTGGGGTTAGAGAGACCGCCGAAATCGCAGAACATGTATTCAGTTTTGGTTCTGCTAATTTTCAAGCCCACACTCTCTAACCTTTGTTGCCTAAAATAAATAGTAACAAATATTATGATTTAAATGCGTTTGGTTTTTTTACATCGTTAGTTTTGTATACACGATTACTGCTTTCTTCCACTAAAAACTTTTCTGTACGCAAAAACATAAGACTAACATACTGCAGCGAGGCTGTAAAATAAGAATGATTACTTTTTTCTTCCACTAGAATATTTTCATTGCACCGAGACGTAAGATTTGAAACAGCGGCGCGTGAGTAGGCAGAGGGGACATAAGTGTGAATATGTCGATGCGATAATTTATTAGCATTTTTTTTTTAGTTGATTATTTTAAAACAAAACGTACTGGCAATGAGTAATCAATCCATTAGCCTATCGCAGTTCAGTAATGGACATAGGCCTCTCCCAACCCGCGCCACAGAACACTGTCCTGCATCTTTCGCATCCAGTCTGACCCAGAGACCTATCTTAGGTCGTCGGTCCACCTAGCTGGGGGGAGTCCTACACTACGTTTTTCGAGTCGCGGTCTCCACTCTAGGATACCTTTGTTCTAACGACCATCGGTCCTTCGACAGATACGATCAGCCCATTGCCACTTCAGGTTGCTAATTCTACGAGTTATGTCGGTAACTTTGGTTCTTTGTCGGATAACCTCGTTCCGAACTTTATCCTTTAAGACGCCGAGCATAGCCCGCTCCATAGCACGCTGCGCGATTTTAAGCTTATGGACTAGTCCTACTCGCAAGTGTCCAGGTCTCGGCACCATACTTCATTACTGGTAGGACGCATTGGTTGAAGACTTTGGTCTTAAAAGGCGGTAAAGGACCGACGTAGCTTGCTGAATCCTGTCCAACTGGATCCTGCGATCGATTTCTTTCTTGAAGTTGTTTCTACCAAGTTGAACAACTTATAAACATACTCTTGAACAACTTCGAGCATCGTTCGACATTAGATCGAACTCGGTGTGACATGATTGTGTAGCATGATCTTTGTTTTGTTTAGATTTATACCGAGTTCAACCCATCAACAGGCTCCAAATTTAGGCTTTGTGGCTTCCCGTCTAGCTGTTCCAGTGACTCTGCCACGATGACGATGTCGTCAGTAATCCGAAGGTGTGAGATGTACTCGTACTTGCCGTTAATGTTGATGCCCCGTCTAGTCTACTACAATGTCTTAAAGACGTCTTCGAGCGCGTTGGTGAAGAGTTTTGGAGAAATTACATCCCCTTGCCTGAACCCTTGACGTGACGCAACTCACTAAGTGGGGTAGTTTTGTCCTGGAGCTGGACAGTTATAGTGGCAGTTTCATATAAAGATCTACACACATTGATGTATGCAAATCGATGCCACATCATTGCAGAGCATCCAGAACCACCCAGGTTTCAATTGAGTCGAAGGTTTGTACGTAATCCACGAATGCTATGCACAGCGGCTGATTATACTCTTCAGTATTCTGTACAATCTGCCGAACAAGATAATAAATAATAATCTTCACACATTCACACAACGCCATTTAGTCCCAAACTAAGCAAAGCTTGTACTATGGGTACTAGACAACGGATAAACATACTTAAATACTTTTTTTTTGTAAATACATACATATTATACATAGAAAACACTTAGACCAATGAAAAACAATCATGTTCATGCACACAAAAATTTGCATTGAGCGGGAATCGAACCCGAGACCTCTGCGTAGCAGCCATGTAATATACCGATTGCCTCACAAGTGTTTTTAGCTCTTTTTGATTATGTGTTCCGCCAGTTTTAATAGCTCTGTGGTGATTCCGTCATGCCCTGGACACTTATTGTTCTTTAGTTGCTCGAGAGCAACTCTGACCTCGCCCCGGTTGACATCGGGGATGACCTCCGTGTGAGTGAGGCTATGTGGTCATCTTTCTTATGTCCTATGTCATCCGTGATACGTGCAGGTATTTCTAGAAACTCTCTATTTCCTCGAGTATTTCGAACTCGGAGGTCACAGTTCTGGGGTCCGCAGTATTGAGTTTCGTTAGATGGGTTCTACCAAGCTTGTTCTACCAAATACTTTGGTGCCTCTATTCTGTTCGATCGCAGTCGCAACGGTGGGGGTGTTGGAATATCTGAGGTCACGTCGCACCAGTTTCTGGATCTTCCGGTTAAGGTATCTCCAATTCGTCTAAGAGTAGATTAGTCTGCTTCGAACAAGTCGTTGATCACTCCTAGTATTAAACGTCTTAATTTATTTAGTTATTTGTACTTTATGCACACAAATAAACTGATCTACAATGGTAAGCTTAATGCCTTAAGGCATTATCTTCCAGCTAACCTTAGGGTGAAGCAGAGAAAAGTAAGTTGGTAGGTGCAATAAGGACAATTAATTATCACAGAAACATCTCTGAACACGTATCTTCTATAGGTCATGATAAAGTCTATCTCGTTCCTCGTCACAGTATTGGGGCTTTGCCATGTCCCCTTTATATGTGGCTTCTTCTTAAAGAAGGAGTTGATTAAGAAGAGCCCCTGCGTCTCCAGGAAGTTGACCAGCATCTGCCCGCTGTAGTTTCGGTGCCCCACACCGTAGTATTCAATTTTCTTTTTGCCGTTTTCTTGTACTTCCACTTTGGTATTGAAGTCTCCCATAACAATGTTGTAGTAAGCCTCGGTAGTGCCATGTAGTGCCTTAGCGATGTCTTCGTACATGGCATCGGCTATTTCATCGCTGTATGTTGAGGTCGGAGTCTCTTGTATCACCGGCAATATGTAAAGTGCCTTTAATTTTAATTTGTTAATTGTAATTTTTGTTTGTTACTTTAGATTTTTATTGAGAGAACGTAATGTTTTGTTGTATGGAGCCGGAAAAAACCTTATTCTGTTAATTGTTACAAGCCTTTACAAATTATCTACTGATTATTAAAAAAAATATTAAAAATTAATTAGTGGTAGTAATCTTTACCGAAATTACACATTTCTGAATTTTTATTGTTCAATTACATTGTTAATAGTACGAACTTTAATTGTATCCAAAAATCTAATTAGTATTTTGTCTAAATTAATAAATATTAAATACAAAAAATTCATTTGCTTTTTTTCCCTATAGTCATAAGCAATAATAACTCAAAGTAATATGTGTTAATATGCAGCAAACATTTCTATAACATATAATGGAATAAGTAATTACTATTGTTTACTTCTGGTTTCTTATCAAGTCCCTAAATTGAAAAAAGGGGTAAGTACAGCTTATACATTTCAAACATAATTTGAATAAAGGAAATAATGCAGTAATCGTACTTATACAACTATAAATGTTCATACTTACAAGTTCATAACTGCTTTAATACAACATACTTTTTAAATATATTTTACTTTTCTGACAAAGCTTGTCATAAATTTTGATACTTGTATTGGCCGCGCCCTCTTGTACATAAAACGTACGTAAGCGTGCGCGGGTGTGCGTTGGTGTGTGTGTATAGATAACGCACACAGGACACACACGTGAGGGATACCTCCCTATACGGGTGACGGGGTTTGTTTCGGGAGAGCAACACTAAAGCTCTAGCCCGCGCCGGTATGCCCGTCGATTCCTCAACTATGGAAGATCTTGCTGTAGGTGCTTTGTATGCGCAGGTTCTTCTTGGGATATAAATAAAACACTTTTTCACTATTTCAGTATTTCTTCCAGTTTCCGAGGTACTCAAAGCTTGATGTTTTACTTTTCTTCAGGATCCAACTACAATTTTCCAAGAAAACGCAATCGCTTAAGTACCCCGGAGCATTACCGTCACGTGGGCACCGCGATTTAGCGCTTAATCTCAAGCTAATTTTCACTTTGAGTAACCTCATTTTCTGTTCGTATTTCTTTATTTAAAACATAAAATATACAGTATTATACATGGATAAACTCGTTACAATGTCAGTTTCAATAATTAAAAATAGTTTTCTTTATATCTCAATGGTACAAAAAGTTATGACAGTATAATCATAAAAAATACACAAAATATCGTCGATCTCTAGCAGTTATTCGTTTATAATTCTTTATTAAATTGAAAGTTATATTCAAATGTTGTTTATTATTTATCTCTACCGTTAAATTAACAATATACAACAAAATTAAACTATATAAATTAACAATTTGGCTTAGTATTTATCGTTTCAAAGTCTCTATTATAATTCGACACATTTTCACACATTTTCTTTAATAAAAGTCTATCTAATCGTTCTATTTTAATATTTTTACACTTATACTATATATCTGAGGTCTCTCAATCACTATATCACTGATTCACAGTCTTTTTTGGTCTTTTAGTTTTAGTCCTTCACTCACACACTATAGTCAGTCACTATACGTCGTTAACATTCTCCCCCTCGTGCGTCGCACCATCCTGTGACAACGACGTCTGGGAAGGCACCAGTAGCACCACCTTGGAGCAGGGTCGCCGCAGCTCTCCTCCTCTTGTCTGCACGTCCACAATCCGAACCCGTCCATCGGGCCCTGGATACGTGCGGATGATGCGGATGATGCTCCTCTCGGCCACGCTGTACGTGGCCGAGAGGAGCGGTCGTGCGGTGGTCGGCACCGCACGACCGCTTAATGAGAAAGTGGTTGGGCGTGAGTGCTTCTTCATTTTCATTTTCGTTTAACTCTGTTAAAGGTCTAGAGTTAACAATATGCTCGGCTTCTAGTAGAAGAGTGTGTAGAACTTCTTCTCTCGGATGTCGTTCTCGGAGTGTGGCGGCTAGTGCGGTTTTCACCGATCGCACCAGTCTTTCCCAGGCTCCTCCCATGTTTGGAGCGCCAGGTGGTATAAATTTCCACCTAACACCATACTTCTCGGCCTCAGTAGCTAGAGTTTCGTTCTTCAATGCTTCTGCAGCTTGTTGTAATTCTTTGTTGGCCCTGACAAAGTTCGTGCCGTTATCGCTGAACATCACGGATGGCATACCGCGACGCGTAGCTAGTCTTCTGAGTGCCAGTATCATAGAGTCAGATGATAGAGAGGCAGCTAACTCCAGATGAACTGCTCGTGTAGTCAAGCAAGTAAACAAGGCACCCCACCGCTTCTCGTGTCTTCTTCCCACCGTGATGGTCATCGGTCCAAAATAGTCGACGGCGGTGTACGTGAACGGATGTACACCATGCTTCAGTCGCTCGATCGGTAAGTCTCCAAAGGCTGTCTCTTGCGGTCTTCCTTTCCTGATGCGACACCATTGACAACCATGCTGAGTTGCTCTGACTGCTGCTCTCAGACCCAATATATAAAATCGTTGTCTGAGCTCGTTCATTACCGTAGCGTGGTTGCCATGATTAAATTGTTTGTGATAGTCATAGATGATGAGACGAGTGATGTGGTGCTTACTATCCAAAATCACAGGTCTTGTATAGCTTCTCGATAATCCAGCTACCGCATCGATTCTCCCCCTCAGTCTGAGAAGGTTGTCTTCTATAACCACATCGAGCTTCTTCAATTTGCTGCTTCTTTCTAGAGGTTCTTGTTTCTGCAATCGTCTTAATTCTTCTCGAAAACTGTCTGTCTGACATTTTCTGAACAATATCTCTTCTGCTCTAGCTATGAGTTTCTCATTTATTGGTAACCATTTTCTCTCGATATTCTCTAATTTCATTTTAAACGCAGGTTGACGTTTTCTATTCTTCCTTCTCCAGTCCTCTTCTTTTACAAGATTCGTCTTTTGGTTTCTTCCTGCTCTGCATAGTTCTATAAATTGCAGAACTCTCGTCGTGGTTCTTAATAGTTTATTCCATGACGAAAATCGTTCTGGCTCAAGCGTGCATATCTCTTTCATGATCATAGTTGATTCGGTTTCTCGGTCTTCTATCGTCTTCTCTCTATTCTGGCCCAAGTGTATCTCTTTAACTTCTTGACCAGTTAGATGTGATGGCAGCAACGTAGGTTGATTCGAAGTCCATCCTCTTAGTTCGAAACCAGCTTTTCTTTGAACTAAGTCGACTTGCGTGGTCGTCTGTTGCAACTCTGTTGACGAATGAAAACTATGAAGATAATCGTCCATATAATGATTTCGTACTATTGCCTTTGCTGCATCTGGATATTCATTCTCGTACTCAGCAGCGTTCCTATTCTTCACATAGATGGCAGTCGATGGCGAAGATGTAGCACCGAATATTACAGATGTCATCCGGTATTTTACAGGTGCTGACGTCTTGTCGTCACGCCATAAAAATCGTAGACTGTCTCTATCTTCTTCTCTAATTCTTATCTGCAAAAACATTTCTTTTATGTCGGCTGCTACCGCAATAGGTCCTTGTCGGAATCTTATCAGAACTCCGAACAGAGACTGAAGCAGATCAGGTCCAGGTAACAGCGCGTCATTTAAACTTTTCCCTCTTGATGGTGCTGCGGCATCAAAGACGATTCTTATCTTCTTTTTCTGAGGGTGTACCACTGCAAAATGAGGTAAGTACCATTTCTTCTTAAAATCACCTTCAATGTTTACTTTCTCCGCATAACCCTTGTCTAATAAATTCTTAATTTGATTTTCATACTCTGCTTTAAATTTAGGATCTCTTTCCATCTTCTTTTCTATGGTGCGTAACCTTCTCTCAGCCGCTATATAACTCTCGGGCATTTCCTCTTCGGGGTCTCTCCACAGCATTCCTGCTTCGAATCGGCCTTCGGGTCGTCTTCTACAGGTGTCTTCTAATATCTTGAGAGCCTGTCCCTCGAAGTCAGTTGATGGTCTGCGTGGCATCACTCCTAGCGCTTCGATGGCGAAGTGGTCTTTTATTTGTTCATGCATCTCTTCTTCTATTGTTTTAGTGTGAGAACAATAGTTTATGTATTTCATTGTCTTCGCTATGCTTGTATCTAGACCATGCAGTACCCATCCTAGCTCGGTTAACGACGCAACTGGTTGTCCAGGATTTCCTTTTCTTGTGTATCTTGACACTATTAAATTCCAGTTGTCTTGGCCTATTATCAGCTTAGGCTCTTCTGCTTCGTGATATAATACGTCGCTAAGGTTTTTCAGGTGTGAACATTCTTCTAATCTGCCCTTGTTCATGAACTGCGGTGTGAGTTTCATGTCATCAATAGTTCTGACTTGACGTAACTGCCGGATTTTGTCTTCATGAACTCCTCTAATTTTCAAGTTTATCCTCATAGAGTCCTTAGTCTTCAATCGTTGTCCACCGACAGTTTCAATTGTTAGATCTTCACTGATTCCAGTAGCTCCTAAGTCACGAGCTACCTTGCTATCTAACAAAGACACTGTTGACCCTTCATCTAATAGAGCCAATATATTTTCTTTTCCTGTGTCTGATATCAGCTCCACAGGAATAATCTTCAAATAGGCACGTGATTTCCCAGCACTGGACATCTTCAACGCTATGTTCGTTGACTTCTCAGCTTTCTCTTCTTGTTGTGGTTCTACAGAAGTATTCTTATTCTTCGTATTGTGCAGTAGGAAATGATGCGAACCTTTACACACTTTACACGGCCATCGTTTACACTGTTCATGTCTATGATCACTATTTAAACACTTAAAACACAATTTTTCACGTTTCACTAATGTCCACTTATCGTCAATGTTCAATGTCTTAAAACTATTACACTCATGTAGTCTATGATTGTTTTTACACTGTGGACACTTCACTGTATTCACTTCACTTTCACTTGCTGTGTGAGTCACATGACGTTGGAACGGTTTCTTGTATGTGTTCGTTTCTTTCATCTTGTTCCCGTCTTCATATGTAGTATGAGCCCCACACTTATCAGCTTCTTTATCGAAGAACTTCGCTACTAGAGTTAAGTTGCAAAATTCTTCTTCTTCATTTTCTGCTGTGAAGTCATACCATCTAAACTTCATAATAGGTGGTATCTTCGCTATAATTGTCTTCATCATCTCTGGCGAATGAAGATATTGAGATTTCTTCAATCCTTTGATGGCTGCTACACTATTATTTATTTGACTAGCGAACATGCAGATATCCTTAGGGTTGTCACTAATCCTAGGCAATGTTCTCAGCTTCTCCAGTTCGGCTAGTGCTAGAGCATTCGGTCTGCCAAATCTTCTTTTCAAAGCCACCAATACTGCATCTGGTACTGCTTCAGAGTATAACAAGCTCTTCACTTCATCTCTTGCAGTTCCTTTGATTGATTTTCTTAATCGTGCCATGTTTTGTACGTTATTAAACATGGGCGATGTATCTTCGTAACATGTCTTGAAGGCTATCCATTCACTTATGTTCCCATCGAACGTAGGTAATTCGTACACATACTTCGGTTGTGATGTGTTTGTTCCCTTCACAACATCTCTCAGGGCTTCGGCAAGGACCTTGACTTCTATGGACTGGCTGCTCACTGGTGTTGTATCTTCAGGTTTCACGGCGTTGTGCTCCACGGACACCATACATGCATGCCCACTCTGAGTCACATTATCTGCCTTTTTCTTCTCGGTACTGTCCATCACACACCTTTGCAGTCCTATCTTCATGATCTTCCACAGAATCGTCATCTTCCTCTGCATCGCTATTCAATCGAAGCCTGTCGAGCTTGACGCGTGCTAACACCGCTGCAGCTTCCGCCCGCTTTAACTCAAGCAGCGCCAACTCTTCTTCAGCCTCTAGTTCTTTTCTTCGTTTTATTCTTGAACTCGAGGATTTCAATGTTCTCGCTTTGGTTGACTTGGGAACGACTGTATTCGTCGACCCAGGTACCTCGGCACGACGTTCTTCAGTTGCCGTCGCATTCTCGTTCGTTTCAGTATTCTTGGTAGTGGCAGTATTCTCGGTAGTTTCAGTATTCTCGGTTGTTTCAGTGTTCTCGGTTGTTTCAGTGGCCGTAGTCCCAGTCCCGGTTGTCGTCTCCGTGTTCTCTGAAGATGACTCCGTCGCTTCTTCGCCTGAGCGTCGCGTCGGCGCGCCCTTCTGTGACCTGGTGACCGGCATCTTGAACCGTTATCTTCTTTCTTCAGCGCACACAGCTATCGGCCTACAAGCAAGCTCTTAAACCCGTTAAAGGAATAAGATCCGGCTCGAAGGACCAACTGTATTGGCCGCGCCCTCTTGTACATAAAACGTACGTAAGCGTGCGCGGGTGTGCGTTGGTGTGTGTGTATAGATAACGCACACAGGACACACACGTGAGGGATACCTCCCTATACGGGTGACGGGGTTTGTTTCGGGAGAGCAACACTAAAGCTCTAGCCCGCGCCGGTATGCCCGTCGATTCCTCAACTATGGAAGATCTTGCTGTAGGTGCTTTGTATGCGCAGGTTCTTCTTGGGATATAAATAAAACACTTTTTCACTATTTCAGTATTTCTTCCAGTTTCCGAGGTACTCAAAGCTTGATGTTTTACTTTTCTTCAGGATCCAACTACAATTTTCCAAGAAAACGCAATCGCTTAAGTACCCCGGAGCATTACCGTCACGTGGGCACCGCGATTTAGCGCTTAATCTCAAGCTAATTTTCACTTTGAGTAACCTCATTTTCTGTTCGTATTTCTTTATTTAAAACATAAAATATACAGTATTATACATGGATAAACTCGTTACAATGTCAGTTTCAATAATTAAAAATAGTTTTCTTTATATCTCAATGGTACAAAAAGTTATGAGAGTATAATCATAAAAAATACACAAAATATCGTCGATCTCTAGCAGTTATTCGTTTATAATTCTTTATTAAATTGAAAGTTATATTCAAATGTTGTTTATTATTTATCTCTACCGTTAAATTAACAATATACAACAAAATTAAACTATATAAATTAACAATTTGGCTAAGTATTTATCGTTTCAAAGTCTCTTTTATAATTCGACACATTTTCACACATTTTCTTTAATAAAAGTCTATCTAATCGTTCTATTTTAATATTTTTACACTTATACTATATATCTGAGGTCTCTCAATCACTATATCACTGATTCACAGTCTTTTTTGGTCTTTTAGTTTTAGTCCTTCACTCACACACTATAGTCAGTCACTATACGTCGTTAACAATACTCAAAATGCATAATATTTTTACATTCTGAAAAATAGCATAATAATTTATTATTACAATTCCTAATAAACTATAAACATTAGCACTAACTTAAATACAACACGCAGTACACGATTTTTTTCCTTTTTTTTGATATAACAATAATTGTTCTACGTTTGAAAATAAAGTAAATATGCCCTATATAATATATAAATGTAGTTTTTTCGCCCTACTGAAAAATCAGCATTTTCGTCTTATGCCTTTTTTCCACTGAGGGTGCGATATGTCTGGGTGTTTTCTATGTATAATAAGGTATGTACCTACGTATTTACAAAAAAGTATTTATGTATGTATATCCCACAGAACATTAAAAAGTATTTAAATGTTCTGTGGTATATTCGTTGTTTAGTACCCATAGTACAAGGTCTGCTTAGTTTGGGACTAGATGGCGTTGTGTGAAAGTGTGAGGAATATGTGAGAATAATTACGGGATTCCCGAAAATATTAGCCTTTCCCAAAATCGGGCTTTATATCTTAAGTCTGTCATCAAACAGTACTTAATTAGCTGCTAGATATTAATTAATTGGTAATCATTGTAATTACCAAGTCTATGCTAGGACCCAATAACGATAATTGCTTCGCTAAGATTTTGGGATTACATGATATACGGGTGTAAGGTGATCGGTAATTATTATCTGGTTATCGCAGTTTATAATGAAGCTTGATTATGTAATATTATTACTTATCCTGTATTCTCCTTTATCCTAAATTCCTGATTATGTAATATTAGTACTGAATACTTTAAGGGTACTTAAATATTGCTGATAAAGCGAATTATTGGTCACTGTTTCATCTCAGCCTACTTATTATCTTTACAAAACCAAAACAATCTGTATTCGAGGATTTCGTGTGTACGACGAACAGGTGTGTCGGAATGTCCGACCCTTATCGAATCGCAGCACCGACTAAAACCCACGAAGCCACCTAAGACCAGATATAGGTCGTTACATTCTTTAATCTCTATTTAAAAAGACAACTTCCGCACATGGGAAAAAACCTTGTAACGTTTACATACATATGTTACAGCCAAAGTAATAAATATGAATATTATACATAATAACTAGCCATTATGTATAAGGGCTACTCAATTTAGATAAAGTGATAAATGTCGAAGAATTAATCACATTAACTAGCCATTATATATGTTATAGTACTGGCAAAAATACAATATTAAGGCAAAAGTCAGAAACAGTTGGTTAGGTTAGGTCAGTATAGTGACCAAAGGACGCACGAACCGAGTTATTATGTACAATATTCATATTTATTACTTTGGCTGTAACACATACATTTAATAGACACAAAGGATATTTAGGGCTACAATTTCTGTATCACACAAATCGTTTCTAGGCCAGTGAGATAGGCACAATTAGTAGTAACGTTCTTACTATACCACGGTCATGTCGTCGTTATATATTAAAAGATACTTAATCAAAATACCTATACCACTCTCCGTGTGGTGACGGAGTAAGAATACAAAATGTCACCACCCCATCTCATCCCATGGGTGTCGTAAAAACCGACTAAGGCACTATCCGTGAATTTTATCTTTACGAAATAAAAAGAAGGAAAACTTGAAATTAAACCCTATACCAATCTGTCTGGCCAGCGAGGTATTAGTAACCCTCCGTCACGGGAGGAGGCCCGTCCCTGCAGTGGGACATTAATGGGATGTTATGAATCAAAATACCAAAATTTTTCCATAACCCAAGTCCATTGCACTCTCAATCCAATACTGAATTGAAAAGAATGCCCAGTAGATGAATGACTTCCTTTATCTGTGAGTTCACTCGTTATGATTCACAATATTTGGAGCATTACACGACATAATCGTTTGTCCTTTTGATTTGTTAATGGTGGAACCTTTGTGGTGCAGTAGGTATCGTCTTATCAGTCAATTGACGTCCATTCCTGGACATAGGCATCCTCCAATCTTTTTTTTCAAATTGTGCCTCCATTATCTATCGGATTCCCGCATTTTGATATTATGTAGTTATGGAGTCCTTATGCAATTTCGGCTCAACTAGGTGATCGATCCAACTAGGTGAATTACTTCTTCTTGGCGTATCGATGGCGAAAACGATACTGTGTACTAAATTACTGTTACCCAAAACTCTGCGATACAGGTAAATTACTGATTTTCAAATTATTGAACTTAGAACAACACTACCACGAAAACATGCAACCGTTTAATCTGCGTCTGTAAAATTACCTTATCACGAATTTTCATTTCAGTATGTTTTCAAGGACGGGCCTGTTGAGCAACAGCTTACACAGACTAAGTCAGGCATTTGGGAATTCTTCCCTCACAACTTGCTTGTCTCGAAGTTTATGTGTTTTCTCTATCGTATGGTAAATCAGGTTCTGCAAATGTATCGTGAAAAAGCATTTATCCCAGACTAACAAGGTAATAGCCGGATCTACACTAAACGATCCATTTTGGATCGGCGCATCCGAGCGAGCGATCCTGCCGCGCAGTTTGGATCGCGCGAGGCAAGTCTACATCAATGACGGGGTGAAGTAGGAAAGTAGTTTGTAAAACATTAAGCCTACTCGGTAGAACTCATAAAACAATTGCCGGTCATCTGGCGTGCCTCGCCGAGCATCGCTCTAGCCTTTCAGTCGTTTTAGTAAGAGTAACCAGCACAGCTACTGAACTGTCCAAGGTGCTCAGAAAGCTGCACAGAAAAAGACCTAATAAAGGCCACTGACAATGCAATCACTGTGGCCAAGTTCTGGGCTGATTGCATTTGACCACCGATGGTACTGCATTGCGTGCCTTACGACTCGAGAGAAGAAGTAAGAGTAATAGGCGTAACTAATTTCATTACATTCAAACATTCCCCTTGCTACGTATACGTACCGTTTGCACGTTACAATTTATATGTAGACGACAATAAGTCAATTGGTTGTATCATTGACACACAATGGTGACATCGAGGTGGGAAACGTTTACGCTTTGTCGGTTTGCTTTTCAATTTGTCACTGTACGTTTTAGTTGTATTTGAAATGATTGAGACAAAGCGGTGTTGAACATGTATGTGGATGGATATAGGGGAAGAGGACGATCAAAGAAACGATGGATGGATTGTGTGAAAGACGATATGGCTGCGAAGAGTGTGAATTGTGATATGACGTCCGATAGGAAAGAATGGAAGAACACCAACCGCAAACCAACCAACATGCTGCGCCAACCGCAAATAAATAAAATTGGGATAAGGGCAGGGGAATGATGATGATGAGACAAAGCGGTGTCTGTATAACATATAGAAGTTTGTTCATGTTCCATTGGAGGGATGAGTCTCCTTTAGCGACAGAGAGAAATTTGTCCTACCCCGTGGGCGACAAAAGCGACGCGACCCGATGAACGCGACGAGCGCGACGTACGCGAACAAATTAACGGCTTACCCTACTTGTGTCTTATTTGGCAGTCTGCGACGAGGCGCGACGTAATCATGTAGGAGACTTGTCGCGTGTAGCATAGCGTCGCGTCGCATTCGTCGCCCACGTAGGACACCGCGTAAGTAAGTGCAAGATCCTAAGGTCGTAATCCTACCATGCCAATCCGTGCGACCAACTTGTGTTAATCATCATCATATCAGCCCATTAATGTCCAACTGCAGGGACGGACCTCCTCCCGTAATGGAGGGATACTTGACCTACTAATAACACGCTGGCCAGACGGATTGGTATAGGGTTTAATTTCAAGTTTTCCTTCTTTTTATTTCGTAAAGATAATATTAACGGATAGTCCTTTAGTCGGTTCCAACGACACCCATGGGATGAAATGGGGTAAGTAGTGACATATTGTATTCTTACTCCGTCACCACCGGGAGATATGATAAAATGGGTTTTATAATGATGAGTGGACATTTAAAACCCATTTTATTAACACAAGCTATATTTAACCCATCATTATACGAATACACGCTTAGACGCCTCTAATTTTACCATTCATAAGGAAAAGTTAGTTTAAAAACTATGAAAACAGTGATTAGATAAGTATGATTTTGTATTTTTCTAGTTAGAATTATCTTTTATGAATATTAATTATTACAATATTAATGCAAATTAGGATGTTTTTTCATAACTATTAAGTTTAGTTAGTTTGCAATCACTAGAAGTGTTTTTATTAATTTTAGTAATCTATATTGTTTTTATATATATGTAGGTATTTACAAAAATTAGTATTTAAGAATGTTTATAAGTTGTCTAGTAAAGTAAGTACCTATAGTACAACCTCTGGTTAGTTTAGGACTTCTAAAATTTCTGAATGTTAGTATTAGTGTATAATATTTATGTTTCTGAATTTAATCAAATCAAAAGTTACTGGAGTAAATTTAAATATAAACCTTAACATTCCTTTCTTAATGACGCAATTGGCTTAACTAGTGACGTATTTACAGTTTGAAAGATAAACTGATAGTAAATATGATCTAGATAAAATTGTAGTTCATTAATATTCTTATATGTCATACATACAGAGATGTTTTATGTGAACATTGTGCAAGTAGGTATAATGTTAATAAAGATAACATCTAAAATGTAATAAAACAATTTTGTTTATTAGATGAAACTTACTTACTATGTTTAACAATAAGAATATGTATTCATCACACATACACACAATGCCGTCTAGTTCCAAATTAGGAATTCATCATCATCATCATCATCATCTAACAAGTAAGGACGTCTACCGCTGAACATAAGGCCTCCTCCAAACATTTCTTCGTCTTCCAGTTCATGGCATCTATTCCAGAATCATACTGTTCCAATTCTCCGTGTGGTGGCGGAGTAAGAATACAATATGTCACCACCCCATCTCATCCCATGGGTGTCGTAAAACCGACTAAAAGACTATCCGTGAATATTATTATTATTACATTTCCCCGTAAAAAAAAAATATTTTACTGGAAGTTTTAGTTATTATTTCTTAGATTCCTGTTTTTTTTATGTACACAGTTCGTAAAAATATTCATTAATCACTACTACATCCTATACCTAGGTGTCGTAAAAACCGACTAAGGTAAAGTACGCAGATATTATGACGTTTACTTAAATCATAGGAAATCTTCACAAAAAACCCTTTACTAATCACTCTTGCCAGTGTGGTATTAGTAGGATAAGTTTACATCCTTAACAAGACTAGAATGGAAAAGAGTTTTCTTAGATAACATAATATTTTTTTTTATCCGTGTGGTGACGGAGTAAGAATACAATATGTCACTACCCCATCTCATCCCATGAGTGTCGTAAAAACCGACTAAGGGACTTACCGTAAATAATATTATCTTTACGAAATAAAAAGAAGGAAAACTTGAAATTAAACCCAATACCAATCCGTCTGGCCAGCGTAGTATTAGTAGGCCAAGTATCCCTCCGTCTTGGGAGGAGGCCCGTTCAGTCGGACATTAATGGGCTGTTATGATGATTATGATGAATAACAAAATTACGTTTGGCCGTTGTTTATCTAGTATCCATAATACAAGAGCTCTGCCGAGACAAGATAGCGTTGAGTGAATGTATTAAGAATATTAAATAAATAGGTACTTATTCTAAATAGCAACCGTATAATGAAGGACTAAATAGTAAAATAACACACGTGGTTATTGCACAAGCGATAGTTGGCGCCAAAAATCGTTTGCCTCTCACAATTGCAAGGTCGCGTGCGCAATGTTTAAGATGCACTTTATTAGGGTTATCACTTATGTAATAATATCTAATTTTATTGTGACTACGATAATAAATATTTTTTAATGTTTTCGTCCTTTTTTTCCATTGTCTTTCTTCTTTTCGGATTTTTCTAGTTATAGGTAAGCTTTATAGGTAAAAAATGATATGTAATTTTCGTCCCTCTCCGGATCCGGTGGATCGACGACCTCAAAAAGGTCGCTGCGTCGGTCTGCATGTGGAAGGCGAAGGAACTTTTTCTGTGGTCCCATGTAGTGTGGACAGTGTGGTGTAGTTCCATCTCTTTTTTATGACTATACGATCGTGGTGTTGGAGTAGGTATATAGAATACAAGGTTCACCACCCTTGCACTCCGTGGCTGTAGATAAAGTCGACTAAGAGATATTATAGAGGAAGTAAATACTTTACCAATCAATTTGGCCAGGCAGCGTAGTTTTAGCAACCCATATTCCTTTTATACTGTTTTAAATATGAGTTTTCTAAGCTTGGGTATTCTAAGTGTCCCTCTTAAATTGATGACAATGACAGAGTACAACAAAGGCATGCTTCTGAAAGAAGAACCTGTCTTGTTTTTATTAATTCAAGATGCTGAGACAAGCAGACGCTCACCTTACTTTAAGTGGTAACCATTGCTGACGGACGTGAAAAGTGCCAGAACACTATTGTTAATTCCCATAGCCCTGTTATCACTAGCAGTTACTTTGCTCTTTCACTTAAACACAGTAACATTAACACACTACTTCTTGGAGGTGGATCAAGCGAACATAGCATTGGTACCAATCTAGAACAGTCGTTTGCTGAAGAGACCTATAAACTGCTCTACATTAAGAAAGAAAATGTATTCCTTGCCGTTTAAAGGTGACTAATACCCAATTTCATTCATTCAATTCCCAAAATTAACCCTCAACAGGCCCCGGAGATATTTGTCGGTTAATATGGTTATTATCTTTGCGGGTATTTTCGACCTTGGGTGTCAAAGTTCACAGCAACACTGTAGTCAGACACTTAATGACGTATGAATGAATGTTCGTTGTAGTTACTTTATACTACTTTTATATCGTTTATTATATAGGGATGTTACTGTAGTGTAGGGTTTGGTTATTGCAGCCATGCTTTTTTGTGATTAGACCGAGTAAAAATGCTAAATGTGATCCGTATCATGTCCAGCGGCTTTCTATAACCGATTAGCTATTATTTTAGCATCTTCTTTGTAAAAGCTGATTAGCTATTCTTTTTGTATGTACATTTTTTTGTGTAAAATTAAGAAGGAATATGACATAAAACCGTATATCAGTTCTTTGCTGCTTGTTTCATTTTACTTCTATTCTATTATTTTTCCAACGATGTTTTAAATGAAATGAAATGAAATCCCTTTGACAAGTTTAAGATCGCTCGACCACGAGTTCGTGTTAAGGAACAAAAGCTGATGAGTAACCGGAACACATTTACATTGAAATTGTCTATTTTTATTTATTCTATATACAATACTTGTCTATGTCTACTTACTTGTTTAAGTATTCATTATTTAATAAAATATGGATGTCTATTATTATAATAAAATGGATTTTTACTCTTCGAAAATTCTTACAATTTAGTGTAACTCACAAAAAATACAAAAAAAAAAGTTTTAAATAAAGAAACAGAAAACTCTAAGATGTTTATTTATTTAACAAAACCTACCAAGGTCACATTAAAGCGAATATTTTGATAGGTAGAGTGTTAGTGGATCTCATCATCATCATAATAACAGCCCATTAATTTCCCACTGCATATCTAAATACTCCCTTACTCATAAACGCCTCTCAAATTTATTTACTGTTTAGCGAGATTTTTACTTGTAAAACCAACCAAACAAAACCGTAACAATTTTAGCTAATCAATTGACTAATATTTAAGAGGCGTTTATGAGTGAGGGGAATAGCGTTTAAATTAATCGTAAGTTATCCCTCTAGCGTAGTATTAAAATAAGTAGTAAAATGTAATATACTCAGCAATAACGCCACCGAATTCATAATTTAGAAATTATTTAAATAAATAATTAAGGCTGTGAAAAACATTACTATGAATTAAATACATTAGCATTAAGATTCCCCATTTTATTCCCATGACAACAATCGCTCATTTTTAATTAGAAACAAAATTATTTAACTAAAACCTACCAAGGTCACATTAAAGCGAATATTTTGATAGGTAGAGTGTTAGTGGATCTCATCATCATAACAGCCCATTAATGTCACACTGCAGAGACGGGACTCCACCCGAGACGGAGGGATACTTGGCCTACTAATACCACGCTGGCCAGACGGATTGGCATAGGGTTTAATTTTAAGTTTTCCTTCTTTTTACTTCGTAAAAATAATATTCACGGATAGTCCCTTAGTTGATTTTTACGACACCCGTGGGATGAGATGGGGTGGTGACATATTTAACAAAACCTACCAAGGTCACATTAAAGCGAATATTTTGATAGGTAGAGTGTTAATAGATCTCATTATTGTCTTCATATTAGCTGCCTCAATGTTAAAGCGGTTTTGTATGGGTACGTTGGAAGTGAGATCGCGGTTGACAAAGTTACGCATACTTTTGCCATCCTTAATGCCCGATTTACACATCGACAAGTACAGTAGCGAGTTAAGTAGTATTTTAAGATTAAGTTGATTTAAATAGATCTCCATCCTATTTTTTGGCAAGTTAAGTTGGCGAGACGCGAGAGAGGGGGCTACTTCGTACTTAACTCGCCAAAAAATAGGATGGAACTCTATTTAAATCAACTTAATCTTAAAATACTACTTAACTCGCTACTGTACTTGTCGATGTGTAAATCGGGCATAACATCAAGAGGTGTTTCAGACCGCTGCAATGGTCATATATTTAACCAACTATCTTAATATTATGTTAATAGTAATAAAATCCATCTAAAATAATACAAAAAAACTATAATAGTTATTTAATAAAAAATAGGTAACTTTATTTTTTTTAATTGACACATTTATTGTGTTTAAATAACTTAAGCAAAGGGTCAACCCTGTTTTGTTTAAATAATTACCAATACCAGGAAATAACTAGCAATACGAAAACTGTTTTATTTATTAAAAAAAGAACAAGTCACTTTAAAAAATACAAAAAAGTTAATGTGAAGTAATTAAAAAACCTATAACAAAGGATAAATTAAAACGAAGCAAGGAAATAACTACTATAGTATTGCGAAAACCTGTTCATCTACTCTCGGGGATTCCACCATAACAAAGTTACGCATACTTTTGCCATCCTTAACATCAACCGGTGTTACAAACCGCTATAATGGTCATTTATTATTAACCGATTGTCTTAGTATTATATTAACAGTAATAAAAACCATCTTAAATATTTAAAAAAATACTACATTTATATTTCAAAAAAGAAGTAGGGGAACCTGGGGACACTTGATCCTTAAGGGAGACTAGGTACACGAGATTTTCAGAACTTGTATGGGTGATATTAAATTTTAAAATGGCAATATCGGTTGTCTATGGTACCCGCTAACTTTCTAAAGTTGGTACACCTGTCAAATTTGACGCGTTTGTAAATGGCGGACGACCGAGTGTTTGTTGTTGCAAAGAGAAAATTTCCGTAAGTTTACATTTTGATTAAACATTAATGTAAATATGGCTTTTAGGTGTGTATGAATTTAATTCGAGGCGTTATCTATATAAGTAGCGATTTGTAGCGTAGAAAAGTGGTAATCTAACAGACGTTTGAAAATATTCTTGTTTATAACCTCAAACGGTTCAGGGTACACTTGGTCCACTTAGCTATGGGAGACTTGATCCGGGAGAATCAAATGTCCCTTAACTACTTTTAACTTTTATTTTCAATTAATTTCAGATTACCGATATGCCCAGAGTATACAAAACAAGAGAAGGTGCCAGAAAAAGAGTACCAATCGATGAAGAGATTGTTTTGCTAGAACATCTAAATGAAGCTTAAACGTAACTTGAAATTTTGTTTTACATGTCCCGGGTTCAATTCAATAAGATATTGTTTTAAGTCTTTATCTTAATTACGTTTAAATTTTATTCAGGGTGTGATTGCGAGACATTTGAGTTCTTTTATTATTGAAGATATAATTTTGTTTTGAGTTTGTTTTTGTTTTTTAATACGAAACGGAAGTTTCACATTTAGCAATTGATTTATGTATGGAGACGGTGTGATATGCCTATGTTATGTGATTTTGAAAACAACATAAATAGATTATCATATTCTAAAAACATTTTTTATTTATTTCCTTAGTAATAGTATCATGTGAACCTAGATATGGGAGACTTGAACCCCAGGACCAAGTCTCCCGTATATACGGGACACTTGGTACCTTTCTCTATTTTTACTTTTAGTCAAATAATTATGAAATTTAGGCACTTATATCTTTGGGTCTTACATCAATTATAGGCAAATGAATTTCACGTATTTCGGTACCAATATCTTTTAAAATGGATAGTTACTAAGGAAATTAGGGATGAAAAACAAAAGGGGGGATCAAGTGTCCCCAGGTTCCCGTACTAATAATAATTTTCCAAAAATTCAAATAAGTTTGTAACATTTTTATGTTAATTAAAAAACTTAAACAAAGGGTTGTAACACCCTTTGTTTAAATAATTAGCAATGTCAGGAAATAACTACCAATTTAAAAACTATTTTATTTTTTTGAAATACAAAAACAGTTAATATAGAAAATACCTAAATTTATAAAAAAAAAATTATGTTGATAATGTCGATTAAATAATTTAAACAATATATAGTAACCACTTCCTTGCTCTCTGCAAGGAAGTGGTTACTATAATAATATATAGCACGAAAACCTGTTCATCTACTCTCGGGGATTCCACCATAACAAAGTTACGCATACTTTTGCCATCCTTAACATCAACAGGTGTTATAGACCGCTTCAATGGTCATTTATCGTCTACCAACCACATGTAGCGTTCGCGGGCGCTCGCTTTTAAATTTCGAACGTGTTTCTCGCGCGTATTTAAAGTAAAATAAATATTTTTTTTTATTTTGTAAATGAAGTGCGTTGTGTTTTTGTGTGTGTAAGTGATTTTTGTTTTGGAGTTCGATATTTTTTAACTTTGGATTATAATGTGAGTTTGTTTTTTGTTGATTTTTTTTATTTTATTTTTATTAATATTAGAAATTATTATTTTTATATGAACACTACATTTTTAAATGTACCTTTTTGTTGTTTTTTATAGTAGCTTTATTATTTAATTTTAAATATAAACAACAATATAGTTACGAGATTAACTAAGGTTTACGATATCTTCGAAAGTAACTATAATATTTTTTTTTATTTTTTTTTAAGTATACGTGATTAAATAAGGTATTTTAGCGCCTTTTCCTAAATAAGTCCGAATTTGAATAGATTAATAATATAGTTAATAATGTTGCTAAAACTTTTTTCGACAAAAATATTTGTGATAAAATTGTACCTAAATAAAGAAAGTTAAGGGTTGGCATTTCAAAATGCAATTTATTAAAATGTTAAACCAAATGAAACTGACTTTTTAAAAATCAAAACCAATGTTATCTATCTATATATCTCTATAGATAACAGTGAGACCATTATAATTGCGATTATAAAACTTTCAATGATGTGGAAACTTTTAACATTTTTTTCCCATCGGAAAGAAAATTAAATGAAATTAGGCCGAACACTATTTTTATTTATCTATAATCGAACAGAAATCAACAACACCTCAATGTCAAGGTTAAATGATAGGTTAGGTGATAATCCCGAAAGGTTCGTGAACTCTACTCATTTGAAGTGATGCAAGTTTCCCTCATAACTTTTCATTATTTTTTTTAGTTTGAAAATTATTAGTAGGTATTAAATATTAGTATTTAAAATTTAGTTTGATATACTCGTACGTAAAAAATTTACATAGGTAAGTATAATTTATATGTTAAATATTATACATATTTAACAGAAATGTAATAATATATTCCTATTATCAATGTTACGAATAAATTAATCTAATATTTTGCAATTTATTTCTTTATCTGAGAAAGAGCAATGGCTTTGGTCATGTATTAGAAGATGTTCTATTGTACCTATTCTTTTTTTATTGGCTCGATCATTTGCAGTTAATTCTGCCAAGGTAAAAGTGAACAGATTAAAAAGTACCTAAAAGATATCTATGATAAAATAAGCAAAACTTCAAAACGTTCAAGGATTCTAATGTAACGATCTAAAAAGAGGTTCTTATATAACTTGCTCAATACAAATCTCCTTGACCGTGATACAAATGTGTGTACAGAGTAATATACTGAAGCTGGTTAAGCGGACTGCGACGATATTGTAACCTGTACTTTATATTGCTTAGAGATTGAGTACTGGTGGTAACACGAGCGAAATATATATAGATTAAGTTGAGAAAACGTAATGTAATTCATTACAAATTCCCAGAATTTAGTCCTAAACTAATCAGAACTTTTACTATGGCTATTAGGCAACGGATAAACATTAACCCACTTACTCATAAACGCCTCTTAAATTTTAGTCAATTGATTAGCTTAAATTCTTACGATTTGGTATAAGGTTGGTTTTACTAATAAAAATCTCGCTAAACAGTGATTAAATTTAAGAGGCGCTTATGAGTAAAGGGGTAAATTACAATTGCTTTGATTGAGACATTGATTAAGGCTGCCAGTGTCATGGGTATGTTGAGCTTTAACCGAATCAAACCACATGGGAATCTTCCCAACTGTTATATGCCAGGGGGACTGTAGATAATCTTTTAAAAGGATAATCCTAGAGTATTTGGACTCTTGGACCTTAAACTTTAGTCCTTAGACTTGGATGTTAAAAAATGTCATCGACTAACTTCTCAATATTATACCTCAACAATGAGTATGTATATCTTAATCTCAAACTATCCTTGTATAGTACAGAAACAAATAAATAACTAGTTGATTGGAGAACCTACGCAAAGCGGTCACATCCTTTTGATTCATCGCTCTTTATAAGCAATGTCTGGTTTATTATCTGACTAACATTTATATTATAACAGTGTATCGCTGGTTTGACGATGGTATGGCGTAGTGGCGGTCACGGAAAGATCTTAGTTTTGATCTCCGCACTAGACAAACATTTATGAACATGATTGTTTGATTTAGTTTTCTATGTTAGGTATAATTATGTATAATGTATATATACGTATATTGCCTTGGTAGTGCGGCGGTCACGGTATGCGGCAGCAGTGCACGAAGACACGGGTGCGATTCCAACGCAGGACATTTCTTTTTGCGATCCACAAATTATTGCCCTGAGTCTGGATGTTCTTTGTGTCTGTTAAATTGATGATTGTAAAAGTCTCCGCGACACAGGGCATGATCCCTAGTGCGGGGTAAGCTAGCCCTAGTTCCAGCCACTGGTTAAAAGGATTGGTATGTAGGTAGTTTTATTTCCGGTTTTTCTATCTTTTATTTTCAATGTGTTTTCTTCTAACTTTCAATTAGTTAGCTTTTAGAGACTCATGATGAGTTGGTACACCATGTTTTTTTTACTCCGTCACGACATTACACTACAATATGTCAAAATTGCTTGACGTTTCGTTAAGTCAGCTTGAGACTAAACTTAGTATACTTTTCTTAATCCTTATCATTACATCAAAGCCTATGTCAATTATTTTATAATTATATGTTTATTATATTATGTATATCTCATGTTTTGATTACCTTGAGTGATAAACTTTTTACTGTACAATTACAGTACTGTTCTCTGTTATTTGGTGTACTTATATTAAATAGTTAAGGTTATTAGTGTTTTATCTAAGCTACTAGGTATTAGGTGCTGTGTCTATCAAGGCCATGTTTCTTTGTAAAGACAGCTGTTTCTATAGGCCGTGGCAGGTATTGCGGGCAATTTAAGTTAGAATAGTAATTAAATTTATACAACGCACAGCATTAATTGTCCTGCGTAGGGTTGGAACCCCGACCCTCTATACGGCAGCAGCTTCTTCGACCGCCGAGCGAGGAGGCTACATTTGCGAAAGTATGAATGAAAAATGGTAATAAGTACTGTTTTTCTATGATTCATGTTACAAGTGATCAATGGGAAATTTAACGATTGCAAATACTGTGACTAAAGTCACCCACTGTAAATTGACTACGCCAAATTGCTTAGCCTGTCTTCCATCCATATAAGCCTATGGATGTTCATTGCTGGACATAGGCCTCCTCCAAACGTTTCCACCCTGCGCGGTCTTGTGTCACTCACTTCAATAGGCTTCCCGCGCCGTCCTAATCTGTCTTATGTTTTACAATTGATTTTATAAATAACTAGCTGACCCGAAAAAAAATGCGTCCTTTTTAAACATATTTCATTACTGCTCCACTCCTATTAGTCGTAGCGTGACACTAAATAGCCTATGACACTCCCCGATAAATGGACTATACAACACAGACAGAATTTTTAGAATCGGTTCATTAGATCCAGAGATTACCCCGTACACCGTCACAAACACACAAACTTTACCTCTTTAGAATATTGAAAGTATAGATTGGTAGTAAGTGTCTTAAGCATTGGATATAATTATTCGACGGTCCCTATTAAGAATGTCGGTACTCCAAAAACACAACTTTTCAGTAGAGCAGTTTAAAGTTTATTTTGAGGATAAAAAAGGTATTAAAAGACACAGCCGTTTAAAATTTGGACTGGTGTTTTTTTATAATATTCATTACATTGTGGCGTAGAAAATTAAGGGAATCAATTGATAGTTTTCAAAATAATGCACTACTGACATTATCATGCGGACTATTTTTTAGGAAAACTGTCGATAGTGGCACTTTCGTCAATATTATTTGCATGTGCAATAGTAATTAAAGTAGGAAGTGGTATATCCAACATTTTAAAATGGAAAAATGTATATTTTTATGTCGTATGTGTTTGTCTTACTAAGTTAAATTAGAAAATAAACAACATTTTATCCAGTTTATAATGTTTACACATTAAAAACTGGATAAAATGTAGTTACATGAAACACAGAAAGTCAATCAGACAAAGAAATTATACAATCATTCTTAAACCAAGATGAGAATGACAGGTACAGCGTGCACGCAATAAACCTAGAAATGCAAAATGAATGCGTTACTCTAGGTGACTACTGTATAGGGCTGCAAAGTGCTTTTAGATAGGGGTCATTACTCGGAACGCCACGATAGAGTAGGGATTATAGGTGAAGCAGTGAGTCTATAGATTGCTAGAGCTAAAAAAAGGCTGACTACAAATGAAACACAAAACATCCAATTTGTTTAGGAAGGCATCACTAAAAAGACCACCTACAAGCCTTTTTCGGTCCTGAGTTCGGCAGACGACTGGACACTACTGGTTGACACGCATGAAATACACTACAAAATCCCGGAGGATATCTGCTTGTCACCGTTAAGATCAGACGTGTTCCTCTACTCAAATTCGAAAAAGCTTGTACTACTTATTGAGCTTACGGTATTGTGGGAAACTGACATCCCTAAAGACCAGGCAATTAAGACAAACAAAAACTTCGACTGACAAATGAGATAACAAGAAATACAGAGTTACTCTGCTGTATGCCGTAGAAATAGGTGCAAGGGCTACACTATCTAAATCCGAGAACTTCGGTAAGCTCTCAACTATCACGAATGTCCAAAACGGCATTGTTAGGTTCCACCAAATTGGGATAGGTAGAGGACGGAACATAGCAGACAGTGAAGGTGACCGTTAACACGTTGTAAGGGGGCTTCCTTAAACCTACATCTGGGTCGTAAGTCCTGACGCTGTTATGCCAGTGTTCCGTCCTCTATAACGCGATGGACCCGGCACCCGCATGGAGAATCCATGGAATGCTAAGATTAGGTCTTACCTATACTTATCTTTATAAACAGTATAACTATAAAAGCGCAAACACAAACCACAATACAACCGTCCTTAACAGGTTAAAAATATTTATAATTACTTGTTTAGATCGTTAACTGAAGATTATTACTATCGTGCATTAAATCTGGGAAACAATGTGCCATTTCTACATCGAACGCAGCCAGTACAGGCGAAGATCCATTTGGAAAAAATAATAAACCTTAGAATAAAAATGTTAAGTGAGCAGTTAGGTATTTATCGATAGAATTAAGCAGTATGTAACTATAGAACTAAATAGAAGGAAAATCAGATGACTTTTTGCTTAATCTACCTTCTCACTTATCTTTTTCTTTTTTATCTTTTTATTAAAGGTAACTCCCGTACTACGATTCGAGCACTGTGTCGCGGTGACATTTACATACATGAAAGAAATTGACACAAAGAACACTCAGACCCTAGACAATAATTGGTAAATTAATTATTGTCTTGCGTGAAACTCGAACCTTCGACTTCGATTAATAATTGTTTTGCGTGGAACTCGAACCTTTGACTTCGATTAATATTTTTTATCTTGCGTGGAACTCGACACTTCGACTTTGATTAATAATTGTCTTGGGTGAAACTCGAAACTTCGACTTCGATTAATAATTGTTTTTCGTGGAACTCTACACTTCGGCTTTGATTAATAATTGTCTTGCGTGAAACTTGAACCTTCGACTTCGATTAATAATAATTGTCTTGCGCGGAATTCGATTCTTCAACCTTGTGCAACCGCATACACGACCGCTTTGCCCCCGAAGTAGTTAATGATTTAAGATTAAATAATAATCTTAAGTCACTGTTCTAGTTAAGATGTGCATCCAATAGAAAAAAGTAGACGAATGGTGCAGTTTACGTATAGAAATTAACATATCCGACATGCTCACTTGTATATTTCCATGCAATAATGTCAGAAGCCACACTTACAACACCACTTTGTTTGTGGGTTACATGTAACAATGTTCATAGTGACACATACGACAAAATGAACCTATTTAACGTCCGTACAATAATGTCGAAAGTGACACTTTCGACAAAATGATATGTTTTATATACATACAATAAAGTTGGAAGTGACACATTCGACAAAATGATTAGTTGTACTTCCATAAAATAATGTCGGTAGTGGTACATCCAACCAAATTCACTGGTTGAAGTCCATGGAAAACTGTTGTAACTACCGGAAACTACTTTGTTTAAGGGAATAAAATTATTTTTTCTAAAATCTTGAAAGTTACTTCGTAAAAAGTAGTAACCTTTAAACTCATATTCCTAATACTTATAAACTCGCGCGCAGTCCTGACGACTAAGACTGTAGGTACTGGCAGATCCACACCAAGACGCGTTCCCTCTATCCCGCGTAGAACGCTCGTACTGCCACTACCTACAATTTTGTAGGAACGCCGATATTACTACCAACAGTATTAATCTGGCAACTACCATAATAATAATGATTTTGAGTAAAATAAATTACCAGGTATATAGAACTTTTAATTGTGATTCTATTTATGTAAAAAAGTGATTTCTGGCAATAATGAACTTCCGACATTCTTAATAGGGACCGTCGTATTAATGTACCCGTGTAATTAAGTAGTAAGAACATAATCTTGCACCCCAGTCCATCCTATTGGGTGTTGTAAAAACCCACAGAGAAAGTTTGCATATTTACTAGCCAGCATGATTTGAGTAGATAACGTTTCTATTCTTTACTCGCGGAGATCCGTTCCTGATACATTAGTGGGCCGTTATCATCATATCATTGGACGTCCAGATGTCCGCTGCTGGACATAGGCCTTCTTAAAATATTTCCATCTATAGTCATTACAGCCCATTAATGTCCCACTGCAGGGAAGGGCCTCCTCCTGTGACGGAGGGATACTTGGGCTACTAATGCCACAAGGGCCATACGGATTGGTTTAGGGTTTAATTTCAAGTATTCCTTCTTTTTTACTTCGTAAAGATAATATTTACGGTTAGTCCCTTAGTCGGTTTTTAGGACACCCGTGGGATGAGATGGGGTGGTGACATATTGTATTCTTACACCGTCACCATCTATAGTAATAATGTAAATTAAAATATTCGTAGGTCGTTACAATAATGAAATATTAGAATGTTAATAAACAACAAGGTTGGATAATAATACCGGATCTGTTTGGGAAAACACACAAGTATTTATTAATGGGAATTGCATTATGACGTTATTTCTATAGAGGTAATTATTTATTTAAGATGGATTGATTTATATGATGCGTGATGATTGTGAAGGACGGTGTCTGTAACTCATACACACACATACGGACTTATACACAACACACACTTGTACCCATGTGAATATATGTATGGATGTATGCTTCGGTTTACATTTAAAATTTATTGATTTACTCGAAATCCTCATCATAACAGCCCATTAATATCCCACTGCAGGTACGGGCCTCCTTCAGGGACGGAGGGATACTGGACTATGCGTGAATATTATCTTTACAAAATAAAAAGAAGGAAAACTTGAAATTAAACCCTATACCAATCCTTCTGGCCAGCGTGGTATTAGTAGGCCAAGTATCCCTCCGTCACGTAGCAGTGGGACATTAATGAGTTGTTATGATGATTATGATGAAATATTTATTTCGAGTATAAAAAGTAATTGGCTAAGAAAATACACGGATCGTAAAGAATTTGAGTTAGTTTAGTTTAACTGGGTTGTTTTCGATTAAAGTTATCTATTGTAGATTGTAAGACTTTGCCCTACAGTGGGACAATATTATAGGCTCTAAATAATAGTGAAAAAAAATGATGTTACAAATTAAGAAGTTAACTGTCTTTGTCGAAATGTGTCAAAGACAGTTGTAAATAAAAAGCAATATCCACTTCTCCACTCAAACTAAGAACAGTAAAACCACCATTTTTTTTTAAACAAAACACTGGAATTATCATCATCATTCCCATCATGCCCTTATCACAATTTGTTTTTTTTTCGGGGTCGGCGCAGCATGTCCTTTTCCACATGCTGCTAAAAGTTTGGCTATGTTTTACGGCGCCGGGCCGTTTGCCTGACGCCAACCCTCCTTAGGTATGTTGTTGTTGGTGATTTACTCCCCACCAGGAGGTTGATCCGAGGTGCTAGGTGGTATGCACCGGGTCGTGGTATGCCTTAATCGCCTCTTTCGACACCCACGGCAGGATATGGGGCAGTCTTATTTTAACCGGGAACCGCACGGCAAACAAAAAGTACTTAGATAATAAAAAAAGCTAAATAATAATAACAGGGGAAATCCAGAAATATTTACCTGTTGAATAATAATTCTTTTTCCTCATATAATATGATGAGATTTTATGATGAGATTCGAAACTAGGTATCGTGGTTGCCAATTTTAAAACCAGTTTCGTCTCTTAGAATGTTTATGTTCTCAGATAACTAGTTATGGGCGAGGATGAGTTACATCTTTTTTTATTCCATACGTTTATAGCCTTTTAAGGAGTCTGCCCACTACAACGTACCATACCATGACCGTGCTAGGACCGTGCTATATTTTTTTTTCCTTATACATTCACACATCGCCACCTAATCCCAAACTAAGGAAAGCTTGTACTATGGCTACTAGACAACGGTTAAGTATACTTAAATATTGTTTTATTCTAAATACATACATAATAAATACGTAAATATATACATAGAAAACACTCAGACCAATACAAACAATCATGTCCATGCACACAAAGACTTGCATTAAGCGGGAATCGAACCCGAGACCTCTGCGTAGCAGCCATGTAATATACCGACTGCGCCACAGAGGTCGTCGGCTATGAACGTGTCAGACAAAAAATAATTCTTTGTATTATAACGTAAGAGACTATGCCCATTAGACCGTTTTGTAACCGGCCAGTACCGTCGTTGTGTTACTATACGTGCTTGATACGTCCTAGCACGGGCACGTTACGGTACGGTGTAGTGGACAAACTCTTTTATACGTAGCACAGAAAGGAAGAAGATATAAATGAATAACACCTATAATAGTGTTTCTTTGTGTGTTTGTACACGTTCGCACAACCCCATCTAGTATCGGACTAAGCTAAGCTAAAATATACTTACTTTCTGTTGGATAGATACCTCCTAGACAAATACATAAGAATCAACGTAACATGTTCATGGACACAAAGATTTAAGATAGGATGGAAAGCAGTTTTCTAACAATCGTAGTTCAGTCGTTTTCAAGTTTTTGGAACCCACAACCTCTTGCACGGCAGCCGCTTGCGCTACCGTCGCGCCACCGAGGTCGTCAAGGATGGAACTCCCTTCGCAGGCTTTAGCTCTGAGTAAGTGAAATATCTCCAATTTTTATCGTTGAAATAAATCGATAAACAAAGGACGCTCGAGGCAGTGTAGGAACTAAGCAAGTTCAACCTTTTTCTATGGGTAGGCGGGTACAATCCTTGCCTTGAGCGACAAATTTAATCAATAAATAAATAAATAAGTACTCCTCACACATTCACACAACACCATCTAGTCTCAAACTAAGCAGAGCTTGTACTATGGGTACTAGACAACAGATAAACATACTTAAATACTTTTTTTTGTAAATACATACATATTATACATGGAAACACCCAGACTAATGCAAACAATCATGTTAATAAACACAAAGATTTGTTTTTACATGATTTTTTACATTGGGCGGCATAAAGCTTTACGTCATTTTGTTTTAAATTCATAAACGTTAGTTTGTGTTCAAAGTGAACACTATCTATTTGACTTTGACGCGGGAAGAGCTGCGGAAAAAAGCTAGTAAACTATAAAGTAACTTAATAGGTACGCCATTTATAAAATTCGTTAGGCACATTATATAAGTAAATAACTAAGAAATCAATTTGAATAACGATTAGATGTCTAATTGGAAGTAAAGAAATAGCTACATTCCTTTTTTTTTACTTTGTTGTGGTACTAAACGTAAGCAGAGATTGTTTGTCATGTGCTATGATCTTTACAATCTGTTTTGCTTTAATAATTTCAAATAATTCGAACCCAACACAGGACAATTTTTTGCCCGATCCACAAATTATTGTCCTGAGCCTGGACCGGATGTTCTTTGTGTCCCTTATTAATAACATAATTATTGATGTTTGTAAAAGTTAATAATTTTTCATTCTATACACTTTTACAGTACACCTAGATGGTGTCCCTAAGCAGACACTGTGCTATGGGTTTGATATTTTTCTCCAAATATCTAAATATACATAGGAAACACCTAGATCAATGCAAACATTTATGTTCATGGAAACAAAGATTTTCATTGAGGAATGGAAGGAGAGACTTCTGCATAGCAGCCATAAACTACCTACATTGATAATAAATAATATTCTAAATATAATGCAAAAGTTTCCAATGCGTGAAGCTCTGTAATATTATTATAGGCATGTTGCTAATATGTACAATGAGGTCAAAGTCGTTAATTGATAGCAATTAAGTAACGTTTTTTGTGCAAAAACATAATTATTACAATGTGGGATAAAATTAACTGAGATAATAATCTTAGCTTATATTTGCTGTAAGGAAGATTATTATAGAAAAATAAATAAGTAGATAAAATATGACTGTGTGTTTGTGTAGTCTGAAGACTCAAAAGTGTTATCCTTTCTAGGGCTAGCTAGTTACCAACATAAAACGGCACGATGAAGACTCAAAAATCATTCTGAAAAAATTGGTTGGGATTTCCACAGGAAAAAAAACGAAAAAAAGACGTGATTACGGAGTAATAATATTGAAACTTCTTTTTACCTAATTAAGTTTTTTATTTATTGATCGTATTGTATCGGACATCAATAAGGTTTTTTGCATACATATTGCCAAGAAGCGGATTTGAAAAAGAAAATTAATAGTTTTTGTATGTTGCTATTCAGACAAAAACAAGTTATTAAACAGTACCTATACTTCGTCATTCTACAAAAAAGAAAATAAACACACGAGTAATACGTCTTTCTTCTATAGATACTACTAGCTGACCCGTGCCCACTGCGTTGGGCGGCGAAAAAAACGCGTTCCTTTTTTTGACATATTTCATTACTGCACCACTCCTATTAATCATAGCGTGATACTATAGAGCCTATGACACTCCCTAATAAATGGACAATTCAACACAGAAAGAAGTTTTAAAATCGGGTTATAAGACCCAGAGATTACCCCCTACAACGTCACAAACTTTACCTCTTTATAATATTAGTATAGATAAGTATAAGTATTATTTATAGATAACATAAAGATAATCCAGGCTCAAGAATATTATTTAAAGATCGTGCAACCAATTAAACTGGAAGCTAAATCAAGTTAACTCGTACCTATAAAAGTATTTTAATCTTTTACTTAAATTAACGACGCATAACCATAGGTTTTAGCCCGTAGAGAAGCAGCTAAGTCTCTCTGTGTAATATTATTCGTCATGACGGCCTCTGTGGCATAGTGGTTATACGACATGACTGCTACGCAGAGGTCTCGGGTTCGATTCCCGCTCAATGCAATGAACATGATTATTTGCATTGGTCTAGGTGTTTCTATGTATAATATGTATGTATTTACAAAAAACTATATAAGTATCCGTTGTCCTGTTACCCATAACACGAGCAGGTTAAGCCTAGCTTACTTTGGGAACAAATGGCGCTGTGTAGAGATGTCCGTGAATATTTATTTATTTATGTATGTCGCTATCTTGTCCCAAACTAAGCAGAGCTTGTACTATGGCTATTAGATAACTAAACCATAAAATTTCAACTGCAAGGACGGGTTTTCTCGTCTTCTTATTTCAGGGAAATACTACATAATTATATTTCTATTGCCATAATTATTTAATAATTTATCAAATAAAATAACATTACAGTATATTAAAATACTCGGCAAACGTAGTATAGAACGCTAGGAGCTAGGTAGACCGACGACCTCAAAAAGGTCGCTGGGACGGTCTGAATGCGAAAGACCGTGTTCTGTGGAGCGCGATAGAAGAGGCCGATGTCCAGCAGTGGACTGGGATAGACTTATTGCTATTATAGTATATCTGCTATAGGATAGTTGATGTAATATAGTATACTAGCTGACCCGTGCCCACTTCGTTGGGCGGCAAAAATACGGGACTCTTTTTAACATATTTCATTACTGCTCCACTCCTATTAGTCATAGCGTGATACTATATAGCTTATGACACTCCCCGATGTATGGACTATTCAACACAGAAAGAATTTTTTAAATCTGTTTATTAGATCTAGAGATTACCCCTACAACCTCACAAACACACATACTTTACCTCTTTATAATATTAAGTATAGATTACTAATGGCAAAGTCAATAATATGAATACTAATTGCAATTGTTTTTCATATACAATTACACTGTTTTTGTGCTGCTGTTCATTTAAATTAGTTCCGCGAGTAATACGTAGTTAATTTTAGTAACAATTTGTTTACTCCTTTTACGCATGAGTGATAGCTTTAACTTGTGGTTTTAACCGTAGGTAGTTTAGTTAGCATTTATAGTGCCTCTGATGCAATACTATTTTAAGCAATATATTTCATTATCAAGGCTGTTTAATCATTCTTAACAGCCCATTAATGTCCCACTGCATTGACGGGTCTCCTCCCGTGACGGAGGGATACTTGGCCTACTAATACCACGCTGGCCAGACGGATTGGTATAGGGTTTAATTTCAAGTTTTCCTTCTTTTTATTTCGTAAAGATAATATTTACGGATAGTCTTTTAGTCGGTTTTTACGGTATGAGATGGGGTGGTGACATATTGTATTCTTACTCCGTCACCACACGGAGACCACACGTTGTTTAGAATATCTATCTTAATCTAGCTAGCTTAGTAAAAGATGAAGAAAGGAGAAATTACTTTATTGGTTATACGATCCTTCTGCGAAAAGAATGACTAAAATAATTTGTGAATCATAATTTTACTTGCAGTTTAGTACTGCTCAATATTCATAAGATAGACTCAGAGTGAAGTAAGCGATAGTTTTTCGCAAATGATAATCCTTTCTGTGTATCAGTTAAAAATGTGTTCATTAAAGTTCCCGCGTTGTACGTCTTTTTAAGAAAATAAAATACCTTAGGAATGTCTATCAAGCTGTTGGAGAAGTTTTTGACTTTAAAAACTACAATTTTATAATGCTAGTTATGCTTTTATTTTTCTAAATTACCAGTTTCAATTTTATAGATACCCACAAACCACTACGAAACATTTTATTACGCATTCGCAAATAAAACAACTAGGTACAATAAAACTGATTTATGCACTCTAAAGCGCATCTTGCGTACTTAAGAAATAAAATTAATTACTTCAAAACGTAAAAAAAAAACATATTGAAAGCCGTTAAGTTGCAGTAGAGTGTGCAATTTTGAGTTTTTCAACAAGATACACTTTGTACGGGCCAGTAGCCATGATGCAGTTAGATTCGTTTTATGCAACAATGACTAGCGACTTGCCCCGGCTTTGCACGATTACAATGCGTATACTCTACAATAATATGCATGTTGTATACATATTTGACGACCTCTGTGGCGTAGTGGCCTCGAGTTCGATTCCCGCTCAATGCAAATCTTTGTGTGCATGAACATGATTGTTTGCATTAGTCTGGGTGTTATCTATATAATACGTATGTATTTACAAAAACAAAATATTTAAGTATGTTTATCAGTTGTCTAGTACCCATAGTACAAGCTCTGCTGAGTTTGGGACTAGATGGCATTGAGTGAAAGTGTAAAAAAAAATCAACCTTCCTCTTGAACCACTCTATCTATTAAAAAAACGGCTTGAAAATATTTTTTACAATAGATTTTTAACTAAATTTTGACATCAATTGGCTGATATGAAGCATATATAGGGACTTTTAGAGATTTACGAATATATAGGGACGGACAGACAGTTACAGCGATATTGTTTTATACTTTGTATTGATAGACAATGTTACGTAGGTCTTTTACATGAATACTTTAACTTAAGACTCCATGAATCTTACTCCCTTATCATAAGGCACATTTTAGAATGAATCGGTGCTTTAGTGTTACTCTGTTCAATAATTCTTGTCAAGTTTTTTCTATCGATAGGGAGAACAGCTAGTTTAACGGAGTGCCTATGGTAATTAATTAAATTAAGTGTTAATTAATTCTTCCGCTTTCTTTTGTAGAATGTAATTAGGTTTAACTCATTGATTGAATATAGGCTATTTCTTTTTATCAGCCCTTTGGTGTAAGGTATACTAGGTATGTAAGGTTACTATAAGTAGGTACAGATCTCCGTATGTTCAATTCAATACATTTATTTTTAACCGTTTATTTGTCCGTGTGGTGATGGAGTAAGAATACTATATGTCACCACCCCATCTCATCCCACGGGTGCCGTAAAAACCGACTAAGGGACTAACCGTAAATGTTACCTTTACGAAGTAAAAAGAAGGAAAAATTAAAATTAAACCCTATACCAATCCGTTTGGCCAGCGTGATATTAGTAGACCAAGTATCCCTCCGTCACGGGAGGAGGCCCGTCCCTGCAGTGGGACATTAATGGGCTGTTATGAAAAATGATGAAGTCATATTTATGACTTAATAAAGTCAATTTTTAGTCGATAGGTACTGACGTCAATGTAAAAACGGTTGGGCTACTACTAGTACCGCTATTGCTTGGATTAGGGTTTCATTTCAAACTTTTCGTTTCTTGGAGCCATGCTATGCTTTAATATGCTATCTTTCTCAGTGGCCTAGATATATTTTATTTTAGAAGCTTCACATTTTGAAATGTCTATTTAAATAAATTATATAAGTAGAAATCTCATAACTGGTTTGAACATAAATACATAGTTTCGGCAATATTTTTGATAAACAAATGAGATATAGAATTGATTACTTACTCTGTAGAAGCCTGTAGTGTGTTTACTTTTTCCTAAGAATGTCGTAAAAACCATCGCACAGGAAAAGTTTATCAGATAATATTTCTACGATAGGAAAAGAAGGAAAACTTGGTAAAAAAGTCCTCTACCCATCTGTCTAGGTAGCACCGTATTATGTTTATTCGGCAAATAGTAAATTATCATTTTATTTTCCTTATCATTTTAAGCCCCGTGGCAATACCTACGTGACTCTTTTAACTCCTCTATTTAGGTATATCTGACTTGTAAAGTAGTAGGATATTATCTATTACGTTTTTTATGTTGGTTCGTAACAGCCCATTAATGCCCCACTGCAGGGACGGGCCTCCTCCCGTAACGAAGGGATACTTGGCCTACTAATACCACGCTGGCCATACGGATTGGTATAGGGTTTAATTTCGAGTTTTCCTTCTTTTTATTATTTCGTAAAGATAATATTCACAAATAGTCCTTTAGTCGGTTTTTACGACTCCCATGGGATGAGATGGGGGGTGACATATTGTATACTTACTCCGTCACCACACGGAGTTTGTTATTACAATTTTAATAAAAAATATAAAAGGGTTTACATCCAGGTTGATCCCAAATAAATTTTATTATAATGATTATTTGTTTTGAGCTAAATTTATTAGTTTTATCTCAAGAAACATAATTTTATTTTCAATTTTTTTAAGTTAGCGAAATTGATTCAATATTATGATCAGTATCAACGATGTAGTTGGAGTAGATTTTTAAGAAAACAAAAAATATTTTTGTTAGTTTCTTTGTAGGGTTCCAAAACTTTTAAGTGCAACCCGGGACATAACAAGTATAATATTGTACTAAGACTTTTAGAAAGGTCACTCTGAACAATGTCATACAGAAGCCACTAATGTAGGAAAGTGGGTAATATTCCTTCTAAAGTAAAAAAGTTCGTTTTACGAAGCAAGCAGATTACATTGCTTCTAGTGCATTCTAGCCTTGACCTCCACAAATCAATTCTAGAAATAGTACATTCGGTAACACAAATCGTTTATAATGTTTAGTGATATTCGTTAAGCTACGTCAAAAGCCTATTGGCGACTTGAACAATTCTATGCCAGGTTGGACACCAACCAAGGGATAAAAGACAAAATTGCGACGGGATCTGTAGAGTAATGGTTATGAGCAATAGCTGCTACACTGTGGTCCCGGGTTCGATTTCTGCTCAATGCGAATTTGTAATCATAAACATTAATGTTTGGGGGTTTTTCTATGTATTTATACTTTGTATGTATTTCCAAAAAAACTATATTAAGTATGTTTACTCGTTGTTTAACACCAATAATGCAAGCTATATTTAGTTTAAGATTAGATTGCAATAATAATATGTCAATGTCCAGCAGTGGACTGCAATAGGCTAGTTGATCGATTGATTGAGGTCAATGTAGCAGAATGTAACAAACATTATGTTTTAAACTCTTACATACCTACAAAGCCTTTTTGATCACAATGTCTACAACGTAAAATGACTTTGAAGGATTACGCATAAAATGCATATTGACTAAGTAGCAAAATAACTCATTTTTTAAATGGCTTCAAAGCAAAATGCCTCAAATCATAACGACTTAGTACTAATACACCTTTAAATGAAAATGACTTTGTAGTGAAATAGTTGAACATCACAATGGCTACGAAGTAACGCGACTTTAAAGGCAAACGTCTTTGTAGTAAAATACCTTTATGTGAAGATGACTTGAAATCCAAAATACCTAAAATGCAAAACATCTTAGTAGTTTTATGACCAGAACTCTAAAATGCTCCAAATTACATCACATAAAAGTACAAGCAATGGTCCAATTCACGAATGTTAACAATTATTTACAACATAATTCTTCAGGTAGCAAAAGGAAGCAAAGGATTATTGGTTTAATATATTTAATTGTGAAGACATATTATCTAGGGCGTAGAAATCTTGTCCTTCTGTAACGACAGAAGGACAGAATTTCTGGATAGTACATTCCGTGTGGTGACGGAGTAAGAATACAATATGTCACCACCCCATCTCATCCCATGGGTGTCGTAAAAAGCGACTGAGGGACTATCCGTGAATATTATCTTCACGAAATAAAAAGAAGGAAAACTTGAATTTAAACCCTATACCAATCCGTCTGGCCAGCGTGGTATTAGTAGGCCAAGTATCCCTCCGTCACAGGAGGTGGCCTGAATCTGCAGTGAGACATTAATGGGCTGTTATGATGATGATGATGACACACCGGCCCTTAACTATTTTAAAAACGGAGTTTATCTACTATTTAATTTATTTGAAGAAACCTGATACTCGTCTGCTTTAAGAAATAAATAAACAGTAATAATTAAAGTAACATTTTATTTCATTTATTATTCATAAATTAAAGTAATTGTATAAAAACCATATATAAAAAACTACGTTGATTATTAATTTGAGGTAATTTGAGGCAATTTGATTTATCGTCGTTTTTGATAGCGATGAATTATGATTCTTAGTCCTATAGCGTATTGTGTATTATGCTTTATTGTCGTTTTAATTTTTGAGACATTATGCTGCATAGACAAGAAACAATGCAGGTGTATTGCAAATTAGTCAAAACACATTACACCTCAACAAATTTAAAAGATACAGTATGACGTTTCATATTTTTCAAACTGAAACAACTTTGTTCATGCGTACATTATTCAGTTTCGAAAACCTTTTTCGTAAAACCATAAATTTAGAAAGATTTTATTATTGTATCTAAAAATGTACAATTCTTAATATACAAATTTGATTGAAAATTTTCAAACAAAGCAAAATAACACATATTTACATAGTAAATAATCTCTAATAGTTCTATTTCTCGACCTCATTGCAAAGTCACGTAGTTAGGTCACTGCTCGTAGTGTTGCGACTCTTCTGATACATTTGTATGCAAAAAAATCGTTTACATAACGAAAAATCGAATATATCACTTTCAAATTGTCAATTAACGACGTTACTGCGCGATCGCATAAATCACTTATTTCATAGGTACCCTAAAATAAATTAATTTGATATTTTTTAAATTTAAGAAAAAAAAAACAACTAAAAAGTAAAAAATAATCCTTTTTTTTACTAGGTACACATTTATCATCATCTTATTATATATCTATATTTTTGTTAAAAAAAAATATGTAAGTAAATATTAATCATAATTAAAATAAAATGAATTTTTAGAATATTTTATTATTCACTAGTAGTACTAGATCTAATACTACTAGTAAGAGATCAATTTAAAGTTTCTTAAAATTCGGATATTCTCGTAATCGATCTCTTATAGTTCGGATATTATAGTAAGCGATTTTTTTTCCCCAACCCTATTATTCAATTTGTCAGAACTGTCAAACTGTATCTTTTAGATTTGTTGAACTGTAGAGATATTGATTTGAGGCATTTTGCTTCGAAGCCATTTTAAAAGTGAGTTTTTTTGCTACTTAGTTATTATGCATTTTATGCGTAATCCTTCAAAGTCATTTTACGTTGTAGACATTGTGATCAAAAAGGCTACAAAGTTGTTAGGGTTTTTTTTAAGATCATAACTTTCTCTGTTTGACACGCCTTTTTTAGTGACGCACAGTAGCTAAGCCGCGCTTTCTAAACAAGTTGGTAATAATAATTATGTTTAACTGCCTAGGTATTGAAGCGGTTATTTAAGAGTTCAAATCCTATGTACGACAATAATTTGTGCCATACGCAAATTATTGATCAAAGGATTGTTTGTGTGACACATCATTGCATGATTGATAGGGCGGGAAAAAAGGAAAAAAATATTAAAAACTATTTATGGGTGTTGTCTCTTTCTCTTAGCTGTGTAACTCTTTAAGTCTACTTTTACGACGCCCGTGTCGTGAAAAAGGATTGAAGTGTAGTATTATTGTGAATAACTTGTTTTCTTAACTGTACTTTGTTGCGTGAGGAAGTGTTAACCAAACAAATATATGCCAATATGTTTACTAAGATGACTTGAACTAAGTGTCGATGTACTTCATAACTTAGTTCGAATAGTTAAGCAAAAGTAGACCGTAAAGTGGCAGTATTTAGGTCTTTTTTCATTTGAATATGAAAAGGTTACGTTTTGTTTGTATAGGATGCCTTATGCTATTGCTATCCTGCACATGATGAAATTTATTTTACTGTAGAATTGAAAGCGGTATTTATAGACTATTCTTTAGAGTAATCGTAAATCAATGCCCCAATGCAGAGACATGCCCCGTCGGACTAAGGGAAACTTGATCTACTTTAACTGCGCTGGCCAGACGAATTGGTCCCGGCGTGGTTGCAATTATGGTATTATTATGGGTAATTTTACATTGGTACTTAAATACTAATTAAATCCAATTTTAAGGCAAAAACTGGCACCTGGTTGTTAAAATGATAATTATAATCCCATCATAGTATATCATCATCTCAGCCAATTGACGGCCACTGCTGGACGTAGGCCTTCTCCAAATATTGCCACCTTGTGCGATCCTGCGCCTCCCTCATCCATCGGCTTCCCGCCCTCCTTACGAGGTCGTCGGTAAAGGGTACATAGGTGTCGCAAAAGACAACTAAGTAATATCAAAGAAAGAAAATGTGCAATACGACTCCCTCCAAAGTAATAAATGATGAGAATGATATTAATTTATTAAGTTAGCTTCCAAGTTTAAGAGTATCTTTGCTTTTTGAGCCCTGTATCTCTGAGACCTTTACAAACAAATTAATGGATCCAAAGGGGGATCTCCGTGTGGTCACCATCCCATTTCATGGGTGTCGTAAAAATCGACTAAGGGACTATCCGTGAATATCATCTTTACGAAATAAAAAGAAGGAAAACTTGAAATTAAACCCTATACCAATCCGTCTGGCCAGCGTGGTATTAGTAGGCCAAGTATCCCTCCGTCATGGAAGGAAGCCCGTCCCTGCAGTGGGACATTAACCAGCTTTTATGATGATGATGATGAAAGGGGGATTTGGAACCCGCGAACTCGTCACGGCAGCCGCTTGCCATACCACTGAGATATAACCGAGTATTAATAAGTATATTAGCGTAATCGCTTACTAGCAATTAAACACTTTTAGTTTGTTTAAAGGAGATTCGCGTAAGCCTAATTCGCGGTCGTCATTCATTCGTCACATCTCTACTACCTTATTCATAGAACAATAGGCTGTTCTTAAGACAACAATGATCATATCTCCTTTTACCAATGTCTTTGACAACAAGTCATTAACCTTGAGGCTTAATTTAGTTTTTCCTTAACCTTCTAAAAAGATAATGCTGTAAAATTTAAATGTCGCCTTGTAATTGTAAAAGAATTAGGAAATGAATAACATTTTACATTTTGCTTAATTATATCTATCTACTTAATTTCTTTCTTATTTTTTCCTTCAAGTTTAAGTTAATCTTATTTATCTTGTTAACCTTTTGTTGAATGTTTTTCTTTCGGGGAATGATAACAATGTTTTTGTACTTAAGTAATTTTTTAAAGGCAGTTAATAGGGATCAACAACTATGTCGCTTGATCCCTTTCTACTATTATTATAACTTACTAGCTGTGAAAAGATTTACAAAAAAAAATATTTTTTTTCCAAAAAAAAAAAAAAAGTATTAAAGTATGTTTATCCGTTATCTAGTACCCATAGTACAAGCTCTGCTTAGTTTGGGACTAGATGGTGTTGTGTGAATGTGTGAAGAAAAAAAAATACTTTGAATCGCACAAGCATTGTCCGTCGAGGCATTATTACTGCGCTAGTTGTCATTTAAAGTATGAAATAAAAGATTTAAACTGACGAAGCAAGACAAATGTACTACAACTAATTACTTGCATGCATATTAAAAACACATCCTAAAAAGCAATAAAATAAACATGTAAATAAGGAAAACATAAATAAAATTTGTAAAACGTGTCTAATTTATTTAAGTATTTGCTTTAAATAAGTTATTGTCAGTACTAATGTTATTTTATGTGATTGCCGTGACGGAAACAAGAGAAGATGTTACGGCCATAACCATTCGAAAATACTTTAAAATGATAAAAATAATTGGACATGTCACAAGTGCTTACAATAACGGGTCTAATAAGTTTTGTTTGTAAGTCAGAAGCTATTTCAGACACAATATTTTTCAATAGTATTTCAAGTCAAAGATGTTAGGAGCCTATGTCTAGTGAACGTCACTTGTCTAATACAGTCGTGATATGTGCCAATAATCTGCACAATGACGGCCTCTGTGGCGTAGTGGTTACATAACATGACTGCTACGCTGAGGTCTCGTGTTCGATTCCCGCTCAATGCAAATATTTGTGTGCATGGACATGATTGTTTGCATTGGTCTGAGTGTTTCTATGTATCGTATGTATGTATTTAAAAAAAGAAGTATTTAAGTGTGTTTATCCGTTGTCCAGTACCCATAGTACAAGCTTTGCTTAGTTTGGGACTAGATGGCGTTGTGTGAATGTGTGATGAATATTTATTTATATTTAAAAAGTTGTTTGTTTTTTAATTTGTAACATTAGTAGAAAGAATAGTATTATATACTTAATATTATATAGAAAGAATAGTATAATAATATTTCATTGAAGTAGTTATCCTTACAAGCCCTTGAAAGTCCCATTATAAGAATGGACCTTATCCAATGGAACCCTGACCTACTATATCACGCTTATCAGATTTGTTTGTGGTACTTCCTTGTTTTTCAATGATGTTATGCTGAATATCCCTAGATAACTTTAACATGGGTACAGTCACGAGCAATAATATGTACACATTTTCAAATTTTCTAAACTATCTGCACGTTTATCTAGACATTACAATATCAAAATGAATTCGTAATTTAGAAGAGGTTCCGTACAGTTTTGAATTAATCTTCGAATTTTCAATTTTGGATTGGCAGAACTTTAGATAACTGGTTTACAAAATGCGAAAATGTGTACATATTATTGCTCGTGACTGTACTAACAAAACAAGTAGGGATAATTATTAATCTTTTTCTTAATTTATACTTACAAAGTAAACAATTAAAAATATAAAATATACTTGGGTCACTCCACTAGCAACGGGTGTAAGGTTGACATATTGTATTCTTACTTCGTCACCACACGAAGAATGGGAGAATTCGGAGAATAGAAGAATTAGGCAATATAAAAAGTATATTTTCCACTACACAAAGACTAGACAACAATAAACTACTACTATATAATTTGACACATTGTTTACAAGCAATCTGTCAATGTCAAAATGAATTAATAGCAATTGCATAATAGAGTCATCGGTATCAAATAAGAGAATATTCACATCGCTAATGGTCAGTTATGTCATTGACATACATTTTGACTGGAGTACTTGTGACTATGATGGTGTATTTTGACATGTGATAGCGATGTTAAAACGAGATCGTTATGTAAATTTAGTAGAAAATTATCCCTTTTACTCATAAACGCCTCTTAAATTTTAGTCAATTGATTAGTTTAAATTCTTACGGTTTTGTTTGGTATAAGGTTGGTTTTCGTAATAAAAATCTCGCTAAACATTGATTAAATTGAAGAGGCGTTTATAAGTAAAGGGGTTATCGTATTTGGGAATGATAAAGAAAAAGAAAATCCAGCACAAGTGATTAAGCACTGTGTCACGGATACTTACAAAAAATGAATTAACTGACACTATCCAGACTCAGGACAATCATTTGTAGGTCACACACAATTGCCTTGCGTAGGATTCGAACTCACGACCACGTGCACCGCTTACACGACCGTTTTGCCATCGAGACAGTTAAGAATAACTAATATTATCTTTCTATTATTACAAGGGTATCGTTAATACCGAGTAAGCGATACCTTTACCCCGTGTGGTGACGGAGTAAGAACTCTGTGTGGTGACGGAGTAAGAATGCAATATGTCACCACCCCATTTCATCCCATGGGTGTCGTAAAAAACGACTAAGGGACTATCATCTTAAAGAAATAAAAAGAAGGAAAACTTGAAATTAAACCCTCTACCAATCCGTCTGGCCAGCGTGGTATTAGTAGGCCAAATATCCCTCCGTCACGGGAGGAGGCCCGTCTCTGCAGTGGGACATTGATGGGCTGTTATGATAATGATGATGATACCTTTAGTTTTACAAACCACCAGCCCATAGCTGCTACGCAAAAATGTTGTTGGTTACTCAAAACCATTAAGCGAGGTCGTGTTAAAAATTAACCCCCTTACTCATAAACACCTCATAAATTTAATCACTGTTTAACGAGATTTTTACTAGGAAAACCAACCTTATACCAAACAAAATCGTAAGAATTTAAGCTAATCAACTGACATAAATTTAAGAGGCGTTTATGAGTAAGGGGGTAATTGTGAGTCTCCACATTTACCCCCTTACTCATAAACGCCTCTACTACACTACACACGAATATTATGCAGTTATCGCATCACGGGTGCATTAAGCGATACAAATTAAATTAGCCATTTTAAAACATGGGTCTGTACTTCAAAACAAAAGTATTGAGGTGCCCATAAAACCTAATTAACACATTGCAGTGGCCTTAACCTCACATACTTTAAATCGCGAACGAGAAGATTACCACAGATAATAAAATAGATACATTATTCTAAACAGTGTTAATGAGTTGTGCTATTTTTTTGTGTTGAGAACCATTGTATTGTATCATCATCATCATACAGCCCATTAATGTCCTACTGCAGGGACGGGCCTCCTCCCGTGACGGAGGGATACTTGGCCTACTAATACCACGATGGCCAGGTGAATTGGTATAGGATTTAATTTCAGGTTTTCCTTCTTTTTATCAACCGACTTCATAAAACGGAGGAGGTTCTCAATTCGGTTGTATTTTTTATATTTTTTTTATTGTGTTTGTTACCTGATTTCTCGAAAACGGCTTGACCGATTTGAAAAATTTTTTTTTGTTCGTATGGGTATGCTTCCCATTTGGTCCCATTGTCACCAGATCTGGATCTAGATGACGGGATCCCAGAGAAATTGAGGGCATCTCTTGAAAATTGTAGGGACGCATTGTGTAAAATTTTGTCATACATGTGCATCTCTGACGTCACTACCAAATAGTCAAGAGTTAGAACTGGTCAGATCCTGGAGACCAGAGAGAGTCGAGGGAACACCTCAACGGCATATAGCAGCTACCTTGTGTTTGAGCTTATTTTAATTGTATTGATGAAAACTTTACCAAACTTTACACAAACAAGATCTGATGATGAAGAAGATTGAGGGTCGAGGCAACTCCTCAACGGTATATAGCAGCTACCGAGTGTTAAGGCTTATTTTATTCGTATTGATGAAAACTGTACACAACTTTACACAAACATGATCTCATGATGAAGAAGACTGAGGGTCGAGGGAACTCCTCAACGGCAGCTACCTTGTGTTTGGACTTATTTTAATTGTATTGATGAAAACTTTACACAAACATGATCTGATGATAAGGAAGATTGAGGGTCGAGGGAACTCCTCAACGGTATATAGCAGCTACCTTGTATAATTCGCTTATTTTATTAAATTGATAAAAACTTAACACTAACATTATGAATGTAATCGCAGGAATGGTTTAAGACTTGAACGAAGTTCTTATTTTAAATTAAAATAGGAATTAATAACGAATTATAAATAGATAAACAAATTGTTGAATTGCGTTTAATTTATTTTAAACTTATTCTTTAGATATAACAAATTGATAATAATAATTATTATATTTATTTGATTTATTTTTATTTACTTAATTATTATTACCAATTAACCACGCCGAGACGGTGGCTACGCTTTTCGATGTTCTCCCTATTTAAAACTTTTTGCATGTAGGTCCTTTTTTGTGAAACTTGATTTATACGTTGTTTACTAGTCTCTTTTGAAATGACATTGTAGGTAGATTTCCTACATTCAAAGGCGTTTCTCGCTTTCTTCGTTTGTTTCATTCAATCGCCGCTGTCTCATATAAGCAGCGCGTTTCGTAGGTCTATCCATATTCAGACAAAGTAATGTCCCACTGCAGGGACGGGCCTCCTCCTGTGACGGAGAGATACTTGGCCTACTAATACCACGCTGGCCAGGCGGATTGGTACAGGGTTTAATTTCAAGTTTTCCTTCTTTTTATATCTCAAAGATAATATTCACGGATCGTCCCTTAGTCGGTTTTTACGACACCCATGGGATGAGATGAGGTGGTGACATATTGTGTTCTTACTCCGTCACCACACAGATTTATAGAATTGGTATTCACTAAAAATTTAGAAATAAAATTAATTTTCACAAAAAAAAGAACTGACTTCAAAGACAAAAATTGCACTAAAAAGTAATAAATAATTACTTGTATTTTGATTTTACAACATTAGATCAGCCATTCTTCCTACATAATTTTAATCTAAAGAATAGGTTCTTTTCATTATTGTAAAAGTATTGTTAAGGATATTTCTTGAAGAGTCTGTAAATATATTGATTTGTAGATTCTTTAAAAGAAAATCAAATTATTACAAATAATGTAATATTATTGTTATTTTTGGAGTCGGTGTCAGCCAACGAAATAAGTACGATAATACCTAAGCAAACGGAATGACGGCCATGAATTACAGATTTTAAATGACTTCGACATTATAGTTGTTGATTGTTTATGAATTAGTTTAAAAATTAAACAAATATTCTTATCATATTTAAATAAATATATTTTAAAATACCCGTATCACATTTAAACGTTTTAATATTATATTTAATAACTGATTAAAGCTTTCCAGAACTTAAAATAGATTAGATTTAAAGAATAGTTCGTGAATAGGATCAATAATGCAAAATGTTGTCTACAACGTTGTTAGAACAGGCAATAAAGTTTTGTATAACACACTCTCATCACTTTAAATGGTTTCTAATTAGATAAATATTGCATTTAAAACAAAAACGGCCGTTTCATTTTCGAAAGTGAATTTTTAGTAATTGTTAGTCTGTGTATAACACGACGCCATAATATTTGTTTAAGTTTTCAGTCAGAAATAAAAAATGGTTTAATAATAACTATCGTGGCTGACACCGACTCCAAAAATAACAATAATATTACATTATTTGTAATAATTTGATTTTCTTTTAAAGAATCTACAAATCAATATATGTATTTACAGACTCTTCAAGAAATATCCTTAACAATACTTTTACAATAATGAAAAGAACCTATTCTTTAGATTAAAATTATGTAGGAAGAATGACTGATTTAATGTTGTAAAATCAAAATACAAGTAATTATTTATTACTTTTTAGTGCAATTTTTGTCTTTGAAGTCGGTTCTTTTTTTTTGTGAAAATTAATTTTTTTCGTAAAGATAATATTCACGGATAGTCCCTTAGTCGGTTTTTACGACACCCATGGTATGAGATGGGGTGACACACTGTATTCTTACTCCGTCACCACACGGTGTAATTGTATTGTATAACCTCTGTATAGGTATATACTAGTTATAGTTCATGACTACGAAGAGTTCTCGTGTTCGATTCCCGTCTATTGAAAATCGAAGTTAAACGTAAAAGTTTGCATTGCTCTGGGTGTTTTCTATGTGTAATATGATGTGTGTTTGTCCGTTATCTAGTACCCACAATACAAGCTCTGCTTAGTTTAAGACTAGATGGCGTTATGTGAAAAGTGTAATAAATATTATTTTCTCCGTTGGGCGGCGATAAAATACGTTATTAAGCGTCCCTTTTTTAAACATATTTCATTAAAATCGGTTTAGTAGATCCAGAGATTACCCCTTACAACGTCACAAACACATAAACTTTACCTCTTTATAATATTATGAGTATAGAAGTATAGATAGACAATGTATGCGTATGAGTTGTCCTAAATTTAAAATCACTGTCTGTCGGTGCATGATGACCATGTGATTTGAATGGTGAATGACCTTTGCACGTACTTATTCTGTACATGGTTATGATTTTGTTAGATAAGTTTAGTATATGAACTATGTTGGGTAATAACTCTTCTTCATTAGCCATTCGGGCAACATAGCCAAAGACAACTGTACCTATTATATTAGAGACTAGCTAACCCGTGCCCATTTGGCGGCGAAAAATACTGCTCCACTCCTATTAGTCATAGCGTGATACTATATAGCCTATGACACTACCCGATAAATAGACTATTCAACATAGAAAGAGTTTTTAAAATCGGTTTCGTAGATCCAGATATTACCCCCTACAACGTCACAAATTCACAAACAAACTTTACTTTTCTACTTTTTACTTTTCTTTATAATATTAGTATAGATGATAAAAGGTTTGGTCTGCTTGATGATACATGCCAGACAACTACTGCACCTGTAACTTTTAGAATACTAATGCCTAGTTTACACAGCGCGAACTGCTGACCAGACAGTAGACAGCTACTCGGCTTGTCTACTTGTACGCCAATAGCTCGGCTCACCTTTGCTGTCTACACGACAGTAGCAGCTACTACAGTGAATTAGAACGACGCCGACGACACAACGACTGTCCCGGTCGCACTGACGAGCTACTGCCAAACGCGTCTAATGCCCGATTTACACATCGACAAGTACAGTAGCGAGTTAAGTAGTAAGTTGCTGATTAAGTTGATTTAAATAGATCTCCATCCTATTTTTTGGCAAGTTAAGTTGGCGAGACGCGAGAGAGGGGGCTACTTCGTACTTAACTCGCCAAAAAATGGGATGGAGATCTATTTAAATCAACTTAATTTTAAAATACTACTTAACTCGCTACTGTACTTGTCGATGTGTAAATCGGGCATAAACGATGCAAGTGACGGCCGAGCTGCTGTCATGTAAATGTATGAGTTGCTGTCAGGCAAGTATACGAGTGAAAACAAAAAAATTGAAATTACTCGGATGCTAGCTACTGTCCAACTCGCACGTGCGAATTACTCGTAAGCGACATCCAAACAACTCCGTGTGGTGACTGGTGACGGAGTAAGAATACAATATGTCACCACCCCGTCTCATTCCATGGGTGTTGTAAAAACCGACTAAGGGACTATCCGTGAATATTATCTTTACGAAATAAGTTGAAGGATAACTTGAAATTAAACCCTATACCAATCTGGCCAGCGTGGTGTTGGTATGCCAAGTACCCTTCAGTCATGGGAGGAGGCCCGTCCCTGCAGTGGGACATTAATGGGCTTTTATGATTATAAAGACATCCAAACAGTGCGAGTCACTGCAGTGCAGCTACTCGGTCGGCTGGTTCGTAAGCCAGCTCTCACTGTGTAAACTAGGCCTTAAGCTATGACAAGGAATGTATTCTTATTCCGCTACTACATAGTACACCTAGCGTTTATAATCTTTGGTACAGTCTCTCAACATCACCTTTTGGGTCACGTATGCAGCCGAAACGACTTAAGAGCTAGCCCCTTACTAATAAATGCCTCTTAAATTTAATCACTGTTTAACGCGATTTTTATTAGGAAAACCTCCTCTATTTATCGTTAACCTTGCCGAAAGTCTGCTTGAGCCGATATCAATATTATTTAGGAGGTCATTGACCGAGGGAATAGTACCTAATGTGTGAAAATCTGCTTTTGTTACCCCGATTTTTAAAAAAGGTGATAAGGCCGATGTTACATGCTACAGGCCTATATCTAAAATTTCACTATTTTCCAAGGTATTAGAACGTGTGGTATACACCGAGGTTTATTCTGCTATGAAGTGTAACTTGAGGACAGAGCAACACGGTTTTGTGAGTAATCGATCTACCACCTCTAATTTAATTCTATCACATGACTTTATAACGGAGGGCATGTCAGGTAATGCACAAGTAGACGTAATTTTCACTGATTACAGTAAATGTTTTGATGTAATTAATCATAAAGTGCTTTTGTCCAAATTATCACGTTGTGGGATCCATGGAGACTTATATAGGTGGTTTTCCTCTTATATACAAAACCGTACACAGGCTGTGGTTCTCCTAGGGTACACTTCTCAATGGTACTCTGTCCCTTCAGGTGTGCCACAAGGGTCGATCTTAGGGCCCTTATTGTTTACTTTGTTTATATCTGACGTTTACACTTGCTTTCACCACTCATACATTCTGCTTTATGCTGATGATATGAAGATACACAAGTTGGTACGTAATGCATCTGACGCTAAGCTTTTACAGTCAGATTTGGATAGGCTGGAGGTTTACTGTAATGTAAATAAACTTATGTTGAATGTGTCCAAATGCTTTCATGTTGTTTTCACAAGGCGGAAGAATGTCGTTCATACAGAATATACTATAAACAACCAACCTATAACCAACGTTCTTAGTTCAAGGGACTTAGGTATCGTACAAGACAGTAAACTACTCTATGACCAACATGTCGAATACATCATTAAGAAAGCGTCTAAGGCTCTAGGATTTGTGATAAGGTCTTCGGAGAACTTTGACTCCCTCAAAACTATAAAAGTGCTTTATTGCTCTTTTGTAAGGTCGCACTTGGAATACGCTTCGGAAGTCTGGAACCCGCAGTATGAAGTTTATATTTCCCGCATTGAAAACATACAGAAGAAGTTCTTGAGGTATCTTGATTTCAGGGCGAAACAGTTTTCCGTAGACTATAGTCACCGTTGTATGAGATACCATTTCCTACCATTACATGTCAGACGAGATATTAATGACGTATGTACGCTAATGAAGATTGCAAACGGCACCATAGACAGTAACGAGTTAGTTAATAAAATAACATATCGTACAAATCAACTCAGTTTCCGTCAAAGACCGCTACTACATGTACCCCTAGCTAGTACTAATTATAGGAGCAATACGTTTATGTTAAGGAGTGCAAGGTCATTTAATGAAATACCTCGCGAGATGGACATCGACCTCTTTTGTACCAATGTTAGCACACTGCGACGACGGCTTACTAATATATTCTTTGAGACAGAAGATTAGTAGGAATTTTACCTACTTATATTTATTTTACCTATATTTGTTAGTTTTGTTTTTGTTGGTGTGTTTTGTAAGTAGTTTTTGTTTTTTTTTTTTATTTTGTGTTTTAAGTAGTTTTAGTATTATGACACCATTTAGCTTTATACTTGCAGAAGCTTGTAATCGGCAATTTAATGTAGTTTATTTAAAAATATATTACTATGTTATTAGTCTGTAAGCTTCTTGTAAAAATAAATAAATAAAAATAAAATAAAATAAATAAATAAAACCAACATTATACCAAAAAAAAAACCGTAAGAATTTAAGTCAATTGACTAATATTTAAGAGGCGTTTATGAGTAAGGAGGTACGTATTAAGAGTGTGGTGCAGGAAAATCTATAGTTTAGGTACGAGTACAACAAACTAAAGAAAACAATTACATACCTGTAAAATTTAGTTCAATTGCTATTTGGATTGCAGAGCTAACTCATTACCCTATTTCAGTCCCGAGTATCCGAGATCCGAGTAAAAGGCGATTCTCAGAATCGATTTTGCTAATTGGTTAAGAATCGAGATGTTTGTTTTTTTTGTGCCCTTTTCCGCATTGTACTGTAAACAGTTTTAAAGAAATTGAACAGGAAAAGTTTTTTAGTGATAGTAAAACCATCATAAAAATACTTTTCTCAAGATTTTGCTAACGAAATGAAAAAAATATGATTTTACAATTTCATAAAGCTTGCCATGTGGCATGGGACTCTTCACAAGGACTCTCATTTGTTATGAGACTACAGCAAATCATTTATTTGATTCTTCATTATAACAGCCCATTAATGTCCCACTGCAACGACGGGCCTCCTCCCATGACGGAGGGATACTTGCCCTACTAATACCACGCTGGCCAGACGGATTGGTATAGGGTTTAATGTCAAGTTTTCCTTCTTTTTATTTCGTAAAGATAATATTCAATGGGATAGTCCCTTAGTCGGTTTTTACGACACCCATGGGATGAGATAGGGTGGTGACATCTTGTATTCTTACTCCGTTACCACACGGACTCATTTTTTTGGTTGATTACCAGTAATTCTATACCTATCTTGAATATCCGTCATATTATGCTGGAATAACGTGCTATAATTAGTATTAACGCCTTCGTTATTACATTATTTATTTATTTAGAAAGTTAAATTATTTCTATTAATATTTTTTTTTTGTTTCAGATATCGGTATTGCCATGATGTATCAAAGGAATCACAGAGTTATATCAACATTAGCTTTATTTATATTAATTAGTAAGTATTGACAATATTCTACTTAATTTTGAAGCTTCTTTAAATTTTTATAAAATGTCCCACTTTGGGTTTGGACATCTTCCAGGGATGAAAGGAAACGGATTGGTGTAAAGTTTTATTAGACATTAAGGACACGTTTTATTCATGAATATCTTAGGCGCGGGACACACAGAACAGACTTAAGACAAGGACGCGTCGCGGACCCGTTGCAGACATCGCGCCATCCAATAGAGAGCGGACGTGTAACGTCGTCGTCGGCACGTCCCGTCTTTTCAGTATGTTTTACGTCGCGACGGCTGCATACATTTTGTATGAAAGTAGATTAAACGGGCGTCGCGACTGCGACGGGTCCTGGACTGGATGCGGAAGGCGGAGGACCGTGTTCTGTGGCGCGTGTTGGGAGAGGCATAATAATATGTCCAGGCTAGTTGATTGATTGATTATAGGTACTTTATGCTGTAACTGTATATAATGTTTGGTCATTTTATTATATGTCCGTGTAGTGACGGAGTAAGAATACATTATGTCACATGGGGGTTTTACGACACCCATGTGATCTCATCACATGGGTGTCGTAAAACCGACTAAAGGCCTATCATTAAAATATCTTTACAAAATAAAAAGAAGGAAAACTTGAAAATAAACCCTATACCAATCCGTCTGGCCTTGGTATTAGTAGGCCAAGTATCCCTCCGTCACGGGAAGAGGCCCGTCCCTGCAGTGAGACATCAATGGGCTGTTATGAATCAAAGGGAAAAAGCACAATAATACCTACCTCATAGACTGTTTACACTAAATAACTATTGCAATTACCTTTTCTCGTCTAGACAACATAACACTTAAGTTACATAAAACTTTTTAAAGAACTCAATAATAATAATGGAAAGTTGTAACAAATTTAGATAATGATAATCTTTATAACTATTAAAGGTGTAGTTACAAGATTGCCAAAGTAATAATCATTATCAAACTTTTTAATAGTATTATATTAGTTAACGTTTATAGCGAAAACTTTCATCAATTTGATTTATGTAATTAGTAAATTGGAGTTGTAACTGAACGTTCATTTGTTCTGGTTTATTTACCTTATCTCCGCAGGGTTACGGAGTAAGAATACAATATGTCACCACCCCATCTTATCCCATGGGTGTCGTAAAAAGCGGCTAAGGGACTATTCGTGAATATTATCGTTACGAATTAAAAAGATAGAAAAATTGAAATTAAACCCTATACCAATCCGTCTAGCCAACGTGGCATTAGGTAGTAGGCCAAGTACCCCTCCGTCATGGCAGGAGGCCCGTCCCTGCAGTGGGACATTAATGGACTGTTATGATGATGATGACATGTATATTATAGTCTCTACCTACCCCGGACGGGATGGGGCGTGAGTTTACCTATGTATACCTACATGTATATAGTAAATAGGATCATGAATGTATTCACATGGATTGATTCGTGGAACGGTAACAGTCAAGGAAGATTAAGGTACCTACTATATCAACTAGATGATACGTAGTGCAGGCAATATGCAGAAGAATAACTCAGAAACCACACTGAAAAATAACGATTATTGTTTGCCTGATTGAGCACTATTTAGCTCCACTGGTTTAGTTGGGTTATTAGATGGATGTCATGTGGATGTTAATTGTATATAGCTCATATTGGAAGAATAACGATATTAACTTTAAAACTTTCGTGTTTCATTATGAATTATTATTAATTAATAACTAAACTGGTATTAACACGATTTAACTTCAGCCATCTCGTGATCATGGCTGGTGCAACCTGACCGAAACGTCGGGAGCCTCAAAGGTAAATAGTTAAATATTTACCACATTAAATAGTGTTATACCTGTTTAGTTATTAAGTAATAATAACATATGAATGACTATTGTATTGTCTTAAATAATAATATTTGGAAAGGAGTTTTTAGAACTCTTTGGCATCCACTTAGACATTGAAAAATAGCTTAAAGTTTTGGTAAGACGTGATAGTTAGTTGAAGAATGCTAATATTTCTTAAGTTTAATTTACCTACTAAACTAATGCGACAATAAAAGCTGGAATTTTTTCCACGACCGTATTCCCATTAAAAAGGTGTCTCGCACTCTTATGTTAATTACCTAAAATATACCTAATTAAAAAGAAATCATATGAATATACTGTTACTTATATTATCTATTGACAACAAGTCTGTACTGTGAACTACATATAATCGTGTAGTTGCCGTTTGGGACACCACGGCAGTATCACCGCGCTCTGAATGGATTGCGAAATCTATACAGACATGGATCTACATGTCTTGATACTTGATACTAATGTAATTATTGTACGTGTGGTTACGGACTAAGAATACTAACTGTCATGCTCAAAAATAAGGAATGACGAATAATATTTAAATCAGTAATGCTAATCTTTGTGAAAAGGTATTTTTAACGGAGTCAAGAAATAATGAGTTGTCAATTAAATAGATTAATACCAATCCTTTGTTCCAACCAACAACATTAAGAAATAAATCAAATTAATATACTGTTACTTATATATCTATTGACAACAAGTCTGTATTGTGAACTATAATCGTGTAGTTGCCGTTTGGGACACCACGGTAGTCTCACCGCGCTCTGAATGAATTGCGAAATCTATATATACATGGATTTACATGTCTTGATACTAATGTAATTGTAAACAAAATTATAGTCCTTGTGGTAACGATGCGTAGAGCGTAATATGGCTTAAATATATGAAAGGCTTCTAGAAAGCTCACTATAGTATCCTCAAAACCATGGAAACGGAGTGTGAATCTTTAAATAAAGTACTGACGAGAAAGCTGCGTAATTCTCCAAAAGTATATAAATATTTCAATGTATGTTACTCGGCGCCTCTCAAAGAAGAAATTATTATACAATATCCAACGTTCATGCACTATTCTTATTACTTAAGAAGGTATTGAGGAAGAAATCAAATGAATATACTGTTACTTACATATCTATTGACAACAAGTCAGTATTGTGAACTATAATCGTGTAGTTGCCGTTTGGCACACCACGGCAGCCTCACCGCGCTCTGAATGGATTGCGAAATCTATATAGACATGGATCTACATTGTCTTGATACTAATGTAATTGTAAACAGAATTATAAACAAAATTAGTCCTTGTGGTAACGATGTCAGAATACAACATGTCATAGTGAAAAAGCATTATATTATGTAGAGCGTAATAAGGATTTTTGTCCGTGTGGTGACGGAGTAAGAATACAATATGTCACCACCCCATCTCATCCCATGGGTGTCATAGAAACCGGCTAAGGGACTATCCGTGAATATTATTATTACGAAATAAAAAGAAGAAAACTTGAAATTAAACCATATACCAATCCGTCTAGCCAGCGTGATATTAGTAGGCAAAGTATCCCTTCGTCACGGGAGGAGGCCCGTCCCTGCAGTGAGACATTAATGGGCTGTTATGATGATGATGATGAATCGAATGAGTTTGATCCTCATTCAGGGATTTTCTGCAAAGTCAAGACGCGAATTCTACATAAGTTACGGGATTTCTAGTTGTTAAATAGAGTTAGTGTGCATAGTGTTTTGTTCATAATTAACGTTAATTACTAGAAAATACTCTTTAAAAAAATATTTAAGAACTTAAACTATCGCGATTTGTATACATAATACTATTTTAATATTATATTTAAGAACTGTTCTAAACCTTTTAAGCTAAATTACTCTTTAAAATATGACCATGAAATTACTTACGGTAACAAATTATCAAAATCTTTTACAAAGACAATTTAGCTAGAATTATAACCGTTCAACAGTGTAATAATTTATATTTAATAGCTTCTAACATAAAAATTAAAGAGAAACAACAAAGTATCTTTATGAGCTATTGTTTTAACAGGCGAGACAATAATAAACAACTTAATGGCTTTATGAATGTATTACAAATTCAGGATTCACTAAGTACAGGGAAATGTCACGTAACAGGGACATGGGTGTGTGAAATAGATTTTGTAGAAATTGCTCGCTAGAGGCTATGTTACTCGTAGATGGTTTTATTGACTGTTTCATTTGCTGGATGCCTTTAGCTGGTAGCTGCTATCAGATACTATTTAGGTTTATCATTATTTCGGAGATATGAAAAATGCTTCATGATGCGTCTGTTAGGTAAAACCGCCGACACAAGTATCTGAGAGTATTGATTACTGATTTTTAACGATCTATATGTAATCGATTATGTGAAATAAGTGTGAAAATAAGTATTTACATACAGATATGCTTTGTTTAGTACCAATAGTACAAGCTCTACTTAGTTTTTACCAAGATGTAGTTGCGTGAATGTGTGAAGAACATATTATTATATTATTATTAATTGTTGTTATCTTGAACTTTGAAATAAAAAGCTCGAGAAATAAAAAACTATACTCAGTATATTTTAATTCGGCAGTGAATATTGACTGTTAGTTTATAAAAACAGCAATTTAATAAACAATCATCATACCGGTTTTTTCATTGAGCATAAATAATTTACTAATAACATAAATACCTATATATTATTATCCTAAGTACCAAAACATTAAGCAATAAGTCCTTCACATTTAATCAAGTATCAAAAAACGTTGAGCGTAGTATAAAGATGAATGGAGCGATTAAGTTCGGAACAACCTTGATTGGTGGTGCGACGACTGTCGTGCGACAATCGCATGAATTGAATTGCGACAAATCGCAAGAGAATAGAATTGTTGTCTATTTAGTCTTTTAATAACCATTGCTTTATACCTAACTAGCTGACCCGTGCCCACTTCGTTTGGCGGCGAAAAAAACGCGTTCCTTTTTTAAACATATTTCATTACTGTTCCGCTCCTATTAGACATAGCGTGATACTATATAGCCTATGACATTCCTCGATAAATGGACTATTCAACACAGAAAGAATTTTTTAAAATTGGTTTATTACATCCAGAGATTATCCCCTACAACGTCACAAACACACAAACTTTACCTCTATATTTGTTAGTAGAGATTATAAATGTTATTAGAGTGGGGATATCTGTGACACGTTGGATCAACGACCTGGGTAGGAACGGCGGAAGGTCGATGGATGAAGGTCCGCGAAGGATGGAAATGTTTAGTGGATTCCTATGTCCAGCAATGGAGGTACATTGGCTGATATTATGATGATACATTTTTTTATGTACAGGGACTAACTCCACCCACTTTCTCACAACTGTGACTCATGTAAGCTAGGATCCATAGTGTAAAAGTACCTGAATATGACACCCTGGTAAAGTCCCTTGGAACCTGAAATGAATTAATTCAAAATGGAGGAGTTGGAGAAACTTACATCCTATATTTATTTATCATAATACCCTTTATTGTCCTAGTGCAGGGACGGGCCTCCTCCCTTGACGGAGGGATACTTGGCCTATTAATACCACGCTGGCCAGACGGATTGGTATAGGGTTTAATTTCAAGTTTTCCTTCTTTTTATTTCGTAAAGATAAGTAATATTCACGGATAGTCCCTTAATCGGTTTTTACGACACCCATGGGATGAGATGGGGTGGTGACATATTGTATTCTTACTCCGTCACCGCACGGAAAATCATCATATCTCTGTGTGTTGTAAAATCTCAGTTTAGGAAACTTTGTAAAAAATCGTACATCTCAACGAAATAAAATATGTCTTGATAAATTGTCTGAAAGACAAAATCCTACGGCTTGCATTTTACTCGCTTTGTATATCGTAGACAGTCATGTCCTTTGTGGTAATCTTAGACAATCTTTTGAATTGATATTATAAACCGTGTTTAACGTAAAATTTAAGGTCGGTTCATATCTAACGGAATATGCGTCGCGTATTATCGGTCGCGTAACGCCAGAACTGACAAAATATGTATAGAAAAACACTCGCTCGACCGTTCACACTCCCTAAGGAGTTATTTTGTGAATTGGTTGTGAAGAATTTTCCCTCGCTGTCCAAATACTGTAGTTAAAGGATAACTGTTGGTTATTATGGACATTCTACAGGAAAAAGAAGTTTACGGTAAACAGCTATTCTTAGAAAACGGAACCAGACAAAAAATAAAAATAAAAAACCTCACACATCGCCACCTAGTCCCAAACTAAGCAAAGCTTGTACTAGACAACGGATACACATACTTAAATACCTTTTTTTTTTTAAATACATACATATTATGCATAGAAAACTCCCTTTAGTTCCCGTGTTACTACCAATCGTACTACCAGTAGTACGATTGGTAGTACGACGGGAAATTTCTCTCAGAATCATGTTCATGCACACAAAGATTTGCATTGAGCGGGCAGGCATGTAATGAGCGGGCAGGCATGTAATATACCGACTGCGCCACGGAGGTCGTCAAGGTCGGAGAAAAGGAAATACAACACCTGAAATTATACAAAACAATTTACTCGTAGAATAAAACGCCTGATCAAATTAATGTAGCAATAAAATGGCAAATTGTAAAATGGCTTATTTTTTATCGCAGGAGTGAGGTCATTGATTAATATTCGTGGTGATCGTTTTGTTGTTAAGTATTTCATATTTGATTTTGTAAAAACCTCTATTAACCTAAAATTGTTAAATGATTGAGTAAATTTTTTATCCAAAATTTCATTATTGATAAATAATTTATTAGAAGTTAGATAAAGTACAGTAAGAAGAAGTAAACAGTAAGTAATGTACCTCTCCGTGCAGTGTTTTTTACACCCTAAAAGTCGGACATGCCCTTTTTATTCCAATAATAGATGCTGTAACATGTTTGGAATGCGAGAGTAGAACACCCAAAGTTCAATTTTATTTAGAACAAAAGTTATAGCCGAATTTATTATTTTTCTATGGAAACCAGAAAAACCACAAAAATATTAATATAAAAAAAACTATTGAATAATTCTAATATATTTATGTTTAGTATTATAAAACACCATTTTGTCTTTATTTTAAGATAATACTTGTAATTTTAACTGCATTCAACTGGGAGTTATTAAATTTATAGCTTCATTTCGTAATTTATTTTTAAATTTTATATCTTATCGAATACGGATTTTATTTCTTAATGTAATTATTAATTATATCTTTATCCATTTAAATTCAAAATATCGAATCCATATCTAGTAGGATCTCGAAGCTATCGGATTTTGAAAATGACGACCTAGGGTTGACAAAAATCCAAAATGACAAAATATTTTCCAAAAAAATACAAATTGTGAAGAGGTGATCGTAATGCGTAATAATAACGTTTTGCACTTTTAATATAAGTTAAATAAAATAGAAGTAATAATTTTTTTTTTTTAAGTTTTTTATAACCTATTCTTGTAATAGGTACGTGCAATATGGGTTTAATACTAACCTAAAATGTCAATGATTAAATTTAGCTTTTTCTTTGCATCATCAAAGTTTGACTAGTAGAAAATTACTTTTATGACTTTAGAATCAAGTTCACCAAATGCAATTCATTTACATTCAGTTTTAATACTATGCAAAGACATCATAAAAAACTCTGCACTACCCTTAGGATTGTTATCTGAGCAAGCTGGGGAAGCACGTAATAAATTTTGGAGGCACGACCGTGAACACCACACAAGGAAATCAGATAGAGAAAAAACAATGTTAGATCTTTTTCATCGAGCACTTGAATCCTCTGACCCCTTCATATCAAATATAAGATTAAATAAAAGATTAAATAACCTTAAGCGTCAACCTCTTCCACCTCAAGCCCTTATATTGTTAGAGCCTTTTGAATTTCCAACGGGCGAAGAAGAGGCTGATCCTGAGGAAAATATAAGCACTATGGAGAATAACCTCCCAGATAATTTTGAAATGTTATCTGAAGATGTGGAATTTGATGATTCGTAGTCTTCTGGGTTCTCCGATACTGTATAAGAATTAGATACTTACACTTGCTTTTTTGACACCTTTCTGTATCTCATACAATATCTATTGCATTGATCTAGAAATATAACTCTTAAAGTACAAATAATAATTATATAATAGAAAAAAAAACGTTTAATAAAAAGTACTATGCGTTTCAAATAAGAATAGGACTGTCAAAGCGCCATCTTGTTCCCCATTTCTAACGAACTTCATGTATGTTATGTAAGGTAGGCAAAAAATAAACACAAAATTTTATTAATTTTTACTTTAATAATGTTATAATGTTTTTTTATATAAATTAAATTTTAATTGTAATCTAGTTCCTGGTCAGAGATAGTTCATAATGTTGAAAATATCGTAATATTTTTCGAAACAAACGGCAAAATTTTCAATAAAACCGGTTTTTTTCGTAAGGTTTTTATGTAAATGTTTCAATGTAACAAACAAATAAAACGGAGAACATTTTTTTCTTTGAATTAAACATTCTGTTTCTTTCGGAATTTTCAACGCTAAATATTTTTAATTAAATTATTTTACGAATTTTTTTGTTGGTCGTACTAAAATGACAGTTGCTACATGAAGTTGGCAACAAGTGCGATCCTATTCTTATTTGAAACGCATAGTAAAACTGCCTTCAAAACCCCTAAAATAAACTTTAAATAGGAATAATAAGGTATAGGTTTAAAAACGGTGCTAGTTTTTCTTCAATTAATATATAATATTTTATTTTATGGGTTTTATCAAGATGGTTTTACTTCTTTTGTTAAAAATCTGATTATTTCTTAATTTATAGTGCCGTAAATAAATTAATCTTCGTTTTACAGTTGACAGTTGATATTGACACAGCTAAAATGAAACAAAATGCAGATGTAACAATAATAAAGCACTCTTGCTGTACTATTGTCACATCTGCTAATACCCATTTACAGTGTACAGGCGTAATGTTATTTTACGGAAGGGTGTAAATGTAACCAAACGTATGATTGAAGCAATCGCGGGTAATACCGAACACATAACAAAAATTATATAAACTTCCGAATTGAGAACCTCCTCATTTTTTGAAGTCGTTAAATAATAAATAGGTAGATCCATATATAGCAGAAAACGTAACAATCAATAAATTAACCCCTATGCAATCCGATTTTTTAAAAATATTCCTACACTGTTTATTTTCAATTACCTACATCTCAGAGAGGCAACCCTAAAACCATAGAAATTCTATGAGAACTTTAGAAGCATGTTTCTCCGAGATCCTACTGGATATCGACACGGTTATTTTTTTGGGGTTTTATTGTATCTTAGTTAATGTAATGAGCTAGAAATAAAATCCGTATTCGTTAAGGTTTATCATACAAAAAATAAATTCTTAAATTTAAAAAAAACCTATTTCTGGGCTCCCTTGCGGAGTTAAAGTCTTGTAAATATAATCAAAAAATGCTTAAAATACGTCGTTAATTTAATATTGTAACAGAAATAAGAAAAAGTTTTCCTGAGACAAGATATTTCTAGATTTATCAAAATACCTAAAAAAAACAAAATGGCTCTAACTTTGGTTCTAAGTTTATTTGAACTCTGGGTGTTCTACTCTCGCATTCCAAACATGTTACAGCATCTATTATTGGAATAAAAAGGGCATGTCCGATTTTTAGGGTGTAAAAAACACTTTACTCCGCGGAGTAAGAATGCAATATGTCACCACCCCATCTCATCCCATGAGCGTCGTAAAAACCGACTAAGGGACTGTCCGTGAATATTATCTTTACGAAATAAAAAGAAGGAAAACTTGAAATTAAAGCCTATACCAATTTATTCTTCTTACTTCGTAAAGATAATATTTACGGTTAGTTCCTTAGTCGGTTTTTACGACACCCATGGGATGAGATGGGGTGGTGACATATTGTATTCTTACTCCGCGGAGTAAAGTGTTTTTTACACCCTAAAAATCGGACATGCCCTTTTTATTCCAATAATAGATGCTGTAACATGTTTGGAATGCGAGAGTAGAACACCCAGAGTTCAAATAAACTTAGAACCAAAGTTAGAGCCATTTTGTTTGCCACTACACGGACAATGATTACAAAATACCGCCATTTATTTGTATCGAAACCTTGCTCGGCTTTCGGTTCGAGTCCGTTTTGAGCATTTGCCCCCTTACTCATAAACGCCTCTTAAATTTAATCACTGTTTAGCGAGATTTTTATTACGAAAACCAACCTTATACCAAACAACGTAAGCGTTTAAGCTAATTAATCAATTGACTAAAATTTAAGAGGCGTTTATGAGTAAGGGGGTTGGTCTCCGTTCGGGAATTTCACACGTTATAAAAAGGTGTATAATAATATACCTAATTAAAAGCAGCAAACGTACAACGTCTACAAAGTTGTGTTATTCGAAGCCCCTTTTTCGTTTTCCACTTTTCAATTGAAATAAACTTAACTAAGATGTTTGGCCGACTTTTAAAACTTAATCAACAGTTTAAACCCGTGCTTATTTAATTAAAATTTTGAAAACAAGTTTATTAGGTTTCATTGTTTGTCTGTGTTAGTTGAAGAATACAAATCTGGAAAGACGAAATTATAAGTTTGATAATTTGTTTCTATTTGTCTTCTTAAAATAGACGTCTTATTAACGTTTTAGTGTCTTTATACAAAGACGGGCATCACGTGTCGAAGGGCAGCTGGATTTTATTGATTTTTGGTCCTTTACATGAGCAAAAATCCGAGGACTAACGACTAACTCCTGACCTTTTATCGTGCCAAGTATCATCTTTGCATCTATAACCATTTAGCTTAACAGGACGTGGGGTGGTAACAAATAAATTTTCCGACTCACATACTCGTTCATTTCAGTTGGCCAAGTGTCCCTCCGTCCCGGGAGGAGGCCTGTCCCTGCAGTGGGACATTAATGGGCTGTTATGATGATGATGATACTCGTTCATAAGGAAGCGTATTAAGAAATACAACAAAAACTCTTAAAATAAAAAGACCGCATTTAAATTATCGCTTATCAAAATATAAATTAACATGATTCATAAATCTTTTGCAAAACAAAAATCGGGTCCTAAATACCCTTTAAACGTTTAATGGAAGTCAAAAAGACGGGTTAAATCAGCCGATTGATTTCAGATTTACAATTCAAATGTAACCGTAATCATCGATAATGTATTTTTTGTCCTCGATTTGTTTCAAATTGTTTTTTTAAAGCTTGTTAATCGAATGCTTAAAGCCCATAGATATCAGAAAGCCTGTATAAAATATTATATACCTAGGTACAAATATTCCTCACTCATCCACACTACGATACCTGTTTAGTCCTAAACTAAGTACGTAAAGGTTTTACTATGGGTAGTAGACAACCGGTAAATACACAATTTTTTTTTTTTTTGTAAATACAATTCATAGAAAAAACTCAAAACTGTGCAAACAAATTATGTTAAATCACTCAACGATTTGCATTCAGCGGGAATCGAGCTCAAGATATTATAGTCAATAGTCAAACATTAGGTATAATCACTAGTGGGATTAACAGACCCGCCATTTAAAGAAATCGCTAATAACATATTAAAATTTGTTTACTGACTAGCTTCAAGATACAGTTTTTCTATTAGTCAACTTTTATTAGTTCCTATTTGTTTTTTATTTTGTACGCAAAACAGCCTGCTGTCCATTTTGTGACGGGAGTAAATTAGTAGCTTTTTTATTTTCTATTTTTTTTACTAAAATCGTTTTGGAAGCTTGGCTGAATCAGAATGCTATACACAGAAAAATACTTTTTTGTACAAAAAATATTTTATTGAACATGGGTTGGGTTCACGCAGTAGCCGTATTTTGAGCGCTTTTTTTACTAGCTTTGAGATAACATCAATCTAGATTCTTTTTCAGGCATACTTTTGTACCTAAAGGATGCCGATGGATTTGTTCTACTTCGGCTTATTTGTTTGTCTATTCGTTTGTAAAAATGAGTTTTTAGAATAGCGATTTGCTTATAGATGCAAAAACTTGCATGAACCATTTCGATATACGACCTTTGTGGCGTAGTGGTTAAAGACGGTTGCTACGCCAAAATCTCAAGTTCGATTCCAACCCAATACAGATGTACATCTACAGATGTGTGTACTTATTTACAAATAAATAGTACATATAAGAATGTTTACAAATTTTACTTACCAAATGGGTTTATGTGAATGTGTCAGGATTTTGAATAGTATCGTCTAGCCATACGTTACCCCCTGATTGTAAGCCTTTATAACGCTTTTTACGAGCTTTATAAGTTAAAAATTAGCTAATGATAATTATCTTTGTTACAGACATAAATGGAATAACCACACAGACAGACATAATCCAAGCAATAGAAGATACAACAGTCCAAACCAATTTCGAACTTAGTACAGAAACAACACAAAACAGTAACCAGCATTTACAGTCGGAATTAGTTGAATCCGGGGAATCTACAGTTAAAATTTTAAATGAACAAAAACCTCTAGATACTTTAGAGAGTGCTTCAAAAGTTCTCGTAGCGAATAAGCGTAATAGTACATTTAATGAAATACACTTACAATCTATAGAAAAAAATTTAACAACGCCAGTGAAACATCCTGTACAAGAATTGGAATTAGAAGAAGTAAATAGAGTAATTAGTAAAAATGTTAATGATGCTAAAATAAGAGCACATGTTAGGTATGATGAAGTAACAGGAGAATTGATAGACGGTGAACACCCTTGTCATAGGGAATGCAGGGAAGGGGAAGAACCAATGATATGTTATTATCATTTCGTACTAGAATGGTATCAAACTATGAGCAAAGCCTGTTTTAATTGTCCGTACAATGTAACGGATTGCAGTCTTCCCGACTGTATCCCCGCAGACGGGGTGAATCGTCCTTTGAACGTTGTTAATAGAAAAATGCCAGGTCCAGCGATAGAGGTGAGTTTTGAATAATTTAAAACTTTTTACGTACGAGAAAACATGGCGAAACTAGAGACTTTAATTATTTTTGTTCTGTGTGATAATTGAACATGGCGGCATAACCGTTGTTATGATTTTCGTACAATTATTTCATAAGTGGAATATACGTGGAAAGTCTTTTTGTTAAGCGTGATAATGTTTAAGGTCTGTTCTGGTTAGAAAGTATTTTCAACTTTGGCCCTTTAAGTAAATACAAATATAAGCAAATATATTTAAGTCATAGATGGAATTCTCCGTGTGGCGACGGAGTAAGAATACAGTATGTCACCGCCTGCCGTACAGTACAGCATCTCATCCCATGGGTGTCGTAAAAACCGACTAAGGGACAATCCGTAAATATTATCTTTACAAAATAAAAAGATGGAAAACTTGAAATTAAGCCCTATACAAATTAAATCCGTCTGGCCAGCGTGGTATTACACGTATTATTACAGTAGGCCAAGTATCCTTCCGTCCCTGCAGTGGGTTTTTGGGCTGTTATGATGATGATGAGATGAAAATCGCTTTTTTTCTTGTTGTTGCAATAAATGTAGGGTGTCCTGTATTCGTGTAACATATATTCTATCTAAGTCTTAAAAAAACAAGGTAGGTAATGGTTTTAAACAGTATACAATCAACAGATGATTTTTTTAAAATTTCTAATGATAGGTTGAATTTATGAACCTTTATGAACTATTCCTCCTTATTGACGTAAAATTCACTTCGTGAGATGTAAAACATAGTATAATTCCTAGAGATGAAATTATTGAACCAAGCACCAAAAACAATCTGGTTACCGTGGTCATGGAAGACCAAATTACCCCATATCCCAGCAGTGAATGGCACTGCCATTAAATGGCTAATAGAAAGATTGCATTTCTACCCAAATAGTACGTTTCCTAGTGTATTTAGTAGCTTTCCCGTGTGAAGGTAATTATAGAATGAATTAGATTTAGCTGTCGTACAACTTGTAGGAACTAACTGCACTAATCTAGTTTATACTAGTTTTGTTTCGACACAGTCACATGTGCCAAGGTAAAAGTTTTGTGTTAGTATAGTACCTGATAATAATGATTAAAGGGGACGGAAAAGCGATGGAAATACTTGGAATTTGGTGGATAGAAAGTTGGTGCTAATATATTTTAGAAGTGCTTTAAAACACTTTAGTAAACATTTGGTTTTGGTTACACGCTATGACATAAACACTTTAGTAAACATAAAACTTACACTAAAAATAGGAGGAGTATCTTAATTTGGTTCTGTTTATTTATGTTTGAGATATGTTTATTTATTTATTTCTAAACAAACATACATTTGTGTTGAAAATCATACAAAAAAAAACATAAAGAAAACACACCCAAAATCAAAAAAATAAAAAACAATAATACACAATCAATGATAAGAATATGAAAAAATTCAATAAAATAATAATTCAATCAATCAAAATACAATACAATTCTTTACAAAATACAAAATAAATTAAATTAAACAAATCATTCAAAATGTCAGATTGATCATCAAACATCACTTACTTATCCTTAATAAATTCATCGATGGTATAATAAGCCTTCTCAATTAGTAATCCCTTGAGTTTATTTTTAAAAATCCTATATATATATGTCAGTCCCTTCTTGCCAATTTTTTTTTGAAAGGCTATACTTCTAAATTATTTCTATTGGACTTACGGTGATGGACTAAAATACAAAATGTCACTATCCTACTTCACCCCATTGTTGACGTAAAAGTTGACTTATGAAGATAAAACATAGTATTTCCTAGAATTGGAATGCTTAAATCAAGCCCACAATCAATCTATTATGGTTAGCGTGGTTCTACCTACACCAAGTCACCAAAATAATATCCCATCTTTGGGGCAATAAATAGCTAACAGAAAGATTGCATTTCTACCCAAATAGTACATTTCCCCGTATATTTCGTAGCTTTCCCGTGTGAAGGTAATTATAGAATGAATTAGATTTAGCTGTCGTACAACTTGTAGGAACTAACTGCACTAATCTAGTTTATACTAGTTTTGTTTCGACACTGTCACATGTGCCAAGGTAAAAGTTTTGTGTTAGTATAGTACCTGATAATACTGATTAAAGGGGACGGTAAAGCGATGGAAATACTTGGAATTTGGTGGATAGAAAGTTGGTGCTAATATATTTTAGAAGTGCTTTAAAACTGTTTTGGTTACACGCCATATCATAAACACATTAAGGTTACATTTAACCGACTCTTAAAAACAGTAAGAGTTATTCAATTTAGTTGTTTTTTTCTATGTTCTACCTGTCATTTTTTTTAAAGTTTATTTTTACGTTAGTTCCATTGCACTTACGGCGATGGACTACAAATACAAAACGTTACTGTCCCACTTCGTCCCATATTGGTGCAAAAGCCTACTTAGGGATATACCTATATATTATTTCTAGTTATTAATTAACACTAAAAAAGAGGATGATGATCACAATTCGGTTGTTGTTGTGAGTTTGGAATGTTTGTACCACAGAAGGCAGTCCCTTCTTAACCATTTTCTTTCTTAGAAAGGTTACACTTCTAAATATAAGTTCCATTGAAATTTTATTCATCATCATCTCAGCCAATTGACGTCCGCTGGACATAGGCCTCCTCCAAATATTGCCACTGAAATATTATTATAATTGGTTAACTTATTTGTACAGTCACGAGCAATAATATGTACACATTTTCGCATTTTGTAAACCAGTTATCTAAAGTTCTGCCAATCCAAAATTGAAAATTCGAAGATTAATTCAAAACTGTACGGAACCTCTTCTAAATTACGAATTCATTTTGATATTGTAATGTCTAGATAAACGTGCAGATAGTTTAGAAAATTTGAAAATGTGTACATATTATTGCTCGTGACTGTACTGTATAGAGAAAAATGGGGTTATTAATTTAACGTGAATTGCTTCACATTAATTAAAATCAACTAGTCTATCGCCGTCCACTGCTGGACAGGACGTAGGCCTCTCCCAATACACGTCACTGAACATCCATCTATATTTTTATGCTCCTAGAATTTGCAACCAATTCAAGTAATCATCATAACAGCCCATTAATGTCCCACTGCAGGGACGGGCCTCCTCCCGGGACGAAGGGATACTTGGCCTACTAATACCATACTGGCCAGGCGGATTGGTATAGGGTTTAATTTCAAGTTTTCCTTCTTTTTATTTTGTAAAGATAATATTCACGAATAGTCCCTTAGTCGGTTTTTACGACACCCATGGGATGAGATGGGGTGGTGACATATTGTATTCTTACTCCGTCACCACACGGAGCTTACAATTCAAGTAATAAATATTTTATAAATAACGGTCTAAGTTTTTTGCCAATCTTCAAAAAAATAATTCTTATGCTTCAGGTATGCCAACACGATCGAGTGATAGTGGATGTGGAAAACGATCTGATGACAGAAGGAACTACAGTACATTGGCATGGACAGCATCAGAAAGGCACTCCGTATATGGACGGTACTCCTTACATCACACAATGTCCTATACTACCGGAGACAACATTCAGGTAATTAATTTCTAATTAGATTATTTATCATGAATGACAAGTTGGGGCAATTTATTGTGTAGTAAATAAGTAAGAGATCATGGAGTTACCACCTCATCTCGTCCCATTGCAGCTATTATCCGTACTGAATCAAAGAAGAAAAACGACATAAAACCTATTTCAATCCGTGTAACCTGCGTAGTGTGTGGCGTAGTGGTTATTTAACATGACTGCTACGCAGAGGTCTCGGGTTCGATCCCCGCTCAATGCAAATCTTTGTGTGCATGAACATGATTGTTTGTATTGGTCTGGGTGTTTTCTATGTATAATATGTATGTATGTATTTACAAAAAAATAAGTATTTAAGTATGTTTATCTGTTGTCTAGTACTCATAGTACAAGCCCTGCTTAGTTTGGGACTAGATGATGGCGTTGTGTGAAACTGTGAGGAAAATTAAAAAAAAGTAGATTAGGTTTCTTTGTCAGGTTAAGCGCTCCAGTTATGCTTCCGGATAGATTATTAACTTTCGAGGACTTGTCAAAGTCTCTGATACTTGACAACTGGAAAAACACAGTGTAAATAGTCGATGCGAGTCCAACATGGTCTTGATCCTCACAGTCCTCATTATAAAGTAAATGTGTAAATGTATATTTAAATAAAGGTTCTCCGTGTAGTGACGGAGTAAGAATACAATACGTCACCACCCCATCTCATCTCATGGGTGTCGTAAAAACCGACTAAAGGACTATCCGTGAATATTATCTTTACAAAATAAAAAGAAGGAAAACTTGTAATTAAGCCCTATACCAATCCCTACAAATACTCGGCCTACTAATACCACGCTGGCCAGATGGCCAAGTATCTCTCCGTCATGGGAGGAGGCCCGTCCCTGCAGTGGGACATTAATGGGATGTTATGATGAAATAAAGGTTCATTTGGTTCATTCGGGCACTGAAAGAGTTGCATCCCTGTTGTGGGACATGAAAGAGCTATTATGATACAAGATGGTTTTTGTATTAGGTATGTTTCATTTTCCAACAATAGATATATTCGTCCCTCAAAAAGGCAAAAAAACGGAGCTTACATTTTCATTTTTGTTACAGGTACCAGTTTAATGCAACTCATGCTGGAACCCATTTCTGGCATTCACATTCAGGTATGCAGCGAGCAGACGGCGCAGCTGGATCCTTTATCATCAGAAAACCGAAGTCACAAGACTATCATGGCAATATGTATGATTATGACAGGTAAGAATGCTATAAATTTTTTAAATCTATTTAATGTTTATCTCCGTGTGGTGATGGAGTAAGAATACAATTTGTCACCATCCCTTCTCATCCTATTGGTGTCGTAAAAACCGACTAAGGGACTATCCTTGAAAGTTATCTGTACAAAATAAAAAGAAGGAAAACTTGAAATTAAATCCTATACCAATCCGTCTGGCCAGCGTGGTATTAGTAGGCCAAGTATCCCTTGCTAACTTAGCTTGTTGTTCCACTTTCATTGCATTACTCTGTCTCTGCATCATCCTAAGGTTGACTGGTAGAAAATGCCTTTGGCATTAAGTCCGCCGTTGTACATGATATTGTACATTAAGTTTTAAATAATAAATAGAAATAATTATCCCTCCTTCACGAGATGAGGTCCGTCCCTGCAGTGGGTCATTAATGGGCTGTTGTGATGATGATGACAATTCTATGGTGTGATATGATAATGATTTATATGCAAGAGAAAATCGTTTTCAAAGAAGACCATACGAGAATAATAATGCACAAGAAAACATTACATTATACTCTACGAAAAGTCCCGCATTCAACTGAATAATGATGGTACAATAAACTACAAACACTGGAGCAGGGACTTCGTTAGATTACCAAAATAAATCTTTGCATGCATAAAAATGATGTTTGTAAAGATTTAGGTGTTTTAAATGCAAATTGTTAAATAATTAAAAGGTTTACAAGTATGTTTATCCATTGTATTGTGCCCATAGATCAAGGTTCGCTTAATTTAAATTAAAAGAGATATAATATAAAATCAGCCACAAAAAACGTCGACAAAAACCAGACTTTTCATATTTCGAAATGGCAACGTTGATGTTCAATATTTTTAGTGAAGCTTAGATCGTTTTCAGTCAGCAAATCGTATAACAAGCTGTGCAAACCTACCGTGTCACAGGTTCTGATAGTGTCAATATTTATTGTATACCTTCTGCAAACGGCAGGATAGACACGTACAAACAATCTGCAAAGTACGACCTTTGGATACAGATTGCACTTTCATACATCATTTGATTGATTGGAAATTTGTATTCAGATATTGAGATACAACAGTGCGGTAGTGTCAGATAACGTTTGCTGGACTCATTTAATTTATATTTTAATATTTGAACGTTAATACCGTCGATTTTTAATTTATCGATACATTTTAAATTATGAGTCAAAGTTTTGTTATCCATGTTTGAGCACAAAAATACTTTCAAATACAAATACTTTTTGACAATAGTATAGTCGTCGAAGGGATGATTTTAATATTGTGCTACACAAATCAGACCCAAATTACATGTGACCATTTTTCATGGATGTGAATTTGACCGTTTACTAAAATGCTTAAGCACCCAATTCCGTTTGTTATTTCAGATCAGACCACGTAATGATAGTAACAGATTGGATCCACGACTTATCAATCGGAATGTTCACCGATCATCACCATTCAACAGGCGACAATAAACCACCAACACTACTTATTAATGGCGTGGGACGATTTAAGGTCTTCAACAATAATACTGAGAAACCTCAATACATGAAAGCAGCACGATTTAATGTGGAGCAAGTAAGTATTCTTTATGTTGTGATTTATTAAGAATACAATGGTGGTGTAAGAATACAATATGTCACTACCCCATCTCATCCCATGGGTGTCTAGAAACCGACTAAGGGACTATCTATGAATATTAACTTTACATAGAAAGAAGGAAAACTTGAAATTAAACCCTATATCAATCCGTCTTGCCAGCGTGGTATTAGTAGGTAGGTAAAATTTACATTTTCTTCGTCGCATTAAATCACTACTACGAGTCAAAAGTAGAAACAAAACCGAAGAACAGCTCAACAAATCTAATTAACAATTATTTTGAATCACATATACAGCTGTTGTATTGTATCTCATGAATTCTAACCGAATTAAGAATAATCCCCAAACCTTTTGAAAACCTCAATAACTGTATAAAGTAACGGTACATTCTCAGAATAGTTGCGTTTTGCTCCATTTATCCTCTTTTGTTCTTAATTAGTCAACTGGAAGGGTTGACAAGTTTGCGATCCCCGTTCAAAGCAATTCAAAACCCACCGACAGTCGCACCCAACTGATCGGAAGCAAAATCGGGATAGGAGCAAGGTCTTAAGTGTATCATTTACCCGCCTACATCTTAAGTCCTAACTAACGGCTATGGTTCGAAATTTGTTAAACTAAAATGCACTCTATTTCCAGGGTTATAGGTATCGTTTCCGGGTGATCAATGCTGAGTTTCTGAACTGTCCTATTGAGCTTTCAGTGGACGGTCATAACATAACTGTGATTGCTTCGGACGGTTACGATCTGCAACCAATTACAAGTAAGTTATAGTCATAGTTATTACGGTTATTGTTGAGAACAAGGAGCCTATTTTCATTTAAAATTGTAACAGAATTGAAGATAAAGGAACAAATGTTTTTTCGGTTGTTGAGTTTATTTGGATAAGTAACAGTAATGTTAAGTTGGCGTACATATGGTTACAGCGTGTGACCTTTACTGGTGCTTTCCAACTGTTTTGAGGGGCCTTCAGGTAGTAAAGTGACCCCTTAGTTGCCCTACAAGACAGCAGGCTATGTGGTTCGTGCACGGCTCTCTCCTAATTTCCACACAGCTTTGTAATGCGAATTGCCTCGATTAACTATAGTGTAAATGCTATCATTTACCCATGTTTTCTTAGATTAAATTATAGTTTCTATTTTTTTATCACCGAAATTGCTACTGCAACTAGGGATTAGCTGCTTATTTGAAAATTATTGTTAAGACAAGAATAATATTATCCCTAAAAAAGAATCCATTTTTCACAAGTCACCACCTTTACGCAATTTCTAGACACAAAAGTACTAGGCGTAACCACATTAAAAAGTTTTATATAAACTCGAAATTAGTTTTTGAATAATGATAACTCGTGTAAATATTCATACTGGGGGTACATTTCAGCCAATCTCGCTCAGGCCAATTAACCTTTCAAATTTCTGTACCAACTTTCTAACGTGAACCAAAATGTTTTTGGCTTATCATTTAATCTAATAATTCTGACACCACACAATATAAGGTAATGTCCGTTGAGACGTAGTTATAATAACACTATGTCATTTCCATTTAATCTTCTATTGTAAGAGCCGTCTGAAAAAAACTATAAATTTGTCATCTATTTGAAAGAAAAGAGCCTCCATCGGGGTGACATGGTCTTCGTAGGTAGTATTTTCCCGTGTCAAAGTAACGATTAAAGGTTGTTGCTTCTCCGGTTATGAGTAAGATATGAACACGGTAGGTTTTAGTTGGTAGTTTGACATAGGAATGCAAAATATCTGCTCACCGAAGTCGGAACTTAGCATCGTTAAAAATACTTGTATGACACAAGCTTTGCAACACTCATGGGATAAGGGATATAGATAAATGTGGTGTAGAAAATGCCCACCCCTTACCTCACTATAAATAATATAAAACATGCCACCAGAGAAAATTTTTGTACGAACCGTTTTGATATTTTTCATTTTCGTATTCATTTAAATCCCTGAATTCTTTTGTCATTTATTTAGCCCACGGCGGATCAAAAAAAATACAAACAGTGTTCCAACTAGGTCGGCGTCTTGAAATAAATATATAGGACTTTACCGAGTATGCGGGTAGCGCATTACAGAAATATAAAAAGTATAGAATGGTCTGTATTTAAGGATGCTCATACATGGGCAATGAGCAACTAAGAGCATTACAATTATGACTTCGACCAAATCGTTGAAGATATTTACGCAATTTTGTATACATTTTTTTTATTTTTTTTATTTATTTAATCATCATACATTATTCTTACAGGGTACGCCCTAATACAATAATGTAGCTAATACTTAAAATTATTATATATCCATATTAAAATCATATATCTAATCTAATCTAATATATAATAACTGTTTTACCTACTTAATAACATAGTACAAATAGTGACGTTTTTGTGAAGTCACTCAATGTGCAACAAGAAGACTTAGAGAAATGCCATACTCTGTTGAACTAATTTAGAAGTTTGCTTCATCATAACAGCCTATTAATGTCCCACTGCAAGGACGGACCTCTTTCCGTGACGGAGGGATACTTGGCCTACTAATGTCATAGATAGCCGCAGCCATTCACAAGTTCGCGGTTTCGAATTCCAAGGATCAATATCAAGACAAACCACAATTCTAGATTCCTGCCTAGTTGCTCAAGCTGCCTGTAATGCCGATGTAGCTTGAAAACTGCTCTTACTGTTATACTATCGGACAAAAATCGACTACTGTTAAATATGCTATACTACTGCCTCATTCATCAATCGTTGTCGACCTCTGCGGCATAGTCGGTATACTCGTATTACATGGCTGCTGCGCAGAGGTCTTGGGTTCGCTTCCCGGCCAATGCAAATCTTTGTGTGCATGAACATGATTGTTTGCATTGGTCTGAGTGTTTTCTATGTATAATATGTATGTATTTACAAAAAAAAAGTATTTATGTATGTTTATCCGTTGTCTATTACCCATAGTACAAGCTCTGCTTGGTTTGGGACTAGGTGGCGATGTGTGAATGTGTGAGGATTGATATTTAAAAGAAAATGTCATCAGTAACCTCTACGGCGATTTGGTCATCAGATGCCCATGTGATGGGTCCGTCCACTTTGTGTATTTCAGTCGTCTATCTCCATTTCAGAAGCTTTCTGTCCCAACAACTGTTTGCTCTTGCTAAAACAGAAACCTAGAACAACTGTTTACGTGCATTCAAATATGGCGTGACTCTCAAATGAAATTCGCCTACCCATTAAAATGATGCTGCTTAAACTATCTCATTATATTTTATCGACCAGCAGTAGTTGCTTTTGTAAACAGTAACTTTAGTTTGCCCGAAGTAACAAAGCAAGAGTAAAACAAATTACGTCTTTCCTATTTGGTCTTCTGTTATCATAAACACAGTGTCTCATAAAATATTTTACATTTATTACTTGCTTACTATCGTGATTCTGAGAATTTTTCGTTCTGAGCACTGAAGGGATTTTGAAGTATTGTTTTAACATATATTTTGATAGTTTTTGGTATTTAGTTTTCTTCGTTTAGTTTTCAAGAGTTGTTTTGCAATGCGGTTTCCATTTGACTAGGTACATTTAAATTATAACATTTTGGATTTGTTTTTACTTCAATATGGCGGACATTGGTTCTGATAGTATTTGCTGCAATTCAGTAATACATGCCGAATCAGAAGGAGTGCAGATACATGGCCCCACTGCTTCTAAGCGGTAATTTATTCATAGCAATTATTGTATAAAAATTCCAGTTCTAATCTAGATATTATTGAGGTACCTTAAAAGTGTACTCTAGAGAAATGCAGCATTTTAATGGTGTGTTATGTTTTTAGGATGAAGTCCTGGTTAGTGTATGAACTATAACGTTTATAATAATAGTGTGTACTATAGGCCGACCGTTTAACTCAGACCCCGCCTGCGGTAATAGGGGTGCGCGGGGGACGAGGGCAAAGGAGAGAGCTATCTCTTGATTTTTCGGCAAAACGGCGCCATCTAGATACTGTGACCCCGAACTACATCACATCACAACACAGCTCTAATTTTTAGCTAGCTTATTTTTATGAAATAAAAAGAAGGAAATATTGAAAAAAATACCCTAAACCAATCGAAATACCTGGAGGGGTTTTTTATTTTTCTGGTCAGGCTTTAAATTGTGTAAAAATTTAGATTGCATATTTTCTCTAAGAAAGTACGAGTTTAAATTCCAAGATGACGCCACCATCTTTGAAATTTGTAAATTGTATAGAAGACGGACTAGCTTACTGCACTAGTGTCATACTGACATACTGACTAGGTGTCCGTTATCGTAGTGTGTAAAAATAAAAAAAGCTCTTATTATTGTTCTTATTATCTGTAAATATTTTCTAAGATTGATTCTTACAAATTAATATGTTTAAATCTTACCTGTTTTAATGTATATGTTACAGCCAAAGTAATAAATATAAATATTATACATAATAACTAGCCATTATGTATAAGGGCTACTCAATTTTGATAAAGTGATTAACTCATAAAATTTTACCTTTTAACTGGCAAAAGTCAGAAACAGTTGGTTAGTATGGTGACCAAAGGACGCACGAGCCGAGCGAGCGAAGCGAGCGTGCCGCGATAGTGGCCGGCGAGTGCAAGAAGCATTTTTTTTTATGTAAAACTAGAATATAGTACATATTACTATATTCTACCACTCGCCTTGGTCACCATACTAACCTAACCTAACCAACTGTTTCTGACTTTTGCCATATTGTATTTTTGCCAGTTTAGCCGATGGTCAAAACCACCTTTGACTGAAAAAACCAGTCAAAAGTGGTTATGAGTTTTGACTATAACGTATATAATGGCTAGTTAATGTGATTAATTCTGCGACATTTATCACTTTATCAAAATTGAGTAGCCCTTATACATAATGGCTAGTTATTATGTATAATATTCATACTTATTACTTTGGCTGTAACATATATATGAGTCATATAATTTCAAAACCGCCTAAAGTGCTTTTTCTTAAATGTCGATAATTCATGAAAAACGTCTTAAACTTACTAACAACCTTAATTCTGTACGATTTTTAACATTATATTATTATTGTAATCTAGCAATCCCAACAAACATCTTTCTTTAATAAAAACAATTTGAAAAACGAGGTTATTTGCAAAAATAGATTCGTTTTAGGGGACTTAGAAGTTAACTTTAGGTTTTAGTGAAATTTGAAAGTAACCGATACCGTTTTAGAGGGTTTTGAAGCAATCACTATTGTCCCGGCTTGGACTCTGGTGTGTAATGTTGGTGTATTCAGGTTGTGTACGGGAGACTGATGAAAACAGCTTCTTATTAAATAAATATACTGATTTAATTCTGGTTCTTTACAAGTTTATAATATGACGAGATTATGTAGTATACAGAGTAATACAGAGGGCGGCAGATTCGTGCGTCGTTTAATTAGCAATGCGCGGCCGGCACAGGAGACCGACCGGCTCACGTTGTCGCGGGGTGGGGGCAAGCACTGCGGGGGGTTAGAGGGCGGAGCCTTAACAACTATTTTGAATTAGGAAGGTGTTATGCAATGAAATTGTAAATATGACACAAAATAAAAAAGGCAATTATTTTTAAAATTATTTTATTTCAAAAGAAATGGTTTTTCATTTTTATGTAATAATGAAATAATAATTATGTAATATTATTGTTATTTTTGGAGTCGGTGTCAGCCGAACACTATACGATAATACCTAAGCAAATGGAATGGCGGCCACGAATTACAGATTATATTATTATATGACTTTGACATTATGACATAAAGTTGTTGATTGTTTATGGATTGGTTTAAAAATTAAACAAATATTAAATAACTATTTTTATCATATTTAAATAAATATATTTTAAAATACCTGTGTCACGTTCAAACGTTTTAATATACCTATTAAGTAACTGATGAAAGCTTTCCATAACTTTGGGCGTTTATATAGGTTTAACCAGCACCGTCAATTGAAAAAAAATCGTAATACGCAAATAGGATCAATAATGCAAAATGTTGTCTACAAAGTCGTTAGAAAAGGCAATAAAGTTCTGTATACTTAACACATTCTGATCACTTTAAATGGTTTTTAATTTTAAGTAATTGTCTTTGATTCGTAGTACTTTCTCATCTTAGTCTTTAGTCTGTGTATAACACAACGCCATATTTCTTTAAATTTTAAGTCAGGAATAAAAAATAGAATATAATTATCGCGGCTGACACTGACTCCAAAAATAACAATAGTATTACATTATTTGTAATAATTTGATTATATTTTAAAGAATATACAAATAAATATATTTGTAGACTCTTCAAGAAATATCCTTAACAATACTTTTTACAATAATTAAAAGAACCTATTCTTTAGATTATAATTAAGTAAAAATAATGTCTGATTTAAAGTTGCAAAACCAAAATACAACTAATTCTTTTTTAATTTTTAGTGCAATTTTTGTCTTTGAAGTAGGTTTTTTTTGTAAAAACTTATTTTATTTGGCATAGCAACCAACTCGATATAGCTCTTGTGTACGCTACCATAACGGACACCGCTACCCCGCCCCCTCGTCCCTTTCATATCGCAGGCGGGGACTGAGATAAACGGTCGGCCTATAATATGATGTACTTTAGTGTGTATGTACTGTACAATAGTACTTTTGTATCCTGAGGAATATAATAAACGAGACTTTTATAGACTCCTCAAAAGTGCAGTTCAGTCAATCAAAGTACCAAATGAACTAAAGCCCGATTTACACATCGACAAGTACAGTAGCGAGTTAAGTAGTAAGTTGATTTAAATAGATCTGCATCCTATTTTTTGGCGAGTTACTTGCTACGTCGTACTTAACTCGCCAAAAAAAAAAGGATGGAGATCTATTCAAATCAACTTACTACTTAACTCGCTACTTTACTTGTCGATGTGTAAATCGGGCTTAATACAACTAAAAAATAAATATTACAATCGAAGGGCAGAAACATTTGCATGCCAAATTGTTTCGTAAAACCTGAATGCATATGTCACCGGAAAATAACAAGACTCGTAAATTGATCAATTTACGAGGTAGTTGATCAACTCTCGGAAAATAATAAACGGCAGTTAAAATGTACTATTTAACGCATTGAATTTTAGCTAATTAATCAACTTACGGTACCTAGCCGTAATTTAATAATTAACTATATTGCTACAAGTAAAATCATCCACAAATAGACCAATCGTTGCCCAGTGTACTATTTGACGGTACACTATTATCCGTCACATAATACACTTTTCTCTGATTGGTCGACAGCATTCATTATAAGAATTTAGCAAGTATTTTTTCATAGAGTTACAAATATTTAGATATGTTGTTTTAATATTTATATTTTAGATATAGGGATATTAAAGTTCGTTTATGTTAAATAAATGAAAAATGTTTAAAAATATATTGGACCTCAGAGTTTTATTATTGTAAGTTATATTAATAATAATTATTATAATCAGTTTAATCAGTCAGTACAATCAGTCTAAATATCTAATAATTGTATTCGTATTTTACTTATTACTACATGTTAATGATTTATGGCATCTAGAGTTGCACAAAACTTTGGCTTTTTTGCAATTACACCTGTTACTAAAGTTTTAGCTAGATTGTATTCTTCTATCATTTGAATAACATTTTGGATTTTTTCACTTGTCCACTGAGTTTTTTTATTTTCTGTACTTAGCCCACTGTAGTACTTTTGTAACTCTGCATCAAAGTGTTCTCGATCGACAAAACTAGTATTGCTCACTTGTTCGTTTATTTCTACAGACTCCATTTCACTCATCATAAATAAAATGACGCGTTATAATGAGAATAAAACAAAACAACAATTGTTAATTTTACTACTATAATAGAAAAACAAGTACGGACTAGAATATATTTGTTTACGTTTAATCCGGTAATGGCGGCGGCCGGGTGGCGGGGAGCGGCATAAAAGCACGTGAGTCTTTTAACCAATCAACGTACACCTTGCCTTTGTCGGATGATTTAACGGCAAGACGCAGTAAATTAATCAACTTACTAAAATACATACGTTAAATAGTACATTTTAACTGCCGTTTATTATTTTCCGAGAGTTGATTAACTACCTAGGAAATTGATCAACTTACGAGTCTTGTTATTTTCCGGTGACACATACATCTCGTTAACAATGAGTGAAAGGAAAAATACGAATAAAAGTTAATTGTATCTCTTGTCGTCTCGTTATAAAATGCAAAATAGAATCATTCGTTTACTTTACCTTGTAGGCTTTACAAGGATGTCCGTCTTTAGAATATTTTGTATGTATTTAGGCATTTCGTTCGTTTTTGCAATTTAGTCTGGATTTGGCTATTTAGTTTATATTTAGCAATTTAGTCGGCATTTAGCAATTTACTCCGTGTTTATCAATTTAGTCCTTAATTAGCCATTTTGCATGACGTTACTTTATGCTTGTCCATAACAAAAGCAGATGAAGTCTGTCCTTTCCTTAAATAAAGACCCTCTTAAAGTGCTTTTACACATCGCTAGTCACCCTTTAACAGTAGCTGTTAAATCCCGTAAAATAATTTTACTACCAACTGATACAGATACTTACAATAACTACGTTTATTGTTAGATAAAGTTAGTTAAATTATTCAATACTAGCTGACCCGTTCCCATTTCGTTGGACGGCAAAAAAAAACGTTATTAAGCATCCCTTTTTTAAACATATTTCATTACGGTTCCACTCCTATTAGTCATAGCGTGATAATATATAGCCTATGACACTCCCCGATGAATGGACTATTCAACACAGTAATTTTTTTTTAATCGGTTCAGCAGATCCAGAGATTACCCCCTACAACATCACAAACACACAAACTCACAAACTTTACCTCTTTATAATATTAGTATAGAAAAACGCAAACATCATTAAAAGCATGTCTTCACAAATTTTTACCTATAAATAGACCTCAAAAACCCTTCAAGTCCTTTCTCACAAAGAAGGCTTAATATTCAAATGTTACATAACTATGTGGCGAACGGGTATAATGTCTAAGTGATTGTTTAAGTCAGTTAGAGATCAAACTTCACACACCCAAAACTTTACAGAACTGTCAAATATAATTAAACATTATCTACATAACTATGTGAAGGAGATTTTCAACCAATATACATTTTAGTCCGGGATCCCGTGCACAGTTTTGCAAATTATTTATTACTAGCTGACCCGTGCCCACAAAATAACGTCACTTTTTTATACATATTTCATTACTGCTCCACTCCTATTAGTCATAGCGTGATACTACATAGCCTATGACACTCCCCGATAAATGGACTATTTAACACAGAAAGAATTACCCCCTACAACGTCACAAACACACAAACAAACAAACACACAAACACATAAACTTTACCTCTTTATAATATTAGTATAGATTAGACGCAGGACTTTGTTCAGCAGTGGACTGCGGTAGGCTAGTTGATTGATTATTGAATTATTATCAAGCGAATTGAACTACCTCGGTATCGTAAGAGGCTTACGTTCACAATGTCGCGGCTTTAATTCCCACGTAGGGCAGTCCTTTGTATAACCACAAATTATTATCCTGAGTCTGGATATTATTTGTGTCTGTTAAATTGATTACATACAATTTTTTACCCTTAAAGCTTAGGTATAACTAGAAAAATCAAAAAAGAAGACAGACAATGATAAAAATTGGTACTCGAGGCGGGACTAGAACCCATTTTTCTCCCTCATCCGTCTTTAATAAGTCATCGGTTCACCATGTGAGAGATTTGTGATTTGCTTGATAGCAATCAATTTACAAAATTCTACTAGGGGTCCAAGACTAATAAGTTTAGCAACAGCAATATCCATTACTAGATACATTAGCATTTAGCAAGCATCAACCCTATTTCCACTTACAAGCGGTCCACTTTCGCTTTATTGGGTTATTCTAACACCTACTGCAGGAAATGCTGATCAAACACTCATTGATTATTCACTAACTTTACCAAGCTCTTGCAGTTCTATGTGTACATACGAAGTCCTTTTCATTTTCTCCGGAAACTCTAAATGTAATTGGAAACATAATTTCAGTTTTATATATTTGTTTTCAATAGAATTATAGAACGAAAATAGTTTTAACTACCCTTGAATGTTCATTTATATCATAACAGCCATTTAATGTCCCACTGCAGGGACGGGCCTCTTTCCGTGACAGAAGGATACTTTTTTTTTATACGGACAGCGCCATCTGTTCCCAAAGTAAGCTAGGCTTAGCCTGCTTCTGTTATGGGTAACAGAACAACGGATCTTAGTACTTATACCTATACTTTTTTTATTGTAAATACATTCATGGTGTGAGTACTTGCCTACTCGCTACAATATTATACATGAAAACACTCAGACCAATGCAAATAATCATGTTCATGCACACAAATGTTTGCATTGACCGGGAATCGAACCCGAGACCTCTACGTAGCAGTCATGTTATATAACCACTACGCCACTGAGGTCTTCATACTTGGCCACCACGCTGGCCAGACTGATTGGTATAGGATTTAATTTCAATTTTTCCTTCTTTTAATTTCGTAAAGATAATATTCACGGATAGTCCCTTAGTCGGTTTTTACGACACCCGTGGGATGACATGGGGTGGTGGCAGATATTGTATTCTTACTCCGTTTACCACACGGAGATCGTAGCAATAATACCTGCAATTTTTTTCTAAGTCGACTTTTACGACATATAAGAGTTGGCATAGTGACACTTTGTATTCTTATTCAAACACTCCAGGTAAAAACGTGTTAAATGTGACATAAATAAAATAATAATCTCAACTCGTAACGAGAACCAATTTGTCATTGCTCGGAATTTAAATCAGAGCTGTACAAGCACTTGAGCGTACGCTGCAACAAATTTCATGTACGTTACTTTTATTTCATCATTGTTTGCGGAAATATATGGAGCAGGTGGAGCAATGTATGTTAAAAATATATTGTTATAGCAATTCTCGAAAGCTCTAAATTCGTGTTAAATTCGCCATTGTATTCACAATAGAATTATTTGGTTATATTTATTTAGATGCGGAATGTCGCGTTGGAAATTATGAATAGAGTTTTTCGACGTTTCGTTGTTGTTGTAATATAAAATCTCTATTTGTTTATAAAATTGTGATATTGTAATTAAAAAAAGAAAGAAGATGTAAAACTTGAATGATTCGCGATTAAGTTCAACAAATATGGAATTATTTTAGTCTTTGTAAATAAAAAAGAAATGTAATCAGTCGATCATTGAAAATAATAGAAACGCATCAAGAAGCTTCTTCTCTTTTTGAAATTGGTTAAAACTAATATTTTTTAATAAGTTAATTTATCAGTCTGATCTGCAAAAAAGTAGGAAAACTTGAAATTAAACCCTATACCAATCCGTCTGGCCAGCTTGGTATTAGTAGGTCAAGTATCCCTCCGTCACGGGAGAAGGCCCGTCCCTGCAGTAGGATATTAATGGGCTGTTATGATGATCCGTTACTAGGTTGTTATTCTCAGAACCTTGCTATAGAGCCTCTTGTTGGTTCCTCTTGACGACCTCTGTGGCGTAGTGGTTATATAACATGACTGCTACGCAGAGTTCTCGGGTTCGATTCCCGCTCAATGCAAATTTTTGTGTGCATAAACATGATTGTTTGCATTGGTCTGAGTGTTTCTATGTATAATATGTATGTATTTACAAAAAAAGTATACAAGTATGTTTATCTGTTGTCTAGTACCCATAGTACAAGCTCTGCTTAGTTTGGGACTAGATGACGTTGTGTGAAAGTGTGAGGATTATTATAGATATGGACTACAGCAGAGGTCAGGTCCAAAGAGATTTAGCTTGAGACGCTGTGATTCATTCTACATCTTAAGTTAACATGGATAATGTGCTAAAAGTTTTCACAACAGTTGACTTTGAAACACGATATTATGTTAATTACTTGAAGTTTATAAAATACTTTAATAATTACTTAGTTTTTGTTTAAGCAAAGCTTGTATGATAATGATGTTTTCATGAAACACTAAGTTGTTTTCTACTTTAAAAAGTTGCAATTATTGCTCCACTCCTATGAGTAATAGCGTGATAATATATAGCCTATGACACTCCCCGATGAATGGACTATTCAACACCAAAAGAATTTTTGAAATCGGTTTAGTAGATCCAGAGATTACCCCATACAACGTCACAAACACACAAACTTTACCTCTTTATAATAGTATAGAAAAACGCTAACATTATTAAAAGCATGTCTTCACAAATTTTTACCTATAAATAGACCTCGAAAACCCTTCAAGTCCTTTCTCACAAAGAAGGCTTAATATTCAAATGTTACATAACTATGTGGCGAACGGGTATAATGTCTAAGTGATTGTTTAAGTCAGTTAGAGATCAAACTTCACACACCCAAAACTTTACAGAGCTGTCAAATATAATTAAACATTATCTACATAACTATGTGAAGGAGATTTTCAACCAATATACATTTTAGTCCGGGATCCCGTGCGCAGTTTTGCAAATTATTTATTACTAGCTGACCCGTGCCCACAAAATAACGTCACTTTTTTATACATTTTTCATTACTGCTCCACTCCTATTAGTCATAGCGTGATACTACATAGCCTATGACACTCCCCGATAAATGGACTATTTAACACAGAAAGAATTACCCCCTACAACGTCACAAACACACAAACAAACAAACACACAAACACATAAACTTTACCTCTTTATAATATTAGTATAGATTAGGCGCAGGACTTTGTTCAGCAGTGGACTGCGGTAGGCTAGTTGATTGATTATTTAATTATCAAGCGAATTGAACAACCTCGGTAGCGCAAGAGGCTTACGTTCACAATGTCGCGGCTTTAATTCCCACGTAGGGCAGTCCTTTGTATAACCACAAATTATTATCCTGAGTCTGGATATTATTTGTGTCTGTTAAATTGATTACATACAATTTTTTACCCTTAAAGCTTAGGTATAACTAGAAAAATCAAAAAAGAAGACAGACAATGATAAAAATTGGTACTCGAGGCGGGACTAGAACCCATTTTTCTCCCTCATCCGTCTTTAATAAGTCATCGGTTCACCATGTGAGAGATTTGTAATTTGCTTGATAGCAATCAATTTACAAAATTCTACTAGGGGTCCAAGACTAATAAGTTTAGCAACAGCAATATCCATCCATTACTAGATACATTAGCATTTAGCAAGCATCAACCCTATTTCCACTTACAAGCGTCCACTTTCGCTTTATTGGGTTATTCTAACACCTACTGCAGGAAATGCTGATCAAACACTCATTGATTATTCACTAACTTTACCAAGCTCTTGCAGTTCTATGTGTACATACGATGTCCTTTTCATTTTCTCTGGAAACTCTAAATGTAATTGGAAACATAATTTCAATTTTATATGTTTGTTTTCAATAGAATTTTAGAACGAAAATTGTTATAACTACCCTTGAATGTTCATATATCGTAACAGCCCTTTAATGTCCCACTGCAGGGACGGGTCTCCTCCCATGACGGAAAGATACTTGGCCTACTAATACCTATTTTTATTTCGTTAAGATGATAGTACCTTAGTCGGTTTTTAAGACACCCATGGGATAAGATGGGGTGGTGACATATTGTATTCTTACTCCGTCACCACACAGAGATCGTAGCAATAATACCTGCAATTTTTTTCTAAGTCGACTTTTACGACATGATTAGTTGGCAAAGTGACACTATGTATTATTATTCAAACACTCCAGGTAAAATCGTGTTAAATGTAACATAAATAAAATAATAATCTCAACTCGTAACGAGAACCAATTTGTCATTGCTCGGAATTTAAATCAGAACTGTACAAGCTCTTGAGCGTACGCTGCAACAAATTTCATGTACGTTACTTTTATTTCATCATTGTTTGCGGAAATATATGGAGCAGGTGGAGCAATGTATGTTAAAAATATATTGTTATAGCAATTCTCGAAAGCTCTAAACTCGTGTTAAATTCGCCATTGTATTCACAATAGAATTATTTGGTTATATTTATTTAGATGGGGAAAGTCGTGTTGGAAAAATTATGAATAGAGATTTTCGATTTTTCGTTGTTGTTGTAATATGAAATCTCTATTTGCTTATAAAATTATGATTTTGTAATAAAAGACAGAAAGAAGATGTTAAACTTGGATGATTCGCGATGAAGTTCAACCAATATGGAATTATTTTAGTCTTTGTAAATAAAAAAGAAATGTAATCAGTCGATCATTGAAAATAATAGAAACGCATCAAGAAGCTTCTTCTCTTTTTGAAATTGGTTAAAACTAATCTTTATTAGTCCAATTTGTAAAATAAGTAGAAAAACTTGAAATTAAATTCTATACCAATCCGTCTGGCCAGCTTGGTTTTAGTAGGTCAAGTATCCCTCCGTCACGGGAGAAGGCCCGTCCCTGCAGTAGGATATTAATGGGCTGTTATGATGATCCGTTACTAGGTTGTTATTCTCAGAACCTTGCTATAGAAACTCTTGTTGGTTCCTCTCTTCTTGACGACCTCTGTGGCGTATTGGTTGTATAACATGACTGCTACGTAGAGGTCACGGGTTCGATTCCCGCTCAATTCAAATCTTTGTGTGCATGAACATGATTGTTTGCATTGGTCTGACTGAGTGTTTCTATGTATAATATGTATGTATTTACAAAAAAAGTATAGGTACAAGTATGTTTATCTGTTGTCTAGTACCCATAGTACAAGCTCTGCTTAGTTTGGGACTAGATGACGTTGTGTGAAAGTGTGAGGATTATTATAGATATGGACTACAGCAGAGGTCAGGTCAAAGAGATTTAGCTTGAGACGCTGTGATTCATTCTACATATTAAGTTAACATGGATAATGTGCTAAAAGTTTTCACAACAGTTGACTTTGAAACACGATATTATGTTAATTACTTTAAGTTTATAAAATACTTTAATAATTACTTAGTTTTTGTTTAAGCAAAGCTTGTATGATAATGATGTTTTCATGAAACACTAAGTTGTTTTCTACTTTAAAAAGTTGCCTTCATTTTTCTTCAAGCCTAAGTTTAAGCGCAGATTTGAATTTCAATGAAATGGGTGTCAGACGTTAAAACGTTATTTTAGTTCAGCTTTAAAAAAAAGAAAAACATGTTAGAAGCTCTATTTATTATTTTTAATTTATGGTGAACGACCTCTGTGGTATCTCCGTGTGGTGACAGAGTAAGAATACAATATGTCACCACCCCATCTCATCCCATGGGTGTCGTAAAAACCGACTAACGGACTATCCATGAATATTATCTTTATGAAATAAAAAAAAGGAAAACTTGAAATCAAAACCTATACCAATCCGTCTGGGCATCGTGGTATTAGTAGGCCAAGTATCCCTCCGTCTAGGGAGGAGGCCCGTCCCTGCAGTGGGACATTAATAGGCTGGTATGATGGTAAACGACCTCTGTGGTATGGTTATAGTTCATTGCTGCGACTCAGATGTCTCGGGCTCGATTCCCACTCAATGCAAATCTTTGTTTGGTATACATTGGCTTGGGTGTTTTTACGTATAATATATGTTTGTTTTTACAACAAAAAGGTGTTTAGTTGTTGTTGTTTCGATCTATTGTACTAGTTCTGTTAGTTATCTGTACATATGCCATTTTAGACCTGATGTCTTCACTCATGGTTGTCTAAAAAGGTAACTATGGAAAATATAACATACTAGCTGACCCGTGCCCACTTCGTTAGGCGGCGAAAAAAACGCGTCACTTTTTTAAACATATTTAATTACTGCTCCACTCCTATTAGTCAAGGCGATACTAAGTATATAGCCTATGACACTACCCGATTTTTAAAATCTGTTCAGTAGATCCAGAGATTACCCCCTACAACGTCACGAACACACAAACTTTACCTCTTTATAATATTAGTAAAGATAAGTATAAGTTTAAGAGAGAGAAACACGCGCAGAGTGGAAACTTTTGGAGGAGGCCTATGTCTAGCAGTGGACGTCCATAGGCTGATATGGAAGTTTAAGTATAGATTTGACATAAAAACCCTATTGCAATTCCTGATTAGCGTGGTATTATTCGCTCAAGTTTCTCTCCACTTTATCCTGTCCTTCTCGGATATTAACGAACAGTTAAGATACTTTCTAATTACACTGATCATAACTCCAATAACTACATCAGATACTCATGCCAAAATCATCCAACGTTCCGCCAAACGTCAGAAACAAAAGCTAGCTCTTTGATGTTCTATATTTGAATATGCAATTTGAAGTATACTGAAAAGTTACTCATAATAAGAAATTACAAAAAAAGTATTTGGTGATAAATGTTACCTTAATTATGAATGATTGCCGAAAAACTTACTGTAAAAAGGCTTACTGTTGATGTCATCTCTACGAAAACTCAAGAAAAAAACCTTGACATACCCACTGATTCATTACTATCCCAAGCTGCCTTCTATCCGATAGACAAGGCTACAGCTTCCAGTAAGATACTAATGCACTGTTAAGATACTGAATAATAACATTGATCATAATTCTATATCATCCAACGTTCCGCCAAACGTCAGAAACAAAAGCTAGCTCTTTGATCTTCTACATTTGAATATGCAAATTGTATAAGTATGGGTAGAGGTAAAGCTAGCCAACTAAACGTTTCCGTACTCCAAATTTAATGTTGATTTTAATTCTAATATTAGTTCAGGATATTCGGTGGCGTTTGTGAAAACATTCTCTTTTAATTTTCACTCTTGAAATGTTATAGGTAGTGTTTTTGTAGTACTGAATAGTTAGTGGGGTATTTGAATTATGTATTTTGTTTTTGAAGGCATGTGTCTTCTGTGATTATGAGCTTACAATATGTAGTGTTTTGAATTACTATGGTGAAAATAAGTCTGTATGTTATGCTTTTATGCCTAATTTAAGATTTCTCACACTTTCACACAACGCCATCTAGCCCCAAATTAAGCAGAGCTTGTACTATGGGGACTATATAGACAAGGGATATACATACATAAATTCTTTTTTTTTGTAAATTCATACATATTATACATAGAAAACACCCAGACCAATGCAAACAATCATGTTCATGCACACAAAGATTTGCATTGAGCGGGAATCGAACCCAAAACCTTTGCGTAGCAGTCAAGTTATGTAACCATTACGCCCAGAGGTCGTCTTGACAATTGATTTGCTTATGATGATTTGCCTTGTTTATACTTGTCAGCTGAGATTATTACTTAAATTTTACAATTTGTGACACTTCTTTTAATCCGTAACCTACCATTAATTACATTGGAATCCAAAATATATTACCAAAGTCATTAGATAACCTTGTTTCGTAAACTTCAGACCGGTCATCTTATATTGGACAATTATCTTTATAGAAATGGTTGATGAACTCCATTTTCATTTCATATTCCATACCTTCGCGGAAGTTTTAAACGTAATATTACCATTATTGTTTTCGAAATGAACATTTGTATGGAAATGAATGGATTAAAATAATAATAAAGTAAAATGTTAAGGCTTATCGGTACCTGCAACTTAGTTAAAGGAACTATTATGAAATAAGCTGATTATACGAGTACTTGAGCTTCTAATATTGTAAAATATTAGAGTTGGAATGATGGTGAAATAGTAAACGTTTTTCGAAATAAATGGAAAAATTTAAAGCTGGATTGGATAAGCCTGGATTTGAACCTACTTCCTCTGAGTCCAGACACCTTAGACGCCTTTGATCGCTAGAATACCCAAAGCTTGACTGGGGCATTAAAGTTCATTTCTAGTACCCATAGTACAAGCTTTGCTTAGTTTGGGACTATATGGCGTTGTGTGTGAATCAATCAATCAATCAATCAATCAATCAATCAACTAGCCTATTGCAGTCCACTGCTAGACATAGGCCTCTCCCAATATACGCCACAGAACTCGGTCCTGCGCCTTCCGCATCCAGTCCGACCCAGAGAATGAATGTGTGAGGCATATTTATAATATATTTATTTACAAACTGATGCCCGCGGTATTACCCGCTTAATTGTTATTTTACACCATAAACTACCTATATTCCAAATTTCATCAAAATCCATTTAGTAGTTTTTGCATGAAAGGATAACAAACATCCATCCATCCTCACAAACTTTTGCTTTTATAATATTAGTAGGATAGGATAAGAAAAGGTGTGTCACTTTAGTGCCTAACAAATAAGGTGAATATTATCTTCACTAAATAAAAAGAAGGAAAACTTGAAATTAAACCCTTACCAATCCGTCTGCAAGCGTGGTATTAGTAGGCCAAGTATCCCTCCGTCAAGGAAGGAGGCTCGTCCCTATAGTGGGACATTAATGGGCTGTTATGATGAAATAAGTTGACAATTACGAATTTAAGCTTCCTAGATATATCAGACCCACAGCTTAAAAAACCGGTCAAGTGCGAGTCTGACTCGCGCACCGAGGGTCCTGTATAAACCTATTTATTTTCCCGCCAAATTGTGATAACGTCAGGATTCAGCTGTTTAAATACTATTTTTCCCGCCAAAATTCAATGACGTCACGACTTAGCTGTCAAAATATATTTTCCTGCCAAAATTCTGTGACGTCACGACTCATCTGTCAAAATTGACAGCTGTCAAAAGTGACAGAGGTATCAAATATTATTTTCACGCCAAAATAATATGACGTCACAAATCATCTGCCAAAAATTCTGTGACGTCACGACTCATCTGTCAAAAATACAAAAACGTCACGGCTCAGCTGTCAAAATATATTTAGCCGCCAAAATTCTGTGACGTCACGAATCATCTGTCAAAAATTCTGTGACGTCACGACTCATCTGTCAAAAATTCAAAAACGTCACGGCTCAGCTGTCAAAATTTAATTCTGTGACGCCACGACTCAGCTTTCAAAAATTCAATGACGTCACGACTCAACTGTCAAAAAATATTTTCCCGCCAAAATTCTGTGACGTCACAGGTCACGTGACACAGCTTTCCCGCCAAAATTCTATGAAATCAAAATATAATATGATTGCTAATAAAAAGTAGCCTATGTTCTTTCTCAGGGTCTAAAGATTGTCTGTACCAAATTTCATCGAAATCCGTTCAGCCGCTTAGGCGTGAAAGAGTAACAGACAGACAGACAGACAGAGTTACTTTCGCATTTATAATATTAGTATGGATTTGTAGGGACAGAGCTCAAGAGGGAAAGTTGACTTTCTAGTCATATATTTGAACATTATTTAAATAACATGAAATATTGTATTAATTCTCCGTCAATAAATAAACAAGAAAAAACCGTCCAATGAACTGCATCTAAAAGTGTCATAATCATCATAACAGCCAATTAATGTACAACGGGTGGGTACTTGGCCTACTAATACTAAGCTGGCCAGACGGATTGGTATAGGGTTTAATTTTAAGTTTTCCTTTTTTTATTTCGTGATATAATATTCACGGATAGTCCCTTAAAAAACCCTACGTTTTACGACACCCATGGGATGAGATGGGGTGTGGTGACATATTGTATTCTTACTCCGTCACCACACGGAAAGTGTGGAAATGTATTATAATTTTAGACAACCTAAACTTTACATTAGAAGTTATAAGCTATGCGAGTTTGGCGTCATAAGGCGAATTACTGTTTGGTTAACCAACAATAACGTAGGAATAAGTTTCTGCTATGCTGGTGGTATATCATTTACATGTTTGCTGGAATCACAGCTATGGGTAAATTTCGATGTATTTAATATGCACAGTTTATTAATGTGGTTTATCATAATGATTATATATGCCTCACAAATGTGAATGTAACAACGAGACGGCACGCCCTCTACTCTCAAGCTAAGCAGAGCTTGTACTGCCGACAAACTGTTATACAGTTTGGCAGATAAAATATTGTATCAAATGTGTAACTTTCTTTTAATAAAATAAAAATACAAAAATACAAATACATACTATGGGTACAAGACAAAAAATAAACATTTGAAATACTAGATTTGTAAAAGCATATCATCATATTAGCCGATTGACGTCTACTGCTGGACTTAGGCCTTCTTCAAATACTGTCACTGTGTGAATCCCTCACCCAACGGATTTCATTTTTTTTTTAAATCATATGATTATAGTTATTATACTTACTTATCTAGGAAACACACATTGATGCAAACATTCATGTTCATGCACACAAAAATAGAACCAGTATCGAACCCGAGATTTTTCCATAGCGGCCAGGACCAAAACCACTAAACTACAAAGGTCTTCTTCTGTAATCCTTGTCCTTTAAGGATTACAATACTATAAAAATAAATAAAATAAAAATTGTTTATTTGCACTACACAATGGTATAGTAAAGTTAACATAAATACAGAAGCATTACAACAATATCGTACATCCAACATACTCCCAGGACGATACTTTATGGTCACATTAAATATTCTTATTGATAAGAAAAACTCCAGGTTTTAACATTATTTATAGCATCAAGTACCTTTGTATTGGATCTCAAAACGGTGTCACACAACAGCTGTGAGCCGCATACATAATTTTAATCCTGTAGGATTATTTTCTATTCCCTTTGTACCCTATTGTAATGAGCTTACCCTTGTTATAATCTCTATGACACAAGAGATTACTGGGAACAAGACAGGAATGATTAAATAATGGATTTATGCATTGACATTTGTATGTAACGGAATATTATCTTTACGAAATAAAAAGAAGGAAAACTTGAAATTAAACCCTGTACCAATCCGTCTGGCCAGCGTGGTATTAGTAGGCCAATTATCCCTCCGTCATCGGAGGAGGCCCGTCCCTGAAGTGGGACATTAATGGGCTATTATGATGATGTAACAGAATGGTTAGGTGTTTTTAGAAATGATAAAAAGTTGACTCGCAAAGGTAGTGAAAGGTGAAGCAAGGTGTGAATCAAAGGAATAAGCTAAGCTGGATTACGTTTCATTTTGAGATAAAATCTAAATGAGCAAAATTAGTTTTTACTATCAAAATTCATCATCATAACAGCCCATTAAAGTCCCACATGTGTCTTTCATCTATTCTATTCTATCAAAATTAGGAGCTAAAATTATTTTTATCAGGTAGATCTATTCAAATTAAATGACACATAGTTCGGTACCATATCGCTATGCCCACATAATCTACCTCTAAGAAGTAGTGTAACAAGGTTTCTTCGTTTACGTGAAGGGAGTACAGCCAGTGAAATTACAAGGGTTAACTACTTTTTTCTAGTTGGTTAACAACGTGTGCTCTGGCATTACTAACTTGTCGATTATCATATTTATGCTTATAACTTTTAAACTATCGCGTTTCATTATTACTATAAATATTATATAAACGGGATATTAACGCGCATTTTATTTACCTTTATTTTACTCCACGGCCAGTGCAACCTGTGCCGAAACGTCAAGTAAAATAAAGGTAAATAAAATGCGCGTTAATATCCCGTTTATATAATATTTATAATGTTTATGCTTGTTATCTAAAAGTAATAAAATGTAAATGTAAAACACATTTCCATGATCATCTAACAAAATAGAACCAACAGCCACACTTCTAATATTATAAAGTATGTAACGTAGATAGGTTTCCTAGTTCACACACGTTGTGTATACCGCCCCCGGTATCGACGTCCAACTTTTTCCAATCTCCTAGAGATAGGAAATTTTAAAATGCTTATTGGAAAATTCAACTTGGTCATACATTAGCAAACGAGGAAGGCGGAGTTCAAAACTAGTGATATTAATGTTTATTTTGAGTATATATCTTATAGTTCGGGATCCCTAAAATATTTTTACTATTACTAGTAAGCAAATTTTTTGTGAGTAGCTTAATTTTGATTAGACACCCAATAATTTCGTTTTTTAATCTGTACAGTGGTAGCAAGCAGAGGAATTAAGGATTCAAAATGTCGATTTCATGATTCCCAAATATTTGGGAACTTGGCTTATTAACGAAATAATAATTTATTTTAAACCGAAAATTCTCGCTAGTTGCTTATCTAGGACATAAAGTAGGCATACTCTATTCATAAAATATCATAATCATCATCATGTATTAGTCAACAGACGTATAATTCGTATAATTTCAGACGTTCTGGACATAGGCCTTCTACAAATATTATTTAAATAGAATATGGTTTTATGTTCCACAAAAAAAATACTACTATTCTGTTTATGTGTAAACTCATTGCAGTTAATAAATAGATAAAATATAAAGTAAAACGTATAACCAGTTGTACATAATTAATTTTAAATTTAATTTTGTTTTAATACAATAACAGTTAAGTGGTTTCTGTTTTACAGAAACTTAAAATAACATTATTGTTAAAATTATTATCTGTTTCAAAAGTTTAAACATCTCTTATTAAGTGCTTTAATCATAATGAAAAGCAAAATGGAAATAATGAAACATTCAATATTATATTTTTGATATTAATGTAATCAATTGTATACTATAAGCAGATAGTATGGTACACTCTATAGCGAGTTGCTATGTGAGTCAAAGAGAACGATTGTATTTTTTTACTACTTTATTTATACTTGATTCTATACAAAATTACTTTGGCAATTTCGTGCGTACTAGCTTTGGCTCCCTACCCTACCCTAGACCTACCCATTTACTTAAAAGCTGTGATATTTCCAATTCAAAGCTTATTTTAAACTAAGTAATAATTTTACTCAGCGCCTTGAAAGTGGATTAATTGGGCACAGCATTGATGTCGATCTACACGGCCTCTTGCTGAAAAGACCTAACTATTGGTATAACTTTGGACTTTAACCAAAAAAAAAGTTAACATAACACCCCGTTAATCTCATAGCACATGGAGCGAGAAACTTGGCCTACTTATTCTAAACAGATTGGATCAGGCTTCATGCCAAGTTTTCCTTCTTTTGTTTTAGATAATATATGCGAACTTTCCTTTAGGCACTTTTGACCATACAAGTAAAATGAGTTGTATTCCTACTTCGCTACACGGAGAACCTTCAAGCTCCACTTCATTTAAACAAATAAATAAACAATGAGATACAAATGCTATTGTATAAGTTGAAATACTATCCAAACTTTACGCCGACAGATTATTATCATGCGCGTGGCTTATCACAAAGAAAACAATCAAATCAGAGCGAAAAGAAAGTCCTGTACAAAGGAGTTTTATCTCAAAAAGATTAGAAGAATTAGTGGTGTGCGGTTCCGTTGATTATTGTCGATAGAATTTAAGATAAAATTGAAGTGATCGATAAAGTTGTTATGAATTTCGCTGTAAGGTACATATTATATACTAATGTTTAATTTTCTTGCAATGTGCTTTAAGTTAATTTTAATGATACGCATAAAATTAAGGATGATGTGGCGAAGAACTATGAATACATAATGTTAGCATACCATCCCATGAACTACATAACGAGACGCTCGACGCTCTTTAAAGAAGCAAAAATAAAATAGGAAGCCATTAACAAGCAGGATATTAATATGATTTGGTCTGGTTTAGTCCCTGCTATAACAGTATCACGTCTTTATTTAAGTGTGACAATAAAGGACTGGTAATAGAACCATCTTACCGTTTCGTACTGAAAATGCTCTTTTAGTACACTTTTATTTATGCATTTTTATCACTAAAAAGATGAAATTAAATTTTTACTACCCTATCACAAAATATCGATAAAACTAAAATATCGATAAACGCGTCCCATCCCTACATTTACTAGTGAAGTAGTTTACCTAACAAATTTATTTTCTTTGCCACGAATACTAAGGATAGTATTAAGTATTAATTAGTTTTTAGTTCTCATTATTTCGTGACAATAAACAGTACAAGATTGCGTGAATGGCAAGTGTTGAGAAACAATTTGAGGCTTGATGAAGCCTATTCTGTTATATACTTATTGTACTATAAGTATTATATAGTACTTATAGTATATGAAAAGTATAGGGAAAAGTATATTGATTGTGTTTTAGTTTTGGTTCGTGTACTAATAAATTACAATCGAAATTACACTACTCTAATCTTATTAAGTACCGATTCGTAGACACAATAAACTATTACGCAAAGCTTTCTCCCATATATGCCCAGAACTATTTTTTTCTCAGAAATCTTTCAGTTTTGGATATGTGAGTACCTAAAGGGGTATTATAAAGATAGTAAGTGAAATTTTCAGGTAGCAGTGCCAGAAGGCTGTTTTTTTAATGGGTCGAAAACGACCCTCTGGTCCAATGTGATACTTAAAAGATATAATGTAAACAAATGCCAGTATATACTCAAATATTTATTTAGACAAGAAAATGTAACAATTAAACAAAAAATAATGAATGAAATTGAGAAAAGCATTTTGCATGTTAATTAACACCAAATTTACTTCATGCAGTTATAGTTTTATTTTTTAACAAAGCACAGCGAAGCCTTGCTGAGCCTTTCATATCATATGCTCCGCATAGGGATTTTGCACCGCATGAGGCACACTACTTTGGATCTTTCTTGTGGATCCAGATTTACGGCTATCAGCTTCGTAATTTTAGAACAAAGTGCAGGCAATAGATCCGCGAAATTCTAACGTGTCAATGTCACCTCAATATTGGCAACATTGTGGCATAAAACTAATAGTTAGTAAACTCGGCTTGAACCTTGGTATTCAATTTGTTGATTGCGTGACTTTCTAAACCTGTCAAAGGATCAGCACATAAGCAGTAGCCCTTGGTAAAGTATCAGCACATAAGCAGTAGCCTAACCTCGTCGCAGCAATGCACATTTAAAAACCAACCAAGTTTTCTTTTTATATGCCGTGTGCCACCATAATCCATATCTACCGTAATACGGCACCAAGGATTCATGGCTGTTCTAAGCGGTCACTATTTTCACACAAGGTAGTAACAGACCTAGGCAGAGGTGTGATCTACTCAAGATTGTTACTGGAAATATCTCTTTTTGCCCAAGTGTGATCTCCACCCACTTGATGTTGAGTAACTGTTCCTCTCCCTCTTACACGTCCTATTTTACGTGCTCTTCCATGTACTCTTCCACGACTTATTTGATCTAATGGCAAAGGCTTCTCTGGTTTGTCATTGTCGCTGGACACAGTTTTATTAGCAACTGAATGTTTTAATGTTGAATTCGCAGGTGCGAGTAGCTTTCTACGCGATATATGATAAAAATTACATCATCTTCATCTCCAGAATCCCAGTCAGATACTCTGCCGTCCCCCAAAGGGTGAATAAATATATCAGCACCCAATATATTTCATGACAGTCCAAATTTTCTAAAACTTTGATGATCTCATTCGTGTTAACCGCACGCACACATATGCCCAAAGGGTCGTTATCGACCCGCTAATGTTTGGACAACTGTATCTGTGTAACAAAATATCTCTTTTATGACACTTGCACTATTAGGGAACGGAAAAATTATCTAATTTCATAATAAAACCAACGAAATTAGTTTTTCAATGCAGAAAAAGGATATACTTACATTTTTATCAGCAAAGTCGGAAAATTTTGTCACAAAAAATCAAGTCACGACAGCAAATGTCACCTGTGACACATAATTACGCGCCTTAACAAAATAATTATTTGCCTATGGTAGATAATATATTAATTAATCCATACACTGCATTACATGCAAGAAATAAATATTTTGTTGCACGAAAACGCTCCTTTCCCAGAACCCTATTTAACGGGTCGAAAACGACCCACTGGGCATATTATTATATGGGTTAAAAAGGTGGAAATTATCAAAAATGTTTGTATAAAAATATAAAAATTGTACTCTAGAAAATTGTACGTGTAATGCCAGTAAGAATACATTGTACCGCCACCCAAACTCATCTTGTGAATGAGTTTAGGTGGACTACTGATCGCCTTTTACATATTTTAAAGATAAATTTCATCAAAATATTATATTCATTTAGTTTTTATCTAAAAAACATATTTATGAAATTGATGTAATAATCATGTTGTAAGTATACAAATTGCGTAAGTACCAATTTTCTAGTTGGAGTAGGATTTTAATAAGAAAATTATATACAAACTAGCTTTTTCCCGTGGCTTTCTAAAATTCGGGGTAGCACTGTTCCCCTTTCCTGGACGCAGAAGAGAATTCGGAACGAAATTTTTGGGAAGTGGGGAGTTAGTAAGGGGCAAAAAGTAGCCTACGTTACTCTCCATCCCTTCAACTATCTCCACTTAAAAAATCTCGTCAATTCGTCGCTCCGTTTTGCCGTGAAAGAAATACAAACAGACAGAAACATTTATAATATTAGTATGAATTGTAGCAGGGTTCAATAAAAACTAATAGCTCGCAATGTAATATTGTTCTGCGTGAGAAACCACAACCTTCTTATCCCTACGGTACGAAAGCAGTAAAATTTAATTACTTAAGGTACAAAAGCGCTTTATAAACTGTAAACTCGCGCCTTAATAACATAAAACAAATAGTATTTAGAATAGAAACATGTAAAGGGAATATCGTTTCAAATAATAACCCTACTCGAGTTGTAAATAGAGCATTTAAAGGTCGTCGCACATTACACCGACTCGACGCCCGTCCAACATCGTTCCAACTCGAAGTATCGATTCGGTATAAACGGGTCGTCGACTAAGCGAGCAAGTCGTCGGTCACTGGTAAACAACTTGACGTCAATGAGCTGAGAACAAGAGATAAGCAGGCAACGCGTCGCCTGCTAGCTGTCAACTCGTTGATAACTCGTGGCCGACAAGTCAGCAATACGGGGCAAACGGGTCAATAGATGAGCAACGCGTAGACCACGCGTCTTAGACTTTCAACTAATGTTTTGAAAAATTGATTCGAAATTGAAATAAAGATTATATTTCAATGCCATACTGTAAGTTGAGTTAAAATGGAGTTGTTGTCAAGTTGGTGTAATGTGCGACGACCTTAAGAGTACAATTGAGCGAATTTTATTCGAACTCAAAAGTTTCATCATAAGCACTTGGTATTCGAACTTAAACGTAAAACTAAATTAAACGAATACGAACTACTGAAGGGACATCATAGAACTTTTTTAAAACCTTTCATTCGTGGTTTTAAATTGCTGTTCGATTAGTTCTGGAGTTTCATTCAATAAAAGTCTGGACTTCTCATTTATAGTAGTCTAATTCCTGTTAGTTTGTTAAGTTGGATTTGTATACTGGGATTGATTTAATTGGAGCTTGGAAGTTTGTTTCTGGGTTAGTTTTTTTTGTTTTAGTTTTGAAGTCAGGCTATTTGGGTCGACGTTTAAAAATATTATATTTTTCAGTAGCTAAATTTTATGAGTTTGTGTCTGGTACCTAAATAACACAGGCATTTTAACTTTTTTTAGAGAGCTAGTACTATGGGTTTAGTGCCCATAGTACAAGCTCTCTAAAAAATATATTTTTTATACACAATTAGAATTTACAGTTTTCTGTGTACGAACAGAAAAAAACAAGTCACAGCAATCCAACATATCTATAAAATGTAACGATTTGGATTAAACAGGAATCGGATCCGAGACCTCAATGCAGCAGTAATTTAAACCATTACATCATAGAAGTCATCTATTAATATCGTGATAGCATGAAAATAATAAAATAGCAAGGATTTCCAAAATCGAACCAGCTTACAAGAGATGAATCCATTTGCTTATTTTTTGCAAAAAATACAAAACAAGAAATACAACGAAAACCGTACAAAAACCTGTCAAAATTCACAACATTTTCGAATCGTAAGACCCGTAGCGAACAAAAAAGCTGTTTATTTACCGTGACCTTTAAAATATCTTTTTGTTAGGACAAAATTCAATATACGGAAACCTCGAGAACTCGGTAAATTATGGACGACACAAAAATGTGAATTGGAAACGAAACAAAACATAAAAAAAGTATTTTTATGTGCTTTTATTTTGGTAATCCTTTTTACTTTGATGAGGTGTGGGGTGTAGCTTGAGGATAAAATAAAAAATAAAATTACGTAATGTATTAAATGGATATATCTTCGTATATCTTCTATACTATAATTAAACTGTAGAGGTCTAAAAGTCTGTTCTTTTCGAAAATTAAGATAAAAATTATCTATAAAATCTAGAAAAAGGACACAGTCTTTATAGATCTGTCCTTGTAAAGATCTATTTTTAAAAAGGTTTTGGTTCCTTCGTTAATATTCTATTTATTTCGAGTTTATTTAAACGATTTATCAGTATAAAATCTAATTGCGAAGTAAGTAACATCCACCATGCGCACAGCTAGTTTAACTAAAATAAGATTTTAATTCACATCTACATTTTGTGTTTTACCAAGTTAATGGATTACAGCAAATAACAATGCAACTTACTAAATTTATATTGAATTGATAAAACAACTAGGTATCGGCCATCTTACAAGTTCCACAACGCAATAACAAGATAAGTAAGACATTCAATTCCATTCTATTGCAATTCCAGTTAATTCTCAGTATTGTGAGCACCTGACGTAATCCAGTGATTTGGACCTCTATAACCATTGGACGATACAAAACCATTGCCGTTATAGTCTTAGTTGCTTTGTCCTGTTCAATTAGTACTATTGATTGTGATGCTTACGTGAACAAGATCTGCTTGATATAAGATAATTTAGTACGACGGTATTTTAACTCGTAAATGTATTTATTACTAGCTGTGCCCGCGACTTCGTTCGCGTGGTGGATGATACTTACTTCGCAATTCAATTTTATACTGAAATATCGTTTTTTAAAACTTCATCATAACAGCCCATTAATGCTGCATCACTGCAAGGACGGGCCTCCTCTCGTGACGGAAGGGATACTTGGCCTACTAATACTACGCTGGCCAGTCGGATTGGTCTATACCAATCCGACTGGCTAGGGTTTGATTTCAAGTTTTCCTTCATTTTTATCTCGTAAAGATAATATATTCACGATAGTCCCTTAGTCGGTTTTACGCCACCCATGGGATGAGATGGGCAGGTGACATATTGTATTCTTACTCCGTCACCACACGGATAATCGCTAATTTATTGTGAATGAATTTGCACGCCACGTTATGGTGCGGCAGAATTACTTGCCTCGGTGGCGCATGGGGCGCGGCGGTCGCATTACCTGGCTGGCGTGCATAAGGTCGCGGGTTCGATTCCCATGGAGGACATTGTGATCCACAAACTATTCTCCTAAGTCTGGATGTTCTTTTGATTTGTCTAAATTTATTGTACCTAACACCTTTTTACCATATTATTCAAGCAATAAATATTTGATTAAATTTAGACTGGACTATATTATTATCTATAGATAAACTGCGTGCAGTATTTTTGAATTAGTTACTATTAAGTAATAAATAAACACAAACACATTGAACAATAATTTAATGTTTTGTGATTGTATTTCTATATTATAATGTCAATTTTAAATTTTTTCTTCAATGTTGACAAATAGCAATAATGTGTAAAATGATTTTATAAAAAAAAGCGTGTTACTTATTATGTTGTCTGTTATATTATACCCATTATTTATTAAATAATTATATAAGTGTGTTATAATTGCAGTTATAATAGGATTGTGAGAAAAGGAATGTTATTGAAATTAAATTTATTTTTGTGATTAATTAAATAGTTTAACTTTAAAAATTGATGTTTGTACGCCAGTATTGGCAAAACAGGGAAAGACTATTTATTTTTGTAACATGTTTTGTACCTGTGATTAACAAATAAAGGTTATTTGTATTTATTTACATTTAAAAATACAGCACGCAGTTTAACTCTTGATGTACTACAGTCTAAGTTCGAAAGATGGCGCTGTTTAATATTAATTAATTAAATTCAAATATCTTTTAATAGAAGAAACCGATTGCAATGAAACAAAAACTAAATGTAACTTCAAGTTACGCTTAATCGTTGTGTATAAAAATAATCTACGAAATGTAAATTCATACAACATTATGTTTATTTTATAATACAATACAATGTATTGGTCTTAAGATTATATTAATTCGTTTTAAAGATGTGCGGTAACAAATAGACAGCCAGATATTAATTCTAAAATGTGTGGTTTCGTGCTTTTTGACTTTTTTCTAGATTTTATAGATAATTTTTATCTAAATTTTCGAAAAGAACAGACCTTTCGACCTCTACTGTTTTATTATAGTATAGATATAGATAGATTACTACTGGTACCGCCATCTCGTGAACAAAAGAAACGAAATTTAGATTCATTTCAACATTGACCATTTTTCTTGACCCCTAATTTGTATTGGACTGTTCTAATAAAGAGATTTTATTTTATTTTATTTTATTATTTTTAGGAAAACTTACAGCTACAGTGGTACATTAAACAAAAAAGTAGTGTAAATAAGGCCAATTACAAGTTTCCGCTTATAGTTTGATAGAATAAACAAGATCAAGCATTATCTCAAATAATACTTATCCGATTTTGATGAAACATACCTCAGTTTAAGCCCAATAAAAAAGGCTACAATACAATGTATTGGTCTTAAGATTATATTAATTCGTTTCAAAGATGTGCGGTAACAAACAGACAGATAGACAGACATTAATTCTAAAAATTGTGGTTTCGTGCTTTTTGACTTTTTTCTAGATTTTGTAGATCATTTTTATCTGAATTCTCGAAAAGAACAGACATTTCGACCTCTACAGTTTTATTATAGTATAGATTATAATGTCAATTTTCAATTTTTTCTTCAATGTTGACAAATAGCAATAATGTGTAAAATGATTTTATAAAGAAAAAGCGTGTTACTTATTATGTTGTCTGTTATATTATACCCATATAATTTATTTATTAAATAATTATATAAGTGTGTTATAATTGCAGTTATAATAGGATTGTGAGAAAAGGAATGTTATTGAAATTAAATTTATTTTTGTGATTAATTAAATAGTTAAACTTTAAAAATTGATGTTTGTACGCCAGTATTGGCAAAACAGGGAAAGACTATTTATTTTTGTAACATGTTTTGTACCTGTGATTAACAAATAAAGGTTATTTGTATTTATTTACATTTAAAAATACAGCACGCAGTTTAACTCTTGATGTACTACAGTCTAAGTTCGAAAGATGGCGCTGTTTAATATTAATTAATTAAATTCAAATATCTTTTAATAGAAGAAACCGATTGCAATGAAACAAAAATTAATGTAACTTCAAGTTACGCTTAATCGTTATGTATAAAAATAATCTACGAAATGTAAATTCATACAACATTATGTTTATTTTATAATACAATACAATGTATTGGTATTAAGATTATATTAATTCGTTTTAAAGATGTGCGGTAACAAATAGACAGCCAGATATTAATTCTAAAATGTGTGGTTTCGTGCTTTTTGACTTTTTTCTAGATTTTATAGATAATTTTTATCTGAATTTTCGAAAAGAACAGACCTTTCGACCTCTACTGTTTTATTATAGTATAGATATAGATAGATTACTACTGGTACCGCCATCTCGTGAACAAAAGAAACGAAATTTAGATTCATTTCAACATTGACCATTTTTCTTGACCCCTAATTTGTATTGGACTGTTCTAATAAAGAGATCAAGCATTATCTCAAATAATACTTATCCGATTTTGATGAAACATACCTCAGTTTAAGCCCAATAAAAAAGGCTACAATACAATGTATTGGTCTTAAGATTATATTAATTCGTTTCAAAGATGTGCGGTAACAAACAGACAGACAGACAGACATTAATTCTAAAAATTGTGGTTTCGTGCTTTTTGACTTTTTTCTAGATTTTGTAGATAATTTTTATCTGAATTCTCGAAAAGAACAGACATTTCGACCTCTACAGTTTTATTATAGTATAGATAACTACATTTCGGTTAACTTTAAGTAACAACTCTACAGTCTGTAATTGAGCGTTTCGCGCTGTCTCATTGGTTAATAAAGTGTCAAATTTGACATAAGTGACGTTTGAAATTGATTGACATGAGACATGGATTTAGGGCTAGTTACCATTCGGAGATATGATGATTCGGACAAATAATATTATGACACGCTTCCGCTTAATTCTCAGTATTGTGAGCACCTGACGTAATCCAGTGATTTGGACGTCTATAACCATTGGCCGATACAAAACCATTGCCGTTATAGTCTTAGTTGCTTTGTCCTGTTCAATTAGTACTATTGATTGTGACACCTACGTGAACAAGATACGCTTTGATATAAGATAATTTAGTACGACGGTATTTTAACTCGTAAAAGTACTTATTATAATTACATTTCGGTTAACTTTAAGTTATAACTCTACAGTCTGTAATTGAGTGTTTTTGATGTCTCATTGGTTAATAAAGTGTCAAATTTGACATAAGTGACGTTTGAAATTGATTGACATGAGACATGAATTTAGAGCTTGTTACCATTCGGAGACATGATGATTCGGACAAATAATATTATGACACGATTCCAGTTAATTCCCAGTATTGTGAGCACCTGACGTAAACCACCATTGGACGATACAAAACCATTGCCGTTATAGTCTTAGTTGCTTTGTCCTGTTCAATTAGTACTATTGATTGTGATGCCTACGTGATCAAGATCCGCTTTGATATAAGATAATTTAGTACGAGACATTGTTTTAATAATATATTATTTATTTTATCATCATAACAGCCCATTAATGTCCCGCTGCAGGGACGGGCCTCCTACCGTGATGAAGGGATACTCGGCCTACTAATAACACGCTGGCCTGGCGAATTGATATACTTAGTGTTTAATTTCGAGTTTTGCTTCTTTTTATTTCTTAAAGATATATTCACGGATAATCCCTTAGTTTAGATATATTTTAATAATTAGATATTACATTACATTTCGTGTAAGGTGAATGTCAAACCTACCTAACCATCCATTCATTAGCCAATGGAAGTCCACTGCTGGACATAACCCTTCTCCAAATATTTCCAGCTTGTGGGATTCTGTGCCTCCCTCATCCACCGACGTCCCGCCATCTTAAGAAGGTCTAACACGGTGGACTAATAAAAATACAAAATAATGATTATTTAGAAAATCATTGCCGTTACAGTCTTAGTTGCTTTGTCCTGTTCAATTAGTACTATTGATTGTGACACCTACGTGAACAAGATTCGCTTTGATATAAGATAATTTAGTACGAGACGTTGTTTTAATAAGATTAGATATTATATTACGTTTCAAAGGACATTTAAGTAATATTTTAATGATGTTTAAAACTGTTTAAGTTTTAAATTTTAATGAGTTTATTATAAGCAGTGATTACACATTATATTAAGCTTATCCTATACTAATATTATAAAAGCGAAAGTTTGTGAGGATGTATGGATGTTTGTTACTTTTTCACGCAAAAACTACTAAATGGATTTTGATGAAATTTGGAATATAGGTAATATAGGCTTAGAATAACATTTAAGCTACATATACAACGCAACTAGTTATTTGACCTGCAGAGTAAAGTCATTTTAGTGGACTAATTAAAACAAATCTAACCTAATAGCACTTAGCTTAACACGAACAAGCAATTTAATATTGTAACGTTCTAATGCAGCCGCGATGAGAATTTAATTAACACCTACTTAACACTTGTAGCTATGTTAATTAGATCATAATCATTAGTCCACTTAATTGCTACTTGTGTTACATAATATTTTTGTTATAAAATTTATTTTCTTACTAAATAGGTACGAACACAAATTGCCTCGCAATTCGGTATGTAAAGTAAAAGTTTACCTATGTCGAATCCAAACCCATTTAGAGATTTTAGATCGATAAGTAATAAAATCATATTTTTAGCGCAAAAAAAACGCAAGATTGTGTTTATTTTTACAATTATTACATAAATCACTTTGTCTTTCATTTGACGTCTGAATGACATCATGTCGCCCGGCTCAACAGAAGTTTGTTTCTGCTTTCATTGCTCAATAACTAAAACAACTAATTGGAGAATTTTTGCTTTCCTACTTATAGTTTATTCGTAGTAAACAGTTAAAGGAAGTAATTTGACCGCATGTATGACGTCAAGCAAAAATACTCAAATTAGTTGTTTATAATTAATAAACCTTTAAAATAGAAATATAAAAAAAATACTAAAAAAAATATTTACATACCGAATTGTGGCGCAGCGTTTACGGTAGGTCGAGGGTTTGAACCCATGAATCCCACGCAAGACGATTTGTTTGAGCTATCCACAAATTATTGCCCTGAGTCTGGATTTTCTTTGTGCACCTTAAATTGATAATATTATTATGTTTTTAAAGCCTTATAATATGTCTTTAAAGCTAAAGTCATAAGTAGCCTTTTAAAGAAACTGCGACCTTTTTGGCGTAATGAACAGCTTAATGCAGATTTTTTTAAGCATGAAAATAAATGTTTGCATTTGCGTGTTTTCTTCGTATGTTTAATATGAATGTATTTACAAAAAAAAAGTATATTTATATGCTAATACAAAGTTAGGTTTTAAGCTCTATACTATGTTTAGGGCTATAATATGACTTGGGTATCAAGCTCTATACCTACTATGTTTAGGGCTATATGACGTTGTGTGAAAGTGTTAGAAATATTGTATCATAATTATACTCGTAAGTCCTTTTTAAAATAGCATAGTTTATCGCTTCTTTTAACGTTATATTTTACCTCTTATTGCAGCTACATCACTAGTAACTTATGCAGGCGAGCGTTACGACTTCATCCTGGAAGCGAATAATGAAATTGACAACTATTGGATTAGATATAGAGGACTGATGGACTGCGATGAATTGTAAGTTTGTTTACACTTAATTTTTAATGACCTTAGTAAGCGGATGTCGTGTGTAAAGTCTGTGGTTTGAATACCAAGAGGTGCAATAATTTTAGCAATCGACAAATTTTCATTATTACATTACTAACAGTTTATCTAGTAAAGAAAACAAAACTTGGCTATTAAACTTATCACATAATACTGTGTACTTGCCAGCGAGCTAACTTCTTTTCAAACCCTTGAAAATATTATTTCTTAGTCAATTATAAGTGTCCCATCAAAATAGGTTCAGGCATTATGGCGATTACTGAGCAGCAGACAGACAAAACATTATAATAATATGTTTTTTGGCGTTGATGTCGATATAAATATTATTATGTTTTACTAATGATAACCCGTCTGGCAAGCGTGGTATTAGTAGGCCGAGTATCCCTCCGTCACGGTAGGAGGTCCATCCCTGCAGTGGGACATTAATGGGCTGTTATGATGATAATGATGAATGGTAAAATTAAGAAATAAAACTAAACATAGAAATGATATTAAAGTGTCTGTTTATTACTAAATTTTTCCCCGTTTTCCTTAAAAGTACGGTCAGCTGCAAAGATATCTAACCCCCTTTAAGAATATAATAGCGCGCTAAAGGGGTTAAATTTCTTTGCAGCTGACTGTACCAATAGCATTATAATATTTTGATTTCTTTCAGATTTACAAAGGCCAAACAAGTAGGCGTGTTACATTATGAAGGAGCTATGGACTTGGAGCCTGAGGGTGATCCGACGTGGTTCGATTTGCATAATGAAGGATTGGTAAGTATCTAAATATTTATGTAACGGAAGATTTTTAGACGGATCTGTTTTAGAGGTCAAGATTTTGAAAATTAGTTAGTTGTTTGATTTTTTTTTATTTTTTTTTATATGAATATCACAATGTTTTTGTCATTAACGTGTAACCTAAATAATAATTATTAAATTTCTGATTGCAAATCGACTCTTAATTTCAGATTACACTCTAATTTTGCCAGTAGTATATTTATATAGTAGTAGATATAATATTATATTTCTGATGTCGTGTCATAAAAGTCCACTAAAGTAAAGATCTTAGATATTAGGTGTATGAAACCAAGCCGATGACAAGTTCGGAGTATTTTTATGAAAACACTTGAAAGAAAACTTGTACTGAAACCCTATACTAATCTGTATCGCTTGCGTAAGTTTAGGAGGCATAGTTTAACACGGTAAAACACGGATTTTTTAATAGCAATCAAAATAAGTTTAACTCAAATTACGTCGATACCTACGCCTAGATATTTAAACGTAAACAAACCAAGTTTCTTCCATAAATACAAAGTTATTATTCGTATCGTTGATAAGCGTAAGTAAACTGCCAAGCCACGAATAAAGTCACTCACTATCCTTTAGTATTTTTATGAGTCGCTAGGGTACCATGACGTATATAGGCGTATAAGAAAACCAATACAGTTTTATGGGGTTACAATGTCACCTTCGATGATAGTACATCCTTTGCTGAATATGCAATAGAGCCTACTTGAGTTTAATATTTATATTTCGAAGCATCAGTCGTTTTTATGATTTAAGAAACTAAATATACTATCAGATCAATGTGTTATCTTTGACAAAACATGTGGGTGTCGTAAGAACCGATTAAGGGATTATCCGTGAGTATTATCTGTACGAAATAGAAAAAAAGGAAATCTTGAAATTAAACACTACACCAATCCATCTGGTCAGCGTGGTATTAATAGGCCAAGTATCATCATGGGAAGAGGCCCGTCCCTGCAGTGGACATTAATGGGTTGTTATGATGGTGAACATGACGTAATGATTTGTACGACTTCAAAAAATTTAAAAAGTAAGAACTCCTTTCGCGTTCCACAAATGTTGTCGTTATCCTGGATGTTCTTGTTAGTATTCTTTGTCTAAAAGTAGACGGGATACTGACCCACCCATTTTTTTATTAGTTCGCCACAGAACAGATAATTTCCACCACATTATTCAGACTTACACTACCATTAAATACTTAACTCTTTATTACTTCAATGGCACTTTTTTACTTTGTAGGTACCAAGTTTTGATAGAACTAGTGCCAGCTGATTCAGTAGAGAAAGTTCATAATTTAGTACCTTAAGTTGTCACATTAGCTCTTAGTAGAGTTTATATAGTTACGTCGCACAGGCGTTGAATATCAGATGAAGTGATTCAAAAGTATATTAACTTTTTAAATGTTTTGTTCTTTTATAAAGTTTTATCTACAGTGTAATGAAGATGTATGAGATTTTGGAAATTTAATACTAGCTTAGATGACAGCTTGTGTGATGCTTAATGAGATAAGTCGCAGATTGTACTGATTATCAAATCGGTAGTAATCCATGACTGAATGACGTCTCTTCCATGACGTGACGTGACCCAACTACTAGCTAATTTAGGCACAATGTTCAGACCTCAAAACAAATTATAAATAAATGTTATTTATATAATAAATACAGCAATCATTATAGATAGTTAAGTTATAAATGAAATTCTAAAATTATAGCGTAGATATTGAAAAGAAGCAGCGAATCAGAATTTGACGTATCTCTATATAAGACGATCTTGTAATAGGAGTATTTGAATGTCTAGCATTTCACAAGTAAATTCCAAGATATCCAGTGAAATTGTACGGCTAGATAATTTTGAGACTACTGTTACACTGCATTGAAATTAATCAAACTTATTATTACCATCATCAACTTCTACCTCCTCCTAAATACTACCTTCATCGGCCATTTCTCGCCCTTATAAAAACTTCTCAGTAGAAATAGCTTCTACTTGACTTGATGACGTCTTTTATCCGGGTGTTATCATGATGATCCGACTTGCAAGTTTTCTTTTGACTATCAAAAATTTGCGAAAAAAAAATCTTTCCTGCTTCCTAAGTGAACCAAGTAAGTACCTATGACAATTTAGGCACAATGTCAAGATCACAAACATATAAAAATAAATGTTATTTATATCATAAATACAGCAATCATTGTAGATAGTGATGTTATAAATGAAATTCTAAAATTATAGCGTAGATATTGAAACGAAGCAGCGAATCAGAATTTGTCGTATCTCAATATAAGACGATCTTGTAATAGGAGTATTTGAATGTCTAGCATTTCACAAGTCAATTCCAAGATATCCAGTGAAATTGTACGGCTAGATAATTTTGAGACTACTGTGATACCGCATTGAAATTTGCTACTAGTGATGTCAAACGCACTTTAACTATTTTGATTTACTCAGCATCTCAATTCTCTTTCCTTAAAATTGTTAAAAATTCGGTTAAGTTAACTAGTTGTCAAATTGTCTTACCTATTGTGTGACAATTTAACAACTAAAGTTAACTTAACCAAATTTTTAACGATTTTAAGGAACGAGAATTGACATGCTGACTGTGAATTGAAAGACTAGGAGTATTTACCATTTAAAGTAATGATTATAATTATTTTAATTTCTCTAATCTCATTCTTTGTTTTACTGTTTTAAAGTCAGCTATTGTTTTATAGCTTGTAATATTTATATTATTAAAAGCTTAGTAATTTTAACTGCAACACATTGTGGTTTATGATTATTTCCAAAAATACATTTACTGCAGCAAGGATCAGCCTGTGACATCCATTACAATGGACACAAACAAAAATCAGACTTAGACCACGATTTGGGTATTGTATATACAAACACTTTCATGCATATCTTATGCATGAAAGTGACGTTGTCATACATTATATAAGCCATACCACAACGACGTCCCGCTACCTTGTTAAGGTTGCGAGTCCGTCTATTTTCTACGAATCTCCTAATTTCTTATTCAATCACGAATTAACCACCCACAAACAACGTATTCAATATAGGTTTCTTAAAATAAGTCGAAAAATAATTCAGTATTTTTTTTTCAATTATTAACGAGACAGCCGTACTCCGATACTAATAATGTTTGTGTAATTTAATAGTCTTGAGATTAATGATGCAGTCAGATTGAAAGCCATAAAATGGGAGAAAGGTACTATTTAATACTGCAAATAGAGATGACGAATACAGCATTTGCATGTGTTAGAGTGAGATAGAATAATTTTCGTTGTTACGTACAGATTTTGTGACAGTTTGACGACATAAATTTAGATTGGCGTAATTATGTGTACAGTGTAATTTTACATCCAAAAATAATTATGCGCTGAGAAGTCAAGTTGGTTCTTACATTTCATAAATACAATCTTCGGGTGAATATAAAATGTCACAATCAAATCTCATGTTATGTGGTAAAATCATGCAAGCCTAAAAACTGTTATAGTACCTTCTTCTTTTATGGTGGCTACTCGCTAGACGCAAGTTCAATCCCAGCCTCAAATTTAGTTCATTGTTTTTCGATTTAGTTCATCATCATCATCAGTCCACTGCTGGACATCGACCTCCTCCAAGTATTGCTACCTTGTGCGGTCCTGCGCCTCCCTCATCCATCGGCTTCCCGCCGTCCTAACTAGGTCATCGGTCCACCGTGTGAGGGGTCTCCCCACCCTGTCCCTGATTTAGTTCGATATAGTTAATATAAAATTCAAACGAATGAAAATGACGTTTCAATAAGTAGGTATATATTTTAGTCTACAAAAAAAGAGCAGAATTCAAAAACAGGCAACTACAGTTTGTTTAAAAATACACTGAAGTGAAAAGAATTAACTAAGTAAAAGCTAACTTCAAGATAGCCGCATTTAACAAACCCTCTCGCTGCAAATAAAACACTAAAGTCTGAATAATATTTTTTAGTTTAATACTTGCTCAATTTCTTGTTGTATTCCGTACAAATTAATTATACAGGCGACGCAATTAAGCAAGCGAGTCAGTCGTCTCAGTCAGAGAAAACCACTTAGAGAAAGCCTGCCTGTTATGCCTAACTTATGAAAATATGCTTTCATTTCCACAAAATTTGAACTTTTGACTGTATTTTGGTTAGTTTATACCGCAATGTCATCATCTTTGTTGAATTTATAGTAAAGTATTCAGAAATATCATCATATCAACCAATTGATGTCCATTGCTGGAAATAGGTCTCTTCCAAATTTTTTTTACCTTATACTATCCGTGTGGTGACGCAGTAAGAATACAATATGTCACCACCCAATCTCCATCCATGGGTGTCGTTAAAACCGACTAAGGGACTATTCGGGAATAATCCGTGAATACGAAATAAAAAGAAGGAAAACTTGAAATTAAACTCTATACCAATCCGTCTGGCCAACGTGGTATTAGTAGGCCAAGTATCCCTCCGTCACGGGAGGAGGCCCGTCCCTGCAGTGGGACATTAATGGGCTGTTATGAGATACTTGTACAATTGTACAGACCTGTCCATCCTTCATTTTTTGGTTTTCCGCGTGCCTCGTAAGCATGTTTGCTGTCCACAGTGTGACTTTTCTCAATACAATGCGCCATCCGGCACGCGGTTACTATTCCAGAACCTTTCTGTGCTAACGACTACCAGTTGTACACGTGTGGTCAAATCATCATCATCATAACAGCCCATTATTGTCCCACTGCAGGGACGGGGCTCCTCTAGTGACGGAGGGATACTTGGCCTACTAATACCACGGTGGCCAGACGGATTGGTATAGAGTTTAATTTCAAGTTTTCCTTCTTTTTATTTCAATCAATCAATCAACTAGCCTATTGCAGTCCACTGCTGGACAAAGGCCTCTCCCAACACGCGCCACAGAACTCGGTCCTGCGCTTTCCGCATCCAATCCGACCCAGAGACCTTTATGAGACCTCTCTCTCTTTACCTTTTTTTTTTTTTTTTTCTTTTTATTTCGTAAAGATAATACTTACGGTTAGTCCCTTAGTCGGTTATTACGACACCCATGGGATGAGATGGGGTGGTGACCTATTGTATTCTTACTCCGTCACCACGTGTGGTCAAATCATAATATTATATTATTTTGTATTACTATATAAATCTGACATCCTTCTCGAATCAGGGCTATAAAAAGAATATATTATCAAAGTGATATATCATTAAGTAATCAATTCAAATTCACTTATATTTGTACATGAGAGCAAAGTATCAACATCAATCATCTATAGTAGAGTGAATAATGCTATATAAAGACTTGATCACACTTATCTGGTATCCTCAAAAAATATAAATTTTTTCTCCTTTTCTCTTCGAAAAGCCTCTGATATCCTCTAACCCACTATTGGGACAGAGCTGTAGTCTTAGTCATCATAACAGCTCATTAATGTCCCACTGCAGAGACATGCCTCCTCCCGTGACGGAGGGATATTTGGCCTACTAATACCACGCTGGCCAGACTGATTGGTATAGGGTTTAATTTCAAGTTTTTCTTCTTTTTATTACGTAAACATAATATTCACGGATAGTCGTCTTAGTGATAGGCTTTAATCTACATCAGAGGCCGATGGGTGGTTTATAATTATTGATACTAAGAACATTAAGGCTCAAGAGAATCATTTACGAATTGCACGAATAATTGTAACTGTTTTAGGTGAGATCCAAAGCAGGCAACCTCATTTACGGTAACCTCTTATCACTGTTTTGAAATATCATGTTGCTTTGCCTCAAGATAACTCATTGAAAACCATGCATTACTTAGGTTATCAATATAGTGGTGAAAACTATCCATTTTAGTCCTAGTTCTAGGCTCCCTCTCTGAAATTTGACCTACTAGTCTTCTATGGTTTAGTTTAAAAAATCTAACTGAATAGCTCACGCTAGCTTTGCGATATTCAATTTCATATTGTATTTACATTTCTTGGTTTAGAAAATGAAAAAGCAACATTTGGTTTTTCCCATTTCTTTCAAAATAATATTATAAACAGTAACTTTGATACAATTTAGCCAAGGAGATTCATCTTAATGACAACATACAAAATAAACACCACATTAACCAATAAACCTCCGTGTGATGAAGGAGCTCCGTGTGGTGACGGAGTAAGAATACAATAATATGTCACCACCCCATCGCATCCCATGGGTGTCGTAAAAACGGACTAAGGGACTATCAGTGAATATTATCTTTACGAAATATAAAGAAGGAAAACTTGAAATTAAACTCTATATCAATCCGTCTGACCAGCGTGGTATTAGTAGGCCAAGTACCCCTTTGTCATGGGAGGAGGCCCGTCCCTGCAGTGAAACATAACTGTTATAATGAACCGATTAAAACAAGAAACATGAATCCCTTGATGTCACAAAGATGAAACAACAGGAAAAACTAAAGGATAAACCTTTTATCGGGCGTAACGATGATATTAGGCTGGTCGCAAAATCAAATAGCTTGCAGATGCGGTAAAATTATCCCTTTGGTATAACGACGCTGTAGTGAACGGCTGGCCGTATGCCAGACACTATCAGCGGCGATGGCTTTGCATACGAAGATTAGAATAATATACTGTTACTAGTAAAATATTCTACGAAGTATGAGTTTACGAGTTACTTTTAAATCTATATTGAAAATGTTAGTATCAAAGAGCAGGCTTTTAGAATATTTATATTGAAATGTTTGAACTTATTTTGAGATATTTTTAATATCGTGTAAATATTAAATTTGCTTCAAACGAAAAAGAAATTTTATGATTCTAACTGCTACTTTTCAATACTCTACTTCTGTAACGTTTTGACTGCTACACAATTCATTGATGTACCGTTTCTTTGGAAAATGTTTTTGTATTGGTTAAAGAACAATGGGCAAAACGTCCCCACCCTTGTAACACTTTCAGCTATACATCAAATGAAAGCCCTTGAAAAGTGAAGCATTTTATTGTATGACAGCAAATCTGTCAGTCATGGGAGAACAGAGTTATTGAGGAGAAGAAAATAAAAATAATGAACGATAATATTACATAATTTATGCTAATGTTTCCTATGTAAGCACGATAGAGTCAAAGGCTATCTTACTAGTAGAGGGACCATACATGTAGAACATCCTACATCATCCAGAAAACCATGAATTTCGCTTTTCAAATAAAAAACATACAGCTTTCATAAATATAGAAACCCGTACATCATATCAGCCAATTGATGTCCACTGCTGAACATAGGCCTCCTTCAAACATTGCCATCCTCTTCCATCGGTTTCCCGCCATCCTAACTAGGACGTGGGACCACCGTGTGAGGGGTCTCTCCACCCTGCGCTTTCTGATAGGCGGTCGCCATTCCAGAACCTTTCAACCCCAACGGCTGTCGGTTCTCCGCGCTATGTCCCCTGCCCACCGCCACTTTAACCAGTCAATTCTGAGCGCTATGTTCATATGCACAGTTGGGTATATTAGAAAGATAACTGGACCTGACGCAGCTACTACTTCCAATGCAACAATAACGAGCTAATGCTAATCATTAATGAAAACCACGCACCTATTTATTATTTATTGCATGAAACTGATGCATTCATACTACCACTCCGACACCGACTCCGGTCATATCCCCACAAAGGTGATCACTGATTGGAAGAGGCTCGAGGAGAAACTCGCGTCTGTCGAATCCGCCCAACTAGATAGTAGTCCCTACAGTTCGAATACTGTAGTGGACACTGAGGCGGCGATCGGTGTCCTGACAGGTCGTGTCATTAATTAACAATTGCTCTTAGACAGTGGCTATGCTGGAAGACCTCCGCATGCAATTACCTGGAGAACTGCGTGACCTGTTGAGCCGCAAGATCCCTGCCACACGTGCCTACGACAGGGCCCTCAGCGAGTCCAATAGGGTTAGAATTAGACAGCTTCAATGGCCTGTTAAAGTACGCATAAATGAGTTTCGTCAGTCACGATGGTATGCGCAATTGAGTGAGATCGTACCTTTTTATCTCGCTTTCTAGCAGTTATCCCGTTCATTAAAGAAGGACGTATACTCTACTATGCCTCCTTTGGTAGGCCTGATAGGAGGCTAGCGTTCGAGTATGATGACAAGGCCGAATGCCTGGCCAAGAACCTCGAGGCCCAATACGCAGTTCTCCTCAGGGTAACAATCACGATATAATATCAATCACATACACCAATTTCAAATATTTGTCAACAGCGAAGTAAAACGGTGAACTTCTCTCCAGGAGTCACCGCTCAAGGCAGACAACGACGATATACAGTTAGTCACACCTACCGAGTGGAACCGTTAAATAAACTTCTCGCCCCTAAAAAGGCACCAGGCTCAGAAAGAATAACAAAAATAGTCATTAATTTATTCCCCGAACGTCTTTTGGTCCTTGACATGCTGCAATGTCGCAATATCAAATTGTGTCTTCCCACAACAGTGGAAAGACGCCGTGGTTATCGGAATACCGAAACCCGACAAAAAAATTCCGACCTGTTAGTCTGAGTCAAGCCGTTTCCGAGCCTGAGGAACATAAATTCTGTCGTTTACTATTTGCTGAATAAAGAACATGTCCTACGTTTACTTGATTGCTGAATAAAGAACATGTCCTAATGGTTGTCTAAATGTTTATATTAGCAAAGCTAGCTATCCGAAAGTCAGGAAAATGCTGTAGATGATTTTCTGGATGATGTAGAATGAGCTAGATGTATAGTCCGTCTACTAGTAAGATAGCCTATGTTTAGTTTAGCAAAGCTAGCTATCCGAAAGTCAGGAAAATTCTGTGGATGATTTTCTGGATGATGTAGGATGAGCTAGATGTAGAGTCCGTCTACTAGTAAGATAGCCTATGTTTAGTTTAGCAAAGCTAGCAATTCGAAAGTCAGGAAAATGCTGTGGATGATTTTCTGGATGATGTAGGATGAGCTAGATGTATAGACCGTTTACTAGTAAGATAGCCTGTGACTTTATCGTGCTTATATAGTAAATATTAACATAAAGTATGAAATATTATCGTTTATTATTTTTATTCTCTTTTCCTCAATAACTCTGTTCTCCCATGACTGACAGATTAGTTTCATACAGTAAAATTCTTCACTTTTCAAGGGCTTTCATTTGATGTATAGGTGTAAGTGTTACAAGGGTGGGGACGGCTTCCATACAAAAATGCCCATTCTTCTTTGAACGAACATTGTATCTTCATCATAATCATCATCATACAGCCCATTTATGTCCCACTGGGGCGGAGGGATACTTGGTCCACTAATACCAAGCTGGCCAGACGGGTTGGTATAGGGTTTAATTTCAAGTTTTCCTTATTTTTATTTCGTAAAGAAAATATTCACGGATAGTACCTTAGTCGGTTTTAACGACATGGATGAGATGGGGTGGTGACATATTGTATTCTTACTCCGTCACCACACGGAGGCGATTTAGAAATAACTACACTTAATTATTGAAAATACGGTGAGTTGATATTAATTTAACAATATATATTGTCAACAGCAACTAAACGCGCTCAACAAAGGCGAAGAAGAGAATGAAACAATAAGTGTTGCAGAGATGAGATCTATTGAAGGTTACGACGACAGTTTGAAAGAAGTTGCTGATTATCAATTTTATGTGGCGTACGATTTCTATGCTAAGAATAATTCACATTTCCATAGATCTCCTTACTACGGTTATTATCAAGGTAAGTTCCAATTTTTATTAATTTGCTGTTTATAAATGAGGATTCTAATCCCAAGCTGGACTACTTTGCGCGATCCACAAATTTTAGTTCTGATTAGGGTAGGTTAATAAAACCTCTGCGCCACAGAGTTCAGAGTTTTTTCAGAAAGAAAGCGTTTTACGGAAAGTCATCAAAACATTTTACCGCTATAATAGCTTCTATAAGTAAATGACATGACGAATAGAGAAAATACACACATCAAAAAAGTCTAAGCAACATGCATGATATTACAAATTTACCATTTATATTAATTTATTTTACCATTTATTTTAATTATAACGTTGTATTTTATTTTTAAAATAATATTTTTAGGGTTCTATGATGTAAAAATAACAGCTGTTTTCTTTATAAGTTCTTTTAATAACAGAAATTAACAATATTAGAATATACAGGTACATAAGAAACTAAACTTTTTTTTTACAAATTGAAATTTCTTAAGAAAATGAATTTATTGTGAAAGAATAGGACAATTTAATACAAAGTATGGCCTCCTCTGCTATTCAGAACTTGTCGGCAACGATTATTCATTGAATTAATGAGACTGTTTATGTCATCTTGCGGTATTCGCTCCCAATGGAATTGTAGCAAATCCTTCAGCTGTTGGGTTGTTGTCACTCCGTCCAAGTCCTTCAAAACACGTCTCTGGAGCATGTCCCATGCGTGCTCGATGGGGTTGAGGTCTGGCGATTGTGCAGGCCAGGGCAATACCTGGATGTTCTCCGTTGCCAAGTATTCACTGGTTCGCCGAGCTGTATGTGAACGCGCATTGTCATGCATTAACGTAAAATCGGAGCCAAAGGTTTGTGCAAATGGATGGACATAAGGTCTGAGAATATCCTCAACGTAATTTTCAGCGTTCATGTTTCCATTTACAAAAACGAGCTCAGTTTGCCTGTTCTTCATAATACCCGCCCATACCATAACTGTTGAGCCGCTGTATGGATGAACTTCCTGAACGCACCTGAGTCTTTCAGTATTTCCGGGTCGACGGTACACTCGCACCCTTCTTGTATCAGGCCTAAACCCGAATCGCGACTCATCGGAAAACATAATTTTATCCCATTGTTCCTGGGTCCATGTTATGCGTTCTCTACACCATTCATTTCGACGAGCGCGATTCCCGTGACGTATCGGTGGGCACCTGATAGGGCGTCGAGCTCGTAGGCCGTACTCATGCAGTCGATTTCGCACAGTTTGGGGACTTACATCAACACCACTTGAATTTTGTAGCCTCAAACTTATCTCTCGAGCGGTTAACATCGGCTGGCGTCTTGCAGTCAGTTGTATGTACCGGTCTTGCCGAGTGGTTGTACTCCTTTTACGGCCTGGATGCTGTTCAGCGGGTTCCCCTGTATTATTGTAGCGCTGCCAAAGACGACAAATAACACTTCTATGAATACCAAAATGTCGAGATACCTGAGATTGATTACTTCCCGCTTGCAACATCCCTACAGCTCTTTGCATTTCATCTGCCGTCAAATGACGTCGCTCCATGACGTAAAGAATATCTAACAATTCAATTTTGTCGCCAACTGTATTTAAATGGTTGGTAAAATTATAAAATCAAGACTAAAACGTAGCAATTAACATGCACTCAAATTCAAACAAATTCGCAGTCATTTGAATTTTATGAAAAAAAACAAAACATAATCGAATTTTTTTTTTTACAACCAGCCAGTATGTCATCAATAACAAAAAAGTTTACTTACCTATACACTTTGAGTGAGTAAATACTTAGAAATTAATTAATATAAATGGTAAATTTGTAATATCATGCATGTTGCTTAGACTTTTTTGATGTGTGTAGTAAGCAATAGTTAGAATTAACAATGTCAAATAAACACCAATTAATTTTTCACAAATCAATGAACACGAAAATTGACCTTGTAAAATACATGCAGTCATCAACTTGTTTAGCTGACTGTACGTAAACCCCCGTTCATTTGTTTTTGTTGATAACTTCCGCGAGTTTTTCATAAGGCAACATTCATTAATAAGAGGTGACATACATGAATAAAAATAAAACCGGTCAAGTGCGAGTCTGACTCGCGCACCGAGGGTTCCGTACAAACCTATTTGCCAAATTGTGATAACGTCAGGACTCAGCTGTTTAAATACTATTTTTCCCGCCAAAACTCAATGACGGCACGAATTAGCTCTATTAAAAAATATTTTCCCGCCAAAATACTATGACGTCACAACTCATCTGTCAAAAATGATGTGATGTCACGACTCATCTGTCAAAAATTCTATGACGTCACGCACATCTGTCAAAAGTGACAGCTGTCAAAGTGACGGCTGTCAAAGTAACGGGTGTCTAAAATATTTTCCCGCCAAAGTAATATGACGTCACAACTCATCTGCCAAAAATTCTGTTACGTCACGATTTATCTGTCAAAAATTCAATGACGTCACGACACAACTGTCAAAAAATGTTTTCCCGCCAAAATTCTGTGACGTCAGAACTCATCTGTCAAAAATTCTATGACGTCACGTCCCATCTGTCAAGAGAGACAGCTGTCACTTTGACGTCAAAATTCTGTGACGTCACTGGTCACGTGACTCAGCTTTCCCGCCAAAATTCTATGAAATCAAAATATAATGTGATTGAAGTAAACATTTAAGGTTTTCGGAATTTTCCCATTACATGTACTACAAGACCTTGCTTCATGCTAAATTTCAAGTTTGTAGGTAGACTGGATGTACCCTGTAGGTTTTTGCTCTTACCCCTCTAAATTTTGCGACAAAAACGGCTATATCTCTTGAATACAGCACTAAGAGGCAACAAGTTTTAGTATTTGGTGAAAATTTCAGCTTGATACCTTCACGCGTTCCTGAGATAAATGGTCTTGACAGACAGACGGACGGACGGACAGACGGACAACAAAGTGATCCTATAAGGGTTCCGTTTTTTCAAAACCGGTACGGAACCCTAAAAAACTAGGTCATACCAGTATTTAAACCATTCAGTGTCATGACCCGATGCATTTGTTATGAATACTTGTTTAATACCAATCAATTTTTCAGTAAATATTATCAAAATATAAAATAAAAAAAAATAGAAGCAAAAAAATAACTGTGAATATGTTTTTCCTGGAAAAGTGGAACTACTATGATAAGCCTCAACATTATAAAACTATATATCAATAATTTATTGAGCACAAAATAATCTTTTAGAAAAACAAAATTCAGCAGAATATTTTTTTTGTAGCGGAAACGTTACAGGTAGGTATCAATTTACAACAGGACACAAACAACATTCAGACTAGGGACAATAATTTGTAAATCGCATAAACCAGTAGTCCAGCATGAGATTCTGCGGAGACTGACGGACCCGAATAACATTTAGACTCTGGTCAATAATGTGTTGATTACACAAACAATTATAGTTTTAACCAGTGATCGTCGTTCCACTAAAGCAATTAATTTATTTGCTTCATATTTTAACATCTAATAAAATTAGATAATTACACTGATCGAGTCTGACGTGATTAATAATGGCGTGTCCAAAACGAATTATGATGTTCGAACAATATTTCGATTCATAAAGAAAATAAAGATATTATTAATTGATGTCATTCATTGGAGAACCTCAGCTGAAGATTAATGAACTTTCTCACGAACTTTGAAAGAAAATAAAAGAAGTGAATTAACTTAATTAATCCTTTTTGTTATTTTCTGATGTATTTAATAACGAGCAGTAATAACTCTCACTAAATAGTTTTCGACATAAATGCTTGTCATCGTCTTTTTAGCGTGTAAAATAAATTGACATAGTATTAAAATGGCCACACAGGCCTTATAAATTGGTATAGTGGTTTCTAAAAAGTTTGCCTTCTTTCGGAAAGTTAATAGCAAATTATTATTCATAATTGGTTTTTAAAGACATACATTTTAAGGTGCACCTAGGTGTCCTTTTTGTGTATCAGTCTGTTAGTTTCTAACTAACAGACAGGCTGTTTGTGTGTTTTTTGATCTACGACTTACAGTTTACTTTCTAAACATCCTGCTTTTAATAAAAGAGATCCAATCCCTGTAGAAATACTTCAAAGGGCTGTTATGTTGATATCTATTTATTTACATAATATCAATTTTTTTGTTTATAGTTCCGAAAAAACAAAATCGTTTGTACACTCCTCAACTGAACCACATCAGCATGAAGCTGCCTTCAAGTCCATTGCTCACTGCAAGACCTTCAATGGATAACTTCTGCAACGCATCAAGCATAGATGAGTCCTGTCTCGATGGCTATTGCGAGTGTTCACACGTCCTTGCAGTCAAACTTAATTCTGTAGTTGAACTGATAATTGTTGATGAAGGAGTCACTTTTGATGCAAATCATCCATTTCATCTACACGGTCATAGTTTTAGAGTAGTTGGTTTAAGACGTCTTGCTAAAGAAATAACTATAGATGAAATAAAAGCATACGATAAAGCTGGTCTTTTGAAAAGAAATCTAAAGAACGCTCCAATTAAAGATACAGTTACCGTACCTGATGGTGGTTATACTGTTATAAGATTTAAAGCAGATAACCCTGGATATTGGTTGTTCCATTGTCACATAGAATTTCATGTTGAAATAGGAATGGCTTTAGTATTCAAAGTTGGTGAACACAAAGATATGGCGCCAATCCCTGCAAATTTTCCTTCTTGCGGTAGCTATTTACCAGATAACATGTTGGAGCATGCTACGACAGAAAAACCAAAGAGTGATAATGATGTACTGTCTATTTCTCATTGGTGGCCTGTAGTTGTCAACATTAATAATAATTCCACATCATCCAGTAGTTTTACAAGTACTTCGACTATCACTCTTTCAATATTTTTATGGTCTGTAGTAAGAAATTTATTATATTAGATAACATGATATTAGTGAGATCAGTTATTAGAACAAACATTGTCCGCATGGCAGCACATCAACCTATAACTCCATCTTTTCATATTGCTGCAATGTAGTTCAGCAAAGTAATTCAGTTTGATCTGCAGCCATGCGTACAAAAGGATTCACATTATTGGTATTTGTACTTACGAAAATTTTATTATGTAAAATATTCTTTTTAGGTAGTTTTTTTCAAATGAGCATAATATTTTTTTGCAAGTAGTAGAAATTGAGGTACTCTAGAAATTTTATATGCTTGAATGATTTTATATACAGTACAGTTTAAAGTGTGGGCATTTGAATCTAAAATGTTTTTAGCATTTTCAAATAGGCAATTACATCTGTTTGTGTATTGTAGTATGAAACAACTGTTGTGTGTTTTAGATTATATAGTTTTGTAGATTTTGTAGTAACTATATTGCTAAACATAAGTTTTGACAATGATGCCCAAATTGTCAAACATTTTTTTTGAGTTGTAGATCTAATGAAGAAAAAAATTGCGAAACTATTTAGTTTAAATATTTCAAGTTCCAATAGGTATGTTCTTCTTTATGTTAATAAATGCAATAAGATGCAATATTGCCGATCAAAATTACTATGTTGCACTATTCATAAATAGTTTTGTATACCATGTTTTTAGGATTAAACATTAAACTCTTTCTGTAGTGAAATAACTATAACACAGTCACATTATCTAGAGACCTCGCTGGAATGTGAACCTCGCGTCCCCTTCTCCTTTTGACCCCCGCGCTTGCCACGGGCGCATCAGTGATACGTCCGACGTGACGTCATCGACGCCAGGTCTCGAGATAATGTAACCGGGTAGTATGTAGATAAGTTAATTCTGTACATTGATTAGTACTTACTTAATTGTCATAATAATATTTATTATCTATTTCATTCCGAATTGTATTCCAATACGAAGGAGATTATAATTTAAGTCTGTGATTGGTTTAAAACGAATTGACCAAAAAAAAGTATTAAACATTTATATAATGTTTATGTTGCGTTATTATGTCGTTGATGATATGTGATATTATATAGTTTAAGTTTTATTATTAAGTATTTTAAATCAAAATAAATATACTTACAACATTTATTTATTTGTTTTGCTAATTATAATGTCCCTATTTTTATTTTGCTTCTTTCTGTACCCCTTCTTGTATTCCACTAATATCAAATATAGAAAAAAAACACACTACTGACACCAAAAATAACAATAATATTACATTATTTGTAATAATTTGATTTTCTTTTAAAGAATCTACAAATCAATATATTTACAGACTCTTCAAGAAATATCTTAAACAATACTTTTTACAATAATTAAAAGAACCTATTTTTTAGATTAAAATTAAGTAGAAGGAATGGCTGATTTAATGTTGTAAAACCAAAATACAACTAATTATTTTTTACTTTTTAGTGCAATTTATGTTTTTGAAGTCGTTTTTTTTTTTGGAAAAATCAATTTTAAATATCTTTTTATTATTTGTGTCTATCTTTATATTTCGGAAATCTTCTAATTAAAATCTTTGAAATTTTTTATTTTATTAAAAACTAGCTGTTGCCCGCGACTTTGTCTGCGAGTTTTAAAGAATTCACACACATCCTTAGAAATTTTAGCCTGCGATGGTTTTGACTGTGACTTTCATCTTAAATTTGACTTTTACTTTGACTTTGACCCGTTTTGATTTTGACCTTTTTTAACTTTGTCTTTTTGATTTTGACTGTTTGATTTTGACTGTTTGATTTTGATTTTGACCTATTTTGATTTTGACTTTTTTAGATTTTGACTTTTGAGCTTTTTTGATTTTGACTTTTGACCTTTTTTTTATTTTGACTTTTACTTTAATCGTGACTTTCACTTTTAATTTGACTCTGGTTTTGAATGTTACTATGACTATAATTTCGATATTGATATCTTTTTTGAGGACCTTACATTAAATTTTAGAATACAAATACAAATACAAATTCTTTATTTTGTAAGCATAGGTAATATTTAACAAACATGTAAGATGTCAGGACATTAATTATAGTTCGCTACACTTTGCCTTAATGCGGCATACAAAATTCAATATAATGACAGAATTAATTTAAGTAAAGATGTTATCAAGTTATGTTAGTACCCAATTAAAACATGTCAGATAATTATAACAATTACAATAACAAAAAAAATACAAATTTAAGAATAATAATAATAATGTCAAAGGAAAAACAAAAACAATCACATGACTACAAAAAAAATGTCAAGAGAAACAAAAACAATCACATAACTACAAAAACAAATGTCAATACAGTACATAATTAAGTGTAAGTTATATTTAATTAATGTGTAGAGTGGATTCCACATTTAAATGTTTATCATTAAAAAAATCTATAATCGAATAATAACATTTTTGTACCAAAAACTCAAATAAATACTTCTTAAAAATAGGCAGCGAATCTTTTTTCCTAATATATAGTGGTATTTTATTATATACTTTTGACGTCATTCCTAATACACTTTTGCTGAATAATGCTGTTCTGTGGGGTACAACGCTAATAGTATTTTGGTGCCTACGAGAACGAAGAGTAGTAAATAAGTTAAAATTGCCCTGAACAAATACACCTATTTCGTATAATAATATGTATAAGGATGGTACAGTAAGTATTTTTAATTCAACAAATAGTTCCCTACAGCTCTCCGTTTGTTGCAGACCACACATCGACCTTATGCATTTTTTTGTGCTTTGAATACAGTTTCTCTGTCTGTTGAGTTCCCCCAGTATATAATACCGTACCGAAGATTCGACGCTACATAGGCATTATAGGCAATTAGGACAGTAGAGCGGCTGACTGTTTTTGCAAGATTGTATAGGGCATATGAAAATTGACTAAGTTTCTTTGTAAGTACTTCTTTCAAATAGAAGTACTTACAAAGAAACTTAGTCAATTTTTCCATGTCAGTTGACTGTCTAGATGAAGTCCCAAGAATTTTGTACAGTGTGTCGTATCGATATTTATATTTTCATATTCTATCCTTAATTTATGTGTCGTATTAGGGCTCTGACTAAATATCATTATTTTTGTTTTGTTCAGGTTTATTTTCAAATTATTACAGTGTAACCATTCAATAATACATTTTATATCATTGTTAATGTCTCGTTCTAGAGTTTTTGCATCGTTCCCTGAATATATAACTGTGCTGTCATCGGCAAATAGGGTCATTGGATAATTGGTAATCTTAGGCATGTCATTAATGTAGATATTAAAGAGTAAAGGACCCATTAGGCTTCCTTGGGGCACACCATAAAGGACCTGCCGAGGTCTAGACTGGTATGTGGTGTCTAATTTCGTATGGGGACATAGTTTATTTACATAAGTTATTTGTTCACGATCAGATAGGTATGATTGCACGAGTTGTAATGCATTTCCCCTTATCCCATACCGCTCCAATTTATTTATTAGTATTTCATGATCCACATAATCAAACGCCCTGGACATGTCCATGTAGAGTGCCACCACACAAGTTCGACTATCAATACATGGAAGAATCTCACTCATAACTTTGTACACTGCCCTGTTAATGGATCTACCTTTCCTATATCCAAACTGTTCACTAGCTAAAATATGTTGTTTTTCAAAAAATAAATAAAAAGTATTGTATATAGCCCTTTCAAATATTTTTGCAAATATGGGTATTAATGCTATGGGCCTATAGTTTTCTATGGTTTGTCGGTCATTATTTTTGAATATAGGTTTGATAACCGTGATTTTTAATCTCTGAGGAAAAATACCTTGCTCTATACATAGATTAATTATATAGCTAATAACAGGTGCAATTAATATTGCTACATGTTTAACAACACTTGCAATAATCTCGTCATATCCATGACTGTTTGTGGTACTCAAAGACTTTATTATTGTTATTATGTCTGACTGAGTAGTTGGGGGAATAAAAATAGAATTTATGTTAGTATCAACGTTTTTGTACGATAGTTTATTAGAGCTATTGGTTACCTTAACAGTATCTATAAAATAGTCATTAAATGTCTCAGCCATGGCTTGAGGATTACTAATCGTAATGTTGTTAACAAGAATACTAGAAGGCAAAGATTCACGAGGTTGATTTTGCTTGTCTTTATTTATAATTTTCCAAGATGCTTTACATTTATTTTTCGATTCTTTTATAAATTGGTCATTTTGTGATTTTTGGGTTAATTTAAAATTTTTCTAAGTCTAGCTGTATACTGGTTCAACAAATGTTTATTTTGCAAATTAGGTCTCTGTCTATATTGCCATAAAATTTCTCTTTTACGTCTACTACACAACCGAATGCCCTTAGTTATCCACCTTGTTTTTTTTTGTACATTAATCTTAATCTTTAGCTTAGGGAAACAGAGGTCATAGAAAAGTTTAAATAAGTCATCAAAATGGTTAAAAGCTTTTTCAGGGTCAGAGCATTGATACACGTCACTAAAACTAAGCTTACATATAGAGTCATAAAATTTAGTTAAGTTATCAACACAATAGTCACGTCTTAGGATATACCAGTGTTTGATAATAAATGTTTTCTTTACCGGACAACTAATAATCTGAGCTATGTGATCAGACAAAGCTAAATCATGTACTTGACATTTACTACCCCTAATGTTATGTACTATATTGTCTATACATTTCCCACTTGCTAAGCGCGTAGGCTGTCTTATACCTGTTTTCAAGTTATAACCTAGAAGTAGAGATTGAAATGTATTAGACATGGCTGTTGTTGCTAAGGTATCAATATTGAAATCCCCACACAACACCATTTTTTTGTCATTCTTTAAGCTATTCATCCTTAATATACCTTGTAATTTGTTGAAAAATACGCCTAAGGTACACGTATCCGACTTAGGAGGCCTGTAAATACAAATAATAATTAGTTTATGTTTGTCTAACTCTACAGCACAACACCCTATAAGGTTAGGTATGTTAAATTTCGATAAGTTAATTATTGTGTACTAGCTGTGCCCGCGACTTCGTTCGCGTGGTGGATGTTACTTACTTCGCAATTCGATTTAATACTGAAAACTCGTTTTTTAAACCTTATAACGAACGAATCAAAAACTTTTTAAAAACAGACCTTTACAAAGACAGATCTATAAAGACTGCGTTAGAACTCATACTGACAGACATGAGCAAACCTCATTCTTTCAAGGAAAATCTTAACACCGCGATACTGAAAATGACGTCACAGGCACAATGCCATCTGTTGTAAAATTTGTAAGTTAAAATAAATGACATCGCTTATTTCATCATAACAACCCATTAATGTCCCACAGCAAGGACGGGCCTCCTCCCGTGACGGAGGGATACTTAGCCTACTAATACCACGCTGGCCAGTCGGATGGGTATAGGGTTTAATTTCAAGTTTTCCTTCATTTTTATTTCGTAAAGATAATATTCACCGATAGTCCCTTAGTCGGTTTTACGCCACCCATGGGATGAGATGGGGAGGTGACATATTGTATTCTTACGTTCGATTCCCATGGAGGACAATTGTGATCCACAAACTATTGTCCTTAGTCTGGATGTTCTTTGTGTCCGTTAAATTGACATTTTTAAAGGCCCCCTTATGTACCATATTATAGCAAAAAATATTTGATTAAACTTAGACTGGATTATATTATTATCTATAGATAAACTGCGTGCAGTATTTTTGAATTACTTAATAAAATAAACACAAACACATTGAACAATTATTTAATGTTTATGATTGTATTTCTATATTTTATTGTCAGTTTTGTATTTTTTCAATGTTGACATAGCAATAATGTGTAAAATGATTTTATAAAGAAAAAAAACGTGTTACTTATTATGTTGTCTGTTATATACCTATATATTATTTATTAAATAATTATATAAGTGTGTTATAATTGCAGTTATAATAAGATTGTGAGAAAAGGAATGTTATTTAAATCTATATTTATAAAACTCAAAGGTGACTGACATAGTGATCTATCAACGCACAGCCCAAGCCACTGGTGGGATCTGGCTGAAATTTGGCATGCAGGTAGATATTATGACGTAGACATCCGCTAAGAAAGGAAAATGATGAATTCTACCCCCAAGGGGATAAAATAGGGATATGAAAGTTTGTATGAAACTTTGTCAATATCAAACCGATAGGCCTGATACTTTGCATGCATATAGCTACTATGACGTTGACACCCCCTTAGGAAGGACTTTGATAAATTCTACCCCCAAGGGGAAAAAATAGGTGATGAAAGTTTGTATGAAACTTTTTCAGTTTCAATCCGATCGAGCTGAGACTTTGCATCCATATAGCTACTATGACGTTGACACCTCCTTAGGAAGAACTTTGATAAATTCTACCCCCAAGGGGATAAAATAGGGGATGAAAGTTAGTACGAAACTTTGTCAGTTTCAATACGATCGGGCTGAGACTTCGCATGCATATAGCTACTATGACGTTGGCACCCCCTTAGAAAGGACTTTGATAAATTCTATCCCCAAAGGGATATAATAGGTGATGAAAGTTTGTATTAAACTTTGTCAGTTTCAATCCGATCGAGCTGAGACTTTGCATGCATATAGTTACTATGACGTTGGTACCTCCTTAGAAAGGACTTTGATAAATTCTACCCCCAAGGGTAAAAAATAGGGGATTAAAGTTAGTATGAAGCTTAGCTTCTCTCATGGACTGCATGTTTTAGTTGCTTGCTCACGAGTAATTTCTCTCAATAGCGTAATAGTTTTAGCGCCTAATGACAGATTAATTATTAAGAATATGTGTACAAAGAAGTTTTGTAGGCCCCTTATTTCTACACACGCTAAACAAAAAATAAGCCTAATTAGTCATAATACTTCTGAACGCGAGCGATGCCGCGGGCAACAGCTAGTTCAATTTATATGATTAAGTAGGTATATAGTTTAACTTTAAAAATTGATGTTTGTACGCCAGTATTGGCAAAACAGGGAAAGACTATTTATTTTTGTAACATGTTTTGTACCTGTGATTAACAAATAAAGGTTATTAGTATTTGTATTTATTTATATTTAAAAATACAGCACGCAGTTTAACTCTTGATGTAGTCCAGTCTAAGTTCGAAAGATGGCGCTGTTTAATATTAATTAATTAAATTCAAATATCTTTTAATAGACGGAACCGATTGCAATGAAACAAAAACTAAATGTAACTTCAAGTTACGCTCAATCGTTGTCTATAAAAATCATCTACGAAATTTTAATTCATTAAACATTGAAACTAAACCATTTTTCATGACCCCTGATTTGTATTGGACTGTTCTAATAAAGAGATCAAGCGATATCTCGAGTAATACTTATCCGATTTTGATGAAACATACCTCAGTTTAGGCCCAATAAAAAAGGCTACAATACAATGTATTGGTCTTAAGATTATATTAATTCGTTTTAAAGATGTGCGGTAACAAACAGACAGACATTATTTCTAAAAATTATGGTTTCGTGCTTTTTGACTTTTTTCTAGATTTTGTAGATAATTTTTATCTGAATTTTCGAAAAGAACAGACATTTCGACCTTTACAGTTTTATTATAGTATAGATAACATCATCATAACAGCCCATTAGTGTCCCACTGTAGGGACGGGCCTCCTCCAGTGACGGAAGGATACTTGGCCTACTAATACCACGCTGGCCAAACGGATAGGTATAGGGTTTAATTTCAAGTTTTCCTTCTTTTTATTACGTAAAGATACAGATAACATGGTAAGTATAGATAACATGGTTAATTTTATTAAAATTAAAAAAGAATATTTTATAATTAATAGCACTTAATAATAAAATAGTTATAGATTATTTACAAACTCATTTATGAGTATGATTACTACTGGTAACGCCATCTCGTGATCATAAGAAACGAAATTTAAATTCATTCAGCATTGAACAAAAACCATTTTTCATGACCCCTGATTTATATTGAACTGTTCTAATAAAGAGATCAAGCGACATCTCGAGTAATACTTATCCTATTTTGATAAAACGTACCCCAGTTTAAGCACAATAAAAAAGGCTACAATACAATGTATTGGTCTTTAGATTATATTCATTCGTTTTAAAGATGTGCGGTAACAAACAGACAGACAGACAGACATTAATTCTAAAAATTGTGGTTTCGTGCTTTTTGACTTTTTTCTAGATTTTGTAGATAATTTTTATCTGAATTTTCGAAAAGAACAGACATTTCGACCTCTACAGTTTTATTATAGTATAGATTTATGTGAACGACGAATCAGAATGCATGAACCTCCGTTCCTTGTATCCCTCATTGAGTACGTTGCTATAACATAATTTGGAATGTTCAATTGTAAATAGTCTCCCTCTTTCATATTAATTATGCTCAGTAATACATCAGAGGTCGGAATTAGGTAGAGTTATTCATGTACTTACACTGATTTCATACAGCGAAAGAATAAAGTGGATATGCTACAAATCCCGGGATTAACTAAAAAAATAGAAAAATATCCCACGATTTAAATAAAAAGTTACATATTTACTTTTACACACTTTAAACTACTTACTGCACGCGCGACGTTGCCACACTTACATCAATGACATCGGATGCTCGAAGTTGCAAAATTTGAACAAAAGGAAACAATAGCGGTAATGCGGAACACTGAGATTGTATCTCTTTCTAACGCATTCAAACTATATCTTAGCAATAAATCGGTTTATTGACACAGCTCATTCGCTTACCTCGGTTCGTCGAATGCGCACACGTGTTTACTATTGTGTTTTGTGTGGTGAATCCTGTTTGACCCTGGATTGTTTACTGGATTCTGGACTCTACTTAATACGACTATTTCGGCACGCATTAACGGACTTTGATTTGGCCTTACTGTATTGAACGATTGGATATTTGAAGTTGGTGATATACTTGGTAAGTTTATTGTTCATATTTATATTAAATGTCCTTTACATTAGATTTTCCCAATGTAGAATGTTTGTTATATTGTCATAAAATCGGTGTTGTTTAACTCAAGATGTTCTTTGATACAATTAAAATAAAGTAGCAATGATTTCAAATGCTACTGAAGAAGCTTAACATACGGGACTCTTTTTTTAATTGCTTTAATTGACTATATGGTTAACGATTGGAATTAATTTTTCTGGTAATCTTTTACAGATTTTCTTTTTAGGTTTAAGCTGATTAATTATTAATTAATGTGTTTATGTGATTATTACGGAAACCTGTCCTACTCGAGCGTTCTTGTATGTACTTCTGGAACAAGCGTTTATAGTATTTATATTAAATAGTGACAATTACTACATATCGAATGGGAAAAAACGTTTATAATAGGACGAATATCCCTTTGACCACTTACATTAAGGTGAAGAGTACGCAGAACTAGCGTCACTAATTTATTTCTTTACGTAACTCCTAAATCAGCTCAATTTTCAGTAATTGAAAGCCCAGTGGCACCAGAAAACATATCTAAAGTTTAATAAAACTCTATATACAATTTTTCGATTTGTATTTTATCCACAAAACAGGTTTACGCCCAAAGTAGCTTCTTTCCCCAAAGACTGAGCGAAAAGGAGTGTACAGTGAATCAATAAGCATTATTTATCGGTGTTTTTTAGTGCCCTTGCGCTTACTAAGTAGAAGCAGACACTTTAAATTTATACGTAATGTATGTTACTATAGTTGCTATAACAATAAATCTATATCTAAATATATAAAAATGAAACCCGTTTTCCGTTTTCACGGCATCACGCGTGAACGGCTGGACCGATTTCACTAATTCTTTTTTTGTTGTATTTGTACTTATTATTAGGAGAAGGTTCTTAGGTAGGTGTAGGGTAGGTTGTTGGGTAAGGGTAGGACAACGCGTGAACGAAGTCGCGCCGGGCCAACTAGTATAGTATAAAACAAAGTACCTACGCTTCCCGCCGTCTGTCTCTTTGTATGAATTTATGCACGCTTAGATCTTTTAAACTACGCAACTGTTGTGACCTATCTCTCACATACTTACAAACACATGCATACGGTTTTCTAAGATTGACTATTATTTTGCTCCAGATTAAAAATATTACCATGGCGCAGAGTTCAATCAAAGAAGCCACCATCAACAAGTGGATCAAAGATAATCCGGAGCTATTTTACGACCATGCAAGTGGATTAATTTACTGTTCCAAATGCGAAGCACATTTGAGTGCGACTCGTCAGAGTAACGTCAAAAGACATGTAGAAGGAGCAGTACATAAAGGCACGAAGAAAGAGCGCCACATTCCTTTAGAATTTTACTTCGACTTAATCGAATTTATGATTCTTTGTAACATACCGTGGTCCCAACTGAGCAACAACGCATTTAAAACATTTTTTCAAAAGTACATTTGTTGCAATTGCAAAAATATTACTCTACCTAGTGAATCCTTATTGAGAAAAGTTTACCTGGATCAGCTTTTTAAAATCAAAATACAAGAGATGCAAAGTAAGATTGTAGATAAAAAGCTATGGCTTTCAGTAGACGAAACTACGGATTTCTTAGGACGAGCTGTGGTACATTTGTTGGTGAGACCATTAGAACTTAGTAGGAACCATCGGCCTTACTTAGTGGCATGTAAAATGCTAGACACTGTAAATGGAACAACGATATCACAATTTGTTCAAGATTCTTTAAAAAATATGTGGGGAAGTTCATTTGAGAGCAAACTAGATAACGTTAGAATGTTATGTACAGACAGTGTGGCATACATGATATCAGCTGGTAGAATGTTAAAATCAACTTTTCCTAAAATGTTGCATTTCACATGTTTAGCCCATGCTCTAAATCTTGTTGCGGGGCAGATTAGAAAGGAGAATCCTAATGTCGATAGTTTAATTTCAAATTTGAAAAAAGTTTTTTTGAAGGCACCAAAAAGAATTAAAATCTTTAAAGAAATGTGTCCGGATTTACCTTTACCTCCTGCACCTGTAATTACCAGATGGGGTACTTGGCTTGATGCAGCATTTTATTACGCTAAGCATTTCGATGAAATTAAATCTGTATTGTCGGTGCTGAATGGTCAAGAGGCAAAATCAATAGAGAATAGTTTAAACATTTTTAATAATAACGACAACATTAAAGATGATTTGTCTCGTATTTACGAAAATTTTTCAATTATACCAACAGCTTTGACATCTCTTCAGAAATCCGATCTTTCTCTAATGGAATCATTTGAAATATTTGATGCAGTGAGATTAGCTTTGATATGGGCAAATTGCGAGAGCTTAAAAGATAAAATGGAAAAAGTCATGGATAGGAATCCTGATTTGGACATTATCAGAAATATAGCAGAAAAAATTTCTTCCTGCACTAATGATGACGAGGAGGAGGAATTGTATAAATTTGCTAACCTCACCTCAGTTGACGTAGAGCGATCTTTTTCAATGTACAAATGGATTTTAGACGTTCGGAGAAATTCATTGAAGCCAGAAAATATTGAAAAGCTAATGGTCATATATTTTAATTCTCACAAAAGTTATACAGAGTCGGAAGCGAACACTTCAAATTTTACTGGTAATGAATCTGACAAGGAAAATGATTCCGATGGGCCGTTTGAATAAGGAAAACTTCCCGAAATAGGCTTATGAGAATTTGCTTAAGACTATTAATAATTTGTATTGTAAATTAATGTAAACTAATAAAAACTGTATGTTAATAAATTATCTTTGTTTTATTGGTCTAATTCTGAGGTTTTTATTATTATTTATTTGTTTGTTGGCCACACGGGATTGTCCATTAGAAATCCCGGGATTATTCATCAGAAATCCCGGGAAGGTCCACATTAATATCAACATTTCGATGCAAGTACATAAATAACTCTACCTAATTCCGACCTCCTGTACATAACACATCCATATATTTTTCTTTGTTAAGCATATCCTCTAAACATAACGTAAGTGAATCCGACTTAGTAATTAGACAGTTTATATTTTGGTGAAGAATATGTATTCTATTATACACGAAAAAAATTACAGTTTTCTTTTCCTTATTTAATATAACAGGAGATGATAGATCAGAGTTTAAGGCACCAGGTAAATTACATATTTCACCAATTTGGTTCGGATTAATACTAACAGACTCACCATGGTTGTCATAAGTTTGTGTACATTGGTCAATTTTTACTATACACCTTTGTTTTTGCAATACATAGTCATTAAATTTTTTATTGTAGTTAATACGCAATATTTCCCTTAATAGATTTCTACAAATATTATTTAAAAAGTTGTTACGATATTTTACAGGAATAAATTGCTCATATCCCATATTAACAAAAATACCTTTATAATTGATACAAATATGTCGTAATAAGTAGTTTAACTTTTTTTCATTCAAATGATAATTGTATGGTATCTCTGACAAAATTACATTCGTATTTGTTACATTTCTAAGCCATTTACTTAAGTTTGCATGAAACTCCAATGGATTCCTGTCATTAGTTCCAGCTAATACAATTATATAATCTTCTTTGGTGAGATTGTTCCATTCATACGATTGAAAAACTACTCCCAGAGTTGCGCCTGGCTTCCAGTAGCATTGAACTTGATACTCGTTGCCTAGTAATTGTTGGAGTAGGTACCTAATGTTTCGTCCTTGATCATCAGCAAGAATTACCACTTTTTTAGAGTTCGTTGTGGGTGTATTGGTTGGGTGATTAACCTTTGGAGATGTCAACTCATGAGTTAGAGGTAAACTTTGAGAAGTATCTATTACACTTGGACATATTTCCTGTGAGTATTCATTTTTAGTCCCTTCAGGTACCTCTTTTGTGGAAATACATTCTTCTTGTCTATTAATTAAAGTCTCGTTATCTAAATTAAATTTATTTTCTGCGGAACCCTATTGAATAAATGTATTCCAAGTTACTCCTTATACCATCAGTTACCTCTCCGTAACCTTTTAGAGCCTGATTTGTGAAAAACCATTAATATTGTTAAAATTTTCAACGTTTTTATATTTTTCTCTGGAACACTAAATAGTTTTCAAAATCTAAAGTACCCCAAAGGTAATATATGATAAAGGGTTTACAATTTAAACCTTAGATTGACGTAAGTTATCATAAAGAATGTTCTTTTTCTTAAATTGCTCCCTCATTACTAAGGATCGTGACCTTTCTGAAATGGTCAAAAAGTTCTTTAGTTGACGTATCGCAGCTAGTAATATCTGGATTTTCAGATATTTTACATCTATTTGATAAAAGTTACTAACAAAATGATGTTTAATTAACAAATTAATTCACGTAAAGTGTAATTTAGTATTAAACAATCTAATTAGTGGGCAGCCGCGAGATTAACTACGGATGAATGCGAATCGGACGATTAGCGGAACGTGGTAACCGTACATTATGAAACTGAAATGATGGAAGGATTTAATATGTGGCTCAGGTAATCCTGGGACAGTGTATGCTACTTTCATTTTATTTGTTTAAATTGCGTACATACTGTATTCATGTAGTACGTTTTAAATCAAAAAATCATATAAAATCTTGTAGTGTTTTCAGTCATATTGATTTTTTATAAAAGCAACATAGGCTAGTCAATGCAAAAGCTTTTTTTTTAAATACAACTGAAGTATACATCAAGGCCTGTGTCGTGGGAACTTTTACAAACATGAAATTAAGAGCGTTTCTAGGGCTTACTAGCTCAGCCAAAAACAAATCATAATTCACAAATAGGATCAATAATGTAAAATGTTGGTAACGAAGTCTTGAGAAAAGGCAATAAAGTATTTTATACATCGGGATATTAGTTATTTTGAGCCAGAGCAAAAAAAATACTACATTTTTTTTTACATTTGCCATTTTAGCTTAAAAGCTGTACAGTTCTCAGCATAATTATTATTCTTCGCCCCAAAACCAATATAATTCTATTCTGTACCACTACAACTCCTCCTAGACAAAAAAAATACCACTGTTATAATATTTATACTAAAAAGAAACCTAAATTTCATTACTCCTAATGGAAGCTATTTACCTTTTCAATTTGCGATAAAAACTAAAAAAAAAACATGAAAACAGATCACTTTAAAAATCGGCAAAGAATCTCAGGGGAACTTAGCCAATTAAGATAACGTAGAAGGGCCTAAATCAAGTCACAGAAAGGTTGGACCAATAAATATACTGTAGAGATGGGTGGATGGTGGGGCTCCTTAGGGGTGGATGAGAGAAAAATAGCCTATGTTGCCAGTTATCTCTGATCTTTGCTTGCGTATATTACGATGTTTGGTTACACGTTACACCGTTGTTGAATTTTTAATATTTTTTTACATTTTTAATGGTATCTTCATACATTCGTACAATGGTACATACATACACAATGTACATCATAACAGTCCATTAATATCCCACTGCAGGGACGGGCCTTCTTCCGTGACGGAGGGTTACTTGGCCTACTAATACTACGCTGGCCAGACTGATTGGTATAGGGTTTAATTTCAAGTTTTCCTTCTTTTTATTTCGTAAAGATAGTAGTTACGGTTATTCCCTTAGTCGGTTTTTACGACACACATGGGATGAGATGGGGTGACACAATGTACATTTTGTCTTAATCGCTTTTAAACTTTCATAATTCGTAAACAACATATAATTTTTAAGTTAGAGTAGTATGAATGTATTGCGAGTAAGAACTGAGCAAAATGGTTGATAAACAATTTTGCATGTCTTTCGCATATTTCGGTTCGACCATAATTTAGTTTTTTAGTGAAAATACTGTATTTATTTATCTAATAAAAACAGTATTTTAAAGAAAATAAAATATATTTTTATCTTCTAAATTAATAGTAACTTTTTTATTCTTCTTTTATATTACAAAATCTTTATTTTTCAGTACACTTTTCTTGCTATGTCATGGCTTACGTTTTACAAACAAACAAACAAAAATTCATTTATGGCTAACGCAGAGCGGGACGGCATGGCAAAGTATTTTAATTTTTACTAATGGAAATTCAACCGTACTGTTACAGAAATACGACATAAATTACTATGCTTTAAAATGATGCCGCGGCATTGAAAAATCCCTTTCAATGCCGCGGCATCATTTTAAAGCATAGCAATTTATGTCGTATTTCTGTAACAGTACGGTTGAATTTCCATTAGTAAAAATTAAAATACTTTGCCATGCCGTCCCGCTCTGCGTTAGCTATTATTCACGTAAGATATAACGATACCGCTTGTGAAAGTCGTTTTATAGTGATCACATAATATGCTCGTCTAACTTAACGTCTAAGTTTACTGAGGGTTCGGAACATGACCATGTCACCCACAAGAAACTCTGCTGGGTTCCTATTTTATAATACTTACTACAAAAAATATCCAATAATAACTTTAATATCATAATTTAAATGATAAAATTTTGTTATAATGGTGTAACAGAAAACTATACGATTCACCCTTTCTTTGGGTTTGGTAAAGAAATATGAACCGTTATGCAATTCATCTTTACATAAATGCTCCATTAAGTAGATAGACTCTCCAGTTTTGGACAAAATTGATCAACTAATAACATACTATTCAGATGTCTTATTGTGATTCAATAATAGCCCAGTAATGTAGAACTTATCCGTGTGGTGACAGAGTAAGAATACAATATGTAAAAACCGACTCAGGGACTATCCGTGAATCTTTACGAGATAAAAAGAAGGAAACTTGAAATTAAACCCTATACCAATCCGTCTGGCCAGCGTAATATTAGTAGGCCAAGTATACCTCAATTACGGGAGGAGGCCCGTCCCTGCAGTAGGATATTAATGGGCTGTTATGATGAAACACAGTAATAATTCATACTGCTTAGAGGTAGATTAACGCGGAAACATTTCAACAAAAAACCCTCCATCTTTCTCGCTCTTACCTACAGTTACAAGGCAAAGTTCGTCGTTTCTAATGTCCTTATAACAAAGAAGTGACCTCCATAACAAAAGGCACCAACAATAAGTATAATGGACTGCAGTCCTCTTTTGTGTTACACTGAATTTACTACGGGATGAGAAGACGGAGGCGACGTGAATTTAGTTTTTAAGCCTATAGGAAAAACTTCCTTTTTATTAAGGCTGTAAATTTAGGAACATTTAAAAAAACCTTTACTATTTCCCTGCAGTGCAAAGTCCTTCCCTTTGAAATCCCATTAAAAATTTTTTATTCGAATTGAAAAACTAAGAGGTAATAAATATTCGCACTTATTCCTCACACTTTCACACAACGCCATCTAGTACCAACTAAGCAAAGCTTTTACTATGGGTATTAGATACATAAATACATTTTTTTTGTAAATACATACATATTACACTCAGACCAATGCAAACAATCATGTTCATGCACAAAAAGATTTGCATTGAGCGGGAATCGAACCCGAGACCTCTGCGTAGCAGTCATGTTTAATAATAACTACGCCACAGAGGTCATCAAAATTCGATCTGTTACTTATGCTTGCCAATTATATTTGAACTCTGTATTTATAGACTTACTATTTAACAGAACAGCTAACTACAAAAACGGTAGAAACGTCATAAAAGCATTTGTACTTATTTTCAAATCACAAACTATAAAGTAAGAAAGTACTTGTATAGAAAATATATATTTTAACAGACCTTTCATAACAGCTCATTAATGTCCCACTGCAGGGACGGGCCTCCTCTCGTGACGGAGGGATACTGGGCCTAGAAATACCACGCTGGCCAGGCGGATTGGTAAAGGGTTTAATTTCAAGTTTTCCTTCTTTTTATTTCGTAAAGAGAATAATCACGGATAGTCCCTTAGTCTGTTTTTAACCGACCACAAAAAGGAGGTTCTCAATTCGGTTGTATTTTTTTTTGTTACCTGATTTGAAAATTTTTTTACGACACCCATTGGATGAGATGGGGTGGTGACATAGTGTATTCTTACTCCGTCACCACACGGACAATTATATCCATTACAGAAAAGGTAAGTAAATAAAACAAATGAAAATTTTGTAAAATAACTTTATTATTAATTAATAATGTATACAACTACCTTGATGAAGTATAGTATAAGTTACATTAGCAGTTTTACTGGCACAATCCATTTCGCAAGGATTAAAATACGACTTGTTGTTCGATCCACAAACTGGGTCGTATATCATGGAGCAAGTGCAAGTAGAATACGTGGCGTGTTTCTCTGAAGATTCTACCTCGCCAGAATATATTCTAGGAAAAAAAGAAAGAAAACATTATAGGTATACATAAACTCACGCTGTATTACCACGAGGGTTGGCAGAGGCTTTTAGAATAGAATAGAATAGAATAATACTTATTTCAGATTAATTACATCCATATTGTTAGTAAACTTACATCTATGTTAGTATTTAAATGAAATTAAATTTTGAGTGGGTATAATATTTAAAAAAATTCTCCGTGTGGTGACGGAGTAAGAATACAATATGTCACCACCCCATCTCATCCCATAGGTGTCGTAAAAAACGACTAAGTGACCATCCGTAAATATTATCTTTACGAAATAAAAAAAAAATGAAAACTTGAAATTAAACCCTATACCAATCCGTCTGGCCAGCGTGGTATTAGTAGGCCAAGTATCCATCCGTCAAGGGAGGAGGCCCGTCCCTGCAGTGGGACATTAATGTCTGTTATGATAAAATCATGTCGAGAGAAGTAAATAAAATAACCAAAACATTTCAGAATACTTACTAACTTTGACAATGAAAATCAATTAAGTTACTTATATTAAGACCCAAATGTCAGTCTCAGTACGTCATTCGTACGAGGTAGACGAATTCTATGTTGCGAGTAATATACCTAACAGTAATTAATTATTATCTGAGTGAATCTATTCTTTTGTATTCGACGCCCGTGCGCATTTCAATAGGCTCAGGTAGAAACCGGTCGGCTCAAGGACACGGGTAACGATGTTCATAGATTCAAGTATGTACTTATAATAATGAGTTTTATTAAATCTTTATCATGTACTGATCTACACGAAGAAGAAAGTGTTTTGGAACAACAACAGTGTGAAGACATAAGCCAAGATGTAATTAATATGGAGGAAGAAGAGTACGAAGCAAATAGATGTCAAAAAAGGACAAGAGAAGAAAATGAGGTAGAATGGGAAACTGTCACAGGAAAGGGAAAGAAGATAAAACAAAAATCCGAAAAAATTGAAATATACATCTCGAATAATGAATGTATGCCGAAGTTGTTTACATTAGCAAAACTCTTTAAATCGTTGGGTTTAATTGATATCGAGAGGGTTAAATTCATTAATCCCTACAAAGTCCGCGTCGATTTTAACAACGAAGTGAGTGCATTCAAGCTTGAAAACAGTAAAGAACTTATGGATAAAGGATGGAAAATTAATCGTGCTTTGGAGACAAATTGGTCATTTGGTGTTATTAAAAATGTGGGTATAGAAATGGCTGACAAAGACATCATGGATGCCATCACGTGTCCTAACAACGCGGTCCTAGCTTCCGTTTACCGTCTGAATCGCCGTAGTAACTCGGGAGAAGGTTGGAAAGCGAGTGAATGTGTTCGTCTTTGTTTCAAGGGGGCGTACTTGCCCGCATATGTAATGGTAGACGGACTGCGCATCAAGGTGGACCCATATGTTTTCCCGGTTTCACAGTGCAGTAAATGTTGGAAGCTCGGCCATTTTAAAAAACGTTGCCCTTTGAGTAATGCTGTATGTCCTAAATGTGGAGGCGAACATGCTAATTGTGAAACAACTAAGTTTAGATGCGTAAACTGTAAGGGCAGTCATATGGCATTAGAGAAGAGTTGTCCAGCTTTCCTGAAGGAGAAAAAGTTGCGAGAGATAATGGCAGAGTTCAACTGCACATACAGACGGGCACTAACAATGTATGTTGTACCGCACCCTCCTCAACAATCTGTGGGAGCGCAATTGCAGGGCGACTACATAAACATAGAAAAAGCTCAACCTGTTACTCTAATACAAGAGGATAGTCCAACTTTCGCAGAGGTGGTTAAAACTACAGCTTTAATACACGGCCAGAAGCCTGAGCGCAGCGCGGCGAGAAAAAAGCCACAAAGGAGACAGCCCTCGCCTTATGTTTGGTCTGAAGATTTACCACCGGATATTTCATTCTCCCAAACTAAGGAAGCCATAACTACAGAAGAAACAAAAGAAAGATCTGTACATTTTCAAGAATTGTGGACAAGAATAAAAGAAGTTATTTTCCTAAGAGGTGCAACAATACAAAATAAAGTGCAAATGGTGATTAAATATACAATAGAATGGGTAGTATTACGTTTAGCAGACTCTATTCCTGAGTGGCCAATTTTACAAAGTTTATTTGATTATTTTTGCGCTAATAATGGGTGACACAACAAAACATAAAATTAAATTAAATATAATACATTGGAACGCTCAAAGCTTAAAATCTAAATTAATGGAACTAGAACAATTTTTATACCAAGAAAACATCCACATTGCAGCCGTCAATGAAACCTGGCTAGTCCCACAAACTCAAATTAAGGTAAATAGTTTTAATATTTATAGACAGGATAGGAGTGACGGATATGGCGGAGTAGCTATACTTGTACATAAATCTATTCAAAGTAGTAAGTTCAACTTAAGTATTAGTAATTCTGGAATTGAAACAATAGGTGTAAAATTATATAATTTTACCCTTTTATTACCTGAATCATGTTGACAACCGGTTTTTGTCAATTTCAAAACTGTATTTAAAATAGCATTGTAGTTAATTTAGTTGTGATACAACTAAATAAGTCTTCAAATTTAATTACATTCATGCTAAATAAATAGATAAAAATGCTGAACGTAATTGAATTCGAAATCGTGTTTTCCTGAAAAGTATTCCTTTTTAATGAAAATGGAATAGTTTTATTTTAAATATCGAACAAATCACTTATTGTTATACCTTTTTGAAATTCGTATATCATGGGCATATTTATGAACGTATGGGCACTGCAAGTGTAGTACATTTTTTATACAGTAAATGCACTTGAACTTGAGTGATGTGATAAAAAAGATATTTAAAAATACAACTATACCTAATTTTCTCTTAAAAGTTTCAAATTTACATAGAACCTTTTTAATTTTATGATAGTCTAGGTATTCGGCATTTATTAACAGAAAACAGAAGTTTAAAATAACGTTATTTGTTGAAACTACAGTCAAATTAGCAATAAAAAGTATAAATTTCATACAAAAAGCAATATACCTCATTTTTTCTGAAGCCCTTAGGTAAAAAGGGTTGAAATTTTAATATGTTGTAGTTAAGTTCCCGAGATGTCAAACCGCTAACGGTGGACCACTATTTACGCCACACCCTGTATAATTGTGATCAAATTAATAATCTTATATCTTTATATTGTGCGCTGTCAGTCCGCACAGCGCAACTTGACTGGGATATTTTGTTTTCTTCATTTACTAATAAAACGGTTATAGTAGGAGATTTCAATGGCCATCACACCAATTGGTCTTGCAGAACTGACAGCAGAGGCTCTCAAATATTCGATGCCCTAGTTGATAATGCGTTTATAACCTTAAATAATGGTCAGGCTACACGTATTAAATTAGTAAATAGTGTACTACAGCAATCGTCCCCTGATATAGCATTAGCTACCTCAGATATAGCTCTTAGCTTAAACTGGACGGTATTTAACGAAAATTTGGGTAGTGACCACCTCATTGTCAAGATACATTCACATATAAATAAAGCCAAAATTGAAATACAAAAAAGAAACTTCAAGAAAGCTAATTGGGATGGTTATAAAAATCAATTAGAAAAAGCTTTTGATAATTTTACGGTATCGGATAATCTTCAAATGTCCTATAATAAGTTTATAGATAATATAAATATTGCCGCAGATAAATACATTCCATATGTAAAAATTAATTGTAATCCACTATCGAAATTTAGGTCCAAGCCATATTGGAATACCAACATGTCTAAAGCCGTGGCTGAACGTAGATTGGCTCTTTCAAAATTCCGTCGTAACCCGACTCCCCAAAATTTATCGATTCTTAAAGATAAAATTAAAGCAACGCAAAGAATTATACGAGATGGAAAATTTAAATCTTGGCAAGAATATTGTTCATCAATAGATAGCTCTATTAACCAAAGCGAACTTTGGCGTAAGTTAAAATGGTTTAAAGGAATGAACGGTCCCAATTATTGTCATATCACCGACGACCGCGCCTATCAGCTCCTGAAGAGTTTATCACCCGACTCGGTTTGTTATAAAGACCCAGTCTTCGTTTCCGCGAATGACAAATTAGAAATTACAATTCTAAGACAGGAAGTCGATCGTTGCATTAAGCATAAAGACACTTCGCCCGGAATTGACAATATTTCATACTCAATGATATTTAACCTCCCAGATAATGGTAAACACCTTTTAACAACCCTATTTAATAAATTTTATAAAGTTGGTTTTGTTCCCATACAATGGCGAGACATAATGGTAGTACCAATACCTAAAGCAGGAAATGATACTTCCCAATCAGAATTTAGACCTATTTCAATGATCTCCTGTATTTGCAAAATTTTTCACAGCATATTAATCAACAGATTAGAGTGGTTTGTCGAAAAAAACAAGGTACTATCAAACAACACTATTGGCTTTAGAAAGGGTTTGTCTGCCTTAGATAACATAACTAGCTTAGTTTCTCAGGCTCAGGTAGGTTTTTTACAAAGAAAGCCTACAATTGCTTGTTTTATAGATATTCAAGATGCTTACAATAATGTTGATTCTAACTTTTTAGTAGAAACTTTAGATACAGTAGGTGTAGGATCAAAAATGTGTCAATACATATGGAATTTTTTAAAGGAGAGAAATATTAATATTAGGTTGAGTAAGTCTTCCATCTGTCGGAGTACCCACCGAGGTCTAGCCAAAGGGGACCCATTTTCACCACTGTTGTTCAATGTGGTAACAGCTAGCATATGTAAGGAGATCGAATATTATGTGAATATCTCGCAGTATGCTGATGACTTTGTTCTCTACCTTAGTTCCAGCAACGTAGACGTAGGAGTTACAACCATGCAAGTTGCGTTAAATAAACTAAATTGTATACTTTTTAAAATTGGTCTTAACATATCTCCCGCCAAGAGTAAAGTTTGTATTTTCCAAAATTCGTATATTAGATATGCCCCAATAATTTCTATTGAGAATAATCAATTACAAGTGGTAGATCATGTTAAATATTTGGGTATATGGTTAGACAGATCATTGCGTTGGGCTAAACATATCAACGAAGTAAAAGCTAAATGTACAAAATTAATAAATATATTTAAAGTTTTAGCGGGGCCAGGGTGGGGAATGCATCCCAGTCATCTCAGACGTTTATACCTTGCTAGTGTCAGGAGTAGGTTGGACTATGCGTGCTTTATCTATGGCAAGCTGTGGGAGTCATTTAATAAAACTGGATAGGATACAGAATCAGTGTATGCGTGTCATCGGGGGATTTATAAAATCGACTCCTATACATGTTATGGAAGCTGAACTTCACATTAAGCCTTTACATGTTCGGCGATATTATCTTGCGGGCAAATTTTGGTTAAGAAAAAGATCGATTTCGAATAATAATATAATTGATTTATTAACGGAGACTATGTCAAAATACATTATGGAGGCGTAAAAATAAACCAATTTTGGTAATTGTACATGAGGAATACGCACATTTATCTATATATTCTAGTCATAAGAATGCTATGTTTTCTTTAGACAAGTGGGTAAGCAGTGTGGATGTTTCTTGTATAAAATGTAAAATTGATTCTATTAATAAACCTAAAGCTGCTTATGAACCAGATTCCATTAAAACATTATGTGAACAATATTTGTCAATCAAATATGCAAACTATTATACAATTTATACTGACGGTTCCAAATATAATGATATATCAGGTCTGGCCATATTCGACCCTCAAACCACGGGCTATGTTAAATTAAAAATACAGTCACATATATGCATTATGTTTACTGAACTGGTGGCTATAAGTGAGGGACTTTCCTACGTTGACTCCTTTGGTGAAGGTGATTATGTGATTCTGTCTGATTGTAGAAGTGCGCTCCAACATCTTGTTTGTTGCACAACAAGTAGTCATTGAGCTCCCTTAGCGTACAGCATTTTAGATAGATTAGATAAAATGGCACATCAGAACAAAAAGGTCACTCTCCAGTGGGTGCCGGCCCATGTTGGCCTGCTCGGGAATGAAACAGCGGACCGCCTAGCTGTGGAAGCGGTCATGGATGGGATCGACACCCACTGGACGCCATATTACAGCGACTTACTTCATGTAATTAGGGGCCAATGTAGACAACGTTGGAAAGAATACTTTGACGCGAGATCACTGAATAAGGGTATCTGGTATAAGACAATTGAACCTGAGTTAAGGGGATCGACGTGGTTTTCTGGGACGGATATGACAAGATCGAACATAACCACGCTGTTGAGGCTTCGTTCCGGACATGTTCCGCTGAATGCATTTGCTCACCTTATGGGCAAGGTAGACAGCCCAATGTGCAGGGAGTGTGGTGTAGTAGAAGATGTATACCACATACTGGTGGAATGTGTCCGTAACGAGCTTGAAAGGCACAATTTCAAAAACTTATTTAACATAGATTTATTTAATGTGGGTTCTTTCAATAGCATTTTGGCTTTCCCTTTGTCGGCGGAGGCCCAAGTGTTGTTGAAGGTGGTCAGAGTTGCCTTAAAGCGCAGAGCATAATTGTTTAATTTAAAATGTTTATGTTTACTTAGTTATAGAATGTTAAGTTTGTTCTTTAAGTTAAGTTTGTAAAAAATTGTTAAGTTTCTCTTCGAGGGTGACATAATCATTTTGATTAAAACCCTCCATAAATAAATAAAGATTAAAAAAAAAAAAAACAAGACCCAAATGTAAATAATACTAAATTAGAAAACAGTCTAACTTATTTATGTTTAGGTAAACCTAAATGTAACTATGTATTACTGAATAGGTGATATGACGTAACATTATCAATCTGTATAATAATATAGTTTAAATTAAACGTTGGTTAACAATTAATCACAGCTTCCGATTTATGTTATGAATCAATGTATCAAAAGAGCCATTGTTTACTAAATACAAGTATATTGTTTGTGTTGGGTGGTAACACAGCCACCTCATTCAATATGGTACTGAAAATGACAATTAATGAGCTTACAGTGAATTAAGTATAATAATAATCATCATAACAGCCTATTAATGTCCCACTGCAGGGACGGGCCTCCCCCGTGACGGAGGGATACTTGGCCTACTAATACCACGCTGGCTATACGGATTGTTATAGGGTTTAATTTCAAGTTTTCCTTCTTTTTATTTCGTAAAGATAATATTCACGGATTTAGTCGGTTAGTCTTAGTCGGTTTTTACGACACCCATGGGATGAGATGGGGTGGTGACATATTGTATTCAATACTCAATACTCAATCATTTATTGCTTCCATAATGTATAACAGATGGTAATGGTAATATTAAATTAAGTATCAATTATGGACCCTGTCGGGCACAGCATAGTAGTAAATAGGAGAGAGGAAGAAAGCTCTTTAACTCTAGATATTTCGATTCTTGAATTCTTTAACAAAAAATAAAATTTTATATTTATATATTTTATTTTTATTTTATTTTCATAATATTTTATTTTATTTTTCTTACTCTGTCACCACACGAATGCTTTTTATATAAACCATACATAAAAAACAGCTGCGACATTCAGAAAGTAACTGTTATCAGCCAATTATCTAACAATAGCATCCAATTTCCTTTAAAAGATACCCTTCCCGAAAAAGGGATTCATTGAAAATCATTTTGGAATATTGTCAAATGAGCCTTTATTGTGCGTGTATTTAGCCGAGATATTCAAATTAAGCTATAACTGTGTATTTATTGATTTCGATTTTATATAAAAAGTACTTTTTCTTAGCTAAGAATTATGCTGATTTTTTTCTTTGTTACATTTATAATATAATAATAGGATATTACCAACATCTAACAAAAGATAATAAATAAAACTAATTATTTGTATGAAGCCTGTGATCACGGGTCCAATTTAAAACAGCGGATTTTCCCATTTGTTTAATTGTAACTTCTTCCCTGATACTTTTTTCTTAGTTTTTAACACAATAGTTAGCTTAAATGTGCGCCATTACCTATACCAAATTTCATTCTATTATGTTTAATAATTATTAAAAAATCCAAGGAAACGTTAGTATGAAAAATCTCATTTCTGATCTTCATACAAAACGGCAATTTCATAGGTAAAGACTATTAATTAAATATACTACTATACACTTAGAACACCTCTAGACAGACTGCACTAGGAAGCGATTATTGAGGCAAGGAAAGCAGTGTTTTTTCCAAACAAAGTGCTATTCTAGCGATGTTTCTACACACTAATCTTTTGCTGTGTGAGCTAAAAGGCTCAAACTGCATGGTACTTAAGGCTTGCCACACACATCGCCCACACGCCACAGCCATAAACGCCGCCACAAGAGGCATAAACGGGCCACAAAAGTAGCTGAAGCATGCGACAGCCACTTTTATTCATACATTTGGTCGTTTAGTGGCCGGTGTGGGCCACAAGAAGCAAGCAGCGACGATTAGCGTGTGGTGGCCACCGGCGGCACCGTGTGCGGCGAGTCGATATAAAATGTACGAAAACTACAGGAAATATGCCAGTGGCCGCGTTTTGTGGTTGTGGCCAGAAGCCCTAAAACTTAAAACTTAACTTACCAAAAACAAGAAATCCATAACAATAAAAAGTCATGACGTTACCAGTCTGCTAAAACTTTTTCGACTATAATAAAATATTCATTTATCTATTTTCTTTCAAAGTAAACTTTGATTCGAGATCTTGCTGAACTAAACAGCTGCCTCACTCAATAATTTGTGATCACGTCACTCAAATTAACAGGGAACCTTCAAACGTAAACTTTTCTGCGACGAATTTTCTTCGTGGAAAGTTCAAACAGTTACTGTAAGCCTGTTTCATTCCGGGTTCTATTCAGACAAGTTGAAAACTCGTAGGTTATCAGAATGTTTTTGGTTTTATTTTAAAAAGGGATAGCTATGTAGGTACGTACTGATATTTTTAAGTTTCCCTCATGTTTTTAAACCAAAGTGATCGATTTGACGACCTCTGTGGCGTAGTGGTTATATACTCGTAACATGACTGCTACGCAGAGTTAACGGGTTCGATTCCCGCTCAATGCAAAAATATGTCTGCATGAACATGATTGTTTGCATTGGTCTGGGTGTTTTCTATTTATAATATGTATGTATTTACAAAAAAAGAAAGTATTCAAGTATGTTTATCCGTTATCTAGTATCCATAGTGCAAGCTCTGCTTAGTTTAGGACTACATGGCGTTGTGTGAATGAGTGAGAATGAAAAAAAAAATAAAAAAGACTTTATCTAGGTACTACTAAACAAAGTATTAGTTACGCGACAGAAGAAAATACATGAAAAGTAGACTTAGTATTGCCAATATACTACCACTCTTTTGGATATTATGTAAGTGTAGAGGTATAGGGGTAAAACTATTTTGTAAAAAAATGGATTATAATTTTAGCCTGAATTTGAAACAATAGAAGAAACGACGTCAAAAATACACACATCAAAAAAGTCTAAGCAACATGCATGATATTACAAATTTACCATTTATATTAATTTATTTTACCATTTATTTTAATTATAACGTTGTATTTTATTTTTAAAATAATATTTTTAGGGTTCTATGATGTAAAAATAACAGCTGTTTTCTTTATAAGTTCTTTTAATAACAGAAATTAACAATATTAGAATATACAGGTACATAAGAAACTAAACTTTTTTTTTACAAATTGAAATTTCTTAAGAAAATGAATTTATTGTGAAAGAATAGGACAATTTAATACAAAGTATGGCCTCCTCTGCTATTCAGAACTTGTCGGCAACGATTGTTCATTGAATTAATGAGACTGTTTATGTCATCTTGCGGTATTCGCTCCCAATGGAATTGTAGCAAATCCTTCAGCTGTTGGGTTGTTGTCACTCCGTCCAAGTCCTTCAAAACACGTCTCTGGAGCATGTCCCATGCGTGCTCGATGGGGTTGAGGTCTGGCGATTGTGCAGGCCAGGGCAATACCTGGATGTTCTCCGTTGCCAAGTATTCACTGGTTCGCCGAGCTGTATGTGAACGCGCATTGTCATGCATTAACGTAAAATAGGAGCCAAAGGTTTGTGCAAATGGATGGACATAAGGTCTGAGAATATCCTCAACGTAATTTTCAGCGTTCATGTTTCCATTTACAAAAACGAGCTCAGTTCGCCTGTTCTTCATAATACCCGCCCATACCATAACTGTTGAGCCGCTGTATGGATGAACTTCCTGAACGCACCTGAGTCTTTCAGTATTTCCGGGTCGACGGTACACTCGCACCCTTCTTGTATCAGGCCTAAACCCGAATCGCGACTCATCGGAAAACATAATTTTATCCCATTGTTCCTGGGTCCATGTTATGCGTTCTCTACACCATTCATTTCGACGAGCGCGATTCCCGTGACGTATCGGTGGGCACCTGATAGGGCGTCGAGCTCGTAGGCCGTACTCATGCAGTCGATTTCGCACAGTTTGGGGACTTACATCAACACCACTTGAATTTTGTAGCCTCAAACTTATCTCTCGAGCGGTTAACATCGGCTGGCGTCTTGCAGTCAGTTGTATGTACCGGTCTTGCCGAGTGGTTGTACTCCTTTTACGGCCTGGATGCTGTTCAGCGGGTTCCCCTGTATTATTGTAGCGCTGCCAAAGACGACAAATAACACTTCTATGAATACCAAAATGTCGAGATACCTGAGATTGATTACTTCCCGCTTGCAACATCCCTACAGCTCTTTGCATTTCATCTGCCGTCAAATGACGTCGCTCCATGACGTAAAGAATATCTAACAATTCAATTTTGTCGCCAACTGTATTTAAATGGTTGGTAAAATTATAAAATCAAGACTAAAACGTAGCAATTAACATGCACTCAAATTCAAACAAATTCGCAGTCATTTGAATTTTATGAAAAAAAACAAAACATAATCGAAATTTTTTTTTTACAACCAGCCAGTATGTCATCAATAACAAAAAAGTTTACTTACCTATACACTTTGAGTGAGTAAATACTTAGAAATTAATTAATATAAATGGTAAATTTGTAATATCATGCATGTTGCTTAGACTTTTTTGATGTGTGTACTTAGTAAATTACAATAGCAATTTATAAATTACAAGCATTATTTTAATCGTAAAAAAGTAATACACAATACAGACTAAAAGCCCTAAATAATTTAATTTTCCTTTGACATTTCCAGCGTACCTACAACCATTATTAATATTAACAAGTCTTTCCGTCGTATTACCTGCCGGCTATACAAGAAAAACTTTTAAATTATTGTTTGCTTTTAAAAACGTGCTCATTATTTAGCTGCTCATTAAAAAAATATCCAGCTTTTACAAATGGAACCGCGTTGGCGAAATTATGTTTGTGAACAATATACAGATTCGTAGAAAGTTAAACTAGCCATTTTTAAGTAATTATAAGTATGGTATAACTTTAAACGAATACCTAGAACATTAAAAGATATGAAAGCATAATTATTATAATATTATTTAACTGGCTTGTCACATACCTTATTAAAATACCTAATTATAGTATTAAAAGGACACAAAGACACAATGCATTCCTGCGCGGTGCTTGGTCAAACGCAACGCGCGTATGTGTCTGTCTAATCACCATAACAGGCCATTAATGTCCCACTGCAGGGACGGGCCTCCACCTATGACGGAGGGATAATTGGCCTACTAATACCGCCAGGCGGATTGGTATAGGGTTTAATTTCAAGTTTTCCTTTTTTCTTTCGTAAAGATAATATTCACGGATAGCCTCTGTTGTTGAAGAGTCTGTAAATATATTGATTTGTAGATTCTTTAAAAGATAATCAAATTATTACAAATAATGTAATATTATTGTTATTTTTGGAGTCGGTGTTAGCCACGATAGTTTATATACCTACTTACCATTTTTTATTTCTGACTAAAAATTTAAACAAACATTATGGCGTTGTGTTACACACAGGCTAAAGACTAACAATTACTTAAAATTCGCATTCGAAAATGAAACGGCCGTTTTTGTTTTAAATGCAATATTCACGGATAGTGTCTCAGTCAGTTTTTACGACACCCATGAGATGAGATGGAGTGGTGACATTATTGTATTCTCACTCCGTCACCACACGGAGATCTCAGTGAGTCTGTCTAATACACTCGAACATTCTTAGGCTCAATTCTTTGTTTAGTAGGTATTTGTATTGGAACAATAAAACCTGAAAGAGAAGAGGGGGTGGGGGGATTCCGATCTTGGGAGGACCTACGTCAAGCAATAATGTAGTCATACTTAAAAATTTGAGTCAGATCTTTTCCACTCACCCTTGCCTAAATCCAAGTCTTAAGTAATGACCAATAATAGATGTCTTCTTTACAGTTGTAGTACCCTTTTTATCTCGGCTTGGATTATGTTGCGATGATGCATATATTAATATTATTAGAAGCGCTTCTGTCAAAGAGAATACAGTATTTGAAAAAAGAATATACAACGGTCTGATATCGAATGGTAAGCTTAATGTTTCTCTATACAAAATGTCAAAAAATTCGGTGCCTTATGAATTAAAAAGGTCGAAGTGCCACTTATAATCATCATGACCATATCAGCCAATAGACTCCCACTGCTGGACATCATCATCATCATAACAGCCCATTAATGTCCCACTGCAGGGACGGGTTTCCTCCCGTGACGGAGGGATACTTGGCCAACTAATGACCACCAAACTAACAAAAACCACGCTGGCCAGACGGATTGGTAGGTATAGGGTTTAATTTCAAGTTTTCCTTGTTTTTATTTCGTAAAGATAATATTATACGGATAGTCCCTCAGTCGGTTTTTACGACACCCATGGGATGAGATGGGGTGGAGACATATTGTTCTTTTAGCTGATATGATGTCATCATCATCATCAGGAAAGAGGAAGCTTATTTATGCAGTGTGACATTTAAAAGCTAATAGAATATAATTAATATGATACGAATTAACTTTTAGAGAGCGGTGGAGACATTTCAAGGAGTTCTTTGTTCATCTGTAGATTTCTATTTGGGTGCGATGAAGAGGAAAAATTAAAAAAAACATGGAATTAAATTAAAATAATATAGATAAACTTACGTGAAGTAAATATTAACCAGAATTTAGCCATGTTTATTTAAAAAATTATAAAATTAAAATCGGTAAACACAGCAATATTTTTAATTGAAAACGTAATTGCAGTTTAAACTAGTATATTGCATACATACTTCCATTTTAATGAGTTATAAATTTGTAGAAACTATTAATTGTTTAATGATTGCAGTCAATTAATGTCTAATAATTAACTTTATGTTTGAACTTTTATTAGCTAAACAATTCTTGATTAAAAATTGTACTCATTTTGCTCATTTTCGTTCCTACTGAACGTTAACTTCGTCGTTCACCCCTTCGTAGCAATCGTGTATTAACACTACGCCCAGTACGTTCCCAATACAAATATAAAAATATTTTATTCAAAATTAAGAACATTATTACATCTAAAATGCAAAATGTAATACTTAAATACAAAATGATTTACAGCTAACAATACAGCTAAGCCTTTTTTTTTCAAATAAGAATTTTATAATACACTATTAGGGATTAGGCCTTCATGTAAAGAAAAAAGTAATAACGATATAATATGCCGTAGAGTATAATCCTTCAAAATAAATGTAAATGAAAACTTTTTCAGTATAAATACGTAGCTATAACTTTTTGTCATGCAACATTTCTTAAGTTTATTTTACTGCATTTTTAGGTAAGACCTAATCTTAGCATTCCATAGATTCTCCGTGCGGGTGCCGGGTCCATCGCGTGATAGAGGACGAAACACTTGCATAACAGCGTCTTCGACTTACGACCCAGATGTAGTTTTTTACCTGACTGGTCCGCAATTCAGTTAAAAAAAATTAAATGTTTACATCGACTTGGTATATCTTTTAAAGGCCAGGTGGATAGGTGTGTCAGAGTCCTGAAAGATGGAAGCATGGTGTTTTAACTAAAAACGGTGTTCCAATAGAATCCATAAAGGGCCAGGACGGCGAAAAGCTGCCACGGCATTGTAATAAATTTATCTGTACCAATTTTGAAAAGAAGGTTTTTTAAAGTTAGTACATATCTAGTAACAGTTACATTTACCGTTTACCACAAAGTAAAAGTAATGTTTTAAACCATTTCAAAATTTAATAAAAATCTTCTTAATAATATCAAAATAAACCTTTTAAGTATATAAACATTATAAGTTATTCATCACACTTTTATATAGAGATCAAAGGATTTTACAGAAAAAGAGTGCCCGTTTAATGTAATCGCAACAATTTTTCTCAGGGTTTCGTAAGAAATAATCAGTAATGAGCGTTTTAAAAAGAGGTACTTTATATATTATATTTAAAGGCTTCTTTTGTTACATTTGGAGTGTCATTAAATATACAGTTTGTTTCATTAGACGCCTACGAGTGAATAATATTTAAATATTTTTTTATTACAAGGATAAAAACTTAAAAATTTAACAATAAAATATTACATTTTGTGTTAGGTTTCGTCGTACTTCAATCAATCAATCAATCAATCAACTAGCCTATTGCAGTCCACTGCTGGACATAGGCCTCTCCCAATACACGCCACAGAACTCGGTCCTGCGCCTTCCGCATCCAGTCCGACCCAAAGACCTTTATGAGGTCGTCGGTCCACCTAGCTGGGGGGCGTCCTACACTACGTTTGCCGAGTCGCGGTCTCCACTCTAGGACACGTTTGCTCCAACGGCCATCGGTCCTTCGACAGATATGACCAGCCCATTGCCACTTCAGCCTGCTAATACTACGAGCTATGTCGTTAACTTTGGTTCTTTGTCGGATAACCTCGTTCCGGATTCTATCCTTCAAGGAGACGCCGAGCATAGCCCGTTCCATAGCTCGCTGCGCGACTTTAAGTTTGTGGACTAGCCCTACTGTGAGTGTCCACGTCTCGGCACCGGTAGTCCCTTTCTTCTCCGAATATCGATCGTCCGAAAATCATAATCCCAAACAAGTTTACCATAATCATCACTTTCCATAATGTTCGCGTATACGAAATCGTATATTACCTAATCGTCTTTACCTATAATACTTGTGTGTCATAAAATGGGGTACTATAATTATTACATATCCTATTTTTTCTTGCTATAAAGTCACATGTCCTAAAATAAAATATTAGGGCAAAAGTCAGAAACAGTTGGTTAGGTTAGGTTAGTATGGTGACCACAACGCGGTCAGAAACATTTTTTTTTATGTAAAACTAGAATATAGTATTTATGTTTTTTAAATATTAAAGATTGTGATGGTTATAGCAAAAAAAATTAGGTCATGTTATGTTTAGGGATTTAGGTTTTCGGACAAGTGATATTATAAGACATGAATTTAGGGCTAGCTACCATTCGGACACATGATGATTCGGACACAAAATGTTATGACACCTTAGATTATGGATAAAAAAATTATGAGACAAAATAGAGAACCCTCGGCACCGTATGTCATTACTGGTAGGACGCATTGGTTGAAGACTTTGGTCTTCAGGCATTGCGGTAAAGGCGAAGAGAAGACCCGACGTAACTTGCTGAATGCTGCCCAACCCAACTGGATCCTGCGATCGATTTCTTTCTCGAAGTTGTTTCTACCAAGTTGGACAACCTGTCCCAGGTAAACATACTCTTGAACAACTTCGAGCATCAATCCGTCGACATAGATCGGCCTCGGCGTTACATGTTTGTTAAACATGATCTTCGTTTTGTTTAGGTTCATGCCGAGTCCGACCCGTCGAGAGGCTCCATTTAGGCCCTGCAGCATCCCGTCAAGCTGTTCCAGTGACTCTGCCACGATGACGATGTCGTCAGCAAACCGGAGGTGTGAGATATACTCGCCGTTGATGTTGATGCCCCGTCCAGTCCAGTCCAACGTCTTAAAGACGTCTTCGAGTGCGTTGGTAAAGAGCTTAGGGGAAATAACATCCCCTTGCCTCACCCCTCTACGCAGCTCAATAGGTGGGGTCTTTTTGTCCTGGAGCTGGACGGTCATGGTGGCAGTTTCATATAGAGATCTCAACACCTCGATGTACCGCCAATCGATGTGACATCGCTGCAGAGCATCCAGAACCGCCCAGGTTTCGATTGAGTCGAAGGCTTTTTCGTAGTCCACGAAAGCCATGCACAGCGGCTGATTGTACTCCTCAGTCTTCTGTACAATTTGCCGAACAACATGGATGTGGTCCACGGTGCTGTAGCCTTTTCGAAACCCGGCTTGTTCCGGTGGTTGGAAGTCGTCGAGTCTTCTGGCGAGGCGGTTTGTGAGTACTCTCGAGAACAACTTGTAGATGTGGCTCAGGAGTGATATGGGCCTATAGTTCTTTAGTAAGGATTTATCACCTTTTTTGAAGAACAGGACCACCGCACTCCCGCTCCACGCCTGAGGTGTTAGGCCCTGGTGAATGACGGAGTTAAAAAGCGTTGTGAGCTCTTTAAGGATAGGTGTTCCGCCAGCTTTTAGTAGTTCTGTAGTGATTCCGTCATCACCTGGACACTTATTGTTCTTAAGTTGCTCGAGAGCAGCTCTGACCTCGCCCCGGTTGACATCGGGGATGTCCTCCGTATAATGTCGCGTGAGTGGGGCTCTGTGGTCATCCTCGCTAGGTCCCAAGGGTTTAGTCGTACTTAATTATTGATAAATAAATCTAATAATTACATCATTTTATAATAATAATATTACATAAAATGGTGATAATAATAATTAAATATAGTTATTTTAAGTTTATTTAAAGGTCAAGAAACATAAATGCATAGACTCTGAGGTTACATTCTTTATTTTAATTTAAATAAACCAAAATTTAGAACTTTCTTCCCTCTTAAAGTCTGTTAATAAAACAGAGAATTAGCTTTTTGGTACCTTTACTAAAATCCTATTTACCTCACGTGTGCTGTAGGCTTTACTTGCTATTTCGTCACAAAAAGCAGGACAAGGCTTAAACAGAACGTTATCTTGGACGTTTAGTAGCGTCGTTTTGTAGCTAATGCCAAGTCTTACACTTAAGCCTACCTTAAGCATGCGAGTATACTACTTGTACGAGCGGATTCAGATTTTATAAGGCCACCGTTCTAAAAAACCTAATAGGGTCTTTAATTAAGATAAAAAACAAAGTTACTTGATTAATTTTGACGAAATGTCCATTTGCTGAATTTGTAAGACATTTCTTTTAAAACAAAAAAATACATTTTAATTGCCTAAAAAAAACACAATATAAAGAAAATTTTAACAAATTGCATTAAAAGCTGTCTTTTTGGAGGCAGTTAATAATACAAATAATTAGCTTTATGAATCTGTTAGTATCATCACAAGTATATTGTAAGCTTTACTTTCTCTATTTCGTCACAAAAAGCAGGACAAGGCTTAAACAGAACGTTATCTTGGACATTAAGCTGCGTCGTTTTGTAGCTAATGCCAAGCCTTACACTTAAGCCTACCTTAAGCATGCGAGTATCTTAACAATTTCTTGTGTTAAGACAAGGATTGTAATTATTATAGGTACGTGTTCCAAGGGGTAGTAATGTGTCCTTTTTTTGATAAAAAAAAGCAAGTTACTTAAATTATTTTGATAAAGTTTCTATGAGATCTTTATTTTCCGATATTTATTTTCAAACCATAAAATAAATACAAATTTAAGTGCTCAAAAAAAAAAAAAACAACATTGTAAAGAAAATTTATACGAATCGCATTATGAACTCTTTTATGAATTGGTGTGAGAAAAATAACTCGGAGAACTATCTTTATGAAGCTGCTAAAATCTTCTTACTTATCGAACGTGTGCGGTATTGCTATTTAATCACAAAAAACAGGACAAGGCTTAAACAGAACGTTATCTCGGACATTTAGTAGCGTCGTTTTGTAGCTAATGCCAAGCCTTACACTTAAGCCTACCTTAAGCATGCGAATATCTGAACAATTTCTTGGTAGATAAGGATTGTAATTGTTGTGTACTAGCGAAGTGAGTTTTTATAAAGCCACGGTTCCATTTTCACGGGTGTCCTAAGCCAATATAGGAAGGGAAAAGCTTTTAAACATTATGGTTTTTTAATTAAAAAACTAACTTCATGCGTTGATACCGTGCGCAATAATAGTATGTATATCAAAATTCCAATCAGCTAGGTGCCAACTGCTTTTTCTTTGTTTGGGCAAACCTTTTATAGGGATAATAGTTTTTTTTTTACTTTATTAGTGTCTCTCATTAATAAAGGTCCTAAAAAGTGAAAACTGATACTCGAAAGTGATACAGGGTACGGGGTTGTACTCTGTAAGAAGCAAAACCCCACTTCAAACTTTATGAAGCATGTTTTACCTATATTTGTTAGTTATATTTTTATTAAAGTTTTTTGTAAGTTGTTTTTTTTTGTTTATTATTTATTTTATTTTATTTTATTTTATTAGGAAAACAAACAGTTATTTACATCTATACAAAAAACTAAATAAATAACATAAAACCAGTTAAATGTTTTCACAAGTGCATTACAAGTTATATAAAAGTAATAAAACTACAGGCTGGAAATTCTTAAAACGATGCACAGACCCCTCTGTTTTATTGTATTTTATTTGACCCTAAAAGTTGGTCAAAATCCCATTTTTTTATATTGGTTCTACCCTATTTAAGTCAATGTTTCCAAAAAGTAGTATAACCCCTCCACACAATAGCGAAAAACATAAAGCGCTAGCGCATGCTCGCGCGCTGTAAGTTCGGTCGGAAGTTACCGTTCGCCAATAGTGTTCGTGTGATTGTTCAATGCGCTTAAAGTTCGTGGTTTTAAAATACTTTTTATTTTGTGATTGAACAATTTTGAGTTAGTTTTCACTATGGATTGTGCACAACCAGGTATGTATCTCACTTAGTACTAAATTTAAACAACCAATCTTTACTCATTCTTTATTTATAGGCTTTGACAGTAAGCACCTAGAAACTACTATGAAAAAACACATTTTGGAAGTTCAAAAAGGTTTTTGTTATATTTCTCCTCATTTCTCCGTCAAATTTACAATTGATTGTTGTAGCGTAGACCTTATAGTATGTTATTATGTAAAAAACAGCCACCCGAATGCACCCCCCCATTTTTGCTGATTTTTTTCCGTAGACACATTCAAAACAGGGTAATTGAAGTTTTTCTTATTTATTATGTATTTCTGTTATAGGCCCTTCTGGAATGAGAGTTATGACTCGCAATGATTTATTTGATATAATGGAAAGCTCAAATATGACAACTTTCCATGAAAAGTTGCAATTTATGGAACAGGAACAACTCAGTCATTATGCAGAAAATGATCAAAATATTGCTAATGTTAAGCAAAAACTGTCAATGATCGGCCATAAATTTAAACAAAGATGGTCAGCTGCACGCAACACAAAGGCAAGATTCCTAGAAAATAATGCCGTGTGGCTTAAAGGCGGTATATCGCTACCGAAAGCAGGTTCTTTCATGTAGTATGTAGGTAATTAGGTACCTACTTAAATTATATCTTCAGAGTTAGTAATAGGTAAAATTTTAATTGTTTCTTTGAGTACAACTATTGTGTTTTTGTTATAGGACCATGTCCCGGACGACCCCAAAAGTCATTCTCACACTCGAGCGAAAGAAGTAAAAGGCCAAAAACTCAGATCGTCTGACATGGATGGATGTTTGAAACATATTGCCAAGAAACGGCTAAGTTATACGTTTCATTGTACAAATTTTATCCCATGTCTCCAACTTTACATAAAGTTTTGCGTCATGGAGCTACAGTAATAAGGAAAGCAATTCTTCCTATTGGACAACTCTCCGAAGAAGCGGCAGAGGCTAGAAACAAACACATCCGAGTTTTCCGCCTCAACTATTCCAGGAAGCTTTCCCGGGTGGCCTGTAACGCAGATGTTCTAAACAGGCTCCTGTTGACATCTAACCCTGTCCTGAGAGGCATGAGGAAGAGGAAAAATAATAAAAATCACCCACTTCCGCCCGATATTTTAGAATTATTACTTGAAAGTGACATTGTAAATGTAAGTTTCGAAGACGATGAAGAATAAATGTTTATATTTATCACAAAAGCCTTTGTTTTACTTCACCCATGCTAAAACTGAAATAAAACATCATTACGCCGCCATTAAGCGTATAAAATATTTTTGGCCAACTTTTAGGGTCAAATACCCCCCTGTGCGATGTACAAACACAACCATATACTTAAAAACTAAAATGGAAATGAACGATGAATTAAAACTAAGTACAATATAAACATTATACAACATTATATACCTATAAATATTATTGGAGGAGTATAGAGTCAAACCATTTGCTAGAAATTGTACGTCTAAATGTTATGATGCTTGAATTAAATATATCAAGGTTGTTTCCCGAGTCCTCTACTTCATTGACCGCTTTGGCAGATCTTATAAAGAAAGAGCCGCTTCTACAATTCGTCGTGCTTTGGGGAACGTGAAGTGGGTAGGGAATACGCACAGATCTGGTGGGAACTCGGACATATATATTATCTAGTAAATGATTTTAGATTTATTATACATAAAAGAGTTATATACATTTAATTAACTTAAACGTGTCACTTAAAATTTTACAGTATCTAAAGAACTGTGATTCCTCTGTTATGGTCTCCTTAACGTTAGGTATTATAATTAATTTTATTATCCGTAACTGTAATCTATATATCGAGTCTAAGTACGTTTTGTATGTTCGTCCGTAGATCGATAAACCATAATTTACGACTGAGTCACAAAATGCATTATACAGTAAAAGTCTACTTTTGTATGGTAAGCGACTTCTTAATACATAAAACCTATTCAACATTGCTCGTAGCTTGTCACATACCTTTTCGATATGTGGGCCCCAGTTAAACTTACTATCTATAACTAAACCTAAATATGTGTGGGTATCTACTTGGCTAATCATTGGACATTTAGAGTCGCAATATATTTGACTATCATGCATACAGGTGTGTGTGTGAGCTGCTATTTTTATTTTGGAAAAATTACATTTTAAGTAAGGTGATTTTATATGCATAAGTTTAGTCTTTTGAATATTTAGTACAAGACCCATATCGTGACACCAAATATGGAATCTATCAAAGTCACTTTGCAAAAGTATTGAGAGTTCTTTTAAGTCTTTACCCGCAGCAAGAATACATGTATCGTCAGCAAACTGATACGCTTTACAGTGCTCAAACATGCTATTCATATCATTGACGTACGCCAAGAAGTGTAATGGACCACTCACCGATCCTTGTGCGGTACTGTGTGATGTAGTTATTATGTCACTGTAACAGTCTGTAACTTGAACGCAATACTCTCTATTTCTTATGTAGTCCGTACACCAAGTCAAGATTGGACCTCTCAGCCCCGAGTCTTCTAGCTTCTTTTTCAATATTTTGTGGTCAAGAGTATCAAAGGCGCGCGAAAAGTCTATGAACATAGCCAATACGTGTTTTTGTTCGTTGAGCGCTGTATTCACATAGTCGGAGAAATCTGCAAGGAGTTTCGTAGTACTTTTATGTGATTGAAAGCCATATTGTGATTCAATTATTATTGAATGTTTTTCATAAAAGCTGTGTATTTGACTACATACAAATTTCTCGACTATCTTAACTACCGATGAGATCAGAGTAATTGGGCGGTAATTTAGTTCGTCACCACGTGCACCTTTTTTATAAATTGGCCTAACACATCCTAGTTTTAATTTACTTGGGAATTGACCTGAACATAAACTAGTATTAATTAAATTCGAGATAGCAGGAGCAATTTGTTTCTTTATTAATTGCAAATGAGTTATTTTAATACTATCTAAACCACTTGCTTTCCTGTAATTTAACGCTGCTATTAACTTTTCAACCTTTTCAGGAGTTGCCTTCTGAAATCTCATACTCACATTAGCCGGCTGTTTAATGATAGTTGAAAGAGGCAATTTACAATTTGGTATGATGTCCTTCACTGAACTATCAAATCCAATGGCAAATTTATTCGCTATATCTAATGGTGATAATTTCTGAGAATCAAAAGCGGCAAGAATAAAGTTATCTATTGATTGTGTTATTCTGCCACATAACGAATTTATTATTTTCCATAACTGTTTGGGGTTATTATAATTTTCTTTTATCTTATTTTTATAATACTGATTTCTGTAATATTCTATAGTTTTATGAACTTTATTTCGTATTTTATTGTATTGTAATCTTAGCACATAATTTCTACTATCTTTTCTCCAGTTTGCAAATAATTCATCCCTTATTTGACAAAGTTTTATTATTTTATCATTTATCCATGGCAAGTTTTTCCTAATTTTATTTTTACAATAAATTTCCTGTTTGGAATTTTTTACTGCACGTTTAAATGATTCATTAATAAACTCATAAACTAACTCAGGACTAGTAAAGCAATTAGTCCTTGTCCAATCGGTACCTTTCAATTCATCATACATCTTTATTTTATTAATTATTGTTTTTGAAACATGCTGTATATCATGCGATACTCGTGCGCCGATCCCCGTCCAACAAATGATTGTCATTCGATGGTCGGCCAGAACAGTGTCTATTGCAGCCGTGTACGGTACTAACGTGTGAGAACGTGTAAATATGTATATGATCAATGCACAAGACTGTGTGACATTATTATTTCTATGTTCTACTCTAGTATAATCGGATATTCCACACGTTAGCCCATATTCGGAGAGCATATCTAAATACATGGTTCTAATGGATGTTTGTGATTTCAAATCGATGTTAATGTCTCCTAGGACAAGGATATTATTGTGACGTGAAATATTATTCATTGTGCTCCGGAGCTCCATTAAAAATAATGTTTTGTTTTTAGACGGTGGTCTGTAGATTGCACACAGAGTAAAACATTCATTATTATTAGTTTTTAAGGTACCTTCAAGATATTCACAATAGCGTGTATTTGTTTCCCTGACAGTGTATTTAATATGTTTTTTATAGTAAATTATTATGCCCCCTCCCTTTTGTTGAGTACGTAACTTTGTGTGTATTCTATATTCCGGTATCTGGAACAAACTGGACACCTCGTCAGATATTCCCACCTCTGTTAAAACTATTACATCAATTGTGATATTTGAAAAATCAAGTACTTGTAAAAGCTTTGTAAAATTCTTGAGCATCGATCTGATATTCACGTGAATGCAAGTAATACGAATGTTCTCGGTAGGTAAACAACTAACAAATGAGTTAATGTTTGTGCAGTTAAACAATTCATTGTCAATAGGTAAATTTACATTTAAGTTATTGAATGTTTCTGGTTTACACTTTCGATAAAAGTTGAAAGAGCTAGTAGGTGCCTATACATTTTGTTTACTAAAGTTAGATTCGAGTAATGAGATGAAGATAGAACGTACTACATCTACCTTTTTACTGTCCTCTGTTTTCTTAACAAGTATTTTTCCTGCTTTACACCACACAAACTTAAACGGACCTTGAGGTATTTTCAGTTGCTGTTTGGCCTTGTATAAGAGAGACTTCATGTTCCTGGTTAAAGCTTCACGTACGAATATCTTTCCTGCTACTTTTTCAGAAGACATTGGTATAGAAAATTCTCCGACTGTTAGTTTTTTTGTTTTGGCAGCCAATAACCATTTATCTCGAGCACTTTTGTTGTTTAGTTCGACTAAAAGATATCCGGATGTGTCAGTACGGCCGGTAATCTGGCGAACATCAAGTATGCTATCACTTCCTACTTCAAGTTTATCTGCGACTTTTTTGGTAACTTTTAATACCTCGGAGCTTTGAATATCTGGTAGACCAGCAACTTCAATAAGATTACTCAAACTTTTTTGCTCCATTTCATCAATACGTTGTTCAGCTGCAGAAAGGCGAAGCTCCAGGTTCTTTTTTGCGTTTTGTAGATCTGTGTTTTTATTTTCAAGTTGTTTAATCTTACAAACTTGTGTTTTCAAAATATCCTGTATGTCCGCTACTTGGTCACCAATAAATTCAAGTGACTGTTGAAAACTTTCTAGTTCTTCTTTTATAGTCTTCTTTATTTCCACAGTAAGGTTCTTCATAAGCCTTGCCAAGTCTACTTGGTTAGACTTAGAGCCTGTATCATGGTCATCCTCCGGAACAAAGAAAGAAGATCGCCGGCTAGTGCTATTTAGACAATCATTGCAGCTCCACTCCAGCCCTTCGGATGCGCGAAGAGCAGCTAGCTGCTTAGCAGATAATTTTGCACATTCACTAGTCGCGTGAACCAGTTTTTCACACCGGCTACACTCAAGCCCTGGGCTTTTCTTTGTGATATTAGTATTACACTTTTCACAATTTTTTAACATTTTTTTTTTTGTGTTATTCTGAGGGTACTTGGGTTAAAGGAGCAATACAAGCGTTCACAATAACGGTTGAACGATGATTAATTTTGTGTATTAGTTTTAGTATTACGACACCATTTGGCTTTATACTTGCAGAAGCTTGTTATTGGAAATTTAGTCTAGTTTATTTTAAATAAGTTAATATGTTATTAGTCTGTAAACTTCTTGTAAAAAAAAAATATGTTGTTTAATAATATTTCATACAAGTTACTCTTGTAGACTCTGTATCCGATTTTACTGATAAACATCCAAGAACAGCTTTTTGGCTGTCTGGCGCTATTCCAGATTTATTTTTAACAAAAAAACAACACCAAACTGTGACGACACAGTTTCAACAACTTCTCGGCCATCTTAGAAGCCTTATTCTGGTAACATGAAAGTTTTATCATTTAGAGTTTGTTTAAAAATAGGATTTTTATAAAAATAATATATGAAGAATTCACCAAGATAAATAAATAATCCTCACACATTCACACATCTCCAGCTAGTCCCAAACCAAGCAAAGCTTGTACTATGGGTACTAGACAACGGATAAACATACTTAAATACTTTTTTCTTTGTAATTACATACTCGTGGTCACACCAGGTTGTCACACCTACATATTATACACAGAAACACTTGGATCAATGCAAACAATCATGTTCATGCACACAAAGAATTGCATTGAGCGGGAATCGAACCCGAGACCTCTGCGTAGCAGCCATGTAATATACCGACTGCGCCACAGAGGTCGTCATAATAAATACGAGCTTGTGTGTATTTGTGTCCGATGAAAATTGAATCTAAAAGTCGCCTCGGCCCGGAGCATGATCCCTAATGCAACAGCTATCTTTTATGATAGTAAAAATTTCAGCTAGACCAGTTTTACTTGTTAATTGTGATATTGTTATATTAGACGAATTCCATACATTCTCCGTGTGGTGACGGAGTAAGAATACAACATCACCACCCCATCTCATCCCATGGGTAAAAACTGACTAAGGTACTATTTGTAAATATTATCTTAAAGAAATAAAAAGAAGGAAAACTTGAAATTAAACCTTACACCAATCCGTCTGGCCCACTTGGTATTAGTAGGCCAAGTATCTCTCTGTCACGGGAGGAGGCCTTTCCATGCAGTGGGATATTAATGGGCTGTTAATATGATGATGATACATTTTTCCGCAATTTGTGATTCGCGAAAACCAAGGTATAATATGTTGACAAAATAAAACATTTTTTAATTTAAGGAATAAAAAAAAAAAATAATGTTCTTAATCCTTTACACAATGCTATTTTGTCGCAATCTATGGGAAACTAGATAACTGATGAACACATTTAAATATTTTTTTATTATAAATAATCATCATAACAGCCCATTAATGTCCCACTGCAGGGACAGGCCTCCTCCCATGACGGAGGGATACTTGGCCTACTAATACCACGCTGGCCCCACGGATTGGTATAGGGTTTAATTTCAAGTTTTCCTTCTTTTTATTTCGTTTTATTCACAGATTAAACTTAAACGAAGACTATAAACATTTTATTCATTTACCAATACCTAAGTACCGTTTACTTTCATTAAGAAAGATGTAATTAATTATTTTATCATTGTATAGAATTCTTTTTACAATAACAAATCAACGAATTCATTGTGTTGCTAGCTAAAAGAAAATAAAAGGCGTAGATATTTCTCTTTCTTATAAAAATATAAAAGTATTCCTCATATTTGTTAGAGGGCTTCAGCTTTATCTTGGAGGAAACGTACTAATAAATTGCTTGAATAATCTTTTCCTTTAAAAAGCAACATTCAACCGTTTTCTTCGTTCATTCATTGTGAGATATTTCTTTAAAATATAATGTTATTATATCTGTTTCTTGTAGCTTTTTTTGTGTTTTTGATAGATAAAAGTTTAATTTAAGATGGATTTTAAAGGAATTTATAATATTAAAAGTAGGATAGGTGTTTAATAGTAGGTACGTGTTTCCTTAACTCTCATTAGGCTTAATTAGAATTTAATTGATTCCCCAAACACTTGTAGTTATAAACCTTTATATGCTTATATTACTGTCCCACTGCAGGGACGGGCCTCCTCCTGTGACGAAGGGATACTTAGCCTACTAATACCACGCTGGCCAAACGAATTGGTATAGGGTTTAATTTCAAGTTTTCCTTTTTTTTATTACACCCTCGTCGGTTTTTATGACACCCTTGGTATGAGATGGGGTGGTGACACACGGAGATCTATTGAATACATTGTAGATATATTTTAGCGAGATCTTTGTTTGTTAGCTAACATCTAGGTAGATTATATTACTATGATTTATCAAAAGGAGGCAACTTGCACATATTATCAAAATAAATTTCTATTTACAAGTATAAAAAAACTGAAACAATGTTACCTTATTTTAAAAGCTTTTATTATTTTTTATTTATCGCAAAAATTAGTATGTTTTTTGGCAGAAAAGTGTTCAATCACAACTGTGATTCAATCAATCATTTAATCAATCAATATATTTGATTTGCTAAAATACTGTAAAATACAGGGACTATCAAAATCAAAATAGAATAAATGAAAAAGATGCTAATATTTAGGTTAGCTATTAGCTTATGCTAAATCTGGGTTTGCGTAAGCACAGTAGAAACAAGAATTATAAATTAAATTAATTAATTATTATTACTTTTATGAATGCATTATATAATAATCCATGTCCGAAGGAAAGTAGATAGACATAACTAAATTTCATTGCAAGGATGTTGTAAAGTCTATTATTAAAAGAAGTGTGCAAGGATAACCTTGGCACAAATGCGTCAGGGGCTTCAGGGATTACGGTTGAGAAAATATTCTACGACCTAGAAGTTATAATAAGAACTCTTGAATAACATACAACAATTCTTAGCTTTTAAACTATCGGGTACTATACTTGTAAATACAAAACGTAAAAGAGAGAGATCACTTACATATTTTTTATTGCATTGAAGTGTCAGATTAGCAGGCAAACCGCCGTATACGTATGTCAGCAATTTTTTTTATATAATTGGAGCCAATCAATCCAGCAGGTCACCTGATTACTGCCGCCCATGGACACCCGCAACACCAGAGGAATCACAGATGCGTTGCCGACCTTTGTTTTGCCGATGTCAGACTACAGCCAAACTGATGCTTATTTGGGAATGAATGGTCTCCATAAACCTCATTGAAAGAAGGACAAGCCATGACGTTCTTACCCACTGCCACTGTGGCAGGTAGTTCATTTCAGTGGCTACATGTAGTAACTTTAGAAAAAAGAATGCTAAAAACAAAGATTACCTAATTGATGAGATCGGTGACAGTGATAAACTCTGCTACGAGTGCGAGTGGTACAATGGTGTAGAAAGGGTTGCTTCAACTCAATTTAAAATTTATACAAACTATTATGCTGTAAAATCTCTAATCTTACACCAAAAATTATAAATCTAAATCAATAAATCACTAAAATAATCAACTGAAAACGACACTCGAAAATTACTTCCTTAAGAAATCACTTCTTTTTAACAAATTCCAATAAAAGAATTCGAATTACGAACCATTATTCAAATAGGAAGCAAAATTATTCAAATGGACAACTTGACCTGATTGAACCAACCTCTAACCTTGGAAGTATTTCAGCAACGGTCCAATGAACATTGGAACAACGCTTGGGGCCTTAAAAATTATCTGTTTGAAGATGCAAAGAAAATATCATCGGAAAAGTTTTTAATGAGATTCTACTGTATAAGGGTTATACTGTTTATAGCAGCAAATATTTTATAGAGTAGCTAAATTGAATGTTGTTTTAAAAATTAATATTTTTTTACGTAAACTTTATAATTTGACTGCTAGGGTTGATTTTCTTCTGCGTCAAGTGGGATGTTTTTGGATTCAAACATAGACAAACATAGGTTTGTGTTCAATTTTTCGTCTTTGCTAGAGACATTGGTTATTAAGAAATACTTTATTAATCGCCTTTTACAAAAACCTTTCCTATATCATGTGATAAGAAATTATGTCAAAATGAAAATTCGTGATTGCATATTTTCGTGGTAACGTTATCCGTGATTGCATGTTCTCGTGGTAACGTTATTCTAGGTTCAGTAATTCGGAAATCAGTAATACACCCTAAATTTAGAATACTTGATATCGAAGCCCTATGTCCTGCGGTTATCGTAAATATCGAGGGAGAGTAAGTAGTAGACGCTCAAGTTTTCCATTGTTACTGGAGAACGTCCATTCCTGTAACGGGCATAACTAATGGATTGTCATGATACCACAACCTTAGTAAGTAATTCAGTACCTAGTAGTCTTTAACGACCTCTGTGGCGCTGTCGGTATATTACGTGGCTGCTACGCAGAGGTCTCGGGTTCGATTCCCGCTCAATGCAAATCTTTGTATGCATGAACATGATTGTTAGCATTGGTCTATGTATAATATGTATGTATTTACAAAAAAAAAAGTTTATCCGTTGTCTAGTACCCATAGTACAAGCTTTGCTTAGTATGGGACTAGGTGGCGATGTGTGAATATATCATTTATTTATTATTGTATTTATTTCTTTCGTTACAAGTAAAAGATATTTTTTTAACGTGAATCTCGTAAGTCACTGCTACACACGTGATGTAAAGCATTAAAGCAGTTAATGCTGCAGACGAAATTAATACAGGTATTAGTTAAAGTAACAATAGTTTAAGCTTAATAGTTTAATAGTGACAAAGCTTCTTAATAGTATAGGCTCTGCCTATTTTGTGAACATAATCATCATAACAGCCCATTAATGTCCCACTGCAGGAACGGGCCTCCTCCCGTGACGGAGGGATACTTGGCCAACTAATACCACGCTGGCCAGACGGATTAGTATAGGGTTTAATTTCAAGTTTTCCTTCTTTTTATTTCGTAAAGATAATATTCACGGATAGTCCCTTAGTCGGTTTTTACGACACCCATGGGATGAAATGGGGTAGTGACATTGTATTCTTACTCCGTCGCCACACGGAGACGAAATTAATGCAGGTATTTAGTTAATGTAACAATAAGGGCCATACCTCACCGAGATGCCATGGCGACGTGGCCAGCGACGACGTTGCCAACTAGTTCATACTGAGATGTATGACGGCTAATTCACTTGGCGACCAACTGGCGGAGTTGCCAAGTAGCCAGAGTAGCCAGAGTCGACCGCTCCGCATGCGGCGACTGGTGACGTTGGCTACCTGGCGACGGCGACGCCGCCAGTTGTTTGCACGTGTTTTTATGCTCCGTCACTCACTCAGTCGCCAATAATAATACAGTGCAGTAATTTCCACGTCCATTCCTGACTGTGTCGAGACAGAACTGAATATATTGGCGACGCGATTGGGCGACTCAGTCTGGCGACGCAGGGACACCAAACGTAGCCATGGGAACGTCGCTGGCCACGTCGCCATGGCATCTCGGTGAGGTATGGCCCTTATAGTGACAAAGCTCCTTAATAGTATAAGCTCTGCTTATTTTGTGAACATAATAATGATAATAAGGTAAATGTAAAAGTAATGTTTCTCCGTGTGGTGACGGAGTAAGAATACAATATGTCACCACCCCATCTCATGCCATGGGTGTCGTAAAAACCGACTAAGGGACTATCCGTAAATATTATCTTTACGAAATAAAAAGAAGGAAAACTTGAAATTGAGGAGGCCCGTCCCTGCAGTGGGACATCAATGGGCTGTTATAAAAAAAGGAATGTAATTTTACTGTAAGGAAAAACTTCCCTACAATAGAAGCTCTACATAGAACCATACAGTTAACTCTTAAGTAAACTACAGAATACTCTTCCAGAAATTGTTTTAAGAACTTATCAGTGAATTTTGAACGTTCGCCTTACTAGTTTTATACTAAAACTTCCTTTACCGCTACAAATTGAATTTAGATGGGCCCTCGACGTATCTATATCTTCTTGTGTATAAAAAATATACAACAGTAGCCTCCATAAATTGTTTTTATTTTGTTGAGAGCAAAAAAAAAATAAGTTTAAAGTGCTTTATTATTATCTCAGTTATGGAATATGCAAATTCTAGAAGGCAAATAACCAAAAATAGACGTTAAAAGTTTTGTGTTTCATTTTATATAAATATTATTAACACGGATATTAACACGGGTATTAACACGATATTATTATTATTTGGTAAATATTAAGTAATAATTTACCTTAGAGGCTCTCGACGTTTCGGCCAGGTTACACCAGCCATGGTCACGAGTAGACCGAGTCTAATACCCGTGTTAATAATAATTATACAAAAATAGACGAACACAAAAAAATAGAAGCTTTCTTCATCAAGAAACTGTCTAGGCTCTTTATAGATGAGAAAAGAATAGCGTGTGGGATTTAGTTAGGACATCCAATCAGCACTATGGACTGTGACAGGTGTGTTAGAGTGCCCAACAGGGAAAAAGGCGTGTGAACTTAAAGTTTTCCCATGATGAAAATAAATTAATAAACCGCCTTAGTTAGCACTACCGCCATGCCAGTTTAATCCATCTCTAAGCAGTAGTAAGTGAATGTTTAGAGGGAATGTTCCTTAATATCAAGGATAAGGATAAGCCCGAGAATATGTATTTGATATTAATCAAACATTGCTTGCAGTATATTGCACGGGTTTGATTAATTTTCCGCACTTTAGGATGTTCTATGGGACAAAATATCCATGAATTTTGAAGGGTTATCTCTTCAAAAGACCCAATCTTCGATAGCAAAGTGTCATACATGAAACTTCATCGAAATTTGGCCCTTCTGAGCAAGCCCATTGTCAGCGACTAATCGACCATGTTAGTGTTCAATAATCATATTATATTCTTAAGCATTAAATAATGAAACGATAATCATCTTAGATCAGTTCTTTACTTTTGGAAGGACTACCTTTTTACTTTTCTTTTCTTTTTTTTTTTATCCAGCAGTGGACGTCGATTGGCTGATATTATGAAGATAATGATGAATTCTTTACTTTTTTGAATGTGGTAACATCGCTAAAGGAAAGTGCGTAGCATTTGAAACTGACGGTCATTTATAAAGATATGTATGAATGAAGGCGAAACATGGCAAGTGTGCAAAAACCACGTCGTCCTGAAATTTGACGCTCTTGATCCTAAAACAAGTGATTCATCATCATAACGGCCCATTAGTGTCCCACTGCAGGGACGGGCTTCCTCTCGTGACGGAGGGATACTTGGCCTACAATTACCACGCTGGCCAGACGGATTGGTATAATTAAAAAGTTTACCTTCTTTTCATTTCGTAAAGATAATATTCATGGATAAACAAGTGATTAACATATACAAATATGGCAAATACTTATTTTTTAAGCAACAAAAGTGCACCCTCTTAAAAGTAATCGTAAAGTCAAGTCCTAATGCAATGCGGTGTCGACATTTCAATTTATTACATCATTCCTCTGTTACGATTAATAAAATGCTCAACAAACTGTTTTATATTGATCGTAGCTTATTTTATTGTATTTTCTGACGGCCTGACTGTAAAAATGTAGTTATGTCCAACTTAAAATTAATTAAACTTATAATAATCCAATTTCACTTTACGTATGTATGAATGAACATATACACTTTTGAAAAGCATGCTACCGCAAGGTCTCTAAAAAAAACAATATAATTAACCCTAAAATATATATTCATGTATATTACAAAGCTAGTTCTATATTAGTTAATTATATTTAGTTAATTAATTAATTGCACTTGAACAAAAGGCAGAACATCTAAATAGTTATGCTGTAAACAGAGACAATCTATTAGCAGAGCAAGACTGTGGGCTGAAAACAAATTGTGGGCCAAGTCGCCCGTATCTAACTTCTGCCTATGTTGTAGTTAGATAACTCAATTTGTACTTTGACAAAATCTCTAATGTAGGTAGGTACTCGTATGTGGCTAATATAATCTGACTAACTAAAGTTTACCACTCACGAGTGTATTATAGGGGTTAGGCTTAGAATCACTCAGTTTTCTAACAATATTACTTTTGTCTCTATATTTGGAATGGTCGGAAAAGTTAAGTATAAAAAAATATAGACAAATATAGATTTAAAAAGATATAAAAGTATAGACAAAACAAAAATAGAAAAAGACTTGCAAAATTTGATATGCTATTAGTATAATATTAGAAAGGTAGTCTGGTTCAACTTGTGTCTGTGAATGTCGTTAGGTATATCTAGCAAAGTAGACTACAAGTTTTTTATGTTGTTCTTTTACATTGACCTCAATAACTTTCAAAGATCTGCTATGTGTAAAAACGGCTGTATCTAAAAATCAGATAAATAAAAAAAATATAAATTTCTTTATTTTCCACCATAATATTACATGCTTCACATACTTATTCTTAATTATTGGTAGTTTAAAAGCATGTAATATTTGGGAAAACTGGAGCCTAAGCCCAGGATATAGGTACCTGTATTTCAGTACTCCAGATCTCAAATTAAAAGAAATCCAATGTTAGCTAACCAAAAGTTTATTTTAACTTTATTGATAAAATGTTGCTGTACCTGTTAGTGAGCCTTAACTAAATAAGACTAGAAACTTTGACCAAAATCTTATTTCACATTTTAACTGCCACGCACCCTAATCTTAGTTACTTAACTCACATTGCCACCAATTTGTACATATAAGGTATATTGTCTCATGTATTAATTGCTTAAATTGTTAAAGTGGGGGCATTTTAGTTGATTTATCTTGTGGACACATACTCACGTGTTTACAAATTTAGAGCCCTTACACACGAGCGATATGTTCCCAACGGGCAGACGTACCTGCAGCTGTTGACGCTCGTTCAGCGGCAACCGCCGACGACATTTTTAACTTCGTGGCAAACTACAAGTGCAAGTATCGCTTTAGGCCATGAAGCGATGACGGTTGCCGCCAAACGCGCGTCGACGGCAGCAGTGACCTCAGCTGTAGGGAACATGCCGCTAATGTGTAAGAGCTCTTAGTTTATGTTTTACTTTAGAGATTGTTTCTTCCGTCAACGCGTCGACAGCTACCGTCGGCATTTCAAATTCGTTGATCAGTGTTTCAAACTACAAGTGCAAGTGTTGCTATAGATCGACTGCTAACGGCAACCGTCGAAGCGATGACGGTTGCTGCCGAACGCGCGTCGACGGCTGCAGTTACATCTGCCGTTGAAAATATGCCGCTCGTGTGTAAAAGCTCTTAGTTTGTGTTTCACTTTAGAGATTGTTTCTTAAGATTTAGTGTACGTTTAAGAACATTTCATTTATCAACTAAGTTTTAAACTTTGGAGTTGGAACTATTTAAATAGATTTTAGGTCAAAGTTTATCTCGATGATAGTCGTTAAGTTTTGGATAACTATAGTCTTAGCAAAAGCAAAGGCTGTTTAAGTTATGATGTACCCTAAAAGAGATTAGGTAAGATTAAGAATGTATATTCATAAGCTATTTTTCTTTTTATTGAAGTAAATCTGCGAAACTTTTACGATACCTATGGGATTCAATTATCATATTTTAATAATGATTTTTACTTACAGATACTGAACTATTTAGTAGCCATAATAACTACCTAAAACAACACCAAACCAGGTTATTGTCATATCCATAAAATCACCAGTTACTTGTCAAAATATAATAACTATAAGCTCTCTAAAATGTTTTACTAAAATCGATTTTAAATCATGTAAACAAACAACAAAAATCCTCGTTTTGGTTAAAATAATTCGATTACAAAACAAGAGAATATAAATTTTTGATCGTGTAATAACTAAGAAAAAGAATTGTGAAACAGACGGTTTTTCAATATTCTAAGTGAAAACATGGAAATGTTGAACGTAGAACGATATTGTACCGTACTCTTTCTAACCGGTAGTTCGGTACACGACGGTTGCCAAATGAAATTTGATTAAATTGATTCCGATATACGTACGTAGTTTTTGCTCGCATATCATTCTTTCAATGGTTTGCTGTTTAAATTAGATTTGACTGTAATAATTTGAATTCACTTATCATTATGTTTGATTAAAGACTCTTAAATCAATACTAACTATAATGAATACGAGACTAAGGAGTCCTCCTTGTTGAAAAAATGTTTAAGAATTACAATAAAACAAATATTTAATTAGAAATTGTCTAATAACAAATTAAATCCACAATATGAAAAGTATGGGGCCCAGTTAGAACCCTGTGGGCCTCCCTTTACACCTAAGGACAATTTAATTTTACTATTATTTATCTTATTGCTTGTTTTTGTTTTACCAGTCTTCTAAATTTAAAAAAATAACAGTAAAGTTCGCTATTTTTATTATTTCCTTTCCTCTGAAACGTATCTAGCGGCAAATCAACAGTATCCCTTAATACTTGACAAGTCAGCATTTGGTCCTCCCTTACGACTGGGTTGGGATACCCTCTTGCAATTCATAGTCTATTACAACAAGCCTGCATCACCTTGATATGAAGGATAAACCTTCGACCCTATCCATTACGAACAAGGTAGAACAGGTTGCTAATAAATAAGACCAGCTTTTGAACAAAGAAGGTTTTAAGTTTGCATTTGAAATTAGTGTGTTACGTCATGAAATGTAAGGGTACAGTTACATTATGGGTTTAGTTTACCGGCACTATACCGTCCCTCTAATGTGTGAAGGTTTTAAGTAAAAGCCGCCACAAGGGTCGGTTGACATGACTTGCTATACTACTTGTGTTTGGTGCAAGGAGTGAGATTTAGACACGATTGTATATTCTTTTTAAAATCACAAGTTTGTAACTAATTCAATTTGGGTCAACATCTTCATAATTTGGTTTGATACATGCTTTTTTTTATTAAATCTCCTGCCTTTTCTATGTTAGGTAATTAGAATTTGATCTTATTTGATCCTAATTTTGATATCTGTCCAATTTTTTACATAGAAATCAGTTTCGTTAACGGTCTTATATTAATAAGTATTTTCTTATACATTTATTTTTCATCATTCCTTTTTTTTTAGCAACTTTATGACTTGTAGGAATATAAGAACAACAGGAATCAGTTGATTACATTTATTTCTAATCGTTATTGATTACAAGCGATATATTTTATTAATGAAGGACTTTTTCAAAGTTTTATACATCTAACCGAGTTCTGTGGCGCGTGTTCGGAGATTCATAATTATGTCCAACAGTGGACTGCAGTTGGCTAGTTGATTGATTGATTAATACATCTTACCGCATATATGCGATAGAAGCAGTTACCTTACCTAGTTTTCTTTAAAATCGCAATAACAGCTTATAACTTGGCCCATACGATAAAAAGGTAGGACGTTATAGGCGTTGTCGTCCACTTCCACAGTAACCCAATACTGGTACCAATGTTATTTAGCAATTTATCTATACAGTGAGCATGCGTTTTTTTTAATTGAATACCTTTTGATTCTATACATGTATTTCAAGAACGTGTGTACCAAAATTACATCCAAACTGTCTTCTTACTTCTTATTTCAAGCCGTTGTTTTCGTAAAAATCGACTATTTACTTACTTGCTTTAACTAGACTTTGGGCTAGTCATTGGTAATACCGGAAGCTGGGTGTGAAATCGTATATTAATCCAACCGTCATTATGGTAACAGCTTACCCTTGTATGTTTTAGACATTATAGTTTGTTGAACTGTCACTGATTGTTGTATCTATGGATAAGGCTAGTTAAAAAACAGTGCAAACAAGTGCATTTAAGCGTCTTTTTGCTTTTATCCGTGTGGTGACGGAATAAGAATATAATATGTCACCACCCCATCTCATCCCGATGATCCGGGTGTCGTAAAAACCGACTAAGGGAATAACCGTAACTACTATCTTTACGGAATAAAAAGAAGGAAAACTTGAAATTAAACCCTATACCAATCCGTCTGGCCAGCGCGTTATTAGTAGGCCAAGTAACCCTCCGTCACAGGAGAAGGCCCGTCCCTGCAGTGGGACATTAATGGGCTGTTATGATGATGCTTTGAAGGGCAATTTAATTGTTGGATCTCCTGCCTATCGACGTAGTGACGCAGTCGTTTGGCCTCATAGCCCTATAAGCAGTTTAAGCAATAATTTTCGACACCGGATTGGCTCTACTAAACACACGATAAAGAACCAAAATAAGTTTAAGATAGATAACAATTAACTTATTATTATATTATAATAATAAGTAATGTAATATTGAAATAAATAAAAAACTTAAGTTGCTAAAGTTACAACTGATAACAATTACATAAGCCTAAAACATAACGTAATAATTATAATTAGGAAAGAGAACATATTCATTAATATTGCAAAACATGTTTATCATAATGTTTTATGAGGGGTAAAATTAATTAAATTTACCCTTTAATTAGTGCGACTCAATTCGAATGGAGTGGTTAACAATGTTGCTTTATTACAGGGTTTGGCTTCAAAATTTACTTTTTGACTTTTTAATTTTTCATTCATAACGAGTTAAGTTGAATTTTCTGTTAAATAAGTTAGTGGTTTTAAGTTTTTTTGTTGGCAGATATGTGTTTTTTTATTGGGGATATTTTTATATTTATTACTCACACATTCACATAACGCCATCTAGTCCCAAACTAAGTAGAGCTTGTACTATTGGTACTAGACAACGGATAAACATACTTAAATACTTTATAATCTTATAAATTAATTTGATAATCCTTCCAATAATTGTCAAATTAATGTAAACAAGGTAGCATTTAATATTTATTTACCTAAAGAACATAAAACTCTTACAAAAAATTATAAATTAACATTAAATTCAAATTTTACCAATATTAATTTTAGTCGTTTAATTTATGTTTAGTCGATTTAACGCCATTTACCAAATATAATTAGCAATGTCAATAAAAAGGTAATTGCATGAGTAATTATAAACCTAAACGATCATTAAATTCAATATTTGAATTTTAACTCATAAATCTTTGTATTGCTCATATCCAATTATGAGTTCTTCTGTTTTAAATAGTATTACTTTAATAATGCTTTTACTAGTGGAATTTACTGAAGTATTTAAAACTGAATGCAGTATGGGAGCAATAGTAGTCATTCTACTATTTTGTGAGTTAGTTATATTATATTTTGTAAAGACTTATAATGCGCTATAGCCATATCATTTCATTATTAGCTCAAAAACGTATAGGAAGTTAACTACGCCTTTTCTTGAAAAAGTTTATTCCTACGAAAACAAACCATGCTATTATGAATGATATTCAAATCATACTGATTTTGACATTGCTATAGGTAAATTATCTTAGAGAGATTTTTGCATTTGTAGTAGTGTTCGTATATGTACACGGATTCAAAATTTGTAATTTGAATTCCACTATACGGTCAGCAAATAAGGTCTGTCACATTTTTATTATTTAAGTATTTATTTTATGTAACATTTTTTTATCAATATTTTATTATTTTAACATTGTTAAATAAAAATGTTCCGATGATGATATATGCCCGAGGTAAACTTTGACAGCGTCTGGTAAAATTAGTTTCGAGAGATTTTTGCAGCTGTAGTAGTATTTGTTTATGTACGTTTTTATTTTGTACGCTTACCGCCGTATCACTCTCAGTTGAACCCTATTAAAAATATATGGGGGATAGTGAAAAATTACAAAGAGAAATATTACAATGAACATGAGTTCTATAATGACGTTAGCAGAGGAGAAATTTAACAGCATAAGAGGAATGGAAAAATGTTTGCCTACACGCTATTATAGAGGAAAACAAATTTCAAGGCGCTGATGAGGTTTTAGATATAATATTAGAACGAATTATTGTTAACACAAATGATTCATCTGATGAAAGTGGGGATGAGAACAAGAGTGAAATGTCTGGAGTTAAAGAAGATTAGAATTAAATATTATGGTTATGATTGTTAACTATTTTAGTCTCTAGCTTATCATTGTTTTATGTTATTTGATGCAGTTGGTGTAACTGACTATAAAAAGTATAAAAAATATAAAAGTTCTCAATTATTTATTTCCTTATGTGCTGACCGTACACAACTACAAATGCAAAAATCTCTCTAAGATAATTTACCTATAGTATATTTAACTTTAGTTATTTTTAAAGTATCTCGCGTCTGGATATCCTTAGCTGCATGGATTTACACTGGATGTAAATAGTGTGGTTGTGGTATAAAGGTACAGAAATGTCGACCGTCTATCAGGCTACCAGCTGCAAGGTTGGTTAACTCCTCGCAAGGTGGACTAACTATCTTGCAATCGATGGATATAGGAAGCACTTGAAGATCTCCATCTTCCTTGTCGTCTCCATGTTAACTTTGAAACCTAGCTATGAAAAGTAAAGTATGTATAAAAGCTGTTCTTTTTGTTCTAGATTCAGTCTTAGGAGAAGAGATTCATAATGAAACCGTTGTAGTGCCTCCTGCTCCTTACAGAACCATAAATATGAATGAGTAAGACTGAATTATATTCTATAATTATTAGAATATTTTAATAAGCTTTCGGTGCCTTTGAAAAGTGCGGCTAATGCCCGATTTACACATCGACAAGTAGACTAGCGAGTTAAGTCGTAAGTTGTTGACTAAGTTGATTTAAATAGATTTTCATCGTATTTTTTGACAAGTTAAGTACGAAGTAGCCCCCTCTCTCGCGTCTCGCCGACTTAACTCGCCAAAAAATAGGATGGAGATCTATTTAAATCAACTTAATCAACAACTTACTACTTAACTCGCTACTGTACTTGTCAAAGTGTAAATCGGGCTTAAGGCGAAACTTTAAAACTTAACTTATCTTTTTTATACCATGGAGCAGATGCATAGTGTGTTTCGTGATTTTTGTATGACAATCATAAAGTTTCTAAATGCTTTCTTTGTACAATCACTAAAGATTTAAATGCTTCTTTGGCGCTGCAGTACACGAGGTCGTGGGTTTTGGTCGTGGTTTGTAATGACAATTATTTGGGAACCGATTCTGATGATTTTTTTTTGTAAGAAATGATATATCTCCAAAATAGTCCTACAGAATTGTATAGGTGGAAGCTTACATGTTATTTTACACCCTAAACTACCTATATTCCAAATTTCATTAAAATCCATTCATTAGTTTTTGCGTTAAAGAGTAACAAACATCCATCCATCCATCCATCCACCCATACATCCATCCCTCCATACATGCTCACAAACTTACGCATTTATAATATTAGTAGGAAATAGGATTATAACAAGTTTCTAGTTGAAGTCGGTTTTTTGATTAGAAAATTATTTTAACCGCAGGTCCAATTCAGTTGCGGATTTAGTTACGAGTCCTGCAGGATTAGTTCTCGATCCTACCACAGAACCTCAAGAAACAACACTAGTCAAGTCAAAAAAAATGGAAATTTGTATTGAAGGTTGTACGAAAATTTATGACCCAGTTTGTGCTTCAAATGGGGAGTCGTATTTCAATCCTTGCGTCTTGCAATGTAAAACTAAAGATTTGGGTAAGGCTGTAACTATTTCACATTTAGGTAATTGTATTCATTATAACATTTTTGATTGATTATAAATATTCACGGACATCTCTACACAACGCCATCTGTTCAGTGACGGTGACCGCTAACGCATTGTAATGGGGCCTTCTTAAACCTACATCTGGGTCGTAAGTCCCAGGCGCGGTTATGCAAGTGTTCCGTCCTCTATCACGCGATGGACCCAGCACCCGCACGGAGAATCCATGGAATGCTAAGATTAGGTCTTAACTTATACTTGTAAACTTTTTTTGTAATTCCTTACATAATTATTATACATAGAAACACCCAGACAAATGTTCATGAACAATCATGTTCATACACACAAAAATTTGCATTAAGCGGGAATCGAGACCTCTACGTATAGCAAGCGTGTAATATAACGACTACGCCACAAAGGTTGTCAAAATATTAATTCGAAGCTAAGTCAGATTCGATTCAGTCGTCTTCGATTCCCACTCAATGTAAATCTTTGTGTGCATAAACATGATTTTTTTTTTGTATTAGTCGGGGTTATTTCTATGTATAATGTACCTATGTATTTCTTAAATAAAAGTGTTTCAGTATGTTTAACCGTTGTCTAGTACCCATTACAAGCTCTGCTTAGTTTGGAACTAGATGGCGTTGTGTGTATGTGTGAGAAATGTTTACATTTATATTTATTTATATTTTAAAAGGTGTAATATTAGCATAAACCTAAGCTTGTAATCAAATAACTACTGGGTTAAGCATAATCTACAAGTTATTGTGATAATTAAAAATTGTAAATAAAGCATATTAGTTATATTGTAAAGGTCCTTGATTTATTAATATCTTCAGGTTTTTTCTTTGTAAGAATTTTGGACTAAGAATATAATATGTCACCACCCCATCTCATACCATGGGTGTCGTAGAAACCGACTAAGTGACTATCTGTGAATATTACCTTTAAATAGAAAGAAGGAAAACTTGAAATGAAACTCTATACCAATCCGTCTGGCCAGCGTGGTCAAGTATTCCTCCGTCACGGTAGGAGGTTTGTCCTTGCAGTGGGACTACATTAATGGGCTGTTATGATAAAGGTTTTTAGAACACTTACTTTCTTGAGTACGATTACCTTAAACCAAGAAACAACTTATAAATACTTTTTTTAAAGGAACTTCCGCAGTAGGGGTCTTACCCTGCGTCACGGGGACATTTAGAATCATGAAATTTACGAGCAAAAAGAACAGCCAAACTCAGGACAATAGTTTGTGGATGGGATTGGAACCCATGACAGCTACTACACAACCGCTTTTACGTTGCTACCGAGCCAGTTTATTGTAACACTTTCAAAAGAGCTCTTTTGTAATTAAAATGTAGCGTCATCTAGCGAATTACTCAAGCGAACACCTACACGATCCCAGTACTCTTCAGAATCAACAGATATCGCTACTACGTCCTGAATCGCGATATCAAGATTCGCACAGCAATTCCGCATATATACAACGTCCGACGAACAACCATTGGGCAGTTGGCCCGCCAGGCACGATCACCCTCGCCTGGTCGGAGGATCCTCCCCTTTCGTTGGAGTGTTGCTGTCCGCGTGGTGCTGTTACGTCACCGCGACCTCCACAAAAACAATTTTAAATTAATTAACAAGTTTTTATAGTTCAACATTGTATTGTGAGAAGAAAGCTTAGATTAATTTGCACTTTGTCGAACGGTGGATTGGCACGCAACTTATTAACTCAATTTAACACTTTTGAACTAGATATACATTAATACGTACGTAAAATAAATAAATACGAGATGGGGTGGTGACATATTGTATTCTTACTCCGTCACCACACGGAGAGTCTATAATTTATTGACACATTATTAAAACAAACTCTTTGTAAATACTAAATTCCAACTAAACTTTTTCCGTCAAGATTTCCTCATTTCCAATTCTACGACGCAAAGGGGAAGTGAATGTCGTCAGACGGTAATGTTGCCAATTTAAATAATCGATAATCTCAAAACTGTAACTCTTGATGGCCTCTTCCCGTTGCTTCCATCAATTAATCGCAGTGATTTCAATGGTGTCATTATCGAACCTCTTTCGCACTAACGATTCACTCGAAGAACAAAAGTGCTAAGTAATGTCTTGGGATTTGTGACTCAACTGTTTAATGAACTTTGATACTTTAATTTTGTAGATTTATTATCTAGGACAAATTTTTGGAAGGGAGGTTATCTTTTTGCTTCTTGTAATAAGTAGTTATTATTTTCAGTTCAGAATCTAAAACATACAATCCATACTAATATTATAAATGGGAAATTGTGTCTGTTTGTCTTTCTTTCACGGGAAAATGGATCGACGAATTGACGTGATTTTTTAAGTGGAGATAGTAGAAGGGATGGAGAGTAACATAAGCTACTTTTTTTTCTTCTCTGTTCTGGAAAGGGGAACACTGCTACCCCGAATTTAATGCGAGCGTAGCCGCGGGCAAAAGCTAGTTTATAATAATAGAAAGTTGTATATTTAGGTTTACGTCGCAAAGGCAAAAATCTGCTTAAGACTATTTTCTAGAGCTACTTTCACAATACCCGTAGTATAAGGGCGCCTTCAAATTTGCCGCTAAGTGTCGCGCGGAGGCAGCGCGACTGCAGCGCTGCGGTCGCGCTGTTTTGTAAATTCATAGAGATAAAAAACGCGCGACTGCAGCGCGACTGCAGCGCTACGCCCGCGCTGCGTCTCCGCATTCGTTCATCGATCGACTAGTGTTGTTTAGAATACTTTTTCTTTTTAATAGTAACACTACGAGCAGTGTATTTTCGTCTGAGTCCATCGTAAAACTAAAACACAACACTACCATTCTCAAACCTAGCGACGGCAGCGCGACCGCAGCGCTGCAGTCGCGCTGCCTCCGCGCGACACTTAGCGGCAAATTTGAAGGCGCCCTAAGAGTGCGGTGATGTTAATGCTTTTTGATGATGTTTATTTATTTATTTATTTGGGATTAACAAACGGTTACATATTATTTCTTATTACTAATTATATATGATTAGGATACAAATATGAACCTACGCCGTTATCCACGTAATACCGTTATCCACGTAATACTGACTGATATAGGATTGTTTGGAGCCCAATTTCGTCACAGACCTGGACTTTTGTTGCGACTTTTGGCCTCCTAGTGTCACATGAAATATCAGTAGTATTAACTATTTTTTTTTTGATAAGAATAGAGACCCGTTCTTCCTAAGTTATTTTTTTCTAAATAGTAGTAAAGTAGTGACATTATTATTAGTAAGCCTTCTGTAAGAAATCTTCTCTTTTTAGAAATTGGTTAAACACAGTGAATAGTTTTAATTTTTTAACTAAAATAACGATGATTATGAGGATAGACTCCATAAAAAGTATAGTCGTTAATCAGCTCCTTAAAGTTTACATCTTCTTCTCTCGTGTCAATGGTCGTGAACTCAAACAGTTTTTGAATAGTTAAGTTTACTAGTACTAGCACGTCGTCCTTTTCGGTCGCCCCAGATACCGCTGGAAAGATATAAGAACTTCAAGTCACTGGCAACTGGCAAGAGGTGACCAAGGATCGAGTAGAGTGGCGTTCTCTCGTGTCGGAGGCCAAGACACATTTTGGGTCGTTGAGCCAACGGAGTAAGTAAGCACCATTGTTAAAAACTATTATTCACTAGCTGTGCCCGCGACTTCGTTCGCGTGGTGGATGATACTTACTTCGCAATTCAATTTTATACTGAAATATCGTTTTTTAAAACTTCATCATAACAGCCCATTAATGCTGCATCACTGCAAGGACGGGCCTCCTCTCGTGACGGAAGGGATACTTGGCCTACTAATACTACGCTGGCCAGTCGGATTGGTCTCTATCAATCCGACTGGCTAGGGTTTGATTTCAAGTTTTCCTTCATTTTTATCTCGTAAAGATAATATATTCACGATAGTCCCTTAGTCGGTTTTACGCCACCCATGGGATGAGATGGGCAGGTGACATATTGTATTCTTACTCCGTCACCACACGGATAATCGCTAATTTATTGTGAATGAATTTGCACGCCACGTTATGGTGCGGCAGATTTACTTGCCTCGGTGGCGCATGGGGCGCGGCGGTCGCATTACCTGGCTGGCGTGCATAAGGTCGCGGGTTCGATTCCCATGGAGGACATTGTGATCCACAAACTATTCTCCTAAGTCTGGATGTCTTTTGATTTGTCTAAATTTATTGTACCTAACACCTTTTTACCATATTATTCAAGCAATAAATATTTGATTAAATTTAGACTGGACTATATTATTATCTATAGATAAACTGCGTGCAGTATTTTTGAATTAGGTACTATTAAGTAATAAATAAACACAAACACATTGAACAATAATTTAATGTTTTGTGATTGTATTTCTATATTATAATGTCAATTTTCAATTTTTTCTTCAATGTTGACAAATAGCAATAATGTGTAAAATGATTTTATAAAGAAAAAGCGTGTTACTTATTATGTTGTCTGTTATATTATACCCATATATTATTTATTAAATAATTATATAAGTGTGTTATAATTGCAGTTATAATAGGATTGTGAGAAAAGAAATGTTATTGAAATTAAATTTATTTTTGTGATTAATTAAATAGTTTAACTTTAAAAATTGATGTTTGTACGCCAGTATTGGCAAAACAGGGAAAGACTATTTATTTTTGTAACATGTTTTGTACCTGTGATTAACAAATAAAGGTTATTTGTATTTATTTACATTTAAAAATACAGCACGCAGTTTAACTCTTGATGTACTACAGTCAAAGTTCGAAAGATGGCGCTGTTTAATATTAATTAATTAAATTCAAATATCTTTTAATAGAAGAAACCGATTGCAATGAAACAAAAACTAAATGTAACTTCAAGTTACGCTTAATCGTTGTGTATAAAAATAATCTACGAAATGTAAATTCATACAACATTATGTTTATCTATCTATATCTATACTATAATAAAACTGTAGAGGTCGAAATGTCTGTTCTTTTCGTTGTGTTGTATGAATGTTGAAGTATGATGTAGAAATGTTGTATGAATTTACATTTCGTAGATTATTTTTATACACAACGATTAAGCGTAACTTGAAGTTACATTTAGTTTTTGTTTCATTGCAATCGGTTTCTTCTATTAAAAGATATTTGAATTTAATTAATTAATATTAAACAGCGCCATCTTTCGAACTTAGACTGTAGTACATCAAGAGTTAACTGCGTGCTGTATTTTTAAATGTAAATAAATACAAATAACCTTTATTTGTTAATCACAGGTACAAAACATGTTACAAAAATAAATAGTCTTACCCTGTTTTGCCAATACTGGCGTACAAACATCAATTTTTAAAGTTAAACTATTTAATTAATCACAAAAATAAATTTAATTTCAATAACATTCCTTTTCTCACAATCCTATTATAACTGCAATTATAACACACTTATATAATTATTTAATAAATAATATATGGGTATAATATAACAGACAACATAATAAGTAACACGCTTTTTCTTTATAAAATCATTTTACACATTATTGCTATTTGTCAACATTGAAGAAAAAATTGAAAATTGACATTATAATATAGAAATACAATCACAAAACATTAAATTATTGTTCAATGTGTTTGTGTTTATTTATTACTTAATAATACCAAATTCAAAAATACTGCACGCAGTTTATCTATAGATAATAATATAGTCCAGTCTAAATTTAATCAAATATTTATTGCTTGAATAATATGGTAAAAAGGTGTTAGGTACAATAAATTTAGACAAATCAAAAGAACATCCAGACTTAGGAGAATAGTTTGTGGATCACAATGTCCTCCATGGGAATCGAACCCGCGACCTTATGCACGCCAGCCAGGTAATGCGACCGCCGCGCCCCATGCGCCACCGAGGCAAGTAATTCTGCCGCACCATAACGTGGCGTGCAAATTCATTCACAATAAATTAGCGATTATCCGTGTGGTGACGGAGTAAGAATACAATATGTCACCTGCCCATCTCATCCCATGGGTGGCGTAAAACCGACTAAGGGACTATCGTGAATATATTATCTTTACGAGATAAAAATGAAGGAAAACTTGAAATCAAACCCTAGCCAGTCGGATTGGTATAGACCAATCCGACTGGCCAGCGTAGTATTAGTAGGCCAAGTATCCCTTCCGTCACGAGAGGAGGCCCGTCCTTGCAGTGATGCAGCATTAATGGGCTGTTATGATGAAGTTTTAAAAAACGATATTCCAGTATAAAATTGAATTGCGAAGTAAGTATCATCCACCACGCGAACGAAGTCGCGGGCACAGCTAGTTTTATAATACAATACAATGTATTGGTCTTAATATTATATTAATTCGTTTTAAAGATGTGCGGTAACAAATAGACAGCCAGATATTAATTCTAAAATGTGTGGTTTCGTGCTTTTTGACTTTTTTCTAGATTTTATAGATAATTTTTATCTAAATTTTCGAAAAGAACAGACCTTTCGACCTCTACTGTTTTATTATAGTATAGATATAGATAGATTACTACTGGTACCGCCATCTCGTGAACAAAAGAAACGAAATTTAGATTCATTTCAACATTGACCATTTTTCTTGACCCCTAATTTGTATTGGACTGTTCTAATAAAGAGATCAAGCATTATCTAAAATAATACTTATCCGATTTTGATGAAACATACCTCAGTTTAAGCCCAATAAAAAAGGCTACAATACAATGTATTGGTCTTAAGATTATATTAATTCGTTTCAAAGATGTGCGGTAACAAACAGACAGACAGACAGACATTAATTCTAAAAATTGTGGTTTCGTGCTTTTTGACTTTTTTCTAGATTTTGTAGATAATTTTTATCTGAATTCTCGAAAAGAACAGACATTTCGACCTCTACAGTTTTATTATAGTATAGATAGGAAAAGTTTACTACGAGTATGTACAAGTATTTAACGTTAGACAAGTGACAGCTGATTGACGTATAAAACGGCTAGCAAGACAACACCTTCATGTTTTATATTTAACTTGATATTATGATAATGTTATTCAACCGAGCCTAGGCCACGCAGTCAGCGTGAAAGCTAACAAGGAATGTTACAAACGAAAAAACAAGAGAAGTTTAAGAATCGTTTTATCCATTGAATCAAACAGTGAACTATAAGTAAGTTTAATTTTTTGAAAATACGAATAGGTTAAGACTTTTAATATCTTAAATTACTATAGTTAGTCCACAACACAACTTCAACTTGAAGATCACGTCCTATACCGGATAGTGGTTATAGTCCATTGGTGCTAGCCCAATTTAGTAATATACATAAAGGACTTAATCTATAGAAAGACGGCGATAAACCTTGCATTTTGGATGAAGAAGTACTTTTTACTACACAACGAATACTTTATATTTCACCTTACTTATTTCGTGGGCTAGTTATCTCGCTCGCATCCATGTAGTGACGGAATAAGAATACAATATGTCACCACCCCGTCTCATCCCATGGTGTCCCTCAGTCATGGGAGGAGGCCCGTCCCTGCAGTGGGACATTAATGGGCTGTTATGATGATGATGATGAGTTATCTCACTGAAGTCGTGGCCTTAACTTAAGTTAGCACAAACTACGCCGCGATAAAACACAATATTTAAAGGTAATATTATTTAGGGTACTTTTACTCTGTTATTATATCACAATCTGATATTACATCAACATTGTATGACACGACTAAACGTTTGTGTAATGGAGTTAGCTTTTTGTTTGTGGTAATAGTTATGAGGTTATTGTTTTATTCTCTTCTTTTTTAGTTAGACGTAAATTTTATCGAGATATTGACGTATTTATAACTGCGACCTCTGTAGTTTAGTAGCCATACTTCTGGAGTAGAAGTCTCGGTTTTGATTACCGCGCAATCAAAGTCTGTATGTTCATAAATAAATGTAGTTTTTATTGGACTGTATCTATAATGTATATTTTGCTTAGTTTTGAACTAGATGGCGTTGTGCAAATGTGTCAGGAGTTATCATCATACCAGCTAAACAACCATTCGTCTTCTGCTGCATATAGGCTTCTTAGCTGTTTCCGTCTGTTTCCCCTCACTTATTTCGTGCGCTAGTTATCTCGCTGATGTCGTGGCATTTACTTCAGTTAGCACAAACTACGCCGCGATAAAACACAATATTTAAAGGTAATATTATTAAGGGTACTTTTACTCTGTTATTATATCACAATCTGATATTACATCAACATTGTTTGACACTACTAAACGTTTGTGTAATGGAGTTAGCTTTTTGTTTGTGGTAATAGTTATGAGGTTTTTTTTTATTCTCTTCTTTTTTAGTTACAAGTAAATTTTATCGAAATATTGATGTATTTAAAACTGTGACCTCTGTAGTTTAGTAGCCATACTTCTGGAGTAGAGGTCTCCGCTTTGATTACCGCGCAATCAAAATCTTTATGTTCATAAATACAGTTTGTTTTGACTGTATCTATAATGTAAATTTTGCTTAGTTTTGAACTAGATGACGCTGTGTAAATGCGTCAGGAGTTATTATCATACCAGCTAAATAGCCATACGTCTATCTGTGCATGTAGGCGTCTAAATCGCCTCACTTATTTCGTGCGCTAGTTATCTCGCCGACGTCGTGGCCTTAACTTAAGTTAGCACAAACTACGCCGCGATAAAACACAATATTTAAAGGTAATATTATTTAGGGTACTTTTACTCTGTTATTATAACACAATCTGATATTACATCAACATTGTATGACACTACTAAACGTTTATGTAATGGAGTTAGCTTTTTGTTTGTGGCAATAGTTATAAAGTCATTTTTTTATTTTCTTCTTTTTTAGTTGGAAGTAAATTTTATCGAGATATTGATGTATTTATAATATAACTGTGACTTCTAAAGTTTAGCAGCCATACTTCTGGAGTAGAGGTCTCGGCTTTGATTACCGCGCAATCAAAATCTTTATGTTCATAAATACTGTTTGTTTTGATTGTATCTATAATGTATATTTTGCTTAGTTTAGAACTAGATGGCGTTGTGCAAATGTTTCAGGATTTATCATCTGCTAAATAATCATTCCTCTCCTGGTACATGTAAGCGTCTAAACTATTTCCTTATGTTTTCCCTCACTTATTTCGTGCGCTAGTTATCTCGCTGACTTCGTGGCCTTTACTTCAGTTAGCACAAACTAGGCCACGATAAAACACAATATTTAAAGGTAATATTATTTAGGGTACTTTTACTCTGTTATTATATCACAATCTGATATTACATCAACATTGTATGACACGACTAAACGTTTGTGTAATGGAGTTAGCTTTTTGTTTGTGGTAATAGTTATGAGGAAATTTTTAAACTCTTTTTTTTTAGTTAGACGTAAATTTTATCGAGATATTGACGTATTTATAACTGCGAACTCTGTAGTTTGGTAGCCATACTTCTGAAATATAGGTCTCGGCTTTGATTACCGCGCAATCAAAATCTTTATGTTCTTAAATATAATATATGTACCTAGTTTTTATTGAAATGTATCTATAATGAATATTTTGCTTAGTTTAGAACTAGATGGCGTTGTGCAAATGGGTCAGGAGTTATCATCATACCAGTTAAATAACCATTCGTATCCTGGTGCATGTAAGCGTCTAAAATATTTCCTTAAGTTTTCTCTCACTTATTTCGTGCGCTAGTTAGCTCGCTGAAGTCATGGCCTTTACTTCAGTTACCACAAACTACGCCACGAAAAAACACAATATTTAAAGGTAATATTATTTAGGGTACTTTTACTCAGTTATTACTAAACGTTTATGTAATGGAGTTAGCTTTTTGTTAGCGGTAATAGTTATGAGGTATTTTTTTTTATTCTCTTCTTTTTTAGTTAGACGTAAATTTTATCGAGATATTGATGTATTCTATAATACTTTATTCGAGTTCTGTGGCGCGTGTTGGGAGAGGCCTATGTCAAGCAGTGAACTGCAATAGGCTAGTTGATTGATTGATTGATTGATGTATTTATAACTGTGACCTCTGTAGTTTAGTAGCCATAGTAGTCTGGAATAGAGGTCTTGGCTTTGATTACCGCGCAATCAAAATCATTATGTTCATAAATATAAAATATGTACTTTTGATTAAACTGTATCTATAATATATATGTTGCTTAGTTTAGAACTAGATGGCGTTGTGCAAATGTGTCAGGAGTTATCATCATACTAGCTAAATAACCATTCGTCTCCTGTCGCATGTAGGCGTTTAAACTATTCTTAAGTTTTCCCTCACTTATTTCGTACGCTAGTTAGCTCGCTGAAGTCATGGCCTTTACTTCAGTTAGCACAAACTACGCCGCGATAATACACGATATATAAAGGTAATATTATTTAGGGTACTTTTACTCTGTTATTATATAACAATCTGATATTACATCAACATTGTATAACACGACTAAACGTTTATGTAATGGAGTTAGCTTTTTGTTTGTGGTAATAGTTATGTGATTATTGTTTTATTCTTTTGTATAATGTTAATGGTATCGGTGAATACAAATTGTTATCGCCGTATTTACTAAATAATAATCTAGTCATAGCTTAAATAATCATGTCATCATTAATCTAGTTAATCTACATTTCGACTACCTCTGTGGCGTAGTTATATAACACGACTGCTACGCAGAGGTCTCGGGTTCGATTCCCGCTCAATGCAAATCTGTGTGTGATGAACATGATTGTTTGCATTGGTCTGAGTGTTTCTATATCCGTTGATTTGATCGCGTACGTCGCGTTCGTCGCCCACGTACAACACCGCGTAACTGACTCAAAAAACAATATTTAAATATATTTAAATTTTAAAAAAATATGAGAATTAGCCATTTAGTCATAAAGGAGATGAGATAGCAAAATCAAAAGTTCCTAACAACATTACCTACGTATCAACTTTCATGTTATAGGTATTACGTAAATTATTTGTTCTAAAAATTTTCCTCAACTTTATGATATCTGAGTAGAACGTAGATTAATGTACAGAGTTTCCTAACTAATGGTATACAACGGACCGGGATTTAGGATGGAATGTAGAATAATTATTTTTAGGGTACCGTTTCAAAAAAAGTGAACAAAAAAATATAATTATGTAACTTTGTCAGTGTTCTAGTTTGCTTTTCATGTATAAAATGCATAATAAAAGATGTTTTTGGTTAATTATTTTATTTAGATAGCATTTTATAGTAAATATTTTTTGTATATTTTAGATAAAGTAATCAAATATTGCAGTAGAATATGCTCTGTACGTAGTATTTAAGTAGCAGTTCTTTGGTTGAATTATTGGAGCCAGATTAATATTATGTTAGCATAGTTTATGGCACATAAGTTATTATGTCTGATTGATCGGCACTATCTATTTTCAATCAATATATCAATCAATGCAAATCTTTGTGCTAATGAACATGATTGTTTGCATTGAAATGTGTATCATCATAACAGCCCATTAATGTCCCACTGCAAGGACGGGCCTCCTCCAGTGACGGAGGGATACTTGGCCTTCTATTACCACGCTGGCCAAACAGATTGGTATAGGGTTTAATTTCAAGTTTTCCTTCTTTTTATTACGTAAAGATAATATTTACAGATAGTCCCTTAGTCGGTTTTTACGACACCCATGGAATGAGATGGGGTGGTGACACACTGTATTCTTACTCCGTCACCACACGAGAAATGTGTAGGTATTTACAAAAAAAAAGCATTTAAGTATGTTTATCCATTGCCTAGTACCCCTTGCTTTGCTTAGTTTAGGACTAGATGGCGTTGTGTGAATGTCTGAGGAATATTTATTTATTTACCTACTGTAACCTTCCACCTAAGCACAGTCATACATCGCATGTAGTTAAAACCGTTGGAAGGCGTCTGCGCTCGCAGTAAAAGTATGCATAATGCCAACATTCAGCAAAGTTGTTGAATTTGACTAAGAAACAAGAAAAAGATGTGTGATTGTCTGCAAAGACGAAAGAACAGCCTGTACCAGTTCGTATTACTAGCGTGCTATTATTTCAGTAGGATTAGTATACTTAAAACTTTAAACCGAACTTAAATAATATCTTGAACTTAATATCTCACAGTCTCTTGCAACAAGAGTTTTGTTTCACTAAAGACTACTGCCACACGTATTTCTGAAACTTTAAATATACATGTTTGAAACTTCAAGCACCGTAGAGAAATCAGTTTGGTGTTGTCAATATGAAACAGCGCTTACAGTAGCGGTATGTAACTTATGCGCGATAGAACTTGAGTAAGACGTAACTGTTGTCACCTCAAACATCGACATGTGTCTTGTAATGGCTCAAAGTGTGTGCAACAAGAGTTTTGTTTCACTAAAGACTGCCACACGTATGAGTTCTCTGTGTAACTTTGTATCATTAACTTACTTGGTTTTAGATTCTCACGGATAAACATGCATCTTCTGATGCATCTTTTGATACATTGTATCAGAATTTCAATAGAAAATAAAAGGTTTTTAAAAATGTTACTATTAGGAACAGAGCAATATGCTTCTTGCAAATATTCAAACAAAATCTTCAAAACTATAAAACCGTAAAACATACTTATTTATTTCTTTTTGAAATTGTTAAGGCTTATAAGAAAAAATTTGCTTTAGTTAACTATTTCTGGGATGTTATTTCGCCTTTGAAACGTACGGACGTGTGATTACGCAGTTATTTATTCTACATGTTTTAAACAGTTCCTACAGTTCTCAGACAGCAATCATGCCTATCGTGTCACTACCAAAAAAAAGTGTCAAACTTTTGTTTTACAAAATGTATGTTACATTAATTTTAATGGTACAAATGTTCCGAACTATGTCTGTAAGCTATTAGATTCTCGTAAATTTTGCATGTACTCATGTGCACAGATCTAATTTATAGGCGTGTTTCGAACTACTATGATTTGGCACAAGAGAAACTGCTTTCAGTGCCAAAGGTCAACCCCGGGTCGAAGTCCCTGATTTATTTGTACATTTCTGTGATTCTGTCTTTTACTAAAACAATATGTGAAAATAACTTTGGTCCTTATAATGTGGGTGTCTATTTTTCATCTATTTAATGAGGTTAAATTAAAATTACAATAGCAATTTCGACTTAAACATCATCATTAAATTACTGATATATCTATGCCTTTAAATATTCCAACCCTGCGAGGTCCTGTTCCTCCCTCATGCCTCAGCTTCCCGTCTCTAAACTAGGTGGTTTATCCATTGTGTGAAAAAATCTGGCTACCCTTCGTAATGTCATGTCGCCTAAACATGCTCCTTGATGATCAAAATTCGCTGAAATTAACGCTAAAGGACATTTTAATCATCTACAAATTGGTAAACAGCTACAATAGTTTGTGGTCCCATACCTTCGCTTTAGTGTAGAAAACGCGCCGTGATAGTTCCTGGAAGGCTTGTATTGAGTATGTGGTATTAGTGACGGTGAAAGCCGAGATTCGGGCCTTACATAAGTGCGCTTCAGGTTGGCTAAATGTTTAGATTGAGAGCTGTTGGTTCAACCTTAATTTGCAAGTAATTACTAACGTCTACATTTGCAAAACAAACATTGAATCTAAGTCTATCTAAGAACATAGATGTATGAACTATGAAGTCTGAAAATAGACACACTATTTTTTTATTTATAAATCTCGCAGCAGTTTATTAGTCTTATGTTTCTCAGTTCTGTGGTTTTCAATTTATGGAGGTAAAAATTATCTACAAACACCAATTTGGATGTACAGATTGGTATAGGGTTTGTCAAGTAATTTTTTTCTACAAATATGTACAAGTACGCAGTTTATTCTCAGGGAACTCAAAGAAGTTCCTAATCTTTTGTTGCACTAGCAACAAAAATAGGTTTTAGTTCGCTCTAACAATCTAACCAGGTTGCGTTGGAATTGTGACATTATGAATTATTTCTCGATCATCTTAAGGGATTTTACATACATGCATAGATAACCATTTTCAGTATCTAACACCAATGTCTACAAGGACTGCGTTCATAATCACTCAACCGATATGGTTCAAAAGCATTAACGGTCCAATAGCTGTACCGCGTGTGCAATCGGAAGACACTGATTCCACGGCTTTGATATTCAGCCTCCATTTAAATTCATGCTAAACTGAATGTGAAGGGTTGCCATTAAGGTTAACATTATAGACGGGTGGATAAGTTTCTATTTGTTATACAATAACAAATAGAATACACGGTTCTTCTGTATTGCTAAATGTTGCTTTTGATCTAATTTTAGCTATAGTTTTTGGCTATCAAGATATTATTATTGGTAACGGCCTACGAGATTAATACTTATTGACTGATTCTTGTCCCAAACCAAGGATGTAAAATAGGGTCTGACACTGTTCCCAGTGGTAGAGAAACAATTGAGCTAGAATGAAAAATTTAGTTATTACTAAATAAATGTTTAACGCAGAACCTACGACGGCCATTGGGGATGAAAGGTACTGGAGTGACCAGCGAGTATCAGAAGACGCTGATGTCCAACAGTGGGCATCTTTTGACTTAGATAATGAAATGGTTTAATCGCGGATACGAATTAACATAAAACCAAAACTTACGAGATATAAATACTAATTTTGGAATTCGGTTACTCCCAAATTCATTCATAATCATCATAACAGTCCATTATGTCCCACTGCAGGGACGGGTCTCCTCCCGGGACGGAGAGATACTTGGCCTACTAATACCACGCTGGCCAGACGGATTGATATAGGGTTTAATTTCAAGTTTTCTTTCTTTTTATTTCGTAAAGATAATATTCACGGATAGTCCTTTAGTCGGTTTTTACGACACCCATGGGATGAGATAAGGTGGTGACATATTGTATTCTTACTCCTTCAAATTAATTATTGACTTTTATTCGAAACATTTGATACGACTGCTATCAGAATGTAATTTGAAGCTTGTCAGAAATGTATGAAAGGTTATGAGTTTAAAATAGAACCACATGCATTGTATAAGAACCGAATAAGGTTTTCATAGAATTCAATATTAATGACTGTTTACATGGAAACAGATTATCGTGCCTGTTCATCATAAATAAACAACGAAAGATTTTCAATTTCCTTCTGTGAAATTCATTACATTACAATTTGGCGTTCGAAGAATCGTGGTTAAATATTTATTTATTTATTTATTTACCAACTTAAACTAACAGTACATAACACCACACGCTTAAGTTGTAGGTACAGAATTAACAAAATTAAAAATATGCAAACTTACAAAACAACATAATACTTATTATACACTTATAAATTATTATTACTACAGACTAATAGGTACTTTGTTACATACAATTATAATATAGTGCTAGGAGTTGCAATAGCCTCAAAGTAATGTGCACTGATGCTCAGGAGTCTCGGCTCAGGATGACTGAAGATATCGAGAGTATTATCGAATAATAATATATTATTTAAGTGTCGCAAAGCTAAATAAAGTGGACTGTTGGATAAGGTTACAGTACAAACATTGGGAACGTAGAACAGAGGGCGCTTGCGTGCTCGAAGAGTATGAGTTATTGTTCGTGGAACATTTATAGACACGTGTGAAAGAAGAAATGAATTATGAATTGATCCTCGTATGAGCCTGACAAAATACTTAATTAATGTTAAATTTCTTCTAACCTCCAAGCTTTGGTAGGAAACCATCCCAAGAGTAAATGGAGTGGGATACATGTAAGGGTAGTAGCCATATAATTTTAGGTAGAGATATCGAATAAATGCTTTCTGTGTTTTTTCTAGAAGTAAAGTGTAGTTCTTTTCATGCGGGTTCCAAATTGCACAATTATTCTCCAGAGTACTACGAACATATGCATTGTAGAGCACAGCTATAGCATGGCGGTTATTAAAATATTTTGTCTGACGTAATACAAAGCCCAAGTTTCTACGCGTCTTGTTACAGGTTTCAATTATATGTTGGTTAAATGTGAGATGTGAGTCAAATCGGGTTCCCAAGTCTTTTATAGTAGTAACTCTGTTTATTGGTTCATTGTTTATAGTATATAGAGTTGTTATTGGTTGTGATGCACGTGTAAAAGACATAACCGCACATTTATTAATGTTTAGGCAAATGTTATTGTTTGTACTCCATTGGTAAATCATATCGATGTCTTGCTGGAGTTTAGTCGAGTCGGAGCTGTCACTGACAGGATGTGCGAGCTTCACGTCATCAGCAAACATCGATAATGTAGAGTACTTTATTTGTTCTGGGAGGTCATTAATAAAAATCAAAAACAATAACGGTCCTAGGCTGCTGCCTTGTCCTATACCAGATGTTACTGAATATGGCTCTGACTTCGCTTGACTTCTTTCAAATAATAATTAGGGCAGCTGAATATCACTAATTATAATAGATTTTAAATTATCGCGATTTGTATACATAATACTATTTTTACGGGTCTATATACCGCGAGTAAGACCCGTAAAAATAGTATTATCACTAATTATTATGTGTAATTAACGTTTTAACTGCTTATATTGTCATTATTCAGATATTATTGTGTATTTGTATTTATTAGTGTTGAAAAAAAAACATAGTTTAAAGAAAAACTGTCGTTGTTTGGCTTCGGTGGAAAGACCGGACATATTGTATTTATGACATTGCAAAATGGCTGTCTCAAACCTTATTAAAGCAGCTAATACCTGTCCTAATAGTACGTTCTAGGAATTAGGAAAATGAATAGTAGTCATGAAATGAACTTATTTCTAATTGCATCCTATCATCACTTGCTAAAATTGCTTGTGAAGGAAATGTGGTAGATGAGAAAAGTAAATGCACTAACGGAGTATATATAGGCCTCCTTAATCCTACAGTAATTTCTAGATAAGTCTAGGTAGAACGTTGTAAAAATGCCTTAAAATAATTTGCCCTAGATATTAAGGAAACTTTGAGAAAAATATCATGCATTGTGAGCATCATCATCATAACAGCCCATTAATGTCCCACTGCAGGGACGGGCCTCCTCCCATGACAGAGGGATACTTGGCCTACTAATATCACGCTGGTCAGACGGATTGGTATAGGGTTTAATTTCAAGTTTTCCTTCTTTTTATTTCATAATAATAATATTAACGGATGAGATGGGGTGGTGACATATTGTATTCTAACTCCATCACCACACGGAGATTATTTGGAACACATTGGGCAGAATTATTTGATAAATTTTCGTCTATATCTGGAGAAATCCCATCCCTGCATTGGACCATTTTAAGCAACGTCAACATGAAAATATTGAGGCAGGCAGTAATACACAGCAATATGTAATTTAGGTAAGATATCACGTACGACGCATGACCCCGAATGCATTAACGACCAGCGATAATGAGTAAGCCCCGACAGTTTTGCCTAAGCCGTGCTCGGCATCAGGTTATCAGCCCATAAACTCGGTATAGTACCTAAATGAGCAGAATTTTGTCAACCGTATAGGTATAGCTTAAGTACTAAGTCTTGTTTACGAAGCTCGTATGTGTTTTTGCCATTAAGTTACATTCTACTTAAGAATCTTCGTGATGCTAGAAATCATTTTTTTATTTTTTTATGGTAATTGTGATTTTATAGAGAAGTCGCATAATGGGTCATACAGTTTTTACTCATATTCGATATTCATATTTTTGCGAATTTCTAGAAACTTCTGTGTTCATTGAATAAATCGCGAGATCGAATCTGAAATGAGGAAATCAACAGTGCAAACAGTTTGAAAAAGGTGTTTTTTTTTTATAAAAGGTATTACCTGGTTATTTGCTATAGGTAAAATTATTTATAGGTTTAATTTCTCTATATTTATCTCGCTTGCACTTACGGGTCTTGTATTTTAATATAATATCTTCTATCTCTTTTTGGAGTACTCAGCATGTGATAACGTGCGTATTTTTTATATCAAAGTACAAATTGACCAAGTTTCCCAGCTTACCTAGAGAAGAGTCGTTCCTGTAATGAGATTAAGAGGCCAATTTGATTTATTTATAAAGGCATTAAGATTGTGAATAGCGTGATCTAAAAATGTACTGGTCATTCCAATCAGACCAACGAAAATCATTCTCTAAAGCCACCAGTTCTCGCGCTGAATAATTCACGAACAACTTATAAGACAACATGGGATAAGGATTTGTGCCCTCGGGATATAAGGTCATTATTTGTATCAATCCGATTAGGCTTTGGGACCCTCTAGCCAATTTTACTTTTAGCAACTACGAGGTGAAAATGAGATTTGATTTGTTTTATTTTTATTAGTTTTGTTTTACTATGTGTTGTGTTGCTTGAAAATTGGCATGGAAGGAAAGAGTAGCTTTTAAGAAAATAAATGAAAATGTGTTTTTTTTTGCGTGGGTAAATATACTTTGCATCCATCAGTTCGCCACGGAGGTTCCACAGGTAGGTCAATCGGAGTCCCTGTCGAACCCTGGGTACGACCAGGTGCGGTGTATTGACTAAAATTCACGAAGCCAGCGAATGCCATAGTCACGGGTGGTATTTTGCATTCCCAGGAATAAGTTTATCAGTATTTTAAACAAAGGATTTATGAAAAATCCTCTACTTTTTTTGTTAGCTGTAATAAAATATTGACAAAACAATGAAACGTTTCAAATAATTAATGAGGATACAAACGTGAATATGAATTAAAGTTACATGTATTTGTTGTTTTAATTTGATAGCGAAGTTATTAACAGACTCACTAACATTATTGAATACTAGCTGACCCGTGCCCACTTCGTTGGGCGGCGAAAAAAACGCATGCCTTTTTAAAAATATTTCATTACTGTTCCACTCTTATTAGTCATAGCGTGATACTATTAATATAGCCTATGGCACTCCCCGATAAATGGTCTATTTAACACAAAACGAATTTAAAAAATCGGTTCTGGATATCCAGAGATTACCCCCTACAACTTCACAAACTTACAAACACACAAACTTTACCTCTTTATAATATTAGTAGGTACTTATAGAGTATTATCCATGTAACGATGGATTCAGAATACATGGTATTAATCAATAAACCAATTAGCCTATCGCAGTCCACTTCTGGACAAAATGCCTCTCCCAACAAACGCCACAGAACAGGGTTCTCCGCCCTACGAATTTAGTCCGACCAAGAGATCTTCTTGATCTTTCTATCCGTGTGGTGACGCAGTAAGAATACAATATGTCATCACCCCATCTCATCCCATGGATGTTTTTGGTTGAGGGCCATCCGCCCCACCACAGCCCGTGTAAAGTAGTAGCGGTCGTCAGAGACCAACTACTCGTCCTAAACAAAAAAAAAACCATAGGTGTCGTAAAAACCGACTAAGGGAATAACCGTAACTACTATCCTTACGAAATAAAAAGAAGGAAAACTTGAAATTAAACCCTATACCAATCCGTCAGGCCAGCGTGGTATTAGTAGGCCAAGTAACCCTCCGTCACGGGAGGAGGCCCGTCCCTGCAGTGGGATATTAATGGGCTGTTATGATGAAGCGATCTTTTTGAGGTAGAATTAATTTGTATTATAAATTAATTCTACCTCAAAAAGATCGCTTCATCATAACAGCCCATTCAAAATCTTACTCCAGCCAAAATGTTGATACTAAGAAAATTCATCTATACTAACATCGCGTTAGACAGATATTTTACGTTATTCACGCATTATTTTAAAACTGAGATATCTTTCAAACTAATAATCGGATCTCATCGCTGTAAAGGTCAATTTTGTTTAAAATTAAATAAATATAATGATTAAAGTAATTTATTTTGATAAGGGTCAATACCATACATAAAATACCTTTACAAACAATGCATTTCTTTAAGTCAAATTTGATTATTAGAAAAAAGGTCGTAGTGAGTCAACCTTAGAAGATAGATATATTATGCTATCGTTGACTTAATTGTAAACCTTTTTTAAAGGTACAATTCTCTAATACATCATTTCAGTATATCTCCAGACGTTTAAGCAGCAGAAGCAAAATAAACGTTTTTAGGCGTCCCTTTTATATACATATTTCATTACTGTTCTACTCCTATTAGACATAGCGTGATACTATATAGCCTATAACACTCCCCGATAAATGGACTATGAAACACAGAAAGAATTTTTTAAATCGCTTCTGTAGATCCAGAGATTAGCCCCTACAACGACACAAACACACAAACTTTACCTCTTTATAATATTAGTATAGATTTAATATAACTTATAATTGATATAACACATACAATTCATGGTTAATTTTATTAAAATTTAAAAGGAATAACTTATAATTAATAGCTTTTCATTATAAAATAGTTATGGATTATTTACAAACTCATTTATTTTTGAGTATGATTACTACTGGTAACGCCATCTCGTGAACAAAAGAAACGAAATTTAAATTCATTCAATATTGAACCAAATCCATTTTTCATGGCCCCTGATTTGTATTGGACTGTTCTAATATAAAGAGATCAAGCGATATCTCGAGTATTACTTATCCGATTTTGATGAAACATACCTCAGTTTAAGCCTAATAAAAAAGTCTACAATACAATGTATTGGTCTTAAGATTATATTAATTCGTTTTAAAGATGTGCGGGAACAAACAGACAGACAGACAGACAGACATTAATTCTAAAAATTGTGGTTTCTTGCTTTTTGACTTTTTTCTAGATTTTATAGATAATTTTTATCTGAATTTTCGAAAAGAACAGACATTTCGACCTTTACAGTTTTATTATATGTAGTATATAGATAGATTATTAAGAGATCAAGCGATATCTCGAGTATTACTTATCCGATTTTGATGAAACATACCTCAGTTTAAGCCTAATAAAAAAGGCTACAATACAATGTATTGGTCTTAAGATTATATTAATTCGTTTTAAAGATGTGCGGGAACAAACAGACAGACAGACAGACATTAATTCTAAAAATTGTGGTTTCGTGCTTTTTGACTTTTTTCTAGATTTTATAGATAATTTTTATCTGAATTTTCGAAAAGAACAGACATTTCGACCTTTACAGTTTTATTATAGTATATAGATAGATTATTAACACTGAAAAATACATAACTGACAATAAAATATAGAAATACAATCACAAAACATTAAATTATTGTTTAATGTTCTATTTGTTTTACATAATAAGTTTAATTAAGCCACCAACAGATGGCGTTATTTGATATATAGTTAAGATATTTTTGTGTTCATCTTATAGCATAAGTATGTTTTGTAGTTAAATATAAAAGCTTTTTCTCTCGCCATTGGAGTTTTATTACATAAAATTCCATCGAGTACTTTTTGGGATTTGTTCATGGTCCTTCGAGCCGGATAAAAAAATGTTAAATGTCTTTATTTTATTTATTCAAAAATACTGCACGCAGGACGCAGCTCAACTCTAAATATATTCCAGTCTACATTCCTAAGATAGCGCTGTTTAACATTTCACTTTGTAAACATAAACTACGTATAAAACTAAAACTACTTATTCTTGAGCACTTTAAATTCAAATATCTTTTGATAGACTGAACCGATTGCAATGAAACAAAAATTAAATGGAACTTCAAGTTACACTCAATCGTTGTGTATTAAAGGCATCTACATTTTACGTTACATTTAAAAATACTGCACGCAGTTTAACTCTTGATGTAGTTCTGTCTAAGTTTGAAAGATGGCGCTGTTTAATATTAATTAGTTAAATTCAAATATCTTTTAATTGACGGAACCGATTTCAATGAAACAAAAACTAAATAAAACTTCAAGTTACGCTCAATCGTTGTGTATAAAAATCATCTTAATTGCTTTGGTACTTTTTACGTGATGCCCGAACAAATTTTAGGTTACAGATAAACAGACATACAGACATACAGACATACAGACATACAGATAAACAGACAAACAGACAAAAATTCCAAAAATGGTAGATATGGGTTCTATTGGTTGTCTTTTAATATCCTGGCTATTTTTTTTGGATTTATTTTCAATGTACAAAAACGACTTTTCTACAGTTTTATTATATGTATAGATTAGTATTCTTGTCATATATTTCGAAAGAAAACAATAAGATTTGAAATAAATAGACTTTTGATTTGTTTACGTCTGAAATGCGTTGCTTTGTTTAATTTTTCACAGATAATAGAGAACAAACTTCTATAGTCTCTGCGAAAAGGACGTAACAATTAGGTTTAAAGTTAAAATGATTAGAACTAGGTTGACTTCGCAAAGATGGCCGTTGGAATAAAGGGGTTAAGATAATTAAAACAAGGAATTCCTTGCCTTAATGTTTTTTTCAACAATGTATTTTGTTAGCAGTATATACAGTAGGTATAACCCGCTTAAGACGATTTTCCAGGGACCGCACCAAAAACGCGTCTTATGCGAGAAAGCGTATTAAGCGGGATGGGAAAAAAAAAGTTCTACATTTATTATGTTTTTTGTTCTTTTTATTTGAAATTTTGTACCTATATTCAATAAATTAAAAATAATCACTTATTTTGGTTTGACAGAAAGATTTTGATGATTTTCCACTTTTGCACCGCGTCATCACTTTCATACAAAGAAGCAAAATAATCATTTATTAAATCATTAATAGCCGATAATGCGTCCTCATCATTATCAGTTAGGCATAGGGGCTTCGTTTTGTGTGTTATTCACATCCTCAATAAGATATTGATTAAATTTCGTTCGTGCTACATTGTCATCAATGGAAGAATATCCATCCTGAATATTTAGCTACCAGCCAGGGTTTTCCTGAATCCTGGTATCTCAGGAAGAAGCACCCGAGTTCTTTTTTCAGCACGACGTCAAACACGTTATTTCAAGAACCGGATTTCTAAAAACAACTTTAAAAGGGCCCCAGGGCTGGCCTCGTGTGCGGTTGTAAGGCCTGAGCGCGGGCGTATTAAACGGTATGACGAATCGTATTAAGCGTTAAGAAATGTATGAAAGTATGTCTCAAATTGCAGGGACCGGCGTAAAAAGGCGTATTATGCGTGAAATCGTATTAAGCGTGATCCTATTAACCGGGTTCTACTGTATTCAGATTCTATTGTTATCATTGACAATGTTTTTAAGGTTTGCTAAATAAAAAAGCAATGAAAATCAAACAAGCTATGCAACAACTACGAGTACACTTCACTGTAGCTAGATTACGAGTAGAATGGTTTAAGAATTTAATATACTTCGTTGGGCGGCGAAAAAAAGGCGTCCATTTTTTAAACATATTTCATTACTGCTCCTCTCCTATTAGTCAAAGCGTGATACTATATAGCCTATGACACTCCTCGATAAATGGACTATTCAACACATAAATATTTTTTTACATTGGTTTAGTAGATCCAGAGATTACCCCCTACAACGTCATAAACACACAAACTTTACTTCTTTATAATATTAGTATAGAAGTATAGATGTGTGAAGAAGCCTGTGATCAGCAGAAACATCTTGATAGCCTTACTTGTACTTACTTTAAAGGGATATGATCATACCTTATATTATTAACTCACCAATGGAGTGTTATTTTATTGTTTACCAAATTTTCGAGTTCATTGATTGCTTTTCCATAAGATGAAATGAGTATGGCTAATTTTGGTTGACACTCATTGACTTGAATAATTTTAAGATATTGTCATGCTAATGGTTGTTCATGTGAAAGACTTGTTGTTTTAATTGACGACCTCTGTGGCGTAGTGGTTATATAACATGACTGCTACGCGGAGGTATCGGGTTCGATTCCCGCTCAATGCCAATATTTGTGTGCATGAACATGATTATTTGCATTGGTCTGAGTGTTTTATAATATGTATGTTTTTCCAAAAAAAAGTATATAAGTACTAATATCCATTGTTCTGTTACCCATAACACAAGCAGGTTAAGCTTAGCTTACTTTGGAAACAGATGGCGCTGTGTATGATTGATACAAATAATGACCTTATATCCCGAGGGCGCAAATCCTTATCCCATGTTGTCTTATAAGTTGTCCGTGAATATTTATTTTTATTTTTTTATTTAAGGTTATGTAAAACAGTATCTATAACAGTAACCTAGTTTATCGACATCGACTTCGTTACGGGTCCTAAGATGATTTAATTGTTCCCTAAAAAGACAAAATGTTACCCTCGTACCTTTTAGATGGTCGTGCTAAAGATCCTGACTTCCAGGAGCCACAGTTGTTAGAAAGTGCGTGAACTAAGCCTCAAAATTACAGGTATAATCTTTTAGACTTCTGTGTCTTCCAAGATGTTTAAATGGTGTTCCTGTTTCGTCATAACAGCCCATTAATGTCCCACTGCAGGGACGGGCCTCCTCCTGTGACGAAGGGATACTTGGCCTACTAATATCACGCTGGCCGGACGGATTGGTATAGGGTTTAATTTAAAGTTTTCCTTCTTCTTCTATTTCGTAAAGATAATATTCACAGATAGTCCATTTGTCTATTCCCTTAGTCGGTTTTTACGACGACCATGGGATGAGATGGGGTGGTGACATATTGTATTTTTACTCCATCACCACACGGTGAGTTCCTGGTTAATAAAAAATAAACCTGGTAAGTTAATGTGTCCTGATAATACTGCTGTGACGTGCTTCTATGTACAGTTCTAGGAAATCCTTTGATAGCTTGTTAAATTTGGCAAAGCAAGCAAGATGCACTAGAACAATATTATATCAGTTCAAACCAAACACAAGCATTCACTGTGGGTCTTCGCCAATTAATTCAATGGCAACCCTCGATTTGTCTACGTCATCCGTGATGGCCGATCCTTTACGGACGAACGACTGACTCAACAAAATTTATTATCAACCAAAGTTTACAATGACATTTAATATTAAATTTATTATTTAATAAATAACACCGAATGTAATTTTAGTATTTGAAATAATGGTGTCATTATTTTGGGTAAAATCCAATTTGAAGGTGTCCATTTTAGTCCTAAATAATGATGGTTTATGTCGCATTTAGATTGCAGTCACTCTGTTAACTGTTATAACTTTCTACGTTTATTAACAAATGACAGTCAAGGCAATGTAATAAAAAGAAGACTTTAAAATGTTTAGCTACGTAAAAGTTATGGAATAAAATTTTCGTACTTTAGAATTAAATCTGCTTGTGGTGATTCGTATACTGATAAAGATTAATTTGATTGATAATACCGGTATAGGTGTTAATGTCAGCGGTCACAACTGACACCATACGTTACCTAGAAGCCACTTTACCAATGGCAGAATATCTATGATTAGACAATTTAATCGGCAAAGAAACCTATATCATCTTAGCCGTCATAAATACAATATATAAAACGAGTAAACACAATGTTCAATACCTAGCCCTCGTGAGATATGTTCGTGTGAGTACAAAGTGATCTACAGTAAGTAACACAATACATTATTGAGAGGTAACATGACGTGAATACGTCACGTAGTCAGAGAAATATTATTTAAAGTGCTCACGTGTTTTATATCTTATTAAGTATACTTTGTTTGTATAATGTAGTTTTCATTATACTTGGTTGGTTTGTAGTTGAATGAACAAAGTGAGAAATGCAAAAATCAAAATAGTGTAACACTATAGTGTGACCACAGGAGCTGTGCACCCCCTGAGGTATGCGCGGCGAGGTGGGGGACGAAGAAAAAATAGGTGTCCGTTATGGTAGCGTACACGTGATAGTTCTGATAGAAAGGGAACTTTTCTTTTGATAAATTCTATATGTAAAAATAATGCGTGAAATTCTGACTGTATTAGTGTAGGTAAATGCTTTATGCGAATTCACAGTGGAATATGTCAAAAATCCATGTTAATTTATGTTCATAGTACTAGTACAGATAATATGCTCACAAGTGATTTGAATATCTCGAGAACTACAAAACATAGGTACAGTAATTCTGTTAATACAGTAGAAATGTAACTCTGAAATAACGCCTGTGTAACACTTTATTTCAATACAAACTCAATATTATCGGAGATATTAACGGTTCTAAAAAATAAAATATTGCAATTAATTATTTTTTGTAGACAGACTATTCTTCGTAAGTTAGTATTAGATTATTGTAGATTAATGAACTGCTTAATAAAAATCACAAATTTGCGACTTTATAGACATATTATCTGTAATATATTACACTTACTTAGTTGATCACAATGTAACCCAAATATACTCATCTTTTATTTAAAATATAAAGGTGATAAATAAGAACTCACCCCTTACTCATAAACGCCTCTTCAATTTATTCACTGTTTAGCGAGATTATTATTTGTAAAATCAAACTTATACCAAACAAAACCGTAAGAATTTAAGGTAATCAATTAACTAACAACAAGGCGAATCTGACCCACTTTGTTTTTTTTTCGCGTACAAACACCAAACTAGGTTAAAATAAGTCTACAGACTTTAATACCGCTTTTCAAATTATATAAAAAAAAAAATAATGTACCTACCGGGAGAAAAAAGTTATTTGGCTGTATGTGAGTAGAAAGAATCAAATTCTGAACATTATTAAGTTTCTACAAAAATGAAATTAACGCGACATTTTTCAATTATAATGGTTTAGTATCACGCATACACTAGATAAAAAGGTAACCGGCTTGAAGTTGTTGCAAATCAGCTGCGCAGATGTCATATTTGGAACTAAAAGACCGGGAACGTGGAGAGCGGGTGTTTTTATTTTTTCTGTACGTGCGCAAACTTCTCTGAAAGCTAACTTCAGCCCAGCCAAGTTAGGTAGCGCAAACTATAGGTGTCCAGTAGAATAAAAAACATTTTTATAGAACGTGATTTTATTTCTTTGCTATTTGGTTACAAGCATAATAATGGGAACAGTGTTGTTTTAAACAGACTACTGCACCAAGTATTATCAAAATAAGCCCAATAGGTTACTGAAATATTTTGAAAAATCTTTTATTTAATGCCTTAAAACAATAAACAAAGTTTTTATTTTTCTCCTTTCTCCCATACCCCACAACAATGGGACCTATACCAGTAAGTATTAGGTATATTTAACAACATATCCCGCCATATTTCGTTCGTGTACGCCATGGGTCATATGTTCAAACAAAACGCCCGTTTACCTTTAAGAGGCGTTTATGAGTAAGGGGGTAATCTGTATAAAGTAATTCCTAGGAATACTGTAGTGTTAACGATTTCTAATTCCTCATTATTAATCTTAACAATTGGATTTTTTTTTATTTTTATTTATGCAGAGTTTTTTGGCATAGTAAACAACTCGATATACCTCTTGTGTATGCTACCATAACGGACACCTACACACACTGACACTGCCGTCGCGAGTTTTGACGGCAGTGTCATAACAATTCGAACATTATATTTTTCTTTAAGAATTTCATGTTCTTAGAGTATTTGATACATTCCGCTAGATGTCATTTTTCTCAAAGTTACATTATAAAAACACAAATAATCTTCCTATTTACGCTTAAAACTATACAATAATGTAAATACTTTCTTGGAGGTTTTTAGTAGAAAACTTTTAATAGAAAACTGCTACATCCGCTCGTGTAGCGACCCGTACCAGCCAAATAACTTAAGTATATTGCGTCAGATGTCGCTAGTAGCTACATCATAGACTGTTTATTCTATACCAGTATATAACATGTACTCTATATGTCCACCCCCTTCTCGCCGCGCGCATACCTCAAGAGGTGCATAGCTCCTGTGGTCACACTATAGCTGCAAAAAAAATCTGGTAAATACGTTTTTTTATTATTTTGTTAAAAACCCTAAAAATTGCGCACTAAAAATCAATTTATATACTTATCGGTTTAAAAACAACTTTATTTCTCAAAAGAATTGCCTACATAACTCACTTACGTACTAAGAAACATGTTTATAACTAAAATTAATATTTAGAGCGCACAATGTATATCGTGTAAATACATAAATAAATAAATAAAAATTAAGAGACAAAAAAAAATTCAAGAAGAGGACAACTATTTTTGTAAAAGAAGAAAGAATCAATATTCACAATCTCGTGTAAGCCACTGAGGTAGTTAAAACACAATCCATGACTGCCACAAACAGCAATTAACTTCTGTAAAGCAACTATTATTATTATCCTCTGTGCTTAATATTTATGAGTTGGTATCAGTTCGTTCCTATCTTGACTCAATTATTTTGATGGTGATCTACGAACCATAAAACCAAAAAATATGCCTAACAAACCGTATTAGTCTAAACTCATCGAAAATATGAACTTTTTTGTTCATCTTAGCTGTTAAGGTATATGCATTGTACAGATGTAGGTGCAACCTTTATCTTTCTATTAGAAACATAAATAGAATGTGTGCCAGTTCACTGATGTCAAGTGTCTTCTTTGAACCATTGGCTACGTCTTTAATAATCGCTCAGGAAATAAGTTGCTGACTGATTTCCTAAGCCTTTATTGTTTAACACATATTTTACAGTTCAATGATTAATTTGTCTTTATACATACAGATCTTAACGTATCTGGAGCACGACTTAATTATTTGAATAAACAAAGGGTTGAGAAAATGGCTTAACTGTTATAGGTTAAAAACTTGTACGCTATACATAGGTCAATAGTAAGGCCGCTACTACAATATCAAAAATATATCACCTTTATTAAAGATCAACCGCCTGATAGAAATTCCTCCACTCCGACACTGACTGACGGGTATAGACTAAGAACACACTACTTAATTCTTCTCAATCCTAAAGGGTGATGTAGAAGCTATCGTGGTAAGGTAGTTTGACGACCTCGGTGGCGCGACGGTAGCGCAAGCGGCTGCCGTGCAAGAGGTTGTGGGTTCGATCCCCACGCCGGACAATAATTTGTGAGATCCACAAATTATTGTCCTGGTCTGGGTGTTCTTTGTGTCCGTTAATTGATGTTTGTAAAAGGTCCCCGCGACACAGGGCATGATCCCTACTGCGGGAGTTGTCTTTTATACAAAAAAAAAAAAAAGAGGCGTGCATTGGAAGGAGTATGAGAACAAATTAGTAGGAGCGGAGGCCTAAATGTCGTGATGAGCAAGGGGATAAACGATGCAATAAAAGGGCAACAGGGCAAACGTTAAGAATTAGATCGGTTGTACGTTGATCGGATATGTGTGACGGGACTTTCATCAGGTTGCGACAGGCATCGGAGCAGGCGTCGGGAGGCACGTCGAGTCGTGCATTGTCTTATGCATCGGGGTTATTTCTGAAACGAGGTTGAGATCCCATTTTGAAAATTACGACCGTCCAAATTATTAATACAAACATTTGTAAAAGTTTTTAAAATATTTTTCCACATCCAACAAAAGCAGATCCTTCTATAAATATGTAGGTCCTCGCCTGTATTGTTTTACAAAAGCACTGAATAATTCATCCTGTTGTGCAAGAAAATTCTTTATATTCCAACTAAAACAACCTGTTGAGAGAATGCACAGGTTTTGTCACAAAAATGTCAAACACAGGTAGTTCACTCGATTTGTTTTCATCGTACGAAAATTGAGTACATCCTGATATATGATCACTAGCTTCATTGGTTAACTGAGTTCATTTAAAAACGGTAACTGCACTTTTTCCAGATAATAAATCTGCAGTTTAAAATTTATGCCTCGATTTGTTCGTGCGTGGTTTGAAGATATGCGTTTTGTTGTTACGTTTTATTTTGTTTGAATTGAGATTTAAACGGTTTGTGGTTTGACAGATTTTTAGCGTTGTTTCATTGTTATAAAGTTTGTTTGTTATTTGTTTGGTTACAGACTGAGAATTAGACATCATCTTATTCTAGGGACGTTGTGTACGTGCATTAGTCTCTTACTAATGCACGTATACCTACTTAACATTTATCTCTGGTAAAAGAGTTACGATTTCAATCTAATATACTTTATTTTATCCAAATTCAATAAGTATCTACCTTAGTCGTCTTTTACGAAACTATCGACAAAATAAATAAATAAATAAATATTCTTATAATAATAATATAATAATATTATTAATATTCTTTGCAAAATAAATAAATATTCTATTCTATTCTATTCAAAATGGCGTGACATGGAATTTAACCTATAAAATAACGCAAATGAACCGTACAATTTTCTGGAAAAGAGATAATAATATTTCATAAAAAACCTATAAATATCTTAAATTAACTAGGTCTTCTGTAATTTACACCAAACGTTTGAAGTCATATAAAATAAACCTACTTTCCGAGAAGTAATGCTCTGAAATTTGTAGCAATTAGTTCTAAAGAAGTCGTATAAAAATACCTAAAAATAAACAGCAGTATTTCATACTTTTCTTGTCACCCATTCATTAGTAAAGGTCTTGGTGTAATTTTAGTTATTTATAACATTACCCCAGTCAACGATTATAAGCTGATAACGTCATTTGATTATTAAGTGTTCTAGTTAATAGCGAGTAACAGACTATAACACTTACAAGTCATTTACGTAATAAAGATTACAATCAATGATTACTTTCGTAGTTTGGCGAGTTGCTTGCATGCTGACGAATATAATAAAAGTAAATCACCTTGACGTTCTGATTATATGGTTTAAGTTGACACACTAAATATGAATTTAGGTTCTTATGTTTATATTTTTCTACCATAAGACTACTACCGCAAAAGGGAATGTATTGTGTGAACTTTTACAGACATGAACAACGTGAAAAGACGCAAAGAAACACCAGAATAACTTAGCCACAGCAGCCACAAACTACCATGTCACCATTTTTTTTTTTGGTATTTAAGTAGACTAAGTGTTTAGTCTTAGATGACCTTAACGCGGACTGTGGCGGATCGAAGGGTCCTCATTCAAGCCATGCCATCACGTTACCATGATACACTTATCTTCATAACAGCCCATTAATGTCGCACTGCAGGGATGAGCCTTCTCCCATGACGGAGAGATACTTGGCCAACTAATACTACGCTGGTTAGACGTATTGGTATAAGGTTTAATTTCAAGTTTTCCTTCTTTTTATTTCGCAAAGATAATAATAACGGATGGTCCCTTAATCGGTTTTTACGACTCCCATGGGATGCGATGGGGTGGTGATATATTGTATTCTTACTGCGTCACCACGCGGAGAACACTTATCTTGAAATCATTACGTTGTAACTTTTAAACGTTGAATAATTTAAGTATTTTCGTCTCCACCCAGTCCCTTATTTTTTTCAACGCATATAACTTTTGATATAGCTAAAAATGAAGCGCGGAAATCCAGTGACATCACCAATCTACACCCCACAAGAGTAATACGCGTTTTAATGGAGGGGACGCTAAATTTATTTTGGAAAGTTGGTAAAACAAAGATAAATTTAAATCGACTCCGTGAAGATTAATGTCACAAGTTTTGGATGAACTTCTTGATGGAAACGAATGTCGTGTCGGTTTAAACAAGTGGGAGATTAGTTTGGAGATATTGAACTATGAATAAAATGTTGATCAGTGGATATACATACATTAAAACTTTTGAATACTTACGAAAAGTATTTAGAAGTTTGCAAATGAAAAGCGCGGATACTGTATAACTAACCGTTCATTTTAGATATTATTCTATCAGATAGTTTAGTTGAAACACCTGATTGCCCAGACAGGATCTTATTCGTAACTGGGCAATAACTTTTGGATCATGTTTGTTAAACTTTAGTTTATTTCGCATAGTAAGGATAACAGGGATTGACATTGATACTAAAATTCCTAATCTTTATCCCTAGGGATATCAAGAAATCATAGAATTTATTACAGTCTTCACATTAAATAACGTTTACAGATATATAACAAAATAGTGAGTAATGAGTAGTTTAGGTGTACTACGTCGGGAAATATTTTGTATGATTGCTTTGCGATAATCGTTTTTGTAAAGCACGTCCAGTAATTAAATTTCTTCCTTTGCAATAACGATTGATGACCTCTGTGGCGTAGAGGTTATTTAACATGGCTGCTACACAGAGGTCTCGGGTACGATTCCCGCTCAATGCAAATCTTTGTGTGCATGAAAATGATTGTTTGCCTTGGTCTGGGGGTTTTCTATGTAAAATATGTATGTATTTACAAATAAAAAAGGATTAAGGTATCCGTAAAATAAAAAAGGATTTAAGAATGTTTATCCATTGTCTAGTACCCATAGTACTAGGTCTGCTTAGTTTATGACTAGATGGCGTTTTGTGAAAGTGTAAAAAACAACAATTTTCTGTTCTGTGAATTATTATTTTTTATTATTTTGGGATTTTCCTAGGAATTTTGCCCAATCCTTGGTATTAGACATATTATTATAACACACATGACAAAGGCACTGTATTAAAATTTTATGCAGAAAACATCATTAAAATTTGATTAAAATTTTTGACTGTAAATCTTAATTAAAATTTAGGTATAAAGTTAAGATTGCGTAACACGTCCTATACCGCAGCCAGCAAGCTTATTATTTCATTTGACAATGTTGACACGGCCGTTGGAGCTGTCTCATCATATCGCAGGTGACCCAGTTATAATGTGTGCGAGACCACAACCTAAGCATCAAGTTTAAAGGAGAAAGCGTTTTATTCATTGTAGGAATCCTAGCCCGTGAGATAAATTGGTTTTAACCATTGATTTACAAGAAACCAAAGATACACACTCCACTTCCCAAAACCGTCCGCAACAAATAGTTCACAATTTCAAATTGTGCGCTTTTTTTTTCAATTAGTATCGTCGTCTGTTCTACCGGCAAACGTCAATCATTAAATTTTATTGCTTTTTGTGCATTACTTTTTAAATACAACTTTATGTCATGCGTGTAAGATTGAATTTGAAAACAAAAAACATGTTTACGATATAACGACTTGTTCCATGGCTCTGTGTTAACTCTAAAAAGATCTGTGTTGACTAGTTGTTAGAGTTTGTTTTGGATTTTAAATTTTAATTTTAATTGATGTTAGTTACAGTTTTAAATTTTAACTTTAAAAAAAAAAATCAAATTGTAAAGCTTAATGTTTAGCTCAATAGCATTCATTTGCAAGTTTTAATTCGTAAGTTTTAGTATAAGTTTAGTAAGTGTAATGTTAAGTACATAGCTTGGTAGGTATATGAGTATAAGTATTGCGAATGATTATAACCTATACATCCTATTCGCAATACTTACGAGTATATTGTTGTTTTCTCCACATTGCTCATAATGTTGTGCATGCAGTGCTCTTCTATAATTAATGAGACATTTAGATTTTAGTTTAGTAAGGTCCAGTCAAAATAGACAAAATTATGATTAAAGTTTGCATTAATTCCCAACAAGCTGGATTTTTGTGCAGGCCTTGAATACGTCATTACAAATGATATGTCAAAAGTCCCCATCGATCCCGCTTGTGCGTTGTTTTTTATTCAAGGTCAAAGGTCACAAATTTGCATTTTTTGCGTATATCTCTGAAACAACGAGAGCTATCGAAAAATGGTTCAGACAAAGATTGTAGATCGTAAAATTGTCTACAAAAATATCTGAACACTTTTCTCCTACAAAGCATCGCTTTCGAGATATCGTGACTTTAGAGCGCAGGAAAGTCGTATTTTTGACTATATGCACACACTAGCTTTTTCCCGCGATTTCGCCCGTATTTATAAGTATGATTAGTAGTAGCATATGCATGCTTGGTCTCAGCCAAATCGGTTATAAATTGACAAAGTTACATACAAACTTTCATCCCCTATCTTATCCCTTTAGGGGTCGAATTTATCAAAATCCTTTCTTAGCGGATGCCTACGTTATAACATCTAACTGCATGCCAAAATTCAGGCAGATCCCAGCAGTGGTTTGGGCTGTGCGTTGATAGATCACTATGTGGTAGGAGAATTCCTTCTGGAGAAACCACGTTAAAAAAAAGCGCCGTGTACTTGATTTAATGTACTGTTGTATTTTATTCAATGTACGGTTGTATTTGATTCAATGTTGGTGCAAGATTGGCCTTACCTACCTCAGAGGTGGTGCGGAAATCTATATATATAAAACTCAAAGGTGACTGACATAGTGATCTATCAACGCACAGCCCAAGCCACTGGTGGGATCTGGCTAAAATTTGGCATGCAGGTAGATGTTATGACGTAGGCATCCGCTAAGAAAGGATTATGATGAATTCTACCCCCAAGGGGATAAAATAGGGGATGAAAGTTTGTATGAAACTTTGTCAATTTCAAACCGATAGGCTTGAGACTTTGTATGCATATAGCTACTATGACGTTGGCACCCCCTTAGGAAGGACTTTGATAAATTCTACCCCCAAGGGGAAAAAAGAGGTGATGAAAGTTTGTATGAAACTTTGTCAGTTTCAATCCAATCGAGCTGAGACTTTGCATGCATATAGCTATTATGACGTTGACATCTCGTTAGAAAGGACTTTGATAAATTCTTCCCCTAAGGGGATAAAATAGAGAATGAAAATTAGCATGAAACTTTGTCAGTTTCAATCCGATCGGGCTGAGACTTTGCATGCATATAGATATTATGACCTTGGCACCCCCTTAGGAAGGACTTTAATAAATTCTTCCCCCAAGGGGATAAAATAGGTGATGAAAGATTGTATGAAACTTTGTCAGTTTCAATACGATCGGGCTGAGACTTTGCATGCATATAGTTACTATGACGTTGGTACCCCCTTAGAAAGGACTTTGATAAATTCTACCCCCAAGAGGATAAAATAGGTGATGAAAGTTTGTATGAAACTTTGTTAGTTTCAATACGATTGGGCTGAGACTTTGCATGCATATAGTTACTATGACGTTGGTACCTCCTTAGAAAGGATTTTGATAAATTCTACCCCCAAGAGGATAAAATAGGGGATTACAGTTAGTATGAAACTTAGCTTCTCTCATGAACTGCATGTTTTATGTTGCTTGCTCACGAGTAATTTCTCTCAATAGCTTAATAGTTTTAGCGCCTAATGACAGATTAATTATCTATATCTATACTGTTACTAGCGGCTCGCCCCGGCTTCGCACGGGCATTATTTTCCCGCTGTTGACTTTTTTCTGAATTTTCTTTGCTATAAACCTCACGGAGCCCGAGACCTTTCCAACGAATGCAAAACCGTGAAATTCGGTTCGTGCTTTCTGGAGTTATAGCGTCAGGAAGGAAAACCCGACTTATTTGTATATAGTAGACTAGCGGTCCGTCCCGGCTTCGCACGGGTATTATTTTCCCGCTTTTCTGTTCAATTTTTTCCTGAATTTTCTTAGCTATAAACCTCACGGAGCCCGAGACCTTTTCAACGAATGCAAAATCGTGGAAATCGGTTTTTGCTTTCTGGAGTTATAGCGTCAGGAAGGAAAACGTGACTTATTTTTATATAGTAGATATAAAGCTGAAGAGTTTGTTTGAACGCGCTAATCTCAGGAACTACTTCTTCGAATTGAATTTAGTTTTCAGTTTTGGATAGACCATTTATCGAGGAAGGCTGAAAAATTCAAAAATTGGAGGGCCTATGGGCCTACTTAGCAGGTTTATGTTCACTCAGAGGGAAATGGAGAGAGCTATGTTGTAGCCTGACCTATGGGCCTACTCAGTAGAAACATGGTCACTCAGAGGGTAATGGTGAGGGCTATGTTGTACCCTGACCTATGGGCCTACTCAGAAGGCTCATGGTGTCTCAGAGGGCAATGGAGAGAGCTACGTTGTAGCCTGACCTATGGGCCTACTCAGTAGAAACATGGTCACTCAGAGGGTAATGGTGAGGGCTATGTTGTACCCTGACCTATGGGCCTACTCAGAAGGCTCATGGTGTCTCAGAGGGCAATGGAGAGAGCTACGTTGTAGCCTGATCAATGGACCTACTCAGAAGCTTCATGGTTACTCAGAGGGCAATGGAGAGAGCTATGTTGTAGCCTGACCTATAAACCTACCCAGAAGAATCATGATCACTCAGAGGGCAATGGAGAGACCTATGTTGTAGCCTGACCTATGGGCCTACTCAGAAGGCTCATAGTTTCTCAGAGGGCAATGGAGAGACCTATGTTGTATCCTGACCTATGGGCCTACTCAGTAGAAACATTGTGACTCAGAGGGCAATGGTGAGGGCTATGTTGTAGCCTGACCTATGGGCCTACTCAGAAGGCTCATGGTGTCTCAGAGGGCAATGGAGAGAGCTACGTTGTAGCCTGATCTATGGACCTACTCAGAAGCTTCATGGTTACTCAGAGGGCAATGGAGAGAGCTATGTTGTAGCCTGACCTATAAGCCTACCCAGAAGAATCATGATCACTCAGAGGGCAATGGAGAGACCTATGTTGTAGCCTGACCTATGGGCCTACTCAGAAGGCTCTTGGTCACTCAGAAGGCTCATGGTCACTCAAGGACAATGGAGAGAGCTATGTTGTAGCCTGACCTATGGGTCTACTCAGAAAGCTCATGGTCACTCAGGGGCATTGGAGAGAGCTATGTTGGAAGTTTTCCTGTGTGATCGAATCAAAAATGAGAAGATCCGCAAGAGAACCAAAGTAACCGACATAACCGGTTAAAGTACGACAAGCAGGGCACATAGAGCGGAGAACCGACAGCTGTTTGGGCAGAAAGATTCTGGAATGGCGACCGGCGACAGCGCTGTTGTGGACGGCTGGAAGCCGATGGATGAGGGAGGCACAGGACCCCATAAGGTGCAATACTTGGAGAAGTCCTATGTCCAGCAGTTGACGTCGATTGGCTGATATGATGATGATGATAACTTTGTATGGATTAAACAAGTTATTTTATCATTTGATTTATTTTCATTAAGAATATGTGTACAAAGAAGTTTTGTAGGCCCTTTATTTTTACACACGCTAAACAAAAAATAAGCCTAATTAATCATAATACTTCTGAACGCGAGCGAAGCCGCGGGCAACAGCTAGTCTTCTATATACATAAAACTTAAAGGTGACTGACATAGAGATCTATCAACGCACAGCCCAAACTACTGGTGGGATCTGGCTGAATTTTGGCATGCAGGTAGATGTTATAACGTAGGCATCCGCTAAGAAAGGATTTTGATAAATTCGACCCCTAAAGGGATAAGATAGGGGATGAAAGTTTGTATGTAACTTTGTCAATTTATAACCGATTTGGCTGAGACCAAGCATGCATATGCTACTATATATATAGAAATAAGCCTTATTTTTAATCATACTTATAAATACGGGCGAAATCGCGGAAAAAAGCTAGTGTGTGCATATAGTCAAAAATACGACTTTCCTGCGCTCTAAAGTCACGATATCTCGAAAGTGATGCTTTGTAGGAGAAAAGTGTTCAGATATTTTTGTAGACAATTTTACGATCTACAATCTTTGTCTAAACCATTTTTCGATAGCTCTCGTTGTTTCAGAGATATACGCAAAAAACGCAAATTTGTGACCTTTGACCTTGAATAAAAAACAACGCACAAGCGGGATCGATGGGGACTTTTGACATATCATTCGTAATGACGTATTTAAGGCCTGCACAAAAATCCAGCTTGTTGGGAATTAATGCAAACTGGATATCTATTTTGACTGGACTATATGTAAGTTATTTTATTTTTTGTTATGTAACAGTGTACTCATTGTTGAGGAGCCTATTAAATAAATAAATAAACTATACGTATTTATTGCGTATGTATAATTTGGTGACACTTTTGGCTGTTAGTTTTGTTTGAAAATGTGCATCTTGGGTTTTTTGTAAATCAATTGTTGTAACTAACTTTAGCAGGTCAATTCTCGTAGCATACAATTTAATTAACATTAAAAAATTACATGATTGCAATTTAATTTTCTTTTCTTATAAATTTCACATCAGGTGGAATTCAGTAAAGAAAGTTTAAAACTTTAGCATATCAGGTAAAATAAGGAATCTATGATTAAAAAATAGTCAAAAAATAAAAGTATACACCTAGTCATTATCAAGGCAGTTTGAATATAAATACTTAGATATACATAATTCTCTCTCTTCCTGGCTATGTATCCTACATGATGGTGGGGTCAGCCTTCCTTATCATCCTCCTCGACCTCACTGTCACTGAGCTCGCACTCTCCCATGTCCCTTCGCACCACATCCCTATAGTGTTTTTGGTCTGCCTCTGGATTTTCGACCGGGGACACAAAGTTGTAGTGCCAAGTTACCCACTTAGATATACATAATTATGTTTCCTAATTTTGTGCATTCTCCTACACCTACAAATTTTTAAATGTAATATTTCATCACTATCATCATAATAGCCCATTAATCTCCAATATAATATTTATTAACCCATAATTCATAATCTTCTACCTTAAACCACATCCATCGTTTTCCCCGGAGGTCCGCAGAGTTCTCTCAAGGGTGCTACTATATGCTAGGCTTAGAATGAGTTATGAACATCAGGCAATGAAACTTTTATACATTGCTCAGGCATTCCTATTTTATTTCTGTCTGCCTATTGTCATTTGTTACAATACTTTGCTTAAGCGCTTTCTGTTTGATGTTTTTATGAAGTTATACGTTTTCATTTTACTCCTACACTTCATCGGAAAATTTTTGCTTACCTTGCTTTCATCTGATACATAAGCTCGGCACAGTTTATTTGAGACTAGCTGACCCGTGCCCACTTCGTTAATTGGCGAAAAAAACGCGTCACTTTTTTAAACATATTTCATTACTGCTCCACTCCTATTAGTCATAGCGTGATACTATATAGCCTTTGATACTCCCGGATAAATGGACTATTCAACACAGTTTTTTTTTAAATCGCTTCAGTAAATCCCGAGACTACCCCCTACAACGTCACAAACACACAGACTTAACTTCTTTATAATATTAAAGTAAGTATAGAAGTATAGATATTTGGCTGCTATACACAAGGTGGGCTTGCAAGAAAACTACCTACGAAAGGTTTGTTTAATACATTATTTTTTTAAAGTTTAAAGTTCTAGATGTTTATTGAGTATAACAAATTGATGTACAAGTCCTCGAAAGGGCATTATTTCTGAAAGTTTAAAAAATAATTAAATACAGTTAATTGATGTATTTTATGTTTTCTTGTTTTCTTTGACAGTAGAATAAGAGTTGCTGTAAAATAATATTCAGTGTATAACTATTTTGAGAAGTTCCTTTATCAACATTCGTTATAATTATTGAGCGCAATAAACGATTTGTGTTTGAGTTATGACACTTTCAGAAAAATACATAGTATATGATTGATAAATCCATCCCAACTTTATAACAATTTATAACCCACTTTCGTTATATCGATGACGTGATCATTTTACCAAAAGCTGTTGACACGCCGAATTTTACGTAAAAAAAATTTCACCCTCAGCGTGATACAGATCTGATGGTTCAACATATTATTATCTTCATCGACCGTATCACAAAACTCATTTCAACATGATGTTATGGAGTAAACGTGGGCTTTATCATTGAGTGAAAATTCTGTGTTATTTATACAATGATGAGCTCATGGAAGAAAAACTTGAAATGAAACCTTGTACCAATCCGTCTGGCCAGCGTGGTTTTAGTACTCCAAGTATCTCTCCGTCATGCTCCCATGACGGAGGCCCGTCCCTGCAGTGGGACATAAATGGACTGTTATGATGATGATCCATCATATCTCAGTCGAAACACGTCCATTGATGGCCTCCTACAAAAGTCTTCACCTTTCGCTGTCCAGTGCCACCCTCATCCATTAAAAATTTACATGATTGCAATTTAATTTTCTTTTTTTAAATTTCACATCTGGCGGAATTCTGTGAAGAAAGCATATCAAATAAAATAAGGAATCTATGATTAAAAGTGTTATTTATACTTTGATGAGCTCATGGAAGAATTAAGAGCTTCACACCAAATTTTCATTACATTCATGTCACGTACATTCGGCCTCCACTTGCCCTTCTAGCTGTATTAAGGTTTTTAGTTCTAAGGTTGTTAGAATTTCTTTGAAGATATCTTAGGAATTTGTGAAAGTTAGTATCTTATCTGTTCTATGAAGAAATGTTTTGAGAATTTTGCTTAAATGCTTTCATCCCTAATCTTTATCAATGAGTCGTATAATACAGTTTGGAATACTAAACTCTATGATAATTTTCTGTCAATGATAATTTAAAATCAGATTGTATAGAATACGCCTTTTCACTTTATATCTGAATTCCAGGATTTCATTTTACGAGCATTGTAAATCTTACTTTGACTAATAAACTTGTAAAAAATCTAAATAAAAAATCTCAGTTAATTATAACAAAGTAAATAAGTAATGTGTATTATAGCTGCCTTGGCATAATTATTGCTTTTATTCAAATAAAAGTAATTTATAATCGGCTTTTTCATTAGGAAGATTTTTCTTCTTAGCGGTAAGATGCGATTCCAAATCTCAAAATCTACTTAAGTAAATTGTCATCTTTTAAGTGTATTTGTATTATACTGACAACGATCTATTAAATTTATCATAATAGCACATTAATTGCTCAAACGGAATCAGGGACGTATTAAGTTCCCCAATGAAGGGAAACTTGTCCTACTAATGAGAAACCTTTATGATCACAATGTCTACACCGTAAAATGACTTTGAAGGATTACGCATTAAATGCATATTGACCAAGTAGCAAAATAACTAACTTTTAAAATGGCTACGAAGCAAAATGCCTCAAATCATAACGACTTAGTACTAATACACCTTTAAATGAAAATGACCTTCCTGGCTGTGATTTTCCTTCCTTACATTGTTTACAATATTCAATCAATCAATCAACTAGCCTATCGCAGTCCACTGCTGGACATAGGGCTATCCCAACACGCGCCACAGAACTCGGTCTTACGCCATCCACATCCAGTTTTTTGGTTTACAATATTAGAATTAAAAAAGAAAAAAGCCAGTAGAATTTACCTGCTTGACTTTTACGATATTTATGTATGCGACGTTTTCATACATACAATATTTTTTATTGTATGCATGAAACAATAAAGATATAACTAGATTAATTTTTAGCATAACATGGATTCTCCGTGCAAGGAAAGGCATTGTTGTTAATACAAATGTAGAACTTAAGATCAAGATAATTATAGGTTAAATAAAAGTAGCTTATAACGCGTCAGGGTTCAACTCCACTGTCGGCCATGTCCCCTCCACTACCTAGCTAAATAAAGAAAGATCTTCAACAAAGAGCTTGCTGAAGCTGCAATCATTTATTAAACAGCGTGTTAATTCTCGTACCAAAATTCGGTTAAGTTAACTTTTAGTTGTCAAATTTTCATACTCTAAATAAAACTTTATCACGACCACAAAAGATTACAATTGCAATAGCAAAAACAAGACAAACAACAATTTGACAACATAAAAGCTAACTTAACCGAATTTTTAATGACAACAACATGGATGTCGTAAGTTGAAATAGTTCAGATCCCGATACCCCATTTTTTCACAGCATACTGAGCATACAAATGTAAACAAATATAAGTCCTGTAAAGTCAATTTTACGACTCCAAATATAAACTTCAGACAAAAAGACAGATGGACAGTGAAGCCTAAGTAATAGGGTTTAGTTGTTAAGGGACCCTAAAACATCGGTCTCGATCACAAAGCTGGAGGATTAGTTAGCAATACGAAATAAAGCTGTACCTAAAAGGTAGAACGCGATTTATGTCTTTGTATTCAACCGAGGCTTAGTGAAGAGGCTTATAAAATCGCCTAACAAATTTGCTTTTTATGTACTCTCTAAACTTAATGTTTGAAGTAAATTTTCTATAGAAGCCACTTAAATAACATTTAGCTTTGTGCAGTAAGGCAAGATTTTTATACAATTAGCCTGTAGGCTTATATGGGTATGTAAGTAGAAATATATATATACTGTGGATTATTTTGTTTAATTAGAGCTATATTTTTTGCCATTAGGAAACGATCAATTAGATCAAAGGAGCAGGTTTTTCTTTTTGTATAAAGGACTCGGTAAAGTTACTGTATCGAACCAAATGTACTGCTCGGATAGAGTTCATGAATAAAGGCAAAGGTTGGTAGTAAAAATAAAACCGGCAAGTGCGAGTCTGACTCGCGCACCGAGGGTTTCGTACAAACCTATTTATTTTCCCGCCGAATTGTGATGACGTCAGGACTCAGCTGTCCAAATATTATTTTTCCCGCCCAAATTCAATGAAGGCACGACTCAGCTGTCAAAAATATTTTCTAGCCAAAATCCTATGACATCACGACTCAACTGTCAAAAATTCTATGACGTTACGACTTAGCTGTCAAAAAATAGCTTCATTTCTTATTCTCGTCTCGTCGTTCTTGATATCGTCATCACTTTGTCGACTTCACAACATTGTGTGCACTGAAAGAAGAACAATATCCCCGTACACGATATTATTATGCTTACTCGTTTGTGACCTTTTCGCTCGTGTGTATGGTAGTCAATTTATAGGCGGCCATTATCTTACTTACCACTAAGCTCAAACGATGAAAAGTGATCTCTAGGACCTAGAACCCTCTGAGTTCAACAAAATTTTCCGTATTGACAAACTCTGTCTAAGGGCATCTACTAGTAAGGAATGACTTGAACGCGACTTATGCATCTTGTTACTACGTTGGCGTTGTACAAAAGTGTGTCCTGCCCACTGCCACTTAATACAAATAGCCCAAGCTATATCTATTGCTTTATCTGTTACTTATATTCTCTTACAGATCTCTCTTCATGGAATACTAAGTAAGAATGTTTATTCGATATATTGTGTTACAGATACGCTTTGACAGGACGAAACTAATAAGCCATTTATATGATAATTTCTCTTTTAAGGATGGATATTGGAGATTAGACGAATTTTTTTTTATTCAACACGGTGGGAAAAAATCTAATTTAAAAGAATGATTTATAAAATGAATCTTTATTACTATGTGTTAAGGTTTATTTTGGTTTAACTTTTGTGTTCGTTTTGTGACATTTATTTAATGGTTCTGTTAGATACGGATACCTTGTTATCTATTGCATGAGTAAGTTGTTGGAATTTCAATATTGTTGATAAATTTTATACTTACTTGCTTCTTCATTATCGGTAGTCTATTTTAGATCACTGTATTTGTTCTGGGGTATCGGTGTTTAATTGTGAGAAAACTTCTTGTGTATTATTTGGTAGCCTTTGGCCTACTATTGTACAGACATATAGATTGGTATTGTATCTAGCTTTAGCGAATTATGCAGCATTCATCATCATCATCATCCAATCAACGTCCACTGCTGGATATTACGCTTTTTAAAAATTTGACACCCTGTGCAGTCCAGCGCCTCCCCCATCCATCGGTTTTCCGCCGTCCTAGCTAGGTCGTCGGTCCACCGTGTGAGGGTTCTCTCCACCCTACGTTTTCCGGTACTATATAGATACTATATATGACACTTCCAGATAAAATTAAATTTTAAAATCGGTTCAGTAAATCCAGAGATTACCCCCTACAACGTCACAAACACAAACGTTACCTCTTTATAATATTAGTATAGATATAGATAAGTTGTTTTATTAGGTAATCAAATATTTTGTTTTGATAGAGAAGCTTTACAATATTGCCTATTTGTGTGTTTGACGCGAAATTATTTTTATCGTGAAATATCAAAATAGCATGATTCGATATAAAATTACGAGCATGGTATGCTAGGATAGAATTACATTGACGAATGACACACAGACACGAAGAATGATCAATTATATTATTATGGAATAATTATCATTATCAAAACAGCCCATTAATGTCCCATTGCATGGATGACCCTCCTCCAATGACGGAGGTATCTTGGCCTACTAATACCACGCTGGCCAGATGGATTGGTATAGGGTTTAATTTTAAGTATTCCTTCTTTTTACTTCGTAAATATAGTATTCACGGATAGACCTAGTCGGTTTTTACGACACCCATGGGATGAGATGGGTAGGTGACCTATTGTATTGTTACTCCGTCACCACACAGAATACCATAATATGGAATAATGAATAAGTAAATATTTAATTTATCGGTAAATATGAATAGATCCAATACATATTTGGCTAAAACTATCTGTACGAAACCAAAAGCAGAAATACTGGAAATTAAACTCTTTACCAATCCGTCTGGCCATCATGGTTTTAGTTTTTTTTTTCTTTTTAATTTTATGGGAGGCAAACGAGCCCGCAGGTCACCTGATGGTAAGTGATCACCGCCATATATGGACACCCGCAACACCAGAGGAATCACAGATGCGTTGCCAACCTTTAAAAATGGAGTACGAATTTTAGTACAGTAGCTCTCTGTTACTGCCGGAGGCCCGTTCCTGAAATGATACTCATATTAACAAGTATAAAGGTATTATTAAAAAATTATTAATAGATATATTATAAGTTAGATTTCATCAAGTGGTTATAGCTAATATCTATGTAACAAATAAATAAAACAAGAAAATAACTATATCGATACCAAATTACTGTGAATATTTGGTTGGCTACAACTTTAACTAGGTCATTTATAATTGGTCTTTACCTATGAAATTGCCGTTTTCTTTCGCCGCAGTCTTTAGCTCTATTTTCTTTTAAAACATAGATTGCTTGTATTATTTTTGTAATTTGGTAAATACGAGACATTAACAAAATTTAACAAAAGATAATTAAGAAAAATAATTAATATTTATATTAGTAATAAGCCTGTAAATATGGGTTTAATTTAAACCAGCGGATTTTACCATTTAAACAAATGTGACTACTTCCCTTATATTTTTTTCTTATTATTAAAAAAATACTTTAAGTTAGATAAGCTGTGCGCTATTACTTATACCTAATTTTATTCTATTAAGTTTCATAATTATTGAAAAAACTAAGAAAATGTTAGTATAAAAAATCAAACTTCGCATAAAATCTCAATATCATTTCATAGGTAAAGACTTAATAAGTTCACGTTACTTAGAAGAAAACAAATCAATTATGCACAGTTCGAAACAAGATGCATTTATCATCAAACATCATCACATAATATTACACGAACCCATAATTCTTCATTTGGCGTATAACCAATCGAAACACATTGGCTACATTTCCCAACAGTGTGTTCGACAAATATTCCTGTGTTAGTAACAGCTGTAGATTGCCTCAGTATCGTGACCTACCACCATTAAACAGGGATACGCTACGAATTTTATAACAAATCTATTTTGATGACGTATTATACCTAGTCGAGGAAGTTTTGAATTTAGTTTTGAATTTAACTGTTTTACCGCAATAGCACCGAATAGAAAGGTAATTTGTTTTTTTTTAATATAGCCTCGTATATTGTTAGGAAGTTTCTAGTGTTGTTTAATCTGTTTTATTGGAACAAGCTATTACTATTTAATTTTACTATTCTAACTATAGATTTCGCATTATCATCAGAGTCCTATAGCCATATAATTTCTATATACCTATCTCGCTTGCACTTACGCGTCTTCTATTCTTATATAATATCTTCTATCTCTTCTTGGAGTACTCAAATGATAGCGTGTTTTCTATAGTTTTTCTTTATCGTTTAGTTAGTGGCTAACTGAATAATCTGCATGTCAATTCTTGTTCCTTAAAGTCTTTAAAAAATTCGGTTAAGTTAACTTTAGTTGTCAAATTGCCTTACCTACCTGGTGTCAGGAGATGTTCAATCCGATCATCATAGGGCTCAAACGTAGCTTACAAGTAAGCTACGTCGATACTACGACGATAAACGAGACCAAATTAGTAGCCCTGAAATGACTAAAATAGATAATTTATTAAATTATTATAAATTACGAAACCTCCTGACTTCAATGAAATTAATATTTTAATTTGTAGTGCGTGCTATTTTAAGCAAGAAAGTCAAACACCTAGTGAGACCTAGTTAAGTCCAATTTCATGCTTGTTACTTACAAAAAATATATGACTTGTATATTATAAGTCTGATTTATTTGCTTTGTAATATTTATATAAAGTAAGGTAAGTCGACATAGCAATAAATTACTTTTATATTTAGCTTTATAGCAGTCGCGAGCAATTTTTTGGTGTTTTTTATTGAAAGTTATTACTGTTTTTTTCTTTTTTTAGTTATGAGATTGTACCTATAAATTGTTTGTACATACTTCTGTTAAACGTTTAAGTTTCTTGTTGTAAATGTTTTTTATAGTAGTTGTGCAGATGTTTGCTCATAGTGTCTGAACAAAATATGACTATTTTTTATTCTGTAGCATTATGAGAGTATGTATTAGTTATCTGTTACGTAAAGTAAGTACCTACAAGCTCTGGCTTGGGGCAAGATTGAGTAGTAAATGCGAATTCTACTTCTTGAGTCTTCCTAAGTCCAAATTCAGTTTCATCATTAACATGACAGAGGGATACTTGCCCTACTAATACCACGCTGGCCAGACGTATTGCTTTAGGGTTTAATTTCAAGTTTTCCTCCTTTTTATTTCGTAAAGATAATAGGATGGGATGAGACGGGGTGGTGACATAATGTATTCTTACTCCGTCACCACACGGAGAGTTCTGTTTACAGAATTTAATCTGTTACTCGTTATCCAATCCAAAATATACAGTTAAGACTTCTTTCGATACTATCTTCAAAACTAAAATACAACAACTCAATAATAACGCAATTACTATCACAACCAATAACATCAAAATTCAAAACTGTTGTATTGAATTCGCCATTCGATATCACTACGTCTAGACACATACATGAAAATTTAATGCACATAAATTATATTTTATATTAAATTTGTGTCTAGCGACCGTCACAGAATCAAATCAAATTTTGTCCCCGGATTTAACATGTGGTGCGTTTTAAAAACGCTAGTATTTGCAGTTTGTTTTATCTGATATTAAAAATTAGGAGTCTATTTTCATGTGTGAGGTTTGAATTTTATATTATGTTAGCTGTAGTAAGAATACAATATGTCACTACCCCATATCATTTCATGGGTGTCGTAAAAACCGACTAAGGGACTATCATCTTAACGAAATAAAAAGAAGGAAAACTTGAAATTAAACCCTATACCAATCCATCTGGCTAGCGTGGTATTAGTAGGAAAGGTATCTCTGCGTCACGGGAGGAGGCCCGTCCCTGCAGTGGGACATTAATGGGCTGTTATAATGAGTCTCTTTGTCTTTTACGACAGTTTCCATGGCATTGCAGCTATGTAATATTACTCCGTCACAATACAGGCAATGTAGCATGTTGACTACAATAGAATACACATGGTAATAATTGTCACTAAAACGATCTTCATGGCACTTTGTCAATTAACGTTCACTCAAATTCAATTCCAATCACTATCGATGTGAATTATGTAACGGTTTTAGTACTATTTGGACAAATGTCGTGTTGGTAAGTGCTGTGTGAGATGTCATGTTTGAAACCTTATCTTCTTTACTGATACCACGCTGATACACATCACTGATTTGCATTGAGCAGTACCCGAACCCAAAACCTCTGCGTAGTAGCAAAGGACAACAACAATAGTAGTACACATAAATAAAATCTGTATTAGCGTTCCATGGATTCTCCGTGCGGGTGCAGGGTCCATCGCGTGATACAGGACGGAGCACTTGCCTAACAGCGTCTAGGACTTGCGACCTGCTATGTTCCGTCCCCTACCTATCCAAATTTGGTAGGAACCTAATAATACCGTTTTGGACATTCGTGATAGTAGAGAGCTTACTGAAGTTCTCGGCAGTCCTAGTTATTTTAATAGGTTGTAGGGGGGTTTAGCTGGTGTACTTCTCGCACCTATTTCCACGGCATAATGAGTAGCACAGAACACTTATATGAGTAGCCCTATAGCCATTTCTGGTTATCTCATTTGACTTGACAAATGCGATGAGTACCTCTTTAATTTTAAATTCAAAAAGAAGGCATTGTCACAGTTGAGTTTTAAGTTTTGTGCGCTAGAGGGGCCGTATAAAGCAATGACCAAATTTGGTGATCGAGAAAGAGACTCGGATGGCATTGTAGTCATGGCGCTGGATGCGTATAGCCCAGAGTCGCAAGTTCGAATCTACCAATTTTTTCTGTTGTCTTCCTTCTTTTCGAACAACCACTACGCCATAGAGGTCGTTTTTAGATGAGTATGTTCATCACTTAGTATGAAAACATCCAACAGTTTTGTCCCGTCCTTTGTTATATTATGGAAGAAAATCTTATCTTTACGTTCCATGGACGCTATAACAATAGACATGGCGACGTACTTTGTTTATTAGAAAATAGTGTTTTATTGAGAACTGAACGTGTCTATAGAACTCGTCGCCTATAGAAGTTCAACCTTCATATTTCCAAGCGGTGTCTTTCTTAGGAAAACAACAAGTCGTTCAGTTTTTCTAGATCTTTTGAAATAAACATTATTTGTATGGCAATACAGGTGAAATTTAGTTGTCACGCTATTACATTTTAAAGTTTTTCAGTAACTACTTTAAACAGATTTGAGATTTACCTACGACGTCGGTTTTAAGGTCGTTGATCAGTCCGGGCACCCAAAGAGACATTTTGCCGATTCGTGGTCTCCGCTCAAGACTACGTCTGCTCCAACGGCATCTAGTACAATTATTGCAATAGACGTGATCTCAGAAGCATAGATTGAAAAATCATTTAACTATTTCAGCATATTGGTAGCGACCTCCTGATTGTTACAAAACAGCTAAACATCACCATTACGTTTTACCAATAACTATGTTTAACGTCATGTCTAGGTATATATCATAATACCTAGAATCTACTAATTTACAACACTACGTTAAAATATAAATAACCATTCATTAAAATACGGAACAATCCAGTTACAGTAAATTTATTTATGAATAAATTTGGTCCCGTTCTCATGGCTTAAATGGAATAGCCGATGACAAATGACATGACTATATGTATAATGTATTCGGAGTTTAATTACAATAACTATAGTCAGTGAATTAATTTTAAAAGCTTTGTCAATGCATATTCAGTAACTGTACACGAGTTATTAATTTTCAAACTAACTGATATAGTGATTTCAAAACTAAATTTGTAGCTTTATTGTATTTTGTAAGTAATGGAGTTTGTGAACGACGATAAATTAGATATTATTATTGTTTGGTGTTTTAAAAACAAAGTTTCACATTAGTGTCGTGCTTTGTGTCACGGGGACTTTTGCAATCTACAGGTGCTATGTCTCTTCAGCAGAGATCTTCTAAGTCGGTAAAGAGCGTCGTACCATCGCTGTTGCAGCTCAATTTACTTCCAGGCAATTATGTAAATTTTACTGTTATAATTTAGATAGAAAATACAGTGAAGCTAATGAAATCAGAGTTGTAGGACATAACAGTAACACATTAGCTATACTCTAAGTAGTATTGCTGACGTCGCGTCGATGAGCGGCGTTTACCTTACCATTTTGTTAGACCACTTGCTTGTCAGTCATCTTTGACATCAGCTTACAATGGACAAAAACAGACCCAGCACAACTGTTATGACATTGACAGCTACGGATTTTTATCGTGCAAAAATTAGTCATTTCACAACAAAAAATACCCATAGCTTAACAGGTTGTATTAACATGCTATTAATAAAGATATAAAAGTTAATAATAAAATAGTGAACGTCATCGTAAAGTTTTTAATTTATCCCTTGAGCTGTCTAACTGTAACGAGTTTTAATTCATGAATGAATTACCTTTAATGATAACATTTATTTGAAGTCTGTTTTGATTTTAATATAACGAAACGAACCAAATAAGTTTTAGTGTAGGAAATATACTAAAAAAAGATTTTCATAGTGTTGCGTAAACTTAAAATATAATTGTATTGAGAAATCGGCAAACCATGCATTACTTAAACTTTATAAGTACACTAGCTGACCCGTGCCCACTTTGTTGAGTGGCGAAAAAAATGCGTCTCTCTTTTAAACATATATTTCATTACTGCTCCACTCCTATTAGTCATAGCCTAATACTATATAGCCTATGGCACTCCCCGATAAATGGACTATTCAACACAGAAAGATTTTTTTTTAAATCGTTTCTGTAGTTTCAGAGAAAACCCCCTACAACGTCAAACACACAAACTTTACCTCTTTATAATATTAATATAGATAAGCACTATAGACTTTAGGAGTATTTATGTAATTTTCACCGTCAAGAAAGATTAATGTAAACCTCAACTGCAACATTTCAATGCATATAATATCATCATAACAGCCCATTAATGTCCCACTGCGGGGACGGGCCTCCTCCTGTGACGGAGGGTTACTTGGCCTTCTAATACCACGCTGGCCAAACGGATTGGTATAGGGTTTAATCTCAAGTTTTCCTTCTTTTTACTTCGTAAAGATAATATTTTCGGTTAGTCCCTTAGTCAGTTTTTACGACACCCATGGGATGAGATGGACTAGTGACATATTGTATTTATACTCCGTCATCACACGGATATACTTCAGCATATATACTATCTAAATAATTGAGTGAAAATTACACAAGTTCAAATCATGTCCCAAGCATCAATTTCTTTTCCACGTTGTTTTTGAAGCAATGTCAGCAAAAAAGCAATGCATTTATTGTATCATCTTCATAACAGCCCATCAATGTCCCACTGTAGGGACGTGCCTCCTTCCGTGACGGAGGGATATTTGGCCTACTAATACCACACTGGCCAGACGGATTGGTACAGGGTTTAATTTCAAGTTTTCCTTCTTTTTATTTCGTTAAGATAATAGTCCCTTAGTCCCTTAGTAGATAAGATGGGGCGGTAACATATTGTATTCTTACTCCGTCACCATACGGATATTTATTGTATACTAAGTCGTAAATATAAATAGAAACATTGTAAAGATTCCGTGTTCGTTACTTCTAATATGAACAAGAAACTTACATTGCAGTTTCGTGCTAAGCGAAACAACGCTTCGCTTGTAACAATACAAAGAACATCTAGTTTTTGTACAAATAAAACTTTAATACACTTTTCTTCACCTGATGTTGTAGTAATATAGTGCAAATAACATAGTCGTATTTCATTAATACGTGTTGGATGGACTAATAATACAATATGGTATCGCTAGAAATTCTCGCAGATATTGTGATGATGATAAAGAATATTATTAAAGATTTTCTTCAGTATTAATACGATTGTATGGTGCCCGTTACGTATTTCTTGTTTACATTTCATTATACGTAGTAATCATGTTTTAACTTTTGTAGTTAAATGTATGTAGTTTTGTATTAAACGCAATAGTAGGTATACAATTCACTAAGTTGACATATAGCTAACATAGGTAAAAGACGCTAGTAGGCGAAACCAAGTTGGCGAATCGCGCCGTTATGTGAAACGAACAAGTGAGCAAAACACTCGAACTCCGTTTTTTGTATTCTAAAAAAAAATTAAAGCAAAGAAATCTCTGTAAAATGATATCAGCCAGCTTTGTTTAATAGATATCGAGTTCATGTACTTGCAGTAATGTAAAACTTTGCACTACTCTTGGCTTAGCTAACCATGAGGTACGACGGACACGGAAGATTATCAAACACTTCTCAGGCCACCAACAAGAACGGCCACCAAGTACAGCTTGCCATCAAGCCCCAAACTATGGGAAATAAACAACGGAATACACCCAGACCAATGTAAGAAATCATGTTTATGAACGCAAAGATTTTCATTGAGCGGAAATCGAACACAACTCCTGTGCGTAGCAGTCATATTTTATATAAGGACTGCTTCAACTAGGTCGTCTAAAATCATTATAACAGCCCATTAATGTCCCACTGCAGGGTCGGGCCTCCTCCCATGACGGAGGTATACTTGGCCTACTAATACCACGCTGGCTAGACGGATTGGTATAGGGTTTAATTTTAAGTTTTCCTTCTTTTTATTTCGTAAAGATAATATTCACGGATAGTCCCTTAGTCGGTTTTTACGACACCCATGGGATGAGATGGGGTGGTGACATATTGTATTCTTACTCATATATTATTATCCATCGAATTTGAAATATTAATAAACTTCTATTTATAACATTTTTCTATAATGTCTCGTCAGTAGATATTAATGTACATAAGAATGTTATGATTACGTCAATTTAACTTCACATCATTGTTTTTCTCGGCATCAACTTGTTCGATGTTACGACAGTTTGACGTTGTTCTACATACTTTGAAAGTAATAGCGGTTACTTTGTTTACGAACTTGGTTATATTATTATGATCGTACCTTTAAAGTAGCCTCGTAATGTGGGTTTTACCTAGCTGTCTGATTGTTTAAAAGTATACTTCCTAGTTATTCTCATAGACATTTAATTTAAAATGTATAAGTAATTAATAACAAATATAAGGAATTCCTATATGGAAATTATTAAAGTAAAACAGTTTTAGATATTAAAACGTATTATAAGTTGTCATATTTTTTTGAAATTAGAAAAATATAGCAAGCAAACAAAAAGGGTTAATAGTTTTATTACCATACTACAAAAAGCGTTGAATCCAGTTTACACAAATGAAAGTTCATAGTACAAGCTTGGTCTTAGAAGAACAAGTAGTCTTTCACTAACACAAAAAATGGATGTGACATGCGGACGGATAGACGGCCAGACAGACATGACGAATCTATAAGGTTTCTGTTTTTTGCCATTTGGCTACGGAACCTTAAAAATATCTCACATTCAGCTCAGCTCAGTAAAACATTTATTAATTGGTATAATTATGATAAAAAGGGTTAATTTAATCGAAAATAATTTGTAAAATATCACTAATAACTCATTTTCATCACTAGGAAACCCGTCCTTGTAGTGAGCCATTTTACAGTTTAATTCAAACCTCTTACCGAACACCTACCGAAAAGTAATTCGTTTTTAATAATAGTTGAACCCTTCTGACCCATTCTAGCCACTTAACACCGACCTTGCCTCTATAATGTGACATAGTTATGACACGTCTTAATTAATCACGACCCTTTACTATTAGATTAACCCAATACATAGGGTTAATCCTTTCTGTAATGTGTTATTTTGAAAACTAACATATTTGTCTTGCCCCGTGTGGTGGTAAGAATACAATATGTCACCACCCCATCTTATTTCGTGGGTGTCGTAAAAACCGACTAAAGGACTATCCGTGAAAAATCCGAGACGAAATAAAAAGAAGAAAAACTGGAAATTAACCCTATACTGATCCGTCTGGCCAGCATGATATTAATAGGCCAAGTATCCCTCCGTTACGGGAGGAGGCCCGTCCCTGCAGTGGGACACTAATGGACTGTTATGATGATGATACTATTAGATTAACCCAATACATAGGGTTAATCCTTTCCGTAATGTGTAATTTTGAAAACTAAGATATTTGTCTTCCTACTTTTACTACGAATTTTATAAATGGTATATATATATTGTTGGTGTAGTTGTGGTTTTTTTTAGTTGTATCCATTTTAAAATGTCTTCTTACATATACGTCCGTTTCTACTTAGTACGTTCCTCCTCAAGAAACATCGATATTAAATCCAATCTAATACTCGCATATACAAACCCTATACCAATGCGTTTGACCAGCGTAGTATTAGTAGGCTAAGTAACCCTTCGCCACGGGAGGAGACCTGTCCCTGTAGTGGGACATTAATGGGCTGTTATGATGAATAAGTGTTAGACACCGTTTAATTGTCTTCTACTAAACCACTTACTGGATTTTGTGGATTTTGTTTAGTTGGCTGTTACGATTGTTAACCCAATAGGATTATTCACGTTTTTATTAAAAAACACACTTGAAATGTCCTTTACAATCTAATCCCTAAATCTCTGGATATATTCCAATCAGCTATTCAACTAAATTACACTTAAGACGTAGAGACGTAGTAGTGTTCCGTGTGGTGACGGGTTCCGTGTGGTGACGGAGTAAGAATACAATATGTCACCACCCCATCTCATCTCATGGGTGTCGTAAAAATCGACTAAGGGACTATCAGTAAACATTATCTTTACGAAATAAAAAGAAGGAAAACTTAAAGATAGTATGTTATTATCTAATAACCAAAAGCCATATTTCATTAACAATAACACACAAAAAAAGTCATTCAAACCAAATGCTCGCTCCTAGTTTAATAGATTTTACACTTGAGGGAGTAATGGCAGCCAATTTTCTAAGAACTCCTTCGAAGTTAAGAAAATTGCGCTTTATTACAAGATATCCAAAGTAAAGACGGGGTTGGAAGGTCAAGTTGAGATGGCTATGTTTAATAACGATCAGAAGGTCTTGTCAAACAGTCTCTGGGTTTAATGGACGAAGTTGGACAGAACTTCCACCATCAATAACTGATGGTAAAACTTGCTGAGAAAATTTTACTTATAATAGGGAATAAAGATGCGACGTTTAATATTTCTTTGCCATGTGACGTAATAATAGGTAAAAAGGACCAAAGAGAAATCCGTTGTGAATTAGAAAACCTATCATATTTTACCTTAATGTAGACATTATTTTTTAAGTAAACTTTTTAATAGCACATCTGCGAACTTTTTAAATTTTATTATTGCATAATTATTTTTTGTTCTTGATTATCCAAAATGTATTTTCGCAAAAAAAGTGCAGTTTACAGTAACTAAGAATAAAACGTACAAAGCTATGCAAAACAAGTATCTTACTTAGGCATAATAAAAATCAAACCTTAATTAGACCAAAAATCAGAATAGTTTTAAAAATTACGTCCCTATAAATTTATAGTCCGTGTAACAAAAACGCTATCACAAACTTATTCCTTCACGCGTATTCTTTACTAGAGATCAGACTTTAAAGTACTGTAAAGTCCGTTAGTTACTAGTACTTTAAGTTAATACTATTGAATTATTTGTAATGGCATTATAATCAGAGGTGTTATGTATCGTTATATTTATAAGGATATAATGCAAGCAATACATTACACGTATAAAAAATTGAAACTGTTTCGGAAATAACTGCAGATTATGTCTCATATAATTTGAAAACTTCATTTCATTGTGACCTTTTTAATCTCTAATGAATAAAGGCGTTAACTGACAATCAAATGACCCCAAGATAAATCAATCGCGACATTATTTTATCGATGGTCTAAAAATAACGCATTCTATCGCAATATTTCAGTAAGAATCTTATCAAAATTAACCAAAAGTGATGTTCAGTTTAAATGGTAATCTGTAAAGGGACATTGACTTGAGTTCCTTTGTAAGCACCTTAAGCGAAGTACTATATTACCTTTTAAGCGAACAAGCAATACCTAGGTAGTAAAGTACGTTTGAGGTATGGAAAATATTGGGTTAATCAGCATCGACTCCAATACCGCAATCACCTTTAAGGTGACTAAAAAAACCTAAGCTTATGACCTTATATCTCCGTGACGTCCGAAGACTTCGTGTGGTGACGGAGTAAGAATACAATATGTCACCACCCCATATCATCCTATGGGTTTCGTAATAACCGACCAAGGGACTATCCGTAAAAATTATATTTACAAAATAAAATGAAGGAAAACTTGAAATTAAACCCTATACCAATCGGCCTGGCCAGCGTGGTATTAGTAGGCTAAGTATCCCTCCGTCATGGGATGAAAGCCGTCCCTACAGTGGGACACTTTATGGTAGCCTATTAACTGCCCGAAGCAGGGACGGGACTCCTTCAGTACCAAAGGGAAACAGCCAATTTGATAAAATTTCTATGGAGGTTCTATTGAAAAATTCGCTGGAATTTGGAAGTATACCGATAAACATCTTTTTTTAATTTTAATCAAGTACTGTCTGAGTACTGCGTTAACAAACTTAGAAAAATATTATAACCTGCAGGCCAATTCTCGAAACATAGTATTTAATTTAATTTAATTTTTAATTTTTTTAAATTTTATTTTTAATTAATCCAAAGTGGTATTCTTGTCCGGTAAAGAAAAAGTTAAAATTAAGTTAAATGGCAAAAAAGAGTTGAATAACAGAGTTGCCAGTTTACGGTTTACAATTTAAAAGATTGGAAATTTTAATAGATTTTCAAAGACTCCATAATTATACAGAAATAAAACATTAATATATAAAATCAACTACAGGAAATTATCTTCGGTAAATTAAAATATTATAAGTTCCGTAAACTTCTATTCTAAGAAAAAAATATATGAAAATCAGGGTCTTTGAATGTAATAATGCGATATCCCTAACTTGTTTTTCCCGCTCGTTACGCTTCCCTCGCGCATGCGCACTGCCGCTCCTAAAATAAACGCAAAGGTTTTGACGTTTCATAATGATAAAAATACTCATTTTAGCGCGAAAATTACAAGATTTTAAAAAGATTTTAAAAAGATTTTAAATTATAAATACAAGAATACCTATTGTGTCACAATTTGACAACTAAAAGTTAAATTAACTTTATTTTTAACGTTTTTAAGGAACGAGAATTGACATGCTGATCAAAAACCTCCTCATCTTTTTAGACCTAGTTAACAAAAAGCAAGTATAAAAAGCTCATGTCCCCTATTCAGCAAGTCATTCGCTTTTACGACCTTATTCGTATAGATTACAACAAAAGCCAATTACTATGAATCATAATATCCTGAGTTCGCAAACTCCAGTAGCTAATGAAAAAAGTTTCGCTTAGGGCGGTTTCAGATTAGCGTTTTTCCTGCGGTCGTTTTAGCATTTACGTTTACATGCGCGCTACATTATGCATTTCAAAAAACAAGAATCGCGTAAAGTGTAACTAAGTAGAGCTTGTAGTATGGGTAAACATACTTAAATACATTTTTAATTATTTATGTGTATACTTACACATTTCACATAGAAAACACCCAGACCAAAACAAACAATCATGTTCATGCACAGAAAGATTTGCATTGAACGGGAATCGAACCCGATACCACTGCGTCATGTAGCAGCTATGTAATGTATAACGAGTACCACAGAGGTCTTCATATAGGTACGGGCTTACATGCGTTTCAAAAAACGAGCTTATCATCATTATCATATCAGCCAATCGACGTCCACTGCTGGACATAGACCTCCTGCAAGTATTGCCACCTTGTCCGGTCCTGTGGCTCCCCCATCCATCGGCTTTCCGCCGAATAACGAGCTTATAAACGCGTATAAAACGCTAGTCTGAAATCGCTCTTAGTCACTTGAAATGATAGCCCCTTGTTACTTAAAACGTTGATCTTATAAAATCATCTGACCTTTATGAAGTATGAATGTTTACTTATGTTAAGAAATGAGATTTGAGTTTCAAAAGTTTTTGGAGAGATTTAAAGTATTTTGAATGCATTCCTCTGTTAGGAGATGCCCGAGAAAATTTGATTTTTTATTTAATTGGGTATTTTGTAAGGTAAATATGAGTTTTTAGAGTACAGTTATAACATATTTGAAAATAATTTTGGTGTATAAAGCTTGTCCCTGTAGTGGTAAATAAGAGGATTAATAGGTCGTTATATAACGACCTATTAATCCTATATATATATAAGACAATATTGAGTGATAGTCTGTTAACGACGTATAGTGACTGTGACTATAGTGTGTGAGTGACGGACTGAAAGTGAAAGACCTAAAAAGACTGTGAATCAGTGATATAGTGATTGAGAGACCTAAGATATATAGTTTAAGTGTAAAAGTATTAAAATAAAACGATTAGAAAGACTTTTATTAAAGAAAATGTATGAAAATGTGTCGAATTATAATATAGACTTTGAAACGCTAAATACTTAGCCAAATTGTTAATTTATATAGCTTATTTTTTGTATTTTGTTATTTTAATGGTAGAGATAAATAAAAAACAACATTTGCATATAATTTTCAATTTAATAAAGAATTATAAACGAATAACTGTTAGAGATCGACGATATTTTGTGTATTTTTTGTGTTTATACTGTCATAACTTTTTGTACGATTGAAATATAGAGAAAACCATTTTTAATTATTGTAACTGACATTGATACGAATCTAACCGTGTATAATAATGTATATTTTATGTCCTGAATAAATAAATATGAACAGAAAACGAGGTTACTCAAAGTGAAAATTAGCTTGAGATTAAGCGCTAAATCGCGGTGCCCACGGTACGGTAATGCTCCGGGGTACTTAAGCGATTGCGTTTTCATTGAAATTGGTGGTAGTTGGATCCTGAAGAAAAGTAAAACATCAAGCTTTGAGTACCTCGGAAACTGGAAGAAATTGAAAAAGTGTTTCATTTATACTCCCTTGAAGAACCTGCGCATACACAGTACCTACAAGAAGATCTTCCAACGTTGAAGGAATCGACGGGCATACCGGCGCGGGCTAGAGCTATAGTATTGCTCTCCCGAAATAAACCCCGTCACCTGAATAGGGGGGTATCCCTCACGTGTGTGCCCTGTGTGTGTTTCTATATTCACACACACCAACGCACACCCGCGCACGCTTACGTACGTCTACGTACGAGAGGGCGCGGCCAATACATAGTCCCTTAGTCGGTTTTTACGACACCCATGGGATGAGATAGGGTGGTGACATATGTATTCTTACTCTGTCACCCATCCTTCACCACGCGGACTAAGGGACTATCCGTCAATATTATCTTTACGAAATGACAAGAAGGAAAACTTGAAATTAAACCCTACATAAATCCGTTTGGGCAGCGAAGTATTAATAGGCCAGGTATCCCTCCGTCACGGGAGGAGGCCTGTCCCTGTAGTGGAAAATTAATGGGTTGTTATGATGATAATAATAAATCATTAACAGTAATATTTTCTTCTCTGTAGTTTTTAGTTCTAAAGCTAAAATGTACTAGTTCTAGAACATTCAAAGTTATGTTAAGTCAAAAAGCTTTCTTCAACACGATAAAGCAAAACCTACATAGAAATCGTATAACTGTTCTTTATACAATACGACTATGTTCATAGATTCTAAGTATCTACTATAATACCGTTGTCGAAAACTACTCAAAAACTTACGATACCTTTTAGATTCCGACAAGCTCTAACATTAATATATATTGCTATCCCATTCCAACCTTTAACCCTTCCTTAGCGTGAAAGAGACAGTAGAAAGTGGACTCACTATACAGTATAAAACGAAGTCGCTATCTGTACGTGGCTGTCTGTACGTCCTTATATAGTTAAATCTTTAGAACGACGTAACGGATTTTCCAGCGGATTTTTTAATAGATAGAGTGATTCAAGAGGCAGGTATAATAGGTACATGCACAATTATTATCCGTGTGGTGACGGAGTAAGAATACAATATGTCACCGCCCCATCTTATCCTATAGGTTTTTACGACACCTAATCCATCGCTCACCACCGTGAATACTATCTTTACGAAATAAATGGAAGGAAAACTTGAAATTAAACACTTTATTAATCCGTCTGGCCAGTGTGATATTAGTTGGCCAAGTATCCCTCGGTCATGGGAGGAGGCCCGTCCCTGCAGTGGGACATTAATAGGCTGTTATGATTGTAGTGTATTAAGCATTGTAAGCAATCCAGGGCGAGTCGCTAGTATTAGATAAGAAAGAGACAGAAAGATAAAGAATAGCACCTATAAGCGTTCTTCCTATAGTTAGTTTAGTTTATGCACCCACTTAAGTCGTAAACTGGGAAATGGGTCACAGTACTGGTGACATAAGCTATTGTTACTTATTGTTAGTATAATAGTAGGTACCGATAACGATGTTTACATTTTGGCACTTTTAGGCTCGTATAAGTGTAAGTTTACTGTTTCTTTAACGTTTTAGTTTTTTCCGATAGTTTTGGTAGGTAAATGGGGGTTATAACTTTTAAAGTATCGCGTTTCATTATTATGAATATTATATAAACGGGATATTAACGCATGCTATTTTCCGTTTGCTTGACATTTCGGCACAGGTTGCACTATTCGTAGCCGCAAGCCAACACGTGTCGCAACCTGTAAATTTGGTAGAAACCTGCTAGTATTAACATTTTTTAGATGAAATGTAAACTATAAAATAATTTTTGTTGGGAGTTAATTAAACATTACTTCTAACGTTTTAATTAACTCCGAAGTATAACTACTGCAAGATCTTATAATCCAATCACGATAAAACGACGGAGTCCAAGAGAAATATCTATAATAAATTTTCTTGCACAAGAAAACCTTTGGCTTTATATCATGAAGGCGCGAGTGTTCAAATATGTCGACATATCGACATTATTAGGGCAAAAGGGTTCCTACATCTAACCCCTATTCGTTGACGTTAACATACAACTAGTGAAAGGCTTCGAAGCCTATCTTGACGTACTTTTTAGAAACATCTGTTTTAAGTTCAGGGTTAAACTAGATTTAAACTCTCTTTTTTCTACTTTCTTTGTACTGACTGACGAGTGAACGTTTAATAAGTTCAAATCGATACATCAACATAATAGGTTTAAAGATTCTTTATTGTCTTAAGAAATTATACAAATTTCACTTTACAAGACAACTTATGAACTAAATACAATATAATTAAGGTGTTGCGAGCATGCACTATACTATTTTTATATAATTCTAATGAATTTCTATATCAGAGTATATAATATATAACTAATAACTAATTTTATAGTTAACAGTAGGTGTTAACTTCTATTATAAATGAATTAAGGTACTTGATTTATTCTAAGGGGGTGTTTTCTATTATATAAGATCTAAGAGATTTTTTTAATATATTTATTGATTTAATAGTTTTTAAAGATTTTGGTAATTTGTTGTAAAGTTTGACCCCTTCGTACATTATGTTTTTAATATCGTGGAGGGTTCTAGTGTTTGGAAGATTAATGCTCTTGTTCGATAATCGTTCTTGTATAAGGACTTCTATGATCAATAAAGAAAGGAATACTAAGTAGTAATTTACGAGAACACTAACATCCAGTACTAGCGTAATAATCATACCGTATCTTACAACTGCGCAACCTTTATTGATTGAACATAAAAATAAACGTTCATTGATATTCTAATTCTATGTTATGTCTATGACTAAATTAAAATAGCGTCGCCACCCGGTATTAAACCCTGCCATGTAATTGTAGGAAAACTCTATTATGTAGAGAAAGAAGAAAAATTTGATATAAAACCATGTACTACTTTTTCTGGGGCAGAGTGAAATTTATTTTTTTTCTTATTCGATACACTTTCACACAACGCCATCTAGTCCCAAACTAAGCAAAGTACTTGTACTATGGGTACTAGACAACGGATATTAGATTTTTTTGTAAATACATACAATTATACATAGAAAACACCCAGACCAATGCAAACAATCATGTTCATTCACACAAAAATTTGCATTGATCGGGAATGGAACCCGAGACCTCTGCGTAGCAGTCATGTTATATAACCACTACGCCACAGAGGTCGACAAAAAAGATGTCCGCTGTATGTCCTCCCGGCTTCGACTAATCTCCGATCATTTTGCATTAAGCTAAGATTAAGCTCTTGTGCAAGTTGGTCGCTATCTTGGTGGCAATTAGCTCAAAAGATAAAACATGATCTTAAGAAACGCCTGTTCCGACACCCACGAAAATGGCAGAGTGGATGATTAGTAATCTAAAGCCAAGACAAGAAATTATTTTAACTTCACCAATTAATTAATTTACCAATTAAAATTCCTTTACCAATAGTCTATTGTACAACAATATTTGTTAAATGAAATTTAACACATTAATCAATGTTAACCTCAGATTTTGTTAAGTTAGAAGTTAATTTTCGCCAACAAAATCGGAAACAATTAGCAAATAACAACAAAGCTAATAATTTTGCCTCACCTTTACACTCCCATTGTTTACTTCCAATAGGGAATAAATTTTGAGTAGGTACTTTTGATACGTTGTACTGTAATTTGTTATAACTATTGAAACCATGGTAAGTAAATGTTTGGTAAAATATTTTATAGGAACACTTTACAATTTTTTTGGTATAATGAATATTAATAATGGTATAGGGTTATATTTCAAGTTTTCCTTTTTTTATTTCGTAAAGATAATATTCACGGATAGTCCCTTATTCGGTTTTTACGACACCCATGGGATAAGATGGTGTGGTGACATTTTGTATTATTACTCCGTCACCACACGGATATAAAACAATCATAATGTCAAAAAAATATCATACCATTAAATATTCAACCCTTTAATAAGGTATTCGTATAACATTATTGTGTATTTTTACATGACAGGGTATCAATGAAAATCGATGACCTAGTAGTTTAATATTTTGTCGAACGTCAAGCCTGGGGGCTTTGAAAAGAGGTTATGAATAATGGAGGTTTTAAGGTGTGCCATCAGCGTGAATATTTTACTTGTAGCATTTGACTATTGAACCGAATTTGAGAGAGCTAACATAAGAGCTGATATTGTTAAACGGGTTGATAGTGGATAATATTTTGGTATTTAGATTCTATTTTAGACTGCAGATAAGCACTGTAAGAACATGGTTTATAACATAGCTATAAGCGTTCCACTTTAGAAATGGACCTTCTTCATATATGAAGAAAAACTTGTCTTTCTGTCAGATAGTTGTTCATGGATTCCTCGTCCAACGAGAAACACAAGAACTAAAGAACTTTGACCTGAAGTGCTACCGATAAATTTCCAGATTGTATAAATTCGTATTCGATTGTATAAATGCTGCGTGGAATTAGTACCCTAAGTACAACACGGATGTTCCACGCCATGAGTACAAAACACGATGATACGGCAACGAAAGGGCCGATGAACTTGCAAGGGAAGGCTCGAGCAGGAGTTTCGACGGACCGGAACCATGCGTAGGTCTTTCAAAAGGTACGTTCCTAATGGCCGTCAATGATCAGACAAGACAGCAACACTTATCAGATTGGCAGTTGTCGACTGGCATGAGGCATTCAAAGCTCTTTATTGAAGGAATAAATCCGGACAGGTCCACGAAATTGTGGCACCTAAGGCGCAGACATATTAAATTTAGTAGGTATAACCAAACACAAAGTGACTGTACTTCCGTGTCATACAATTTACAAAACAATAAATTATTCAGTTAAAAAGATATTTTTTTCTAATTTTTAAGTACAGTAATACACCATAAAGGTACGACGGTTAAGGGTCGTAAAGGGTGCATAATAAATAGTGTCATCAACTCAAAAAAGGTCGTTTATAAATTTTGAATAACATCTCTTCCTGTATATTAAAACTCAAATGTTTTTGAAAGACAATACACTATTAAAAACCTAGTGTTTTTGTCATAAATATTGGTGTTTATCTATAAACTAGCGCATACGTGCCCACTTCTTTAGGCGGCGAAAAAACGCGTTACTTTTTTAAACATTATTTCATTACTGCTACACTCCTATTAGTCATAGCGTGATATTTTATAGCCTATGACATTTCCCGATAAATGGACTATTCAACACAGAAAGAATTTTTAAAATCATTTGAGTAGACTAAATCTACCTTACAACGATTACCCTCTACAACGTCACAAACATACAAACTTTACCTCTTTATAATATTAGTATAGATTAAAAGTGTACGTTTGTGTTGGAGAGACGATCTTAACAGGGCTCAAAAACACTGGCCTATATTGAGCCTAAGCCGAGGCATCTAGATGTCAGGGGCAAAGGCCTTAGCTAGCAAACAATCTCTAATGCATTAGGTCTACGGGTAATTCAATAAATTACTCGTGGACCCTGTAATGGGTTAAATCAATGGAACCACAGGTAATAACTGTCAGATTCGTAAACGTTTTATCGAACTGTGCAATGTTTCTATAATTCGACAAAACGTGCTGTCTACGAATAGTGAGTTCTATTCGCTGACATAATTTAATTTGACGACTTCTGTGGCGCAGTAGGCATATTACATGGCTGCTACGCAGAGGTCTCGGATTCGATTCCCGCTCAATGCAAATCTTTGTGTGCATGAACATGATTGTTTGCATTGTATTTACAAAAAAAAAGTATTTAAGTATGTTTAACCGTTGTCTAGTTTTGTAATTTTTATGTAAATATTGTCTTTTATTTTAGTTCACATATGTTATATTTTTCTTCTTTATTGTTAATCTGTATTGTTTAAATAAGTGTCTGTTTTGTTTTTTATCTGATTGTATAATAAAAAAAAACATACATTCTTTATCCTATACAATTAAATATGCTATACAACTAAAAAATTGCAGTTGTCAAAAAAAAAAAAGATATATAAAAATAATATATAAAAAAGGATGTATGTAAATAACTTTAACTTTATTTTATATGTTAAGCATTGTTGTAATCTAGAATACTTTTGTCAATTCTTATGTTCTTCTTATTTTATTGTTAACCATTCATTTGTACTATTCACCACATTATACATTAAATAATAATACTGCAAAACGATCCTAGAAGAAGGCTTAGACCATTAGCGCCACTTCTAGGATCTTGCTCTATTAGATTAATTAAAAAAAAAAAAAAAAAAACCGTTGTCTAGTACCTATAGTACAAGCTTTGTTTAGTTTGGGTCTAGGTGGCGATGTGTGAATGTGTGAGTATTATTTATTATTATTATTTAACTAGGATTATTTATTATTATTATCTAATTGTACTTTCTAAACATAGTCAATTATTACAAACGTGTTTCTATTTGACGTTTCACACCCACAAAAAGCCTTTTAATTGTACAGTATTGTGAACCCTAATGTGACGTATTAAAATAATATTTTTGTACAAAATGCCTTCCGGCTTAATTAACCTTTTGTGTTTACTTTTTATAACGAAAAATAAATATTTTGAAACAAAAAGGGGTTAGATTAGTGAATTTTACACGTATGGAGAAATTGGAAACATTGTTGAAATTTTATTAGGTTGTTATGTACGTGTTTCGATTATTAAGTGGGTTTATATGGTTGTTCCTTTGAAGTTAGATAAAATAGTATGCTCGTAAACTGTTTTAAGGGTTTAGTATTATGAGCGATTGAGTTGGTATAGACGGACAAAGTAGGCGAAGTAATGACGGAAATATGGTATGACCAACAATCTTATCAAGTGGTTGTAATAAAAGCTAAAATTAGCAAGTTGTATGAAAAATGTGTTGATATTATTTTGGAACCTAATCCGTTTGTAAAATGTGACTTTATAATAATAAATCTTCTTACATCATCATCATCATCATAACACCCCATTAATGTCCCACTGCAGGGACGGGCCTCCTCCCGGGATGGAGGGATACTTAGCCTACTAATACCACGCTGGCCATACGAATCTTCTTTTACGGTAGAAGCTTTGGATACCCATCACTACAGTAAGGCACGTTCTTGATCTGCTACAAAGCAGCAAACTGAATATCTAAGTCTGGATATCGATTGTAAACTTTGAATTTGATCAATTAGATTTGATTAATCGTAGAATTGATTAATACTACACTATTTGAATCTGATTAATTTTACTATTTGAAACTAATTATTGATTGTAACCTTTGAAACTATCTCTGATCTTTGAAATGGATTTAACTCTTTGAATCTTATAGATTGTAATCTTGATAGATTGTTATCTAAAAATCTAAACCTAACATGTGTACCAAAAATAAGCAAATCCAAAACCTTAACTTCCCCAAATACACTTTAATATTATAACTAAACGAGATAAAAACGAGTTGTATCATTTTATCTTGTAGCAACTGGCATTTGACCTTCTTAACTCGAAGGGATAATGGTGCCATGACAGGGCAGGTGTTGATGACAGCTATAGAAAATAAACGGCTTTACGTGCTGAAGTAAGCTTAATATCAACTGTCTTCTATCTATTTTATATTTGAAACATGCTTAACTACAGCCTCTGTGGAGTAGTGGTTATACAACATGCCTGCTACGCAGAGGTTTTAGGTTCGATTCCCGCTCAATGGAAATATTTGTGTGCATGAACATCATTGTTTGCATTCATCTGGGTGTTTTCCATAATGTATAATTTACTATGTTTTTATTTAAAAAAAAAAGTATTTAAGTATGTTTATCTGTTGTCTAGTACCCATAGTATAAGCTCAGCTTAGTTTGGGACTGGATGGTGTTGTGTGAATATAATATTATGAGGAATTTTTATTTATTTAATTAAATGCGGGTGTGTAACGTCAAACAGAAGCACGGTTGTACGATATGACTATACATAGAAGTAATCAATTGTAGAAAGCACATTTCGCCGAACTATACAATGTTTCTATGTTTCAATAGTAACGTGCTGTCGAATAGTAATTTCAATTATCTGTACTTTCTGTATGTAGTTGTATCGTATTAGGGTCGTAGCATATATAATGTAACGTAAACGGACCGGTACCGTATCAACTCGAGCCGTTTAGTATTATTCGTATGAAACTCCTTACTAGAACGCACACTAATCGGAATCGTAACGTATTTGGATTTTTGACACCGAAGAAAAAGACGAGCCGGTGCCGATCCGTTTACGTTACGATACATCTGCTACGACCCTAAGCGTGTTTTTGCATGACGTTCCTAGCCCACTAAATGCAGTCGCGTTTTTGCACTCTAGTTTGTTTAATGTGCTAGGGATATTGGTTTGCTTCTATTTTGGGATGTATGTCACAAAGCGATAACATTTTAAATATTTACTCTGTAGTGTGTTAATTTACTGTTTACTTTAGTCACTTTTTTGTAGACAAAATAACAATTCTGAAATCAGTTTCTGCACAAAACAAGACGACCTCTGTGGCGTAGTGGTTATATAACATAACAGCTACGCAGAGGTCTCGGGTTTGATTCCTGCTCAATGCAAATATTTATTTTGTGTGCATGAACATGATTGTTTACATTGGTCTGAGTGTTTTTATGTATAACATGTACGTATTTACAAAACAAAAAGTATTTAAGTATGTTTATCCGTTGTCTAGTACCCATAGTACAAGCTCTGCTTACATTGGGAACAGATGGCCCTGTGTAGAGATGTCCGTGAATATTTATTATTTATTTATTTATTTAAAACACTACACACTAACTAATACATCTAATACATAGCTTAGCATTGATTACTATAAAATAATATTCCTAACTCGTAATTTTAATGTTTTTGGCAAAACTTTGGGACTAGGGCTAAACCTGTCTTATGGATAAGTCACCAAACATTTCGTTTGGCGTCTTATTCATCGTCTAGTAATATAATTATTATAATTTATTAGTTTTTAGAATTTTAATTAAAATCCTAAATTCCCTAGTGTCTGTTTTAATTACTTAGACCACTACTTTCATATATAAAAATCAAATCATCATAACAGCCCATTAATGTGCTATTGCAGGGACGGGCCTCCTCCCGCGATGGAGGGATACTTGGCCTACCAATACCACGCTGGCCAGACGGATTGGTATAGAGTTTTATTTCAAGTTTTCCTTCTTTTTACTTCGTAAAGATAATATTTACGGTTAGTCCCTTAGTCGATTTTTACGACACCCATGGCATGAGATGGGGTGGTGACATAATATTGTATTCTTACTCCGTAACCACACGGACAAATAAAAATCATAATAATATATTATAACTCCGTTCAGAAAGTCAAGAGCCGTCTTTTTTTTAGTAAGCGCCTCTTTCATGCTTTCTAGGTTAACCTTAATTTGAAATCGCACTTTGCTTTTATTTTATCTTGCCAACATCAGACGAATAGCTCTAACCTTATTTTGAATAGGTACTTACTATTATTTTATGATCTTTTCAAAGCATTTTTGTTAAATATGGTAAAATTATTAGGTTAATAAGGTATAATTTTGCTTAGCGATAATATTTAAACGTTACAATTTCTTTAATTTAAAATTAAAACACGTCTTCTCCAGGTATTGTATCTCATGTAATGTACCAATTTGTCTCTGTGCCTCTATTTGTGTGTTAATAAATAAATTTTCTTTCTTTCTTTCTTCTTAGTCTTGTGTCGTACAAACATCATTATAAGACACAAAGAGTATCTAATCTCAAGACAATTTGTGGATCTCATAAAAAAAGATAATCTTATGTGGGATTCGAATCCACGTCCAAATGCACAGCAATCGCACAAATTACCCTTTAACCACCGAGTCACTTAAATAATATTAACACGCCTAGCCAAATAATTCTCAATCACTAGTTCATTTTTCCATTCAAACTCTAGCAAAAAAACAAATGAGTTTTATTTAGATCAATAAACTAAATTACCTAAAATATTTGCACTATCTTTTCCATCAATCGTTAAAGGCACTCGTAAAATAGAAAACATTTAAGAGGTAGATAATTTGGATTATTTTACCCATTACCCGTGAACCAAACGGGCTATAAGATTATAATCTTAGCCATCGTTAGATGCGATTACCTTAATGTTATCACTATGATTAGGGTAAATGTTCCAACGCGATTTAACTTCAACAGTTTTTTCAAATTCTTTTTTGTGCTTTTGAAACTTTCAAATGCGTATTTATTTAGGTTATTTAAAATTGGCGATATACCGTTTTAAGGAAGGAAAGTTTTTCTGTGACATTATGGCTGCGGTATGAGGCTTCGGAGATTTTGTTTGTGCGATCCACAAATCAATGTTCTGAGCCTTAACGTTATTTAAACTGTAAGTATTATATTAAATTAATATTCGTTCAATTCATGTCGCTGTCAAAAATGTCGAATTACGAGGTAACAAACATTTAAAAAAAAACATGACTATGTAATCAAACCTATTCCAAAATACGAAATCCCCATCACTTATGGATGTTATCAGAGTCGACAATAGGTCACTTCATAGAAAAGTACATAATTTCATGGCAAGTAAAGGTAAACTAGAAGGAAACCCTGCAGGCAAGATCTTTGGAGAAAGACCTTTATATTCTGTCTTGTAAAGTTAGCCAGTTATAAATGTTAGATAATGACTAGTCCAGCTATAAGTATTATGCCGTGTTTCGTTACAAACATCAATATAGCAGCCACAAATAAAAGTAGGGAAAATAGGGGGATTGGAATCTGTGACCTTGCATGGCACGTGCACCGAAGCAGTTAAATATTGGTTGATATAATCATCATAACAGCCCATTAATGTCCCACTGCAAGGACGGGCCTCCTCCCGTGAAGGAGGGATACTTGGCCTACTAATACCACGCTGGCCAGACGGATTGGTATAGGGTTTAATTTAAAGTTTTCCTTCTTTTTATTTCGTAAAGATAATATTCACGAATAGTTCCTTAATCGGATTTTATGACACCTATGGGATGAGATGGGGTGGTGACATATTGTATTCTTACTCCGTCACCACACAGCGAATATCAATTTATCAGCCACAAATAACAGTAGGGACAATTGGGGTTTGAATCTGTGACCTTGCATGACACGTGCACCAAGGCAGTTAAATATCGTTTGATATAATAATGATATTCAATATGTAACAGTCATAATTTTCTTTTAAATTCGTCAATCAAAGTAATTTCGTGTACCTAAATCTGCCTTATTATATGACACAAAAGATTTTGTTTTACCCAAAAAAAATTATTGAAAAAACTTTTTTATTGTTTGTAACTACATTGTAATAGAGTTCAAAATTACATTTAAATTTGTTTGAGATGTAAAAAGCTGTATTGATTGTCGTGTAATGTCGATGTTGCGTGACAGTACGAAGGTTGTATCAAAGGTATTCAGTTAACTCGTGGGTGTAATTCTCGGATAAACCTTTTCATTGGACACTTATTTAGGAAGAGTAGCCCTACGGCTAGGCCTTTTTCATCCTCTTGTATATTTTGTATTTTGATTAATTCAGTAAGAAAAAGGTTTTATTGATGTCATTTACTGAATTTATTTCGATGTTGTCTTTTTTGAGTTTTTTGTTGGAACTCACTCATTGTTTTAACCGACTTCAAAATCATGAGGTGGTTCTCAATATAATTGCATTTTTTCTATTGTTATCTAGAAGTTAAGTCTGAAGGGTAGGCCTTTGCAGCGGGACAGCACAGGCTAATAATATATACCTAGAAGTTCGTCATTTGTGAACGCAATTCAAATCTAAATTTGTTTAAAAAGGCGCTCATGTTGTTTCCGTTTCGTTCCATCCATCATCGTTAATTATCTACGTGGACGCAAAATATGTATCTATATATAGAAAACCAACTTACATTTGGTTAGAATCGGGGTTTAAATTGTAAAAATTATGTTTATACCAATTTTATGAGACGACTATAATATTATGAAATCCAAAAATGTGTATGAAATCTAAAAACACAGGGTAGTATCTTTTATAACACTTTTGTAGATATCCCTATATTGCCTCTTGGGAACATACGGAGAGCTTGAGGCTACGATGTCGAAATTCAGGTGAAACTATTTATGTAAACAGGGTTAGCAGATCATATAAAAATGCATGTTATGTGCTGTTACTTTGTTTGAACTTTTAAAACTTTGTATTAATGACACAGGAGAAGCTAAATATCACCCTATCTAATGTCTTTATACTAAGGCATTTATGTCCAAATGCAGAGACGGGCCTCTATCTAGGAATACTTATGCCAGCTAGACATGTTGTTAAGGGGTTTTCCATCGTAACAATGCATCATCCTGATAATAATGATAATAATTAAGTCCTCTCGTTTCAATAAGTTTTATGATGTAAAAAGGTAAAAAACTTCACTAATTAAATTATTAATTATCTCACAAACGGATGAGTATTTACCGATGATTTTCCAGTAAATTATATATAGTTAATGCTTAGTAAAGTTAAGCTATACCTTATATTAAAACGAAACCGCCATACTCATGTACAGTACACCCTGTGTAGGAAGACGGCATGCCGTTGAACAAATACTTCAAGTTATTACAACTTCTACTTACTTTCGACAACCCTATCAAACAAAACCGTACCGTAGATTTTAGTACTTTGGAAATGTTCATGTCGTGCATACAAGGCAATTGGGAACTGGATAGCTCACCAATATATTTGTCAGCATTTTCTTAGAACACGGCGCTGGGAATGGATTTTCTGGTAACTTGGACTGTTACTTTAGCCTTTGCGAATGGCTTTAGATTAAAAAGTAGGAATTTAGTTTGTTCTACCCTAAGTTTATCAAAAGAAAACTTGTTAAATGTTAATTTGTTTTATTCTATTAATAACATTTAAATAAATTATTAATAAACATATAAAAAAAACTTCCGTAATTTAAGACAGTATACGAAACTTTTACACAAATATTTTTTAGGTATTATTTGTATTTATAAAACGATAGAAATGTACAGAATTTCCAAAAAAATGGCTTGTCTAAGTTTGCTGTTAAGCGCCCATAGCCCAAGTAGTGCTTAGTTCAAAACAAGAAGGGGTTGTGTGAACGTGTGAAGAATGCCATGTATTATTAAAAATATTGCACTGCAGTTCAAATAACAAAAATGTAACGGATGGTATAAAATTGTGTATGCTATACTTATTAATTTATCTCCCTCACACAGTGGCCCTGTTTGCAGCTACAAGGTGTTTAGATTTAAATTCCTTTTAAGTTTAAAATACAAAATTTCAAAAAAGGTTAAAGATGCGAAAGATTATGCGAATGAAAAATATCACTTATATGTAAAAATAGCACGTGTTTAAGTAAAATATCATTATTATAAATAATAGTTTGTTCTATTGATACCTACCTACCAAGCATTGCCTTGTTAGTTCCAACACGCATACATTAACGGGGAGCCGACTAATTCTGCTTTGACTGTCATGTGTTCCGGTTGGTTAAAGCCATAGATTAGTACGTAATTACTTGTTTAAACATTAATTAATCACATGTTAATCTGTATAAATGTATTGTTAATCATTTCGGTCTATTTACGTATGTATTGTTGTTTGTCAAGGTTAAGTTTCTGTATCAACAGATTAATTTAGAGGGACTTTGATTTAAAAGCGCTTTATCAGTTATGATACAGTAATATTAATATGTCGTTTAAAAAACACAAAGATAAAGGAGTAGGTTAAAATTTAGAATAATCGAATTTTGGTCACGTATGACAAAAAATGAGTCCAAATGTAAAATAAAAAAACATGATCACAAACATGAAAATAGTATTTTAAAGATTGCGAACCAAAAATATCACTTATGTAAAACTGCCACGTGTTTAAGTAAAATATATTATCACCGATAGTGTGTTCTATATTATACCTACCTACCAAGCAATGTCTTGTTAGTTCCAACACGCATACATTAACGGGGAGCCGACTAATTCTGCTTTAACTGTCATGTGTTCCGGTTGGTTAAAGCCATAGATTAGTACGTAATTACTTGTTTAAACATTAATTAATCACATGTTAATCTGTATAAATGTTAATCATTTCGGTCTATTTACGTATGTATTGTTGTTTGTCAAGGTTAAGTTGCTGTATCAACAGATTAATTTAGAGGGACTTTGATTTAAAAGCGCTTTATCAGTTATGATACAGTAATATTACTATGTCGTTTATAAAAAACAAAGATAAAGGAGTAGGTTAAAATTTAGAATAATCGAATTTTGGTCACGTATGACAAAAAATGAGTCCAAATGTAAAATAAAAAAAAAACATGATCACAAACATGAAAAAAGTATTTTAAAGATTGCGAACCAAAAATATCACTTATGTAAAACTGCCACGTGTTTAAGTAAAATATATTATCACCGATAGTGTGTTCTATATTATACCTACCTACCAAGCAATGTCTTGTTAGTTCCAACACGCATACATTAACGGGGAGCCGACTAATTCTGCTTTAACTGTCATGTGTTCCGGTTGGTTAAAGCCATAGATTAGTACGTAATTACTTGTTTAAACATTAATTAATCACATGTTAATCTGTATAAATGTATTGTTAATCATTTCGGTCTATTTACGTATGTATTGTTGTTTGTCAAGGTTAAGTTGCTGTTGGTGTATCAACAGATTAGTTTAGGGGGACTTTGATTTGGAAAGTGTATCATCAGTTTCGATACAGTCATAATATTGCAGTCTTTATAGTAAAAAAATGGCTGCGCAAATACAATTCAAGACTGTACATGTCACCTACGACCCCATCACTTTGCCGGGCTGAAAACATTGTTAAACCCCTGGATGGGTTATTCATCAACTCGACACGAGAGACTGATCACACGTGTGTCCAGTTGGTGAAACTTTAAATTAATACTAATTATTTTTTCGTCATTTCGACATGCCAAAGTTTCTATGTATGTCCACATAGTGAAATTTAAAATAAATTACTTTTATGTTTTCGTCAACTGGACACACGTTCACATTTTACCCGAATTCATAACAAAGTACAGTCACGCAGATAATTTTTTTGGGGGGAAACCAAATATAGTACAGTTCCTGGTCGCGATCAAAAGAGACATGAATGATTTTTGGCGCCAGGTAATGATGGACGGACCTATATCAAGAAAAAAAATGGAAACTATCAGAATGAACACTATGATCGCAGACACTGTTAGAGAGTTTGAATCAAGAGAAAATTAGCATCGGTCACTGTATCGAAAAATTGAAGTAAATAAAAATATCTTTATATTGTTAGGAAAAATTATATTCTATATTTTATTGTTGATTGTATTGATCTCTATATTATCTTAGTCTAGTCTTAGTAAAATGATTGTATGATACTTGTAATGATACTATTAGTATAATTATTATTATTACTGTAATACTCTTTTTTCTAAATGCCATATATTATTGTTACAGAGTTGTGTGGAATGATTATTATTGTTTGTAAAATTATCTATTATTGTTATCTCATAAGTATGCACCATTGATGACTATTTTGTTTGATATTTTATTTTGTGCCACCTATACCTACTCAAGATTGAATGTTTCGACTCCGCTCTCATATAAACTTTACTGCAAACTGCAACTAGTAGGTACATTTAAGTTTGTATAGGAGTGGAGTGTATCGTTCAATATTAAAAAAGTCATTGAGTTCAAGCTTTAAAAAGAAAAAAATATATTTTTCTAAGTTAAGTTATTCGATATTTCTGTGATGATTTTAAATTATTAGATATATTTAGAATGTTTAGATCTAGCTAAGTATGCTTGCCTTTATATTAACAAATCCTCTAATAAATATTTGATTGTTACACATTTCTTTTATTTCAATTTTTACCCTGACTGTACCTTTTTTTGGAAAAAACCTAGGTGTGTCCTGTTGACGAAAACATAAAAGTAATTTATTTTAAATTTCACTATGTGGACATACATAGAAACCTTGGCATGTCGAAATGACGAAAAAATAATTAGTACTAATTTAAAGTTTCACCAACTGGTCACACGTGTGATCAGTCTCTCGTGTCGAGTTGATGAAGAACCCAACTGGATGATCATCGGCTGAACCAGGCGGCTATTATTTGACCTAACACTGAGCACAAAATATTTAAAAAGTCTCTATAACCACGGAGATAGGAAGATAGGCTAGTTGTACTTTTAAATTCTCGCCTCACATCCTTCAAAATTACCCAAAATATTTTCAAAACTACCCTCAAACACAAACATGTTTAACTTCTATGAAAATTGAATCAACGACTACTGACATAGCAATCTAAACACTACTTAAACCAGTCATTAAATTACTGCACTCAATTATCTCTTTTATTGAACTAGCCAAATCCCTTACTTTCCCAAAATTTAAACCTACATTTAAAGCTTTGTTTTTTGGCACAAACAATATCCAAATGTGTAACAAAATGTAGGATACATCCAGTCTTATAACCCCTTGACCCCATCGCTAACAAGCGGAGACAGAGGTTCCTACATCTCTGCCACTTAGAACTACAACACAAACTCAATTAACCACCCACCATTACGCTTAAGGCCTTAGAGTTCACGAGAATTTAAAGGCGAAATACATTTTATGGTCAACTAGCGACTTACTCTGTACTGGTGCAATGATCAATGATTGACGACATCTGTGGCGTAGTCGATACATTTACATGGCTGCTTCCGTTCTTCCGTTTCGGGTTTGATTCCCGCTCTATGCAAATCTTTATGTGCATGAGCATAATTATTTGCATTGGTTTGGGTGTATTCTATGTATCTCTATCTCTATCACTCTTATGTTTTTGTTCATAGTATAAGCTCTGCTTAGTTTGGAACTAGATGGGGTTGTGTGAATGTGTGGAAAATATTAATATTTTATGGTCAACTAGCAACTTGCTCCGACTTCGCACGGGTGCATTGTTTGATACTAAATATTTCTACTACAGAATGTTTGAAAGAATAGTACTTAATTAGACAAGGATCACTTCAAAAAGCCACTTATTCCCGTAAAATGTCAACGTGTACGAATGAGAGGTTTATTTTGAGATCATCTGATGTTGAATAGTCAACTATGTTGCGTCCTTAATGACCAATCATTTAATAGACAATTACTAGGTTTTGGTTACAATGTTTCCCGATGTTGTTTTTAATGACGGCATTAGTCTGGAGAGCGACTAAGATTTATCAATGCGAGCTCAATTCAATGTTTCCTGTGGTTGTCATGAAATGTGAGTTCATCATAACAGCTAATTAATGTCCTACTGCAGGGACGGGCCTCCTCCCATGACGGAGTGATACTTGACCTACTAATACCACGCTGGCCAGACCGATTGGTATAGTGTTTAATTTCAAGTTTTCTTTCTTTTTATTACGTAAAGGTAATATTCACGAATAGTCACTTAGTCGGTTTTTACGACAACCATGGGATGAGATGGGGTGGAGACATTGTATTCTTACTCCGTCACTACACAGATTAAATATTTATTTATATAAAGATATTTATTTGAGCCATAATCCAAACTAAAGACGCCTGGCGTGAATAAATTACAAAAATATGAAGTCTCTCTCAAACTATTTCTTTATATTATACTATTAGTGGTACAATTTTCTGGTAAATTGAAAAACAAACTACTTTTTCAAAGCGCTTAATATCTTTGAGGCTCGCTTCTTAATGAAATTCTCTCGCTGGATTAGCAGCCACACGGCTTAAAGCCTTCTTTGAAAGTTTACTTTGTCTTTGTCTAGATCAAACTGTTTGTTATTCTCTGCAATAAAAATGTCTTGACAACAATAATTTGTTACTCAGCTGAAAAGGTAATTAGTGCTTTGAAATTTGGTTGTACTTAAGTATCTGTTTTAAAAGCTATTAATAACTTATTGTTTGGGCAGTCTATATTCTTTAAAGTACTATTTTGTGTTTTTTATTACATAAATGTGGCAGTTGAGAAAGCTACCAAACCTGGTAAGTTAAAACTTTAGTCTCATCAAATATTAGATTCAATAATGTCGTAGGATACTATAGTATTATCCGTGTGGTGACGGAGTAAGAATACAATATGTCACCACCCCATCTCATCCCATGGGTGTCGTAAAAACCTACTAAGGGACTATTCGTAAATATTATCTTTACGACATAAAAAGGAGGAAAACTTGAAATTAAACCCTATACCAATCCGTCTGGCCAGCGTGGCCTAAGTAGGCCAAGTATTCCCCCGTCACCGCAGGAGGCCCGTCCCTGCAGTGGGACATTAATGAACTGTTATGTTGATACTATAGTATAGTATACTCTGGAGTTAGTAGTGTACTCACTACTAAGGCCTGAGTACCACCTCATGGACCACCACTCATGGACGTTATTATTGCCAGTATAATAGCTAAACAGATGTCTATTCTGGGCTGGATATTTTTCTGTGGTCTAAAATTTGTAGGCAGAGTCAAAATAGGTAAAACAGGACTGATAACAAGGCTTAAACAAGATTAAAATTAGATTAAAATCAAATAATTCTACTTGTAGTGTATGCGATTATTTACCCTGTTACCTGCACAGACAAACACTGCCTCGTGCGCACCACGCCATAGACACGAGAGCCACGGGCAAGAGGGGGGTGCCGGTAGTCTGTCCGTTGAGTGCGTGTACGAGCCTGTGAAATACCCTATCATTGCTTAGGGACAGGTTTTACACTACTCTAATTCCAATCTCCAAACGAATTCTTCAGATTTATGTTATTACAATATTTATGAGTCTTTGGTTTCATGTTTTTGTGCCTAATGTGTCGATTTAAAAAAAACTGACCATATTCCATTGATTCTCTTCATACTGCAGTGGAAGACTAACTATAACCTATTTAAATAAACCATAATTATAACGTAAGTAGAGTATGTAATCATAAATTAAAGACGATCTGAAATCAATATTATGTTTATTCAAAACTTTATTTAACTATAACAAACAAAAGACAAAAGTCACAATTCCAAAGCTGATTACTCTGCTATTAACTCAACAAAGTAATCAAATGTCTTCGATATAAAATAGGAAATGAGTCGGAAACTTGAAAGTCTCTTCTTATTGTCAATTCGTATTCAGTGATACGATAATACTCCACTTATTCAAGATTTACCTTTGAGTACCCAAGTACGATTTAGACGAAGGATTTTGAGTTTAAATTACGCGTGATATAGGTAGTAAAATAGTATTGCAGGATTTTTTTATTGAATTTACAATAAATTGTTTGAAGGTTAAAGTAATTTTACATATTAAACAAATTTTTAGTTAAACAAAATAAAAAAAATATTTGAACTGTCGCCATAATAGTCAAATTTGTCAGAGCTAGTGGCCACTATCTTTTATTAGAAGTACACTCAATCAATTCTTTTTAATTGTTATAATAATACAAACGAATTAAAACCTACGCTTCTTGCAGACAGTTCAATAAAGTCATTCAAAAAATCATTTCAAAATATAAATGATTTAAAATCCAAATTAAAACATTTAAAAAAAATCCGTTAATCAATGCGGTATATTAGTACAAGAAAGTCTTTATACGTTTAAAAGCGACAATACATTGTAAACAAAAAGATTAAACTTCGTACCGAGCTCGTATAAGTTAGATGAAAAAAGTTTACATATTAAAAAGGTTAACTTCAATACATCAAGTACTTCTAAGAACAGACATGTTTTGTGAGTTAAGTTGGTGCGTATTTTTGTACAGATTTTACTTTGTTTTTTGTTTAATAGTTTGGCAGTTTTTAAAGGTCATTGACCTGATGGTAAGGTCAACTTCAAACCAGATGTAGAAGAAGACTTCTTCAAAGTTTGCTGTTAGTTGTACATTTGTAAGGCACAAGATTTACTAATATTAACCCCAGAGTACCTATTCTCTGCGTTATAAAGCCTACGATACAAGCTTTTTATAATTACAAATTTAAAACAAATTACAGTCGTGTTATTTGACTTAAAAGTTACGTACTCTTTTTCCTAAACATCGTACAATTTGCAAACTGCTTGGAGATGGCTTCAGTGGCAATAGCGATTGTTCTAACCTCTTGATAATAAAACTACCTTCAGTAAACTTCTTTCTTTGAGTCCTTTCTTGAAGTCTTTAAAACCTAGTTATCTCACTAAAACTCTAAGAACTTACCCATAGATTGATTAGCACTGGTGACATCATTATCTTCATCAGCACCATGTGGAATACGAACGCATGAGTTATATTTTTAGTAGCCAACTTAATTAAAAACTATGAATTTTAATTGCCTTAAGAAATAATATCGCAATAAAAGGACAACGTCCTTTTAATAAACTTCATTATAATTGACATTATCAAAAACACTTCAAACTTTATCTTACAAAGGTATAAATAATTTAACTTTTTGATTCTGTTGCAGTTAATTTTAATGTAGTTATTAACCTTGAAGCTCAGACAGACAGACTTAATAGAAATGTGTATTGAAAACCTAACCTTGAGTAGAATATGGCATTGAGTGAGCGTTTTGTGGGATGCCCTTTCACCTTAATGGTAAATCTGTTTAGAACCATTGTTTACAGGCCTTTTTCATCCAAGTGAAAAAAGGTTAAAGATTTGAGTAGTTTATATTTAAAGAGACCGACTTGCAGCAGTACACTGATCATCATCATCATATCGATATTTTGACGACCTCTATAGTTATATAACATGACTGCTACGCAGAGGTTTCGGCTTCGATTCCCGCTCAATGCAAATTTTTGTGTGCATGAACATGATTGTTTTCATAGGTCTGGGCCCTGTGTGATTCCTATGTATAACACGTATTTACAAAAAAAAAGTATTTAAGTAGGTATGTTTACTCGTTGCCCATAGTATAAGCTCTACTAAGTTTGGGACTAGATGGTGTTGTGTGAATATGTGAGTAATATATATCAGTCATCTTACGTCCACTACTGGGCACAGATCATGTCCAGATATTTTCACATTACGCGATCCTGCGCCTCCCTCATCCATTGATTTCCTCCTCCTTTGACTAGGTCGTCTGCCTACATTGTTATGTTTGATATCAATTACAATATTGCCTGATACATTACAAATAATTATAATGCCACCAAAAAAAGATATTAAAACATAAAACAGCAACACATATCGATTCAAACTGCGGTAAAAAAAGATCAAACAAAGAACACAATATCCCAAAAAGAATCATTTTAAAACCTCACCATTATAATGTCAAATTTGACCTTAGTCAAAGGCACTATTATACATACAAATATTATAGGGCACCTCATTGAATGGGGCACTTTACACAGAAAAATGACTTCTTTTGTAGTTAATAACAATGCATGATTTATTGGACATCGTCATCCTGACGTGACCTAGAGATGGTTTAAATAGGCAAGGTTATTATATAGACAGTGTAATATTAAGTGTATTACAGTGGTAGTAATAATACAACGACTTGGTATCATCACCTATTCGACTAAGAAAGAAGGTACTTTTTATAAACAATCAATATGTCTTGCAAAGAAGGAATTCGTACTGCAGTCTACTTACGTTCATAACGGCCCATTAATGTCCCACTGCAGGGACAAACCTCCTCCCGTGACGGAGTGATACTTGGGCTACTAATACGACGCTGGCTAGACGGATTGGTATAGGGTTTAATTTCAAATTTTATTCTTTCTACTGCGTAAAGATAATGTTCATGGATAGTCCCTTAGCCGGTGTTTACGACACCCATGGTATGAGATGGGGTGGGTGACGCACTGTATTCTTACTCAGTCACCACACGGAGACTTACATACATACCTACAGTAAACTCACGGCTTGTTTCTATGAGGGTAGGCAGAAACTATTGCGTGCCAAGTACCACGATCCTTAAAAACCTCCTTCCTTAAATCCTTTCTTAAATGTGAAAACAATAAATTTCAGGCTGTGGACATGTTTTACAAATGGTGTCAAAATAGAGATTTCGTTCCATGCTAGACAGTGGATTGGCTTTGCTTATGCAGTTTCCTACGTAGTCGACGAATAGGACGCAACGCGACGCGATGCTACACGAAACAAGTGTCCTACATGATTACGTCGCGTCTCGTCGCAGACTGCCACATAGGGCAGAAGTAGGGTACGCCGTTGATTTGATTGCGTACGTCGCGTTCGTCACCCACGTAGGACAACGCGTTAGGCAGTGCTAACGTCCTCTAGAAGCAGTTACTACTTGCAATTAGATGTCATTTTGCTCGTAATTCTTACCTGCCGGCCGTAAATATTGCACATCCACTTTTGTAAAGACTTAATCGGCCAATTTCGGTTTCGTAGAGCATCATCTCAGTCGCACGAAATCAACTTTCTCCGTTTGTATGGAGTTGAGACTGGCATGCGGCCTTAAAACAAAATTATTATTTGATAGTGTGCGACAAAGATGACGGTCTACGAAGCCGAAATTGACCGATTGTCTCTTTCCATCACAGGTCGATGTGCAGTATTTACGGCCGGGTACTGTACAAACTAGGCTTAATACAAAACTTGACACGGTGTCAATGTAAAAAATGAAAAGACACTTACGCATTAAGCAATATAAATTATTCAATGTTTTAATCAACATTGAAATGTTGACTCTATGTTAACTTACAATTAAAGATAGACGGTGTATTTTATCTATTTCAATTATCTGAAGTTGTAGGCCGAAAGGGTATTAGTATGCATTAATTACAATTGTATGAATTTACACATAGGATATTTCCATAGAGAATACCCTCGTCTGTATTCTACGATCTAAGATCTCAGGTGACTTGATTATACGCAATATATTCGTTATACTGAGAGGGTTGTTGTTGAATAGGATAGCGGTAAAATCTTACCTTGTTAAATGATTTACTATATGCGATACTAGAACGTATTGGGTTATATTTATGGGCTATTGTTGTATAAAGTTTATTTGACAGCGGGAAAAGTTAAATTGAGCGTTTAAAATGGAGAACTGATATTTTACTTGGAATTACAATGTATGTTGTTACCTTCAATAAAGTCATAACGTGAAGGTAGCGCCCTCTGGCGATAGAATGTAATTTAGTTTTCATTTTATGAAATGTAGATAATATTATTTATTAAAGTTAATTTATATTCAGCATGTTATAGACTAGGTTATATTTATTTTGAGCACTTTTGGCTCATTTATTTGCGTAAAGAAACTTTTATTTGCCCACTGTCAAATAAGTCATTTTTTTATTAAAGTGTTGGTCTTTTGATTCCTGACTTATTAATTATAATCCACGTTACCATCGGTACGATATTCTGGGGTCTTGTAGTGAAGTCCTGAGATCGTCCGCCAATAATAGGCACATTATCTCATTCCATAGTTTACATAAAAATGAAAATTATTTGAAAATATTATCCTTTAAAACTAAGGCACACAAAACAAAAAAACTTGACTTGATGTAGTGGTTATAGAACATGACTGCTACGCAGAGGTCTCCGGTTCGATTCCCGCTCAATGCAAATTTTTGTGTGCATGAACATGATTGCTTACAATGACATCAGTCTGGGAGTTTTCTATGTATTACATGTATTTATTTACAAAAAAGAAAGTATTTAAGTATGTTTATCCGTTGTCTAGTACCTACCCATAGTACAAGCTTTGATTAGTTAGGCACTAGATGGCGTTGTGTGAATGTTTGAGGAATATTTATATAAGTTTATTTATTTTAGTCTTCCATAACTAGTATATTTTATTACCTAGTAACAACTATAACTGATTGCTTACATTACTTTACTTACAAAGAGAACATTCTCACTATAAATACTGTGGTTGTAACATTAAAATTTGCTACCATTTCAGCATGAAATTTCGTTACAGTTATAGCGTATAATAAAACCCAGTTCATTAGTATTCCACCATTTTGCTAATTTAAATAAATATGTTTTGTTATTCACACAGGCATTGAGCAATTTAGTAATATTGAACAAGTAATGTATACTTTGTGTTTTATTAGAAAAGCTGTAAAATAAACTATTTTACTGTTTTTTTTAATTTGGATAAATGAAATAAAATATTATGAGCAGATATCTCTGTGTGGTGACGGAGTAAGAATACAATACAATATGTCACCACCCCATCTCATTCCATGGGTATCGTAGAAAACGACTACAGGACTATCTGTGAATATTTACATAAAAATAAGGAAAACTTGACATTAAACCCTATACCAATCCGTCTGGCCAGCGTAGTATTAGTAGGCCATCCCTGCGTCACGGGAGGAGGCCCGTCCCTGCAGTGGGACATTGATGGGCTGATAAGATGATATTATTAATAGAGTGACCTATGTAGAAAAAAAGTCAACATTGTACTATAAGTAAAGCCACAAAAGCCTTGGCATTGTCAAGTTAAAACCAAATGCACTTGTTGCACACACAAATGATTTAACCTTTTCCTTAAGTAAGCCGAGATTAAATCATTGTCAGCCTACCCTTTATAAAACTTGCGTAGGAGTATTTTATTGTCAACGCAGTTATGCTTTAAGACTGCGTTAACTCAAAGGGATTTCATCGTATTGAATCATCTATCAAAGATAAAATTTTGAGGTGATAGTTATGCCTGTCGTTAAATGACATTTTATGGTTTATGTAAAAAAGGTTATCGAACTGTAACTATTACTTACGGAAATTATTTATTCCTCCTGTCACCCTTAGACCATACTTTGCTGCTTCAACGACGGCCGGGACCGACTCTTTGTATACCCCAAAAAAGCGAAGACGATGACATGAAATACCACTGAGTCACCCATCTGTAGAGTGACCTCTTCGTCATTCTTTAATCAGCTTAATTGCTTATGAATCAGTGATTGCAACTAGCTGTGAGCTTATTTTAGTACTAAAACAAAAATAAAGCCACCCTTACAAAGAACACACTCAATACTTCCAAACATTTCATCTAAAAGTACTTCCTCAGCGTAAAACAACTGAAATTGCCACTCAAATTCAACTCAAAATATTTTATTAACGTCATTGTATAAAACCTTAGAATCTATCTTTTCCGCCACATCGTCACTCGTTTTACGATATTTAGGAGTACTTAAATTAAATGAACCTTACCAACTTTGACTTTAAGTTGGATTGTCTTTTTATGGTTTTGTAATAAATTTAACCCGAAGCGATTAAGTTGTAAAAACTTTTAACACAGTCTTACGATCGTAACAGTGTATCGTAGATTCACCAATAAATTTGTTGGTGAAGTTACAAAATAAATTGCCTTGAATAAGTCTGTGTAGCCTATCTGTAACTTGAAATACATTAGTATAGGATTTATTATTCTTATCGGTATTTTACAGGCTAAACTTTAATTAAATTTTGAGTTGTGTGCTTTTAATAAATAAATGGTAGGTTGTACTGATATCATGCGCGAAGTTAGGATTTCGAATATTTTTGAGATTAGCAATTTGTGGTCTAAAGTTTTGATGTCTTTTTGATTTTAACGTTAGAGGACTTTAACCCTATTGTAGTAGTAGTCGTATAAAAAAAAACAAATCAAAATATTTGTTTTGTGAATGACGTCTTCTAGTAATAATAGCTTAATTTAATCGGTTAAACTCTCACCCGTTATCTGGTTAAACCCAAAACTTAACCTGGTCTTTTATTAGACCTTTGAAATAAGTGCCTCAAAGTAGAGACCACCTTTATGAATAATGGATGAAAAATAGTATACTTTATAATGTCACATCGGCCACGTAGATAAGTATCCTACCCTATATACTACCGTATGAAAAGTATCCTACCCTACCTATATAAGATAACCGAAATAATACACAAACAAAACTCATATTGTTTTTAAAAAGTAAAAGCTGAGCTGAGCATGCATTTACTAACGAACAGTACGCTATTGGTTTAATCGCTTTCGTTGCGGAAATTTTAACCTCACAAATGAGTCTCGAAGCCGACAAAATGTTAAAAAAAGCCTTCAAAGTAGAGCGCTGCACGGAATCAAAACTTATATCGTATTGCTGAATCAGTATGGAAAAAGAGAATTCAGAATTTTAAGAGTTTTATGACGTAGGACTGTAAAAGTCACCTGTGTTGTAGTAAAAAGTGATTTTGATTCATGTGTCTGATTTTGTGACACTGATAAAAGGGTTTCATGACTGTCGTAAAACAGACTGAATCAAAAAGTGTTAGATATCTACAATAGCAAGTATTCCTAGAGTGCTGTTGTAATAATAATAACACATTATCCATTTATTTAACTGTCAATTAGTATCAATATAATTTACTGTAAAATTAACTGTACGTTGGCGATTTTTGAAGACTTTAGAATCTAATAAGACGTTAAGTTTTTTTTTGTAAAGGTACTGTATCAAACCTGATGGAAAGCGCGTATACCTTAGACTTCAATTCGTCGCCTTTACTTTGCTGTCCTGGAAAAGGCAGCATGACACGCAGTTCTCTTAGTCAAAACACCAAATAAACAGTCGAATTGATTAACTATTTTTAAAAGAGTCACAATAATCAAGTCAATATATTCAATCATACAAATGATTTGCAAAACGATTAATCGCACTTAACAAAACCGGGTGAAAAAAATATCACAAAATTGAAACTTTAATCATTACTAATTCTTGCATCCCGGTAATGGATTTGTACCACAAACAGGTGCTCTTTGAGTTAAATTACTATGTAGGTGGAATAAGGATAATCGTTTTGCAAGCTCGCCACATGTGCCGCAATTCCATTATGCAATTTGATTGCAGTCATTCCGAGTACTCGGGAAATAACTGGTCGGCGTAACGCATGTAGTGTAGGAAACTGTAGCTTTGGAACTTACATTGGACAGGTATGCGATCTGCAGATCATTTTTGTGGGTTTAGGTGAGTGTTCGTTGATGTATGGTCGAAAACTAAATGGCTTTATCACCTCTAGAGTTAATGTTAGTTGCATGTCATAAAACTATTAGGTTCAATATCGGACAGCAAAACATCAGCTAAAGCATGACGCTACTTTGACATATCAGTTCTCTTGTATTAGCAAATAGTCGTTAGGTATTTATAAAAACAAATGGTAAAGTCAATGTTATTGACTGTTAGTAGAGCATATTTTCGGTAAAAAGTTTTATTCTAAAGAATTTCTCTCTTTTTTCCTTGTATGTCCATCCTTATCATTTCTTGCATGACGTCATTGGCGCATATTTCAATTTAAAGTTTTCGTAATTTTATAATATAAAACAAATTAGGGTAAACCACTTAATGGTTAGAAGTCCTACAATTATTGACACTTAAGAGTTAAAAGTGAGTAAAAAGTAGGAAAACACTATAGATTATTCAAGTTTAGTATGATTATTCAAGTTCAAATATTATTTATTTAATATTTTTATCATATTTTATTTATTTTATGTGTCAACATAGCAAACAATAAATTTATCAGAATCCTTTTATTGGCATTGGTGCCAATAATATATATTTAATACTATTCAATCACATAATAATGATTAAGTATAAGCAAAGATTAAAGTATTTTATGTTTTAGTCTGACACGAAGTCCACTCTTAAGGTGCCAACAATTGGGTGGCTTACCAGCCAATATTTAAATTCTACATTTTCAGTTTTTCTGAAATGACAAGCTAGTAATGTCACAAGTAACAAGTTGACTTTAGTTTTAAATTATTTAATGGTTTTTCATGGTTTTTCACATACAAACTCTACAGTTTAATATAGTGACATTTGTATTGTGTTAGTAGATATTATTATTTATTACGTTGAAGTGAAAGTTTAAAATAGATTGCACTTTTAATCTAAGCATAGTTTTGATTACGGTCAACCAATGACGTCAAGCTCACGCATAAACATTAAATAACGATCTTAATGAATTTGAATTATGATAGAAATTTTTGTCAAAACTGATAAAGCCATTTTGTTTTCGACTATACATTGTGTCAACTTGTAGTAGTCTACAAGAATAATTGATTACCTTTTTTGATATAAAAGTAACTAATAATCATCATTATCATATCAGCTAAATGAAGTTCACTGCTGGACATAAGCCCTGCTACAAATATTGTCACCTTGTGTGGTCCTATGCCTCCCAAATAACTAATAATATCCCAAACTTATTAAAAAACGTAAGTGGGGGAGTTTTCCAGGTAAAAGATATTAAAGGTTAAAAAAGAAATAACACCTAACTACGCCTATGGATTTCTATGAATTCCATCCTTTGAACTAACACTAACATTTGTGAAAATAACATTGTAGCAAGATGCACTGTTCTTAGAATCTATAATACTTGCTTAACGAATTCTTCAGTAGTTTTCAAAATAGTAACAAAAAGATATACTAAGAATAACTATGTAGACGTTCAGTAGATACCTTCAATATGGTGTCATAACAATTTATTAAGTTATAGGCAAAGTAATATATTTTAGACATTGTTGTGCAGATAAGGTTCAATTTTGAATATGTTGTAAGGAGATGTACTATTTAATAAAACCACTTAAAATAGGTGTTGCTTGGTATACTTTTATTCTCTTACTGATTTGATAGATGAATTAATTACACAGTACATAGTGAACCGAACATGCCGCCCACCAAAGGGCTTATAAGACCTTTAATTTAACATATTATTTTACAATTTAATTATATTTAAACTAGTACTTAATTACCTTTATTAATCATTATATAAGCTCAAGTCTTAGACAATGTAACAATAAATAGCCTACCTAACTAATACTATTTACTAATCAGACATGCAATGGTACTTATGCCTATCAATTTGAATATTATAATTACAACATGTACTATTTAATCGTTAATATCTATTGGCAATGGACACAATTTATTAAAACTTCTTCGAATAACACTGTCACCACTTTTAACACTATATACTCGCGTAACGCCATCATCTCCAGGGTGTTTGGCAACAATGCGACCAAGAGCCCATTTGCCAGGTGGAAGTTGGTCATTTTTAATCAGGACAATATTACCAACATCAAGTTGTTTACATCTTGTTATCCATTTTGGTCTCTGTTGCAAGCTGGTTAAATACTCTGATTGCCATTTATGCCAGAAATCTCCGAGTAACTTTTGCATATGTTGCCATCGTGACAGGTAACTGACGGTAACATCATCGAGATTGAAATAAGGTACAGTTGTAGGAGCTTCACCAATCGAAAAGTGGCCTGGAGTGAGTGGTACCAGATTATCAGTGTCTGCATCATCTAGATGGCTTAGCGGCCTAGAATTCAGGCATGATTCTATTTGGCAAAGCAAAGTACTCATTTCTTCGAATGTCAAATTATAAGTTAAAATTCTCTTCATATGGTGTTTCATAGATTTGACACCTGCTTCCCATAATCCACCAATGTGAGGACTGTAAGCCGGAATGAAGTGCCATTGAGTTCCATCTATCGCTAAAGACTCGGCGATATCGCCTTTGAATTGTAATTGTGCATCCTTCCAAGCCTTCGTTAACTCGTTGTTCGCACCTACAAACGTTCTGCCTTGGTCACTCCACAGATGAGAGCATCGTCCTCTTCTTGCCACAAACCTCTTAAATGCACCTATAAATGATTCAGTTGTGAGATCACCAACCAACTCTAAGTGAATGGCTTTCGTGGCCATGCAAACAAATACAGCGATGTAAGCCTTGTTTGTTTTAACTCCTCGTCCTTTTGAGGCTAAGACTTGGTATGGTCCAGCGAAGTCAACTCCGCTGTTGAAGAAAGGCTTGGCTGGGGTTACTCTGACCTTGGGTAAATCACCCATTAGTTGGTTTCGGGCTGCAGCATTGTGTTTGGAACAAACCAAACACTTATGTATTGTTGCCTTTATTAAATGTTTTGCTTTGATTATCCAAAATCTAGATCGTATGTAAGTCAGCATCATCTGTACTCCGCCATGAAGGGTTTTCACGTGTGCATTCTTTACGATAAGAATCGATAAATTGGTATTCTTGTCTAGTATGATAGGGTTTTAACATCGTCAGATAGACAGGCATGTCTCAGTCTACCGCCCACCCTTATAATATTGTCATTATCCAGATATGGTTTCAGTAACTTCAGTTTGCTATCCCTTTTAACATCCTTTCCTCTTTGTAAGCTTATGATTTCGTTGTGAAATATGTCTCTTTGTGCTATTCTAATACAAGCTTTAAGCGATTCTTCTGTTTCTTGTGTACTTATAATTTCGTCTTTATTTTCTAAACTCTTCCCTTTAAGAAATCTTTTGCAGTAGGTTATTGTTTTTAAAAGTTCTTCTAAGCTATCAAATTGGTCAAATTGTTTGTCTAAATTTTCTTCCTTTAGTTTTATATTCGTGTAGATTACTTCTCTTCTTTCTTCGGTTGTACTTAAGATTTCAGGTCTATTAAATGCTATTCTAGTCTTCTTAAGCCATTCTGGACCCTGCCACCATTGCTGATCATTCTTTAAGTCAAGAGCGTTTGCTCCTCGTGATGCGACGTCAGCTGGATTATCTCCTGTATTTACCTGAAACCAATTAAATCCTGCGTTGTCCAATATTTCAACGACTAGATTTCTTACAAATGTCTGCCATCTTGTTGGATCGCCGAGCAGCCAGGAAAGAACTATTGTTGAATCGCTCCATGCAAACATTTTATCATCGGGAATTTTCATAGCAGTTTTAATTTGGTTTAGCAATCGAGATAGTAGAAGGGCACCACATAGTTCTAATCGTGGTAAAGAGACTGGTTTAATAGGAGCTACTCGAGTCTTTGCAGCTATGATTTGTGTGTGTACTTTGTCTTTGTATGGTATTCTTACGTAAGCAACAGCAGCATAGGCCTTTGTGGAAGCATCACAAAACCCATGGACTTCTATGGCTGGTGTCTCTTCATAATATATAGGCCTCAAACATCTAGCTACTTCTATCTTATTTACATGTTGAAGACTGTTACGTAAAGTAGTCCATTCTTGTTGTATGTTACTATTGACTTCTTCATCCCAAGTAATGCCTAAGCACCATAGTTTTTGTATCAAGAGTTTTGTGGGTAACATAGCTGGAGCTACCCAACCCAGTGGATCAAATAAACGCTGAACGTCTGCTAGAATTGTTCGTTTCGTTATTTTGTTATTCATTTGAGGTAGGTTGAGACTGTATTGAAATATATCCTTGCCCATATTCCAGCGTAGACCTAAGGCTGTGATGGTACCATGTATCGTAATATCTATGCTTGCATGAGAAGTTCGCTTTTGAGGTTCAAATTCCTTTAAAAAGTTGACGTCATTTGAAGACCATTTTTGTAGGATAAAGCCTCCCTTTTCGAGTATAGTTTCTACATGTTTTGCTGTGAATATAGCTCGTTCTAGAGTGTTTTTTGAAGCCATAAAATCGTCAACATAGAATTCTTCTTTAATCATTTTTGCAGCTTCAGGGCAAATGTCTCCTTCATCATCAGCTACTTGTTGTAACGTTCGCACAGCTAAGTACGGAGCTGATGCAGTGCCAAAAGTAACACGGGTAAGTCTGTAATCCTTGACAGGTTGGTTAGAGTCACTTCTCCATACTATTCTTTGTAAGTCTCTGTCTTCTTTTGTTACAAGAACCATTCGATACATACGTTGAACGTCGGCAACAAAACAAATCTTGTTCATACGCCATCTCATGATGAGACTTCTCATATCGGTTTGAAGTTGAGGTCCAACCAGGAGTTCATCATTTAATGAAACACCGTTGCTGCCCTTTTGTGATGCGTTAAAAACTATTCTTACTTTGGTTGTTTCTTTATCTTCTTTTATTACTGCATGGTGTGGAAGGTATACACTTTCATTGTTTATTTCGTTCTGTGGTACTTCTTCGATATGATTCATACTTATATATTCATCCATGACTTTAATGTATTCTTCTTTTAGTGTAGGATTGTTCTGTAGTCTTCTTTCTAGTTGGTAAAATCGTTTCAAAGCTATGTCTTTTGTTTCTCCCTTTGTTGATAAAAGTGTATCTGTTTTTGTAGGTAGTTTTACTACATACCGTCCATCTGTTGTTCTTGAATAAGTTGTTTTGAATATCTCTTCACATTTTCTTTCTTCTTGTGTTAATTTGATTTTATCTTCATTGTCTAGCTCCCACATTGATTTCAACATCTTGTCTAAGTTTAGGGTGTGGTGCAACACTATATATTCTTTACTCTTTTCTTCATTGTGTATGTTTCCAAATAGGATCCACCCTAGGCTGGTATTCTGAGCGCATGGAGAGCCTGGGGGGCCTTTGATTATATCATTTCTTAAAATTTCAGCACATACATCGACACCTAAGAGAAGGTCAATTCTTCCAGGTTGATAAAAGCTAGGATCAGCCAATGTCAAACCTTCTAAATGGTTCCAGGTATTGGTTGGAATGGTCTGTGAGGGCAATTGCGTTGTCAGCCGTGTGGACATGATATAGGCTTTCACGCGGAGATTGAAAGTTTTGTCATATCTTGAACGTATCTCAATGTGAGCAGCGTGCTTAACTGCTGTGGAGGTTGATCCCACACCAGTGACTGTGGCCTGAGCTGGCATTCTTTTAAGTTTCAGTAATTGGGCTGCTCTTTCACTAATGAATGTCGCTTGTGAGCCCTGGTCAATTAATGCCCGTAGAATAGTCACTCGGCCAAAGCTGTCACTTATTGGAACTAAAGCTGTGGCCAATAATGCTGTAGATGGGTTAGATGAAAAATGCGATGTGAACTGAATTGATTCATTGTCTTCTTTAGGTTGATTAACATCTTCAATGTGGTGGTGCTTCACTTGTTTATTTTCATGTTCATTGATTGATGTTGATTGGTTGTTGGTATAGTGTGGTTGGTGTTGGTGAACAAGAGAATGGTGGCGTTTTTGACATATGCGGCAGGACATGGTTAATCTACATTTCTTGGCTGAATGCCCTGGTGCTAAGCAATTAAAGCATAGTTGATTCTTCTTAACATATTCACACCTCTCTGTTGGTTCCATTCTAGTAAACTCCTTACAATGACATAGCGTGTGATTGTCTTTGCATATAATACAACTTCTTTGTTTGGTAGTGGAAGGTGTGGTAGCAACGTGGACTGTATACTCTTTGTGTTTTGAAGTCTTCTCTCTAGAAGGCGGGGTGACTAATTCTAATGTGCGAAATTTAGTTTTTAAGAATTTCACAAGTTCTTCCCATTTAGGCAATTCTTCTAAATTATCTTTGTAGGCAAACTCTTCCCAGTCTTGATGTGACTCAGAGTCTAATTTCAAAACTGTCATATAAATGATAAGTAGTGGATCCCAAGTGTTAGTAGACACATCAATATTGTTTAAACTATTGAGGCATTCACTAGTTGTGTCTAATAATGTTTTGATATGATGAGCACTTTGACAAGGAATCTTCTTCTGCATAAACAATTTTCGTATTAGAGAATTGACTATGAGGCGCTTGTTACCGTATCGTTCTTTTAATAAATCCCATGATTGTTCATAATTGTTTTCTGTCACTTGTATATGTTTTAATAATGTTTCTGCTTCTCCGGTAATGCTGCTTTTCAAATAATGAAGTTTTTGTACTTTAGATAAAGAAGAGTTGTTGTGAACTAATGATGTAAATAAGTCCTTATATGTGGTCCAGTCTTCATAGCTCCCAGAAAATAAAGGTAATTGTATTCTAGGTAGCTTAATGTTTCCTTCAAAAGTATTGACTGAAGTGTTAGAAATGTCACTTGCCTTGTTGTGACTAGTACTTGCCAAAAGATCCTTTAAATCGCCTTGTAAACATAAATATAATTCTTCAAAAGCAAAATAGTCTTCATTAACAAAATATGATATTTCACTCCTTCTTTCTTTATTAACCACCTTCAAGAGGTTATGATGCGCCGTAGTGAATCTCTTCCAATAGTCTTGAATAGTTTGTAAACGTGTTTCTATATAGGCCTTAGTTAACCTCTGCTTAGGACACTTTTTCAAGTTTATTTGAGCCTTTTGAAGTAATAATGCTATATCTTCTAACTCCGATAACAATTGATCTTTTGTGGTAGACATTCTCAAACAAAATCCAATATAGGTCACGTACAAATTGATAATATTCACTAAAACGCAATGTTTGATTCGTAGTTGTTTACAATCTTACACTTGTTATTCGCAGATTAATAGGTATGTACTTGTACTCGGTAAATAGATTGGAATGCGCTCCTTTGTCTTGATTCACTCGTCGACGTTGTCGGGTCGCTCAGGTAGTAATTTTCATCCGGTTCGAAATTCGACCATAATGTTGTGCAGATAAGGTTCAATTTTGAATATGTTGTAAGGAGATGTACTATTTAATAAAACCACTTAAAATAGGTGTTGCTTGGTATACTTTTATTCTGTTACTGATTTGATAGATGAATTAATTACACAGTACATAGTGAACCGAACAGACATATAATTTGCTCTTTCCAGTTTGCTTTTTATTGACTAAGTTCATCTGTGAAAAAAATACGTTTTTAAATGTTATGTGTACATTAATAAAGCTTTCAATTACTTGCTACTTTTGTTTAACTACTATTTATTTTTATTTCAAGCTTCTTAATTTTTCTTCAGGCCAGATCCAGAGCAATTACACAATTTACGAATGTAGTTGTAGCAAAATCGTAACAAAATTTGTAAGGATAGCAGGAATTTCGTATTGCCTGCCTACGCTATTGGCTTATGACGTGATTTTGTGTATGTTTATTTACATCATGCGTTTTATTCGATCGCAATATACATACATGTAACATAATATAAACCAAACGCACTTAAAACCAACATGATTAACTCATAATTAACAATCAAATAATTACTTATTACAAAATAGCTTTTAAAATAAAGCTTCAAAAGTTATTAAAATATCAGCAATAAAGCCAGAGAAATGAGGTTTTAATCGATTCATTAAATATGCACGGGTGGGGGTAGTTGCAAGACTATAAGGTAGTCAGCGCAAAAGCGGCCTAACCCACAATTTTTTTGTTTCTAATCTAACCCTCGCATATGATTACAAATTGAAAAATCTTTGACACAAAAATGGCCTAACTTCGATATTTTGTAATTTTCATACTTAATAGATGACCTTACAAAATTTGTTATAATTCGTCATAATGCAAAAGAGGCCTAGGCCTTAAAAATACTAGGTACCTAAAGTTATTTTTTTTTAACAGAGAAATAATGTTAGGAAGGGGCTAATTAAATAAAACAACAAGAAAATCATCACAGTTTACATTAGTATCCAATTGTTGATCATAAATCATGTGTCTACCCAAAAAAAAATTTCTCTAATGTACCCATCTCAAGGTTAGGTCACTTTTGCACTGATAGCATCATTTCGATAATAACGTCTTTGTAGTCTCAATATATTCTAAAACATAATCAAAGAAGTTAGACTGCGCTAAAACTCATTTAAACTTTTATATTGTGAAGATACTTTAACAAGAATTATGTTCTCTACTTTGTTAGAGCAGTGACTCCTTAGCAAACAATAATGAAGTTGATAGATTAGTGAATCAGTGGCAATGCGGTCGAATATGTGACTTTTGTGATTGAAGTTGAGGGTTCGACCACTTCAATCACAAAACACACATTTTGAAGTTTTAAGCCCGATTTACACACTGACAAGTACAGTAGCGAGTTAAGTAGTAAGTTGTTGATTAAGTTGATTTGAATAGATCTCCATCCTATTTTGTGGCGAGTTAAGTACGAAGTAGCCCCCTCTCTCGCGTCTCGCTCACTTATATCGCCAAGAAATCTGATGGAGGTCCTATGTCGAAGTGTAAATCGGGCTTCATATTTATTACTATGACGTGTATGATCGTTTCGTTTTAAAACTGGGGATTAAGCCATGGTTTGCAAAGATTTTTACCAACAAACATTTAACGAACACAAAGAATATTCAGACACACACAATATGTATTGATATTCGACCTCGGTGACACCAGACGACCTCGGTGGCGCGCCGGTAAAGCCAGCGGCTGCCGCGCATGAGGTTGTGGGTTCGATCCCCACGCAGGACAATAATTTGTGAGATCCACAAATTTTTGTCCTGAGTCTGGGTGTTATATGTGTCCGTTAATTGATGTTTGTAAAAGTCCCCGCGACACAGGGCATGATCCCTAGTGCGGGAGTTGTCTTTTTTTTTTAAATAAAAAAAAAAAAATAAAAAAAAAGATTCATTACCTTTATGAAGAAGCTGCTCAAATCTGCATCGTTTATTTGCTCAATCTTTACGCTACACTGCATAAACTTTTATATTTTCAATCCTTATAAAAACAACAAACACTAATCATCATTGTCCTAACTAATAAAAGATTGTGACGCCATGTTCAGGTAGGCAATAATTCGTAGTGACTTCATTTAAAATTTAAGAAATTCAAGCCTAAAAAATGTACAGATAACATTAACACTCTGGACAATAATTTGTGGGTCACACAAAACCACGACCGTGAGATTCTGCGCCATCGAGGCAGTTTACCAAGAGTAGGCGACCTCTGCGGCGTAGTGGTTATTTAACATGACTGCTACGCAGAGGTCTCGGGTTCGATTCCCGCTCAATGCAAATCTTGTTCGCATTCGTCTGGGCGTTTTCTATGTATAATATGTATGTGTTTACAACAAAAGTATTTAAGTATGTTTATCCGTAACCATAGTACAAGCTCTGCTTAGTTTGGGGCAAGATGGCGTTGTGTGAAAATGTGAGGAATATAATAATAATATAGTAGGCTTTACTTGATCTGATAATCTTGTACAGAGATTGTATTCCATGGTAAAGTAATGGCCCGTTAAAATGTAGTAATCATAACTCAAATTAAGACCATAGGGCGAGGGCTACGTGTTATGGGGTGTTAACATGATTATACTATGCCCTTAATGTCGTTACAAGTTACGTCATCTAAATTAAGACTACAGAATGCAATTAATTTTCAATTTATAGAAACAGATAAAATCTAATTAACAACGAAATCTAGGCAGAGATTGTATTATGGGGCACTAAACATAATTTCATATTTTTTTGATGAATAAAAAACCCAAACAATTATAACACGGTTTGCTATATATTATCTTTAATTTGTTTTACCTTTTAACAAAGGCCTACACAACATTACATAACAGCCCATTAATGTCCCACTGCAGGAACGGGCCTCCTCCCGTGACGGAGGGATACTTGGCCTACTAATACCACGCTGGCCAGACGGATTGGTATAGGTTTTAATTTTAAGTTTTCCTTATTTTTACTTCGTAAAGATAATATTTACGGTTAGTTTCTAAGCCGGTTTTTACGACACCCCTGGGATAAGATGGGGTGGTGACATAAATATTGCATTTTTACTCCGTCACCACACGAACATTTAGGCCTACACATTCACACTAAATACATACATATTTTTACAAAAATTGCCGATACTTATCACATTTCATAATACCCGTTTGCAGTAATAAGATAAATGGCACTTAGCTCTCTAACATCTTCCTAACTTTGGTTACGTATCTCAAATTTACATTTTCATTTACAAAGAGAATTCTGAGCTACACGATAGCTTAATGTCAAAGCAAAAGTTCGAGTACGCCTTAAAGAGAGTTTGATTACAGATCATCCGCGCTAATTATTGTAGCTTGTTTAACAGCTATTCAAATATGCAAGTAAGTGAGAACATTCTGAACTGTAAACTCACATATTCCTCACACTGTCACACAACGTCATCTAGTTCCAAACTAAGCAGAGCTTGTACTATGGGTACTAGACAACGGGTATACATACATAATTACTTTTTTTTTGTAAATAATCATGTTCATGCGCACAAAGATTTGCATTGCGCGGGAATCGAACCCGAGACCTCGTAGCAGTCATGTTATATAACTACTACGCCACAGAGGTTGTCATTAAAGTGGAGGTTGAGAAATTATTATAGAAAATACGATAAATGTATTGATTTGATTTGATACAAAAACAATGTATTTGAGTATGTTTATCCGTTTTCTAGTACTCATAGTACAAGCTCTGCTTAGTTTGGGACTAGATGGCTATGTGTGTGAGGATTATTTATTTTGTATAATTATTTTATTAGAGACTAGCTGTGCCCGCGACTTCGTTCGCGTTGTGGATGATACTTACTTCGCAATTCAATTTTATACTGAAATATCGTTTTTTAAAACTTCATCATAACAGCCCATTAATGCTGCATCACTGCAAGGACGGGCCTCCTCTCGTGACGGAAGGGATACTTGGCCTACTAATACTACGCTGGCCAGTCGGATTGGTCTATACCAATCCGACTGGCTAGGGTTTGATTTCAAGTTTTCCTTCATTTTTATCTCGTAAAGATAATATATTCACGATAGTCCCTTAGTCGGTTTTACGCCACCCATGGGATGAGATGGGCAGGTGACATATTGTATTCTTACTCCGTCACCACACGGATAATCGCTAATTTATTGTGAATGAATTTGCACGCCACGTTATGGTGCGGCAGAATTACTTGCCTCGGTGGCGCATGGGGCGCGCGGCGGTCGCATTACCTGGCTGGCGTGCATAAGGTCGCGGGTTCGATTCCCATGGAGGACATTGTGATCCACAAACTATTCTCCTAAGTCTGGATGTTCTTTTGATTTGTCTAAATTTATTGTACCTAACACCTTTTTACCATATTATTCAAGCAATAAATATTTGATTAAATTTAGACTGGACTATATTATTATCTATAGATAAACTGCGTGCAGTATTTTTGAATTAGGTACTATTAAGTAATAAATAAACACAAACACATTGAACAATAATTTAATGTTTTGTGATTGTATTTCTATATTATAATGTCAATTTTCAATTTTTTCTTCAATGTTGACAAATAGCAATAATGTGTAAAATGATTTTATAAAGAAAAAGCGTGTTACTTATTATGTTGTCTGTTATATTATACCCATGTATTATTTATTAAATAATTATATAAGTGTGTTATAATTGCAGTTATAATAGGATTGTGAGAAAAGGAATGTTATTGAAATTAAATTTATTTTTGTGATTAATTAAATAGTTTAACTTTAAAAATTGATGTTTGTACGCCAGTATTGGCAAAACAGGGAAAGACTATTTATTTTTGTAACATGTTTTGTACCTGTGATTAACAAATAAAGGTTATTTGTATTTATTTACATTTAAAAATACAGCACGCAGTTTAACTCTTGATGTACTACAGTCTAAGTTCGAAAGATGGCGCTGTTTAATATTAATTAATTAAATTAAAATATCTTTTAATAGAAGAAACCGATTGCAATGAAACAAAAACTAAATGTAACTTCAAGTTACGCTTAATCGTTGTGTATAAAAATAATCTACGAAATGTAAATTCATACAACATTATGTTTATTTTATAATACAATACAATGTATTGGTCTTAAGATTATATTAATTCGTTTTAAAGATGTGCGGTAACAAATAGACAGCCAGATATTAATTCTAAAATGTGTGGTTTCGTGCTTTTTGACTTTTTTCTAGATTTTATAGATAATTTTTATCTAAATTTTCGAAAAGAACAGACCTTTCGACCTCTACTGTTTTATTATAGTATATAGATAGATTACTACTGGTACCGCCATCTCGTGAACAAAAGAAACGAAATTTAGATTCATTTCAACATTGACCATTTTTCTTGACCCCTAATTTGTATTGGACTGTTCTAATAAAGAGATCAAGCATTATCTCAAATAATACTTATCCGATTTTGATGAAACATACCTCAGTTTAAGCCCAATAAAAAAGGCTACAATACAATGTATTGGTCTTAAGATTATATTAATTCGTTTCAAAGATGTGCGGTAACAAACAGACAGACAGACAGACATTAATTCTAAAAATTGTGGTTTCGTGCTTTTTGACTTTTTTCTAGATTTTGTAGATAATTTTTATCTGAATTCTCGAAAAGAACAGACATTTCGACCTCTACAGTTTTATTATAGTATAGATACAATGTATTGGTCTTAAGATTATATTAATTCGTTTTAAAGATGTGCGGTAACAAATAGACAGCCAGATATTAATTCTAAAATGTGTGGTTTCGTGCTTTTTGACTTTTTTCTAGATTTTATAGATAATTTTTATCTAAATTTTCGAAAAGAACAGACCTTTCGACCTCTACTGTTTTATTATAGTATAGATATAGATAGATTACTACTGGTACCGCCATCTCGTGAACAAAAGAAACGAAATTTAGATTCATTTCAACATTGACCATTTTTCTTGACCCCTAATTTGTATTGGACTGTTCTAATAAAGAGATCAAGCATTATCTCAAATAATACTTATCCGATTTTGATGAAACATACCTCAGTTTAAGCCCAATAAAAAAGGCTACAATACAATGTATTGGTCTTAAGATTATATTAATTCCTTTCAAAGATGTGCGGTAACAAACAGACAGACAGACAGACATTAATTCTAAAAATTGTGGTTTCGTGCTTTTTGACTTTTTTCTAGATTTTGTAGATAATTTTTATCTAAATTCTCGAAAAGAACAGACATTTTGACCTCTACAGTTTTATTATAGTATATAGATATAGATGAAGCTGAATGTAACAGAATTCGCTTTGTTGTTTAAGTATAAAATATCGCTTGAGTTTTGAAGAGATTATCGTAGTTCCCATGGGTGTCGTTACAAGGAACCAATTGTTTCAAGTCTTGTAGATCGATGGGTCTATAAGCGGTTTGTAAAAGTATTAATTTCTTCAAATTAGAAATTGATTTGTTAGGCCTTGGTTATTGATAGAAAGCAGCTTAAAGGCGACACGTGTAATGCTGATTGATTTATTTATAACGGCCCATGAAAACATTTCGAATTAAATGAGAACGATTTAAATGATTCATGATTTTTTACCAATCCGTCTGGCCAGCGTGGTATTAGTAGGCCAAGTATCTTTCCGTCATGGGAGGTCCGTTCCTGCAGTGGAACATTAATGAGCTGTTATGATGATGATGATGATGATTTGGACTAATTTTAATTTGAATAAAAGAAATAAAAATAATGAGTTGTTGCCAAATGTAACAAGCAATGCAAGATTTATACATTGGTCCCTCTCTACGCAAGCCATTTCTGCCGGAGCCTATCAATAATTTACTGGATACTGTTACAAAACATGTCCGATTGACGTTATAAGCATTAACTGATAACGTTTTCTTGTATTACCAAGAAATAAAAACTATTACAGAAAGCATTACGAGTATGTCCAGCAATGGAATTTCAATGGCTCATGAAAACTAACACGTTAAAAAACAATGAAAATACTTACAATTATTTTTGATCAAATTAAATAGTGACAATTTAATATTACAAGAACTTACCGCGTGACAGTTCAAAAAATAAATAACTCTTCCCGAGAGACGTAATGTCTATAAGTTATAAAACATATTTTCACAGAAAACTGAACAGTTCATTCCTGGCACTTAGTGGGTTCGAAATGAATATGCCTCAAACTTTTAATTTCATGAATTATTTATCCTGTCACTAAGAGAACTGCATTGGTGGCACGACGATAACGCAAGCGCCTGCCGTGCACGAGGTCGCGGGTTCGATTCCCACGCAGGACAATTATTTTTGCGATCCACAAATTATTGTCTTGAGTCTGAATGTTTTTGAGCCCATTAATTTTATGTTTGTAAAAGACCCCGTGACACAGGGGTGATTTCTATTGCGAGAGTGATCTTTTATAAAAAAACATGAACTAGTAGACAGGGACTGACATTGACTTTAAACTATTCAACCTGACTCACAGCTCACACCTGTAGTAGGTTTAATTACGCCATCTAGTTCACTTGTTTTCACCGTAGAAGTAGCATTAGAATCCGTGATCCGCTTTGAAGAATCTTCTTATGAAATTACACGTGGTATTTTTTGCAGGTAAAATGCCTTAATCACCAGGGAAATTAGTGAGGTAGTGTGGGGTTTGTACCTACTCATTAAGACCCCGTTTTTGCAGTTTCTTCGCTTTCGATAGGTCGCTGGAACAGCGGGATGTTAGTACCTAGGTCATAGCATAAGGTTGTTTAATGGCTGTAATAATGTCAGAAATAAAACAAGTAAACTTGGCACGTTAAATTCAAAATCATTATTTTATTAATTTCTTAATCTTAAAATGACAGATAATTACATCACTTACATTAAGAATATATTTTCACATTACCATTATTTACATTTAAAATTATTGTACTCGATTGGTATACTTTTTTATTGATTTTTTTTTTAATTATTATTTATCAACTTTGATAAATTTCAACTTTTAAATTCAACTTTTTTAGCTTTAGATAGATTTGTTTACAGAAGTTTCAAGTTAGAGGTGTGTGGGGGAGGGGGGGTTTTGCAACTTTTTTCCACTTTGGAAGCGTCTGTCATGCAAACTATTCGTTTTAGAAACCTCTTTATCCTTTCTGAAGACCTATTCATAGATAACCCACACGTGTGTGTTTGATGAAAAAAAAGTATAAGATAAGTATGAAGATTTTTATCATCGTCGTGATTAAATCACGAATAATACAATAATTTTATTGATTTGCGGCCTATATTTTGGATCAACGCCTTCTATCACAAGAGGTCATATCATACCCATGCTGAAATCTCCTGTTATGAAAGGTACCCCAAACAATAACTGAATTTAAAATAAATATCAGTTTACATTTCGATTAGAAGCACAGAAATATTAAAAGAGAATTTCTCCGTTCGAGAGAGGAGGTGAACATTACTGATATAAATAGTTTATTAATGTTACAAAATAGTTGTTGAAGGTAGCTTGTTGTTAGCAAAACATATTTAGTAGTAGAAGACTTTGAAAGAAAAATATAATAATAATAAATGTTTTCGAAGAAGTTTGATTATGATGCTAATGAAAATTAAAAACCCTGCAGATATTTCCAGGAATTTGTTCCATTGTGTACCTTTTAGCTTTGAAAATGCAATATTTTCGAATTCGAAGAAGTTTACGCGAGAATAATAATGGAGTTCGCCGAAATAGTAAACTTTCAATTTCTAAATACTTGTTTGATTCATAAACAAATCTTTCATTATGATTTGATTTAATCACCTTGTAACAGGTACTATTAAACTAATTAAAATGGTCATATTATTTTTAAAGAAATCTAACATGCCTATCGTACCCAAGGTGAAATTTATATTTCTACAAACATAAGACTTAAATAACCAAAAAAGTGGTACATACGTAAATCAATAAACATTATTGAAATAAAAGCCTTGTATCTATTCAAAGCAGGAGGTATATTAACACAAATGATTTTCCCGAACCCAGCTTTTGTACTTAAACTAGAATACATGCCTAATAAACGTAGCACAAAACTGAATAATCCAACCTGCCCCAAATTTGACGCAGCGTTTTGTCAAAGCGGCCTTCACGTTTCTAAACGATCTTAATGTATTGTGCCTGAACCCTATTATACGGGACGACTAGCTATCAGAATTGCCGTTTTTTCGGTCACTAAGGTTGTTGCTTTTATTTCGTAGTCTCATTTTGATTGTTTCGGATTATCGAAGGCATACCTGAAGTTTTATGTAAGAGGGGATTTAGTGTTCTTGGGTTTTGAAATTTAGATAGGTATGCTGAATTAGGAACATTATTTTATTAGATAAGGTTAAAATACCTATTTCTATTATCATCAAGTCCACGTCAGAATTTTTGTAGAACGGGGTCAAATTTGTTTTTGATGCAGATTTTTTTTTTCTGGCTGACTTTTTGAAGCTCGGGTATGCACGTAAGTACGCACTTTTGTTAACAGAAATTTTCATCTTCCATATTTCTCCTTCAAAAATCGGTCATCTATTGTCGTACCTAGGCAAGCAGTATAAAAACCATAATAATTAACATTCTTAATAACCTGGTAGGCAAGATATTTAACTATTTAATTCTGACATTCTAACTGTAAAGCAGTGACTGTATTTACATCTGCTCATTTGGCTTTAATTTTACTAACTAAAGACGACCAACATGTTCGTTAAACTAAAACCAAGAAGTGACCACAAGGAAAACGCTGAATTTAACACTTCGGAAATCTCAAAGAGAAGTTTTGATGCTTAGAAAGCCGTAACTCAATTTGTTGAATTAAACTTATACGAAAGGAGTGTTTTACTCAATTGGGGAAAACATTAAAATCTATTTTTAGAAGATTTTAGACATAATGGAAGAAAAATGCCACAGGATTTGATACGGATTGATTTTAAGTTTTATTCTTTACACACCTTAAAAAACCATTTGGTGAGGTTACCTAAACTTCTCGTTTCAAAGGTGTCACTAAAGGCAATTAGGAGATATTTCAACAAGTTAGTCTAAGATAGATACAAAATATTTTGTATAGTATAAACCGTTATTTTAATTAATCCAGATAAGACTTAACGTATTACTCCAAATAATACTTTTGAAGATACACCCTTTGAAGGTCCAAGAGACATTTTAGTTATACATAATAATATAGAAATTAATAAATCTCAATTCAATATTTCGTACAATAACAATCAATTCACGCTCTAAGAACTCAAGCTTCGATATAATTATCAACTTTCAGATAGATATGAAATTTTGATATCAATTTTATGAAGCATTAAATTTTAATTATAACATTCGAGATCTATTTAATTTGGAACTTTGTTTTTTATTTGATGAAGATGTAACACAGACGTTGAACAATTAAAAAATATGTTGAACTTATAATGAAGACAAAAGTTTTTAAGTGTGTGTGTGTTTCCTCTAAATACTATAAAACTGGTTTAGGACCCTTATCAGTAAAGAAGGGTGCAACTATTTGAAACCATGCATTAACACTGGGATGTTTTCCCGAAAAAAAATGAGCGTTCCTTGGAATGGACCAGGAATTCAAAAATGCCGCGTGATAAGGGCATTTACGGGAATGAGTCATGAATTAAAAAACGACGGATGAATCTCAGTTATCGCTACATAAGAGGAAATGTGACAAAAACTAATCATTATAATCAGTAACCTCAGCAAAATTAATCAAAATTAATATTTTATTCTTTACTAGCTTTTGCCCGCGGCTTCGTTCGCTTTAAATGTAGTCTATGTTACTCTCCATCCCTTCAACTATCTCGACTTGAATCACGTCAATTCGTCGCTCCGTTTTGCTATGAAAGAAAGACAAACAGACAGACACACTTTCCCATTTACAATATTAGTAAGGATAATTCTTTAAACCTCTGTCGTTTACAAAAACATGGGTCGTACAGATTTCATAAAGTTTACCTTAAATTGAAATTATAACGACGTAATATTGTAATGAGCTTAGAATTCCTATTTGATTAGTTTTGTGCTACGTGTCAATTTAAGCTCGTAAAATAGATTTTGATATCTCAAATTCCCTCAACGTACTAGAAATGAATATTAATATTTCAAGGCTATAAAGATTAGTGATATACATGACGCAGACAAGTCTTAGTGATCTATCAGTAATTTGGTAACCTATCCTCCCCTCTGAAGATGCAAGGTAAGACCTCTTCCAAGGTGAACCGACAAGGTAGAAGTAGTAACGAGGTATTTAGGACGGTGAGACCCCTATTGATGATGAAGGTAAAGTACCGCAAGGAAGGAAATATTTGGAGGATGTTCAGCAGAATTAGCTGATATGATAAACCTATCCTTCTATCTAAAGCTAAAAATTTCAACATCAGAAGAGTATTGTTTACACAGAATTAGTACAACGATACTTAGAAATATAACATTTAATACAAGCAACGTTATCCAAACTCCTGGTGATGTGTGATCAGCATTCTCATTGATACTAGTAAGATCAGAGTACATAACAATGAGTCGGCTTGTTGTGTGGTCGCTGATGAATTGTTTCCGTGTTGCATTGCCGCTGGAGTTTCACCTGTAGACAAAGAAATTTATTGTTATTGTCTTGAAATGTTTTGATAAGGGGTTCATCTTAAAGAGAGGTAGTGTTTATTTATTTTAGTCATATACAGGGAAGGTTTATTCTTGGCAGACCTGATGGTACACTGACTGATGCCAGTCATAGGTAAAGCAGGAACAAGATGAGCTAAATTAAAAGAGTACAGTCAAAGAAAGAAAATTATAATTAAGGCACTGTGACAAACGTATAAAGTAGAATACTACGAGTATTTACACGATAATAAGGCTCGGGGGGAGGCCTCTGTTTAGCAGTGAATGTCCATTGGTTAATATGAATAAATGAATTAAGTGATTTTTGTTATACAACATTTTCTTTTTTTATTTGAAAAAAATACCAAGCGGATTATTATGTTAATTGAAAAAAAAACGGCCTAAATCACATCTAAGCAAAAATATGCCTTTATTAAACTCAAACTCTCCAAAACACGACTGCTCATTTTATTAAGTATATTGTACCTCACACAAAATCCGTATTTTACCAGAAAACTAAACGGAAACAACTTTATAACCACAAAATTTGATTCGGAGAACTTCATAAGGATATTTCAGCTTTATCGGTCACGTTCCATCTTTACCTATCTAGCATGCGAAATTTCAATCTACGAAGCGAAAAGTGGAATTCATTGATTCCCCCATGAGCCTATAGAATAAATTTAAACTTTACCCCGATAAGAATTAAAAGAACCATTTTGGAAAGATAACATTACCAGGTCAGAATCTCATTTAAACATAGTATTATATTACAACGAAGAGAACAGTTTATAAGACATGCTAGGAAGTCTATTAGTCTTACTAGAACTGTAATTGTCACGTTAATTTTGTCTAGAAGATTTGGAAGTAAAATTGTGAGCACTTATGAAATTCCTATCTTTTTCTACTAAAGTATTAATAAAACGTATATGAAAATTAATAAACTATCTTAGCCTTTTGATTAGTAAAATAATAAATGTTATTAGCCAATCACATATCGAAGGTGTGGCTACAAACAATCATTTTCATGTACTCCAAAAGGTTTGCATTGAACGGGAATCTAACACAAAGGACCCACCACCACTATTGCTACTAAAGAAAATTAATATATTACAGTATTTTGTATTCATCTATACTGTTAAATATATTACGTGTCTCCAAAACACAGAGCTTTGATGACATTAATTGAATCAAAAAGATTTTGAGTGTTATAAAAATCATTGAACTGTATACTTAAAACGAAATAATGGTCCAATTCTGCTATCATCAAAACGTGATGGTTTTAATGTTTTGGAAGTTATAATTTTATTAAAATTTTATACTTGCCTATTTTGTTTGAGAAATGTTTGAAAGGCAGTCGCCGTACAATTTTATTATGTTTAGTATTTCGTTTTATAAAATGTTTTATGGCTATTAAAGGCGTTTTGTTTTTAAATATAAATATAATAAATATTTCTCACACATTCACACAACGAGCTTGTACTGTGGATACTATTCAACGAAAAAACATACTTAAATACGTACATAATATACATAAAAAACACCCAGACCAATGCAATCATGTTCATGCACATAAAGATTTTCATTGAGTGGGAATCGAACCCGAGACCTCTGCGTAGCGTAGTTACATAATTAAGTACTAGCCCATAGAGGTCGTCAATTTGTTGTTTAATAAAATTATTAAACATTTTTGCTAGTTTCGTATTAAATGATAATAGCCAATTAAAATGAAAAGTGACTTAAGAAAGTTGAAGGATATAAACAACAATTGCCAGACATCGAGAAAAGCTAAGCAGTTATAGATAGTATTTAAGTCTAGTAGTAAGCTAAATTAGTTAAAATAACATAAAGATTTGACTTATTTATTTAGCAAAAGAAAAAACCTAGAAATGAAACGTTTGTATTTAAGCCATACAGTTAAAAATAGTACAAAATAAAGAAAACTTTAGTGCAAGCCACCTTTACACACATTATTTTGAAAACTTTCTAAAGTACTTTTAACAAGTTTTCTGCTTTAAGCACTCAGATTTGTGTCGGCACTTACAACTCCCTTGATAGCCTAAACTTACTTGTTAGAAGATTTTTGTCAAAGTAAAACACTAAGTACATAAAATTATACATTCTAAACGTTTAAGTTTAGTAATAGTCGTAAAGCCCACAAAAAGTAAGCGAATAACAATTTAGTAATTGATTAAATAAAGTTGTAATTAGTCTGCCTTTTTGATTATAGATTTTGCGATGCTTAGCTGACGTTTATGAACGTTTTTTTTTTTTTTTTTTTTTTTTTTTTTTATTTATTGTCATTTTATTTAAAAAGAATAAAATACAATACTAATATTACAATCTAGTCTTAAGACTAGTAATTTTAATTTAACTTAAACGTTTACAATATGTTACAACTAAGTGATTATCCATTGACGTCATCTTAGAGTTTATTATTAAGGGGAAGCACTTTGTTCTTGTGTCCGATAGTTTAGTACTTATACTAAACACTTATTTCACTAACACTAAAATCACTACACTAACTCGAACGGTTTAGTCCTTTTAAGCCTTCTCACCAGTCCCGTGTTATCGAGGAGCTGGATAGCCTCGACATTCACGTGGTGATGAAGCCTCCACTCGTGGGCTGTAGCAAACTTTGAAATGACTTTATCGACGGTATCCACCTTGAGATCCCTATGAATATCGCAGTTTCTGACATACCAAGGCGCATTTACTATGCTCCTCAGCACCTTGTTTTGAAATCTTTGGATTATTTGAACGTTACTTTTTTTGGCGCATCCCCATAGTTGTATACCATAGGTCCAAATTGGTTTCAAGATTTGGTTGTATATAAGAAGCTTGTTTTGGATAGACAGGGTTGAATTCCTGCCTATAAGGTGATACATTTCTCTATATCTTAAGTCCAAATAATCTTTCTTCTTCTTTATGTGAGCTTTCCAGCGTAGCTTTGCATCTAAGGTCATTCCTAGATACTTAGCCGTATTAGCATATGGTACTTGATTGTTGTTTATATATACCTGGTGCGCGGTTTTCGAATCTTTGTTTGTGAAATCAACGTGAACAGATTTAGATTCATTTAGTTTTATTCTCCATTTTTTTGTCCATTTTAGAACATTATTAACAGAGACTTGCATTTTTTTTGCAGCTTGTTGATGGGTTTCAGCAACAGCCAGAATTGCAGTATCATCGGCAAAAGTAGCCATAGTATTATTATTGAGTTCTGGAATATCACTAGTAAATAGTAAGTACAGCACAGGACCTAAGACGCTTCCTTGTGGAACACCTGCTTTTATTTCTTTAATTTCAGAGTAAGCATCTTGCTGCCTTATTCGAAAGGTTCTGTTAGAAAGATAAGACGTAAGTAAATCAGAGTATTGTTTTGGCAAACAATTTTCTAGCTTCAGTATAAGGCCGTCATGCCAAACTTTATCGAATGCTTGTGCAACGTCAAGAAATACAGCAGTACATACTTTCTTTTCTTCAAGAGCTTTTTCTATGACTGTTACTATTCGGTGCACTTGATCAATAGTTGAGTGTTTTTCTCTAAACCCAAATTGGTGGTCTGGAATTATTTTTTTCTTTTCTATTATAGGAATCAGACGCTTTAACAGAAGTTTTTCAAAGAGCTTAGATATAACTGGAAGCAGTGATATAGGTCTATAAGAGTTAACTTCATGAGGAGGTTTCCCTGGTTTTGCTATCATAATTACTTCTGCAACTTTCCACAAATCCGGGACATGCTTAAGTCTAAATGTAGCATTTATTATAGTTGTAAGCTTAACTATTGCTTTCCGTGGAAGATTTTTAAGCACTTCACCAGTGATAAGTTCATATCCAGGTGACTTTTTTGCATTAATATTTGTTTGTATTTCCTTTGTGACTTCTTTTGGAGTAACAAGTTTTATATCTTCGTCATCTTGGATTACTATATAGCTGGGTGACAAATCATCTTCTTGAGCTTCTAATGGCTGAAATGTATTTGCTAGGTATTCTGCAAATATTTTTGCTTTTTGATCATTATTACTTGCCCATTTGCCATTTTTATCTTTAATCGGAGGAATTTGATCAATTCTTTTATTTACTTTCTTAACTGCTTTCCATAAAGAGAAATTTGTACTTTTATCTGCAGTTAGCGATTGTAAATGGTTATTTGTTTGGGTGTCGGTGTAATGTTTAATTTTTCGAGTTAGTAACTTAGTTAAGTTGTTGAGTAACCTTTTGTCTAGTGGGGATCTTGTTTGATGCCAGATTTTTCTCTGCTTTCTCTTTGTGCGCAATAAGTCAATAATGTCTGAAGGATATGATGGTCCCTTATGTTTTTTCGTGATTGCGGGAGTATTTGTCCAAGCAGCATGTTGAATATCATTGACAAATTTAGCGACTTCCAGGTTTAGTTGTTGGGAAGTTTTTATTGGCACTTTAAGGTTGATTCTATTTTCTAGATCTAGTTTAAAACTGCTCCAGTCTGTAAACTTGTTGGTTAGACTGGGAGAGTTCTCTGTTTTTAGTATAGTATTAGATAACGTTAATATTATTGGAGAATGATCGGAGTTCATGTTATGACATTCTTTTATTTCTAAGTAATTTCTTGAAATGTTTTTATAAATAAAGAAATCTATGAGATCTGGAGTTTTGCTAGGATCAGTAGGCCAATAGGTAGGTGTGCCTGTAGAAATCACGTCACATTTTGTGTCAGTTAGTGCATTCAATAGTTCTCTTCCTTTAGTAGTTGTTAGTCTCGATCCCCAGAAGGTATTCTTTGCATTGAAGTCTCCGCCAAGTAAGAACCTAGTTCCTAATTGGTTTATGAGTCTCAAATAGTCCTCTTTCTTCGACTGATATCTTGGTGGGCAATATATTGCAGCTATTGTTACTGGGTAGCGTTTTGTGGTAACGCATACGCCAACTGCTTGGAATGCCTGGCTTTCTACTTTCATGAATTCATAATGGCGGATGGATTCCTTGATTATAATTGCACTACCTCCTCTTGCGCAGTTATTCGGATGCGTTGCGTTGTATACCTTATAGCCTTTAAAAGTGACAAAGGAATGTGTTGTGAAGTGTGACTCTGATATAAGGCAAATATCAATGTTTTCTGTGTCCAGGATTACTTGAAGTTCTTTTTGGTGTTGAAGTAATCCATTACAATTCCATTGAATAATTTTGAGAGACTTAATCATTATTACCGGTTTTGTGGAGCTGCAACAATCGCGCAGCTTTCGAGTTTTTTTATTCTTTCATCAAGTGATGACATAAATTTTATAATTTGGTCCAACTTATCGCAGACTTTGTCGTCAGCAGGTGAATTTTCACTTTTATTTTTGTTTTTATTTTGTGATACTACTTGAGCAAAGGACAATTTGTTTTGGTTGTTTGCATTAATTGTGCGCGTAGAATGTTTAGCAAAGTTCTCAGAGGTTTCAGGTTTTTTAACAAGAGGTGTTTCTTTTTTGTTTCTAAGGTTTTGTATTTCCTTAGCTACAATACATCCCCTGTAGTTCGCTGGGTGTGGCTCACCACAGTGCACACATTTAGGTTTTTCGTTCGCTGTTTTTTTGCACTCAGCAGTCAAGTGCTTACCAGTGCATTTGACGCATCTTGGTTCTTTGGAACAGTAACTTTGAGTATGTCCATAGGCTTGACATCTTTTGCACTGTGGTATCAGTTTCGAGGTTCTTAATGGGTGAATTTCGATATTACATCCCATAATGTATTTTATTTGATGAATTTTGTCTATATCTTCTTGGTTGTTGAAGGTGAGCATGAACATATTGAGTGGCGTTTTATCTTTCCACCTAAGTTTGTTTACTGCTCCTTCGATTTTGAAACCTTGGCTTTGCAGGTCTTCAATAATTCTTTGTGGCTCGCACGTAAAATGCAGTTTTTTAACAATGACCCTAATAGGTCTCATCTGTTTATTCTCGTAAGAATGCCAAAGTAATCTGTTGTCAGATAGATAGTTAATAATACATTTGTATGATTCTTCATCGATACAGTTTATTTTGATGCTATTGTTACTTAGCATTTTTAGAGTAAACAACTCAGACGAGAGTTTAATGGTCAAGAAGTCATAAAATTTTTGATAATTTTCTACTTCATCTACTATAACAGGAGGAGGTGAAGGAATTTTTTTCACTTTTGGAGGTTGAAATTCTTCTTTGGGTATAGAATTGGATTTATTAAGCGGTGATGGAGAAGTGTTCAGTTTCCTTTTTTTTCTACTTTTCGCTCTAATCCAACCCGTTTCTTTAGCTAGGTCCTCTTCATCAGTACAGTATTCAATGATAGTACCTTTGTGGGTGACCTTTGGTTGATCTTCTTTTTTCTGGGATATTTGCTCTTGAAGACTCTGGATCTGATGTTGCATTTCTAGAACCAGCTTCTCCAGTTTTTCACGATCACATTTTTCTTTATTGTAAGCATCGAATAGCATGCGCTCCGAATCGGTTTTAATCTTTATAGTACATTTATCAGCCATTTTGTACGATAAATTATAAATAAGTATAGCTTCGCCTTAATATCAATTGTTAACGTTGATTATTCATCATTATTACGTTATTAAGTAGGTCATCGCGAAACACACCTCGCGGCACGTACGACGATTTTGTTGCGTATGCACTTTGCTCAGCGATAGAGCGAGCGACCGACTCAACAGCTTTAATACGAACGTTTATGAACGTGACTTCGAGTTTTATGCAGTTTATTATTTGTATGATAAATAGCAGATTTTGTTAAACCTGATTATTTTTTGGGTCCGTTATAATATGCATGCACCTAAAAACACATCCACCCATATAAGTCCATAACAAATAAAACATACATACTTATATACATAAACTGTCACTTTCTTTCCAAAAGGGTAGACCTAGACATAGACTTCTAAATGCCATGCACTACTCTATGCTCGTAACAAACATAATATTTAAGACGAAACGGCTTAGGTTCGTCTACAACATTGAATTCATCATACATGCCCGTCGATTTCAAGTGCTACCTACTTGCCCTTTCTGAAGGATTAGTAAGTCTTTCTAGTTTCTAGGGCATGTCCTACCGACGTTTCCCTAAAAACTTTATAATGGTAAAATATTTTAATGTGTCCCTATCAAAATAAAGTTAAGCTTTTTTTTATCTTTTTACGAGTCCCTTAAAGAATTAAGACCTTAAAATAAAATCCAATTACAAAGGGAAAAGGACTTGTTTCGCTGAATGTATTCTACCTCTAAAATGTCTTTTTACCTTTTGTCTATTACATTATATTCATTAGCCTTTGTAGGAAGATCTCCTGGATCTTTTGAAGCACTTGAGGTATAAAGAATAAATTATATTTTGTAATTTATACCATTTTTTTTTTAAATGTTGGTTTGGGTTAAGATTGTAAGAACTAGAGGTATTTTTATTTTATCAAACATTTTTTGTTGGTCACGGGCCTATAGTGCTTAAAGATTTGATAAGGGTGACTGCTTTAGGGTCAGGTTTTTGGGCAGTTGACCGACGCGATGACGATGGCCAGATGCCTTGAAATGTCGATGGATGAAGGAGCCACAAGATTGATTGCGGACCTTTAATGATTAACAAATAATTTACTAAATGGTTAAGAAAAATAACGGTTTTAAACGTTCGTACTACAGTTTATAATATCATGCATTTCGAAAATTTTAACAATGATTGTATTACTTAAGAGACACAAAAACAGCCAGGCTTAGGTCAAACACTTGTGGATTGCTCAATCCATTTGTCGACTTTGGGCATGGTATCTTTATACCGCAACCACTAGCTCACTAAGACAATAAATGTCATGCAATGACTTATAAAAGACTTAAAATAATAATTACAAGCACATTTCTGTAACTGTAGTAACTAACAACAGAATAGTTTTAAATCTAGCCAAAGATTTAATACTATTGTGTATTAAATCTAGCCAATGTCGTTTCCGAAGCTCTAGCACAACTCGGTATTAAACATTAAAATCATTTCAGCAGTTAAGCGTTAAAATGCCCGAAGTTACAATTCATTTATCTTTTCTCTTGTCCTCCTTAAATTAAACAGTTAACTAGCTTTGAATAAATTAATCATCCTTTTTATGGTTGAGGTCTAAAAACAATTGACATAATTTTAAGGAGATCAGCAAGTAAAGTCGTTTCATGATAACCAGCCGTTGCCTTTGTTCCTGAACCTCAAGCCATGGATGCCGTAAAAACAGACTATGGGTAAGTTTGCATATAAAAAATAACCCAAAACTTCATACAAAACTATCAATAGCGTGATGTTAGTGGGGCAAGTTTCCCTTAGTCACTGGCGTCTGTTCCTCCGCCTGGATATTACTTTATGATTCTTCCTTTAAAGGTAATGTATACTAATATAAAATCTATATTAATATTATAAAGAGATAAAGTTTGTGTGTTTGTGACGTTGTAGGGGGTAATCACTGGATCTAATGAACCGATTTTAAAAATTCTTTTTGGGTTGAATAGTCCATTTTTTTGGGGAGTGTCATAGGCTATATAAATAGTATCACGCTTTGACTAATAGGAGTGAAGCATGAATGAAATGTGTTTAAAAAAGGGACGCGTTTTTTTCGCCGCACAACGAAGTAGGCACGGGTCAGCTAGTGTTTCTAATAAACTAAAACATAATATGCTCGTTTATTGATTCAGAACAAATATCTCAGAATTCCTAAAAAAGTAGGTAACGAAATTTGTATTTTTTGTACCTTTTAATAAGTTAATGAAGTAATTCTAATCATTTTCGAATTAACAAAATTTAGTGTGTCCAAAATACAAAATTTAGTTTATCAATGACCAAGCTGACAGTTTAGTGTTCTAAAAATTTCTAAGTTCCTTTAAAAACTTATTTGTTTACTTCCTAAGTAAATTAAATAAGATTAGTCTTAAGACTCTCAATACGGATTTATTAAGACTATACTTATAAGAATAAATCGACTTATTCATTGAATACTTTAATCTTAGAACCTGTTACCTTAATGCCTATTTATTTGTATTAAATCCGAGCTTACTTTATGGAACAAAATTGAATCTAATCGAATCGAAGGCGAAGCTACAAGATCTTTCTCTCGACCTCGCAATAGTATTTTATTATGGACGTCGAATCAAATTGCGTTATGTTTGATCTAGTGACTGCATTATAAGAAGACTTAAAAGTTTTTTTATTGATATTGTATTATTGAAATGGGAATGATTAAATGATATTAGGACGGAGAGTAATGTTGAGGATTAGCAGAAATAGCTTTTTTGCTAAGGTCACGCAGAGGTCAATGTGAAGCCTGCCTTTTGGGTGTGATAGAATCAAAAATAAAGAGTTCCGCAAGAGTACCAAGGTACTCGTAACATATAGTAATACTAGCTGACCCATGCCCACTTCGTTGGGCGGCGAAAAAAACGCGTCCCTTTTTTAAACATATTTCATTACTGCTCCACTCCTATAAGTCATAGCGTGATACTATATAGCCTATGACACTCCCCGATAAATGGACTATTCAACACAGAAAGATTTTCGGTTCATTAGATCCAGAGATTACCCCATACAACTTCACAAACACACAATCACACAGACTTCACCTCTTTATAATATTAGTATAGATTACATAACATCGGTGTCCAGTGCTCGTAGCATAAAGGGTCTTCGTGCATAAGGCTGTTAAGATAGATAAGTTCTCCAAAGGGGACCGTCCACTGGAAGATGTGAGTGTCTACTCTTACTAATGCAAGAAGAAGGCATAAATATGATAATGGAAGATGGATAAATGAAAGTTTATGATCAGCAGTGGGAACGTCTTTTGAGTCCTCCTTTTCTCTGCATTGAGCAGGAATCGAACCCTAGACCTCTGCTTAGCAGTCATGTTATATAACCACCACGCCACAGTGGTCGGCGAATAATAACAATAATTTAAAACAGTAAACTTACTTTGTACAACATGAACAGTAACTGATGCTGCCTTAGCATTCGCTGGCACGCAGGTGTAGTTGCCAGCGTGTCGAGGTTCCGCCTTGCCTATAACGAGCTCGCTTGTTTGACGACCATTGTGAACACTTACGCCATCTGTTTGACAAAAAAAGAGAAATTTATTAAAAGAACTTTATAGTTAACGAATGTAAAATATGTCCGCACAAAGTTGGACTGTTGGACAATTTATTTTTTAGCATACTTACGTCTACCTTATAATATTATTATTTTTAATTGAGAGTGGTCAGTGTAAATTAATAGTGTGGAGATTAAATTAAAGTTCTGTAAAAGTCCACACGTCAAAAGGCATGAGGCTAGTGCGAGAGTTGGATAGTATGTAAAAATTTACAACAACTAATTAAACTTACATCATCATCATCATAACAGCCCATTAATGCCCCACTGCAGGGACGAGCCTTCTCCCATGACAGAGGGATCCTTGGTCTACTAATACCACGCTGGCCAGACGGATTGGTATAGGGTTTAATTTCAAGTTATCCTATTTTTTATTTCGTAAAGATAATATTCACAGATAGTCCCTTAGTCGGTTTTACGACAACCATGGGATGAATGGGGTGGTGACACACTGTATTGTTACTCCGTCACCACACGGTGTATTAGTATAAAAGGTTATATTTCTAAAATCACACCAAAAATAAAATAAAGAAGTCATATGTTAACTAACAGACGAGCTTGTGGACAAGATGCTTTTCATCAAAAACGAAGAATTTAAACTAAACCAGGTGACCTATTTTGACCTTATTCCACTTAAAGTTGAAGCAAGACTAGGGATGTACTTTTTTAGCTAGTTTTGAAGTAACAAAACATCTAGTTTGCCCAGCCCTAGTTTCGCACAGATGCAATGTGACTTGATGCCGTCTCTGTTAGACAACACGAATGTATCTACAAAATTATATGACGACCTCTGTGGCGTAGTGGTTATATAACATGACTGCTACGCAGAGGTCTCGGGTTCGATTCCCGCTTAATGCAAATCGATGGTAGATTACCCCCTACAACGTCACAAACTTTACCTCTTTATAATATTATTATAGATAAATACGATTAAAGCAGCCAAAGAATCTTTTCGGCAATAGAATAAGTTAAATACTAACCCTGATGATTGAATAAAAAAATTAAGGTTTCTCTTTTACAAAATAATGACAAAAAGTTTAATTTTTTACATTAATATTAAAATAAGCATTATTAAATACTTTGGAGACGTTACGATGCTACTTTTCCTTATTTATTTAGCTTGTCAACCGAGTTCTTAATATTTAAAATGGCGGGTAGATGAATGACTAAGGATTTACTGTTCTCGACCTCGTTATTCACAGGTTGCAAGCTAAGTGTCAAATAATATAACACGCTTTTTTGCATCACAGTACTTTTCTTGAAAGAGTGATTTTATGGATGCAAGATTTATATTTTGAAATATTATGTTAATAATACCTCCGTGTTGTGACGGAGTAAGAATACAATATGTCACCACCCTATCTCATCCCATGGGTGTCGTAAAAACCGACTAAAGGACTATCCGTGAATGTTATCTTTACAAAATAAAAAAAAGGAAAACTTGAAATTAAACCCTATACCAATCCGTCTGGCCAGCGTGATATTAGTAGGCCAAGTTTCCTTTCGTCATGGGAGAAGGCCCGTCCCTGCAATGGGACATTAATGGGCTGTTATGATGAATATAATTTTTAAATTTTAATCTTGAATATCATTATCATCATCGTATCAGCCAATTGACGTCCACTGTTGGAGATAGGCCTCCTCCAAATATTGCCACCTTGTGATGTCCTGTGCCTCCCTCATCCATCAAGCTTGAATATAAATATTTTGAAATCTAAACAAATCGATCGGCGGGCCCTTCTCTTCTTGAGAACGGCCATGAGTGATAATTACCTACATATAGACTTAGTAAGCAATTTTTTTAAATAAATAGTACACCAACTAATTTAATCCCCAGGTATTGATCGAAAGTGCATCTTTTGAGTTACAACTTCGAAAGCTTTGGTTATGGAATTCAAGTCGTTAAGTTACTTAATCCAGCATAAGGGCCGTAGCACACAATATCAAAACGGAATAAGCTGATAGTCAACGTATCAACTCGAGCCGTTCAGTATTATTTGTATGAAACTCCTTATTGCAACGCACACTAATGACATGACACAATATAACTAAAACGGAATCGTAACTTAATCGGAATTTTGACGTGTGACACGGAGGAACAAGGCGAGGCGGTGCCGATCCCTTTACGTATTGATACGTGTGCCCTTGGGCATTTACTCAGAATATCCTGAATTGATCCCTTTCAAGTGTTATACGGTATTTATTTTGCACATTTCCGATATAATTATGTCAACAAAAAAAAAATCACTAAAACTACATCAATCACTGTATTCGCATTCATTCAATTGTATAGAAACAATCGCCACAACGACATTAATTTAGCTTACAACGCCTCGGGAATACAGCGGCAGGTACATTTATTACTTTTTACTTTTCTCGAGCTTTACACCTGACTACTAACGAAGTACATACTCGAGGGATTACTCGAGCTTACAGCTTACTGAAGATACTTCGACTAATCGAAACGGGCCTTGTAGAAGAAATAGTTCTTTTTTTGTTTCATTAACAACAAAAATAATTATGAAAATTACGGTATTTACTTATACATATTGTAGGTGACCCCTGCGACTTTGCTCGTGCGTAAGTATAAGTAGTGGATATCGAAAAAGTCTGAAATGTGTATTAACGACTTCACTGTCCCATGAGTCATATGTGAACATTTGCATTGTTTTTCTATTGTGTCTACTGGCGGGACAGTGAAATTGTTAATTTTTAGCCAGAGGTTTGTAACAAAAAATATCATATTTCTTTGAAAAAAAATTTTTAAAATGCGTTTCGATAATGAAAAAAAAACTTAATCGATTACTATATTGGTACTTATTCATTCAATTTCATAGAAACAGTCGTCACAACTACTTTAATTTAGCTTAGAACGCCTCGGGTATACAACGGCAGGTACATTTATTACTTTTTACTTTTCTCGAGCTTTACACCTGACTACTAACGAAGTACATACTCGAGCTTACAGCTTACTGAAGATACTTCGACTAATCAAAACGGGCCTTGTAGAAGAAATAGTTCTTTTTTTGTTTCATTAATGACAAAAATAATTAAGAAAATTACGGTGTTTATTTACATAGTAGGTGGTCCCTGTGATTTTGCTCGTACGTAAGTATAAGTAATGGATATCGAAAAAGTCTGCAATATGTATTAATTTTTAGCCAGAGGTTTGTAACAAAAAAATTCGTATTTCTTTAAAAAAATATTTAAAAAAAACATTTCAAAAATAAAAAAGAAATAAATAGATCACTATATTGGTACTTATTCATTAAATTCCATAAAACAATCGCCACAACGACATTAATTTAGCTTACAACGCCTCGGGAATACAACGGCAGGTACATTTATTACTTTTTACTTTTCTCGAGCTATACACCTGACTACTAAGGAAGTACATACTCGAGGGATTATTCGAGCTTACAGCTTACTGAAGATACTTCGACTAATCGAAACGGGCCTTGTGAATGAAAGTTTTTTGTTTTCGGGTACTTGTTAACATTTTTAAATTATGATTTTTATTTTATAGTAGCTCATGCCTACGGGTTTACTCACACGTACGTTTAATTAAAAGTTTTAATGTTTACAAAACTGTGAAATATATTTTATTTTGAGCATTCGGCTCAAAATCAAATATATTTCACAGTTTTGTAAACAAAGTAGTGTGATAGTTTAGAAAACACTTGTATACAAAGTAGTGTGATAGTTTAGAAAAATATATTTAATTAAAAATGAAATTACCTTTAGAGCTTAGATACGCCTAACATACTAAAACTATATGAATCACTGTATATTTTTAAATACTAAACAATTTACTAGAAACAATCGCCACAACGACATTAATATAGCTTACAACGCCTCGGGAATAGCAGGTACATTTATTACTTTTTACTTTTCTCGAGCTTTACACCTGACTACTAACGAAGTACATACTCGAGGGATTACTCGAGCTTACAGCTTACTGAAGATACTTCGACTAATCGAAACGAGCCTTGTAGAAGAAATAGTTCTTTTGTTCTTATGTATGTTTCATGAACAATAAGTTTGATTTAGATAATTACTAGAATTATAACTAGCCCTGCGGTTTTGCTCGCACAAACGTTTTAGCCTATAATATATTTCGCTTAAAATAAAACATTATTTTCCATCTTAGATTGAAGAATACTGAGAAAAATCTAATAGTCAATAAAGGTCCAAAGACGCAAAAACTATATTAAAATCATTTATCTTATTACTGGATAATGTATGGAATAAGTAGTAACTTAAAAAAAAACAACAAGTGGATTTAACCCCATTAAGTCGACCATAGTCTGGCAGTGAATGACCCCATCTTTCACTGCCAGTCTATACTATGTAGAGAATTTAAAAACAGATGGTCTCAAATAAATATATTATATTGTTATTGATTACTGAGATTATCCCCCGGTTTCTGAATGACTGATCAAATCAAAATCAACTAATCAAGTGTCAAAACTATCATTTTCAGGAACTAAAATGACAGTTTTGACACTTGATTAGTTGATTTTGACTTGATCAGTCATTCAGAAACCAGGGGTATGTCGTGCATAATATAATTAACAATGTCATTACATTACTACAATATTATTCTAAGCACAACCTTATTTCAAATGGCAAAATATTTCACAGAAAATATGAACCTACAAAGTCAGTATAGTAAGAAAGACATAAAAGTAAAGATTATAATATAAAGAGCTCAGCTTACGTTCCTGATTAGAACAGAGGCATTGAAAACATCTTCATCTAGATAAACCCGGTAGACTGATTACAAACCACGCCCACAAACTCTAGCCAAAAAAACAAGATTAATTACCGGACGAAAGAAAAATGAGTTTCTGAGTGAATGCGTGCCATCATTACTAATAGATACGTATCATGAATCACGAATCTATGTTTGATTCAATTAATAATCTTGTCGATGTTGGTCAAAATGAAACTATTCGAACGATTTTTGTGGCGTAGAGATTCTTCATCATAACAGCCCATTTATGTCCAACTGCAGAGACGGGCTTCCTCCCATGTCGGAGGGATACTTGGCCTACTAATACCATGCTGGTCAGAAGGATTGGTATAGGGTTAAATTTCAAGTATTCCTTCTTTTTATTTTGTAAAGATAAAATTCACGGATAGTCCCTTAGTTGGTTTTTACGACACCCATGGGATGAGATGCGGTGGGGACATATTGTATTCTTACTCCGTCACCACAAGAAGATCTTTCTGTATTGTGACATTTATTTAGTAATATGACGTATGTTATTCAATAACTATAATAAATAATGGTCATTGAAATGACTTCATTTACACTCAATTACAAGGGCCATTTACACTTGGACAAAGTTATACTCCATACTACAAGAAGCTAATAAGATTTGTGTGCATTCTAGTCAAACTTCAACTCAATAGGGAAAAACTATAGTATGTGTAGAACTGTTTGAAACTACTTCTTGCGTTAACTGTACGCCTCGCCTAAGGGCTTGTGTACCTGGCAGTATATACTACAGTGTACTACCAAGGCTTAATGCATGGTTTGTTAGCCAGAAATCACATACCTGTTGGATTTTAAAGTCAATCTTAGTTTTGCGGTGCTTTGAATGGATTTGACTGGAGCATTTTTGATAGGTTCTAAAGAGATTTATTGGGGCTCGATAAGTGGTTACGGATTTTATTTTTCGGTTTATTGTGGCTTCCTATAGTCTATAAATTTTAATAAATAAATATTGCTATAGAAGACTAGTTTTAACTAGTTTAGTATGTGCTATAACACCTAATTGTATCCGTATGGTATCGTAGTGGCAAGATGTTACCGCTACTTCTCATCCCAAGTTTCTAAACTATTGTTTAGACATATTACACGGAACTAGAAACCCAACGTATTAAGGTATCTTTATACAGAGGAGACCTGGAGATTTGTTATACAGGTCCAGAACCTAGTGCAGATTCCACCTCTCACTAAAGAATATGTCAAACTTTATGTTTATAATGTTTGTAAAACTTATTGTATTGTTACTTTATGTGAGAAGTAAACTGATTATTTATTACTATTATTACAAAGGTTATAAATTAACTTACTTATGTAAATAATTATAACTTCTATATAATTTTACATTAAGTCCATTATTACTTGAATAATGAAAAGCCTTTTGTAAAACTTATGAACCAAATTGAATCTCAAATTTTACGTCTAATCTTGATGAAAATAAGAAGCCATTTCAGATACTTATTTTAGCAATGATTGAGTTTTCATCTCTTGGGAATATGTTTAGAGATGGTTTGTAACTCTAAATAGACATAATTTCTAAGTAAAAATATTACTTATAAATATTTCATCATCATACCAGCCCATTAATGTCCCACTGCAGGAGCGGACCTCCTCCCGTAATGGAGGGATACTTGGCCTACTAATTCCACGCGGGCTTTGCGGATTGGTATAGGGTTTAATTTCAAGTTTTTCTTCTTTTTATTTCGTAAAGATAATATTAACGGATAGTCCCTTAATCGGTTCCTACGACACCCATGGGATGAGATGGGGTAGTGACATATTGTACTCTTACTCAGTCACCACACGGAGAGTGGTGAAAATATTTAGTTTCGGTATTTTTTAGTTACCTTAAAGCTGTTATGGGATTTAATCAAAAGGCTATCTTTACGATAATAATTTAGCTAAAATTCATTTATTCTTTTTTACTGTTTCTTCGGATTTAGTATTCTCATTTAAGTTTGATGGAGAAAGCTTAGCTCGTCTATGCAGTGGGACGCGTATTTAAGAATATTACAATTAATAAAACAATTTTCACGTGTAAAGTTATTGTAAATCTTAATTTTTATAAGTTATGAGACTTCATTAAGTAAATTAGCAAAAAAATAGTATATATGTAGATACAGAATATAAGTATAATAATTAGTTGTCTAGTACCCATAGTACAAGCTTTGTTTAGTTAAGGTTAAATAAATATATTGATAATGTCAATATATCCGTCTATTAGTATTCCTCCGTCACAGTAGGAGGCCCGTCCCTGCAGTGGGACATTAATGGGCTGTTATGATGATGATGTATTTGTGAAAAATATTACTGTTAATGGCTACATTAACAGTAAAATGCTAATTTTAGCTCAAATTAAAACTTATTATAAAAATACTCACTTAAATCATAGTTGATCATTCTGTTCTCGAAGTACCAGAATACATAAGATGGGGGCTCGGTGGACCTCTTTACTACACACACCAGCCTTAGCATAGAACCTTCGTGGATAATCTTCTCTGATTCACCAACTATCTCCGCGTATGCCGCTGTAGACAAATAGAAATAATAATTAATTTAAAAAAATCACATTCTCCGTGTGGTGACGGAGTAAGAAAACAATATGTCACCACCCCATCTCATCCCATGGGCTTCGTAAAGGGCTATCCGTGAATATTATCTTTACAAAATAAAAAGAAGGAAAACTTGAAATTAAACCCTATACCTATCCGTCTGCCCAGCGTGGTATTAGTAGACCAAGTATCCCTCCGTCATGGGAGGAGGCCCGTCTCTGCAGTGGGACATTAACGGGTATGATGATGATGATGTTGAATCATATTAGCCTATATCTTCTTCTTTGCCTGCCCTTATCCAATTTATTTGGGGTCGCCGCAAATGTTTTTCTCCTTCCATACTCTCCTGTCAGCCGTCATAAATATCATTATTTACCCCCTTTTCTTTCGTATTATGTCACAATAAAGTCGATTTAATAACAGTAGGATAAAATAATATGGTTGACCACATTGTTGATCACCTTTGACTGAAAAGCCAAGTGGTTTGCACTTGCAATTATCGTATTTTCGAATCAGTTGGTATTCACTGGTAAAATTATGGTCACAGAGTAACCGTGAAACCCATCACTGTGTATTAAAATTTGTGATTTTGATGGTTTTTTCAATTTCTTCCAAAGAATAAATTGAAAAAACCAACATTTTCAATCAACTACCTATGTGTAATTAAATAAAGTTTTCATTTAATTAAACTATGCATTATTAACTTTTTGACTCATTAAAATAATAATTAAAAATTGGTTCACGGTAATGTATTGGAGAATTTGATTTAAAATTGCATGTATGAAAATCACCTGTTTCGTGGAAACATTGCTTGAAGTTCGAATAACAAAAAGTTATCAAGTACAAAATAAATATATTATAATTTTTGAAATAACTTTAAAGTCACTCAAGATTTTCACATAATTTGGAAAGGGTTGTCAGTGAATGAGAATTTATTGATATGTTATGGAAAGAAATAAGAAAATTACTTTTCTTCTTCAGGGAATTTTTAGTGAAAAACAAACTGTTAGTGGGTTTTACAATTAATTGTACAATCTAGTACAAAGCTATGAGACTTATCAACTACTGTCTACGGAACCATGAACCATCCCGCATCATCTCATATATTGCATTCTCATTTATGACTGTGTAATCTTGCATTCATAATGTTACATATTTATAGTTGAGCCCCGAACCAATTTAAGTTTTTGTACAAATCTGAAGAAGATCTGCCCTAACAATGTACAAACATTAATCAGAACCAATTCTTAAGATTAAGTTTTTTTCACACTCTTACACACACAACATTTTTTATCTAAAACAATCAAAAACATAACTTACCAACGAGAACAAGCTTGAAGAATATACTGGTAGGCGGATGTGTAGGGACCTGACACTCGTAGTACCCGGCGTCTGCTGACGTTGCGAATCTTATGTGTAACGCCCAGTCCTGGTCAAAATAAATTACGTGTTAGAATTCGAGTGAAAATATTTTCGATGGGTTGATAATAACGTATTTTATGTTAGGAATTGGTTAGAAAGGTTTATTTTTTGATAGAGCGGTATTTAAAGTTTAGGTTTGTGGAGATCTAAGATCTGCTTTGTTTTCTGGCTTTAGGTTTGAGAAGGTATCGAGAGGCCAGTTAACAGAATAATACAACCGTAGCCATCGCCAGGAACATACAAAGGTTGGTCAAGCCTAGTCTTGGATGAAACTCATCCAGGGCGATTGTATAAGACAACTGCTACCTCCTTATGTTTTCAGAAAAGTTAGGTACTAGCCTATACTAGTAACAAGTACCTAATAAGAAATTAAAATAAAACAGTCCAGGAATTAAATCAATGGTTGCTACGACTACTCCGTCTCTTTCTTTTTGTATATTATTATGGTAACCACACTACGTTTAAAGATCAAAATGTCATCGAAATGTAGAATTACAGTTTTCAAAGTCCTTAACTGGTTTGAATTTACAGTAGGTATCGAAAAAGAAACTCGCTTCTAAGTGTTACTTAATGTTAATAGTAAAACAGATAATTTTAAATTAAGGTATGACCAAGGCCGATTTGGTGCAAGTCCAAATAACGAAACAGAAAACAATCAAAAATAAAACAAAGAAGATAAACAAACAGCAACACCAATAATTCTAAGATACAGTTCCGAAAGATTTAACCAAACAAATCTATAACAATTTTCGATTTCAATCGAAACCTTCTGAACTGTATTGTAATCAGTAAATTAAACAATACAGACGAAACTGTATAAGACGCTGAAAGCAAACCACTAAAGGAATTTGAAAATAATGGATCTATTAAAACTTAAATCCTTTTTAGTGGTGAAACAACAGAATTGTTTACAATTGTTCTGTTCATGTATCTTTTTGTGTCAATACTCACTATTTTCCTTTACGAGCAACAACAACTTAATCTTTTCCGTCTCGGTTCCTTCATTGTCTTTTGTGGTGTCAATTTGTTTGTTTCTAATATCAATGTGTTTTGTAACAAAATAATAGTTTCATTCTTATTCTATTAAACACATGAGTGTTGGTAGTATTAGATTTTGTATCGCTTTCAATATGTAAGTAAATAATATTGTTTTTTGTTGTACGTACGTTTTACTATCATGATTATTTCTATTTATTTCTATTAATTACATTCAAAACTACGCACTGTTTCTAAAATGATATATATATGCTTGTTATATTTATAATTTACCCTGTTCTACAACTGTGACTCTTATAAGGCTGGACGCAAGGCACAAACTCCCGAAAAATTACCTTGCATACTCTGTCAATATTGAAAAAGCTGTAACCTTTGTGTTGGTAAAACTTTTCTCCTGTCAAAGTCTACATAGTAATCTACGTAGATAAGGCATTTATTTTACGGTCTAAATTTGGAGCCAGAGATAGAGTAACAATTAAAATATAGACAAGATACCAATATTGATTTAAACACTAAGGAAAGCGGTCGGGTTGCGTAATTAGTGCGGGATCTAGAACCTATAAAGGATGCTGGTTTAGGTCTTCGGGTTTCAATTAAGTGTGTCCCTTGATTTAAAGTTTTGTATAAAGAAGTTTTTGCAAGATCGTAGATAGTTGAAAGTAAAAGTTTAATTAAATATTGAAAAACAATTTAAAATTTAATCAAGTTTCTAATTATAATATCGTAACAAATATAAAGTCATTAACGAGATTCACAAATCCTTAGATTAAATTCCATATTCATTATCTTACTTCGTTATTTATATTCTAATTCATTTAATTTTACCTACTCTATCTTGCTTGTGAACATCCCATTAATTTAACATTTCGTTGAAAATTCAAATGTCGTTGTTAACTTTAACAATACTTAAATTTTCTGTATAAATTTTAAAACTAGATTTAACAGCACTGTAAACAAAGAACTTTGTGGAAAATTCCGAGTCCTCATTATTTTCGTTTAAAGAATGGAGGTGGAAAATTCAAATGTGTAGGTAAATTTTGAAATGGCTGGGGAGAGATTGACGTATGAAGATTAATTTAATCGTGAGTACTCCATCCAGTTTGTCGAGTGTCCTTGTACCTTACGCTTATGACAGACATGTTTGAATATAAAAATGTTTGTTGTAAAAGGAACCGTGTTGATGATTTTAATCAGCTTGAATGGGATTGGGTGAGCGTAATAATACATACAGATATTTAGGTATGATTTTAATTATGAGAAATATATTTGTATGTAGTTACTGCTAAATGCTAGAATAATTTAATATTAGAATTATTTTATTCATTAGGCTTTAATAAGGTGCAGCATTTAAATGGATAAAAATAAGATTTAATTGAATGTGCTCATTTATATACCCACTGAAGTAGTCTTAACACAGCTGTTAGTTTTTGTATAGGGACATTTATGCCTATTCGCATTGCAGGGACAAGCTTTACAAGCCTCTTGCTCTTAAGGCTTTCTTTTTTGGGGGGAAATGCACATGGAGTTTTCGAGAGAAAAGCCTTGGAGAGGGCGGAGGGTCTCTCAGACTTCTACTGACTAAAACCCCCAAGTGTTCCGTCTCTCGCGTGTGCCAAGGGCCATGGGAAACCACGATTCTTCCGCAGCCCCCAACTTGGTCTTTAGACTTGGCCTGATATATTGCTCTTGTCACTCTAGCAAAGATACGCCTTTCAAGAGGCCTTTTAGGTTGAAAAGAAAAGCTGATGGTTACCGCTGCTACTCATTTTAAACAGATCTATGCACAGCAGTCAACGCGTTTTAGTTTATACCATGGATAAAACGTTTTGTCTAAAACCAAGAGCGACAATCAGTATCAATCATGGTAATTTGAAGTGAAACGATTCTGCATTTGGGCAAATGACAGTAGTGGGAACGAATAGAAATTATTCACACATAAAGTGTTCCATGTATTTCAGTTCAAAGATAAATACATCATACAATTCAGTAGGTAATGTTTTAAGTGCAACAAAGCAACACAGTAAACACGTTTGAATTCAGCGTTGCGTTTTGATGCAATTACAACACATGAACTGTGCTCCGAATATTTTACCCATTAGTGAATTTTGTATTTGAAAATAAAAAATGAATTCGAAAATATGCACTAACGTTAATAGAAAATGTTGGTAGCAGTTTAATTTGCTCTTTGATTTTATTCCTTATAATAAAATGAAGGTAGAAGTAGTTTTTTATACTGAGTTTTGTTTAAGTTATATATTTAATTAATATTATGCAAACAAAGTAAGTGAGATTGTGTCTGTTTGTGAGTGCGTGTGTGTGTTTATTTGTATGATTGTAACTGACCTATTATTATTAAGAAAACTCTTTTATGGGACTCATCACAACAACTCTTCCTTAACTGTAACTCCTGAAACCGAGATGAGCAATGTTGTTTGGCAAAAGCCAAGTACCAAGTATCAAAACACAGAAAAAACTATCTTTTTATGGAACCAATAACTTTTAGGCAATTTTGGTCAAACTTAAGATAGCCGCACCCTGAAGTAAGACATTTTATTATGTACTCTCTTTACCCCGATCAAATATAATACGAGCAAGGAATTTCAATAACCGTAGTTATTTAATATCGTTGAAAACAAGAACTTTAGAAACGACACAAGCTATGGTCAGTATTATTAACCCCCGGTTTCCGAATGACTGATCAAGTAAAAATCAACTAATCAAAACTATCATTTTTAGGAACAAAAATGACAGTTTTGACACTTGATTAGTTGATTTTTACTTGATTAGTCATTCGGAAACCGGGGGTAAGACTGCGAAACCGTAGGACACAGAATAATAATAAATTATTTATAACGTTTTATGAAAAAGCAAATATTAAACCTACTTATATAAAATAAATGACAGTTGAATTAGTCTTATTTTCAACCACTCATATTAGAATGAAAGAGGTAATAATACCAGGCTGCACTAGTTCACTGTACTGTGTTATTAATAGAAAGTGTATCACCACAGAAGTTAGCCTTAACAAAATAATCAACCAGTTCCATGCTGGCCAAATAATTAAATAAATCTTCACACATTTACACATCGCCACTTAGTCCCAAACTAAGCAGAGCAAGTACTATGGATACTAGACACCGGATAAGCATACTTAAATATATTTTTTTTGTATATACCTACACACATACTATACATAGAAAACACCCAGACCAATGCAAACAATCATGTCCATGCACACAAAGATTTCCATCGAGCGGGAATCGAACCCGAGACCTTTGCGTAGCAGCCATGTAATATACCGACTGCGCCACAGAGGTCGTCAAATGGTTTGGTATAGGGTCCATTTGAACTGTACGTATTCTATAAATGATACTGTGTTATTCAAACCAGCTTAAGTCAACTTTTACGGTAGAACAAGAATGTATGTTAACAGTTTAAATGAACTTCGAAACTAAAACATAGTGAGGAAATATTATTTTTATTTCAAAGGCATTTTTATTTAACTTCGTAATACACTATGAACACTTCAGTAAAAGAGTAGACTGTACTATGAGGAAGCCGCAAGAAAATTGAATCAAAAGGAAGAGAAGCTTTAAAGGCGGACAAAGAGTTCTAATATTCAGGCACAAAGGATATAAGATCTTGTTGAGTACTTAATCTCTAAAAATAAGTAGATAATAATAAGTAATGTTTAGGTTTTTTAAGTTTTGTCATATTGACGACCTCTGTGGCGTAGTGGTTATATAACATGACTGCTACGCAGAGGTCTCGGTTTCGTTCCCTGCTCAATGCAAATCTAGTATCTAGTTCCATGCTGTTCAAATGGTTTGGTATAGGGTCCATTTGAACTGTACGTATTCTATAAACGATAGTGTGTAATTCGAATAGCTAAGTCAACTTTAATGATTGATTTCCGTGTGGTGACGGAGTAAGAATACAATATGTCACCACCCCATCGCATCCCATGTGTGTCGTAAAAACCGACTAAGGGACTATCCGTGAATATTAACTTTTCGAAATAAAAAGAAAGCCAACTTGAAATTAAACCCTATACAAATCTATTTGGCCAGCGTTTTATTAGTAGGCCAAGTATCCTTCCGTCACAGGAGGAGACCCGTCCCTGGAGTGGGACATTAAAGGGCTGTTTTGATGATGAGAACTTTCACGATAGGACAAAAATGTATGTGAACAGTTTAAATGAATTTAGAAACTAAAACATAGTGAAAGAATACAATTTTTATTTCAAAGTCATTTTTATTTAACTTCGTAATACACTATGAACACTTTAGTAAAAGAGTAGACTGTTCTATGAGGAAGTCGCAAGAAAATTGAATCAAATGGAAGAGAAGCTTTAAAGGCGGACAAAGGGTTATAATATTCAGGCACAAAGGATATAAGATCTTGTTGAGTACTTAAATAAGTAGATAATAATAAGTAATGTTTTGGGTTTTTTATGTAGTTTTGTTACACTTTTTGTACACTTTTTTTTTCTGAAAAAGCTTTTTTTCATAGGCTTTAAATCATACGCTAATCGTAAATGTATATTTTAATATTTTATTTCGATTTTATAATCGGTATTAAGAGCGTTTATAGGGCTCACTAGCACCGCCAATAGAAAAAAAATCATAATTCGCAAATAAGATAAATAATGTAGGCAATAAAGTATTTGTATAACACACTCTCATCACTTTAAATGTTTTTTAATTAGTTAAATTTCGCATTCGAAAAAAAAACGGCCGTTTTTGTTTTTAATGCAATATTTCGATACCTCCTAAGCATAAAGTCGGAACACATTTTTTAACGAAAATGATATTATTAATGAAATTGAACAATATTAACATGTTACATATACCTATGCTTAAAAAACATAAAAATACTCATTAATTATTGAGATAATGAGTAGCTAATAGTCTTATCAAATAAACATTCCCGCGCAAACAGCCGTACCACGACTTAAGCCGATGTGCGGCGAACGACTGGCGGCGCACGGACCAATCACAGCACAGTTACGACGTCGTATGACAGTAGTGAGCTCAAAAATTGGAATTGCGAAAATAATATGTTTTTAAGGCTCATAATAGTTTCCTTAAGTGTAAATGAGGTTATAGTTATAACAAATTAGTGAAATGAGTAACCGACGCTCATCAAAGATATTGAAATTAGTGATCCAGTATCTAACAGCGAACTAATAACGGCCGATGAACATAACAGAAATGGTAAGTATTAATGAATTTACGTAAATTTTTAGTCAATAGTATGTTTCTTTTCATTAAAGTATCATTATGATTAATGTCAATTTGTTAGTGTTCATTGCATTACTAGTAAGATTCAAATTTTATCGGTTCCAACGCAAAACGTCGGATCGTCTATGTAACGACTCTATGCGCCGTTTCATTGTACGCACATTAGTACAATACGACTTTTTACTATATTTTTTTTTTACACTCTGGGTCGTAACTTAAAGTAACGACCTTATGCGTTGCTTTAATTTGAAATTATTTATGCGTATAAGAACGTATCATTGACTTAAGTCCTTATGCGTTGTTACAACGAAAAGATATAACTACACACATCAAAAAAGTCTAAGCAACATGCATGATATTACAAATTTACCATTTATATTAATTAATTTCTAAGTATTTACTCACTCAAAGTGTATAGGTAAGTAAACTTTTTTGTTATTGATGACATACTGGCTGGTTGTAAAAAAAAAATTTCGATTATGTTTTGTTTTTTTTCATAAAATTCAAATGACTGCGAATTTGTTTGAATTTGAGTGCATGTTAATTGCTACGTTTTAGTCTTGATTTTATAATTTTACCAACCATTTAAATACAGTTGGCGACAAAATTGAATTGTTAGATATTCTTTACGTCATGGAGCGACGTCATTTGACGGCAGATGAAATGCAAAGAGCTGTAGGGATGTTGCAAGCGGGAAGTAATCAATCTCAGGTATCTCGACATTTTGGTATTCATAGAAGTGTTATTTGTCGTCTTTGGCAGCGCTACAATAATACAGGGGAACCCGCTGAACAGCATCCAGGCCGTAAAAGGAGTACAACCACTCGGCAAGACCGGTACATACAACTGACTGCAAGACGCCAGCCGATGTTAACCGCTCGAGAGATAAGTTTGAGGCTACAAAATTCAAGTGGTGTTGATGTAAGTCCCCAAACTGTGCGAAATCGACTGCATGAGTACGGCCTACGAGCTGGACGCCCTATCAGGTGCCCACCGATACGTCACGGGAATCGCGCTCGTCGAAATGAATGGTGTAGAGAACGCATAACATGGACCCAGGAACAATGGGATAAAATTATGTTTTCCGATGAGTCGCGATTCGGGTTTAGGCCTGATACAAGAAGGGTGCGAGTGTACCGTCGACCCGGAAATACTGAAAGACTCAGGTGCGTTCAGGAAGTTCATCCATACAGCGGCTCAACAGTTATGGTATGGGCGGGTATTATGAAGAACAGGCGAACTGAGCTCGTTTTTGTAAATGGAAACATGAACGCTGAAAATTACGTTGAGGATATTCTCAGACCTTATGTCCATCCATTTGCACAAACCTTTGGCTCCGATTTTACGTTAATGCATGACAATGCGCGTTCACATACAGCTCGGCGAACCAGTGAATACTTGGCAACGGAGAACATCCAGGTATTGCCCTGGCCTGCACAATCGCCAGACCTCAACCCCATCGAGCACGCATGGGACATGCTCCAGAGACGTGTTTTGAAGGACTTGGACGGAGTGACAACAACCCAACAGCTGAAGGATTTGCTACAATTCCATTGGGAGCGAATACCGCAAGATGACATAAACAGTCTCATTAATTCAATGAATAATCGTTGCCGACAAGTTCTGAATAGCAGAGGAGGCCATACTTTGTATTAAATTGTCCTATTCTTTCACAATAAATTCATTTTCTTAAGAAATTTCAATTTGTAAAAAAAAAGTTTAGTTTCTTATGTACCTGTATATTCTAATATTGTTAATTTCTGTTATTAAAAGAACTTATAAAGAAAACAGCTGTTATTTTTACATCATAGAACCCTAAAAATATTATTTTAAAAATAAAATACAACGTTATAATTAAAATAAATGGTAAAATAAATTAATATAAATGGTAAATTTGTAATATCATGCATGTTGCTTAGACTTTTTTGATGTGTGTATTTGCGTTTAAATAATCAATAAAAACCTGGTTAAAATGAATTTATTTCGTACTTCAAAGTATAATTATATTGAAATAATATTGTCTTCTTTCAGAATCGCGAATAATAATTTTACAAATATTTAAAAACATTTTTTTAATTATTTTATTTCTTCTTTATTTACATCTTTCATAATCTTTTACATTTTTAAATATAAATACAAAAATAAAAACATTTAAAAATATAAAAGAAGGTAGACCCACCAGCATCGGGTACAAGGATCAACCTACTGGTGGTTAGGGCTCCAGAGATAGGAACCTCCTCACAATGCGTGCCGTGTCGAGCAGTACTGTCTTCTGCATCAGACCTATGATCCAACTGCCAAGCGCGAGTCTCCGTAGATGTTGATAGAAACTCTTTGGAACAAGTCCATTCGCCGAAAGTACCTACTATCGGAATAATGATCGCCGAATCAACATTCCAAATGTCGACAACCTCGTGAACCAAGTCCAAATATTTTGTTTGTTTGTCTTTTTCGGCTTTCACAAAATTCTCGTCATGAGTAATGCGGTGACATCGATTATCCTTGTATCAGTGATGATAGATCGGATCGGATCTACTATTTTCGAGAACTGGGTCGGGTACATACCTTTAATATGGTACTTTTGCATCGACAAGATGATATTTATTTAAGAGTTAGTTGTTGGTGGACAATTGTGGCTACTTGGTTGTGTCTATGCAAGTATTTACCATTCGCAAGACGAGAACAACCAGAAACAATATGTCTGGGTGATTCTCCGGGACAGTGACAAGCCCGACATAATATATGTCAACTGTACCATCGTTCAAGATATATTTCCGAAATTCTTAGTCATTACGACTCTGTCCATAATTGCAAATACAAACCATTCAGTTTCTTCCAACGACACCAGGACACAGATGATAATGTGTCAACAATGTAAGGCCCGGTAAAAACAGCGATGCAGTCTTTGCTTTTCCATATTTCTTTACGATCATCGATAGTATGTATTATAGGTTTGCGTTAATTATCTTTGCCCAAACAAAGCGGAGTAAACACGACATCTACTGTAGATGATAGATACACAACATCTGTATGTATATCCGCTTCCGTAGTGAGAAAGTATTCTCTGAGATTGTACACCTCACGATTGTGGAGGATCTAAGCACTTAAAAAACCACGACGCCACTCTTTTGTGGAATGTACAATCTCATTACCGAAGAACGCGGTTGATGCATCCAATGTGCGGTTCGCAGAGTTCGAACTTTCCTATCCAAAGCTTCTAACTCAGTCTGTGTCCAATTTAGTATGCTAAAAGATTACATAAAAACCGGCATGACTGCCAACAGTTATAGGTACGAACTTTATTTCCCCCTGTCAAAAGCGTTCCCGTAACTGTTGTCTCATGTCTGTTTCCGTTATTCAAAAAGCCTGTAACATAACAAGATACCTGTATGTGTTGGATGAAGAGAGACCTCTAAGTTTTATGGAATCTGAGAGTTGTAACTCATCAGATTTACAATCTCACCTCGCCTAACATGCATGACAGCACATTTATCCACACCAAACTCCATTTTAATAGAATTATTTAATTTTATGATTATATCCGTGAGGTGACGGAGTTAGAATACAATAAGTCACCACTCCATCTCATCCTATGGGTGTCGTAAAAACCGACTAAGGGACTATCCGTGAATGTTATCTGTACGGAATAAAAAGAAGGAAAATTTGAAATTAAACTCTATACCAATCCGTCTGGCCAGCGTGATATTAGTAGGCCAAGTATCCCTCCTTCACGGGAGGAGGCCCGTCCCTGCAGTGGGACATTAATGGGCTATTATGATAATGATTACCTGTAATAATTTGATTGATTTTCAATTAGGTGTTGTATTGATAATGACTGTGGTGCAATTTTATTTATTGTGTCAAGGATTTTATTTTGTTTTTAATGATTTTAATAATTTTGTTAGAAGAGACTTTTATTTTGTTAAATTCATTTTTTTATTGATAGAACATTAACGTTTTAACATTAATCATTTTAAAACAAAAGTGCATTACTTTTAATTATTTTTTATAAAAGAACTGCATAAATATGTTATCTCAATAAAAAACTAAACTAAATACACATAATTATATAAATTTTGATTTAATGAATTAAATTTAAACAATTTTTGATGTGGTTTTTGTTTTTTAATACACTGGATACGACCCTCGTTTTGAGACATTATGATAGATGGCACGCAGCATAGGGTCGTATTTTAAACATACGCGTTGTAAATGCAGGTCTGATCAACAGCATATGGTCGTAACAAAAAGATACGACTTTTGTCCTTCGAGTATATAGTCGGAAGTTCTAAATTGGGCTATATCTATTTAATTATTAATTTTATCGCATCCATAGCTCAGCATCACTTTCTTATGAATAATATTGTTCGCATGGTATAACAAAACAGTTGAAAAGGTTAACCGGTTACTAAAACAAAAAAATGTCCATTAAAACGGCTCTCCTGTAAAATGTGAATTTTAGAGTTAAGACCTAATGCGTTGGAGGGGTCGATTTATTTAATTGAAAAACATTTAAAGTGTTGAGAGTGTGTTAAACAAATACTTTATTGCCTTTTCTTAAGACTTTGTTATCAACATTTAACATTATTCATCCTATTTGCGAATTATGATTTTTTTTCTATTGGCGGCGCTAGTGAGCCACGTAAAGGCCCTTAACCCTTAAATTGATTTGGTCCGTTTTAAAGGACACAGTGTTTAAACGCATATAGATGATAGTATTACGTGATCCCACCTCACGCGCGAGTCATATTATGTTTTGTAGACTATATCTTCCGCACTCACGCATTTAGTGCGTGCAAAGAAGCTAAATAGTCATTTATTTCACCGATTTGAAAAAGTGCAACAGGCGGGTGGCGTTACACTTCAGATAAAAGTTTATGAAAAGGTGATTTTTTCCTTTAAATTGTGCATTTTTTTGTTGTATATAAATGAAATACAGTATAACGTATTAGATTACATAATTTATTTTAACAATATTACTATTTTTCATTTCTAATTTCGTCAATTAAAAGTATGTCATTTAAAACGGACCTTGCCAATTTGCTCTATGAACTAGTGTGTTTTTTGTTTGTCCCATGCAACGGACCTTGCCAATAAGACCTTAATATGTTTTTCTATTAAAGGACCTCAATGGCGTGGCGGTAGCGTAAGCTACTGCGGTGCCGTGGGTTCGAATCCCACGCAGGTCTATTATTTGTGCAATCTACTACAAAATGTCCTTAAACCACGTTTAAATACAGCTTCAATAGACGATTACATTAGAAAACCATAAATTTATACGGGTTTCTCTACTATATTATACATGTGTTATACATATAAACCATCCTCTTAAATCACTCTATTTATTTAAAAAAAACCACCGCCACATTAACCGCGCTATCCGGAGCACTATGTCGGTCACTTTGGTTCTCCTGCTGATCTCCTCATTTCTGATTCGATCACGCAGAAAAACTCCCAACATGGCTCTCTGCATTACCCTTTGAGTAACCGTAAGCCTTCCGAGAAGGCCCATAGTTAGCGACCACGTTTCTGTTCCATATGGCATCACTGGCAACACGCACTGGTCGAAGAGCTTTGTCTTCAGACACTGAGGCAATGTAGACGAGAAGATACGTTTTAGCTTCTCGAACGATGCCCAACCGAGTTGGATTCGATGAATGATCTCCTTCTCAAAATTGGATTTACCTAGCAGTTAAATATATTTGTCGACAACTTCGAGTGTAGAGCCTCCAATCGTGATTGCAGTAGGTGCAACATGGACATTTGCCATGATCTTGGTCTTGTCCAAGTTCATTTTAAGACCCGCTTGTTGAGAGACTACTGAGGCCATCGAGCATTGTGTTGAGGTTCTCCATGGTCTCAGCTATGACCACGATATCGTCGGCAAATCGAAGGTGCGTGATATTCTCGCTATTTATGTTGATGCCGAGTCCGTCAGTGCAGCGGTAAACAGTTTTGGGGATATGACATCACCCTGTCTTACTCGTCGCTGCAACTGGATAGGGCTTGCTGATTTACCCTGAAGTTTTCGTATAAGCACCACAGCACTTCTATATATCGTTGGTCAACTTGGTACCGTTGAAGAGACTGCAACACTGCCCATGTCTCGATCGAATATAATAAAAATAAATTTATTTTATTTTTTTATTTACCAAAACGCTTAGAAGTTGGTTTTATGTTTTACCAAAACGGTCAAAAGTTGGTTTTATGTTTTGTTTGTAAAATTTGATGTATGATTTTATACATTTCTTAACTGAAAATTGATCTCATTGTTATTTCGTGTTTATTTTATATCAAGTAACGTTGATTCAGACTGAAGTGTGCTTCTAGTTTTTTTAGAAAATAATTCTTTGCTTTGTTCTGGCAATGTCCGTTTAATGTGACATATATGAGGTTACCACCCAGAAGCAGGAAATGGGCAATGTCCGTTTTAAGTGACATACAAAAAAATATATAAAAATACATATTTTTTCAAAAAAAATGAAAAATTGTTCTTTTCTATCCCTATTACCACCCAAAACGTAAACTTAAATGTAAATAAATCTAAAGGATCAGTATGTGACAATTTAAGGGTTAATAGACTATAAAAAAGTGTTTTGGGAAACAACAATTCAACAAAATTAAGTTTTTTACTAAAAACAAAACTTTTTGACTTACGCGATTTGTTATCACGAATTCACACAAATTCCATGGCTTTTTAGATAAATAGATAAATTTTGATAATATTATATTCCACTCCATAATATTTTACTCCACGTGTAAATCGTAAAAGAGATATTTAAAAAATATACCTAGTTCTTATGATTTATAGTCAGCAGAGAGCTCTTAAAAATCCGTTACGAACCTATAGGATACTATTATATTCCACTTTACCATCAAAGGAATTTAGTCCCTTACCAAAACTTTATGAGGACGTTAAGAATAGTACATTATTATCTTACTCATCATTATCAACATAAGCGCCCATTAATATCCCACTGCAGGGACAGGCCTCCTCCCGTGACGGAGAGATACTTGGCCTACTAATACCACGCTGGCCAGACGGATTGGTTTGGGGTTTAATTTCAAGTTTTCCTTCTTTTTACTTCGAAAAGATAATATTTACGGTTAGTCCCTTAGTCGGGTTTTACGACACCCATGGGATGAGAGGGGGTGGTGACATATTGTATTCTTACTCTGTCACCACACGGACATTTGATTTGACATTTGATTATCTTACTATTAAAGAAATTCCAAAAATGTTTGATGGAAAAACAGCTATTTATTCTTTTGCCTATTTTTCAGGATAGTTCCATTTTCGCCTCTATACTTTATTTATCCCATGCCAGCAGTTTTGAAACCATTTACATACAAAAAATGTTAGTACAAACACCTATATTGGTGTAAAATATCCATTTCAAAGGATACTCTGTATTCTAAGCGGATGCTGGTTTATGCAATCAATTGAGGGCTCTTTTAGTAATACTACACAGTCGCGGTAAGTTTATTAGTAAAATATTTATTAGTTTCCACACTAGTAAATTTATTTAGTAGCTTGTAAAGCGGAATTTATGCTTCAGGATTGAAAATTGTACGTTAGTTTGTAAAAGCTTTTTAATATTTTATGTAGTGTTATGGTTTATAAATTATTTTTTTTTAGATTCAACAAATAGACAGCTTTATATTAAGAAGGAATAAAAATGCTTGTTGTCACCGTCCCATTTTAAAGATGATGTAAAAGTAACCTATGGCAAAGCTTGCTTTATGAAAACAGAAAAAAATCCTTGACATAAACCCTATAGGTATATCTGAACATGATGGTGCTATAGGGCAAGAACTCCTTCATTACCGGAGTAGACCGTACGGAAGGATTAAAAATGTTATAATAATAATATTGACAAAGCTAAGACACTCTTCCATTTTTAAATAGATAAATCTTGAAGTAGTGATCAACCTGTTTCTCGCGGAGAATATACCATACGAACATTTTTATTATATTTCGATACCTCTGTATACGAAAGGATCTAGACGAAATTTTAAAGCTACCTTTGCACTTTCATATAATACGCCGAAAAATTTTATACTCACATGACGAGCTTTTATAATGTTAAACGACTTCTACTTTTTTACTATGTTTATATTTTCCTTTTTTCTTTTGATGACTTTTTTACGTGTTTTTTATTTATACATGTTTGTTCAAAAGTAATTTTAGATTAAGCCATCTAGTGACTAGTTTAAAATAGATGACTTCTCTTACTTTTTCTATAGAACACTTTAAAACAAATTTTCCTTGCATTTCAGTTCACGCGACGCTTCTAAAAGATAATACTTTCTATAAGATAATCCAAAAAGAAGCTACAGACACGAAACTCTTAAAGAGATTCTTACCCTCAAACATAAGCATAGGAATTGCATATTAAATATAAAATCAGCATATTAAACCTATATTTTACACCATCAACGGGGGCAAGGCAACGCATAGAATTTTGACTGCAATTTTAAACTAAAATGAAGTTCATATTACTATGATATTGTAGATTATGTATGAGAAACTTTCGTGTGGTTTAAAATTGTGATGTATTGTTTTATTTTTTATTGAATGTGTCTTACAATATTTCATAATCTGTTGGCTCCATCAGCGATGACGTAGAATTGGTCTCTTTAAAGTGTTTTTTTCTCTTTATAAAATTAATTTGATTCTTAGCTTTGTAAAGCATACATTCACGTAATAATGCTGATTTATAACAATTCGGTGTCCATGAAGTCCCTGAATACTTTAATAGGGAAGGCAGGGTTCTGTGTGTAACGCTATGTTAAGTATGTCTACACAAATTATATTGTAAAATTTATTTATTGTCTTACTAAATAAGTGTAAAGATATTTATTAAGTTATAGAACTATTTTAAACTTTATGATGTTACGGACATCCTTAAGATATTCTAGTACACACGCGTGGGACTTGGCCGCCTCCTCTTTCCGGCCATTGATGCTGGAGGGGAGAGGCGTAGGAGCCCCACGGGTGGGATACCTCCGCGCTGGTGCGTCCCGGGCAACGGGGGCGACCACGCGGTCTTCAGGGGAGGAGCACGTGGTCGTCCGCGGCAGAAATCCTGCCAAGGGGGAGGCCTTATAGGCCTTTCTGGGTCGCTCCACCTGTGCTCTGGCCTATCAGAGCACACAGTGTGGAGCAACCAGACTAGGGCGACGGGCTCGTCACCGTTGAGCTTATCAGCGGTGTCGAGCACGGTCTCACAAAGACCACCGTTCGGCCGACCCGTAAGCCCGTCCATAGACGGGTCCGGGGGCTCCCTGGAGCCTCGAGGAAGGACGCCTCTATAAAAAAAAAAACCACCGGGCGGGCGGGTTCGTCGTCGCAGGCTTGTCCAGTGACGGCGGACATGGTCTGGCACAGACCACCGTCCGGCCAAACCGTAGCCCTGAACGGACAGGAGCGGTGGCCACTCGTGGCTGCGAGGACGGAAAACCTCTATAAAAACCTAAACCCAAGTTTTTGGCGCCCGGCAACGGGGATACTGGTCAGCTTCGGCAGGCCGCGAGGGCGCCCGCAGGGAGGTGTAGGAGGAACCATCCCTCCTGCGCGTCCCTGTGTATTAGGTTAGGTACTAGGTTAAGGTTAGGTTTAAGTTTAAAACAATGGCAGATTATCGTAAGGATACATCTACCCAGGAGGGTTCCGGGCGCGTATCGCGTCCCGGGGAGTCCCTTGTTGAGACCGGTTCTCGACTGGCTGATGACCAGTCGGGTACCGGCCTCTTCGGTCCCGGGCCGAGTGAAAACACTCGGCTCGTATCTGGGCGGGACCACCATTGTTCAACGAGCCCGGGGGTGTGCTCTAAAACCACCCCCAACCCCGACGCGGAGGTCGCGTCGACCGACGGAGCCTCGGTTCCTTTGCCGGGGCCCCAGATGTACACCCAGGATGGGGTGTCCGTTGGGGACTCCGACACGGGGAGCGAGGCTCAAACAGCTGCTTCTGGGCGCGGTAGGAAGAGGGGGCGCCCAGAGGAGAAGGAGACGTTTTTGTTCCGTACCGGAAGCCGGAGTCTTTCCGGCTCCGGTATGGAACTAACATCTGGGGAGGAGGCGGGTAGGCCTGCGGCACCCAAGGTGCCCGCAGTGAGGACTGGGCGTGGGAGGGGTGCCCCGCTCAGGGGACAGAGTCGGCCGAAGGCACCGTACGTGCCACCGGCCGACGGAGCAGTACTTCCTCCGGGTCTGGAGACACTTCTGGCCAAACTAGCCGATGCGGCTAGGGGCCAGAAGGGGCTCTCACAGACCCGGAAGAAAATATTTGCGGAGGTCACGGAGGCCGTCCGCAGGGAGTGGCGGGCTCCTCCGTCCCCGCCAGCCTCGACTGGTGAGGCAGGGGTAGTGGCGGAGCTCAGGCGGCAGCTGGCGAAGAAGGACGCCGAACACGCTGCCGCCATAAAGCGCCTGGAGGAGCAAATGGCTGCCCTCCAGGACGAGCTGAGGCAGGCGCGGAGCGGCGGCGTGGCACTGCCGCCAGTGCCGCAGCGCCCTGCGGCGTCAACATCATCCGCTCAAGATTTTGAGCGGATGATGCGAGAGATGGAGACGCGCATTATGAAGCGCATCTCCACTCTCGAAGACATAAGGCGCCGCCCGCCGCTGACGTCGGCCGCGGGGGCGTCCTGCGATGAGGTGGCCCGCCCCAAAGCTGGAGAGCGAGCGCCTCCACCTGCGGCTCCTCCGCCGCCTGCAAAAAAGAACGTGGCTGCTTCGGCCCAAAAGCCGAAGCAGTCCGACAATAAGAAGGGCAAGGGGAAGGGGAAGAAGGCCCCCTCTGCCCCCCCTACGGTCGTAGATGGGACCCCGGATCCCTCCCTCCCTGAAGCAGAATGGAGGGTCGTGGGGTCCCGAAAGAAAAAGAAGAAGAAAGTCGCCGCCGCGACAAAGGCGCCGAGGCTCCGCGCCCCACGGTCCACCGCTGTCGTCCTGACGCTGACGACAGCAGGCGTGGAGAAGGGCGTGGAGTACGCCGAGGTTCTACGGAGGGTGAAGGCCTCCGTAGACCTTAAGGCCCTCGACATTCAGGGCGGGCTCCGGTACAAAACGACACGTACCGGAGCAAGAATGCTCGAGGTCTCCGGCGCCACCAGTGGCCCCAAGGCAGATGCCCTAGCGGCTAAGCTGCGGGAGTCACTGGACGCAGCGGCCGTCCGCGTCACCAGACCCAACAAATGTGTTGGCGTGCGCGTGTCTGGTTTGGATGACGCGGCCACAACGGAGGAGGTGATCTCCGCCGTTGTGGAGGCGGGCGGCTGCCCACGCGACCAGGTGAGGGCCGGAGAATTATTCTTTGGTCCCACAGGTCGCGGGACGGTGGTCGTCCACTGCCCGGTCGCGGCGGCCAAAAAGGTAGCGGATGGACGGAGCCTCCTGATAGGAGGCTTCCTCAAGGCGCAGGTGCTCCTTCTGCAGCCCCGCGAAGCCAGGTGCTTTAGGTGCCTGGGAGCGGGGCATGTAGGAGTGCAGTGCACGGCGGGAGTTACCGTGGGGGACCGGTGCTTCCGCTGCAGTCAGCCCGGTCACAAGGCCGGATCATGCACGGCCCCGCCACACTGCTTCAAATGTGTGGCGGAGGGCAAGGATGCGGCACACCGGGCGGACAGCAAGTCCTGCGCCGCCTCAAGGCCGAGGCCCCGTCCCCGTCCATCCGCAGGTAGAGAGGCCCCAGAGCGGCCCAGTTCGCGGCGGGAGGCGGAGATGGACACTCATTAATGGGTGCCCATGTCCGCTTCCTGCAGGCGAACATAAACCACTGTGCCGGTGCTCAGGATCTTCTGTACCAGAGCGTCGCACAGTGGTCTATCAATGTGGCCGCAGTCGCCGAGCCGTACTGGGTACCACCGGGCGCCCCGGTGGACTTGGACGGCTTAACGTTCCTTATCGGGGGAACCGCCGCTGGCTCCTCCCCCCTTGCTGTTTTAGCAAGGGGACGAGGATGCGTCGCGGCGGATTATGAGGGGATAGCGGTGGCGGCCGCTTACATCTCGCCGAACCGAGACCAGTACCAGTTTGAGCAATGGCTCGCTGGACTGGACGTCGTTCTCGCTGCGTGTCGCCCCCGTCCGATACTGGTCATGGGAGACTTCAATGCCTGGTCACAGGCTTGGGGCTCCCGAGAGACCACGGTCAGGGGGAGGTTGTTGGAGGACTGGGTCGCTACGCGCGGCCTGGCGATCCTCAACCGGGGGACTGTTGCCACCTGGGAGCGAGGGCAGCTCGGTTTGGTCGTGGACGTAACGTTCGCGACCCCTGCGCTTGCCCTTCGCGTCCAGGACTGGCGTGTTGTGGAGGAGGGGGAGACGCTGTCCGATCACAGATACATTCGGTTCAGCGTCGACCCCGATGCCTCTGCACCACTGAGGATTGACAGCCCTCCGGATTCTCGCTGGGCACTCAAAAAAATGAGCAGGGAAGTCCTTCTGGAAGCCGCTACCGTGCAGGCCTGGGTACCCGCACCGGACAGGCCTGTCTGCGTCGATGACGAGGCAGAGTGGTTCCAGAGGGCCATGTCGCTAGTCTGCGACGCGGCGATGCCAAGGGTGAGGCGCACCCCGGCAAGGAACCAGGCGTACTGGTGGAACGCAGAAACGGCGCAACTCCGCGAGGAGTGCGTCCGTGCACGCCGCCAGTGCAAAAGGTTCCGCCGAAGGCGTCGCCGCCCAGACAACGCGGCAACCCTGGAGACGGAGCTCCATGAGAGGTACAGGGCAGCCAAAAGAGCCCTCCAGGCGGCTGTAAAACGGGCCAAGCAATCAGCTCGTGAAGAGCTGATTGGGACTCTGGACCAGGATCCGTGGGGACGCCCATACCTTTTGGTACGGGGCAAACTACGCCCCAGGGCCCCCCCGCTGACGCAGAGTCTGCAACCCGACCGTCTGGAGGGAGTGCTGGACGCCTTGTTCCCATCGGGAGGGGAGGAGCATGTCCCCCCGACGATGGCTTTGTCTCGAGTGCTCAACGCGAGTCGTAGCGAGAATGACGTGCCCGAAGTCACAGAGGGTGAGCTAGGGGCGGTGGTTCGACGGCTCAAGGCCAAAAAGAACACCGCGCCCGGACCCGACGGCATTCCAGGCCGTGCATGGGTCGTGGCCCTTGCGGAGCTTGGACCCCGACTTAGAAGGCTATTTAGCGCATGCCTCGAAAGAGGTCAGTTTCCGAAGGTGTGGAAGACGGGGAAACTGGTCCTCATCCGAAAGGCGGGGCGGCCGGTGGATTCACCATCCGGATACCGACCGATCGTGTTGCTTGACGAGGTCTGCAAGCTCTTTGAGCGTATCATTGCAGATCGCCTCGTCGAGCATCTCACGGTGGTAGGGCCAGATCTGGCGGATAACCAATTTGGTTTCCGCCGGGGGCGATCCACTGTGGGTGCGATCATGCGCGTGGGTAGCCTGGCAGAGGAAGCGACCTCCCGGGGTGAGGTGGTGTTGGCGGTGTCTCTTGACATCGCCAATGCATTTAACACCTTGCCTTGGAGTTGCATTAGGGAGGCACTCGATTATCATCGGATGCCCCCCTACCTCTGCCACATTGTCGGGGCCTATCTCTCTGAGAGGGCCATAGCTTACCCTAGTTGGCTAGGGCCAGGTCGGCGAGATGTGTCGTGCGGTGTTCCACAGGGATCGGTGCTTGGCCCGCTCCTGTGGAACATCGGATACGACTGGGTGCTGCGTGGTTCGTTCCCCAGAGGTGTCGCGGTGTTTTGTTACGCCGACGACACCCTCGTGACAGCACGAGGGAGAACGTTCCAAGACGCAGCCCAAGCGGCCACGGTAGGGGTTGCCCAGGTCGTTGCCCGAATCCGGCGGCTGGGGCTGGAGGTGGCGCTCAACAAATCTGAGGCCCTGTGTTTTCACGGACCCAGACGGGCACCCCCTCCAGGCTCCAGTGTCACGGTGGATGGTGTTAGCATCGGCATCGAGCCCTCGATGAGGTATCTTGGGATCACCCTCGATAGCCGATGGGGCTTCGGACCACATGTCCGAAGCATCGTCCCCAAAATTAAGGGCGCCGCGGCTGCACTGTCGCGGCTTATGCCCAACATGAGGGGACCTAACACCCCGTGTAGGAGACTCTACGTGGGGATCGTACGATCGATGGCGCTATACGGCGCGCCTGTATGGGCGGAGCGCCTGACGGCCAGCACAGCGACTATTCTTCAGAGTCCGCTGAGGATGCTGGCCGTCAGAATCATCAGGGGATATCGTACGATCTCCTTTGAGGCGGCGAGTCTCCTAGCCGGAACTCCTCCATGGGATCTGGAGGCGAGAGCTCTCGCGTCACTGTATCGGTGGCACAGGGAGGCTCTGGAGCAGGGACATATACCTGCCCCTCGCGAAGTCGAGGCGCAGCGGTCCTTGCTCCATGACGATCTCATGGAGGAATGGAGACAGCGACTTGGGCAACCGAGGTACGGGCACGCCCTTATCAGGGCGGTAAGTCCGGTCATGGAGGATTGGCTCGAGAGGCGGCATGGCAGCCTCTCTTACCGGATGTCGCAGATGCTTACCGGGCATGGATGCTTCGGTAAGTATCTGCACCGTATTCGCCGGGAGCCAACGCCCGAATGCCACAGTTGCCGGAACTGCAGCGAGGACTCCTCGCTCCACACACTGGTGGAGTGCCCGGCGTGGGCACGGCAACGGCAGGACCTCGTTGTGGGTCTAGGAGTGGCATTTCTCTCGCTGGAGACAATGGTTCAGGCCATGGTCTCCAGCGAGAGCGCGTGGCAGGCCGTCGCCACCTTTTGCGAGCATGTAATGCTAGCGAAGGAGGCGGCGGAGGGCTTGCGGGAGAGAGATCCCTCATTCCCGCATGTCGCCGCGCGTCCTGGGCGTCGGAGGAGGCATTATGCCAACGATCTCCGACCTCCATGACGGGGGGCCTGGGGGTAACGGGACGGATGGGCTGCCCGTTGCCCCGTGCAGAAGCAGGCCAAGACGTTGGCGTGTGTAGGTGCTCCCCCCCACACACGCCCCCCCCCCCCCCCCCCCGGTAGAGAGGACTGGGGATCCTCTCCCACATAGGGACGGGGCCGTAATAGGGCGGCCGAGGTCTGCAGGGGACCCTGGGGTCGATGCTTAACGGTGCATACCCGGGGCCCCTGCGAAGAGACCCAGAGGGAAAATAAAAAAAAAAAAAAAAAAAAAAGTACACACTAAAGCACATTACACTACAATATTTTGGGAGGTGTAAAGATTAACCCTCTCATTTTTCCGCCATCAAATGCAATTGTAAAACAATGCACTGTATATTCATAGTTCACTGTACTATGAAAGTGTTAAGTTACAAAGAAACACACACACGTCATATCCTCACACATCTAAAACGCGAGATATTAATGCACTCTACTTCTAAATAATTATGTTAAACTAATTTATAATTATCATAAACGTGTAGCTACATAACTTTCTGATTATAACAATACGTTGACGTATAATTAACTAAATTAAATTTTATGAAATATCCTACACAGACAAGCAAGTGGTTACAGATTATTATTTCAAATAAAGTTTTCAAAAATAATCAATTTTGATCTTTGACGATGTTGTTTGAACACATTTTAACAAAATGCGTAGAACTTAGAACCCACGAACATTTTATGAAGAAAACATGTATGAAAGTTAATCCTCGAACATTGATGTGGGTTATACTATTACGTTTACTTTATCTATAAGCTCTATATTTTGTAATTATGTTAACGTATAACTGTTAAATGTTTCTTTACTAATAAATAAATAAAGTAGACCGGCAGCTTTGTAAACATTTAAAAAATAAATATAAATATTTCTCACACATTCACACAACGCAAACTATATATCTAGTCCCAAACTAAGTAAAGCTTGTATTATGGGTACTAGTACTAGAACGGATAATCATATATAAATACATTTTTTTATCGTAAATACATACATTTTTTGTACATAGAAAACACCCAGACATTGTAGTACTTAGCCCTCTGTGGTCTCTGCCTATGCCCATGGGAACAAGAGCTAATTGTGTTTGTATGTGTAGACAAAGCAAAGTTTTGTAAGGAGTGCAAAACTTGGTGCAGATTATAGTACTTGGCACTCAATATTCTCTGACTACCCCAATGTGTAAAAGGTGTGATTTAATTTATATGTACGTTTTAAAGTCAATCGTCCGTGTGGTGACGGATTAAGAATACAATATGTCACCACCCCATCTCATCCAATGGGTGTCGTAAAAACCGACTAAGGGAATATTCGTGAATATTATCTAAACGAAATAAAAAAAAGGAAAACTTGAAATTAAACCCTATATCAATCCGTTTGTCCAGCGTGGTATTAGTAGGCAAAGTATCCCTCCGTTACAGGAGGAGGCCCGTCCCTGTAGTGGGACATTAATGGACTGTTATGATGAAAATCAATGGTATTTCGTACATTGAAAACCTACTACATAGTAGATACTCAGCATAAAGAGTTATGCAACACATTCGTGTTCAGCCAGCGTTAAATGTCTGCGGCAATTTTTACAACTTTGACGTCAATCGATTTGTCTGCCCTTGTTACAAATGTGTTAAGTTTGACGACCTCGTTGGCGCGACGGTAGCGCAAGCGGCTGCCGTGCACGAGGTTGTGGGTTCGATCCCCACGCAGGACAATTATTTGTGAGAACCACAAATTATTGTCCTGGTTCTGGGTGTTCTTTGTGTCCGTTAATTGATGTTTGTAAAAAGTCCCCGCGACACAGGGCATGAACCCTAGTGCGGGAGTTGTCTTTAAAAAAAAATGTAACTGATTATTTAAAAAAAAACGTACTATACGTTACTTTCTATTAATAGTACAAAAATTGATCTTCAATTATAATATTTTATTATGACATCATATCTACTGGCAAATAGAGGCTTTCTTAACATCGTGACACTAGTGATTATACATTCTGGCCCTCTGCACATCAAATCAAAACATTTCCATTACATAAACATCAGTTTGCTCTTAGGCTCCCGGTGCTACATTTGTTTATTTGTGGTCTCTAACCAAGTATTCTAAGTTAAATAAGTAAAATAATTAACTATTAATACGACGATAATTTTGGATAAATAAGGCATAATAACGTTTGCAATCTTTTTCCCTAAAATTTTATGACAACTTCAAGACCACACCGACATGTTGAGTATACCTCTCCCAAAACATAATAATATACAATATCAAAATAGTGATTAATTAAATGAGACATAATTTAGAAGCAATCCATTCAATGTATTGTAATAGAAGCAATCCATTCAATGTATTGTAATATGATCACAATATCCATTAGCAGATGTAACAAGGACATCGCAGATGTGATTAGTAATTAAGATATTATTATCTAAATGCTTGGTGTTTGGGATAATTTTGTATATTGTGTTTTGTATATTTTGTATTGTGTCTGTGGCACAATAGTCGCAGGATCGATGCATGCAGGACGATTCTTTGTGTAATCCAAAAAATGAGGCCCTGAGTGTGGTCACACATTATGTTAAGATACAGTAAAGTGGATGTCACTTTAGGGACATCGTATTCCTAGAGACAGGTATATCACGCGAAAGTTTCCATCCCACTATTATTAGATAGACAAAAGCTTTGTGACTGTTTGTGTTTGCATTTAAATTCTGAACGCTTAAAAGCCTGGATCAATTTGAATAAAGTTTAATTCAAAAGGAACAGATTCAGTAATATCAAAATAAACTCTTTAAAACCATGATGATAATAATATTTTAAGCATAAAGTACATATTCTTAAAATATTATTATCATCATGTTCCTATTAAATAATCGCTAATTAAAGTAGCGTTTTTAAAAGCACTGTTTTCCAAGGTTTTATAGAAACAGTGTGGTGACGGAGTAATAATACAATATGTCACCACCCCATCTCATCCCATGGGTGTCGTAAAAACTGATTAAGGGCCTATCCGTGAATATTATCTTTACGTAATAAAAAGAAGGAAAACTTGAAATTAAACCCTATACCAATTCGTTTGGTCAGCGTGGTATTAGTAGGCCAAGTATCCCTCGGTCACTGGAGTAGGCCCGTCCCTGCAGTGGGACATTAAGGGCTGTTATGATGATAATAGGAACCTACGAAGTTTTTACGATGAGTATAAGCAACGAACAATAAGTCTTATTGTTCGTTGCTTATACTCATAGTAAAAACTTAAATCTTTACTACCTCTATTAAAGCAGGAAAACATGGATAGCACTTTGAGTCTTCCTTTTTAATTATGTGAAAATCTAAAAAGACGCATATTTTAATTAAGTTTTATAGAAAAGTGTTTTACGTACAACAGTGTAGAAAAATCAAAAATAACTAATTGAATAATAAAAATATAATTATGAAGCATAACAGATGTTAGAGATAAACATAAGCTCTGTAAGTATTTTGTAATTAAAAATAAGTTTCTACTTAGTTCTTTATAGATAGCTCACTACGAAACCTGAAAATATAAAAACTTTTACTGTTATTTCAGCGAGTCTCCTTAATTAGTTTTTAATAATACAATTCTTCATCCAATAATAATTTTAATGGGATACTGTACGGGCATAATATGTAGATATCAAGTCACATTTACTGATCGAAATAAATATTTAAGAGTCAAATTAAACGCAAATAAATGTAAAATGCAATGAACTATGCAAATATTTTAATGTTGATTTATAAAGATACTTTACGTATGAAAGTTTTTTTCAGTTACTTATTACCTTTTTAACTTTAATAGATTTGTTGAATTTAAGAGATTCCAGATACGAGTAAGTTAGAATTATTATATTTACCTAATTTTTCAAGTTTTCTTTTTAAAATTGCCTGAATTTAAACAAATACAATATTGTTTGTCTTAGTACAGACGTTTTTTTGGTTTTATGGTTTTCAGTAAACAAACAAGTGATCAATCTGCTTATAAGTGGTAAGTTGTGTGCACCTCCCTCCTATCCTAAGCAGTAGATGAAGAAGAAGAAAGAAAAATCATTTACTGGCCATAAAGACACACAATAAAGAGATAATAAAAAGGAAAGGATTGGATGTTGTATGGTTCTTCCGCAGAGATTAAACAACTTTATTTTTTAGATTGGTTTTTCAGACTTCTGCGGACTAAATCCAAGTGTTTCATTATCTCACATAGCCCAAGGGCCGCTGAAAACCATGACTCTTCCGCAGAAATAAGATAACCCTAAAGGGTTAATCTTCTCATGATCTACGTCATGAACAGTAAGAAATAATATACAAAATGGACTTCTAACTATACATTTAACTAAATGTGTTGCAGCTAAGTTTCAAATGCCTTCGCTCATTCTAACAAAGCTACATCAATACATACAATAATCATCATCATAACAGCCCATTAATATCGGGAAATACAGGGACGGGTCTTTTCCCGTGACGGAGGGATACTTGGCCTACTAATACCACGCTGGCCAGACTGATTGGTATAGGGCTTAAATTCAAGTTTTCCTTCTTTCATTCAATAATACTCATAGTTAATTCACCATGATTAATATTAACTTAACAGTCACAGACGCACACAAAGATGTTTTATTATTAAATTTTTATTATTTAGTTTTTTTAATTGATTTGATTTAGTTTAACTTTATTATGTTTTTTTTCTCAATTTTTATATAGGCCTATTTAATAATGTTTAATTCAATGTAACACAAATTTTGTCACAACTTTGGTCTTCAAAATACAAGCCTCGGCTTAGTTTGGAAACCACCGTTACCCCAGTAGACTGTTACAACACTAAATTTATGTAATTATACCACTAATACACCCTTAATATGTAAATTAGTTTTAATAGCAATCAAACTGTAACATTATGATTTTGTAACTTGTTTTTGGTTGAATAAATTTATTCTTATTTATTCTTATTAAATGTTCCTCTGCAAGCACGAGCTGATCAATCAACTAGAACATCCAGATATAAACCAACATCGTTTATTATAAGACTTGACCTAACAATGTTACCGTGAACTTATTGAAGCAAATGCTTTGTCATTGATACCTTTTAATGTAATGAGTTGAGAATTTATTTGTAAGGTTGTATTGATTGATTAAGAAAACGAATGAAATAGGCTTTGTAAAAGGTATTTTAGTTGGCAGGAGATGACGACACGCTGTCCACCCAAAGATATAAAGTACCTTTAATCAAAAATAAGATAAAGAAGTTGAATCTTCTGGTTCTACATGTATTTTGTTCTATCATAACAGCCCATTAATGTCCCACTGCAGGGACGGGTTTCCTCCCATGACGGAGGGATACTTGGCCTACTAATACCACGCTGGCCAGACGGATTGGTATAGGGTTTAATTTCAAGTTTTCCTTTTCTTTAATTTCGTGAAGATAATATTCACAGACAGTCCCTTAGTCGGTTTTTACAATACCCATGGGATGAGATGGGGTGGTGACATAATATGTCACTAAAAAAATAAAAAAAAAAAAAATAAAAAATAATAAATATTATTTGTATTCTTACTCCGTCACCACACGGAGAAGTATAACCATAACCAATTATTATAAGGTGTATTAAAAGACAATAAATATATTAAAAGATCAAAAATAGAAACTAAAAATAAAATCTTTCAGTATCAGTTATTTCATGTTTTAAAAGTATTTTACTAAACTTTTGCTTTCAAGAGTGACATAGTTTGAAACTGTCCAACTTGTCCCCTTTACTTAATAAAAAGTTTAGTATTGATTCATTCTAAACCTTCTATATACAAGAATAGCTTTATTCCAGTTGATTTTTCTATTTTTAGGTTTCTCGTATCTGTTTTTAAGTAGCAGATGTGTCAATTTATTTTAACACAAAAATTATTTATACCAGGCTAAGCTGGTTATACAATAAACATAATAATAAATACAAATTAAGATAATCATCATCATCATCATCATATCAGCCAATCGACGTTCACTGCTGGACATAGGCCTCCTCCAAGTATTGCCACCTTGTGCGGTCCTGTGCCTCCCTCATCCATCGGCTACCCGCCGTCCTAACTAGGTCGTCAGTCCACCGTGTGAGGGGTCTCCCCACCCTGCGCTTTCCGGTACGCGGTCGCCATTCCAGAACTTTTAAGATAATAAAATGAAAAAAATACCAAAACTATTAACAACTGATTAAATATAAATGTAAAAATACGAGTAACATTCAATTATGTGAAAAACTACACATTCCCTCTATACAAAGCTAGTAGAAGAAAAACTTAAAATTAAATCCATATTCTTAATTAACACCAATCCGTCTGGCCAACTGGCCAGCGAGGTATTAGTAGGCCAAGTATCCTTCCGTCACGGGAGGAGGCCCGTCCCTGCAGTGGGTCATTAATGGGCTGTTATAATAAACTTATCCAATTGTTCAAAGACCCTTTACATTTAAATTCATAATATTAAAATTTCAATTAAGGCACAAGATTATGGCGGTTACTTTATCATAATCAGATTCATCGTTATTCATTTAATAACGGGTATGATACGTAATTAGAATCGTTTGCCGTTCCTTAATACCACCCAAGAGGAGATTATCTACCTCTGTGATGGAGGTAATAATTTTATACAGCTTACAATATTATATATTTTTCTTTAATATCTAACCAGGGATAGGACCGCGCAAGGTACTCGTAGAAATAATTATTGGGGGAGGTCTATGGCCAGCATTGGACGTCTATTGGGTTATGTGATGATAAATCTAACTAAAGCCACTAAAGAGGTTTAAAACCTTAATATTTTTCAGAGATGAAGAACTTGTAAAAACACTCTATCTAACTCTCTGGCAAGCATTTTACTAGCGAGTCACTGAATAAATTTTGTCTTTACAGTAAAACTCTATACTAGTTTACTTTACTAGTTTGTAATGTTTATATTTTATGTGCCTTTTCTTCAGTAGATTTTAAAAGCTTTACATAAAGCTTAGTAAGATTATAAAATCACTTGATAACTAGGCCTATTCTTCTGCAAATAACAAACGCTTAATGAGACCCACACCCATGCAATGCATTCGGTCATTAACAAGTAATTATGAGACATAAAAACAGCATTACTGTTAAACACACAGGAAGTCATTACGGTGTAGCAGCTTTCCCTTGTGGCTTTACCCGCCTGAATGAAGGTTATCGTAATTTAGAGAAGGCTTTTTCAAAAAGAGTCTGTCTATGTTAATACTTTCGTTGCCCTCTCTAAATTAACCTTCAAGCAGTAGTGTGCCTAATAAAATTGTCCTCAGGTGGAAGTATCTAGCAAAATTAATGGGTTCATCATAACAGCCCATTTATGACCCACTGCAGGGACGAGCCTCCTCTAACCCGTGCTCACTTCGTTAGGCGGGGAAAGAAACGCGTCCCTTTTGTAAACATATTTCATTACTACTCCACTTCTATTAGCCATAGCGTGATACTATGTACCCTATAACACTCCTCGATAAATGAACTATTTAACAGAGAAAGAATGTTAAAAATCGGTTTATTAGATCCAGAGATTATCCCCACCAACGACACAAATTCACAAACACGCAAACTTTACCTTTTTATAATAGTAAAGTATAGATTGAACTTCCAGAAAACTACATTTTGCCTTTGTTCAGCATTTTACACCAAAAAGCAAATATCACGTTACCCAAACAGTATACAGTAGTAATACGTATTGATTTTACCTTTACGTGTCTTCCATGCGCTGAGAAAAATCTGCTATCCGCACTATACGTGACCAGACCCACAGACAGCAATGAATAGTCCTTTCTTCTAATCCACGTTACCTGTTGGCAAATTGTACATGTTATTACAGTTTATTGAACAGACGAAATACTAGAGGCGTGATTAAAAGTATAATAATAATAAATATTAGCCTTGTGTATATATTATCAGATTAATTAATAATCTCTACATCTTGGCTTCTGTCCGATGTGTGCCTTCCGCCGAGTAATTTGCAAAAGAGAAACTTAATCTATAACTATCGATCCTTCTACAAGAGCAGGCCTGATTTATAATTGTAGGCCATGTGGCCTAACTATACTTCGCTGGTTAAACGATTTGGTACCCATGTTGTGTTTTTTGTGTCAAGTTTTGCTTTTGTTCTAGTCAATATGACTTTTAGAGATATTTTTATTGACATAGCAATTTGATGGTTACGTAGTTGATGGAAAGCGTAAAAACAATTTAGAAATGAAGACAACTGATGATCGCCAAGTTATTATAAAAATAAAAGGTTGATACCAACAAAATATAATACTAATCATTATAATTATCAACTATAACTATAAGGGTTTTAATTTACACAAAAAATAAATGGTTCTCTAATGGGGATTAAAAATTTAAACACTAATAGAAGTATTTCACTTCAAGTTATTTGTTTGCTCTTGAAATAAAAGCCTTAGGCATTATTGAAACAATTCATAAAATAAATAATTGTCTTGAGTGACCTTTGAATAATTGTCTTTTATTATATTCCTTATAGGTTTATAAACAACTTATAAAGCAAAAACAATTTATTTTTTAACATTAGAATTAGGTTAATTAGTAGACTTTTACGAAGTTTGCTTACGTTACAAGACGAGTTCTAAAAAGCCATAGATGGAGCCCAGCGATCAAAATAGAATAAGATAAAAATATACCTTACAAGTTCTAGAAAGTGGTTGACAAATACGAACATTAAGACACAATAATTATATTCTACAAAGGAGAAATTAATAGGTTTTAACAGTTCTTCGTGTAGTGACGGAGTAAGAATACAATATGTCACCACCCCATATCATCCCATGGGTATCGTAAAAAACGACTAAGGGACTATTCGTGAATATTATCTTAATGAAATAAAAAGAAGGAAAACTTAAAAATAAACCCTATACCAATCCGTCTGGCCAGCGTGGTATGAATATCCCTCCGTCACAGGAGGAGGCCCGTCCCTGCATTGGGACATTAATGAGCTGTTATGATGAGTATTGGTAAAATGCAAGCGACTTTTCTGTCTAGAATAAAATTATTGCAGATATTAGATAACGGAAAATATAGTTACTCTATACCCCTGGTATTTTCCCATTTTAATATGCATGTCAATTCTCGTTCCTTAAAATCGTTAAAAATTTTTTTTTTTTTTTTTTTTTTTTTAAAAAAGACAACTCCCGCACTAGGGATCATGCCCTGTGTCGCGGGGACTTTTACAAACATCAATTAACGGACACATATAAGTTTTAGTTGTCAAATTGTCTTGTTTTTGCTATTGCAATTGCGATCTTTTGTGGTCGTGTTAAAGTTTTATTTAGAGTGTGACAATTTGCCAACTAAAAGTTAACTTAACCGAATTTTTAACGATTTTAAGGTACGAGAATTGACATGAAGGTGTTATCTTTTCAACACTCTAAATGTCGATGTAGAAAAGTTTTTATATTCCGGTGTTTTCTTCTGATTCAATATTAAGCGTATCTCAAAAAGTTTTAAATGGAGAGAAAAGTCTTATTTGTAGGAAGGGTGGCCAAAAGAAAGAAAGAAAGAAAGAATTCTTTTTATTTTGTTGCACAAACGAAAAACATACAATAAAATGAATTTAAATATAAAACAATTGAAAAGCTATTTAATCGCTTTTTTTAATGGGTTATAAATATTATAGAATTAAGTGATGACTTTTAAATTAAATAACGATAAAAGCAATCAATCTAATGGAAAGCAAATAAATATGTAATTTGAAAATAAAGCAAACAGTTTATCATTTTTTTGGAGACATTTTAATTTAGAATTTTTGTATCATACCTGATCCAAAAATGCTTTTAGTTATTAAAATTTTAAGTTGATTCATTAATTATTATAGAGCAATGAGACTTAAAAACCTATGTTTAAGGGAGGCAGCGGTTTGGTTGTGATCTAGTACTGCTGACGACTTTAAGAAGCAAATTTTTAATTACAATCAAAATTATTTGCTCGTTTGCCACCTTAAAGTAATAAAAATAATCAAATTCTTTCTAACGTTTGAGCCGCAATCTCTGTAATTTTCACTCATGTTTCGCTCTGAATTTTGGTTAATCATCTATGTCGATCAAAAAAAATAAAAAATGTTTTCTTTAACCAAAGGCTTTCGTGTTCCGGATGTTCTGTAATCATCACGTGTTCTTTGCGCGTAAATGAGAAATGTAAGGCTGAATAATTTTCGATTTTATATACAAAAGAAATAAAATACATTTTGACTTCCAACGGATCAAATTAAAACAAAACAGATTTCATTTTCTCTCTTTTGAAATGTAAATTTTCGAAAGGAGCAATTTGATATAAAGGCTTACGTTGAAAGCACACGTAATGTTTGAACCGGTTATGAATTTCTCAAACAAATTTTTGTAATTTCCACGGCAGGCAGGAACAACAAACATTTTCGGTCGGAGTTTCGAAAGTCATTCGACGAAGTTACGACTAAACTTCAATGTGTTTGTTTGTGGTTTCGATCTAAATAACTTTTTAAAGTATTCGCCTTTGATTGCAAGTGGCTGTTGTTGACAGGTGTGATAATTTCATAAAAGTTTTTGGTTTAAATAATCGGTTTACTTTTTGGCACTAGTAACTTTTGCCATTTACAAAATTTGTAAAAATGTTATATTTCACTTAAAATTTGTAAAAAATGGGCAATATTTCTGTCTCGGTTGTGTGTAATGTTGCTGTTATGCCCAGAATAATACAATTTCATTCTAATGTGAGAAATCTAAAAACGCCAGTAGTATATTAGCATAGCTTATCACCTACTGGCGTTTACCATTATTAGCGCGATCTTAAAATCGACTCAAAGTAAGTTTCTTTATTATTATTGTACAAGTTAAAATAATTAAATATTTATTCAAGCACCCTTTTAACTCTGCATGCTATTCACAATTAATGTGTTCCACTGTCTGACAAAGCTAATTATTTCACATTCTGCCAAAACAGTCAAAATTATTTTTTCAAATTGTAAGGTATGCAACTACAGTAAATCAGATCAAATTTTCCTAGGATGTATTAGACTGCCTTGACGACAGCTGTTAAATCGATTAATCAACGTTTGTTCGCTAAAAAAGTGGCAAATGTTTCTAAAACTAAATTAGTTTCAAGGTTTCCATTTCCGCAAAAAGGGGAAACAAAAAGTTCAGATAAGGCTTCCAGCTTTGAGAGCAAACTTTTCGGTTACAGCCTCTTTGAACATTATACCCAAAAAACATTAAAGTAAACACGCTAATAAATTACACGTGACGGGGAAATTACTTTTGTATTCATGTGGGCTTCAAGTGTAACGAATTAAAATGTAATTAAAATTAGTCCGTAATTATTTTGGTACCTGTAATTAATATAACTTAACGTTTAAACTTAATAAAACTAATTTATTTAGGAATCTCTTACTCATAAACGCCTTTTAAATTTAATCATTGTTTAGCGAGATTTTTTTTAAGTAAATTGTATGATTTTATGCTAATCAATTGACTAAAATTTAAAAAGTGCTTATGAATAAGGGTGTAATTATTCGCTAATTCTGGTTAAAATGATGTGTTAGCCTATTACATAACAGGGGTAGAAAACAACAATGGTTTAAAAGCAATACAAGATGATAAATTATTTAGAAAATGATTCGTAATATGCCTATTTGGATTTCGCACTATTGCACAACCTATTTACTTTCGGTATTTTCATCAAAGTGTTAAATGTTAGAAAGTAAACAGTTACTATATAAATGTAATAAAGATCAATGTAACTTACCGTATTCTCAGTGATGTCACTAACTTCACAATGAAGTATAGCTGTCGTCCCTATTTGAGCTATAACCGTAGTACAGTTTTCAGTCAAAAATATACCAGCTTTACCAGCCTTTCCACCTAATTTATTAACGGTCGAACCCGTTGAATCTCTGTACATTTTCTTAACTTTATTCATAGACTTAACTAATGATGCTTCATCTAGTTCATGTATTATTTCTTTATCTGTTATTCTATCATGTTTGGAGTGTCTCCCTCTACCTACATTAACTTCATCAATAATATTATCTAGATTATGTACATCATCATTATATTCATTATCTAATAGTGAAGAGAGGCGAAGTGGTTTAGGTAGTTTGGGATGTGTTGTTATTACATATTCTGTTGTTGAATATGTCTCTGTTACTTCTTGTCCTTTTATTGTTGTGTATGTTACAGTTGTAGAAGTAGGTGCGATGGTTGTTGTTCTTCTTCTGTGACCTGTAAAAGAAATTGGATTTAAATATAGGCAATTGGTCTAAAATTCAGAAAGTTTTTGGTCTGTTTGGAGTTAAAGTCACAAACAGCACAGTAATTTGTGTTCTGCTTTAATAATAGGCATCGGTTCTTTATCGTAAACATTTCGAAATTTCCAAGATAATATGATAATTACTAAGTTAGTTGTTAAGAAAACGTTCTAGTTTGTGCGTTATTTAAATGTCAATTTAATTAGCTCTGGGTATGGTTTATAGCTAGCACATGCACATAAAATGTTAATTGATGGAAGTTATTACTATTCTGGAAACCATATTTCAGGTCTAAATCTACCAAACAAAATACTTTACTTCAAACAGATGTTCCTATTACTTCTATCAAATATTGTCATCGATCACTTATTGTTGTAGTTGATATTGGCGTACAACACAGTTTCGTTACTGACAAACTTTGAAATCAAGAAGCGAAAGGGAAACAAACACAAACATGTCTAGATTAACTTTGTTTATTGTTAGATAAGGTTCTTATGTAAGTATTCGTAGAGTTGGATCAATAGTTACAATGGACGATTAGCCTTGACCACTTAAAATAGATTAATGAAGTTAAGACTTTCAATTTAAAATGTATAGAACTGAAATAAACCATAAAATCAATACACATAATAGTTCTTTACTATGGTCTTTAGGAATTTATAATTCACGTCATACATAAATTGAAATAGTATCGTTGTACTTAAAGAAAGTAACCTGTAATAGAAGCTTGTGGGTTTGGAATATTACCTAGCGTTTTTGCAGAATACATTCTTTCAAATACGAAGTTCTTTAACATAATATCTAAGGCATTCTAGCATATTTTTTGGATATTTAAACAAGAAATCTTATAATTTGCAACGTTTACATAAATAATTGTCTTAAGTTAGTGTAATAATGATGACTGCAAACAGTTTCAAGACAAGGTTGTCTTGGAACCCTTTTGTAAAACTTCGTATTACTCATAGTAGGCCGAGTGTTTTTTCATTATTGGAGGTGGCACGTTGACACAATAGGCTAGTAAAGCGTTGTTATGATGAAAAAGGTTTAACAAATAATCATCATCATAACAGCCCATTAATGTCCCAGGGCGGGCCTCCTTTTGTGACGGAGGGATACTTGGGCTACAAATACCGCGCTGGCCAGACGGATTGGTATAGGGTTTAATTTCAAGTTTTCCTTATTTTTTATTTTGTAAAGATAATATTCACGGATAGTCCCTTAGTCGGTTTTTACGACACCCATGGGATGAAATGGGGAGGTGACAAATTGTATTCTTATTCCGTAACCACACGGATAACAATATGATATTATAATATTATGATACGTTAATACGATATACACTTTTTGACAATTTTAGTAACTGTTTAATATTTAAAGTTGTTTCAAGAAATATTTATGTTTAAAAAATATGGCGCGAAAACTTTCTGTAATAGTTGACAATTTTCAGTAAGTGTCGCTGCCAAATGCGACGCAAGGAAACAGCTCGTTGCCGGTAAGTGAAATACACAGTCATACAGTTCACAAACACGATAAGAGTACAAATTGTATACAGTCTTATATTTGGATATATTTATGTTACTAGCCCAAAATGATGTGTGTCTTACATTAAATAAATAAATAATCCTCACACATTCACACAACGTCCCCTAGTCCCAAACTAAGCAGAGCTTCTACTATAGGTACTAGACAACGGATAAACATACTTTTTATATGGATAATCATACCGCTGTGGCGTAGTGGTTATACAACATGACTGCTACGCAGAAGTCTCGGGTTCGATTCCCGCTCAATGCAAATCTTTGTGTGCATGAACATGATTGTTGCATTGGTCTGAGTGTTTCTATGCATTTATAATGTATGTATTTACATAAAAAAAGTATATAAGTACTAATATCCGTTGTTTTGTTACCCATAACAGAAGCAGGTTAAGCCTAGCTTACTTTGAGAAATTATGACGCTGTGTAGAGATATCCGTGAATATTTATTTATTTAATAAGCACTTAACTTTATGTCCAATATTTATAGACCAAAACGTCCTTACTAAACTTGTAACAATACTCGTTATTATAGAAGCACAAAGGTATAACAGAACAGGAGGGTAGGCTCGGGTAAATCCGGGCAGCAATCGTACCCGGATTACTGGAGTCGTACCGTCTAACGTAAACATGATGAACATAGGTCTACATTATACCGACATGTTTCTAATATGGGTGGTTACTTTATGGTTTTACTTTATAATGATTCAAAAAAGAAATCAAGATGGCGATTTTATAAAAGTATTTCTAAATATTTTTAAACACTGTCCGTGTGGTGACGGAGTAAGAATACAATATGTCACCACCGTTAAAAACCGACTAAGGGACTATACATGAATATTATCTTCATGAAATAAAAAGAAGGAAAACTTTAAATTAAACCCTATACCAATCCGTCTGGCCAGCGTGGTATTAGTAGGCCAAGTATCCCTCCGTCAAGCGAGGATGTCCGTTCCTGCAGTGGGACATTAATGGGCTGTTATGATAATGATACAATACGAACACTTATTTCAGTATCATATTTAGTTTTATGGAAAGTTTCACTTCTTAATTCATTAAAATAATTGAAGAACCTGAACTTCAGAATTTTACCGACTTAATAAGCTCTTAACCCTTTACTACACGAATGGTAAAGTACATAATATATTTTACATACAAAATTATTTCCAAAATTACCTTACACGTTTTACACAAAATTTAATCTAAAAAAAGGAGTAAAAAGATTCTTTATTTAACTAAAACCAACAGTATTTATTGACATTGACATAACTCCGTAGCATTTCTTTAAAGGAATTTGAAACACATTCCTATATTTATATTGATCGTTCCTTTAAGACTCATTGAAAAGAAATCGTTGATGGATGTGTAACATTATTTATTCCTTTTCCGAATGGCGTACGTATACTTACGTAACAAGGGTATGTAACGTAAAGTATATTTATGCTTTACTTATTTAGAGGCAGTACTTGAAGGAAATGAACTAAGAATTCTTTCTTATTCTGTATCGTTTGGTTAGTATACTTACTAAAGCCAAACTCGATGTGAAATCTTAGTAAACAAACCATATTTATGTCATTCACTGTAAGGTTATCACACCTAGTGATGGACAGGACTCGAGTTCTTTAATTCGTAATTTAGGGACTGGACTCGATTTTTGGAGACTGGACTCATAAATGAGAGCTCAAGCCTTTTTGTCAGTGACAAGACTTACGAGTCCTCACAATATGACTTGAGAACTCGAGTCTTTTAACGATAATTATTTTTAAATAAACTTTTAAGACTCAAGTTTAATGCGAGCTCCAGTCTTTTTAAAAAAAGTGAGTTTTATTTTCATTCTGTTGATATACATTTCCAGGCTATAGGTTGTTAATTAGATTTTAAGCAATAAATACTGAACCTTGCATAATAACGTATAATCTCGTTTATTATTATGTATATGAATAAGTGGGTTATAGAGTATTTGTAAATAAGTCATTTGTCAAAAAACTTAAGAGGACTCAATTTTCTTTGAAAAACTCAAGTTCTTTAATATGACTTTAGTTTTATTTAAGAACTTGAGTTCTACAATAAAAACTCAGTCCTTTGAGTCGAGTCTTTTTGCATTAGGACTCAATAAAAGGACTCAAGACTCATAACTCAGGACTTATTTTAGTCAAAGTCTTGCGAGCTCTGTCAAAATGAGTCCAGTCGCTAAATTAGGACTTAAAAAACTCGAGTCCCGTCCAACACTATCACACCATTCCAAAATAGGTGTATTAAAAATGTAAATACGGCGCATGTGATGGGGTTTCGTATTTGCCCAGAAAAGTAAAATACGAAATTACAATATTTTTTATAACAATGAAAAACCCTAATTATTTTGTCTGTCAATGGTAGTTAAGCATCGGCTTGTTATTAAACATTTCACAACGACTGGCTTTAGTATAGGTAAGCTCGTGTCGAGAGTTGTTCAAGCCGCCTGTAGGCCTCTGGCATAACAATTATGTGACTACAACGATAGACGGGAACGATTTTTGACGTGCGCTTCGAAGGACGAAGTCGCTCAGATAAATTAGTGGTCAAGCACGAAGACGCTCAAATGAATGAGCCGTCACCTATCTATGACCTCGCTGGTGATGTTTAACCTGTGTTATTGTTTATCAATCAGTGACTGCAAATGGCTGTGAGCGTTTAAACGAATTAGCCTTTTAACCGTTGAGTAATACCTAAACACGTGTTTTAATACTTTTAAAATTCGTTTACTTCTACTTCTGCCCGAGCACAAGCACTATCAGCAGCCAGTTTTCTGTTAATTTTGTATGTAACCCATATACTTAAATTGGAAATACCACAGCATTGATCACATATTGCATCACTACCTGGGGTGGTGCTCCAGCCTACAAACTAAAGCGATTGGAGATAGCCCAAAGGGCGGTTCTTAAGGTCAGCACTTTTCGCCCGTTCTTATTTCCCACAACTTTACTTTATGAAAAGTGTGAGGTGCTTACTGTAAGAAAATTGTTTATTTTGGCCACAATTCTAAAACAACACCGTGAATTACATTTCGACCCCCAAAAAAATTCATCTCGACGGCAAAACAGAGTTTGTGATTCTAAAAAGCAGTTTCGCACAGCTTTTAGCCGAAAATTTTTCTGTTCACTTGGTCCATACCTATATAATAAAATAAATACTTCAATTTCAATATACTCACTAAACAACCTCAAATGTAAGAAAGCTGTGGAAGCTTGGCTAGGGACTTTAGATTATGACAAGACTGAGCAACTATTAAAAGTTGTAAGTTAGACTAATGCTATTATGTTACCTTTCAATAGTCCTTCAATTAAATGGTACATGATTTTTATAATTTAATTTTCTATTTATCGTTATATTCATAGGATAATTATTTCAGATTCGTACACACCCTCTCACACACACACACGTACATTTCCACTACACACACAGAGAGGTTCAGCTACATGTTATAACATTATATGGTAATTGTTTAATCTATGTATATTAAGTAAGTAGTTTTAGCTAGAATGTAAAAATTATAAATGTTCGGGGAGTGGCGCCGAAAGCTGAAATACAGGTTTCCACCTAGTTCGGCAACGGATGCTGTTTTTCAATTGTATAGATCATTTTCTCTAGCCTATGTTTAAAAACACATTGTAAACCAATTTACTGAAATAAATAATTATTATAATTAATTGACGAGGCTCTCATAGGATTTAACAAAAGTTGATCTATTTGCAGGTACCAGGTTTTACCGAACTTAACTTTTTCAGAATATATATGTCAAAGGTTACTTCAGGGTATATTCCAAGCTAGCTAGCTTGCCAGTTTTGCCAGATATTACTTTAACTTTGTACACATTTCATTCAGCAGTTACCTTAACTTGAAAATAAGATGGAGGGGTGGTTACGTGACTGAGGTGTTTATAAGGTGCGATATCCGCTCAATGTAAATAATGCACGAACGTGAACTTTAATTTGGTTGCTTGCTATTAACAATTACGAATAGTTTTTCCTGCTAATACGTACGTTTGCCAAAAGTAGAGTATAGCCTTAACTAATTTAGTTGTTTAATACTTATGTGTCAACGTCGTTAAAATCATCATTACCGTGTCAGTCAATGGACTACTAGACATAGGCCTCTGCCAAATATTTCCAACGTGTGCCTGTGCCTTCCGCATTCCTTTTTTTTAGACAATTTCCCCACCCTAAAAATCTAGCCCTGTATTGCAGGGCCTTTTGAAAATATGAAATTTGAAACGGAAAAACTGTACCAAAACGTACGTTAACTTAAGATTAAATAATAAATATCAATCAAACTTTAAAGTCATATCGCTACTATTATAATTATGTAAACGCAAATCACCTGCAACGTGACACGTATAAAGTTTCAAGCTACGATCAATAGATGTCACTAGATTAAACTTTTTGGAAGAAATATTGTACTTGTTGTAGTACTAAAGTGTCCCTCTAGAAACAAAATGTGTTATCTTTAATTAACTTCTTGTGTTGTTGCTCTATACTAATTAAAACTTTTAGGTTTAACTTTTGTTACATTTAGTAATCCTTGCTTAACATAATTTAGCTTTGTTGTTTAAGTTAAATGTGTTTTATTTAGATTATTTACGATAAATTTAATCTATTAGTCTATGTGGTTAAAGGCCGTAGTTGGGACGGGCCTTATAAAATTATAATAACAGCCGGCACGGGCCTCCTCCCATGATGTCCAAGTGATGGAGGGATACTTGTCCTACTAATACCACGCTGGCCAAACGGATTGTTATATGGTTTAATTTCAAGTTTTCTTTCTTTTTATTACGTAAAGATTCACGGATAGTACCTTAGTCGGTTTTTACGACACCCATGGGATGAGATAGGGTGGTGACAAACTGTATTCTTACTCCGTCACCACACGGAGAAAAATACATAATATAACATATACCTTGTAAAATACATAATATACATGAAGAAGAAAACTGTAGGTAATTCAATAAGTAAGTCAATCATCCTTTAATTATCCCTGAACAGAAAAACCCATCCTTACAATTAGACATAATACCTATAGGGCTGACGTAGTGAATCTTGATTGACAAATAGCAAAATGTATTGGTATAGGGTTTTATTAAGTCAACTTTCTTTTGATTTCAAAGAGATATTATGTTATGTAGTATGACCTTTCCTTTAGCTAGTTACAACATCTATGTAATTCACCTAGTAGTTGACACTTGTATTTTCACTTCACCACTACACGCAAAAATAACCTCTTTATAGGTAACTAGCTGACCCGTGCCCACTTCGCTAGGCAGCGAAAAAACACGTCACTTTTTTAAACATATTTCATTACTGATTCGCTCCTTTTAGCCATAGCGTGATACTATATAGCCTATGGCACTCCCCGATAAATGGACTATTCAACACAGAAAGAATTTGTAAAATCGGTTCAGTAAATCCAGAGATTACCCCCTACAACGTCACAAACACACAAACATACAACCACACAAACTTTACCTCTTTATAATATTAGCATAAATGAAAACATAACACTTTATTCTTTCTCACATTAGCAAAAGCTCCACCGTTCTCAAGGCTTAGTACAATGTAATAAAAAAAGATATAACACATTTCCTCGACAGGTGTTCAAGGCACCCGTCATCATTACATTAAGCCCAATGTAATAGCCGAGTAACCTACTGCCATTTAACCGGTACCCAGTTCACTTGTTAATTGTTCAGTCAATAGAAACACTTGACCTAAGAGGCGATGGGGGCTCGTATTTTGATCTTTACTTCTGGCATTATTGTCGGGTGAATAAGTTTAGTGATATTAATATGAAGTGCTTTATTATTTTCACGACGACCTCTAGTGCTAAGCAGAGCTTGTATATAGAACTACGTTCATGCAGATCACGCGCCTACAAGCGGCGAAACATGCATCCACGCGCGTGGGTGCCGGGCGAGACGCAAGGTATGGCACACCGAGTCCCGCAGTGCCGTGCGTGATTTAGGAAGGGACTGACGTGCGTTAAAGCACTAGCGAACAACTTTGAATGAAATGAGTCAGAGCCGGCGTGAATCCACAAAACGCAACTACGCGAGTGAGTGCGTCAAAAACCAGCACGATGATGCAGATCTGCACTCCCGCGTGTACGCGCGTAGGTGCGTCGAAACACAACATGCAGCGTGGTGCGTGGCAGTGTGATAACCGCCTAAGCGTCGACGTGGCGCTCACGCGGCATTAGCGTCGCGTCCTTACCCCTTTGACCGCTATCCACGCTGCCCACTTTTGTTTTGGTCAGTTATAGCACGTTCTAAATTACTTGGCTGAAGGGGGTTAAGCATTACGTGATCGCCGTGTACATACGATGGCAACGCTGAGCGAACGCGGTGTCGACGTTGCGTTAACGGGTCGTGAACGTCGCTCATACACCCAAGAAACGCTGACGCCAAATGTGGGGGAAGCCTTTAACAGCTACACTAATAATTTGAAATGCTAGTGAAGGAAACAAGAACAAAATTCGAAACTAGTCCAACTGGCCGCAGTATAGTACCTCTATGCGACGTTCTTTACATCAATTATTAAGACTTACTTCAACTTCTACTTTAAACTAGTACAAAGATAGTAGATGTATAATTTAATACTCAAAAATAAACACGAACAAAATTTCTAAAATTATCCACGTTTTAATTATATATACCTACTAAGATATTCTACGTTGACTACCATTATAGGTGTTTGAATACGCGATTTTCCTCCTTGGTCGTGTCCCTAATAATAAAACAACGCTACATTCTGACTTAAAAAAATCACATCAGTGATTCTATCCAGGCTGCAAGAAATCATCCTCATATCAGCCAATGGGTCCACTACTGGGTATAATAGGCCTCCTCCCAATATTTCCGCTATAATTAATATTCGACATTAACAGAATAAAAATAAATCTTTAACAGAATAAAAATAAATCATTACCTTTTTTGTGATGCCTCGTAAAGTTTCCAAACACACTCCCCAACCTCTGCTGATTTCTAGTCGTGCACAACTCCAATGATTTCAAATCGTCCGCATTCTGCGCAACCATAATGGAAGACCTCTTCGACTCCATAGCACCCGTGTTCACTAACAACTCGGCTTCAAGTAAAATAACAAGAGTAGCGTATATTAGTTTCAAATCTCTACAGCAAAGCATTGTTTTGGCACTAAATTTATTTATGGGTCACATTTGGAACACTTCACTGGTCTTACTTAAATTAATAGTCATTGTTTTCACTGTTATCTTCTTGTATTTACTCCGGTGTGGAAAGGGTGTTGCCGCATTCTGTGAAAGAGAAAAGAACCCTTAGTAGATACTCATTAAGATCTTGAGTACTGTCCTATCCTTTGTCGTGTAATCTCGGCGTTTTTAATGAAAGCTCAGTAGGGATCTCATGTTGTTTAACTGTCTGTTTTTATGAAAATGTGAAAGTAACAGGGTTTATTTTTGGTCTTTTGTTCGAAAAGCTGGGCTTTATATCGGTTTTAGAAAAATGTACGTTTGTATTTTAAAGTTTATTTTTAATACTGTCTTTTACTTTCTAAGCGAATAATGCTTTTATAAATTTGTTATTAACGTGGTCGTCTATTTTTATAAAGCACTATAAAAAATTATCTATAATAATAGAATAAAAGACCTTTCCGCCAGGCAGTAAATAGAAAAAAATATGTAAAAGAATAAGTATCCCCCATAGTAATTATCATCGCAATACTCTATTTTAGTTAAATCAATACTGGACGTATTTAGGTATTCAGGCCAATCACTGTACCGCTTGTAAAAGCGAGCACCTTTAAATAATTTAAAAACAAAAGTTCTCGGAACATGGTTACGAAGTTAGTTGTCCAAATTAAAGAAAAGCGAGAATCTCTCGAATTGAAATTGAATTGTTCCATTTGTGGGCAGTTTCGGAAATCTTTGCTTATTACAAATGAATTATATTCATTAGTGAAGATGTAAAGATATTTTTCGTGTTTTTAAAGCGTGGCGTGGTGATCTTAGTACATTATCTAGCTGACCGTCGAAGGGTGTCGTAAAACCTAAAGAAGGAACTTTTTTTACGTGAAAAGACTATTCGAGTTCTTTTTCGATTTGACTTCGGCAGAACTCCCAAAAGAAACCAGTCAATTAACTCATTAAACGGTTATTCTCTTACACCATTCGTTACAGCTACAAGGAACTATTACTCTTTGAGTCGATGGGCGAATCCTGATAATTAAGAGATTATTATTATGATTATTATGATTTAACAAAACATAATTATACTATTACATATTTAAATAAAAAAAAACCTACTTTTAGTATCCTTTCATCACAAAAAATCAAGTCTAATAAATGATCAATGTGACTTTAAAAGGCAGTTACGATTACCCATAACCAAGTACATTATAATACATATATGGTTAAACTTTTCGCTTACGAGTATAATTTCGCATTCATATTGTTTAATTTGTCATAAAACCTTTATCAGCCAATTTTATGTCGAGCGTGTTGTATCGATTATTATTTCGGTTAATATCGGTGAGTAAGAACCGAATTCATTGACGTGTAAAGCATAAAATTAAATATTTACTTCTATGTCGCTTAGTGCATTTTAGCCTTTTAGCGTTAACATTCAGTTTTATTTGTTTTCGATTCTATTAATGTTGGTATACATGGTAGCAGGTGGAGTACACACATGCGAGAAGATAAAAACCGATGTAGCGACAATCGTTTTCTGTAGTAACGTAATAAAAATGTGAAAATCGTAAAAATAACGTAACACGATTTATTTGTAAAATGTTTCTCCGAAAAAACCTTTTTGATATTGTGATTTACTCGCTCCGCGTAAATAATCATTCTAGAGATTCTTTTTACTTTGTATAAATATTTTGAAAAGACAACAATGAATGTGTACGAAGAACGCCTATTATGTTTTTTACGTTTTATTTACGAAATAGTAGCAAATATTTGTAAAGCTTAAAAAAATTTGGTAATAAAATACTAATAATTTTTATCATACAATCAATCATATTCTTATGATTTGTTCTGTAACTAATAGATCTTGACGCTAGATAGAAGACTTTGTGCTTTGAATTCTCGTTTATATCTATGAAAGATAAAATCACAAACTAGTTTTCAAAGTAACTTTGCTCATTAGCTAACCCTGGAAATACTATTTTTGGACAATAAACAAGTAATGTATTTCTATAACCTTTCATAACTGCAAACAAAAACCAATATTGCAATTCCACGAATATCATTTGCAAAAAAACAGATCCAAGTTTTACAATTCTATGACGTCAAATCTCTGCAGTCTGTCACACGCTGCATTGTCTGAGAGCGGCCATATTTCCGTCACCGGTCACTATGACGTCACTGTGACGTCATACTTTATTGTTTATATTGCCTAGTCCAATTTCAGCGACGCTGTCTCATCCGTCATTACAATGGCCTCCTATTTCAACGTTATCTTTTATCATAACATTTTTACTCTCTTTATCTTTTATAATATTGCCGTTTTTATGACTGTGTTCAAGACTTCAAGCACATGCGAATAATGTTTTAATATTTTCCAGATAATCAGGTAGGTTAAAACCTTTAAGGTCCCACTGCAGGGACAGCTATCTGTATCTTCAAAAAGCAAACCATAGTAAAGTTTTGCTATGTTTATTTTTTTATATAGTTTCGCAACATTATATATTTTTTTCTACGTTTCGGTCGAATTGGTCGATGCAATTCGAACCGGCCTTTTATGGGTTAAAATAGGAACAGAAAAATATGACTTTTTTATTTTCTAAATAATATTCAGATACTATTCCTAAAAAAAAATTGAAATATAAAACAGTTTCTTTATTAACTTTTTTTCGATGTATTAAACTTGATCAGTTTATTTGTTATTTTTTACTGTTTGATACCCAAACTGTACAGGGTCTTTGTGTAAAATACGTTTAAACATACAATAACGTCGTAAGTTTATCTGCTAAGTACCCATAGTCCATCTGTGCCATACACGAGAATAGATGGTTGTATGAAAGTGTTAATAATATTTGTACAAAAGTTGGAAATGTGTACCGAAAATTCTACTAGAGTAAAATTAGATTCCCTATCTGGCCAGCTTAGCTTAGTGTAACTACTCTGCATACTCTGTAACTGAATGTAGTACTTATCCGTACTTCAATCATGTACTTGTACAATCAACCTCCTGTTTAAACGTCGGTTTTATACAAAGAATATAAGTTACAGTAGCAAAGTTACTCATATAAATATTCATATCACGAATTCGTGTAATACCCCATTTAGACACCATTTACGCTTGTATAAATACAAACATTAGTTTTGCAAACAAAAAAGTTATCGTTACCTAGATTGCCTGGTGACATGTTGCCGTGTATGGGGAATAATAATATTATACAATAAAGTACACGATTTGTCATCACTGCGAAATGTTTTAAATAAAATTAATCATAACAGCCCATTAATGTCCCACTGCAGGGACAGGCCTCCTCCCATGACGGAGGGATACATGACCTACTAATAATTATACCACGCTGGCCAGACGGATTGGTTTAATTTCAAGTTTTCCTTCTTGTTATTTCGTAAAAATAATATTGAGGTAAAGATAATATTATTATTTTCTAAAGTATAATTCAAATCACTTATTGCCAATACGGTTGTAGAAGTGTGGTTTTGGAAACAAATTTTAAGGTCACAGAAATTATATCAACAAAAACCATAAAGGAAAACTAGACGTAGACTCTACCCCAAGCCATTTGACCAGTGTGATTGCCAAACCATGGGACAAGAAACGAAGTAACTCTTCGACAGTTCTCTCACCAATAGAAATACATTATGCGCAGTTATGATAAGTCCCATTATAAACAAAATAATTTAAAACAAACTTACTTCAAAATAATTAAGTGAATTGGACTGTATGTGGTAATCGCCACTTACCGCATAACTTGGCTTGGTAAACGACCATTACTGTAAAGTAGTTACAAACTCATTCTAGGTAGTTGTGCGGATGTTATGTTACTACCTTATTACTTTCTTTTACAGTTTTATTTGTTATTGTAACGATAGAAATACTTCACTTGCATTTGTAAATGTATTTAATTATATTATCTAAATGGTATTCTATTCCATTCTCAACTACTTAAAGATTAACAAAATCAACTTGACGACACAAATGCTTGTGTGTTAATTTCTGTCGGATATCGCAGTGACGAGATGACTGATGAACGTGCCATGCAATTAAAGCTTTTTTAAATCAATTTATTAACAATGAAATTTTTTTTTATCAATTAAACTTTAAATTGCTATGCATGTAAGATTTGCTTGCACACATCATTCTTCACGCTGCTGTTGGTAATTGTAACAAAGTCAAATTATTATTTTTGAAAAGAGTGGCCTGAGTTTCTTGGCCACATTCTTCTCAGAGCTCTACTATAGTCGTCTGCGAAAGTGGTAGTAGTTTGGCAGACATTTTTCTCTATACTATTCTACTACATGTATAACGATTTGCATGTGTTACTTTGTAACCTAAGTGAATAAAGCTATTTGACTTTGACTTTGACTTTATTCAAACAAACCAAATGTGTCCAAACTTTAGTTGGGTATTATTAAATAGTATTACAGAGAGAATAAGGAAGGACATAATTACACATTTATTTTGTAATATTATTATTATTGAGGTACTGAAGATGTCAATGTTTCCACTGAGATCGTCAGTGCCTCAAGTTTATCCATTCGGCAAGAGATTGAGAAATAAAAGTGACAAGGATACATCATTCAATAGAATCAATGGTGACCTGTGGCACAGGTTATCCAACCTATATCAGGCACCAGTCCTTCACAGATTGTATTCGGCACCATAACACCATCTTATATCTAGCCTTAGTTTAATTGTAATTTATAGTTATATCTTTAATTGTAATATTTGTGAAGGAAATAAATGTTTTTGATTGATTGATTGATTGATTGAATCATAAAAATCTGCAAAGTGGTGTACCTAGATATTGGATTAATTCGGCACAAACCTAAGTATATTTTTATAAGAGTCAATTCAGGCCCTGGAGACTCTTACCCTGAGTGGAATACCCACCTCGAGGTTTTAAATTTTTAAGTTACACCATTTTTAGGGTAAATATTGTATTGTTTTTCTTTTGTTCATGCAGGTATGACACAGATTAATTAATTATGGGATTTCATAAAATGTTTTCAACATAAATCATTTGTCACGCTTTAGTCTGTAATATGAGTAGTAAAGTTACAAGTCACAAGTTGACAAGTCTTTTCACAGGATATTTATAATAATTATTAGAAACTGACTTTTAAAATAATCATTAGAAACTGACTTTTAAAACTTCCATTTACTTTGTAAATGGTTGCCTATTAAGGATGACTGATTCATCTCTTAATTTAAAATCCTACAGCTGCAACAAAGTCTTCCTTCAATTATAAAGGTAAGATTCGCTTTATAAAATCAGGCTATCGAGACAGAAGTTACTCCAACTATTCCATTTATCTTCTGATTAAATTCATTACAGGTTTCAAGATAATTTACTTTTCCCGGGGACTCTCAAATGTTTGATGCACTTGCGTAGTAAGATGTTTATCCTGGCTTACGTGAGTCACGGTAGGATTAGTGCCAGACTTATTGACATAAGTTTATCAAAGTTCATCTTCTTAATAAAAGATAATATCTTAGTGTGTGTTTTTGCTACCTCAGTACACTCAAGAGCATTATATTATGAACACCCATATAAATCTCAAGTAAGGCTATTTTGACACAGTATTATTAAAAAGATCCAGTTCAAGTAGTTCTTACTAAACACATTGCGCCAAGTTTATGCCGTACCCATAAAATATTTGCTAGCTCGTTGTTTTGAGAGCTGCACACAAATACGCGGACGACATGCCATCAAATATTTCTAGTAAAATACTCCTTCCAAAGACTTATAAAGAAACACAATCTAGATTTGTATCAAGGTCGGAAACATATTCGTATAAAAAAATGTTGGCTGGTAGGAAATATACTTATGTTTTATTCATGGTCTGTAGCAAGATGAGGAAATATGAGTCAAACATATTTGAGTGCTATTCCGTGCGTGGTACAAGAAGGGTCTCAGTACACTCCTTAGTAAGAAAACGTTGAGTGTAAGAATATTTTTCACCTTGCGCAAGTATAAAATTGATTGTTCACGGTTGACTCTCTGCCATTTATATTTTGGGAGTTGCTATCACATTATGGGAGCCTTTATATTCGATGCGAGACTCATATTTCTACGTCAACAAGCAGTTCCGTAATTGTGTGGAACTCAGGGACGAATATGACAAATTGGTTTTAATAGATTTATTCACGGCGGTCTCGGTTTTGTGTTTATTCGCTGTTTTGAACAAACAATGTTGTGTCAGTATAACTAAGTACAGTTATATCATGTTTATTGTTTACGTTTAAATGGCCCACTGTAGGGACTGTCCTTCTGCAGGGATGGAAGAAATCTTATCTACTAATACGACAATGGCCAGGTGAAATATCTTAGAGTTTGTTTCGGGTTTTCTTTCTTTAGTAATTATAGCTTAATGAGACATTTCACTGTTGATTTTTATGACACTGAAACATGTTTCACCACTTCAAAAAATAAATAACTTTTTAAATAAGAACAGCTATTATTACAAAATCTGTTGAAATTACAAAAAAAAACACATTTTCACGAAATCCGGACTTGATTTATTAACAGAAATAATTAATTTCGGGTTCATAATTACATTTCAAGTTAAAAGTTATTTGCCTAACGCCACCTAAAGGGCTTGTAAAGCCTTCAAAACTTTAACTACTTACTGTCTAAATAAATTTTAAGCTTGTTAATGGATTTGGTAACACGACAACAGGAAGGCAGTTAAGGTTATCTTTAAAACGATATAACTTATAGTTGTTACACATTTTAATCAAATTCTTTCTTTTGTGATCGTAAACGAAAAAATTATTAAACAGCTCAATTAACAAGTTGTGTTATTAAAATGTATATATATTTTTTAAGTAACTGTGTTTTATAAATTGAAAGTACAACAGTCAAATATTTAAGATACAATGTCCCCCTCCCGTGACGGAGGGATACTTAGCCTATTAATACAAAGCTGGCGAGACAGATTGGTATAGGGTGTACTTTCAAGTTTTCCTTCTTTTTATTCCGTAAAGATAATATTCACGAATAGTCCCTTAGTCGGTTTTTACGGTGACATTGTATTCTTACTCCGTCACCACACGGATAATACCTACTTTGGTTCAAGCAAAAACACAAATCAATGGTTTTAAGATGGTTGTCAGAAGCAGTAAATAATTTAAAATGCCTTTTTCCAAAACATTTATCAAAATACATGTTTAGTCATAAAAGTATTAAACCTTAAGATGAAAAATGCTGGGTGTCCTTTCAAAACAAATATTAGACAAGCCCCATACTCAAACGTTGACCATTTTACTGTCCATTTCCTTTTAAAGATTAGCGAAGTATGTATGAAACAAGCATACACAAACAGAATTTTAAAGCATCTAATGTTCGATGTGTATTATGTACTCGTAGGTAGATGTGTGGCAACTGAATTTCGCTGTGCTTATATTGGCCAGAAACGTTGGGACCCCCTTAGAAAGTACTTTAATAAATTCTAACCCCAATGGGATTAAATAGGTGATGAAAGTTTGTTTGAAACTTTGTCAGTTTCGATACGATCGGGCCGAGACTTTGCATGCATATAGTTACTATGACGTTGGTACCCCTTTAGAAAGGAATTTGATAAATTCTACCCCCAAGGGGATAAAATAGGGGATTACAGTTGGTATGAAACTTTGTCAGTTTAATCCGATCGGGCTGAGACTTTGCATGCATATAGTTACCATGACGTTGGTACCCCCTTAGAAAGGACTTTGATAAATTCTACCCCCAAGGGGATAAAATAGGGGATTACAGTTAGTATGAAACTTAGCTTCTCTCATGGACTGCCAAAGTCAAAGTCAAAGTCAAAAACGCTTTAATCAAGATAAATACAATTCTCATTATATATTTCTTGACGTCCTTTAAACTACTTAATCTAAGTTTAAATACATGTAAAAGTTTAGCAAACTTTACCACCGCCTCCAAAGCGCTAGTAGAGAAGAAGCGGCGAAACAAACTCTACTGCTGCATTTTCTTGACGTCAATTCTTTTACATTGTAGATAACTGTAATCAGGCGCTGCAACCATTGTATACCATACATATCCATACAACGAAGGATTTTATTATAAAATGATAAAGGTAGCGTCATGCAGGTAGTACATAAAAGTGGGAGCACCAAATCACATCCATAAACAATTCAGTAATAAAGACGTCGCTCAGCCAAATAACCCTTTAGGTAAATTATTAGAAGTGAACCAAAATGTAAATTGATTAATGTCAAGGTCGACCAGACCAGTCTGCATGTTGTATGTTGCTAGCTTACGAGTAATTTCTCTCAATAGCTTAATAGTTTTAGCGCCTAATGACAGATTAATTATTAAGAATATGTGTACAAAGAAGTTTTTTAGGCCCCTTATTTTTACACACGCTAAACAATAAATAAGCCTAATTAATCATAATACTTCTGAACGCGACCGAAGCCGCGGGCAACAGCTAGTATTATATAAAATTGAAATTGTAGACAGGATTTAAAACTGCGACCTCTTACTAAACGCTTCAAATACCCTGGAGCACTAGGTCACCCAAACGAGCTGAGTGAGAGGATAATAAAGTATCGATGACTTTCGCCAAAGAACACTCCTCCTTTAATTAAAGAGGAAAAAATTGTCTGCTTCGACATTTCAGTACTTTACTGGTTGATAAATTATTCTCGAAATTAGTCCACAATCTTATTGCGTACAGCACTGAATCGAGTTAAAACGTCAATCTCCACGCAGCCTAGTTTTGTAACACACAAACACGAAATTTCACTCCAACTTGAAAATGAAATAACTTGTGTTCAGCTTAGTGTGTCAGGGTCTAATAAATAAACGTATTCTCTTAGGATTGCGGTTCTACGTCAGCGAGTAGCCCAGTTACGTATTAGTGGTTGCGTATATTGATTGAAATGAAAGATATTATCTATCTAGTTCTGAGATGAAACAATTTCAAAGAGCTTGGATGACGAATGGGCATGAACATATTATAACATTTTGTAGATGTTTATGATTCTTGTGAAAAATGAATGTTTCCTTCCCTTATCACAGACAAGAAGCTCAGCTGATGGTTTGTTTACATATTGATTTACAAAATTATGTAGTTACACCATTTGGTTTTTGGAGTTAATTTGAAAACAGCCTTGTGGATATTCTGTTATGAACATTATTATGAACCATGAAAAGGCAAAAACGCTAACTTTTCCTGATAAACACAGAGTATTTAAATTTAAAATTAAAGACTTAAACTGCCATTGAATATATTTTGCACATAAATAATAAAATATAAACCAGGACAAAAAAAAATATGTATTTTAAAACGACGCCATAAATTTTACATCAAAATTCAAATACACATCGTATAAACGAACCTCCCATTTATTTTTTTATGTTGTATTAAAGTCCCTGTGATGTGTACCCGAGCAAAAGCCAAACCTAATCCTTTACAGAGGGATAATAAATCGAAGTGAAGCGAAAAATATGCAGACTGGCGTATCTCATTGCAGAGGCCGTAATCCCAGGGGTCTTATACGAATATCGTTGATAGAACACTGAATCCAGCTAGGCTTAAAAGGGTAGCTAACCAATCAAGTCATTGGGTCGGATTGATGACAATTTATTTAATGTTAGCGTTAAGATGACACCTTTAGATTTATTTATCGATTCATCATAATCAAGGCCACATCTCCATAGATGTGGCAGAATAAATAGCCGTTGAAAGATTTAGTAAAGACTTTAATTACGAATTTATATGTACTACTCATGCTAGGTATGGCCTTCCCCATCTTGTTCTTCTGGTGCCTATTATACTAGTAAAGAAATCTGCTCAGAATATTATTTACCATCTCTTGCCATGTAAATAAGTTAAGATAATTTATTTGATGGATATCAATCCATATGAAGTTATAATGCTACTTTAAAACTTTTATTCTCCGTATCCACTTTATAATATTCAAACAATGTGCTTTAATTCCTAGATAAAATAATTTATATTATCTACTCTTAAGATAAAATGCCTACTAAAAGAGACCACTCACAAAAAGACCGAACACAAAATAAACACAATTATATTATGTTGAGTCAACACAGTTAGTAAACTTAATAATAATGCTCCCTTCATCACTGAATGAGTTCCTTCCATGAAGTGTGATGACAGAATTAAAGAAATATCACCAATAGAAATAAGAATTTTCATTACAATAAAGCTTTTTATCCTACGCATCTGTTAAAACTCTTGTAAAAATACAAGGAGGTATGTCCGATAAGTTTCGATACGAGAAATTGGAACAAGAAGTTTTTGCATCGATGAATACAGAAATTGAATCGAGAACGAAGTCGTAAAAAATCATTTTTTTGTAAGCATATCCGTCGAACAATCATATTCTGCGCTTATAGCGAAATATCGGTATGATATTACATCAATAATCGTGTAATGTATTAGTATTTCTTGTATTAGTATCCTCTGTGTGGTGACGGAGTAAGAATACAATATGTCACCACCCCATCTCATCCCATGGGTGTCGTAAAAACCGACTAAGGACTATCCGTGAATATTACCTTTACGTAATAAAAAGAAAGAAAACTTGAAATTAAGCCCTGTATCAATCCGTCTGGCCAGCGTGGTATTAGTAGGCCAAGTATCCCTCCGTCATGGAAGGGGGCCCGTCCCAGCAGTGGTACATTAATGCGCTGTTATGACGATAGTCTTTTATTTTATTGGCGATAACTCATTTTTACCATCAGTTTTCTTGCATTTTTGTAAGCTTATCCGTCGAACAATCATATTCTGGGCTTATAGCGAAATATCGGTATGGTATTACATCAATAATCTTGTATTGTATTAGTATTTTATTATTTAAATCAAATGTTTCTATTACTATTTACCAGAATATATTTAGAGTGAGAAAGTTTGCGTATCGTGGTGGGTTTTTAGTACATGTTTATGTTACTTATTATCACTAGCATGTCTTTGTGCTAATGAAATAAACAATCAAAATGCTACCAAACCTTTTCCTGCATGTAAGGTCAAGCAGACTAAGAGGGGCTAGAAATTATTCGCAGAAACAGTAAACTTGTTGAAGTGGTAGTTTTACGTTTATTTTTGTACACACAGCAACACATCAAGTTAAACAATTTCATTTGAAATTGTATCTTATTTCAAGGTATTAAGGTACATGAATGTCTAGCTTGATTAGTTGCTGTGTGTACATGTACAAGATTACGGGTTAGATTTATGTAATATATGTGTGATCCACTAATAATTCTTCTGGCTTTACATTTTTTTAAATTCTTAAATGGTTATTTAGTGCATGAGTTAGTTAAAGTTGAGTCGTTTGAGCGGTCCCACGTTGGGCGCCAGTATTAGAAGTATACATTGATACAAGGTCTGCATACATCTAGATAAGATAGCGTTGTATAGAAACGTAAGCAATTTTACATTATTACTCAAGTTATTTGCTTAAAAGTAAATTTATTATTAACAACAAGGCTGAACTGAATATTTTATATAATTTAACCTTTTACAAGCTGTGTAATAATTATTTTATGTCTCGTTAAACAGAGTAGGTACTTTATGTCGCATGACGAGGAAAATAAAAAAATTCGTCATAATTTTTATGCTAACAACGATATTGTCATGTTAGCGTTACAATGAAAAAGCAAAAATATTGTACAACATGTTTTTATTTTACTGGTTAGTATCATTATATTTTTCGTGAAGACACGGCAAAGGAATACATAGTGGCACCATCTCATCTCACTATACGGGGTTAATAAACTACTTAGAAAAAGTTGACGATGTTTTCTCTAAGAAACTCATACATCAAATCGATCAAACCACCGCACCGTAGTGTTAGCAATTCAAGTGGTCCTTTGTCAATGGCTACTTTATACTTCTAATCTATACTTCTATACTAATGGACATTCTTGGACTCTAATGGATGCTTACATCAGGCACTACAGAGTCATCTGGTAGACCAATTAAAAAAAAAATTATAAAGAGGTAAAGTTTGTGTTTTTGTGACGTTGTAGGGGGTAATCTCTAAATCTACTGAACCGATTTTAAAAATTCTTTCTGTGTAGAATAGTCCATTTATCGAGGAGTGTCATTGGCTATATAATTTTACGCTTTGACTAATAGGAGCGGAGCAGTAATGAAATATGTTTAAAAAAGGGACGCTTTTTTTTTCGCCGCCCAACAAAGTGGGTACGGGTCAGCTAGTGTAGTAGAAAAATAATTTTGGTCTACTAAATTACAACCATAATTCTTATGGAGCGTTCTCAGTGAGAGCATTCGCGTGTAATGAGTATTTGACATCTAACATTCGAGTAGTGTGGACGTTGAGTTGAGCCTTATGCCGGCCATACACACTACGGTCTACCGGAGAGGTTCACCTGCACAGGTGACGGGCGCAAGATCGAAAATCGATTCTTTTGAGTGACACCGTACAGTGTACCTGTGCATGTGTGCGTGTACTCCGGTCGCCTGCGCGGGTGGACCTCTCCGGTAGACCATAGCGTGTATGGCCGGCATTATTAGCTTACAAATGCTCGGGTAAGAATGCTGTCAGTGGGGACATACCTTTAGGGTAATATTCCATTTAAAAAAATAACTTATGAAAACTGTGCACGGTTAAAAGAAACACTTTTAATATATCCCAAGTAAACTTCTGGCGGCATTCAGTCTAATAAAACCATTTTCTTATATAAACATTTTGATGTCACATAAAATATTCATTTCGTCATTTCCGTTATGTACACTAGCCATATTTTTATTTAATTAACAAAGTAAATATTGACTGAAACGAAACTGCTATACGCTTTTCTTAGGTTTTCATATTTAGTTCAACTTTTGTAAAGTAAGCCGACTTTAATTGAAATGGTACTTTGTATTCTTTTCAATTAAATGTTTTGTAGTCTTTTGTTGTTTATTGGCTATAACCACAGATATCTGAACAAAGGCTATAACTCGTTTTTATCACCAGTTTTCTTGCATGATCATAAAAGTAGTATAAGAACTTTTCCGTGTGGTGACCGAGTAAGAGTACAATATTTATGTCACCATCCCATCTCATCCCATGGGTGTCGTTAAAACCGACTAAGGGACTATCATTGAATATTATCTTTACAAAATAAAAAGAAGGAAAACTTGAAATGAAACCATAGACCAATCCGTCTGGCCAGCGTGGTATTAGTAGGCCAAGTATCCCTCCCCGTTTCTACTCCCTGCAGTGGGACATTAATGGGCTGGTATGATGATAAGATTATTATTCTAAGATTTATTGTTATGAGATTTTAATATTTTGTATATTATTGATGTACCTTGAAATAAATAAATAAATTGCAGGTTTTCGTGGTAAAGTTATTCTGGGTTTAGTAATTCGAAAATCAGTATGAGAGTCGTTTACTTGTACTACTACTTTTTACACTTTCACACAACGCCAACTAGTCCCAAACTAAGCTTAACTTGTACTATGAGAGATTAGATAACGAATAAACATATTTACATTATTTTCTTGTACATAATTATAATTATCAAACCGCACACACCCAGACATTTATATCCATGGACACTAAAGCGCCGATTACACTACCTTACTTGTAGGGCCCTACATCTTGTAGGGCACTACATGCTGTCTAGTTAATAATCACATGTAGGCTGTTAGGACACTACATATTGGAGATTGGCGAGTCCCGACCGCCCTTCATCATGTAGTGCCCTACTAGATGTAGGGCCCTACATGTAGGGTAGTGTAATCGGCGCTTAAGTAAGTTCCTGAAATCCTTGTGCTGTTAAATTTCCTTTTAAACGTACACCAATCAGAAAACAACTTAAAATTTTGAAGTAAGTAGGTTATATTTTTTAATTCCACACGAAGACTTGCACTATGTACTCTTACCAACCGAATATTAGTCTAAATTTTTTAAATAAAGAACACATTAGTGCCCACAAAGTGTACACGTATTTGTGATAAATATGACTGCGACAAAAACAAGTAATAAAATAAGATTAAAGTGGAACAATGTCTACGAACAAACCTCGTACAAGAAACGTTTTATTGCGGAACGTTTTCATGTTGGACCGACGCTAGACTTACGAGTACTTAAGTGGTTTCTTTATATACTTTATTTCTATTATTTAAACACCCCATCTCATCCCATGGGTGTCGTAAAAACCGACTAAGGGACTATCCGTGAATATTATCTTTACGAAATAAATAGAAGGAAAACTTGAAATTAAACCCTATACCAATCCGTCTGCCGAGCGTGGTATTAGTAGGCCAAGTATCCCTCCACCACGGGAGGAGGCTCGTCCCTGCAGTGGGACATTAATGGGCTGTTATGATGAAAAACAATTAATAAAATAAGATTAAAGTGGAACAATGTCTACGAACAACCTCGTACAAGAAACGTTTTATTGCGGAGTGTTTTCATGTTGGACCGACGCTAGACTTACGAGTACATAAGAGGTTTCTTTATATACTTTATTTCTATTATTTAAACACCCCATCTCATCCCATGGGTGTCGTAAAAACCGACTAAGGGACTATCCGTGAATATTATCTTTACGAAATAAATAGAAGGAAAACTTGAAATTAAACCCTATACCAATCCGTCTGCCGAGCGTGGTATTAGTAGGCCAAGTATCCCTCCATCACGGGAGGAGGCTCGTCCCTGCAGTGGGACATTAATGGGCTGTTATGATGAAAAACAAGTAATAAAATAAGATTAAAGTGGAACAATGTCTACGAACAACCTCGTACAAGAAACGTTTTATTGCGGAGTGTTTTCATGTTAGACCGACGCTAGACTTACGAGTACATAAGTGGTTTCTTTTTGTACTTTATTTCTATTATTTAAACATCTTATCTCATCCCATGGGTGTCGTAAAAACCGACTAAGGGACTATCCGTGAATATTATCTTTACGAAATAAATAGAAGGAAAACTTGAAATTAAACCCTATACCAATCCGTCTGCCGAGCGTGGTATTAGTAGGCCAAGTATCCCTCCATCACGGGAGGAGGCTCGTTCCTGCAGTGGGACATTAATGGGCTGTTATGATGAAAAACAAGTAATAAAATAAGATTAAAGTGGAACAATGTCTACGAACAACCTCGTACAAGAAACGTTTTATTGCGGAGTGTTTTCATGTTAGACCGACGCTAGACTTACGAGTACATAAGTGGTTTCTTTTTGTACTTTATTTCTATTATTTAAACATCTTATCTCATCCCATGGGTGTCGTAAAAACCGACTAAGGGACTATCCGTGAATATTATCTTTACGAAATAAATAGAAGGAAAACTTGAAATTAAACCCTATACCAATCCGTCTGCCAAGCGTGGTATTATATTATTATACTTTATTGCTATTATTTCTATCAAGGAATCATTACATGCGCTTTTAAATAAAACAGCCATAATGCTTTTGCCTAAGTTCTTTAGGTCTTAATTTTCCAGAATTTAAAGACTTAAAAGGTTGGTCTGAAAATTTTACTGCTACGCAAGTAAGTCATCAGAACAGTCCATTAATGTCCCACTGCAGGGACGAGCCTCCTCCCATGACGGAGGGATACTTGGCCTACTAATGCCACGCTGGCCAGACGGATTGGTATAGGGTTTAATTTTAAGTTTTTCTTCTTTTTATTTCGTAAAGATAATATTCACGATTTAGTGGTACAACTAAACCTTTGAATTTATCGCCTTCATGTACATTTTTCACATAATGTATTAGAACAGTTTTCCAGAAGTTTCTATTATTATGTAAGTAAGTACGAAAACCAATCCCTATTTATGGCTTAGCTACTATTACATTAATCTTGTACTAGTTACGAGTAACATAATAAAGGTTTTCATTATATTGCGTGCTACATTTATTTTATTTGTTAAGTAATAATGGATTGCGGTTTTACCTATTTTAGGGGTGAGGGGACGGGCTTAAAATACAACTCGTCTTCCGCTCTTTATCCGATTCGCGCTCAATGCAAATTTTTGTAAGCTTGAACATGATTGCTTGCATTTTTTATTTATGGTTGGAAGTTTTAAGTATGCATTACAAACAATACAAATACAACAAAAAAATATTAACTAAAACTCGTGGTTTAGTACCCATAGTACAAGCGTTGCTTAGTTTGAAACTAGATGGCGTTGCGTAAATGTTTAAATTATCATTATTGCCACTGTACAAAGATCGGGAACCTTTGAGCTTGGTGGACCAATGCCCACCATACTTTACTGTTCTTAAGTTATTTCACTAAAATTTTGCAAAGCTTTTAAGTAGGTACAGTCAGCCCCAAAAGTTGCTGAACACATTTTAAATTCCAAAACTGCTGAACACTAAAAATGTCATAAGTTAGTGTCGCAACAAGAGCACAGAATAAGCTTTACATACGAAACGACCATAACACGCTGAACACGGTTATTACAAAAGTAGCTGAACCCTAGTATTTTAAAAAGTAACTAAACGCCTAAGATTCCATAAATAGCTGTACATACGCGTCAATTCGTATTAAAACCTACTTTTAGGGTATTATACTATAAGCATCTTTAAAAAAAAAAAACTTTTAGAACAGATAAGTTTTGTTCAAAGAGGTTTAATTACAACGTTTTTTTATCTTGGTTATGGCCTAGGTGTATACATTTGTCAAATTATTTTACATGTCAATGGACCAAAATTCGCTTTACATCAAGAACACCAAAAGTAGATTGACAGGCAATAACATTGAAAATATGATTTGTTAACCTACTTTTGTATTTAATGATGTTCAGCTACTTTTGGAATACTAGTGTTCAAATACATTTGGGAATACTAGTGTTCAGTTACTTTTAAAAATACTAGGGTTCAGTTACTTTTGTAATAACCGTGTTCAGCGTGTTATGGTCGTTTCGTATGTAAAGTTTATTATGTACTCTTGTTGCGACACTGACTTATCACATTTTTAGTGTTCAGCAGTTTTGGAATTTAAAATGTGTTCAGCAACTTTTGGGACTGACTGTACATGACATTACATTAAATGAAAAAGGGAAAATTACATTAAAACATTCTTTAAACGAATGATTAGTCAACAGTAATTGGCTTATTACCATACAAAATTATTGACAATACAGTTAAATCTCCAAAGAGTATTTACAAAACAGGTCACGTTTTACAAAAGGTCAGTTGTATGAGAAACATCTAAGTCTTATATATATGTCGCAGTTATGTGACTAGTGTGGTTATTCCATTGAATGACTAGGCCGAAATTTTATTGAACAATCGTCACTCCAACTAGTTCTAAGATTATAGCATAGCTATTTGAACAAAGCGCACGTAAAATGAGACAGGTAATTAAAATTTTGTTTATTACCTAACCTAAGCTAACGTTAAACGTCACACTAAACATCTTGACAAGGCTTCCTCTCGTTATTCCATTAAATCGTCCGTGAATATTATGTTTACGAAATAAAAAGAAGAAAAACTTGAAATTAAACCCTATACCAATCCGTCTGGCCAGCGTGATATTAGTAGGCCAAGTATTCCTCCGTCATGAGATGAGGCTCGTCCCTGCAGTGGGACATTAATGGGCTGTCATGATGATTCCATTAAATGACATGATGGACACAGATAAATAAGGGAGGCACAGGTCTGTACTAGGTGGAGATATTTGGAGAAGGCATTATGTCCAGTAGTGAACATCCACTGGCTGATATGATGATGATGATTCAATGAATGCCATTAGTCTATCAGTCAACTAGTCATTCAATGAAATAACAGATTCAACTCAATGACTGCGACATGTACACATACATACCTTTAGATATTGCTATTGGTGGAATTGTGGGATTAGATGGGTATAACGACGGTATCTCTGTAGGGATTTTGAATAATTGAGCTTTCAGGTCAAATACAAGTACCTACACTACTAGGAGCTTAAATAAATAAAGTACGTACATACTGTATATTTAATGTACTGCGCAAGTTCTAAAGTGATAAGTGAGAATAGATTTCATGTATGTTTTCATAATCTTTTAAAAATAATATTATACAAATTATAAACCTAACCCCGATAGAACAGCAATAAAGGTAAAATATAAACGTTTTTCAGACACATTTACACTCTCACACAACCCACTCTCAATCATTACCCGAGGATACATCAACACTTATTATTGTCGTCTTAATTTTTAATTAGGTATTACTTTTTATCTGTTTACTCTTGTTAAAGAAATAGTTTATTCATTGTACTTCTATTTGGGGTACTGTAAGTATTATTATAATCTGTATGTTGATATTGTAATCTGTGAAGCACCTAAATGAAATAAATAAATGTAGAAAGAATAACTGTAATTATAGGTTAGTTAGTTAAAAGTCTCAAATGAAAGACGTATGTTTGAAGGGGCATATTTTGTTTTGCTGTGGAGGAATAAAGAAGATCGTCTAAATCGTTAGAAATTAAGGCTCATGTTAAAAGCTATGTGGTTGTGATCTGTGTAACGGCAAAATGAATATCTAGAGCTATACTTAAAACACTCTGGATAAAACTCTTTGGATGCTATTAAAATACTTTTAGATTAATAGACGTTATGACTGTACAGCATACTATTATTTTTATAAATTTTACCAACATTTTAACAGTGAATGTAAAGAATATAACATTTATGAAAAAGAAACGCGGTCTACAACAAGAACACATACAAATGTAAAAGTTCGCACATTTATTGTGAAATTATCTTAAAAGTAAATTCTGAGAAAACAGTCAGGTAAAAACCAAGGCTGTCTAGTTTAGGTCAGGGTCGTATGTTTACCTAGGGTAGTATAATATACCAATTTGCTTTGTATACCTACTCTTAATATCCCCTGATACAGGACTATGTTCTGTTCATAATACTAATATATGGGGGTATTATATTATGTATGTATTTACAAAAAAAACAGTATTTAAGTATGTTTATCCATTGTCTAGTACCCATAGTACAAGCTCTGCTTAGTTTGGGACTAGATAGCGTTGTGTGAAAGTGTGAGGAATATTTTTTTTATATTCTGTACGACCCGTACAGAATATAAAAAAAATATTCCAAATTACTCGCGGTATTTATATACCTAGGTTTTTTTTCGACGTTTTGACCGAACTTGCAAGGGCTGTGGTCGCGGAGGGAATGGTGTCAGCGTAAAAAGTAGTATATACAGCGAGTAAGAACAGTACAGAATATAGTATTATGTATAAATATCGCGATAGTTTAAAATCTATTATTATCTGCGTGTCGCCGTTGAGACCAGACATATTCCTCTACTCAAAATTGAAAAAGCGTGTAGTACTTATTGAGCTCACGGTACCGTGGGAAACTAACATTCCTAAAGACCACGCAATTAAGACAAATAAATACTTTGACTTGACAAATGAGATAACCAGAAATGGCTATAGGGTTACTCTGTACGCCGTGGAAATAGGTGCGAGGGGTACACCAGCTAAATCCCTATACAATCTATTAAAAGAACTAGGACTGCCGAGAACTTCAGTAAGCTCTCTACTATCACGAATGTCCAAAACGGCGTTGTTAGGTTCCTACCAAATTTGGATAGGTAGGGGACGGAACATAGCAGACAGTGAAGGTGACCGCTAACGCGTTGTAAGGGGCCTCCTTAAACCTACATCTGGGTCGTAAGTCCCAGACGCTGTTACGCCAGTGTTCCGTCCTCTATCACGCGATGGACCCGGCACCCGCACGGAGAATCCATGGAATGCTAAGATTAGGTCTTATTCTGTTCAATGAAGAAACACCTAATGCACACGGCTCATACATTAAACATGAATATAATTCTCACGAACATTGTTCAACTTAATAATTACGACTTACTTCAATCATAAACAGAATTTGGGAGCTTACAATAACTTTCAAGAATAATAATGACCAAGTAACATTTAACAACAACAAGGATTTACGAATAGATACGAAATAATAACATAATAAAGCCGAGTCACGTCATTAAAATACCTTGTAATTTGGAAGTAAATTTTGTCTACTCCAATTACGGTTTACGTAAATGGAAACATGTATGAGTAAATAATTATATTTTAATTTGTCTGTTCCTTGTCGCAGAATGTTCATCATAACAGCCCATTAATGTCCTACTGCAGGGACGGGCCTTCTCCTGTGACGAAGGGATACTTGGCCTACTAATACCACGCTGGCCAGACGGATTGGCATAGGGTTTAATTTCAAGTTTTCCTTCTTTTTACTCCGTAAAGATAATATTTACGGTTAGTCCCTTAGTCGGTTTTTACGACACCCATGGGATGAGATGGGGTGGTAACATATTGTATTCTTACTCCGTCACCACACGGAGAATATTATAGACGCTAAATTATTGGTACGGGTTTTTTGAAGGATCAAATTGTTACTCCGGTTGTTAATTCTTGGACCGCGACGACCTGGTTCGGACGACGGGAAACCGATGGATGAGGGAGGCGCAGGTCTGCACAAGGTGGCAATATTTGGAGGAGGCCTATGTCCAGCAGTGGACGTCAATTGGCTGAGATGATGATGATGATGATGAAATTGTTACCCAGACTGAGTTTAAAACATTTTTATTTGAAAATCGTTAAGTTGATGTCTGAAAATTAAGCGTTTACAAAATTGAGGATAATTAAAAAGTTATTTAAAGGTTTTGTATTTCTTAGAAATTTTTGATTTTAGCTTTAATTTACTGTTAAAGAAGTTAATGTTGGATTTCCAAGAAATACTCAAAGGCTTGTATTATTTTTGGAAGAAATATTATTATATGTTAATGACTACTAATGAGTAAGAAAGACCCTGTTACTCGTAATAAATAGAGTATATAAAATGACTAGTAGATGCCCGCGACTTTATACGCGTGGTGTATAGGTAGCCTTAATGTTATTCTATGCCCTCAACTACCTATATTCAAAATTTCATCAATATCCGTTCTGTAGTTTTTGCGTGAAAGAGTAACAAACATCCATCCATACATACGTCCTCACAATCTTTTGCCATTTTAATATTAGTAGGATATGATAATGAGGCTAAATTTAATTAATTTTCTAAGACTGTCCCGTGTCTCTAGGACATTTACAGACACAAAACTACAGGGACGGGCCTCCACCCTTAACGGAGGGCTTACTTGGCCTACTAATACCACGCTGGCCAGACGGATTGATGTAGGGCTTAATTTCCAGTTTTCCTTTTTTTTATTCTGTCACCAATTTTTTTACGGATAGTCCATTAGTCAGTTTGTACGACACCCATGGGATGAGATGGGGTGGTGACATATTGTATTCTTACTCCGTCACCACACGGGAAATGTATACTTAGTTGAAAGGCAATTATAGTGAACACAAAGCTTTTACTATTTTAATAAATGTGTTTTATTGATTCGATGTACTGGATTTAATTAAAAGTGGCAGGTGACAATTACTGTTTTAGAGTGTTAAGTGCACATTATGATATTATGAATGTACGGTGATGTATCGTGTCATTTGCAATTTCGATCTCTCCTTTTATATGAAATGCAAAATAGTAGTAATTTATTCATATTTAAAACGAGAGAACGTTAAAATATTATTTTTACAGAAAGTGTTGTGTATGCGCCCTCGCGCACTAGGCAGCCATGGCTGAGCAACCAGGCTGCAGCAGCCAGTAAAACGTATGAGGTTGTATGGGAGTCGCGCACTAGGTCTATGACTTGTCAATACGAAAGTATTACACTGTGAAGTTGGCATCAGAAAACTGTAAATACATTGCAGAAATAAAAGGAATAAGGCAAGTCATGAATACGATATGCAAGTGTAAGCCGTTCTTAGTTTTCGCTCGAGTCGCCACCTAGTTGGTTATTAGTTGACCTAGCAAAGCTCAAAAGACCAAAACTTGGATTTAGAACTTCAGGGCCATTTTAGTCTAGTTCCTCGAAGTGAAAGTAATAACACATATTCAAATATTATTATCTGCATTCTATTTCATAAGACATAAGACCTAATCTTAGCATTCCATGGATTCTCCGTGCGGGGGCCGGGTCCATCGCGTGATACAGGACGAAACACTTGCATAACAGAGTCTGGGACTTACGACCCAGATGTAGGTTTAAGGAGGCCCCCTTACAACGCGTTAGCGGTCACCTTCACTGTCTGCTATGTTCCGTCCCCTACCTATCCAAATTTTGTAGGAACCTAACAATGCCGTTTTGGACATTGGTGATAGTAGAGAGCTTACTGAAGTTCTCGGCAGTCCTAGTTCTTTTAATAGATTGTAGAGGGATTTAGCTGGTGTACCCCTCGCACCTATTTCCATGGCATACAGAGTAACCCTATAGCATTTTCTGGTTATCTCATTTGTCAAGTCAAAGTATTTATTTGTCTTAATTGCGTGGTCTTTAGGGATGTTAGTTTCCCACGGTACCGTGAGCTCAATAAGTACTACACGCTTTTTAAATTTTGAGTAGAGGAATATGTCTGGTCTCAACGGTGACACGCAGATATTCTCCGGGATTTTGTAGTGTGTTTCATACGTGTAAACCAGTAGAGTCCAATCGTCTGCCGGACTCAGGACCGAAAAATGCTTGTAGGTGGTCTTTTTAGTAGTGCCTTCCTTAACAAATTGGATGTTTAGTCTTTCATTCGTTTCATCTTTCATTAAGTGTAAAGTAATTCTCCGTATGGTGACGGAGTAAGAATACAATATATGTCACCAACCCATCTCATCCCATGGGTGTCGTAAAAACCGGCTAAGGGACTTTCCGTGAATATTATCTTTACGTAATAAAAAGAAGGAAAACTTGAAATAAAACCCTATAATAATTTGTTTGGCCATCGTGGTATTAGTAGGCCAAGAATCCCTCCGTCACTGGAGGAGGCCCGTCCCTGCAGTGGGACATTAATGGGCGGTTATGATTTCACGTTAAGTATATAGGAAAATGATTTATTTCAAGTTATTTCTAATCTCTAGCAAAGATTCATAAAGCTTGTTTTATTTCTATTGAATTTACGACTGAACACAAATAGTTAAGTAAACTATATTATTTAATATGTACACACTAAAGCTTCTTTCATTTAATACTTGGAATACATAAAAGTGACGACATTCGACTGAGGAATCCAAATAAGCTTGCAATAAAACTAGAGATATAACTGCAGTTGGAATGGTTGCAAGCATGCCAAGTTGTTAGATTTTATTTGAGTCTTAGTGTACTCTAGTTACAATCTTATTTCCCTTTTAGAAATAATTCAGTTTCTTGAAATAGTTATTAAATTTTATTATTAGAAATATTAAATTTTTATGAATAATTATTTTTAATAGAAGGATATTAATAGAAGGATATTTTATTTGACTTGGCTCTTGGGATTGTTGACTTGCGGAATGTTGATTCAGCTATACGTAAGGAAAAATAATGTTTTCGAATATTTTTTTCAGTATTATATATGAGGCCACCAGAACCAGAGTGGCCCAGACCCAAAATACAATTATGTGGATATCTGCCAAAAGAGTTTATGCGAAATTTTAAGTTAATGTAACTTAAAAAAAATATATGGACAGTATGTATATTATTTGTAAAAATATGATGTAGTTATTGATAAAATTTAGATAAACTATTAAAACAATCGGTATTTTACTTATTTGCCATTTTATTTGGACATGGGCCACTATGGCATTTAGCATTGACAATAAATTTAAAAATAGTGATGTGGGATGGGCCACTAGGTATGAAACTTATAACCTTTTCTTTTGATTTAAATGCAAGTTGGCCTTTTTAAACTTAAATAGGATAAATTAAAATTAAAACTAGCTTATTTAATGTGTAATTTTTATTAAATTTATGTTTTATCTTAATTTTTTTTTCTTAGTTTAATTTTAACTTAAGACTATATTCATTTTAGCTTATTTATAAACACTTAGCTCGTCTTAGGACAATCTGGTATGGTTATTTATTTAATAAATAAGTTTAGTTTAGCCTTTTAAAATAAAAAATATAGTTTCATTTATGTGGGCAAAACCATACACTGAATAACACGTAAACACTGCACTTAGACAACTAGTTTAGAATCGTTTCCAATGCCATTAATACTTATACTAGACTATTTTTGAATGTCAGAACATTGTAATAAACTAAATAAATAAGGCTTCTAATGATATCATCGCACTTTTGGTAATTTTTAGGTTTACATACAAAATAATGGATAAAAAGTGCCAATAATCGAATGCAAATATTAAAGCTTTTATTAGCCTAACTACTTATTTGGAGTAAGTTATATAAGTTTTTCTTTTCTATGACGCATATGCTTGATTTTTTTGGAAAATTGGCTCAATATCGAATAATTAGACCGACGTAGTTAATATTCCGAAGGATACCTAACATAATATAAGACTAGCGTGTCAAGATCCTATACCAACACAGATTAAAAGATAAATAAACGATTTCTGTGACGAGGTATAGTTCATGGCTGCTAAGCAGACGTCTCAACTCAATTCATTTCATTAACTTATTGACTTTAATTTTATTCTACTTAATCTAAGTTTACACAGTTAAAAATTACTTAACTTTGCCACCGCTGTCTAGGTAATAAAGAAGAAGGGATACTTACTACAAACTCTATTACTGCATTTTTCAGACGTCCAGTTTCCATTTTACATTTCAATTTACAAATGTTTACATTTGTCTCGTATTAAATAAAGCAATTGTGAATAATAACAAAACATTTAAAAACTTTGGTTTGATTCCCTCTTAAACTTTGTTAGCAAACATGAAAGGTTGCAAGCTGCTGGCGCTGGCCAGACGGATTGTATACCCTATACCATCAATCCGTCTTGCCGTTAATTTTAAGTTTTCATTCTTTTTATTTCGTAAAGATAATATTCACGGAAAGTCTCTTAGTCGCTTTTTACGACATGCATGCGATGAGATGGGATGGTAACATATTGTATTCTTAATCCGTCACCACACGGTCTTATTTTATTATTAACTAGCTGACCCGTGCCCACTTCGTTGGGCGGCGAAAAAAAGGCTTGCCTTTTTTAAAAATATTTCATTACTGTTCCACTCTTATTAGTCATAGCGTGATACTATTAATATAGCCTATGGCACTCCCCGATAAATGGTCTATTTAACACAAAAAGAATTTAAAAAATCGGTTCTGAAGATCCAGAGATTACCCCCTACAACTTCACAAACTTACAAACACACAAACTTTACCTCTTTATAATATTAGTAGGTACCTATAGAGTATTATCCATGTAACGATGGATTCAGAATACATGGTATTAATCAATAAACCAATTAGCCTATCGCAGTCCACTTCTGGACAAAATGCCTCTCCCAACAAACGCCACAGAACAGGGTTCTCCGCCCTACGAATTTAGTCCGACCAAGAGATCTTCTTGATCTTTCTATCCGTGTGGTGACGGAGTAAGAATACAATATGTCATCACCCCATCTCATCCCATGGATGTTTTTTTTTTAGGGCCATCCGCCCCACCACAGCCCGTGTAAAGTAGTAGCGGTCGTCAGAGACCAACTACTCGTCCTAAACAAAAAAAAAACCATAGGTGTCGTAAAAACCGACTAAGGGAATAACCGTAACTACTATCCTTACGAAATAAAAAGAAGGAAAACTTGAAATTAAACCCTATACCAATCCGTCAGGCCAGCGTGGTATTAGTAGGCCAAGTAACCCTCCGTCACGGGAGGAGGCCCGTCCCTGCAGTGGGATATTAAAGGGCTGTTATGATGAAGCGATCTTTTTGAGGTAGAATTAATTTGTACTATAAATTAATTCTACCTCAAAAAGATCGCTTCATCATAACAGCCCATTCAAAATCTTACTCCAGCCAAAATGTTGATACTAAGAAAATTCATCTATACTAACATCGCGTTAGACAGATAATTTACGTTATTCGCGCATTATTTTAAAACAGAGATATCTTTCAAAATAATAATCGGATCTCATCGCTGTAAAGGTCAATTTTGTTTAAAATTAAATAAATATAATGATTAACGTAATTTATTTTGATAAGGGTCAATACCATACATAAAATACCTTTACAAACAATGCATTTCTTTAAGTCAAATTTGATTATTATAAAAATGGTCGTAGTGAGTCAACCTTAGAAGATAGATATATTATGCTATCGTTGACTTAATTGTAAACCTTTTTTAAAGGTACAATTCTCTAATACATCATTTCAGTATATCTCCAGACGTTTAAGCAGCAGAAGCAAAATAAACGTTTTTAAGCGTCCCTTTCATATACATATTTCATTACTGTTCTACTCCTATTAGACATAGCGTGATACTATATAGCCTATAACACTCCCCGATAAATGGACTATGAAACACAGAAAGAATTTTTTAAATCGGTTCTGTAGATCCAGAGATTAGCCCCTACAACGACACAAACACACAAACTTTACCTCTTTATAATATTAGTATAGATTTAATATAACTTATAATTGATATAACACATACGATTCATGGTTAATTTTATTAAAATTTAAAAGGAATAACTTATAATTAATAGCTTTTCATTATAAAATAGTTATGGATTATTTACAAACTCATTTATTTTTGAGTATGATTACTACTGGTAACGCCATCTCGTGAACAAAAGAAACGAAATTTAAATTCATTCAATATTGAACCAAATCCATTTTTCATGGCCCCTGATTTGTATTGGACTGTTCTAATATAAAGAGATCAAGCGATATCTCGAGTATTACTTATCCGATTTTGATGAAACATACCTCAGTTTAAGCCTAATAAAAAAGGCTACAATACAATGTATTGGTCTTAAGATTATATTAATTCGTTTTAAAGATGTGCGGGAACAAACAGACAGACAGACATTAATTCTAAAAATTGTGGTTTCGTGCTTTTTGACTTTTTTCTAGATTTTATAGATAATGTTTATCTGAATTTTCGAAAAGAACAGACATTTCGACCTTTATGATAAATAATAGACGTATGTTAGGTTCAAGCGTATATTTTCAACTGTCATAGTCATTGTCCTATAGTGCCGCGTAATACAAGTACCCACATTATACCAATAAGTATTTATATGTAACACCTCCACCCTTAATTATTACAAATAACTAACCTACTACAAAACTTACTTACTAAACAACTTACTTACTAAAAAACTTACTTACTAAACTACTTACATACTACACAACTTATTTACTAAACAACCTCTAAATTATCATACAATATTTTCTTTATTCAACATAGTCATCAAAACCATATCTCTTTACAGGATAGCGTGTACGAGTATTGGTTTGATTCTTAGCAACAATCTTAGAACTACGATTCTCCTGCTCATTGGGTACATACAAGGGCTCGCTAGACGTTGACAATGGTTCAGCTGTAATGGTAACTGTTTCATCTATTTGCGTGCGGGATGTGTCCTGCATCGAAGATTTTGTTAAGCCAACATCGTCCGGCTCGCGGTTAATCGCTAGAGTGTTGTCTGTGGGATATACTAAAGAAGGACGACACTTTTTAACAGGCTGAACTGGTTGAAAGTCGCTATATACTTTATCTACTTGATTACTCATTATATCTATTGTTCTAGGTTTTAATTGGTCAATGTGTCTATGCACCTCGAGGCCCTGAACCGATTTAACATTATAATCTGTACTACCGGTTTTCTTTATCACAGTCCCTGCCGTCCACTTATTCAAGCTGCGGTACTCCCTAAACCATACCGGGTCACCTGAATTAAATTGTCTTATTACCCCACCTGAGATTGCTTCTACCCGCGCTTGACGAGCTTTAACTAATTCCTTCTGGTCAGGTTTTAAGCAGTCCAATCGCATGCGCAAGCTGCGCCCTAACAACATCTTGGCAGGACTTTCACCCGTTGTATAATGTTGTGTGTTTCTGTAGGCGATTAGAAACCGGCACAACGTAGAATGTACGTCTGCTTTCGATTTAATAGCCTTTTTAATGTTCTTTTTACAAATTTTAACTGCATTTTCTGCGGCTCCATTAGAGGCTGGGTGGTACGGTGCCGAAAAAATATGTTCAATACCATTACTATTTAAAAATTGATTAAATTCCGCACTAAAAAATGGAGGGCCGTTATCGCTAACTAACTGTTTAGGTAAGCCAAATCTCGCCCACATCTCACGTAGTTCTTTTATTACTGCTCGCGTTGTGGTGCTAGCCATGCTAATGGCTTCTATCCATTTGGAGTGTGCATCGACTACAATTAGATATGTAAGGCCGGCTATTGGTCCTAAGAAGTCTACGTGTATCCTGCTCCATGGACGGTCGGGCCACGGCCAGAGCCTGGGCGCGTGGGCGGGTGGCGCGTCCGCCACAGCGGCGCATACCGCGCAGCCGCGACACGCTGCCTCCAGTGCCTCGTCGATGCCCGGCCACCACACGTAACTACGCGCTAACGATTTCGTTTTAACTATGCCCATGTGACCCTCGTGAAGTTCTGTGATCACTTTATTTCTACAAATATTGGGAATAACTACCCTATGTCCCCACATTATACACCCCAGCTCTGTATATAATTCGTTTCTACGATTAAAATATGGTTTTAACTCTTTTATTTCTATCTCGACTGGCCAACCTTCGTTAATATATCTAGCTACTCTATTTAATATATTGTCAGCAGCGGTTTCTTTTTTTAATGTTCGGTAATCTAATAACAAAGCCTCTGCTGCAAAATGTAAATACGTTTGTTCCGGTGTATCTAATTCTTCACTAATGACCCCTTCTTTATGATTGCTAATTAACCTAGACAAAACGTCTGCCGTATTTTTGTCTGTACGAACATACTCTATATTAAAATCGTAAGCCGATAGTTTAATAGCCCACCGTTGTAAACGACTGGCCGCCGTGTTTGGAATACCTGCATGGGGTCCAAAAATAGTGACCAGTGGTTTATGATCTGTGCGTAGTGTAAATTTTCGGCCGTACAGATATTGATGAAACTTGTCTACAGCGAAAATGATAGCTAAGGCTTCTTTATGAATCTGGCTGTAGTGTACCTCCGCGGTAGTGAGCGCGCGCGACGCGTACGCGACCACCCGCTCGGCGCCGTCGGCCCCGCGCTGCGCCAGCACGGCCCCCAGGCCGCGCGCACTCGCGTCACACGTCACTATGCTCTCTAATGCTATGTCAAAATGTGTCAACACTTCCGTACTACATAAAAGCTGTTTAATTTTATTAAATACAAATTTATGTGTCTTAGTCCAATGCCAATGTTTCCCTTTTCTAAGCAATTCGTATAGCGGTGTTATATGCATACTCAAATTTTTTATAAATTTGCCGTAGAAGTTAACCATTCCGAGGAAAGACTTTAACTCTGATACGTTGGTAGGGTCGGGCATAGATAAAATCGGTTTTAATTTATTTGGATCGACCTTTACTCCATTTTTGCCTATAATGAAACCTAAATATTTTACTTGACTTGCCATAAACTCACATTTTTCCTTTTTAATTTTTAAACCATTCTTCTCTAAAATACTAAACACTTGTTCTACTTTTTCTAAATGTGACTCAAGCGATTTATTTTTTATTAATATATCATCATAAAATACTACTACTTCCGGTATATTTTGAAAAAGATTCATCATAAACTTTTGAAAAATGCCAGGACTGGAAGAGAGGCCATATACTAGTCGGTTGTATTTAAATAGACCTCTATGTGTGTTAATTACTGTATAGTTCCGGGATGTTTCGTTTAAAACTAATTGATTATAAGCTTGTGACAAATCAAGTTTTGTAAAATAATTATTACCACTTAAATTACTAAATAAGTCCTCTGTTTTCGGCACAGGGTACCTATCAACCAGTAAAGCCTTGTTAAGTGTCACCTTATAATCTGCGCATAAGCGTATTCCTCCGTCCGCCTTCCTTGCTATAACCAGCGGAGTGGCCCAGTCGGACCGCTCGACGGGCTCGATGACACCCGCCCGCAGCATGGCGTCTAGCTCGGCATCGACTCGCGCCAGCAGCGCGTAAGGCACGGGGCGCGCGCGACAGTAGATTGGCTCGGTCCCATCCCGCACGCATAACTTGACCTCTTCACCGTTGTATTTACCCAATGTGCCATCGAACAGATTCTTATGTCTGGAAATAATATCATTAAACATCTTATTTTTACATACACTTATATGATTACATCTCGTAAATTTAGGTATCTTAATATTTAATTCTGATAGCCATTGTCTTCCTAGTAAACTAGTAGTACCTTTATCTATAACATATAAATCTAATTTCTTTATATTTTTGTTATATTGTACCGTAGTCTCTAAATATCCTATAGGTTGAATAACAGAGCCGTCATAAAATTTCAATTTAAGTTTACAGTGTTTTAAAGGCAACTCTTTGAATACTTTATTATAAGTAGATTTGCTTACACATGACAATGCAGATCCTGTGTCAATTTCCATCGCTAAAGCTTTATTATTTACTAAAAGTGTCATACACACCGGTTTGTAGCTTGCTAGTGACATTTGATACATCGGTTCCTCGCTTGCACTATGTACGTCCTGTTCCGAACCCGAGTCGTCCTCCGCCGCTGTCGGCTCGCTCAGCCAATGCGCCGCGCCGGTGACCTTGCCGGTACCGCGCGCGCTGCGACCGCTGCCGCGCGCCATGCTACCGCGCCGCCAAGCGCCCGCTCCGCCGTCGCTCGACCCGATCACGCGTCCTCTGCGTGACCTTCCGCGCGCGCCGTTGTCATCGCGATTTGAATTCGTAGGTTTTATGCGTCTATCCAGTTCTTTCTTTCTACAAACTCTTCTTAAGTGTCCTGGTTTCGCACAATAACTGCACTCATAGTTCTTGTACCTGCAGTCATTTGACCTATGGTCGCTACCTCCGCACGCTGAGCAGTTGTTAAATCCCAGCTTGTGTAGTTTCTCGCTCAGTTCCCTATCGGAATCTTGAGCTCGCGTTCCCTCTACGGCCCCGGCGTCCCGCTCGGCTGCCTCCAGAGTCTTGGCTAATATCAACGCTTTTTGATATTCTAGGCTGTCTTCTGCGAATAGCCTCTGCCGTATAAAGTCGCTGCTTAACCCGCACACAAACTGGTCTCTCAAATTTTCTTCTAGATTGTTCTTAAATTCACAATACCGCGACATCTTTTTTAAATCTGCTACGTAATCCGCTATTGTTTCACTCACTGCTTGGCGCCTTTGTCTAAATCTATATCTCTCCGCGAGAGCTGAAGTTTCGGTTGCAGGTGTGCTTGCAGTAAATCCGTTGCCTCGTTGTATTTTATAGTGGATGGTTTTCTCGGGCTTGCTAAAGTGCACAGTAGCTCATACGCTGGCTCACCCATAATCGCTATAAGCGTCGGTAATTTCAAATCGTCCGTTATTTTATTTGCAACAAAATACATTTCGAGACGATCGACGTACGCACACCAATTTCCTGTTTTGATATCAAAGTCTCGCAATTTGCCTATCGACATTTTTGATTGTCACTAGTAATACTTATAACTTATAATTGCACTGACTATTAACCGTTATCCTCGTCGCCACTGATAAATAATAGACGTATGTTAGGTTCAAGCGTATATTTTCAACTGTCATAGTCATTGTCCTATAGTGCCGCGTAATACAAGTACCCACATTATACCAATAAGTATTTATATGTAACACTTTACAGTTTTATTATAGTATATAGATAGATTATTAACATTGAAAAATACATAACTGACAATAAAATATAGAAATACAATCACAAAACATTAAATTATTGTTTAATGTTCTTTGTTTTACATAATAAGTTTAATTAAGCCACCAACAGATGGCGTTATTTGATATATAGTTAAGATATTTTTATGTTCATCTTATAGCATAAGTATGTTTTGTAGTTAAATATAAACGCTTTTTCTCTCGCCATTGGAGTTTTATTACATAAAATTCCATCGAGTACTTTTTGGGATTTGTTCCATGGTCCTTCGAGCCGGATAAAAAAATGTCAAATGTCTTTATTTTATTGATTCAAAAATACTGCACGCAGGACGCAGCTTAACTCTAAATATATTCCAGTCTACATTCCTAAGATAGCGCTGTTTAATATTTCACTTTGTAAACATAAACTACGTATAAAACTAAAACTACTTATTCTTGAGCACTTTAAATTCAAATATCTTTTGATAGACTGAACCGATTGCAATGAAACAAAAATTAAATGGAACTTCAAGTTACACTCAATCGTTGTGTATTAAAGGCATCTACATTTTACGTTACATTTAAAAATACTGCACGCAGTTTAACTCTTGATGTAGTTCTGTCTAAGTTTGAAAGATGGCGCTGTTTAATATTAATTAGTTAAATTCAAATATCTTTTAATTGGCGGAACCGATTTCAATGAAACAAAAACTAAATAAAACTTCAAGTTACGCTCAATCGTTGTGTATAAAAATTATCTTAATTGCTTTGGTACTTTTTACGTGATGCCCGAACAAATTTTAGGTTACAGATAAACAGACATACAGACATACAGACATACAGATATACAGATAAACAGACAAACAGACAAAAATTCCAAAAATGGTGGAAATGGGTTCTATTGGTTGTCTTTTAATATCCTGGCTATTTTTTTTGGATTTATTTTCAATGTACAAAAACGACTTTTCTACAGTTTTATTATATGTATAGATTTCCAGTTAAAAAACCGACTTAAGCTAGAGACTTAATTATAATGGTATGGTGTTCTTGGTATAACTATGTAATACCAAGAACTAAATTACTAATCAGAATGAAAACTCTTACTCTTTCTTTCTCTCTTATCGGTTTATAATTGACAGAGTTATGAAGTTCTAAACATGAAAAAAATGCAGCCGGACTGAGAACCTCCTCCTTATTTGGAGTCGGATAAAAAGAAAAGCTTAGTTACAGGAATTTGATGAGAGAAAACTACAAAGTAATTATTACAAGTATGTAATAATTACTTTGTAGTGATAAGTATATCATATCTTTGTAGTCTGTGATGGCCTAATATATAATTTATAATCATAAGATCATATATTACCTATAGTAAGCTTCTTACCCGTCTGTAACGCCCCTTCATTTAAAAACGTTTTTTCAAATTAACTATCCAAGACCCGCGAAAAACTTCATACTTACATTGTTTTACTACGGAACTCTAGAAAGATAAACTTGCCATTTAAGTCAACTTCAATGTAGTCAGTGGATTCATTCTTAATTACACTCATTGTAACTCCAGTTAGAGCTATCCTTAACAAAAATACTATAAATTATGGTAATTTATAAGTATGAATTAGATGCCGCCAAAAAACAAAAAAATATTAACTAATAAATTGATATTCTTCCCTTTAAACTTATTGCAGTACTGCAAACTTCTCGCACGCTTACATAAAATAATAACAAATTAATACAAACTTATTTCTAAAAAACACTATTCAGTTAATAAAAAGTACAAAAATAATAATCTCTACTCGTAAAAACATAAGTTTCAAAACCAGAGTAACTCATGTCACATGAGCCAAAATGGCGCCGAAAACCATAGTGACCCAAGTGATCTGGGTCACTGTGCTCTATCGCTATTACTTTAAAATTCGAAATGGCAAAACTCTTTTTTATAACGCCATCTATGATTTTATTTTAAAATTAACTTAAAATCATTTTGACTATAAACTTAGGGGTTTTAAGGGGGCATTGCCGTGCCTAACTAAAAAAATCACAAATTGTGGTCTGGGCCGCTCTGGTTCTGGTGGCCTGATATAGTATATTGAAAAAATTATCGAAAACATTAGTAATAGGATTAGTTAATTTCTTAATATAGTTTTAATAAACGAATGAAACAGCATTGGCTATTCTTCTAAGTAACGGGTATATTTGGTCAACCCAACGGTTATAGTGGTCAACTTAAATAAAAGAAACTATACAATTTATAAAAGCTAACATGGTTAGAAAAATATAAAATTTAAAAGCTTTCCTAATGGAGCGCTACTTTAGTGACCATATAGCGGCTTATCCTATTATATTAGGTTTTACTTGTCTAAGTACAGGCCACGACGATAACTTTAAGATTTTTAAACCTCCTTTAGCTACTGAAATGTTCCTAAGACCTTTTCTATTACATATTTCACCACTTTCAAAGGACATCTATATTATTTTGAAATGAAATAAAAAAATTGGTTAAAGTAAAGTTTTTCATGATATTTTTCATGGTAAGTCAAAGTCTACCATAATAAATCTTAAAATGACATTTAAATATAAGCCTGTATTGACCTCTAGTGTAACATAAAAACGTGGAGTTAGATCTGAGAAACCTTGGTGGTAAAGTTAAAGAAACATTAATTATTTTTGGCAAACTCGAATTTAAATGTATAACAATTTGCCTGACCTGTTTAGTATTAGTAGGTTTTGTTTTTCCTTCCATTACTGGATAAGGCCTATATTATTATCGAAAAAGTAACATTCAAGACAAACTGGTAATAAAAACCATTATTATGAGCCTCAATACAGAAAAAAGTAATCCCTTAGAAGTAACATAAAGAAGAAAAGAAAATGAATAAGAAACATCAAAAAGATAAAACAGGCAATCAAGAGAAATTCATCGATAACCTATCACGATCAAATCGGACGTATTTCCAAAAGATGCAAGAATAAGAAACTCGCGTCGATACTTCGTGCTTTGAATTTATTATAACCATTTGGGTTACGTGAGCCCTGACAAAATGTTGATGTCTTATTCCAAGTTACATCTGCCGATAATTTGGGATGCGTTCGAACTTGTAATATCTTCAGACATTGGTACGTGAGCAATTTTGTCTGTATTTATTTATTTTAGGAAGGTCACGGACTAATACGAACAGCAATTGTCGTGAAATTGACCAATGAAAGCGTCTACGTGCTTATATGTATCTAACTATTGCTCGCGGCTTCGCCCGCAATGGCTTATGACTATCTACTGCATTACATCTCGGTAAACAACATTATGGGACATACTGCATTCTGCGTATACCTTTAAAAATATTGCCAATTGCAAGGGGTGCCTAGATAAAAAAAGACAAGTGATATATAGTGGCACTATCACTACTAATTTTTTTAGTTATTAAGGTGCGAAATGAGTGAGCGTTGTGAAATTATACCTTATTCCTTTTGTAAATTCTTTTTTAAGATATTGAAGAAAAAGTTTACACATTTTCGTTTATTTATTTGTATTCTATGTCCGTTACTAGAGTTAAGTATTCAAAAAGAAGTAAGACAATGGAAAAAATTGATACTCGAGGCGGGAATCGAACCCACATCTCTGAACTATACGCGTCCAGCGCCATGACCTCTAGGCCACCCGAGTAGCCTCTCGACTACCGAATTTAACCATTGCGTTATATGGCGCCGGGCTGCAGCTTCTTTTTCCATTGTTTTTCTTGTTTTCAGATTTTTCTAGTTATACCTAAGCTCTTGTAAAAAATTATATTATGTAGAGTTAAGTATTGTCTTAAACTTTTGCAAGAAGCGTCGAGATTATTATACGACGTACCTATGCCGAGATTAACACCAATTACTGTTTTTATATCATAGAAGTCCTTGATTCTTCAAACCGCGTAAATTACCTGAAAGATAAAGAGACAACTATTAACAAAACTGTTTCTAAAGCTCGATTTACACATCGACAAGTACAGTAGCAAATTATCTGAATCAACAATTTACTACTTAACTCGCTACTGTACTTGTCGATGTGTAAATCGGGATTTAGCCCAGTCAAAATAGACTAATTATGATTAAAGTTTGCATTAATTCCCAACAAGCTGGATTTTTGTGCAGGCCTTGAATACGTCATTACAAATGATATGTCAAAAGTCCCCATCGATCCCGCTTGTGCGTTGTTTTTTATTCGAGGTCAAAGGGCACAAGAAAAGTGTTGAGACATTTTTTGTAGATAATTTTATGGTCTACAAACTTTGCCTCAACCATTTTTCGATAGCTCTCGTTGTTTCAGAGATATACGCAAAATACACAAATTTGTGACCTTTGACCTCGAAAAAAAAACAGCGCACAAGCGTATATCTCTGAAACAACGACAGCTGTCGAAACAGCTCTCGTTGTTTCAGAGATATACGCAAAAAACGAAAAATTTGTGACCTTTGACCTCGAATAAAAAACAACGCACAAGCGGGATCGATGGGGACTTTTGACATATCATTTGTAATGACGTATTCAAGGCCTGCACAAAAATCCAGCTTGTTGGGAATTAATGCAAACTGGATATCTATTTTGACTGGACTATTAAGCATCGGTAATTATGGATGAGTTAAGACGGTCTGCTTAAACGTGAGATTTGATGAGTGCAAGTGCTGCTTTGATAACAAACAAGTCTATGATTCTACAGTTACATTTACAAATTAATTACACAGGTCCTACTCGCAGTATATTATATTACTTAGCCTAGATACTAATAGGAAAAACTTGCACGGCCCTTGCAAGTCGGCCGAAACGTCGGAGAAAAACCTAGGTATTTATCATATTAATATCTAGGCTAAGTAATATATACCGCGAGTAAGACCCGTGTAAAACATTAATATAAATATACAAATCGCGATAGTTTAAAATATATTAATTACACAGGTAACACAAGATTATTTTAATTAATACAATTGTTGATAGGTTTCTACATACTTGTAAACTTGTGTACGCTTCTACATCAGTTTTAGATAATTATATAAACATTCTTATCAATAATCTTCAAACATTTTGTCCAATTTTACGAAAAAAGTGAACGAAATGAAAGGAAATTAAGAAACAACTTTCACAGTATCTGGCCTTTGACGACCTCTGTGGCGCCGTCGGTATATTACATGGCTGCTACGCAGAGGTCTCGGGTTCGATTCCCGCTCAAAGCAAATCTTGGTGTGCATGAACATGATTCTTTGCATTGGTCTGAGTCTTTTCTATCTATAATATTAATGTATTTACAAAAATAAATATTAAAAAAAAAAGAATTTAAGTATGTTTATCCGTCGTCTAGTACCCATAGTACAAGCTTTGCTTAGTTCGGGACTAGGTGGCGATGTGTAAATGTTAGAGAATATTTATTCCAAGGCTATACATCAACTTCGTAATATTGTATCTATCTGCCAAGTGACATTGACCATGATCGCGGCACATGGCCATAACCTCACATTCGACTGTCATTGACTTCGTATTCCCAAGGCCAAATTAACAGTAATTAAAACTTAAGCATTCTTGGTTACTTAAACTAATTATATGTTTAAAAGAAAGCAGTGAAGTCGACTAACTTAATTAGTTTAATGTTCATGACTTCTTGAAATTGTTTAATTGCTTTAAGTAATAATAGGTAGTGTGAATGAGCTAGACTGTATCTATGTAATATATGTTAAATTACTTGATAGCTGAATTTCTTAATTACTTCATTGGAAGAGGTCGCAGTACATTGCTGCTGTGTATGAAAAATGATGGTTCGGATTCAATCATCATAACAGCCCATCAATGTCCCACTGCAGGGCCTCCTTCCGTGACGGAGGGATATTTGGCCTACTAATACCAGGCTGGCCAGACGGATTGGTATAGGGTTTAATTTCAAGTTTTCGTTCTTTTTATTTCGTAAAGATAATATTCACGGATAGTCCCTTAATCGGTTTTTACGACACCCATGGGATGAGATGAGGTGTGACATGTTGTATTCTTACTCCGTCACTACACGGACAATAAACGCATTTAGCTAAAGTAATTTTTTATGTAAAAATAAGTGACATAAGCAGCTAAAACCAAAAAATCTCACCCAGCCGAAAAGTCTGGGATGGTCGACCAGCATAACATGAGTAAAATGAAATGAGTTTATTCTTCATTGCAAGTAAGAAGTAAAGATTTTCTATAAAATCGTTCTGTACATTTAATCACAAATCAAACCAGTAATAATTATTACTCCAAATATACATACAATGTCACCACCCCCATCTCATCCCATGGGTGTCGTAAAAACCGACTAAGGGACTATCCGTGAATATTATCTTTACGAAATTAAAGAGAAGGAAAACTTGGAATTAAACCATATACCAATCCGTCTGGCCAGAGTGGTATTAGTAGGTCAAGTATCCCTCCGTCATGGAAGGAGGCCCGTCCCTGCAGTGGGACATTAATGGGCTGTATGATGATATACATACAAACTGCACAACTACAACATAAATATTACGTAGCATTGCGACATTGCAAGGCACGACATCTCCCAATTAAAATCATTGCGCTGCGGCGATACAGCACACCTACTGACATTACCCTTACACTCAAAATAATTAAGTCTCTTGTAGTTATCTTAATATACAGTATAGACATTTAGTTTTACTAATTTTAAAATATAGATATAAATATTCCTCATACATTCAAACAACGCCACCTAGTCCCAAACTAAGCAAAACTTGTACTATGGGTACTAGACAACGGATAAAAATACATAAAAACTTATTAAATACATTATACACATTATACATAGAAAACACCCAGACCAATGCAAACAATCATGTTCATGCTTATGATGATTTCAGGAATCGAACCCGAGACCGCTGCGTAGCAGTCGTGTTATATAACCACTATGCCACAGAGGTCGTCAAAAGAATGTATAATAGTAAAGAGTAATGATAATCTAGATTAAGAACCACTAAAATTAGTCCTAAAGGTATTTTAATTTTAAGGACTAAATTGGTTTGAGATCTGCTTACAGTAAGTTGCAATCAATGATTTCAAAGTATGAAGGTGGTTAAGCAACCTTGGCGAGGTCATTCGATTTTGGCCCGTATCCTAGTGAATACAGATTAATGAGGCACATAAAATGTTGGTCCTGGCTGTTGTTGTGACTACTCTTTAAGTCACCATACAGGCGTATCATCATAACAGCCCATTAATGTCCCACTGCAGGGACGGACCTCCTCCCGTGACGGAAGGAATACTTGGCCTATTAATACCACGCTGGCCAGACGGATAGGTACAGGGTTTAATTTAAAGTTTTCCTTCTTTTTATTTTGTTAAGATGATAGTCCCTTAGTCGATTTTTACGACACCTATGGGATGTGATGGGGTGGTGACATATTGTATTCTTACTCCGTCACCACACGGACTAGAAGAATATACTTCAAGAATATACAATTATTCAATACGGTTACAAAGTACTCCCTAAAAGTAAATTCATTATTAAATACAAACAATTGAGGTTTTATTCCCTGTTCCGTCGTGCGTGTCTCTTTGTGTATTTAAACAGGAATAAGCACGAAGGTTTTATGCTAAGTGATTACTTTGAAGTTTGAGTTATTTAAGAAAAGAAACGTAGGACTTTGTCGAGTTTAATAGCTGTTTTTATAATTAACGTCCCTATGGTATTTTATTCGATTAGTGTTGGAAAAGCTAAGGTATTATGTCTTCGTAAATAAAAGAAGCAAAACCTAACATAATCATACACCAATCCGTTAACCTCTTTTTTTTTCATTCATAACAACCCATAAATGTCCCACTGCAGGGACGGGCCTCCACCAGTGACGGAGGGATACTTGGCCTACTAATACCACGCTGGCCAGACGGCTTGGTATAGGGTTTAATTTCAAGTTTTCCTTCTTTTTACTTCGTAAAGATAATATTTACGGTTAGTATCTTAGTCGGTTTTCACGACACACATGGGATGAGATGGGGTGGTGACATATTGTATTCTTACTCCGTCACCACACGGAAAGACGTTTACCTCTATTTCTTGTCATTTATCGCAAATGCAAAAGAGTAAAGTATTACTGCTGAAATTATTTTTTACACATCGTACAGAAAATCAATGAAAAACACAGATTATGTGGCTTGATTTACAATTATTACATCGTATTACTCAACGTTAAATTAGCACAAGGGAATTGAGTTCAGTATAATCATCATTACGTGAATAAACTCAACGATTTTATGTACTCTTTGTGAAAACACGAACATAACTGAGACATTTTGAATATCAAAGTGAAAATAATTGTCTTAAAATATTCTGATGACTTTGTTATGTTACTACTTCTTCTATTTCTTTATCATTTGCTTAGTGACCAGTCTGAGTAGTTCAAGTCGCCCATGCGCCTTTATTACCATACGTCTCCGTGTGGTGACGGAGTAAGAATACAATATGTCACCACCCCATCACATCCCATGGCTGTCGTAAAAACTGACTAAGGGACTATGATCTTAACGAAATGAAAAGAGGAAAAACTTGAAATTGAACCCTATACCAATCCGCCTGGCCTGCGTGGTATGAGTAGGTTAAGTATCCCTGCAGTGGGACATTAATGGGCTGTTATGAAATCTATGCTTAAAAATCTATAAATACATTTGCTTTGCTTTTTAAACTACGTGGTTTAACAAAGCCTTATTAGTATTATAATATAATTTAGGCAATTGTAGCTCACAACACATTACTGCTAATATTTCCCCAGTTGGTATTACAGCCATTGCTTTACCGCAAGCCATACAACGTTCCTGACATATTCGGCATTCCCCACGAATACTGAGTCAACTTAAAAACGAATGCGCACACATGTACCAACGTTAATCCTTTAATGAGCTTACACACATTACACTACAAACGAAATCCTCTTACAATTTATTAAGACCCTTACAGAATATACATAAGTTATGTTTATGTTCTTCTACTTAAGTTGAAGTTGAGTGTAAAGTCAACGTATAAACTTGATTGAGTTGTCGAGATTGTCTTCGTAAATGGACTTTTTATAGTGATGTAAAAGAGATGACGCTTACGAGTAAAATGCTTTTAGAATTGAGTGTTTGTGTTATTTGTTAGAAATATGTTGAATTTAAAATGGTTTGTGCTAGCTTCTTTCAAACATATAAAGTAACAATGAGACGACGACCACTGTGGCGCAGTCGGTATATTACATGGCTGCTACGTAGAAGTCTCGGGTTCGATTCCTGCTCAATGCAAATCTTTGTGTGCATGAACATGATTGTTTGCATTGGTCTGAGTGTTTATATGTATATTAAGTATGTATTTACAAAAAAAAGTATTTTGTATGTTTATCCGTTGTCTAGTACTCATAGTACAAGCTTTGCTTAGTTTGGGACTAGATGGAGTTGTGCGAATGTGTGAGGAATATTTATTATTCATTTATATTTGCTTCCATGATTATGATGATATTAATGATACTATCTACTGTAAGATATTAAAGGTTAGTAAACGCCTACGCTTACGCAATAAATACTGATGTTTTCCCCTAAAATAATACAAGTACTACTTCTAATAAACTAATAACTAATACTTACATAAGTTAGGCAATACAAACTAAACAAAATGATAACAAAATACAATTTACTTTGCCTTATAAAAGTTATTGTTCGATAGTAGAACTAGTTGCCTCAAGCTAGGTAATTAAAATGAAATTGAAGTCTAGATTGATATCCTTTCACAACACTATTTAACCAAATAAATTACTAAAAACAAGCTGATAGCTAGAAATAGGCGGTTGGTCTATCTTAATATTAAATTGCGTCGTGGGCTAATCTAATTCATCCCACGCAATATATTATTTAGTTGTACGATCCATAATTTTTTCGTCTTTGGATGTTGGTCATCAATGAAATAACAAAAAAACATGGCTATAGGTTGAAGTATAGGTATATATCGTGAGGGGTACTTGAGCTGAATTTTCTCTACAAACTACGGAAATAAATACAACTATTGAGTACTTTAGTAATATCTCTTCTGTCGCATTTTTCGATGCATTAAAACCATACTAATTTTGACTTGGCAATGAGTCTTTAAATACTCAAGGACATCTCTACACGGCGCCATCTATTCCCAAAGTAAGCTAGGCTTAACCTGCTTGTGTTATGGGTTACAGAACAACAATATTAATAGGTATTTATATTATTTTTTATGTAAATACATACATAATATTATACATAGATACCTTTATTACTATTTTATCTTCTTAGACCTATTTGGATAAGAATAAATATGGCGGTATCATAGTATTTCCCCACGGAAAATCTCCCATAATAAGTAAATATAAATGATAAAAACAGGCTTTTAAAATTAATAATAAAGTTAACATTGCAAATAACTTTCTAAAAAGCTTTTACGATGAACACCGATCCATCAATAATGAAATCCATCAAGCCGATACCCATACTTGTTCAAGAAATAACTTTATGTTCTAATATTACATGAACAGCTTAATAGATTTTGCTTAGAGCTTAATGGCTAACGCAGACCTGGACGGCATGGCAAAGTATTTTAATTTTTACTAATGGAAATTCAACCGTACTGTTACAGAAATACGACATAAATTGCTATGCTTTAAAATGATGCCGCGGCATTGAAAGGGATTTTTCAAATTCCAGGTCTGCGTTAGCCATAACAGATGTATAATATACATCCATCATCATAACAGCCCATCAGGGACGGGCCTCATACCGTGACGGAGGGATATTTGGCCTACTAATACCATGCTGGCCAAACGGATTGGTATAGGTTTTAATTCCAAGTTTTTCTTCTTTTTATTTCGTAAGCATAATATTATTCACGGATAGCCTCGGTTTTTACGACACCCATGGGATGAGATGAGGTGGTGACACACTATATTCTTACTCCGTCACCACACGGAGAATTTTATTATATTTTTTAGTATTTCATATCAATTGTACAGTTTATCAGTAGCATTTCCTTTACTTAGTCTGTTTTTAAGACTTTCTTATGCAAAAACTATATTATCTCAACCACTTCAACAGTTCCTGAACCGTACAAAACAGGGAACTACATTTGTGAAAGGCTTAACGATTTAATCAAAACCCAATTCTGACACCCATAACACAAGTTTAATCTTAGTTTGGGTGTCAGTGGTCTAATAACTATGGCGATTTGCTACTGCGTTATTATTGTAAAACGAATTAAGGACCTTTACGTGGCTCACTAGCGCCGATAATAGAAAAAAATCATATTTCGCAAATAGGATAAATAATGTAAAATGTTGATAACAAAGTCTTGAGAAAAGATAATAAAGTATTAACATACTCCCAACACTTTAAATGTTTATCAATTAGTTTCACATTCGAAAAAAAATGTCCGTTTTTGTTTATTACATACAGCATTCAATTATAAACAATCAAAAACAGTTAGTATATTACAAGGATACCTTGAATATTTGATAAATAAAATGTTTTCAAACTTTAACAAACATCGATTTGAAACAAGTATTACTTGAAAACATTTTAACGTTTATATTTTTCATTTACTTCATAACAGTTTGTTTATAAGTTCCTTTGTCAATAAATATGTAGGCTGACTATGATGGAGTGGTTGTATTACGTTAAGGAAAACTTCCTTCAATAAAGAAATTTCTAGAAAAAAAAATTTTTAGAAATCCGATACGTCAATGTATTTCACATAGTTAAGTTGTTTCTTGTACATTTTAGGTTTTGTTTTTTTTTTAAATATGATGGCCGGCAAACGAGCCAGCAGGTCACCTGATGGTAAGTGATCACCGCCGCCCAGGGACACTTGCAACACCAGAGGAATCACAGATGCGTTGCCGACCTTTAAAAAGAGAGTACGCTCGAACGTTTTCGTTTATTTACTTATTTTAGCCTTAAATAATGGCTAGTGATTATAGTATTAAATATTTTATCGATCAAAAAGATAAAAAATCAGCGCAAGTTTCTATAAAAAGTATAATGACTCTGGGTTTAATTAATTTATGAGCGAAAACTTTCTTAAACCACCAAACCGTGCCTAACCAATTCATATACGACATATTATGACGACCTCTGTGGCGTAGTGGTTATATAACATAACTGCTACGCAGAGGTCTCAGGTTCGATTCCCGCTCAAAACAAATCTTTGAGTGCATGAACATGATTGTTTGCATTGGCCTGGGTGTTTTCTATGTTTAATATTTATGTATTTACAAAAAAAAGTAGTTTAAGTATGTTTATCCGTTGTCTAGTACCCATAGTACAAGCTTTGCTTAGTAAGAGACTAGATGACGTTGTGTGAGGAATATTTATTTATACCTTGTTAATTTTCTTCAAAAACATTAACATAATATTAAATATCAACCTTTTACTCCGAACCTTTTGATACAAAACTCTATAATTACTCATGTTCCAACATTTTCGCTAAATGTGTTACCTGATTTGCTAACAGACGTTCAGCCTCAATTTGCCTGCGGATACATCTGTCCTAATGAGCGGATTAAATGATCGGTTAACGTAATGTTCTGGGATAATAGCCTACTCTACTATTGCTTAGTTTGTGCTGGCTTTGGGAAGACAAATTGATGTTTCTTGGACGGATTTGCGACGCATTATTTTTTGTATTTAATGCGTCGTAAATCCGTCCGTCTCTGTGTGGTGACGGAGTAAGAGTACAGTGTGTCGCCACCCTATCTCATCCCATAGGTGTCGTAAAAACCGACTAAGGGACTATCCGTGAATATCTTTACGTAATAAAAAGAAGGAAAACTTGAAATTAAACCCTATACCAATCCGTTTGGCCAGCGTGGTATTAGTAGGTCAAGTATCCCTCCGTCGCTGGAGGAGGCCTGTCGCTGCAGTGGGACATTAATAGGCTGTTTTGATGATGATGATGAAATATGTATTTTATTATTTTTAAATAGAATACAGAACATATTATTACGAAGTTGATAAAAACGTATGTTAAATCTAACTTTTTTTTATTCCCTCTTCACATTGTCATACATTTTATTTCGGATTTTAAAACTTTAATTAATTTGAGTCCTTTGTAGCGAAATGGTTAAAGTCCTTGTCAGCTACGCTAAATGAAAATCTTTGCGTGTTTTAAATGTCTACATTAGTTTTTATGAACGTATTTCCAATAAAAATAACTTTAATATGTACCAAGTAAACTTTAGTGTAGATTTAAATAGTTTATGTTAAAGTGTGATAAAAAATATTGATAAAACATAACATTTACATCAATTTTCCACTTCGAAAAACCTCAAAAATATATCGAGAGAAAAATATATTTTGCAGAATATTAAAAATCTCAACAGCACTTAAAACGTAAAATCATGTAACCCTTGTCAAAACGTTGCAGACTCACACGTCGTCAACGTTCGGGAACAAGTAACGTAGGTACCCTTGAGGTACTCAAATGTACCACAAAATATATCGACACTCAGTGAGAGGGAACTAAATAGTAGTATAAAATTGAGAGTCATCATTCCAATTTATTTTAAGTATAAATATTATGTAATCATTACATATTATTATCTAATATCCGTGTGGTGACGGAGTAAAAATACAATATGTCACCACCCCATCTCATCACATAGGTGACGTAGAAACCGACTAAGGGACTATCTATGAATATTATCTTTACATAGAAAGTAGGAAAACTTGAAGTTTAATTCTATACCAATCCGTCTGGCCAGCATGGTATTAGTAGGCCAAGTATGCCTCCGTCGCGGGAGGAGGCCCGTCCCTGCAGTGGGATATTAATGGGCTGTTATGATGATGATGATATTAAAACAATGTTACACATCGAAAAACCCCAATAATTACAATACAATAGTAAAATAAGTCTTATTTTTATGCTCTTACCAAACGTATCGTGTACTATTTTACTTGTTTAGTTACGTTAGCAACCTTTAACAAATTCTAAGAAGGTCTCCTTAAGGAGGTTTAAACCTACATCTGGATCGTAAATGCCAAACATTGACACGGTACCAAATTTTCTTTGTTCGATCAAATGTCCACGATGCCCCTGCCAAAGGGAATCCCTGGAATTCTAAGGCCATGAATAAATCAACTCTATCTACACAATGTTAAGGATAAAATTACATAAAAATACGTAGATAAAAATGCTATAAAACAAAAATGTTATTTTATAACTAGGAGTAATTTAACAATTGAAACCATTTAAACTTGGACGACTTATAAAAACAGTTAGCATTTTTATTAGAATTAAATCTCTTTGCTATAAACCTTTTCTCAATTTTAATATTCATATTCCCTGGAAAGTTATGTTTTATGGTTAAAGATAAAAATCAAACCAAATCTACGCAGGAGTAGGCAAGGGTAATAATGATTCATCTTGAGTTAGGGTCGTAGTACATAATAACGTAACGTAAACGGATCGGAACCGCGTCGCCTTTTTCCTCGGTGTTAAACGTAAAAAATCCGATTACGTTACGATTCCGATTGGTGTGCGTTGCAGTAAAGAGTTTCATACACATAATACTGAACGGCTCGAGTTGATACGGTGCCGATCCGTTTACGTTACGTTATATTTATGTGCTACGGCCCTTAGATGGTATGTTTTAGAGCGACGTTATAGTACCGTATTAGCTTGAAATTTGTAGGTCTATAGAGTGCATTCTGTTAGGATACATACAAAAATAATTAAAACAATATCATCGATCGCCATTGGCTAGAAGACATCAAATAAAACACGCTTTAAAATATTAAATTGAAAAAAAGATTTGAGTTTTTTGCGACACCCATGGGATGAGATGGGGTGGTAACTTATTGTATTCTTACTCCGTTACCACGTCTTATTATTAAATGACCTAAAAAGAAAGACAACCAGAATAAATACATCGTATGAAATTCAAATCACGTTCTTCTGATATACCAAGAAAATACAAAATCAAAGTTCACCTTTACATACATTATATAATTGATATATAAATCAGTATATACATCTTTGAGCCGTGTAAGGAAAAGGGTTATGCTTATGGGATAAGGGATCTATTAAACTAGAGGCTAAAGTCTATTATTGTAAACTTCAAGTTTAAGTGAGGTACCGTAGTAATAGTTGTTTGTATCGATTATTTTGGATGAGTTAGTGGCTTAGGACTGTTTGTTTGGTCACTGATTTGTATTGAAAATCATTTTAACATCATACTATGCTAGACAAGATGTGTTTATTCATACACCATAAAATTTAACCGGTTTGTAAAATTGTCTTTTGAACCCACTTACATTTCTGTGTTTGAACCCAACTTACAGGGGTCATGTTGTTTATAGAGTCCAGTTTTACAGGCGCGCGATTGTATTAGCGTCACCCAGCAGTCGTCTCCTCGCAACCATGTATTTAGGTCGTACTATTACGAGTATCTATCGTAGAAAAAGAAGGAAAACATGAAATTAAACCCTATATCAATCCGTCTGGTCAGCGTGGTATTAGTAGGCCAAGTATCCCTCCGTCACGGGAGGAGGCTGTCCCTGCAGTGGGACATTAATGGGCTGTTATATAGATGATGATTATATATCGTTATTTGTATTTTATATGTAATCTGGTACCAGGAAATATATTAATATATTATTGAACATGGATTATCATTTGGAATCTCCTACAAAACATCTTCTACCCCTAAACAGAGGAACCAAATTAGTACACACGGTCTATAAACATAACATGGAAGCAAATTAAACTCTTCTACCCCTTTTTGACGTTATTCTTTTGTTAATGATTTTTTTGAAGTCCAATCATTAAAATAGGTAAAAAAACTTTTTAAGTTAAACAGTTTTATGTTAAACATAAATTGCAATGTTTAAGATAAATGTACTAAAAACCAAAATATAATAAAATAGATACAGTCGTGGGAATTATAAACATATGCATAGACTAGACTAAAATAAAATCGTGGGGCACAAATAGCACATTCCTAGCGACTGCTAGACAATTTTGGGCTCTGAAGATAAACAACTTATAAAAAAATCCTTGTAAAAACAAATTGTTAACAAAGCGCCAATATAAAGCTTGAGTTTTATAAACAAGCGAAGGTAAAATGATGTAATAAAACAACCTTCACAAGGAAAGTATTTTCAATGAATCACTGAGAATGTTTTGAGTCTTAGTAGATTCATGATATTGTGAACAAAGTGTTCTCTTAAACGATTTTATGAACAAAATTTAATAATCGTTTTGAACTATGCTATTATGAGTTAGAGTGAGATTAACTATTGTATTACTAAGCTGATCTAGAAGGAAGGTAATGTTTTAGTTGTAGATACGGGCTCTTTCAATTTAGCCACTTCGTGCTATACGGCTGCCTTTCGTTTTTCGAACGGCAAAAGCAACGTTCGTTTGTTTTTATACAATGTTATAAATACTGCCGTACGGCACGAAACTCAAGCCGGTACGGTGCCTCATGGCAAGATTTGTATAAAAACAAACGAACGTTGCTTTTGCCGTTCGAAAAACGCACGGCAGCCGTACGGCACGAAATGGCAAATTTGAAAGAGCCGTAAGTAGATACTAAAGGTATAAGGTTGTTATCTCTAAATCTCATAAAATACCTCATCAGCATATAACATAGGCCTCGCGATGCTGTGCCTAGATAATTACTCTTATTTTATTCTCTGAACATATAGTTTTAATTCGTGGCCAGTAGTAAATACACCATTTTAAACATCTAAAAAAAAAAAAAGCCAAAAAAGGATAAGGGAATTTACCTATACCTGCTATCAAGTTTCACGGTGACCTGCACGTCTACGCTAATAAAAAAAAACAATGGAATTGAGAACCTCGTTCTTTTTTTGAATTCGGTTGAAAAGAGAATGATACCTAATCTTAGCACAATGGTAGCTATTTTAGTGTCCTTAGGTTTTATTCTGGTACCTAAGCCCAATTAGAGTCCGTTTACAGCCTTTGTTAGTGTCAAAATAAAGAGAATGACAACAAAATAAAAATATTTGCTTGTGTTAAATATCGATACTAATCAATATCACATTTCTATTGAATGTTCTGTAAAATGTACAATGCACATACAAAGAGTTTAATAGATCGTATTTGAATATAGTTTTTAACTCTGCATTCAGTTAAAACATATTTTTTTAACAAATATTTTCACCTGTTGGAGTTATGTGCCTTTCTCATCCATTGGTGTCTGGTAGTGCTAACTAGGACAATTTAATTCAAATCCCGCTTAATACAAAACAAAAAGTTGATTTGGATTAAGCGGGAATCGATTTGAAGACTTCTGCGTAGCAGCCATGAACTACAATCACTACGCCACATAGGTCGTCATATAATATGAATTACAAGATATCTGTGATTACATCAATTAAAGGCGAATTCTTAACAGCCCATTAGTGTCCCACTGGTGGGACAGGCTTCCTCCCGTGACGGAGGTATACCTGGCCTACTATACCACGCTGGCCAGACGGATTGGTTTGGTTAATTTTAAGTTTTCCTTCTTTTTATTTCGCAAAGATAATATTTACGGTTAGTCCCTTAGTCGGTTTTTACGACACCCATGGGATGAGATGGGGTGATGACATATTGTATTCTTACTCCGTCACCACACGGAGAAAATTGGGCAGAAGGCGAATTACTAAAATATATTTTTTTCTTTCAATCTTCTAACAGATATATTGTATAGATAGACACATTAAGCTTGCGTTGTCCCACAAAATACATATAATGTATTATGACAACTTAACGAAAGACGATACCTCATTAACAAAACGCAAAGGTTCAAAACGCAAACGGCTCAATAATTCGGTTAATTGTTAAACCCCGTGAACCTGATTTTCTCATTAGAATTTAAACTCCAAATTAATTGCATAGTCATGGAGAGTTGATACACGCAGAACCTTTTAACGTAATCGGTTTATATCTACACAACAGTACTGAACGCCATGTTAAATAAAACCATGTTGTTGTTATTATAAAGAGTTTATTGCTCTCAAGTCCCACACCTCTCTTAGGGCGCTTGTACACGCTAAGAAAATTTACCGTGCCTACGACAGACAAGACAAAATCTTCGTGTAGACGTTAAGAAGGGAGATGGAAACTTCTGGGCTAAAGCCTGTACATTACTGTACAGAGTAAGGATATGCCCTAAAAATCTTTTCTATTTTTTAATAAAATAATAATAAAATTACTCAATTTTATTAAGATTCGAACTTGAAAAAAATAGAAAAGATTTTTAGGGCATATCCTTACTCTGTACAGTAATGTACAGGCTTTAGCCCAGAAGTTTCCATCTCCTTCAAAAAAAAATTATCTTGGATTTCAGATTGCCAAAACTAACAAAAGATTTAGTACGAGACTAATAAGTGTGAAGCTATAAATTGATAATACTCTCATTTCTGTATAATCTTGGCCCAAAACTCTTAGTGAAGGTTTCATTCTCCTTTTGTCTGTTTCACACACGAACACTTTTCGTGTCTTCTGCAGAAAAGACCAATCGAAACGTGTACACGACAGGATTTTTTTCGTGCAGTCGTCAGTCGGGCGTAGGGTGCGCAAGTAATAACAAACGTGATAATCAATGTGAGTTTCGTTTAATAATAATGTTAACTAGAAAATAAAAAAGTATGATACCCTACTACACCGCTCCCCACCGCCCCGCAACAACGTTCGCCGCGTCGTGTCTTGCGCAGACAAGATTGTTTTCTTATTCATCGCCGGTGCAGTGTACACAGGTCGTGCTTAGAAACGACACGAATTCTTGTGTAGGCCCGGCGACTTTTCTTAGCGTGTACAAGCGCCCTTATTTATCCAGCCATACATGTTTAATGCGAGTCCCCGACTTTTACCCAGCTATCTGTATACGTATTTATTTTAATGAAAATGTCAACTGACGCACGAATGCTAAAATATTGTCTGTATAAGTCCAACTTATAACGTAAATGATAAGAAAAAGGACTCGCAAAAGTTGCGAGTTTTTTGTGTTAATATTTAATAAAATGTAGGCATGACGTAAAGATAACTCAGTAAGAGAGTAAAATAATACAACATTTTCTTTTTTGGGTGATGCGTGAGGTTAATGGAACCACTGATCAATAAACGATAATATAGGTTATAAAATGTCTTTGAGATCTTTCCATAGATAACTGACCTCGTATAACTAGTTAATCACAAAGAAAGCAAGGGCCTTTTCGACCAACTAAGACGTTTCAGAATTTAAAAGACGTATAACTGCCATGTTAAATTCTAACCCCCTTGCTCATTAAAGTCTCTAAAATTTAATTACTGTTTAGCGAGATTTTTATTAGCAAAACCAACCTTATGCCAAACAAAACCGCAAGAATTTAAGCTAATCAATTGACTAAAATTTAAGTGGTGTTTATGAGTAAGGGGGTAACTATTTATGAAATCTTTGCATAATTTTGATAAGTAATTTTCTTTGAAATTTTCACCTTAGAAACGGTCACTTTCATGCGAAAGCTTTTGTGAGAACAGAGATAGGAATGAATGCTATAGGCAGACCGTTTAACTCAGACCCCGCCTGCGGTAATAGGGGTGCGCGGGGGGCGAGGACAAAGGAGAGAGCTATCTCTTGATTTTTTGGAAAAACGGCGCCATCTAGATACTGTGACCCGAACTACATCACATCACAACACAGCTCTAATTTTTAGCTAGCTTATTTTTATAAAAAAAAAGAAGGAAAAATTTAAATTATACCCTAAACCAATCGAAATACCTGGAGAGGTTTTTTTATTTTTCTGGTCAGTCTTTAAATTGTGTAATAATTTAGATTGCATATTTTCTCTAAGAAAGTACGAGTTCTAGTTGCAAGATGACGCCACCATCTTTGACATTTGTAAATTGTATAGAAGACGGACTAGCATACTGCACTAGTGTCATACTGACATACTGACTAGGTGTCCGTTATGGTAGCATAAATAAGAGTGTAAAAATAAAAAAAACTCTTATTATTATTGTGCTTATTATCTGTAAATATTTTCTAAGAATGATTCTTACAAATTAATATGTTTAAATCATACCTGTTTTAATGTAAACTGTGATTATACTGTGATTTTAATATATATAAATAATGATTGTACAATTGTTATTATTTGTAAATATTTTTTAAGGCTTTAGTTATAATTACATTTATAGTTTAAATCAGCCATTCTTATAACAACAAATATATTTATTAAAGATAAAGATAAAGATAAAGATTTATTGCAAAACTGTGTACATCAGGTGTTAGTGTATGAATACATTAGTCTCAACAGTCTATCAACATCGGATATGCAAATTATAGCAATATAATATTTTAAAACTACACAAATTAAACAAAAACTTATTTAAGTAACTAAATGTTATTTTTTTCAAAACATTCTTATTCAAAATATTTGTAAATTCTTTAAAAAATAATCAAATTATTACAAATTATGTAATATTATTGTTATTTTTAGAGTCGGTGTCAGCCAACGAGATACGATAATACCTAAGAATGGCGGCCATGAATTACAGATTATATTATTAAATGACTTCGACATTATGACATAAAGTTGTTGATTGTTTATGGATTGGTTTAAAAATTAAACAAATATTAAATAACTATTTGTATCTTTAAATAAATATATTTTAAAATACCTGTGTCACGTTCAAACGTTTTAATATACCTATTTAGTAACTGATTAAAGCTTTCCATAACATATGGGCGTTTATAGGGCTAACCAGCACCGTCAATTAAAAAAAATCGTAATTCGTGAATAGGATCAATAATGCAAAATTTTGTCTACAAAGTCGTTAGAAAAGGCAATAGAGTTTTGTCTAACACATTCTGATCACTTTAAATGATTTTTAATTTGATAAATATTTTATTTAAAACAAACATGGCCGTTTCATTTTCGCATGCGAATTTTAAGTAATTGTCTTTGATTCGTAGTACTTATTTCTCATCTTAGTCTTTAGTCAGTGTATAACACGACATCATATTTCTTTAAATTTATAGTCAGGAATAAAAAATAGAATATAACTATCGTGGCTGACACCGACTCCAAAAATAACAATAATATTACATTATTTGTAATAATTTGATTATATTTTAAAGAATCTACAAATAAATATATTTGTAGACTCTTCAAGAAATATCCTTAACAATACTTGTTACAATAATTAAAAGAACCTATTCTTTAGATTATAATTAAGTAAAAAGAATGTCTGATATAATGTTGCAAAACCAAAATACAACTTATTATTTTTTACTTTTTAGTGCAATTTTTGTCTTTGAAGTCGGTTTTTTTTGTAAATATTTATTTTATTTGGCATAGTAACCAACTCGATATAGCTCTTGTGTACGCTACCATAACGGACACCGCTACCCCGCCCCCTCGTCCCTTTCATACTGCAGGCGGGGACTGAGATAAACGGTCGGCCTATAGTAAATTCAAATCAAAAGAGAATTTGAATAGAGAGAAGCGACAAAAATGTTATTCATTTCATACATTGTTTGTGTTTAAATATTATACATTTGAAGGCGCATCCCTGGCGCCGTGAATTAGAAACGAATTTGAAACCTTTTTGTGTTATAATGATATGTCCCCTTTTTGGTAGTTTTTAAAACAAATTAATATTCTTATATTCAAAATTTATTATTCGGACAAGAATGACAGGCGCTCGTCATTCTAGCAGAACGTGGTGGTTGAAAGACTGCTCACGGAATGCTATTGTCCTTCTTTACCATTAAAATTATTAGAAAGTTGTATTTGCTTAAAATTTGTGAATATAAGTTTACGTTCTACAAATCCTATTTATTTCCAAAATACCTCGAGCCTTTACCTACTTGAAGAAGTCTGAAACTGATACAGATAGCCACCTGGCGACATCAGAAGTGGGATACGAGACACCACGTGTTTGAAATGTGGTAATACCTATGAAAAATGGCAACTGCCGCTTGAGCTACAAAACAAGAATTTTATGACGATTATTCGTACTATGAAGACGCCATCTTTGCCGACGGGAAAATTCTGACAAATTAGATGGATTACTACTGCGGCAATAAAGAATGTGATCATGCCGCGCGACTCATGGCGGCTTTGTGCCATGTTTAAAGTGTTTTTGATTTCAGCAATACAGTAATGTCTGTGTTTGACACGACAAGGAAAATGGATATCGATACTAGAGAATATGGAGTGCTAATAATCAAAACAAGTTAAGATTCTCCAATTGATGGTGATAAATGGGATAGGAAACACCTATGGTGTACGAAGACACCACATGAGGTGTGGTAATGATTATGGAAAAATGCAGGTATTGTTGGTGCAAGAAAATAATAATGTTCTAACGCTTATGAATGTTATTTGAAATCGAATGATGACCCTTTGGTGAGAATGTTCTTTTTTTTTATAATATTTAGAGCAAAGTGCTCACAGTTTGAAAGTATAACCAATAATGTTATCAGTACACTAACGTAGTATAGTACTGTGTATAATAAGAATTATTCCATAGGCTTTAACCCTATGACGGTTGTTTCAATGGAAATTAATTGGTAATGGTTATGAACAAGTTAAAGTTATTTAAGTAACTTTATAGAAAGAACTTTAGTGGGAATTCTATCGGTCGTAGATGGTCGACTGTACTAGCAGCTGATAGCGCTAGGTTTGAGCCTTATGCTATTAATGATTATGTCCCACTGCTAAACTACGCTGTTACATTAAATTAGTACCATGAATATACAAAGGTCCGTTTAAAGTCAAGTTAGTTCAAGGTTAATAGGAGTTATTTCATCACGCGTGTCGAACAGCATATGCTTTGCAGTATTTTATTGAGTAAACTCGTGATGGAGTATTAAGCTGTCCGCTATCTGATAAGGACGGTAACCCACACTCAAGGTTGTTCTGAGTCCTGTGTTGTTGGATCGGGCACCGTGAGGGTGCGGGCAGAGTGCTTGTCAGCCGAGTGTTGCTTGTTTTGCAAGTAATAGTAACTAAATAAGAATATAGTTTTTGCGTGTGAAATTGACGTTTAACCCTTGATATCCTTTTACGTGTTTTATCTGGCTATTATTTGTGACTAAATAGGATAACGTAATGTTTTCAAACATTGAGAACAATAAAAATTAATTGATAATGATGACGATTATGGTGAATGACACTATGGTGAATGACACAATGAACACTGTTGAGTAAAAATAAGGTATGATTGAAAAATGGAGAATGTCTATGCAAGCTATGACTGTAAGTACTAAGCTTGTTGTTACAATTAATACTTAGTAAACCTATAGCTGTGATAAAAAGGTTCACACTCGTTACGGTGTTGTGTGTACCTCAGCAGTGTGTGGAGGTCGCAGGCTTCCCCAAGCTTGTCATGACGGCGAGCATATGGAGTAGTCCTGTGAAGACCGAAGGTGCTGGTGCGCTCCGAGAAGATTGGTTTCATCACGTCGGGGTCACCAGTGTGGAGGTCGCAGTGACGTAACCGCCTCCAACGAAAAGGGGGGATCCTCCGACCAGGCGAGGGTGACCGTGCCTGGCGGGCCAACTCCACTACGGTTGTTCGTTGGACGTTGTATATGTGCGGAGTCGCTGTGCGAATGTTGATATCGCGATTCAGGACGTAGTGTAGGTGTTCACTTGAGTTAGTCGGTAGATGACGCTACAAGTGCATTGATCAGTGTGATAGGTATTTGACATTTATAGAAGGCAAGTGTATTACGAAACAATACTACATTGCCACAAAGAAAAGTAGGACGTAAGTTGTTATACCTCTATAAAACTATTAAGGACTTGGGTTCGATTCCCACTCAGTGCAAATCTTTGTGTAATATAAACATAATTGGTTTTCTTGATCTGGGTTCTAAGACCCAAAATACAAGCTCTGCTTAGTTTGGGACTAGATTGGCGATGTGCGGCCACACGCCATGTGCCGGTGCGTCTGCTTGACGCCACTGCGTCCACACGCCATGTGCCGGTGCGTCTGCTTGACGCCACTGCGGCCACACGCCGTGTGCCGGTGCGTCTGCTTGACGCCACTGCGGCCACACGCCATGTGCCGGTGCGTCTGCTTGACGCCACTGCGGCCACACGCCATGTGCCGGTGCGTCTGCTTGACGCCACTGCGGCCACACGCCATGTGCCGGTGCGTCTGCTTGACGCCACTGCGGCCACACGCCGTGTGCCGGTGCGTCTGCTTGACGCCACTGCGGCCACACGCCATGTGCCGGTGCGTCTGCTTGACGCCACTGCGGCCACACGCCGTGTGCCGGTGCGTCTGCTTGACGCCACTGCGGCCACACGCCGTGTGCTTGATGCGTCTGAATGACGCTATTACGGAAACACGCCGTGTGCTTGATGCGTGCGTTTGCATGACGCCACTGCGGCCACGCGCCGTGTGCCGGTACATCTGCATAATGCCACTGCGGCCACGCGCCGTGTGCCGGTGCGTCTGCAGAGACGCATGTATTATAATGTTACTGTCTCATTGTACGGCGAAAAGACTGTTGCGCAGCTACAATGCCGTGTAGCCAAATTATTCGAGTAATAATATACTGTGATTGATGATGAAGACTTTTAAAACCACCCCAACAGTTGCAACAAAAGTCCTTCTACATTAAACACCATTTAACCTTATGGTGCAGTCAGTGGCAGTAAAAGCACTTCACTGACTACAGTTTTGGCAAAGGTACTCCAGTACATGTAGGTATTTATTTTTCTTTTATTACTTTAAGGAAAGTTAATGAACTAATTGGTTCAATTACCTTACAGTTTAAAGTAGAAAAAGTGGCCAATTACGAGCTTCCGCTTATCGATATCAAATGTGTATGCAAATGATGAATTCACATAGATTAACGATTATACGACCAAGTACGCTAACCAAAGCAGATCAAGTTTAACACCATGAACTACATGATTTAAAAATGCTAATTAACACTTAGTAAAACTATAATCTATAACTAAGAAGAAATAAACTGCTGCACTAGAATTCGCTTAGCTTCATTCGGTTTTGTACAAAACAGGTCAATATCAAAACCAGGATCGAGTTTATTAAAACATTTCATGCTGCGTATTAAATAGAGTTCTGTTGATAGTTAGTCGTTGTATGGGGTATATCTAATATTGGTCGCTCCCTTAGACCACTATATTATACCTAGGTCTACAACAGTAGTATAAACATCGGTAAGGGCAGGTCTACAAAGCTGTGGAACCTAAACCGCAGCCATATATCTAACTAATATTCGGTATGTTTACAGGTCACATCCCTGTCAGTAAATCATTGATGAAAATGGGACTGGAGAGCGTGTGGTAAAGAAGACGAGACGGTGCTGCGTGGTTATGAGGCTATATGGAAAAAGATAAAGGCATTTTAAGTGACAAGGAAACCGTGAAGGCGGTAGATATAGGCGGTTATGTTTTGTGAGAGATGTGTTAAGTATTCAGAAACTAAGGTACGTTCATATGTTCATATTATCCTATGTGATTGGTGTGTGTGCTGGGTTGTTGCGGCCCTGGGCTGCTAGTGGGTGGCTAGCAGCAATGGCGCAACACCCAGGTGAGGTGTGTGCTTGGGTGGTTGCGGCCCTGGGCTGCTAGTGGGTGGCTAGCAGCAATGGCGCAACACCCAGGTAAGGTGTGTGCTTGGGTGGTTGCGGCCCTGGGCTGCTAGTGGGTGGCTAGCAGCAATGGCGCAACACCTAGGTAAGGTGTGTGCTTGGGTGGTTGCGGCCCTGGGCTGCTAGTGGGTGGCTAGCAGCAATGGCGCAACACCTAGGTAAGGTGTGTGCTTGGGTGGTTGCGGCCCTGGGCTGCTAGTGGGTGGCTAGCAGCAATGGCGCAACACCCAGGTAAGGTGTGTGCTTGGGTGGTTGCGGCCCTGGGCTGCTAGTGGGTGGCTAGCAGCAATGGCGCAACACCCAGGTAAGGTGTGTGTGTGTGTGACTTGTAGCTAGTTCAGCAGGGTTGCATGTTCGGGTCGTATGCGTTGTGTTGTGTATGATGGATGATATTGCCAGCGCTGGTGGCTAGCGCTGGGTGTAAGGGATGTATGGGTTCAGTCCACTTATTGATGCTGAATTGAAGAGATGTTGGCTGGAATGCGCATAGGTATCGTATAAGGAGAGTGCGAGAATAAGTTCGAGATGAACTGTGGCTGGAAAGTAAGAAGCATTGACTCGTGTCAGGTTGGACGAGCTTGATGCCTTGAGTAATGGTATTGTACGTCATTGTTGCAGGAATGTATACGCCCGAGGACGGGCGATGCGCCCGAGGACGGGCGATTGTCAGTCCGGCCGTGAAGGCGCATCCCTGGCGCCGTGAATTAGAAACGAATTTGAAACCTTTTTGTGTTATAATGATATGTCCCCTTTTTGGTAGTTTTTAAAACAAATTAATATTCTTATATTCAAAATTTATTATTCGGACAAGAATGACAGGCGCTCGTCATTCTAGCAGAACGTGGTGGTTGAAAGACTGCTCACGGAATGCTATTGTCCTTCTTTACCATTAAAATTATTAGAAAGTTGTATTTGCTTAAAATTTGTGAATATAAGTTTACGTTCTACAAATCCTATTTATTTCCAAAATACCTCGAGCCTTTACCTACTTGAAGAAGTCTGAAACTGATACAGATAGCCACCTGGCGACACATTTTATATTTTGTTTTGTTGAATAAATATTTTTACTTGAAAAGCGCAAAAGGTATTTTCAATTATTTGTATAGAAATTTTTAATTATCTAATGTGTTTTTTCTTCTGTATAATATCTAATAATCTTTTTTCTAGTTCATACTTTTTAAAGTCTATTGTTTGTAATTTTCATGAAATTCCTCCTCCCCGGGGGCTCTGTCAGTCTATTAATCACGTAGGTCTCTCTTAAGTAAGCCTCTTACCCAGTTATACTATGGGTAATAGACAAAGGCTAAGCACATACCTACTTATACGTACTTTCTTTGAATGTCCCACTGCAGGAATAAGCCATCTTATGTGATGAAGACAAATCTACTGTTAGCCGGCTTGGCAATACGACTATGCCTTATCGTAGTCTCGAGTTCGATCATCATAACAGCCCATTAATGTCCCACTGGAGGGACGGGCCTCCTCCCGTGACGGAGGGATACTTGGCCTACTAATACCTACCTACCACACTGGCCAGACGGATTGGTATAGGGTTTAATTTCAAGTGTTCCTTCTTTTTTATGACACCCATAGGATGAGATGGGGTGTTAACATATTGTATTCTTACTCCGTCACCACACGGATAATACGAATAAATATTCTTAATTCCATACCAATTAAAATGTACAAAATTATCTTTTGATACTTTAATAACTTACTTAATTGTAACTTGTTTTGATTAAGTTCTGATTCCCGGTTATCAAAAACAGGTGTAGCACCATGTTAATTTCTACTTTACATTAAATAGCTTTAAAACTTATATTAAACTGTCAAAAACTTACATGTTTCTAATGATTTTGTAATACGTTTAGAGTTTAAAACGTTTAAGTTAATATTATATAAATAATTGGTGTATAATACGAATAGTTCATTAAAGAATATTATAATTATAAAAGGAAAAGAATTTTAGAATGTGTTGTTGAAAAGTTTGTTTATTATAACAGCACAGTAATGTCCCACTGCAGGGACGGGCCTCCTCCCGTGACGAAGAGATACTTGGCCTACTAATACCACGCCAGCCAGACGGATTGGTATAGGGTTTAGTTTCAAGTTTTCCTTCTTTTTACTTCGTACCGTGAAGGCCCGTCCCTGCAGTGGGACATTAGTGGGCTGTTATAATAAACAAACTCTATAATAGTCAAACTCTATAGTAGTAATATAAGAAACTTGAGACACATAAAAAAAAGTGTGTGTCGAAAACTTATACCAAAGTCCTCGTTATACAAACTCTTATTTTGAATTTATCCCAGAACGTCAGAGTTTCAAAAGGTCAGAGTTTTAAAACGTCTGTTTTTCATATCGTCAGAGTTTCAAATGGTCTGTTTTTCATATCGTCAGAGTTCCAAAACGTCAGAGTTTCAAAATGCCATGTACAATAATATACTTAAATGTTAAAACGACTGATTACTATTAAACAATATAATCTTAACTGATCCAGAAGGTGTATAAACCTATTTACTATTCTCTTTACGTCATTTAGATAAGAAAATTTAATGTCAATTAGATGATAAATGTAATGTCATCGATTTTCTATTAAAGTAATATTCCATTGCATATAGGCATTGTGAATCATCGGCATCAGAATAGAATAATTAAAACCTGAAGTTGAATTACATATTTACCTACTGACGGAATATTTATTTGTCTTTGTTATGAGTACTGATATTATTTTTACAACAAGTCAAAAGGGCAAAAAGCTTCTGCTTCGAGATGGATATCGTTACAATCTAAGCGTTAAGCACAAGTCTGGTAAAAGCAATTGGCGGTGCGCGAACAGGAAGGTATGCAATGCTTCAATTAGTTTGTGCAAAAATGATAAATTCATAAAAATGAGTAGACACACGTGTTTACGTAATGAAAGTAGAAACAGTGTACTTGCAAAAATATCTTTATGTAAAAAAGAAGTATGCAAAAACATGGAACCCGTTGGTAGAATATATGAGACAGTTTTTTATCATCATAATGAGAATATTAGGCTGAGCGATATTCCAACATTAGATTCATTGAAAAATACATTGTATCGTGCGAGATATAACTATTTGAATGTTCGAAAAGCAAATTTTCATGCATTAAAAGATGTAATGATCCCCGAAGAACTAATTAAATCATTTTTTGTGTACGACGAAGGTTCTGATGATAAAATTCTTATTTTTGCTTCTTATTTTTATTATTTGTTTAACACAAGACAAACGATTAATCAGAAACTTTACAAAGTACATTGAAAGTGAAACGGACAAATTAATTTGTAATATTACCTTGAAGAGACAAAAGATCGAGACAATATAGAGTCAATCCCAATTTATAAAGTTTACTAAAACTTTGATGTCGTTTATAAAAGTTTGCAGACACTGTTTATTATTAGAGTAATTTTTATGGCTTATTTTAATGTTTTATTGTACGTTTATTCTTTTTGGGTTTCGTTCTGAATAACAAAAAAAATACTTATAAGCTGCAAATATTAATAAAGGGCTATGCAAATGGAAATAGAGATAATGACGACCTCTGTGGCGTAGTGGTTATATAACACGGCTGCTACGCAGAGGTCTCGAGTTCGATTCCTGCTTAATGCAAATCTTTGTCAGTGTGTCTTTGTCTTTACCGGCACCCGCACGGAGAATCCATGGAATGCTAAGATTAGGTCTTACAAATTAATTACTCAGCTACATTATTATATATCATGGTACCAATTTTAAGTTCCTAACATTAAACTCCTGTTCTAACTACGAGTACAAACATTTTAAGTTCTATGCACTAGATTTCGTTGCAACAATAAAAAATAATTGCCTGCAACTTTCAACGCCAGCACATTGTGGTGAATAATGTAAACGGTTGGCAACCACTGGACTGGTTGACAAGACGAGCGTGAGCCGTCACTAAGACCTTGTTAACATTTTGTTTTAAATTACAACTAGGATGGTTTAGTTGAGGTTAATTTTATGAAAAGTTTTATAGAGTTTATTTTGTACTCTTGTTGCGTCACTGATTTATGGCATGTTTAGTGTTCAGATGTTTTGGAAGTTTGAATGTGGTTAGCGACTTTAGGAGCCGACTGTACATAATTTCTCTGATAAAATGAAATATGTTCTTTTAATAACAAGCTGGTCAGGCGGATTAGTAAAGAATTTGGTATTTTTGGCAGTGTTTTAATACTGATACTTTATTGTAGATATTTAGTTATTTTAAAGATGATAGCTGCAACTTTCAACGCCAGCAGATTGTGGTGAATAATGTAAACGGTTGGCATCCACTAGACTAGTTGACAAGACGAGCGTGAGCCTTCACTAAGACCTTGTTAACATTTTGTTTTACATACAAACTAGGATGGTTTAGTTGAGGATAATTTTATGAAGTGGTTTATTGTGTTTTATGTTAATACTAGCTGCTGTGCCCGCGACTTCGTTCGCGTGGCGGATGTTACTTACTTCGCATTTCTATTTAATACTGAAAAATCGTTTTTTAAACCTTATAACAAACAGATATACCTACAAACGAATTGTAAAATTAACGAACGAACCAAAACCTTTTCAAAAACAGACCTTTACAAAGACAGATCTATGAAGACTGCGTCTAAACTTATGCTGAAAGACATGAGCGAACGTCATTCTTTCAAGGAAAATCTTAACACCGCGATACTGAAAATGACGTCACAGGCACAATGCCATCTGTTCTCAAATTTGTAAGTTAAAATAAATGACATCGCTTATTTCATCATAACAGCCCATTAATGTCCCACTGCAAGGACGCCCCTCCCGTGACGGAGAGATACTTGGCATACTAATACCACGCAGGTCAGTCGGATTGGTATAGGGTTTAATTTCAAGTTTTCCTTCATTTTTATTTCGTAAAGATAATATTCACCGATAGTCCCTTAGTCGGTTTTACGCCACCCATGGGATGAGATGGGGAGGTTACATATTGTATTCTTACTCCGTCACCACACGGATAATCGCTAATTAATTATGAATGAATACATATTTTGCACGCTACGTTATGGTGCGGCAGAATTACCTGCCTCGGTGGCGCGGCGGTCGCATTACATGGCTGGCGTGCATGAGGTCGCGGGTTCGATTCCCATGGAGGACAATTGTGATACACAAACTATAGTCCTAAGTCTGGATGTTCTTTGTGTCCGTTAAATTGATATTTTTAAAGGTTAGTGTGGGATTTGTCTTTTGTAAAAAAATGCTGAAATAACTTATTGTACCTAACACCTTTTTACCATCTAGCAAAAAATATTTGACTAAACTTAGACTCGACTATATTATTATTATTATCTATAGATAAACTGCGTGCAGTATTTTTGAATTACTTAATAACATAAACACAAACACTTTGAATAATAATTTAATGTTTTGTGATTGTATTTCTATATTTTATTGTCAGTTTTGTATTTTTTAATGTTGACAAATAGCAATAATGTGTAAAATGATTTTATAAAGAAAAATTGTTACTTATTATGTTGTCTGTTATATTATACCCATATATTATTAATTATTAAATAGTTATTTAGGTGTGTTATAATTGCAGTTATAATAAGATTGTGAGATAAGGAATGTTATTTTAATTCAATTTAATATTTATGATTAAGTATAGATATAGTTTAACTTTAAAAAATGAAGTTTGTACGCCAATATTAGCAATACAGGAAAAGACTATTTATTTTTGTCTAGTCTACGTAGGACCCGTCGATAGGGTAATAAGTTGTTTCTTGTTCATCGACCATTCTATTTAGTGAAAAATAAAGTTTACTTTCCACTTGTATATTCGACAGTATTTTTTTATTAATCTCATATGCCTGACTATTGCGAGGAGTTAAAATGGTTAATAATTTTTTTCTGGGCTTTCTAGCGATAATTTTTCTTTCATTTTAACCAACCTAACAAAATAACCTACGTTAGATTTCATAACTAAATCACTACCTTAAACTTAAAAATTCTAATTTCTCCCGTTTTACCAATATTTTCATTCACTGCTGTAGCGTGATGAAAAGTATAGGCCGTTTTACCTAACAGACGCTTCAAAGCTCTAAAAAAATAGTTTACATTTTTTAAACGCCTGATGAAATTTTAATATCAATGTTCATTGCAATGTTTATATTTTATGTATATAAAATTCTTAAAGGGTAAAACATTTTTTTGTCAATAATTTTTTTCAGGGCTTTCAAGCGATCATTTTTCTTTCTTTCTTGCTTTTTAAAATACCTAACAAAATAACCTAAGTTACATGTCCTACCTTAATAGCTACCTAAAACTTAAAAATTCTAATTTCTTCCGTTTTACCAACATTTTCCTTCACTGCTCTGCTCCTATTGATTGTAGCGTGATGAAAAGTATACTATAACCTGACCAGGAGTATGAAGAATAATTGTACCAAGTTTCATCAATATCCGTCAAGTAGTTTTTGTTTCTATAACGAACATACAGACAGACAGACAGACAGACAGACAAAAATTGTACTGATTGCATTTTTGGCATCAGTATCGATCACTAATCACACCCTGATAGTTATTTTGAGAATATATTTCAAGTACAGAATTGACTTCTCTACAGATTTATTATATTATGTATAGAAGTTTTCATATGAATAGCCTTGTACTTTTTTTTATTATTAGGTAAACTATTATTATTACTATTTTTATTTATTGTAAACTTGTAAAAATATAGCAACTTTGGGTAAGAAGACGTAATTTTTTTAAACAAAAACGAAAACGATTATTATTATTTGTTAAGCTGTGATAATATTTTGTTTGATAATTAAAGATCTTGTGTCACTAGTAAAATATGATTTGTCTATAAATATACTTAATTCTTTTGGTTATGGAATAAGTGTACAATTTGACACCACCCATTGTAATAGATCCATAAGAGTTGTACAAGATTCGAAAGGGAAAATTCATCGTCCTGTTATTCGAAGTCGCATGACTTCGTTGTTAAGTTATTCGTCGTAGCGTGCATTCGTTGTTACGTGATTCGTTATAGTAAAATTACGGGGTCGTGCGTGGTATTCGTTGTTTCACTTTTCGATGTCACATAAATATTACACCCGTTGCAGGGAGCTGGTCCCTGGAGTAGCACTTTTTTCATAGTAATAAATATAATTATTATTTAAACACCCTTAACTTATATCGTACATTTACGTACGTATTTTAGTAATAGTCCCAACGGACTGATAAAACTGAACGTATAAATTTCGAGTTACATTCGGGAAAAATTATCGAATTAAATTATGCTGTAATAAAACTGAGTTAATTATAATGTTTTCATTAACTAACTGGAGCCTCATTCAGTCATCAAAGGAAAAGGTTCGTTGCAAACGGGCTTCCTCTTTTTGACGACCTCTGTGGCGTAGTGGTTACATAACATGCCTGCTACGCAGAGGTCTCGGGTTCGATTCCCGCTCAATGCAAATATTTGTGCATGAACATGATTGCTTGCATTGGTCTGAGTGTTTCTATGTATAATATGTATGTATTATAAAAGTATGTTTATCCGTTGTCTAGTACCCATAGTACAAGTTCTGCTTAGTTTGGGACTGGATGGCGTTGTGTGAATGTGTGTGGATTATATTTATATTTATTTATTTATTTTATGGTGCAACTCTTGCTTTGGTTCCACTTATACAACTGGCATTCGCGAAGTCGATGTTTGTACAAAAGATTTTTTTAAATTTAAATCAATTGCGATGTAAGTGTTGATCTGGAAAAGCATTCTTTTTTTTAAACTTACTATCCACAGATGACAAATGGAAGATCTTTTTTTTTGTAACACTACTTCGTGGTTCACAATCAAAGCTGCTTTCATCATCATAACAGTTCATTAATGTCCCACTGCAGGGACGGGCCTCCTCCCGTGACGGAGGGATACTTGGCCTATTAATACCATGCTGACCAGACGAATTGATATAGGGTTTAATTTTAAGTTTTCCTTTTTTTTACTTCGTAAAGATAATATTTACGGTAAGGTAGTCCCTTAGTTGGTTTTTACGAGACCCCTGGGATGAGATGGGGTGGCGACATATATTCTTACTCCGTTACCACACGGGATAGAAACCTAAACCTTCTTTGCTTTATCTAAATTCATACATCTTCATACAAGCCCGTCAATTCCAAATAAGTACTACTCATATTTTTTATTTTACATCTCCATTATTTTTATTTCATCATAACTTTCTTATTCACTAGTAGTTCGACTACAATCTTACCGCTGTGAAATTGTTTTATTGCTTCACGGAAAAAGAATAATCTGCGGGCATTCGTACGGATGGACTGTGTATTGAAGCGAGCTGTGGTCCAATCACGGATCACTGAGTTTTTCCACTTTTTCAATTTATATCCTCGTTTCATTTTTCTACTTTTGTACACCTTTTTTTCCATTGTTTATTGCTGTGCTGTCTCGCTATGTAGCAATTGGTGCGTTTTTTACTACGGTTAGTTTTATTCGCAGCCGCTGTCCAACGGACTGATTGCCTATTGAATCTGGTAGAATATGGTTAGATGAGAAGGGCTAAGGATATGTGACTGCCACAAACTTATGAACCTTTCAGTCTGCCACGGCAAAAGGGACTAATAAAATTGATTTTCTTTCTAGTTAGATACGAAGTTATAAATCAAAGTACGACTTTATACGACTCCATACTATAAAAAACGTAAATAAAATCAATAGGTAATACCATTAAATAAATAAGATTGTTCCTTTTACATCAAAAATCACAAGTAAATTGTAAACGCAAGTGCCAAAATAGAAAGTACCGATCCTAAAAGACCCAAGTTAAGTAAGGATAATGGAATGAATAGAAGTAGGTACCCACTTTGCCCGTAAGAACCTATCCTTAGGAATTACGATTCTATACTTAAATCAATTTACTTTGAAAGCATTATGTTTCAAGTTCGCGAAGTAATCAGAAATCAATAGGTTTTATAAAGGTATATTTTTATTAGGTGGTTTTATTTCATCAGATATTTGGATTCTTTAGTGTGAAAATAAATAAATATTCTCAAATTTTCACACAACGCCATCTAGTCCCAAACTAATTCAAATTCAAATCAAATTTATTTATATAAAATATTACATAGCAATAACAATATTAGGTAGGTACTTATAATATAATTTATTTGTGTTGACTGGTTCCAAACTAAGCAGAGCTTGTACTATGGATACCAAACAACAGCCATAAATACTTATATTTATAATTATTTATACATACTAATTATAACAAAATAATGTATAATATACACATAACTTATCAATGCCGACTAGTCCCAAACTAAGCAGAGCTTGTACTATGGGTACCAGACAACAACCATACATACTTATATTTATTTATACCTACTAATCTATATCTATACTAATATTATAAAGAGGTAAAGTTTGTGTGTTTGTGTGTTTGTGTGTTTGTGACGTTGTAGGGGGTAATCTCTGGATCTACTGAACCGATTTTAAAAATTCTTTCTGTTTTGAATAGTCCATTTATCGGGGAGTGTCATAGGCTATATAGTATCACGCTATGACTAATAGGAGCGGAGCAGTAATGAAATATGTTTATAAAAGGGACGTTAAAATCGTTTATTTTGCTTCTGCTGCTTAAACGTCTGGAGATATACTAAAATGATGTATTAGAGAATTGTACCTTTAAAAAAGTTTTATAATTAAGTCAACGATAGCATTTATCTATCTTCTAAGGTTGACTCACTACGACCTTTTTTATAATAAACAGATTTGATTTAAAGAAATGCATTGTTTGTAAAGGTATTTTGTGTATATGGTATCGACCCTTATCAAAATAAATACGTTAATCATTATATTCATTTAATTTTAAACATAATTGACCTTTACAGCGATGAGATCCGATTATTAGTTTGAAAGATATCTCAGTTTTAAAATAATGCGCGACTAACGTAAAATATCTGTCTAACGCGATGTTAGTATAGATGAATTTTCTTAGTATCAACATTTTGGTTAGAGTAAGATTTTTATTTTTATTTTAAATACCTGTCATCATCATAACAGCCCATTAATGTCCCACTGCAGGGACGGGCCTCCTCCCGTGACGGAAGGATACTTGGCCTACTAATACCCCGCTGGCCAGACGGATTGGTATGGGGTTTAATTTCAAGTTTTCCTTCTTTTTATTTTGTAAAGATAATATTCACGGATTAGTCGGTTTTTACGACTACCATGGAATGAGAAGGGGTAGTGACATATTGTATTCTTACTCCGTCACCACACGGAGGTAAATACCTGTAAGTACGAGTAAGTACTATAAATTAATTCTACCTCAAAAAGATCGCTTGGTCGGACTAAATTCGAAGGGCGGAGGACCCTGTTCTGTGGCGTTTTTTGGGATAGGCATTTTGTCCAGTAGTGGACTGCGATAGGCTAATTGGTTTATTGATTAATACCATGTATTCTTAATCCATCGTTACATGGATAATACTCTATACTAATACTAATTTATTATAAAGAGGTAAAGTTTGTGTGTTTGTAAGTTTGTGACGTTGTAGGGGGTAATCTCTGGATCTACAGAACCGATTTTTAAAATTATTTTTGTTTTAAATAGGCCATTTATCGGGGAGTGCCATAGGCTATATAGTATCACGCTATGACTAATAAGAGAGGAGCAGGAATGAATGTTTTAAGAAGGGAAGCGTTTTTTTCGCCGCCCAACGAAGTGGGCACGGGTCAGCTAGTAACAAATAAATACAAATAAATTATGTCACAGTGCGATCAGGTGGCACTTGTCCGCGAAAACGACGGAAAACCACGCCCTGCGGCCAAAAGGTGTCCTCCATGACGAGATGCATGTAACACGTTGGGACTCGAACCACGAACGCCTTGAAATTAACGTTGCGACACAAATCTGGAGCGCAGAAACTTCGCCTATAACGTCCAGCTTCTGTTGTACAAAAGCCAGCAACTCATTCTCCACAAGTTTATCACTCATGGTGAAAAATGACACTTGCGTCGGCTTCCGCCGCGCTAAACTATTATTAATTAAATAATAAATATTTACAGTTCCGACTCACAGCGCTGACGATTAATCCTCTAAACTAAGCAGAGCTTCTACTACGGTTACTAGACAACGGATAAACATACTTAAATACTTTTTTATATACACACGGACAGTACACCTTTTTGCTTTTTAATATTACTTACATGTAATTTTCTGTGTTTAGATAGAGTTTTATCTCACTACCCCATCTCCATGGGTTTCGTACAAGCTTAGACTCAACATAAGCGTAAATTACCATTGAGAAAGAAAAAAGTCCCAAATCAATTCATGTAGTATGGCGTCTAGTATATAATTTCAACTCTGTATTATTGACATTTAAAAGTTTCAAGGGTTTTTCACGCACGGGTTAAGGGTGTTTCCGCGTGCGGTTTATTTTTCACGCCTAGTTTTGTTTGTACAGTTTGTATACCCGTATCGTTTGTACAGCTATATGAATGCGCGTGTGTGAGAATGTATGAGTGTGTGCTTGTGTGTGTAAAAGTTTGACCTCTGTCTTTACACACAATCATAGGACCTCCGTGTGGTGACAGAGTAAGAATACAATATGTCACCACCCCATCTCATCGTAAAAACCGACTAAAGGACTATCCGTGAATATTATCTATACGAAATACAAAGAAGGAAAACTTAAAATTAAACCCTATACCAATCCGTCTGGCCAGCTTGGTATTAGTAGGCCAAGCATCCCTCCGTCGCAGGAGGAAGCCCGTATCTGCAGTGGGACATGAATGGACTGTTATCATGATGATGATGATGATAGGTGGCAAGGCGGTCGTGTATGCTGCTTTCGATCGCGGGTTCAAATCCTAAGCAGGATAACAATTTTTTGTGTGATCCACAAATTATTGTCTTTGAATGTTCTTTGTGTTCGTTAATTTCAAATACTAGCTGATGCCCGCGGCTTCACTCGCGTTTTACCTATAGATAGCTTAAATGTTATTCTACACCCTAAGCTACCTATATTCCAAATTTCATCAAAATAGTCTTTGCGTGAAAGAGTAACAAACATCCATCTATCCATCCGTACATCCTTAAAAACTTTTGCATTTATAATATTAGTAGGGTTAGTAGGATGATAAAGTCCCCGACTGTGCCTCGGGAACTTTATCATCATCCATAATGCGGGAGTTGATAATGTCAATTGGTAATGTCAAAAATAAAATGGTTCAAAGTATTACCGAATATCCTTTAACAACCGTAGTTAATATCCATTCCAGTACCATATAGAAGAATATCCTAACTTGTAACATTCTTACAGAAATGAGCTCCTATGATAATACTTTATTATGCAAAAGACTGTTTCCTTACTCAATAATCGAGTTATGTCTCGACTTGATCGTCTCATACGAAGTGTTCGAACAAAATTTGTTGTAATGGAGGACTTAGAGTTGGGAAAGTTAGAATAGACGGGTATCTACTGGAGCGGTGTACAAAAATGTGGAAAGAAAATTAAGTAAAATAAAAGTATAATTGAATTATGTTCGGTATTATAAAATAGGCATACAATATATTCTCCACTCTCAAATACACACATCGTAAGGGAATCGAAAAACATACACAAATAAAGAAACGTTTTACATTCCTATTTTTGTAATAGGGGCCATGACTGTAGACTTTTACAAACATGTACAACACTAGCTGACCCGTGCCCTAGCTTTTTCAAACATATTCCATTACTGCTCCACTCCTATTAGTCATAGCGTGATACTATATAGCCTATGTCACTCCCCGATAAATGGACTGTTCAACACATAAAGAATTTTTAAAATCGGTTTATTAGATCCAGAGATTACCCCCTAGAACGTTACAAACTCACAAACAAACAAACTTTACCTCTATATAATATAAGTACAGATTAAAGCATATTTTTACAGTCTCTTTTCACCCTAGGCGTATCGCAGGGAGTTTTACTAAAATAAATTTAAAAATCAAGACAGTAATTTGTGGGTATCTAGACAAAATCTTTGCGCCCATTATAATAATAATATGCCCGGTGTGGATTTAATAAACGCGTCCTCGTGCACAAGGCATTTATAAGTTACTAGCTGACCCGTGCCCACTTTGTTGAACGGCGAAAAAAATGCGTCCCTTTTTTAAACATATTTCATTACTGCTCCACTCCTTTTAGTCATAGCGTGATACTATATAGCCTAAGACACTCCCCGGTAAATAAACTATTCAACACAGAAATAATTTTTAAAATCGGTTCAGTAGATTCATAGATTACCCCCTACAACGTCACAAACTCACAAACTTTACTTTTTTATAATATTAGTATAGATTAAAGCATATTTTTACAGTCTCTTTTCGCCCTAGGCATCGCAGGGAGTTTTACAAAAATAAATAAAAAAATCAAGACAGTAATTTGTGGGTATCTAAACATAATATGCCCTGCGTGGATTTAGAACACGCGTCCTCGTGCACAAGCAGGAAACTTCTAAGTTATAAGCACATAAAAAGCCAATATTAAACAACTTACATAAGCAAAAGTTTTAAATTAAGTACTTAATAGAGTTTCACAAATCCCTGTTCAAAAATAAACTTAAAAGTTACGCTAGTAGTTTATCTATTTACTATAACCGTAGCGTGACGCCAGCCCATAATACGTAATTACAAACACCCCTTTTTTCAACGAAACTTTTCAAAACTTTATTTAGTCACTAATTAAATATCCCTTTGTAATATTATCATCATTTATTAAAACATTTATGTTGATAATTTTTTAATTAAAATGTTGGCGATATAATTGTTCTTTTTTCATTCTCATGAAGAGCATAATTAATACAAATATTTTAGGCGCTCTTTTTTCTGACTAAAAGTTCCCCCTTTGTTTTTATACCGTCAACGTTTTAATTATAAAACATAATATTGTTTTTTATCTTTCAGTTTCTTTGGGGGTTACGTTTAAGTCTGGTTTTAAAAATTCTTTTGTCGTTTTAAATTTCATTGTGGTCCGTCCTCAACCTAAGCACGGATCTCGTAATTAGGTAATTAGATTTCCTTTTAGTTGAAGTCTCTTTGCTAGTTAGCCGTCGCTTTATATTTATTTAGTTGAGAATAATTTAAATAATTTCTTTCCTTGTATATTCTATTCTGTTAAGTCTATTTGATAGAAGGACGAGACTTTTTATTTTTGTTATTTTTTGTTATATTATACATAAAAAATTACAAAATTCTAAATCAAGGCAAAATTCTTAAACTAAAAAAATCCCCTGGTTTAGATATTGTTTCCTTTTTTCTTTTGAACAGCGTAATGTATATTTTTATACACAGCCAATTGACAATATAACAATCACGATTTATATAATGTTAAGTATGCATAGCCACATTTCTGAGTTTCCAGTCAGTAACGTGGATTCAAGGACCACCACTGCAAAATGTACCGGACTAGATCCTATTTGCCGCAAATTTGTGTCTGTACGTGAGAAGCGCTGTGCGATTAAAAGTTTTGTATTTGTAGGACACCGAGTTATTCTTTATCTAGGATGGACAAATGTGAAGCTTAGAAAAAATAAGAAGACAGTAGGTACAATTCTAGACAAAGAAAAGCTGAAATCCATAGTTCACACTCAGACTGGTCACAAGGATTAAGAAGAACCAACTACTTGATTCGCACGTACAACACATTCGACACGACGGGTTAATACTACAGTTCAGTGGTTAATCCAACTCCACAGCGTTAGCCTTCAAGGAGTTTGTACGTGAGAAAATGCCCAAAGCGGGTACATAAACAAAGAATCTTATCTCGAATTCACTCAACGTTTCCTCCACGCCGCTTATTTTGACAGTTTCGTAATCAAAGGTCTGTAACAAGAATTGAATAGACATAAATCCGATCCTCTCGGGTTTTCGTACTGGTATCTATATCCTTAAGTAAATCTTGACAGGACCCTTTATGATTGCAATTTTCTTTGAACATAATCTGACACTAAATGGGACTTGGCAAAGTATGGGAAGATTACAGACAAACTATAAGATCAAGCGATTGAAATTGAAAGATTTTGTTGTTGCTGATATCAAATTTATCTCGTTTAAGCTTCCTTTATTTTTGTTTACGAGTGTATTCTAAAGTTGGCATAAATATTTCTATGTGTTATGAATTTGTATTAATATGTATAACACGTACTTTAGAAGATATTATTTTTCAATTAATACCTGTAACACCAATGCTTGAATTTTGTTAAGCGAGGCAAAAGGTTAAAATTTAAAATCAAATTTAATAAGCTAATTGCAGTTTTGTGACAGTAAAAATGTAAGACTAGAACCATGCCTTCTAATTTCATTCACAGGAAATACAGAAAAACGTACAAAATTATGTACGCTTAACGTGACTATATCATCATCATCATAACAGCCCATTAATGTCCCACTGCAAGGACGGGCCTACTCCCGTGACGGAGGGATACTTGGCTTACTAATACCACGCTGGCCAGGCGGATTGGTATAGGGTTTAATTTCAAGTTTCCTCATTTTTTATTTCGATAATATTCACGGATAGTCCCTTAGTCGGTTTTTACGACACCCATGGGATGAGATGGGGTGGTGATGGTGACATATTGTATTCTTACTCCGTCACCACACGTAACTATATGAAACCTTATAAATAAACTGCCTAGATTAACATTTTTAGGGCGCCTTCAAATTTGCCGCTAAGTGTCGCGCGGAGGCAGCGCGACTGCAGCGCTGCGGTCGCGCTGCCGTCGCTAGGTTTGAGAATGGTAGTGTTGTGTTTTAGTATTACGATGGACTCAGACGAAAATACACTGCTCGTAGTGTTACTATTAAAAAGAAAAAGTATTCTAAACAACACTAGTCGATCGATGAACGAATGCGGAGACGCAGCGCGGGCGTAGCGCTGCAGTCGCGCTGCAGTCGCGCGTTTTTTATCTCTATGAATTTACAAAACAGCGCGACCGCAGCGCTGCAGTCGCGCTGCCTCCGCGCGACACTTAGCGGCAAATTTGAAGGCGCCCTAAAATGTAAACCAACCTGCTGATAAAATAATAGACGCCATTACTAATGCTGTCCGGTAGTATTCATCCATTAACGCTTCAGTAGCTAGATAACATCCATGCGTTTCTAATATGCATGGATTTATGGAACAGGCATGTGGCATCCGTTTGTTCATTAGTAGTAACTTCACCAATTAACGATTGAGTACGAGTGACGATATTGATTGTGTGTTTCATATTAACTCGATTTGGATTGATCTGGAGTGTCGTATTGATGTCAGCGTGATACATCATCATCATATTTTGATATTACTCGTCATGCTCCTTAACGACTTCAGTGGTGAATTGGTGCATGACTGCTGGTTCGTTTGGCGAATGAAAAGTAATCTTTGTGTTTATAAATATGAAGGTTTGCATAACTTTGGATGATTTTAAACGTTAAGCAGTTTTATTTATAGTTAAAATTGCGCAGCACTTTACTAGGAAAATAACTTTTTAATTATAAAAGAGATTGGGCAAAATTAACCCAGAACCAACAGGAACAAAATATATGCCAGGTTATTATTCTTGCTATGAGAAACATTTTAATAAAAGAAAATCTCCCCTAGGTGCTGTCCAACTGTAATTACACACAATTAAAAAATAGTTTTTTTCTATTTCATAACTCTAACCACTTGAACGTTAACTGCGCGAATCGCTTTCGCGAGTCCAACGTTCAAGTGGCAACGCTTGCAGTTTTTTATGTGTTTATAAAAAACTGCGAGTTTTCCGTCTTGATAAAAACGGCTAACACGAGAAAATTACTGCATCAATTTGAAAATGAAAAACATCGTCGTGTTCGTAAAAGTATAGGGAATAAACTTAAATTAAAATACATTAACCTTATGAATATCTAAATACAATGAATAGTTGATAAACCTGAGAAATTGCGAAAAATTGTTGACATTTTCCGCGATTTTCCGGGAATTATATTATTTGTGAATAAAAATTAGCAACCCAAATTAATGATTTTATTTTTAAAATATAATTAACTATATTACTTTTAAAATAAAATAAATATATTAGTAATTCTGAAGGTTAAAGTATTTTAAATTATTTTTGAAATAAATACCTTTTTTAGCTGACTCGGCCATCTCGGCGTTTTGTAGTGCATACCATATTTTTGTTTAGACAATAAGAACATAAAAATAAGAACGTAGTAGGTTTGTTTTCTAAATTTAATTATTGTTTATTAGTTTATCTTCTAGAATTAAACGATTTCAATAAACTTTAAACGATTTCAATAAACTTTTATTGAGGAAAGCTTAATTAAACCGCCATTATTGTTAAACTCAAGGCCAAGTTTTAGTCTTTGACTTTTCTTTTATTAAATTTTAAAAGTTACTCAACTTTTATAACATAATATCACGACCATTAGAAAGCACACATTTTCTAGATAATTGTAATATATTACACTTCCAACAATATTTAATTAATCAAATGTATTTAACACATAAATAAACAGTAAATTTCATACAAGGACATACGAAATGAAGCAAACTTCTGTTTGACATTGCGACCACAGATTATTTTTTACAGCTGTTTATTTTGGTGTAATCCGTTCTAAAACTATCGACAATTGTCCCACAGACTTTTTTAAACGTAGATTTTAAGCGGTAGAATCATGTTTTTATAAAATATCGCGCGTTGCAGAACGAATTTTTTTTTGGTACTTTTATACCATATGACGTAAGTCCCGCCATTTTGTCAGTGGATAAATCATACCCATTGACGTTCAAGTGGCTAAGAAAAACAAAGAAATACATGTAACGTTATCTAATTGATATTAACAGACCGACCCAACCATCCTATCGTCTTTACTCGCTACAAAAAAATACATAAGCCTGCGTCATGCGCAGATTCAGGTATTATTTTACTTTTTCACTCTTACACCACATGTATTACGGGGTGTCCTACGTGGGCGAGGAAAGCGACACGATGCGAAGCGATGCTACACGCGACAAGTGTTCTACATGATTACGTCACGTCTCGTCGCAGACCGTCACATAGGACACAAGTAGGGTACACCGTTGATTTAATGGCGTACGTCGCGTTCGTCGACCACGTAAGACACCGCGTTAGACAGAGATGACACATTGTTAAATTAAATCATTTAGGAGAATATGTCGTACAGAATCGTGTATCCACGGTATGCGTACGTTAGGGAGCTGTTCTCATATGATAAGTGTAATATATTATTTAGGTCACGCTAGACATGTTGGCATAGAACAGCCTGCAAGTCCAATGGATTTCTTTTTTTTTTCTTATTAAAAAAGACAACTCCCGCACTAGGGCTCTTGCTTTGTGTCGCAGGGACTGTTTACAAACATCAATTAACGGACACAAAGAACACCCAGACTCAGGATAATAATTTGTGGATCTCACAAATAATTGTCCTGCGTGGGGATCGAACCCACAACCTCGTGCACGGCCGCTTGCGTTACCGTCGCGCCACCGAGGTCGTTGGTCGATTTCGTGATTGTTGACTTATAGGTGGTTATCTGCGTGGTGATGGAGTAAGAATACAATATGGGGTGGTGACCCCATCTCATCCCATAGGTGTCGTAAAACCCGACAAAGGGACTATCCGTGAATATTATCTTTACGAAATAAAAAAAAGGAAAACTTGAAACTACACCCTATACCAATCCGTCAGGCCAGCGTGGAATTAGTAGGCCGAGTATCCCTCCGTCACGGGAGGAGGCCCGTCCCTGCAGCGAGACAAAAATGATGTATTATTAAACATTAAAACACATATCGTAGTTTTCATTCATAGCAGTTATGAGCCTTATATCTCTCATACCCCATACATATTCAATAAACAAATAATGAAAATTAAATAAGTTTAACATGTGTAATAATGAGGGATAAATAATAGTTCTGTTGGTCCTGGGTTTTTTTTGTATGAAATTTGCCCAATGTCCTTTCTAGCTACTTTTCGTAGCACAAGATACTTAAAGCGGTAACCCATCCATAGTTGAACTGTTACAACGTAGTTTGACCTACATATTGAACAGTGGTTACTAGCTTTGAACGTATCAATTTACTAAAGCAGCATTTGAGCAGCTGCTAATGTATATATCTAAGGGCCTAATTACATTTGTCAAGACAATTGGTATAAGGTCTCTGAGTGCTAAGCTCAGGCTGATCAAATATAATTAGTAAGGAAATTCATTATATATAATGTATTGTGACGTCATTTGCTTTAATCAACCGATGAAGTTCTTTGAGCATTTGGGCGTGAACTACAAAGCAATTATTGAAGCTAAGCGTATTGTTGTAAAGCATAATGCCTAGACCTTGACTTGCTTAATCAGTGTTATCTAGAATTAATTAAGATAGCCTAGTTTTTATATACAAAAATATGGACCTACATACAAGATAGCAAGTAAATGTTAAGTCGTGTAGTGAAAGAGTAAACGTAGAATGTTACCTCTTTATCTTATCCCAGGGCTCTAAAAAGTTTATTTTATTTTTAAGACTCTCAGTTTTCCAATGTTGCCGTGTTCAGTTTGCCGTTCGAATCCCGGTTAGAATAGGACTGCCCCATTTCCTCTCGTGGGTGTTGTAAGAGGCGACTAAGGGATACCAGGACCCGGTGCATACCACCAAGCACCTCGGGTCAACCTCTTGGTGACTCCCCAACAAGAGGTCCACCAACAACAGCATTCCTAAGGATGGTTAGCGACCGGCCGTAAAATATTTCCAAAAATTTTTACAGCATGTGGAAGAAGAAAACATGCTGCGCCGACCCAAAAAAAAATATTGGGATAATGGCAAAGGAATGATGATGACACTTAGTTTTCCATTGATGATGGTTCACTATTCTATATGACTATGATGTTATTGAGTTACCCTTCATCAATACCTAAAGTCCAATAAAGAGTGGTGACACCTAATATCCTTAGTCCGTGACCATACAGACATTCTACTCACAATTAAATACAAATAAGAACAAAAAGGTTTCCAATATTAAATAAATAAACCAGGAAAAATGGAATTGGAAATATTTCCTTCTATTTACTTACCTTTTCCTTAACTAAGTAGTAAAATACATAAGTTCGGAGCACTCAGCACCCTATTTTTATCAAATACTCGAAGACAAATTTAATGGAACATTTAGTAATTTGCAGCTAAAGTGGAAATCGGAAAAAAGCGCCAACAATTCGAGAACATTCTGAATGCCCGGATGCCTGAATGTACTGATAATTTACCTTTATATTTAAATTATATAAAGACTAGGAATATAGAGTGACGTACCGACAGCCGTTGGGGCAGAAAGGTTCTAGAGTGGCGACCGCGTACCGGAAAACGCAGGGTGGGGAAACCCCTCACACGGTGGGCCGACGACCTCGTAAGGACGGCGGGAAGCCGATGGATGAGGGAGGCGCAGGACCGCGCAAGGTGGCAATATTTAGAGGAGGCCTATGTCTTGCAGTGGACGTCAATTGGCTGAGATGATGATGATGATAGAGTGACGTAGTGGGTTTGTATGCAGCTGGTGTATATGAGGTAGTAGTTACGAACCCCAGGCAAGATTTAGTAATCTAAAAATTTGTGCCCTGAGCCTATGTTCTTCAAAGTCATCAAATGTATTTTCGTTATAAGATTATCAGCAAATAATATATTTTAAACTATCGCGATTTGTATACATAATACTATTATAAACGGGTCTTACTCGCGGTATATACTATATCCTAGATACTGGTAAGATAAATACCTAGGTTTTTCTCCGACGTTTCGGCCGACTTGCAAGGGCCGTGGTCGCGGAGGGACTGGTGTCAGCGGAGCGTCGTCCTTGTGAAGTGCGGGGAATAGAATCTACTCCGCTGACACCAGTCCCTCCGCGACCACGGCCCTTATCAGCAAACTTTGACTTGCTCTTACGATACTCGTAAGATAAACACCATGTCGCTCCTAACTGTTGTCGTAGTGATAAAGCTTTTAGCTGCCTATGGGTGACTGCAACAGCTCTTGACACTATGTCGGCTACTAACCAAACGATACAGAACGTCCATCTCACATTAAAACAGCCTTAGTAAAGGAACTTTCGTTTTATTGCTCAAGGAGGTCAAAGCTTCTTATAACAATTACGACGCGGCAATGAATAGCAATAACCTTATACTGTTCTGAGATAAGTGCGACATAACTTAACATTACTGTCACTTATATGACAGGGATAGTGGATACAGTGTTATGTCTTATGCTCTTATATTTGTCTAGAAAATAATAAATACTAGAATTATAAGTATTGTTGAATAAATTGCATATTTATTAAATCACCCATAATATCATGTTTCTGCCTAGCCCTCATGGGAAAAGGCCGTGAGTTTATGTTTGTATGATGTTAAATAATGTAACTTAATTCACACAACGCAATCTAGTTCTAAACTAGGCTGAGCTGGTAAATAGGTACTAAATAACAGATAAACATTCTAGATAATTAACAAGGCTTTAATACCTAACACCTTAATATAATATATAGACTGGTCCCTAGATCACGAGATATTTCTTAATCTATACTAATATTATAAAGAAGTAAAGTTTGTGAGTTTGTGACGTTGTAGGGGGTAATCTCTGAATCTACTGAACCGATTTTTAAAAAACATTCTGTGTTGAATAGTCCATTTATCAACGAGTGTCATAGGCTATATAGTATCACGTTATGACTAATAGGAGTGGAGCAGTAATGAAATATGTTTAAAAAAGGGACACGTTTTTTTCGTTTGCCCAACAAAACTAGTATGTAATAAAGATTTTCCGGTCAAAATAATGTAAATCTTTTATAAACCAATCCTTTAAGGAAATCATAAGCCAGAATTTACAAGTTGACCTTTCCTAAGTCCCGTAAAACATTATTAAACGCTCCATAAACGCACATTCACACTTCACATAAAACCAACTCGAAGATATTTATACGAATAGCCAGTATTTCATTCTACAACATAAATAGGAAAACGTGTCGACAAAAACTCATAAAGGCTGTATATTTGGCAATAAGAGGGAAAACAAAGGCGAGCAAAAAATAGGCAACACACTGTACATTCATTATTGCAGACAATTCACGGATTGTCAAGATAAATATGACAAAGGTTTTCCACTATTAAAGTGGTTCTGTTAGGTTTCCACACGTTCTTAGAAGCGTCAAATATGTTTGGTTAGCAAGTTTTTGTGTACTGGATAAAATTCAGTAAAAGGAATAGTAGTTTGTTATTACTAATTTAAGCTCACAGTTGGACAAAAACTGTCTTCGTAATTAAAGCGTATAATAAATTATCAATCAAAATCAATCAAATACTTTATTTTCTCTACAATATACATATTACAGACAGTTTTTTACAATTTTACTTAACTAAATTAATAAATATATTGTAGGAGACTGGTGCCTAAGATAGGCTTTAGGCCTGTGTTTCAATTATCTATCTATACTATAATAAAACTGTAGAGGTCGAAATGTCTGTTCTTTTCGAGAATTCAGATAAAAATTATCTACAAAATCTAGAAAAAAGTCAAAAAGCACGAAACCACAATTTTTAGAATTAATGTCTGTCTGTCTGTCTGTTTGTTACCGCACATCTTTAAAACGAATTAATATAATCTTAAGACCAATACATAGTATTGTAGCCTTTTTTATTGGGCTTAAACTGAGGTATGTTTCATCAAAATCGGATAAGTATTATTTGAGATAATGCTTGATCTCTTTATTAGAACAGTCCAATACAAATTAGGGGTCAAGAAAAATGTTGAAATGAATCTAAATTTCGTTTCTTTTGTTCACGAGATGGCGGTACCAGTAGTAATCTATCTATATCTATACTATAATAAAACAGTAGAGGTCGAAAGGTCTGTTCTTTTCGAAAATTTAGATAAAAATTATCTATAAAATCTAGAAAAAAGTCAAAAAGCACGAAACCACACATTTTAGAATTAATATCTGGCTGTCTATTTGTTACCGCACATCTTTAAAACGAATTAATATAATCTTAAGACCAATACATTGTATTGTATTATAAAATAAACATAATGTTGTATGAATTTACATTTCGTAGATTATTTTTATACACAACGATTAAGCGTAACTTGAAGTTACATTATTTTAGTTTTTGTTTCATTGCAATCGGTTTCTTCTATTAAAAGATATTTGAATTTAATTAATTAATATTAAACAGCGCCATCTTTCGAACTTAGACTGTAGTACATCAAGAGTTAAACTGCGTGCTGTATTTTTAAATGTAAATAAATACAAATAACCTTTATTTGTTAATCACAGGTACAAAACATGTTACAAAAATAAATAGTCTTTCCCTGTTTTGCCAATACTGGCGTACAAACATCAATTTTTAAAGTTAAACTATTTAATTAATCACAAAAATAAATTTAATTTCAATAACATTCCTTTTCTCACAATCCTATTATAACTGCAATTATAACACACTTATATAATTATTTAATAAACTAGCTGTGCCCGCGACTTCGTTCGCGTGGTGGATGATACTTACTTCGCAATTCAATTTTATACTGAAATATCGTTTTTTAAAACTTCATCATAACAGCCCATTAATGCTGCATCACTGCAAGGACGGGCCTCCTCTCGTGACGGAAGGGATACTTGGCCTACTAATACTACGCTGGCCAGTCGGATTGGTCTATACCAATCCGACTGGCTAGGGTTTGATTTCAAGTTTTCCTTCATTTTTATCTCGTAAAGATAATATATTCACGATAGTCCCTTAGTCGGTTTTACGCCACCCATGGGATGAGATGGGCAGGTGACATATTGTATTCTTACTCCGTCACCACACGGATAATCGCTAATTTATTGTGAATGAATTTGCACGCCACGTTATGGTGCGGCAGAATTACTTGCCTCGGTGGCGCATGGGGCGCGGCGGTCGCATTACCTGGCTGGCGTGCATAAGGTCGCGGGTTCGATTCCCATGGAGGACATTGTGATCCACAAACTATTCTCCTAAGTCTGGATGTTCTTTTGATTTGTCTAAATTTATTGTACCTAACACCTTTTTACCATATTATCTATACTATAATAAAACTGTAGAGGTCGAAATGTCTGTTCTTTTCGAAAATTCAGATAAAAATTATCTATAAAATCTAGAAAAAAGTCAAAAAGCACGAAACCACAATTTTTAGAAATAATGTCTGTCTGTCTGTCTGTTTGTTACCGCACATCTTTAAAACGAGTTAATATAATCTTAAGACCAATACATTGAATTGTAGCCTTTTTTATTAGGCTTAAACTGAGGTACAGTCGGGGTATTTGCCGCTCGACCACCCTTAGGCGAGAATCGCTTGGCACGCGGCGCATGCGATACGTGGCACGCCCACGTATCGCGTGCGCCGCGTGCCAAGCGATTCTCGCCTAAGGGTGGTCGAGCGGCAAATACCCCGACCGTACGTTTAATCAAAATCGGATATTTATTACTCAAGATATCTCTTGATCTCTTTATTAGAACAGTCCAATACTAATCAGGGGTCATAAGAAATGGTTATCGTTCAATGTTGAATGAATTTAAATTTCGTTTCTTTTGATCACGAGATGGCGTTACCAGTAGTAGGTAAGGTAATCATACTCATAAATGAATTCGTAAATAATCTAGAGAAAAGTAAAAAAGCACGAAACCATAATTTTTAGAATTAATATCTGTCTGTCTGTTTGTTACCGCACATCTTTAAAACTAATTAATATAATCTAAATACCAATACATTGTAAACAAAACATAAAAATATTGTTCCATGTGTGTGTGTTTATTTTATTAAGTAATTAAAAAATCTGCACGTAGTTTATCTATAGATAATAATATAGTGCAGTCTAAGTTTAATCAAACATTTTTTTCTGGAATATTGTATAAAAGGTGTTACAATAAATTTATTTCAGCACTTTTTTTTATAAAAGACAAATCCTACACTAGCGGGGGCCTTTAAAAATCATCAATTTAACGGATACAAAGAACATCCAGACTAAGGACAATAGTTTGTGAATCACACAAAGAATTATTGTCCTCCATGGGAATCGAACCCGCGACCTCATGCACGCCAGCCAAGTAATGCGACCGCCGCCGCGCCACCGAGGCGGTTAATTCTTCCATAACATGGCGTGCAAATGTGTTTATAACAGCCTATTAATGACCCACTACAGACACGGGACTCCTCCAATGACGGAGAGATATTTGGCCTACTAATAACACGCTGGCCAAACGGATTGGTATAGGATTTAATTTCAAGTTTTCCTTAATTTTTATTTCGTAAAGATAATATTCACCGATAGTCCCTTAGACAGTTTTTACGCCACCCATAGGATGAGATGGGGAGGCTTACTCCGTCACCACACGGATAATCGCTTATTTATTATGAATGAATACATTTACATTTCTCTTGTCCTTGCCATGGGACATTAATGGGCTGGTAGGATGAAATATGCAACGTCATAAATAGTGTTGTCATTTATTCTAACTTTGGTAGCCATACACGATCCTTCCTATCGTCCAATCGGCATGACGCTACCGATTCTATCAGTTAGAAATGACCGTGTGTGCGAGTGGATCGGCATGACAGATAGAACTGATGGCAGGATCAAATTTCGTTTCTTTTCATTGAGATTGGATTAAGCCTGAGTGTCATGCCGATTGGACGATAGGAATATCGTGTATGTCCACCATGAGCTAAAATGTAGTTTATAGTATGACTGATCCAATCGTAGCGTCATGCCGATTGGACGATAAGAAGGATCGTGTAGGCCCAATGTGGACGAACTGCAGATTGGATCAAGCCTGCAGTGTCATGCCGATTGGACGATAAGAAGGATCGTGTATGCCTGCCATTACATATTTGACAACATTATGGCGTTGTGCGTGTGACGTCATTTTCAGTATTGCAGTGTTAAGATTTTCCTTGAAAGAATGACCTTCGCTCATGTCTGTCGGTATGTTCTTTGAAGCAGTTTAAAGATCTCTTTTTGTAAAGTTCTGTTTTTAAAAACTTTTGGTTCGTTCGTAATTTGTTCGTCATAAGGTTTAAAAAACGATTTGTTTTTAGTATTAAATCGAATTGCGATGTAACATCCACCACGCGAACGAAGTCGCGGGCACAGCTAGTGTCTACTAACATCGATGATTTACCGAAATAATGTTTTTTTTTTTAAAAAACTACTTATATTACTGTTCTATGTAAAATTTGAATTTTCAGGTAAATACATTAAATTCGGTGTAAAATGAAGTAACATTTTAAGTTTTTTAAAGTTACTACACGTTTAAATTTTGAATAGGTCAAAGAAAAAGAAAAATTCAAAAGTCTTACTTTTTAAGGTTTCACAAACAACCTCAGTATTCATTACAAACAATAACTTTATTTCATTTTGTTAACTTTTTTTTTTAATAAAAAAGTTGTGAATCTTTTCAACACAACACGTGTTTTATTTTCCCATTTAAAAATGTACGTGATTGGACATAATGGCGTATTGTTGTGATATTTACCTTGAAAGAAACTCAGCTAACCTTGTATGAGGCCTTGAACGTTGTTGCTGGTTTGAATTCTGCGCATAATAATGGCTAATTTTGCGTAGGAATCCGTGTGGTGACGGAGTAAGAATACAATATGTCACCACCCCATCTCATCCCATGGGTGTCGTAAAAACCGACTTAGGGACTATTCGTGAATATTATCTTTACGTAATAAAAAGAAGGAAAACTTGAAATTTAACCCTATACCAATCCGTCTGGCCAGCGTGGTATTAGTAGGCCAAGTATCCCTCCGTCACGGGAGGAGGCCCGTCCCTGCAGTGGGCTGTTATGATTGCGTAGAAAATTGAGAGATACTTGCTTGTCTTCTATGTTTTATCCACTTGAACGTTAACTGCGCGAATCGCTTTCGCGAGCCCAACGTTTAAGTGGCAACGCTCGCAGTTTTTTATGTGTTTATAAAAAACTGCGAGTTTTCCGTCTTGATAAAAACGGCTAACACGAGAAAATTACTGCATCAATTTGAAAATGAAAAACATCGTCGTGTTCGTAAAAGTATAGGGAATAAACTTAAATTAAAATACATTAACCTTATGAATATCTAAATACAATGAATAGTTGATAAACCTGAGAAATTGCGGAAAATTGTTGACATTTTCCGCGATTTTCCAGGAATTATATTATTTGTGAATAAAATTAGCAACCCAAATTGATGATTTTATTTTTAAAATATAATTAACTATATTTCTTTTAAAATAAAATAAATATATTTATAATTCATAAGGTTAAAGTATTTTAAATTATTTTTGAAATAAATACCTTTTTTAGCTGACTCGGCCATCTCGGCGTTTTGTACGTGCATACCATATTTTTGTTTAGACAATAAGAACATAAAAATAAGAACGCAGCAGGTTTGTTTTCTAAATTTAATTATTGTTTATTAGTTTATATTCTAGTATTAAACGATTTCAATAAACTTTAAACGATTTCAATAAACTTTTATTGAGGAAAGCGTAATTAAACCGCCATTATTGTTAAACTCAAGGCCAAGTTTTAGTCTTTGACTTTTCTTTTATTAAATTTTAAATGTTACTGAACTTTTATAACATAATATTACGACCATTAGAAAGCACACATTTTCTAGAAAATTGTAATATATTACACTTCCAACAATATTTAATTATTCAAATGTATTTAACACATAAATAAACAGTAAATTTCATACAAGGACATACGAAATGAAGCAAACTTCTGTTTGACATTGCGACCACAGATTATTTTTACAGCTGTTTATTTTGGTGTAATCAGTTCGGAAACTATCGACAATTGTCCCACAGACTTTTTTAACCGCAGAGTTTAAGCGGTAGAATCATGTTTTTATAACCTTTCTATGATTCGAAGAAACGTGCTAGGTACTTATTAACGAATAATTACTTTTATAAGGTGGATTTTAAATTTGTAGGATTATTGCACAAGCATGTTTCTTTTTGACCTTTCAGGCCTAGTATCCAAAGTGTTATTCCGTTGTGTCCTGTCATTTTCGTCTCATAATCACACTCTTCACACATTCACACAGTAGTTTCACTAGTCCAAAACTAATCTGGGAATAGTGTTTAGTGTCAAATAATATATTTTAAATGTTTTTTAATGAACAAAGTCAATTAAACTAAGGCAGTATTTTCAGTATCTTTGAAGTAAATTTATCACCAAAAACGAGGCGCTAACCTTGTCGGCTGCAAAGAAAGAGGTCCCAGATGTACGTTTATGCTCTGAAATAGAAAATGTATCGCTACCTACACTAAAGTGTTTTTTCAACAAGATGAGGATGTGTGAACGTAGGATAATTTTTTTTCTTTTTTATTAATATTTTTTTTATTTTTTCAGAACATTTTATCTATTTTATATAGAGTGGAATGTTTACGTTATTTGTCTCTAAAATGTATTTTTTATTGAAGTGTTAATAAATGGCAAAATATCCACACTTTCTTTCAATTGTGTTTGTTGAGCCAATAAAACTATTAAGAACCGTTCTTCAACAGTGTGAGATCGTTCAGAGGAGAGAGAAATAGGTTTTACAAAGGTGTGTGCTTTTCTCTGCTCTGTAACAGACGTTTTGTCGTTCGTAGTTCATAGTTCATTTATTTTCCTCAAACAATAATTTTCTCAGTACAAAATAACAACTTATTGACGTCGGTTTAAAATTACTTAGTCTAAGTTTACATAATAAAAGTATTTCAAACTTCGACAATCAGTCTCAGAGAATAACCACTTTCAAATTTTACCTTATATTTTGATTACTAGCTTTTGCCTGCGGCTTTGCTCGCGTTAAATTCGGGGCAGCACTGTTCCCCTTTCTTGGACACAGAAAAAAAAACAAAAAAAGAAGCCTATGTTATTATCCATCCCACACTATCTCCACTTAAAAATCACGCCAATGCGTCGCTGCATTTTGCCGTATAAGAAAGACAATCAGACACACTTTCCCATTTATAATATCAGTATGGATTTAAGACTATTTTCCTCTAAAGTTAGGGTTACGTTATTATTGTTTTAATAATAATAAGTATGTATGTGACATTTAATAAACAAATATAATTTTTCTTCCTTTCTGAAATAAATGATTTAAACAATTATGATTTTTTAAAGCTTATTAAGATTTCTCTAAATCACTAGAATACAAATAAAGAAACGAAATATAAATAAATAAATAATATATTATAAATTTTATAAATAATAATACGAAATATAAATGTATAAAATTGTAGCACCAAAACCAACCACTACTGTATCGATTCCAATAAAATCGGCGTACAAATATGGCAGGCCATTTTATCAGCAAAAAGGGTTGATACTGAGAATTGGCCAAAGTAATTATTTCATCGTAATGGAAAACAAATGCTACTAATGAATAAACTGGATCGGCCAGTTAGGATATTTTAGCCTGTAGGCATAATTATTAATTTATCGGTCAGATAATACGATTAATCCAATTAAAATTTAAGTAGAATGCGTGTACAGCATTATGAATAATATTTGAGGGCCTCTGTGGCGTAGTGGTTATACAACATGACTGCTACGCAGAGGTCTCGGGTTCGATTTCCGCTCAATGCTACGAGTAATATTTGTGTGCATGAACATGATTATTTGCATTGGTCTGAGTGGTTCTATGTATAATATAGTATGTATTTATAAAAGAAAAGTATATGTGTATTAATATCCGTAGTTCTGTTACCCATAACACAAGCAGGTTAAGCATAGCTTATTTTGGGAACAGATGGCGCTGTGTAGTGATGTCCGAGAAAAAAAATGCAATAAATAAAGGAGTGTTGAATCTATTCGAGTGTACTTGTTGTCTTCCAAACATCGACTGTAACTGTCCAATACCAAACGAACATTGTTATTGCAACGATAAGGATGTATAGTTGACTGTTATTCCCATAATAACAGTCCATCTCAAAGAAAATACTTTTTAAATGTCTTCTTTCGTCATTATTAATGGCTTCCCCGATTGGTCCAGCATACAACCGCCCACGTTCCGTCTCTCATTTAACAAAATAAATGTAACATAGTCCTAAATAAGCTTAGGGGGAAAAATGCATTTGCTGTTATATTTTCTTGCGGACCCCATCTTTCTATTGCCCCTGGGCATACGAAGCAATTAACGTCCTTTATTAGAACTAACCTCGCTTTCCTCCTTCTAACAACCGTCGTAACAATGCAGTTAACTGATAGGATGACTCATTTTGTGAGAGATAATAGCTTAAGCTATGTATGGATAATAATAATATTATTTCCTCTAACATTTATACAACTCCAAAAGTGGTGGAGGGGGCATACAAATTACTGACGTATCTATTGAGAAAACAATCCCCTTTCGTTCATAAAGTGTCTTTAAAAATAACTAGCTGACCCGTGCCCACTTCGTTGGGCGGCGAAAAAAAAACGCGTCTCTTTTTTAAACATATTTCATTAGTGCTACACTCCTATTAGTCATAGCGTCATACTATATACACTCCCCGATAAATAGACTATTCAACACAAAAAAGAATTTTTAAAATCGGTTATTTAGATCTAGAGATTACCCCCTACAATGCAACGTCACAAACACACAAACAAACAAACACACAAACTTTACCTCTTTATAATATTAGTATAGATTTACAATCTCATCCATTAAGTGCCCTTATAGTCGACTAAGAGATAAACTACTTAGATTAAGTACTTAATTATAAAAAAGTATTTAGCATTAATAAGTCTTGATATTACTAGCCAAAGTATGTGCACACTTTTAGTCTTACTTTGAAATGCTTATCAAATAACGTGGTTACCGTATCTTTATTCAATCTAAATGCCACAAAGTCTAAGCTTGTTTTGAAAGAAATCAATTTCACCCTGATTTATAAGATCCGGCGAAAATAGTGTCGACAAATTTTCGAGGAAGCGTAGCTAAAGCCAGCTTTAAAGGGATTTGAGAGGGCATTGTCAAGAACTAATCTAAGCTTTAGGAACTTTCATAAAATTGTTTGGTTAATAGCTGTAATAAACATTAAATGGTTGATGACACTTTTGATATGGAATTGAGAATATTGTAATTATTTTTAAAGTAAACTAATTATTTAAGAAGCTAAACGCCTAGAAATTTTATTCAAAGCCTTGTAATTGTCCTATACTTGGAATCAAAACTATCATCTCATCATAACAGCCCATTAATGACCTGGACGGACGGGCCTCCCAGAGATACTTGGCCTTCTAATACCACGCTGGCCAGGCGGATTGGTATAGGGTTTAGTTTCAAGTTTTCCTTATTTTTATTACGTAAAGATAATATTCACGCATTGTCCCTTAGTCGGTTTTTAAGAAACCCATGGGATGAGATGGGGTAGTTACACATTGTATTCTTACTCCGTCACTACACGGAGAAAAAACTATCATCTAAATAAAACAAATTTTAGTCAAGTATTACGCTAGAAAGCTTCAATTAGCTTAAGCTGTGTACAAAAATGTAATTATTTTGTTGTTTCTCCTGCATTTACATAAACTTATTTAAATGGCAACATTAGACTCCATCTCTAATACATTTATCAAAGTATATATTCTTATAACAAATCTTTTATAAGCCCTTTTTACGAATTAAGTATCGATAGTTATAAGTTTTAGAATCTTAGAAAAGTTTAACGGATTAAAACTTAGGTCACTGTAAAAGATGTTGGCTTATATATTAGTGGATGCCAATGAAATAACTTTCATAATTTTAAGAAATAGTACCTTTTTTTATTAACACAAGTCAATATTTATTTACCTCCGTGTGGTGACGGAGTCAGAATACAATATGTCACCACCCCATCTCATCGCATGGGACTATCCATTAATGTTATCTGTACTTATGAAATAAAAAGAAGGAAAACTTGAAATTAAACCCTATACCAATCCGTCTGGTTAGCGTGGTATTAGTAGGTCAAGTGTATCCTTTACTGGAGGAGGCCCGTCCCTAAAGTGGGACATTAATGGAATATGATGAAAAACTACTTACTCTTCTTAAAATTACTTTACTCTTCTTTTGAACGACTCAAAATCAAACGACGGAGGAAATACATGTAGGTAAGGAACCTACATCTGCCTTACTAGCATTTTAAATTGATAAGCTGGACGGAGTTTATTGCCCACAGGAGACAAAAGCAAGACCTAACTTGATTGTCCTACTTGTATCCCAATGCGTCATAGTTTCAAAGCTAACGACACTTAACATACATTCTAAATAGATTTCAATATTGCTGGCCGTCTCTAGAGTACATTAATAATTAAAAATGAGACTGCAACACCTGACAGTTGTTCTATTTTCAAATAGATCTATTCTTGTAGAATAACTTTATGTTTATCATTAGAAGAAATATTATTTTAAGTCATATCAAGGTTGTCTGTTAGTCTAAACTTAATGTACTTAGGTACTCAAATATTCTGAAGAGACGAGCCAAAAGTGAAGAGAAACTTGACGTTATAAGTTTATAAATATTACACTTCACAGTCACATCATCTAGAGACCTCGCTGGAATGCGAACCTCGCGTCCCGTTCTTCTTTCAACCCCCGCGTCAGTACGGTACGTCCGACTCGATGTGACGTCATCGACGTCAGGTCTCGAGATAATGTGACCAGGTTATATGGTTGAAAAACATGTTAAGTTTATTCATTATTTTGTTTTGTTGCTTTAAATTGTATGCAAAAGGTCGACCTGATAATAAGTGGTAAACACCTTTCATGGACGTCAGCAACGCAAAAGCACGGCCATCTTTGCTAAGCTGGCTTTTTGTCACAGTATAAAAAAACTTTTGTGTATTTTCAATTGTCTTTTTTCTTTTCGAAACTGAAATACTGTCAAAGAAAGATGGATATAAACTACCTCAATAAGTACGAATGTCTTTATAACAAAAACACACTTTAAAAGATTCAATTCTTTCAAGCGATAGAGTGGGCAAAACATAGAAACCAATGCAAAAAATTAATAAATCATGAAGGAGCTCAATCAAGCTAACGCTTGCGGGTGACACTCGCTCAATTACTAACCGAACGTTTACGAACACGTGTCACTTCCCTGCACCACTTACCTACATAACAATAAGGAGGATTTTGTTAAATGAAATACAAATTTTTAAGTCATTTTAAAATTGTTTTTATGCCGCACCACTTAATTGTATAACAAAGTTCCAAGTCGTGTGTTTCCTATATGATACCGAATATAGAAAATTTAAACATTAACACACATTATGCATAGAGCGAGAATAGAAGCCGAGCTTGGACTAAGGATATAAGAATTATTATACTACAAAACTTTAAAAACTTTATAAAACAGTAGAATAGGCAAAAGCATTTAATAAAATCATGGCGTACAAATTAAAGAATTATGAAGGAGCTCAATCAAGCTAACGATTGCGGGTGACACTCGCTCAATTACTAACCGAACGTTTACGAACACGTGTCACTTCGTAGATTTTAATAAGTAAAATCTAAGTTTTTAAAATTCCGTGTGGTGACAGAGTAAGAACACAATATGTCACCACCCCATCTCGTCCCATGGGTGTCGTAAAAACCGATTATGGGACTATTTGTGAATATTATGTTAACGAAATGTAAAGAAGGAAAACTTGAAATTAAACCCTATACCAATCCTGTCTGGCCAGCATGGTAGCAGGCCAAGTGTCCCTCCGTCACAGGAGAAGGCTCTTCCCTGCAGTAGAACATTAATGGGCTGTTATGATGATTCTAGAAAAAGGACATTATAAAGGTTTAAAAACTTTACTAACAAAATACCTACAATGAATTTCTTTTGTTACTTGCGTAAAACCTTTTGTAACTTTGCAAATAATTCAAAGGCTTTTACTTAAGGTAAGTAAGTCTGTCCTATTTTACTTAGAAGTAAACCAGGTTTACCTGTATCTTTAGAGAGTTTTTTAAGTTGTTTTATATCTTACATTAACTTCTTATACCTATTTATACTTTATAAGTTATCCTATTTTATTAAGGTCATAAAGAATATTAATTCCCTGGACAATCACTTCGGGAAAGCACTATAAATTTTATACTGTGGAATTGAAACCCGTGGACCCACATGGTCCCACGTCACAGCTTATTAAAGGTCATGGCACATTATACCAGCACCGCAACAGCACCGCTCCACACCAGCATTTAACTTGTCATTCAATTTAGAGCATTAAATCGTGTGTAGTATAATATTTCATAATGTCAATATGAAAAAGCCAACGGCGGGCAGTCAGCGCGCTTGCCGCTACCACACAACTCGACCCGCAGCCCGCGTGCTGCAAGCGAGCGGACCTTATGCGTACAGCGCGCCGACGGCATGCTCATTACGCGCCGACTCCGAGTCGGTAGACATTATGAAAACGTGCAAGTCCTAAGCGTGTTCAATCATAAATGTCTTACAACAATATTGAGTTCGCGGTGACAGCAAGCTTACACCTCGCGGCCACCGCGCGGACTGTGAGCTTACACGTCGCGGCCGGCGCGCGTACTGCGAGCTTGCACCTTGCGGACAACGCGTAGTTAGCGCGCTGGCAGCTAGCCGTAGTCTAAATTCGAGGCGACGCCGTGCAGCAGCTGTGCTGTTGCGGTGCCGGTATAATGTGCCATGACCTTTATGCTTAATGTATGATACTCTATGTATCATGGATTCATGTTATATCACCAAACAGTAGTATGTAATACCACTTTTTTGAAAAAAATAAAAAATTTAAACGTTAATACTAAATTTTTCTTAAAGAATGCGGAAAAACTCCAAGTCTTATAGGATTACAGCACGAGCTTCTGTTTTTACGTTTTTCCTTGGAGACCGTCTCTTAAATATATTTTACGCTACACTTATATTTTATATCTAGTTTATTTAACACCTCTTGGTTTAAAATGAAAATTAAAGGGTTTTACACTTTAACATTAATGTATTCCAGTCAAAATAGATATCCAGTTTGCATTAATTCCCAACAAGCTGGATTTTTGCGCAGGCCTTGAGTACGTCATTACAAATAATATGTCAAAAGTCCCCATCGATCCCGCTTGTGCGTTGTTTTTTATTCGAGGTCAAAGGTCACAAATTTGCGTTTTTTGCGTATATCTCTGAAACAACGAAAGCTATCGAAAAATGGTTCAGACAAAGTTTGTAGATCGTAAAATTGTCTACAAAAATATTCCAACACTTTTCTCCTACAAAGCATCGCTTTCGAGATATCGGGACTTTAGAGCACAGGAAAGTCGTATTTTCGACTATATGCACACACTAGCTTTTTGCCGCGATTTCGCTCGCGTTTATAAATATCATTAAAAATAAGGCTTATTTCAATATGTAGTAGCATATGCATGCTTGGTCTCAGCCTAATCTGTTTGAAATTGACAAAGTTACATGCAACTTTCATCCCCTGTCTTATCCCCTTAGGGGTAAAATTTATCAAAATCCTTTCATAGCGGATGTCTACGTTATATCATCTACCTGCATGCCAAAATTCAACCAGATTCCACCAGTGGTTTGGGCTGTGCGTTGATAGATCACTATGTGGTAGGAGTATTCCTTCTGGAGAAGCCACGTTAAAAATAAAGCGCCGTGTACTTAATTCAATGTACTGCTGTATTTGATTCAATGTACGGTTGTATTTGAATTAATATTGGTGCAAGATTGGCCTTACCTACCTCAGAGGTGGTGCGGAAATCTTCTATATATATAAAACACAAAGGTGACTGACATAGTGATCTATCAACGCACAGCCTAAACCACTGGTGGGATCTGGCTGAATTTTGGCATGCAGGTAGATGATATAACGTAGACATCCGCTATGAAAGGATTTTGATAAATTCTTCCCCTAAAGGGATAAGATAGGGGATGAAAGTTGCATGTAACTTTGTCAATTTCAAACCGATTAGGCTGAGACTAAGCATGCATATGCTACTATATATTGAAATAAGCCTTATTTTTAATGATATTTATAAACGCAAGCGAAATCGCGGCAAAAAGCTAGTGTGTGCATATAGTCGAAAATACGACTTTCCTGTGCTCTAAAGTCAAGATATCTCGAAAGCGATGCTTTGTAGGAGAAAAGTGTTGGAATATTTTTGTAGACAATTTTACGATCTACAAACTTTGTCTGAACCATTTTTCGATAGCTCTCGTTGTTTCAGAAATATACGCAAAAAACGCAAATTTGTGACATTTGACCTCGAATAAAAAACAACGCACAAGCGGGATCGATGGGGACTTTTGACATATCATTTGTAATGACGTACTCAAGGCCTGCACAAAAATCCAGCTTGTTGGGAATTAATGCATACTTTAATCATAATTTAGTCTATTTTGACTGGGCTATTAATGTTTATTTTAGATATCATGGAAAGCCACGTTTTCCTATTTCTAACCTATTCTTAAAAGAGTAAGTACTAACGAGGTTTTTAATTTAATTGTATTTTTGTAGATGCTTATTGTACGTCAGAACTCCATTATTTATTTATCAATTTATTTTTCGTTTGAACGAAAAGGTGTATCCAAATTGGTTTCATGAAAAGTTCATTAAAATAAATTGCTGAAATCATTCAAATTCATTAAAAAAGTGTGCGTACTTTGGTTTTTATTGAAATAAAATTGTAATTTTAAGAAAACTAGCATTGCGGAAGTGATAATATCAACACAATGGTAAAAATCGGTTTTAATAACTTACATTATTAGAAGTTAAAATAACAAATACTTAAGTAAAATACTTTTATATACATCGCATTCGAAATTTATTCACTTTCTTTGGGCTAAGGCAATCTATAGAAAGATGTAAATATTTACAAATAAAAAACAGTACAAGATCTGCTTAGATAAGGACTAGATGGCGTTGTGTATTAAAATATGATTAAAATACTCATTAAATTTTAATTATTTTCCTGTATATTTCCTTATTTTACAAGACAATTAATTAAAAAAATTCTGACCATTTTCTCTTATAAATATAAAAACTTTTATACATTTCTCCTATCATTACAGATGAATGATGTCAAGCTCAACTTAACTACAAAATGGGACAGAAACACTGAATGTAACAGCGACGTCCATTAATTACAGTTACGCAGCTAATTAGTATAAAACAAATAAAACACCGCTCTTTTTACGAAATACTTACTTCATTAAAAATAATATCCATTCAAAAGTTTTATTTTAAATTAACAAAGAATTTTCTTTTTTGTTCGTTGTAGCTTTAATACCTATATTTTTTGTAAAGCTATATGAATTCATTGGACTACATTCTTTTTAACACTCTTTGGTTTCTACGGAGGCATGTCGGGTCCATCTTATATGTTCGAGGAAAAGTATAAAAACTTAACAATCTTTTTTTTGGCCTTGTCTTTTGAGGTCTCGATGGACCATTTCCTTAAAAAAGTAGTATTTTTTGCACACGTATACAATAAATAACCAATCAACCACCTCTTTTGTGTCTGGAACAGGCTGGCGTGTTGCATTATTTTGATGACCGTTCCTTTACAAATCAGACATAGTCAGGTCACTTATTGCTCTAGCATCTGATAAACTCACTGCCTCGCATAATGATGCCTAGTAGTCTGTCACAAGGTATCATATCAGTGAACTTGAAGTAGGGAGCTGGAAAATGGGGGTGAGATGAGGGCAGTCACCTTTTGCACTTTTACCGGGTCTTGTTTTATTTTAGAAACGGTTATTATTTCTAAACTTTTACCACATCGACTAATTTTAAGCGCACAATTTTAATCCAGGGAAACTGAATTTATTAAGAAGCTTTCTTTAAAATCAATCAATAAAAATAAAAGTTCGAAAAACTTTCATTCTTATAAAAGTCACGTTACTGTTTAAAAATATAACCAACATTTTATAAAAATAAAATATTATAACACCGCATATAAACGTTATTTAATAAAAAGGAAATGGTTACTGAAATTTATTTTTCATTAGTTATTGCGAGAGAACTTTGCTGGCGTAGGTACAATTTGATTTATCAGAGAGGTTTAATTTTCATGAAACTTTATACGTAGGTACGTACTTTTGAAAAAAAAAAAGTATTTTATTTTATTTATGTACTGGTAGGTGGTGAGAATAATGGTTTCTTTGGAAAATATAATTATCTCATTTCTTAGAATTCAAAAACAAAAGCTACACCAACCTGTTTCACTAGTTAAGTCTAAGTTTTCTTCTCATAATGAATTATAACATTTTAATTGTATGTAAACCGTGTGGTGACGGAGTAAGTATACAATATGTCACCACCCCATCTCATCCCATAGGTGTCGTAAAAACCGACTAAGGTCCGTGAATATTATCTTTACGAAATAAAAAGAAGGAAAAATTAAAATTAAACCCTATACCAATTCGTCAGGACAGCGTGGTATTAATAGGCTAAGTATCCCTCCTTCACGGGGGGAGGCCCGTCCCTGCAGTGGGACATCAATGGGCTGTTATGATGATATCCTGATCCGTATACGAATTTCATAGACATTCCATATAACATTCAATAGACAATCGGAATATTGATTATAATACCAGGTATATCCCTATTCTCACAGGTCAGATACAGACAGCATAGTACAATAGTTGATGGTATGCATAGTACATACATACGACATAATACCTTTATATAGATAGGTTTAACAATACACTGGTACCTATACTATCTAAGTTATATAATATATATCTAAGTCATTTATGTAACGACTTTATAGTTCTAAACTAAGCAACTTGTGAAATAGGTCCAGGCCTGCGAATAAACATACTTATTTACATTTCTTATACAACAACGCAAACATTTATGTACACACAGCAACACATCAAGTTAAATATTTTCATTTGAAATTGTGTCTTATTTCAAGGTATTAAGGTACATGAGTGTCTAGCTTGATTAGTTGCTGTGTGTACATATTGTACACAAAAGTTTGCATTGAGTGAAATCAAGCCAAGACCTCTGCGTAGCTTTCAAAGATTATAACCACTTCACATGTCGTCATTATACCGTAATTTTCAACATGCATGTCAATTCTCGTTCCTTAAAATCGGTTCATTTAACTTTTAGCCTTTCTTGCCCGTGTTACTACCAGTTCTACTACCAGTAGTAATACTGTTAATTTTTTTACCTTTCTTACTACTGCAGTAGTAAGTTGTTAGAATGGTAATTATAATTTACCCGTGTTACTACTGCTCTTCTTTCCTTGACGGTGCTACTACCAGTAGTAATACCAGTAATTTGTTCTTCCTTCTTACTACTGCAGTAGTAAGTTGTAAGAATGGTAATTACAATTTACCCTTGTTACTACTTTTAATAAATTGTAATTAAAACTCATTTGATAAATATGATTCATTCTTCTTGGTTTACGCCTGAGGAAAAGGAAAAACATACACATGTCATCATGTGTCATAGATCTGATCAACTAATTAATAAAGAAATCTCTATAGGTTACGCGTTAGAAAAGTTGCGATAGCTAGAGAGAGATACAGCCTGAGGTGACACACAGACATTAGCGAAATCTTAGTGATAGGGTCCCGTTTAATCCTTTGGGTACGGAACCCTAAAAATATACATTTTTACGGTTCCGTACCCAAAGGATAAACATTAGTTATCTTATCTTCGGTAACAATATTTTCCTAAAATTAAGAGGGTTCTTACACTTTCTTTCGCACATTTGACATTTTCAAATATTTCAATTCTCTGTGTGCATAATTGAAAAAAAAACCAAAAAAAACAAAACATGTGAAACAAAACAATATCAGACATTTAAAAAAAAAATTATAACAAAACATTATGCAACTGGTTTCCTACTACTTATCGGTTTTTTTTGTTATTAAGAATACAAAACTTTTTTGTTAACTATAAGTAATTTTTTTCATTTAAAAATGTTAAGCTAATCTGTGGCATTGCCCATTTTAAATAAATAATTATTTTTATTTTGAATATTTCCTTTTCTTTTCCTTTTATTAAAAGTAGTAACAAGGGTAAATTGAAATTACCATTCTTACAACTTACTAGGTACTGCAGTAGTAAGAAGGAAGAACAAATTACTGGTATTACTACTGGTAGTAGCACCGTCAAGGAAAGAAGAGCAGTAGTAACACGGGTAAATTATAATTACCATTCTGACAACTTACTACTGCAGTAGTAAGAAAGGTAAAAAAATTAACAGTATTACTACTGGTAGTAGAACTGGTAGTAACACGGGCAAGAAAGGACTTTTAGTTGTCAAATTGTCACACAATAGGTAAGACAATTTGACAACTAAAAGATAACATAACCGATTTTTTTACGATTTCAAGGTACGAGAATTGACATGATGGTTAAATTTTAAAGACATTGCTTCTCATAAATATATTTTTTGAAAGAAAACAATCTTTTTACTAAACACTAACTGACATTAAACGCTACAATTTTAAAGTCCCTATCATTAGACTAAGTAAACGTCGTTTACTTCGTTCAAACCATATCGCTACTATTACTATGATTATCTTTATCGACCCTTTAACCATTAAAGTCATTATCGATAGAATATGAAATGTATGTATTTTAGATTTACAAGGAAATAAATAATAGATTTTAAATTATCGCGATTTGTATACATAATACTATTTTTACGGGTCTTACTCGCGGTGTTACTAATTATCCTAGATACTAGTTATATAAATACCTAGGTTTTTCTCCGACGTTTCGGCCGACTTGCAAGGGCCGTGGTCGCGGAGGGACCTAGTCGGAGAAAAACCTAGGTATTTATATAACTAGTATCTAGGATAATTAGTAACACCGCGAGTAAGACCCGTAAAAATAGTATTAAGGAAATAAATATTCCTCACACAACGCCATCTAGCCCTAAACTAAGCCGAGCTTGTACTATGGGTACTAGATAACGTATAATCATACATAAATACTTTTTCTTTTGTAAATAAAATGTTATACATAGAAAACACCCAGACAAATGCAAACCATTATGTTCATGCACACAAAGATTTGCATTCATCAAAATCCGTTCAGTAGTTTTTGCGTGGATGAGTAACAAACATCCATCCATCCTTACATTCTCACAAACTTTCTCATTTATAATATTAGTAGGATAAGTATATATTTTATTTATGTAATATATTTATAAATTTTATTTACTTACAAGATTTAAAGTTTTATTCCCTAAAGTTACACAGAGATTTACGGAATCTTCAAAATTCGAGTTGTATTCATGAATTATTACTAAAGACGTAAAAGGTAAGGGACCCGAGGAAATTTATAATTAATTTAATAAAAGGTCCCGGAACTATATCAATGATACTTGTGCCTAAACTTGCTCATAAATTGTAAGGGATTTGTACGTTTTCTTCGATAATATTCATAGTAGAACCCAAAATATCAAATAATCAATCAATATCATATTTTTCCTACGAGGATGGAATTTTGATACGATATGGGAAATTAAGGATGGTAAAAACGTGCCTATTCTGAATTTACTAAAGGCATATTGGACTTAAGAGATATGTATGGTAAAGAATATTGATACATCAACCTAATGAAAAATATTGTAAAGGAAAAAGGTCTTTTTGCTATAATTTTTTTGGATTCAGAAAATATTTTTATAAAGAGTAATAATAATATTAATCTTGTAATTATTATTAAAGGGACATGATATTTTATTTGACCTATTCAATGACACAAAATTAACTACTTATGTAGGGTTTTGGTTGGGGTCTGCGGCTGCTATTAAAAAGATGGTGGTCTTTATCATTTTTAATACATTTTGTAAAGATCCCACAAAAGACTAGTACGGGATTTCTTTGGAAACTTGTACTTGTAGTGGTACATTAACTGGCTGATAAAAGAAATCTATTACAAAACAATTTTTACAATTTGTCGTTTATTATCTTTACATTTTTGTTAGTTTTTATGTTACTAACAAATAAATATGGAATATTATCTATACTTATAATAAAACTGTAGAGAGATCAATTCTGTACATTGAATATAATAATATGTTAAAAATTAATATTGGAGGATGAATGGTGATCGATACTAATGCCAAAAATGCAATCAATAAATTTTTTGTCTGTCTGTCTGTCTGTCTGTCTGTCTGTCTGTCTGTCTGTATGTGCACGCATGGGTCAAAAACTACTGAAGGCATTTTAACCAAACTTGGTACAATTGTAGTCCATACTCCCGGGCAGGTTATAGGCTGTATAACATAACGCTAAGACTCATAGGAGCTGAGCAGTGGCAAAAAATTTGAAGCAAGTCGGTTGAAAAAAAGCGCGTTCGAGCTCTTATCATCGCATACGTTGATCATACGCCAAAAATATGTATTACAAAAATAATGGTCTTCAAACGATGAACAAAAAAGTCCTGAATAGTATAATCTATCTTTTATATATTAGTCACAATAACCTGTTTAATCGTTAGGGTTTTCTTCAAAGTGTATTAAATACATAAATATATTGTAATTTGCATAGACATATCTTTTTCAAACTCCCATATTTCAAAAGTACACTTTAATACCTTATTCATAAAAAAAAAATATAGAAATCGGTTTATAAACACACAAGATTTAGATGAAAGAAAATTTCCAAATGTCGCCGCGCCAGTATGAGTACGGCAGTACGGTTGATTTTTGTTTAACGTCCGAAACGGCCAACCGGTGCATCTATATAATTTCATTCACATTGACTCTTAATGCGAACGGACGTGGTTCTTATTGACTCTTCTCGGATTAAGCGCGCTTTAGATATTAAAATACATAGATACGTAGTTTTTAGGTATTAAGTTTAAAGTAGGTATCTATCTATACTATAATAAAACAATCGGAATCGAATAAGTAATACTCGAGATATCGCTAGATCTCTTTATTAGAACAGTCCAATACAAATCAGGGGTCATGAAAAATGGATTTGGTTCAATGTTGAATGAATTTAAATTTCGTTTCTTTTGTTCACGAGATGGCGTTACCAGTAAGTAGTAATTATAAAATAAATGAGTTTTTAAATAATATATAACTATTTTATTATTAAGTGCTATTAATAAGTTATTCCTTTTAAATGTTAATAAAATTAACCATGAATCGTATGTGTAATATCAATTATTATAAGTCTTCACACTAGCCTTTAAAAATATGAATTTAACGGACACAAAGAACATCCAGACTAAGGACAATAGTTTGTGTATCACAATTGTCCTCCATGGGAATCGAACCCGCGACCTCATGCACGCCAGCCATGTAATGCGACCGCCGCGCCACCGAGGCAGGTAATTCTGCCGCACCATAACGTGGCGTGCAAATGTATTCATTCATAATTAATTAGCGATTATCCGTGTGGTGACGGAGCAAGAATACAATATGTCACCTCCCCATCTCATCCCATGGGTGGCGTAAAACCGACTAAGGGACTATCGGTGAATATTATCTTTACGAAATAAAAATGAAGGAAAACTTGATATTAAACCCTATACCAATCCGACTGGCCAACGTGGTATTAGTAGGCCAAGTATCCCTTCGTCACGGGAGGAGGCGCGTCCTTGCAGTGGGACATTAATGGGCTGTTATGATGAAAAAAGCGATGTCATTTATTTTAACTTACAAATTTGACAACAGATGGCATTGTGCCTGTGACGTCATTTTCAGTATCGCGGTATTAAGAGTCTTCATAGATCTGTCTTTGTAAAGATATGTTTTTGAAAAGGTTTTGGTTCGTTCGTTAATTTTACAATTCGTGTGTAGGTATATCTGTTTGTTATAAGGTTTAAAAAACGATTTTTCAGTATTAAATCGAATTGCGAAGTAAGTAACATCCGCCACGCGAACGAAGTCACGGGCACAGCAGCTAGTTCTAAATAAATGTGTAAATAAAAAATTATAATAATAATTTACCCCTCCACAACATGGACTATCTACTGTTCTGTCCTGTGTCCAGACATATTCTGTATCATGAAGAACCTTGTGTGCTAGTTTCTTAATTCTAGGCTGGTAAAATGTAGCCATGAAAACGAAAGCAAAATAAATGGAATTCAAACATGTTCACAGTAACTAGCAACACCAAAAAGGTCACATTTCTTTAAATAAATCAAGATCTAACATTTACCAAAGAAATTAAAGTTATCAGAAAAGTCATTTTGAACAAACATCACAAGAACATAAGTAAATGAAGAAATAAACATCTTTTAGACGTCTTACATTGAAGTTATATTTTAAGAAAGTCTTATTTTCATCAATGAAAAGATGTCAAAGCTGAAAATTTTATGTAAATGGTAATAAGTAGACCTTTTCCATGATATCTTGAAATATATTTTTAGCTTCCTTGAAGTTTTAGATGTAATGACTAACTTTAAGATCTCTATAGTTGACTATTTAACTTAATTAGCAGACTCCTTTTGTAAGTTATTTTGTATACAAGGACGAGCTTAAAGCCTGAAACTTCAAACATAAAGATGCTAGTACGATGTGTACCTATAGAAATCAGCTAATTGAAGTTACTATTCGTTGCTAGAACTTTTTGTCGAATCAAATAATGTTTTTATCAATGACGTATTCAATTAAATTCATTAATTTTTCAACACAGTTTTAACTTGTTGACGTCAATTTTGTTCTACTTAGTCTAAGTTTAAATAGTTTAAAGTTTATTAAACTTTACTAACGCTTCCAAGGCGCTAGTAAATAAGATACGGCGCAATAAACTCCACACTGCGGCATTTTCAGACGTCAATTTATCATAAAAAATTCCTTAAAAACAAAATGTCGAGGAGTGTTTATGTGTCTCGTGTCTAATTTATAAAATCTAAGGTATAAATAACACTTTATGGCTCTTTCAATTTAGCAATAGTACCTATATACTAGTCTAGACGTAATTGTTTTTAAAGTGTAATATTTTTAGATGAACTTATACGTATAGCATCCGTGTAGTGACGGAGTAAGAATACAATATGGCACCACCCCATCTCATCCCATGGGTGTCGTAAAAACCGACTAAGGGAGTATCTGTGATTATTACCTTTACGAAATAAAAGAGAAGGAAAACTTGAAATTAAACCCTATACCAATCCGTCTGGCCAGCGTGGTGTTAGTAGGCCAAGTATCCCTTCGTATCCCATGGGAGGAGGCCCGTCCCTGCAATGGGACATTAATGGGCTGTTATGATATAGCAGAAGTGCAAGCGGCCAAGAACAATGATGGCAAATAGTAAGCACCTCTCATAGAAAGCAGGAATGCTAGAGTTCAGTTAAGCTTTTATTTTCTAGAATATAAAATAGCCTATACTGGAAAATTTCATCATTCTAATGCAAGGAACCCACACAAGCATCGTTATGTTACATTAAAGAAAATAGCTCACATACTAAGTAGTCCACTCAACGAATAATTGAATGTATGGTGTAGCGTGCGTTAGCTGGCACCTAAGCGATTTCTTCAGAAAGTTGTTCAGGGTGCTTAGGGAGTAAACATACTAAAAGTCCCCGCGTCTAGGGGGGGAGCCGGAGGGGGGGGAGGGGTTTAAAGTTCCCATTTTTAGGTTTTTTGCTAATATCTTCAAAACGGTGAGTCGTAGAGAAAAGGTATCTTCTGTGTAATGAAAGCTTATAAAATTACCTACAACTTTTGTCTCATGCACTTTTGTCGAAAACCTACCCATTTTTGAGGTACACGTTTCCGAAAAGTGAAAATTTTCGAAATAACGATTTTTATTGATAATCAGCTCTTGCCTGCTATTTGGTTTACGTTTTTTCGGAATAAAAAGTAGTCTATATGTCAGTCCAGGACCTAATCTATCTACCTACCAAATTTCATCCAAATCGGTTCAGCCGTTGAGTTATCAAAATTTTTTATCTATTTATAGTTTGGCCTTAATCGCGCCTGATTGGAAGCAACGATTAGGACTAAGGTGGCAGTGTGGTACATGCTCGCCTAGAAGTAGGTGCCTGATATTATTTATAATATACCATTTAAGTCTTCATTCGTTTAGGCTGTGAGGGTCCTGATAAGTGTTCTTTTTCTAAGGTATACACATCCTCAGTGAATGATTCCTGCTGAAGGGACTCTAGGTCGTCTTCACCATCGTCTTCGTCAACAGGTACGCCGTTGAGACATTTTCCTTGGCAGTGGAGGCACGCCGCAGAACAATTTAACATTGCTTTCCGACAACCACATTTGCCACTACCACAATCTTTGGTGCAGCGGCAAAATATTGTTTTGAGTAGGACCTCCGGTGCTGGCAAATCTTCGGTTGCTATTGGCACTAGACTGTCTCCTACATGTTTCCATCCCCACTCTAGAGGAGGCAACTCATTCCCGAGCCATAGCTGCACTTGGTGGTAGGTGCGGCTTGAATGCTGTTTAGCTGCGTTCTCAGTTGGTGGGAGGGAACTGAAGTTAGGCTTAATATTTGCAGTCAGGCTTTTTATTAGTAGGCTTCACAAAATTGAGGTAGCAGTCTTTGTGATATACTGCACCCTCAGCAACAAGGTCGTTGATGCAGGACAAGCGGCCAAGAACTGCGTTACCCCATGAATCCGACCTCATGGAACAAGCCTCCCTGATACGATATTGAAAAGTCAGAGTTTCAACTGCATGTACCATACTCCTTTTACTCAGAGGTGTTTTGGTTTCTGCCTTTACATACTGTCCACAAAATAAGCAGTTAGTCTTAAAGTCGAACTGGGGAGCTGACGACCTGAGCTGAGACGGTCCTGCCTCTCCCTGAGATGTAGATGCATCCCTCATATCTTTTTTTATTGTTTGGGCTCGGGTGTAATTTTTACGACAATTGGAGTGAATCAGAAGGGATGTCAAGTCACGGAAAATTTGGTGCTTGTCATCTTTTCGTTGTTGACTAGCTTCTATAAGACCTAATATTCCTTTTTGTTTCAACTCAGATACGTCTTTACTCCCTTTAAATACGTCCTTTTCACACACAGGACACTTATTAACACTCATTGCGGATAACTTCAGCGTAACTAACAACGTTTATGAAGAAAAGAATCGTTTTGGCTGCTCCCCTGCGTTACCGGGTAGGCTACAGTGCCAAACAGATTAAAAATATAATGAACAATAATAACATAAGCCCGAAGGCATGGGTGATAATGGGAGTTTTAGCCAGTGAGATCGCGTTTTCTACGACAGTGGGCATCGGAAATAAGGAAATAAATTTAACCATCCCCTTCCACTCGCGTCACCCGCGTTTATTCGAAAACGCGATCTCAAACTGTTACCGCCTTCACCGCTTGGAGGTACTCCCAGCTTATGTTATCTATAAAATACCTAGATTATAGTTTACCGTTCCGGATTGAATGAAGACTTCAATTGTATAAAATACATTAGGTAAAAGTTTCTATAACTCAACGGCTGAACCGATTTGGATGAAATTTTGGTAGGTAGATAGATTTGGACCTGGATTAACATATAGACTACTTTTTATTTCGAAAAAACGCAAACCAAATAGCAGGCAAAGCTGATTATCAATAAAAATCTTTATTTCGAAAATTTTCACTTTTCGGAAACGTGTACCTCAAAAATGGGTAGGTTTTCGACAAAAGTGCATGAGACAAAAGTTGTAGGTAATTTTATAAGCTTTCATTGCACAGAAGATACCTTTTCTCTACGACTCACCGTTTTGAAGATATTAGCAAAAAACCTAAAAATGGGAACTTTAAACCCCTCCCCCCCCTCCGGCTCCCCCCCTAGACGCGGGGACTTTTAGTATGTTTACTCCCTAAGCACCCTGAACAACTTTCTGAAGAAATCGCTTAGGTGCCAGCTAACGCACGCTACACCATTCGTTGAGTGGACTAAAGATACAAAATGAAAATTAATGTGGAACCACTGATTATAACAAAACATAAACACATGTTTTAAACACATTATTATCTCCGTAAACGGCTGTTTGTGACTAGGATAACAACCGTGAAAGACTTAATACATGCCCGGCTTATTGTCTGAAACATTCAGTTTTAATACTACTCTGCGGTTACCCAACTACAAAATGCACGAAATGAATTAGCTAAAACCTTTTCTGACTTTTATCACAACATTCTTTACATTTCCACTTCGCCATCTAGTCTTAAATAGAGCTTTGTGTACTATGTTTACTAGACAACGGATAAACATACTTTCTATCATAAAAAAACATACATAATTACATAAATAATAACCAAAAAAGTGCAAGAATTCATGGTGCGAATTGATCTTAAAACCACTGCGTAATACAATTATTGTAGACAATATTAATCACTACGTTAAGTGAGCGTAACAATAGTATAACTGTATATGAATAAACATGCCATTTGACAGTTTATATAACTAAATACTGTCAACTAAAAACTCCACCGCTTCTGCATATTCTGTTCTGAATAAGACTAAATCATACTATCAGGTGATTACTAACTTCTATTTATCATAATAATAACAGCCCATTAATGTCCCACTGCAGGGACGGGCCTCCTCCCGTGACGGAGGGATACTTGACCTACTAATACCACGCTGGCCAGACGGATTAGTATAGGGTTTAATTTCAAGTTAACCTTCTTTTTACTTCGAAAAGTTAATATTTACGGTTAGTCCCTTAGTCGGTTTTTACGACACCCATAAGATGAGATGGGGTGGTGACACATTGTATTCTTACTCCGTCACCACACAACTTCTATTCGTCACCGAAAACATAAAAACTCATAAACTTACGTGACTAAAAGTGCTCAATTATAAATATCGTTATAAAACTAATTCGATATTCATATTAAGCTAAAACACCGTTTAATATAGTAACACAAACGTTATTTTATACCATTTAATTTATCAGATGAAAGGACTAACTATTTTGATCGTGGAGATTGATATGTACGTATTAAATGGCTTTTAGCATTTAATAAACACCTTTAAGGTTTTAGAGAGACGCTTAATTTGATTTATAATATGAGACCGCGGTTTTAGCGTTTAATTTGTAATAGGGACCGATGACCTTTTAAAGGTGTTGGAGGTTGGATGAGTGAGGTACAAGATCATTGGCGTAAGAACTATTTAGGTATCGGGTATTAACGCGTATAGATTTTAGGTTAACACTTTAATTATTTACCTTGATCCGCTCGACGTTTCGGCCAGGTTACACCAGCCATCGTCACGAGTAGACTGGCTCAAGGTAAATAGCTTAGGGCAGTTGTCTTTTTCAAATAAAAAAATTCTAATGTAATCTGTGTATTAGTGACAAATTATGACTATAGTACCTACCATTAAAACTGTTATTACAGAGTGTACTACTTCACATTCACATTACATCATAAGGTTGTAGTAAAACGTGGCTTAGGGAAAGTTCACAAAATATTGACTCTTCATGAGACGAATCGAATCAAATTATCTTAATAAAAAACAAGAAAACATTATGTTTTTTATACAGACTTATGTCACTACTGTTTAAAGTTTGAGCGTTCCACTCTCAACGTCTAAAAGAACTCTCCAAAGTCTTTCAGATTAATCTTAAGCTGATTTTTGAAAGAGAATGAGCATTGAGGTCAGCTGACGTTCCGCGAAATAACTCAAAAATCGTCATTTTATTCACAAAATATAAAGGTGTATTTTTTATGGAAAGGAATATTGGTAGTTTAGAACAAACCCATTTTTTGGTATAATATAAATTATTATATAATTAAAAAGTAGCCAAAAAATAGGTTTGTAAAGTTTGGTTAGTTGTAAATTTGTAAATGTAATAATGTACTTTAATATTAAGATAAGTTTATTCATGGAATTTCCAGATATCACGATAAAATCTATTTGTTTATACAGTGTCAAGAATATATAATTTTCTTTCTTTCTAATCTTAACATATCAGATTCCTCTGAAAATTTACCTGTTTCTTCTCTAAATTATAAATCTCTTGTTCCTCTATCTAGTCTTGACTCTACGTTGCAAGTTGTGCCCTACCTATCGATAAACAAAACTGTTCTACTTTTGAATAGTTTTCGCTATCGCTACTAGCCTCTATCGCCGCTATATTTTAAGAAGTTTATGTCCATGATGGACGTATGTTGGCTAATATAGTAGTCGCTACTATACTACGCGCGTTATTACCTGGGCCATAAATATCATTTCTCTTTTATACATCTTCAATCTTTTTTTCCCTTTATGACCTGACTACTCAGGTGGTAACTCGCGTACTACAGACCGATGCTATTTACCTACAATTATAGGCCGACCGTTTATCTCAGTCCCCGCCTGCGGTATGAAAGGGACGAGGGAGCGGGGTAGCGGTGTCCGTTATGGTAGCGTACACAAGAGCTATATCGAGTTGTTTACTATGCCAAATAAAATAAGTTTTTACAATAAAAAAAAACCGACTTCAAAGACAAAAATTGCACTAAAAAGTAAAAAATAATTAGTTGTATTTTGGTTTTACAACATTAAATCAGACATTCTTTTTACTTAATTATAATCTAAAGAATAGGTTCTTTTAATTATTGTATAAAGTATTGTTAAGGATATTTATTGAAGAGTCTACAAATATATTTATTTGAAGATTCTTTAAAATATAATCAAATTATTACAAATAATGTAATATTATTGTTATTTTTGGAGTAATGTGACAGCCACGATAGTTATATTCTATATTTTATTCCTGACTATAAATTTAAAGAAATATGATGTCGTGTTATACACTGACTAAAGACTAAGATGAGAAATAAGTACTACGAATCAAAGACAATTACTTAAAATTCTCATGCGAAAATGAAACGGCCATGTTTGTTTTAAATAAAATATTTATCAAATTAAAAACTATTTAAAGTGATCAGAATGTGTTAGACAAAACTCTATTGCCTTTTCTAACGACTTTGTAGACAACATTTTGCATTATTGATCATATTCACGAATTACGATTTTTTTCAATTGACGGTGCTGGTTAGCCCCATAAACGCCCATAAGTTATGGAAAGCTTTAATCAGTTACTAAATAGGTATATTAAAACGTTTGAACGTGACACAGGTATTTTAAAATACACACATCAAAAAAGTCTAAGCAACATGCATGATATTACAAATTTACCATTTATATTAATTAGTTTCTAAGTATTTACTCACTCAAAGTGTATAGGTAAGTAAACTTTTTTGTTATTGATGACATACTGGCTGGTTATAAAAAAAAATTTCGATTATGTTTTGTTTTTTTTCATAAAATTCAAATGACTGCGAATTTGTTTGAATTTGAGTGCATGTTAATTGCTACGTTTTAGTCTTGATTTTATAATTTTACCAACCATTTAAATACAGTTGGCGACAAAATTGAATTGTTAGATATTTTTTACGTCATGGAGCGACGTCATTTGACGGCAGATGAAATGCAAAGAGCTGTAGGGATGTTGCAAGCGGGAAGTAATCAATCTCAGGTATCTCGACATTTTGGTATTCATAGAAGTGTTATTTGTCGTCTTTGGCAGCGCTACAATAATACAGGGGAACCCGCTGAACAGCATCCAGGCCGTAAAAGGAGTACAACCACTCGGCAAGACCGGTACATACAACTGACTGCAAGACGCCAGCCGATGTTAACCGCTCGAGAGATAAGTTTGAGGCTACAAAATTCAAGTGGTGTTGATGTAAGTCCCCAAACTGTGCGAAATCGACTGCATGAGTACGGCCTACGAGCTCGACGCCCTATCAGGTGCCCACCGATACGTCACGGGAATCGCGCTCGTCGAAATGAATGGTGTAGAGAACGCATAACATGGACCCAGGAACAATGGGATAAAATTATGTTTTCCGATGAGTCGCGATTCGGGTTTAGGCCTGATACAAGAAGGGTGCGAGTGTACCGTCGACCCGGAAATACTGAAAGACTCAGGTGCGTTCAGGAAGTTCATCCATACAGCGGCTCAACAGTTATGGTATGGGCGGGTATTATGAAGAACAGGCGAACTGAGCTCGTTTTTGTAAATGGAAACATGAACGCTGAAAATTACGTTGAGGATATTCTCAGACCTTATGTCCATCCATTTGCACAAACCTTTGGCTCCGATTTTACGTTAATGCATGACAATGCGCGTTCACATACAGCTCGGCGAACCAGTGAATACTTGGCAACGGAGAACATCCAGGTATTGCCCTGGCCTGCACAATCGCCAGACCTCAACCCCATCGAGCACGCATGGGACATGCTCCAGAGACGTGTTTTGAAGGACTTGGACGGAGTGACAACAACCCAACAGCTGAAGGATTTGCTACAATTCCATTGGGAGCGAATACCGCAAGATGACATAAACAGTCTCATTAATTCAATGAATAATCGTTGCCGACAAGTTCTGAATAGCAGAGGAGGCCATACTTTGTATTAAATTGTCCTATTCTTTCACAATAAATTCATTTTCTTAAGAAATTTCAATTTGTAAAAAAAAAGTTTAGTTTCTTATGTACCTGTATATTCTAATATTGTTAATTTCTGTTATTAAAAGAACTTATAAAGAAAACAGCTGTTATTTTTACATCATAGAACCCTAAAAATATTATTTTAAAAATAAAATACAACGTTATAATTAAAATAAATGGTAAAATAAATTAATATAAATGGTAAATTTGTAATATCATGCATGTTGCTTAGACTTTTTTGATGTGTGTATATTTATTTAAATATGATAAAATAGTTATTTAATATTTGTTTAATTTTTAAACCAATCCATAAACAATCAACAACTTTATGTCAAACCCCGGACTCATAAACGCAACTTAAATTTTAGTCAATTGATTAGCTTAAATTTTTACGGTTTTGTTTGGCTTAAGGTTGGTTTTGCTAACAAAAAACTCGCTAAACAGTGATTAAATTTTAGAGATTTTTATAAGTAAGGGGGTTAATGTCGAAGTCATATAATAATATAATCTGTAATTCATGGCCGCCATTCCATTAGCTTATGTATTATCGTATTTCGTTGGCTGACACCGACTCCAAAAATAACAATAATATTACATAATTTGTAATAATTTGATTATTTTTTAAGGAATCTACAAATATTTTGAATAAGAATGTTTTGAAAAAAATAACATTTCATTTAGTTACTTAAATAAGTTTTTGTTTAATTTGTGTAGTTTTAAGATATTATATTGCTATAATTTGCATATCCGATGTGGATAGACTGTTGAGAATAATGTATTCATACACTAACACCTGATATACACAGTTTTGCAATAAATCTTTGTCTTTAATAAATATATTTGTTATTATACGAATGGCTGATTTAAACTATAAATATAATTATAACTAAAGTCTTAGAAAATATTTACAAATAATAACAATTGTACAATCATTAATTATATATATTAAATCACAGTATAATCACATTACAATAATCACAGTTTACATTAAAACAGGTATGATTTAAACATATTAATTTGTAAGAATCAATCTTAGAAAATATTTACAGATAATAAGAACAAAAATAAGAGCTTTTTTTATTTTTACACGCTACCATAACGGACACTTAGTCAGTATGTCAGTATGACACTAGTGCAGTATGCTAGTCCGTCTTCTATACAATTTACAAATGTCAAAGATGGTGGCGTCATCTTGGCTCTAAAACTAGTACTTTCTTAGAAAAAATTATGCAATCTAAATTATTACACAATTTAAAGCCTGACCAGAAAAATAAAACAACCTCTTCAGGTATTTCGATTGCTTTAGGGTATAATTTTAATTTTTCCTTCTTTTTATTTCATAAAAATAAGCTAGCTAAAAATTAGTGGTGTGTTGTGATGTAATGTAGTTCGGGTCACAGTATCTGAGATGGCGCCGTTTTGGCAAAAAATCAAGAGATAGCTCTCTCCTTTGTCCTCGCCCCCCGCGCACCTCTATTACCGCAGGCGGGGTCTGAGTTAAACGGTCGGCCTATAGCTATATACGAAGTAAAACAGGTGCTGCATTGATAACTTTTAAAAAATCGCGTCTCGACTTAGACAACTCGAGACTACAGCCAGTGTAACCTGTGCCAAAACGTCAAGCAGAATAAAGGTTAATAGCATGCTGCGGTAATATCCCATATAAAAGTATGTATAAGATAATGTGTGATATGACATTTTAAGAAGCTTTACTTTTAAGGTAAACAACGTAGATCACAGAAACAGCCCATTAATGTCCCACTGCAGGGACGGGCCTCTTCCCGTGACGGAGGGATACTTGGCTAATACCACGCTGCCCAAACAGATTGGTATAGGGTTGAATAAAGATAATATTCACGAATAGTCCCTTAGTCGGTTTTTACGACACCCATGGGATGAGATGGGATGGTGATACACTGTATTCTTACTCCGTCACCACATGGAGGAAACAAAGTTGATATTTATTATAAAAAATAACCTAGGACGTTCCAAAGAGACGAATAGTTGTATCTTTTTTTAGATGTGCCTAAAAATATTTTAGAGACCTTTTTGCGTCAACAAACTTAGACCTCGTTTTAGGTTCACTCGGAAGCTTTAGGGTATCACAAATATGTCTTAGAAAAAACCCAAAATACTTGACAAAGTACACAGGAAATATTTCCTACAAACATTGTCTGGAGGCCCACATAAAAACATGTAATATTAAAACAACGAACAAACAAGTAAATAATTCAAAAAAATTGCTAGTAAATCCTTAGGTGTGTGTTCAAATACCTTTTTTACTTGAAAAATGTATATTCTTATTCTTTTTCAAGGATTTATTTCTACGTATCTGTAATTTAAATGTATTGTTTCTTTAATAACTGAGGGCATATTTGTAACTGAACTGGGTACATTTTGGGTATTAGTTCAACGACCTCTGTGGCGTAGTGGTTATGTAACATGACTGCTACGCAGAGGTCTCGGGTGCGATTCCCGCTCAATGCAAATCTTTGTGTGCATGAACATGATTGTGTTCATTTATCTGGCTGTTTTCTATGTATAGTATGTATGTATTTAAGTATGTTTATCCGTTGTCTACTACCCATAGTACAAGTTCTGCTTAGTTTGGGACTAGATGGCGTTGTGTGAAAGTGTGAGGAATACTTTAAAGAAAGTAATGTAAGTTAAAAGGAAAATTGTTAGTCAATAACTTACGGGTATCTAAATAATTAAAAGCTCTTATCTAGGTCACTGTTAACATTTGTATCAAATTTTAATCAAACTGTTTAATTGTTTGAATGAGTTTGAAGGTTTGGCTGTCAATCAGGACAGGTTCAAATTAAATCAATCGTTGAACAATTACGGAAACTCTGGTCCGATAGGTTAGTGTACGGTTTTGTGGAAATATATTATCTTCCGTTAATTTTATGTTTTGTGATATAAAATGTGTGTAGAACCCATTAAATTTGCAGAGGTAACAAGGTAAGCAAATTTAATTAAAAAATAAACGAAATGTAACATTTTTAAAGATTTGTATTGCACATACAAACTTTATTCATAATTCCATCCATCCATATCAGCCTATGGACGTCCACTGCTGGTTATAGGCCTCCTCTAAAAGTTTCCACTCTGCGCGGTCTTATGCCTCCCTCATCCATCGGCTTCCCGCCGTCCTAACCAGGTCGTCGGTCCACCGTATAAGGGGTCTCAAATAATAATAAAAAAAATAAAAATAAATAATAGAAATAACAATAATAATTAATAAAATAAAAAATACGTGGTAGCCAAATGGCCTTTTTAGAAATCCATTGCGTTCCTGTACTTCACTTATCCCTCAGCCTGAACCTTGTATCATCATAACAGCCCATTAATGTCCCGGGCCTCCTCTTATGACGGAGGGATACTTGGACTACTAATACCACCCAGGCCAGACGGATTAGTAAAGGGCTTAAATTCATGCTTTCCTTCTTTTTATTTCGTAATGATAATATTCAAGGATATTCCCTTAGTCGGTTTTTACGACACCCATGGGATGAGATGGCGTGGTGACATACTGTATTCTTACTCCAACACCACACGGAGAGAACCTTGTACAATTAACAAAAAATATTTAAAATTACTTAAATGTTTATAACATAAAAAATCTTTTATACATACGAAAACGCATTTAAGTATCTGTACTTACGCATTTCTAGGTATTCACACTTCATACTCGCGTAGGGAGTTCAAGTCCAGAACTGATACTTAAACCAGTACCAAGAACCTATTACTCTTAAGATTTAACTACTAGTGCCATGGTGTTAAAATTAGTGTTGTGATCTATATAGCTTAAAGCAGTAAAGTGCCAAGTACTTATTTAACATTAGTGGTGAGCGTGAAGTTTACCATGATCATTAAATCTGTTTTGTTAGCTCAATATATATTATTAATTAAAATATAGATGGCAGGTTTCATAAAAAAAATAAGGAAGCCTAATACGATTAGAATAACAGATAAAATATTTACATATATATAAATGTTCACGTTCATGGATACAAAGATTTCAATTCAGCGACATCAAACCCTTTGTTTTTGCGTAGCAACCACATAAGTCCAAAATAACAGTAAAAGTTATAATGAAGATGTTATCGGTCCTACTTTAATACACTCCAATAACTATTAAACATTTACTATTGATTAAACATACCTACATTAACTTATCAAACGGGTCTTTGACATTTGACTAAAACCTAAATGTTGAAACATTCTTTACAAAATAGAAGCTAAGGTATAAATACAATGGATACATTAATTATTAAAATACGCCTTTTATAATTAAATATGAATTCTGTTGAAATCTTGACCTTTTAAATAATTATAGACAATATGGTACTTCATTTAATTTTCTAGCGTTTTAGTAAATTCAGTCTGTCTGTAAAATATATCTTATTCAGTATGGGAATGCTATGTATTGCTGAGATTTTTTTGATTTTTTTTTTAATAGGCTGATTTAAACTCAGCTTTACTGTATTAACAGACAGTCACTCTCACGTGAGCTGCGAGTAAAAAGTACGTTTATAAAACACCTGAACATTATTGCATGATTGAATATTCCTCCTCATATATTTATATTCCTCACACAATCACACAACGCCATCTAGTTCGAAACTAAGCAAAGCTTGTACTATGGGTACTAGACAACGGATATACATACTTAAATACTTTTTTTTTGGAAATTAATACAATTATACATAGAAAAGATTAGATTATAGATGCAGACTCTTCCGCTCTGTATCGAGCCACAAATAACTTTGGGGTGAAACTAAAAAAACCATCGGAACTCTACAAACATCTAAGAGTTACTAAAATGAAAGTTTTATCAACATCTAAAGACGAAATTGTAAAAACCATCCCAACTGATAAAAAATCATCTGCGCTCGACTCACGGTTGCAATTCCACAAAAAGTTCATGATAGGCGCACAAACTAGTAGAGTAGGTCTAGGAAACACGGAAAGTCAATCGGACAAAGAAATTATAAAATCTTTCACGACAAAGTACTTACTAGGGATTATACGCGAGGCAGCAGTGAGTCTGTCGATTGCCAGAGCTAGAAAAGGACTGACTACTACTATCAAAGCAATCTTGTAAGATGGGGAAAAGCCACGGACAAAAAATGCACGGAATGTGGCAAAGAAATTGGTACGGCAAGACACTTATTGGTAGCCTGCAAAGTGCTTTTGGATAGGGGTCATTACTCGCAACGTCACGACAAAGTACTAAGGATTATACGCGAGGCAGTGAGTCTGTCGATTGCCAGAGCTAGAAAAGGACTGACTACGAATGAAAGACTAAACATCCAATTTGTTAAGGAAGGCACTACTAAAAAGACCACCTACAAGCCTTTTCCTGAGTCCGGCAGACGATTGGACTCTACTGGTTGACACGTATGAAACACACTACAAAATCCCGGAGGATATCTGCGTGTCGCCGTTGAGACCAGACATATTCCTCTACTCAAAATTGAAAAAGCGTGTAGTACTTATTGAGCTCACGGTACCGTGGGAAACTAACATCCCTAAAGACCACGCAATTAAGACAAATAAGTACTTTTACTTGACAAATGAGATAACCAGAAATGGCTGGGTTACTCTGTATGCCGTGGAAATAGGTGCGAGGGGTACACCAGCTAAATCCCTCTACAATCTATTAAAAGAACTAGGACTGCCGAGAACTTCAGTAAGCTCTTTACTATCACGAATGTCCAAAACGGCATTGTTAGGTTCCTACCAAATTTGGATAGGTAGGGGACGGAACATAGCAGACAGTGAAGGTGACCGCTAACGCGTTGTAAGGGGTTGTCCTTAATCATCATACATCTGGGTCGTAAGTCCCAGACGCTGTTATGCAAGTGTTCCGTCCTCTATCACGCGATGGACCCGGCACCCGCACGGAGAATCCATGGAATGCTAAGACTAGGTCTTATCATGAACGATAAATACGAAGAAAGGATATTTTATATCTGCTGTTTCGTTAAATTTTAAAAGGAATATTGTCTGCGAATCTTTAAGCTGAGTAAAGCTAAGCTTTTAGTAAAAAAAAATTGTAGCACTTTGTTTTCTTCACCTACTACTGCTAATAAATAATTAAATCATATTTTGTAGTAGACCAAACAAAAACGTATTTTTGAACAACTACGAGATCTATCTGTTGTATTTTCTATTGTACCTTTATACCTAAACGGTATTTATGTAAGTTGGTGTGCAATAAAGAATTATCTATCTATCTATCTATAATTTTTTAATATAACTAATACCAAAGAATATCTAGATTGAGACCTTAGTCACTTGACATGAAAAGACGCAAGTCCGTATTGTGTTTAGGATATCAAGGTATGACTTATTTTCCTATTCATTTTCATGAGTTAAAGTAAAACTATCAAATTAGCTAACACATTGTAATTTTTCCACTTAATAATTAACCGTTTAACACCAGCAGCGGCTGCAATAAGCGGCTGTCGTGCACAAACCACTGAGTTGAGGTTTTGTATTCTTTGCTTAGAATTTCTAACCACAGACCTATGCACCATAGTTTGTGGTATGCACGAATATTAGTTTTGTGTAATTTAATAAATTCTCTGTGTGGTGATGGAAAAAGAATACAATTTGTTACATCCCATGGGTGTCGTAGGAACCGACTACGGGACTATTAAGTAAAAAGAAGGAAAACTTGAAATTAAACCCAATCAAAATACCAATCCATCTGGCCAGAGTAGTATTAGTAGGTCAAGTATACCTCCGTCACGGGAGGAGGCCTGTCCCTGCAGTAGGACATTAGTGGGCTGTTATAATATTCTCAAAAGGTCATTCAATATAATTTCGTGCAACTAGTCTAGTCATGAAATGATTACAAAAGGCACGAAAATAATCCATATTTAATATCATCATCATCATCATTTCAGCCAATTGACGTCCACTGCTGGACATAGGCCTCCTCTAAATATTGCCACCTTGTGCGGTCCTGCGCCTCCCTCATCCATCGGCTTCCCGCCGTCCTTATATTTAATTTAATTGTAATAAAATATAACACTGTTTTTAAAATAACAAGAATTAACTGAACTAGCCCAGTAATGTCACTATGCACTGTTACCTTCCACCTGACACAGTAACAATTACACAGTACTGCTTACAGTAAGATTTAGCGGACACAACGATAGCACTAACCTAGATAGCCTCTTCCTAAAGATAACTATCACTTAGTTCTAGTGCAATGTGTTATACGAGTATAATATAAGAGCGAATGGTATCTAAATGATCGACTCGCACTACTTTAGACATTAGATTAGTTTTTTAAATTATTGGAGACTAGCACAGCTGATGTCCGCGGCTTCATTCGTTGTATAAGTAGCTTAAATGTTATTCTACACCTCAAACTACCTATATTCCAAATTTCATCAAAATCCGTTCAGTTTTTATTGCGTGAAAGAGTAACAAATATCTATCCGTCCATTCATCCATACATCCTCACAAACTTTTGCATTTATAATATTAGTAGGATGAATATTAAAAAGAATGTTTAATCAAGCCCAGTAATGTCACTATGCACTGTTACCTTCCACCTGAACACAGTAACAATTACACTGTACTGCTTACAATAAGATTTAACGGACACAACGATAGCACTAACCTAGATAGCCTCTTCCTGAACATAACTATCACTTACTTCTAGTGCAATGTGTTTTACGAGTATAATATAAGAGCAAATTGTAACTAATTGATCGACTTGCCCTATTTTACACATTAGATTAACTTTTCTAAAGAACTCGAAATAATATTTGAACGGTGAAAATATTACTTATTAAATATAATAATACTTATTAGGATACGACAGTCAGAATAAGAAGTATCAAAGACTAGAGAAATTGTTCTTATTCTGAGTCGGAGGTTTAAAAATATTTTAAGTCGTTAGCCGTCGGAATACGTAGTTACAAAATGTATAATATACATTTTTCCTCTGGTCAAGATAATGTACACCTACTACATATTATCACAAGATAATTATGTCAACTCGGAGATATCATAAGAATTTACTTATAAAAGTTCCACTAGCACACCATAGCAAAGGAATAAAAACGTTAGATTTATGTAATAATAGGTTAATTTATTGTAACGTTACTAGAGAAAACCCATTTCAGTAATTCATAGGATGGAAATGTCAAAACTTCGGATAATAAAATTACCTAAACCCATTGATTTACAAAAAACCAAAGATACACACTCCACTTCCCAAAACCGTCCGCAACAAATAGGCGCATCGTGCACTTTTTTTAAATGAGTACCTATCGCGTTGTTCTACCGGCAAACGTCAATCATTAAATTTTATTGCTAAATTTCATTACTTTTTAAATACAACTTTATGTCATGCGTGTAAGATTGAATTTGAAAAAAAAATATGTTTACGATATTACTATACGTATTTATTGCGTATGTTTAATTTGGTGACACTTTTGGCTGTTAGTTTTGTTTGAAAATGTGCATCTTGGGTTTTTTATAAATCAATGCCTAAACCCCAATAAAAATTCCGACAAACAAAATGTATTTTAAAAATACGACCATTCTAAAAAACGTCATTTATAACAAAATATCCAATTTTCTGGCGCATGAGGAAATATGACACTCACATAGAACCAAGAAATAAAATTCGAAAAAAAGCATTAAAGCACTAATTTAAAAAAATATTTTTCTATGTAGATATCAAAATGATAAAGGTACATGATAAAATCATATTTATATTGATTATATTAATATGTACACTATCCATCGTATCTAACATTGTAGAAAATATTAAATTGGAATATTTTCATATTATTAGTACAAGTACACATGAAATAAGAATATAAAATATCCTCTGACCCATTTTTCAACCTAGACTACAATCTTTACCTAATATGAAATCCTCTACACAAAATATAAATACCAATCTTTCTGACTAGCTTAGTAAGCCGAATTTTCTGTGAAGAAAATTTAAAAAGAACGCTAAAACATTCTCATATTTAACGCAAATAAATGTGATTTATTTTAACCTGTAAACACTACGTAAATTTAAATAAAATACAAGGTGAACTTGGTAATTTCACGGGACCTACATCAAGCACACACCTAAGCTTATTACATTACAAAGTGTAATAGGACCGTAATTCCTTTACAAATAAATTTAATCTTGCTGTTAAAAATTGTTATACGAGGTTTATAGGCAATTTCATAACGCATAAGTACCTAATTAAGAACATAATATTCATGAAACCTTAATAAAATAAGTTATTGTGTTCAAAATACTTATATTTTAGAATAAATAATTAGTTTTTTAGTAATATTGTAAAAGTATTTACCTTTAAAAATCCTTATTATAATGAAAATATACCACTAAAAGCACTATCTCGTCTGTCACTTAAAAAACAATTTAACACTATAATCATTCATACAGTTCCTAAATTATCACTAAACACGTCAAAACTAAAAACGTTACCACATTTTGTTCGAAAGAATATTCGTACTAAAAATATTAAACGCGATCTCATACAACTCGAGATGTCACCTATTAGCGACCGGCCGCAACGATGTACGAAAACGCACTGGGGTCGGGGTGTCTTTACGTACGAGGGAACGAAAGAGACAACAATACTAAAGCAAGAGGGGTAGCCAGTGAAATCTATATGGAGCTTTATAAACTGGCCACGAAAATACTACGGAAGTCTTAAGCCATTCAGCGTGGACGTCAATAGGTTTTTGAAGAATATTTCGATTCTGACAAGTGTTAATGGTATCCAGCTTAATGTAATGCTTTTATTGACTTGTAAGGTTATTAGATAAAGTGTTTTTTCTCTTACTTAAAATGATTTGGTATAGAAAACTCTGTTTCTAGCAAACGTTGAAAGTTGTGAGGAAATGGTACAGTGGATTTTCTATTTGAAAGTTTTGTTGGTCATGACTGTGTTCGGAGTATGTTCAAAGCTTTTTGTTCCGGAAATTTGAGAAAAAGGGAATGTCTTCTTAAGACATTTGATGTTCTTAGTACCAACGTTTGATATAAGGAAATTGAACTAAATGTGTGTGTTATTTCTTTATTTTTGTTTTATTTTGTTTAGTGCGATTTGAATACGAAACAAACCAAAAACGTAACAATTGTAACGTCTATTCTAATTATACATTTCAAATGCTTGATGATTTAAGAGTTTACAATAATGACTAAGTGGCGTTCTGTTGTCTCTGCCTACCCCGGACGGGATAAGGCGTGAGTTTATGTTTGTATGTAATAATGACTACCAATTACCTATGTTTAGCCAGTCTCTAATTATCTTATCCTGTTGTCTGAGACTGACCTAGTTTAGGTTTTAATTAGGTAATTAGGCCCAAAATTTAGGTTTCTATTTCCGATATAGTAATTTGGAACCATGTCAATGTAGAGAACTTAAGGCTCAGGTGTAGCTTTAACTTGGCCAATACAACGCTATCCGTGAATATATTATCTTTATGAAATGAAAAGAAGGAACACTTGAAATTAAACCCTATACCAATCCGTCTGTCCAGCGTGGTATTAGTATGCCAAGTATCACTCCGTCACGGGGGGAGGCCCGTCCCTGCAGTAGGACATTAATGGGCTCTTATGATGATGATGATGATACAACGCTTCATACACCTATTCAATTTTGTAAGACTTGAAATAATGTTGCTTCGAATATTTGCGCTAGTATAGAGTTAACAGCTTTAGATGCTCTTTTTTTTTGTTTCTTTTGTTCGAGGTTTTTACGCACAGCGTATGTAGATACTCTTTAAGTAGGTTATAGAGAACCTTAGCCAGTGTGCCTCTCGCGCCTAATTTCAAGGCATACAAAGTAACTATACAGCTATTTCCGTATCATCATCACTTCAAGCTAAAGTAAGTCTTCATTATGAGTCTTTAGGGATGTTAGTTTCCTACAGTACAATGAGCGTTGCAATAACTAAGCCATTTATATTAATGTCTGGTTCTCTGTCAACAATATTACAGCCATGTTGAATTTAACAATTTTATTATTATTCTGTCTAAAATACTATTTCTAAATTTCTATTTATAGCAAGTACCAGCCTACTATTTGGTGGCCACGACTTAAAAATTAAAAAAAACTAAACTCGTAGGTTTAGTATTTTGAGTACAGTAAATTATTATAAATTTTTTGTCAATTAATAAATTTAAATCTTTCATTAAACATAAGTTAATATTGAAATCATATTACAGTGTAAAGGATTACTTAAACGATAAAAATGCCTGGATCTGAATTTTCCTGTTTTCTTAATAAAATATTTGTGAAGTGATCACCTAAAAGAGCGATATGAACCCAGCAGAGTTTCTTGTGGGTGTCTTCTCTGTCATGGTAGTGTTCCGAACCCTCAGTTAACTAAGCCGTTAAGTTAGACGTGCATATGTGATCACTATAAAAACTCCGACGTTCATAAGTGTCATTGACGTGACTTATATGAAATAAAATATTTTTTCATTTTCATTTTTTCATTTATACAAAATATCTTTATAGTTTTTAGCCGATGTGTTATTCAGGTGTAATATTACTGTATTACCTATTTTACAGTTTCATTTAATTTTAGTCAGTAATTTTTACGTAAAAGAGTAACAAGCATCCATCCATTCTTACATACATAATTTCTTATTGATATTATGTAGAATTTATAATATGAATATTCTAAATGAAGTACTACTTCTAAAGTTCCACTTATATCAAGTACTAAAACAATGCTTACTTTAAAACTATCTTTAAACCTATTTAATCTATCTTTAAACTGTAGCTAGTATAATATCTATTAACCCTTCATCCACCGGGTAGCCATACACAATGGCAATATAATTGACAATCGCCGCCACGGGTACTGAGCCAAGTCGAAGGGTCAATTGACTAAATTAATTAAAATCTTTTAAACACAGTGACACATTTGGGGTGTGTGTTTTATTTCTTTGAGTTGTGTTTTCGTGGTATCTGTAGGATGTTATTGATAGGCCACTTCATCATCATCATCATCATCTCAGCCAATTGACGTCCACTGCTGGACATAGACCTCCTCCAAATATTGCCACCTTGTGCAGACCTGCGCCTCCCTCATCCATCGGCTTCCCGCCTTCTGTCCTTACGAGACCACTTGATATTTTATTTATTTGTTAGGATCAACTCCCGCTCTAGATTTCGACACGAAAAGCAGCCAGACTCAACACATTTTTGATGATTACAAAAAATTCTCTTTAGATTCAAATTTTATAAATAGAAAATAATATATTATATCTACAAAATAGTTTTTAAATTATTTAGTGTTTTTGTTCTGGTTCTCGCCATTTTCATTTAATGAGGGTCCGCTTTTCTATTTAAGGTGACATTTATAGGTGTTGTTCTTTTGGTTTCTTATGGCGGACATTACTCCCATGAACTTCTGGACAGTCATTTATTTGACTTGTATTTTGGTGGTTGTGACAAAAAGTTGTTTTTTCTGTGTAAATGAAACCTAAAAATATCACAGTAATTCACCTATTCAATTTAAGTTTTTTTATGCTTTCTTTTACAGAAATTCATCATCATCATAACAGTTCATTAATGTCCCACTCCAGGGGCCCCCTCCCGTGACGGAGCGATCCTTGGGCTACTTAATGCCACGCTGGCCAAATGGATTGGTATAGGGCTTAATTTCAAGTTTTCCTTCTTTTTATTTCGTAAAGATAATATTGACGGATGATTACAGAAATTACACATACAAAATGTTACCAAGTTTCATTCTGTGAGTGTCATAAAAGTAGACGTACCTACGGACATTATTATTTTTCATCGCTACTCCAAATTAAGTTGTTACTCAGTCACAACCTGGAATTTCACAAAATAATTCACAAGCAAAGATAAAATATTTTAATTGTGCTCAGTTCCTTGTTAGTAGTGAGCTTCCGACGTTTAAAGCACTTAGACGTCCTATTGAATCAAGGACCATTGCACGTTATGTTGAAAATCGTTCTTAGTTAAAGCCTGTCGATTCTTTTAATGTATTTATCGCCACTTACTTATCAAGAGTGTTTCCGTACTTAAATTAAATCTTGTTTAGAAACTAATTTGTATAATTTCTTTTTAATCGTGCAAGAACATACCTTTTCTTTGTGGTTTCTTTGCCTCTTCATGTCAAGTAAATAATTAAACTTTTAGTTAAAATAAAGTAAAAATAAATCTGGATAAAGTTGGTTAAGGTATGCAGCTGTTCTGCCAGGCTGTTTGTTCAAATACCTCGCAAGAAGCTGCAAATTGTTGTCCAAAGCCTAGCTAGACTATCTGTTTATTGATTTTTATTTTTTTATTAATCGTTTACAAAGTTGTAATAATATTATCTTAATCATTTTATCAACTAAGATTTAGAAAGAACCATAAAGGTAACAATTTTTACTTCAGACACAGAAATACAAAGTTACACATAAAAAGATAACCCTGAATACCGAAACGCTCATGGTTCATTAGAGCCTTTAGGAAAATCGTGAACAAAAGATCCACTCGCACGATTTTTCTGGCCCCGTGCCGGAACTCAAAAAAGCACTCGTACCTACAATTACTTGGAAACGGGATCTTCTGATGCAATTACTTTTTTATTGTACTGAAGGAGATTTTTATTTCGAGTTTTGTACCGTACCAAACTTCGAAATTTTCGGCCAGAAGTGTACGTTTCGATGTAAATGTTTCAGTTGTGTTAGTTTTAACGGTTACTGTCGATTTCGTATTGTATGTTGGATTTTAGATGAGTTCGTTTAGGATTTCATCTTCTTCTATTTAGGGTAATTATGGCATTATTTTTAAATGCTTGTTTAAATATTTTTGATATTTTTTTATTTCATTAATATATTTTGATGTGTGAGATGAAATTTAATCGAAAATATTCATGATGTTTTACTTTTGCTATAATAACAAAAAAATGCTTAATTAATGACAAAATTATGAGGTTACTTATTTTTAAAGTTATTTAATCTGTTATTTTTAAACATTTAATCTGTTATTTTTAAATATTATGGCGTCTATAAAAAGTGTACTAATTAAGAATTTTGCTTAGATTTTAAAACAGTAGGTACCTTGCACGTAAATAGTACTGACTAGATAGTGAAAAATTTGTACTGGCTTGGTTCAGCAGTCAAGTAGGTGTTCACCATAATTGTATATGAACAATGGCACAACTAGAATATGTCGAGATGAGGCTGTTTCATGTTTAAATTGGGTCAACGCTTAAATTGCAATGGGTAGTGTTTTGGATTTAGTTTCAAAATACCTGTGCTGAGCTAGAGAGTAGATAGCAAAGTGTGATGAAATTTAACGTAACAAAAAATACATGAGCGAAAATATTACATAGTTTAAGAAGAAGGGTACAGTTACTCGTATCATCATAACAGCCCATTAATGTCCCACTGCAGGGACGGGCCTCCTCCCGTGACGGAGGGATACTTGGCCTACTATTACCACGCTGGCCCGACGGATTGGTTGGTTTAATTTCAAGTTTTCCTTCTTTTTACTTCGTAAAGATAATATTCACGGATAGTCCTTTAGTCGGTTTTTACGACACCCATGGGATGAGATGGGGTGAAGATTTCACTTTGGCTGGTATAGCCAGGACGTTAGAGACTATTTTTTGGTCAACATTCACAACAACGGATGTTAGAGTGGTTAATTACTTTACTTATAAACACGATTAATTGTGGTAAATATTAAAACTACCTTTGAGGCACAGGACTTTCCCGTCAGGTTACACCAGCCATACGATCACGAGATAGCATAGTAAGACCGATTTCAAAACTACTTAATTATTTCACCCTCATATCTTATAACATCAGATAGTGCATTCTAAATAAACTGGTCTAAGTTATTTTACAAGCTTAGTTAAAAATAGTGCAAGTGCTAAAAAAAACAAAATTCAAACTTGAGAATTCAAAAGATTCTAAAAAGCTCTAGACCTGGTTCACGTTGAAGTAAAACGGGGCATCTTCACTTCAAAATCTCGGCTACTTGCAAATAAGTATGAGGAATATTTTACAAGCAAATATTTTTATAAAACTATTTATTACTTAGTTTAATAAGAAACAAAATGCTATGCATTAAAACAGTCTGAAAAATTGACAATATGAGTATATATTTTTAGGGTTCCGTACCAGTTTTGAAAAAACGGAACCCTTATAGGATCACTTTGTTGTCCGTCTGTCCGTCCGTCTGTCCGTCCGTCTGTCCGTCCGTCTGTCCGTCCGTCTGTCTGTCAAGACCATTTATCTCAGGAACGCGTGGAGGTATCAAGCTGAAATTTTCACCAAATACTAAAGCTTGTTGCCTCTTAGTGCCGTAAAATCAAACTGCTTATCCAACGCAATCAAGAGATATAGCCGTTTTTGTTGCAAATTTAGAGGGGTAAAGGCAAAAACCTACAGGGAACCTAATGGGAAAATTCCGAAAACCTTAAATTTTTACTTCAATCATATTATATTTGGATTTCATAGAATTTTGGCGGGAAAGCTGAGTCACGTGACCCGTGACGTCATAGAATTTTGGTCACGTGACCCGTGACGTCATAGAATTTTGAGAGATGAGTGACGTCACAGATTTTTGGCGGGAAAATATTATTTGACAGTTGAGTCGTGACGTCATTGAATTTTTGAACGCTGAGTCGTGACGTCACAGAATTTTTGACTGATAAGTTGTGGCGTCATATTATTTTGGCAATAAAATATATTTTGACAGCTGAGCCGTGACGTTTTTGAATTTTTGACAGATGAGTCGTGACGTCACAGAATTTTTGACAGATGATTTGTGACGTCATATTATTTTGGCGGGAAAATATTTGAGACATCTGTCACTTTGACAGCTGTCAATTTTGACAGATAGGCGTGATATCATAGAATTTTTGACAGATGAGTCGTAACGTCACAGAATTTATGAGAGATGAGTCGTGACGTCACATAATTTTTGACAGATCAGTTGTGACGTCATAGTATTTTGGCGGGAAAATATTTTTTGACAGCTGAGTCGTGCCGTCATTAAATTTTGGTGGGAAAAATAGTATTTAAACAGCTGAATCCTGACGTTATCACAATTTAGCGGGAAAATAATAGGTTTGTACGGAACCCTCGGTGCGCGAGTCAGACTCGCACTTGACCGGTTTTTTTTATACTCAGGTAATTATATTTATCGTCACACCTATATTAGTCTCTTACTGTAGTTTGTTTAGATTTTATGCTTTTCTTGATCCACTTTGTATTGTATTTGACCACGCTATATTATAGTGGTGTAGGCGCTCTTATAAGTGAGTTAACATTTTACTAAGTCAAATCTTTCAAAGATTCAACTGTTTTGGTTGCAACATAAGAAAAATAATTACAGTCTTTTCTCCTGTAGCAACGATATCGTATAAGCTAAGCTTCCATGCCAGTTTTTATTATTAAAACTTTTGAAAGTAGTAGTAGAAGCATACTTTTAATTCTATTATATTATTTTATCGAACCCAGATTCACCTCAGTCATTTCGTTTCAGCAAAAGTGAATAAATATTATTTATTTTAATACCATATTGGATAAAATACTTTGTAGAAATAACGGACATTATGAATTATTATAAGTTAATTTTTATCTTGATTAAATATACTTTTATTTGGGAGGATACAAATATTATTACAACCACGTCTATACAATCCATTAGCAATAAATAAACACAATTAGCAAAATGAGCAATATATTAAATATCTCGCAAGCTTTAAGGAAAAAAAGACATTTCTTTTTCGATTCGGTTGCTTCTCTGAGTCTGGCAAAAAATCCTGTAAAGTACGAATACAATCGCTTTGAGAGAATTGTTGAGAAGTTCCAAAAAGTTCTTTATTACCTTGGAAGAAACTTTTTTACTTTATATCATTATTTTTTTTCTATAAATGATAAACTGATTGAAGAAATATTACGAAGGTTTTCATCAATAAATTATCTTGAAAGCGTATTATGGACGAGAAATATTTCCTTACGTAATGCCTCGTGAAAAGTTGAGCTTTTTATTAATGACATTTTTTTTTGGAGTTCATAAGAAATGTTGTGGTATGACAATAAATAATTTTTCGATTCACGCACAAGTCAATATTTGTGTGCATAAACAAAGCTATTAAGTTGTATTTCTTAAAAGTAATACAAAATCCATGTGGAGACGGAGTAAGAATACAATATGTCACCACCCCATCTTATCCCATGAGTGTCGTAAAAATCGAATAAGAGACTATCCGTAAATATTATCTTTACGGAATAAAAAGAAGGACAACTTGAAATTAAACCCTATACCAATCCGTCTGGCCAGCGTCGTTAGTAGGCCAGGAATCCCTCCGTCACGGGAGGAGGCCCGTCGCTGCAGTGGGACATTAATGGGCTGTTATGATGATGGTTCTTCAAAACCAATACATAGATTATTTGATGAGACGAAAGCTGTTGCTGCATACAAAAGTATTTAATTTATATTTCTTCGTGTTACTTGCTATATTAGATACGTGATCGAAATGTCTGATAAGGAATTTGAAATACATTTCAATTTCAACGAAGAAAATCATTAAATTACATTTAAATTTATCTGTTTGATTTTTCTGAAAATAAAGCTGATAATAAAATAAATGAATTAATGTCCCACTCCAGCGAAGGGGTTTCTCCAGTAAGGATGATTACTTGGTCTACTAATTCTAGGGCTATGGCTCTTACTAAACTACATCTTTACAGCGGTATCAGGGGCAACCGACAGGGCGACGACGACGTCCTGTTGGTACCCACATACGCTCTTTTAACATCCCGATTCTCACTCATTTTCTCGACGAGGCCGAGCCAGCGGAGTCTGTGAGCTTTTATCTCTCCTATGATGTTAGGAACGGCTACGACGGCACATCATGTAATTGTGTTCTTTCTTTGTTACCACAAGCATCAAAACAATAATAAATATAATGAGATTAAAATATTTTTCAACTCTAAAACTCTCCATTGTTGAACCGGAATCAAATAAAAACGTAACCCTCTCTGCCAAATTGCCAATTCGTGTGAACGTACTGTAAGCTAACTCTATGTCCGACCGCAAATTCTGTTGAATGCAAATGCAATTACTAATGTTCTCAACTATCAAGTTCATTTTGCTTAAAATCAGTGAGATTTAGTCTTAGAGCCTTTCGAGTAACCAGCCTCTTGGGAGTGTAAACTTAATTAGGTTATTGTGAAAGTTTCATAGTAATTGTTTGAGTTGGTATATGCAATGTTTTACTTAATAATTTAGTAATATCTTGGACATTTATTGTTAGATATTGTTTAGGACAGCGGTCTTAGTGGGTTGGGTCGGTATGTGATAAGGTCACGTCTTCGAAAGCAATGAACAATAATAATATTATTATCAACGATCAAGGAAAATTAAAAAAAGTATTTAAGTATGTTTGTCCATAGTCTAGTAACCATAGTACAAGCATTGCTTAGTTTGGGACTAGATGACGTTGTGTGAATGTGTGAGGAATATTTATTTACATTTATTTATTTAATTATTAGAATGATATGCAAGTTATTGCTATGTGTCTTCATATTCTTTCTGTCTTTTAACAATTGTAAGTATGTATAGTATAATAGACCTCGTCGCAAGAGATTTAATCCCTGTTGGGGGAGTTGACATACATTAAATCTTTAAAATCAAGAATAATATTTTTATGTGCGTATATTTTTACCATCACGAATTATTATATCATCTATACTAATATTTTATAGAGGTAAAGTTTGTGTGTGAGGTTGTAGGAGGTAATCTCTGGATGGAACCGATTTTAAAAATTCTTTCTGTGTTGAACAGTCCATTTATCTCCACTTATGCTTATACTAATAGGAGTGGAGCAGTAATGAAATATGTTTAAAAAAGGGACGCGTTTTTTTCGCCGTCCAAAGAAGTAGGACGGGTCAGCTAGTGTGTGTATATTTATTTACCATCACAAATTATTACATCATACTAAACAAACTTAAATAACGCCCAAAATGGTATACCCTCATGCCCGATTTACACATCGACAAGTACAGTGGCGAGTAAAGTAGTATTTTAAGATTAAGTTGATTTAAATAGATCTCTATCCTATTTTTTGACGAGTTAAGTACGAAGTAGCCCTCTCTCTCGCGTCTCGCCAACTTAACTTGCCAAAAAATAGGATGGAGATCTATTTAAATCAACATAATCAGCAACTTACTACTTAACTCGCTACTGTACTTGTCGATGTGTAAATCGGGCTTCAGACAAAAAAGACACTAAACGAATATACATTTTTACAACCAATTACTAGTGCTATAGTCGTTAATACTAATCTAAGAGCAGTTCACAAGAAAACATTCCACACATCTGTCGGTTTCAGAAAGATATTTGTGTAAAGATTAGGGAATATTTATGTTCATGTTACTATCTTGATGATGGGGCTACGAAAACTGCGATACATAGATGCTCACAGCGTTTTTAATGTTTTTGGGCTGTTTATACTAGCGGTTTTAAAATTCGTTGTAGTTTGCGAGATCGTTAATTAAATTGTAAGTTTATTCTAATTAATACTTATTTTACTTCTTTATTTACATTTTTCACATTAATTTACATTTTTAAATATAAAAATAAAAACATTTAAGAATATAAAAAAAAAATATTATATTTATTTTATTATTAATTTTTATTTGTTTTATTTTGTGTACACTTTTAATAGGCCAACAACGCTAATATTGAGATTATCTCAATATTAGCTATGTTGCTTTTTATTGTGTAAATTTGTGTGTATTGCTGTAAGTGTGCCATACTTTTAAATAAATAAAATTAGCTATACGGCAAAACTCAGACCTTAAAATTCCAATATTTTCTATAAGACAATTCTTAGGGGATGTTTTTTTGTGATAAACGTCTTAATTAGTATGAAATAAAGTTCTTTTCGTTCTAATAGTTTAATTAAAAAAATACTCTCGTAATTCAACTGCCATGTATTAAAAAATTGAGTAATAATAATTGAACAAAAGAACATCCAGATTTGGAAAAAATGTTCCATCTAGTTTTTATTTATACGTTGAAAAGAACTCTGGCATACTGAGCGTTCTTTCTTAACATATTATTAAGCTTAAGGTGACTTTATTTATACACACAAAATTGTATACTAACTTTTTCCATAATCTAAAAAACAAAATTGTCTTAGACGCATCACCGCATATTTCGCGGCCTAAACTCAAGACCCCAATGCAGAAAAAGTAAAAAATAAACGCATCCGAATCTCACAAGTCTACACGTTTAACTATCGGCGACCGCGAAAACGTAAATCTACTTTATGTCCTTTTAAAATACGTTTCCATACATTTGTTCACGTGCACGCTCCGATTTATTATATTATACTTTTAAAGCGCTAAATTTATTTCAAGCGAGAGCAATTTGATACATTTTTAGTGACAGAACTAGTCATGGCTTTTCATCTTTTATGTGCTATGTATTTTTGGTTTTTAGTAGTTGTCAAGTAGCTAACATATTTTCACCGCGTTGAATGCTAACTGACGACCTGGTTAGGACGGCGCGGAAGCCGATAGATGAGGAGGCACAATACCGCGCAGGGTGGAAACGTTTGGATGAGACCTATGTCCAGTAGTGGGCGTCTATAGACTGATATGATGATGATGATGAACTGCTAACTGTAAATGTTACATTTACTTTAATTGAAAGCTTTTTTAGAAGCCTTTCGATCATTTTTGGCTTTAATATTATAAATCTCTCAAAGTGGTTGTTTACTACTGCAGGTCTCTTTTGGTAGTTTTTGAAAGTCGCCAAACTGATCGCTTCTTCTTCTTCTTCTATCGTGTCAATGGTCTAGAATTCAAACATTTTTTGAATAGTGAGTGGCCACTTCAATGGCATTTGGAGTGGCCGCGTAAAGATCGGCCATCGTACACCGCTCAGGGCACAAAGGGCACACCAGTAGATGTGACATCGATTGCACTAGACTGCCGCAGTCACAATGGGGGAGACAGTAATCAACAACAGTGACAACTGATCGCTATAGATGTGCTTTAAAGTCAACCATGTCTGGATACGTTTTTTTCAGATTTCTGACTGAGAGACTCACGTTCATACATTGTGCGACAGTTTCTTCATCTTTTCCACACATCGTGCTTGTTAATTCCAATAACCGTCTGTTATATTAAAAAACAACTTGCTAGTTGTTAATGTACTAATGAAAACGAAGCGTAATACATAAACAAGTAATTAATTACAAAATAAATACACACATTATACATATAAACAATACACAATAATATTAATTAGATAAAATTATTATGTAATTGGTATCTCAGAAAATAACACAACAAATATTAAGGGAAATAAATAATCCGAACTGAGTAATGCAAGATTGTGTGTTAGGTATTAGTAGGCCTGGTCATTCTGCTATTAGTAACGTAAGTTCTTCTCTTTTACTAAATAAACATCCCTGCAGTAGGACAATAATGGGTTGTTTTTATAAATCCTGAAAAAAAAATAACATGTACGAAACTAATTCATTAATATTCATAAGAATTCCAAACAAAAAGTTTCCTATCGTATCCATAAATCAGCAGAATCCTTACTTTTATAGACACCTATAAAAGTAAACCCACTTGGCAATACTCCATACACTTCATCTTATATTTCGACTATGTAAACATATGACACATGTAGCTTATATAATATAAATATTACTTATGGCTTCACGACAAATTTCTTCATCCATCAAATTACAACCGCATCTGTTATTCATCTTTCATAATAACTTATGTTAGGGTTTCGCAGTAGTGGGCGATATTCGATTATGCCTACTACTCGCCTGTAGGGAATTTATTCCCTCTTTATATTTCCCCAAATACGTGTACGAACAGTATTTACATTTTGTTACAAAAAGGAGGTATTAATGCTTGGCACATTGCGAGAGTTGTAACGTTTGGAATTGCAAGCAGGGCGCGGGCGTTTTAAATCAAAGCGGGGTATTGAAACTGTATAATCTATTTTTTTTTCATATTTCCAATGTTTTGATAAATTGATTTAATCTTTCATGGCTGGGATTGGTTTTCATTTAGAAATGATGTAAACTTCTCAGGCACCAAAGAATAATTTAGATAATTTAGAAGACCTCTGTGGCGTCGTTGTTATTTAACATGACTGCTACGCAGAAGTCTCGGGTTCGATTTCCGCTCAATGCAAATCTTTGTGTGCATGAACATGATTGTTTGCATTGGTCTGGGTGTTTTCTATGTATAATATTATTATGTATGTATTTACAAAAAAAAGTATATTATTAATATAAGTATTAATATCCGTTGTCCTGTTACCCATAACACAAACAGGTTAAGCCTAGCTTAATTTGGGAACAGACTGATGGCGCTGTGTAGAGATGTCCGTGAATATTTATTTATTTAATTAGCCAACCATTGTAACTTTATTATGTCTTGTAGTACGCAAATAGTAGTTTCTATGAATAGTGACTATCAAGTCAATTTGAATAAAAGTATAGCGGTTTAGTAAATGACTTTAAGAAATATGAATTTAGTTTTACACTTCTTATACTGTAGTGATGCAATCACGAATTATCTTTTAGACATTTTATCACACATTGTCGAAAGATTAGGTTAGGTTAGAACGACGACAAAGCGATGCAGAATGAAAATTCGTGACGGCATGTTTTCGTGGTAACGTTATTCTGGGTTTAGTAATTCGAAAATCAGTATGAGAATCATGTAATTCGCTTCTTGCTACTTTGTGCTTACAGTAAATAACAATAAAGATACTAATTCCTTAAAATTGAGGCTCAGCTTCGATAATAGAGGAAGCAGAACAGCAAACTAATGTATCAGTTTCACAGGAATTCGGAATCGACACTCGATATGTATTTTATCAATTTCTAAGCGTCTCTGAAACTGCACAACAATCGACGCATCGTAACAATGTATCAAATATTCAATATATTCCATTTCGAACGTAGCTTTTCAATAGCATACCACTGACTGTCTGTAGCGTTTTGCATGCAATGTTATAAATTTAACTTCTTACCCCTTATCTGAATGATATAAAGTGCATTGGGCTTAAAAATATTATTGGTTCTTGTTATCGGAAGTGTTTCAATATAGGGACAAAAAATTCATGATTTAATTTATTTGGGCTACCGACTCTTACACTCGGTCGGTTAACGTACAGAACAGATACGATCAGTGTTGTGTGTAGGTAGGGTCTTTATAATAACATCTCAAGATCCGAGGGTACATGATAATAATATTATCTATCACGAAGACGTAGCTGTCAGCTTGCGACCACGGCCAGTGCAACCTGTGCCGAAACGTCAAGTAAAATAAAGGTAAATAAAATGCGCGTTAATATCCCGTTTATATAATATTTATAATAATGAAACACGATAGTTTAAAAGTTATAATCTTACACTGACAGCCCTCATTGTCATGCAATCTGGAATTCCCACACGATAAAAAAGTAATAGATCTGTTTATCAAGAATAGTTTTCAGCAAAATTATAATATTAACCAAAACCGTATACAGGCTAAAATTTCCATACTACTATCCGAATGTAAATAAACTATGAACAAGACCAGAAGCTTTCCACGTTCGCAAAATAGTGACCCTTTCAAATTAGCAGCATTATAACATCTACCCTTTACAAGTAAAACTGCTAACGTGACACTACGAACTTGAAAAGCAACCCGGCAAAGTAATAAACAACCTACTTAAATATGTATACAGTAGCTTTGACATGGTCCCAGTATCAATTGGGAACTTTAACAAATTTCATGTGAAATCTATGAACAAGTTGGGTTTATCAACATAATTATATGGGTCGGTGAAGATCGATTGAGTTTGCCTTTTGATGTTATCATTGAGTCTTCATAACTCGCTTGTTAGCGTTTTAATTGGTTTATTTATAAGGAATTAATTTTAATTTATTAAAATTCGATTACCGGTTTGTCCATGTGGTGACGGAGTAAGAATACAATATGTCACCACCTCATCTCATCCCATAGGTGTCGTAAGAACCGACTAAGAGACTATCCGTGAATATAAAATTTACGAAATAAAAAGAAGGACAACTTGAAATTAAACCCTATACTAATCCCTCTGGCCAGCGTAGTATTAGTAGGCTAAGTATCCCTCCGTTAGGAAAGGAGGCCCGTTTCTGCAGTGGGACATTAATAATTACCGGTTGTCTAGTACATACCAATAGTACAATCTCTGGTTATCTTGAAACTTGATGACGATGCGTAAATGTGTTTTGTAAGCATTAAGATGTTTATGAAGATATGAAACGTTTGTGAGATCGTAAAGGTTTTGGTACCCCAAATCAATTCTAGTTTACATCACATGACATTTCCGGGCAGAATTCAGCACCACAAACTGTATTCTGTCTGTGTCATGCTGTTGCGTTCCGCTGCTGTTAAGACTGTGCAGGAGGTTACAATGAAACTAGCTACTAATATTATGTAGGGGAGTAGCTTTGTCATGATCCCAGTGTCAATTGAATTGTCAACGAATTTTCTTCTAATTACATCTCTCGCGTTACCCATGAACCCCTGTGTGACGCGGCTTCTACAGACATTATATTATCGGACACAAAAAACTGTAATTTCAATAAATTATCTTATGTGAGAGCAAACTGTGACCTCATGCATGACATTCACGTACACGACATATTTGTTATCGAGGCAATCAACATTATCATTCCGGATCAATCGAGAAAAAAAACGTCTCAGAAATGCAATAATCCCTAAATATATTCCCAACACAACTTCAATATGCCTTAATAAAAGAGAGAATAGATAATATCCCGCAATATTTTCCTACTACGATTATAAATATTCTTCAATAAGGAGGGGTGCTTTGAAGACTTAAGCATTGCCATTACAACACGCTTCTGAGTAGCGCGGTTCAATCCTGTGACCTGCATAGTGAATGGGACTTAAGGAACGGTGAAGGAATACTAATTTTCTCTTCATAAATTATAATGATATTGATCGTTAGTAGAGCATATTATTATGAATTAGTTTTTGGCGTTTTATTAATGTTTGCAGGAAATGCAACGTAATATATTATCTTGTGGTTTGTTTTAACCGTTCATTTTATGCTCAACTGCAGAAACACGTCTCCACTTATAGATTAGGATAACTTAACTTAAAAGAACCATGCAGGATTTAATATACTTAAATACACAAGATCAAATTAATAACTTAAAAATCCCCTGATCTACAAAAATAAACATAAACAGAACTAGTTAAGACAACTAACGAGACCAAACTCGATAGGTTTACTAAAATGCGGTCCAGGGTTACGTGTCCTATCTTAGAGCCGTAACAGCAGACCAGCTCAGTGGTTCCAGAAGACATTTGGGAGCTACGATGCCATATGTAAATGTGTGATTGCATGTTTTCGTGGTAACGTTATTCTGGGTCCAGTAAAACGGAAATCAGTATGAGAGTCGCCTTTATATAATAAATAGCTTATTTTTAGTCCATCACCGCATTAAGGGATTTATAAAAACCTTATAAAAACAAAAGTAATACAATGAATACAAAATGTATACACCAAACTATTAATATACATACGTGATAACCCAAACAATAAAAGTAAACACAATTTTTCTAACATCTTTGCCCATATCGAGTCCCTGAAGGACTAAAACAAAAACTGTTTTGCAAACTTGATACGAGTTTGGACGTCGTGTGTTGTTTTACAGAGTGTTACTATTGTTATTTGTTGATTAACTGAGTTTTTATGTTTTGTAAAATATTCTATAGGTAAAATGATGTAATGAAAAAAGGTTTATAATGATGACGTGTTCACGTTTGTTCATGTCTTGGATTAAATTAAATTAATAAGGGAAAGAAGACAATTTAGGAGATAGTTTTTAAAACGTAAATTTTCTAATACATAATAGGTCTTTACCTATTAAATTGCCGTATTTCTTCGCCACAGTCTTTAACCTCTATTTTCTTTTAAAACAGAGATTGCTTGTATTATTTTTATAATTTGGTAAATACAGGAAATTACCAAAAATAACAAAAGATAATTAAGAAAAATAATTATTATTTGTATTAGTAATAAGCCTGTAACTATGGGTCCAATTTAAACCAGCTGACTTTACCATTGAAACAAAAATGTAACTTCTTTCCTTATATTTTTATTGATCTAACTGAGAGTAAAGCTTTGTATTTAACAAGTATTTAAGCATTGTACCATGTACCTGGTTAAACTGTTAGTAAGCTACTTGCAGCAAAATTCAGAATGCGCATACTAATCTCTATCAGCCTCTAACGAGTAACACTAAGCGTATTACTTACGATCGATATACACCTTTATATTAAGTTTGAGCTATGTAAGCAAGTGTAGCTATAACGTAGATTTTAGCTCGTGTGCTAATCTTTATTAGGGTTTAGGATACCTGTATATTTTTATTTTTTTTAAAGACAACTCCAACACTTGTTATCTTGCCTGTGTCACGGGGACTTCAAACATCAATTTAACGGAAGAAAAGAGCACCAATACAATAATTTGTGAATCAAACAAATGAATATCTTGCGTTGGATTGGAACCTGTGACTTTGTTCACGGTAGCTGCGTATACGACCGTTTTCCATTAAGCCAGTTACAGCAACTGTTATTTGTTTCATTAACATGAAGTAAAATTGGCTTATTTACAAGATAAATACTTAAGCCATGTTCCTAGTTACCTGTAAGCTACATCCAGCTACTTCCAGCAAAATTCAGAATGCACATACTAATCTCTATCACCCTCTAACGAGTAACACTAAGCGTATTACTTACGATCGATATACACCTTTATATTAAGTTTGAGCTGTGTAAGCAAGTGTAGCTACAACGTAGATTTTTGCTCGTGTGCTAATCTTTATTAGGGTTTTGAGAAACCTGTATATTTCTATTTTTTTTAAAGACAACTCCAACACTAATTATCTGGGGACTTCAAACATCAATTTAACGGAAGAAAAGAGCACCAATACAATAATTTGTGAATCAAACAAATGAATATCTTGTGTTGGATTGGAACCTGTGACTTTGTTCAAGGTAGCCGCATACACGACCGTTTCTCCAACGAGGCAGTTACAGCAAGTTTTATTTGTTTAATTAACATAAAGTAAAATTTGCTTATTTAGAAGATAAATACTTAAGCCATGTTCCTAGTTACCTGTAAGCTACATCCAGCTACTTGCAGCAAAATTCAGAATGCACATACTAACCTCTATCATCCTCTAACGAGTAACACTAAGCGTATTACTTACGATCGATATACACCTTTATATTAAGTTTGAGCTGTGCAAGCAAGTGTAGCTACAACGTAGATTTTAGCTCGTGTTAAACTGATCTTTATTGGGGTTTTGGGATGCCTGCATAGAAGGTTATTCGGTTGGTAAACGCCAATCCGTCTTGTTAGTAGGCCAAGTATCCCTCCGTCATGGGAGGAGGCCCGTCCCTGCAGTAGGATGTTATGATGAAACGCCCATTGAACTTGCTTCGAGTTTCAGTTTACAGTTACGTTGTAAAAAGCCAACTTACTATGATGTCTTTACATAATTTTAGGTATCATAAAAACCGACTTGCAATGTCTGTCAATAAAATTAGGAAAATAGCAGGAAATCTTCGTCAAAGTCACAGTCAAGTATATTTATTTATAAAGCAAAATCTAATAAATTCAAACGTACAAAAATTCATTAGCCAAGATACCACAACTTTTGCAGATGATTGTAACAGTAGAAGAGCTAAAAAATAAAGATAAATTAAGCTAAGACCACTTTTTTCAAACATAATTATATTCTGGCTTTGTATCAATATCCACATAAAGGTTGAAGTAACCTATGTCATGACTAGCGTAGTACTAAAAGGCCTAATTGCCTAACCAGTAGAGATACTGAAATACGAAAGGGCTAATAACAAAATTATTTTTTGTAAATTATTTCTTCCTTATACGAAAAATAATCAACCACACAGTTCAGAACTAAACCAGATATTTTTCTTTGTGTTTCCAACATTTTATTAAGTCAGTAATAAGTTCGTTCGCGATTAAATTCCCACCTGACCGCTTGGCAAATAACCAATTCAGCTAGATATCGTTAACTGCAGTAGACTTCGATTTTTAGTTAATAGCGTTCTTGGAATCAGTAAATCAGTTGTTCGTTTTGTGAAGTAAAAGGCAATGAACTAGAAGTTGGTAAAAATATTTTGAAAAAATCTGTAAGTAGATTTTTTCAAAATATTTTATTTTATTTACGATTGTGTGAATATTTTTACAAAATCTAAACTGCCTGTGAGACCAAACCACACAATTTTCAAATCGTTATTAACAAAGCGCCTCTTATATTATTTATCAATCGGTTGAATCGATTCAAAATAACATTTTTATATTGTACTTACCTTTGGGTTAACAGTTATTAAAAAAAAAAAGATTTGTCAAAAAGCTGTGGAATAATAAACTCAATTCGTACTAGTAGATCACTACTAACATTTTACCAAAGTAATAAAGTACTTTTAGAAATAATAAAAAGTCCACTAAATTCTATAGATTTCCCTGAAGTACGATCGATGGGGACATTATTGTGAGTTACGATTGTCACCTTCCTCCCATCTGTCATAATAACCACAAAATGGCGCGTTTATTATGCACAGACAATAAAACAATAAGGTGTGACCATTAGTATAAATGGGTCACAGTATAAAAAATACAGTAGATCTGTATAAAGTACAACATGATTTAGGTAAATACTGTGGAATGCTTGTAAACAGTTCGTGTAAGGTTTTTCTACCTATCTGTGGTTTACTTTATGATTGAGTCATGTTTTATATTGTACTTCTCCGTGTGGTGACGGAGTAAAAATACAGTGTGTCACTACCCCATCTCATCCCATGGGTGTCGTAAAAGCCGACTAGGGGACTATCCGTGGACATTATCTTTACGTAATAAAAGAAAGGAAAACTTGAAATTAAACCCTATACCAATCCGCAGCGTAGTATGAGTGGGCCAAGTAGATACTTGGATACCCGTCCCTGGAGTGGGACATTGGTGGGCTGTTATGATTATATATTGTACTTATACCACAATATTTGATACAGATATTGTACTTATGTAGGTTAATGATTAACGCTTAAAATGTGCTTGACTGCAAGACTTGTGTAGGATGTTATGTTAAAACCTGCTTATTAAAATGTTGTTCATACTCTTTCGCGATGATAGTGATCATACCAGGCTAACATTTATATCATAACAGCCCGTATTAATCTCCCACTGCAAGGACAGGCCTCTTCCCATGACGGAGGGATACTTGGCCAACACAACATACAAGATTTTCTTCTTTTTTATTTCGTAAAGATAATAGTTATGTTAAGTATTAGTTTTATTTATTTAAACTACTGTTGTATTTTTACTCTTTACTCAGTATTTAGACTTTATAGATTAATAATTTGTAAATGGTTTTTACTTCTGCTAAGCCGTTGACCTAGTTTTGTGTTTGGATCGAACCAGTTTTTTGTATTGAATAATTCAAATTGTTGCAAATATTGTGGTATTAATATTGAAACATTTGAATTTAGTTTATAAATTCCGCTTATATAAAATAACAAAAAATGAATAACTTAAATTCTTGCCAATGAAAAATTTAGTTTATTTATTAACTAGCTGACCCGTGCCCACTTCGTTGGACAGCGAAAAAAACGCGTCCGTTTTTTAAACATACTTCATTACTGCTCCACTCCTATTACTCATAGCGTGAAACTATATAGCGTACGACACTCCTCGATAAATGGACTATTCAAAACATAAATATTTTTTTAAAAATCGGTTTATTAGATTCGGAGATTACTCCCTACAACGTCACAAACACACAAACTTTACCTCTTTATAATATTAGTATAGATAAAAATAATAGTAGCGATAAAATCTGAAGCTCCTTCAAAAGGGGCACAATACATTTTCTAAGACTGTCGTAGATTAACATTAGGTTTCAAGTGATCTAGTAAATCTATACATAGACCCTCATAATAATAATATAATCCTCACACGTTCACACATCGCCATCTATTCCCAAACTAAGCAAAGCTTGTTCTACAAGTACTAGACAACGAATAAACATACATAAATACTTTTCTTTGTAAATACATACATAGAAAACACTCAGACCAGTGCAAACAATCATGTTCATGCACACAAAGATTTGCATCAAGCGGGAATTAAACCCGAAACCTCTGCGTAGCAGCTATGTTATATACCGACTGCGCCACGTAGTCCTCTAATTACTTATCCTTTTGCTTACCACAAAACAGAGTAGACTCGCACTGTTGCGTTATAAAATAATGTAAATTCTCAAAACCTTAAACGGTGTTGTTGCAAAGAAGCATAATAACTTATTCATCACAACAATTTAATGTCCCACTAAAGGGACGGGCCTCCTACCGGGACCGAGGGATCCTTTGACTACTAATACCACGCTGGCCAGACAGATTGGTTTACGGTTTAATTTCAAGTTTTCCTTCTTTTTATTTCGTAAAGATAATATTCACGGACAGTCCCTTAGTCGGTTTTTACGACACCCGTGGGATGAGATGGGGTGGTGTCATATTGTATTCTTACTCTGTCACCACACGGAGAATTCATTGCCTTCTATTAACCCATCTCAATCATGTCATTGTCACCTGTTAAATCCGAAAAATCATTGAACAATTAGTACTAGACATCCATTTGATTTGACGCTATGATGTCACAGATAGAATATTAGCTTAAGATGAATAGACAGTTTGACAGTATTCTGACAAAGCTGCCTTAATTGACCATCGAGTTATCTACTAGACGGCTTACCTCTGGCAATACAAAATAGAAAAGAAGAACGTTAAATTTACATAACCCGTTTTCTTGTCTGTAAAGCTAAGAGATTCCTCTTGAATCCATAAAAATAATCTCGTAATTTAGGCCTTATAAATTTATAAAGTTATTGAAAAAAAAAAACTAGCTGACCCGTGCCCACTTCGTTGGGCGGCGAAAAAACGCGTCCCTTTTTTAAACATATTTCATTACTACTCCACTCCTATTAGACATAGCGTGATACTATATAGCCTATGGCACTCCCCAAGAAATGGACTATTCAACACAGAAATAATTTTAAAAATCGTTTCAGTAGATCCAGAGATTACCCCCTACAACGTCACAAACACACAAACTTTACCTCTTTATAATATTAGTATAGATAAAAAGTTCAAAGTGTATTTAAATCATTATTCACCGTGTTTGATGTTAAAAGGCACTCGTACGTAAAATTTTACTGGTACTGTAAACTGCTATGTAGGTTAAGTGGCAATTGCTTGAAGATCAAGCAACATTTCGTACTACCTGAATTGTAATATCACATTTAGGAAAGTTTATTTATTAGATTAATGTCAATGAATTATTAAATGGCGCTAATTAAATAAAAATCTTAATATTATCATCATTGTTTTAGCCTCTTTATGCAGTTCCAAATGACATTTATTATAACAGCCCAATAATGTTCTACTGCAGGAACGGGCCTCCTCCGATGACAGAAGTATAATTGGCCTACTAATACCACGCTGGCCAGACGGTATTTGGTATAGGGTTTAATTTCAAGTTTTCCTACTTTTTATAACGTAAAGATAATATTCACGGATAGTCCCCTAGTCGGCTTTTACGACACCCATGGGATGAGATGGGGTGGTGACGTGACAACATATTGTATTCTTACTCCGTCACCACACGGAGAGATTATTAAATGGCGCTAACTAAATAAAAATCTAAATACTATCATCATTGTTTTAGCCTCTTTAAGAAGTTCCAAATGACATTATCCGACAGAAATTAAAATTCTAAAAAACATTGTCTCACCACTTCAACGTAGAATGAACAAAAAAATTAAAGGTAATGTTGCAATCTGCATGTTAATTCTCGTACCTTAAAATCGTTAAAAAATCGGTATAATTAACTTTTAGCTGTCAAATTGTTACACGATAGGTAATAACTTTGTCAAATTGTCCTACCTATTGTGTAACAATTTGACAACAAACCCCCTTACTCATAAACGCCTCTTAAATTTAATCACTGTTTAGCGAGATTTTTATTACGAAAACCAACCTCATACCAAACAACGTAAGAGTTTAAACTAATTAATCAATTGACTAAAATTTAAGAGGCGTTTATGAGGGGGTAAAAGTTAATTTAACCGATTTTAACTAAAAGTTAACTAAACCGAATTTTTAACGATTTTAACTAAAAGTTAACTAAACCGAATTTTTAACGACTTTCAGGAACGGGAATTGACATGCTGATCAGCGTAACCTTGAATTTCTTATATAATATTTATATCCCGTGGCTCGTTTTCAGAAAAAAAGATAATATTGATAAGAACACGTAGTGACAACAAACGTTACTATACCCTTTCCACTATATTTAACGACATTTGACAGGTTGACGTTCAGCAGTATCTCGAATGTAATGCCATCCAATTGTAAGCGATTTCGCGATTTTTCGATTTTTCAAATTACTTTATTTTACACATTTGGATCCTTACATCAACTTACATTATCTTTTTATTACTGTTTCTTTCTTTATCTATGTAACGAGAATTAGCCTATAGCTTAATATTATAAAATTATAGTTAGCTTAAGTATTATTTAAAATACATAATTTATCGTGACATATTCGCGGGTTATAGCTAATCTAAAAAATCATATTACATTTTATAAACGTATTATGAAGAGTTCAGATTTATTCATAGCATTTATTTCTACCGATTATTTGTAATTTGTTTCATAATGGTGGTAATCGTTATGAGTGTCCATCACTAAGTAACCATGGTAACTGAAAAAAACATGAATACGTCTATGAAATACAATATTATTTGTTTGAAAAATAAGCAGAAGTATTACGAAACTTCATGGACGTGAACTGTCAAAAAGCTAAACTTAGGCTGGAAGGGGTATAATATTAAAATACATTTGTCACAGCTGTATTAAAGTAGGTAGGATTACCCCTTTAAGTAAGATATAGGTACCGACACACAAAAAAAAAAAAAAAAACACAGCGTAGAAATATCTAAATAAAAAAGAATTTCAATACATTGAATTGAATACTTCACATAGGTATTCAAATTCGTTTTTCCTCAACACGCATCTGAAGTTAAAATGTAAAAACGTTTTATTGCATTCCAAAATTCCGGCCCGTATCTTATCTTGGGCTCCCCTTTTCTTATCTTCTCCCTCGTTAACGTCTGCATCTTACGAATAGGATTAACTATAGCGATTAAGGAAGTGGTGAGTTTTTAGTGTTGTTCATTTACATAATTCAATTGTTTCAATTTACATAGTTAAGAAGTTCAAAAGTTTTTAATGTAATCATCATCATATCAGTCAAAATATAATCATAAAATCCTCTTAAAATGTTTCTTGCACAAACGGTCCTGTGCCTACTTTATCCTTTTATTATATCCAATGATAGATTAAAATAATTTTATTTTTTTTGATACAAAACAGATTTTTTTTAAAGACAATAGATTTTTGGTGTTATTACAAAACGCCGCCGTATATTTAACCATGGGAAAGTCATGTAAAAATTCAACGTATTATTTTAATATAAAATAATCGTTTTAAAAAAACCTTCACTTTTTCCCAATCGGTTACTAAAATAACAAACGCTACAGTAGGTATTATACGAAAATTTATACCTTTTTAAATGTTTTTGTTAGAACAACAAAAAACGACCCAAAAATCCTTCGGATTTCAAGGCTTTATTATTCGAAAATCGTAAATATAAACCGCAGTTCGGTCGTAAATTCAGAACGATTAAGTACCGGATCAATTTTCGGTCAACAAAATGAAAAATATTTTACGAAGCGCGACGCTACTGGTTATTCAAATTAAGTTCATTATGTGAAAGTCAACTTAATAATGGTAGAAACGATATCCTTTTGTGGATGGAAATACAAGTAGAATGGATTTCATTAAACAACGAAGTGTTGTTCTGTTGGAATAAAAAGTTAAGGACTGTAAAAGACCTACAGTCAGTTTTTTAAGTTGAAATGAAATGAAATGAAATGATGTTTTATTTTGCTAAGTGTAGGTTACAATGCAGTTCTTATTTGCTATACATGATTTATAATATTTCCTGTACACTTCGCCATAAATGACATGCAAAAAATCGTTTTTTTACAAATAGGTAACGTCTATCTTAAGTCTAGGACTATTGAGATTGATGATAGACTAGAGATATGTTGAGAGACTAGAAATTAACATATAACATTGTTCTTGTAACAGGCAATAGTTTTACGAAAGGAAACTTTGTAAAGTATTATTATTATAGAAATTATGTTCCACTTTAATCAGTCAATCAACTTGCCCATCGCAGTCCATTGCTGGACATAGACCTCTCCCAACACGCGCCACAGAACACGGTCCTGCGCCTTTTGCACCCAATCCGACCCAGAGACCTTTTTGAGGTCGTTTTTTATCCCACTTAGTCACACAGTATTCCAATATCGATAAAATATTTTTTAATATGTATGACATGTTGTTAAAATTACAAAATCAGTTTCCTAACAGCTCATTGATGTATAAATATAAATATTATTCCTCACACATTCACACAACACCATCTAGCCACAAAATAACCAAAACTTGTACTATAGGTACTAGACAACAGATAAACATACTGAAATTTACTTAATTCGGTTTTATTTTTCTCCTTTAATTTACATTGGACAATAAAACGCGGCTTTTTTAGTGCTGTAGCGTTTGTCTGTGTCGATCTATAATTTTAATTGTAGCTTCAATTCTAAGTAAACGACGATTTCAAACAATTTGTAATAAATTTTATGAAATAAAGTATTTTGAAAGAAGAATGGGCAGTTTTATATGGGGTGCGTCCCATGTGTTGTAACACTTTGTGACCTATTTCATTTGAAAGATCTCAGCCAGTGCTATGTTTTATTGTATGGGCATAACTCCGTATCTCGTGCAGGGAAACTGTTATAGGGTTTTAAAAATATTAAAAAAATAATTAAAAATGTCTTAACTAATTGGTCTTTTAATAACTATTACTAAAGAGATTTAAAGGTAGAGCTTACTTTGACCTAACACCCTCTCTGCCACCGTTGTAAGCGCAGAGTTGAGAAGATTGCAGACATGTAAAATGTCATTTACGGCGGTCCTTCTGGGTAGAAGAACTCTCAAGCTTTCAGAAACGTTTGCGCATGACAAAGAAAAAACAGCTCCCTATGCTCCCTGCCATTTTGTTCCAAATATGACATCTGCTCTTTGCTTCCCAACCTTTGTAGCATGTTGCGACTAGCATAAACATGTTCACCTAGATTTGTTTTCAATACATATATTTTTTTCAATTAAATTGTGTGCAGGTCAAAAGTACTGAGCTGTTAATGATGAAATAATTTTTGTATCAAATAAGGCTTTAATCGTACTTTTTTACATTTTGTGACACGGAAACACATTATATTTATTCCACTTATAATAACTGTAGACAATTTACAGACACAGGAATCGTTAGTTTAGACCGTTATTAATAAGTACACAGTTAAAAATATATAAGTGAAAATGGTAAAGTTCGCTAAATAAATCTCTTACGTATATGTATAGATACGTTATAGAGTTGAGGTTGAGAAAATAAAAATCCTCATCGCATTTTTCTCTACATAGCTGTTGATGTTAATAAGGTTGTCATAATTATAATGACAGTATAAATATACAACTCCTTTAAATAGACCTGTTCTATTCACATATCTTTCAAAATATATTGAAAACACGAAAGTACAGCTCAGCAACAACACTACACCATGCTTCCAGCCCTCAGCCAATAGGCGTCCATTGCTCGAGATGGGTCTCCTACAAATATCTTCACTTTGCCGATCCTGTGACTACCTTATCACTTGGCACCACCCCCATATCACGCGATATACGCGGTCGCTTTTCGAAAACTTTTCTGCCTCATCGTCATTTGTAAGTTCTTCGTGCTATGTCGCTCCTTAAACGGGCAATCCTGAGTGCTCTATCGGTAACTTTAGTTCTCCTACGAATTATCTCACTTCTGATTCAATTACGCAGGTCAACTTCCAATAAAGCTCTCTCCATTTCCCTGTAGATGACAAAAAGCCTTGTGATTTGACGAGTGACCCCCTTCTCGAAGTTACACTTATCTGGCCTGATTGTCCCAGGTAAATATATTCGTGGACAACTTTGAATGTAGCGCCTCCAACCGTGATTAAAGTGGGTGCAACATGAACATTTGCCATGATCTTGGTCTTGTCCGTGTCCATTTTAAGACCCACTTATTGAGAGATACTATTAGGGTCATCAAGCATTATATTGAGGTCCTCCTTGGTCTATGACATGACACCATTTTCGTTATACCTAGCTGCAAATTCATAGTTCTTGATAATCCATCCTCGAGACAAGCCAACATAATGGCGTTTCCGTATACTTAAGCACTGCAGTATTATGAAATATCGTTGGTGTACTTGGCATCGTTGGAGAGACTGCAACACTACACCAGTAAGTTAATAATGGCATCTACACTAAGCCCAAACTTATTTGACCAACCTGAAGTTGTTGCAACTAACTGAGCAGATGTCATATTTGGAATAAAATGACGGGGAGCATAGGGAGCTGTTTTTTCTTTGTCCATGTAATTGCGAAAACGTTTCTGAAAGCTTGAGAACTCTTCTACACAGAAGGACCGCCGTAAATGACATTTTACATGTCTGCAATCTTCTCAACTCTGCGCTTACAACGGTGGCAGAGAGGGTGTTAGGTCAAAGTAAGCTCTACCTTTAAATCTCTTTAGTAATAGTTATTAAAAGACCAATTAATTAAGACATTTTTAATTATTTTTTTAATATTTTTAAAACCCTATAACAGTTTCCCTGCACGAGATACGGAGTTATGCCCATACAATAAAACATAGCACTCGCTGAGATCTTTCAAATGATATAGGTCACAAAGTGTTACAACACATGGGACGAAACCGCCCATTCTCCTTTGAATTTGAAAATTTGAAATACTTTTTTTTTAAATACATACAATTATTTTACATAGAAAACACCCAGACCAATGCAAACAATCATGTTCATGTACACAAAGATTTGCATTGAGCGGGAATCGAACCCGAGACCTCTGCGTAGCAGTCTTATCATATAAACGCTACGCCACAGAGGTCGTCATCAAAGGGTCTTTGTAGTAATTAATTCGACAAACCCGGAGAATAATAACGATTCGATTCTGCGTTTTCTGAAAATACAGGACAGTGGCATCTAAGTTGCATTCACAAAAGACTAGTATAATATATTTTCCACTGTTATTCATTCTTCTTCTCAAAATAATAATTTTCCGCAATGTCAAATCAACTGCTTACTCGAATCAAATACTGAAAAGTAGTTCAGCAACGCTGCCTTGTACGTGACTCGCTGTAACCAATTGACATCGATAAATGATAAGAAATCTACTAGTTTTGCCAATAAATTGTGAAGTTGAAGAAAAATTGTAACATTCGAAGATTTTATATTAAATTTTGAAAGCATTATTTTAGTGTTGAGAATTTATTCTTTAGGGTTAAGTACGTATTCCTAAAATTAAGCTATTTGTTTAATTAGTTAAGTATTATGATCACCCTACATACATAAACACCCATACACTTTTTCGTAAAGTGACAGAATAATCATTTGTAATGGGTGCCAAAAAAGCCTACTAAAGAGAAAGTTGTTAATTTTTATCTCTAGTTAAACAAATAGAAAAGAAAAGCCTGGCAACTTGTTTCAATATTATAATATTATGACGACCTCTATGGCGTAGTAGTTATTTATCAAGTTTTCCTTCTTTTTATTACGTAGGATAATATTTACGGATAGTCCCTTAGTCGGTTTTTACGACACCCATGGAATGAGTCGGTGTGGTGACACACTGTATTCTTACTCCGTCACCACACGGAGATTGAAATCAGTACCTTTCAAGGTTTTAAAGATGCTGAGCGGTCATCCATCTAGGGAATGACCTTGATGTTGTTTAACCCACTTTATCTTTTTTGAAGCATTGATTCATCAGAAATCATTTTTCGATCTTTGTCGCGAACAGACGTGCTTGTACGTGCTCTAATGCGTTACTTAATTAATAATAAAAAGTGACCTAGATTAAGATTGTGTATTGTGCAATGTTTTCCGTAATAAACAATAATTAAGACTTTTTGTAGTGAATTATCACTAAGGAAAATGACAAGTAATACTACTTCACCAGTGAAAACATCCCATGACCTCTTGCCTGCTCCAGTGCGCCTGAAATTGTGTCCACTGCAGAAATACAGAAATGGATTTCCTACACCGAGTCCTGCTTGAACGAGATCTGTTTTATAACTGAAAGTGGAAAACTCAACTCCGAACAGAAGCTGAAGGTATCGTCCTTATGTAGAAAAATTACGCACAATTCCTCCCAAATGGCAATTCTGTACCAATCCCTAAAACAAAAAGCCATACAGTCGTCCCTTGAAATTGAAGTCCTTAATGAAAATAGAGATCTGGCAGGATACTTAACCGGACTTAAGAAGACCATTGAGCAATCGAGTACTGCAACCAAGGGATCTTCTTTTGCTGACGTGGTAAAAAAGGGTACTAATGATTACATTTGACCCAGTAATCTAAGCTCTGTAGCCGTGTACCCTCTTGACGTAAAGTAAACAAGTGAAGAGACAAAAGCAATGGTTCAGAAAATTATCAGCCCTGAACAACTGAAGCTGCATGTGCGAGGAGTACGAAAGACCAGAAACGGTGGTGTTATTATTAATACGGAGACCAAAACAGACGCAGACAAACTAAAGAACGCAGTACTGATCAGTTCGGTGAATCTACAGGCTGAAGAACCTTCCAAACGGTAGACCTCGGATTGTGGTAGTAGGAGTACCTACAACTATGACAGAGCAAGAGGTCTACAAATGTATTTATGACCAAAACGTCGAAGACAAATTTCCTTCCATGACCTACGAATCCTTTTTGTCCTCGATAAAATTGAGTCAGAAGTCCGGGAAACGGGAGACTACATCATGCAATTATGTCATCGAAGTTTCTGCACAAATAAGAAAAGCCCTGATCACACAACAAAGACTTTTTGTTAACTGGACCTCTTGCCCTGTCAAGGACTTTACTATAGTCACGAGGTGTTATAAATGCCAGCAATACGGCCACGCTTCTAAATCCTGCCGCGAACTAATTCCATCATGTAGCCATTGTGGGGAAATAGGTCACGCTATTTCTGAATGCAACAACAAATTGACCTCTCCAAAATGCGCAACATGTTCGAGGTTTAAGAAGCCTAAGGATCATACAACTGGCGATACTGAATGTCCTGCGAGAAGAATAGCCGAATTGCGATATATTAACTCCATAGATTACGAAGTAGAGTAGATTATTAGTATACTTTTAATAAAAAACATAATTAAGTATCTTAAAATTATTTAAAACTAGTAAATAAAAGTGACAAATACATTTTGCCCTACATAAAATTTTCTACAAGTAAGCACATTCTTTAGTTTAAACAAAACAAGTAATTAACTATACCTAATTGTAATAATTATTATATATTTATTTTGTAAGCATTTTTTTATATTATAAAACGAATAATTTAATTATAGATATTAATTTAAAAAGTAATGTATAAAGACAGCGATAAGATTAAATAATTACCTAATATGGAAATAATTAGCACTTAGAACACCTGTAACACAGGATTAATCCTAGTACAGGCATACTAAACTATATAGCACACAATCATGTAATTAGATTTTAATTTAGCATAATTTAAGACCATTTGTAAATTTAATAAATGATTTGATTTGATTTGATTACAACTGGCTATAAGCACCTCGGTTCATATACTCTCAGGGGTTCTTATATATAAATATTTGAGCACTTTATGTTTTTATAAGCAAAGCTAGTACCATTATGGGTACTAAACAATGGATAAACATACTTAAATACGTTTTTTTTGTAAAAACATAAGTATACATAGCAAACACTCAGACCAATGCAAACAATCATGTTCCTCCACACAAAGATTAGCATTGAGCGGGAATCAAACACGAGACCTCTGCGTAGCAGCCATGTAATGTACCGACTGCGCCACAGAGGTCGTCATAACTTTATATAACTCAACTACTGATTGTGATAAGACGAGTGATTCCACGAAGTTATTTATTAACTATTTTAAATATTTGATCAAAGGCATTTTTGTATTACAAGATGAATAAAGTTTTCATGATCTATTACAACTGGAGGTCAAAGTCCCTCCAACTATATTTCCATCAAAGTAAGAAATACCTATTTGATTTATTTTGGTCTTTAAATAAAAATTTATTTAATATTATAAAACATACAAAATGTTCAAGCATTGAATGACAATTGCAAAAAGAATTGCACAATGACTTTGAATAAACATCCATACTAATTATTAGAAATGGGAAAGTGTGTCTGTTTGTCTTTCTTTCACGGCAAAATTAGAGCTGTCATTATTATACTTATTACAAATAAATAGAATTAGAATTGTCTACAGTATACCTAACTAGCCAAGATTAGTTTCTTTAGGTTTTTGACAACACATTGCATTGCGTATCGGAGTTATGACAGTATAAGTTATATAAAACGTTGTTGACATGTTGTAGACCAGAAATTCCTGACTTGAATCCTGGAGCCAGGATCAACTAACTAAAGATAAGTACTTTTGTTATATTTCAGGCTCAATTCCGAGCTAAGTACGAGTACCGACACAGTATCCCTTGGACAGATAAACACAGAGCGATATCTGTCAGCCGAGTCACGTGCAAGTGTACAGTTATCGACAGAATCTATTCGTATTTCGACAAACCAGATCGTTTCTCCTGTGGAATGTATAAATACGTTCGTGAATTGTTGCTGATTGGGATATCACGAGTAATTTTAGTGGATTGTGAAACTATTTGGAATATTTTGATCAAATACATTTTGGAAAAAGTGATTTCTCAGAAGTAACACTTTGTTCCATGTAGTTGGAGCTGTCATTATTATATTACAATTATATAGAATTGGAATTGTCAACAGTATACCTAACTAGCCAAGATTAGTTTCTTTAGGTTTTTGACAACACATTGCATTGCGTATCGGAGTTATGACAGTATAAGTTATATAAAACGTTGTTGACATGTTGTAGACCAGAAATTCCTGACTTGAATCCGGGAGCCAGGATCAACTAACTAAAGATAAGTACTTTTGTTATATTTCAGGCTCAATTCCGAGCTAAGTACGAGTACCGACAAAGTATCCCTTGGACAGATAACCACAGAGCGATATCTGTCAGCCGAGTCACGTGCAAGTGTACAGTTATCGACAGAATCTATTCGTGTTTCGACAAACCAGATCGTTTCTCCTGTGGAATGTATAAATACGTTCGTGAATTGTTGCTGATTGGGATATCACGAGTAATTTTAGTGGATTGTAAAACTATTTGGAATATTTTGATCAAATACATTTTGGAAAAAGTGATTTCTCAGAAGTAGCACTTTTGTTCCTTGTAGTTAGAGCTGTCTGTGTTTAAATAGAATTAGAATTGTTTACACTATACCCTTCCAGCCAAGATTAGTTTCTTTAGGTTTTTGACAACCTATTTTATTGTGTATCGGAGTTATGAAAGAATAAGTTATATTATAAAACGTTGTTGACATGTTGTAGATCAGGAATTTCTCACTAAAATCCGAGAGTCAGGATCAACTAACTAAATATAAGTACTTTTGTTAAATTTCAGGCTCAATTCCGAGCTAAGCACGAGTACCGACACAGTATCCCTTGGACAGATAAACACAGAGCGATATCTGTCAGCCGAGTCACGTGCAAGTGTACAGTGGTCGACTGAATCTATTCGTGTTTCGACAAACCAGATCGTTTCTCCTGTGGAATGTATAAATACGTTCGTGAATTGTTGCTGATTGGGATATCACGAGTAATTTTAGTGGATTGTGAAACTATTTGGAATATTTTGATCAAATACATTTTGGAAAAAGTGATTTCTCAGAAGTAACACTTTGTTCCATGTAGTTGGAGCTGTCATTATTATATTACAATTATATAGAATTGGAATTGTCAACAGTATACCTAACTAGCCAAGATTAGTTTCTTTAGGTTTTTGACAACACATTGCATTGCGTATCGGAGTTATGACAGTATAAGTTATATAAAACGTTGTTGACATGTTGTAGACCAGAAATTCCTGACTTGAATCCGGGAGCCAGGATCAACTAACTAAAGATAAGTACTTTTGTTATATTTCAGGCTCAATTCCGAGCTAAGTACGAGTACCGACAAAGTATCCCTTGGACAGATAAACACAGAGCGATATCTGTCAGCCGAGTCACGTGCAAGTGTACAGTTATCGACAGAATCTATTCGTGTTTCGACAAACCAGATCGTTTCTCCTGTGGAATGTATAAATACGTTCGTGAATTGTTGCTGATTGGGATATCACGAGTAATTTTAGTGGATTGTAAAACTATTTGGAATATTTTGATCAAATACATTTTGGAAAAAGTGATTTCTCAGAAGTAGCACTTTTGTTCCTTGTAGTTAGAGCTGTCTGTGTTTAAATAGAATTAGAATTGTTTACACTATACCCTTCCAGCCAAGATTAGTTTCTTTAGGTTTTTGACAACCTATTTTATTGTGTATCGGAGTTATGAAAGAATAAGTTATATTATAAAACGTTGTTGACATGTTGTAGATCAGGAATTTCTCACTAAAATCCGAGAGTCAGGATCAACTAACTAAAGATAAGTACTTTTGTTAAATTTCAGGCTCAATTCCGAGCTAAGCACGAGTACCGACACAGTATCCCTTGGACAGATAAACACAGAGCGATATCTGTCAGCCGAGTCACGTACAAGTGTACAGTGATCGACTGAATCTATTCGTGTTTCGACAAACCAGATCGTTTCTCCTGTGGAATGTATAAATAAGTTCGTGAATTGTTGCTGATTGGGATATCACGAGTAATTTTAGTGGATTGTGAAACTATTTGGAATGTTGGTCAAAGGCATTTTTGAAAATGTAAACTTTTTCAAGGAGTAGCATTGTGTCACATAACTTGTCTTTACCGATTTCATTACCAATAAATATCTCACTACGACAAGTATTTAAAACATAAGACGTTTCATGATTACCCTCGCCTGACAAAATATGTACTCGTATTATTACCTGACATATCAATTAAACACGACCTAAGTGTTGTTTTACAAACCAAACGTCTGTTTTAAAATCTTTGTTCGCAAATGAAACAAGGATTACACTTCTTGTACTAGGTCGACAGGTTGTCATAATGTAATCCTCAACATGACGGGGGTTGAACCTTGAAATATCCACGTTAATACCCTTAAAAACTAAACCTGAACACCTGTAACTAATAATACATTTAATATTACAAATGTAAATTGTTTTTTTATGTGATATAAATACAATCAGGTTAAATAATGTATAACACATTTATTTTGCGGATAGTATAATTATAACAATCCAGGGATGGAACAAGATAGTGACATCATCAATACATTATAAAAACACGAATAACGCTTTAGGTCCCTGTGGTAACTATCGATGAAACTAAACGTTCAAACTTATATCATGTGATATACTCACACAGAAACTATAAAAACTCAATTCAATAATGCGTATTCGTTAGCTGTCCGAGTGGTGACGGAGTAAGAATAAAATATGTCACCAACCCATCTCATCCCATGGGTGTCGTAAAAACCGACTAAGGGAATAACCGTAACTTCTAACTTTACAAAAAAAAAAGAAGGAAAACTTGAAATTAAACCCTATACCAATCCGTCAGGTTTGTTTCATCAATGTTTTTTACTATGATTTAGGGTAAAGAACATCATTAAGTTTTTTCAGCAAGTGGCCTTCTCGGCCGTTACCAGCATTGAAGCCACTTGATCGTGTGAAAGGTTACAGTAGCCAATTGACATACAGATTAATCGGACATTACAGCTTGTGTCCCAAAGCATGCAGCGGCTTAGCAGTTCACAAATATCTAGTAGATTTAACTTTCTTAGAAATATAGTTTGAAGTTATCGCTTACAACAACTATTTAAATAGAAAGACCTCAAAAATAAGCACTTAAAAGATAATGAAAAACATTTTAATTTACAAAGCTCCGAGAATTAAAAAAGACGTCTACATTTTCTTGAAGAAAATCTGAATCTCAAACTGGAGAACACTATTATACAGGCCGACATCTTAATTCTCTGACAATGGGCGGTCCTGAACAAAAGCTTGCCATCAAGAGGACCTCACTAATCCATAGAGGGTCTAAACCAACTTTAAACAGTAGTGTGAAAAAGGTACCGTGTTTAGGTGGAAACTAGTGAAATTTCAGAGTATAGGTCAAAACAGCTTAAGTCTCAGGGTAGGCTAATTCAGTAGACTGTTCTTGAATTTTACTTTTAGGTTTATCGCTTACATACAACCACTATTTAAATAAAAAGACCTCAAAAATAAGCACTTAAAAGATAATGAAAAACATTTCAATTTACAAAGCTCCGAGAATAAAAAAAAGACGTCTACATTTTCTTGAAGAAAATCTGAATCTCGAACTGGAGAACACTATTATACAGGCCGACGTCTTAATTCTCTGACAATGGGCGGTCCTGAACAAAAGCTTGCTATGTGAAATATCGTCTAGGCCTATTGTCCGATCCTTTGATATATTGACTACTATCAAGAGTCTGCGTTGCAGACACCAGTTTTACATCAAATGAATTATGACTCGCGGATCCATACTTCATTCCTCTATATCTTACTTTTGACACGGTATAGGTGTGAATTTTGACGTGATTTAAAGTAACTAGAATTTTAAGAGTTTTTTTTAAATTATTTAAAACGATATCTTTATTATTTTAGAATAATTTTCTTATAAGTACGGCTGATAATTTTTGTAAACAAATCTACGACAAACAGGTAACTGATTACCTAATGTTTAGCGATTTTTATACACGTAAGTAAACATGAAAGTTAGAAACTGGGTAGAAAAAAAATAAAATGATTTGTTTTTAGATGGCAAAACAAAAATTAAAATTTTTTGGCGAAAATCAACAGTTTACCGAAAAAGCCCTTTGAATAATATGATTTTAAAACTAATATTATACCTTTTTAAAATAAATTTCACGTTTGTGACGCGAACCAAAGGACAGTTAATTATTGTCACAATTAATTTTATGTTTATGGTAACCTCCAGGATAAATTCAACGACCTTCTCACTAGGTACGCTCAACAAAAACGCATAACCAATAAATACAATCCAAGGAAATCGCAACTAACAATAAACAAAACAAAAAACAACAGGATAGAAGAACAATACAATAATTTACTTCCACAACTAGTAATTTACCTTCGTAACCAGAACTATATTTTTACAGCAACGTTTAATGATACTTCCTGACCTACTTAGGTTTATTGATTGATAGTCCGATGGAAACTATATTTTATTTTAAATTTTTATTTACCTACTATAACTGTATTCTGAGAAGTTTTTCTTGTGAAACAGCTATTGGTAGTTGATTATACAGTCTATAATTCTAGCAAAGTGGGTGTGTGTTTTCATAATGTTACATTCAATAAAACATTGTTAGAAATACACAAAACAGAGATAGGTTTAGAAGTTAATCTATTACGTTTTGCTTTAAATTGGCGTTGACGGTAAGTGGTAACACGGCTCATGGACCTCAGAACACGGCTAAACCGCAGCCTACCTTATTACTATAGCTCTTTTCATCATAACAACCCACTTATGTCCCACTGCAGAGACGGGCCTCCTCCAGTGACGGAGGGACACTTGGCCTACTAATACTACGCTGGCCAAACGGATTGGTATAGGGTTTAATTTCAAGTTTTTCTTCTTTTTATTACGTAAAGATAATATTTACGTAAAGATAAAAATTTACGGATTAGTCGGTTTTTACGACACCCATGGAATGAGATGGGGTGATGACACACTGTATTCTTATTTCGTCACCACACGGAGATCTTAGCTCTTTTATAGTTTTGCTATTTTACCAATACACTTCTTTCAATGGCTTTTGAATTATCTGGATCACCAGGATTGTTTTTCAGTATTTATTCGAATTAGTTAGTGTCATACACATATTAGAAAATAACAATTATCCAAGATGTGTAATACTAGTTTCAGGAGTATCTGTGTTAAATTTTCTTTCATGAATTGAGAAAATACGTTCCTGCAGTGAAGCTTTTAAGGAAGGTAACTACTGCGATAGGTAGCAAAGCTGTTAATACCGAGTCTTAGATAAGCATTAGGTCGACACTCAACTACATACCGCAACAAAACTAGGTAATGCGGCAACAAACTACACTGAATACAGCGATTCTGAGCTAGTTTCAATGTTGGCGGGAATTCGTAAAACACTTTCTCCGTGGTTGAGACTATTCCGCAAGTAAACATGTACGAGTATTATATTGTCATCATCATTATTCCCCTGCCCTTATCCCATTTTTTTATATTCATTTGTTATATTTGTATTAAAAAATGAGAATTTCATTAGTATTTTCGTATTTTATGACATAATTTGGCATTATCTGCTATCTAGACGACATGAAGTAACTACGGCACATATGATGAGGTTTCGTATTTGCACAGAAAAGTAAATTAGTAAACAACAATTTTCTCTAAAAAAATGAACAACTCTAATTATTTTGCATGTCAATGGTTGCTAAGCATAGACTTATTCACATCGACTTTGGCTTTAATATAAGCGCCATGTACTATAGTGTGACCACAGGTGCTGTGCACCTCCTGAGGTATGCGCGCGGCGAGAGGGGGGTGGACATATAGAGTACATGATAAATACTGGTATAGAATAAACAGTCTATGATGTAGCTACTAGCGACATCTGACGCAATATACTTAAGTTATTTGGCTGGTACTGGTCGCTGCACGAGCGGCTGTAGCAGTTTTCTATTAAAAGACAGTTTTTTTAAAAACTCCAAGAAAGTATTTACATTGTTGTATAGTTTTAAGCGTAAATAGGAACATTATTTATGTTTTTATAATGTAACTTTGAGAAATATGACATCTAGCGGAATGTATCAAATACTCTAAGAACATGAAATTCTTAAAGAAAAATATAATGTTCGAATTGTTATGACACTGCCGTCAAAACTCGTGACAGCAGGTAGGTGTCCGTTATGGTAGCATACACAAGAGCTATATCGAGTTGGTTACTATGCCAAAAAACTCTGCATAAATAAAAATAAAAAAGAATCCAATTGTTAAGATTAATGATGAGGAATTAGAAATCGTTAACACTACACTATTCCTAAGAATTACTATAAACAGATTACCCACTTACTCATAAAGGCCTCTTAAATTTAAGTTAATTGATTACCTTAAATTCTTACGGTTTTGTTTAGTATAAGTTTGATTTTACAAATAATAATCTCGCTAAACAGTGATTAAATTTAAGAGGCGTTTATGAGTAAGGGGTGAGTTTTTATTTATCACCTGCATATTTTTAAAAAAATATGAGTATATTTGGGTTACATTGTGATCAACTAAGTAAGTGTAATATATTACAGACATGTCTATAAAGTCGTCAAATTTGTGATTTTTATTAGTTCATTAATCTACAATAAACTAATACTGACTTACGAAGAACAATGTAAACAATGAGTAGAGTAAATCAAAGTGGCACGCGGGAAGTGATTTTTAAAGTTATAAGGCGATGTTTAGCGGAGCACGATTCTGGTCAACTTTTATGCGATTTGGATGATGTTTATGGGCGAACTGCAACTTTGATGGGTATGTAATCGTGTTACTGTTTTTCGTAATCTGTCTCAAGTAATAAATTCACTCCATTTGAGATCTAGAGACCAAAAACAGGCATTGTGTACATAGCACATTTTTAGGTTAGATATTCATTGTAAGTAAGAAAAATCGTAGTACGATCATTTCTGTTGATACATTATCAGTTGCATTAGTATAATTCAGTCAAGATTTATCCCAATTTGAATTTGAATTAATTGATTTATGTCTATATTACGGTTGATATTGATAACTAAACTATGTCACTTTCGCATCGACTGGTCTGTCTACAAAAAATAATTAATTGCAATATTTTATTAAATTTATATCATTTAGGTCTTAGTAAATCCATGTTAAATGATATCTTGTTGGTTAATATTTAACACTGAATAAATTTTAGTTAGGTATTGTAGTTATTCTTTCCATTCCATTAGAATTATAAAATTTAAAAATAACAGATTTAAAAATAATGAAAAGCTTGAAACTCCTGGTAAACATAGGCAAGGCCGCCCAAAGAAAGAAATGTATGTTTCTATATTTCTGCTCTCCCCCACAAAATACAATTATGTTCTACAGTAAAAAAGAGGTATATAACATTTTTCTTCTTTTACCTGTATTTTGTTTCTAGTTATGCCTAAATTTATTGTAGATCAAATGTTCAATTTACATAACTTTAGTAAAATTTCGAGGTCCAACCCTCAGAAAATTGCAGATGATAGCTAGAACTGAGATGGATTTTAATTGTAGTCTTGAAGTTCTACGTAAAACTTTAAATGCAATAGGCTTACCTACAAGAAATGCCCTAGTATTATAAGTGCTCTAATAGTGTAGTGTTATTTGAACATAATTGTTTTGAAAACTATTTTGTCAGACTAAATAGGTTTGCTACGTGTAGCACAGTGGCGCTCTAATTTTTTGTTAGGACTTAATAGACAGACTGTACCTACATTTAAAAAAAATAGTTGTTGTAGTTTTAATATTATAGCATAATGAAATAACTCCAGCCCGGCCCCTAAGAACCGTTAATATCTCCGATAATATTGAGTTTTGTATTGAAATAAAGTGTTACACAGGCGTTATTTCAGGGTTACATTTCTACTGTATTAACAGAATTACTGTACCTTTGTTTTGTAGTTCTCGAGATATTCAAATCACTTGTGAGCATAATTATTATCTGTACCAGTACTATGAACATAAATTAACATGGATTTTTGACATATTCCACTGTGAATTCGCATAAAGCATTTACCTACACTAATTCAGTCAGAATTTCACGCATTATTTTTACATAAAGAATTTTTCAAAAGAAAAGTTCCCTTTCTATCAGACCTATCACGTGTACGCTACCATAACGGACACCTATTTTTTCTTCGTCCCCCACCTCGCCGCGCATACCTCAGGGGGTGCACAGCTCCTGTGGTCACACTATACCTGCTATCCTTACAAACCTACTTTGTTTCGTGTGATATGCCCGTCGTTTCCGAGTGCACTTTTTGCTCTATCTTCAAAATATGTCACCAAATAAGTTTAACCTTTAACCTTTGTATTGCATTTTATTTAATGTGGTCACCAAAAAAGGACGGTTTGTCTTGAATATCTGGCGGAAAAAAGTCCGAATTATTCCGGTCGAATACTACGACATAATTACAAAATATTCCGAAACTCTGGGAATGTTTCAACTGATCGCACTGTCACGTGATTCCTTTATATTTATGTGTTTTAAGTTTTGCAACTATAGTCTTGAAGAAGCGTTAGTCTTTTATGTCTGGTTGTAAATGAGCTTAAACAAAATTTGTTGCATTCACTTTGTAGAGATATTGTAGAAGTTTGACCTATTCTCTTATAATGTTATCCTATATAGAATTAAAATCTTTAGAACTGTCTGAAAACTTTTAATTTGAACTAAGTTAGTCTTAAAAGTAATGAATTATTATGTGACTTCTAAAAAGGATTGTTTAATTTTGTTTATTATATAAAGTAGACGGTTTTTTTATTCGGCGAATAGGCCACCACCACAAATTGTGGCATTTAGCAATGAAATGCATATCGGTTTATTCCTTATAATCTCTAGATAGACAGTCTGCACATATCAAACCTTTATCTAGAGGTATTACTCTGAAATACGACAATCAAAACATGACTCTCGTGATAACGTAAAATCTCACAACAGCTATTGTCTAATGAATATACACTAATAAGGCAACCAAGAACTCTCGAAATAACGGAGTTTTGCTGGCTATTGCTTGTAGATCTAAAATAATAAGGTGTTAAAAAGAAACAATACACTATATATATGACACAAGAAATATTTATTACTGTTCACAATTATAATTAACACAGTCATCTCTTAAAGCAGTATTTCATCTTAAATAGACGCAGGTGGCTCAAGCTTGTTAAGAAGGTCGCAATTTACATTGAACTTCTTTTTTTGATAATTCTCTGTGTTTCTTAGCAACAGTTTGTTATTGTCACCTTTGATATAAAACTATTGTCGTATAATATACACGTTTTACCTTACTAATTGTGTTATTTCTTAAAGTGGTAGCAGATATCATGGAAAAAGCAATAGTAAGTGCTGCAAAAGTTCAAATAGGAAACTTAGATCCTAAAAATTATAAAATTTGGAGATATAAAATTCAAATAGTGCTCAAGGCAATGCCGGGATGTCTGGAAATTCTTGATGGTAAGAAAACCAAACCAACCATGGCGCCAACAGCTACAGCTACAGAAAAGGCTGATTTTGTAAAAGATCTTCAAAGTTTTGAAACATTGAACAGTGCAATTTTAATATTACTTACGACAAATATGTCCGATAATATCTTACAACAATTTTTGCGTTTTGAATCTGCAAAAGAACTGTGGAATGAATTAGAGCGTATTTATGGAGGCTGTTGTGTAGATAAAACATACGACTTATGCCTAAAATTCTTCAGCTATCAAAAGGACAAAGATCACGACATTATAACTCATGTGTCAATTTTAAAGAATATTTGGAGTGATTTGTGTTTAGAGCTACAAAGCGAAGCAAAATTACCAGATATCCTTTTAATATGCAAAATTCTAGACACTTTACCCTCAGAATATCTTGGATTTAAGTCTAGTTGGCTGTTGATTTCTAAAAAGGAACGTTCAATTGAAAACCTAACTAGTCAGTTATGCGCACATGAAAGAGTTTTGCGTCAGAATGATGAGACTTTCAAAGACGGAGAAACAAGCGCTGCAGAAGCATTATACGCAAAGATGGAGAAGAATAAGAAAAGGAATTTTACTAAGGAGCTAAAGTGCAATTATTGCAAAGAAAAGGGCCATAGGGTCAGAAATTGTAAAAAGTGGATTCAGGATGGCAGACCACCTAAGGAATCAAACACTGTGAACATGAATCTGACAGTCCTGACATTACATTTGGCAGAAGGTTTTGGCGAAACTAAAGATGTTGAAAACTGGTACGTTGACAATGGAGCAACCAGCCATGTTACCAATAGAGGAGATTTGTTTCAAAGCTTTACCTACTTCAAAAGCCAGCACACAGTGACCGGCGCGAATGGCCAATGTATAGAAGCTCTGGGCACTGGTAATATCCTTGCGGAGGCTGATGTGAACGGCAAATTAGAGCCGATTCTGTTGAAAGATGTATGGTATGTACCCAACATTAGCAGAAACTTATACTCAGTCCTTGCCACCCATGATAGATCGGATAAAAGTTTTTTCGAATCCACTACACTGAAATGTACTCTGAAAGTAGATGGACAAATAAAAGTCATTGGCACTCGTGAAAAGTTTGGAGGATTATTTAAACTTAAAATGAGATGTCTGAAACCAACTGTGCAAGTGAACCAGTTGTGTACAACTACAAATCTGTTACAACTATATCATGAAAGATTCGGACACCAAAATAAGAGACATGTGAAGAAGTTGATTGAAAGGGAGTTCAACATTAAAGCGGAAGTAACCAATGAACTATGTGAAGGTTGCATATATGGTAAATCTCACAGACTGAAATTTGGAACCAGAGAGAAAGCAACACACGCTGGAGAATTGGTATACGCTGATGTCTGTGGCCCCTTCCCGTACTCCATTTCTAAGTTTCGATATTTTGTCTTGTTCAAAGATGACTATACAAGGTACAGATTTGTTTATTTTATGAGAGAGAAAGCTGAAGTACATGCGAAGCTGTCGCTCATGCTGTCTGAAGTGAAAGCAGCCGGCATCACAATGCAGGTATTGCTAAGCGACAATGGCGGCGAGTTTGACAACGGCAAAGTACATGAGATTCTCAGGAAGGAAGGCATTAAGCAGCGGCTAACGATGCCATACACTCCACAGCAGAATCCTACAGAAAGGGAAAACAGGACAGTTGTGGAAATGGCACGAAGTTTAATGCATGCACATGCCAATATTCCTACAGGATTATGGGCTGAAATGGTTTCAACAGCGGTGTATATTTTAAACAGAACAGGCGTTACCAGTGTTGATAAAAAATCACCGTATGAACTATGGCACCATAAAAAGCCTAGACTAAGTCACTTCAGAATAATTGGATCATACTGTTATCCACATGTTCCCAAACAAAGAAGAAAAAAATTGGACAAAAAGGCGAAAAAGGGAATATTAATCGGTTACGACAATGATGACGGCTATCGTATATGGCACAGCGATAGTTTCAAGCTTATACGATCGAGAGATGTCATCTTTGATGAGACACCCTTGGTAAATTTGGAGACCAAACAACCTGATGCATTAAGAAGCAACAGCAATGGGAATAAAACGCCTATTAGCCAATTCTTTAATTTCGGATTGCCTTCATGCGAAAGTTGTGATGACGTAAGCAATAACCAACAGAGTTTATCCAATGATGATAGACATTTAACTGAACCATCGTCTACTTGTGATGAATCTGCAGGTGAAGACCAACTGTCTGCAACTAATTCATTAGAGGCAGAGGTAGAGCATGATGTTTATGCGCCACCAAACGAACCAGAAGAGGACGACGTAATAGAATCAGATAAAGATGGACAAGCAACAGAACAGCGTGTTAACTCACCACTGTCTGAATCTGAAATTGAGGCCGAAGGCAGGATGACGTTGCGAGATCGCTCAAATCTAAAGCCTCCAGCTCGATACAAAGATTTTGTCTGTAACGTTTGTTTCAATGTTAATTCGGTTTGCGACAGGCCCCTTGTAGAACCCAATACATTCAAAGAAGCAATGATGTCAATGGATCGTGATGAATGGCGCAAAGCAATGGACAATGAGATCAATTCACTGAATGAAAATGAAACATGGAAAATGGTAGACTTACCCAAAGGAAGAAAAGCTATTCCATGTAAATGGATCTATCGTTTCAAAACCAACCCGGATGGATCTATTGATAAATACAAAGCTCGTCTTGTTATCAAAGGCTACTCGCAGAAGAAAGGTATAGACTACTACGAGACATTTAGTCCAGTTGCAAAGACTAGCACTATAAGAGCCGTACTCAGCATTGCTGCACAGGAAAATCTTTCACTTTCCCAGTTCGATGTCTCAACCGCATTTTTGTACGGGACATTAAAAGAAGAGATTTATATGAAACCTCCTGAGGGATACTCAGACAATAATGGAAAGGTTTGCAAGCTTACTCGGAGTCTCTATGGGCTAAAACAAGCTCCGCGTTGCTGGAACACCACAATAACTGAGCATATTCTAAAACTTGGCTTCAATCAAAGTGACAGCGATCCCTGCTTGTTCAAACGAGAACAGGGAAAACACAAGCTGATACTAGCTTTATATGTCGATGACGGTCTTATTGCCTCTACAAGTTTAGAAGAAACGGAAAAGTTTTTAAATGAGATGAAGCAACGTTTTAAAATAACGACAAAACCATGTACCTATTTTCTTGGAATAGAAATAGAACGGAAAGCAGATGGGTCGATTAGAATTGATCAGAAAGGTTACGCAAAACAATTATTAGAACGATTTGGCATGCAGGACTGCAAAGCAGCTGCAACACCAATTGTAAAGGATGCTGTGCCACTCGCTGACATCAATGAAGCCCATGTTTTTCCTTACCGTCAAGCTGTTGGAGCACTCTCTTACCTGATGGTAGGCACAAGACCGGACATTGCGTTCGCTGTCGGAATGGTGTCACGAAAACTTGATAATCCAACACCTGAAGACGTAGTAAGAGTCAAGCGAATCCTACGCTATATTAAAGGCACCGTTAATTACGCTATTGTATATAAGCCTTCCACTGCACTAAAAGGTATAAAGTGCTACAGTGACGCTGACCATGGAGGTGATTGCTCCACTGGACGCTCAACCAGCGGCATGATTTGCCTTTATGCCAACGGTGCCATAGCATGGCAAAGCAAACGACAGCAGACTGTCGCAATATCGTCTACAGAGGCTGAAATTGTCGCGGCTAGTGAGGCTGCAAGGGAAGTCATTTGGATAACCCGAATAATTAGCTTTATGCAGACTGGAATAGAAAGGAAAATCCCTCAGCTATTTCTGGATAGTGAATCTGCATTAAGATTGGCTCATGATCCACCATTCGAGACGCATCAAAGAACCAAGCATATTAAGCTGAGACATTTTTTCATCAGACAATGCGTTCTGGAAAATGAGTTGGTTGTAGAGAAAGTTTCTACGAAGCTTCAACTAGCGGATTTCCTCACAAAACCACTATTTAAGCCACGGCTCCAAGATCTCTGTAAATTAGCTGGAGCCTCTGTATCTGATGCAGCATAGCACAACAGTTGCAGAAAACAGGAGAGTGGATGTTAAGAAGGTCGCAATTTACATTGAACTTCTTTTTTTGATAATTCTCTGTGTTTCTTAGCAACAGTTTGTTATTGTCACCTTTGATATAAAACTATTGTCGTATAATATACACGTTTTACCTTACTAATTGTGTTATTTCTTAAAGAAGCTCACCTAAAAGCAGAACCCAAGATAAAGACCACACTTTACACATCACAATGCACAGCAGCAACAGTGACTGTACCTGTGCTCAATAAGCAATAACAACAGTATCCAGCAAGAGCAGCTTTAGTGTGTATTATGCACTCTATCTAAAGATCCCATTTTTATAAAATATAAAAGTACAAATAAATCATGCATTTATCTAATAAAATCTGAAACAATAACAACGTTGTCATGACAATGTCAAACTGATTGAAACTGTATTAGAAAGTATCTGATATTGGCTATTATTTACGTTTCGGTTTACGATTATTTTTAAAGTACGTTACTTGATAATTTGTATTAACCATTAAAATAAACCTAAGAACGTTCCAAAACAAGCATTTTTAGGTGTAATCCTTTTTTATTATTATTTCATAATTCCCTATTCGTTTAAGTATAATTTGTGTTCGGTTAACTATATTAAGATACTCGTAATAACTATTTTTGTGAGTAATATGAATAATAAACATTACTGTTTAGGGTGGTGCGAAAAAAAACCGTCTCCTTTATACGGCTAGAAGATTTGTTAATTCGGAATGTAAAGTTTTTTTATTTGTATTTTTTTTATATTTTTATTTTAAAGGTTTATTAATTATAAACAACTAATTTGAGTATTTTTGCTTTCTTACCTATAGTTTATTTGTAGTAAACAGTTAAAGTAAGTAATTCGACCGCATGTATGACGTCACATATGCGGTCGAATTACTTACTTTAACTGTTTACTACAAATAAACTATAAGTAGGAAAGCAAAAATACTCAAATTAGTTGTTTTAATTATTGAGTAATGAAAGCAGAAACAAACTTCTGTTTTTTTAGACAAAAATCATCATTTAGACAAAAAAAATTAAAGACAAAGTAATTTATGTATAATTGTAAAAATAAACACAATCTTGCGGTTTTTTGCGCTAAAAATATGATTTTATTACTTATTGATCTAAAATCTCTAAATGGTTTTGGATTCGACATAGGTTAATTTTTACTTTACATACCGAATTTAGTTATATAGGTAAGTATAATATTTTGTTAAGCAATTTAATAATGAACACAGATAATAATTAAACTTAAAAGATTGTGTCTTAAGAGGGCGTAAACTCTCAGTTTCACTATGTTGATTCGAATTAAGAACAGGTAACATCTTTGATTATAACACACAATTTCATGAATTCGCCATACTTAGATATAAATCACTTGTGTTTTTCCTATTACTGCGATATTGGCATAGTTAGACACAAATATTTTACTAACAATAACTAGTACAGTAAAAAGCAAAACAAAAGAGATGCAGTGGTCGTTAGATTTGTTAGCAAACGTTATACTTAAAAATCAACATTCAGTGTTTTGCTAGAGAATCGAAAAGTTAGTAGCTTGGGACCAGCTGAATCAATATGAATCTCAGAGCGTTGCATTCGCGTATAAATTAGTTGCAACTGGGTAATAAACTGATTAATATTTTGACATATTCAGAATAAGAGGGGGTGTCATCAGCCTATTATTATCTTGGGGCTGTCGTCAAAGGTGACTAAATTGTAACTTTACACTTAATATTTCTATATAAGAAATATTAAGCTTTTGGAGAAAAGTAAATACTTAGTTAATACGTTATCCGTGTGGTGATGACGACCCCATCTCATCCCATGGGTGTCGTAGAAACCGGCTAAGGGACTATCTGTGAATATTACCTTTACATAGAAAGAAGAAAACTTGCAATGAAACCCTATACCAATCCGTCTGGCCAGCATGGTATTAGTAGGCCAAGTATCCCTCCGTCATGGGTCCGTCCCTGCAGTGGGACATTAAGGAGCTGTTATGATTAATACATTTTCTATTGCGTTAGAAATAAAATAAATTTTAGATGTTGAAGTTAAGTTTCAAGTTTCCTCATCTAGCATTAAAATTATACAAATATTTTCTTATAACTTTTTCCTCATCTCTATTCCGTCTTTCATAGGTTTATCTTTTGAATCCTCAATACCGAATTTAAGTATTATAACTCTGTTACTACATTCGTAGTCACGTTCTATTTTCCTAAATTCTTAAATAAATACAACTGTTCTTGTTTACTTGATATTTTACCCCTACTATGAATTACAACTTCCTTATCTTAATAATTATGAGTCTCAATCGAGTTATGCCATCTTTTCTTTCCGTAGTTATTGTAGAATTCTGCTAAATTAGATTGAGAAATCTAACATCTTATCAAGAAACTCGAATGAATACATACACTAAACCAAGATACTAAGCGTCATTTTACTAAGATCCTTACAAGCTTGGTTTTGTTTGTCTAGCTTTATACGTACCAATTTCTCCGTGTGGTGACGGAGTAAGAATATAGTGTGTCACCACCCCATCTTATCTCATGGGTGTCGTAAAAACCGACTAAGGGACTATCCGTGAATATTATTTCTACGTAATAAAAAGAAGGAAAACTTGAAATTAAACCGTATACCAATCCGTTTGGCCAGCCTGGTATTAGTAGGCCAAGTAAAACAATAATAATATTAATACTCTTTTTTTTGTTTTGTTTATATATTTTACTTCAAATATTCCGTCCTTTATTTTACTAGAAATCATATCTACAGACTCTCCCTTAGTCGCCAATTAGGGCATATTGGAGAAGATAGACTGGTCACACCGCGCATTCCAACTTCACCGTCAAAAAATTATATGATTTAATAATTACAGCAAGTATTAAATTGTTTACTCCATAACTTACGTGAGCGATTTATTAAATTCCAAAGTATTATCATTACTCAAAACCAACTCGAAAGTTTTACTTAAGTCTCACGTAGTTTGTTTTATCAGAGAACAAGTAGTAGGGGCTTAAACAGTTCGCGTAAAGTCAAAGGGTTGTTTACATTCGCAAGATACAAAGAAAATATTTGATTTCTCATTGGCTCGGGATCCAGCTAGTTCAATAGATTATGCATTGTTTTACGTAGGTACCCACGATAACTTTTTTTCTGCCTTTGAGATATGTTACATATTTGTATATATTGATAGAAAGATGTAAAATATTATGCCTAGATTTTTTTCTATTTCATTCGAGAAAATAAGTTTTGTTCTGAATTGAAATGTTCTGGATTTTTTCTTTGAGAAAAGAGTTATCGTAGACTTGATCCACCATGTTCCAGCATAGTTTTTACAGGCGTATAGAAAATAATTGTTGGTCACTCTAAACATGAATAAGAATTTCACAAAGTTCGCGAGAGAAAACACAGACTTTTGTATTCTTAGTCCGTCACCTTAGGATAAATAATATGTATGCAACAATGTTTCTACTACTTCTTACTTTTGTGCACATTAATATTATTCTTACAAAAGCAAAATAGCAATATTATAATACATACTTAAATACAATGAAGCTTATTCTAGTATTATAAATATAGCATAAGTAGGTAATAATATATAAATCCTAGCTTTAGCCCCGCGGCTTGCGTTAAATTCGGGGTAGCAGTATTTCCCTTTCCTGGACACACAAAAAAAAACTGTTAACTCTGGTTAACTCTCTATCCCTTCAACTATCTCCACTTAAACAACACATCAATTCGTCGCTCCGTTTTGCCGTAAGAGAAAGACAAACAGACACACTTTCCCATTTAAAATATAATAGTATGGACAGACTAAGTAAAAAATATTTATCCATTCAAAGTATATGCATAAGAAGTGTCACTACTTTAGAGCCCCCAGCTTGATTTAAAGGGGAATATAAATACTTACTTGAATATAATAAAATCTTTTGTAAAGACGAATAAAGTGTCTGCATTGTTGACTTAATTATAAATTTAAATTCTATCGTTTCTTTCATAGATACTATTTATTTAGTACACTCTATGAAAGCTCTGCAAATGCTTCTAAGTTTTGTATTTGACATATCAATTTTAGTACAAATACTATTAATGTTTAACTTAGAAAAACTGTTTGTATAAACAGTAAAACATAAATTTAGACACCTTTATACACCTTAATACTTTGAAATAAGATACATTTTTGAATGAAAACGAATTGTGTGTGTACGTTATACGTAAATCTAGCTTTAACTCAGTTTATAAAGCGAGTACTTAAGAAGCCTTTTTATATGTCAGTCATAGAATAAAAGCTATTTTTTTTAAGTTCATCGCCTCTTTGAGGTTACATCGACTTAATTTATTTGAGGTGCTTTAATAGCGAGATTAGAATGAAGTCCTATTCAGCGAATTCGGTGTAATTGAAGAAATTTTTCATGCTATTTAAAAAATGTATTTTAGTTCATTGTTTGATTACTTTCTATTAGCTATTGAATGGTGTATAATAGGTTAATTTTAGTTAAGAATTCTATGATAAAAGTCTTAGGTTAATTTTTTATTGATTCAGGTTAAATATTAACACTTATAAATGAAGGTTCTGATGTCGCATCAACTTGAAAATTTTCTATGTTTCAAAAGAATAGCAGGATCAAGAAAATAAATATCCCGATAGTTTGTTCACTATAAGTTAATGTTAATTATATTTATTTAGTTTCCCTTTCATTTTCAAAGAAATAGTACATAAAAATCAAAGTCCAGTCTCATCGAAGCTGAAACCGTCTCCAACTAACTAGTAAAGCTATCGACTCTGATTGGAAGTCGTTCTTATTCCTGAGAAATAACAGCTGACATAAAGTTACTTCTTTGTAATTAACTTTATCGTCTACAAAACGTAAGGAATACACTATAACTGTCCGTAAATTTCCTTATAAAATATTTAATGAAAGGGTGCTTTGATTTGACCTATTTCGAACGCTTTAATAATTAATGTAAAAGGGGAATTGTCTGATCGAAGTTTCTGTAATAGTTCATTTCATAACAGCCCATTAATGCCCCACTGCAGGGACGGCCCTGCTCCCGTGACGGAGGGATACTTGGCCTACTCATACCTCACTGGCCAGACTGACTGGTATAGGGTTTAATTTCAAGTTTTTCTTCTTTCTATGTTAAGGTAATATTCACAGATCGTCCTTTAGTCGGTTTTACGATACCCATGGGATGAGATGGGTTGATATTGTATTCTTACTCCGTCACAACACGGATAATAAATAGTTCATTTGAATACGTTGTATTAAGAGCTGCGTCCTCGTGGTGATTGGTTAAGAAAAGGTTTTGACAGCATTTCTCAGTTCGTCATCTTATTTTAGTTCCATCCTATTCCAAAAGTTAAGTTAAAAATGTCTACTGTATAGGTATTGCTACGGTTCCTTTATAATAACACTAGCTAACCCGTGCCCACTTCGTTGGGCGGCGAAAAAAATGCGTCCATTTTTAAAACATATTTCATTACTGCTCCACTCCTATTAGTCATAGCGTGATACTATAGCCTATGGCACTCCCCGATAAATGGACTATTCATCTTATTCAATTTTTAAAATCGGTTCAGTAGATCCAGATATTACCCCCTACAACGTCACAAACACACAAACTTTACCTCTTTATAATATTAGTATAGATAATATTGTAACAAGTAGGTTCTTATTAAAAACACAAAATTACTGTGTAAAAATTTTAACAGAAAAAGGTTCACGTTATACTAAATAGAAAACCTTACAATCACTTTAGAGTCGGTTTTTTTTATTTGCCGACTCCAAAACAAACATTTACTTTATTAAAAATACAATAATTATTTTCACATCAAACAGTTATAACTGCAAATGATAGCTTAATTATCACATCAAATAAAGTAAGTAAATAAATAATTATTTCATTTTTTTTAAAAACAAAACGAATAATGGATAAAATTTTGGTAATGAAAAGCAATTACAGAAACTGCTAATGAACGAAAAAATTGTTTTAGCTTCGTTCGTAATTAAGCGTTTTTTTTTGTTCTAAATTTATTTCGGAACACATCTAATTAATTTTAAACTGACTAGGGTACGCGGCGTCATCTGCAAAACCAATTGTATAAAATATTATAGAATTTAGTATTATTCATACTAATATTATAAATGACAAAGTGTGTTTGTCTATCTTTCACGGCAAAACTGAGCGATGAATTGACGTGATTTTTTAAGTGTAGATAGTTGAAGGGATGGAGAGTAACATAGGCTAATTTTTGCTACCCTGAATTTAACGCGAGCAAAGCCGCGGGCAAAAGCAGTAATAAAGCATGATATGAATTTTAGAATTGATGGTTGTGTGAAAACATACTTTTCTTTTTTAAAACTCCGTATCGTGGAGTAGGTGTTGTAAAACATGACACGATGAAAAAAAAAACACTATTAAAAAACATTACGTCGGGATGTTAAGAGAATCGTCGGGATGACTTGAGATATGCCACGACGCTAATATTAAGAGACTCGTCGCGATGCGCTACAAGAGATGCGTAGCGCTACGAGAGAGGCATCTCAGCGCTGTCATGGTAGGGCATCGCGACACACTACTACAGATAATTTTAGAGGTCTACAAAATTTGCACTTTACCATAATAGTTGCTTGAATGAAGAAAAAGTTAAAATCAGTAATTTTTAAAATATAAAATTATTTTTAGAATTTTTGTTTAATATTCATATTCATTTATTTATTCAAAGCAGTACAATAATATTGTATCTTTTTGACGTCATCTAACACTACTTAATCTAAGATTATAAACATTTCAAAGTTTAGAAAACTTTACCACCGCCTCCAAAGCGCTAGTAGAGAAGAAGCGGCTCAACAAACTCTACTGCTGCATTTTCTTGACGTCATTTTTAAAATAATGATTATCAGTCTAATTTAAAAACGTCCTTTTAAAGGGGCAGGTCTCGTTCAGTTATCAAGTAAGTAAATGTGTTTTAAGTTTAAGTAACTTTACCTTACTGTAGTAGGTATGTACATTATATTTGACATGACCTCCCTTTGTTGTAATTTTGTGATTAATTTAAAATAAGGCAGTGACATATTTTGTAATGTCCGTGTGGTGACGGAGTAAGAATACAATGTGTCACCACCCCATCTCATCCCATGTGTGTCATAAAAACCGACTAAGGGACTAACCGTTAATATTATCTTTACGAAGTAAAAAGAAGAAAAACTTGAAATTATACCCTATACCAATCCGACTGCCCATCGTCGTATTAGTAGGCTAAGTACCACTCTATTACGGGAGGAGGCCCGTCCCTGCAGTGGGACATTAATGGGCTGTTATTATGATGATGAAGGCAGTGACAATAATATTTTCTTACACATTCACGGCACGTAAAAATAAATAATTATTTTGAAAACATTTTACAAAATTAATTTTCCTTTGTTACCACAAATTTTAGTATAGAACAAAATCATTTTATGCCTCTGCCTCTCACTTGGTCGGTTTTATTATAACTATCATGTAACGTCAGTCACATCCGTTGGCAGATAAAGCAGACCATCCATAAATTGTAATGGTTTCCCATCCCATTTATCAGGGTGATCGTTATTGAATCCCGTTCAGTTGCAGACGAGTTTAGCCATTAATAATGTAATTATTAGTCTTAATATTACATGAAATTGATTGTCGTTTTATGGCCTAAAAGACATTAGGATGAAAGTGATGTATATGAATGTTATAAGGAGAAAATTAAAAACCAAAAAGGAATTAAGTTACTAGTTTTTATATAGAGGCTTATACCAAAGCTTAGAAAGATTAAATTTTTTCTTGTGTTGTGTTGTTATAGTACTTGGTAATAATACATACCTATTTATCAATTTAGTTGTATTCATATAAATGAATCTAAAAGTCAAAGTCAAGAAGTCATGTATCTCTTAAAGTCTCGCTATAGAGAACGTCAAAGATGAGATGGAGTAGGAAAGCGAATACTTAGCTCTGGATATTGCAGTTTCTGAGGCATGGTTTACCACGCAAAACATTAAGTAAGGGCCTATAAGTGGCTCACTAGCGCCGCCAATAGAAAAAAAATCATAATTGGCAAATAGGATCAAAAAATAAATATTGCACAAAAACGGCCGTTTTTTTTTCAAATGCGAAAATCTAATTGAAAACCACTTAAAAGTGTTGAGAGTGTGTTATACAAATACTTTATTGCCTTTTCTCAAGACTTCGTCACCAATATTTTGCATTATTGATCGTATTTTCAAAGTATGATTTATTTTCTATTGACGGCGCTAGTGAGCCTCATAAACTCTCTTAAGGTTCGGCAGCTTGTGTAAGTAAGTGTTCAAAGGAAAAAAATATAAAATAATATGCAATAACATAGAAAGAAAAACATTAAAAAAACATTCACCCAAAACTTCCAGCAACTATCAATCGCCCGTCTGCCAACTCAATATAACCCACACTACATAGTCAAGCAGGCGTCTAGGGTCCTACAACAAGGGACATAACGCGTTAGAAATCCGATACAAGATGTTATTTATCTGTAACATAGTAAGGGGCTCAATGTAATCTATTGGTCTTCAAAAGAGGGAATGAGTAACTGTTTTTGTTTCTTTTTTTCTATGGGATTATGAGGCGTGTATTTTCTTTTGGCCAGTTTTTCTCTATTGATGAAATTATAGTTGATTGGTTTTTTTTCAGTTTTTTTTTATTAAAATAATGATTTTTCTCTTCATGATCAGACTTATTTGGCCTCAGCACATGGTAAAGCCCAATTCATTGAACTGCCAAATACACTGGGCCGCAATGAAAACGGGTCACTTACATAAACCTTAATAACTTCCAAAATATTGGAGCTAACTTAATGGAATAAACACTAAAATAAAGATAATTTAACAGTCATTAAATTGAATTGATAAAAATTACAGATTGTTAAATGTATTTTGGACAAAAGTAAGTTAAATAAAAATTGATACTTTCATTAGATGTCGAAAACAGGTTAAAGGTATCAGAAATGCAATTTTCATTCATTTAATACGCTGTATTATTATCAGAAGCTGTTAATACAGCTTTCATCTGGTTTTGGATGCTTTTAATTTGGTTTTTAGTTGAATTCTGAGGAAAATACACCCATTTCTCTATCACTGCTTCTTTGAGTTCACAAAGGGTGATAAGAGGGAAATATTGATGTCCTACTCATCGATCCAATACGTCTTAAGCATGCTGGATCGATTTCAAGTCTGGGTTGCGTGCTGGCCACTTCATACGTGTGATAGCGATATCTTTACGAAACTTTAACACTATTAAACCTGTATGAAGACGAGCGTTGAGCTCCATAAAGGTGCCTTTTTCGCCGAATTTTACCAAAAATGAGCCATCATACTCATTAATGATTTCATTTAAGTACCTCTCTGCAGTTAAAGTACCATTTTATATCACTACTGGCTCGGTGCGGCTTTCAGAAGAAATTCAAGCTCACACTTGTACAGTGCCTCCGACATAAGGTACTTTCTCTTCAATGTAAGCTTGGTTATACAGGTTTCCTGTACTTTTCCAGACTCTTAGCCTTCCATCGTGCTTGTATAACGTAAACCTCGACTCATCGGAAGCATTTTCCTTAACTAATCAGCCATGATGCTATTCATTTTATTATTATACGAGTTTTTTTTATTATTACTCTATCTGGAATTTTGATGTTGTCTTTCAAGTTTACGAATATTTTCAGGTCTAGGACTGTAATTTTGCTTCATCTAGACACTGCCTCACTATACAAGGGCTTGGATTGCTTTCTCAAGCACGTAGCAAGTGATTTTTGACTACAACAGCCGTTTGAAATCGATTTCTCAACATTCTTGACACCATGTAACGATCCTCTTGTGCCTTTGTGCACGCTGTATATTCAGATCTTGGTCTTCGCGCATTGGATAGAGTGTCTTCTAATGGCTGGAGTACGTTTCGAACGATTGAGAGCTGTAAACTAACAGTTTTTGCTGTATAACGATGACTATACCCCTTCCAGCGTAAGTTTAGCTTTTTGACAGTTCACGTCCATGAAGTTTCGTAATACTTCCGCTTATTTTTCGAACAAATTATATTGTATTTCATGGACGTACCCAAGTTTTTTTCAGTTACCATGGTTACTTAGTGATGGACACTCAAAACGATTACCACCATTATGAAACAAATTACAAATTATCGGTTGAAATGAATGCTATAAATAAACCTGAACTCTTCATAATACATTTATAAAATGTACTTAATATGTTATTTTAGATTAGCTATAACCCGCGAATGTGTCACGATAAATTATGTATTTTAAATAATACCTAAGCTAACTATAATTTTATCATTTTAAGGTATAGGCTAATTCTCTTAACATAGAAGAAAGAAACAATAATAAAATGATAATGTAAGTTGATGTAAGGATCCAAATGTGTAAAATAAAGTAATTTGAAAAATCGCAAAATCGCTTACAATCGAATGGGATTACATTCGAGATACTGCTGAACGTCACTAACGTCAATCTGTCAAATGTTGTTAAATATAGTGGAAGGGGTATAGGTCATTTTTCTAGCATTTCTGGAATCCTTGTAGACTCTTCAAGGGTTAGAGGCATGTTTTTATGCTAATTTGATCAGAATATCTAATTTCTGTATATAAAATGCGTCTTTTTCATGATACACCAGAAAAAAGAGTAAAAAAAATGATTTCGAAACTGTTGTTAAAATTTAAAAATGTTGTCGTTATTTTTAATTTATGGATTTAATACAATAATCAAAAATAACTTGAAATATTTTACTTGCAGCATTATTTGTGATTAAATTATCTATCATTTATTCTTTATTTCATAAAGCTAGCTCCAATATTTTGAAAGTTAATAAGGTTTTTGTAAGCGACCCGTTTTCATTGCGGCCCAGTGTATGTCTCTTAAAATATAAAAATTAAAAATGTATAGCCTATTTACATTTAAGTCTTGGCGATTGCATGGAGAAAAGATTTTCCCGCTCTTCCATTTTCTTCTTATTAAATTTCGTGCCTAATTATGTTCGTGTACTTCTTTTCTTGACTACCTCCGTGTGGTAACGGAGTAAGAATACAATAATATGTCACCACCCCGTCTCGTGGGGTGGTGAAAACCGACTTAGGGACTATCCGTGAATATTAACTATATGTAATAAAAAGAAGGCAAACTTGAAATTAAACCCTATACCAATCCGCCTGGCCAGCGTGGTTTTAGGTAGTAGCCTAAGTATGCCTCCGTTACGGAAGGAGGGCCGTCCCTGCAGTGGGACTGTACCCGAATGGGCCAATAAGATGACCTCCACGCTTAATTTTTGTCCGTCGTGTTTTCTTTTTCCATATAAGAAGACAGTAAAAATACATTAATTAACCAGACAACTTTTGATTTAGTTCCAAGGTAGTCGTCTTGAGTAAAGTTACAGCAAAATGAAACAATGTAGACCGACTAAGGCGGACTAAGGCGACTAAGGCGGAAGAAGAAGAGGAGGCGCAGGGGTGTAGGGAATTCAATTAAACATAATTTTTCGTTCGGTATAACTTCGTGTATTAAGAGTTTGTATACGTTCATGTATTAAGAGCTAGTATATGTTCATGTATTAATTTTTAAATTTGTTAATTCAGCATATAAAAAGGAATAATTGATTGTAAAATTATTAATAATTATTTGTTAACAGTTAAAATGAATAATAAAATATATAATTTAATATAATTTGTATAAAGGGAGCAGGGATTTATTAAAGATAAACGAAATTTGTTAAACGTATACGTTCGTGTATTAATAAACATATTTGTAATTTTCTCATATACTAAGCGAAAATATACAGTTTTATTATAATAGCGACGTTTAAATAGTTAAATAGAATAATGTTTTACATTATTAAACATATTAATATGTAAAAATGATACAAAAATATAGAAAAGAATATTGTTATATATATTATATATATATATTATTAATTAAATTATATATATAAATTATAATTTGTGTCTGGTAATTTTCTCACGTGTATTGTAATTACGGGTGAACGTGCAGATACAAAAAGTAATTCATCAACTTTTTCTTTGTATGACGTTGCTAACAATTTATTTATTTTGTAAAAATAAATTGACTGAAATATTTTAGGTCCAATATAAATATTTCGATATAATATTATTTTGAAAGACTCTTTCTTTGTAGTTTATGAATTTAAGACAGCTGTAGTATTAAACCAGATTCATAGAATTTTGGTCTGAGCCTGGATGTTTTTGTGAGCGTTAAATGCTTGTGTTTAAGCAACATAAGGCCATGCTACTTAATGCAAGAGAAGTATTTTTATTAAAAAAGTAAACATAATCCTTCGGAGTTCTTCGCAGCCATCGAGGTATGCGACTGTTATCCTTTAAAGGATAAGGGTTCAAATCTCATGCACTACAATTTAATACTTAGTATTTGTTATTAACAAATGTTTTTTCCGCCTAAAACTAACTAAAACTATTTTGGTTAAATTGCAGCTTTTTTCCTGATATTTTTTTCCTATGATTATTCCAGATTTTGTAACATTAAATTAAATTATTATTGACAAAATTTAGAAAACGTTACTTTGTAAAATTCAACCAAATATCTGATAAAATCTTCATACAAAACGGCAATTTCATATGATAAGAATTATTTCACGGCCAGTAGGGTATTATTGGGCATTCTGTACCACTTTCGTCCAGTCGCTCCGCGAAACAAGTTTCGCTCTCGCTCAGGACTCGTGGTCCAGAACGCCCAATAATATCCGATCGATTAACGGTAACATTTTAGTTAGTTCACAAAACGGTAAACGCTCATTGATTGTAAAACAGTCACACTACGCACGCCTGCGATGTTTTCCCTATTTCTTGTGTTCGTCATAGCATGGATATTATTATCTAACGTTAATAACGATACCAACATTGTTTGCGAACCGACAAATGTAGCAAAACAAAAAAAACAACTATAGATGTTAGAACTCACCTGTGACTAGTTGTGTGGGTTGACGTGTCTCTCGGTGAAACAAGTTCTAAATTAGTCCAGATTGCCTAATATAAAAAAATTAACCATAAGTACTTACCTGTTAGCTATACCACACTTGTAACCTTTACCAGACCTATTTGTTATCTATACTGTATTTATTCAGTGTACCGTACTTGATATTAGGTTTATAACAAGCACGGTACACTCATTGTGTTTATAATTAGTAAAACAACGATTGGGTACATCTTAAATAAATAATTTATTTATCACTAAACATTTTCGGTTCCTCAGTAAATAATGTGTCGATCGAGCGTATAAATTCTTGCAGCTTGCGCCACTGAGGAGAATCACTATTCACTTGAGCTTTCAAGCGGAGAAGGGCTTTTTTCCACAGTTCTAGCGAGTCTGTCCCATGGACATCGTTCGTCTTGTAAATTTTGAAGTCAATGTAGTACTCTCCTTCAGTAGTAGCGTATCGCCGCTCGTTACCGTTGGCGACCTTGTTTATTAAATATGATGCTAACTTAGAATCTTCTTTAAATTCTGAAGGAGTTTTGCATTTCCTTATACCGAAAATGTCAACGGGTTCGGTTTTCTTACTGAAACAATAAGTAGTTTTTAGTAAACAGTTAGGTAAATAAAATTCTGTTTGTTGTTAGTATAACCGAGTGGTTGTTTGTTAGTATGATAGAGTCCTGAAAATTAATATTAACATACACAGCAACCTACTTTTATAAAAATAATATTAGAGTCTATATTTTCGTGAATACTTTTATTTACCGATCTAAATTCAGACTATCTCTAGAAAGGAAAAATACTAAGTAAATACACTGTTGGGGATCGAACCCAGCAACTTTAATTCACCAGCTGTGTTTATCTAGTGTAGTACAGTACGTTATACACATAGTTGTTTCACACTCACAACTTACTTAAAACCTTTTTATCAAAGAATTAGAATATATTGCATTACTAATTTATAAATATAATAATTTATATTATTGCAAACGATTGTGTACAGAACGTTAAATAAAATATATTAACATCCAATATAACCTGATCACACATTGTATAGTCTTTCCATACAATAAGAGGTCAGAATAAAATGGTATTAATAATTAGATTTGACGTTGATTGTACATATTTAATAAAAGTTTAATTACGTACCTTTTACGAATCGAATTAGTCGATGGAGTTTTACGTTTCCTTTTTCCATTGCTGTCTGCAAAATGTTTCGATTTAGCTCTGCCTTCGTCTGCGACCTCCTGATAGCTGTACTCGCTCTCTGATCCGGACCTGAAATAGCACAACATAATTATTAGTAGGGTACTCTATCATTATTTTTACACCCTACCCAAAGTTATTCTAAAACGTTAGGTACTTAAATGTAATTTTACTTGAGTAAATGTATAGACAGACAATAACATCATGCTCAAGCCAAGATTACAAGTTGAGTAAAGTTAAAATCATAAAATCAAAGTTGAACTTAACGCTTTCTTTCTTCTTATGTAATTACTAAAGATACATAATGAAACATTTAGCTAGTAATTAAGAAGAAAATCAATTGAATACGGTACATAGATTAGATAGTATACTTATGTACTTACATTATAAATGTTATGGTGCTGATGATGATAGGTACAGCAGGCAGGTGTCGTCAGGCAGTTTGAAGCGCAGCGGTTCTTTGTATACTTCTTGATGATTACTTCCACACTTGCAGACTTAGTTTCGTTTAATGTACGGTAGTGAAATAATGTTTAGCTTATAAATCAAGAAACATGTAAAACAATGTTAATTTAAAAAAATATTAAACAGACATGTTATTGGTGTATCAATTGACTTTTTTTCTTGTACGGATTATACTTGGTCAAAAATGATGTCTAAGGAATTTTGAATAAAATCGAACAAAATTGCTGACTATAAAATAAAAATATAGTGCAAGTAGCCTGACTACGTCATATCAAGTTCTATGGTTCCGTATAATTATGTATTTATTTTAAATCAAAATAAATGCTATGCGGTAAGTACCTATTTAAATTTTAATTGGAATTGTTAATTTTTATAATATTATGACTTATTTTTATGTGATAAACACAAGTAATTTGTATTTTACCGTAAGATTGTAAGAACCGTTAGTCGATAAATTGTAAACTCGCACTGAGATGTACAATTTATTGCTTTTATTTCATATTATATTATAAGTTTATAGTTTCACAGATTAGTGTAACTAACAGTTGAAGACTGTCAGTTTCTGACTGAAATAAATGGAATGGATTAAGTCATCTCAGTACGCGTTTACAAATAATCGACAGTGTATAAACTGATTAGTTAATTAATAAACTGGCTGTTCTTACAATCTTACGTTGACATATACAATATCTATATATGGTACGAAATTAACTATAATAAAGGGAGCTAAACAATAATAATAATGCTATTTGTAAATTTATAATCATTGATATTTTTGTTAATAGAATATTATCGTAAATCCATAATAATTATTTATACCGATTTAGATCTACTGTACCCTAATAAAAAGTAGGTTGAGCGCACGTATTTAGTTACATATTAGCAAATTTCAAGCGTTTCCAATAACTGGTAATAATTATTTGTGTTAATATTAAATTGCTGAATTAAATACCTACCTAGCTATCTAATAAATCGAATAAATATTTTTATAATACAAAATTCTAAGATTACTTATATTAATTAATTTTAACGAATTACTTGCATTCAGCAGACGTGTATTTAAATACAGCAGAAATTTAAGTACTTAATATGTGAATACAAAATACTCCACGACTTAAAAAGGTAATAACTATTATGTTTATTAAGTTAAATACATAAGGAAGCTGTTTGATAGAAGTATGTATACTTACATATATTATATACTTCTTTCTTTTTATATATTTCTTTTTTTACAGAATATTAAATTAGAAAAAATAATCGAGAAGTGATATCGATGAATCAAAATCAACTAAATACACATTTTGAATTAGACATAGAAGTGTACGAGCTGAAATCATTGTACCCACTTGCACATTGGCAGGTAATCTAACAGGAAAATATTTATTTTATGTTACAGATTTATTGTACTTATGTTTTGCTCTTTTTGAACTTTAAATAAGTAATAATATCTACCTCTTGTTATAATAATATATACCTATTTATATTAAATGCAGTTTTTTTTTTTTTCAGGATGAAAAACTAATTTGCTATATAAATGATCGAAAGAGAACAGTTGATTCCTGTATCAACATAAACTAAAATTAAAGATACATAGATAGTTAGAGACTGAAGTGTTCCAGCTGAAATCATTGTACTTCTTAGGTACACAATGAAACAAGGTAAAAGAAATATATATTGTATGTTTCTTTCGTTTTTAACTTTTCTTAAGTAATTATACCTCTTAAATAGTTTTTTTGTTTTGAAATACATTATGACTATGACTTAAATATAACTATTTCATAATACTGTCCACAGGCTAAAAGTTCAAAGGTGTTCAATTATGTCACCTAGGTACCTATTATATATATATATTTTTTTTTTTTTTCAGAGTGAAAACTAATTAGCTAGCTAAATGGTCAAAATAGAACTGAATCGCTCAATCCTGTATCAATATTAAGCTGAAATTCAAGATACTTACAAAATAATAGTTTAAGTAAGATAATTATTTTTTAAAGTAGGTATTTACGATAAGAGTCATTTCATATCATCATCATATATCTTATAAATTATACATTATTAACATCATATTTTATAAACTAAACTTAATATTGTATAAAAAATATTGTTAAAAATATTGAAGTAGGTACTTAACTTTAACTACTCTCTAATAATGCCTCATTGCACAGTTTGTAAAATATTTGTAGATAATCGACGATGGTCTGGTCACTTACGAAGTAATAATCATAAAAACAATAGCACGACCCCATTGTATGATAACGTTGAAATCATTAATTCTTCCTTTAAATCTCGTATTATAACTTACAGAATTCTTGCCACCGAAAAACAGTTAAATATATTGCCTGAGATGTTTCTCCATAATAACCAAAAACAAATTAAGAACCTAATCGATCAATCGTTACAAAGACATACATCAATTAAAATTAATTTTGAACTTTTCTCTGTTTTTCTTATGTATAAAAACGAACACCAAGAAATTAAATCGTTCACCACAAAAAATTATGTTATTCATTTAAATTATGATTTCGAATCAATTTACAAAACTATACTTTTAAATTTATTAAAGAAAATTGAAGAGTTTCAGGAAAGAGATAGTGGATGGACATTTTTAAAAAATTCTCATTTAGAAATCAATATAAATAAATATCAGCCTCTCGGCGGATCCAAATTTATAGCTTTACCAAAATTTATAATAAATAAAAAAGCTGTGTTAAATATTAGAAATAATGATAGTTATTGCTTCTTGTGGTGTATTGTAGCTGCCTTGTATCCCACAATACAACATCCTGACAGAGTATCGTCGTATCCTCATTTTCGAGATGTTTTAAATATTAATAATTTATTATTTCCAATTACATTTTCGGACATCAATGTTTTTGAAAAAAATAACCCCTCTCTGAATATTTTCGTTTATGGATTGAAAAATGATAGAACAATTATTGGACCTTTGTATAAATCTAATAATAGTAAAAAATCAAAGAGTATACACCTTTTGTTTTTAGAAAATAATACACATTCCCATTACTGTCTAATTAAAGATTTGCCACGTTTGGTTAGAAATCAAATAACTAAACATCATGGTAAATTGTACTTCTGTGAAACATGCTTATTATTTTTTCCGAATTCAAGTAAATTTGAATCACATTTATGTGGAGGAGTTGTTACAGTTTTACCTGAAAAAGGTTCATTTTTAAAATTTAAAAATTATAATAGAAAACAAAATATTCCATTCGTCATATATGCTGATTTCGAAACTTTACTCAAACCGATTTCCGGCGACGAATTGAACACCGGTAATACGTCATACTCACAAGTACACGTGCCTGCTGCGTTTGCATATAATATAGTATCATCATTCACTGAACATTTTAAAGGTTACAGAAGTTATCGAGGCAAGGATTGTGTAACAAAATTTGTACATTTTCTTACTGAAGATGTTAAGAAAATATATCATAAATATTTGACTAAAAATGAAACTATGATATTCACAGAAAACGATGCTGTTAGTTTCACTAGTGCTATTAAGTGCCACATTTGTGAACATTTATTGTGGGGAGATAAAGTAAGAGATCACTGTCACATTACTGGGCGATATCGGGGTGCAGCACATAGACACTGTAATTTACAACACAAGTTACCCAAATTCATTCCGATATTTTTCCATAACTTGTCAGGATATGATTCTCATTTATTTATTAAAAAATTAGGTGAAATTCCTGGTCAGATAAAAATAATACCAAAGACCAAGGAAAAATACATATCCTTTTCAAAGTTTATCCCTATTGATAATAACGAGTATATACAATTAAGATTTTTAGATTCGTTTAACTTTTTAGGAACAAGCCTTGACAAACTTGCTAAAACAATGCAAGTTAAAGATTTTATTAACCTTAAATTTCATTTTCCTGATAAAACACAATTAAATTTATTAACACGAAAAGGTGTATATCCTTACGATTATATGACAAATTGGCAATGTTATAAGGATAAATCTTTACCATCAAAGTGTCATTTTTATAATTCATTAACTAACGAAAATATTAGCGACGAAGACTACAATCATGCTAAAACTGTTTGGGATAAATTTAATATACATAACTTAGGAGAATATACGGATTTGTATTTAAAAACAGATGTACTTTTGTTGACAGATATTTTCCAAAATTTTAGGAAAACATGTAAACAACATTACAACCTCGATCCTGCATTTTACATAACAGCACCTAGTTTGTCCTTTGACGCAATGTTACTTAAAACAGGTGTTGAATTAGAACTTCTGTCGGACTTAGCAATCGTTAGAATGATTCAAGATGGTATTAGGGGAGGCTTATGCATGTGTTCCCGTCGGTATGCTAAGGCTAACCATAAATACATGTCTGACTATAATACATCTAAATCTTCTAGTTTCATAGTATACCTTGACTGTAATAATCTTTACGGTTATAGCATGTGCCAGTATCTACCATATTCAGGTTTTAGGTTTCTTAGTGAACGCGAATTGTATAATTTACACGTAGAAAATATTACAGATAATGCTGAGTGGGGATTTATATTAGAAGTTGATCTTTTATATCCTGAACATTTACACGATTACCATAACGATTTGCCTTTTTGTCCAGAGAAATGCATTCCCCCAGGCGGTAAATCTAATAAACTAATTGCTAATTTATATAATAAGTATAACTATGTCATACATTATGTACATTTAAAAAAATGTATAGAACATGGTTTAATACTACGTAAAATACATAGAGCTATAACTTTTAGACAGAGTCCTTACTTAAAGCAATATATAGAATTGAACACACAATTACGACAGAAGGCACAAAGTGCCTTCGAACAAGATTTTTTTAAGTTACTGAATAACAGTGTTTTTGGTAAAACATTAGAAAATACTGAAAAAAGAGTAAGCGTACATTTAGTTAATCAATGGAGCGATCAAAATAATCGTACCAAAAAGTCCATATCCGCTGAAAGGCTTGTATCCAATCCTTATTTCCATAGTGCTTCAATTCTATCTGAAAACTTAGTTGCAATACAAATGAGGCCAGACCAAATTATTTTAGATAAACCGATTTATATAGGATTCACTGTATTAGAACTTTCTAAGTCACACATGTATAATTTTCATTACAATATTGTAAAGCCTTATTACAAAGAGCGAGTACAGTTGTGTTATACAGACACGGACTCTTTTGTGTACGAAATATATACTAATGACTTTTACTATGATTTAAAGTATCAGTTTTTACAATATTTTGACACCAGCAACTATGAAGCTATGAACTATTTTAAGATACCGCTTATCAATAAAAAAGTTCCTGGTTTATTCAAAGATGAAATGGGAGGAGAATATATCTCCGATTTTGTTGGTTTAAGATCTAAATTGTACTCTTTAAAAACTCAAAAAAAAATCACTAAAAAAGCAAAGGGAATAAAGTCATGTGTAGTAAGAGATTTAAGTATTACAGATTATGAAAATATTTTATTTAATGGTGGAGTTATCCATAGAAAAAATCCAATGTTTAAATCAATAAAACACGAAATATTTACGCAGTCTATCAACAAAATTGTATTATCTAACAACGATGATAAACGAGCGATATCTTTGGATAAAATATCAACACAAGCTTGGGGTCATTCATATATGCTTAAAACTAAAGATGAGGTTTAGACTAAGCTTTCTTTGCTGTGAAAGTGTATAAGTAAATTACTACTTTATTTTAGTATTAAGGTATTAGATTTAAGTATCGATTGTATATGTAAATATATTAATAAATGAAAATATTAAAAATATATTTAAGTTCCATCTAAATATCTACCTACTTAGTAGGGTTAAGTACTGCTTTTGTTTATGTAAAAATAAAATGTTGACTACATTTACTTGTTTTATTTAATTTATAAATATAACCATTATAATCCATGCGAACAGAGTCGCAACCATAAATAGTTTTTTATGATTATTATATAAATATGCGTTTGCTATGACCTACTTTCAACCGTATGACAATACATACGCTTAGCAAGCGTTTTACGAACAACGTTTCGTAATGCCCTCCTTGATGGCTCGGTGGTAGCGTAAGCGACTAACGTGCTCGAAGCTGTGGGTTCGAATCCCATGCAGGACAATTATTTGTATGATCCACAAATTGTTGTCCTGAGTCTGGCTGTGATTTGTACCCAATAGTTTAAATATATATGTAAAAAGTCCCCGCGACATACGAGTAATACCTAGTGCAAGAGTTGTTGTCTTTAAAAAATAAAAACAATAAAATGTTTTTATTAGATGAATATTAGCGAAAAATATATAAAAATGAAATGTTATATTGTTATCAATTCATGATGATATATACATAAGACCATCAGTTTATATAAGTACATGCATAATATTATATAACTATGTAAATATTTTTCTGTCGCTCATTTCCACTATTTTGGTATTTGAAATCGAATTAACTATATACTTAACCAATTATTAATTCAAGCGAACAAAGTCACGAATAAAACCTTGTACAAATTATGTTCTTTTTCTATTATAAAGTTGGATTATAGTTGAATATAAAAACATAGAAGTATATAGAACAGGATGTAACACGAGACCAATATACCTACATTACATACAACCAACCTACATTATAAAATGCAATACAGACAATAATGATATACTAGCGATTGCTCCAGTCATCGCTTAGATATAAATGTTTTTTTTTTAATATTAAAAAAAAAACTGTATTAAGAATATAACAATATTCTTAATATATATTTTTTTATATGTAGTCATGTAGTAGACTTTTTCAACTGACAAACATACTGTGCAAATATTTCTTCTTGCAGACACAATATGCATTATTAGCATTTTAATATATAGATTGAATTAATTTGTATAAAATACTTTATTTTTTTCAATTACGAAATATTATTTAACTCGTGTACTTGTGCTACAGAATCATGTCAATGGTAAGTTTTTAATTAATAAAATAAAATAAACTTTGGTTACCTTTGGGTTCAATAAAACAGTAACTTATTTTAACAACGTGTTAATGATTTAATTATAATTTGTTTCAGATTTCCGACTCAACGATTATGTTCAGTCAGTATGCTCAGGATCCTAATGAAGACTATAACGAGATGCTTCGCAAGGAAACCGTATGCTGCAAACAAGTAACGAAAGATAAGACGTTGAAACAACGACGTAAGGAGAGATCGAAGAAACTGAAATCTTCAAAATCTTACGTAATGAGTCGACCACAACGACCTGGCATTAAATTGATAAAAGTTTCAGTGCTAGACCTATGTAATAACACTCCTGAAACCTATGATAGTGATAGTGATTGCGAGAACGTTATACTAAGCGCGCAATATATTGTTAAAGACGCTAATGATTCTGTTCTGGACGAAACTGAATCATTGGTGAAAAAAATCTCAAAATCTTTAATAGATAATGATTTTTACTGATTTTTTTTAATATTGTAGTTAGTTGATTAGGTTATGTTTAATGTAATAAATTGTATTCATTTTATGTCTCTAATGTGTATTAGATATTAATGTACGTATATTTGTAATAAAATAAAAGCATTATATATTTGTAAAAAGTATTTTTATTTCCTTAGAATAATAGATTACAATTTGAACTTTTACTATTTTCTAAATATTTTTTTATACATATTACATTTTTTAGTGCACAGTGCTTTAAATGATAATTACAATTAAAATTATTTTTTACACCACTGAATGTTTTGTGTAGCACAGATAAATTAGGACATTGTTTTTCGTCAAGTTCTAAGACATTACAATTCACACACAAGTCCTTAACCCAATTAATTTTCTCCAGACCTTTTACAATAATATCCTTACTTTCCAGGTATTGGACAATTACACGATGAAATTCTCTATAGTCTATGAAACCTTCGTTCCAATAAATTCCTCTGTTTCTTTCCAACCATTTAACTTGCTTTTTTTCGTCATTTGTTAAATATTTAAACAAGTAAGGTGGCTTGATTAAAAAAGTTTGTGTGTATTCAGAAGTGGCTAAAGCTAACTCCTTTACTATAAAATCGTTGTTAAGGTCTTTAAATCCTTGGACATCTAATATGATAGTATCTGGGCTCATGATATTTTCTTAACGGTGTTACTCAACGGCTTATACTCAATTATGCAGTCGTTTAGTATGAGACAGTAAGCAGATGTTTGATCTGGTATATCTGAATCAGTTTCAATTTCCACTCGTACATCTACGACAGAGCCTCCTTTTAGATTATCAGCTTGTCTAGAACAGTCGACAACAAATAACGGTGCTAAGTCTTTAAACTGTTTTTCACTTAATAAGGGTTCCGCGCGACGTCCGTAATATGACTGTTGAAATCTAGTGTATTGCTCGTATAATAAAGCAACTCTGTTATTAGCAAAGTTAACATTTAGATTTTCATAAGGGAAATATGTTGAATTTAGGTACACTCTAACATCACGAATATGACAATGATCGAACTGAGACATGTCAGCACCTGAATTATTTTTTCTTTGAGTCTGTAGTCCAATAATAACAAAGCGTGGTTTCTCTATTTGTGACGAAGTTTTAATAGACCAAGTATGTTTTGTGGTTTTAGGTAATGCGGGATATTCGTACAAGTCCCAATTTCTGAATATCATCTGGAGCGGTCGATCTTTTTCTAACATTTTTAACAAACTTATTTTTTCTCTATCTGATACCTTAACATGAGGCACGCGCCATATGATTTTATTTATAAGAACATCTTCTATAATTTCACCTGTATTAAGTTTTACAGCATTTAGGTTAGTGTTGCTTCTTAACAATATCAGTTCGTGTCTACTGTTTATTACAACTTTCTTAAAATCTTCTGCGAACCCGAGGATATTACAAAGAGGTATAGATGCTGAAAATCTACCACCATTCACATTTTTTATACCATCTATATTCCAGCCCCAGGCATAAGACATCTTTGATTCACTCTCATTCATTGAAATTAACGACTTCATTGTAGTTGTTATGCCAGCATTTTTAATTTTATCTATTTCTACTCCATTAAGCTCGTACCTTATGTCTTGAAACAGATAGAGTAGCGCATTATTCGTAAAATTGATGCTACTAGCAACGTCTTTCAAATCTTTTTTACTAACGATAACAGTTCCTTCCAAATACAAGGTGCTTGCTGATGGTAATATGTACAAATCTTGTTGGTTGATAGGTATACGAATTTCATCATTTCTATTGAAACTTGTTACATATGGCTTGTAAGAATGGAATTCTATTCCCTCAACAGTATTATCGTAAGTTGGTGTGGATAAAACATCTAATATATTCATTTTAGTAAACCGATTGCTTTAAGAAATATCTTATTTTCTTTAGTTAATTTTATTTTCTTTTTCTTCGAGATAGCTCTTGTTTGGGTGATAGCTTGAACTGAACTGATATGTTTATTTTCTTGAAGCACATATTTATTGTAATCAATCATTTTTTCTTCTTAGGTGTAAATACAGTTGAACTTCTTCACCTCGTAAATTTATTAAACGGTTATTTATATCTAATAACCTAATTCGTATGCTGTTTATATTTTTTTGGTTAATCGGAAAGTATATTACGTTCTTAGGAATTTCTATTATTCTGTATCCAGGTGGTACGTTCAGTGCAAATTCGTGTATAATGTGACTGGATTCTCCGTTTATGTACGAGCCGCTTACAATATCACATTCTATCCTGATCACGGTCGTAGGTAAAATGTTGACTGGAAACTCAGACACATGCCATTTATTTCCTTCCAAGATCTGTTTCTTAAACCCTAACAAACTGCAGAAAGTGTTTTCTTTATTAAAATTTATATTTTTTGTGCAGTATATACTAGTTTTTAGAGTGTTATTATTACACTCTAATTTGAACACAGCGTCCTTTATTTCTGATTTTAAATAATCACCGATGTCTTGTAATTCATAGGTGCCTTCCGGTACTTCAATAACTTCATTGGTGTCATAATATAACTTATTATTTCTTTTGTCAATGTTTGGAATAGAGTTAAATGTTGAGAAATGCAATAAGGCGCATTCATATTGTTCAGATAATTGTAGTGTGTTAGTATAGTACACAGATAAATCTGAAGAGTTCCCAGTTATCGACAAAGTGAGTGACATCTTGCAAATGGTTTAAATTAAACAAACGCATAAAATTTATATGTTTTTATTCCAATATTTCCACAAATATTCTAAACATAAATGTCCACAATTTACAGAATTAAAATTTTGATATCTTGTATAATTATAAAAAACATTATAATTTTTAAAATACTTCATCAATTCCCTGGGGGGTTTTAAATCACCAAAGCTGTCAAAATATTCACAGTAATTATTAACTTTAACATAAGCTACCCAATGTGTTCCTTCGTTTTTTGCATTATCCAAGTTCACTATACCACACTCAATCCGTTTTGGTGAACTTGGTAACTGATCCTTCATGTACACTCCTCGAAAGTGAGGAATGTCTCGTGCATGATTTTCAATATCCAAATTAGTTAAAGGTCGATTAGGTAGCTTCCACTTCAGTTTTTTGGAGATTTTATATATAATCCTTTGCCATTTTTATGTTGTTTTATGTATAAACCCTTGCCTATGGCTAATGTCTCCATAGATCTGTTATGTCGTTCTGTTTCTTGTAAATTCTTTTGAGCTGCTTTATATTCATTCACCGTTTTTGCTATACCGGCTACGCCACCAGCTAAAGAGCCTAAAGCTGATAAACCAGCAAAAATTGGAATTAAAGGTAGAATTCCTCCAGTTTTTGGTAACGGTATAACTCGTGGTATTCGCATATTTGGAGTGCATGGAAAAAGTTTCTTTGCAACTGAGTATGCGGTGTTTATTAATGTTTTACTGTTTTTGGGTTTCATTTTCTTAACCACAGATTTAATTTTTGATATAAAACTATTAAACGCCTTAACGCCAGCACCAGATTTTAATTTAGCTTTCATAACTTTGCTCACTAACCAGGAACTAAGTTTTTCTCCTTTTCTTGCATCTTTCGATTTAAGTCTTTTTTTAGCCATATCTAGTAGTTGTAAATCAGCTTTGTGTCGATTGGGTAAGTCTTTATGGTTATCATATGCAATATCGTGTTGCATACAAGCTTCGTCTAGCTTATTAACACCTCGATCACCTCTGAGTAATCTTTTTTTTAGTTTTGTGCCTGGTCCGCAATAGTTATAACCAGGCAGGTGAAGTTCAAACGGTAGATTATCAATAATAGTGTTAAGCAGTCCACCTCCTTGCATTGCTCAAAGTAAAGTAAATATAATATATGTAAGGAATATGGTTATATAATTGTTATTTCAATCTGTTATTGCGGTTTTATTAATCCAACTGTTATCATCATTGCTTAATCCCAACCATTTTACGAATAATTTATTTCCTTTTCTTTTTAAAACCTTTTCAATCAAGTACACACCAGGATGATGAGATTTTTGGAGTTCTTGTTCGTAAAACGTGCCTAATATTGGTTGTTTTCGCTGATCTTCTATGTAATATGTTGTTGGTTTCGTTTTATTGATCTTTTTTATGATAAACAGCTCAGTAGACCAATTAGGAGTATATCCTTTTTCAAATATATGTTTGTATTTACTAATTCGTACATTGTCACCGACTTTAAATTTAGGTTTAGACCGAATACATAAATGATTTTGTGATTTATTAATATTATTTTTTATTAATAACTCATTTGATTTTTTCACATCGGAAGGTTTGCATTGAATAGTACGATGATATGTATTGTTATATGTCTTCAATATATTTGTCAATATCGATCCTAACCAATTATAGCTTCCATTTAAACTAAAACATTTGTATAGTTTATTTTTGATAGTCTTTATTAATCTCTCGACTATTGAAGCTTTCTTGGTAGAAAAAGTAGAATAGTGGTTAATGTTAAACCTCTTCATAAGATTTTTAAAAGTTGTATTATAAAACTCTTTTCCAGAATCAGTTTGTAAGTTGATTGGTCTGCGATGGCTACTACGTAATATTTCATCGAAAGCATGTGTAACATCTATCATGTTTTTAGATTTCAATGGTTCAGCCCAAGCGTATTTAGAGAAGCAATCAATCACTAATAAAATATAATTATATCCTTTATTACTTTTTCTCAACGTCTGTATATCTATCAGATCAGCTTGCCATAAATCATCGATTCCTTTCAATATTACAGGTCGTCGCAGAAAGTTTTTTCGTGCTGTTTTGTGTATTTCATTAACAATTTGTTGCTTTATCATTATGATTAATTAACTTGTCTACAGTGGTTTTTGTATAAAATTTGTCTTCTAAATGAAGCAAAGTATTTGTAAACTTTGTATTTAAAATACTTTGAACGTGTAGCGACTTATTAATTTCTTGTATAATTTCTGTTTTAATTTTATCTACGTATTCCTTATTTACCACGTCATCAGCTTCTTCAGGCAGTCTAATACCTCTTAGTCGTGATGCTTTCAAATCAAAGTCACCGTTTTCAGATTTATACAAAGCGTTATTATTAATCTCGAATAACTCAGATAAACGCATTCGTTTATGAATATAATGACCGAATTTGTCTACATTCATGTTTAGAGTGTGTTGTACTGTAAGGTTAGAAATAAAATGAACATTATATACATACAACTTTTATTTAATAATAATTTTATTTTCACGTAATTCCTCAATAATAGACATAATTTCATTATCTAAGCCTGTATTGCCAGCATCTCGAGATGCTATTAACAACTTTAATCTATCAACTAATTCATTTGGATCATCCCAATAAATGTAATCCACATTTTGTCTCCACATTTTTTTCATTGACATTCCTTTACCTTTAGATTGCTTACCAGGAATTGTACTTTGTACTGAGAAAAGCGGTTTAATAACTTGTAAATATTTCATTCCCTTATTACTTTTTATTGGTTTATTTGGTTCGAAATCTCTACGATGTGCATTTGTATCAAGCAACATCGATTTATAATTTTGCATGTCACTCTCTGTAACTACGCTTAAATCTACATTCTTTTTTAATAACAATTGTTTCAAACCAGGTGTATTACGATATTTACAACCAGCTACTACAATAAATTCATCACCAACTGTTATATTAGCAGACCCTAACATAAATTTCCCTTGATCTACTCGAACGCCAAACGGGATGTCTCGTAGGGCTTCTGAAGATAACGACCAGGATGAAGTGTCGTGCTCTTTAATATTAACATCATCAACCAATGATTGAAAAGAACTTTCACTGTCATTGTCAGATTCATCACTGTCATCTTTACTTTTTGGATTTTCATTCTGCATAGTTTGTTTATTCAATGGACCTTCGATTTGATTATTAGCGTTGGAAAGCAGGTTGAGAGATTCTGTTACAGGCTTGAAAACTGATTCCAATGCTTGTTTATTGCTAATCTCAATATCTCGCATGTTCCGTACTTTTCTCTTTACAGCTTCTGCAGCATCAACAATTTGTCTTTTTAATGATTTTTCCATGCTTGTTATCGGTTGAAAGTCGTATACAGAATAATAATAATACAAAGATGACAACCTTAAATATTCGAAATTTTAATCAAAGATTACAAAGGTATCAAATTTAGTTCTATAGCATCCATTATTTTTAGAACAATCTTTATTAATTACAACATAGTTGAAGGGTTCACTCCATATCCTGGAACACATTTCACGGAATTCAAACCAAGTCATATCGGTATTAACATGTTCATCATAAACATGTCTTAAATTAATGTCATCTTGTTTAAAAAGTACTATCAGGTTAGCATTATCTCTTACTAATTGTTTTGGGATTTTACTGTATGTTTGATTTAGGTAAAAACAATCGATGTATTTGTGTCTACCCATAGCAAAGTAATCACGCATATTATTTTGATTCTCACACGCCACGTCATCAAAAATAATTATAGAGTTTGGTTTCGCATCCTCAACTTTTAACACTTCTTCATTTCCTTGAAATTTTTGTAATGATATACATGGTACTTGCTGTAAAACCTTTTCTAAAAACACATATTTTGGTTGAAGTAAAGTTTTTGAATATATGTAGATGTTTTGAAAGTTTAATCCATTTTCATGTAGAAGTAGACCAATTAACAAGTTTGTTTTGCCACAGTTTGATGGTCCGCAAATAATGCATCGTATGGTATTAGGTAATAATTTTCCATGACGTGATTCAGTCTTACAAGAATCATTGCAAATTATATTTAATTGCAAAGATTGTGGTTGTTTGACAAATTTCATGTTATATACATATTACAGCTTAATTAATAATGATCAAGTTTAAAGATTGTTAATCTTTATAAATACTAATCGATCTTAAATCTACTCAACTTCTTTTAAGTACTGGAACAAATTTTACCATCCTATTATCCTCCTCACAATATATTTTTATTAATTCTGTCTATAATGACACAAACACACTAAAATTAAAAATACTGGTTGTTGGTAATTTTTAAAGTGCCAGTTGTTGATGTCTTAGCTATAATGTCGTCATTGTTATTGCTCACGTGAATATATTAGGCGTTAGTTATTTATTGAAGTTTCGAAGCCACACGTCGCTGGTTATATTAAATTTATATTATTGGGCATTTTGGACCACGAGTCCTGAGCGAGAGCGAAACTTGTTTCGCGGAGCGACTGGACGAAAGTGGTACAGAATGCCCAATAATACCCTACTACGGCCAACTAAAGTTAAATAACACGAGCTAAACTAACTTACTAACTGCACAACCACCTCTAAGCATTATCGGCAAGAAAAATAGATCGTATTAAAACTACACCTGTAATCCAGCAAGGAGGATAACCGAGGGATTAAACGTTGATACTATCTCACGTCTACACAGAGCGTAACCTTATACCATTTATCACTTACAGTGGAGTCCTGGCCGTAATTTATGTTTTGTCCAGGAAAATATATGTAATGAAAATACTTTTTTTTTTGTTTCTCTCTGGCATCTATTAACATAGTATAAAGCCTCTTTCAATTAAGCCGTTTTGTGCCGAAAAACGCACCGAGAACGCACGGCAGCCTTACGTTTTCGTACGCACGGCAGTTGTACGTATCGATATTCTTGATACATGTTTAAAAAACATATTTGGTCAAAGCATGTTTGTTTTATGAAACATGTTAAATGATAAAAACAAAACATGTAAAATATGAAAAATGTTGTGGTCTTCTTCAACTTAGGACTTGTTAGGTCACAATGTGGCATGGCACGCAGGCTCATGTATTTGAAACTATATAATACACTAGCTGACCGTGCCCACTGCGTTGGGCGGCGAAAAAAACGTTATTGCACTTCCCTTTTTTAAATATATTGCATTACTGCTCTACTCCTGTTAGTTTTAGCGTAATATATATAGTCTATGACACTCCCTGATAAATGGTCTATTCAACACAGGAAGAATATTAAAAATCGGGTCATTAGATCCAGAGATTACCCTCTACAACGTCACAAACACACAAACTTTACCTCCTTATACTAGTATAATAAAAACATAAACTCACCTGTACAAAAGATGCTCTATGTACGCTATCAACACATTCTATCGACACAATCTGTTCTGTTTCCACATAGTTAGCCACTTTGCCTTCCGCATCTATACCTCGACGATTGTACCTGAGAAATATACATTTATGTTATTTCTACGCGGGGAATAACGGACGTTGAGTAAAGTTGTAAGATGAATGTCCAGAATACTTGAAAAAAATAGTAACTGGACCTAAGAAGGATCCTTGCAGAACACCCTACTGAACTAAATCCTTTAACAGTACCTGCATGAGGCAAAGGTATGCTATTAGAACTCGTAGGGACCTTAGAAAGGGTCTCTATAGAACATAAATAATGCAGCATATCAATTGGTCTTTCTTTTCGATTTCGGTATACAGACTCCAAAACCTAAGTAATCAATCATATTATAATATTTAAAATCGGTTACTTGAATAACACGGTTCGGCTACTTGATTTTTTAAATGATTAGGCATTTCTCCGTGTGGTGACGGAGTAAGAATACTATATATCACCACCCCATCTCATCCCAAGGTAGTCGTAGAATCCGATTAAGGGACAATCTGTTAATATTACCTTTACATAAAAAGAAGGAAAACTTGAAAAACCCTTTACCAATCCGTCAGGCCAGTGTGGTATTATTAAGCCAAGTATACCTCCGTCTAGGGAGGAGGCCCGTCCCTGCAGTGGGACATTAATGGGATGTTATGATGATGATGACAAGGTAAAACAGCTTAAGATGCGTGCATTGGAAAGAATTTTCTATCTCTGGAGCTTTAACCAACAGTAGCTAAGTCCTTGTTCCCGATACTGCTAGATAAAGGAAATAATATTATGTAAAACTAGCTGACCCGTGCCCACTTCGTTGGGCGGCGAAAAAAACACTTCCCTTTTTAAAACATATTTCATTACTGCTCCTCTCTTATTAGTCATAGCGTGATAATATACCTATAGCCTATGGTACTCCCCGATAAATGACCTGTTTAACACAAAAAGAATTTTAAAAATCGGTTCTGTAGATCCAGAGATCAGTGTTACCCCCTACAACGTCACAAACTTACAAACACACAAACTTTACCTCTTTATAATAAATTAGTATAGAGTATTATCCATGTAACGATGGATTAAGAATACATGGTATTTAATCAATAAACCAATTAGCCTATCGCAGTCCACTGCTGGACAAAATGCCTCTCCCAACAAACGCCACAGAACAGGGTCCTCCGCCCTTCGAATTTAGTCTGACCAAGCGATCTTTTTGAGGTAGAATTCATTTATAGTACATACTTACAGGTATTTAACTCCGTGTGGTAACGGAGTAAGAATACAATATGTCACTACCCCTTCTCATTCCATGGGTGTCGTAACAACCGACTAAGGGACTATCCGTGAATATTATCTTTACGAAATAAAAAGAAGGAAAAAGAACTTAAACCTCCGTCTGGCCAACGTGGTATTAGTAGGCCAAGTATCCCTCCGTCACGGAAGGAGGCCCTTCCCTGCAGTGGGACATTAATGGGCTGTTATGATGATAACAGGTATTTAAAATTAAAATAAAAATCTTACTCCAACCAAAATGTTGATACTAAGAAAATTCATCTATACTAACATCGCGTTAGACAGATATTTTACGTTAGTCGCACATTATTTTAAAACTGAGATATCTTTCAAACTAATAATCGGATCTCATCGCTGTAAAGGTCAATTATGTTTAAAATTAAATAAATATAACGATTAACGTATTTATTTTGATAAGGGTCGATACCATATACACAAAATACCTTTACAAACAATGCATTTCTTTAAATCAAATTTGATTATTATAAAAAAGGTCGTAGTGAGTCAACCTTAGAAGATAGATATATGCTATCGTTGACTTAATTGTAAAACTCTTTTAAAGGTACAATTCTCTAATACACCATTTCAGTATATCTCCAGACGTTTAAGCAGCAGAAGCAAAATAAACGTTTTTAAGCGTCCCTTTTATAAACATATTTCATTACTGCTCCGCTTCTATTAGTCATAGCGTGATGCTATATAGCCTATGACACTCCCCGATAAATGGACTATTCAACACAGAAAGAATTTTTAATATCGGTTCAGTAGATCCAGAGATTACCCCCTACAACGTCACAAACACACAAACACACAATCACACAAACAAACAAACACACAAACTTTACCTCTTTATAATATTATTAGTAATTAGTAATTAGTAATTAGTAATTAGTAATTAGTAATTAGTATTAGTATTAGTATTAGTATTAGTATTAGTATAGATTAAAGGTTATTTGGTCAAGAGATACCGATATATTCTGTGGATATGGAAGAAATTAGTTAGCTCGATAATTTAAGATACTGATTTTATTAATAAAAAATAAAAGTGACGTAAAAGGTAACCACAAATTCATTTATTTATCCTACTAATTATAATTATAAATGGGAAAGTTTGTGAGGATGGATGAATGGATGGATAGATGTTTTTTTGTTACTCTTTCAGGCAAAAACTACTGAATGGATTTTGATGTAGTTTTGAATATGTATTGGTAGTTTAGTTTAGAATAACATTTAAGCTAGAGTACAACGTGAAGCCGCGGGCATCAGTTAATTAATTTATGTTTTTGTGTTTAAAAATTCAGTACCTTTCATATGTTGTACTGTGTATAAAGAATTACTATCATACCTTTAATAAATTTTTATTTATTTCCGTCAGTTTTCTATTTGTCTTACAAAATCCTAACTTGTATACTTACAACTTTCCTGTTTCCTAAATCACAATTTATTAAGGTCCCTCATAATTTTCAACGAAAGCTTACCCCAAATTTAAAATAAAAGCTACTTAGTAAGAAATAACAATAAAAGTTTCACGCGCATTCGAACACACCCTCATATAACAGCAGGGTGAACTAACACGAAACGACATCAAGGGGTGGCATTGTCGATGATCTCCCAACAGAATTCCTCTAGCATATTGTCTAGTTCACATACCCAGTGTATAAAGACCCTTGATTCTATACTTTACAGGAGTATCCAGAGCTCTTGCGTGATTAGTTATGAGCCCCTCAGTGAATATTATATTACTTATTGGTATAAGTAAGAATCACAAATGTAGATTCTGGCGAATACGTTTAAGCTTGTCTCGATAAGATTTTAGGAGCTTAAGGCGCACGTAGTATTTTCGTAAAAGGAAAACACGCAACGCTTTATATATTTCTATTTGGCAATTGTTACAGTTGTCATAAGGATAAAGACCGAGTTATTTATTATGATGTTGAAATTGAATTGAATATAAGGTGTTTTATATTTTTTTAATTGTCAAAAATATATAAATATGTAACCAAATCAAAAGTTTTCCCGTCTAAATGAAGTTGTTTTTATCTATATTGCTCAAGAAATAATAGGTCTTTACCTATGAAATTGCCGTTTTGTGTGAAGATTTTATCAGAAATTAGATTTTTAATACTAACGTTTTCTTAGATTTTTCACATAATAGAATTAAATTTTGTATAAGTAATGGCGCTCATTCAAGCTAACTATTGTGTTTAAAACAAAGAAAAAGTATCAGAGAAGAAGTTACAATTAAACGAATGGGAAAATTGACTCTGAGGGGCAGGTTTTAGGAATGCACCATGTGCAACCTATTCTAGTGTTCCATGAACACACATTCAGAGTCCATTCTATCCGCCATCATCTTTAGATAGCTATTGGTACTGCCCCGCAACCTGCGCACCAGGGACGCCGACCTGTTTCGCAGGATCGCCTGGAAGCCCTAAAAGTGGGCGGTTGCGAACATACCTGATGCGCTGCAGAAGCAAGGCAGCCCCAACAACACTCTAAGCTCATTGTTGTACTGAACTTGCAGGGCACTGTAAGCCCGTTGCGTATACTTGACCCACAGATTACACGTGTAGAGGGACTGACAGTACGCCCTAAACAGGGTGATTTTTACCTGGTCAGTACATCTCGCGAATCTGCGAGCCAACATATTACCTCGGACTGACAATGCCCTGCGTTCCCTTAATATATCTATGTCATCACTTAGTGACTCGGTGACCCAGTGGCCAAGGTTCTTAAACTGTGTGACTTTCTTAAGAGGAGTATTATTTAACGTTACTTAATGTAATGTTTTTTTTGTTATCAATACAGCATTGATAACAAAAAAAACTGTACATAGTAACAATAAACCCGTTATTACTTTCAAACATAAAAACAAATTGAAGTGAAATGAAAGAGCAATCTATTCAATTATAAACATTGAATTTTGAAATGGAAGTATGAAACAAACATAAATGAAATTCTTGCTTTGACGAAATAATTAATGAACGGAATTATGTGTATGACACGCTGCATTATGCGTTCATTGGAATTCGTCAATGAAAATGTACGATAAAATGCTTAATATCGGAAAAGGCACTTCAAAACAAACGTAATATCATCATCATCTTATCAGCCCATTAATGTCCCACTGCAGGGACGGGCCTCCTTCAGTGACGGAGGGATACTTGGCCTACTAATACCACGCTGGCCAGACGGATTGGTATAGGGTTTAATTTTCAAGTTTTCCCTGATTTATTTCGTAAAGATAATACTCACGGATAGTCCCTTAGTCGGTTTTTACGACAGCCATGGGATGAGATGGGGTGGTGACATATTGTATTCTTACTCCGTCACCACACGGAGAAACGTAATATAAGCATGAGGTAATTCTACTTCCTATCCTACTAATATTATAAATGCGAAAGATTGTGAGGATGGATGGATGGATGGATAGATGTTTGTTACTCTTTCACGTAAAAACTACTGAATTAATTATGATGAAATTTGGAATACAGGTAGTGTAGGGTGTAAATTAACATTAGGCTACTTATAATATAACGCGGGTCCATCTCATCCCATGGGTGTCGTAAAAATCGACTAAGGGACTAATCGTAAATATTATCTTTACAAAGTAAAACGAAGGAGAACTTGAAATTAAACCCTACACCAAACCGTGTGGCCAGCGTGGTATTGGTAGGCCAAGTATCCCTCCGTCCCTGCAGTGGGACATTAATGGGCTGTTATGATGATATAACGCGGGTGAAGTCGCAGGCATCAGTTAGTGTTTTATAAGTTTTAAATACAGATAAAGTTTCTAAAAGTTATAAAATATTTATGTCATATTCGATTACCGGTTATAAAGAATGGCTGCTATGCAGAGGTCTCAATTTCGGCTCAATTTACATAATATGCATTGGTCTGAATGTTTTTTAGTGTATTTACAAAAAAAAGAATACTTTTAACCGTTGTTAAGTATTCATAAAAGAAGCTCTGTTTAGTTTGGGACTAGATGGCGTTGTGTGAATGTGTAAAAAATATTTATTTTTTATTTTATATTTATTTAGCATAGTGTGAATGTGTAAAGACTTTTAAAATCATCTGCCATCGACTACATCTGTAGACCTTGCATAATTTCCTTGTGCTGGAACTTGTAAGATAAAAAGATCCTATACTGACAAGTGAAGTATTAATAACCCAAATTTCCCTTTCTTGCCATACATAATATGCATTGGTCTGAATGTTTTTTAGTGTATTTACAAAAAAAAGAATACTTTTAACCGTTGTTAAGTATTCATAAAAGAAGCTCTGTTTAGTTTGGGACTAGATGGCGTTGTGTGAATGTGTAAAAAATATTTATTTTTTATTTTATATTTATTTAGCATAGTGTGAATGTGTAAAGACTTTTAAAATCATCTGCCATCGACTACATCTGTAGACCTTGCATAATTTCCTTGTGCTGGAACTTGTAAGATAAAAAGATCCTATACTGACAAGTGAAGTATTAATAACCCAAATTTCCCTTTCTTGCCATACTACGCATGTAGGTCTGTCCTACACTGACACGACATGAAGTATTAGTATCCCAAGGTAGATAGTATCTGTCAGTAGGTAGGTCTATCCCAGAGTTGGGTCCCTTAAGAGTTGAAAAGATGTCAAAGTCATCACTCTAAAAGTGTTATTAAAAATTGATATTCTATCAACTTGTTTAACTTACTCATACCCCAATGTCGTGACAAGAATAGAAATAGAATCGAAAGGTCACGGTTAAAATATATTATATATACCTGAGACTATACCTGAGAGTATTAAATAAAATATTTCTTTTAAAATAGGTTTCGTCATTTATTCTTAGCCGATACATCGTTCATCGTTAGACATAGACCTGTTCCAAATTATTTTCCCTGCGCGCAATCTCATGCGTCCCTTCTGTCAGCTTCCTTCAATCTTGATCAGATTGTCCAATGTCTGCCATGTAAGGGCGATAATATGCTATAAAGGCTTACCATAATAGGGAAGCGATTGTGGACTGACAACTCACCACTGGTTGCCGCGGACAGATGCATCGTTGTAAAACTAAAAATGACTTTGGTAAACATTCACGCTGTTCCTCGTTTGTCCTTATACTTGGCTTTTGGTGATTAATTAGATACCGATTGAACCAAGTCATTGAAGTATTAGCAAGTAGTCACATCAGGGCCAATGTAGAAAATTCTCAGGGGATTGTCCTATTGTCCAGCATGGTTTATTAATACGGCAAGTTTCAATAAGTAAATAAGGTAGGTTTTGCACTACTGAGGGAATTTAAGAACTGATTATGATCTAAAGACTAATCACATTAAAATTAAATCCATTTCATGTTAATATATTAAAACCTTTTATAATTTGTAAGTCAGGCGTAATACGCAAACTTGATCGCACAAAAAAGTTTACATTTTCATTTTCAAAACGCATATCACAGCAATAACTGTAGGAAAACGAAACGAAAGTCTGTCAAAGCGTTCCGAATAGTGTTCCCAAGTTTTTGTCTTCAAATACATCTCATATGTGCGATAGCAGTGATGAATGAGCATATATAGCATCTCTTTTATATCTATGATGAACAAAGGAGACGGATGACGTATGTGCCAGGGGCTTTTTGATGCTAAAATCTAGATTGCGCTTGCCGGGTCTTGATTGACATTTTAATGGGAGTCGGATTTTGGCTTTGGATGTATTTAGAATACTTGTTTTATTTGACGCATTAATATAAATAATTAAATAATCCTCACACATTCACACATCGCCACTTAGTCCCAAACTAAGCAAAGCTTGTACTATGGGTACTACACAACGGATAAACATAATACTTAAATTCTTTGTTTATAAAAACATAATATACATAGAAAACACTCAGACCAATGGAAACAAGCATGTTCATGCACACAAAGATTTGCATTGAGCGGGAATCGAACCCGACACCTCTGCGTAGCAGCCATGTAATATACCGACTGCGCCACAAAGGTTGTCTTTTTATACTGGCTTCGGTGGTCACGTAAGATGTGTGCCCATGCTGTCATTGTAGTTACTCAGTCGGTAAGCCACGTAAGAGGCTGAGAGGATGAAGAGATTAATGTCCCACTGCAGGGACGGGCCTTCTCCCGTGACGGATGGATACTTGGCCTACTAATAAGACGGATTGTTATAGGGTTTAATTTCAAGTTTCCCTTTTTTCTATGTAAAGTAATGTATGTAAAAAGAAAAAATAATATTCACAGATAGTCCCTTAGTCGGTTTTTACAGCACTCATGGGATGAGATGGGGTGATGATATGTATTGTACTCGTATTCTTACTCCGTCACCACACGGACAATACGTATAACACGTCTATACTGGATATTTATAACTAAACATAACAAATAATAATCAAGAAGAAATAACTTCACTGAAAAACGCAAATTGGTATTTATGGCTACAAAATAGGTATGTGGGGATCGTGAAAACACAATACCAACTGCGTGTAATTTATCGGTTAAAAGAACGAGGTAACATTGAAATATAAATTTATGAATTTTTTTATAGATTTCAGTTTACTGGAATAGCTTATACCTATGTATCATATATCATGGTAAAATAAAAACAAAATTTCTAAATTATGTTGTGTGTAGGAAGCCTTTAAAGGCTATTAGCCCAGGCAGGCAGGTGTGTCGAAGTCCTGAAAAGATAAAAATAGGTACTGTGTACTGACTAAAACCCATGACGTTCCTCTCTCACCCTTATAGGGCAGGGCTATGACAGCGAGAAGACTGGCAATATTTAATTCGGACTTACCGTTCATTTTGTTTCACCTAGCCAATAAACTACAAAAGTGCACAACCTAGAGAAAATGTAGTGTCATTAGTCAGCTTATTACTAAAACTGTTAAATATATTGTATTAAATAAAACCTGTAAAATCTATAAAACGTCATAATTGCAATGCAATCACAGATATCTGAACAAAGAATGCAATAGATCAACAGACAAATATGTATAACAAGAAAAGGTAACAACACAAAAGAAATTTACTTCACAAAGTACTCAATTTCAAACAAATTAAACGGTCCGCTATAGACGTGGAAAAATTATCGCGATAAAGGGCAATCTCAACAAACAATGGATAACGGAATAATGAAACCAAACCCACTGTGTCAATGTCTTAACACAGTTAATCTAGATTTGGGAGACAAACCGATTCATCTTGATCTAAGACAATTGTGAAGCATTAAATACGATTTATATCTTACAATTGTTTTGAGTTTACAGAGAGATTTGAGATGACCGTTGTGGCGTAGTGGTTATCACTGCTACGCAGAGGTCTCGGGTTCGATTCCCGCTCAATGCAAATCTTTGTGTGCATGAACATGATTGTTTGCATTGGTCTGGGTGTTTTCTATGTACAATATGTATGTATTTAAAGAAAAAATAAGTATTTTAGTATGTTTATCCGTTGTCTAGTACCCATAGTACAAGCTCTGCTTAGTTTTACTTGACGAGCTAGATGGTGACAACGTATATTCTTAATCCAACACACACGTTCAAAGATAGGACGTATTAATCAATCAACTAATGGCTAACGCAGACCTGGACGGCATGACAAAGTATTTTGGCAAAGTATTGAAAGGGATTTTTCGATGCCGCGGCATCATTTTAAAGCATAGCAATTTATGTCGTATTTCTGTAACAGTACGGTTGAATTTCCATTAGTAAAAATTAAAATACTTTGCCATGCCGTCCAGGTCTGCGTTAGCCATAACTAACCTATCTCAGTCCACTGCTGGGCATAGGCCTCGCCCAACACGTAGAGGACGTGTACAAGCCTCTAAATAAAAAAAAATAACAACAAAGACAAAATATGAATATTATTTTTCTAAGAATAAAATTACGAATGGACAGAGGCAAAAGTTACTATAGTTTACTTACACAAATATCCGGGCATGTCAAGGCCGGGTCCTTTAGTGACTTATAAATCTCCTTTAGGGGTCCCTACTTTTCAACCCGGAAGGTTTTTGAGAGAGTTCAGTTAATGTATGCATTGCCTTTCTTTGCAAGCTATTGTAAGATTTTTTTATAGTAATAGACAACACCGTTCTATCACGGTAGTCCCTTTCTTCTCCGAATATCAATCGTCCAAAATCATAATCCCTAGCAAGTTTGCTATAATCATCACTTTCCATAATGTTCGTGTGTACGAAATCGTATATTACCTAAACGTCTTTACTCATAATACTTGTGTGTCACAAAATGGGATACTATAATTATTAGATATCCTAGTTTTTCTTGCTGTAAAATCACACACATAACACACATCATCACACATCATAACAGCCCATTAATGTCCCCAATGCAGGGACGGGTCTCCCCCTGTGACGGAGCGATACTTAGCCTACTAATACCACGCTGGCCAGACGGATTGGTATAGGGTTTAATTTCAAGTTTTCCTTCTTTTCATTTAGTAATGATAATATTTAAGGATAGTCTTTTATTTGGTTTTTGCGACACCCATGGGATGAGATGGGGTGGTGACACACTGTATTCTTACTCTATCACCACACCGCTATGCAAAATATGATGTGTATAATAATGTGATTATGACATAATCTATACATTGTATAGATTAGTACACATAAATGTAAAGATAAAAAAAAACATACCTAAAGATGCGTTAAAGTAAAGCGGCTTTAATAAAAAAAAAAAGCCAAAATGCAAAAATCAAGAGAGCAATATAAATTAAAACATAAATATTCCAAAGTGAAACTCAGAAAAGGATGTAATTAATCATACCTTATCAAAAATATTCATATAATAAAGCGCCTAAATTAAGTTACATCGGGTATTTTGTTAGAAACTGTGAAGCTAAACTTAAGCTTATGTTACATCGACAAGCAGGAGCGATTTAAATATTAAATACTATATCTTACCTGGTAATAAGTAAAGAATAATAATAAATAATCCTCACACATTCACACAACGTCATCCAGTCCCAAACTAAGGTACTAGACAACGGATAAACATACTTAAATTTTTTTTTTTGTAAATACATACACCTATTATACATAGAAACACTCACAAACAATTCAATTTCATGCACACAGAGATTTGCATTGAGTGGGAATCGAACCCGAGACCTCTGTGTAATTTTAGTTTATTAATTTTATAAACCATAATAAATCCCTACAATTATCAACGTAATAGACCTTATAATAGCTGTTAATAGAGCAATTATCATAAATATCCTATCTCGTAATTCCTGTGTTTTACACTAGCAATTATTGCAAAAACACGTGTTACAACCATTTTCTAAATATAACTGCCCCCAGAGGTGTTAAAATGACAATATACGCTAACCCTTCATTATAAAATCACCCTTATTGTTAGTTCCACTTATATAAAACGATACGAGGTTTCCTTGCAACGAACTTTTGTAATACAAGCTTTAAGAATTTTTAATATACTTTGTTGGATCAAAGGAGTTCATTAAATTAGTGTATATTGCAATTTCATAGGATGAGCTTGTTTTGATGTAATATCGTAAGGTGTATTGTGACACTAGTTGAAAATTCATATTGGGTTTAGAGTTACACTGCAGGGCCCGGGCTTCTTAGTAAAATTGTTACTAACTACTGATAAATCATTGTCCTATTAACTTTATGATGAATCATCTATACTTCTATACTTATATTATAAAGAGGTATAGTTTGTGTGTTTGTGACGTTGTAGGGGGTAATCTCTGGATTTACTAAACAGATTTTTAAAATTCTTTCTGTGTTAAATAGTCCAATATCGGGGAGTGTCATAGGCTATATAGTATCACGCTATGACTAATAGTGCAGTAATAAAATATTTTTAAAAAAGAGACGCGTTTTTTTCGCCGCCCAACGAAGTGGGCACGGGTCAGCAAGTAGGGTATAAGGATAATGACAAGTTTCTTTTATTCATATCCGTTAAGATTAATATTTGCAAATTTATCACTAATTTAAGAGAAAATTCTAGCCTCCAGGTACAGACTTTTCTCTAGTAAATACTAGAACTAGTATTTTCTAGAGTAACTTTACTTGAGTATTGGAGATTTAATTTATAAACTTGAAGTGTCATTGCGCTGTTTTTGCTCAAACTTAATTTTATACGGTATCCTTAATTTAAAGTTATGCAAACCGATTAAGTCCAAATCCTGCCTTTCTAAATATTTATACGTACAAAAACGTATACGGCCCCGTGTGGTGACGGAGTAAGAATACAATATGTCAACAGCCCATCTCATCCCATGGGTGCCGTAAAAACCGACTAAGGGACTATCCGTGAATATTATCTTCACGAAATAAAAAGAAAGAAAACTGGAAATTAAACCCTACACCAATCCGTCTGGCTAGCGTGGTATTAGTAGGCCAATTACCCCTACGTCACGGGAGGAGGCCCGCCCCTGCATTGGGACATTAATGGGCTGTTATGATACGTAGGTACAAAATTTCAAGGTAACATAATCAAACCGCAAAACTCACTTCAAAAGACATACGATCGTACGTAGAAATGAAATATCGTACAGTATAAACAGATGTTACCTTAATTGGTTGTAATTAACTATCAGTACATCAGACTATAAAATTACAAGTCACAATGATATGTTTACTGTATTACTGAAGCATGTTTATACAGGGGTTGCTTTGATTGAAGTTTATTACAGAGTACAGAACGAGTTATATTAAATGTGACGTGTTTTTATTTTAAAGGATGTGTAATTATAGATACAGCGCCATCTGTTACGACCTATGAAAACTTTCTTTGTTTATAAATTGGTGACATTAAATAAACTTTTTATTATTTACATAAAATATTTTAAAAATACATCAACTGCATTTAGGTCGATGCCCTGTGTAGCAGGGATTTTACAAACTTCCATAAAACGGACACAAACTGCATTCAGGATCAGGACAATAACTAAGATCACACAAGAAATGTCACACGTGGGATTCAAACCCACGACCTTGTGCACAGCCGCCGCATATACGACCGCTTTACAACCGAGGCAGCTACAAATTGTTGCGTAATTTTGTATTATTATGTACTAGCTTTTGCCCGCGCCTTCCCTTGCGTTAAATTCGGGGTAGTAAGAAGTAGCCTATGTTACTCTCTACCCCTTCAACTATCTCCACTTAAAAAACACGTCAATTTGTCGCTCCGTTTTGCCGTGAAAGAAAGACAAACAGACACACTGTCCTATTTATAATATTAGTATGGATGTTCTTAATATCCGTTAATATATAAAAAAAAAAAATTAAAAAAAATTGATAAAAATTAAAATTAAAAAAAAAATTGAAAAAAAAAATAAAAGAAAAAAAAAATTTAATTAATTAATTAATTTTTAAAAATTAATCTGTAAAATTGATCCCGTGATCGGAGCAGCATCCCTTGTAAGTGGGTTGTATTTCTCTGTAAAAAAAATCGATTATGGTAACAGCGATCTTTGCATACCAAATTATGAACTAAAGCGACTACGGTACACAGATAGAAACCTAATATTAACGACATACTTAGTCATAAATAAAACACATGTTACTCATTAATCATTGTAATAAAATGCTAAGTATTAATATTTGTGTTTTAACTTGATGTGAGTTATGTTTTCTATAGTTAAGGTTATTCTGTTCATACTTGTTTTGAACCAGATTATAAGAAAACACTTTCTTTATTAATGCTATGATACATATTATTTAGTAGTTTAATAAAATTTAACACACAATATAACACACATTTTGTCATCTTGTCCCAATTCAAACAGAGCTTGTATTATGGGTAATAGAACTTAGAAAAACAGAGTTACATACATTTTTTGCACACATAGACAATAATAATATATTATTATTGACTTAGTTCACGACCTCTGTGGCGCAGTCGGTATATTACATGGCTGCTACGCAAAAGTCTCGGGTTCGATTCCCGCTCAATCCAAATCTTTGTGTGCATGAGCATGATTGTTTGCATTGGTTAAGTTATGCATACAAAGATTTGCTTGAGCAAAAAATGAGCCCTACCTTGTCGTTACAGCCGTGTACTATAATATCTACTACGATATTTAGTAATTTGAGCTACAAATGTTGACCTTATAAAACTAGTTCAATATCTATCATATCACATACAAAATAACAAGTAATTTTTGCTGATCAAAAACCTGATACTTTTTCTATATAATATATCAAATAGGAAAATGTTAACGTGACCCCGAAGATCGTTTCATATAACATCATGAGATATAACACGTTAAATTCGATGACTACGCAATAACTGGACACGGCTATTTCTGTCTTTGTAACCTTTATAGAACTTAATCTTATACGACATTTGATTTGAAAACTTGCGTAAAAAATAACGGAATAGTTATAAATATTCCTTACACTTTCACACAACGACATCTAGTCCTAAACAAAGCAGAGCTTGTACTATGGGTACTAGACAACGGATACACATACATAAATACTGTTGTTTTTTTTTGTAAATACATACATAATTATACATAGAAAACAATCAGACCAATCCAAATAATGATATTCATGCTCACAAAGATTTTCATTAAGCGGGAATTGAACCCGAGACCTCTGCGTAGCAGTCATTTTATATAACCACTACGCCACCGAGGTCGTCAGAATAATACATCCCACTAAAAGGACGGGCCTCCTCCAGTGACGGAGGGACACTTGGCCTTCTAATACCACGCTGGCCAGGCGGATTGGTATAGAGTTTAATTTCAAGTTTTCCTTCTTTTTTATTTTGTAAAGATAATGTTCACGGATAGTCCCTTAGTCGGTTTTACGACACCCTTGGGATGAGACGAAAAGGTGACATATTGTATTCTTACTCCATCACCACACGGATAATAATTGCATATTCTATGCTTTATCATCACTAATATCACGTCAGCTAAAATACATCTACTGCTGGACCAAGCCCTTCTACAAAAAGTTTCCATTACTGCGCCTTTACGCCACTCTTAATATTAATGGCCAGTATTAATACCATATTCTTACTCACATACCATAAGTCAAAAAACAAAACACGACCCACGTTTCAACTTACAAAAAAAATACTCAAACATACAAACTCATTTAAAAGATAAATGCATGTTTAAAATATCATCAGCTTATGACTGTAACAAATCTAAGCCATTAAAGATTTTCAAGAAGCATGAAACATTTCTACATTGTATGACATACTGCTGTTTCTTACGTTATTAATATTGTATACATGTCTTTACAGTAGTAAATGGGGCGCGTAAATATGTCGTGGTTTTGACATTAAGGCAAGGATAAGATGATGATATTGTTAGTATGAAAGTGCATGCTTATGTGTGAATATAGAATAGTTTAGAACAATAGGAAAGTGTGTGTTCCGTGTGGTGACGAAGTAAGAATACAATATGTCACCACCCCATCTCATCCCACGGGTGTCGTAAAAACCGACTAAGGAACTATTCGTGAATATTATCTTTACGATATAAAAAGAAGGAAAACTTGAAATTAAACCATTTACCAATCCGTTTGGCCAGCGTGGTGTTAGTAGGCCATGTATCCCTACGTCATGGGAGGAACCCTGTCCCTGCACTGGGACATTAATGGGCTGTTATGATAAATAAGAATGTGACTGTGAATGTGTTTTGAACAATAACATCGTGTAGGTACATAAAAAGAAATAGGGCCCTTTGTAAAATACTTAATTTTAATCGACTCCAAAAATAGAAGACTGTTTTCAGTTTAGTGTGATCTCACTTTCATCCTTGTGACCCCAGGATCCACTCAGTCATTCCTGGAGCAAAGAAATCTTTTAGTTCACTGTAGAAATAATTTGGTATGTATCTCAAAACGTATGGCATTTCTGTGAATCATCCATGCATGCATATTGTATGAAATAGCTTCAATTTTGTAATGGCGGCGAAGCTCCGGTTAGAACGGGGATTAAATATTATTTTTGATTTAATATTATATTATTTTTATTAAAACAAAACAAGGAAGGGTTAACAACTAAGATATCTTAGAGACCAATGGATAAGCAAAGACACAGGACAATAGAAAATGTAAATGGGTGATTCTTCGAGCCCTATATTTTCGATGTCTGGAGGTTTTTCTTCGTGACTAACAGTCCAACTAAACTGCAATTATTTTTCAAACATACTATAGACAGTTACCTATCTTGCACACGTTATTTTTTTTTAATAATAGTTTTTTATATATTTGAAAAAAAAAATATTAAAAAGCGTTCTTCTGATTAATATGGTGTGTCCGTAATCCAGTTTCTTGAACATTAGTAACAGTAACATTTTATCTTATTTACGAATCGATGTGCGCTATAAATATTACGATAGAATATTAGTTGTTACTTTACACAAAAAAAAATGGTACTAATATTCACGATAGTTTTTTAATGAAAAAATAAATTGTGAGTGTCAGGCACAAAAGTCTGATTCATATTCGCGCGCTTTACTTGAACGTACCTAGCTAAGTACGAAACATCAGGAGATTTCTGTATGCTGGTGGTAGCTAGGGGCTGTGCTGACGTGGTCACGACGTTACATGTGGCTGGTTCGTGTTGTTGCGGAGATATACAGGGTGTTTTTTGAGTCATCGGCAATAATTTAGGAGGTGACTCTGTACGTGATTCTGATCCGAATTATGTAATAAAATTAGGTACTTAATTTTTGACGAAAATATTCCAAAAATGAACTAAGTGTGGACACGTTTCCGCTGCACTAAAATATTGTTCAAGACTCGGTGCATTGACCCGCGTCGCGCGTCGTAGGTATGTATCTAACTCAGCTGGCGAACCGATCGCTCGCTGCGTCCGCGCGGTGTCCATGCTTAGTGAAATTCATGGCTAAGCTTTACACGTCGTTTACTATGTAGTAATTTAATGTTTATTTATTTTGTATTTTTTTTCCTTCATTAAATAACGTTATCTATCACGCCCTAAAGTATTGCCTATGTCTCACCTTACATACTGTAAATGTAAATATCTGATTCATATTACTTTGGTTCACCTGTGTTTCTGATTACTATGTTGGCTGTTATAATTAACTTAAATGGTATCAAACTTGAATCTGCTGGAAATATAAGTCAATTGGGGACTTAAAACCTATGTATAAATAGTAATCCTTAATTGTATACGTAAAATAATCACTACAATTTACCGATGTTAAGAGGCAACATTTTGATTTATATGTGCCTGATTAACTAATAACTAGATTTAGGTGTGGTGATAATCATTGTGATTATTAACTGTGATTTTAATAAATAAATGACTGATTTTTCTAACTAGAATTTCAATTTTGTTCCTAATTCTGATTTACATGACCTCTAAAATTTTTAAGTTAATTATCTCGAAAACCTTTTCATAAAAAAGTGTGCCTTTTTCAGACATTGTATATTAGGTTATATCTTTGACAAAAACATGTTTTATATGCCAAAATGTGAAAAATAAATTAGCCCATATGAATCAGACAAAAAATCGAATTTCGGAGAAACACCCAAATAATTGGCAGAGGACTATAACCCATGTATATTTAGCTATTTTACTAACAAAATCCCACGTGTTTTTCAACTTTCAGTTCTAAATACGTTACAATGACTCTTGCTATTTCTATTTTTATTAATAGCATACAATATCCTAATAAACTATTCACATTATTGTACAATTTACAATTACTTGGTGTGTAGACCTAAACAAACTGCTAACTTTCCATCCGGGAACGCAAAATATTTGATGACACGAACGTATGTACGATGCTTTATAGTTTATGAATTTTGTTTTATTGTACTTTTACGGTATAGTGCTTTGCTGTGTCCTATAGATAGAATGCAAAGCAGATGAGTCAGAAGTCAATCTCAGGAAGGCTTTTTTACCAGGCTGTTGGACTCGTCATCAGGCTCTCTAAATCCACTAGCTGTTACCTCAAAAAACAGACAAACTTAGGTTTGAAACTTGTCACTGTAGATCTGCCGTAGTGAAATCATTTAAAGATAGTCTGATTATGTCTAGCAGTGGTAGGCCGCATTTTGTATTTGGGTTGACTGCTGTATTTATAGGAGGCAAATGAGCCAGCAGTTTACCTGATGGTAAGTGATCACCGCCGCCCATGAACACCTGCAACACCAGAGGAATCACAGATGCGTTGCCAACATTTGAAAAGGGAGTTCGCTCGTTTCTTGCTTGCTTAATATTTTAAATAAAAACTTCGATTGCAAAGGCTGAGTTCACGAGTAGGCTTAGAAGTAACTGCCATTGAGACAGAAAAGATCTTGAAAGATGACAATGGACTGAAAGACGTAGGGTGGGGAGACCCGTGTAACAGGGTGGACAGACGACCTGATTACAGCGACGGGAAAACGATGGATGAGCAAAGGACCGCATAAAGTGGAGATGTTTGGAGGAGGCTTATTTTTAGCAGTGTACGTCTATTGGTTAATAAATATGACGCCCACTTCTAATTTTTCTGAGTCAATGAATATTAAAACACTAAGTTCTTTGTTTTCATATTATTACGATCGAAACAGTATAATTCATTGATCGCTAAAGTTATTTTCTTTTACTAGCCTTTCCTTTACAATATGTAATAACACGTTTGGAAGACGGATCGGTACAATAACATTTACCGCAGTCATTATAATATAAAGCATTTAACTTTTTTAATGTGTACTTATTTCCTTTACTATATTTATGTGCTAAGGTTAACCACCAGAGGTGAAGTGCCAAGTACATAATGTCAATTGCCATAAAATTTGATTGACTGTTATTCTGAAATCACAATCACATTTATTTTGTATTCCTTGAACGTACTACGGAAAATTAAAGTGTTGAGAGTGTGTTAAACAAATACTTTATTGCCTTTTCTCAAGAATTTATTAATAACATTTTACATTATTTGTCCTATTTGCGAATTATGTTGTTTTTTCTATTGGCAGCGCTAGTGAGCCACGTAAAGGCCCTTATAGTCCAGTCAAAATAGAAATCCAGTTTGCATTAATTCCCAACAAGCTGGATTTTTGTGCAGGCCTTGAATACGTCATTACAAATGATATGTCAAAAGTCCCCATCAATCCCGATTGTGCGTTGTTTTTTATTCGAGGTCAAAGGTCACAAATTTGCGTTTTTTGCGTATATATCTGAAACAACGAGAGCTATCGAAAAATGGTTCAGAAAAAGTTTGTAGACCATAAAATTATCTACATAAAATATCTCAACACTTTTCTCCTACAAGGCATCTCTTTCGAGATATCGTGACTTTAGAGCGCAGGAAAGTCGTATTTTCGACTAAATGCACACACTTGCTTTTTCCCGCGATTTTGCTCGCGTTTATAAGTATTATTAAAAATAAGGCTTATTTCAATATATAGTAGCAATATGCATGCTTAGTCTCAGCCTAATCGGTTTAAAATTAACAAAGTTACATACAAACTTTCATCCCCTATCTTATCCCTTTAGGGGTAGAATTTATCAAAATCCTTTCTTAGCGGATGCCTACGTTATATCATCTACCTGCATGCCATAATTCAGCCAGATCTGTCCAGTGGTTTGGGCTGTGCGTTCATAGATCACTAATTGGTAGGAGTATTCCTACTGGAGAAAGCACGTTAATAAAAAGCGCAGTGTACTTGATTCAATGTACTGTTGTATTTGATTCAATGTACTGTTGTATTTGATTCAATGTTGTGCAAGATTGGCCTTACCTACCTTAGAGGTGGTGCAGAAATCTTCTATATTTATAAAACTCAAAGGTGACTGACATAGTTATCTATCAACGCACAGCTCAAACCACTGGTGGGATCTGGCTGAATTTTGGCATGCAGGTAGCTGATATAACATAGGCATCCGCTAAGAAAGGATTTTGATAAATTCTACCCCTAAAGGGATAAGATAGGGGATGAAAGTTTGTATGTAACTTTGTCAATTTTAAACCGATTAGGCTGAGACCAAGCATGCATAGCTACTATATATTGAAATAAGCCTTATTTTTAATAATACTTATAAATGCGAGCGAAATCGCGGGAAAAAGCAAGTGTGTGCATATAGTAGAAAATACGACTTTCCTGCGCTTTAAAGTCACGATATTTCGAAAGAGATGCCTTATAGGAGAAAAGTGTTGAGATATTTTATGTAGATAATTTTATGGTCTACAAACTTTGTCTGAACCATTTTTTGATAGCTCTCGTTGTTTCAGAGATATACGCAAAAAACGCAAATTTGTGACATTGTGTTGGGAATTAATGCAAACTTTATTCATAATATAGTCTATTTTGACTGGGCTACTTAACGAAAACTTGTCATAAAAATATGTACCAATCCCTCTTCTCAGTGTGGTAGTATTTGATCAATCTTCCCTCCATCACAACAAAAAGCCCGTCTGTCAAGGAAGTCTTATGATAAATGCAATTTTTTATTAATAACCCCATACTCTATTCCTGCATTCGAACAGAAACGTTTAAAGAATTTACTTTCCCCTCATAAACGAATCGTCCGGGATTCATCAATTAAAGGAATGACAAGTAGACGACTACGAGTGAAAATTATTATGAATATTAGTATGATTCAGCAAAAGGTCGTTGGCACTATATCCTGTCATCAATCATGCCTATTGTCATACGGTCCGTTTCAACAACTGCTGAGATTATCTGAGACATAAGACTTTTTGATATTGAAGACAGGAACATTTCATACCGTTTAAATATTAAACGCTATTTAAGTAAGTTGGTGTGCAATAAAGAATTATCTATCTATCTATCTATCTATTATTGTTCTCTGTATTTTACGGTGATTCATAACTGAGAATTAATGTTCTACTGTGATGAAGAGAAACTTAGCGCTAATACAAAACCACGCGGTTCTTACGCAATCACTATAATATAAATAATCATCATCTTCATAACAGCCCATTAATGTCTCACTGCAGGGACGGGCCTCCTCCCGTGACGGAGGTATACTCGGCCTACTAATATCACGCCGGCCAGACGGATTGGTATAGGGTTTAATTTCGAATTTTCCTTTTTTTTACTTCGTAAAGATAATATTTACTGTTACTCCATTTGTCGGTTTTTACGACACCTATTGGATGAGATGGGGTGGTGACATATTGTATTCTTACTCCGTCACCACACAGACATATTCTTGCTCTGTCACCACCCGGACAATATATAAGACAATATGACAATATTATTATAAATAATAATTACTTTAAAAGTTGTTTTTTGTTCAATAAACTGTCAATGGCCTCAAAGAATCCCTTTAAATTCTTTGGGGCCTTTGGCAGTTTATTGACTTTTTATTAATGTGTAATGCAAAATCATATTTTTCTTTATAAAGAAGCATTGACAAAAAATTTCACACCTACGTATTATAAGTAAGTATTAAAAACTTTCGAAATATCAATAAAGTCGTCACTGTGAGTTACTTTGTAAAGAAAATTAAAAAAAAATAAAATAAAAACACCAACTAAATCCTGTAGGTGTTTTCTTTGTTGTCTACTATTTTTAATTATTATTTGTTGTCCAAAATACTGTAAGTAATAGAATTTACTCAAGTAAACCTCCTAATCTATCTAGGGACCGTACTTAGAAACAGCTCTAGGGAAACAAATCCTCTTAGATAGAAGATACAATATAGAAATATCATATTCGAGATGAAATAACTAGCTTTATGTACTTACTAAACTGTCTAGAATATCATTATTATGGTACCTATATAAATTTAATTAAGACAGACAATGGTTTAATAAGCTATCATCATCATCATATCAGCCAATCGACGTCCACTACTGGACATAGACCACATTACCCATAATAATCTATCTATCATCATAACAGCCCATTAATGTCCCACTGGAGGGACGGGCCTCCTCCCGTGACAAAGGGGTACTTGGCCTACTAAGACCACGCTGGCCTGACAGATTGGTATAGGGTTAAATTTCAAGTTTTTCTTCTTTTCACGACACCCATGGGATGAGATGGGGTGGTGACATATTGTATTCTTACTCCGTCACCATCACCACACGGTTACACACCACACATTATTTTAAATCTCACGCCAGAATAAGTATACCTACATAAGTATTCCTTCTATTTTTGAATTCGGTTAAAAGTAAATGGTAATTGTTAAGTTAAAAATTTCTCTGTGTTGTAGATTATTATATTTAAAAAATATCCGTTTTTCCAAAATTGTGTGCAGTGTAAGCCAGGATTAAAGCGTTAACTCGAAAGGTCACAACCACTAAAATGTCTTAAGAGGTGTCAACGATAAATTCGGTTTGTTTCAAGTTTTCCTATTTTTACTGCTACAAAGTCACCTTGCGACCACGGTCAGTGCAATCTTTGCCGAAACGTCAAGTAAAATAAAGGTAAATAAAATGCACGTTAATATCCCGTTTATATAATATTTATATTACAAAGTCCTGTTTTTAATTATTATCATTTCATTTTCATTTTCTGTGAGTCCACACGAATATTACCTAAAAAATTGAGTTATTTTTTTTTACCTTGGCTATAATTATTGTTTCATTACTTTTTATTAAGAACAAAAATGGTTACTGCAAATTAATTGATTGTGGCTTTATTTATTGAAAAAGGTATTTATTTATGCATCTATTTTTTTTCTGTGTAGTGTCAGAATAAAAATAAGTATTTTTTTTTCAATAAAAAACCGCTCCATATTAACTGATGGAGTAAAATTCGACTCCTAATTTCGTATTTATTTAGTTTTTAAGTAACTAATAATATTAACTAACATTAATTATTTATCTTAACAATGACACTAGTCATTGTTAAGATAAATAATATTCATGTAGTTTTAGCTTAGAGTTAAACCTAAAATCATATTTCCAGTATAATAAGTTCTAAAACATGATTTACGAAATGAATGAAAACATACATTTCCAGCTTTATAATGAGATATGGCGGAGTTTCACATTATAAAATGAAAAACTCTTTAAGCAAAATTTAAATTGTGCAAAAGTTATTCCAACGATTTCAATACTCAGACCATTAAAATTAAATTTGCAATTATAGTGGAATGCGCACAATTATTTGAAACCACGTTTGGTTATTTAAAAAAAAGTAAAAAAAATACATGTTATTTTTCCAACACAGTGCATTGCAGAATCTTAACATATTATTATTCAAACATCACAATAATATCACTAAACAGAAAAGTACAGAAGCAAACAAGCAAAGTTATCTTGAACAAGGCACACATAGACACCCGTCACTATGTGAGATATTAGAGATCCATGTAAGTAAGTGTGGTGTGGTGACTCTCCGTGTGGTGACAGAGTAAGAATACTATATGTCACCACCCAATCTCATCCCGTGGGTGTCGTAAAAACTGACTAAGGGAATATCCGTGAATATTATCTTTACGAAATAAAAAGAAGGAAAACTTGAAATTAAACCCTATACCAATCCGTCTGCCCTGCGTGGTATTAGTAGGCCAAGTATCCCTCCGTCCCGGGAGGAGGCCCGTCCCTGCAGCGGGACATTAATGGGCTGTTATGATGATGCAAGTAAGAGTGAAACGAACCGCTTACGTATACTTACTTTTGATACCTACGCTCGATAGTCTTATTCAAGTTGTAAACTTATGCAAAAAAACTCGTAGGAGTAGCTCTCCCTATTAGTTCTCCTATTTTATCATTGAACTTATTTTTAAAAACAAAATCTGTAAATATAGACGAATAGTAAGCATATTATTTTAAAATAATATAAACAAAATCTTTTGTATAATAAAAATCACATTCACGTTTGCACTGATTTAAAACCGTCTGCGATATCGAGGTGTACAGGGTGGATCGTCATTTTTTATTTCTGTTTTTCTACTTTGAATAGCTCTAAAAGGTTGCATTAGTCTTTAATTTGAATAAAAAAAATAAGTAAAAAAATCTAGGAAGTGATTTTTAGCCCTCTACCTAAGCTTTAAGTTTTGAAAAACTCGTATTTTCCAAGTTCCTACTACATTCACTTATACTTAGAGACAAGTCTTGACTTTTATGTTAAATACAGTAAATCATATTCTTACATAAAAGCAATTTCATTGTAACTTATTAATTCAGGCATAACACACAACTTTATTGTGATAATTCTCTGTTAACTTTAATGAAAATTAACAAAAACTAGCAAATATTGCTTGTAAATGGGGTAGTTGACATTTGGTATAATATTTTAATTTCTTTGTCATATTTTAATAAAATTCGCTTTATCTTTAATTGGGTTTCATAGCTTGTTATAAATTTGTTAGTTTAGTAGCTTAACTTGTAAATTGTAGTGACAAAATGACGAGAAGGATTGTGAGAAAAAAGCAAATTGTCCTATTTTCAGATCATCTTATTTAATTATTAAATAAGTGCTTTCAACTATTGCCAGCACGCTAAAACATATCATTAAATATGAATGATATTTTTAATTATATTTTAATGATTTGTTTTAACGAGAAATGAGAAAATAATGAAAAAATGAAAAACAGCCTTCTCTATCTCTAAATTATTTGATGCAGTTCTGACGGATCTAATTCAAGTAAGGAAAACAGCTTCATTACCAATTGTTGGGTGAAACAAATATTAAAAATTCATTCTGATACGTATTCACATTTTTTATGATATCTAAAAATGTAAAGAAACTGAAAACTTTACGATTAAGTGGCAAGAATGGAAACAAAAATGTCTTACGGATCTATTTGATGTTTGTAGCTGCAAATGTATCGATTTTAACAACTGCAACTGTCCTGCAATGCATTTTCAGCTCATCTTGAGAATTTGTTATTGGCAATGCTGTTTAATAATAGACCACACATAATGGAATTAGATTAAGGCAAATAATTGCAGCAAGACAATGTTCAAAATCTGGCATAAAAGTCTTTAATGTTCCAAAGTTAAACTTTGAGGGTAATATACGGATACGAATAATACGGATATGATTATATGGAGTGAGTAACAGGTTACATGTCCCCCGATGTTATATAACATTAGTGACGAGGAATTAGAAGACATTATTACGTAAGACTATCAAGTAATCATTAATTTGCCAAATTATCCTTGTCACACACAAGCGGTAGAACGATGTCTGAAAATGGTCACAGAAGTACTAATTTCTGTGACTGGTGAGAGGGCCAGAGGTGGATTCATACTTCCTTAAGTTAAATCTCACTAAATTATGAGACCAAAAAAGACTTTCCAGTACATAGCAAAACTGAAGATTTTTTCGAATTTTTCATTATTTTACCACTTTTGTTTTTTAAATTTTATACCTTATTTATTTATTTATTTTTCTAAATATTGATTTTAACTTCAAGAACGAGTATCTTACTATTAAGTTTCTGCTAAAAACATCCAAGAATAGCTTTTATTTACAGTTTGTACAATATTCAATAATACGATAAATTTAGTCACATTACAGTAACTTTAAACTAAGGTAGAGGGCTAAAAAATATGTCTAAATGGTAAAAATTTTATATATTTACTTATAGTTTAAGTAGATACAACTTTTTGCGGGTATTCAAAATCGATTTGATAACATTTTTTTTTCTTCATACATCGACGATCCACCATGCCGTTTGCCGGATACTATGAATTCTCCCGTTACCCACGCTACTTGCCAATTATTAAAAAAAATACATTGTCATTTTTTTAGCGTAGATGCGTAAGTTGTTATCTTAGCTGCCATTCGCAACAACTTCCAGCTCAACCGCGCTTTGTATGTAGATGAACTTGTGTATTTATCTCTGTTATGTACTTTAAACTCTAACAATATTATTGTCTACTTATTTCCATACGTATAATGTACTCATTCCATTCCTAACAAACCATTTTCACAGTGAATTTTCAAAAACAAACTATTCATTTAGGCAATGGAAACTAAAATGAATTACGGATTTAAATATCTCGAGAACAATGGAATCGTTTCACTACATTACTATGTGTGAATACAATATAATTTAATACTTCCATTCCACTTTCTATAACGTCTCGGGTAACCATATTTCAATGTCAAATACAGGACGCATTCCACGAATCTGTCAAATAAGTTATGCGTAATTTCATTTGAAATAGAACATAATATTATTATATTCTCTAGAGAGAAAATAGTGTTTAGATTTTAGTTTTGATCAAATATAATTTCTAAAAAGAAATGGCCAGAGCTTTTTTTTTATTTTAAATTAAAATCTGAAAGAGAATTGCTATTTTCATAGTTTTATGATAAGTATAAATTGTTTTTTCAGTAATAGCTTGGATAGTATCGGTTTTTAAAATTGGTTTACTTTCAAGACTTCGTTTATTTGTATAATAGAGTAAATGTAAATATAATATTAAATTTATCTACACTTTTTTTTATCAACATTTTGAAAAGTAATCGAAATTCGTATTTATTAAGATATTTATTTTCTGTGAAGTTTAATAGTATAATAATATTTGGTAAAAATATATACTTTATCGTCCAATGGCTGTCGTAAATACTTACAATGAAAAAATTCACAGAGATCTGCTCTACAATAAAAAACGACGATAAATTTGACATAAAACTCTATAGTTACAAATTCGTGTGACCAGTGTATTTGATAGGCTTAGTTTGGCTTCCTTAAAAAAAAATCTAATTTAATTTAATCTAATTTTAAAAAAAAGCCCCTTTCATTCTCATGCAAGGATTTTCTCCTTGTCTACTATCTCACCCATAAAAAACAACTTTTACGTCACCTACAAGAATACCAAGGAACATTCGTTGGTGACATTTTATTGTATCTAGTACCGTCACAATAAGGCCATAAGTGTTATTTTTTATGAGATGACCTACTACTACTTTATCATAACTACCTATTAATGTCCCACTGCAGGGATGGGCCTCTTCGCGTGACGGAGGGGTACTTGGCCTAATAATACCACGCTGGCCAGACGGATTGGTATAGGGTTTAATTTCAAGTTTTCCTTCTTTTTACTTGATGAGATGAGGTGGTGACATTTGTATTTTTACTCCGTCACCTCACGGAGGACTACTAATTTATGAATGATGCTTATAGCGTTACCTTGAAGACATTACTGAGCTTAGCCGAGTTTCTAGTAAAAGCTAAATCGTCTTGGAAACTGAGACCAATTAGCAAACATTAGCATGTATAGGTTCGGCTTCTAACAAGAAGCAATTTGTACGCATTGATCAATTGAATGACGTTTTAGTTTCCTTATTCACAGAACTTCATTTAAAATTAAATCAAATTTATATTTTTCTCAATAGTAGCCTGAGGTTTATAGCCACATTATTTTTAAAATAATATTAATGTCATCAGTAAAAATTGGGTTACAGTGACAGAAATAAAAAACTAATTTCAATGTCCTCTAACCTTTCCGGTAGTTATCCATATGAGTTTAAAATACATTTCAACTAACTTCCATTATTAAAACCAGTGCCTAAAGTTAGCGAGACGCAAGAGAGGGGGCTAGTTCGTACTTAACTCGCCAAAAAATAGGATGGAGATAATATATATTTAAATCAACTTAATCAACAACTTATTACTTAAATCGCTACTGTACTTCAACAAGTGGGTTAATCGGGCTTAAATAAAAAAAAAGCTTTTAATGCTGACCAAAGACTAATTCTAATACATCTCAACCATTCATTTGGAATTACAAGACTAAATCTCCTCAAACAATAGTATTATGGCTATCCTACTGTAATTCCCTGCCGTTAGTTTCACTGAATTTAATACAAGGGTGACAATAAGCGGGCGGGACAATAACATGACCATTATAAATAGATTCGCAAATCACTACCAGATCCGGTAGACCGTATAGATTATTGCTACCTCTATACAATTGTCGTGGTTCTATTTATGATGGCTTATATTTGTACTGATGAATTATACACCACAAAGTAATAATGATTGTTCGGAATAATAGTGTTGTTATTAATACCTATAGTTTATTTTCGTCACGTCATGTTTTGCAGAATATGATTGGTTTAAGTATAGTGTTATCCGTCTGGTGACGGAGTAAGAATACAATATGTCACCACCCCATCTCATCGCATGGGTGTCGTAAAAACCGACTAAGGGAATAACCGTAACTACTATCTTTACGAAATAAAAAGAAGGAAAACTTGAAATTAAACCCTATACCAATCCGTCTGGCCAGCGTGGTTATTAGTAGACCAAGTAACCCTCCGTCACGGGAGGAGGCCCGTCCCTGCAGTGGGACATTAATGGGCTGTTATGATGAAGTATAGTGTTAAAATTACTTGTAGCAAATCCGTTATTTTTACTGTTTATAAGTGTTGTAGTGTAAAATAGAATTTCTTTCAGATTTTGACTTTTTTTATAAGCCTCAAAGGCTTGGATAAATACTATATAGTATTTAATTAGTATCAGAAGATAGGCATCGACGATTTACAGTTCCCTCCTAAGCACGAAATACAAAAGTATTTATTCATTTCGGACAATAAACTTTAATATTTAGACTTTCTGTCGTCTCTGGAACGGGATAAGGCGTGAGTGTATGTATGTGTGTATGTAACTTGTTACCCGCCATGTACTAGACTTGATTTAATATCTGACTTGATAGTACGTACTTTAAAGTTGTATTTTCAAAGAGATCAAGATTTTCTGCAATATTTTATTAATTATTAAGTTTTAAGAATTCATGCTGTGTTTGTCGGTAAACTATGTTAAAAATACCTGGAATAATATAAACTATTGTGTGCACAAATGACTTGTTACACAAACGATCTACTACTAATAGTGCTTTAATAAGTGCATTTGCACACACTCGAAGTGAGGAGATTGAAAATTTAGAGTGAAGTTCACTTGCAAATTTACAATTTTCATAATAATATTACGAGTACACAGCATCAAATTAAACGACGAAAATGCTATTTTGTGCCTTCTACATTATAGTATAGTGTACATAATATTATTCTTGTGTAATAAGTGAAATTTAGCTTTTTAACGCTGTTTGAACCGTAAGTTAAGTCAATAGTAATAAAAAAATAAATGCTAATTTATAATTTATACCTCAAAGTACGCCATTTATAAAAATTGACGATAAAACTAAAAATGCACGTCACGACCACACTTTGGGGTCCATTTTATACCTCCATGAGCCCTACATGACAAGCTATAAAATTAATCCTTGATAAATGATTAAACTCTCCCTATTTATTCTGTACACCTAACTATACACTCAAACGCACAATTATAAACTTTAATATCATTGTTATAAAGACGAATTTTGAGAAATATGTGTAAGGAAATGTAATTTTTGTCGGTATGAGGAATCCAAATTTAAGGGGGAATACACATTAATAGATGTAGGAACAAGCCCTGTATTGTAACAAGAAGTCGAGCGTGTGGACGCGGATTATTTTAATTTTAAATCAACCTTAAGTTATGTAAATGGATGGATGGTAATTTCGTAGGGAATTCGGTACAACTGTTATATTTTGCGTTGTAACTTTTATGTTTGGAAGTTTATTATTCTACGTTACTTATACATGCTTAGGATCTTTGGCCTCTGAACTTGCTGACACTAACAGAAGCAAACCTGACTCAGCTAAAAAGTAAATAAATATTTCTTTATTTTATTTAATAATATGGCTACTGTAAGAATATAATAATTATACTGTTTTCTATCAATTTCAATTAAATTGTATGGGCAACTCGATGTATCTGTTCGATAACTTAGTACTGTGGTGAGAACGAAAACCAAATTGATTGTCAGGGATTACCTTTTGTTCCTCGAGTATTGGCTGTAGTCGTTTTACTAGCATTTTCTCAAACAATTTAGACAAAACTGGCAAGAGACTTATTTGGTCTGTATGAAGATACTTCTGTTGCAGGTTTTCCCGGTTTAGCAACCATATTTATGTCGTAATACAAACATCGTTTTTGAGTTGTTCAAGTATGATCTTAATTACATTCGAAACGAGGGCATGGATATTCCGGGTATACAGTAAATCAATCCAGATGTGAAACTTTTTATATTATTGTATAATTATATTTTCAGACTAAAGTAAGCACTAGACCACTGTAGACAACGTAAAAATCTATACTAATATTATAAAGAGGTAAAGTTTGTGTGTTTGTGACGTTGTAGGGGGTGATCTCCGGATCTAATGAACCGATTGTAAAAATTCTTTTTATGTTGAATAGTCCATTTATCGGGTAGTGTCATAGGCTAAATAGTATTACGTTTTGACTTTTAGGAGAGGAGCAGTAATGAAATATATTTAAACAAGGAACGCGTTTTTTTCGCCGCCCAACGAAGTGGGCACGGGTCGGGTTTATTATTTTATATAATAAAATAATAAAAAACACCAATATTTTATTACTTATTTTAAAAACTTAAATAATATTTTTACAACCAAATCTTGTTAAATACAAAATTAACGAATGTAAATAATATTTTCAACGTACACATACGAACAATAATTAAATAATGTTGTTACTGAATTAAATTAATTAACTCTATTTGACCAACAAATATTTCGAATATGAGTTAAATATTGGCGAATACGATGTTTATATTATTTTCGTTATGACTTTAGAGTAATCAAATTGGGTAGAGAATAAACAAGAATGGTTTGTTGGAATTTGAGTAATGCAATTGTGAATGCAATGATGGTCATTCATTTACGTGGGCTAAGAAAGATAAGTGTCATTGCTTTTATTTAAGTTTATTATTTTCCTCGTGCCTCATAAAAGCGTCTGTTACACGATATCATAACAGCCCATTAATGTCACACTGCAGGGACGGGCCTCCTCCCGTGACGGAGAGATACTTGGCCTACTAATACCACGATGGCCATTATAGGGTTTAATTCCAAGTTTTCCTTTTTTTTATTTCGTTAAAGATAACATTCACGGTTAGTCTCTTAGTCGGTTTCTACGACACCCATGGGATGAGATGGGGTGGTGACATATTGTATTCTTACTCCGTCACCACACGGAGGTGAGCCAAAAGAACCTGATCGAAGTTACACGATAGATGAAGTTATAAAGAAGCACTTTAAAACTGACCATCTCCAACTTTATTCCATAGGAAATCTTGTGTGACTTTAGGATTTTTTGCGGAAAAACTTTTTGGGAATACCAAACCCGATACCAAGTAGGCAACATACGGCAATGTAATTTGTACGGTTGAAAACAGATAACAATTTGTATTACCGATTACATTTTTTTATACGGGTGCACGATTTTGGATAAATTTAATAATGCAGTAGTTGACGTTCTGAATTGACATTTAGGACAATGTGTTTGTTCAAAGAGCATTTTTGGAAAAAAACGCATTTTTATATTTCAAAAATCACCTAGCAAACCGCATTAATTTGACCTTTACCAAAAACCAACATTTATCACATTATATTTAAACACAAATAACTTTTGTTCCGGTCTATTTACATTCAGTATCACAGAGCGAACACACGCAAAACATTATCGTCCAAAACACAGAACATTATGCAAAGCCTCGCAACAATGCTCACGAAATAAGCCGAACATATACGAAAATGCACGATGTAACAACTGTTCTTTTGTGCAACAGAGCAATGGTAAACGCTTTTGTGTGAAGTGATAATACTGTGCTAAAATGTTGTTCGATTATTTCTATTGAAATTGTACAAATACTGAAATGAATTTTATTAAGTTTGATAATGTTTGTTTAGGTCTGGGTGTTTATAAAAAAGTATATTAGTATCTTTATTAGATGCCTATTGCCTACTTTATTTAGTTTTTGATATAAACATAAAGAGGTTTGCATTTATAGGAAATCGAACCCGAGTCATGTGCAGCAGCCATGAAAAATATAACACAATTATTACCATTGCTATCAAATAACAACATACATAATATAAATTGTATTCAAATACAAATACAATTTGTTCTGGTCTATTTACATTCAGTATCACAGTGCGAACACACGCAAAACATTATCGCCCAAAACACAGAACATTATGCAAAGACTCGCAACAATGGTCACGAAATAATCCGAACATATACGAAAATGCACGATGTAACAACTGTTCTTTTGTGCAACAGAGCAATGGTAAACGCTTTTGTGCGAAGTGATAATACTGTGCTAAAACGTTGTTCGATAATTCTATTGAAATTGTACAAATACTGAAATGAATTTATCAAGTTAACCCAGTTGGACCGACCGACCCATGTATGGGTTTCGGGAAATAAAAAGTCTGCCCACGTAATACGGTTTTATTTAAACAATTTATAAGTACTTTTGGAATCGACAGTTAATGACTGTTAGCTGTGATGACAAAATAGGTAGTAAATTTAATTATTTGTAGTTGTTTTTTCCAAGTGAAAATGTCTGTAGTAAATATGGTAAAACATGTCCCTAAAAAAGTGAAATTATATTACATATATTGTTATATTTCAATAAATATAATATCAAAAATATAAAGTTTGAAACATAACAATATTTATACTACAAAGAAAATTCATTTTTTTACTAAGAAAATCACTGTTATTTTGCTGAATATCTTAGGAACCCATACATGGGTCCGTCGGAACAACCACGGAATACGAAATTTTCGTAAAATAATATATTTTTTAAAAATTTCTAATTGAATTCATTATAATTTTACGAAATATTGAATGAGTTAGAGAATGGTAATGTCCGATTCTAGAATGCATCACATTTGACCACCAGATAACGCAAATGCGGATGATACCGACGAAGATTCTAGAGAACAAAACACTATGATTCAAGCCTAAAACACTTTCGAAAATGAGACCATGGTTTATTTCACTGAATCCTGTTTTTCAGGAGAATGAGACTATGGAAAAGACGTTTTTCATCGACGATGCTATAATATCTTTATTACAGAGGTCACAGTTGTTAGCAGTTCACAGGGATATCTCGATCAGGCCGGGTTTTTTCAATCAAATTCGATAATATTATTTTCAAAACTGTAATAAGTCATAAACTTAATAGTAATACATTTGATTTAATTATAATTATTTAATTTATAATTTTATTTTAGTTGTAAAAACGTATTAGCAAAAAGGTTAAGACATGCCGACCGACCCATACATGGGACATGATTTTCCAGTTTTTCCAGAAGCCGCATATTTTTTTTATTATTTTTCCCGAGCTACTGGGACTATAATAAGACATATTTGTAAAAATCACTAACATTGAAGCTAAAAATAGTTTCAGGCTTATCTGGGTTAAATAATTATTGAGCTAAATGTCTTATTTTGACCAATGATCTAAGTGTTTAAAAAGATAAATTATCGTCATTATTATATTATTCGACTCCATGGAATTTGAAATTTAGATATCCAGAACAGTGGGAACTTACGTGTTCATGCACACAAAAAAATTGCATTGATCGGGAATAAAACTCGCGCCAATATAGTAGCCATGAACTAAAACAACTAAGATATACACGTTAATCATCTTCGCTATTAAATAATAACATCCATCCGTCCATATTCATATGAGCGTATGGACAAATAAAAGACCTCCTGTCCGAGAAAGAGTCACAGTTTAACGGGTTTTAGACTGTAAATTATGAATTTACCATGACAACATTATTTTTTAACAAAATATTTAGTTCTTTTAATCTCCCTAGAAAATTCAAATTAATTCTTTACAAGATTAACTAACCCGAACCCTTTAAACGCACACAATTTATAATTAAATTAATTTACTATGTTTGTTATTAATTTAAATAATATTTTTAATAAAAGAAATTTAAAAAAATCGTTAATTAAAAAGTTAAGCTTTGACAAAAGTGAAGAGAAAATTTTAAACTTTTTATTTTAAGTATGCGTAGGATGTTTGTTTTGATGGTTAAGTTTTTAAATCCAATTTATGAAATAATTATTTTCATATAAAAAAAAAATTAGGTGTCTGGTGTTAAAAAAATCGATTTACGTTGACGGAGTATAAAAAAACAAAATGTAATTTCCTTTAAAGCAACACCTCCAGCCATAGGTTTTTGTTTCAAAATTTACATACTGTTACAACGTTTAGCTGACTCGGTTTTCGAGTTCGATTCCCATGCAGGGACAATTTGCGTAATCCACAAATTAATAACCTGAGTCTGAATATTGACTGTGTGTATTAAATAGATCTTTTTAAAGGACCCTACGGCACAAGGTTGGATCCTAAATGCGGGAGTTGTCTTTTTAATAAAGAGCGTAACGTTCGAATTAAGCTGCAAATAGCAAGCACATCTAACTCTGTTATTCTCTCCATCTCTTTTTTCTAAGCATGATTATTGTGCCAATGTGATTGTATTCAAATGAATATAGTTTGAATTGAAATTTATGTGCAAATGTTTCATTGTGTAAAAGTACTTCATCTTATTTCGTTTCGACGTTCCATCTGTTTAGCCAGGAACTCAGTACAGTTTTTAGATTGGTGTGTAGCATTGATAAGTTTCTTTTACTGGTGTTTTAACAGCAGGTAGGACAAAATGTGCTTCATAATCTGAGAAGGGAATACGGTCTTGTGAGTAAGGGCCCACCTTTTCTGTGCGCCCACCATAATAAGTTTGTAAAAGAATGATATCCTATTGAGGGCTATCTAAACTGGGCATTAGGTGGCTCATATCCTGTAGATGTACACGATAATATGACCTGAAATAGTGTTATTTTTGTAGGCCATGTATGCGTGGGTTCTGATGGTTCGATTGACTGTCGATTAACCAAAACCAATTTTAAAGACTGCGTTTTAAGTGAGTTACTTTATGAAGAATGAATAAATTTATGTATGTGTTAAAATTTACCATTTTTTTTTGTCTATAATTGTTTTACTAATCATGTAAGTTACAGCAATAAAGGCTTATTTTATTTATTTATTTATTTACTATTCACCAAGAATACGTACTTTGTGTACCATAATGAAAACATATTAAACAGCCTCTTTAAGAGTCATAGTGATGCTAACATAGTGTACATAATCACATTTCTCGGAATTATGAACAGTTACTAATGGCTTTTATTTCCGAGAACCCCATTACTCCTAAGTTTAATTAAGACATAGAAATTAATAATACCTACCTCTGTTTCACTGAAAATGTAACTTTGATTTGATTTGTTTATGGTTTGTTATTTAAAAATGGCACATTGATGTAGTATATATAGTAAAAGTACATTTGATCAATGACTGTTGCGAAGAAAGGTTCTGGACCTACTAATACTACATTAGATACTGCAGATACATTTTCTAAAGATTTTCTAGACAACTTTGCCTTATGCATAAGATAGGTTTTTCAATCGCAAAACTCTTAAGCCCGATTTACTCATCGACAAGTACAGTTCAGTAGTGAGTTGTTGATTAAGTTGATTAAAATAGATCTCCATCCTATTTTTTGGCGAGTTAAGTTGGCGAGACGCGAGAGAGGGGGCTACTTCGTACTTAATAAACAACTTACTACTGAACTCATTTAGACGACTTTAGGGAGAAGGTAGATTCGATAATAAATCATATCATTATAATGTATGTGCTTAACTAATGCCGTCCCGTCCTTGCAGTAGGCCAAAGCAGCTAATGTGATTTAGAAATAGAACACTTCATAGTTAAATTAAGTCGTGCATTAACTCCTACACAATTGTGCACTTCTAACAATACCGGTTAGAAGCGGCTACAACTTGTATAATCTGGATTTGCGTAAGCCTAACAACGCATCAGTTTCTATTAAAAGTGTTTATTTTTTATTTTCCGTTTGGTGATGGTGACGGTGTGAGAATACAATATGTCACCACCCCATCTCATACCATGGGTGTCGTAGAAACCGACTAAGGGAGTATCCGAGAAGAAAAACTTGAGATTAAACCCTATACCAATCCGTCCGGCCAGCGTGGTATTGAGGACGGATTGGTATAGGGTTTCATTTCAAGTTTTCCTTCTTCTTACTTCGTAAAGATAATATTCACGAATAGTCCCTTAGTCGGACTTTTACTACACCCATAGGATGCGATGGGGTGGTGACATATTGTATTCTTACTCCGTCACCTAGATCCGAGACTACACGGAGAAACGTGTTTATGTAAAACCTAAATTCACAAAGATATATTTTGACATTGATTTGAGTCTCCTATATTTATAAGAGACTATTATTTTATTTTCATTAGATTTAGTAAAATTTCTTTTACCTTATTTAAATAGTTATCAATCATATTCTACACAGTTAATATTCAATGTATAATATTGCATTATCAAATAGAAATAAAATCTAATTTAGATTTATTTAGTTTATTTACGAATGAAATACAATTTTTATTAATGAAGTACTTGTCACTCAAATGCGAAGGTAATATTTCATATTGCATTTAAAATGATAGTTGTTTTTATTTGCTTTGAATACATTTTATTTAAGATTTTATTTTGATAAGAAAACTTAACGAAGATCGATGGGCATCTGTAATAGTAAAAGAAAACTCCAACAATGTTGCTCCGACTAGAAGTATGTTCTATGTTAAAAGTAAAGGCCCGTCACAGAAAGATAATTATGCACTGTTTATAAAGACAATCTGTTACCCTAACTAACAATACACGTATCGCAGAAACTTCATTTTTTACAGTCGCAGCTTTATGTCCGTGTGGTGACGGAGTAAGAATACAATATGTCACCACCCCATCTCATCCTATAGGTGTCGTAAAAACCGACTAAGGAACTATCCGTGAATATTATCTTAACAAAATAAAATGAAGGAAAACTTGAAATTAAACCCTATACCAATCCGTCTGGCAAGCGTGGTATTAGTAGGCCATGTATCCCTCCGTCACGGAAGGAGGCCCGTCCCTACAGTGGGACATGAATGCACTGTTATAATGAACGTTGTGCACGGGAGCTAAAGTCCAACAAATCTAAAAGATACAGTTTGACAGTTCTGACAAATTGAATAATAGGGTTGGGGAAAAAAAATCGTTTACTATAATATCCGAACTTTAAGAGATCGATTACGATAATATCCGAATTTTAAGAAACTTTAAATTGATCTCTTACTAGTAGTATTAGATCTAGTACTACTAGTGAATAATAAAATATTCTAAAAATTTATTTTATTTTAATTATGATTAATATTTACATAATTGTTTTTTAACAAAAATATAGAGATATAATAATATATTAGGATGATGATAAATGTGTACCTAGTTAAAATAAAGGGTTATTTTTTTACTTTTTAGTTTATTTTTTCTAAAACTTTAAAAATATTAAATTAATTTATTTAAGGGTACCTATGTAATAAGTGATTTATGCGATCGCGCAGTAACGTGTCGATAATTGACAATTTAAAAGTAATATATTCGATTTTTCGTTATGTAAACGATTTTTTTGCATACAAATGTATCAGAAGAGTCGCAACACTACGAGCAGTGACCTAACTACGTGACTTTGCAATGAGGTCGAGAAATAGAACTATTAGAGATTATTTACTATGTAAATATGTGTTATTTCGCTTTGTTTGAAAATTTTCAATCAAATTTGTATATTAAGAATTGTACATTTTTAGATACAATAATAAAATCTTTCTAAATTTATGGTTTTACGAAAAAGGTTTTCGAAACTGAATAATGTACGCATGAACAAAGTTGTTTCAGTTTGAATAATATGAAACGTCATACTGTATCTTTTAGATTTGTTGAGGTGTAAATACCGCAACCACCAAACCAAACCAATTCACACAACACACTTATTCAACACTTTTCTCTTACCAAAGAAATCTAACAATAACTCCCAGAAAGATAAAAAAAATATCCCATCTACGCACAATAGCTCAAGCCATATATTATCTAAATCGTAACACTTTACTCCTCTACCGAACAATGGTTTAACCCTCAAATGTAACGGTGATACACTCGGCACGTGACAAAAGTGTGACGACAAATCTGGTGACAAAACCGTGACGCATGATAGTTAGTTATAAATTATGTTTAGCTGTCTTAACCACGTGTTGCTATTGGGTTGTGGTTGTGCAATGAATGATGCATATTGTGATATTTCTTTATCTATAATATATCTATACTAATATTATAAGAGAAGTTTGTCTGTTTGTGATCTACTTAACCGATTTTCAAAAAAAAACTTTCTGTGTTTAATAGTCCATTTATCGGAGAGTGTCATAGGCTATAATATAATGTCACGCTATGACTAATAGGAGTGGAGCAATAATGAAATATTATGTTTCATAAAGTGACGCTTAATAACGGTTTTTTCGCCACCCAACAAAGTGGGAATGGGTCAGCTAGTTTAAAATATTTTGTTTTGAGCTGGTGACGGATTTGGTTGCGGCCATCCGCCCCACTGCAGCCCGTGTAAAGTAGTAGCGGTCGTCAGAGACCAACTACTCGTCTTCAACAAAAAAAAGCTGGTGGCGGAGTTTATAACAGAAGAACAACGTCTCGCTGCATGGAAGTGCCTTCTTCACTGATTAAGAGAAATTTGGTCTTGAAAAGTCATATTAGTCGAACCAATTTTTATTGGGTTTTAAATAATTTATTTTCTAGGTATGTAAAAAATCTGAAAAACATAACACAAATTCCGATGCTATATCAAAAGTATTAGTACTGCACCTTTTAGCACTAAAGAAAGCCCACACCATCATCATTATCACAGCCCACTAATGTCCTACTGCAGGAATGGGACTCCTCCCGTGACGGAGGGATACTTGGCCTACTAATACCACGCTGGCCAAACGGATAGCTATAGGGTTTAATTTCAAGTTTTCCTCCTTTTTATTTCGTAAATATAATATTCGCGGATAGTCCCTTAGTCGGTTTTTACGACACCCATGGTATGAGATGGGTTGGTGACATATTGTGTTTTTACTTCGTCACCACACGGAGAAGAATACCCTGTCCAGTGACAAAAAACCTAGTCATTTTCTTTATCAAGGTTTAACACTGCAGCAACTAAAATCCTGTTTAAGCTTTATAAACGAAGTAATAAACGGAACCTTACGCAACCAATATTGCAGTAGCGACTGTTCACTCCGCAAAGCCACCTCTATCGTGAGCGTGTAGGTATAACTTGCGTTTCGTCCGTTTCTATGAAGTCGAAGTACTGTATATATTTGAATTATGGTTTAGTGGTTATAGTGTTTGGAAAAAGTGTCACCTTTATGCTTTATTGTAAGTGAATTGTGTGGTTTTGTAAGTAATGAGTATTTAGTTGATAATCTTGATTTTACATTTATTTTAAGGCCTATATTGTTCTACTACAGGGACAAGGAGAAGGATATTGGTTTATATTATGTCCTTCTTAGCTAGCGACTGTTAAGAGCATTTAAAGAGCTCACTAGCGCCGCCAAATAAATATTGCATTATAAACAAAAACGGTGGGTTTTTTTTAAATGCGAAATTTAACTAATTTAAAAACATTTTAAGTGTTGATAGTGTGTAATACAAATATTTTATTGCCTTTTATCAAGACTTTGGTGATAACAAAGTTTAACATTTTTTATCCTATTTGCGAATTAATGATCTTTTTTCTATTGGCGGCGCTAGTGAGCCACGTAAAGGCCCTCAAGTAGACGTCCTTTAAATGAGGTAGTGGCAGACTGTATTCTTACAATGTTGCCGCAAGGAAAATCTTTCTTACATGGATACTGTGCTTATCACACAATAACCACATTATAATCATCCTTCCATTTGTCTACATTGAGTGCAAAACTGCAAACACTCAATGTAGATAAAATTATTTTATAATTGTTCATAACAAAACATATTTTATTACCAACGACTAAGATATTAAGTATAATTAAACGTTTCGCTATATTTATGCATTAAAAAGTTGAAGTATCAAAATGAAACGTTTCAATTTAAAACTTTGATAGTTTTCTAACAGACGATAGGTACATAAAAATATTATTTTAAAGACTTTTTATTTGAAATGAAATGCCAACTTTTATTTGGTATAGGAAATTTTTGATTGGCCAATTCAGAACTCATTTGAATATTGGAAATTTTATGCTTTTACATTTTTAAAAGTTGAAAAAGCTATTAATTGCTGCTTTTGAAGCCTTTCTTTTGTATAAAAATTTATAAACAATAGATTAATCAGTCTTCAAAACTTTTTTGTTTATACTTTTTAGAATAACTAACGTACTTTTTTAAACAAAAACAATTTAAACTTCTTATGAGTAAAAGTTTACATTGTTACTAGCTATATATAACTGAGTTATCAGTTTAAAAAAATCTTGGTATTATTTTTTACTATAATTAGCAAACTAGTCTTATATGGGGCTACAGAGTGTGAGGTCGGGAGTTTAATTCCCATGTAAGATAATATATAAATTGTTTGTATGACCGACAAATTAATTATTGTCCTAAACCTAGACTGATATTCTTTGAAGACCTCCGTGGTGCAGTCGGTATATTACATGGCTGCTACGCAGAGGTCTCGGGTTCGATTCCCGCTCAATGCAAATCTTTGTTTGCATGAATATGATTGTTTACATTGGTGTGAGTGTTTTCTATCTATAATATGTATGAATTTACTAAAAAAACTATTTAAGTATGTTTATCTGTTGTCACTAGACACTAGTCCCAAACTAAGCAAAGCTTGTACTATGGGTACTAACCTATAGTACAAGCTTTGCTTAGTTTGGGACTAGGTGGCAATGTGTGAATGAGTCTCCGCGGACGGGGTTTGATCGGTTATGCGAGAACAGTCTTATTAAACAAAATCGGTTGAATTTTAAAAAAAATATTTTAATCAGTAAATTGACAACCAACTTAAAAATATTACTGTCCATTAAAATTTATTAAGTAATTGAATCATCAAAGTACACAACATTGCATAAGTATGTAGTTATTATAATTGATAGTAACGTTTTAGAATTTACTAAGAAAATTATTGATTATTAACTTAGCAAATTACCTAAGTAATTACTTACCTAATGTAACTAACTATTTAGTTGATAAATATTTAATGTATGGCTTTAAATAATTTAGTTTCATTAATTATTATTGTAGATCAGTAGTAATATTAGATGTTAGTTTCAAGGATAAAGTAGATTTTCGAGAAATATTGAGTTTAGTTTGGGATTTAATAGTAATGTGTGAGGAATATTATTGTTTTTATAAACATTTGTAAATAAATACGTATTATTAATATTCATAGAAACACCCAAATCAAATCAATCAGTTACATTAAAGCACGCAATGATTAATGGCCTACGCAGACCCGGACGGCATGGCAAGGGATTTTAACTTTTACTAATGAACATTCAACCGTACTGTTACAGAAATCGCACGGCATTTTTCATTTTAAAGCATAGCAATTTATGTCGTATTTCTGTAACAGTACGGTTGTATGTCCATTAGTAAAAATTAAAATCCCTTGCCATGTCGTCCGGGTCTGCGTAGGCCATAATGTGGTTGTCGGGCCTACGACTTCCCACGTGGCAGTCGGATAAACACTAACCACAAACTATGCTATTTGGTAGTAGATTTTGGGTGTGAAACGTAAAACAGAAACACACTTGTACGATGCTACTATTCGTAGAAAGCACGCTTCGGCTAATCATGATAAGTTTAATCATAGCTTGTGGACACAACCTATACCTTTTTTTTCACCATAACAGGCCATTAATGTCCCACTGCAGGGACGGGCCTCCTCTCGTGACGGAGGGATACATGGCTTACTAATACCACGCCGGCCAGACGGATTGGTATAGGGTTTAATTTTAAGTTTTCCTTCGTATTACTTCGTAAAGATATTTTTTACGGTTAGTCCCTTAGTCGGTTTTTACGACACCCATGGGATGAGATGAGGTAGTGACATATTGTATTCTTACTCCGTCAGCACACGGATAACCCTTTTTTATCGTTTGCTTTTTAGACAACCTGGGACCGAAAGTTGTTCTAGTCGCCTAAGTCATCTGTCGTGGCATAACGATTGTGTCACTACGGCTAAAGCCGAGAACAACTTGTAGCGTACCAGAAGCTTGTATACGCTCAAAACGACTGAGCGCTCAACCATCTATGGAATGTCCTCGTGGATTGGAGCTATAGGGGATTGATCCTTACTTGAATAACTTTGTAAACAAACACCACACATATCGAAAATTCACTAGTTTTTACATCAATCGCACACTTTGATACGGATGAAAATTTCTGGAAAGTAGCATTAAACGTTTATGCAATAGAAAACACGTAGGTAAATTACTTTGATTTAACCACTATATTTCTTAAATTTTAAATAAATGTAATGGTTTTCAACGTCAAATTTCACAGGTAAAATTAATTTCACCATTTGACATTTGTAGATTCTAGGTTTTTGTCCTGGATTCCTATACATTTCTCAAAGGTACTAGACTAAAGTCATTGGTCAGTGGTTGACACGACCCCATAGTTGTTCACCTTTACGATCAACTCGTAATAAAAGAAAAGGAGCTGTGAGTGTCTAGTTTCAAAAGTAAAAATTTATGTATTATATTTTTTTTATGAAGTATTTGATTACCTCTTTTGAATTCCTCAAAACATCTAAAATGGTTTTGTATTTGTTAATGTCGGGGGAGTCGAAATTCATCTTTGTAAGTGAGTCTCTTTGTCCATCTTTATCGACTTAAGCAACTTCAGGGTTGTCTTTGTTCGAGCTATCGCTTGCCTTTGTCTTCGCATTTCATTCATCTCGGTACATCAACTTTTATTGTAATTTAATCTCTTATTACGGTAATAGGATTACATTTAATTTTACTTACAAAGGGAGAAATTACGAAATACTGTGATTGTCTTATTGATACAAGAATAAAATGTATAAGATTTTAATACTTTTTGTTGTCTTTTAAAATACAATTTTAGTTAGTAAGAGCTAGTCTTTGACAGTTACCTTTAGTCCAATCAATCTTATAAAAGTTTTTGAATACTATATCGAACGTATCAAAATAAGTTTTTAAAGTAAATTATTTTTAGTTGAGTACACATTTTCTCAACTGCTACTGCTGGGCAAAAGACAATTAATTGGACTACGGTCAATAAGGCCTAATGACTATACCTCACGATGAATGGTAAAAATACAATGTGAATGCTGTAGTTATTGGCCACTTAACGTAAAATTTATTTTCTGACATCAATAAAAAACATGTTGGTAAAGTCACATACACTTATCCCATACCAAATAAAAGTGAATGAGATGGGGTCATAGGTAATAAAACAAATAAGATAAACTCACATTTTTATTGTTGAAAAATATCAATCAAATTCAATCACTTAAGAAATTTAGCAATTGGCCATGAAATCACAGTAATTATCATGACAAGTCACAGTAATTAGCCAACCAATTTAATTGTGAAATCTTAGTACCTAAATTATTGACTCTTTTTTATATGAATTAAAATTTTACGCAGCTCAAACCTAATTCTTTTTGTCCTGATCTAATTATATTTAAAAATTCCTGATTTTCTTCGTCACTTTCACTCTCCTCGTTCTCAGAAATACTTTCATCATTTTCCGTACAAAAGCAGTTATGGCATAAGAAATTGTCTCCTTCCTCCTGAGGTATATGCATAAGGTGAAATTTAGGAATACATAATTTATGATATGCTTTCTGACATTCACAACATCTCAATTTTATGCTCTTTACAACTCTTTCACACACACCACAGCAAGAAATAGACTCAATTTTTCTAGTCTTTTCCAACTTTTTTGTCTTTATTTCCTCTAGTTTCCTCTTTCTTTCTTCTTTTTTTTGCTCACTCGCAACTTTTTTTGCCTTCTTTTCTTCCTCTAGTCTATTCTTTTCTTTGGATTTTTCTTCTAAAATCTTTTGGTATTCTGGTCCTGATATGTGGTAAGGTAGCCTCTCAGTGTTACGTTTCCCTTTTCTGGTTGGTCCTGGAGGTATTGATAAAAAATCTTTGAGTCTTGTTGTTGAACAGGATGGTAGGTTTCTTTCATGGTTTTCTGCATTTGCTATTCCTAGGTCTTCTAAAGTTACAAGTTCTTGGTCATTATTCTGTAGATCACTAGTAATGTTGATTTGTTCATTATTTGAAGGTTGAATGGTAAAGGGTTCTTTGTCAGAGTGAGGAAAGTTTTCATATTCACAGGTCTGGTCGTCATTTCTCGCGCTATTTTGTTCATCCTGGATTCTTTCAAGGCTTTGGTGTGTTGCTATGATTATATTTTGAATTTCGTTTTCAAAAATATTGTTATTTATAATTGTTGTGTTAAAGTTTTCTTCTTGTGCAATTGTCGGTTCTGGTTCCATGTCATTATATTCTCCTTCCTCATTCTCATTAGTATTCTCTGTCGTATTTTCATTAGTAGTCTCTGTCATATTTTCATTAGTATTCTCTATCGTATTTAACGTATTCGAATGATAAAAATTCCATATTTGATAAAGAGTGAAAAATGATTCGTTGTTTTGGACATCTTGCATTATATTTTTAATATTTTTAAATTTGTTAATCATCTCTACACCTACGATTTTCGAAAACTTTGTCAATGATAGTAATTTTTCAGGTTCATCATTTAAAATGTCTACAGTGTCTTCAGATCTGTATGCTGACTTTGCTAAGCATTTAGAATAATCGACAGCATTTGGATCAAAAGGGTAGAGACCGCAAGCTCGAAAGCCATTTACAATGCAGGCAGAACTAATTTTGTCTGTAACTTTTCTTAGAACGAAAGCAAAATTTTGCTTAGAAACAACTTCACCAATGTTCTCTAGCAACCATTCTCTAACTGCCGATTTCCAGAACTGTTTTACGGGTCTAAATAGTGACACATCAGCTGGCTGAAGAATCCTTGTGGCGTTTGGATACAGAGCAAATATTTATATTTGAAGAGAGCGAGCTAGTACACTTAGGTCGTAGCTTAAATGAGATTTGTGTCCGTCAACAAACAACAAAACTGGTAGCTGGATGTTATTTTTCACTAAAAAAGGGTGAAAAACATGCTCGATAGTATATTTAAATGTATCAGCCGTCATCCATCCTGAACTGCTAGTTGCTACACCCTAGTCATCAGGTACAGTTTGTTTGATTCTCTCAGGTAAACGTTGATAGGGGTACACAATCGTAGGCAACACCATCTGTCCATCAGCCGATATTGTAAAAAGTACTGTCATATTTTCTTTGGCTTTTCCTTTATCGATAATGTAGAAATTCTTCTCTCCTTTTTCAGCAAAGACTTTTCCGGTAGATGGACAGGTCTGAAAACCGCTTTCATCAGCATTAAAAATGCTGGAAGGGTCATCTAAAATGTGGGTTAGATTAGACTTGTTTATCTGATCCATGATTTGACCAAACCAGTTTTTGATGTCAGATTCGGATACACATGCACTCGCCTGCGTAACAGCTTCACACGTTCTTTTGGTTATTCTAGGATAGCGTTTCAGAAAACCTTTTAACCATCCTTTTCCAGGTCTATTTTCGCTGAATGGAGTCTCTCTGGGGTTTTTATTCAGAAAGTTTTGAACAGAATCTAGAATATCTTCGGCATTTCTAGGAAACCCTCTTTTGCCCATATCGCACAGCCATTCTTCTAACTGTTTTTCTTCTTCTCTAGTCAAGTAGGGTTCTGGTCCAAATTCACTCTTGCTATCTGGGTGTTTCAATTTAAATTGTAGTGTTGCTCTAGGTATACCATACTTTTTGGCTGCTGTACGAACTGATATACCTTGACTAACGTCTTCTTAAGCTTTGTCTAATTGTTCTTTGGTATATTGCGGTATCTTTGGCATGTTAAAGCAGTCTGAAAGAAATTTAAAAAAAGTATTTAGTAATTGGCCATGTTACTTGCCAGCTATTGGCCACCCCCGGTTAATAACTGATTCATTGAATTTAGAACTGTAGAATTTTTGTATACCGTATATTATACCCTTATAAGGTCGAAACTGCATTGAAAAAACGTATAATGGAAAATTAGTAATTGGCCGGGGATGGCCAATAACTGAAATTCAACCAAATTTGAATTTAGTTATTAGCCGGTAAACATTTAAGGTTATACCTATCGAACTTGTGAACTTTGAAATTGCACAGAATTAAACTTCACTTAATATACTAAAAGAAACACATAATATTTAGGCACTGGAAAAGTAAGTTGCACAGCAAATCAAATTGTTCCAAAACTCTTACCTTATTTTTTTCTTAACAAACCGCTCACATCTGTCAAAACTTTTTCAAACTGACCATTTGAATGATGTAAAACGCCATCTAGGTCACATTTTATGAACTAAAACGAAAATACAATAGATAAAGAAATATTTTTTTGTCCTTTGCATTCATGGGCTTGCTTGCATTACCTTGTTTCTACCTCTTTTGTTATGAGTGTCCAGTTACTATAGCGTGGCCAATTAATATAGCAGTTACCTAATATGTTATTACTACAACACACATAATGAAGTTAGACATGGTTTTGAGGATCGTTCGAGTTATGAATTTAATGCTGCTGCATCTTTGCCAGAAAGTCGAAGTCGAAAGAACAAAAAACCTAAAAAGCTCAAGTATCTAGCTCATTCAATTTAAAGTTTCTTAAAGCGCTGACGCCACAAACTTCTGAATCGAGCCAATGTCATCAAATTACTCTATGACCATCCGTTTTCTATACACGTTTGCGAAATTTCAGATTGATTAAGGGAAGTGGTTCGGAATGGATTTGTAACAACTACCTAACTTCTACGCACGCACTTTGAGATACACCATCTTGTTGGGTACGAGGTATATTTTATGACGTAATATAATGCTGAGTTAGTGAGTATCAATAGAGAAGTTATTTTGGGAGATTCTACGCGTAATCGAATTAGAACCGACGATATTTGCAGGAGAATGTAAGTTTCAGACATGGCGGTGAGGGTTGCATACTCAATATTGCAATGTGCAGAGCATAAATGTAACACATAGAGTTTCTGCCGTAAAGGCAGCAAGTATCTACTGAAACATCAGGAAAGGCTTCGGAACGGAACATATTACCTACCCTGTGAGTATGATGACCTTGTCAAAGTAGGAGCCATTAGATTGGGCAAGTACAACATAAAAAACAGCAGCATGAATCCCAAACGCAGCGTAATTGAGTCAGTTAATTATTACAAGTGACTGTATCAAAATGACTTTACCAAAACTGTGGGAGGGCGTGAAAACCAATCTATTTATCTATACTATAATAAAACTGTAGAGGTCGAAATGTCTGTTCTTTTCGAGAATTCAGATAAAAATTATCTACAAAATCTAGAAAAAAGTCAAAATGCACGAAACCACAATTTTTAGAATTAATACCTGGCTGTCTATTTGTTACCGCACATCTTTAAAACGAATTAATATAATCTTAAGACCAATACATTGTATGGTATTATAAAATAAACATAATGTTGTATGAATTTACATTTCGTAGATTATTTTTATACACAACGATTAAGCGTAACTTGAAGTTACATTTAGTTTTTGTTTCATTGCAATCGGTTTCTTCTATTAAAAGATATTTGAATTTATTTAACTAATATTAAACAGCGCCATCTTTCGAACTTAGACTGTAGTACATCAAGAGTTAAACTGCGTGCTGTATTTTTAAATGTAAATAAATACAAATAACCTTTATTTGTTAATCACAGGTACAAAATATGTTACAAAAATAAATAGTCTTTCCCTGTTTTGCCAATACTGGCGTACAAACATCAATTTTTAAAGTTAAACTATTTAATTAATCACAAAAATAAATTTAATTTCAATAACATTGCTTTTCTCACAATCCTATTATAACTGCAATTATAACACACTTATATAATTATTTAATATATAATATATGGGTATAATATAACAGACAACATAATAAGTAACACGCTTTTTCTTTATAAAATCATTTTACACATTATTGCTATTTGTCAACATTGAAGAAAAAATTGAAAATTGACATTATAATATAGAAATACAATCACAAAACATTAAATTATTGTTCAATGTGTTTGTGTTTATTTATTACTTAATAGTACCTAATTCAAAAATACTGCACGCAGTAAACTGCGTGCAGTATTTTTGAATTAGATAAATGACATAGATAAATCTATAGATAATAAAATATAGTCCAGTCTAAATTTAATCAAATATTTATTGCTTGAATAATATGGTAAAAAGGTGTTAGGTACAATAAATTTAGACAAATTAAAAGAACATCCAGACTAAGGAGAATAGTTTGTGGATCACAATGTCCTCCATGGGAATCGAACCCGCGACCTTATGCACGCCAGCCAGGTAATGCGACCGCCGCGCCCCATTCGCCACCGAGGCAAGTAATTCTGCCGCACCATAACGTGGCGTGCAAATTCATTCACAATAAATTAGCGATTATCCGTGTGGTGACGGAGTAAGAATACAATATGTCACCTGCCCATCTCATCCCATGGGTGGCGTAAAACCGACTAAGGGACTATCGTGAATATATTATCTTTACGAGATAAAAATGAAGGAAAACTTGAAATCAAACCCTAGCCAGTCGCATTGGTATAGACCAATCCGACTGGCCAGCGTAGTATTAGTAGGCCAAGTATCCATTCCGTCACGAGAGGAGGTCCGTCCTTGCAGTGATGCAGCATTAATGGGCTGTTATGATGAAGTTTTAAAAAACAATATTTCAGTATAAAATTGAATTGCGAAGTAAGTATCATCCACCACGCGAACGAAGTCGCGGGCACAGCTAGTCAGAAATAAAAGCAAAGTAAATGGTTTTATACCGTTGCCTTTATTCATGGACTAATGATCACATTCCGTCAGGGTTCAATACAGTCATTTTGCCATGTCATATACAAAAATAAATTATTATTCCAAGTCTATCACCATCGGGATTCTTGATTATGATTCTCCATTATTTCATTCCTATCCTACGTTTGGTATTATCAGAACTACCACATCCAGTTACTCTAAATCAACGCAATCACATATCACACGTTACCCCTAGGTATTGCCGGTTCATAAATTATGAATTTCGCGACACGATACAATCTCAACCGATGGGAGTATTATACGGCGATCGTATCTCTATACGTCTCTCCCGCATGAATGTTTTTCAAATTTTCGCTCCAACCGACCAAGTTTCGCCTGTATGTGATTTGAATATGCAGATCTATGTTATGATAGCAATTATTTTATTTGACGTCAAAAAATCATGACGTCACAATATGGCGGATTGTCAGGTTGAGTTAAAAATATTGATGAACATGTTCGTTGTTTTTTTTAATGTGCCTGTCCGTATTACATGCATAGGATTATTTTACATTAGTCTAACTTGATGTATGTGCTGGATTAAGTTAGCCATTTTGAAATATTATTAACAGCTTTTTTATACATAATATTAGCATGGTGTCTACTATGATTTGTTTATTAAATTTTGGTGTCTACTATGATTTGCTTTTCAGCAATTAGGGATGTTTTTTTTTTTTTAAAGACAACTTCCGCACTAGTGATCATGCCCTGTGTCGCGGGGACTTTTACAAACATCAATTAATCGACACATAGAACACCCAGACTCAGGACAATAATTTGTGGATCTCACTAATTATTGTCCTGCGTGGGGATCGAACCCACAACCTCATGCGCGGCAGCCGCTGGCTCTACCGGCGCGCCACCGAGGTCGTTTGCTTCATCACACCAAAATTCACCACTATATCTCGCTGTGAGTGTTGCAGAAGTTTTCTGTAGTTTTCAGATGTTATATTTACAAAAGGAAACAAAAAAGAAACTTGACAAAAACTAGTCTGGCCAATGTTGCCAAAGTTTTCCTCCGTCACTTGAGGAGTTTTTGCAACGGAGCGTTAATGAATTGGTGTGAATTCAGATATCCTGATTCGAATAATCCACAACGTTTCTTATTTTGGAGGTCTTAGATTTCTATGTAGTGTAAAAAATTTTATAGGAAGGTATTCAAGAGTCCTAATTGTCAAGGCATCTTACCAAACGTCTTGCCTTAAGTTGTGTGAATCCTGTTTAGTGTTTTTTTTTATGTATTGCTTGTAGAAAAAAGTATAATGTAAAGAAAATACATGCTACAATGCATAAAACGTACTAAAAATATGTGAATTCGGAAGAAGCTATTTCTAGCTTACTAGCGGCCAGATCCGGCTTTGCGGGGATTTTGCCACTAGTTTTGCTTCGATCCGTGAAACCGGTTACATTTCTAAGAATGAAAAATCATCTGTTGCATGGAATGTCTGAATTTGTTAATTCAAATTTCTACTCTTAGAAATGAAACCAATTTCACAGAACGAAGCAAAACTAGTGACAAAATCCCCGCAAAATTAGTCGTAAAAAATTCATAGCATATTTGGGTAAGAAAGAATTAATACTAAGTAATTCTCGAAATAATGCGTATCGTGGCTATTGATAATCTTTAAAAATTAAATTGTGGGGGAATGGATTTTTTTCGTGTAAACTGTGGCTCAACTCAAACACTAAATTAAGCAGAAACTCGAGGTATCTCTGTGTATGTGTATAGATGAATGTATTCAAAATGGTTTGAGTGATTTTTGTATTTAATATAAAAAAGTGTACAGATTCACCAACGCCATCTAGTCCCAAACTAACCTGAACATATCGTCATCATTTCTGTCAATGGATATAGAATGGTCTCCTCCGAACATTTCCATCCGTCACGGTCATGTGCCTCCCTCATCCATCGGCGTCCCGATGTGCTAACTAGTTAGTTGGCACCACGGAGGAGTCAACCCACCACCACGCACCTTGTCGCTTGCGGTCGTCATTTGAAAACATTTCTGCCATACGGCTAGCAATCATAACATACAAACTAATAACTAAATTCAGGTCAGTCAGTTCTACACTACACTTACCATCAGGTATGTGCATAACCATTTACCTTCCATTGTAATAAAAAAAATGACCTTCAAAATCTATAGGTAACAGCTGTGTTTAAATAAATCTTGCAAATTAGAAAACCGGATTCAATAAAAGGGACACCCTTTTGTTACTGCAAATAGAACCAAAGTAAATAACTCCTAGTTTAATAATTGCCAGCTTTCGGGGTACCCTTAATTTTTGAACCGAAAAAATAAACTTTGTAGAATGTACCTTTTCTAAATTCAGTTAATGGTTGATTAACTTTTCCTATCTTTTTGATTACAGGCAATTTTCTAGATGGTCGTTCGAATTTCAACGTGAAAATTTTCTAGGTAATCTTTTTTTTTATCTAGTTTTAACAATGATATAATTGAGTGTTAAGATTTATGTGATTGGATAAGCAGTTATTGACCCATTGCAAAGCAGAAACCTTATTGATTGTGGAAGCTCCTTTAAGTGTAGAAATTACCATCGAATTAACAGTAACTTTTAGTGTTCTGCTGTCTAGTAGGTAGTAGACAACAGATAAACCTACTTTTGAACTATTTTTTCGTAGCTTTAGAAAGCACAAAGAAGATGCGATCAATTGGGTTTCTGCTTTGCACTAGTACAGTCACGAGCAATAATATGTACACATTTTCATATTTTGTAAAACGGTTATCTAAAGTTCTGCTAATCCAAAATTGATTATTCGAAGATTAGTTCAAAACAGTATGAAACCTTTTCTAAATTACGAATTAATTTTGGTATTCTAATGTCTAGATAGAGGTCTAGATAGTTTACAAAATTTCACAATGTGTATATATTATTGCTCGTGACTGTACTACCTATAGCACTAGCGTTGCTTAATTTGGAACTAGATTGAATTAAATAAATAAATATTCCTTACACATTCACACAACGCGATCTAGTCACAAACTAAGCAAAAGTTGTACTATGGGGTTCTAGACAACGGATGAACCTTCTTATATACTTTTTTTTGTAAATACATACAATTTATTTTATTATGCATAGAAAACACCCAGACTAATGCAAACAATCATGTTCATGCACACAAAGGTTGGCATTGAGCGGGAATCGAACCCGAGACCTCTGCGTTGCAGTCATGTTATAACCACTACGCCACAGAGTAAACATTTACCTAACGCAATTTAGTCTTTAGTCTTAATCTTTCTCACACTGTGAGAAGTATCTGGCCTTAAATAAAGAAAGAAAATTGTTTTGCCACTAAACAAAAAAGTATGAACATGACAGTGTAGCCTTCCCATAACATGAACGTCATTAGCTAACCGATTTCACAGAGCTCCAAGTAATTTATCTTCATTTATCACATAGTAATATAAGTACAATAACTTTGTTTTAATATTGCGTGATTTGTCAAGTTGGTTCCGTTAAAACTATCTATTTGTCAACCACATTGATTACAACAGGAAAAGAGTTTGGCCTTGACCGAGGAACATAACATTAGGTCGTATTGACAATCTGTTGGGAAAGTTTATGTGTACGAATTAAATATTTTTTAACAAACATTAAAAAATAAAGGAGGTTCCCAATTTGGTTGTACCTATCTGTCAAATCGATTAAGTAATTACGTTTTGATTTAAAAAAATATAAAATAATCTTAAAAACAACCACGTAAACGAAATTTATCTTTCACACAATGGCCCACTGCAGGGACGGGCTTCCTCCAGTAACGGAGGGACACCTGGCCTACTAATACCACGCTGGCCAAACGGATTGGTATAGGGTTTATTTTCAAGTTTTCCTTCTTTTTATTACGTAAAGATAATATTCACACTCCATTAGTCGGTTTTTACGCCACCCATGGGATGAGAAGGGGTGGTGACGCACTGTATTCTTACTCCGTCACCACACGGAGAAACGAAATTGCGTACCTAAGTATTAAAATCGATACAAGTGGTTATGAAGCCATTCTGCGCAATACTAAAAAGTAGAACATACTATTCTTAGTTATATAAATCTCCTTGTTCTACCTAAGTTTATTTACATTAAACTATTGAGTACCTAGTACAGTCACGAGCAATAATATGTACACATTTTCACATTTTGTAATACAGTTATCTAAAGTTCTGCTAATCCTAAATTAAAAATTCGAAGATTAGTTCTAAACTGTACGGAACCTCTTAAAATTACGAAATAATTTTGGTATTCTAATGTCTAGATAAGTAAACAGATAGTTTAGAAAATTTGACAATGTGTGCATATTATTGCTCGTGACTGTACCTACTCGTACTACAACTCTATAGCAAATGACATTCTAAAACAAACCAGGTCGAGTTGTTACAAAGACAATTATTAAGTGACGTCATTCGCTTGTAAACTAACTTAACGCCAAGAAATGTAAGCTTCAATCAATTAACAACATTGCACTTCTACGTACAAATAACTTCTAACAATGCAATTGGGGTAAGACGTTGTTTATTCTGTATTCAAATAACGGACATGGCATAATAAAGAATTGGATTTTAAGAGTTTAAAAAAACCTACACATATTGCGAAAATGCAATCTAGTCTAAAACTCAGCAGGGATTGTGCTATGGTTACTAGACAACGGATAAACATACTGTTTTACTTAATTTTTGTAAATATGAAATAATTTACTGCCAATATTCATGTTCACGCAACGATTTCCATTGAGCGGGATCCGAACCCGTTATTTGGTCGTAGCAGTCGTGTATTATAACAACTGTTTTAGAGAGCAGCAGTCAAAACTTAACAAAATTGTCTCTCTATAGGGCCTATTTAACACAAAAAGAATTAATAAACAAGAACTAGCAGCTTCTGAAATAACCTCGTATAAAAGAAACCAAGCTCTTGAGCTATAATATTTATACTAGTACAGATCGTAGCAAACTTCGCAATAAAATTGAACACAAGTCAAATGACATTGCGTGTCTTAAAGAACGGTTCAGTAGAAATCGTTAGTGGTAATAAGAATTGTCGTCGTAAACAATACGACATAAAGCATTAGCTTGTTCATGACAGAAGTAATAATAGAATCCGCTTACAATGTACTGTTTTATTTTTGCTATCACAACAGTACCATAAGACAGCTAAGGGAAGAAGTTAAATTTAACACTTTTGCGTACCCATAATCGGCGGTCGCGCTAGGGTTTATTCTACATTCTTATAATTGTTATAATAAAGTCAGCAATTGATCTGTAAAAACATCATGCAGTCCTTGCAGTTGCCAACAACTCATATTTATAAACATCTGTGTGAATCAATGCAACTTGAAACGCACTGAGTATAATCTACATTGACTTTTGTACATACATATTTATGTTACGTTATAGTACTGACTATCTTCCTAGTTTGTAAATAACAAGGCGATAGTATTATTTCTTTGATTTTAATCCTGTAGTTTAATTAATCAAATAATTACTACATGGTGTCAACTAAAGGACATATTACATAATAACAATTAGTAAGCGGGAACAGCCTTTCTTCAAAAATGAAAGAAGCCATAAATATAGATTTCATGCTGGCAACATAGATTGGTGTAGCGATCTTTGTCAACTTGTTTTACTTTACTTGAAACTTTATATTCACTAAGTACAAAACAAGTATGAAAATAATACACGCAAAAAATATCGAATAAAGTACTCTGTCTATTGACAAACTTAAAACTATAACACTTAGCATAAACAACTACAAATATTTAGCAAAAGAAAACGAAAAAAACAAAAGCATTAAAATGAAATATAAATAAACAAAACAGCTGATATACCAAATGAATATTAATTTATTAACTTAGAAATAAAACAGATGGAAAGAGAAAACCAAACAAAAACATAAAAAGAATTACAACCTCACAACGCCTCATTAAACTTAAGGCAAGTCGTCGAAACTGTGCCTTATTTACCAACATAATGTTGTCGCCTGTTTTACTAATTTTGTATTAAATAACAAAATTGTATTCTTAAGGCCTACGCAGACCGGGACGGGATGGCAAGGGATTTTAATTTTTGAAATGAAAATTCAACCGTACTGTTACAGAAATACGACATAAATTGTTATGCTTTAAAATTAAAAATGCCGTGCCATAAAATCCCTTTCAATGCCACGGCATCATTTTAAAGCATAGCAATTTATGTCGTATTTCTGTAATAGTACGGTTGAATGTCCATTAGTAAAAAATTAAATCCCTTGCCATGCCGTCCCGGTCTACGTAGGCCTTTAGTGTATTAAATAACAAAATTGTAGTCTTAGTGAAGACAGTAGCGGTTACTTCCAACCAATTTAATTTCTTTGTTGTATTTGGAGAACTGAAAGATTATTTTGTTTGGTATACATTAAAATAGCTTTAGTTACAAAAGAACATTTTAATCCATGTCTTATTTGTTAATTAAAACCTTAGACAGAATTCAATAATGGTTGAGCAAATTACGACTAAAGCGCCGATTACACTACCCCACATATAGTGCACTACATCTTGTAGAACACTACATGATGTAGGGCAATCGGGAATTCGGGACTCGCCAATCTCAGATATGTAGTGTCCTAACAGCCTAAATGTGATTACACTAGACAACATGTAGTTCCCTACAAGATGTAGTGTCCTACATGTAGGGTAGTGTAATCGGCGCTTAAAAAAGCGGCTGTTGCGTTAGGACAGCAACTTTCAGAAATCGTATAATTATGAAAGAGCTAGCAAACCCGGCGAACTCCGTTTCGCCATCAGATGGTTTCGTTTTATGTAACATTTCGTTTGGTCATTAAAAGATGAAGAACATTTTTTTTGTTTTATATTTGAAGTTGACAAACTCCTTTGGATAATTTACTACATCATCGAGATTTGTTATGGAATCAAAGGACTTGTATATCACCAAATCGCCACCAATTTTTAATTGAATGGTGAAATTCAGTGCTTGTTGACTTAACCAAGCATAATTATTATTCTGAAAATTCTCACTAATGTTTGGCAAAACATTTTCAATAAGAGCTAATTGAGAGCCTACAAATCGGCAAAAGTCTTTGGTAAGAGTAATTAATCCAGATGTCGCATCATCATTATCATCATATCAGCCAATCGACGTCCACTGCTGGACATAGGCCTCCTCTAAGTATTGCCACCTTGTGCGGTCCTGTGCCTGCCTTATCTATCGGCTTCCCACCATGTCGCATCAACTGGAACTTTTCCATTTCCAACAGTTAACTATTGTTTGGAAAATTGTGCACCACTTTGATCATTTTGAAGTTGAACTCTCATATAAGTGGTCAGCGATAATGTTTTTACGTTATTTCATAAAGTTGATGCCTTCAGGCAAGTATTCAATTCATCTGCAGGCGTTCCACGGGCAACGTGTCTGCAGCTAATATCATCAAGCCGCCAAAGATATTGTTGTTTCGCCGAAGATCCTTTAGTGTGAAGTTAAGTACTTCAAGTGATTTCTTATGTGCCATTGTGCACTTATCTCAAACAATGAGCTTGCATTGCATCAGCAATTTTCCCATTGCACTGGATCGGGAAATATTGCATTTTAGAGTATCAATTGTGTTTAAATTGAGTGGCAACTTAAGCGCAGAATGTGCAGTATGACCGACATCTAGAAGAATCGCCACAATTCCAGATGATGCTAATGCCAAAGCTGTGCCACAGCTTGATCGCATATAACAAATGTTTTCCCTGTTCCTCCAGGTGCGTCCAGGAAGAATAGACCACCAGTATTATTGTCCACCGCTTGCATTAATGTTTGGTATACTTGTTTTTCCTGTTCATTTAGTAACGGCACATTATTTCGAACGAATTCCTGCAATGTATTAATATTGTATTGCAGCTCTCAATTTAATTCTTGGTTTAATGCATCGTGCATCGAACGATTTGACGCAATCATTCCTACTTCAATCATTTGTTTGTTAGTAATAGTAAAGCATTGATCCTCAATTAGAATCAATCCTTCATTGTAGATTTCATCGGTTATTTGGATGTCAGGATTATTCGTTTGAATGCGCAAGGGATGCAAGATATCTTCACATATTATGTCGTCTTTGTATTTGTTCCATAACTGAATTAGTTGTGAAAAAGAACAAGTGGTGATGATAATTGCGAACAGCGTTCGTATTTGGAACGCATTTGATGAAACTACTGAATCCCAATGAGAATCGTTCTCCAGCAAACCCAATAGTTTACATTATGCTTCATAATATGTTTAGCATCGGTGGTCATTCACAGTTTTCAAATGCGCAAATTATTTTGGTCCACGTACATTTACCAACAGCAGTCGCAAATAAAAACATTCATCATTTCTAAGATGAACAGTATACATGCGACCTAGTGCATCAGTGGAAAACACCTGTGGCCAATCTAAAACTGGGGTTCCTTGTCACTATTAGATTTTTTTGCGAAATATTACATAAAACGAAGCCATCTGGTGGCGAAACGGAGTTCACCCGGTTTTTTTAGTAAGAAATAAATTTTGTCCATATTCTTTTAATATTCTCAGGCACCCGTTCATCCCAACTTAATTTTAGTAGCCACAGATATTATCGAAATAATATTTTAAGTATAATTGTACATGCACTCAACATATTTAACTGGTCAAATTGAATAAAAAATTGCACAATACACGTGATTGATTTGAATTTAAATGTTGATGGTTTCCAATTAAAATGTAAGGAAACGAAAAACTTATTTTTTTCCTTTTTTTTGCAATTCACAGTGAACACAATACCAATAATATGAAATTTACTGAGCAGAGAAAAATGAGTAGCTGTCAAACAATGTATCACGCACCGGCGTTTGTAATACATGCTATGTATCAGAGATGGCGCTGTATTATGTGTATGTGAAAAAAGATTTTCCCGCTTTTCTGTTAAATTTCTCCTGAATTTTCTTTGCTATAAACCTCACGGAGCCCAAGACCTTTCCAACGAATGCAAAACCGTGGAAATCGGTTTGTGCGTTCTGGAGTTATAGCGTCAGGAAGGAAAACCCGACTTATTTTTATATAGTAGATGTATAGACAACAGCCACCTCACAGAGTAGACCAACATCCTGCACAAGGTATTTGATATTATAATAATAGTCATAATTATATTATATAAAAAATATTAAATACTATACAATTTTTAATTTAAGTAAGTATAAAAAGTCTTATTTCATTAAATTTCCCTACATGACTAAGTCATAGTAATATTATTTTAGTCCCCTTTTACGACTTATCATCATGACGACCTCTATGGCTTAGTGGTTATATAACATGACTGCTACGCAGAGGTCTCGGGTTCCATTCTCGCTCAATGCAGAGTAATTAGTTTTAAATTCATTCGCTTGTACCGTCCAACTCCGATTACATTACGTCGCGTCGTTATCCTCGTAGTACTAGCATACAAATCTGTCTTTAACTGTAAGACGACATAACTGCAAGGATAATCTATTATTATGTCAAGCTTATTGCTGCTGCTTATGGCTCGTTACAGCCTCCATGAATACCGGATAGAAGAGTAAATCGATATGAATTATTGTACTGTTTAAATGTTTTGTAGAAATAAAGATGTGAGAAATTTTGTTTTGTTTATAAATCATCATAACAGACCATTAATGTCCCACTGCAGGGATGGGCCTCCTCCAGTGACGGAGGGATACTTGGCCTACTAATACCACGCTGACCACACGGATTTGTATAGGGATTAATGTCAAGTTTTCCTTCTTTTTATTTCGTAAAGATAATATTCACGGATAGTCCCTTAGTTGGTTTTTACGACACCCAAGGGTTGAGGTGGGGTGGTGACATATTGTATTCTTACTTCGTCATCACACGGAGGGACACTTTAATAAATAATATTTCTTTACTAAGCGATGAACCTGCACTGCAAGTACACACATAATTGTTTTTCGTGAGGTCCGAACCAACAACCAAATCCCTGCTAAATATTATTATCTCAACAAAATCAAAAGATGCAAAACTTTATAAAAACATCATCTTTTGAAAATATTTATCACTGTTGTTTAGTTACGATTTCAAAGATCGAGACGTCGTTTATGATACGATATTAAGCACATTCTTTAGACCTGGGGATTTCTTTTGTAAGCAATAAGATTATTAAAACAATTTCTACATAATCTATTATTACATCTTTCATTCACGGTACAAGCTTAGCCAAGAGAAGCATAAAAGTGAAGAGTACAAAAAAAATAAACACAAAAATCCGTAACAAACTGGGGCCCAATTCCGCTAATAACATTTAAGCTACATAACGTTGACAATCAATTTTGATGCTGTTACGATTGGAACAAATTTTGTATTCTGCTAAAACTTGTTTGTGGTCGAATGTGAATCGTAATTGAGTCGAAGATCAAAGTTAAATCTGTGTTGCCTTGTATAATCTACCAACCTAATAGAGTTGCCCTTTAAAACCTACTAATAACCTGAATAAGAAAATCATGGCTGTATTACGTAATTGCCTATGCAAACTCAACTAAAAAAATCTGTCATTCATATGAATGACAGATTAGTTAATATTAGTACATTATGAATTATTTTATATAATGCATTAGGAAAAAGAATTTGTTAGTGTTTTGGTTTTTATCACTTCACATTAAGTCAGCACTTCGGACTCTGGCAGAATTGTCGACATCGGCATAGTTTGCCATATAAAAGAAAGAAGAAGAAGAAAAATATAATGTAATATTATTGTTACTTTGGAGTCGGTGTCAGCCACGAGTTATATACAATTTATGGCGTCGTGGAAATTTTGGAGTTACTAGGTAATATACAACTTCCTCTGTAATTGTCATGTAATAATATAGATAATGGTCTCTTATATCTCAGTTTTTAAACACACTTTTTAGTAGATACAACTGGGACTGCCAAAATAATATTTCTGTTTTAGGTGTAATAATTAATTGTAATCTTATTTTCAGGTGATTTTGGTTATCCCCAGCGTTGATATCTAATGATACAGTTAACATTGCTTCAGAAGAGATTGCTGAAGGGTACTATTATAATTAAAGTACTATTGGTGTGCATACTCAAATACTTTGGTACACTGGGTGCTACATTGAAGTACCTTTACCATTCAGACACAGCGGGAAAGTTCATTATTGCATGTTGCTCTTCAATATTTGAAATTGTGCAGGCTTTACCTCTCCAACATTAGGTGAAGATAAGAATAGTCTTTGCTGGAATAGGGTGTAAGGCTTAACAGTGAAATAAGTAGATGTACTTACTAAGATTATTAAGTTTAAGTTAACAAAATGTTCAATATTTTAAATTAATTTGATAATGGGTGAATTTTATGTTAGATACTTAATTTAATGTAAATAGCAGATACTGATATTGTTAAATTACTTACATGATTTTGATAAAATTATTAGGTACATTTATTAAAAAATTAAACAAGGCATTTAAAAAGGTAGCGGATACTTTATTTTTATTTTGTACACTTATTTGCTATATTTTGTTATAAGATACTTAATTAGAAATATAGAATAAACAATAAACCTATTGAATTTTCTCTATAATTATATAAATCAATATCCTATACTCCTAACATTAATGAATGCTGTGAGGGTATATAATAAGTTACCGGACGATTTTAAGAATTTGCCTTTAACAATATTTAAAATAAAGTTAACAAAATGGTTAAAGGCAAAATGCTTTTATAGTGTTGATGAATATATGTCAGATTGCGGAGAATGAGATTATAGGTTATGGATCGTTTTGGTAATGGTGATGTCGAAAATCATAATATTTTAATAAGTAATTGATTTATGTATTAATTTTACTACTGTAACCTTTAAACTATAAGACTTACTAATGTACTTATTCTTGTTTATTACTATTATATTATATTGTGGACTTATTTGTATTTTTGATCTGACATTAATTTAATTTTACTCAATTTTATCTGTTTAACTGACATAAACTTAGACATAATCATGCATGAATATCTTATTTGTTGCTGTTGTTTACTCTTTTTATCACTCAAATAATAAATAGCATTGTGCATGTTAAAATGTAATATTTGCACACCATATGTAATGGTAGGATGTAAAGGCACCATTATACTGTAAGATCATACTCTGTAAACCTACATTCTGGCAAATAAATGATTATTGATTGATTAACTATAACACAATATCACTATTTCAAAAACTAAAAATGATTAATACATATAATAAAAACCTTATAAAACAGATATTATTTTTTATTGCCTCTGTCAGGGCAGTTCTTCACCAAAAGCCAAGCTAGCTTGTACACCCTGACTATTTCATTACTGCCATGATGGGATTTGGTAATTGTGGCTCTTCATAAACTTTTCATTAATGCTTGCAAATTGATAGCATCTGTGGTATTAATATGGATTCTTTTCATCATCGTCTGGCAGCTATAAATAATTTAATGAAAATATTTCACTAGGATAAGCATTATATCCTTCTGCAACCACTCAAGGATGTCTTATGTGCTGAAAGAAATAAATACAAGTTGATTTACTAAATGACTAAAATGAAAGCATGATAATACTTAAATATGTTACTTTACAAAAAATGTTTTTTTTATTTATTTATTTGATGATGATCACCCATACATGGAATGTTTAGTGGATGACAACAACTTTAACTATAAAAACCTTGCCTCTACCTTACCTTGTTTCATTTATTTGCAAATTACAAAGCAGTTTCCCCGATGCTGTTTAATTTAAATTTTTCATTCTTTATTGGCTTTATCCTTAGCACTGGGTATTCTCAGATAATCTTACGCTGGGCTGGATGTTCTGAAGGATGGAGAACACATTCAATGGGGCTGAAATAATTACATCAATTAGTATAATTCTATTAGGTACAACTCTTAAAAAAATACATAACTAATATTATAAACTATTAATATTATTATGTTATAATAAACTAATATACTTACTCCACATTCAATAAAAGTATATAAAGTAAAAGTAGTGTCGTTTTAATTATTGTCACTAGATTGTAAAGCCGTAACATTAGATAAATAGCTCTTGTTGTTCAATCGAAGGTCAAACGAACGTCAATGCAAAATCCACAATTGAAACAAACGTCAAACAAACGTCAAATAAGAGTAGAATACCGAATAAGTTCACAATCGACTTGCAATTGCAATCGATTTTAAAGCAGAATAGGAAATTATCCAAATACGATTCAATCGAAGCGTAATCGTTCTTGTAATAATTGCAGAATAGCAACTATGTCAAAAACTGACAATGAGACGCAATTTCGATTCTATTGAGTCATTTGTAAATAGCGGAATTGGGCCCCTGGAGTGTCGCTATAAATACAAAATTGGGGGACGACTAACCGTCGGGAGCGATAATCAATCATCGTAAGCGTGCTGCGTGAAGTTTCGATTAATTATGATATATGGACATACACGCTTTACTTTATCGATTCAACCGTTAATAATGTATGCGGTTTTATGAGCAATTTTACGGTTATCAATTCAATATGACATTTCTGGTTTTTTAATTTTTTTTTCGGTTATTGGTGTCGCTGTTTATTAATTTTGAAAATAAAGTTTTTTTTTTTTAACTTTAAAACATTTTTCTGTGTTTGAGTCCCAAAAATTTAACGTAGATATGCTGAATATTACCTGTAAAGTACTAGGATGGCTAAAAGAGAAGTATTACTTGAACTGTTTACAAAGCAGTTTTCATTATTCTCTATCTTTATCTCATATGCATGGTTCACACCTAAGACCCATGGTCACACGAGAAATATTAAAAAAGAAAAGGTAAAGTAAATAAGTTTCGTAGCAAGAAAATAATTATTTACAAGTAACTGGTTACGTACCATTATATAAGACTTTCGCTGGTATAAAAAAAAATTCTTTGTACGTAACTAATTTCGTAGCAAGAGAAAAAATTCTTCACACGTAACTGGTTTCGTAGGCTGCCGAAGCGAAATTACCCTTAGCTGTTTTCGGGAAGATGGCGAGCACTGGTATAACGCGAATACCATTGCGTATCTACCTGTAGGTAAAAGCAAAGCGTCAACATTCTTTCAATTTATAAGGAAAAGAGCCTGTTTGCAAACATCCAAATAACCTCTTTCCGAGAATCAACCTTCTCAATATTTTTATGAACGGCATGCAGCATGCTCAAATACTTATGGTAGGTAAGTGGGTAGGTATTAATCCCATTTAACAAAACAAGACTTCCTTAAACGTCGTTAACAGTAAAAAGTAGCATAACACTCAAAAAAATGACGTCTACCGCGAAACCATTAAATGTAATGGGTAAATTCTCAAATAAATTCCTTAAAAAGCTTACGAAATACGAATATTAATGCTCCACAGTTTTATGAATTAAATAAAGACAACTTAAATTATGTTTTGGACAGGTTCTATATTGCTGTCCCAACATTTTTGACACTCCACTTTTAATATTCAATGAGGTTTCATAACCGCTACGCTCGGCTGTCAGAATAATAGGAAAACGCGTTAAAATTTGAGATATTATGAGTGTAAGAGATCTGTAATACTTTACAAATTGTTCTTATATTTAATAGTTTTAATAATATTTTCGTCTCTGTGTGGTGACGGAGTAAGAGTACAATATGTCACCACTCCATCTCATTCCATGGGTGTCGTTAAAACCGACTAAAGGACTGAATAATATCTTTCGAAATAAAAAGAAGGAAAACTTGAAATTAAACCCTATACCAATCCGTCTGGCCAGCGTGGTATTAGTAGACCAAGTATCTCTCCGTCACGGTAGTAGGCCTGTCCCTGCTGTGGGACATTCATGGGCTGTCACGATGATATAATATTTCCTTTTTCGGAGAAAGTAGAGCAATATTGTGTTAACACTTTGTCTCATCCATGGATGTCATGTAAGCAACGTTTTAATTAAATTATACAAAGGCTAATTATTCAAAAGGTTTAAATAATCCAAAAAATATTGCAAACAAAAATTAAGTTTATAGAAATATTTTTAAAACGCGTTCTGTTTTATGTGTGCATTATACTTATAAAAGTGCTCAAGCAGATTAAAGCGACCCTGTTTTTTTATAATTTTTATTTTAAATTAAAACGTCACCTTGCCGAAAAAATACATGCCTAAAATAACAACATGATGCCCAATTTAGAAAAAATCATAAATGTCTGGTCGTCATTAAACAAGTGGGTAGTAGGACTCTTTTTCAAGAAGTCATCTAAACCCGTTGTGAGGTTGGTTTGTAGGGTCATACCACAAGCTTAATCTACCTCCAAGTAGTATTGTAAAAATGTTATTGTGTGTAACTGTCTGAGAAGATGCAAAATAAATATACTACAATTAGTAAAATATTGTTCTGAGGAGGATATTTAAAATACCTTTCTCGATAAAGAGACGATAGCCTGCTTTATCGAGAAATGCATTTTACATCGATCTACACTCAATAGAAGTAGTATAAATTAAAATGATGAATGTCCAATTTATGAACAAGACAACTTTTGTATCTTCAAAGCAAAGAGCTAAACATGGGTGTAACCGGAAAGCTAAAATAGCTAAAAGATTACTGAACGACAAAACACGCATGACAAATACTAAAAATATTCATAACACGAGTTAACATACCACAAATACAAGTCATTTGATCAACAGCAACCGCAAATAAATTAATAAATAACATAAACATCAAAGGGGAAGACATCAAAAAACACTTTGATGTTTGTTAATCGCCCAAAAAGTGCCACATAAACACTCAACACTAATGGCTTCAAATAATACTTTAAATAGCTTAAGTACCAAACAATTTTTCAAGCCATAAATTCGTTCGCTAATACACCAAGTCGATGAGTCGTTTTTCAGTTCATAAATATTTATCAAATTTGAACTTTATTACTAAAAAAATAAAGCTTGTATTCATTTTGGTACCAGTTTTTATTTATTGTATTTCAAATTGACGTTGGATATTTTAGTTTTCGTTCAGTTGCCAATTAGGAGTTTGTTTGAAAGCAAGTTTTGGTGGAGACAGGGACTAGAATGATAAAGTCTAATTGGTTAACTTTTTAGTCTATTATAAAATTTAATGAAGTCTTTTGACTGTGCGCGAGAGACGAACGCCTTTTTACAGTTCAGTACGTCACTTAATTCAAAATTGTTTAAGAAATTACTTTTAGTAAGTGTGTGTGTGGGTTCCGATCTTGATGAGCGCAAATTTGCAACCGGTTGCTAGCTCAACAAGGTCGAGGCCCAGGTTGACTGCCTGTCCGGTAATCAATCAAGGCAAGGCTCGGGGTGTAGTATACAATTATCATGATCCCTCGGGCAAGACTAGGTAGTATCCTTCCCGCGGTGCCTCCTGTTAAGTACATGCTTCCGATATAGCAGATACGACCGAAGTACCAGTCGCTCCCGAAGTAATCTCCAAACCTATCCTATCCCAGTATCCAGTTCATCTCAGCTGCTGCGATGACGTGGCATGTCGCCAGCGGGCCTCTCATCCGCAGATAAGGATGGGCGGCGGTAGAATGCCACCCGCGTGTTTGTGCCGTGCGCGGGGACCCGTACACGGGGGGAAAATGAGATCCTGGTAGGTTGAGTGGAGCAGCGCTCTGCAACACGCCGCTTTGGCTCAGGATTCTCCCACACGGGAGGTCGCGGTCTAGCCGGACCGCGATCAATCGGCTGTAGCGTCCAGTCAGATGGCCGCGGGTTAGGTCGCCGGCACGAGGGGGTTTGCAGTCGGCGGGGCACGGTTTCGAAGACTCAACGGTTGGGGCGACGTCACTGGCAACGTGCGGGCTCGTGGACAACGCGTGCAGGAGACCTATATTCAGGTGGTAGCTCTGGTGCACCTAGTGCATCCCCGGGTTGAGGGCTCCATGGAGGGTGGAGAACCAACTGGATGAAAACCAATTGTATCGGTGTGATGGATCTTAGCAAACCGAACAAAAACACGGCTGAACCTGCAAGGGATGACGCCAAAAAGGGCAGCGGTCGAGGACACTCGACCCAGCCAAAAAGCGCTGAAAAGGCACCTCCTCTGTCAAAGGAGTTGGCGCCTGCAGCGAGGGGAGAGCGCTACATGGGGAGAGCGCAGTCAACGGGCGCTGGGAGGGCACCTCCTCTGTCAAAGGAGTTGGAGCCACCAGCGAGAGAAGGGCGCTACAGGGGGGGAACACAGGTAGGCGCTGCGAGGGCACCTCCTCCGTCAAAGGAGTTGGAGCCGCCAGCGAGGGGAGGAAGATACTGGGGCGGGGACCAAGTAGGTAGGCGCTGGGAGGGCACCTCCTCTTTCACGAGAGTTGGAGCCCGCAGCGAGGGGGGGCGCCATTGGGGAGGACAACCAGCGCATATAAGGGTACCACCGACTGGGACTTCCGGGCGCGGCATGGGGAGCCGGGATGAGGCCAGGCCGTCTACATCAAGAGATGGGGACAGCGGGCCAAACTCCGGGCCCCGCGCTGCGTCTGGAAGAAACAAGAGGAGGTACGAATCCAGGAAACGGGCCTGGAAGGCGGTTCAAATCGGCGAACGGAGGGAACCGCAGAAAAGACAGCTGGTGGAAAGGCTGCTTTTAACAAGCCTTTTCACGGCACCAGATCCGTTGCCCAAATTCACCTTGGGCAACATAGTGGGGGGCGCTCTGCACATAATGTGTGCAGACAGAACGTCCGCTGAATGGGTAAGGTCGGCGGCGGAGGGGCAGCGCATCGACGACATACCCATCAAGGTGCTGAGGGCGAGCGAGCTGCCGAAGCCAGTGAAGATGGCCTGGAAGACCAAGATCACGGGAGTCCAGGACCTAAAGCTGCTCCTCGGCCTTATGCAGCGCTACAACCCGCAGCTGAACACGGAGGAGTGGAAGGTGGTGGACACTCTGGTATATGCCGGGGGTACCAGGCGCATAATATATATGGACCAGGAATCCGCGGCATATATCAGGGAGTCGGGTTTCTGTCTGCACACAGGGGGAGACTGCAGCACCTTTAAATTACTAGAGGGTGCTGCAGCCAAAGCGGAGGCAAAGGGCAAGCCAGAAATGGCGCCCGATGCCCCTGCCACAACGGACAGGAGGAATCCTGTCAGCAAGGCGACGGCTGCGGACCAGGCAACGGTCGTGACGGAGGGGCGGGAGACCAGGGCGGGGTCGACAGATACACTGTCGATCGAGCCCGGGGATCTGGCCGACCTGGCGGATCTGTGCCTAGAGGACCAGCTGTCGCCAATGTTGGAGGATGAAGAGGAGACCATGGAGTTTGAGGAAAGGGAGGGGGCTGATCGCAACAAGGTCAGCACCCCGAAAACCGGGCACCATTAACACCATGGGTCTAAGGTTTGTACAAATTAACCTCCAACATAACAGGGCGGCAACAGCCCTTCTGGCTAAGCAGCTCAAAAGCGACAAGTTCGACATAGCCCTTATACAGGAACCGTACTGTTACGGAGGTTCTGTAAAGGGACTAAATGGAACAGGTGGAGTGGTATACCACTCCCTTTCCACAACGAACGTGAGGACATGTATTTATGTAAGGGACGGCATTAGGGCAATACCTCAAAATGTTTTCTGTTCAAGGGATCTCACCACCGTGAAGATCCTGAAAGGTAGGGCAGGGAAGGCCCTCACCATCTCATCGGCCTACCTGCCCTACGAGGCCGCAGACCCCATTACCGAAGAACTCAGGAGTCTAGCGGCACAAAGCAGCCACAACACCGAGCTAATAATAGGCTGCGATGCAAATGCACACCATGTCAACAGGAGCTCAGATGTCAACAGGAGAGGTGACAAAGTACTGGATTTTGTGGTAAGTTCCTCTTTACAATTGTTAAACCAAGGCAATGACCCAACCTTCGTCAACTCTAGACGAGGGGAAGTGATTGACATAACGCTAGCTTGCAACAAAGCTAGCAAAAGCATAAGCGAGTGGCAAGTATCTGACGAAATTTCACTGTCGGATCACAGGTATGTATGCTTCAAGTATAGTGATGATATCAATATCGAAACCGTACACAAAAGAAACCCAAGACACACGGATTGGGATTCATACAAGAGGGATCTCAAAATAGAGCTAGGAGACCCGAGAAGCAGTCTGAATTCGATCATAGACATTGAATTTGAGGCTGACAAAGTAACAAGTGCTGTAAAGAAATCCTGGACAAATAACTGTCCAGAAAAACCAGCAGTTGCAAAAAGAACACCCTGGTGGACCCCGGAACTGGACAAACTAAGGAGAGAAACCAGAGCGATGTTCAATAAAGCAAAGACGTTGAACAAATTCGACGAGTATGCTAAACAGCTAACAACCTACAGCAAAGCTGTCAGGAAAGCGAAAAGAAGATCGTGGAAAAAACACTGCGATCAGATAGAATCTCTGCCACAGGGAATGAGATTAATAAAGGCTATGGCGTCGACAAAGTCACACCCACTAACAACAATAAGGGATGGAAGTGGGAAAATGACTGAGACAGGCCTAGAAACTTTAAAAGAGATGTGCAAGGTACATTTCCCAGGCTCAAACACAATTGAGCACGAAGCACAAACCAACTCAGTAAGTCAAGCCGAACAGGAAACCCGCACGGGCAGGCGAAACTGGGACAGTGCAAAGAAGGTAGTAGACCAGAACAAGCTGAGATGGGCAATATCAACATTCCGGCCATACAAGTCGCCAGGGCCAGACGAGATCTACCCCATCCTACTACAAAAAGGAGCGCATATATTAGTACCACATTTGTGTAGACTTTATAGAGCGTGCCTAGCGTTCAGACACGTACCACGTGACTGGAGGAGAATAAGAGTAATTTACCTACCAAAACCCGGAAAGGAAAGCTACTCCGAGGCCAAATCATACAGGCCCATCAGTCTGTCATCATTTCTTCTTAAAACGTTGGAAAAACTGATCGACAGACATATTCGTGATAGACCGCTACGCAGGAGTCCACTTCACACAATGCAATGTGCTTACCAACCGGGCAAATCGACAGAAACGGCGATTCACCTGGTAGTAGACAGAGCGGAAAAGGCAATTGAATGCAAAGAGATATGTCTAGCAGCATTTCTAGACATTGAGGGCGCCTTCGATAGAACATCATACGCAGCGATTGAAGAAGCGTCCGCAAGACATGGCATTGACCCAACCATCTGTGAATGGATAGGAAACATGCTGAACGGCAGAACGATGACAGCAGCGTTATTGGGAGAGGAGCTGACCATCACTGCCACCAAAGGATGCCCACAGGGGGGGGTACTATCACCGTTACTTTGGAATATGGTGGTGGACTCCCTTCTGGAGGAACTCAACAGCGGACCAGTCAGGACCGTAGGATATGCTGATGATCTGGTTATCCTGATTAACGGAATATTCCCGAAAACAGTAACTGAGATCATGAGGGAGATGCTTGGGAGGGTAGAGCGCTGGTGCGGAAGGCAACAGCTCTCGATCAACCCGAGTAAGACGGTAATAGTACCGTTCACAAGGAAGAGAAACATCAACAACTCAATAAATCTGAGTCTCTTCAACCAGGATCTAATGATCTCAGAGCAGGTAAAGTACCTAGGACTTATCTTAGACAACAAACTAACCTGGAAGCAGCACGTAGAGTCTGCAACAACAAAGGCACACAGAGTGTTCGGTATGTGCAGATCCACTTATGGTAGGACATGGGGGTTGAAACCCAAAGTCATGCTGTGGGTGTATACAATGATGGTCAGACCTATAGTGCTGTACGGAAGTCTGGCATGGTGGCCGAGGACAAACCTTGGCACATGCAGGGAGGAGCTATTAAAACTACAAAGGTTGGCCTGCGTTGCGATGACGGGTGCGTTTCGGACCACCCCAACCGCTGCAATGGAGGTCCTACTAAACCTAACACCACTGCACCTCGCGGTCCAGTCGGAGGCAGTAAGAGCACTCTACAGACTAGAAGGTCTTGGGCTATGGAACGACACCGGAAATAGCACAAGACACACAAAGCCGAAGTTATCTAGGCAAGTTGAAGATGCAATCAACATGTGCGGCGACCAGATGCCAACAAGTTACATCTTCGAAAGAAAATTCAAGATCTTCATTCCAGAAAGATCTGAATGGTCAAAAGGACTCGAACCACCAGATGGTAAGGGTAAGATATGGTACACGGACGGATCAAAGATGAGCACGGGTACCGGAGCGGGTATTTATACCAAAGACTACGGCAGTAGCATAAGCATGGGTAAGTATGCGACAGTCTTCCAGGCAGAGACCTACGCGATTACAGCATGCGCTCAAGGGAACATCGATAGTGGAGTGAACAACGAAACTATCTATATTCTCAGCGACAGTCAAGCAGCACTCAAAGCCCTAACGGCACCAAGAGTCACATCTAGGCTGGTCAAAAATGGTATCCAGGCCCTAAACAAGCTTGGCAGAACTAACAAGGTGAGACTGGTATGGATTGAGATCCATACCAGTCTCACCTTGTTAGTTCTGCCAGTTCAGGACACAAAGGTTACGTCGGCAACGAAAGAGCCGATGAACTTGCAAGGGAAGGATCAAGCAGGAGTTTCGACGGACCGGAACCATGCGTAGGTCTTTCAAAAGGTACGTTCCTAATGGCCGTAAATGACCAGACGACACAGCAACACTTATCAGAGTGGCAGCAGTCGGCTGGCATGAGGCATTCAAAGCTCTTTATCGCAGGAGCAAATCCGGACAGGTCCACAAAATTGTGGAACCTAAGCCGCAGACATATCAGACTAATAATCGGTATGTTTACAGGTCACCTTCCCGTCAACGATTTGTTGATGAAGATGGGACTATCAGGCACCAACCAGTGCAGAGCATGCGGTGAGGAAGACGAAACAGTGGAACATCTGATGTGCAACTGCGAAGCCCTCACCAGACAAAGGATGAAGCTGCTGGGAGTGGGATATCCTACACCTGGTGACTTCGACAAGCTGCCGCTAGGCTTACTCATCTCCTTCGCCAAGGTGATTGAGGAAGCCGTGGGGTGGTGAACGGGGGACCAGCACAAAAGATCCGATGGGGTCGAAGTGCAACCTGGAGGGTACCCGAAAAGGAGGAGAAGAAGATAAGATAAGAAGTGTGTGTGTAATTTACACGTTCCCAGTGCAGTGTACCATATGTGGTACTCGTACATTGTTTTACTATTGTGTCTGCTGGCGGCACTGTGAAAACTCCTACCTTTTCATAACTAATTGGTCTAGATAACAATATTACAAACAATATTATTGTTAGAGTGGGTATTATCTGGCTTCATATTTTGAAGCCTGATACCATTGATCCTTGCAATTTCATAATTTTCTTACAGTTTAATGATTACTATCGTGATGTAGTTGAGATCTACAGAATCGTAGTGACATATTTTGCGCATATAAAATCTTTCTGCAAGTAAAAATGATGAGATACGCACAAGATTTTAGTAAAGGTCGTGCACATCGTAGATAAATAAAGAAGGTACAATATAGAATTAATGGAAACATTTAATGAAAATAACATGACGTACAGTAATAGAGGTTGTTTTGCTGATATCATGTTAGAGTCATATTATTATTATTTCTAGTTCAATATATTTTTTGACTAAGTTCAAAAGCACTGCATTTGTTTTTATTACTTTTATCAAAGCAAAATTATTTCGGTGCTTAATAGACCTACGTTACGCTACGCTATTTAGGTTCTAAAGCATGTGTAATTACGAAGAAAAGTCAGCATTACGATCAAAACTGAATGTAGAAAACATGATTTTTATTATATTTTATAAATCAAACAGTACAAGCCCACATCAAAAGCCTTTCATGTAAAATATTAATTTCAATAACTATTCAGAAATAAATTTCATGCATGGCTTCAGAAAAACCTCACATTTTTCTTTAATTTAATATTCTCTGAGCTTTAAGTTTAAAAGCAAAATGACGTTGAACTAAAATAATGTATCTTGCTGAGTTAATATTATATTTAGAAATAGAAAACATAAATATTACTTTTATAAAAAGCATTTTATTTCGTTTTAAATCTCTTTGGATATTAGCAGATTAGGTGTAGATTTGGTGTGTAGGCATAATCTGGTTTTAGAACGTGTTTAATGTGAATACATTCTTTAATATCATTCACACACATTAGCCGCAAGAAAATATACTTTAATACCGTAATTATGTTAGAAAGATATTAGATATCTTAGATTAATCAGCTATATTGTTAGACTATTGCGATATGAAAATTAAATGCATCTTTATCGGTTTTATTTTATGATTGGATTTTTTTTAATTAATCCAAAAGACAACTCAACCGTGAATTAAATTAGTAAAAAGAACACAAATCAATTTCAATTTGTTCATTAGTAGTCCTGATTTTAAAACTCTAAATAAATTTAGACAGGACTTCAGGGCTAAGTTTAAGAATGTCGATTAGATGATCAAGACTTAAAGGAGCTTCGAAAACGAAACGAACAATACTATTTGTAACTATGATAAACAATTGGTCAATCATTGAGCCGTCGAAATAAAGTATCCAATGTGTTTTACGTTAAAATTTATCTCAAGGACAAATTTTGTAACGCATATGTATTAGAAATATATAATTATAAAATATAATTTCTATTCATTTAATATCTAAATTGTCATGATTACATATTTAGCTCGGAGCTAATCATGTTACTGAAATTGAACTAATTTCGATTTATGTTTAGTAAATAACTTACGTGCTACAGTAGTTTTAACATTAGGTAAGTAATTTTAGACTAATAAATGTTGTGTTGTTCAAAGCAGTACATTTCTCTGAAGATATAACTATGGCCGTATTTAACGCCGTCATTTCTCTTTGAAGAGACAACATTCGAACATGACTTCACTTCAGAAAGTTAGTTTGATCATGATGAAAAATTAAGGAACAAAAACATACATAATATTTGTGCAATCCACAGATTCGTATTGTGTAGAGTAAAATATGTATTATCCTCAGCCTTGTTTTGTTTTTAAAAAGACATTTTCCGCACTGTGTCGCGGGGACTATTCACAATTACACGTCAATGTAACGGACACAAAGATTCCATCCAATCCAGACTCAGAGCAACAATTTCTGGATCACACAAATAATTGTCCTGCATGGGAATCGAACCCGCGACCTCGTGCACGGTAGTCGCTTACGGTACCGTCGCTCCACCGAGTCAGACTTATTGGTCTTACTTATTATACCGTGAACGCCAAGCGCAGTTAGATTAAATTGAATTGGACTTTTTGTATGGAATAGTTTTCCAAACATAATTTCGGTAACTTTGGCATTAGAACGGAAGGTAATTTATTATTAATCCTTTGCGAAATGGACTTAAGATTAATCTAATACATATCTACTTGATTTATTTTAAAAGTAAATCTAATCACCTAGGCTTTAAGATTTGTTTTCAATCGCAATACTTTCTAAGTGGCTTTGTGTTACGATATTAAATCTCCAAAAAGTATTTCTCACTTACAACCTCCTTTTCCGTAAAATACGTGTCTTGTCATTCTTGCTCGCACGGTCCGGAATTCTTTCACACGTATTACGGTATGTAGGTCTTTTATCTTTTCCCCGCTTTACAAACCACGTTAGAAAATCAGTGAAACAAATAATACATTATTTAGTTTTGATTTAAAGAATACTTTCTTCACGGAATCATTTTGACGAGTTATTTTTTACTGTTCTTAGATATCATAACAGGCCATTAATGTCCCACTGTAGGGACGGGCCTTCTCCCGTGACGGAGGGACGCTTGGCCTACTATTACGACGCTGGACATACGTATTGGTATAGGGTTTAATTTCAAGTTTTCCTTCTTTTTATTTCGTACAAAATAATAATTAACGGATAGTCCCTTTGTCGGTTTTTACGACACCTATGGGATGAGATGGGGTGGTGACATATTGTGTTCTTACTCTGTCACCACACGAATAGATAGTACTTTTAGATATATATGTATTTAATTCCATTGGAGAAACAAACCACTTTCAATTTTGAAGTCTTTTCAGCTGTCATTATGTTGGGGATTCCTGTGCTTATGTGACCCTTTCAGTTCGGGTCAGTCAAGTACCGCTATCGTTTAAGCCTATTTTTGTAAGGGATCAGCGGATCACCCACTCGGCTGCAGGCCTTACACGGTAGCCATCTTCAGGATTAAGTGGCCCACAGGACCCTGATCCCGAAAGCTAAAAAACCTATATACAAACCATTTTTGGCGACGGAGACCCGTTTGTGTCTTGATCAGCGTATACCTATATGTACAGTCACGAGCAATAATATGTACACATTTTCACATTTTGTAATACAGTTATCTAAAGTTCTGCTAATCCAAAATTAAAAATTCGAAGATTAATTCTAAACTGTACGGAACCTCTTACAATTACCGAAATAATTTTGGTATTCTAATGTCTAGATAAGTGAACAGATAGTTTAGAAAATTTGACAATGTGTACATATTATTGCTCGTGACTGACGTGCGAAAGTTGTATGTAGTTTGAGTACTATATCTCCGTTTTGCTAATACCTATGATAAATAAATAATGTTAACTCATGTTTAAATTTTTTATTCATAATACAGTTTGATAATAAAAGTTTAATGGTTTTATGAAATCAGAGTTTTACCACCACAACATCAACCGCAGTTTTGCGGTTACCGGCCTCAATATCATATTTAATATTCCTTTTATCGGTTAATACTTTATTTTAGTTAGGTTCATTGTAATTTTCATAGTTTTTTACCGGTTTTCACTTTCTAATTATAATACACCTATTCACACAACATTCCAGTCCCAAAGTCAACAGATTTTATACTACGGCTACTAATAAAAGAAACTGTCCATAGAAACTTTTAAAATACACACATCAAAAAAGTCTAAGCAACATGCATGATATTACAAATTTACCATTTATATTAATTTATTTCTAAGTATTTACTCACTCAAAGTGTATAGGTAAGTAAAGTTTTTTGTTATTGATGACATACTGGCTGGTTGTAAAAAAAAAAATTCGATTATGTTTTGTTTTTTTTTTTAAATTCAAATGACTGCGAATTTGTTTGAATTTGAGTGCATGTTAATTGCTACGTTTTAGTCTTGATTTTATAATTTTACCAACCATTTAAATACAGTTGGCGACAAAATTGAATTGTTAGATATTCTTTACGTCATGGAGCGACGTCATTTGACGGCAGATGAAATGCAAAGAGCTGTAGGGATGTTGCAAGCGGGAAGTAATCAATCTCAGGTATCTCGACATTTTGGTATTCATAGAAGTGTTATTTGTCGTCTTTGGCAGCGCTACAATAATACAGGGGAACCCGCTGAACAGCATCCAGGCCGTAAAAGGAGTACAACCACTCGGCAAGACCGGTACATACAACTGACTGCAAGACGCCAGCCGATGTTAACCGCTCGAGAGATAAGTTTGAGGCTACAAAATTCAAGTGGTGTTGATGTAAGTCCCCAAACTGTGCGAAATCGACTGCATGAGTACGGCCTACGAGCTCGACGCCCTATCAGGTGCCCACCGATACGTCACGGGAATCGCGCTCGTCGAAATGAATGGTGTAGAGAACGCATAACATGGACCCAGGAACAATGGGATAAAATTATGTTTTGCGATGAGTCGCGATTCGGGTTTAGGCCTGATACAAGAAGGGTGCGAGTGTACCGTCGACCCGGAAATACTGAAAGACTCAGGTGCGTTCAGGAAGTTCATCCATACAGCGGCTCAACAGTTATGGTATGGGCGGGTATGGTATGGGCGGGTATTATGAAGAACAGGCGAACTGAGCTCGTTTTTGTAAATGGAAACATGAACGCTGAAAATTACGTTGAGGATATTCTCAGACCTTATGTCCATCCATTTGCACTAACCTTTGGCTCCGATTTTACGTTAATGCATGACAATGCGCGTTCACATACAGCTCGGCGAACCAGTGAATACTTGGCAACGGAGAACATCCAGGTATTGCCCTGGCCTGCACAATCGCCAGACCTCAACCCCATCGAGCACGCATGGGACATGCTCCAGAGACGTGTTTTGAAGGACTTGGACGGAGTGACAACAACCCAACAGCTGAAGGATTTGCTACAATTCCATTGGGAGCAAATACCGCAAGATGACATAAACAGTCTCATTAATTCAATGAATAATCGTTGCCGACAAGTTCTGAATAGCAGAGGAGGCCATACTTTGTATTAAATTGTCCTATTCTTTCACAATAAATTCATTTTCTTAAGAAATTTCAATTTGTAAAAAAAAAGTTTAGTTTCTTATGTACCTGTATATTCTAATATTGTTAATTTCTGTTATTAAAAGAACTTATAAAGAAAACAGCTGTTATTTTTACATCATAGAACCCTAAAAATATTATTTTAAAAATAAAATACAACGTTATAATTAAAATAAATGGTAAAATAAATTAATATAAATGGTAAATTTGTAATATCATGCATGTTGCTTAGACTTTTTTGATGTGTGTACATGCATATGATGGTTTGCATTGAATAAAAATATAACCCTAGAACAGAAGTGAATACCTAGCACCTTTTTGCTATAAAGACATTTCGCCGAACTATGTGTATTCTATGTACCTATAATATTCAATGGTTTTTGCAAAATTCTGATAGAACTTTCTATGGGATGATTTTCTCACCTGTAAATGAATGGCCTATTGTTGGTATGGTTGGAATATCCCTTTTGTACCCGTGACACCACCGTCTTGCACCACTGGTGGTGTAAAGGGTATTCTTTAATACCCATTACACTACCAAAAAGCTGCACCACCACCGGGTGGTGTAAATGGTATTTTTCAATACCCATTACACTACCAAACAATAGTGCTGTGCCATCATTAACTGTTTTAAGTAAAATAAACAAAACCTGAACTTACCTACGATCATAAGAAACTGTCAAAACAAAGTAATTTGAAGGACATGTTCCCGCGTTTACAAAAAAAATACTAATAATGTCCCAGTTTTTCTGGACTCCAAAAGGATCTTATTTTTTATTTTTTTTTAAACGGAATCCCAAATTAATTAATGGTAAGCCCATAATTTGAGTTTTTGTTGGAGGTGCTGACAATCTGGTGCAGTGCTAGCATTTGGGGCCTTATTATTAAAGAATATTTCGCTTTTTAATTTTAAATTAAAAAACCAGAAGTTTCAATGCATTTATTGCACTACGTAGTTCAATGTCATTAAAATGCAGACAAAATAATGATTCATACAATGATAAATAAATAATTAACAGGTACATAAACCAAAGTAACTTAGGACAGCTCTTTGGTAGTGTAATGGGTATTGAAAAATACCTTTTACACCACCCGGTGGTGGTGCAGCTTTTTGGTAGTGTAATGGGTATTCAAAAATACCCTTTACACCACCGGGTGGTGCAAGACGGTGGTGTCACGGGTACAAAAGGGGAATATCTAAACACAAAAAAATGACATCGTAATTTTATTCTTCACTTGCTTAGTGAAGAATAAAATTACGATGTCATTTTTTTTCCACATTTTTTACTCACTTTTTTTAGACATCCTACGAGTTCAAAGCTAATAACAACAGTCATATTAAAAACATTCTCATATCTGACTTTTATATAAAAGTTACAAACTAGTGGTAACATTGCCAACGTTCTAACTTTAAATAATAAATTTATCTTCACCCACGCAGCTGTCACGATATATTAATGGGCACAGATGTTCGAGATGCCACCGGTTCAGCGAATCTGAGATACAAACGTTACTATAAAAACTGAAATATGCAATATTGCGCTGAATGTTCTTTGTATATGTGTGGCAGTATGATGGAGTAATGCTGGTTTGGGCTTTTTGTAATATAGAATTGTAATCTATAAAGTAATATTACGTTGCTATGATAGAGCCTTTGTAGGAGCCTTCGTTCTCCGTGTGGTGACGGAGTAAGAATACAATATGTCACTACCCCATCTCATCTCATGGCTGTCGTAAAAACCGACTAAGGGTGAATGTGTGAATAGTACCTTTACGTACTCGTAGAAAGAAAGAAAACTTGAAATTAAACCCTATACCAATATGTCTAGCCAGCGTGGTATTAGTAGGCCAATTATCTCTTCGTCACTGGAGAAGGCCCGTCCCTGCGGTGGGACATTAATGGGCTGTTACGATAATGAAGAGCCTTCGGAATAGTCTACGAATCACTAAAAAGGCATAATCAGAAGGATAACCAGAGCGCTATCTCAGTCACTTTAGCTATTCTGAAGATCTCCTTCCTTATTTGATGATGCAAGGAAACTACCTGTATAGCTCTGTATATAAAAGAACCGACATAGTCTAATATTTTAAGACTTATTAAAGCTAGTTTTCTACTAAATCACTATTAGAAGTCTACCAAAAATAAAACCAATTTAAATTTCATCTTATCGAAAAAAAAATTATGATGAAATCGCGGTTCACATCCAATAAATATTTTCTAAAATTATTATCAGAATCTTTGAATTATTACAAGAAATTAGACATACGGTCTTTGAATTGTGGTGTGTCCCCATTAATATTTTACGTAGTAAGCCACACGTTGGTCCTTGGTTAGGCTAAAGTTGCGGTTTTCCCCAAGAGACGCTCTAGGGACTTGCTTACTACTAGAATTTTCTAGGACACACCGGTTTTACTTAAATAAATTGCCACCTGACTCAACGAGTTGGAACATTCGTAAAGAAAATTGCCCGCTTGTGTGTAAGCTTATAGACATTTAGGGTTTGTTCGTAGCCTATAACTCTTTGTATTTTTACCTGTATTTTTTTAATGTAATGTAAAGTATGTTTTTTTAATGTAAGGTAAGTGATTTCCGCCGCCCATGGACACCCGCAACACCAGAGGAATCACAGATGCGTTGCCGACCTTCAAAAAGGGAGTACGCTCGTTTCTTGAAGCTCCCCAAGTCGTAACGGTCCGGAAAATGTGATTGCACTATCAGTATAGCTTAAATATTTGAATGTAAATATGAGGCTGTCGCGTATATTCCCAGCACTTTTTAAAGACTCGCCTTAAAAGTGCTGGCCGCTGGGAATATACGCGATTTCACTGACTAATTAATAAATAATAAATATTCCTCACACATCCACACAATGCCATCTAGTCCCAAACTAAGCAAAGCCTATACTATGGATACTAGAAACATACTTAAATCCTTTTTTTTAGTAAATACATACATATTATACATAGAAAACACCCAGACCAATGCAAACAAGCATGTTCATGCACACGAAGATTTGAATGGAGCGGGCATCGAACCCGAGACCTCTGCGTAGCAGTCATGTTATATAACCACTACGCCACAGAGGTCGTCGAATTTGGTTGATATAATATTTTTATAGATAAATTTTTATTACGGATTAAATCCCTTGTCGAGATTTTCATTGAACGGACACAAATAACATTCTGTGATCAAGACCATCATATTTTCTGATAATTACACTCTATTTATTAAGCACTCTAAACATTAAATTTTACATAAGCTGACACTTTTCGCTGTCACTGTCTATCAGGTCTCCGTGTGTTGACGGAGTAAGAATACAATATGACACCACCCCATCTCATCCCATGGGCGTCGTAAAAACCGACAAAGGGACTATCCGTGAATATTATCTTAACGAAATAAAAAGAAGAAAACCTTGAAATGAAACCCTTTACCAACCCGTCTGGTCAGCGTGGTCATGGGAGGAGGCCCGTCCCTGCAGTGGGACATTAATGCGCTGTTATAATAACACAGTCAGGAGAATTTTTGACAATTTATAAATGAAAACAGTCAAAACAACCCTAAAGATATTTATATACCTACTGTGTATTTTCTGTTCCTTTTAAAAGAACTTATAAATCTTTCATCATAGTTCCTGAGATAGCACACATAAGTAAAAGTACTGGCAACAACAATCTCTACACAATACATCAGGTGAATAGCCCGGCAATAAATATACTTGTTCTAGCAGCTCCTATTTCTACGAACTATAGAGATTTTAGTAGTTCCTACGTACGATGTGTTTGCTTAAAAATTGTTTGGTTTTGAAGCTGCAAAGTTTGTGATATACATTGTTATGTGTTACATATAAATACTCATTGATATAATGCGGGTACTTGCATTACGTGGCACTATAGGACAATGACCATGACAGTTGAAAATATACGCTTGAACCTAACATACGTCTATTATTTATCAGATTAAAGTAAAAGATCATTTTTTTTACAAATGCCCTTCTGACCCATTGCAGGGATGACCATTCTTAAAAATATAGTGCTTAGCCAGCATAAATATCTTATACTTAATCCTCTTACATAAATATACTTGTTCTAGCTCCTATTTCAAGGAACTATAAAGATTTTACTTGTTCATTAGTACGATGTGTTTGCTTGAAAATTGTTTTATTTTGAAGTTAATATGTTTGTGATGTTGTTTTTAAGTAAAATAAATATCTTATTATAGTCGCAGTGTGCAGGGTCTTGTGCCCCCTTTATCCATTAGCTTCCCGCCGTCCTAAGTAGGTTGTCGTCTACCCACACTGCGCTTCATTATAACACCCCATTAATGTCCCACTGCAGGGACGGGCCTCCTCCCGTGACGGAGGGATACTTGCCCTACTAATAACACACTGGCCAGACGGATTGGTATAGGGTTTAATTTCGAGCATTCCTTCTTTTTATTTCGTAAAGATTTTCCTTAGTCGGTTTTTACGACACCCGTGGGATGAGATGGGGTGGTGACATATTGTATTCTTACTCCGTCACCACACGGAGGAATATTTGTTAGTGCTAAACCAATCAATCTAGGCGTCATAATATAAGTAGACCCAGTTTCCCTTTGTCACTGAAAGCCTGTCCTTGCAGTATTAATGGGTACAGTTATAAAGTAGGGAACATAATAAAATATTATACGATTCCATTGAATTGTGGAGATAGTCCTTAATTCATTGATATACTGCATTGCGGTAAATTTTTAACTGAAACTAAAGGTAATACCGTTTTATTATTTGGAACAAAATAGTTATCTACTGTTGGTAAAAGTATGGTGTAATGTTAAATATCAGTTTCTATCATTTGTAACTTGTTTTAATGGTTTTACCTAATTTAAACGGTTTCGTAAAAAATGATTAAGAAATAATACCTACGCTAAAATTTTCTCTACTAAAACAAAAGAATGAAAACGTAAGATTCAATCAACCTTATACTTATTTTATTAATCTAGCTAACGTGGCAGATTGCGGTTTCTATCCACGAGCAATTCGAACAATAATGTTTAAGAAAATGGTTAGTTTAAGTTTGTTCAAACAAAACATTAAATATGTTAAAAAGTTGCCCAGTATCTAAAAAACAAGCTCTTCTTAGTTTGAGACTACATGACGTTGTGTAAATGTCTTAGGAATGTTATACTGTTAGTGAGTTAGATTTTTTTAATTCCTTCAGCTGAATTATTAATAAATTTAACATCGATGTAATTATCAAGGTTTTACCTTAACTTATTATAATTATTTAGCCAAGATAGATTGTGTATTTTAATATGATAAATAACTTCTTCATAACTATATACTATAGGTGAATAGATTCTCGATCAAAAACTTGCTACAAAACATAATAAAACCAATTAGTATTCTATACACGTAACTCAATATTATAAACAAAATTGTATAGATTCGATTTTTACATCCAATTTCTGGTAACCAATCACCTGTCCCTACCCGTGTTACATCAAATCCCTCTTATTTCCTTAGGGATCATACGATTGTTTACCAACAGAGTATCAATGTTTGATCAAAACAACAGACTACATTTATCTTTAGTCTTTTTGTTAAAGCTGATGGTATTAGTGAAATGCTTAAAACGATTTTTATAGACTGTGACATGTTTTAATGAATTTAGTATTGTTGTTACGTTTTATAAGAATTTGCTATGACAATCGTTGTTTGTTGCTGGTTGCTCTTGTTACATCATTCATAACAGCCCATTAATGCCCCACTGCAGGGACGCGCCTCCTCCTGTGACGGAGGGATACTTGGCCTACTAATACCACGCTGGTCAAACGGATTGGTATAGGGTATAATTTCAAGTTTTTCTTCTTTCTATGTAATAGTAATATTTCGATGGGTCCTACGTATAAGGGCCAATCTAACAATTTGACAATTTTGACTTTTTTATGGTAAACGCATCCTATCGATATGATTAATCGTGTGAGCTATTAAAACTAAAAAAAATCTGCACGGAAACACGACTTTTTATTAAAGTATAACGGCATATGTAGCGTGAATTGAAACGTACAAGGTTCAAAGAGCTATTTGAGACTTATACGCGGGGAATTTCCGCGCGTTTGTTTACTTTTTGGGTCAATCTGATACTTTCTGTCAAATACTTTTGATTTGCAAAAAGTGTTGTTGTCCCGAAGTGGTGATATTAGTCTATTTTATTACAGTCAGAGGTTGAAAGTATATAACTTATTAGTTTTTAGGAACTTAACTGGTACCTGCTACTTATGGAACGAACAAATTGACGATAAACGAATAACTAATGTAAATAGCGAGTTGTGTTTATAATTTACTAGCGGGCCGTCCCGGCTTCGCACGGGCATTATTTTCCCGCTTTTCTGTTGAATTTTTCCCTAAAGTTTCTTTGCTATAAACCTCACGGAGCCCGAGACCTTTCCAACGAATGAAAAACCGTAGAAATCGGTTTGTTCGTTCTGGAGTTATAGCGTCAGGAAGGAAAACCCGACTTATTTTTATATAGTAGATAATTAAATTAAAAAGTGAAGAAGGTAGGTGTAACGAATTCAGATTTTGGTCGGACAACTGCACCGGCCAAAACCGAAACAGGATTATGTTTTAGCCGTGAACGCGACTTTGTCCGCGATTGAATTTGAAAAGAAATAAAAAAAACACTTGTTTAAGTAACTCATAGAAAGTTTATTCATCATCATCATATCAGCCAATCGACGTCAACTGCTGCACATAGGTCTCCTTCAAGTATTGCCACATTGCTGCCCTGCTTGACTTTCTTTTGTGGATCTCCTCATTTTTGATTCGATCACGCAGGGAAACTCCCAACAAAGCTCTCTCCAATGCCCCTGAGTGACCATGAGCCTTCTGAGTAGGTCCATAGGTCAGGCTACAACATAGCTCTCTCCATTGCCCTCTGAGTGACCATGAGCCTTCTGAGTAGGCCCATAGGCCAGGCTACAAAATAGCTCTCTACACTGCCCTCTGAGTGACCATGAGCCTTCTGAGTAGGCCCATAGTTCAGGCTACAACATAGGTCTCTCCATTGCCCTCTAAGTGACCATGAACCTTCTGGGTAGCCCCATAGGTCAGGCTAGAACATAGGTCTCTCCATTGCCCTCTGAGTGACCATGAACCTTCTAAGTAGGGCCCATAGGCCCTCTAAATTTTTTTTTTTTTATCATAGCGTGATGTTATATAGCCTATAGCCTTCTTCGATAAATGATCTATCCAAAACTGAAAACTAATTTCAATTCCAAGGAGTAGTTCTTGAGATTAGCGCGTTCAAACAAACAAACAAACTCTTCAGCTTTAAATAATAAGTAGTATAGATATAGGTACAACCTAACTGAAAACACAGTTACTAGGTTAGCAGATTCTAAAACTTATAAATGTCAATGTGATTTAATTATCGAAATATCCAAATGTATTTCATTATACTTCTTTTTTGCAAATTTTGATTGATACATTGGCCCTGTTATGGTGTTTTTAAATGCAAATAATTTAAACAAAAACTAACGTAAAAGGGCCAATATGCAGTAAAAAAAAACGGCTTAAAATATATATACAACAGTGTAGTATATATAAGAAGGACAATTGTCTCAGTAAACTTGCAAAGTTTCATAAATTTCGGTTTTACCAATCTTAAGTTACAGCAAGTTTAAACTTTGGAAGCCTCTCCTGTAAAGTTGTCATTTTGCATTTTGGCCCTTATACGTAGGACACATCGATTTACAGATAGTCCCTTAGTCGGTTTCTACGACACCCATGGGATGAGATGGGGTGATGACATATTGTATTCTTACTCCGTCATCACGCGTATAACAGGTGTTACAGAATTGTGGTGAGCAATTAAGATTTATTGTAATAGAAGTATAACTATAAATAAATCCTAACTACAATTTAAAACAAGCCCGGCTTTCGCCAATCGCTTACGTTTGCTCCAGCGCTGAATCAAGCTTTTGATGTCATGCATCGACACTTTTTATATACCTAGTAAACTTTTACTGACAAGTAAGATATCATCATCATCATAACAGCCCATTAATATCCCACTGCAGGGACGGGCCTCCTCCCGTGACGGATACTTGGCCTACTTATACCACGCTGGCCAGACGGATTAGTATAGGGTTTAATTTCAAGTTTTCCTTCTTTTTAAGTAAGATAATATATTTACAATAAATAAGATTAAGTAAAATAAATTTAAAAAAAAAGACGGAATATTCATAGCATTGTAAAATTATCACATCGGTAAATAGTCAACCTTACTGTTTCGTTAGTAAAATTCAAAAAAAAAAAAAAAAATGGCGACGAATTCAAAATGATCCTGTGTTGGAAATGCTACAATAATGCAACAAAGTTCACGCTCTAGAGAAGCTTTATGTAAATTGGAAACAATATACTCCGCATGACAGCTCCGCGTTTGCGACCAAACTGTATGACATTTATTCTGAAATATGTTGCGATTTTCGTACATACCGATAAATAAATATGTCACCTTTTTACCTGAGATAATTTGAACTTAATCTTGTGATTCTCCGTGTGGTGAGGGAGTAAGAATACAATATGTCACTACCCCATCTCATCCTATGGGTGTCGTAAAAACCGACTAAGGGACTTTCCGTGAATATTATCTTTACGAAATAAAAAGAAGGAAAACTTGAAATTAAACCCTATACCAATCCGTCTGGCCATCGTGGTATTAGTAGGCCAAGTATCCCTCCGTCATGGGAGGAGGCCCGTCCCTGCAGTGGGAGATTAATGTGCTGTTATGATTATGATGAATCTTGTGATTATGCTATAGTAACTAAAATGCTTAGCAATTTTCTGCTCATTTTTTCTTTCTTAATCGACGTGTTTTGTTGCGCGTGTTGAATGAGGCCTATATCTAGCTGTAGACTGCGATGGGCTAGTTGATTTTGATTGTGCTTTCTCTTATCGGTAACATTGCAAACTTCCACTGTAGTTTGAAGGAGCATATTATTAAAACTTCATGATATTGCTGAAGACAGGATTTCAACTTAATATCTTTTCGTTGTCACCTTTCTTGGATTAAAATTGTGTGTTTAAAACCATCAGGTGAGCTGCAGTTATTTTGATTTACTAAGATAGAATGTGAAAGGTGAAAAGTATTTATGAGAGAAAAAGAAAATAGAAATTAAGGAACGAATGTGTCAAGATAATCAATATCTAATGGCAGAGATAGGGTTCGACCAGAAGGCAAAATTAGTGTTCTAATACCACGCTGGCTAGACAAATTGGTAACGGTGTTATCAATTTAAGTTGTCCCAATGTAAAGATTACAAATGGTATAGTTTCATCACAAACAATATTTTCTTATAAACAAAAAACATATTTCTCTATGATAAAAATATTTACCTATCAACAAGTAATTAACAAGTTTATGTCGTTACTAAGAATATTATAAAGAAAGTTGATGATTTAGTTTTGTTTGAAAAAGGAAGTTCTATAAAAAAGCGCTTAAGCAACTTAGGCGTCTTTACACCTTGGTCGCATTGCAAGCGACAAAAAACGCTTTAGTATTAACTCCTTATAAGATCATTAATTAGAAGATTTTACTTATGATGTTTGTTATTGTTTTTTGTATCTTTACGTGTGTAGTTATTTTCATAATATATGATAGTGACTAAAACATACTTACATTACTACCGTGAACTAAAACAACAGACAATAATTTGAGAATGTATAAATGACACAATTCTACAAAATGTTAGTAAATTTTTCTTTTATGTCTAAATATACTTTGTGTTATTATGCTATGTAAACAGAGGACTGAAAATTTTTAAAGTCGCATTAAAAAACAGGGTGTAAACGTTTGGAGCAGCAGCAGTGGGCGTCTAAAGGCTGATATGATGATGATGATTAAACTTCAAAAAATTCTAAAGCAATCCGTTTGACGAGAGTGACATTGGAAAGTCAAGTTTCTTCCGTTGCAGATATGCTTTCGTGTTATGAACATTAAAGTATGGTATGGTTAGTTATTGTTGAAGAAGCAAAAATACCAAAAAACAAATATTTATTTTTATTTATTTATTTATAATTTATGGAAAACCAACAGCATTTGCAACATGTATAACAATAGGTATATAAAACAAACAGCCAATTATAGGTTCTCACTTATAAGCTATAACATATTATTATGAAAATAATTCTATCTGTGTAAAGAACAAAGTTTTAGAGTACTAGATAGACATCAAAAATTAAACAACAATAAATTATAAACTTACAAACTTACGATTAACAAGAACATACCACTCAACAACACAAATAAATTTACAATTAACATAAATAAACTAGTCAGCAACACAAATAAATTTACAATTAACACGAACAAACTACTCAACAACACAACACACTACTTGGTAGCTAAACATTTTGAAAATGAACAAAATATTCTTGGGCCAGTAGCCGCCTTAACGACTCGGGACTTGCGTTAAAAATGTCTATATCATGCACACCACTCAACTTGTTTATTGTCTTACCAGCCCGCCAAACAAAACTATCCTGCCGATAATTCGTGGATACAACACAAGGTAGATGAAAAGGGATATAATGCCGCTTGGACTTGGTTGGAACATTAATAAATATTTTTGAGAGAAGTTCAGGTAAAAATAAACTTAATTACTTATTAAATCTCTTCTCGCTATCAATGAGACCGAGCTTCCAGCTAATTCCGTAAGCGTTAAAGTGAAAGTGGCAAAGCAAAGAGTGGCGTGTACTTGTTTTTTACAACAACTAATGCAAAGTCTGGATAATCTACTTAACTATACTAAGTTAGGTACTGATCTATACTTAATGCTTAAGCCTTACTTGACCTTCTTTCTAATCTGTTTTAAAACTTTTGTTTTTGTGGTTGCTTTTGTGTGTTGAACACTTTTACTACTGTAGATATATCATTTCTCTATCTCTATTTCGCTTACACTTAGGGTCTTCTATTCTTAATAATATATTCTATCTCTTTTTTCGGAATATTCAGATGATATCGTGTTTTATATAGGTTTTTTTTATTTGTGTGGTAAGTTTATGCGGTGTTAGTATCCTTTATCATGCTTAGGTTAACTACCGATTGACTAAGATAAAGTTTAGACTAGTCCCATAGGTATAAAAAAAAGCCGATTAAGAGAAAGTAAAGATATTATCTATAAAAATAAAAGACGAAATAGTTAACATAAAAACCTATACCTTATCTTTCGTGGTGATGACGATTTGTAGTCACGTCATGATCATTAGATGTCCTTGTTACTGAACTGTATTCGCTCTTTCGGTAAGTTTCGATACGCTTATAAAATGGGCGTGTATTTAATAAAACAGAAAGTCCGTTCTTAGAATAAGACATTTCTTGTTTATCGAGAGTTTATCAATCTACCCTGATTAGGTTTCTGAGATGTGACTGTGTCACTACAATGACGTTTTACATGCCTTCCCAAGCACGGAGACGCTCAGTTAAATTACTAATCAACGGTCACCCATCTATGGAATGACCTCAACGACGTTGTTTCTACAGCATTATCGTTTATAAATCAGTAATTGCAACTGGTTGCAAGCGCCACAGCAGGACATTAAAGGTTTATTCTGGTGACAAAAAAGGGTTTGATTAAGATATCATCTTAGCAATAATCGGTACAATGTTCGCGCCATGAATACAAAACATTTAACAAAGTACTGCTTATAACCGGAACAATCGATTTCCTGGTGGCATTACCGAGATGCGACAGTGCGGCGCATTCGTTTGATTTCGAACGGATATTTATTTTCACGGAATGACATTCACCGTGATGGCTCGAGTACTTAGAGCTGAGTCGAATTGCTGAGTTTCTTTCATTTTGTGGTTTTATATTATGATTGTGTAATTTCGCTATTGTTTTCTTTTATTTCCTTAAGTTGGTAATAAAGTGGTAATTATATTAATATGGAAGGCACAAGGCCGCACTATGTGAAAATATTTGGAGGAGGCCAATGTCCAGCAATGGACGTCGATTGGCTGATAATATGCTGTTGATGAAAAAACAGGACACATCAGTTTAGCTTGAAAAAAAAATGAAAAAGCATATTATTAAATAATCCTCACACATTCACACAGCCTATGTCCAGCAATGGACGTCGATTGGCTTATATGATGATTCCCACATCGCCACCTAGCCTCAAACTAAGCAAAGCTTGTACTATGGGTACTAGACAACGGATAAACATACTTAAATACTTTTTTTTTGTAAATTCATACATATTATACATAGAAAACACTCAGACCAATGCAAACAATCATGTTCATACACACAAAGATTTGAATTAAGCGGGAATCGAACCCGAGACCTCTCCGTAGCAGCCACGTAAGAAACAGTGGTCGTCGTATTGGTTCAAAATACAACTCCCGATTAGCGGCCAAGCCGTGTGTAGTGAGTGGCACCTTTTATAAACATTTATTAACTACTACTAACAATTTAAAAAAACATCTAAGATCAAAACCATACTTGGGAGATCACACAAATTACCTCGACCTCGCGCAACGGAGTCATACACACGACAGCTTACGCCACTGAGCCAAAATTATATTCATCATCATCATAACAGCACAATAATGTCCCACTGTAGGGACGGGTCTCCTCCCGTGACGGAGGGATACTTGGCCTACTTGACCATGCTGGTCAGACGGATTGGTATATGGTTTAATTTCAAGTTTTCCTTCTTTCTATGTAAAGGTAATATTCACAGAGAGTCCTAGGGATGAGATGATATTCAATCAAAAAGTTTTTTTGTACTTTGTAAATTAATAATATAATGTAATCATGATTCTTTTTTTTTATGTAGACTTTCACCAGTTGTTTTAACTTTCACAAAACAAATGATATAATTAGTATTCAAAGGAAATGAAAACATTAATTTGCATCAGTAGTTTCATTATAACGTTGTAGTTAAAAGAAAATTTTACCCATTCGTTTTAAATAAAATATTTTAAAGTAAGTAAGAAACAAGCTTACTTGAAAGTCGGAGTGCTTCTTTCATAATATTTTCTGTTCACAGAAAAATAAACAGTTGGTATAATGTCCTATTATTCCCCGACGATCCCAAGACGGAAAACAATAAGGAATTTTAAATATACTTGTTTGTTGATATCTGGGGCGTTGTGGGAACTAAACTGGAAGGCGGACTTAATATGCAATATTACAGAGAATTCGATGTACCAGTATTTTTGTAACTATTCATGTAATGGCAGTTTCAAAGTCGAAAATAATGAAAGTATTAAAAAAAATTGTACTCTAAACTGCATTATTTGTGTAATCCTTTAGGGTTGAGTCAGAGATGCTCAACTATACTCCACCCAATGGATATTTTTTTTTGTCAAAATGTATAATCGAAACAGGAAAAGCAAAACCAGAGATTCACAAATTATTTTATCGCGTGTCGATATCAATAGCATATTATTATGATTCTAAAGACAAACACGTGGGCTCCTTTAAAAAAAATAAAGAGGTTTAAGATCAAGTCGAAGAAGTAACTTATGCATCTGTAAGGGGTTTTTTACAATGATAAAACCAAAAATTACTTACGTTTTGTACAAATTCAGTTTTTTGTACAAGTAAAGTAACAGGGGCTTGAAAAGCTTATAAATCTTATAATGGTTAACATAAATATATTGAAATAAAAAACGATTATGAGGCCAGTCTTTACGCTCAAGAGAAACTTAAGTACTTATTTCTACAAACCAAGCGAGTTTAGCAATTGCTTTACAATAATTTCATATTATATTTTACTTTATGTTCCCTGAGTTTATTATTGTGTTGACTTTATTTATTGATTTTAGTAAATAGTTTTGAACTGCTACCAATTTTTTCTAAGTATTTCAAACATGCAAGAGTGCCATGCGCTGTAAATTGGACACAGGGTTTTACGAATCCACATCATTTTTTTTCCTGTATTCAGCTTGATTCATTAGACCATTTTCGCTCACATTTTATAAGTCTATCGAGCAGAAGAGTGACTTCAACTACCATTTTACTTCCAAATTGTTACAGATTTTGTTTGTTTAAAAAGTTAGTTAATATGAGCATTCCAACCCGATTTCAGTCCCGAGACTGAAATTTGAAGATCGCAAAAACAAATTGTCGTCGATGCGATTCAATCTACGTCTGGCTGAGGTAGTTCAATTTATTATTAACAAAATTATATCATTTTCTTTGTATTAAAGAAAGCTTGATCAATATTGCGATAGCCTCAAGCTACGTACTGTCTAAACTAAGTTTTCTAGACTTCGCATACGTAATGTTATCATTCAATTTGACGTACAAAGCAACGTATACGTTGAAAATTCTTGAACAAGTTTCAGAAACTATGAGCTCAAAGATATGTGTTAACTTTTAGTGTGAGTTTCGTTGAAACTACTGTATCATCGTTTCCTGTTGCTATTTACTTATGTTTGAAGAGTTTCTGATGAGAGTTACTTATATCTTTGTATCATTTGTAAGCTCTGTGGGTACCAATTAAGTACCATTTAAATAAAAATAATATATTTTTTTTATCCGTGTGGTGATGGAGTAAGAATACAAAATGTCACTATCCTATCTCATCTCATCGGTGTCGTAAAAACGGACTAAGTGACTATCCGTGAATATTATCTTTACGAAATAAAAAGAAGAAAAACTTGAAATTAAACCCTATACGAATCCGTCTGGCCAGCGTGGTATTAGTAGGCCAAGTATCCCTCCGTCCCGGGACGAGGCCCGTCCCTGCAGTGTGACATTAATGGGATGTTATGATGTAATAACTGTTTGGTTTTCTTATAGTTAACAATAGCACAATGGCAATAAACCAACCACTCGAGCACACGATCGAGTGGCATATTCGAACCATTCAAGCAATCGAATGGAAATGCTTGATTCAAATCGCGCGAGTAAACGTTTAGGGTGTTCGTTAGTGCATGTGAGCAGTCAACAAGTTTAATATGCGACTGACTCGTATAATGGATATTTCAGTACAACAATGCCTTTTGCATGAGTATGTAAGAGGAAGTTTGAAAGTGGCACTGGTGGCAACTGGCCATGTTATGCAGAGGAATGAGAAGCATGTGGTGAGGAAGGTGTTGAACATGTACGTTTATGGATATAGGGGAAGAGGACGACCAAATAAACGATGGATGGATTGTGTGAAAGAACGATATGACTGCGAAGAGTGTGACTTGTGAGATGACGTCCGATAGGAAAGTATGGAAGAAGAAGACATGCTGCGCGGACCCCAAATAAAATTGGGATAAGGGCAGGGGAATGATGATAAATGCCTTTTGCATGCCAACAAATGAGGGACGCAAAGGACTGCGCAAAAGTGAAAATATTTGAATAAGGCCTACGTCTAACATTGGACGACAAAAAGCTGATATTATTTTGAATGCAATTTATGTCTAATTCAATTAATAAATTTTGGTAAAAGAATTGTTTTGTTCTACTCTTTCATTACACTATTATGTAGCTAAATAAATAAGAGAAGCTATCCGAATCATCTATTTCCTAGTACTATTAGTATTACATAATACACCCCAACAGTTTTGCTATATCTATTTATCTCAATGAGAAGACGTCCTTGAAATTAATTAAGAAACATCACAGCAAATAGTATTCAAACCGTTCTACTATTTTTGCTAGTGAAAATTGTGGTGATGCCACTGAAATGGTTTACTTTTATTTACTTCAATAAACAATCATGGTAACTTTTATGCGACCTGAGTTACAGACAGCTCTGCTATATCGTTCAAATACAAAACAATCGTCGTTTTTCAGAAGAAAATTTACTAAAAAGTTAAGTTCAACGAACTATCTTTTAAGAATAAAAGCCAACCAACAGCAATAAAATGTACCTCATGAAAATGTAAATTAACAAGTAAAGAGTAATTACAGCTCGATACAAAAAGTAATTACTCTCGCCGTGTACAATGAACTTATGACACAGTACAACCAGTAGTCTATCTCGGCCGAATATCTACCATATAAAAATAAGTCGGGTTTTCCTTCCTGACGCTATAACTCCAGAACACACGACACACAGTTTTGCATTCATTGGAAAGGTCTCGGGCTCCGTTAGGTTTATAGCCAAGAAAATTAAAAAAAAAATCAACAATAACGCGGGAAAATCTTTTTTTACATTACTTAAAACGAAGCCAGCGAAGAAGGAAGGTGGCGAAACAGAGTTCGCCGGATTTGCTAGTTTATTATAAATACCTACGGCTGCGCGGTACGTAAACATGCGATAGGGCTGCCCACCTCCAGCTTTTTAATTACATTCACCTACTTTCCCGCTCGTTGCTGCGGCACAGTCGCGACTGTTCACTCCCCAAAGCCACCTTTATCGTGAGCGTGTAGGTATCGCGCGTTTCATCCGTTTCTATGAAGTCGAAATGCTGTTGTACTATGCTTATGAGCAAAGGTGTTGATTTTAACATGACAACTTAATTAACATTGCCACCCCAAATGTTTGTATATGAGTTATTTAAAAACGTGACTAGTATTTGTTAAGGAATTAGAGTGTGGTTTTCACACTGAGTTGGTGTTAAGTTAAAGGACGTTGACACGCTATGCTGTTTGTGATATTTATAAGGTATTTTTGGTTTCATTGAGGTGCTTAATGAAAAAAATAAAATAAGTACATGTTTCATGTTGACGACATGACTGCTATGCATAGGTCTCGGGTTCGATTCCCGCTCAATGCAAATCTTTGTGTGCATGAACATGATTGTTTCCATTGGTCTGAGTGTTTCTATGTATGTATGTATGTATTTACAAAAACAAAAGTATTAATAATAATAATAATAATGTCTGTCTTTTTATAATATAGAGACTGATTATCACGACAGGTATCCGGTAGTCTCCTTCCATAGCCCAATAACTTATCCACCGAACATACTCATCCATAGACTATTATTTAAATTTCCATCGCATCCTTAGAGATGCACTACAATAGTTTTTGCACTCGGCAGGGACCATCTCTGGATGTATCATATTGTGCGTTCAGAGATGGTATCTGCCCTGTAATTCCATTACCAGATTAAATATCTCTTAAAGGGCCTCTTCGTCTTGGCTTCGGCCCGATGTATGCCTTCCAAAGAACCGGGTCTCCAATAGACCCGAGTATTATGGAAAAGAGAAACATAATAATAATAATATAACGTTTATTTCAGGCTGCATAGGCCCATAGAAATATACCTTATAGACTAACATACATAAAACAATATAATATATACCTTAATGACTAATATAAATAAAATAAAATAACTTCCGGTTACTTCTTTGCTTCTTGTGGAATTTGTCCGCGGAAGCGACGGAACACCACGTTCTGCGGCCAGAAGTTAGAGTCCATGACGTCATGCAGGTAGCAGTTCGCTATTCGCAACACGAACGCTTTGAAGTTCACGTTACGGTGAGACTCCAATAACTGCACCCTCGGCCTGTACTTCAACTTCTTGTAGACGTACTCCACGAGGCGAGATATATACACCGGAGTATTCGGATGGGCGGCTCTCAGCGTCACCGTCGGTGCCGTTCCGCAACTGTTCTTATTAGTCTTCGGGCGGCAGCGCTTCTTGTTTCTCACCGTAGTAAAACCATCAGTAGGTGCCTTTTCAAGCACAGGCTTCTCTACGGGAGTCTTAGGCGTGCTCGCTGAAATCAGCTGACCCGATGACTTGCTTACACGTGCCACGGTACGAGGAGACACCGCGGGGGCAGGGGCAAGGTTGTGCGCCGTGTCGTCTGCACATTTTGCAGTTTCAGCGATCGTCGGCGTTGGCGACAAAACTGCTGACGCGTAGCTTGCAGTCGATGTGTCGAGGCGACATGCACCTCGGCGTGTGTTTATGTTAACACAGGTCGGTGACCTAGTTGCTATAGTTGTATTGTTGCGCAACTCGTCGAACTCTTTTCGCATAATTGCCACGGTTGCTTCGGATGTCTCCAGCTTCCGTTGCACATCAGCTAAGCTTGCCTTCAGAAAGATGATGTCCTTCAGAAGGCTTGTAACGTCGACGTGGTCAAAGGTGACGGGAGGCAACTTGCTTAGGTCCTTCGCCACAAACGTCGGCACGTCGTCAGGATCCGTTTCTTTCAGTAGCGTGATTATGTCTTGAAGACTTTTCTTTGTCCCGTCACGCCGGCGGGACACCATCTGGTCACGTTTATTTAAAACCGTAAACAACTGCAGCTTGGATGCAGCAATATCTTCTTCGCTGAAGTTGGTCGCGCAGATTTGAATGGCGGATACTTCATCCATCACATCCAGTTTCTGCTGCAAGAACGACAGCAGCTCGTTCGGCACAAGTATGTCACTCATGACGTAAAATAGCGAGCGTCGGCTTACGCCGCGCTAAACACTAATTGTATTATTAATTATGAACGCACACGTCCGACTCGGAATGTTACCTATCGACGTGTGTTAAGGTATGTTTATCCGTTGTTTAGTACCCATAGTACAAGCTCTGCTTAGTTTGGGACTAGATGACGTTGTGTGGATGTGTGAGGATTATTTATTTATTTATACTATTAGTGAGGTAGATTTTTTTGATTCCTTCACCTGAATATTAATTATTATTAAATTTAACGTCGATGTAATTTACAAGGTATTACCTTAACTTTTTATAATTATTTAGCCAAGATAGATTGTGTATTTTAATATGATAAATAACTTCTTCATAACTATAGGTAAATAGATTCTCGATCAAAAACTTGCTACAAAACATAATAAAACCAATTAGTATTCTATACACGTAACTCAATATTATAAACAAAATTGTGATATCAATCAATATTATAAAAAAAACTTGACTAAGATACGTCTGAAAAAATCTTTCGAGAGTATTTCTTGATATTATAATATCATTATCATCATACAGCCTATTGATGTCTACTCCTAGACATAGGCCTCCGCCAAAATATTGGCACGTTGTGCAGTCCTTCCTCATTTATCGGTTTTTCGCGGTCCTAATTAGGTCGTCATTCATAATTCGCAGGTGGTATTTGATATTTCCTGCTGTAGTAATACAAAATAAGACTACTAGTATTAGTAATACTACTAATAACTTACTTTCACTTTAAGATATCACTTCTTTCTGTTTCCGTTAGTTTTCTTTTCCTTACTTATATAATTTATTTGAGGCAAATTAATGAATTAAAGATTCACTACAATTTGTTTGCTGGCGTTTTAACGACAGTAAGATTCGCCTCAACTTTAACTTTGCCTGATCAGGAAGTGTCATAAACTCCAGTATTTTTCGAAACGTTCAAAAATACTGCTTAGCTAAAGATTTTGAATCGACAGTAAAAATATGTTAAAGGTTTAAATCATAACAGCCCATTAATGTCCCACTGCAGGGACGGGCCTCCTCCCGTGACGGAGGGATACTTGACCTACTAATACCACGCTGGCCAGACGCATTGGTATAGGATTTAATTTTTCCTTCAAGTTTTCCTTCTTTTTACTTCGTAAAGATAATATTCACGGATAGTCCTTTACTCGGTGTTTACGACACCCTTGGGATGAGATGGGGTGGTGACATATTGTATTCTTACTCCGTCACCACACGGAGTTTTAAATCACTACTTACAGATTCAGGACTATTTGGTACTCTTTCTGGAAAACTAACAAAACCAGTAAGTTTTGTAAAAAGTTTATTACATCCAACAACAAAAGATTTGTTCCCAACTCGTCATCTTCCTTATTGGTCATCTTCCAAATTCGTCACTTTCCAAACTCGTCATCTTCCAAACTAGTCTTTTTCCAGATTCGTCATCTCCCAAATTCGTCATGCCGTGTACATTTGCCTACCCAAATTTATTACATAAATCCTCTGTAGTATGCCTTTATGAATGTTACTACTTGTATAATAATATCATGAAGTTTGTAAAAATGATATTACATCGAAAGCAAACCAAAATAAAAACAAAACTACATCAAATTCTGAAACTCTGTACCGAATATTTTTGAATGGCATCGGAACAAAAGCGAAATGGAATCAGTTCACCTTACTTGAAGCAAGCTTGTACAGATATTTGGCGGTTCGCGCGAAGTGGATTGTAGGAGAATGGGAGCATTCGTTCGTAAAACTATTCCAAGTATTTTTTTATTACGACCATGAACCCAGATGCTTTGTTTCCTTTTCTATACATAGATACAATATGTGGATTGTCTTTTTTTGGATCTGAGGTATTTGTTGTTACTAGATTGGGGGAAAATAATATTATTTTTTCGCAATATACCACGAACCAATACCTACTAATACCACGCTGGCCAGATGGATTGGTTGGTATAAAGTTTAATTTCAATCCTTCTTTTTTCTAAAGAATGGACTATCCGTGAATATTAATTCACGGATAGTCCATTCGTCGGTTTTTACGACACCCATGGTATGAGATGGGGTGGTGACATGTTGTATTCTTACTCCGTCATCACACGGAGAATTTTGATTCATCTACATGCGTACATATTCGTCGGTTTCGAGTGCTACGCTCATGCGAAGTAATTTACTATTTTAATTATAACTTAAAACTATCCTTTCAATTTTAATAAAGCATTTAATACTTTTCTCTACGAAAGATACTTTTTAAAAATCAAAGTTTAAATTTAGAAAATTCATCACGATAGCCTATCGAAAAGGAAACGCCGGAATTGGCCGGTTGCCAATGTTCAAAATCAAAGTTACCACGCTAGCAAAAAAAATGAAATTGAATAATGGTTTCGCATTCTACAATTGGCTTTTGTTTGGATGAAAATACCAGTAAAAGTTAGAAAAGGGTATTTTATACGCAGAAAAGATTGTAAAAAATAATATCTGCCATTGTAAACTGAACAGGCAAGTCTCTTCATAAATAGTTTCATAAAAAAAATTGCTTGAATGTGTTTTGATTATAAATGTCATAACTGTTATGTCTAGAATTCATTCGTATTCGAGATGTGTCTATCAGATGCACTACTCGTTCGACTGCCATTTTAAAGAAAATAAATAAGTAAATACTGAAAAAACTATTCACACACCGAAACGCTACCCAAAATGAAATATCATCATGCTGGACATAGGCCATGGGCTGTTTTGTTGAACAAGTCAAGACCGTTTATATAAACAAACCTGCAAAAGCAAACTAAGTGACCGCAGCTGGTTTACGAAGTTGTCAACTATAGAATCTGTACTTATATATCTAAGGATTGTTTCTCCTCGGTTGTAATGCAGTTCGCGAAGTCAGCTTCGTACTTTAGACTGAAAGCAGGATTTATATTAAGCTAAGAAAGTATTGGACTTATTTTTATATTTATGTTCTGTTACTGTAATGGCTGTGAAAGGAAAAATCGTCAGAAAAAAATTAAACAAAAAATGTATTTTAATGGATGCAATAAGATGTTTCAAAATGTTTCGGTTCAATTTTTAGTACTTATTGTTTTTCTGTATATATAAACAAACGAACTGGTATAGGGTTTTACAACAAAACGTACTTATTTTATTATCTTAAAGTTGTTAAAGTTTGGTTAAAGTTGTTTGGTACCTCTACTATTAACCTTTCATTAATTTAATTACATACATATTTTTAATTACTACTTATTTATTTGTTAACCCCATTGTATATGTTTTGAATGTTGTGTTATCTTTGTTTTTGATTTATAGACTTAGTTTTGTTTTAAGTTTTTTTTTGTATACACACTACCAATATTTTTAATAATTTATGTAACTTAATTATAGCAACATTTTAAAATGATGATGTGCTCATGGTGTGTTCTCCCATTTTTAATCATTAAGAATATTGCATGTACAGTGTTTCCTTTGTTGGAGTTCATAAGTTTAAATAAATAAAGTAAATAAATTATAAAAGTAAAGTTTAGTAGGATTTTACGTACAACTATTTTAACAATCATACAATATTTATTGTAGTACTTTTTCTTAAGCTATGTGACTTGCGTTGTTATCCCTATGGAGACCAAACTTCACGAAGGCGGTCACGTATTCGGTAGTGGACTTGGCAGTACTTGAATAACGGAGTCCATTAGCTGCACGTACGTGGCTGCGAATATATACGTAGATAAATATCTAGCTGTATATTTTCATTGGTGATAGTAATCTTTTATGTTTTGGTCGTTTGGTGACGGATTAAGGTTGCACTATTCAACAACTAAACGAAATATTGCAAGAAGAATCTTATCTGAACAAGAGGTTCCAGGCCCAGGCCCTTCATCATCTAGCAATCATGTAACAACAAGAAAAAAAGGAAGATTCTACATCTGTCCTCGAAATAGTGACAGAAAAACAACCCTTGTTGTTTTTCTGTCACTACTTTGAGGACAGATGTAGAATTTTCGTTTTTTTGTTGATAAAATTTACTTCCTCTAAAATAAAAAAATTCATTGTTTTCAGTGTTACAGTTACGTTTTTCTTGAGTTTTCTAACGTTGTTATAGTTTATAAGTAAATAAAGAATAATAAAAGTTGATGATTATATATAAATACTTTTTATTTAATGTCATTCACTTTGGGGTAACTGCAGACCCCGCGCGACTAACGACGTAAGTATTTTGGCGCGCCTAATTAAAGGTTAAGAAGTATTTGGCTTACATTTTTTAGCTTTGTTAGCTTGCTTTAGAAATCAAAATTTCTAAAGTTTAATGAAGTTATAAAACGTTGCTGATCTTTTTAAATTAATAGGAATAAGCCTCAAAATATCTTTTAGTCACATTTCCCCTTTGTCAACATCATTTAAGCTGTCAATTAATATACAACGCTGAATTCAGATCATCTTTTAACATATTCTCTGCATGCGGTGCTATCCTTTACTTATTTTGGCTTTCTGCCACCTTTGCCTGTTTATTGTAGTACGTATGAAGGGTCTGTCCACTCCGTTTTTCCGGTGTGTGGTCGCTATTCTAGGACTTTTCTGCTTCTCGACGACCTCAGTGGCGATGGCGTAGCGGTTGTATAACATGACTGCTACGCAGAGGTCTCGGTTTCGATTCTCGCTCAATGCAAATCTTTGTGTGATGAACATGATTGTTTGCATTGGTCTGGGTGTTTTCTATGTATAATGAAAGTGTTTACAAAAAAAAAGCATTTAAGTAAGTTTATAGGTTGTCTAGTACTCATGGTACAAGCTTTGCTTAGATGGCGTTGTGTAAATGTGTGAGGAATATTTATATTTATATTCTCATCAATTCTGCGTGCAACCGTTATTTAGGATTATTTAGTTAAGTCAGTTTAATTTAATTACCACATTGTTGTAAACTATTGACAGTCAAAACATGTTTCGATATCTCGGTCTTTGTGTTTTAAATTAAATTTATTTAGAAATGATTTAGTTTTGAGGATACAAAAGTTACTAAAATCCATAAGTCAGACTCTACGTTTTGAAGTTGGCTCAACAAAATTACTCCAACCAAATGTTTACTCACACTCGGCATGTATATCAATGAGACAAGAAAACCATGTAACTTAGATTCCTTACCTTAGTAGGCACCTTCTGGTTCTAAAACGAAACTAAAATGGATGATAACCCGAGCTCGTGACAATACAACCGCGAGATTCAACTACCCTAATTGAAATACGAAAGTGCGTGCATAGCATATAAACACAACATTTTTACACGAAAACCAGCGTTACCCCGAGCCATACTTACAAATGTTTTTTACAAACATTTAGGCAAACAATACCCATTTTGTATTTAAATTTACGAAACGACGCGGTGTACGGCTGCGAATGGGACGAAATAGTTAAACTTTTAAACTTAATTGGATGGTTTTATGTATACAACGTTTTCTGTTATTTGTTTTTAAATGTAATGTGGTTACTGTTATTATGTATATTACATTTTATATTGGGTGATTCTGTATAAGCTTTATTTGGTAGGTAATAGCTGGTGCTCGCGACTTTGTCTGCACAGTATAAGTATAAATAAATACAATATCTGTATTAATTGTAGCCTATGTGATAATGTGATGCATAATTAGCTATGTTATTGTTATTTTTTATTTATCTCTTTTCAATTGTTTTTACGTGAAAGAGTAAAAACTTACAAACTTTCGCATTTATAATATTAATATAATGATAATATTTAATAGATTACATGACGCAATAGTTAAGGGGTTTATCCATTACTAGTGAAGGAAAATTTTTGTTTATTAAACTTTTTCTCTTTATCACCTACATAGTAATATGATATTTTATATTTTATACAAACATCGCACTGGCGATTTAGCTAATGAGAAAAACAAAAACTGCATTAATTTAGCTACTTCCGTGATATGAGTCTAAATCTAAATCAAGCTTCTACGAAAATCCAACAAAATATATTATCACGGAAACAGTAGGTATACGAGTACAACCTAAGAAAAATAATCGTTCCGTTTACGAAGGAGGCAATAACCCAAGAACACTTTGTAAGCTATGAAAAATGAACAAGTTCTTTAGTTTTATATTTGAGGAGTCGACATTGTTGAAATTTTGTTGCGAGATTTTTTCATCATATTTTTGCACAATTGAGTATCATGTTTACGAAGGTCGCTAAGTTTTAATGTTTATTATTAAGAACATAATAAAAAAGTACTCGAAACATTTTTTAGAATAAATCATAACCGCCTTTTTAGAGAGATTTGCATGCATGGATTCAAACGGGACTTAACCTAAATTCTATCATCATCATCATTATCAGACGTCCACTGAGACATGCGACCTCTAAATATTTTCTCCTTGCGCGGTCTTGTGCCTCCCTCATTTATCGGTTTCCCAGTGTCCTTACAAGACCGTCAGTCCACCGTGTTAAAATAGCAAATTACTAATTATTTGTGTTTCGGTTTCGATATAATATGAGTTCATAAATGGAATTCGAGTTGAAACGGCGAGTTTCTTTCCTCGGAAAACGTTGCTAAGCCTAGAAGTCAATGCGTGTAAGGCCTTAACTCAGTTTGCGACTTTGTTAGAACAGACGCAACAGAAACAAAAATTATTTTCCAGTCCTAAAATAAAAACGCACGTGTTTTCTGTCTTTTTATCAACCGTAAAACAAACATAGTTTTAATATTTAAATGTATAATGACTCAAAATCTGTGCATAATGTTAATATTATTCATAAATCGTGTGTTGTCAGGCGAGACAAACGGCACGGTTGCTCCGTAAATCCCATAATGTTGGTAACAGGTGTTCTACCTGACGTTGACGTAGGATTACAACAAACGAACTTGGTTTAAATATACCCCTCTCTCTATTGTAATTCATAAATGTATGTACATATATTGTTTTAATTTTAATAGAAAAACAAAGAAAAACAAGTTTCTCAGATGTAGAGAATAAAAAAGTGGCCGTGATATACAAACAGAAAGACAGGCAGCCATGACGAATGTATTAAGTGCTCCGATTTTTGCTATTTATCTTTTGGCAACAAAACCCTAAAAATGTACAGTCAGTCCCAAAAGTCGCTGAACACATTTTAAATTCCAAAACTGCTGAACACTAAAAATGTCATAAGTCAGTGTCGCAACAAGAGCACAGAATAAGCTTTACATACGAAACAACCATAACAGGCTGAACACGGTTATTACAAGAGTAGCGGAACCCTAGTATTTTTAAAAATAACTGAACGCCTAAGATTCCAAAAATAGCTCTATATACGCGTCAATTCGTATTACAACCTACTTTTTGGGTATTATACTTTAAGCATCTTTAAAAAAAATAAAAACTTTTAGAACAGATAAGTTTTGTTCAAAGAGGTTTAATTACAACGTTTTTTTATCTTGGTTAAGGCCTATGTATACATTTGTCAAATTATTTTACATGTCAATGGACCAACATTCGCTTTACATCAAGAACACCAAAAGTAGATTGACAGGCAATAACATTGAAAATATGATTTGTTAACCTACTTTTGTATTTAATGATGTTCAGCTACTTTTGGAATACTAGTGTTCAGTTACTTTTAAAATACTAGGGTTCAGCTACTTTTGTAATAACCGTGTTCAGCGTGTTATGGTCGTTTCGTATGTAAAGCTTATTCTGTACTCTTGTTGCGACACTGACTTTTGACATTTTTAATGTTCAGCAGTTTTGGAATTTTAAATGTGTTCAGCGACTTTTATGGCTGACTGTACATAATGAATTGTCTAAATGATTATAATTAAATGTAGTAATCGGTAAGTCAATCATAATGTTAGAAGTAGTCAATGTTATTATATTACTACCAAAGTCTAATATCGCCTTATCGACGGGTCCTACGTAGACTAGTATAAGTGCAAAAACACAACTTTACAGGAGAGCAATTCAAAGGTTCAAAAGCTTATAACTTTGTCAAAGTTCTACAGAAATTACTGAAATTTTAATAGGTTATACCTGGAAATGAAAGAAAAAAAACCGGACTAAATATATTTTTATATTTCTTTGTATTTTAGAAAATAGCTGTACTTGCATTTGTTTAGCTTGTTTTGATCAAAGTATCCAAACAAGTAAACTGTTACAAGTAACCACTTGTACTAGTTTACAAAGTTCTGACTTAGTTTTTAAATAATAAAAATAAAAGAAAATATACATTATTAGTCATACATATGAGTGTAATTTGTAAATCATGAAACCTCGAAATATGTGAAAAAAAATTCATTTATTTACTTTTAGCACTTGCACTACTTTACAAGCTACTAAAAAACTAGTTGTACCAGTAATTTATGTAGTTTTGTGGTCATGAACTTGATTTTTTCATAGAAAAATGAAACAAACAAACGAACAAAATAGTAAAACACGTTTATTGTGTAACATTAACCCCCTTTCTCATAAAGGCCTCTTAAATTGAAACACTGTTTAGCGAGATTTTTATTAGCAAAACCAACCTTATGCCAAACAAAACCGTAAGGATCTAAGCTAATCAATTGACTAAACTTTAAGAGGGGTATAAAGGTAAAAATAAACGTATTTACTATTTTTATAATGACTTCAAATGTTGAAGTCTTTCCATTTAATTTTAAAATGTTAAAAATTTAACATGATTCTCGCTCTGATATCATCTTTAATAGGTTAAGGAGATATTAAATTAGTAAATCAGTCTTTAACAAGCTATAAACTTTAATAAAATATATACTTGGCTTCGTCTTTTAAGTAATAATAATTAGTTAAAGTAATCAGTGCTTTCTTTACCATGTTAATAATTATTATGTATCTATAACAAAAAGTTCGATTCTTTTTAGGTAAGAACTGTACGACTACTAAGACTAATTAAATAGTTGTCTTACAGAGTCATCAAAATAAAATAAACATTGCACAATTAATTTTGTACCACAACAACAATCTACTAAGTGGTAAAAATAACTTAGAAAAATATGACTTCTATTAAAATAAAAACCTAGTCAAATAAAAAAATAAATATCTTATCTTATCTTATCTTATCTTATCTTATCTTATCTTATCTTATCTTATCTTATCTTATCTTATCTTATCTTATCTTATCTTATCTTATCTTATCTTATCTTATCTTATCTTATCTTATCTTATCTTATCTTATCTTATCTTATCTTATCTTATCTTATCTTATCTTATCTTATCTTACAGAAGGTTTACGGACTAATAATAATATCAGTATGATGTAGATGTAGACAGAGCTTAGGAAATGATTTACCTTTTCAAATTAAGCAAGGTCACATAGTGCTAGTCTCAGTCCATTGTCCATTTCCCTTCCCTTCCCTTCCCTTCCCTTCCCTTCCCTTCCCTTCCCTTCCCTTCCCTTCCCTTCCCTTCCCTTCCCTTCCCTTCCCTTCCCTTCCCTTCCCTTCCCTTCCCTTCCCTTCCCTTCCCTTCCCTTCCCTTCCCTTCCCTTCCCTTCCCTTCCCTTCCCTTCCCTTCCCTTCCCTTCCCTTCCCTTCCCATCCCTTCCCTTCCCTTCCCATCCCTTCCCTTCCCTTCCCTTCCCTTCCCTTCCCTTCCCTTCCCTTCCCTTCCCTTCCCTTCCCTTCCCTTCCCTTCCCTTCCCTTCTCTCCAATCCTCTCTTAACCCAGTTGGACCGACCGACCCATGTATGGGTTTCGGGAAATAAAAAATTCTGCCCCCTTTATACAGTTTTATTAAAACAATTTGTAAATACTTTTAGAATCGACAGTTAATGACTGTTAGCTGTGATGACAAAATAGGTAGTAAATTTAATAGTTTGTAGTTGTTTTTTCCAAGTGAAAATGTCTGTAGTGGATATGGTAAAACATGTCCCTAAAAGAGTGAAATTATATTACATATATTGTTATATTTCTAAAAATATAATATCAAAAATATAAAGTTTGAAACATTACAATATTTATATAAGAAATAAAATTCATTTTTTTACTATGAAAATCACTATTATTTTGCTGAATATCTTAGGAACCCATACATGGGTCCGTCGGAACAGCCACGGAATACGAAATTTTCGTAAAATAATATATTTTTTTTAAATTTCTTATTGAATTCATTATTATTCTACAAAACTTTGAATGAGTTAGAGAAAGGTAATGATCCGGTTCTAGAATGAACACATTTGAACCACCAGATAACGCAAATGCGGTTGATACCGACGAAGATTCTAGAGAAGAAAACACTTCGATTCAAGTCTAAAACACTTACGAAAATGAGACCATGGTTTATTTCACTGAATCCTGTTTTTCAGGAGAATGAGACTATAGAAAAGACGTTTTGCATCGACGATGCTATAATATCTTTATTACAGAGATCACAGTTGTTAGCAGTTCACATGGATATCTCGATCTGGCCGGGGTTTTTCAACCAAATTCGATCAAAATCGAAATTTACAGCTTAAATGATGTTGAAAGAAAAGTAAGAAAGAAAAAATATTTATTTGGTGAAAACCAAGACACAATTAACAAACTCACAAAAAAGAAAAGACTATAATATAGAATGAATACAGAATAAAAAAGTTGACAAAGGGGAAACAATTAGATGACTAAACGATTTTTTGAGGCTTATGCCTATTAATTTAAAAAGTTCAATAACGTTTTTTAACTTTATAAATTTTGATTTCTAAAGCGAACTAACAAATTATGTAAGCCTAACTTCTTAATAATATAGGTAACGTTAAAAAAATATTATTTTGGAACACTTGTCTGTCGTTATTACTTTGTCTGTCCAACCAAAATGTAAACTTTTCGTAAGTTGTCTTGTATGCAACCCATCAGATAAAATAAGATGTTGAAATAGTCCAACGTTAATCCGTCACCAAACGACGAAAATATAAAAGATTACTATCACCAATAAAAATATACAGCTAGATATTTATCTACGTATTCACAACCACGTACGTGCAGCTAATGGACTCCGTTATTCAAGTACTGCCAAGTCCACTACCGAGTACGTGACCGCCTTCGTGATGTTTGGTCTCCATAGGGATAACAACGCAAGTCATAGCTTAAGAAAAAGTACTACAATAAATATTGTATGATTGTTAAAATATCAAGAAAGTTAAAATACATATAAAGAAGTATCAAGTAAGTACGTTTTATAGTATAATTATAAATATTCCGCACACATTTATTTAACGCCATCTCGTCCCAAACTAAGCAAAGCTTTTACTATGGGCATTAGACAACGGATAAACATACTTATATACTCTTTTTTTTTTAAACAAAAAAAACACCCAGATAAATGCAAACAATCATGTTCATGCACACAAACATTTGCATTGAGCGGGAATCGAACCCGAGACCTCTGCGTAGCAGTCATGTTATATAATCACTACGCCACAGAGGTCGTCATAAGTAAGAACAATAAGTCCTTAGAATTAAACCGAAACATTTTGAAAAATCTTATTGCATCCATTAAAATACAGTTTTTGTTCAACTTTCTTCTGACGATTTTTCCTTTCACAGCCATTACGGTAACTGAACATAAATAAAAAATAAATCTAATACTTTCTTAGCTTAATATAAATCCTTCTTTCAGTCTAAAGTCCGAAGCTGACTTCGCGAACTGCATTACAACCGAGGAGAAACAATCCTCAGATATATAAGTACAGATTCTACAGTTGATAACTTCGTAAACCAGCTGAGGTCAGTTAGTTTATTATGATTTAAAGCCTGTACTGTCCCTCTGCAGGGCAAAAGCCTCCGCTTTAGATTTCTATCTTAATCGATCCGTGGCTTTTGTCTGCTAATTATTTTTAAAGCTTAAGCATAATGAATACCTATTTTACATTGTAGATTTGAAACGAAAATATACATTAAAGGTGTTTTAAATCAGTTGTTTTGAATATTATAATAAATAGTTAAATAGAGCAAAAAAATGATAATCCCATAGAATTAAACCGAAACATTTTAAAACATCTTATTGCATCCATTAAAATACATTTTTTGTTTAATTTTTTTCTGACGATTTTTCCTTTCACAACTATTACAGTCCGTACATAAAGTATAAAAAAATACTTTACTTTAACTATTCCTCTTTTAACTAATCCTGTCTTAACTAATCCTATCTTCATTAATCCTATCTTAACTAATCCTATCTTTACTAATCCTATTTTAAGTAATCCTATCTTAAGTAGTCATTTCTTAACTAATCTTATCTTAATTTTACGGACTGAATTTTATGTAGGATCTTATGAAACGATTTTACAAATTAAGCAAGATCACATAGTGATAGTCTTAACTATCACTATGTGATCACATAGTGATAGTTAAGACTATCACTATGTCATTGTGATCTTGCTTAATTTGTCATTGTGGTTTTGATTATCTTATCTTATCTAAACTACTCTCATCCTATCTTAACTAATCCTATCTTAACTAATCCTATCTTAATTTTACAGAGCGCTTACGGACTAATAATAATATCAGTATTATGATGTAGATGTAGACAGAGCTTAGGAAATGATTTACCTATTCAAATTAGGCAAGGTCACATAGTGATAGTCTCAGTCCATTGTGATTTTGCATATCTATCAAAATTGAAGGAAAACAATAGGTCAATAATCCAGGAGCTTCAAGACACAATAAGAACGAGCATCGAGCAGGCAATTTCTGAATTGAAGAAGGATTTAGATAATAAAATAAAAATACTTTCGGTCCAAAATAACCAAAGACAATTAGATATAGACAATATAAACAAGAAAATAGAAAAACTACAAGAAGAAAACGAAGACCTTAAGAAAGAAATAACTAAAATTAAACAACAATCGCAACCCTCGCAATCCCTATATTCACTGGATATTAACCGGAAAAAAATCGTTCTATATGGCCTAGTTGAGAATTATAAAGAGCCCGAACAAGAACTCCATGATAGATTACTTGCAATCTTTTATGATATAACCAACATAAACTTATCTGGCTACATCGAAGGTATACGAAGAGTTGGTAAAAAAGGAACAAAAAATCGACCGGTTGTAATAGAACTCATAAGTAAAAGACTAACATCGTATATCATAGAGAACAGTCAATATTTTCGTGGGACTGGACTCTACATTTCAGAATTTTTAGACTCTACGGCTTTAAAGGAAAGAGCTCAACTAAGAGAAAAAATGCTACAGGCAAGGCAAAATGGCTTTCACGCTGTAATAAGAAATAATGCGTTATATATAAATGGAAAAAATGTTAGTTTGAAGGAAAATAACAATGATAGAATGACTCAAAGCCAACAATTAAATACAACAGAAACAATATATACAAACGCAAACCTTAACTTGTCATCGACTCAACACACTAACCATACTTTTCGCCAATAAAGATAATATACCTTTTAAAATATTATTCCAAAACATTCAAAGCATAAACAATAAACTTGATATAATGGAAACCTTCTTTACGCAAAATTCTTTATACAAAGCATTGGCAATAACTGAAACTTGGCTCACGAAGGATAAGCTAGATAGAATTAACCTCGGCGGGTACAAGATTGTTTTATCATACTGCAGAAACACTCGCACAGGCGGTGGTGTTTGTATCTTTCTACAGGAACACATTAACCACATCCAAAGGAATGATATTACCGACATGTCAATAGAATACATTATAGAGTTATGTGCTACCGAACTTCCAGATGAAAATTTATTATTAATAACTATGTATTGGAATAGAAGAGAGGAAGAAACATTTTATCAGCAACTAGGTAAAATTCTAAACTATGTTACAAAAAAATACTCTAAACTTAATATAATTCTGGGAGGTGACTTTAACACTAACCATACTCTTAGGAAATTTAAAAACTCAAAATTTTCTAAACATAATGCGAGAACATAAACTAACACAACATATAAAAACACCTACACGCATAACACCAACAACTTCAACCTGTATCGACCTTATATTTACAAATTTCATGTACACTGATATGTATGCTAGTGTCGAAGACTTTGGATTCTCCGACCACTGTAGTACTATTCTACACCTTAACATCCCTCAAAAGACTACACCGACTACATGGACCATGAGAAAAAGACTATTCACAAACACAAATATACAGAAATTTAAACTTTTATTGCAAGACGTTAACTGGAGTAGCTTACTAACACACAATAATATAAATGAAAATTACTTAGCTTTTCATAATAAACTTACAAATATCTTAAATTTAACTATACCACAACGTACAATAAAGCTCAAACAAGTATACAAAAAATATTGGCTAACCGTTGGTATAAGAAACTCTTGTAAACATAAAAGATTACTTAAGATTATTACCAATAAATCGAATAATCCAACTTTAGTAAAATATTACAAAAGATACGAAAAGACACTAAAACGAACTATAATTTTTACTTCAAAAAAATTGCACTATAAAAATAAAATGTCCACATCTAAAAATAAAGTTAAAACAATGTGGAGTATAATTAACGAGAGAACTAACAAAAAAATAAAGAAAGAAAAACGCAATATAACTTTGCGTGCAAACAATATGTTAATCTCTGAAACAAAGGATGTAGCTAACTTCTTTAATAACTTCTTTGCTTCTATTGGGAACACAAACATAATCCCACCTTCATGCTCTACCATATCTATGCAGCCGTGTAATGAAAACTAAATTTTCCTTAAACCAGCAGAACCATACGAAATAAATAAAATTATAAGAAATTTGAAAAATAAACACAGCTATGGTATAGATGAGCTTCCACCCTCTTTAATAAAAAATTGTGCGGATGAATTGACGCTACCATTCTACATCTTAGTAAATCAAAGTTTTGAAGAAGGTACTTTCCCAAACATTTTAAAAACTTCTGTCATAAAACCAATTCATAAAAACAATTCCAAAGAGGACCCAAGTAATTATCGGCCCATTGCTCTTTTACCAACAGCCTCAAAAATTATAGAAAAAGCAATGTGTAATCGTGTTTACAATTTTTGTGAGAAATACAACATCTTTGACGATTCTCAGTATGGTTTCAGAAAACATCGCTCAACTATACTAGCCGTATACAAAGTAATCCAGGAAGCCCTAAATATATTAAATGATAAGAAGTATGCAATTGGATTATTACTAGATATGACTAAAGCTTATGATAGAGTACAATTTGACATTTTATTAAAAAAATTATATAATATAGGAATACGTGGCAACTGTTATGAATGGTTTAAATCATATCTCGACCGACGTGAACAATTGGTTGAAATTGAGAGTTACAACCATCAAACAAACGAGATAGAAACAATAAAATCAAATAAACAATTGGTGTATGCCTCAATACCACAAGGAAGTGTACTAGGATGTTTTCTTTTTCTAGTTTACATCAACGACCTTCCAAAAAATATACACCAATCCTGTATTTTATTTGCCGACGACGTTACTATAATTAGTTCATATGATAGTAATAGTAACCTAAACGGTCAATTAGATTCATTATTAAATGATACCACAAAATGGATGTCACAACATAACTTAGAGTTAAATTACAAAAAAACAAAAATTATAACATTTTTTCCTCGACAGAAAACTCCAATAAACATTAACTTTAAATACTAGAACAATACAATAGAATTAGTAAATAAAGCTACCTTATTAGGCATAGAAATAGATTCACACATAAATTGGCAACCTCACGTTGATAAATTAAGAGCCAAATTGTCAAAATTCTCGTACGCGCTACGTGACATCAAAAAAACAACTGACTTGAAAACCGCACTGTCCACATATTACGCCTACGCATATGCGTGGTTGAAATATGGTGTCATTTTATGGGGAAACAGTTCAGAAACACCTTATTTATTTACCCTACAGAAAAAATTGATTAGAATACTAGTAAGTATTCATCAAGAAGAAAGTTGCAAACCTCACTTTCAGAAGTTAGAAATACTCACACTACCAAGTCTCTATATTCTAGAATTATGTAAATTTGTGCGAGAAAACCCACATTTTTACAGCAAAAGGGAAGACAAGCAAAAAACATACATTTTAAGACACAAAAATAGGCTTCTCACGAATAAAAAAAATAGGATCTTCACGAATTGCAATGCATTCATCAGGTACTCTAGTTATGTCTATAAAAATATATAATAAATTACCAGAAGCAATAAGAAATGAAAGCAAATTAATATTTTTATGAATAAATTAAAACAATTTTTGATAAATAAATCCTATTACAATATAATAGATTATTTAAATGACATATTTATATAGAATTTATTGCAATAATTAATATGTAATTTTAATTTAATTTTTAATTTGATTTTTAATTTGATTTAGTATTAATTTTATTTTAATTTTTTTTTTTTTTTAGACTGACATTTCCCAATTTTATTTTATTTATTTGATTTATAATTATTTGTGTCTATTTTGTTATTAAATTCATCGAATTCAATATACTTATTAAAAGCTAATTCAAAGACTGTGTACATGCACTAATCTAACTTACACACCTACATCACAACATACTTTTACACAACACTCACACAAAATCACCTGTCACAAATCTCACTTAAGAATTATATTAATAACAAGATTTTAATTTAATTTATTGGCGCCTTCATCCTCTCTCCCACCTTTTGCTGTGCCCGACAGGGTCTACAATTGATACTGATATGTACTTACTTACACCTATAAATGAAACATTGTGGAATGCAATAAATGATTGAGTATTGAGTATTGAGTATCTTTATTACTATATTTCCCTTCCCTTCGCTACCCTTCCCTTCCCTTCCCTTCCCTTCCCTTCCCTTCCCTTCCCTTCCCTTCCCTTCCCTTCCCTTCCCTTCCCTTCCCTTCCCTTCCCTTCCCTTCCCTTCCCTTCCCTTCCCTTCCCTTCCCTTCCCTTCCCTTCCCTTCCCTTCCCTTCCCTTCCCTTCCCTTCCCTTCCCTTCCCTTCCCTTCCCTTCCCTTCCCTTCCCTTCCCTTCCCTTCCCTTCCCTTCCCTTCCCTTCCCTTCCCTTCCCTTTTTTTACCTTCCCTCCAATCCTCTCTTTACTAATCCTCTCTTAACTAATCCTTTCTTAACTAATCCTCGCTAAACTAATCCTCTCTTAAGTAATCCTTTCTTAAGTAATCCTATCTTAAGTAATCCTTTCTTAACTAATCCTCTCTAAACTAATCCTCTCTTAAGTAATCCTTTCTTAACTAATCCTCCCTTAACCTATCCTATCTTAACTAATCCTCTCTTAACTAATCCTCTCTTAACTAATCCCCTTTAATTAATCCTTTCTTAACTAATCCTCTCTTAACTAATCCTCGCTTAACTAATCCTCGCTTAACTAATCCTCGCTTAACTAATCCTCTTTTAACAAATCCTCTCTTAACTAATCCTCTCCTAACTAATCCTCTCTTAACTAATCCTCTCTTAACTAAACCTCTCTTAACTAATCATCGCTTAACTTATCCTCGCTTAACTAATCCCCGCTTAACTAATCCTCGCTTAACTAATCCTTTCTTAACTAATTATCTATCTTATCTTAATTTTACGGACTGAATTTTATGTAGACAGAGCTTAGGAAACGATTTCTAAACTTTTTTCATCTTATCTTACCCTATCTTAACTAATCCTATCTTAAGTAATCATCGCTTAACTTATCCTCGCTTAACTAATCCTCGCTTAACTAATCCTCTCTTAACTAATCCTCTCTTAACCAATTCTCTCTTAACTAATCCTCTTTTAACAAATCCTCTCTTAACTAATCCTCTCCTAACTAATCCTCTCTTAACTAATCCTCTCTTAACTAATCATCGCTTAACTTATCCTCGCTTAACTAATCCTCGCTTAATTAATCCTCACTTAACTAATCCTCTCTTAACTAATCTTATCTTAATTAATCATATCTTAACTAAGGCTTACGGACTAATAATAGGATAGGATAAGTTATCCTGAAGTCTATTTCCTTCCCTTCCCTTCTCCTCCTTTCCCTTCCCTTCCCTTCCCTTCCCTAATCTCTCAACTAATCCTCTCTTAACTAATCCTCTCTTAACTAATCATTTTTTAACTAAACCTCGCTTAACTAATCCTCGCTTAACTAATCCTATCTTAAGTAATCTTATCTTAACTAATCCTATCTTAATTTTACAGAAGGCTAACGGCCTAATAATTGGATAGGATTAGATATCCTGAAGTCCCTTCCCTTCCTTTTCGCTTCCCTTCATTTTCCTTCCCTTCCCTTCCCTTCCTGTCCCTTCCCTTCCCTTCCCTTCTCTTCTCTTCTCTTTCCTTCCCTTTCCTTTCATTCTCTTTCTTTCCCTTCCTTTCCCTTCGCTTGGCTTCCTTAAGAAATTGACTTTCATCATCTTATCTTACCTTATCTCGTCTCGTCTCGTCCCTTCCCTTCCCTTCTCTTCCCTTAACTTTTCCTATTATCTTCTCACTTAATTTACAGAAGGTTTACGGACTAATAATAATATCAGTATATGATGTAAATGTAGACAGAGCTTAGGAAAGGATTTACCTATTCAAATTAAGCAAGGTCACATAGTGATAGTCTCTGTCCATTGTGATTTTGCTTATCTTTATTACTATATTTCCCTGCCCTTCCCTTCCCTTCCCTTCCCTTCCCTTCCCTTCCCTTCCCTTCCCTTCCCTTCCCTTCCCTTCCCTTCCCTTCCCTTCCCTTCCCTTCCCTTTCCTTCCCTTCCCTTCCCTTCCCTTCCCTTCCCTTTCCTTACCTTCCTTCCAATCCTCTCTTAACTAATCCTTTCTTAACTATTCCTCTTTTAACTAATCCTATCTTAACTAATCCTATCTTTATTAATCCTATCTTAACTAGTCCTATCTTTACTAATCCTATTTTAAGTAATCCTTTCTTAAGTAGTCATTTCTTAACTAATCTTATCTTAATTTTACGGACTGAATTTTATGTAGGATCTTATGAAACGATTTTACAAATTAAGCAAGATCACATAGTGATAGTTAAAACTAGCCACTGTGACGTAGTGGGGTGGTATAGGGAGATAAATGCAAAGACAACTCAAGTATAACAATGTAGTTATATTCTGTATAAATGAATCTATATAAAATTACTTGTTTGATAATTTAGAATCACTATGTAATTAAGAATGAGTAAATTAAGCAAGCCGGCTAATGGTAATCAGAAGGTTAGAGGATTCGAGAGCACGAGGTTCGAAGGCTGCCCTTCAGAAAGGCAGACACTTATCTTCAGTAAGCCGGGACCGGAACAAAAGCCAGCGCTGTACGGATATTTTAATAAAAGAAAAGAAGAGAGAAAGAGAGTTTTCAAGTATACAATATTCAAGTTTATAAACGGTAGTCGTACTTAAATTATCCCCTGGTAAATAAAATATATCGCTATACTTTGCACAAAGTTCCTCAGTTCTAGTTCTCAGAAAGCTGCTCCTCATTATTTAAATGTGTAACGCTGCAAACATTCAACCACGGCAGAAACACTCGCGCGCACGTGAACACGGCAAGCGTCATCACTACTCCCCACTGCACGGCCCACGCAGCGCTCCCCACGGCCCCCGCAGCGCTCCCCACGGCCCCCGCAGCGCTCCCAGCCGCCTTTATAAGCCCCACGTTGGGCGCCAATTGTAGTGTGGGGTTTTGTGTGAGGAGATAAATCTAAACCCACGTTACAAAATTTAACAATAAAAGTTTATTTTACTAATAACTAGGTACAATAACAATGCTAAGAGCTAACTAATATAACGAAATAATCTAACTAAAACCTAAGTGTAAACCTAACCTAAAACCCTAAGCGCACCGTGCCCTATACGAAGTAATGTGGGACACCAACACCACCTTCGCACAGTGCAGGCGCTAGTCTGCGCTCGGCACGACTCGGGTGTACACGCAGCATCGACTTAGGTCGGTCACGTTTGCCCCGCTTCTTGCTGAGTTCAGATTAGCGCCTGCACTGTGCGAAGGTGGTGTTGGTGTCCCACATTACTTCGTATAGGGCACGGTGCGCTTAGGGTTTTAGGTTAGGTTTACACTTAGGTTTTAGTTAGATTATTTCGTTATATTAGTTAGCTCTTAACATTGTTATTGTACCTAGTTATTAGTAAAATAAACTTTTATTGTTAAATTTTGTAACGTGGGTTTAGATTTATCTCCTCACACAAAACCCCACACTACAAATGTTTTAAATTCAACAAGGAGAATAACTTCTTAACTCGATGCGCATTCGACTCGTTTCACGTAAAAGTACATATATTGTAGTCACAAATATTATGTGTTATTGGTTTAAAATTCTGAAGTGTAAAATATTTCTCAGTATATAGTGTTTAGAATCTTAATCGGTATTTTACCGCACACTGGCTGAACTAAGGTACTTGCTAAATATATACCGTCACTAATATACGATGCACAAACTAAGCATTCATTCATTAGTAGAGTCTATAGGTATGAGTAGGTGTTGCAGAGTTTTTTGCCAGTAAAATGACAAACATGGTTTTTATATTGAAATGCATAATGACTCAAAATCTGTGTATAATGTTAATATAATTCATAAATCGTGTATTGTCAGGCGAGACAAGCGGCACGGTTGCTCCGTAAATCCCATAATGTTGGTAACAGGTGTTCTACCTGACGTTGACTATTGTAATTCAAAAATGTTGGTGTTTTAATTTTAATAGAATAAAAAAAAAGAAAAACTTTTCAGATATAGATTGAAAAATTGACCGTGATATGCAGACGGACTGGCAGCCGTGACGATTTTTTTTGGTAGCTTATTTCTTTGTGAAGAACCCTTACAATTGTGATAAAATCGTGTATTTCTTCCTTCCTATGATAACTATTAAGTACTTTAAACGCGATGTTAAGAACCAATTTGGCCAGACCGGCAAACTTGTGAGAAGCTGATAAGTAAATTCGTTCCACTATTCTCCGTTACCTTTATTTCAAGACTGAAGTGGCTGTTCTGATCAAATTATTATTTTACTATTTCAGTATAAAAGTCTTAGGGCATAACCAAAGAAGACTACTTTATCTATATTTCGTTGTTTTGCTCTTTTTGTTCATCGTCCGTGGATCTGCCTAATTTCCTAAGTTTCGTGATGTAAGTACATAACCAATATTTATGGTTCCACTCAATCTCAGCTGACTTAACTCTATATGCTTCATCATCATCAACATATCAGCCAATCGACGTCCACTGCTGGACATAGGCATCCTCCAAGTATTGCCACCTTGTGCGGTCCTGTGCCTCCCTCATCCATCGGCTTCCCATGTCCTAACTAGGTCGTCGGTCCAAAATATTATGTTAATCAACATCAAAATATGTTAATAAGAAAGAAAACCAAAGACTTGACTACTCATAATCACTCTATTGCCTGTTAAATGAACTAAAATGAACGGAAAAGTTAAGCTAAATCACAAAGAATATTAATACGGAAGTTATATTAGATATACGGCGCAAAACAATCTCGTGAGGCTCGAACTAAAGTAAAACATTTACAGAAGAAGGAAGCCACGAAACTTGGAGGAAAACTTAATCAAGATAATCTTTCCGTAACTTTGTAAGTAAAGGAATTTTATGAACTTTGTGCTGCATCCCTTTCTTAGATCTGATTTTGTCTTAGCTCTTATTGATTGAGTATTTTCTGGTTGTCCCTCAATTATAACTATTATTATTGTTATGGGTAATTTTTACGACAACTTTGGTATGGATTATTGCGACTAAACATTGCTATTAAGAGTCAAGTGTAGGAATTAACGTGTTCAAAACTTTACAGGAGAGAGAATTGTTAGAGTTATAAAACAAAATGTTAACAGAAAGAAAATGCTTAGTTATCTAATAAATTAGGCATGCTAAATTACTTAGTACCTTGTAATTAGTAGTTAAGTTTATTATTGTCACACTAAGATAGTTTGTAAGTTATACCTATACTGTGGTTACCCAAGTAACACATCAAAGCATTATAAGGGCCGAATAAGAGTATTCATGTATCCTTTTAGCATTGTGAGTTAGTTTTATAGTAGCATTATAAACGTTTATATGGCTACTGTAATGCTTATTTGGGCACAAATTATTCAGCTTTAGGCCCTATATGGGTTCACAGTAGCTGGTTAATAGCAATACTGGCGCATTATATTAGCATTATTGTGGTCAAGAAAGATGTCAATCGCATTAAAGAAACATCATTTTGGTCAATAATATTGCCAATCGCATTAAGAAAGAATTATAATGGTCAATAAGATAGCCTATTGCATTACAAAAGCATTAAAATAGCAATGTTATTGATAGTCAAGATGCCAACGGCATTACAAAAGCATTAGACTAGCATTTAAATGTTCTAAAAGATTTATTCGAGCACTTTAAGTGTTCACAGTTAGAACTAAAGTGAACTAAACACTGCAAATTATTACAATCAAAAAAAGGGTAAGTAAAGACAGTCAAAATAAAACAGTGAGTGACGCCATATTATTGTTTGCATCAAAACAAATTCATCGGATAAGTTTTTGACTCGTTTGTTATTTCTTGCCTTCAAATATTACTGCGCAGTGTAGTTTACTGTACTTGTTTATATAAGTTTCATTGAAAATTTTCACGCGCCTTCGATATTTTGTGATTTTCATACAAAATGTTTTATAAAAATGATGTGTGTAAAACCAAAACAAATGTGTATTTCTAGTACAGAATAAGTTTTGAATAAATACAATCATAGTTTTGCTTGTACTGTATTAAATTAAGTTATATAAATATTTTAAATGACAATTCCTTTTATAAATAGGTTCGAAAGAAAATATTTTTTGGTTATAAAATATTTACAAAATGGTGGTCAGCCTTAAGCAGCCCGGTGAGCCCAATTAATGCCACCAGCATTACAACTACTCACGTGTGATTGTTTAAAGAGCTATTAGCTACACAACAGCACTCAGTTCTTCTTTTAAAATGCAAGCATTATATTGATTCACATTTATGCTGTTCAGCAGCATTAAGCTTTTACTTACCCCTTACAAGTGCTTTTACACAGCAAAAGGCACAAAAAACAGATTAGAGCTGGATATCGGATTTACATGGCATTATAGTGGTTCACGTTTGTGCTGTAAAACAGCTTCAAGCACTTATTAACTACTTTAAAATGTCTTTGTAGAACCAAAAGCACTAAAAATAGCTAAAGGCTTTACAAAAGCATTCTGATATGCCATTATCCAACTGTTATACAGCGTAAAGCATTACAATGATTTTCAAATGCCATTGTTCAGCTTCAAGACGCTCGGTGAACTTATATAAGAGTTTGTACGGGTCTTAAGCTCTATATAAGTTCACTTGTTGCTTGTTAAAATGCTTTCTGTGTTACTTGGGTATACCATCAATTTTAATTAATTCTCTTTATTTACATTTTGACATTAATTTACATTTTTATGCGTGCCGTGTCAAACAGTACTGCCTTCTGCATCAGATCTATGATCCAACGGTCAAGCGCGAGTCTCCTGAGATGTTGATAGAGACTCTTTGGAATAAGTCTATATACTGAAAGTACTATCGGAACAATGATCGCCGAATCAACTCTCCACATGTCGACAACCTCGTGAGCCAAGTCTTAATTAATTATTATTGTATTGTTACATTATTGTATTATGAGTCCTAATTACTTGATTAAATAAGTGAAATGAAATGAAAAATGATTAATTCAAATACTACATACTACACTACTACATAAATAAAAAAAACAGTTTTAAAGCAATTGTTCTAAGATCATACAAAATATACTCGTACTTCCTTTGCTGCACATTGCACTCGCCACTATTAACAAAAGTTACATTCGAATATTCTTAATTCAAGTCGAACGTTCGTGTACGAAACTAATGGAAGAGCCTGCATTTAGTTAGCAAACTTAACGTTTACCACTTACCTTGTAGGTTCTTGACTCACTAATTTTGTTATAGAAAGGGTATAGAAATTTTATTATATGCTTTGATATAGAGGGGGAAGTAGGTTTATTTTCAAAACAGAAAACTGGTTTCCAATTAGATAACCAAGGGCTCTTATTATGCAATGAACAAGACGAACATAATAATATTATGTTTTTTTTTTGTTTTTTTTTTTAAACTTTTACAAAACGCCATCTAGTCCCAAACTAAGTAGAGCTTGTACTGTGGGTACTAGACAAAGGATAAACATACTCACTAATTTTTTTTTTTGTAAATACATAGGTACATTATTATACATAGAAAACATCCAGACCAATGCAAACAATTATGTTCATGCACACAAAGATTTGCAATGAGCGGGAATCGAACCCGTGACCTCTACGTAGCAGTCATGTTAAAAAACCATTACGCTACAGAGGTCATCCAAATATTGCAGCACACTGATACAAGGCAACAAAGTTAGCCATGCCGTCTTATTACCGAGTTTATCGTTTAACTAGGTTAATTGCCCTAAAACCAAAACACAAATTAACCATCTAAAAACAGAGTTGATATCACCATTTTTGACGTACTGTTTGTGTTCTATTTTACCATTGCATAGACTATTATTGATGGCTAATTGAAATAACAGGAAATGTATTGTCAAAAATAAATCTACTTCCGTTTTCTAAGATTATTTTATTATAAATTATTATTCTTACACTACGGCATGGACGGGCCGCCTCCCATTACGGAGCATTACGGATACTTGGCCTACTAATACCACGCTGGCCACACGGATTGGTATAGGGTTTAATTTCAAGTTTTCCTTCTTTTTATTTCGTCGTGAAGATAATATTCACGGATAGTCCCTTAGTCGGTTATTACGACACCCGTGGGATGAAATGGGGTGGTGACATATTGTATTCTTACTCCGTCACCACACGGAGAATTATGTTGCATAATATCACACATTGTTGAGCAACACCTACATATCCTAGCCAACAGTACAATGCAAGTAATTTTCTAAAATTAGGCACACCTATTTCTGAAAATCGAGTGACCGCACGAATACGGGACAATTTGAGGCAAGCACAAATGCTGATTAAACTGCGGCCGTGACCAGGGCAACTCGTTTACGAAACGACGTTGCTGTGGTTATCCTGATGTTTGAATGTTTTGATCACACCTGGTTTACATTTTTTGGATAACAGAACATTTTTCAAGCGTGCTTCAACTTCAGGCTTTGCCTTGACTTAAGTTAACTCCCTTGACTGTTATTATGATGCAATTTTGGAATTTAGAAGACAAGAAAAATCATAAGGAAAAACATTAGTTTTTTGGATAAGTTCAACATGGAATACAAAATCGAGACAGTAATCGTAAAAGCAGTTTAAAACCCTTTCAATTAATATAAACTTTTGCTTCAAGTTACCTGCAGTATGATTAACAAAACGATTACAAAATGCACACTGTCTCGGTCGACATCAAGAAATCAAACATTAAAAATAAAGAATTATAATTAAACTAAAAGAAACTTCCTTGTAAAGTACACAGATAACAATTACAATTCAGACCGCACCAGTCATAATAAAAATTTGAGAATACATTTTTTAAATAAATATGCTCAAACCCAATACATAATATATTTTATTTTATTTATTTGTATTTATTACTTAGTAGAATGTATATAAATTAATATATGTATTTATTTTAATAACAATAGTTTTTGGATAAGTTCAACATGGAATACAAAATCGAGACAGTAATCGTAGAAGCAGTTCAATTAAGATAAACTTTCGCTTCAAGTTACCTGCAGTAACTGTAAGCTCGCATACTATGACCACGTATGTAAAACGAAAGTTAACAGTTTCATAATTGTTTCAAATCTCCACAGACTGACATTTACGTGGCTTTAGCTAGAATGCGTCGCTGCATTTATCGTAAGCCCAGCACAGTAATACCACCCAGTTAATAGGTACTAATCACTGCAGAAATCGTGCAAACGGGAAATGTTCTAAGTACTGTTAGCTGAGCTGAAAATAAGCCAGCATTAAATATTACTGCATAATTTTACCTCGCTTTAGATAACGACAATGAAGGTCAACCAGCTTGATTTTCAGTATTCATATTTCTGTGGAATGTTTTGAATAGATATATATATATTTAATGTCTGTTGGTTACCACATTTTGTAGTAATTTAGTAAGTAATCATAAATGTCTATGAGACCTGCAGTAGTTGGCCAAAATCTGTTTATTTAAAAGTGGTTCTGGTGTCTACGATACAGCTAAAAAACCTTGTCAAAAGTAGCTGATTTTGTGTGAATAAATATTCACAGACATCTTACACAGCCCCACCTGTTCCCAAAGTAAGCTAGACTTAACCTGCTTGTGTTATGGGTAACAGAACAACGGATATTAATACTTACATACTTTCTTTTTTTTTTTTGGAAATACATACATAGAAACACTCACACCAATACAAACGAATCATATTTCATGTTCACAAAAAGATTTGCATTAAGCGAGTATCGAACCCGAGACCCCTGTGTAGAAGTCATGTTATACAACCACTACGCCACAAAGTTCGTCAAATATTATATTATAATCTTTTCCTTACTGTCAACATAAGTTACTAACAAAATAGTTTCATAAAAAAGCTTTTTAATATGAGTCTACTAAGAAGAGTTATTTTAGTACAAACTTAAAGGGCAGTTACTTTTATCCTTTATTTTATCTTTTGTCTTAGTGTGCTTACGTGGGTAATTTATATGTTAGAAGTTAATGGTTTCCTAGAATGAAAGACATCAATTAAATGCAGTAGAAGTATGAATTCTTTGGTAGACATAAATTGCTGAGATATTAAGTTTTTGGTGCTTTAGAGTCAATAATAATCATAAAGTCTTACAATTAACACTTTTGTATTTTTTTGCTATTTTCATCAAACACATCCTGTCGTTACTAAATGGATTCTGATACAATATGGGAACGAACAGACATAATTAAAGCTCCTCAGAATTAGCGTGCTTAATGAACGTCTTTTTTAACGTAAACCTCTATATTTTTCACGGAAACCTCTCAAAATTGGTGATATCTTGAGTTAAGAATTAAATGAATACTTTCTGCATGTTATCTTTAAATTTGGCGTCAAGTCATAACTACTAATCCCAAGTGCTAAAAACCTGGGCAGGAGATTAATTCATAATAATTAAAAAGCTATAAGTACTTAGTTAAAGATCGTGTTTAAATCTAAAGGTAAATTACAAAACGCTTCTCAAAACAAGAACTCCAGATAAAATATTTTCCTTACAACCTCAAAGAGAGCAGGCAGTGTATAACTGTAGACGAATTCGGAACAAATTTGAATAATACATGCAGTACACGTGGTTTTATGGCTGCGAATTTAGGTCTCTGACGTCACCTTGAGGCTTTTTCGGTTTCGTATATGTAATGTTATTTTCTTACTAAATAAGAATTGGAAGTAAAATTTTGTGGCAGATAGTGAAATAAAGATGATGATTTTGTTGGCAAACGCTAATGGAAATTATGGCTGTTACCCTTTTTAATACTATTTAAGTAGGACAGTGCGATGTCCGTGTAGTGACGGAGTAAGAATACAATATTTATCTCATCCCATATGATGAATTTACATTTTATTAATATTCTATTTTTATTTATCAAAGAAATACAATTCCAATAGACCATTTTATCTAGCATCTCCTTAATACTATTCAAATAGAAATCAATTTACCTGCAAGCTAAAGATGTTGCCGAATTTCTCGATTCTAAATTATTGAGAGGGAAATAAAGCTGCTTGTGGTCCCCATATGTACTTAGTTCTATAGAATCGAGGATGCAATGTACAATAAAAACCCGACCATCTGTTTTCGGGTAAAAAGAGGTTCTCTTAATAGATCTTGTTTCTTTATGTTCATGGTATTGAATGAGATATAAATAAATATTCCTCACACTTTCACACAACGCCATCTATTCTCAAACTAAGCAGAGCTTGTAACTATGGATAAACTAGCCAACGGATATACACAAATATATTTTTTTTTGTAAATACATAGGTAAGTACATATTATTATACATAGAAAACACCCAGACCAATGCAAACAATCATGTTTATGCACACAAAGATACATAATAACCATTAATAGGACATTATTTGGTGCACTTGCATATCCTTTCTGTTTTATTTTTAACTTTGTATGAATCTTGTAATAAAAATAATTAATGAAATTTCTAATGTGTGCAAATCATGAAGTTGTGCAAAATAAAATTTTATGAAGGAAATAAATCCCTTTGACACTGTAAATCTGTACAATTATTTATCTACTACAAATGACATTTCGCGGAAATTTGCAGAATGCGCTGTGATTCAACGAATGCGAGTATTTGCTAAATATTTTTACAAAACTAACGAATTTATTTGTATTTTTGTTAAAAGCTCTAATCAGTATCAGTTACGAGTGAAAACGAGGAAATAAAATAATTTGTTGTTTTTTTTTACAAAACGAAATGTACTGTAGTAGGTATGTTTAGTTTTTATTTTTTTTCAAAAAGTAAAACTTTAATTTTTCAATAAACAAGTATAGAAAATCTAAGTATAGGAAAAACAAAAATAGTTATACATAAAATTTCGATTTTTGTTACAAAAATGAAGTATGTCTGTTAGATTTTTTTTTTATTCACGGTATAAAATGAACTGAAATCTTTTCTACATCTTTCAACGCTGTTCATGCCGCTACGGCGCGTCTAACGCTTCGTTTCTCGCCGCCCTGGCACTTAAAGGATGATAGAGTGGATTTCAGTTAGTTGGTAAGCCCCACAAAATTTTATCATTTCGAGATTTCAACGCACCTCTGTAGATAGACCAACTGCGGGTATAAGACTTACAAAGCTACCTTTGAATTTTCACGTTGCATGATTTAATAATCATCATAACAGTCCATTAATATCCCACTGCTGGGACGGGCCTCCACCCGGGACGGAGGGATACTTGACCTACTAATACCACGCTGCCCAGACGGATTGGTATAGGGTTTAATTTCAAGTTTTCCTTCTTTTTATTTTGTAAAGATAATATTCACGGATAGTCTAATAATCGGTTTTTACGACACCCATGGGATGAGATGGGGTGGTGACATATTGTATTCTTACTCCGTTACCACACGGAGAACACAAATAAATAGAAGCGCGTAATCATTCCTTTTCAAAATGATAACAATATAGCCCCAAGCTACGACCAATCTTTGTACGTAAGTACAGCATAAAGGTAATTATTATCAACCCTTTCTCGAACACTTAAAACTCAGCCTCGTAAAATGTAATGTAATAATGAAAGTTAAAGGCATAATCTCATAGGTAATATTATTCTAATGACTTTCTCATTTTGAAGTGTATTTTGAAAACGTCTTTATTTATTTTTTAATAAATGGGTACGCAAGTATAAAATTTAAATCTTTAAAAGACCTATTTTCAGAGTTCCGTGTAGTGACGGCGTAAGAATACAATATGTCACCACCCCATCGCATCCCATGGGTGTCGTAAAAACCGACTAAGGGACTCACTGTAAATATTATCTTTACAAAATAAAAAGAAGGAAAACCAATCCGTCTGGCCAGCGTGGTATTAGTAAGCCAAGTATCCCTCCGTCCCGGGAAGAGGCCCGTCCCTGCAGTGGGACATTAATGGGCTGTTATGATTAAAGATATAATCTCACGGGTAATATTATTCTAATGATTTTCTCATTTTGAAGTGTATTTTGGAAACGTCTTTATTTATTTTTTGTACAATACAATGATGAAATTGTATTTTTAGAAGAAAAGCTGTTATGAATCAAAATAAAAAAAACATACTTTAAACCTATCTTCAGAGTCAGTTGCAAAAATTAATATCTTACTAGAAATAGTGATATACTACTATCTGCACATCGTTGTATCGCAGACCAGGTTTATCACGAATAAAGAGTCTGCACACTACACCGTCTTCTTCTTCATGTCTATTGGCAAAAACTCAGACAGTGCCGGCACAGAATCCAGCCACAGCAATTGCATTGTCTGTAGCAGCCCATAGGTCTTGAGGGCTGCATGTAGCGGGGCGTCGAGGGCATTTCAAGAGGTGCGTCTTTTTCTGGGGGCCGAAGCCACACTCGCACTGAGTACCTGAATCCCCAATGTATCCCCATTTACTCATTTACTACACCGTACCCTACCATGACCGTGCAAGGACCGTATCAGACACGCAAAGTAACACAATGACGGTACTGGCCAGTTACGGAACGGTCTAGTGGGCACAGTCTTATACGTTTTAATTTAAACAATACTTTTTTGTCTGACACGGTCATAGCACGGTCCTAGCACGGTTTTGGTATGGTACGGTGTAATGGGCAGTCTCCATTATTGATCCTGTCTCTACAGTAGTATCTAAAGAAGTACTAAACAAATTATTTAATTGCGTCAAATAATTACAAATTTATTGGCACGTGAATGACATTCTTTATTAATCGACAGGTAGGCTTGAGATATCTAGCTTAATTGGAAAGCCTCTTGAATACAAGCCTACCTGATTTTATGAGTTGCTCTTCAAATAAATTATTGAATATTTCCACGTACTATCTTTGATATTTATATTGGATAAAGATTATTAATATTTAAAGTAATTATAATGTTTTATCTCCGTGTGATGGCGGAGTAAGAATACAATAAATGTCTAATGAAGAATACACTACTCCATCTCATCCCATGGGTGTCGTAAAAACCGACTAAGGGACTATCCGTGAATATTATCTTTACGAAATAAAAAGAAGGAAAACTTGAAATTTAACCCTATACCAACCCGTCTGGCCAGCGTGGTATTAGTAGGTCAAGTAGTCCGCCGACATAGGAGGAGGCCCGTCCCTGCAGTGGAACATTAATGAGCTGTTATGATGATGATGATATTCTTAACTAAAATAGCCTACAGGCTTTTTTTAATTTTAGTCTTACGTCTTAGCAATTTAAAATAAAGACAAATTCGTAACAGGTCCTATATTTTTTATAGACTCATCGAATTAAGAACAAATTGTTTTTACGAGCTCAACATTCAAAATTAAATACTTCAATCACATTAAAATAAAGTTTAAAACAAAAAACTACCACCATCCATAGGAAAACGAGGCTATAATTTAAACAAGTCAAAGTATTTCGCCCCAGGTGATTTGTTGGCAACCACATCTTAATAGAAAATAAAACAGTATTAAACAGATATAACTCAAGTCCAACATCAAATAACTTCAAAGTCGAAATAAAGTATCCTACGAGGAAATAAAACTTTTTGTTCCAACCTTTATCAGTCCCTTAAAGCTTGGTATAAATTTTTGTGTCGACAAGGAGCCTTTCTGATATGGGACGGACGACAGGTAGGATCAAGATTCATATTAATAGATGTAGTTCTGCATCGCACAGGTAAGTTTCAAGATTTGTCATTATATATACCTACCTACTTTTAGAATACTTGATTCGCATGCTTTTAAATTTAGAACTTGGATACAATAAGTTTATTTACAACTAGCTGACCCGAGTCCACTTCGTTGGGCGGCGAAAAAAACGCGTCTGTTTTTTAAACATATTTCATTACTGCTCCACTCCTATTAGTCATAACGTGATATTATATAGCCTATGACAGTCCCCGATAAATGGACTATTCAACACAGAAAGAATTTTTTAAATCGGTTCAGTAGATCCAGAGATTACCCCCTACAACATCACAAACACACAAACTTTACCTCTTTATAATATTATAGTAAAGTATAGATGACTGCTACGCAGAGGTCTCAGGTTCGATTGCCGCTCGCTGCAAATCTTTGTGTGCATAAACATAATTGTTTGCTTTGATCTGGGTGCTTTCTATGTATAATATGTATGTATTGACAAAAAAAAAGTATTGAAGTATGTTTATTCATTGTCTAGTACCAATAGTCCAAGCTTTGCTTAGTTTTGGACTTGATGGCGTTGTGTGAATGTGTAAAAAGTATTTATTTTATTAAAAAAATAATACTCCTTTAACACTCCAAAACATTCAAAAGTAGTTATAAATAAATACACAGTAAGGCAGCATTTAAAAGAAGTAGATCGAACAGAAATCCATATACCAACCTTATCCAAAGTCATAAAAAATTGGAAAGATATATCACATGGAATTGTACGTACAGATATTATTGTGCTTTCTTATATAGTCTAGCATCCATAAATATTTTCCCTTTTTTTTCTCGAAATAGGGAATCAGATGATATAAATTTCGTATTTATAACGCGTGTCTGTTTTTTTTTATTGGGTTCATGGTAGTGTAAATGTGTTCATCCTAACCGCCCATTATTGTCCCACTGCAGGGACGGGCTTCCTCCCATGACGGAGGGATACTTGGCCTACTAATACCACGCTGGCCAGTTGGATTGGTATAGGTTTTAATTTCAAGTTTTTCTTCTTTTTATTTCGTAAAGATAATTAATATTCACGGATAGTCCCTTAGTCGATTTTTAACACGAGATGAGATGGGGTGTTGACATATTGTATTCTTACTCCGTCACCACACGGAGCATACAAATACACAATTTATTGTTAGCTCATTTGAAAAAAAAATTGAGTTTTGTTAGTCAGTTTTGTAGAGTTTGTCCCCTTCACAACGCCACATTCTTTGAAGGAAAACTTGTAAACGGAATTCCTTCGCGTAACTAGCAAATTTTCTGAATAACTTCTAGAACCTCTGAAGCTTATTCAAATCTGTTATTTACATATAAGTAGATAAAAGTTTTAAATATACGCCCTCATAATATGCTAATTCTGTTACAACTTTTCACAGCGTTAGTCGATTTTAAAGTTTAGTATTAACATCTATATTATATATTTCTTGTTAGGTATTCAAAGACCGGTTAAGCTGTTTAACTGGGTAGTTTATAAGTTTTCTACGCATCTATTTGTTTTATTATATAATCCGTGTGGTGACGGAGTAAGAATACAATATGTCCCATCCCCAATCTCATCCCATGGGTGTCATAAAAACCGATTAAGGGTCTATCGGTGAATATTATCTTTACGAAATCATCATCATCATCATTACAGCCCATTAATGTCCCACTGCAGGGACGGGCCTCCTCCCGTGACGGAGGGATACCTTACGACGGAGGGATATCTTTAGGATATAAAAAAGAATAAAAACTTAAAATTAAACCCTATACCAATCCGTCTGGCCAGCGTGGTATTATAATACAATCTTTCCGTCACGGGAGGAGGCCCGTCGTAGCAGTGGGACATTAATGGGCTGTATGATTTGTTTTATATAACGAGGAATAAGTATATATATGCTGAGTATGCCATTTTAACATCCCATCTATATTCCGCAGCTGGAAGGAGTCTTCCCACGCGACGGAGAAAATCTTAGCCCACTTCTACCACGTTAAGCAAACGGATTGGTTTAATAAATATTTTAAACATTTTCATGTTGTACCAATTGAATTAACTGCATTTTCACATGTTTAGCTTTTCCCCGAACTCATTATTTGTCATGCTAATTATGTTTATTATTCGGCGTATTAATAGGCGCCAGTAGGAATTAATTTTAATAGTAATAACAGTTATTACTTGTTATTTTCATAGAACAAGGTATCTGTCAGTTCTAGAAAATCTTTTTGCTGCCGCAAAGGCGATCAGTTGTGTATTCATCGAGCATACATAACAGACATCGAAGTAGATACTAGAAATACAAAAAATACTAATACTAGAAATTTTGCTATGAATTGTGTCACAGATACAACATAACCTTAAGGCTATATATAAAAGTTCTTAAACATATTATAATGACTGAAAGCTCCTTACAATTAAACTTTTTAGTCTCTGGTGTTGCCCATGGACACCCCCATGGGCGGCGGTGATCGCTTACCGTCAGGTGACCTGCAGCTCGTTTGCCTCCAATCATATAAAAAAAAAACAATTTTTGTATTTGAATTCATATGCATGTATTATTAAAATTTATTTTGATCTAAAATCTTAAAATTTTATATTTGATTTAACAATTTCCAATAGATCAAATACAAACCAAATATTTGTAAACAATTAGTTCAAACCTAAACTCTTAAAGTAAACACTTCGTTTCACCAATTGTGTTCAAACAATAACCTTTTAAATTAAATTCTAGACCTAAACTAATAGAGATTAGTACCACACTAGAAATTGAAGAAAACTCTAAGCAAATGCGATTACAATGTTTGATTAATATTTTAAACCAATTTTATCTAAACTTTAATTTCCATTATCCGATCAGATAGCCCGTGTAGTGACGGAGTAAGAATTTAATCACACCACCCCATCTCATCCCATGGGTGTCGTAAAAACCGACTAAGGGACTAACCGTAAATATAATCCTTAAGAAGTAAAAAGAACGAAAAGTTGAAATTAAACTCTATACCAGTAGGCCAAGTATCCCTTCGTCACGGGAGGAGGCCCTGCAGTGGGACATTAATGGGCTGTTACTGTTATGATGAATAAATACTAGATTCAATTTATTAATATTAATACTATTAGAAACTTTTAATCTCCAATAAAAGGCGTTCCTAACAAAATAATTTGTAAAGACAATTCCTCATCAAGAACACTCAAAAACAATTTCAAAGCAAAACAAGATAAAAGTAAGACAAGAACGGAATAAGTCCCAAGAAAATATCGCCCAGTTTATCGGAGACACAAGAAATATCACGTTCGACGTTCCACAGGGAACAAAAAATATGGACATTGAAGAGAAAAAGTCTTACAATGAATTTTATAAGTCTTCTTAGTTTCGTTCAATAGTTTATTACCTATTCTTTTATTTGATCTCGAAAACGCTGATGCCTCTAGAATTTTATATGTTTTCATTTCTCTGGAAAATAAGAAAAACTAAGATGTTATTTGTGACTCAATTAAAGGGATTAGAGAATTTGAAAAAAAAATAATGTTTTAATGATATTATAAAGATACTTTTTGACAGATTTCAAAGCGGTCTAAATTGTAACTGCATTCAACTTAGATTTGAAGTGCATAATTTCCTTGTTGATTCTATTTCCTATACATGGCATTCTACCTAAAATCGAGAGCTTAACTGCGATGATGCTTACTGCTCTTAGTATAAGTTCTTATATTAATTAAAACCGGGAAGAAAGAGATAAAAACACCTTGAAGGATGCATTTCATTTTTCATAACAACCCTTTAATGTCCAACTGCAGGGACGAGCCTTCTCTCATGACGGAGGGATACTTGGCCTACTAATACCACGCTGGCCAGACGGATTATTATAGGGTTTAATTTCAAGTTTTCCTTCTTTCTATGTAAAGGTAATTTTCAGGGATAGTCCCTTAGTCGGTTTTTACGACACCCATGAGATGAGATGGGGTGGTGACATTTATAGTATTCTTACTCCGTCACCACACGGAAGAGGGAGGCATGCATAAATTTTGCAAAATATTTATTACAAAAATATGTCAAGAGATCTTTTGTACTGAAAAAATTACTTTATAACTCTAAACAGTTCTGTGTGCGGTTTTATCTACATTAGGAGCATAAACAATTTCTCTGTGACTGTACAAGGAAAGATTGTCTGCCGAAGACAGAAGACAGTTCGGTTTTTGCGTTCTCGTATGCTTTCGTTTCATTGGTTACTTACAAATTCATTATTTTTCTTTTCTAAGAAAAAGTAAAAAAGCAACCTTTTTGCCTCTTTGCCGTTCTTGCACCACAGACGGAGGTTAAGCGGTTACTTTAAATATTTTACAAGAAATTGTGCTGTACAAGGAACATGGTTTGTGGCCTAATGTTCTTTAATGAGTACTGCATTTTAGTTTTAAGACAAAGCAAATGAATATTGATCATCATAACAGCCCATTAATGTCCCACTGCAGGGATGGGAATCCTCCCGTGACGAAAGGATACTTGGCCTTCTAATACCACGCTGGCCAGACGAATTGGTGTAGGGTTTAATTTCAAGTTTTACTTCCTTCTATGTATAGGTAATATTCCCAGATAGTCTCTTTGTCGGTTTCTACAACACCCAGGGGATGAGATAGGGTGGGGACATATTGTAATCCTACTCCGTCACCACACGGATATTATTAATTGAATTGAATATTACACTAACGCGGTGTCATACGTGGGCGACCAATGCGACGCTACGCGATGCTACACGCTACAAGTGTATTACATGATTGCGTCGCATCTCGTCACAGATTGCCACATAAGTACGTCGCGTGCGTCTCTTCGCGTCGCGTTCGTCGCCCACGTAGGACACCGCGTAAGGCCCCATAAACACCAAATACTGCTAGCAAAGTAGTATCTTAGGTATTCTGTAAATACAATTCTTTTCTACATGAAAGAAAATAGATTCATTTAGACCAAAGAATTACCTAACTGCTTAGGTAATTCTCTGCTAGAAATTATTTATCTGGTGTCGGCATAAATCCATCTTGTTTGGGTTTTTTTTATTCTCATATGTGTCGTCAAACAGTTTTCAGGAAAAGCTTTACGCGTTTTATCTCAGCAAAATAGGTATAAAAGAAAATCATGTCATATAACTGTTATTGAAACCACTACTTGTCTAAATACCTATCCATCAGAAGTTAACCAACCATGTTAAGAAATCTCCTCTTATCTTGGCCATGTGGTGGGCTTAAGCCTGGGCTTTGGACAATATTCTGCTTAAGGAATTTACAACACCTGCAAAAAAGGGGATGGATTAATATTTTGAATTTTTAAGCTTTAAGGGGTAATACATATTTTTGTATTCCAGCCTATCTGCTTCTTTTCTTTGTTTTCGTTTGGCTAATGTTGTTATGTGAAATATAAGTTGTATATTATGAATGTAATAGTTGCTATATTATGTGAAAACTTGTAATTGGCCTTATTTCTACTATCTTCATGTTTACTTTGTAATAAGCTGTAAGTTTTTCAAAAAATGTACTACGTAAATACATTTTTGAGTAGATACATTATTAGTTTAGTAATTATACTAACTACCTTCAGAAGTGATTAAACTCACTCCGCGACAGTGTTTTGTTACAAAACTTTCACAGCTGCGACTATTTGTAAAGAACAGCTGATTGTGACGTAGATATATTTAAAGCTATGGCAAAAAGTATTTTTAGTTTGAATAATAATTTTATACCTAACATAAAAAATCTGGACAGTGTGGTCATAAAGTGAATGACATGGTCATTTAAGATCTCAAAATTTAGTTTAACATTTTTAAAGAGAATAAACTATTACGCCATCCTATCCAATCATCATTATCATAACAGCTCATTAATGTCCCACTGCAGGGACGGGTCTCCTCCTGTGACGGAGGGGTACTTGGCCTACTAATACCACGCTACCCAGACGGATTGGTATAGGTTTTAATTTCAAGTTTTCTTTCTTTCTTATTTCGTGTAGATAATATTCACGGATAGTCCTTTAATCGGTTTTTACGACACCCATGGGATGAGATGGGGTGGTGACATAATTTATTCTTACTCCGTCACCAAACGGAGATCCTATCCAATGGCTGTCGTAAAAGCTAGCTAAAAAAGAAGACTATATCATCATTTCAAAAGTAAAACCAGGTAGTGCCCTAAATCGTATTCCTCTGGCCAGCATGGTATTAGTAGACCAAACTTTCTGCATCATCTTCAGGAGGCCCGTCCAAATAGGCCAAGATTGTCCTCAATGTACGCAAAAGCAAAGATTTAAAAGAAAAGATGAAGAATAAGTGAGTACATTTTGAATGTATGTGTGGGCTGAGGGCCCATTTTTTTTTCTGCGGCTTTTTGTAGATTAATCAACAAAAGTGCATAGTTAAAGTTGTTAAAGAGTTTGTTAAACGATTATCAGAGTTTGTTAAGACTTCATTCAAAAGATATATCGCTTTAAGTGGGTCCCTCAGTTCAAACACAAAATCTCCCATAATTAGATAGGTAATGAATTAAACAACAATTTTTTGGTAAAAATCCTTAGTTAAACATGTATAAAAGTATAAAAAGCATTGAAAAGCCTAATATGAGTAGCTAATAAAAAATAACAAACGTTTTAAAAGGTCCCTGAGGGCCCACTTGAATTTATCTCATAATTAATCAATTATAGCATGAACATTAAATATTCCTAAGCCAACCATTTGTTAAAAGGGCAAGGATAAATTTAAAATTAAAGAAAGATCACAAACAGTGATAATTATTGTTATTTTTAAGTTTTTAAGTGGTCCCTCAGTCCACACACTATGCAAATGCTAATTGTTAAATATATAATTAAATACAACAATTACGAAAATGGGGAGCCTTTCAGTGCATAGTTAATTTTGTATATTATCGATCTGTATTTATCTTATCACTGGTTTTATAATTCTTTTACGAAAAATTTACTAAATATGTTTTTCGTACAAGTAGAGTGTACATGCAGTCAAGAGATAATCAAGAACCATTACATACATTAATGATGTTACATTACGTTTTAAAGTTTCTGCATAGTCATAAAGTGTGAGATAAAAGTAAATAGTTGTAATTGTGTTGGGCCGTATGCGGACCGAATTAAGTGCTATTTGATGCAAACGTAAACAAACAATAAAAAAATACATGTTCCTGTTAAATTAATGATTTAAAAAAATATATATTACGAAGTACCTAATCTTTAAATTTTCCAAAATTATGACATAGAATTCTTATGGTCCCGTATTGCAGTTAATAATAAATTGATAAAAATGTTAAAAAACATAATAATTTAGTCTACATAACTTTTGAAATATTTTTTTTATTTTACTTCCACTCTGACCTCTTATAATAGCAGTAGATATTGACAGTTTTATTCTAAATTATTTATTTATATAGTAACTCTCAAATCCATAAAAACAAGAACCATATAAAAGAAAGTAGAACTCTCAAATCTGTGGTAAACTGTCAGCTTGTTGATTATCGTGAATTCGTTCAGTTACGAGTATTAATTTTAAATTAAAATAAAATAAAATTGTATTATTATTCTACCCATATTATTATTTATTTTCGCGCCAGAATGCGATGACTTCACGACTCATCTTTTAAAAATTTTACGACGTGACTTAGCTGTCAAAAATTATTTTTCCAATATAAAATAAATAACCCTTAAATATTTATTTTATTTTGTTTTTAGTATTTGTTGCTATAACGGCAACTAAAATACATAATCTGTGAAAGTTTCAACTTTCTAACTGCCATGGTTCATGAGATACAGCCTCGTGACATACAGATGGACGGACGGACAGCGGAGCTTTAGTAATTGGGGTTCCGTTTTTACCCTTTGAGTACGGAACCTTAAAAACTGTGGATTTCGTGTTACAAACAGACACTCCAATTTTATTTATATGTATAGACATACAGATATGTATTACGATTGTAGCAAATTAATAATATAACCTGTCACTTGTCTAAAACTTAAAATTTTATTACATTTTAATTTTACTGTATTGCAAATTTTATTGTTTTATATTTTACATTTAAAAAATGATTGCAATTTAGATTTAATTGATTAATATTAATATTGTGTAATGTTTTGCTTGCCGTGGCAACTTGTAATGGAATCAGCACTGTTGCTTGAGCTACTTAAATATTGTATTATTTCTGATTGACTTTGTGTATGTTTCGTGGGTTATCCTAATTATAAATAAATAAATATCTAAATTAATAATAAATGACATTAAAAACAAATATACAGCCGTTTTCTTAAAACGTGGACACCCCACACCAGACTTAGTATGAAAATTAATAAAACAGTTAAAATGACAAAAAAAAATAAATAAACCAGACACAAGATAAATACAGATCGATAAAATACAAAATTAACTATGCACTGAAAGGCTCCCCATTTTCGTAATTGTTGTATTTAATTATATATTTAACAATTAGCATTTGCATAGTGTGTGGACTGAGAGACCACTTAAAAACTTAAAAATAACAATAATTATCACTGTTTGTGATCTTTCTTTGATTTTAAATTTATCCTTGCCCTTTTAACAAATGGTTGGCTTAGGAATATTTAATGTTCATGCTATAATTGATTAATTATGAGATAAATTCAAGTGGGCCCTCAGGGACCTTTTAAAACGTTTGTTATTTTTTATTAGCTACTCATATTAGGCTTTTCAATGCTTTTTATATTTTTATTTTTTTTATTTATTTATTTAATGCACAAAACACATTACAATAAAAAAATACAATCAACTTAATACTAAACATTTAGATCTAGATTGTAACGTAACACTATGTGCATACTTACGAAATCACAATGAAAAACTTATACTAAAAATTAAAAAAGAAGAAAGTAAAAAGTAAAATACGCGAAAGCACAATACATCAAATGACGTATCATCCATCGTAAATTGTGCAAATATAAGTGCACAATTTACGATGGAGAATGCCCTTAACAATGGAAATAAATTGGCGAAGGCTGTGATTAAATATGTCAATAATTTTGTGATTGCTCCTTGCCATCTCGTTATATTGACGAGCCATCCTGGTCAGAGGGTTGTAATAAGAAATGTTGTTTTTATAAATTTGTAGGGAAAAGAGATTAATTTCGTTCGATCTACGAGCGCTAAATGTGATGTTAAAGCATATGTGGGAGAGTAATTCGGGAGAGTCTACAATTGATTGAGTAATTTTATAGAGACAAGTTAAATCTGAACATATGCGTCTGGTCTCTAGTGGCTGAACTGCAAATTTAAGAAGTCTATCGCGATAATTTAAGCTTGACCTGCCGGGTTTTATGCGATAACATAGAATTCGGAGAAATCTTTTCTGGATTCGTTCTATTTCATCGATATGCACCCTATAGTTCGGTGACCATATAGGGCTACCATATTCCAGTATACTTCTCACGAGGGTGAAGTATAAGTATAAGGTGCTGCGGGGATTTTTAAAACCTATAGTCGATCTCAAAACAAAACCTAAAAGACTGTTTGCTTTGGCTGTTATATGAGCATAGTGCGCACGGAATGACAGCTTGTCATCAAACAAGATACCCAAGTCTTTTGCAACGTAAGATCTGATCATTAGTTGGCTTTCCATGTAGTAGTCCCATATAATTTTATTGCGTTTATTAGAAAAGGATATGACAAAACATTTCTCTGTATTTAAACACATGTAGTTGGATTTACACCATTTAGATACAGTATCAATATCGCGTTGTAAGGCCAAACAGTCAGTTGAGGTAGAAATGGAAGTAAAGATTTTAAGGTCGTCTGCATATAGGAGACAGTTACAAGACAATTTTTGAATGAGATCATTAATAAAGACTACGAAAAATAAAGGCCCCAAATGAGAACCCTGAGGAACTCCAGACGTCACTTCTATGGGTGTAGAGATAAAACCTTTCAATGTAACCAACTGAGTTCTGGAGTCAAGGTATGAGCAAATCCATCTGTATAAGCTACCGTGGATACCGTATGATGCCAACTTATGACAGAGCAGATGGTGATTGACTTTGTCAAACGCCTTCGAGAAATCAGTGTAAACAGAGTCAACTTGACCACCAACGGCGAACGCTTGACAAAGATAGTTTTTGTATTCAAGCAGGTTAGTGACCGTTGACCTGTTTTTAACAAAACCATGTTGCTTATCTGACAGAATTGGCTTAAAATGACTGTACAAATGAGTATACACCACTGACTCAAATATTTTGGCAAGACAAGACAAAATACTAATCGGTCTATAGTTCTTGCAGTTTGACTTATCGCCGCTTTTGTAAATCGGTATGATGTGGGCGGTTTTCCAACGCTTAGGAAACGCACCACTGCTCAAGGATTTATTAAAAATAATGCATAGTGGAATTGACAACTCCTTTCCGCAGCACCTAATAAAAGAAGGAGGCAAGAGATCAGGGCCTGCCCCCTTATTCACATCTAGACTTTTTATTTTACACTCGATATCGCTGACCGTAATAGAAAACCCGGATAATGTATCGACAAAAGCATTATTTATAATGCTTGACAGGCCAGAACAAGGATCAAAATTATTGAGTTTACTGTCAAAGACCGAACCAAAGTAACGAGAGAAAAGCTCACAGATCCCTCGTCCATCCGATTCTAAAGTGTTTTCGAAACACATGGTGTTAGGTACTGAAATCTGACCCTTACGATTGTTCACAAATCGCCAGAAAGACTTTATGTCCTTCACCAAAGAGTCCTCAACGGCTGAGATATATTTGTCATAACAAATTTTAGTAAGAGATTTGCATCTCTCACGAAGCAGAGAAAAAACATCGTAATCGCGTGGGTTCCCGAACCTTTTAAATCGTTTATGATAAGAATTTTTTTCTTCATTACTCTTAATTAAGGATTTGCTGTACCAAATTGGATAAGATTCAAATTTACGGGAAGAAGTCGGCGTGTGTCTTTTTATTATTTCAAATAATATATTATAAAAGGTGTCAGTGCATTCATCAATGCACGCGGATGATAATACGTCTGGCCAGTTTATAGTCTGAAGTTCAGATTTAATTTTCTCAAAATCACATTTAGCAAAATTAAGCCGCTTAACTTTAGCTTGTTGAAGCCCTTTAGAGATAAGAATAGGAGATATAGAAATTAAGATTGCTGGATGATTTTTATCTAATAAACTTAATGCCAGTGTTTCCGTGACACTTACGCAGTCTAAGTTAGAAAGCACCAGATCCAACAGGCGAACATTTGCATTTGTAACACAGTTATGTTGTTTAAGGTTACACAAAGACATTAGTTCATTTAACAGAAAAAGCTTCTTACTCGGCAAAAGAGGGACCGATAGATTTATTGAGTCAAAGTAATCCGGTGTATTAAAGTCACCAATTAATATGAAACTATCAGAAGGGAAACGATTTAGAATTAAATGTTGGCAATGGCTATAGAAGCGTTCAAGATTATTAATACTTATATCAGGAGGCAAGTAGCAAATACATAAATTCAAGCAAGGCGAGTTCATTGACTCAGGAACAAGTGTAACCCAGACATCCTCCATATCACTATCCCATGATGCTTGACGGATAACCTGGTATTTTTTCTGCACTGCGAGTAAAACTCCCCCTCCTCAGACTTAGCCGAGGATGTGTCAGCGCGATCACGTCTAAAAAGATTATAACGGTCATCAACAACTTCACCATCAAAAACGCTCTTATTTAGGTTCGTTTCCGTCAAGCATATAACGTCAAAGTTAGAATTCAATAAGTTTAAAGTAAATTGAGTCAATTTGCTGCGAATTCTGTTTACATTTTGGTAGAATATATTAATCATTATAAAAGTTGCATGTGATTATGTATACAAAAACAAGATTAGCAGTATATATAAATAAGATTAGGTAATTACAGCTTTGCAAATGACTCATGACTTTTGATTAGAACAGCTGGGCTTGTTTCACATTTACGAACATAAATTTGACCATAGCGCACCCAAACAAACTTGTAGCCCTTCTCATTACAAAATTTACGTGCTGCATTATGTAATTCTTTAGCTTCAGGAGACAGATGTTCCGACAAGTATATTCTACCAGACGAGCCACTCATGCCAATATTAGTGGTACATAGTTTGCCATTAGGGTGCGACTTATTGTAGCGAGTCACCGCAGACAAGAGAACATCACGCAGACGCTGCGACGAAAGGGCAACAAGTATGTTCCGCGGCCTTTTAGAGTTGGTATTCATTTTGGCCACACGTCGACATGCCTTAACATCGCTATCAGTTACCACTACCTGTAAGCATTCGCAAAGTCTCCTGAATAATGCCATCAGATTCTCAGTCTTGTCCTCGGGGACCTCGTGAATTTCAAGGTTTAGGTCACGTGACACTTTTTCGACTGTATATAAGCGACTCTGCAGTTTCGCTACTGAGTTCTGTGTTTTTGAAAGCTCTGACTCTAACTGTTTTATCCGATTGTCTTTTTCTTTAATATTTGACTTCATGTCGTTCTGTTCCGAAATTATAAAATCAGTTGTCTCCGTAAAGTCAGTCTTAACCGTCTCAATAGCTCGACCAACCTCCTCGGCCACCATATCCATCAAGTCCTTCCTAAGCGCAGAACGCAGATTCAGCATGAACGCCGAGTCCGGGGAAAGTTTCAAGTCTAAAAGATTGCTAATACTTTCCAAGGTAGCAGGCTCCTTTGGAAAAATATCAGCGCCTTCAGAAGTCTTCATAGATACACTCTGTCCCAGTGCCTGACTAAGTGTGGCACTCGAGCCGCTTGGTGACTGGTTATTGCGGCCACGTCGGACAGGAGTATTATCCTCGTTATTTCTGCGCCGTGTAACATTCTGACATAGTGGACATTTGAGCGTCGCCAACTCCTTATCACTGAGCTGTTTAGACGGCCCGGTAGTAACACCAAGACATCCATAACAAAACTTGCCGTTGCACCCCTTGCGCTTTAAAAATTTATTGTCCTCTAGTTCAACATTACATCCGCTGCAATTAACAGTCTTGCCAATTACTCCATCCATTACAAAAACTCAAAAAAATAATATGTCAAAAAATAAAAAATGACCAAAAAGATATCTAGATGCCGGGATCGAACTCGATACTTCGTCACTGCAGCCGACCTCTAGCCGAGTTCAGCTAAACGACCGACGACAGAGAATGTGAAATAAATGATCACTATTTATCAGAAAGCAGTAGCAAAACACAGTGTGAATCACAGTCGTTTCTGCACTAATGAGGTCAAAGTCCGAAACTCGTGCACAACTTTTATATCTACCGACTGATATTAATATTAAAATGTTTTTTTTGGCACTATTTAATAGTCTTCCAATTATTGTTTATGTGTGACACTGTTACTTGCGTTTACACTGTGTATAGTTCTGTTTGTAAACAAATTCACTTTAGACACTGTTTACGATTTAAAACTGGGACGACTGGCAATACGCGTGCGAGTAGTTTAACAATTTTTTAGCAAAAAAAAGTTTTATACATGTTTAACTAAGGATTTTTACCAAAAAATTGTTGTTTAATTCATTACCTATCTAATTATGACACACTTAAAGCGATATATCTTTTGAATGAAGTCTTAACAAACTCTGATAATCGTTTAACAAACTCTTTAACAACTTTAACTATGCACTTTTGTTGATTAATCTGCAAAAAACCGCAAAAAAAAAATGGGCCCTCAGTCCACACATACATCATTTTGACAGAGCCGAAATCTCGATAACGCGCATAAAGATAATAAGGAAACGCCAGCTTGATGTAGTAGCTGAAATAGATTAACCTTTGAACCGGAAAATACTGCAGCCGGCGATGAATTTCATCTTAGAAAAAAAGGTATGATGGCGGAAACAGATGACAGAGAACAGATGATCTACACTCAAAATTGCATAGTTCTCATCTTTTGAATGGACTAAGATTTAATAAATGATATTCTACAAAACACCCAGTTTAACAATTACACAAACTCCTAATTCACCTAGCCAGTAAAGTTATAGGAGGGTACGTATATAATACAAATACTGCCGCTATACTTTTACTTTTTATGGTTACAGCGTACAACGATGCCTTTAGATAAATGTAATAGGTGCAGGATGTGTTGAGTATATATGTCGCAGGGAAATGAGGAAACCAGGGATTTCACGAAATCCCTAGGGATATCACGAAATCCCGGTAAGTGTCGAATACTATTGATTATTACGTCTTTTTACTGAAAATGTTTAGTGATATGACAAAATACTAATATAACGTCAGTGATATGTCATTTCACTAAACAAAATCTAGTGAAATGTGCTTGTTCATCTTGCTAAATTACGGATCAAAGAGAACTCAATGTGTGAGTGTGGTTTGGATGAAGGTTCCCCTGATCATATTTTGTTTTCTATGTATAATATCGATACCTCTGGGTTCAATTGGCGTATAAACCAAAATCCGACTTTTCAGGAGAAAGAAAAAAAGATTGCAATTTTTTTTAAATTCGTAGCGTTTTTGTTTTTGAAGTTACATAAAAATAATTAGAATAGAATTAGAAGAAAGATTCTTAGAATTTGAAGATGAAGAAAGAAGGCAACATCTATACATATAATAAATCTGTAGAGAAGTCAATTCTGTACATGAAATATTTTCTCAAAATAACTATCAGGGTGTGATAAGTGATCGATACTGATGCCAAAAATGCAATCAGTAAAATTTTTGTCTGTCTGTCTGTCTGTATGTTCGTTATAGAAACAAAAACTACTTGACGGATATTAATGAAACTTGGTACAATTATTCTCCATACTCCTGGTCAGGTTATAGTATACTTTTCATCACGCTACAATCAATAGGAGCAGAGCAGTGAAGGAAAATGATGGTAAAACGGTAGAAATTAAGTCGTGACGTCATAGTATTTTGACAGCTGAGGCGTGACGTCATAGAATATTTGACAGATAAGTTGTGACGTCATATAGTTTTTTCAGATGATTCGTGACGTCATAGAACTTTTGACAGATGAGTCGTGACGTCATAGAATTTCGACAGCTGAGTCGTGATGTTATAGAATTTTTGACAGATGAGTCGTTAGTTCGTAGATATATGGCGGGAAAATGTTTTTTGATAGCTGAGTCGTGATGTTATAGAATTTGTGACAGACGAACTGTGACTTTAAAGGATTTTTGACTAAGAGCCCGTCCACATGGCGCGTTGCGTCGACGCAACGCAAGCATTTTGACGCATAGCCGGCCACACGGGCGTTGCGTCACCACAGCGTGGCTGTTCCGTCGTCACAATGTGTACACCCCCGCCCGCTTCGTCTCGGGGCTGCACTTCCGTGGTGTGTGCGTTGCGTCGACGCAGCGCACCGTGTGTACACTATAATTATTAGTATGTAAAATAACGCAACGGCAGCGCTGCGTCGACGCAACGGAGACGCAACGCGCCGTGTGGACAGGCTCTTAGGAGTCGTGACGTCATCGCATTTCGGAGGGGAAATAAATAGGTTTGTACTAAACCCTCGGTGCGCGAGTCAGACTCGCACTTGACCGGTTTTTTTTGGTTTTAATGAATGTTCACTAGCAGCCACTTTTAGCCAGTTGCAATCACTGATGTGGTTAAGCAATGTCGGAGAGGTCATTCTATATATGGGTGACCACTCAGTGTATTTCATCTAAGCATCTCCGTGCTTTGGATGCGTCGATCCCGGCTATCGTTGTTGCCACAAAGTAGTTAAGCTACGTCATAGGCTTTTATAGGGTTCTCCAAAAAAAAAAAAACATTTGTACTACGAAATTTTTTTTGCGTGAACGAAGTCGCGGGCTACAGCTAGTATAGAAATACAATCACAAAACCTTAAATTATTATTCAAAGTGTTTGTGTTTATTTTATTACTGCACGCAGTTTATCTATAGATAATAATAATAATATAGTCGAGTCTAAGTTTAGTCAATTATTTTTAGCTAGGTGGTAAAAAGGTGTTAGGTACAATAATTTATTTCAGCATTTTTTTTACAAAAGACAAATCCCACACTAGCCTTTAAAAATATACAATAGTTTGTGTATCACAATTTGTCCTCCATGGGAATCGAACCCGCGACCTCATGCACGCCAGCCATGTAATGCGACCGCCGCGCCACCGAGGCAGGTAATTCTGCCGCACCATAACGTGGCGTGCAAATGTATTCATTCATAATTAATTAGCGATTATCCGTGTGGTGACGGAGTAAGAATACAATATGTCACCTCCCCATCTCATCCCATGGGTGGCGTAAAACCGACTAAGGGACTATCGGTGAATATTATCTTTACGAAATAAAAATGAAGGAAAACTTGAAATTAAACCCTATATCAATCCGACTGCCCAGCGTGGTATTAGTAGGCCAAGTATCCCTCCGTCACGGGAGGAGGCGCGTCCTTGCAGTGGGACATTAATGGGCTGCTATGATGAAATAAGCGATGTCATTTATTTTAACTTACAAATTTGACAACAGATGGCATTGTGCCTGTGTGCCCTATTTTCAGTAAGATTTTCCTCGATAGAATGACGTTCGCTCATGTCTTTCAGTATAAGTTTATACGCAGTCTTCACAGATCTGTCTTTGTTAAGGTCTGTTTTTTTTTTTTAACTGGTCATTGGCGTAATCTTAGAATCGCCATTTAAAAAAAAAAAAAAAAAAAAAAAGGTCTGTTTTTGAAAAGGTGGTTCGTTCGTTAATTTTACAATTCGTTTGTATAATATATGGTTTAAAAAACGATTTTTCAGTATTAAATCGAATTGCGAAGTAAGTAACATCCGCCACGCGAACGAAGTCGCGGGCACAGCAGCTAGTCAAATCATAAATCTATCATCTTTAGTTTAGAATTTAGCATGGATATACGCCTTGGAAAATATCTATTTTAGGCCCTATGAAAATTATGTAACAGATAATGTCCATTCCACTCTCCTGTTTAAAAAGGATATACGATGTTTACTGTAAATTTTTCTTAATAATTTTCTTGGGGCGTATAAACCAGAAATAAAAGCGACTAATAAAAATCTTGGTCATTACATCTAACTACAACTTTAAAAAAATACATTCGGCCTTTACGTTATTATCATCTTTATTTACATTTTTCACATTAAATTAAATTTTTAAATATAAATACCTAACAAAATAAAGACATTTAAAAATATAAAAAAAGGTAGACCCACCAGCATCGGGTACAGGGACTAAGCTACTGGTGGTTAGGGCTCCAGAGATAGGAACCTCCTCACAATACGTTCCGTGTCAAGCAGTACTGCCTTCTGCATCAGACCTATGATCCAACTGCCAAGGTCGAGTCTCCTTAGATGTTGACAGAGACTCTTTGGAATAAGTCCATTAACCGAAAGTATTATCGGAACCCTGATCATTGCACGGCGTTATTATCATTATTATTTAGTTCTTTTTTGGGTATGATGGTCTTAACTTTTTGGGACGAGGTATACGAGAGGAATTGTAATCATAGAATGAAGAGCGCATTAACGGACATAGGAAAAAAATATGATCAGGGGAACCTTCATCCAAACCACACTCACACATCGAGCTCTCTTTGATCCGTAATTTAGCAAGATGAACGTTGGTACAGTCACGAGCAATAATATGTACACATTTTCACATTTTGTAAAACATTTATCTAAAGTTCTGCTAATCCAAAATTGAATATTCGAAGATTAGTTCAAAACTGTACGAAACCTCTTCGAAATTATGAAATAATTTTATTATTCTAATGTCTAGATAAACGTGCAGATGGTTTAGAAAATTTGACAATGTGTACATATTATTGCTCGTGACTGTACAAGCACATTTCACTAGATTTTGTTTAGTGAAATGACATATCACTGACGTTATATTAGTATTTTGTCATATCACTAAACATTTTCAGTAAAAAGACGTAATAATCAAGAGTATTCGACACTTACCGGGATTTCGTGATATCCCTAGGGATTTCGTGAAATCCCTGGTTTCTTCATTTCCCTGCGACATATCGCACGTCACAAACAAAAGGGTATTATTTCGAAAACGTTGTTTTGAGATATCGCGTATTGAAGTTTTAAAAAATCATAGATTCGGAACTACTTACTAAAATATTTAAAATTATCTCTAGATTTAAAAGTACACTATCCTTCTTTATGCTGGTTAAGTTTAGTTTGTGTATCTATAACAGTTTTTTTTTATATTAATAGTTTTATGGGAACAGAAAAAGATGATACCCTTTAAGCAGTTCAAATAGCTCTTAAGTTTAACTTGCTACTCTCTAGCTTAACCAAAATTTACCAAATTATTTCTATAACCAGTTGTAATTAATATTGATACTATATTAAGCAGCACAGAAATTATCTTTTGCCTACATGGCTAAGGGATTATAATTCTTCTTCTTCTTCGTTTCGACGGCAATAAGTCTAATTTCAAATATATTTTAGATGTGTTTTGCCCAAAAACCAGCGACAGCAACAGCATTATCGTTGGCACTCTTTAGGTCTTCTGGTGTGCAGGTGGCAGGGCACATTGGGCATGATAGGAAGTGTTCCATGTCCTGGACGAGAGAACCGCACCCACATCCACTATAGGAGGGGTTCAGATAACCCCATTTAGTCCGGTTAGAGTTACAGCGGCCTACTTGGGTACGTAGCCTATTGAGCGACCTCCAGATCGGCCACTGCTCCTCGAAACCAGGTGGAAGATGTTCGGCGGGTGGAATGAAGTCCGCCGGTGGTGCAAAGTTTGAGGCCCACCCGTCCAGTCTAGCCTTACTGGGGTCACCGCACAGTGCACGTGTGTGTCGCAAAAACCTCTTACGACTTTTGAGGCGTGCCCTGGGTATATTGTGCGAGTAAAGTGGATGACGAGGGTCGGTCTCTTGTTTTTCCTTTCACTTTCGCAAATGACCTGACGGCGAACACCAGGTCGAGCAATGGCGGCCAATGAGTATAATTTGACCAATGGGGTAGGTTTCAAGCAGCCAGTTATTATACGGCATGTTTCATTCAGGGCAGAGTCGACCATACCTGCGTGAGCCGAACGGTGCCATACCGCGGACGCATACTCTCCTGCCGTGTAGGACAATGCCAGACCCGTAGTCCTGACAACATGTGGGGCTGCCCCCCAAGACGCAGAAGTTAGGCGTTTGACCAAGTTGTTTCTGATTGCATCTAGAAAATCTAGAAATTCTATTTGTTTTAGTATCATAATTAGTTATAATAAAAAAGAAACTCAATATGAAAGAAACATAATTTAACAACATTATGTAGGTACCTACAGTAACAAAACTATCAAATTAAACCAAATGTGATACTTTAGGGACATACGTTAGATCCCTGTTGTCACTGTCAGCAAATGGGTCTTCGTAGAAGTATTGAAGTGGGCCATGAAAGAGAAAGTTGTACCTGGGAAGTATGTGAAGTTAATTCGTGCTATGTAAAGACAAACCAGTTATACGTCCGATCGTCTTGCAACTCCAACCAGTTCAGTGTGGCGGTAGGCTTGCACCAAGGGTCGGCTTTAAGTCCTTACCTCTTACTGATTATGGACGCCTTGACGGCGGGCATACAGGAAATGGCACCCTGGTGCAGTGTTTGCCGATTACATTGTTCTGGTTGGGGAGGATGGACCTAAGATCCAGAGCAGATTAGAGCGTTGGCAGTCCTGAAGCCATAGCGCTTAACGGCATGCGCCTTCTAGTCTTCTCTGTCTTCCGGTATCTCGGTTCTTTCATTCAAAGCGATGGCGAAGTAGATCGGGCGGTCAAAAACCGAGTTAACATAGGATGGATGAAATGGCAGCAGGTCATTGCTTCACGGGAACCATCCGTGACCCCCACAGTCCCCTTAATTTAAGGGGAAGATCTATAAAACTATGATTACACCTGCCGTCCTGTATGGATCAGAGAGTTGGCCAGAAAAGGGATGAATGAAAGACAATCTGTGTGGTGTTACGAGAGTAGATAGAGTAAGAAATGAGTATGTAAGAAGATTTGAAAGTGGCACCGGGCGGTGGCAGAAAAATTACGTGGCAGCCGGCTGTCATGGTATGGGCATGTTATGCGGAGGAATGAGAGTCATGTAGTTAGGAAGGTGCTGAACATGTGTGTGGATGGATATAGGGGAAGAGGACGACCAAAAAAACGATGGATGGATTGTGTGAAAAGCTATATGGCTGCGAAGAGTGTTACTAGTGAGATGACGTCCGATAGGACAGTATGGATGAAAAAAACATGCTGCGCCGACCCCAAATAAAATTGGAATAAGGGCAGGGAAATGATGATGATGAGCAAATGGGTCTTTGTTTTCTTCATTTTAAGAACTGTCCGGTGTACTTAGGCGATTGCTGATTGCTTTCATTATTAAACCAGCCTTCCTACATCGCTTCATTGTTTTGATTTTAACTAAAATTTAAAAAAGAAAAAATATAATAACAACTTAAAAGGTAGTATTTTACTTGAAACTTGCAACCATAAACTACAATTAACAAGATGTACAGAATTATCTCAAGCAAATCGGGAGCTATAAAGTATTATTTTAATATTCAATCAATCAACTAGCCTATTGCAGTCCACTGCTGGACATAGGCCTCTCCCAATACACGCCACAGAACTCGGTCCTGCGCCTTCCGCATCCAGTCCGACCCAGAGACCTTTATGAGGTCGTCGGTCCACCTAGCTGGGGGGCGTCCTACACTACGTTTGCCGAGTCGCGGTCTCCACTCTAGGACACGTTTGCTCCAACGGCCATCGGTCCTTCGACAGATATGACCAGCCCATTGCCACTTCAGCCTGCTAATACTACGAGCTATGTCGGTAACTTTGGTTCTTTGTCGGATAACCTCGTTCCGGATTCTATCCTTCAAGGAGACGCCGAGCATAGCCCGTTCCATAGCTCGCTGCGCGACTTTAAGTTTGTGGACCAGCCCTACTGTGAGTGTCCACGTCTCGGCACCGTATGTCATTACTGGTAGGACGCATTGGTTGAAGACTTTGGTCTTCAGGCATTGCGGTAAAGGCGAAGAGAAGACCCGACGTAACTTGCTGAATGCTGCCCAACCCAACTGGATCCTGCGATCGATTTCTTTCTCGAAGTTGTTTCTACCAAGTTGGACAACCTGTCCCAGGTAAACATACTCTTGAACAACTTCGAGCATCAATCCGTCGACATAGATCAGCCTCGGCGTTACATGTTTGTTAAACATGATCTTCGTTTTGTTTAGGTTCATGCCGAGTCCGACCCGTCGAGAGGCTCCATTTAGGCCCTGCAGCATCCCGTCAAGCTGTTCCAGTGACTCTGCCACGATGACGATGTCGTCAGCAAACCGGAGGTGTGAGATATACTCGCCGTTGATGTTGATGCCCCGTCCAGTCCAGTCCAACGTCTTAAAGACGTCTTCGAGTGCGTTGGTAAAGAGCTTAGGGGAAATAACATCCCCTTGCCTCACCCCTCTACGCAACTCAATAGGTGGGGTCTTTTTGTCCTGGAGCTGGACGGTCATGGTGGCAGTTTCATATAGAGATCTCAACACCTCGATGTACCGCCAATCGATGTGACATCGCTGCAGAGCATCCAGAACCGCCCAGGTTTCGATTGAGTCGAAGGCTTTTTCGTAGTCCACGAAAGCCATGCACAGCGGCTGATTGTACTCCTCAGTCTTCTGTACAATTTGCCGAACAACATGGATGTGGTCCACGGTGCTGTAGCCTTTTCGAAACCCGACTTGTTCCGGTGGTTGGAAGTCGTCGAGTCTTCTGGCGAGGCGGTTTGTGAGTACTCTCGAGAACAACTTGTAGATGTGGCTCAGGAGTGATATGGGCCTATAGTTCTTTAGTAAGGATTTATCACCTTTTTTGAAGAACAGGACCACCGCACTCCCGCTCCACGCCTGAGGTGTTAGGCCCTGGTGAATGACGGAGTTAAAAAGCGTTGTGAGCTCTTTAAGGACAGGTGTTCCGCCAGCTTTTAGTAGTTCTGTAGTGATTCCGTCATCACCTGGACACTTATTGTTCTTAAGTTGCTCGAGAGCAGCTCTGACCTCGCCCCGGTTGACATCGGGGATGTCCTCCGTATAATGGCGCGTGAGTGGGGCTCTGTGGTCATCCTCGCTAGGTCCCAAGGGTTTAGTCATCCGTGATGCGTACAGGTCCTTGTAGAAGCTCTCTATTTCCTCGAGTATCTCGAACTTGGAGGTCACGGTTCTGCCGTCCGCAGTGTGTAGTTTCGCTAGATGGGATCTACCAAGCTGGCGCGCAAATACTTTGGTGCTTCTATTCTGTTCGATCGCAGCCACAACGGCGCGGGTGTTGGAACATCGGAGGTCACGTCGCACCAGCTTCCGGATCTTCCGGTTGAGGTTTCTCCCATCCGACGAAGAGGACCGCGCGGGTGACATCTCGCGTCTTTGCCTCATAAGTTCGAGAGTCTCGGGGGAGAGCTTAGGCTGCCTGACTTTGCTTTTTCCGGGGAAAACCCTTCGAGACACATCCTGTAGCGTTTTGACCACTGCGTCGGTTTTCTGGTCAACGTTGCCATCGGTTTCTAACAAGTCGAAACGATTTTGAAGCTCTAGTTGGAACTTGTCGAATCCCAGAGCTATTTGGGGCGCGGTAGGTCTGAGAGTAGACTTCACCATGCGACGCCTCTCGGCTCTGAAATTCATATTTAGAGTGCCTCGAACAAGTCGGTGATCACTCCCAGTATTAAACCTGTTAATCACAGAGACATCTCTAAATATGTATTTCCTGTCGGTCATGATGAAGTCTATCTCATTCTTCGTCACAGTATCGGGGCTTTGCCATGTCCACTTCCTATGTGGCTTTTTCTTAAAGAAGGAGTTCATCAAGAAGAGCCCCTGCGACTCCAGGAAGTTGACTAGCATCTGCCCTCTGTGGTTTCGGCGCCCCACACCGTAGGATCCGATTTTCGTTTCGCCGTATCTTTGTACTCCCACTTTGGCATTGAAGTCCCCCATAACAACATTGTAGTGAGCCTTGGTGGTATTATGTAGTGCCTTAGCAATGTCTTCGTACATGGCTTCGGCTATGTCATCGCTTTATGTCGAGGTCGGTGCGTACACTTGTACCACCTTCAGGGAATACCTGTCGGTGATTTTGATTATGAGGTACGCTACCCGTGTCGACACACTGCTGACTTCCACAACGTTGTCGGTCAGGACTTTGTTGACCAGGAAACCAACACCGCCTTGAGAGGGCCGATCACCTTCCCGAAAGTAGAACAGGTGACCTGACTCGAGGGTTATCGTGTCCTCCCCCTCTCTTCGGACTTCAGATAACCCCAAAATGTGCCAGTTTATACGTCCTAGTTCTACCTCGAGTTCGGTGAGATGTTGGTCCAGCCGTAGAGAGCGTCCGTTATAGGTTGCCAGGGTCATTTTGGTATGGTAGCCGTTTGCCGTAGCCCGGAGATTCTTCGCACCCCCCGTCCCACTGTTACCGCGACCGCTACCGTAGCAACGGGCAGCAGGACTGCCGGGAACTGGGGGCCGTTTATTTGGGCGTGCTAACATTTAGGAGGGGGTTTGCCTTACTGGACCACGCTGGCAAGACGGGTTGGTACAGGGTTTGCTTTCGAGTTTTCCTTCTCTGGCAGTGGTGTTGTCTGCTAATTTGTTATTTCACCATTTGTCGACTTTTACGACACCCATAGGAGGTAGGGGGTAGCGACACATTGTATTCTCCAGCCGTCGCTACACGACATTTTAATATTATTTCGTTAAAATTACCAAATTATATTATATTGAACAGGCAAGACAGTATTATTTAAAATAAAACATGAAACTAGTATCAATTTTAACAAGCAATAAGGTATTAACTTTACATAATATTGTTTAGAATACTTACAATTTTATAGATTGATTCGATATTGACGACTGGACGGGTTGTAACTCAGAAAGATACGTGCGACGGCCACGAACGATGCCCGGCTACTGAATCAACTAAGATGCGACTGTCTTACCTATCTCGAAAATAGGGTGCATAAATAGTCAAGAAAGAATTGTATCGTTATATTTCAAAAAGTATTTGGAATTTAAATACTATTTTCTTACCAATTTATAGAGAAAAAAATTAGGTTTCCGAATTCAAAATAAAAAAAAAACAGTTTTTCAGACTTAATACCCTTTTATTTATAGCGTGCGATATATACTCAACACATCCTGCACCTATTACATTTATCTAAAGGCATCGTTGTACGCTGTAACCATAAAAAGTAAAAGTATAGCGGCAGTATTTGAAGGCGACCTTATACTCAAAATGTTTAAAGTAATCATTCAATCAACATACAAATTCAAATTAAAACACACCCATGAATAACTTCAATTGAATAATTCAAAGTATAACGTAACAAACCAAATCCATTTACAATCAATCATAAAATAAACTTTTGATATATTATTCAAATGTAATAAAAACATGAATTTCTGATCAATTCTTTAATATTCTCATTAAAATTATGCTCTTTGTCAAACACTTGGAATATTTTATCTTTGAAAGCGTTCGCGTCAAAGTAAGGTTCTTGATTTGAGTTCGTTCAATACATGATTCAAATCTTGATACTCGCATGTGATTTATGTAGGAGTTCCGCTGTTACGACATTTTTTGTTATTAAGCTAAGTTGTTGGAAGTAGGTCAGACGTTCTGTTGCAGTATTCAGGGAATACAATAATGTACTTTTTTTATAGACATGAAATCGTGCTGAAATTGTGTCTATAGGTAGTTATTAAAGATAAGTTTTTATGTTTTTCTTGTGGTGACGCAGTAGAGTAGTATCTTGAACTTTTTTTGTGCCGTTACCCAATCTTAGTATAGAGTCAACCCTATGATATCGGGTCTTTAAAAGGCAGTGTGAAGAAGCATGTGGCTTAATGTGTGTACGGTAGTGGTGTATGGTTTTTTTTTATCTCTATTTGCGCAGCGTTCAAATTAGTCATTTCTAAAATAGAAAACAGAACTACAGGCTTAGCTAGAGTTATTAGTTGACCAGGATTTCCTTCTGTCCAAGTTCGCTATAGGGGGAAATATCTGGAGGAGTCATGGAATCTTAACTATATTAATGTCCTATTGCAGGGGCCCCCTACAGTGAAGGAGGGATACTTGGCCTACTAATACCACACTGGCCAAACAGATTGGTACAGGGTTTAATTACAAGTTTTCCTTCTTTTTATTACGTAAAGATAATATTCATGGATTCTCCGTGTGGTAACGGAGTAAGAATACAGTGTGTCACCATCCTATCTCATCCCATAGGTGTCATAAAAACCGACTAAGGGACTATCCGAATCTTACCTGTAGTGGGAAAATAAAGGATAAAATAATATCAAACATAACTATTATACAAAAACAGTCATTACAATCTCCAAGCGACGAATGCACTCAAACGGAACGAACCTTTTCCAACGCGAAATGAATTCCAAATTTTCTGCGTCCCGTTGTGATAACATACCGTATTAGCATTCCACTGTCTGCGTTGATTTCATATGAAATTTAAATTCAAAATACGAACATAGTATAGATACTAGTACCTATTCATTTTGTTCACAATGTATTCTTACTCCGAATGGTGACGGAGTAAGAATACAGTGTGTCACCACTCCATCTCATCCGATGGATGTCGTGAAAACCGACTAAGGGACTATCCCTGAATATTACTTCTCGATAGAAGGAAGGTAAACTTGAAATTAAACCAATCTGTCTGGCCAGCGTGGTATTAGCAGGCCAAGTATCCCTTCGTCACGGGAGGAGGCTCGTCCCTGCAGTGGGACATTAATGAGCTGTTATGAAAGACAGCTTCTGAACGTAAGTTTCAGCATAGCCGCGTATAAAAGTGACCGAGATATACCCCTTAGCATATTGAGCTATAGCTTTAATAATAATAGTTAAATCAATGTTTTGTATTTCCACATAATACAGTTTACGTGTTTTCATGTAACTTACAGAGTGGTAACAAAACTAAATTAATTAATTCAAATTAAGTCAGTTTCCTATTCCAAATAATTTGGTTTGATTATGAATGTACATAAATATTGAAATAGGTTTCAAAGGTACGAATTTACCTCGCAACTAAATGTTACTTTGTTGTATTTTATTAACCCTTGAATCTATCATTGTTTTAAATTTGACCTGAGTTTTACAAAAATCAAAAAGAGTAGCAGTAGTTTTGCAAATTACTTTCGTTTTTTACGAAAATGAGCTTTATATACTTATGTACCTTCTCCTTACCTTGCGGGGGAAGATGCAACAAAAATCCCAGTTTCCCCCAATTTAAACATTTGGGGGAACATGCAACAAAATTTTACAAAATTCATAGTTTCCCCCGATCGGGATCGGAAAGAAAAAACAGTAATTTTTTTGTCTTTTCCCAGTTTCCCCCAAATACTTTCCATTCGGGGGAAACTGGGAAAAGACAGAAAAATTACTGTTTTTTCTTTACTTTTAAAAACTCCCACTAGATCATCACATCCAGAGACTTCAAGTTGATGTATTTGGTCAGCTCACAGCATAAGCTTATTCTTATAAAAATAATAAAAAGTATTTACGGACATCTGTACACAGCGCCATCTGTTCCCAAAGTAAGCTAGGCTTAACCTGGCTTGTGTTATGGGTAACAGAACAACGGATAAACATACTTAATTTTGATCAAAACATAAGTAATAGAACAGGCGATGGCACTAGAACCAATAGAGCCTCACCTCACCCCACAGTGAAAGAAATGATAAAACAAAAACCTTTAAAATAATTCCACCACTATTTGTATGACATTTACAGTTTTTCAAGCGTCCTCAGACGTAACATAACCTCAAAAACAATACCCACTCGAAACCAACAATTCTACCATAATCTATGTTCGACATGTATAACCTGTTTTGTGGTTTATCTACCTTTAAGCATAACTAGCCTGGACATAATCTCTTCATGCTCAACAATATCGATAAGCTGACATAATCGCGTTTATGTCCAGCACTAGCTTTCACTACAAGCATAAATAAAATACGAAATGACAGGGACAGCAGAGTAATTCCTCGGTCCAGCGAAGCGGAAAACTTAAAAGGACTTGAAATAGATACTTTTATAGATGTACCTCATTCCATTTATTTTCTGGAACGCGAACAAGGGCAATGAAAAGTGCGTTATGGCGTTTATGTAATATTGGTTTCAAATTTAACGGAAAAGTTGCTTATTCTGAATGTTACAAATAAGTTAATTTTAAAATAGGATTTTAAATGGACATTTTTCGTTTTAAAGCTATAAATCCCTAAAAATACTTTATCAAATACAGTAGCTGTTATTACTTATAATTTCTGAATATTAAGATATTCCGGTCAGCGCTGCACTACGTCAAGCAAAGCACTGCAACAATTGAAAACATTTCATTGATCATGTCAGAAGCGTCACAACTCACAATTATCAGTAATGGGGAATCAATATGAGAGAGAGAGAGAGAGTCTGCTGATAAAAATGAAGATTGTGGGTTTGATCCCCACGCATGACAATTTGTGTGATCCACAAGTTATTGTCCTGAGTCTGAATGTTCTTTGTGTCCATGAAATTGATATTAGTAAAAATCCCTGCGACGCGACACAGGACATGATCCCAAGTGCGAGAGTTGTATTTAAAAAAAATATATATAGCAAAAAAGATTTGGATTTCCCTTAGATAACAAAACACTCAAAGCCATAACACATTAAGTTCTAAATCCAACGAGATTGGAGTTATAACGAGTCCACGTATTGAGAAAACGCTCGCCTCACAATTACTAATACAAGACCCTGTTGAGAGCGCTCCGAACACAAAATACATTGTGTAATAATAGAAAAATACTTTTTTGAAGTGTACTCTATGCTCTTCTCTATTCCTGTAAAACTTCAAGCGTTAGATGGGACGCTATTTGCTCTCACTATTTTTAGACTTTCATTTTATAAGCGATAAAAATATAACATTTATTTTGTCATATTCGTCTAAGAAAGCATAGCAAAGTAATCGCAAAATAAGCATCAGGCTAAAAGACATCCACTAATTATTTCTGCACTGGCTTTCTCCAAGTCCTTCCACGCGTGCGATCTAAAGCCTCCCTCACCCAATGTACTTCCTCAATATTGATAAGGTCGCCGTGATTGCCTTTATCAAAGTGGTTATGATTTCGGATGATGAACGCCATGTGGTTCATTCTTTAGCGACATGCAGAATTGGTAGCAACTTGGTTATACTCTAACTACTCTAATTGGTGAAATTTGACAATTGTAGTCTAGGGCTGGGTGTCTGAAATCTATTGGGAGGTTTATTGATTGAGATAACAAACAAAAAATCAATTTAAAATACATAGTTTTAAACTTAAAATTGGGATAGGTTTAGAGTTAATTAAAAATGAGGTATAGTCAGATAACTCATCGACCACCTTTTTCTATAACTACTTTGGTGCTAATGAACGCAGTATCACCTGTCCAAGTCTTTAACTCGGCGTATATTGTGATCATTAGTAGTATCAGTATCATATTTTGATCATTTTGATCAAAGTCCATCCGTTCATCAAACTTGGAACCTATCTCACTAGCTGCGGGCTTTCGTAAGCTTCATTAAATGGCTTTAAACAAATTCTTCGTTAGGTAAGCCGCTTGCTTGTTTAAATATTATCTTAAGTATTAAAAGTATATTAAAAGCAGATGTTTTTATTTTAAAATTTAAAAATATCGATAAATTAAACCCATAGCTTATTCTCAGCGCAATATCCGTAAAATATAAACCATTTGCTCCAACCTTCCAAATCACAACACCCGACAAAATCGCTTCCCATCTCCCCTGATAGCATATCTATTTTAGGGTAGGTATTGCGTTTGCAAAATCAAACCGTCAGTATCCACGCGTTCCCAATTATTCTTTCATTCGTTTCCAATTCGTGAGCCAACACTTGGGAAGTGTGCATCCAGAAAAAAGCAATTGCACGTTTAGCTATAAATTACATTCGCGCCACTCAGCCGTCCTAATCGTTGCCTTGTTTATTCTTTTGTGATTGTGGTATAAGTTATAAGACTAAGCTGTATTATAAATATCTTTTTACCATAGTTATTTCTCCGTGTGGTGACGGAGTAAAAATGCAATATGTCACCACCCCATATCATCCCATGGGTGTCGTAAAACCGACTAAGGAACTATCCGTAAATATTATCTATACGTAATAAAAAGAAGGAAAACTTCAAATTAAACCCTATACCAATCCGTCTGGCCAGCGTAGTATTAGTAGGCCAAGTATCCCTCCGTCACGGGAGGAGGCTCGTCCCTGCAGAAGGACATCAACGGGCTGTAATGATAGTTATCTTCTATCAGCTCTTACGTGGAGAGGTTTTCTCTAGTGATGAATGGAATCTTTTTCCATGAGGTTTTATTTAGGTTTTTCTATATTTAAATTAAAGAAAGGATACAATTTTAGTGTTTAGGGATGTAGCCGTGTGTTTCGGTAAACTACATATGGTAGGCAAAAAAAATTGACCCTCAGTTCATTTTCTAAGATTTGTGATTGGCAAAATTATCTTGCAGTAGTTTTAAAGACTCACAGAGTGTGAATCGGTGACCTTCTACAGAAAACGTAACTTGAAGAATTCTCTATGTATGAAATAAGATGAAGCAAGCAGGTTTCTTAGGATCGTGGTTTAAAGCACTTAGAGAGAGAACAAGGTGTGAGTTTAAGGTGAACATGGTGTGAATTATGAATAGGGCATGCAATTCGCATGCATCGGAATTCCGGAGATTCGTAACAATTTTACTGATTTTTTAACCCCGGAAGTGAAAGGAGTAATATCGAAATTCCTGTATTTATCATTATTTGATATTATGAAATAATAATACCTGCATGACATACCATTAGTTGTTTAGTGAGTTGTCTTATGAATATAGTCTTATGAAGTCAAGTCTTTTTTTTTATAATTAAGTGATAAGATAATTTTGTAATCATAGTTTAGTCACCACACTTATAGCCATATCTGCATCTTTATCAAGGATACGTGTGACCTTGCGTCAGCTTATACCTTGGGTCACACACCGACGGCATACTTCCTTATCGTAACAAAGCTGGGATTTAAGAGAATTTCTTAACCAGCGTACAATGTCCAAGGTACTTTGATATACATTATGTTAAGGAAGGAAATACACGAGCCTTTTTTCCACCTGTTTCCTTTTACGAAACATTGCTGTGGAGGTCAATAGCGGTAGGATATTTTTTTAAAATGAAATTGTTGAATGAAATTGAATTTAGTTTTTCTTATGCTTTAATTTTATTTTTCAAAAAGTAACTGTAATGAACTCGTATAAATAGACGTGAAGCACATTAATGAAATAAAATGTAATCCATAAAGATTATAATTACTCTGCTATACATAATATCATCATCATCATCATAACAGCCCATTAATGCCCCACTGCAGGGGCGGGCCTCTTCCCATGACGGAGAGGTACTTGACCTACTAATACCACGCTGGTCAGACGGATAAATATAGTTTCAATAAATAGATCATGTAAAACCGATTTGAAAGAAATTTTACACAACAGCGACCGCACAAAGGAATGTTAATAATTGATGGTGACATGATGATGGTGGCGCTAAAATGATAATTGAAACCAGTACAGGCTCTAGTTAAATAAAAACTTCTTGAAAAAGCCTATGCCTATAGGCCTTCTCTAAAAGTAGCCTTGTTTTGATAGTTTTTTAGGCATTTTAATAGATGTTGCTATAAATAAAGTTGAAAAAAAAACATTTCAATAAAATATTCACACTTCGAAAATACGGAATCACGAACAAACCAGTTATGTCATAAATAATCTATTCTATGGCTATAGTCAGTTTTTACGGTACATACCGACAGACAGACATTGATTCAATAGTACGTAACTTAAATTCATTATTATCTCTTACAGTATTTGTAAAACTATATAGGTATTTTAATTGCACAGACTTTTTTACCTCAACAAAGAATTAAAAGAGTAGTTTTTGAAGAGATTTTTTTAAATAAAATACCTAAACAACAGCAAGTAAATCATTTTAAATTAAAAGCCACACTTAAAAATATGAATATTGCCGTAATAACAATCCTTATAAAACGCCATGAAACAAATCCGTGCCTTTCTCTGAGGAGAGCTCGTTAATGTTTATTAGTCGTCTTTGTTTTACATAAAAGAGTTTTTAAACAAAAACTGTGGTATTTTTACATTGTACAACAAATTATTACTTAGTTGTTGCGTGTTTATGGGTATATAAATTGTCGCGAATAGAGATGACATTACATTTGAATGGCAACATTTACAAGATTAATAATACTGTATTAGACATTACAACGACCGCGTATCGAAAAACGCAGGGTGGGGAGACCCCTCACAAGGTAGACCGACGACCTTGTTAGGACGGCGCGGGAAACTGATGGATGAGGGAGGTTCAGAACGGCACAACGTGGCACTGTTTGGAGGAGGCCTATATCCAGCAGTGGACGACAATTGGCTGATATGATGAAAGACTGTATTTTCGCGTACATGGCGCGAAAAAAGGGAAAAAAGTATGCTCGCTCTATTGTCACTTCCTGTAACCTTTAACATTATAACATCATGACTATTTGACTTTAGTACAACAAAGAGTCAATGTAACAGTTGGACATAATCGAGCTTTAGGCTTTTTAACAATTGGACGATTACAAGCTTTTGGCTTTTTGACAATTGGACGTATATTACCCGAATTCCTTTAAACGCTTAAAAGATTTCAAATTTAAAAGACCCCATTCAAATCTCAATCAATAAGTTAACACTTAAATAAAAATAAAAACTTACAAGGATTTTAAGCCTTTTTTGTAGTTCATACAGCCTATGATTTTGTTGCCAAATATTGAGAGCTGAGCAGATGCGAAGCTTGTAGTACTGAAAATAATTGATTTTCTAGCTGAATTTTAACATTGCTTTATTTTATAATCTAAAAACTCAATGGTATTTAATTTAAAATAAATTCTTACATAAAAAAATGTGTTACCAATGATTACTTTCTTTTTATAAATGTTTCTAGTAAAAAAAAAATTGAAATTGAATTGCCTTCAAAAATTTATGGAATATAAATTTAAAACAATATTTAAATGGCATTTCTAAACTTTAATCAGTTTTTAGTTTTTGGTATTTACTAGATTGCATCGCGGCAAGGTTAATATAATTTCAGGTGTTATGTTATGTTATAAACAACGTTTGTTTTGAAAAAAAATAAAATTTAAATTTTATTTACATGACATTCGTTTGTTCGTTAGCTCTTTGAACCGCAGATACTTGCGTGACTTAAAATTGTGAACACTTTATTAAACTCAAACTTAATTTTTTTGTTTACTTTTGACAGTATTTTAGTAAAATTTTAGTATGCTAGCATGTACCTGTGAGCACGGGTATGCTATGTTACAGGTATAATTTCATCATTAAATTATATCGAAATAAAGTAGAGATGCCTAAGATAGAGTTAAATTTTTGAAATATCGGGCATTTCAAAAACTATAAAGTAATTGGTTACGTCCTCGACTTACTTATTGATGATGACATCTGTGGCGTAGTGGTTATATAACATGACTGCAATGACAATGCGAATCTTTGTGTATTTTTTTATTTCTTATCTGAGGAGAAATAATTATACCAACAATTTCTTGACTAACTCACATTTTTATTAGCTACTAATTAAACCACACGATATCCAAACATGTTTATTAACTTGACTATTAAATCAAGAAGTTAGCAACAGAACAAAGTCATTATGCATATCCACCAAAACGTAGACAAAGTGAGTCATTTATGTCGGATTATCGTGTACCAGGCTAATGTTATCCAGAGCTTCAAAGTTTCTTAAGGGTTAAGTTTCGTTAAGGTTATTATTAGTGACTCATAGTTTGTCTACATTGTAATTAACAGAATAGTTTGTTCAAAACAATCTAGTTTTATTATAACACCATTTTTTTTAACAATTTTTAAAGAATCGAAATTGATGAATGTTCCTTCGTCTTTTGTTTTTTTTTTAAATTTTAATGCGTATTTGTTTTTTTATTTTTTTAAAGATTTTAATAAACATGACTCTAAAAATACAATATCAAACTTCATAAAAGTACACAATACACTAATAATTTGTCAATTAAATCAAGAAGTTAGCAACAGAACAAAGTCATTATGCATTTCCACTAAAACGTAGACAAAGTGAGTCCTTTATGTCGGATTATCGTGTACCAGGCTAATGTTATCCAGAGCTTCAAAGTTTCTTAAGGGCTTAGATTCGTTAAGGGGATTGTTAGTGGCTCATAGTTTGCCAACACTAAAAATAAGCTGTTGTTTATTCAATACATGCTATTTTTAGAATAACAAAGTTATTATTTTTGTTTTAAAATAAACTTTTCTGAACAATAACTGTATCTAATGAAGCTTTCGTTCTATACAAAACGCTCATGCAATAAATTTTCCCTCGTCTTTAATTACGTAATAAAGACAAAAATGCATCTGACAATACAATACCAAACTTACGTTTATCCCATTTGCTACTAATAAAACTACACAACTCTCAAACATGTTTATTAATTTGACAATTAAATCAAGAAGTTAGCAACAGAACAAAGTCATTATGCATTTCCACCAACACGTAGACAAAGTGAGTCCTTTATGTCGGATTATCGTGTACCAGGCTAATGTTATCCAGAGCTTCAAAGTTTCTTAAGGGTTTAGTTTCGTTATGGGGATTGTTAGTGGCTCATAGTTTGCCTACATCGTAATGAGGAGTGGTTCATTTTCCAAACTATACAATTTTCTATTTTTAGCTCAATACCGTTATATCCGTGTGGTGACGGAGTAAGAACACAATATGTCACCACCCCATCTCATCCCATGGGTGTCGTAAAAACCGACTAAGGGACCATCCGTGAATGTTATCTATACGAATAAAATAAAATAAAAAAAAGGAAAAATTGAAATTAAACCCTATACCAATCCGTCTGGCTAGCAAGGTATTAGTAGACCAAGTATCCCTCCTTCACTGGAGGAGGCCCGTCCCTGCAGTGGGACATTAATGGGCTGCTATGATGATGATGACCGTTATAATTCGAAAGAAAGAAAGCAAAAAAAAAATTATTTTGCACCTCACTGTTGAGTACAAGAATATTAAAATTACAATAAAAATAATAAAAAATCACATGAGTGTAAAACTAAAACCAGTCTCAGCATGATGCTGCAACGTTGATAGCTGCAGCGCTGTTATTCTGACTGACCCCTTTTATGACGTCACTGACGCCAAACACTTAAAAAGTAGATTATTTATGTTCTAAAACATACTTCACTGGATCATACTTGGTAAATTATAATACAAAATAGACGTCCTTATTGTGCGTAATATACTGATGTTGGCCATAAACCATTTTTCATATTTTTTAATGACCGTCTGAGTAGCAACCACCACACGCTCTGGCGAACAGCAAACGTTCATTTTAGAGATTAGCTGACGTACATCCTGACGCACCACATTATAATTTTAAATTACAATAGATCATTTTAACTAAATATTTTAGATCCACCTAGAATATTTAATTTTGAATCATTGATTAGCCATACTAATTAGCTTAGCGTTTCGCATCAGTTAAATTTTCAGTGCTGTAATTGGCTCGTCAAATTCTCGACTCATTGACAGCACTAGATTCTCACATTTCTATAATATAACTTAATGGAAATACAATTGCAGTTGCATAATCAGCAAAATACATTCTAGGCACCCACATAATTCTTGAATTAACCAAATAACCTTATAACTAACTAGCTGGCCCGTGCCCACGTCGTTAGGCGGCGAAAAAAACGCGTCCCTTTTTTAAACATACACACCTCAACAAAGTCTAGGGATATTTTTACGATATTTTGTATTAAGTTGTGAAACTCAAAAAAAATTGGTTTGTTTTTAATTCTTTTGATGAAAACTTACTTTGTTAACCATTTTTCAACCATTCTAAATTTGAATTTGAAAAATAAAATTAAAAATAAAAGATTTACGCGGCTTGAACGTAGTCAAGTTCGAAAATTTCATTTACCAACAGTAAGTTTTGACTGCATTTTTGTGTAAAATTTAAGTTTTATAACAATTTAAACGTTTATTTCGAATGATTAATATTGTGTGCATCAGGAAGCGGCGCCATTTCAACATAGACATAGAAATGTTAAGGGCAGTAGGCATGCTCCCAGCTGCGGGTACTAAGCGGAGTATTGCTGAAGAGATTGGAACAGTACAAAATATGAAATCAGGGTTATGGCCACGTTATCGTGCTACTGGTGAAGTGGCTGAAAGATACCACAGCGAAAAGTCTATCACTACTCAACGACATGATCGATTTTTGCAAGTTCCCGCGAAAAGGCAGCCAAATGTTACTACCACGCAGCTGGCTTAGAGGCTCCAGCTCTTGGTGGAGCCTCTTGCGGGTGACCAAACTGTGAGAAGAAGTCGGCATGAAGCCCACCTTTAAGCTCGCATACCGCTTTGAACTCCAGCAATACATTGAGCAAATCGCGCACGATGACTAGAGTGAGGTCGTGAACATTTGCTCTGCAAAGATGACCTGTTACTTGTAGTGGTGTTTATACATGAGTCCCGGTTCGGTTTCCACTCGGATTTACGTAGAGAACGTGCTTGGCGAGTTCCTGGTTGTGGTAGCCGTCTACAACATCCTCAGAAAAACTATTCGTACCACGATAGAACACTTATGATTTGGACGGGAATTTGTGTCGGTCGAAGAACAGAGCGCGTTTTGATCAGAAGCACCATGACGGCTGAAAAATAACTTAACGAGGTGCTAGAACTAATAATCTACCCCCGTAGACTACAATTGGGCCAAATGTTTAAGCTCATGGACGATAACACCCGTCCGCATAAAGCGAGTGTGATGACAAGCTGGTTGGAGGAGCACGACGTATAAATTTTATGCTGAACCACTCAATCGCCTAACCTCAAAACCATAAAATACGCGTAGGACATGTTCAAAAGAAGGGCTTTGATGAATTTTCCTGCAAAAACTTGCGATGGAAGAGCAACTTTTTTTGTATCCTAGTCGGACCTGTAACATTATACCGCATCAAGACCTGGATAACTTAATCCAAGCATGAAAAACCATTGCAGGAGCGTTATTTACGGTTTTTTGAATGTACTGACTACTGATTACTCACATAACAGTTAAAAACAGATTAATTTTCGATTATTTTTATTTTTGCTTAAGAAACAAATTCATTGTTAGTTTTACTAATTTTAATTATTAAATAACTCAATTCTATAATTGTGTATTAGGGCCCCTTGAATATATGTAGGTAAGCATATAATAAAATTTGTATTCTTTATAGGCTCAAGGGTTTCTCTGATGTATTTAACCATATGTGGGAAATCGACCGTACCTTTAAAGTCTTGTTCCCCAGTCATTATAAGACAGTAATCATTTACATTGAGATGTTGTACTTTTTTCCCCATATCTGTCAACAAATAGTTTAAGTTACAATTGCGTGAAAGATAATGATAGTATTCAAATTGTTTACCAAACGTATTATCAAAAACATTCAACAGGCCATTATAGTTATAGTTAGTAATAATACACATTTTCCTTTCTTTTATGCAGCCATTTTTTGATGTAGTGTTTCCCTTTTTTTCTGAATTTTTAGTAGTGACTTCAATAGTTTCCGTGAATGTTTTTTGTGTTTCGTTGTCACTCGCTTGTACGGTGTATTGGGTAGATGCGTTGATTTTTGTGGGTTTTTCTGAAGCTGTTTGTACAGTAAGCGGCTAAGTTTGAAAAGCCTCTGTCAGTCGACGTCTTGCACTGCGTTTTTTAACAGATGAATGCGGCTTGCTTGTCGTACATAGGGGGCTTATACATATTTGTTTTAATATAACGTTTTCTTGTTTTAATTGACCAATTTCTCTTCTTAAATCGGAATTTTCAATAATAGTATTTTCTAACTCTAATTGTGTACTTTCTAGTTCAGTTTTTAATTTAGTAATTTCCATTTTCATTTCATCCCTGTACAATGTATTATAGTGTGATTCGTTTAGACTTTTATTTAAGTGTTCATCGGTGCATGAGGAATTTAGAGAAATGCTCATATCAATTTGGTCTAATGATTTAGTTTTTATTAACGGTCTTCTGGTTGTAACATTATAATTTTCATCCATTATGTAGTTTGTTGTAGCTTCTGTCATCCAAATGTCAAATAATTCTGTAATCAATTTACCAATTTCAACAATAAATCACTCTCCTGTACCTCACTTGGGTCTTTTTGAGACAACTTCCAGTTTACAAAAAAAAGATATGCTAAAAATTGTCAGCTTAGGCGACCTGGAACGAGTTTCTGTTGCAGTTTCTTATGTTGGCATATTTTTTGTTATGACAGCTCGTTGAGAATATTTTTGCATAACGTTAAATCAAACAAATGAACTCGATCTTCTTCACAAAATTAAGCCACGTTACCATGAAATAGGGAGTTAAGCATAATAATAAACGATCGATTGTTTAATTGAAATAATTTTTGAATTAGTCGACGTTGTCACAGTTGAAACTCAAAGATGAAATTGTTACGGTACAGTCACGAGCAATAATATGTACACATTGTCAAATTTTCTAAACCATCTGCACGTTTATCTAGACATTAGAATAATAAAATTATTTCATAATTTCGAAGAGGTTTCGTACAGTTTTGAACTAATCTTCGAATATTCAATTTTGGATTAGCAGAACTTTAGATAGATGTTTTACAAAATGTGAAAATGTGTACATATTATTGCTCGTGACTGTACACGTTATAGTTAAGTTTTGTTTTTTTCACATAACAGGTATTAGAGCACTGCACTTATGTATCGACCACTTTTAATCACTTTAGTGCACTTTATACTTATAAAGCAAATTAAATAAGACGGACGACGTTGTTGCGCAAAGAGTTTTTTTTTTTTTTTTTTCTTTTTTTTTTTCTTTTTATTTAATTCTGGTTTGTAGCCTGATAAATTACCTTTATAAAAATATAAACATGTTGTATTTTATCTTCAATAATTTTGGAGTTAATTGAGCAAATACCAAATATCCCTAGACTTTGTTGAGGTGTGTATTTCATTACTGCTTCACTCCAATTAGTCATAACGTAATACTATAGCCTATGACACTCCCCGATAAATGGACTATTCATGACACAGAAATAATTTTAAAAATCGGTTCATTAGATCCAGAGATTACCCCCTACAACGTCAGAAGCTCACAAACACACAAACTTTACCTCTTTATAATATTAGTATATAGTATAGAAGTAAAGCAAAATACTACTAAGGTAATTCAACGTTGAACCTAGTTTATTAGCTGCTACAAGTATAGTGTTACAGCTTTGTGAGGACACAGCCTTAATTTTGCTCAAATTAATCACATTTCTGCTTCGCAAAGTAGTCGACTAAGAAGTTTTAGTAAATAGTTTGCTTTAGTGATGAATTTGAGTAAACATTTTGTGGTTGTTGGAACAAATTGGTTTTAATTATGAAATTTGTTACAAGAGAAGCTGATTTGAGGCGGAAAATTGTTGTTATAATTAATACCGTAATTCTCAACAATTTTAAAAGAATTTTAACCGTTCTTTGTTATCAAGACATGTTTTTAAATAAACCCAGTTTTTAATAAAGATATTTATGTTACGCACTAAGAGTCCTGGTTGTGGCTGGAGCTCTTATAAACATCATTTTAACGGAGAAAAAGTTCATGTAGGCCTTAAAAATATATAAAGCAGCGCACAATAATTTTATTGTCTTGCGTGGCGTTTGAACCCACGACCACGCTACGGATCAACAAGAACCCATAGGGTGCTAGCTTTTTAACTTTATAAATAAGCCATGAGTTCTTGTGTGAATAGTAGTGAAAGAAAAAAAATAATAAAGTTTCCTTAATTGTATTCATTTACTTCTGCCTGCCTTTTAGAAAAGTTCTTTAAATAATAGATTTTCGGCTATATAATTAGGCTCTTTAGTCCATTAAATTTATTAATTAACAAATCGATAAGTGCTTAAATATAATTGAATTTTTTGTTATTTAAATAAACTCGGGGAAGATAAGATAAGCAAGAGGCATTAATCCACGGAAGTTCCTTTTTTTCTTATAACATTTTATTATATATTATTTTATTTTAACTTAGCCGAAGTTAAAACTAATAATTTTTTCTTATTAACATAACAGGAACTTTTTAAAGAGTCTAGGAGAGACTGCATAGTAGAACAATTACGTATTCAAATAGCTTTAAACAAGCTGTAATCTTTCATTTTGTAAATCTTGCTATCACATTCTCCTTCCAACGACCAAGTTTCGAGGGTACCGTTGAAGTTTCTCAGTAATTTGACAAGTTTTAACAAAGGTTAGAACGTTACCTCATCTCACCTTACATTTGCATTTATATGAGCCATCGTTATGGCATCCCAAGAAATTAGGCAAATGTACTCTTAGAACAGCCCCTTGGAATACGTGTATTATAAAGAAATGTACATTTTCAAACTTTCTCATTTTATTAAACTCCCTAGGTGGCGCGACGGTAGCGCAAGCGGCTGCCTTACTCGATGTCGCGGGTTCAATTTCCAATCAGGACAGTTATTCACGCATATACAGGATATATAGGACGAGAACCAAAGTGACCGACATAGTTCTCAGGATTGTCCGGTTAAAGTGGCGGTGGCCAAGGGACATAGAGCATGACTCGCACCAAGGATGCCGTATAAACCAATTTATCTTCCCGCCAAAATGCAATGACGTCGGGACTCAGCGGTCTTAATTATTTTCCGGTCAAAAATCTATGACGTTACGACTCATCTGTCAAAAATTTCGGACGGACCATCAACGAAACTTTAGTATTAGGATTCCGTTTGTACCCTTTCGGTACGGAACTCTAGAACGAAAACAAAAAAAAGGTTTCCGGACTTTTAACTTATAAATAAAATACTTGGGTGTTAAAGTTCTTGGAAGCCATTATGTTATTAAAGTTAAATACGCAGAAAGGTTTTCATTTCAATAAAAGCAACTATGTTTATATCTTATAAGCTATTTCCTTGAAAAAAAAAAGTTAAAATTTTTTGGTCCGCATTTCAGTGGAATTTGGGCGTGAGTTTTGTTCCTTTGGGATGAAATTGACTATTTGATCCTTTGAATTTATTAAGCTAACATTTATTTTGACAACTCCTACTTGTTAAAAGAGTTGCGATGTTTTTGTCAGTTTCGTTACAAGCGCCTTTAGCTAGCTGAAAAGTCTGCACATTTGGCTAACCTGAGCTATTATTTTATGTGTATCTTGTTTTTCGTCAATACAGAAAGCTAGTTTGATAAGATATCTAGAATTTCTTAAAAGAAAAAACCTATATCTGTATACCTAATTGGTAAATTTTTTATTGTCCCTTAATGAGTTCAGAGGAACCTATAAGTCGGAAGTTAGAAAAAACGATAAATTATTCTTCATCATAAGCGCCGATTACACTACCCTACATGTAGGGCCCTACATCTTGTAGGTTGTAGCCTGTGATTACACTAGACAACATGTAATGCCCTATAAGATGTAGGGCCCTACATGTAGGGTAGTGTAATCGGCGCTTTAGTCAATAAATACCGACCACTATTAAATATACCTACTTATATCCTTTTTGTACAGTGAAATGCAATGCCTCATAAACTAAACATGCATTATTTAATTAAAGTTCACAATTTAGTCTTCAAAGAGAGTCTCAGTGTTTGTTCGTCGTAATAATATTCTGTCGCTAAAGATCCTGTGCCTCATTACACGGTAATTAAGACTGCATTCATGAACACGTTGGGATTAGTCTTAGTAACGTCGGCTTTTTAGCGTGACACACTGTTTCATAGAAAGGTAAACAAATTTTACGGTACCTACAACAGTAACTATGGTTTTAGGTACCTTTATTCTTTTTATTGATAGAGCGGTTATACAAGATTAAAACCTAAACGAAAAAAATAGACAGAGCCTATAATAAAATCTAATTTTGTTCCACAAAAATAGTGTAATTTAATAGAACAGAGTAGTTGTAATTAAATATAAAATAATATTTCAATAAACGATGCCATCATCTTTTTGTTCGTGGAATCTGAAAAAACACTACATGTGTTCCCATTTGTTGTATCACTTTATGCTAAGTAACTAAACACTTCTACTATATTGTTGCCATAAGTGTGAGCAGATCAGAAAAGACGGCGAGCTTGTTTCATCATCTCTACATACGCTTTAGTACAGAAGAAAGGCAAGACAAGACTTTGCCTAAGTCTTATCCGAGGCTACTTAGGCAACAATAGGTAAAGGCCCTAACAAATATTTAACATGTTATATAACAGACCTGATTTAACTGAAATCAAACGATTAAAATAGTTGCCTAACCTTTACAGCAGTGTGTCCCCTCAGAAGAATCTGCAGCAGAACATACTTGCATATAATTAGCCTAGCAGCTTTCAATGGAGTCAGTAATGAGCTCATCCGAACTAATGAAGTGGAAACAAGCATACGTGTTTATTTTAACACTGTCTTCATTAATTTTTAATATTAAGTGTGTAGTGAGTTTGCTTAAGATTTAGAAAGGAGTTCTAAGTAAATGAGAAATGAGGTTCGTTAGTGTTAGCTTCTAAGCACCGGCTATGTTATTCTAAGCAGAAAGGTTCTAGAATGGAGACTACGTATCGGAAGATACACGGTGGGGATAACCCTAACATGTTGGACGGATAAACTACGAGTTGTTAGAACAAGCAGAAAACCGTTGGATGAGGGAGGCACAGAACTGCGGTTGGTGGAAATATTTGAAGAAGCCCTATGTCCACACAAGTAGACGCCAATTGGCAGATTTGTGAAATGAAGGCCAGTGTTTTAAAACTATTTCTGGCTTATTTCGTCACCTCTTACGTGGCTAGAAACAATTTTTTTTTCAAAGCAGATTTCGAAAAAGCACTTCGAAAACAAAATGAAGAAATCTAATCTATGCCAATCCTTTTGACAACATGTAATTGGTCTAAGTTTTCATTCACCACAATAAAGGTGACTGTTAGTTATAACAGAAAAAATTGTTTTATTAAAGAAGCAAATAAAAAAATATACCTGAACCTACTTCCACATTAAAATGGCAAAACGGTAAGTGTACTTTACTAAAAATCGAAAGGCTGTATCCAAGCACCGTTGAGAGACCAAGTATTATTTAATACTGAAACCCAACAAACGAAATTCAACCTTATACCAATCATTATAAAGCTAGATTTCAGAAAAAACTCAAAATACAAAAATATGGTGCAAAAGCAACACTATTAAGGCACTTTTTTGTGTTTACGGGCATTTTATTCCGACGACGTATGTTAAATTGAAATGTGTGATTTACAATGTGTTTTTCAACTTGGATTCTGGTTGCTACTTTTACTTGGTTTATTTGAATGCAGCCTACGAATATTAAAGTAATTTCTTATAAGAATAAACGTGGTTTATTACTTTGATTAGATTTAACAATAGTAGATGCAGATGTAATATAGCTTTGACTTTCCAACCAATGATAGGTAAACACCACCTCAATGCTTCTAATGATTTTATAGTTTAGTTAGTGGCTAACCTATGGTCAAATTAGTATTATGTAACATGACTGCTACGCAGAGGTCTCGGGTTCGATTCCTGCTCAATGCAAATCTTTGTGTGCATGAACATGATTATTTGCATTGGTCTGAGTGTTTTCTATGTTTAACATGTATGTATTTACAAAAAAAAAGTATTTAAGTATGTTTATCCGTTGTCTAGTACCCATAGTACAAGCTCTGCTTAGTTTGGGACTAGATGGCATTGTGTGAATGTGTGATCAATATTTTCATCAAATTCTCATTACATAGAACAAAGTCACTGTCGCTGTCTGTCCGTCCCAATACTTGTTAAAATCTTTTAAACTACATAACTGATTTTCATGCAATTTTTTTTTATAGATAGAATGATTCAAGAGAAATTTATAATGTATAGGAGTTCATAGTGTGTAAGCATTTGTAAGTTTTGGCAAAAAACACGTAAAGGTACGCAAATAGAGAATAGCAAAATGCCCTTGTTACTAGTCAATGACAAATTTTAAAACAGTTTAATTTATATAGTTTACAGTTACAGTCCAATATACTTTAACGAATTCATTTTCTAGTATTGTTTTATGTGCTATAATAGTACTACCTACTACCAAGACTAAGTGTTATTTACACTACCTAGATCACTCGAACGTTTTATTAAGAACAAGGAACAAACGAAGTAATTTCCTTTTATAGTGATTACGGTTAGTGTTATTTATACGATATTGCGTCTAGACGAATGAGTAAGTCAACTGATAGCTTTATACTTAACCCTACTATACTTATATTATAAAGAGGTAAAGTTTGTGAGTTTGTGACGTTGTAGGCGGATTTAAAAACTCTTTCTGTAGTGAATAGTCCATTTATCGGGGAGTATCATAGGCTATAGTATCACGCTATGATTAATTGGAGTGGAGCAGTAATAAAATATGTTTAAAAAAGGGACGCGTTTTTTTCGCCACCCAACGAAGTGGGCACGGATCAGCTAGTAATATAAAACTTGGAGTGCCTTTGCACTGAGGTCTTCATTATCAAGACACATTTTTTTCTATACACCTTGATGTTAGCGACAATGTGATACTGGGCTGGATCATTAGCGCGGGAGTTATATTTTTTAACGAATAAAAATATTAAGGGAGGCACAGGACCGCACAAGGTGGCAATATTTGGACGAGGCCTATGTCCAGCAGTGAACTTCAACTGGCTGATATGATGATGATGAAAAATGTTAGAATAAAATGAATTTGTAAGCGAGCTTCGTGTAAAGACTTGTCTTATGTCTTGTGGACTTCTAAATTATTGTAATATAATAATTTAAATATTATTTAACCATTATTTTTATAATAAATGAAACTATCCATCCTTCTAAATAAAACTACATAAATGCATTATCAAATCATGAGCAAAGTACAAACAGTTCACAACCGCAATGCTTAATGCCGTTGTAATGGGTAGCCGCAATACTATACGACCGCTAGTGTGAGGTACTACCGCGTTAGGTGTTACATGTCGTGTGTAATACCTTGCGGTTTATCGGTAACACGAGGTGGAAAGTGGCTAATGTAGTCGAAATGTTGCGGTGAATGATGAGGTTGCAATGGGTATAATATACGGAAGGCCTATTGGATTTCAAGATAGATTATCATGATGTCGTTCTCTTGAAGATTATCCAATTAAGATTTTTCTGTTATATTTAGTGAATAATTGTATTTTGCACCGATCATCGACCGCCCCCCGCTGCCCTTCTGTGCGCCGGCCACCGCCGCATAAGCGCGCGCTCGACTGCTACGACTCATGAGTTTTACGTGTAGGCGGTGGCGGTGTCGGGTGCAGTAAGAGGTGAGATGCTCCGCGGAAAAGTTTTCCCCCGCGAGAAAAATTCCAATCCCGCAATCGAATGTTTCCACCGAATATTTTGCCCGAATAATTTAATGGGAATATGTTTGTTTGTGGTGTATTAATTTATTATTAATGGGATTGATTAAGTACATGTTGATATTTTTATAGACACCATAGCAGTGTCTCATATAAATTAATATCTATAGTATTTCCTCTCCAATGCCATTAGACTGTCTTTATTTAAGCTAGATTATCGCCAAATCGTTCTGTTGATACTGGCTTAGATTTATCAAAAGCTGTACTCAATCAAATAAGTTTCTTTAAAGCTATTTATAATTTATACCTTTGCAAAAGAACAAGATCTTTTAAAAATTTTATGCATATAACTATTGAATCTAAATACAATACATAAGCCATTAAACATAAAATATATATTGTAATTAATTTAAATAGATACAATGTTGTTTAGACGTAACAACGTTGTATTCAATCAAAGTTAAAATTTGTCCCATCCCTTTCATTGTGATGCTGCTTACATTACTGTACCAAGTCTAATGAGTTACATTCAAGCTATACTATTTTGTCACCAAAATCTATGTATGCCTGCATTAGTTCATGTTTATTTCATGTTATCGAACCGTGAACGTGCGGGTTCAGTCTGGGCATTTATCACTAGAATTCCTAGTATGAAAATTAGTCGTAACGCTGCATAAGTAACGAGATTAGGATGCCTGTATTTTCCTAATACAGATTTAGCTATTTCTGAGTTATCTAACAAGCTAGTAATAAATTAAATATAGTATTTAATTCCTAGCAATAATAATATAATTATCCAAAAGACAACAGGAAACAAGGACAAGTACATGTTAATTTTGTCTGCATAACATGAAAGGATCCTTAACCTGCAGAGCAGACCCAGATGGATAGGTATCGGGTTTCGTATCAATTTCCGCATTTACTGTGATAATGGTTCAATAGAAGTCTTAAAGTCGCTTAAAGTTATTTTAGCCCATCGCCGCACAAATACGTTAACCTACATAAAAATTGTATCAGCATGTCAATTCTCGTACCTAAAAATTCGGTTAAGTTAACTTTTAGTTGTCAAATTGTTACACTCTAAATAAAACTTTAACACGACCACAAAAGATTACAATTGCAATAGCAAAAATAAGACAATTTGACAAATAAAAGTTAACTTAACCGAATTTTTAGGTACGAGAATTGACATGCAGAATAAAAAAAACATTAATTACATAACTTTTCACCACTCATAACTTTCCCTGTATCATTAACGTTAGTAACGTTGTAATAAATATAAACTACACTTAATTTCTCAACCACTCTAACAAGAACTCCCAACAGAAAGTTTAGAGTCAAGCTTATTATATAAGTGACACACACAGCTCTCGTTAACCCACGACGAGCATGAACTGTGATTGTAGTTTACGTTTTTACAAATAGAAAAACATTTCACAGGAACGAGACGGGTGTGAGAAGCGTTACTATTGGTTTTGCACAATTTACTTTATTGAAGAAAAATATTTTAGTAATATATTTTTTATATTGGAAAGCGTAGCTAGCAACTACAGTATAGTTTTGGATAAAAGTTTTGGAGTAGTGTACCGACTCAAACACTCGTAGCCATCTCAGCCATGCTTGCACTTGTCAATTTTGTAGTCTCTTTACGACCCGACAGGCTTAAATTTTGGAGAAAAACCATACTTTGCTGGTGTATCGACTCGAAAGTTGGCCTAGCCATAAGCAGGGTTGCAGAAGTCAATTTTGACATTTTACAATACGTAAGCATAAGCTCTGCAAGAATTCCAGAATCTCAATTGAAATGTAGATCTATCGGTGGCCTTCCTGGTTTTTGCTCAAAGAGCACATAAAGGTATATCAATCCCGCACCCGTTCCTGATACAAAGGAATTTCGTGATTACATGTTTTCGTGGTAACGTTATTCGTGTTTGCATGGTATTCGTGGTAACGTTATTCTGGGTTTAGGAATTCGGAAATCAGTATGAGAGTCCCTAGTAGTCACTGAAAAAACTAATAGTATCCAAGAGAAACTTAACTCGTGTAGTGGAACCATTTAGAGTAGAATTAGATCCAGCATGGGATATCTTTTGGCTGACATAAGAATGATCATAAATATTTTCACTTCGATAAGAAAATTAGACACTGTTTCGTGCAAACAAAATCTGTTTACATTTTTGAAATAAACCAAAAACGCCGGTGTTGATTTATTCAGATAAATTATTCAGCTTCACGTAAAAGAGTCAATTACGATTGGGTCCGGAATCCAAACGATTAACTTGTAGGCCTGTTAGGGATTCTTATAAAATGTTTTTTAACCAATGTATTTACATCTTTCAGAATTCACTTTTGACGGGTTTTGAGAAAATATAAAAAGGAGAAACAGTGGTAATGTTTGGTAACCTTTCATTGTTATTAATTCACTGCGGTGAGCATTCTCCACAAAATGATGATAAGTAGGAGACCAGAAAAAGACTGGCACCGTAATTACCTACTCTATTCTCATCCGATTTGCTATAGCAGCTTTAAAATCACCTTTATTTTGAACACAAATTATCTCACGTAGCAAGCAAAGTCCAATCAGTACTTGAACACAAAGAAAATACAGTTTAAACTCGAAAATCAAAACGTGGTATGGGTAACAAATCTCAACTACAAAACTGTCCACACATTTCGTCCTGAATTCCGCTTCACTATCAAAACAGTAAACCGTCAAAGCTCCAAGTGCCAATTTTAAATCTGGCTCATAGTACCCTCAGTATTTTTCAATTTGTGCCTCAATACATGTTCGACCCAATATGGTGCGAATGGGTCAAGAATAAAATTGATAAAATTTATGATAGTTTGTCTTTAATTTATTGTAGACTAAAACATCTTATTGGATGCGGAATTTAAGTGATAATTGTATTACTTTGTCATAATATAAATATTATTTTAGTATTAAAATACTAGCCCCCTCGGCTTTGCAAAATAGTATTCTTGTATCATTCACACAACGCCATCTAGTCCTAAACTTTACAACGACAAAACACGAAATTAGAATTTTGTGTTTTTTCGTCGACTTAATAATTAACTATTGCTAATAAATATTTCGGACTGTAAACTTATTTTTTCAGAAACTGAACCATATTTTTAAGCCAGCAGGAATAGAAAACTTGGATTTGCTGGCATGACTGATGAAGCAGATAGGTTTTAGAAATGCCCCACGTCGTACACCAACAACGTGATAACGGTGGCGGCAAATTGATGGATGAGGAATGCACAAGATAGTTTGTATTCTGTGAATCTATATCTTGCAGACCGTCTATCTTTTAGCATCCTACTAATATTATATACGCGAAAGTTTGTAACTACACACATCAAAAAAGTCTAAGCAACATGCATGATATTACAAATTTACCATTTATATTAATTAATTTCTAAGTATTTACTCACTCAAAGTGTATAGGTAAAAGTAGGTAGGTAGGTAGGTAGGTATAGGTAGTGTGTGTGTAAAAAAAATTTCGATTATGTTTTGTTTTTTTTCATAAAATTCAAATGACTGCGAATTTGTTTGAATTTGAGTGCATGTTAATTGCTACGTTTTAGTCTTGATTTTATAATTTTACCAACCATTTAAATACAGTTGGCGACAAAATTGAATTGTTAGATATTCTTTACGTCATGGAGCGACGTCATTTGACGGCAGATGAAATGCAAAGAGCTGTAGGGATGTTGCAAGCGGGAAGTAATCAATCTCAGGTATCTCGACATTTTGGTATTCATAGAAGTGTTATTTGTCGTCTTTGGCAGCGCTACAATAATACAGGGGAACCCGCTGAACAGCATCCAGGCCGTAAAAGGAGTACAACCACTCGGCAAGACCGGTACATACAACTGACTGCAAGGCGCCAGCCGATGTTAACCGCTCGAGAGATAAGTTTGAGGCTATAAAATTCAAGTGGTGTTGATGTAAGTCCCCAAACTGTGCGAAATCGACTGCATGAGTACGGCCTACGAGCTCGACGCCCTATCAGGTGCCCACCGATACGTCACGGGAATCGCGCTCGTCGAAATGAATGGTGTAGAGAACGCATAACATGGACCCAGGAACAATGGGATAAAATTATGTTTTTTTCGATGAGTCGCGATTCGGGTTTAGGCCTGATACAAGAAGGGTGCGAGTGTACCGTCGACCCGGAAATACTGAAAGACTCAGGTGCGTTCAGGAAGTTCATCCATACAGCGGCTCAACAGTTATGGTATGGGCGGGTATTATGAAGAACAGGCGAACTGAGCTCGTTTTTGTAAATGGAAACATGAACGCTGAAAATTACGTTGAGGATATTCTCAGACCTTATGTCCATCCATTTGCACAAACCTTTGGCTCCGATTTTACGTTAATGCATGACAATGCGCGTTCACATACAGCTCGGCGAACCAGTGAATACTTGGCAACGGAGAACATCCAGGTATTGCCCTGGCCTGCACAATCGCCAGACCTCAACCCCATCGAGCACGCATGGGACATGCTCCAGAGACGTGTTTTGAAGGACTTGGACGGAGTGACAACAACCCAACAGCTGAAGGATTTGCTACAATTCCATTGGGAGCGAATACCGCAAGATGACATAAACAGTCTCATTAATTCAATGAATAATCGTTGCCGACAAGTTCTGAATAGCAGAGGAGGCCATACTTTGTATTAAATTGTCCTATTCTTTCACAATAAATTCATTTTCTTAAGAAATTTCAATTTGTAAAAAAAAAGTTTAGTTTCTTATGTATACCCGAAAACGAAATGACTTTATCAGTTTTGACAAAAAATTCTATCATAATTCAAATTCATTAAGATCGTTATTTAATGTTTATGCGTGAGCTTGACGTCATTGGTTGACCGTAATCAAAACTATGCTTAGATAGGTGCAATCTATTTTAAACTTTCACTTCAACGCAATAAATAATAATATCTACTAACACAATACAAATGTCACTATATTTAAACTGTAGAGTTTGTATGTGAAAAACCATGAAAAACCATTAAATAATTTAAAACTAAAGTCAACTTGTTACTTTTGTGACATTACAAGCTTGTCATTTCAGAAAAACTGAAAATGTAGAATTTAGATATTGGCTGGTAAGCTACCCAATTGTTGGCACCTTAAGAGTGGACATCGTGTCAGACTAAAATATAAAATATCATAAAATGATAAAATACTTTAATCTTTGCTTATACTTAATCATTATTATGTGATTGAATAGTATTAAATAAATATTATTGGCACTAATGCCAATAAAAGGATTCTGATAAATTTATTGTTGCTATGTTGACACATGAAATAAATAAAATATGATAAAAATACTAAATAAATAATATTTGAACTTGAATAATCTATAGTGTTTTCTTTCTTTTTACTCACTTTTAACTGTTAAGTGCCAATAATTGTAGAACTTCTAACGATTAGGTGGTTTACCCTAATTTGATTAATATTATAAAATTACGAAAACTTTAAATTGAAATATGCGCCAATGACGTCATGCAAGAAATGATAGGGATGGACATATAAGGAAAAAAGAGAGAAATTCATTAGAATAAAACGTTTTACCGAAAATATGCTCTAGTAACAGTCAATAATGTTGACTTTACTATTTGTTTTTATAAATATCTAACGACTTTTTGCTAATACAAGAGAACTGATATGTCAAAGTAGCGTCATGATTTAGCTGATGTTTTGTTGTGCGATATTGAACCTAATAGTTTTATGATATGCAACTAAAATTAACTCTAGAGGTGATAAGGCCATTTAGTTTTTGACTATACCTGTATATTCTAATATTGTTAATTTCTGTTATTAAAAGAACTTATAAAGAAAACAGCTGTTATTTTTACATCATAGAACCCTAAAAATATTATTTTAAAAATAAAATACAACGTTATAATTAAAATAAATGGTAAAATAAATTAATATAAATGGTAAATTTGTAATATCATGCATGTTGCTTAGACTTTTTTGATGTGTGTATGAATAAATGTTTTTAATTCTTTTATGTAAAAATTACTAAATGTATTTTTATTAAACTTTACAATAATATAACATAACATAAATCTTTTATTTGCATGAAACATGGTATACAAGGGTGTTAATTTATATATTTTAAATATATACTTAGCACTTACATGTTTTGCTAGTAGTTACGTAGCATACAAATTTTTTACAAAATAAAGCCAACAACAGACAAATTACAAATTACTTTTCATTACAAAGTAGTAAACAATGTCAATATTTTTTCTCTAAGAATTTCTTTACACTGTAGAAATTACAATCAGCATAATAGCATATTAAAAGCTTGTACATTGGAATTACACATAGGCTACAACTTTTAAAGATATTGTATTTATAATATTATATGCCCCTCCAAATTAATCATACACGGACAAAAGGACAATGATGATGCCTACCATCTAGTATTACTACATTTAATTTTATAAAATAAGATTTAGACGTGACTCATCTAAATCGGTAAGGAAATTCAAATTATCCCAGTAAAGCAAAGATAGCGAAACCAATTTTGGTTCAAATTTGTCAATAACCCCGTCGGATAAACATTCTCAAAGGATTGATCATGAATTGCAAATAGAAATACACCTGGATATCTATTCTTAACAAGCAATATCCATTGAAACTCAGCAGAATGTTAAATCTAACTTGACGTTATTAGCCTTTATGTCCCATATAACTCCGTCGAGCTTTAAACTCAGGGTGACCACACGACATAAATCGAGCATGAACTGATTTTATACTCGACTGACTACGAATATTTGGGAACATTCCTTTTTAGGACCCAACTTTGAATAAATCATATTATTATGTATGAATAGTTTATATAAACATAAGCTTTTGGGACCTTTTTGTTGTGAATGATGATAATAATATACCAAAAAAAAATACAAATCATACTTGTAATAGTCATTTTTTATTCTTTTTGTAGGGTATAATAGCACCATGTTATTGATGTCCTTGGAGACACAGGCTGCCTTTAGTGATCGAGAAAACTAGGCATACTATTAGTTGCTTGACAGCCACGGATTGGTATAGGTTTCTGTGTGAATTGTTAATTATAAATATACATAAGGGTGTGTCTAAAGCTTGAACGGCAAGTGCATTGCTGTAACAGGTTGCATGTGGAGGACTCATTTCTGCTGTTAAGGCGAAGATAAATGATAAAATATTTGCGCGATCGTTAATCGTGACGAAAAATATTAACTCCATAACTTTATACAATACTAGCTGACCCGTGCCCACTTCGTTAGACGGCGAAAAAAACGCGTCCCTTTTTTAAACATATTTTATTACTGCTCCACTCCTATTAGTCATAGCGTGATACTTTATAGGCTATGACACTCCCCAATAAATGGAATATTCAACACAGAAAGAATTCTTAAAATCGGTTCAGCAGATCCAGAGATTACCCTCTACAACGTCACAAACACACAATCACACAAACTTTACCTCTTTAAAATATTAGTATAGATTCATACATTTCAATTACAAAATTTAAGTTTCATTAGTTATGTAATTACCTACTGCTAATTAATGTATTCTAAAAATGTTCGAGTGCGGTAGGTAGCCAGAAACGTTTGCCCGCGGCGTTCATCTCAAAATAGATATATCTGAGAGGGAACAAACGCTGTGCCCACTTAATCTACCTCCTACGAATAGTGTGCAAAGGTTACTTAATGTTAAATGTGTAAGTAGTTAGTTTAATTAAGGGATTTAACACACAGCACGCACACTCATTATTTTAAAAAAGCAGCTAAGTGTTAGTCCGAGTCGCCTATGAAGGACTCCTTAGCATTATGTCTTTTTTATCTATTTTAGTGATGAAAACCTTTTTGCGCTTCATATAATACATCTATTGACAAATTTTCAACAGTATACCTCTTATAGTATCAAAAAAACTTAACCGTGATTTACGGACGGACATACTGACACGAATAATCTATGACGTATCCATTTTTAAAACTACATCAAAAAAATGCTAACACACATCATGGTAATACAATATTAGCAATCTAACACCAATAACACAACATCTATCAAAACAAAACAGGCAGTGAAAATCCCTGACATCGATATCTGATAATTTAATTTGTCGACGTCGACTATACGTAGACAGGGTAACAATTAATAACAATAATGAGGGACAGCTATAATAATGATAGATGAAATAACCCCTATTGTTTCCTCATACTAAGCGTAAGCTGTAATTTCATCTATTGTTACAATGTGTTTATTTACTGGACCTTATTGGTTAGCCAATCAAGGTGTAATAAATGTATGTTACGCTTTTTATTATGAGATGTTTTGTTGATCTATTTTGATCACCCATTGGACTGTATGAGTGCGGATGGAATAATTCCGCTTAAGATTGCCGCTTAATTCAATTCTTTGTTTGAAAGTATAGTATGAGTATATGTATTACGCAGTGTCCTACGTGGGCGACGAATGCGACGCGATGCTACACGCGACAAGTGTCCTACATGATTAAGTCGCGTCTCGTCGCAAACTGCGACATAGGACAAAAGTAGGGTAAGCCGCTAATTTGATTGCTTACGTCGCATTCGCGACGTTCGCGTCGCAGGACACCACGTTGTCGCGGTAATAACGCCAGCAGAGACGTATTCAATGACTCACATACTTAACCTCTTTCCGACACCTCCCTGACGCCATTCCTATAGCTAAGCTTGCAACTACCCCTGTCCCCACGGTATTTCCAAGACGACTGTCTCAACGCTCGTCTCAATGAAAGTCGTGTGGCCCACAACTTGTCCCGGAGCCTGTAAGGAACCTTGAAACGACGAACATCACGACGCAACTTAAACAAGATTCAATTTATTGAATCAAAATATTCCTAACAATTTACATGCATCATCGATATTCCTAATATAGATTTATTATTCATTGTCATAATCCTACATAATCAAATATAAAAAATGTCTACCATCGCACATATTTTTTATTAACAACATATTATAAAGGTAAGTATGTCAGTATAACGCGTCGGTATATATTTGCCTCACGTGTGCCAAAGTATCGTAAAGTTTATGTACAAAAATTATTATGAATATAAAATTTAACAGTCAGATCTTAGCAACTTTTCTTTGAGGACATAACTTGATGGAAAACATTATTTAGGCTACTAACAATAATGCACTTACGTGGAATAAAAACAAGCTTACTTTTATTATTTAAGAGCACCTTATCTATTCCGTATAATGAAGAAATCAAGCATGCATTTGCTAAATAGCTTGTATTTATTTGAGTGCAATTTCCGTGTGGTGACGGAGTAAGAATACAATATGTCACTACCCCATCTCTTCCCATGGGTGTCGAAAAAACCGACTAAGGGACTATCCGTGAATATTATTTTTACGAAATAAAAAGGATGAAAACTTGAAATTAAACCCTATACCAATTCGTCTGGCCAGCGTGGTATTAGTACTCCTCCGGCCCGAAAGGAGGCCCGCCCCTGCAGTGGGACATTATTAGGCTGTTATGATTTGCGTGCAAAATGCAAAAAATACTTAAACAACACGATAGGCCATTATCTCGTCGCTTTAGTTAAGCTGGTGTTCCGACTAAAAAGCCACGGTCTTACCCTTATACCATATCGTAAATGTAGTTACTTTTGTATTATTTCCATGACTGTGAATGTTTTGTAGTTCTGAGAAATTTCAGAGTTTCTCTGTGTTGAACGCTAGATGGTTGCGGAGTCCTTCATGACAAGAGGCTAAACGTCAGATTTATCATCCTGTGACACAACACTTGTATCAAAACTTAAGGTCATCCCCGTGTATTATGTCTTTATAAAAGAAGATACTTTTAGCTACGATTTTTAAACTATAGGAAATGTTATACTAAGACCAACTAAAAACTAAATAAGTACCTTTGAAATCAAATGAATTTACGAGTAGTTAGTCTTTTTCTAATTTCGTTTTCATTCAGCATAATCCAAATATTTAATGATAATTCCCATTATCATTAAACCAATTTTAATGCAGCAAAATTGTTCCATAAAACATTTCAAACATTCTAAACCGCAAATCATAAATTTCACGCCGTCCAAATGGCCAGTTAATTATAAAAATGACCTTATAATGCATTCTTTCATTATTAAATACGACTTGAGAATATAAGTCTACAATTTTTATTGCCTGAAAGGTTCATAAACGCACAGCAGTCGTAAAGATTTCATATCACCATAAAATGACATGAACAGTATTTTGATGTTCAGTAAAAAGTATATTTTATTTGACCTCGAAGTGGGACAGTAATAATATTATGATATATTATTATTATTCGAAGTACTTTTGGTCAGCATTTAGGTTCCTTATGTGTATTACTTGAGATGTGAGATCTTAAACGCCTTATACATATAAAAAGTGTTTTATGTTTGTGAAGAATAATTTAACGAAACTATTTTTTAACCAACTCTGTGTTTTTGAGAACTGAGGTATGTTATATTTCAGTTCTTCTGTGGATCTCTTTAGTGGCAACAGGCAGGATATTTAACACGCAGAACCAATGGCGGGAGAAAGGTTTTAGGTTAGTGACCGCGTACCAGGAAACGGGATGGCCAGACTACCCACAATATGGACCCACAATATGGACCGATGGTCCAAAAATGTTTGCGGGCAACAGAGAAACCTATAGGTGAAGCAGGCAAAAGACCGCGTGAAATGAAAATATTTGAAACAGTGCTATGTCCAGAAGTATTTTTTTTTTTTTAATTGGCCTACCAGAGTGATTCTATATTGCTTGATGTTAAGCATCCAATAGAGTCCAAGAATGGCGAGCATCATGCTATCTACAATATTACAATATTTGTAGAGGCATGAATGTCTCCACTATTGCGGCTTCAGAAGATGCCTTTTCACGCCTCACTTGGTTAATATATTATGATGATTGCTTTAACAGTACTTCAAACCAAGCTAAAGTTCTTCTTCTAGCACGGAGTTTTGACAAGTATTCTATATCTTATATGAATACTTTTTTGTTTACCTACTACATTTTTATTTGTAACTACTGTTTAACTAATAATATAAGTTCTTATAATGTAACATAGATGTTTAACTGCGAAAACATCTAAATGGTGATTACTTTTTAATTAGTTTATAAGATTACTTAAGTAACACTGTATGTTTTTCTAATAAAAATAAAATAAATAAGAAAAACATCTGTGGTTTCTGTAGTCAACTAGATACTGTAAGAAGGATACATAGTTTCTACATTGCTGCGGAAACATAGGAACGATTAAAATATTAGTCCGTTCGTACAAACAAACACACCTAAACTCCCCACACGGTACAAAACTCTCCAAATAAACAGACAACACATAACATAGCAGTAAAACAACATTTCTTCTAAAACTAAAACTTACAAGTAATAAACTACACAATGTAGGACTACAGTTAAGTCGCTGTGGTGTGCGCGAAGTGTAAACTCTGATAACAGACTTGCGAGTGTTTTGGCTTGCGTCCATCGTGTCTATGTCGTCGGCGAAGTAACTCTCTATCTGTGGGAATAACATGATTTTTATTGAACTTTTATGTGCTTATTGTTAGATTGTACAAGTATGTTTTATTTAGGTTTGTATTTGTTTTCCTGGAACCTTCTACTCAGGGTAACTAAACCTAATCATTAAATTTATATTCTAAGCTAAAGTATAATGTAATTTCTAAATTCTAATGTTATTTTCTTTGATATTCACAAACTTACTCACGAGTAATATTTAGGAGGGTCAGTGCCTGGAGATCTGTGAAACAGGTTAAGAACCCAGTATAGACTCCAGCTCTCACAGAGGTACGTATTAATATAAAAATTAGTTGAAAAGGAATATTGTGAAACTGGCAACCTTTTTGAGAGAAATAAAATACTATTACTATTTAGGTATACTGAACAACATTATAACAACATTAATAATATTTAGTAAAAAATAATTAGATGTTGGTGTTAACACCAAAACGCACCAGTTAATTACGGCAGTTGCACACAAATGTGGCCTTTATGATATTAACTAATACTCGGAACTGCATTATTAATTGAGTGCAGGTTTAACGGACCGGGGAAATTCCAAATATTGAATCCTATTTATACTGAGCTTAATAGTGTGTTTTCGAACAGTCTTTTGGATTAATCATAACAGCCCATTAATGTCCCACTGCAGGGACGGGCCTCCTCCTGTGACGGAGGGATACTTGGCCTACTAATGCCACGCTGGCCAGACGGATTGGTATAGGGTTTAATTTCAAGTTTTCCTTCTTTCTATGTAAAGGTAATATTCACAGATAGTCCCTTAGTCGGTTTCTACGACACCCATGGGATGAGACGGGGTGGTGACATATTGTATTCTTACTCCGTCACCACACGGACAGGAGATAGGATTTTGGATTAATAGAGATTTAGAATTCAATTTATCATTGTGTACTAAATGCTTTTGTGGAGTAGTTGCTATAATTCATAACTTTTACGCAGAGGTCTCGGCTTTGATTCCCGTTCAATGCAAATCGGGGCACCCTTTACGAAATAAAATTTAACGGGCTCAAGGTACGTAGATCAAGACAACTATTTAGTAGGTCGAATAAACAATATGCCTGCGTGGAGCTTAAACCCGTGATCTCGTGAAGCCACTTACCGTAACCGCCACTTAGCAGCTAAGGATAAAAAAACAAACGTGGTAAAAGTAAAAGTATTGAATAAAAACTAAAATATGAATCCTGTCAAAAATAAGAACGTAATTTGGGAGATAATATGTTATAGATATTAGATATGTTTGATCTAACATATTATGTTTTCCGTTTGCAGAAAATCTTTTTAATGGGCACCCGTTGCCAACTTTAACAACAGGGTATGTCCTACTTGTACATCAAAGTAGTTTGGTATTGCTAAACTTTTTCCATTACAATAGTTTTGTCTTGACGAACCAGAAAAATATGCTTGCATATCCTATTTAATATATTTTAAAATGTGTTGATGTAAATTTGAATGTTTGTTGGAAAAGAGTTAAAATAAATAAATAAATATTCCTCACACTTTCACACAACACCACTACTATGGGTACTAGACAACGAAAAAACATACATAAAGACTTTTTTTTTTGTAAATACGTACATAATATTATACATAGAAAAAATTAAATATTTTTTTAAAGTTGTAAAGTTCTTGTAATTTAAAGTGGTTAAGGGTCTTTGAAGACAATTTGCAAGTCTATAACAGGCAATTTACATAATACACGTTTATATCTAATATTCATCACTACTTAATACCATAGAAGAATACAGAAGGCCTGTGCAGGGTACATTTTCAAGAAGTGAACACTCAGACCAATGCAAGCAATCATGTTCATGCACACAAAGATTTGCATTAAGCGTGAATCGAACCCGAGACCTCTGCGTAGCAGCCATGTAATATACCGACTACGCCACAGAGGTCGCATATTTTGACTTCGTAAAATTAATAAAAAAACGACACGATATTTGATTCAAACACTAACCCCCGGTTTCTGAATGACTGATCAAGTCAAAATCCAAAATCAAGGCATTTAGAAACCGGGGGTTAATCTATTATTTAATATTTTACCTGTATTGCAATCAAAGCGCTAGATTGCCAGAGATATTTTCTCTTCCAACACAAAAAAAGGTTACTGAAATAATTCTATCTAACATAAGGACTGGACAGGGGACTGAGGAAGAATGGATCTAACAAATTTAATTAACAAAATATATACTACAGTGAAACAGGAATGGCATCCATTCATTAAGCTTACCCTTGGTTAATCTCACAAGTAATCTGGCCCTACAGTGGAAAGAATCACACAATTACACACAACATTTGCCATAGTTTGTAATTTGTGATTCAAATGTGAGGGGTAAGGGAACGACAGATGGTACTGCACAGCAAATCTCAACAACTTGCCTTTTATTAATAGGGGACCGTTTGGGGTCGAACTTTGGCTACTGTATTCTCCTCTAGTTACTTAAGTGAAATTTAAATATTTATGAAATTGACCCAATCACGTTAAGCTTATCTGAAAGCCGATGATTTATAGAGTAGCTGAAGATTTACACACTTAACTTATCTTCACGTCTTTTATTACTACAGAACACAACAGAGTTGTAAAATGAATCAATATTATTCCGTAGGATTAAAAATTAAACAATATAATAATAAATACACATTTTTTACTTTACACTAAAATAAAAACAGAATACATAATATAATAAACAGCATGATAAATGGGCGGCTTATCAAAAATTCGTAATCTCTTTCAGAATCCGAGTTATTGTAGTTAGTCGGTGTATCTTTTTCAGGTAATACATAAAAAAATTATAAATATAAAGGAAAATATTTGAACGTATCATAATAACACGGTAGGTAAGTGATTGCCTCTGCTTATAAACGTCAGTAAAATGCTCAGGTCATAGCCAAACCTTTTCTTGTGGTGACGGAGTATGAATACAATATGTCACCACCTCATCTCATCCCATGCATGGCGTAAAAACCGACTAAGGGAGTATTCGTATTATCTTCACGAAATAAAAAGAAGGAAAACTTGAAATTAAACCCTATACCAATCCGTCTGGCCAGCGTAATATCAGTAGGCCAAGTATGCCTCCGTCACTTTTAAGATAATAACCATTAAAATACAACTGAATTAAGAACCTTCTCCTTTTTTGAAGTCGGTTAAAAATATGGACACCCATAACACAATCTTAACAGTGACACTTTAGCTAACAGAACCCCTAACATCCCAATAAAGCAACTAAACAGCTGAATACTGTCAATCAAGACATTTCTTATACCAACTTACTTAACTTGTAAGTCACGTAGACTATACAATTGACTCTATCTAAAACTTTTATTTGAATAATGATTGCTTTCAAAGTACTTTTTCCTGAACTTAGTCGACACGTAGCATGAATTTTTACTAATTGAAAATTGCTAATTTTAACTTTGGAACTGATTAAATGATGAAAGGGTTGGGGCGTTTGTTATTGTCTTTAAAATACAGTTATCTTTATTGCCCCACTGCAAAGACTAATACTCGTCTTTATCTTTATAAAACACTATTCACTACCCATTGCAACTTAAACTAGTGCATAAATAATTGGTCAGAACCATTTCTGACTTCAAAAAAAATAGTCAAAAGAGTAATAGTTTTAAAAACCACTTTTAATATATTTTCGCAGTCAAAAGTTGTTTTGACCGGGTATGAGGTTTGACTGTAACATATTATACACACTAGTGTTACCGTGGGTAGTGTTTAACCTCAAATTTCCCTTGATCACAGAGATATCGTAACTAAATAAGGCAATGACATTGTTTAAATACGTTTAAGCATTATATTTATTAATCGAAGTGGGTGGGTTATATTTACAATAAACAAACACAAAATACAAGAAACATTTTGGCGTGGGAGTTGTAGTAATTTATATTGTACTCCAAAATAAAGTAAATAAACTCCTAAACAATGTCAGTTTTTATTTATTTAGTTAGTCAAGCAGAGTGAATTTACTCTGTCTTATGTTTAGTAAGTCTCCGTGTGGTGACGGAGTAAGAATACAATATGTCACCACCCCATCTCATCCCATGGGTGTCGTAAAAACCGACTAAGGGATTATGCGTGAATAATTATTATGTTTACGAAATAAAAAGAACGAAAACTTGAAATTAAACCCTATACCAATCCGTCTGGCCAGCGTGGTATTAGTAGCCCAATTATATCCCTCCATCATTGGAGGAGGCCCGTCTCTGCAGTGGGACATTAATGGGCTGTTATGACGATGTTTAGTAAGGTAGAGTTTATTAATAGTATACACCATGCCAATTCTATAATAAAAAAAATCGATATTCCCTGTTAAAAGCGCTTTTAGGATACGCATTTACCATAGTTGAAAGAAGAACGAAACTTGTCCACTGATAGTAAGTGCTAACTTTTAAATGAAATTTAGCACTTATTATTTTTAAACAAGATTAAAATAAAATTATTCAGCTTGTAAAAGATCATTTTAAGCAAGCCTAAAGCTCTCCGTGTAGTGACGAAGTAAGAATACAATATGTCAGCCCATGGGTGTCGTAAAAACCGACTAAAGGATTATCCGTGAATATTATCTCCACGAAGAAGGAGGCGGTGGTAAAGTTTTTAAACTTTTCAATGTATTTAAACTTAGAGTAAGTAGTTTAAAGGACGTCAAAAAATATATAATGAAAATTGTATTTATTTTGAATAAAGCGTTTTTGACTTTGACTTTGAAGTAAAAAGAAGGAAAACTTGAAATTAAACCCAATACCAATCCATCTGGCCAGCGTGGTTAGTATCCCTTCGTCACGGGAGGAGGCCCATCCCTGCAGTGGGACATTAATGGGCTGCTATGATGAAAATAAAATATCAAACTAAACTTAAGGTTTAAGAAGATGTTCTAAAACCTAAAACTCACTCTAAAGTTTTAAAGTGATAAATCTTGTTGTATTGGCATAGACGTATCACAGTACTGAAGTAATAATAACTAACTAATTGAATACGAACAATGTGTCAGTGAATCCCAGTGGAACATAAAATATGCTTCGTTGGAAGTACGGCGTCTTTAATGCGACAGAAAACATACGTAACGATATTAATTAAAGTGATTTAACTTCAGTTTAACAGGAAATTAATAATATGTTTTAATAGTACATTTTAGAATTGTGCCGGATGTGGTGATGATTTAAGATTTCCTCAGTATGAAATCTTTGACGACCTCTGTGGCGCAGTCGGTATATTACATGGCTGCTACGCAGAGGTCTCGGCATTGATCCTCAATGCAAATCTTTGTGTGCATGAACATAATTGTTTGCATTGATCTGAGTGTTTTCTATGTATAATATGTATGTTTTTACAAAATAAGTATTCAAGTATGTTTATCCGTTGTCTAGTACCCATAGTACAAGCTTTGCTTAGTTTAGGACTAGGTGGCGATGTGTGAATGTATGCGGATTATTATTTATTATTATTAATAATCTAAATTATAGTAAAGGTTCGAAAAGAAGAAAGACAATGGAAAAATTGGTATTCGAGGCGGGGCTCGAAACCGCGTCTCTGAATTATACGCGTCCAGCGCCATGACCACTAGGCCACCCGAGTGTCCGTTTTCTTTTCCGATTTTTCTAGTTATACCTAAGCTTTATAGGTAAAAAATTATATGTAATTTTATAGTTAAGATGTTCAAAGGTCGATGGATTTCAAGGTGGAAGCATTCGGAAACCTATAGCCAGTAGTAGATGTGTACGGTAAATTATGAGAGATTATGAATTCTATACTTAATTATAAAGAGGTAAAGTCTGTGTGTTTTTGTGTTTGTGACCTTGTAGGGGGTAATCTCTGGATCTACTTAACCGATATCAAAAATTCTTTCTGTGTTGAATAGTCCATTTATCGGAGAATGTCATAGGCTATATAATATCACGCTATGACTAAAAGGAGTGGAGCAGTTATGAAATATGATTAAAAAAGGACGCGTTTTTTTCGCCGCCCAACGAAGTGGGCACAGGTCAGCTAGTTTTAAAATGTATTAAAATCTCTAGCATATTTCTGAGCTCCACCACCACTCACCAGAAGGTTAATCTTCTTAGAAAAAAAAACTCGAGATCGGTACCATCATTGTCCCCACTTAATACACCACCTAACCTTAAGGTTAAATATGAATGAAGATTTGTTCTTCTCAGCACCATGTCATAAAAAAGAAATCTTAAGGCTAATATTGATTTAATTAAGTTGCTAAAGTTTATCTGACTTAAATACCTGTTTCAGCACAACGTTACTGAAGCTTGTAAGTTTTAAGTACAGTCAAAGTAGACTTAAGTTAATGTAACTAAGTTACGAGGCCTCGTGTAAATATTTGATACTTGACTAAGGAAAATTTAAAGGAAGTTTTATTTGGACAATGTCATCGAATAAACTCTGATGTTCTGGTGTGAATGAAAAGAAATCGGTGAATCGGCTGGTAATGAATGTTTATAGCGATAACAATTCGCAATATAGTATGTCTTCTTCTTAGCGTATCGATGGCAAAACAATGCTGTGGACAAAATTGATGTAGCCCAAAACTCTGCAACACTGACTGCGTTATCGCTGGCAATCATTTTTTTTAATACCTATACTATATGTACTTGGATATATTTTAAAATAAAATCCAAATCAGTGAATTAAATCTTAAGTGTAGCTGGAACCAACTTAGATGTAAACTTTATCGAATTGTTCAAGAAATGTCCGTGTTCAAAAATAAGTTACTACATATATAATAAAAAACAAATACAAATAAATTGCAAACTTTCCCCTCTTTTTGTGAATCGGTTAAAAATGTTAACTGCATTGAAATAAGCCTGCAACTGCAATGATAGCGACAAGAAAACGCGTCTAAAAAGTTCTTTCCAAAATCTTTCTTGAGTCAAATACAATATTTTACAAAGCTTACTAAAAGTTCCCTGAAGTAATTTGACCGCAATTGCTTGAAAGAGCATTCCTTAAACTTTGTGACCCAAATAAATTTCAGGAATCTGTATGAATCTCCGTGTGGTGACGGAGTAAGAATACAATATGTCACCACCCCATCTCATTCCATGGGTGTCGTAAAAACCGACTAAGATACTATCCGTGAATATTGTCTTTACGAAATAAAAAGAAGGAAAACTTGAAATTAAACCCTATACCAATCCGTCTGGTCAGCGTGGTATTAGTAGGCCAAGTATCCCTCCGTCACGGGAGGAGGCTTGTCCCTGCAGTAAGACATCAATAGGCTGCTATAATGTATGACAAATTCATCCTATTGGGATAATTAAGTACGCATTTCTTAAAGATTTCGCACGAACAGGGGTAATCGTCAAAAACGCTGCAGCAAAACAGTCCAGGAAAGGGTTTCAACTTGGGTCCGGACCCGTGCTCCACCTAGGTTCTCCACCTGGGTGAAGCACTTGCATGGTTTTAGCTCAGGTTCAATTTTGGTTCAAATTTGAGTAGAGGCATACCTATGTCTGGTCTTAACGGCGACATGCAGATATATTCCAGGATTTTGTTTTGTGATTCAGAACGTGTCAAACAAAACTCCCTTTTTAAAGGTTGGCAACGCATCTGTGATTTTTCTGGTGTTGCGGGTGTCCATGGGCGGCGGTGATCACTTACCATCAGGTGACGTGCTGGCTCGTTTGCCTCCTACTACATAAAAAAACGGTAGTGCCCGGCAGCAAAACAGTGCAGGATACGGTTTTACCGAGTTCTAGTTATTGCAAAGCCTTTCTTACTTTTCCTTTTCATCTTTGCTAGAATTACACAATATCTGTTTTAAAAAGCCAAAAAAAAAATGTCAAACGTTAATGATGTTGCGCGCTATGCTAAACAAAGAACAGCATACAGCGTAGGTTTTGATCTTAGTGGTGGTTCTACCGGTGATGAGATCCTAATTTTCATTATGTTATTCATAAAGTTCACCAGAGGACTTGTAAAAAGTTGAATTTAAAATATCTTAAGAGCTCTTGTTATTTAAATTTTGTTAAAACATCTTTAAAGTTTCTCTTTAACGAGTCTTTTCTGCAGTAAACTATGTATAAAGATTCAATATTTATTGCAGATGCAAAAAAGATGTATCTAACTACTATAAACAAAATTTTATCTGCAGTCGCACAATGTTGTCTCTCATAAGTTCGTGCCGTACGGCTGCCGTGCGATGCTTTTTCGAACGGCAAAAGCAACGTTCGTTTGTTTTAGCCGTACGGCACGAAGCAGCTAAATTCCGGCGAATTTATTCCTGTCTGTCTGCGCTGACCCTAAAACGTAAACTATGGCAACTAATCGTGCCGGTTCAATAGCTGCATACGGACAGCGACATCTAGTGACGGTGACGTGTACACATCAGGTGTGCAGTGTTCTTGCGCCGCGAGCCGTATGATGTGGTCTGACAGATAGACGCCCGATTTAAAGCCGAACGTCCACCGCCGGCTAAACTAAGTTAGTTTAGCTAAGCTCGCATAGTTGAGCCAGTTTTTCATAGGTACATGTGGCATAGTTTGCGGTGGACGCACAAGTATAAAAAACAGGCTTAACTATGCGAGCTAAGCTAAACCAACTTAGTTTAGCCGACGGTGGACATTCGGCTTTATACTTGTCTACTCACTTCATACGTGTTGGTGTAAAGCTGAGTGTAGACTACAACATTTACTCGAGCATTTCTGTGTAATGTAACATTCGTATGAATGGTATTAAAACGTAAACTATGGCAAGTAATCGTGCCGGTTTAATAGCTGCATGCGGACAGCGACATCTAGTGACGGTGACGTGTACACATCTGGTGTGCAGTGTTCTTGCGCTGCGAGCCGTATGATGTGCTCTGACAGATAGACGCCCGATTTAATACTTGTCTGTTCACTACATACGTTGGTGTAAAGCTGAGTATAGACTATAACATTTACTCGAACATTTCTGTGTATGACTTATCATCATAACAGCCCATTAATGTCCCATTGCAGGGACGGGCCTTCTCCCGTAACGGAGGGATACTTGGCCTACTAATACCACGCTGGCCAGACGGATTGGTATAGGGTTAAATTTCAAGTTTTCCTTATTTTTATTACGTAACAATAATACTCACGGATAGTCCCTTATTTTCACCCATGAGATGAGATAGGGTGGTGACATATTGTATTCTTACTCCGTCACCATACGGATAATGATAAAACTTTGTAACAATTTATTATCTGTAAACATTGCACCTCAATGAAATAGAGCTTCTAAGGTAAGATTCTTTGTCAGCCGAGGAATACAAAATTGATGACCACAGCCAGGCACACGATACAGAGTAGCAAAGTGGAACTTGTTGAATATCAAGTTCAACTCAGTTCGGGACTCTTACACACTTTCTCGCCGGGCCTTCACGTGGAAATGTCTTCAATACAAAGTTTCTAGACCAGAAATAAAATTTTAATCATCATCATCATAAATGAGCCAATCGACGTCCACTGCTGACATAGGTTTCTTCCAATTATTGCTACCTTGTGCGGTTCTGCGCCTCCCTCATCCATCGGTTTCCTGCCGTCCTAACCAGGTCATCGGTCCCCTATGTAAGGGGTCTCCCCGCCCTGCGAGTCCAGAACCATTCAGCAAAAAATTAAAAATTAAAAAAATTGACTAGCAATGTCCTCCTTTAATTTGCTTCCATTCAAACATAATAAAACACATTGCACAAGATGTAACGTATCCGTAATTAGACTAACACAATTTACATACATAAATAATTTGTCACATCCTTCATTATCCCAAAGATTATCTTCTAAGACCCAATACTCTTGAATTAAATTAAATAAGGTGTTAACGGACATACTAATATGTCTTGAACCACTTGGACCCTTTAAGCCTCATCGGTTGTAATATTCAAATTAGTACTTGCCTAAATAAATTTACTTGGTACCGGAAACTTTGGCCTATTGACCAATTCTATTCGATTGGCCTACTCTTACCGGGTAATCAATTTCTTAGTTAGCGCCTAATCTCGACTTGAGCAAAGGTAAATATAAATTTAAACTTTAGAAGAATAAATTGTCTACTATTTTTAGTCTGATGTGTACTAAAGTCGTTTGTTAAGCGGTGGTAGTTTAAGTATATGACGCTTCGCAGAAGCTTCAGAAATTAAAAAATAAACATGTTTGGGAAGAAACTATAAAAATTCTACATTGAATAATTTATACTTAAGGCAAGAGAAATTTCATTTCAATTGGGCAAGCAATTAATAAGCGCTCATCAAAAATCAATAGAATTATAAACCACGTTCTCGTCTTGGAGTCAGTAAAAAAATGTATAGTAGGTATAAGTAGCTGTTACGAGTGAGTAATAATGTATAGTATGTATATAAGTAACATTTAAAATAGGTCGGCCGTTCCGATGGCCTAGTGGTCCGACTCATTTTAAATCTCAAAGGACTGTAATCAAAATCAAATCATAAAGCTTCAAATAAAGCCTTAAATTCAATATTTTTTTCCATTGTTTATCAGTGTGTGACCTATTTAATTATAAGGTTTCAATTTTCCACAACTGTTTGAAAATAAAGATAAAATCTCAACAGCAATCGGACTACAAACTGACCAGCTAAATGTATGTCAAGAAAATATTTTATCCACCTAGTTAGTATAGGGTCAAAGATTATAATAATCTATACTAATATTATAAAGAGGTAAAGTTTGTGTGTTTGTGACGTTGTAGGGGGTAATCTCTGGATCTACTGAACCGATTTTAAAAATTCTTTCTGTGTTGAATAGTTCATTTAACGGGGAGTGCCATAGGCTATATAGTATCACGCTATGAAGAATAGGAGTGGAGCAGTAATGAAATATGTTTAAAAAAGGGACTGCTAGTAATAAAGTACAGAGATAGTACACATTTTGGTGTGGAAATCTTTAGTAAGCTACTGTAACAACTACTATAAATATATAGAGATAGACTCGCGTAAGTATAAAATAATTAGGTATTTAGTAAAAACGCTTGTGGGATAAAAAAGTAAATGCTCAAATAGCACCCAAGCAAACCCCGTGTCCCGGTAACTTTTACAAGCTTAACCTATTCCCTGTCCCATGCATCGTATATGATACATACCCATTGTTTTACTATTGTGTCTACAGGCGGGATAGGCAACCTGTTAACCCTCGGGATAAGATGGGGTGGTGACACCGCGTATTGTTACTGTATCAACAATTACTTACTTTCGTCTCTTTTACATAAGTCATCACAGAAAACACACCCTAGTCCTCCTAGTGATGACCTCGGTGGCGCGACGGTAGCGCAAGCGGCTGCCGTGCAAGAGGTTGTGGGTTCAATACAATAATTTGTGAGATCCACAAATTATTGTACTGGTCTGGGTGTTCTTTGTGTCCGTTAATTGATGTTTGTAAAAGGTCCCAGCGACACAGGGCATGATCCCTAGTGCGGGAGTTGTCTTTTTAAAAAAAGAACAAAAAACACGCCCTAGTCAAAGATATTCGTCTTAAGACACTGTGGTATTCAGATATTAATTCAAGTATATTAAAAAAGTATAATCCACGTTTTATCGGCGATAAAAGTTTACCCATAGTTCAATAGGATCGTACTCTTAACGATTTCGGAATATGAAAACTTAAGATTACTTAGGGCCAGATTCAGAGACCGCACTTTGACTTTACTTTAGCAAAGTCTAGTTATTATCTCTGAATTTGAACAACATTAAAGTAATCTTTTCGCATGAAAAGTTTACTTTGTAGTAATAAATAATGAAAGTAAACTTTTTCATGCGAAAAATTACTTTAATGTTGTTCAAATTCAGAGATAATAACTAGACTTTGCTAAAGTAAAGACAAAGTGCGGTCTCTGAATCTGGCCCTTAGACTCTTTAAAAATTGTATTTTCTGTGTAGACAACAATAGTAAAAAAAAAATCCTGAAAAAAAAAGTTACTTTCAAAATGAATCATCATAACAGCCTATTAATGTACCACTGCAAGGACGGGTCTCCTCCAGTGACGGAGGGATACTTGGCCTACTAATACCACGCTGGCCAAACGGATTGGTATAGGGTTTAATTTCAAGTTTTCCTTCTTTTTGTTACATAAAGATAATATTCACGGATAGTCCCTTAGTCGGTTTTTACGACACCCATGGGATAAGATGGGGTGGTGACACTCTGTATTCTTACCCCGTCACCACACCGAGATAATACAATATGAATACTTACATTCAAAACGCTTTGTGACCATAGAGGCAAACAGAGACTAGGGGATTGTTACCCAAAAAAGATAAAACATAAGTAGAAAAATATAAAGGAAATAACACAAGCAGTTTTGGAACCCCGTCGAAAAAGACAAAGTAATAACCAGTATCTAAGCCTTTATTCAGCTAGACTACTAAAAACACCTTCCATTTAAAAAGGAACTGCAGAGTACTTGCAACGATACTAAGAATACATTTTTCTGCAATCTACTAAGAGCATGTAATAGTACAATCTAAAGCCCGATTTACACATCGACAAGTACAGTAGCGAGTTAAGTAGTAAGTTGTTGATTAAGTTGATTTAAATAGATCTCCATCCTATTTTTTCGCAAATTAAGCTGGCGAGACGCGAGAGAGGGGGCTTCTTCGGACTTAACTCCCCAAAAAATAGGATGGAGATCTATTTAAATCAACATAATCAGCAACTTATTACTTAACTCGCTACTGTACTTGTCGATGTGTAAATCGGGCTTTAGATGCGAACAATATTCAACGCTTGAGTGGGTTTTTATACAAAATAGAAGCCTTAAAGTTCTTTTCGACATTTTGTAGATGCTGCAACTGCGTTGTAATTTATTCTCACGTAACGGTGAGCGGTAGTTCGGTTTTTTAAAGCCAGGTTCAGCATTAGGCTCTTTACAAACTTTTAAAATAAGGAAACAATAGAGACATTTAGACTTGTATTGAAACAATATTATTATAATGTGTACACAACCATCTATAACCACTCACATTGGCTAGATAGGTTGGTGAATAGGGTTATTAACAAGTTTTACTGCTTTTGTCTTCAAAAAAATAATATTGCTTCAAAGTTTTCCACTGTCAACATTTACTACACGGTGAGAATGAGATCGGATGGTGACGCTTTTGTATTCTTACTCTTCTCAATCTGGAATACTCCAACATAAAAAAACTAAATTTGTAACGTAACATAACAATAATATTTGGTAAAGAAGGTATTTTTATTATTTCTAGCTGTAAAATACTTTTAGTCATATTTTACCTACTATAATTTCTAACCAATAATAATCTTTGGTAACAAATACCGCTAAGCTCCGACCTTAGTACAAACGCCTCGCATTCAGTTTCCTCTCAGGAAATGAGCACTGCTTTGACGACTAGACACCAACATGGTGGCGCGCCACACTACATGTAGCCTGTAGTTGTTTATTTATTAGTGTATTAGTATACACGGAGGGTTACTTGGCCTACTAATACCACGCTGACCAGTCGCATTAGTATAGGGTTTAATTTCATGTTTTCCTTCTTTTTATATCGTAAAGATAACATTCACTGATTGTCCCTTATTCGGTTTTTACGACACCCATGGGATGAGATGGGGTGGTGACATATTGTATTCTTACTCCGTCACCACACGGAGAGGTGGATATTTATGAAGAAATGAATCGAAGAAACTGAATTATTTTAATTATCTCTATTAAAATCATTTAATAATTTGTGATTGAGATAAGGCTTAATAATAATTAAGATATCGGTTAAGAACCAAAATTTCTACCACAAGAGTTAACTTAAATTAAAATAAATCCATCTTTAAAGACTTAATCTTGGCTTACCTTAATCACTAAGTATTCTCCACTTAAACAGCTTAAGAATCTGCGGAGGCTGTTACGAATTGTTTTATTATTGTATTTAGCTACCCACTAGTTGAAAGGATGACTTAAAGGGTTAATTGTTTACGCGTTTGACGTAGCTATGGCCTTTGAAGTTGCCATACCAATTAAGTTTTAAACGTGGGAGGCTAGAGTTAATTTTGTAGTTTTTGATTTAATTATATGTAAACCGCAGGTGGGGATACCTGGGAATGGATTAGGATGGTGCTGTTTTTATACTATATGTATTTGCTCAATAACTAATTGTTTAGAGTAAGTAGTGTATATTCAAAACTAAATTAGAGTGAAAGGATCAGTCTATAAAGATATCGTGGAACAGCACAGGATTTAATATACGTATCACTTAATAGTGATATGGTTCATAACAGCCCATTAATGTCCCACTGCAGGGGCGGGCCTCCTCCGTGACGGAGGGATACTTGGCCTACTAGTACCACGCTGGCCAGACGGATTGGTATAGGGTTTAATTTCAAGTTTTCTTTCTTTTTATTTCGTGAAGAAAATATTTACAGATAGTCCCTTAGTCGGTTTTTACGACACCCATGGGATGAGATGGGGTGGTGACATATTGTATTCTTACTCCGTCACCACACGGATATACACACATATTATATTCTCATTAAATAACTACACAGAGAGATAAGATAAGATAAATAATCATTATTTATCTAACTATTAATATTCAAATTCAATGTACCGTTCACATGTAATCCTAACTTATAATACAAGTACCGTCAGCAAATAAATAACATAGAATTTAATGTACGAAATTGTTTTCTATTAAATTGTGAAACAACAAATAACTAGTACAATAGACAATTTAGTTTGTTTCCTTTGGCTATGAGTTATGATCGCTCAATGAAATACAACTTTGAATCTCGTATGTTTGAAAATGAATATTGTTTAGTTGTAACGATGAAATTATAAATAGATTTTGTTGTACCTCTTTCCTAACGATTGTTTATGAATCGTATCTTACTAAACTCATTTTTAGGGTTTCGTACCTAAATGGCAAATAAAGGAACCCTTATAGATTCGTCATGTCTGTCTGTCTGTGTGTCCGTCTGTTTGTCCGTATGTCTGTTTGTCCGAAACTATAAGATTATACTGTTGAAACTTGGTAGGTAGATGTATTCTGTAAACCACATTAAGATTTTGATGCAAAGAAAAAAAATATTGTGGGCTCCCCATACTTATAACTGAAACACAAAAAAATATTTTTCATCAATCACATACTTATCTATCTATAGTCTACAAAAATGATATCGAGGTTTTTAAAATATTTTTTTTCTAAACCGAATAGTTTGCGTGACAACGCTTCCAAAGTCGAAAAAAGTTGGACATCAATCAGATACACCGTCGTACGATATGACTGTAGAAACCGATGGATGAGGGAGGCACTGGATCGCGGAAGATGGAGACATTTGGAAGTGGACTATGTCCAGCAGTGGATGTATGGCGACGAATTGGCTGACATAATGAAACAATTCAAAGAACATTTAGATTATAGCTTGACATCCTGTTACTAAGTGATGACCACTATGAGTTATGACGTCACGCTCGAGTGAGTTCTCGTGTTTATTAGTGCCGTGATATGTCGATAATGTACTACAATTGTGTTAAGTTTATAAGTTGTGTTACACTGAGCAATTTTAGAGCCTTATATCTGACCTCGAAAAAGGAGGAGGTTACTCAATTCTACTTTTTATGTACGTTCACTGATTACTTCTTTGTTTTTGAACCGCTTTTGATTTTTTTTTCTGTTGGAAAGGATATTATATTTTCTAGAATAGTCCCATAGAAATATTATGAAAGTAAGTCCAGTAATTTTGTTTTTATGTACAAAAATTCAAATTATTACAACATTAGTTAAAGTCGGTTTATTTATTACATTTTTTTCTTATTCTAAATAGAATAAATAAATATTTTTCATTTAAATTATTAGAATAAAATCATTCACATGGAGACAGAGGGTACCTCATCTTATTTTATGCGTGTCAAGGAAAATAATATGTTTTCTCATTAAGTATCTCTATATAATAAACGAAAGTAAGCTTGATATATCGGCTAGGTGGCCAGGTAACTATTACCTTCCCAGTCACGCGAGAAGTCATTCTCCTATACAACATATACTCGTAGTGGTACAATAGTAAACTTTTTTGGTTATGATCAATTGAACTTAATACCAAAATAATAGTGTACTAAAAATAATACCAAAATAAAACAAAATATTATGATACATTTGTTACATTTTGGTACTAAAAAAATATAATAATAGTACTTTAATCGGTACTTCAAATGATTGGGCTATAAACACTCTTCAAAAGCACATCAATAAGTTTTAAGTGTACTCCCAGCCTTATCTCGTAATCCACATAATTTCGTATTTGGGATTAAATCGTAAAGCGGGTGATACGCTGCCGGAAACCTTAGGCAACGATTTACGGGGGAAACAGTGCTTGGTAATGATTTTAAGGATCAGTCTAAATTTATAACATCGGTAATTGAAAATTTCTTATAAGAAAAAGGAAGTTTTTCTCTATAAAAGAAAAGTGTGTTTTAGCGTTGATTTTGCGCAATGGACTTAAATTTATGGCTGAAATTCAATAAGTTTTCTTAGTGGGAAAGCTATAAACAAATTGTTTCTAGATTTAATGTTTTGAGTAAGTTATAAACTACAATTCAATATACAAATTCAGAATATCGACGAGAAACTAAGATTTTTTGTGGGAAACCATTTTTGTACTGTCCATGAGCATTTAATTGACGACCGCTTAACGTAGTGTATTTGTAGAGATTTGCGGGTTCGGCTATACACATACAGTTGTGTACATTAACATAGTTGTTGATTTTCTATGGATATTTGAAAGTATTTACAAAAAAAGTATATTATAGTATATTTTTTTTTTTCGGTCATCATCTTGTGCTATGAATTATGTAATTATATGTGGCTTACGCACGTATGCTTGACTGATAGATTTACGCGTAAGCTGTTATTTAAATGAGAACATAATATCAGAATAAGAAAGATAAAAATACTGTTTTACCAGGCTATACACAGTACACACTGCATACACGGTACAACAGCCGCACTATGTCCGATCTGCTGATTTCCCAAAAATCTAAAGTAGCACAATTCGGTATGTAAAGATTTTTTCGGTATGTTTTTTATATTTATATATTAAAAGTTTATTAATTATAAACAACTAATTTGAGTATTTTTGTTTTATGTTTAAAAATAATTTGAATTTTTACTTGTGATAATGTCATGCGTACGGCTGAATTTCTTGAGCAATTAAGGCAAGAGACAACTTCTGTTCAGCCGGACGCATGACGTCGCGTCGTTTAGAGGTCAAATGAAGGACAATAAGAAGCAACATCAGCGTACCCACAGTACAACCAGTATTCTATTTCGGACGAATATTTATTATAAATGCCTACGGCTACGGCTGCACGGTACGTAAACATGCAATAGGGCTGCCCACCTCCAGTTTTTTAATTACATTTACCTACTTTCCCACTTGTTACTGCGGCACAGTCGCGACTGTTCACTCCGCAAAGCCAGCAGCTATCGTGAGCGTGTACCTACACGCTATACAGTATTTCGACTTCATAGCAAACCGTGCACAAAACCGCAAAACCGAACACTCCGGTGTACATTTCACGCCTGCATTACACCACAAAGGCTGAGGACATCGTCGAGTACGTTCGCCATAGGTTGAAGTACACGGCGAGAGTGCAGTTGTTGGAGTCGCGCCGCAACGTTAATTTCAAGGCGTTCGTGGTTCGGGTCCCAACATGTTACCTGCATCTCGTCATGGAGGAGACCTTTTGGCCGCAGGGCGTGGTTTTCCGTCGTTTTCGCGGACAAGTGCCACCTGATCGAGCCGTGACGTAATTTATTTGTTATTTATGTGTTTATAAAGTTCATATGTTTTTATTTATTATGTCACGTATTATATAAGTAGTAGGAATAAATAATTATAAATATAAGTATGTATGGCTGTTGTCTGGTACCCATAGTACAAGCTCTGCTTAGTTTGGGACCAGTCCGCATTGATATATTATGTAATATTATATTATACATTATATTGTTATAATTAGTATGTATAAATAATTGTAAATATAAGTATATATGCCTGTTGCCTGGTACCCATAGTACAAGCTCTGCTTAGTTTGGGACCAGTCAACATTGATAAATTATAGTATAAGTACTTAACTTAATGTATTGTTATGTAATATTTTATATAAAATAGAAACGGACGAAACGCGAGTTATACCTATAACTCGCGTTTCGTCCGTTTCTATGAAGTCGAAATACTGTATATATTTGTACTATGGCATACCCAACATTTCATAAAAAAGTTGCACCAAACGTCAAATCAGTTTGTCAACTTTTTCTCCCGTATTCACCCTGATACAAAAGGCATCACATTATTGTAAGTACAACACATTCAGTGCAGCGCAAATTGATTGATGAATCGGGTGAATCGGTTGAATCGAGCTCTACCATAGTACAAATATATACAGTATTTCGACTTCATAGAAACGGACGAAACGCGAGTTATACCTACACGCTCACGATAGAGCCGGCTTTGCGCAGTGAACAGTCGCGACAGTGCCGCAGTAACGAGCGGGAAAGTAGGTAAATGTAATTAAAAAGCTGGAGGTGGGCAGCCCTATCGCATGTTTACGTACCGCGCAGTCGTAGGCATTTATAATACGAGTAAATATTCAGCCGAGATAGACTACTGGTTGTACTGCGGCTCTACGGACATGCGAGAGGATGAATAAAGCGATTCTTTAATTGACAGATAGTTATAGAGGATGTGTTTATTTCTGTGAATTGAGTTAACGAGTATTTATAGGGTAACGATTGTTATTTATGTTTTGTTACGCAATTTGTTGATTTTAATACGCTTGAAATTGTTCTGATTACAGTTTTGTGTATATTATTTGTATGGGTTTTAAGAGTCTAATTGAATTAATTGACGATAAAGATAATAATGTAATTAAGATTTAATTATCTCAATCATGCCAGGAATACAATATGTCACCACCCCATCTCATCCCATGGGTGTCGTAAAAACCGACTAAGGGACTATCCGTGAATATTATCTTTACTAATTATAAGAAGGAAAACTTGAAATTAAACCCTATACCAATCCGCCTGGCCAGCGTGGTATTAGTAGGCCAAGTATCCCTTTGTCACGGGAGGAGGTCCGTCCCTGCAGTGGAATATTAATGGGCATTATTGGACTGATATGATAAATCATACCAGTCAAAACATATACACAAACATTATACAAATATTTTTTTATAAATTACTTAATAATATAACTGATCTGCGCCTGACATTAAGCACAGGTTGAAGGCAAAGTGTGGTAGTCATGTAACGCCTAATTGACAAACATGAACACATTTTTTTCCTTCACTTTCCTAAAGTACCTACTAAAGAAAATTATATTGAATGGCTTAATGATCCGTCGGAAAATCCGTTATCTTATAGAAAACCTTTCTTGATATGTAATCGAATACTTACCATGGGTACTTCATCATAACAGTCCATTAATGTCCCACTGCAAGGACGGGCCGCCTCCCGTGACGGAGGGATACTTGGCCTACTAATACAACGCTGGCCAGACGGATTGGTAAAGGGCTTAATTTCAAGTTTTCCTTCTTTTTATTTCGTAAAGATAATATTTACGGATAGTCCCTTAGTCGGTTTTTACGACACCTATGGAATGAGATGGGGTGGTGACATATTGTATTCTTACTCCGTCACTACACGGAGATGGGTACATGGGTACTTAAAATTACGAAAATAGCTACAAAGGAAAAACACGTATAACATTAAGGTCTATTAATGGAGAACACATTTAAAGTAATGTATTCTATTTTTGGTTTGTCTTCACAAGTCAGTATTCACGGTTCACGGCAATAAAACCTCTTATCTTTAATCTCGTATTATTTTACATAATATTATTGGTAGTGACATACTTTTAAAACTAAGTTTTAAATTGTTAAACCATTTTAAAACCTAAGATAGATAGATAATACTTTATTGCACACCAACTTACATAAATACAGTTTAGGTATAAAGGTACAATAAATACAACAGAACAGTAAATGTACTATGGGCGGCCTTATCGCCAAGTGCGATCTCTTCCAGGCAACCTTAGGATGGACATGATATCTATACTTATAATAAAACTGTAGAGAGATCAATTCTGTACATTGAATATATGTTAAAAATTAATATTGGAGGATGAATGGTGATCGATACTAATGCCAAAAATGCAATCAATAAATTTTTTGTCTGTCTGTCTGTCTGTCTGTCTGTCTGTCTGTCTGTCTGTCTGTATGTGCACGCATGGGTCAAAAACTACTGAAGGCATTTTAACCAAACTTGGTACAACTGTAGTCCATACTCCCGGGCAGGTTATAGGCTGTATAACATAACGCTAAGACACATAGGAGCTGAGCAGTGACGAAAAATTTGAAGCAAGTCGGTTGAAAAAAAGCGCGTTCGAGCTCTTATCATCGCATACGTTGATCATACGCCAAAAATATGTATTACAAAAATAATGGTCTTCAAAAGATGAACAAAAAAGTCTTGAATAGTATATATCTATCTTTTATATATTAGCCACAATAACCTGTTTAATCGTTAGGGTTTTCTTCAAAGTGTATTAAATACATAAATATATTGTAATTTGCATAGACATATCTTTTTCAAACTCCCATATTTCAAAAGTACAGTTTAATACCTTATTCATATTTTTTTTTTTATAGAAATCGGTTTACAAACACACAAGATATAGATGAAAGAAAATTTCCAAATGTCGCCGCGCCAGTATGAGTACGGCTGTACGGTTGATTTTTGTTTAACGTCCGAAACGGCCAACCGGTTCATCTATATAATTTCATTCACATTGACTCTTAATGCGAACGGACGTGGTTCTTATTGACTCTTCTCGGGATAAGCGCGCTTTAGATATTAAAATACATAGATACGTAGTTTTTAGGTACTAAGTTTAAAGTAGGTATCTATCTATACTATAATAAAACAATCGGAATCGGATAAGTAATACTCGAGATATCGCTAGATCTCTTTATTAGAACAGTCCAATACAAATCAGGGGTCATGAAAAATGGATTTGGTTCAATGTTGAATGAATTTAAATTTCGTTTCTTTTGTTCACGAGATGGCGTTACCAGTAGTAATCATAAAATAAATGAGTTTTTAAATAATATATAACTATTTTATTATTAAGTGCTATTAATAAGTTATTCCTTTTAAATGTTAATAAAATTAACCATGAATTGTATGTGTAATATCAATTATAAGTCTTTACACTAGCCTTTAAAAATATCAATTTAACGGACACAAAGAACATCCAGACTAAGGACAATAGTTTGTGTATCACAATTGTCCTCCATGGGAATCGAACCCGCGACCTCATGCACGCCAGCCATGTAATGCGACCGCCGCGCCACCGAGGCAGGTAATTCTGCCGCACCATAACGTGGCGTGCAAATGTATTCATAATTAATTAGCGATTATACGTGTGGTGACGGAGCAAGAATACAATATGTCACCTCCCCATCTCATCCCATGGGTGGCGTAAAACCGACTAAGGGACTATCGGTGAATATTATCTTTACGAAATAAAAATGAAGGAAAACTTGAAATTAAACCCTATACCAATCCGACTGGCCAACGTGGTATTAGTAGGCCAAGTATCCCTCCGTCACGGGAGGAGGCGCGTCCTTGCAGTGGGACATTAATGGGCTGTTATGATGAAAAAAGCGATGTCATTTATTTTAACTTACAAATTTGACAACAGATGGCATTGTGCCTGTGACGTCATTTTCAGTATCGCGGTATTAAGATTTTACTTGAAAGAATGACGTTTGCTCATGTCTTTCAGTATAAGTTTAGACACAGTCTTCATAGATCTGTTTTTGAAAAGGTTTTGGTTCGTTCGTTAATTTTACAATTCGTGTGTAGGTATATCTGTTTGTTATAAGGTTTAAAAAACGATTTTTCAGTATTAAATCGAATTGCGAAGTAAGTAACATCCGCCACGCGAACGAAGTCGCGGGCACAGCAGCTAGTATAACATAAAATAAAAACAATTTAATGGTGTAGTTAATTTTGTGTAGTGTAATTTCGTCAACCTAATTATTCTATCTATATATTACTCAATATCATATAGGTACACTATAATACATACCATAAACTATAGATATCTATATCTATACTTATAATAAAACTGTAGAGAGATCAATTCTGTACATTGAATATATGTTAAAAATTAATATTGGAGGATGAATGGTGATCGATACTAATGCCAAAAATGCAATCAATAATTTTTTTGTCTGTCTGTCTGTCTGTCTGTCTGTCTGTCTGTCTGTCTGTCTGTATGTGCACGCATGGGTCAAAAACTACTGAAGGCATTTTAACCAAACTTGGTACAATTGTAGTCCATACTTCCGGGCAGGTTATAGGCTGTATAACATAACGCTAAGACACATAGGAGCTGAGCAGTGACGAAAAATTTGAAGCAAGTCGGTTGAAAAAAAGCGCGTTCGAGCTCTTATCATCGCATACGTTGATCATACGCCAAAAATATGTATTACAAAAATAATGGTCTTCAAACGATGAACAAAAAAGTCCTGAATAGTATATATCTATCTTTTATATATTAGCCACAATAACCTGTTTAATCGTTAGGGTTTTCTTCAAAGTGTATTAAATACATAAATATATTGTAATTTGCAAAGACATATCTTTTTCAAACTCCCATATTTCAAAAGTACACTTTAATACCTTATTCATAAAAAAGAATTATAGAAATCGGTTTATAAACACACAAGATTTAGATGAAAGAAAATTTCCAAATGTCGCCGCGCCAGTATGAGTACGGCTGTACGGTTGATTTTTGTTTAACGTCCGAAACGGCCAACCGGTAATTTCATTCACATTGACTCTTAATGCGAACGGACGTGGTTCTTATTGACTCTTCTCGGAATAAGCGCGCTTTAGATATTAATATATTATATATATAACATAGATACGTAGTTTTTAGGTATTAAGTTTAAAGTAGGTATCTATCTATACTATAATAAAACAATCGGAATCGGATAAGTAATACTCGAGATATCGCTAGATCTCTTTATTAGAACAGTCCGATACAAATCAGGGGTCATGAAAAATGGATTTGGTTCAATGTTGAATGAATTTAAATTTAGTTTCTTTTGTTCACGAGATGGCGTTACCAGTAGTAATCATAAAATAAATGAGTTTTTAAATAATATATAACTATTTATAATATTAATTATTCATAAGTTATTCCTTTTAAATGTTAATTAAATTAACCATGAATCGTATGTGTAATATCAATTATAAGTCTTCACACTAGCCTTTAAAAATATCAATTTAACGGACACAAAGAACATCCAGACTAAGGACAATAGTTTGTGTATCACAATTAATTGTCCTCCATGGGAATCAAACCCGAGACCTCATGCACGCCAGCCATGTAATGCGACCGCCGCGCCACCGAGGCAGGTAATTCTGCCGCACCATAACGTGGCGTGCAAATGTATTCATTCATAATTAATTAGCGATTATCCGTGTGGTGACGGAGCAAGAATACAATATGTCACCTCCCCATCTCATCCCATGGGTGGCGTAAAACCGACTAAGGGACTATCGGTGAATATTATCTTTACGAAATAAAAATGAAGGAAAACTTGAAATTAAACCCTATACCAATCCGACTGGCCAACGTGGTATTAGTAGGCCAAGTATCCCTCCGTCACGGGAGGAGGCGCGTCCTTGCAGTGGGACATTAATGGGCTGTTATGATGAAAAAGCAATGTCATTTATTTTTAATTACAAATTTGACAACAGATGGCATTGTGCCTGTGACGTCATTTTCAGTATCGCGGTATTAAGATTTTACTTGAAAGAATGACGTTCGCTCATGTCTTTCAGTATAAGTTTAGACACAGTCTTCATAGATCTGTCTTTGTAAAGATCTGTTTTTGAAAAGGTTTTGGTTCGTTCGTTAATTTTACAATTCGTGTGTAGGTATATCTGTTTGTTATAAGGTTTAAAAAACGATTTTTCAGTATTAAATCGAATTGCGAAGTAAGTAACATCCGCCACGCGAACGAAGTCGCGGGCACAGCAGCTAGTACTACATAATATAGTAAGTATTTCTATTCCTTTCTATAAAATCAAATCACTTTTAGTTTTAGTTTCTATTTAGCAAGAAACTATCTAAGACACTTAGGGAGTATTATTCAATAACTTATGAATGGTTTAAAGTATTACTTGCGCAGACATAGACTTACATAGATTAACTTTTATTATTCCCTTTGCCTGGTACTTCGGTGCGTTTACCTTACCAAATCAGTCTTCATTGCTTACCGTATCTCTTTTTTGTAAAATAATTAAGTAACAAAATGATAAACACCATTAAAAATGTTCCATAACTGACATAATAACGCGTAGACAAAAAAAATTAAACCACAGACAATGTTTTACGTTAATTATTACGCTGTTTCTTTATAATTTGATCCCGCGGGTACTCTAGAGAAATTAAATTTATGTAATTTAAAACAGAGAGTTTCCTTAATAAAATCTTGTATTATTGGTTGATTTTTTTTTTTGATAAATTAACGGTTAACGGAATTTAATTTATAATGGTTGATTAATGTCGTTATATTTTGTTGGAAAGGCGCGTAGGTATGGTAGTAAGTCCGCGTAAGTCCTGAATTCGGTGTAAAATACGGTTATCGAAAATAATCTTCAGTTTTCCTTATCCACCTATAAATGTTTAGGTGTGAGAAACTGCTACCTTGATTATCCTAGGTGGTCAAAATGTCGGTGTGCACTTGCTTAGTCCTTATGAATTCGAGGATCAATCAACTAATTGTCAAAAACCTAAAATCTCATAACCGTCCAAATGACGAAAAAATAACCCGAGACCTCTGCGTAGCAGTCATGTTATATAACCACTAGGTACGCCACAGAGGTTTCCAAATTTATTCTTTAACAAATAATTTCAATTCTATTAACAAGGTTTTAATTGAGAATCCTTGATCAATTTTATTATCGCCTATAAATTTCTATTAAAAGTTACGGTAAACGAAATGATACAGCCCAAACTTTTTCCTCCAAAATTACTTGAAGCTTTGATAGGAAATTAGTCCATATGCCTAAAGGATTAAAAGTGAAATTGCTCTGCTTTTAAAAGCATAACAGGTTTCTTTTATGCTATAAATATTTTACGGTCTCGTAAAGTGATTACCGATGGATGAATTTTAGTCTTTTTTTTTACAAATAAAACGATAATTGTTTTAAGTAGAAAACAGTAATTAAGTATGCATCTCTGTGTGGTGACGGAGTAAGAATACAATATGTCACCACCCCATCTCACCCCATAGGTGTCGTAAGAACCGACTAAGGGACTATCCGTGAATTATTATCTTTACGAAAAACCTTGAAATAAAACCCTATACCAATTCGCCTGGCCAGCGAGGTATTAGTAGGCCAAGTAACCCTCCGTCATGGGGAGAAGCCCGTCCCTGCAGTGGGATATTAATGGGCTGATATTATGATGAATGACGATAATCTACAATTGAACTACAATAAAGAGAAACATACTTATTTATTAAGTTTAATCTTTCTTTTAAACAATTTTATTAAGTGACAAAACCTTTTAGAAATTACTTGAAAGTTACAAAATACACATTGTTGAAAATAGTTTTATTGTAATGTTTAGTTCACCACGTTCAATTTGTATTTATTTGTATTACTATTTCGTTAATTAAGACCCTTATTTGTTCTTGTTGAAATATTTAAAACAGCCTATTAATATCCCACTGCAGGGACGGGCCTCCTCCTGTGACGGAGAGATACTTGGCATACTAATACCACGCTGGCCAAACGGATTGATACAGCGTTTTGTTTCAAGTTTTCCTTCTTTTTATTTCGTAAAGATAATATTCACGGATACTCCCTTACTCGGTTGTAACGACACCCATGAGATGAGATGGGGTGACATATTATTGTATTCTTACTCCGTCACCACATGGAGAATTCAGGTCATTCATCATTTCAGCTAAATTACGTCAACTGATGGACATAGGCCTCCTCCAAAAATTTTCACTCTGCGCGGTCCTGTGCCTCCCTCATTCATCGGTCTACCGCAATTGATGATGAATGGCCTACGTAATGATTTCCTGATCAACACCGACCTAATATCAGTGCTCAGAAAACTCTTTCATCAATACAATTTTTCAGAACCCTTGTCTTTAGTACAAAAAACAACCTAAGTAATCCGTAAGCTATTTTTGTATCTTAAAAAGGGTACAAAACGCTCGATTTCGAAACCGAAATAAATTTGAGAGTCCTTGCCACAATAAATAACAATGGGGCGAGTACTGCCAACGTAATTTCGACGCGTAATATTTCCGTCGGCCGAGACAAAAAATGCTAGACGACCGGGTTTAGGGAGCCGTACATTTATCAACTCTCCATGAATTTTATTTAAAAAAATATCTATGTAGCAGATAAAGGATGGAATTGGGTAATTACTAATGTTTTCATGTTGCTATGAATGCCTTACTGTGGTTTGTTGGCGTGTTATTATATTATTTAACGAGCTCTGGGGCGTAAGTCTTTAGCTGCTTCGTTCGGGTTCGATAAGACCTAATCTTAGCATTCCATGGATTCTCCGTGCGGGTGCCGGGTCCATCGCGTGATAGAGGACGGAACACTTGCACAACAGCGTCTGGGACTTACGACCCAGATGTAGGTTTAAGGAGGCCCCCTTACAACGCGTTAGCGGTCACCTTCACTGTCTGCTATGTTCCGTCCCCTACCTATCCAAATTTGGTAGGAACCTAACAATGCCGTTTTGGACATTCGTGATAGTAGAGAGCTTACTGAAGTTCTCGGCAGTCCTAGTTCTTTTAATAGATTGTAGAGGGATTTAGCTGGTGTACCCCTCGCACCTATTTCCACGGCATACAGAGTAACCCTATAGCCATTTCTGGTTATCTCATTTGTCAAGTCAAAGTATTTATTTGTCTTAATTGCGTGGTCTTTAGGGATGTTAGTTTCCCACGGTACCGTGAGCTCAATAAGTACTACACGCTTTTTCAATTTTGAGTAGAGGAATATGTCTGGTCTCATCGGCGACACGCAGATATCCTCCGGGATTTTGTAGTGTGTTTCATACGTGTCAACCAGCAGAGTCCAATCGTCTGCCGGACTCGGGACCGAAAAAGGCTTGTAGGTGGTCTTTTTAGTAGTGCCTTCCTTAACAAATTGGATGTTTAGTCTTTCATTCGTAGTCAGTCCTTTTCTAGCTCTGGCAATCGACAGACTCACTGCCTCGCGTATAATCCCTAGTACTTTGTCGTGACGTTGCGAGTAATGACCACTATCCAAAAGCACTTTGCAGCCTACCAATAAGTGTCTTGCCGTACCAATTTCTTTGCCACATTCCGTGCATTTTTTGTCCGTGGCTTTTCCCCATCTTACAAGATTGCTTTGATCGGAGAGAGTCAATTGGAAGGCGTTGAGGTAGAATTTAAGTAATGCTGGTGACCAGTCGTAAAGCAAAGTGCGCCACTTCAAGGCTAAAGGTATACAGTAGTCCCCTAGAGTAACCCATTCATTTTGCATTTCTAGGTTCATTGCGTGCACTCTGTAGCTGTCATTCAATTTAAATATTAGCCTAAGAAGTATGTTTTTACCAAAAGCTTATCTCCGTGTAGTGACGGAGTAAGAATACAATTTGTCACCACCCCATCTCATCCCATGGGTGTCGTAAAAACCGACTAAGGGACTATCCGTTAATATTATCTTTACGAAATAAAAAGAAGGAAAACTGGAAATTAAACACTATACCAATCTGTTTCGCCAACGTGGTATTAGTAGGCCAAGTATCCTTCGTAAAGATAATATTCACGGATAGTCTCTTAGTTGGTTTTTACGACACCCATAGGATGCGATGGGGTGGTGACATATTTTATTCTTACTCCGTCACCACACGGGGACTACTTACAAACTTTGCTTAGTTTCAATTATAGCATTTTCTAAACGTGCAAGCGAAATATTATTCAAAGCATCCATTTATCGACAACCCGTGCTGTATAGTTCTTGACATGGCACATTGTCTTGAAGTAAGCACCTACACGTATTGTACCACTATTCGGTGTCAAAGGCATTTCCCAACTGTGTATATTGGATTAACTGTGTTTTGATGTAACTAGCTCTTTGTCAATAAACCTTAGTGTAACAAACGACGTGACAATATCTTCATACAAAGTTTGGAATTCAAGAAGTCTAGATATCTTTAGATCAGAGAGCCAGAAATCTATTGTATTTCGTAATCTCGAGAAATTGATATGTTCAATGATCAATTCTATGGGAAATTGTCTAGTACCCATAGTACAAGCTCTGCTTATTTAGGAATTAAAATGACATATTGTAAATTTGCAAAGGAATATTAGCTATGGCATCAATTTCTTGACAACCTGTGCGATGTGTTTCGTATGTCATGACAAGACAAATTGTCTTAAAGTAAGAACCTACACAAAATGCTCCTTTAGTTATTTAAATGAGTCACATCACTATTTGTGGCTATGTTGTATATTTATGTAACATTAATTGAATTCAACGAAATTTAAAAAAAAATTGAAGTATACCTTAATATTATTGACCTACATCAAATTATTAAATATCAGACAAGTATCAAAGAGACAAAGTTAATACATTATCTACAACATAATAGTTAGTTACATTAACAATGAAAGAGTCCAGTATTTCCTGTAGCCCCAAGCGTAACACCACACATTTTCTAACTTACATCAATTATTTAAAACGTAGCATTTTCTCTGCATTGCAGTTTGCCGCAAGCTAACTATGTGTGAGGAAGTTTCACTTGTTTTTATACAGAAATGCGTTATTAGCCGAAGGCTATCACGCAAATTAGAAAAAATGTTTATAGAAATGAAATTTTATTTCAGAAATTTGTTCGTCTGTTTTCCTTTTAACTGTAATTGGTGGGGTTTTTGTGAGTGTTCTCAGCTTGTTGGTATTTTTAATCTCTAAAATTTTGGAATACAAGCTTAGTATCAAGTTTGGTAGATTTTGATGGTTAGTGGAATACCAGATCAGTTTCTTTATTTTTCAACATAATGTTACAAAATAACAGCTTATTGACGTCAGTTTAAAACTACTTAGTCTAAGTTTACATATTAAAAGTTTTCCAAACTTTACCACCGCTTCCAAGGCGCTAGTAGAGAAGAAGCGGCGTAACAAACTCTAAAGCAGCATTTTTTAGACGTCTCTATAATTTTACAACAATTTTGTAACCGTAACAAAGCGCTGCAAGATCATAGCTGAACAGGTATCTAGCCAGGGACAAAAACTGCTATGCCCTGTGTTTCGTTTTTTTTTTTAAATTAAATCACTGCCTCAATTACTGAAAGGTGCAGCAAGTTATATGCTTACAATAGGAATAAACAAAATACTAAAATTATATAAATAATATAAGTCATAAAAATGCAAACAGTTGAAATGATTGATTAAACATGACATGATTTACATTAAAACTACTTTTGTTTTTTTCTATCATAGTTGTTTTAGTCATAATATTTTCACTCTTCTAACTTGTTTCCCTGCCAAACTCATATGCAGGTGTTTTGGTGCAACTACGGACATTCACAAACAATTGCTACGAGTATAGGTGCTTTTAGTTGATTGCTCTGTAATTTAGCTCAAAGTGTATTGAACTTTAAGCAAATTTCAATTCAATCTTATAATAGTTTAAGCGTTAGTTTGATCTATTTTTGGAATAGATGAAAACTTACATACTAAGGGCGCTTGTACACGCTAAGAAAATTTGCCGTGTCTGCGCCAGACAAGACAAATCTTCGTGTAGACGTCAAGAATTTTGTCTTTTTCGCACACGAAAACTTTTCGTGTCTTCCGCAGACAAGACCAATCGAAACGTGTACACGATAGGATTTTTTTCGTGAAGTCGTCAGACGGGCTTAGGGCGCGCAAGTAATAACAAGTGTGATAATCAGTGTGAGTTTCCTTAAGTAAAAATGTTAACTAGAAAGCAAAAAAGTATGATACCCTACTACCGCTCCCCGCCCCTCCGCAACAACGTTCGCCGTGTCTTGTCTTGCGCAGACAATAATATTTTCTTATTCATCGCCGGCGCTGTGTACACAGGTCGTGCTTAGAAACGACACGAATTCTTGCGTAGGCCCGGCGATTTTTCTTAGCGTGTACAAGCGCCGTAACACCGAATTGATATTGGTTTTAACGTCAGAAGTAACGAGTGGGAAAAAGCAAATTATATCCTTCACTTGCGGTCTTAGGTGTGGCTTCGGCAACTTGTGTTTGGTGGACAGCTGAAGTTGCCATCTTGTAAAGACGGAATCTGCTCATGACGCAGGTTTTTTACTGGATTTAAATCTCACACTATCCCATTTACCCCTCCGTAAGTGCAGTGAAATGTTCATAGCCTATAACAAAATCTAGATAATCCACTACAAACCCCATTCAAAATAAATCTCCCAATGCTAGCAACGTGTTGAACAAATTGCTCGTAATCAAACAAACGTCACTGATGATTATGTTTGCTCATAATATTTTATAGCCCGCCAGTTACAGTGTGCATCTGGCCTAGTAGATGTATCCATTGTTCGTTCGGCAATAACGTGCCGCGATATATCTCTTGCACCTCACCTCACTGTGCTGTACTGTGGTTTAGGTTGGCACAATTGATCCTGGCTTTTAAATTGTTCGCTTGGGCTTACTATAAATAATACGTCGGATTGTTTTCTATGTTCTTTTGTATTAGGATTTTATTGAAATTGATTTTAGAAGTGCTTGGTAAGTGAAAAGTTTCTAAAGAATTTTTTGGTATCTACGAATAATCCAAAGCATATTTTTTGGTAGTATTAGCGTAGTTTAAATTTAAAAACCTGCAAGGTAACGGCTAGATTAGTATCTAAGAAGATTTGGCGAGTTTTACTGACTAGCTAGATATTTTACCATACCCTAGACGATGGAAATTATTAACCCTTTTTTATTCCCAATATTCATTTCAATCAATGCGTTCTCATTATTTTTATAACTATTCGTATTCAAGTCTCTCGTCTTTTTACAGGATAAAGGATATTAATGACTTCCTCATACATACAACCTGGTGCACAACCGTATAGGGCACACGCCGCTCCATTACTAAAAAATTGAGTAGCAGCTTTTTTATCATTAGTTAACTAACTAAACTTCCAAAGAATGATTTAAAAAAATCAAATGAACGAATACCGTATACGTTAACTGAGACGTAACATCCTTATTCAAATTTCGCTTCAGAGTCCGTTGCCAATTTAGTCTGTTCAACATAGTTCGAATCTCATTTCAAGTAACATCCTACATACTGGAAACTAACATCAATTTCTCTTTTAATTTAAAAACTACTCGAGATACAAAGTGTTCTAATCAATGTTGCTTTTAGTCCCAATAATGAGAGTTCCCAATTCCAATGTATTTTTGTTTTCATTTTCTTTTAACCGAACACAAAAAGAGAAGGAGATTCGGCTGTTTTGTTTTTACGTGTTTCACCTCATAATTCGGTACTTTTTTATCCAGTTTGATTTTTAAGGTATATTTGAACAATTTTAGTATACCTATTTGAACATATTGGGGTATGTAAACAATTTCATTTAATCAAAAATATCATTAATCGTTATATAATTGGTTTTGTCGTAGTTATTTATAGAACTTTTTTTGGTTAAGTACTGGTTGAATTTTCTTCTTCTTATCTACATTAATGTCATTTTGAAACTACAAAATGACTGAATCAAACCTGGTAGGCACTTGCCAATCTGGCCATGTTTGCGTTTTTATGTCTAAATAACATTAATATTAAACATAACAATCACAATATCGGAAACTACAAACAGCTTCGGTGGCAGCTGCAACAAACAAAATAACTTTACTTATTTGTATATTCAAAACAAAGAAAATAAATTTTTACTATTTGTGTATTATGAACGTTCATAAAACGAATGACTATCAAAACTCTAAAAGTCAACGTTGAAATTGCATCGCTATCAAACGGCTAAAATGTCACAGCAAAAGTTTATACAAAAGAAAACTAAAACATGGGGAACTGAGTAACAGCATTAATTACTCAAAACTAGACGAGACTCGAAGATTAAAGTTGCACTTGTGATCCCGCTCGCAATTCCAGCATTGAAAGCGGGTAACGGACTGGGAATACCTACCAGTGTGGTTGCTCCGCGCAATATTTCCGCACTCGCAGATTGCATTTCATGACATTTCATATATCATTTTCGTTTGAGTGACATCAACGTATTTTGTAATTCGTATTTTAAGTAACCATTTTTGAAGAATTTCATATTGGATCGTTGGTTGTTATAATATTGAGAATGGAAGTTTTTGATGTTTCTTTTAAGTTGAGATATAATTATGTTACTTTGAAAATTTTTATTGGTATACAATAAACAAAGTTCTATTTAGACCACTTATCGCTTACAATTTTGAGTGTTCAGTATTTAAAACATTACCTTATTTATAAATCCTACTAATATTATAAATGCGAAAGTTTGTAAGGATGGATGGATGTTTGTTACTCTTTCACGCAAAAACTACAGAATGGATTTTGATGAAATTTAGAATATAGGTACTTTATGGTGTAGAATAATAATTAAGCTACCTATACAACGTGGGTGAACCCGCAGGCATCAGCTAGTAAGGCATATTTATCTACTCATTGTAATCGATTAGTTATCTTTCAGCAAACAGGGCAAGTATCTTCCATTTTGAAAGAAAATTAGGCTTACTAAAGCAACGGTGGACATTATTGTATTTTATTACCGTTTTTCGTTGTCTGATTAGTTGCTCAACTGTCAAATTTGACATTGATGACGTTTGAGATTGCATTAAAAATTTAAAAAATATCATTACCCGAGTAGCGCAAGCGGCTGCCGTGCAAGAGGTTGTGGGTTCGATCCCCACGCAGGACAATAATTTGTGAGATCCACAAATTATTGTCCTGGTCTGGGTGTTCTTTGTGTCCGTTAATTGATGTTTATAAAAGGTCCCCGTGACACAGGGCAAGATTCCTAGTGCGGGAGTTGTCTTTTTAAAAAAAAATATACCTGATGTGTCTAAAATTAGAAATTGAAAGAAGAAATTATACACAAAGTTGTTCGTTCATTCACCATAATCGTATTTGTTAACTAGGTCATAGTGTAAGTGGGTTACGTTCCATCGTTTATGTAGCATATTAAGAGCACTCATTATATTATATTATTAAGACAACTGCTATTAGATGATAGCAGGTTAAACGTGCTTGGAAGCTTTTATTGATGTCGTTTAATTTAGCATAGCTTAGGTTTCAGCAAGAGCTTTGAATTTAAAACAAAATGTTATAATTGTATCTAAAATAACGTTTTCTTTATAAATGGCATTGACACCTATGTCGTGACGGAATATAAGAATACAAAGTGGTTCAGCACCCCATCTTACCTATCCCAAAGGGGTCGATAAGTTATGAATGAATGAATGAATGATCGTTTATTTGCTTGAAACATGGTAACATAAGTTGTTAGATTGACATTTCAGTACAGTACATATTTCACCAGCAAAGGCAGGCATGCAAATATTTAAAACATTGGAATGTACATACAATATAATTTTCAATTAACTCACATTTTCATTAAAGTTCACATTATCTCTTTGAAGCCAAAAAAAAAGAGAGACTGTAACTATATAATTATTTACCAAACAGCCTGGCCTGCATAGTATTGCAAGGTATAATAGTGAGCTATTGTTTATACTTACCTTGTTTATAATGTGTGTGGAAAATTTATGTTAAAAAATCTTCAACAAGGAAGATTCCATAAAGGTTGGCACTAAAAGTAACTGAACCATGAAGTCCCAAGGTAGCAGTTGTATTAACAAGCATTACACCACGAATAGTTAGTACAAACCAAAATACTTAAGTGCTAAAAGCTTAAACATTTCTTCATTACAGAATTTCTCTCTCACAACAGTCTATTAAGTGTTCCCATATAGCGTCAGTACACAGAAACTTAGGCAATTTTGAGAAATGTGCCCATGTATGTTGTCTTTACGGCCGTAACTTTGTAACAATAATTTTGCTATAAACTTTTTATTACTTTTGCTTCAATGTTTTTGGCAAGTTTCTTGGTTTTCTTGTAATCGTTTTAAATGATGATTGGCGTTGTAATCAAATGTTTATGATGTTTTAGACTAATTTTGCTGTGCTTTGAGTTTTGGTACAAGAAGTCTCGTTATTTTAACGTTTGCAGTTTGTTTATGACTTTATCTTGTATTCCTACCTTCTTTATTGAGCCTGAAGAGCCGCTAAGAGCTTCTATACCTTACCTTACCTTTCTTTTACACGTTTTCCACTGATATAATATCATAGGTATTTAATTTTCAGCCAAACTACTTAACCAATTAATTAATATTGATAAAATTTATATAAAATCAAAATTGATCCCCTAAATGCCTTTTTTCAAGGAATGGTAAGTAAGTTCTGAGGGGAAAAATCTTACTAAATTGAGCAAGTTTTCCTCTTTCTAGAGTCAGCTAAAAATACTTCTATTATTGCAATTTTTTTGACGGTATTCAATAAAATAAGAAAAGTCTTTCCTTATTTAGAACTTCAAGCCCGATTTACACATCGACAAGTACAGTAGCGAGTTAAGTATAGAGTTAATAGTATGTTGTTGATTTAAATAGATCCCCATCCTATTTTTTGGCGAGTTAAGAACGAAGTAGCCCCCTCTCTCGCGTCTGGCCAACTTAACTCTCCAAAAAAATATGATGGAGATATATTTAAATCAACTTAATCAACAACTTACTAAGTACTTAACTCGCTACTGTACTTGTCAATGTGTAAATCGGGCTTAAGTGAGAGGTAGGAAATAAGTTACATCTGTCTATTAAATGAAACTTCATGAAGAGTATTTTTATTTGAAAACTTCAGTTAAAGATTGTTGACATAGCTAAATCTTATTTTCAAACTTATAGTTCTCGCTATGACTTGTAACTTTTAATTCAATTCAACGTGGAATTGAATTTACTCGATGTTTTCTTAGTCACTCAAAGTTTTTTTCTTTATATTTTGGTTTAGAATGATCTTCTCATCATTCAAATGGAAGGAACTTTGTATGACTTTAAAGATTTGGTCTTTTTGTGAACTGAGGCCCCTCAAAATATTGCCACCTTGTGCGGTCCTGATAATATAACTAAAATGAACTAATCAAACTGATGAACAGATACACTCAAATATTTTAAGCTTCCCTTTTAGATCCAAGCCAAAATGATCTTTATAATGTACTCTCGATATTCATTGTGAACAAAAATCCTTTTTACAAAATAGGTCATGTTTTATGAAGCTATGTTACTACCATATAATTTCATTATGTACTTCCGTGGGGTGTAATATATTATACGTTCGCTGATAGAAACAATCGTGTATAACACGCGAAGAACCTTTATCGTGGCTTAATTCATAAGCTTTTAGCAATTTAAAGTTTTTATATGACACTCTCTCCGCGTGGTGATGGATAAGAATACAATATGACACCACCCCATATCATCCCATGGGTGTCGTAAAAACCGACTAAGGGACTATCCGTGAATATTATCTTTACGAAATAGAAAGAAGGAAAAATTTAAATTAAACGCTTTACCAATCCGTCTGGCCAGCGTGGTATTAGTAGGCCAAGTATCCCTCCGTCACGGGAGGAGGCCCGTCCCTGCAGTGGTAATTAATGGGCTGTTATGATAATGATTATTAAATAGTTACTACCCGTGCTATAAATGGCACGTAAATAGTTGGTCCAAATGAAAAGAAGAAGAGAAAATATTATATTTTTACTTGTTTGTACTACTTAATTCTTTTATTTGCTCATTTTTTTTTGTGTATATCGTACTTATTTTGCAGAAGCTTTCATTTGTTAATCTCGACACTAATTAATAACTAAAAGTAACAGCACTTCTGCATTATATCAAGTACGCTAGTTAACTATAACGTGTACCACACACGATGAAAGATGGTCTGACACTGGCAGTGCCAGGTTAAAGTACTGCCCAGTAATAGAGCGATACAAAGTTGCGATGTAAGATTTATATGTAATTTGTCAGGTTTCGATTATCGTTTATAATGATGGTTTATTTTATTAGTTTTATTGACAAACGATTGGACTCTACTTGATAAAGTCAGCATTGTTACAGGCAAGCTGATTTTTACTCTCTAAAAACCTAAAATTCTCTGTGTGGTGACGAAGTAAGGATACAATTTGTAACCACCCCATCTCATCCCACGGGTGTCGTAAAAACCGATGGGACTATCCGTGAATATTATCGTTACAAAATAAAAAGAATGAAAACTTGAAATTAAACCCTATACCAATCCATCTAGCCCGCGTGGTATTAGTATGCCAAGTATCTCTCCGTCACGGGGGAGGCCCGTCCCACTGCAGAGTGGGACATTAATGGGCTGTTAATGATGATGATGATGATTCAACACTCTGTTGAGTGATTCGCTAGAGAAGAGATATTTCTCTAGCGTATTGAATAATGACTTTTACAAAAACATAACAGACACAAAAATATCCAGGCTGACAATAATTTGTGTGATCAACACAAACAATAATCTTGAATGGGATTTGAATCCACGTCTTTTAATTAACGACCGTTTTACCACCAGGCAGTTTACAACTTCTTCCTAATTATCAAAAATATTTTAGTAAACATTGTACAAATACATTAATGGAAAATATAAATACGTTTCCATTTTTTGTTTGTTTTATCAAAAGAAACAAAAAGAAAAACATCAATGAGATCAAAATGAATCTTTCCTCAAAAGAGAAATGATAAAATCTTTTTTTAAGGAACATTCGAGGGACAGAAAAATCAATTCAAAATTTTCTCCATTGCTATTGAATACAAAACAATGCCAACAATATTTTCTTTTTAATTTCAAGGCTTTGCTGTTATTATAGAAAGATGAGATATAATGCGACTACAGCCTGATTTCTACCGCAAACGGAATAGACCGATTAAGGACTCCGTATAAAGTTAAAGACAGAAAAGTCCCTCCGCGACCACGGTCTTTGAAAGTCTAGGTATTTATCCTAATAGTGTCTATACTATGTAGTTATATACCGTGAGTAAGACACGAATAGAATATAGTATAATGTATTGTCACAGGGAAATGAGGAAACCAGTGATTTCACGAAATCACTACGGATATCACGAAATCCCGGTAAATGACGAAAATGCCGTTTCTACCAGAAAAGAAAGCGGCCGCCGAAGTGCAAGGCGTTTCGACATTAACCGAGATTTCGTCATATCCCTAGGGATTTCGTGAAATCCCTGGTTTCCTCATTTCCCTGCGACATATACAAATAATCGTGATAATTAAAAATCTTTTAAATACAGAAAAGACTGAGCAAGCAGAAAATGTTATGTGATAAACTTGTGTTATGATGATAATGATACTCGTATTCATCATAACAGCCCATTAATGTCCCACTGCAGGGACAGGCCTCCTCTCGTGACGGAAGGATACTTGGCCTACTAATACCACACTGGCCAGACGGATTGGTATAGGGTTTAATTTCAAGTTTTCCTTCTTTTTTTACGTAAAAATAATATTGACAGATAGTCACTTAGTCTGTTTTTACGACACCCATGGGATGAGATGGGGTGGTGACATATTGTATTCTTACTCCGTCACCACACGGAGAGATGATACTAGTATTTTTTTTTTTTTATTATTTATAGATTCACAGAAACATAATAGTTGTTTTAAAGGCTGACCAATTCTCAGTTGTAAATACATACACTATAAAAGAACGTGGGCATAATGGATACAAAATAAAATCGGATTTTAACTTACAAGTATAAAAATGTACTTTAAATTGTTCGTGAAACTTAATTAAGAGGTCGAGTTAAACAAGTATTTTTTTTATATGATGGCAGGCAAACGAGCCAGCAGGTCACCTGATGGTAAGTGATCACCGCCGCCTATGGACACCCGCAACACAACATTTCGTTTACTGTAGATATTTTAAACATAATTATTTATTTTGTACAAATTTTAAACAGATGTTTAAGTATAATGGTATTTTATTGTTACGTTAGTCATCCGTTAAACAGGGTAAGCTAAGGACAACTTCTGTTAAAAGGGCTCATTAAGGCGCGTTTCCACTATTCTGTTACACGATTAAATTATCGTGCAAACGTTTTTTTTTTTTATATTTGAATAAAGACAATAAACGATAAGAGAGAAGAATACATGGTAATCATAGATGTCTCATCAGCAAAATCCATCATCATAACAGCCCATTGATGGCCCACTGCAGGGACGGGCCTCCATCCCGTGACGGAGGGATACTTGGCCTACTAATACCACGCTGGCCAAACTAATTAGTATAGGGTTTAATTTTAAGTTTTTCTTCTTTTTACTTCGTAAAGATAGTATTTATGGTTAGTCCCTTAGTCGGTTTTTACAACACCCATTAGATGAGATGGGGTGGTTACATTTTGTATTCTTACTCCATCACCACACGCAAAGGGACAATAAATATTTATTAATAATATAGAATTACGAGTATAAGTTTACTATGTCCAGAATTTCTTTAATAATTAACATTGTAAACAAAAACAAATGCCCTTACAATGTTTGTATAAGTGAACCGAAATTAAAACAGCTTAAACATTTCCTCAAACACAGGCCGGGAAAACTTCAAACGATAACCAAATTATCTTGACCCATGAGTTTTTACTTTACAACGAGAAAATTAAAACAGTGATAGAGGTCAAGTTCAAATGGATGTATTGTCTATTCTACATTCGTTCTGGGTAATGACTTCTAGTCTACGTGTTTCTTATTGGATTTGAAGGAAAAACGAAAACGGTTGATGATTGTTCTTTTGGTGCTTTGGCATGTCCAGTAATTAGTGTAAAAATAGTCTAAAATGTTCCTTTGATAACATATTATAATTTTTTTAGGTACACTTTCATTTATTGTTACCTATGTTAGTTCAGTATACTACTTCTCCATATGGTGACGAAGTAAGAATATAATATGTCACCACCCGATCTCATCCCATGGGTGTCGTAAAAACCGACTAAGGGACTAACCGTGAATATTATCTTTACGAAATAAAACGAAGGAAAACTTGAAATAAAACCATATACCAATCCGTCTGGCCAGCGTGGTATTAGTAGGCCAGTATCCCTCCGTCACGGGAGGAGAGACTTAAGTGGTCAACCGTTTCCTCTCCTCATGTTCTTCATTCATTACTACCGGAAAATACTATTTTTGGAGGTCATGTCACCTACGTGTCAAATAACTGTTGACACGTAGGTGACAAGTGTTGAAAGACGGGTCTGATATGAAGTTATCCCGACGCACATTATTTCGAAAATAATTCCAAGTAGTACGCTAGTTCGAAAGTACTTTAAATCGAAAACCGCTACAGCGAATGACGTTATCGCGACGCACGTTACTTTGAAAATATTTAAAAGCGGTACGCCAGTTCAAAAGTACTGTAAATCTGCAAAATGAACTAGCGACCTGGATAAAGCCTAATCTTTTTATTGGCTTTGAGAAACAAGATCAATGGGAATACGTATTTTAATTTACTTTTTAATATCCAGTTAGGACAGTCATCAACAAAGAAATCAATAAATTACAAGGACTTAGTTTCCATAGTAGAAAGATTAAGTTATAGCAAAAAGAAATTCAGAAACTTATCATATTTTCGCGACACTTGAGAAAATTCGTTAATGCGAGCTTGATATTTGATATTGGTCGTAAAACAGACCATAAAAGGATACGTCTAGACTGAAAGCAATAAGCCATATTCTAATACTTTATAGTTTAGGTGCAACAAACTTTATCTGAGGACCTCTGGGGATAAAACGGGAGTCTGGTTTTACTTTAAACTTACCAGTTATAATCATGCCAGTTATCTCTCCGTGTGGTGACGGAGTAAGAATACAATATGTCACCACCCCATCTCATCCTATAGGTGTCGTAAAAACCGACTACGGGACTATCCGTGAATGTTATCGAAATAAAAAGAAGGAAAACTTGAAATGAAACCCTATACCAATCCGTCTGATCAGCGTGGTATTAGTAGGCCAAGTATCCCTCGGTCATGGAAGGAGGCTCGTCCCTGCAGTGGGACATTAATGGGCTGATATGATGATGTAAAAGTCCCCGCGATACAGGGTTTTACCCCGAAAAAACGGAGGTCAGCATTAATTAAAATGCACAAGAGACCTTACTGAAATAAAAAAAATGCTATATTAGCATGGCGTCAAACGAACAGTGTTAAAACTCTCCTGCGTGCCGTTACAGCACAAAATAGAGTAAACACGTCAAATATTTGATTCCAAAAGATCAGCAAAACCATACAAAAAGTTTTATTAACAGAGATAACAATGTTTATAAACAGAAAGCTAAATGGCGAGAGAGAGAAGAGTAAATGAATGAAGCTTTTTACCACGGAATGCTTATTATTCTATATAATAACTATTATACTTTCATGTCAATATACTTATTTAACTTACTTCAGTTTGCCAGGATCGTGTCAAGTGGCGTTCTTTCGTCTCTGATTACCCCTGACGGGATTAGGCATGAGTTTATGTATGTATGTACTTATTAACTTAATTTGAAAATTTAGTAACTTATTTTTTCTTTCTTGTTCAGTCTTTATCAAAAGATTTTATCAGATTGTCCAACAAGCTATCAGAGTCTAACTCTACATAATATTACTATCTTTAAGATGTTCGTTCTTGGCGAGGAGCAAAACAGTCGCACGATTTACTAATATTGATATTTTATTTTTCCTGTATTCAGTGAAAATTCATAAAACGAAAAATCTTTTTATACATTGTATTCAACTTAAATGGTAGCCAAAAATAAAAAGTAACCGAATCTAAAAATGGAAAACTAAAGTTACAATGCAAACAACACTATTACCAACCTTTCGAACACAAAATGCATGTACAAAACATTTAAAACTAAATAAACACGACACACTTCCAAAAAACAAAACATAGCTCACGTATTTTTCGCAATTCGAATGCCCTAGTGAATTCAAGGCAAACTTTCTTTGCGTCGAAATCGAATAACCGCATCAACTCCCGTTCTAACTTTAGTATGCGAATGTCGTCATCTCTAACAATGTTGCACATTCTGTGGCCAACTTGCTCTGCGAAAAATAAAAGTGTACCAATATATGGAAAAGTTCACGGGAAATATGATTGCTCGAGTTTTTCTATTTATTTTTCTTTGTGAAGGCAAAGATTGGTACAAATTTGTGAAACTACCGTCTTATTTCTTGTTTTCGTTTATCGCTTCTTTCGCAACTGCAGGAAAAACTGTCTTATGAATTATACTGTGTTTTGTGAACATAAAGTTTTCTGAACGTAATAAGGAAACTCCGTGCTGTGGAGAACACACGAACAGTTAGTGCGATTCTTAAAATCAGATCACCATATCAGAGTAGTCACGATCCTTAATAATAAAGTAATGATTTGGCAATTGGATCATAGGTCTGATCCAGAAGGCAGTATTGCTCGACACGGCACGTATTGTGAGGAAGTTCCTATCTCTGGAGCTCTAACCACCAGTGGCTTGGTCCCTGTACCCGATGCTGGTGGGTCTACCTTATATTTAAAAATGTAATAAATGTAAATAAAAAAGTAATGATTTTAAAGAAAGAGATTCACACATTATCACGGTCAGAAAATTCTTTTGTGAGCACAGTGCCCATGAATAAAATCCTTTCTGAGTGATCTACAAAGCCTAATTGTCGTTAAATTTTCTCCACCACCTACGCGGTTGTAAAAATGGAACTGACATTTTATATCTTGTACTATTCAACTCTTTACATTCAAAGGTAAGATTGAACGCACGCAAATTGACCGTTTCATTCACCTGCGTAGCTATTCAGAGTGCCCGTGGCTTTGAAAACGACGCAAAAAACGATTTTTCATGAACAAAAATGCCTCAAATTGCTTAAAGAGTGCTCCTATTCAAGATTTACTTCAAAACCTTAACTTTTGTAATCTAATACGACTTTGTCAAAGCGTTTTTTTTCAAAGGAATTATTTAAATAAATAATTATAGCAAAAAATAAAACAGTGTAGCTGTCAATAATCGCATAGGTAAAGGTTAGACACGTAGTCATTGATAAAGTCAGGATGTAATTGGCATAAGATTATGAATAAGAAAGTATTAATTCACGTTGGAAACACAGTTTGTTTCAAAAGTATTCAAAATTACACTAAAAATTATAAATAATTCACACTAAAATAGAGATGAAATTTAATACTTCATGAATACAAACTCGACGAAGAAACCTACTACTTACTTTGTATAAAAAAGGACCAAAAAAATGATACAAAGACAGCTAAACTATGATACAAATATAACTGAATATTCGGTGAACTCACACTAGGCAAGACTGTCCCTGGGTGCCTAATAAGATTGACAATATGACGGTTTATAATATATAGGCTTATAATATTGTCTAATTTATTAACACGAGACCTCAATTTCGTGGTCAAGGTAAGTAGTAATTTGAGTTTAAGGTCAATTTTCAGGTACGAAGACTGAAACTTAGATCGTAAATGTAGCCTTAGAGATCTAGTTGTAGCCTTTGTTCTATTATAGCCTTTTAAATTATTCTACCTAATTAATATAATTCTTATTATTGAATGAATTTATGGTGTAATAATTTGTTATCATTTTTTTATATACTATGAAGTAAAAAGGAAGGAAAGCAAATCTTGCAAAATTCTACACTAACTTGCCTGACCAGCGTAATTTTAGTAAGCTTAGTTTCCCATAGTCACCGAAGGAGGCACGTTTCTGCAGAGGGACGTTAATGGGTTGTTATGAGACATAACAGAGCTTATTCATACTTAATCAAGGAATAATAAGTTCTCGGAAGTATACTTTAAATCATGTACACAGTAATTTCGAGACATTTTTTTTTATTTGACATAATAAATACCTCCTTCTACACATTTAACATTTCCACCCTGTAAATTTGATTCCTGATTTTGTGCTTTCCCATGGGAACGAATTGTTTTTCCGGGACATAAACTAATCTTACTCATTGTCTTGTGGGAAGTTTTTACAAAGTTGTACACTTTCTTCTGATTAAATTCGTTGCGGTGATTTAACTTTTACCAAAATTCATTTGATAACATTTTTTGGGATCATATACTTAGCTATTATTGTAGATCTTAAGTTATGTATGTTATATGAGTTCTTATGTTAGGATCTTTTCGATGTGACTTTATAATTAGCTGCCTCGGTGACGGCACAGGTCGAATTCTACGCGTATGCATCTTACGATCTATCAAAAGCATCTAAGTATACTATTACCTCTCTAATGAGTGTAACATGTCTTTTTTTAGCGATTCTGATTAAGTAACACTATATGTGCGACCTAGTTTAATCTACCTTGTAATGCAATTTCATAGGTTCATGTTATGGTAAATAAAATAGCATCTACTCTTGTCATCATAACAGCCCATCAATGTCCCACTGCAGGGCCGGGCCTCCTCCCGTGACGGAGGAATATGTGGCCTACTAATACCACGCTGGCCAGACGGATTGGAACAGGGTTTAATTTCAAGTTTTCCTTCTTTTTATTTCGTTTAGATGATCGTCCCTTAGTCGATTTTTACGACACCCATGGGATGAGATGGGGTGGTGACATATTGTATTCTTACTCCGTCACCACACGAAGAGTCAAGTTCGTGTAGTGGGACATTAATGGGCTGTTATGATGAACAGATCAGCCTTTTGGAATTAAAACTGCTCAATGCCATCTTCTAGGTCCCTTAGAAGAGTAGCAAGTCGATTTAATTTTATATTCCTTTTAACGTGCTTAAATATATGCACAACAATTGCACGGAAAACTTCTACAACTCAATTTATTTTCGGAAGTATAAAATTTACACGAGCTGCTTTTAAAATAGGTTTTCCGTTTTGAAATTGGCGCTTGCTAATTTTGAAAACGAAAATCACTGCAAGTGAATAAAGCATACATTTAATTCGGTTTGAAACGAAATCAGTTTAGTGCTACGAAAAGATTTAGTTTTATTAAGGAAGAGAACATATCACGATAAAATAATAATTGGCATCAAAACTCTTTAAACTTTTAACAAAACTAACCACCTTATAACACCGTAGATGTATTCCACGTTATTACTTGGAGTAAAGTAATTAGCTTGTTCTCCGTGTGGTGACGGAGTAAGAATAGAATTTGTCACCACCCCATCTCATCCCATAGGTGTCGTAAAGCCCTGACTACGTCGACAAGCAGATACATCATAACAGCCCATTAATCTCCCACTGTAGGGACGGGCCTCCTCCCGTGACGGAGGGATACTTGGCCTACTAATACCACGCTGGCCAGACGGATTGGTATAGGGTTTAATTTCAAGTTTTCCTTCTTTTTATTTCGTAAAGATAATATTCACGGATAGCCCGTTAGTCGGTTTTTACGACACCTGTGGGATGAGATGTATGTATGACATATTGTATTCTTACTCCGTCACCACACGGAGACGTATCAGTCAATAAAATTACGTTACGATAATTTTATTATTTTCTTTGTATAATTTTCTTTTACAATTCAATTTCAAGAACTATTTATTATAGAGCTTAATATTGTTCTAAAAGAAATTAAAACCTAAGGCAATATTCTATTAAGTATATTATACCCAACGATCCATTTATTTTTCATTAATTTCTCCTTCAGTAAAACAGTAACCGAAATAATATTCAGACCTTAAGAGATTTTATTTTACCAAAATACAAAACAAACAAAGTAAATGGAACGACGACTTACTTGTACACACAGCAACTTATCAAGCTAGATACTCATGTACCTTAATACCTTGAAATAAGACACAATTTCAAATGAAAATGTTTAACTTGATGTGTTGCTGTGTGTACCTACACTGTACGCCAAAAAAATGGGCCTCCTCGCTCCTAACGATGATAATGCGTGCGGACCATTATAGATAAAACTAGTCATTTTTTCCAACTGCCCCTCATTAGTTGGATGTTTTATTATATATCATTTGTTTCTGAATATTGTTGTTCACCCAACAACAATATTATTACAGGCTTTATTTATATTAGTAGTATGTTTAAGAATAACTTACTTATTTTAACTTAGTACCTAATCTGTTGTTAATGCCAGCATGTGATACAGTGATACTTAGTTGTGTTTAATTATATTGTGCAACCTACTTTTATGTTTTGCATTGGACTATTTTCCAGAGGTACTGTACACTATTTCTTTATTATTATTTTTTAATTCGGTTTTTAAATTCTATTTTTTCTTGTGATTAGACTATTTTTTGTTTTATAAGCAAGTAACTGTAAATGTGTTTATTTGGGATTAGTGAGCTTTTAATTATTATTAATTTTAGAACAAGATTGTATAGTATTTAGTTACGATATTTTAATTTAGAATAAGATAAAACTTCACTATTGTATTAGGTGCAAACCTGTAAAGATAGTGTTAAGTATGCAATAAATAAATAAATAAATAAAAAATTATTACAGACTTTATAATATGTTGCAAGTGACTTTATTTTATATGAAACATATATCTAGTATTAGTATGAGCTGTAGGTTTATTTATTTATTTATTTTTAATAAACAATAGAAGGAAAGTAGGACATACATAGAGAGTAAGATTAAACTAATAAGACAAAACTGTGCAGAATATTATGTCTACTAAACAAGGAGTTTAGAAAATCATGTGGATAGTAAGGGAGGGAAAACCTAAGAGTGAATCAGTATTTCCCTCCGACAATAAAAGTCATACTTTAAAAACTAGTGTGAAGTAAATTTGATTCATTCGTCTCTCCCGTCAACGGCATACATCGCATCGTTAGAAAAAATGTCAAACTTCAAAAATATTGAAAACGTCACTATCGTGTACCGACCTCTTTTTCGTTTAAAAAAAATAAAAGACCATAGAGCGTGGTCGACATTTTTGTTTGGTCGTGTTCTTTTAGAACCACTACGGTTGATGTTTTCGACGTTGGAGGCTTTTGTTAAAAAAATATTCATAGTTGATAGTTCCACGATAATAAAATCAAAAAGAAAAGTATTATGACAACATTATATTTTTATTTATTTGGTTTATTTTTATTGGACATGCTAACGAGACAGACTTGTCAATTATTTGACGATCAGCTTTAAATTTTTTTATATCACATGCAAAACAATTAACTATTTTAACAATATAACGTTCTCAAAATGCTTTTACACCGAGACATACGCTGGTAGGTACCCTAGTTTTTCCTACCATCATTATAGGAGACTCGTCCAAGGATACTAATAGCCTTAGGAACAAAGCAAAAAAAGCTTAAAAAAAAATTTACTGAATGTTTTTTGTACTTCCAATTCATCATTTTTTGTACCTTCAATTTCATGTTCCTAGCCTACAAAAAACAAAGCTCCTAAGAACACAACCTATTAGAACAAACAACAATTTAAAAATCCTCTAATTTTTTAACCAACCTCTAGACAAAAAATCTAAAAGTAACAAAACCTCTATGCTCGATTAACCAAAGGGTGCAAAGGTAGCAGTATAAATATTTCTGCCGGTACATTGCCTTAATTGTCTTTTAATTAAGATTTAAACTTAACCAGCGATTAACTTTACTCCAGAATCATGATATCGTTAGCAGGTAGCAGATTAATCAAAGGCCCGTTAAGGGGTCTACCATTTTTTGCTAATTATCTCAGAAATAATTTTGCAAATTTTAAGGAAGGTTCTTGTTATAAAAGTTAAACTTTAGGAACAAAAACACGAGGTCAATTTGTTCTTACTAAGGAAATAGTTCATTTTCGTAATAGGGTCTGTAAATTTTAGCTGAGTTATGTTTTGGAATAAAAACCTCTGTGTTTTTATCTGACTGATTGGAGTACGGTGCGTTGAAATAACGTTTGTAAAATGATAATTATATTTTTGATAACTATATTCCTTTAATATCATCATTATCATCATCATAACAGTCCATTAATGTCCCACTGCAAGGACGAGCCTCCTCCCATGACGGAGGGATACTTGGCCTACTAATACCACGCTAAAGGGTTGAATTTCAAGTTTTTCTTCTTTCTAAGAAAAGGTAATAATCACAGATAGTCCCTTAGTCGGTTTCTACGACACCCATGGGATGAGATGGGGTGGTGACATAAATATTGTATTCTTAATCCGTCACCACACAGATATACGCTTGCAAGTAAATTGAGCGTATAACATTGCTATCACACCTAACAAACGACCTGATGACCTTGAAGACCTAAACCGATTTCTACCAAACATACCTAAGAACACTCTCGACTGATAATTATACCTTTTAAGCAAAAATAACCGCATTAGAATCGAATCATCTCTTTGGGAGCTACCATGCCACAGACAGACATACACATTTACACACACACACACACCCACAGACACGTTAAACTTATAATACCCCGTCGTTTTTGCGTCAGGGGTTAATTAAACACACCAATGAAAACATCATGCATTGAAAGATTCGCTGTACGATGCGTTGCATCGAACAAAGTACATATTGCGAAATATCGCTAACTCAGCGATATCTCGATAATCTAGATTCCGTGGTACGACGGTGAGTCAGTCTACGTAACAACCGCGACTCATTAACATCACTTTACATGTTAATTAATAAGTTATTTTTATTGCAATAAATCACTCTACAGAGTGTTAAATATTAATAACTTCTTTTATTCACTTCGGTGTAGCAAAAGCCCCTACATCAAATGGTCCTTCGAGCCACCGAAGGCGGGATCATTAACGCGTACGTGTTCTAGTGCATTTTTAGGCGCCTACGTGTGGTACCTACGGCCACGTAAGTACATCAGAAGCAGTCTTCGGTGAGTCATACAAATTTTATAAACAACTACAACTATGGAAGATCTTCTTGCTACACAAAGCCAGCTCATGGAGGGTATGAACACTCTGTTCACTAACTTTAAAAAGGACGGCTCGGATCGTAAGACGCCAGCATACATTAAGAAGCGGCTGAGCACCTTAGAGAGTTACTGGCAAGAATTTCAATGCAACCACATCAAATTATGTGAGTATGATGACAAAAGTCATGATTATTTTTCTAGTAATGCGTATAAAAGGACATTCGAATTTTATACTGAAACTAGAGCTCATATACAGAAGTTTATTCCCTTTGACACACAACCAGAGGAGAAACAGCTGTTGCGCCCTGCCACTCCGTTAGCATCCGGGAGCCAGGGTACACCTCGCGCAGAGAGAGGTGTCGAGTTACAGCAATCATCCGACCAGGCCTCAAGCGTTAAAAGCGGGCAAGGGACAGGTAAAAGGCTAGAAGATATGCTTAGAAAACAGAGGAGTAATTTCAAAGCGTTCTCTAGGACTATCAGCGGTATTGACCTTGAAAAAATAAGCGAGAGATGGGAATTCGAGGATGCATTAAAAATTGTACAGACGCGTTGGTCCTTGATTGACACCCTACATTGGGAAATAGACAGCGAGTCTCTGGAAGACAATTTTGAGTACGAACAAGCATTTGGTAAGTACGAAGAACAGTTTAACGGCATCAAGAGACTCATAGGTAGCAAAATGTGGTCTCAAAAGTATCGGGAAAAGTCAACGCCAAAGCTAGAGATACCAACCTTCACCGGGAGCTACATGCAGTGGGTTTCCTTTAAAGATTTATTCGTAGAAGCGATACACAGCAATAGGTCGCTATCGAATGCTCAGAAACTACAGTTTCTCAAAGGTAAACTAAAGGGTGAAGCGGAAAAAATGATACAACATCTACCTATAAGCTCCGAAAACTACGAAGTCAGCTGGGACATCCTTACTCGTAGATATGACAATAAAAAACTCATATTTAATTGTCATATGAATACTCTCATGAATTTACCTACAATGCAGCTACAGACGGCTGCACTTATTAAAAAAATATTCGATTGTTCTAACGAGTGTCTTAACGCTATAAGAGCGCTCGGGGTCGACGTAAGCACGTGGGATCCGATTATCGTGTATATAATTACAAGTAAATTAGATGCCGTGACTCATAGCGACTACACACAATCCGTGAAAAACCCGCGTGACATTCCCAATTTGAAAGAGCTACTAGACTTTCTGGAGAACAAATTCACGTCACTGGAATCGTCTCGACGCAAAACAGAGACAAGGGCTCAGATAGAAGCATCTAACACTTCTAAAAAGACGCATTTCTTTAAATCATTTACTAGCCATCAAAAGGAATCGAAACAAAAACCTAATTATTTTAACAAAAAGAGTGATAAATGTGCCGTTTGTAATAAGTCCAAAGATCATGCTATCTACAATTGCGAAACGTTTCTACAAATGAGGCCACGCGCGAGGCTAAGCGTCATAACAAAAATGTCAGCTTGCAAAAATTGTCTCCGCGTTCATCGCGTTGGTAAATGTTTTTCAAGCAATAAATGCCGTGAGTGTGAAGGAGAACACAACACACTTTTGCATGACAACGATTTCGGTACATACGAAGCTAACACGCAGCCACAACAGGGTCAGCAGAGTAATGTTTTAAAGGAAAAGGATGGAGAAATTCTGTTGGCTACTGCGTTAGTAAATGTAAGAAAGGCTGATGGGTCTTATCAACTGTTACGAGCTTTGATAGATCAGGGCTCACAAACATCCCTGATTACGGAGCAGGCGGCACAATTATTAGGTATAAAACGAAAAATGTGCAAAGCTGTCGTATTTGGCGTAGGTTCTAAGGAAAATAAATGTAAAGGCATTATGTCAATCACTATGGCTTCTATACATAACACGGAATACACAATTGAAACCGATGTTTTTATAGCAAAGCGCTTAGTCAGCAATTTACCAAACATGTCTTTTATGAAACCATCGTGGAAACACATAGAAAACATTCAATTGGCTGATCCTGAGTTTTACATAAGCCGTCCTGTAGATATCCTTTTAGGCGCGGATGTCTACTCGACTATAATTTTAAATGGCATGGTAAAAGCAGGAAAATCCACCCCAGTGGCACAACAGACACGATTGGGCTGGATTTTGTGTGGGAATGCAAATGTAACAAAATCATTCCACTGTAATGTACTTTTAATGAACGATGATCTTCACAAATTTTGGGCAATAGAAGACATTAGTGACAATAACAATTTGTCTACTGAGGATTTAGAATGTTTGGACTTGTACCACAGCACGACCTCACGTCGTGCAGATGGCAAGTACATTGTGCGTTTACCATTACATAAAGATGTAGACGAAAAGCTGGGTTACTCTAAACCGAAAGCTTTAGCACAATTTTACCAATTGGAAAGAAGATTTAAGCAACAGGAAACCTTATATAACGATTATAAAATATTTATGAAAGAATATAAGTTATTAGGTCATATGCAGACAGCATCTACAACAATTAGTAACAAGACACTTTGTTATTATATGCCGCACCACGGCGTACGAAAGCCTGAGTCAACAACTACGTCATTACGAGTTGTATACAATGCGTCACAGACAACATCGTCGGGTTACAGTCTCAATGACCTTATGTATCGAGGTCCGAACTTACAGCAAGACCTTTTATTACTTATACTTAAATGGAGACAGTACAAATACGCCCTCATCGCAGATGTTGAAAAGGCTTTTCGTCAGATAATGATACATCCTGAGGACCAGAGGTACCAAAAGATACTCTGGCGAGACTCTCCTAATAAACCAATAGGGGAATACCAGCTGACCACGGTCACATATGGTACGAAGGCCGCTCCATTTTTAACCATGAAAACATTTAAACAGTTAGCCAAGGATGAGTATCATAAATACCCCACTGCTGCAAAGGTTTTAGAAGAACATTTATATATGGACGATTTGCTCTGTGGAACAGGACAGATCCAGACTGCAAAACGTTTGAAATCCGACCTTATTGAACTCTTAAAGTTAGGTGGATTCAATCTTAGGAAGTGGGCCTCAAATGAACAGTCGTTAATTGATAACAAAATTGATCAATTGCATGCAAGTACGTTTGATTTTTGCCATAAGGATACGACTAAAGCATTAGGACTCACTTGGATGTCAAAGGATGACAACTTTACATACCAATGCAAAATGTTACCTATTTCAAATAAGCTAACTAAAAGAAGTCTTTTATCTGAGATGTCTAAGATATTCGACCCTCTCGGGTGGTTATCTCCGGTTGTCATACAATTTAAATTATTATTTCAAAAGGTTTGGACTTTAGATCTTCAATGGGACCAGGAGGTACCCGACGATATTTTCAAAAAATGGTACAGTCTTAGACTTGATGTGCAGGATATAAACAAAATTCAAATACCTAGATGGATAGGAAGTGAAGACAGTGACATATTGCAGCTTCACGGTTTCTGCGACGCGTCCACAAAAGGAATGGCCGCAGTAATTTATGTGCGCCTACAAAAGCACAATAAGTCTAGTGTAATACTTTTGGCAGCAAAAACTAAGGTAGCTCCCCTCAATAAGACTATCTCTCTGCCAAGATTAGAACTGTGTGGAGCCCATTTGCTCTCTAAGCCCATGCTGAAAACGTGTCAAAGCTTAAATAATTACAAAATAGAATTATTTGGATGGTGTGATTCGACTGCAGTGCTTGGGTGGATTAAAGGAGAAGTAAGCAGATGGAAACCCTTCGTTGCTAATAGAGTCAGGAATATAACAGAAATCATTCCTTCAGAGAACTGGCGTTATGTGAAGTCTAAGGAAAACCCCGCAGATTGCGCAAGCCGTGGTATGTCGGTAAATGACCTTAAAGACTTTTCGTTATGGTGGAAGGGTCCTGAATGGCTGCCATCCTTAAACTTTATGAAACACGAATCACAACCATTCGAAACACAGTTAGAAATAAGGAACTGTAACAATCAGTCTAATACAATACAATTAGAACAAAATAATGACAATATAATAACACAGCTAATCAGTCGACATAGCAGTATTACTCGTGTATCGCACGTGATAGCTTGGATAAGGCGTGTAACACAATATAAACAGTACAGATCTCCTTACTTAACAGCGAGTGAAATATCCGCTGCAAAAATAATTATTGTCAAACATATACAATATTTAGAGTTCCAAAACGATATATTGGAAATAAAAAAGAATGGCAAGGTCAAACAAACAAGCAAAATCAGCAATTTAAACCCGTATCTCGACAATAATGGCGCATTACGTGTAGGTGGACGACTAAGACACTCAAACCTGAGTGAGGACATGAAACATCCTCTAATCATTCCACATTCAAGCCATCTGACTTTTCTGATTATTGACCATGCTCACAAAAACTGTTTTCACGGAGGAGCTCGACTTACATTGTCATTGTTAAGAAAGGAGTACTGGATAATCGGTGGAAACAACGCAGTTAAAAAACACATACGGCAGTGTGTGATATGTAGAAGACACAACCCAATCAAACAACACCAGATCATGGGAGATTTACCCGAGGCTAGGACGAATCCCACAAGACCTTTTCTGCATACAGGAGTAGATTATACTGGGTTTGTCGACATAAAAGCCAGTAGAGGTCGTGGCATAAAAACGACAAAGGGATATGTGGCAGTATTCGTCTGTATGGTGACAAAGGCCGTACACCTCGAGTTAGTGTCAGATTTAACATCGGCTACGTTTTTAGCAGCACTGCGTAGAATGTCCGCACGTAGAGGCACTCCGCAACATGTGTACAGCGATAACGGGACAAACTTTGTTGGAGCTAACAAAGTTTTAACACACGAATCCAAAAATCTATTTACAATATTTTCGGATGCATTTATGACTGAGATAAGTGACATGAAGATTCAATGGCACTTCAATGCCCCATCTTGGCCAAGTGCAGGAGGACTTTGGGAGGCCGCAGTAAAAAGCCTCAAGTATCATTTACGCCGAGTAGTCGGAGAGCAAAAGTTAACGTACGAAGAATTTACAACGTTGCTTTCTCAATTAGAAGCGTGTTTAAATTCGCGGCCTTTATGTGCAATTAGTGAAGATGCAAATGATTTAAACTATCTTACACCAGCTCATTTCTTGTCCTCCGGCCCCGTGCTTACTATTTATGAGACAGAAACAGATGAAAGAACGAGATGGAAGTTGACTCAAAATATATTTAAAAATATATGGAAGAGGTGGCAAGTAGAATATCTTGCACAACTTTCCATCAGAAGCAAGTGGCAACACGCACAGCCAAACCTTAAACTAAATGATATTGTGGTCATTCACGATGCGAACTTACCTGCAGGGAAATGGGCGCTCGGCCGGGTCATTGAATTACACCCGGGCAAGGACGGCCAAGTTCGCGTCGTCAGCCTAAAAACAAAAGGTGGCGTTCTGAAACGACCCATAGTAAAAATATCTAAATTAATTAACGACAACGACTATCAAAATAGTAGTAGTTCAGATAACAAACAAATATCTACTACTCGCACAAAGAAAACAAACACGACTATGACGTCATTCATTACGTTTATTATGACTCTATTTATGTTATTAACACTCACTGCTACCCAGACAGTACAGAGATCATATTATGATATTAGTCCGGTACCTAGCAATAATAGTATTTACTTTGATAGAATTTCAAATATGCGTTTCGTACAAGACAAATGGAAGCTCATCGTATATTATAATATGGCGCCATACTGGAAGGGAACAAAACTTCTTAATGCCTATTATAATCACTTGAATAGTTTGTGTTCTAAGTTCGAACAAAGATCACATTGTGAAACAATAACACAGCAGTTACGTCATGGCTCCACGGAACTTGAGTACTACGACCGCATGTTGACGACGCAGCATTTTAATAATATTCGCAAGCGACGAGGTCTTATTAATGGAGTTGGTTATATTGCGAATAGCCTGTTCGGTGTCTTGGATGAACACTTCGCCCAACAGTACGAAGTAGACATATCTAAATTAAGAAGCGACCAGAAGCATCTTCTCTCTTTATGGAAGAACCAGACATCGATAATAGAAGCAGAAAACAATCTGCTTCGTAGGGCCGAAGCATCAATGACAACTAACTACGAAAATTTTAATAATCATCTAATCAAACTCGAAAAGTCAACGAATATTATCAACAAAGAAACTGCACAATTGCAAATTATGAATGAATTTTTATTGTCTACTACAGTTGCAAACAACGTGCTTAATAAATTGAAGGACATTCAAAATACGTTACTAGATACTATTACTAATTTACGTCATTTTAATGTTCACCTCCTCACACCTCAGCAACTTCGAGAGGAAATAAATACAATCTCCGGTCAACTATCTAAAGATATCTCTTTGCCTATTGATAACGTTCACGCGGACTTACCAAAACTGTACCAAATTATGAGAGTCAGAGCTCGTATGACAACACAGTATTTTATCTTTGAAATACAAATACCGTTGGTTAGTAGAGACAGCTTTGATCTATACAGGACCTATGCAATCCCAAGTATAATGGGAAGTACTATCGCTACTATCGAACCGATAGCAGAGTATTTAGCGTTTAATGTACAAAAGGACATATATACACCAATATCCGAGTTAGAGCTGAAAGATTGTATTGAACTGGAAAATACGCGTTTATGTGAAATACAGAAGGCGATTTATCATCGCAGAAATGATGATGATTTTTGTGTAAAGAATAACGAAAAGGGTAACAACAGTTGTAAAATAAGCTATGGCACGTGCCGAGACAGTTGGACCGAGCTTGTTATTGTAAATAAGTTCTTAGTTTCATGTTGCGACAAATGTAACCTGAGATTTATATGTAGCGATCAAGTAACAACAAAACAATTAACAGGTGCTCACATAATTGCACTCGGTAATCGATGCGTCATTAAAGGCGAGTCATTCACTATTACGTCTCAGGTTCAATATACTAATACATTAAATACCGAACCAGACATAATCACAGCCGAGGTTTCACCGTTAAATAAAATCATAAATCTTACGATTCCCAGTACCTCCTTTAATATAAACACTAACTTAGAAGAGTCATTTGAATCTATTGGTGCCCGCATCACACAGATGAGGAGGGAGACAGATCAGCTGGAAATAGGAGAAAAGATGACATCACACGACGTTCATCAATACGTTGTTATTTATATTGTAGCAGCAGTGGCGTTAGCGTGTGCCATTTATACTGTATGGGCAGTACGCTGCGCTATACGCAAGGGCAAGGCCAACAATGACGCCTCCCGTCAAACGCCACCTTGTGCTGTCATAGAGTCTCATTTGCTCACATCCAGCCCCGTGGTGCGTTGTCAGCCTGTGGCGACATCCAGTCCTCAGAGCGCGACTATCGCAAGAAGTTCAAGTGTACCAGCCGTGTGTGTGAATACGTCATTAAAAAGTGCACGTGACAGTGAAGTGAGTGCTAGTGTAATCGGAAAGGTTCGGTCAAGTGACGATTGTGAAGCGTGTGAAAGATGCAGTGTTATAAGTGACCCGCGTATTTCGAAAAGCATGTCTCTCAACTTTAAGGACATTAGGTTTAATCGTGAATGAATGTCGGTATCAGCGTTGTTAATTTAAATATAATCGAGTATCCCTGTCGGTATCATCAGTGTCTTACTAACATAGGTATAACACAGTTTGTAATCACCTTATATCGACTTCATACTCAGCATACTAACAAAATCATTTTATCATCCTCGTCTCATCTCGCGGCCCGGAACATGTACGATGCGTTGCATCGAACAAAGTACATATTGCGAAATATCGCTAACTCAGCGATATCTCGATAATCTAGATTCCGTGGTACGACGGTGAGTCAGTCTACGTAACAACCGCGACTCATTAACATCACTTTACATGTTAATTAATAAGTTATTTTTATTGCAATAAATCACTCTACAGAGTGTTAAATATTAATAACTTCTTTTATTCACTTCGGTGTAGCAAAAGCCCCTACATTCGCATTGAGAGGAAATCAAATAAAAAATAAATATTTAAAAACTGACTCAGTGTCGCAATTGTCGCGGTAGTGGCTGGCATCTACAAGGTCGCGTTGGGAATCCCACGCATGACATTTCTTTGTTTGATTCACAAGCTACTGTCTTGACATTATCATCATCATAACAGCCCATTACTGTCCCACTGCAGGGACGGGCCTCCTTAGTGACGGAGGGATACTTCCCCTACTAATACCACGCTGGTCAAACGGATTGGTATAGGGTTTAATTTCAAATTTTCCTTCTTTTTATTACGTATAGATAATATTCACGGATAGTCCCTTAGTCGGTTTTTTCGACACCCATGGTATAAGATGGGGTGGTGGTGGTGGTGACACACTGTATTCTTACACCGTCACCAAACACAAAACAACACTTTGTAGATCGCCATATTAAATAGAAAACCAAATACAATACACATTATGGCGTCAAAGCATATTGCACCCGCACAAAGTCAGGGCGGAATACTAGTATATTTAACACAATGACAGGTATACGGTCCATACAAGATGGTTATGCTTGAGAGCTTCTGAAAATTGAACTGTCACTACCAAAAAGTTGGAACGACTCCAACTGCCCAGTGGTCATTAAACATTCCCCTTTTTCATACATTATTTATTTCGTTTTATGTTATTAAAATTGTGCACTACTTTAATAATCTGAAAACTATTGTTATGTTTTAGTAAGAAAATGTAAACTAATAAAACGTACTTATTATTATTTTGCTTTACTTAATTTCATCACATTTTATTTACATTTCAAAATATGTATAAATTAATACAATAAAAACATCTATCTATATCTATATCTATACTACACTTCTCATCAAAAAAATCGAAACAGTTGCAAGTTTGTTTTTTATAAGGATTATCTGAAAAATGTGTATATTTAGGAATATGTGTTATATATCATTTAATAGGGAATTTAATGAGGTTTTCAAATAATGATGTTAATGTTCTAAATTCAAATTCAATTTTCATAGATTTCGTATTTTGTTTAACAAGTCGTATTTGCCCTGTACGTAGTTTGATGGAAATTGATAAAATTAGGCACGTAAATGAAAAAAAAAGCTAGGAAACGTTTATTTAATAACTCGGATACCGTTCCCGGCATCTCATTACTGCTTCTGTACGGTTTTTCATCGATCGGATGAGAGTCACGATCAAAAATAGTGGCGCTCTATTCCATTCCTCTTGGATTGCATTTTAAAGCTGGCTGAGGCATGATCTTTTACACTAATTCCTCTTTTTTATTCATCCCATAGATGTTTAATCGGATTCATGTCCGGGCTTCTTGCTGGCCAATCGATAATAGAGATATCGACTTCAGTAACATAATCTCATACGACGCTCGCGGTGTTTGTCCTAGCATCATCGTACATAAATGTTAAACCGGGGTCAAATAAATGTGCGTAGGCCATCACAAGAGGTTCAAGATACTGTTCGATGTACCTATGACTGTTAAAAAGGGCAGACGGGACCCAAACACAAAGACAAACTCGGTCTTGTCGTTGCCACTAATTTCTCCTCAAACGGTCCATGAACCGCTACCATGGATGGCCTTTTCTTTTAATCCTGCATGGTGCAAAGCGTTCTCCATCACTTCTGTAGACCTTAGTTTTTCCATCTTTACCATACAATACAATCTTACACTCATCAGAAAGGAGGAACTTGTTCCACTAGATGTATGACCAATTTAGGTAATTACGTAAAAAGTTGAGGCGCGCTTTTCGATGATCTGCAGGTAGTTCCTTCCTATTTGCTAGCTTGTACGGTACAAGTCCACGTTTCTTCAACCTTCTTCTAATTGTAGAGTCACTTACAGCCACCATAAGTTCATCATGAAGCTGCTGCTGGGGTTGAAAGACATTAAGGCGTAGACTTTGTAAGAAAAGTGTTACTATAAATCGATCTACTCGGTCAGAAGTTACCTGTTTTCTGCCAGATCTCTAACGGCGTGAACAAACCAGTCTCTTGATAGCGTTTGCAGATTCTATGAAAAGACGAGAGGCTAAGATGCAATCTTCCAGCCGTAATAACCTGTCTAAGTACAGAATTCAGCAATGCCACCACTTGGCGGTTTTTGCGGGTAAACATCGCATGGACGCAGTAATAAGAGGAGCGAGGAACTCTGGGTGCGCGATACAGGTTATTAAATAAACGTTTTCTAGCTTTTTTTTTCATTTATGTGCCTAATTTTATCATTTTCCGTCAAACTACGTACAGGGCAAATATGACTTGTTAAACAAAATACGAAATCAATGAAAATTGAATTTGAATTTAGAACATTAACATCATTATTTGAAAACCTCATTAAATTCCCTATTAAATGATATATAACACATATTCCTAAATATACACATTTTTTAGATAATCCTTATAAAACACAAACTTGCAACTGTTTCGATTTTTTTGATGAGAAGTGTATATAATAAAAATGTAGAGAGATCAATTCTGTACATTGAATATATGTTAAAAATTAATATTGGAGGATGAATGGTGATCGATACTAATGCCAAAAATGCAATCAATAAATTTTTTGTCTGTCTGTCTGTCTGTCTGTCTGTCTGTCTGTCTGTATGTGCACGCATGGGTCAAAAACTACTGAAGGCATTTTAACCAAACTTGGTACAATTGTAGTCCATACTCCCGGGCAGGTTATAGGCTGTATAACATAACGCTAAGACACATAGGAGCTGAGCAGTGACGAAATATTTGAAGCAAGTCGGTTGAAAAAACGCGCGTTCGAGCTCTTATCATCGCATACGTTGATCATACGCCAAAAATATGTATTACAAAAATAATGGTCTTCAAAAGATGTACAAAAAACTCCTTAATAGTATATATCTATCTTTTATATATTAGCCACAATAACGTGTTTAATCGTTAGGGTTTTCTTCAAAGTGTATTAAATACATAAATATATTGTAATTTGCATAGACATATCTTTTTCAAACTCCCATATTTCAAAAGTACACTTTAATATATTATTCATAAAAAAAAAAATATAGAAATCGGTTTTTAAACACACAAGATATAGATGAAAGAAAATTTCCAAATGTCGGTGCGCCAGTATGAGTACGGCTGTACGGTTGATTTTTGTTTAACGTCCGAAACGGCCAACCGGTACATCTATATAATTTCATTCACATTGACTCTTAATGCGAACGGACTTGGTTCTTATTGACTCTTCTCGGAATAAGCGCACTTTAGATATTAAAATACATAGATACGTAGTTTTTAGGTATTAGTTTTAAAGCAGGTAATCTATCTATCTTCTATCTATACTATAATAAAACTGTAGAGGTCGAAATGTCTGTTCTTTTCGAAAATTCAGATAAAAATTATCTATAAAATCTAGAAAAAAGTCAAAAAGCAATAACACTACACACTTACAATTTTTAGAATTAATGTCTATCTGTCTGTCTGTCTGTTTGTTACCGCACATCTTTAAAACGAATTAAAATATAATCTTAAGACCAATACATTGTATTGTAGCCTTTCTTATTAGGCTTAAACTGAGGTATGTTTCATCAAAATCGGATAATATAGTCGAGTCTAAGTTTAGTCAAATATTTTTTGCTAGATAGTAAAAAGGTGTTAGGTACAATAATTTATTTCAGCATTTTTTTTACAAAAGACAAATCCTACACTAGCCTTTAAAAATATCAATTTAACGGACACAAAGAACATCCAGACTAAGGACAATAGTTTGTGTATCACAATTGTCCTCCATGGGAATCGAACCCGCGAACTCATGCACGCCAGCCATGTAATGCGACCGCCCCGCCACCGAGGCAGGTAATTCTGCCGCACCATAACGTGGCGTGCAAATGTATTCATTCATAATTAATTAGCGATTATCCGTGTGGTGACGGAGTAAGAATACAATATGTCACCTCCGCATCTCATCCCATGGGTGGCGTAAAACCGACTAAGGGACAATCGGTGAATATTATCTTTACGAAATAAAAATGAAGGAAAACTTTAAATTAAACCATATACCAATCCGACTGGCCAGCGTGGTATTAATAGGCCAAGTATCCCTCCGTCACGGGAGGAGGCGCGTCCTTGCAGTGGGACATTAATGGGCTGTCATTTATTTTAACTTACAAATTTGACAACAGATGGCATTGTGCCTGTGACGTCATTTTCAGTATCGCGGTGTTAAGATTTTCCTTGAAAGAATGACGTTCGCTCATGTCTTTCAGCATAAGTTTAGACGCAGTCTTCATAGATCTGTCTTTGTAAAGGTCTGTTTTTGAAAAGGTTTTGGTTCGTTCGTTAATTTAACAATTCGTTTGTAGGTATATCTGTTTGTTATAAGGTTTAAAAAACGATTTTTCAGTATTAAATCGAATTGCGAAGTAAGTAACATCCGCCACGCGAACGAAGTCGCGGGCACAGCAGCTAGTTTTAAAATATAAAGGTAGACCCATCAGCACCGGATACAAGGACCAGTAGCCTATGTTACTCTATATCCCTTCAACTACGAGTATCTCCACTTAAAAAATCACGTCCCGTTTTGCCGTGAAAGAAAGACAAACAGACAGGCACACTTTTCCATTTATAATATTATTATAAATCTACTACGCATAGGCTTTACTTCTTAGTACTACATTGGGTTTTACGAATGTAAATAATAATTACCCCGTAATAATACTACGTAAAAATGCAATCCTTAAAAAGCATAACGAAATATACATCCATAACAATGGAGTTTCAAGTTAAAGTACAGTCGAAGTACATCGCAAAGGGCACTAGACTTGTCTCAAGAGAATGTAGGCTACGTGCATTTATACTCGCTATTTTGAAAATTGCATCCTACTATTAATATCTACAATCCTACTCCTTCTATAATAATAAATGCGAAAGTTTGTGAGGATGGATGAATGGATGGATGTTTGTTACTCTTTCACGCAAAAACTACTAAACGGATTTTAATGAAACTTTACAGTAATGTAGCTTACACATCAGAATAACATATAGGCTACCTTTTACGACAATAAATTAGTGGTGAAAAAGGGACTTAAAATTAAAACTGTCACAAGCCGATCTTATTCAGTCTTTGTCGTAAAAATTTCTTAAGCTTTGTTACAAAATTGTATAATAAAATGATAGTCAGAAATCTGAAAAACAACATAAGTTACTTTTTATCAAAACACCACGCAAGCAAAGCCGCGGGCGGAAACTAGTAATATAGATTTTGAAGACCTTTGTGGCGTGGTCTTTATTTACATGGCTCCTACGCAGAGGTCTCGGGTTTGGTTCGTCGTATGTGGCGTTGAATGAATATGCGAGAGACTTAGCGAATATTTTGCCAAAGTGTTTTTTTTAACATGACCATATCGAAACTGATGAACAGTGCGGTTACGGTCTACAAAATGAAGTTGATAATATTTTAAAAAGGAACAACAAAAAAGTTTTTTAATCAAACAAACAAAAATTTATTTATTCATCTATACTAATATTATAAAGAGGTAAAGTTAGTGTGTTTGTTTGTTTGTGTTTGTGACGTTGTAGGGGGTAATCTCTGGATCTAATGAACCGATTTTAAAAATTCTTTCTGTGTTTAATAGTCCATTTATTGGGGAGTGTCATAGGCTAATATCACGCCATGACTAATAGGAGTGGAGCAGTAATGAAATATGTTTAAAAAAGAGACGCTTAATAACGTTTTTTTCGCCGCCCTACGAAGTGGGCACGGGTCAGTTAGTTTAAGATACAACTGTATCAGCTAAGTTTACTGAAGGTTCTGAACACGACCATGTCAGAGAAGAGACCCACAAGAACTCTGCTGGGTTCCTATCGCTTTTTGGTGATCACTTCACAAGCATTATTTGCCGACCTCTGTGGCCCAGTTGGTATATAACATGACTTAAAATGACTGCTACGCAGAGGTCTCGGGTTCGATTCCCGCTCAATGCAAATCTTTGTGAGCATGAAAATGATTTTTTGCATTGTTCTGAGTGTTTTCTATGTATAATATGTACGTATTTACAAAAAAAATGTATTTAAGTATGTTTGTCCGTTGTCTAGTACCCATACTTGTACATACATAGCTTTGCTTAGTTTTGATTATTAATTTATTATTTATTAATTTATATTTTAATTGGACAATTAATAACTGACTTTTAAGATAAGAAACATAAAAAATACAACCGAATTTAGTATCTTCTACTCATTTTGGAGTCAGGTTTAAAACTACATTTCGCCTCGTTATTAGGAACCGACGTGTAGTAATGCAAGTATCCTTGCACCCACTTGAGACACGTCTAGCACCCTCTGTGAGGTACTTAGACCGTCTTTTAATTTGAAACTCTTTTGTTAACCTGATGAATATTTTGTAACGCCATTTTGAAATTGCATTTTTGTTCTGCTTTTCACTTTGCAGTTTGAGAATTCATTTTGAACGTTTGTAAGCAAATTTATTCGTGAAATATTGAATTTTATATGTGATATTATTTTTTATTAAAAAGTTTGTTTTAGTTTCGTTTTTGTTTTAATATTGTATGGTTTTTAATGGTTACATAAATGTGTTGTTATCGCGCCATATTTTAATATTTTTTCTTTGTAGTTTTAATACGTAACTCCGTTGAAAATATGCATCAAATTTTTGCTTTTATCAAAAGTCTCACATGCTGTTAATAATGTATTTACTTTTTAGTTTTTTTTCTGCAGCAAGAATCATTTTTGTATTGCGGGGACTTTTACAGAAAATAATTTTGAAATACACAACATCAAGTCTCAGGGCAACTTTACGGATCGTATAGTCCAACGCGTGATTCAAAGTCACTTACACTTCGTACAAAGAATGATATTAAAACTGGCTTTCAGGTCTGTTTACACTCTCTCATGTTCAGTGAACTTAAAAGTATTGGGCGTAATTATTAGTCCAAAAGACATTGAACAGTGCAGAATTTGCCCTTTATCAATAAACAAATAATGAATATTGACTGACCGCGTAAACGGAAGTTTTACGAAAATTCGTCGATCGTGATCAAATCAAATACAGGTCAAAATAATGATACAATATAATATGGAAAAAAATAGCATTAGGAATGAAAACCTTTGTTACAATTACAAAATTGTTCTTTTAACATGCATTTCGCGATCCTCTTTCTGACAAGATCTACATATTTAACAGATTACAGTAAACAGTCTTGATCCCATTCTTTTCTCTCCAACGGCAATCGATTCAGCTTGCATGTATAAATCGATGTTACCAAAAATATAGTAACCTCGCAAAACCTCCAAAGAGTTGTAATATCGACAACTCTAATACAGTTAATGTTAGAATAACCTTTTCAATAACAATTTAAAAGCCTCTCTAATAGTTCCCAGGATATTAAAGAGTTCATAAAACCAAATAAACATAAGTACGAAAAAGGTCACATCCCATTTTATAGTACCTCTGGAATATCGTTTAGTATTTTATTGCAACTCTAAAATAGAAACACGACAGAACTTTGTTACGTAACATTCTAAGGGTTTTGTGAATGGGTAAATTTAATAGAGATTTACATAAACCTGACAAATTGCGAATAACCATTTTGTTTTGTGTGTGAAATTGTTGTTTATTACAGTGATAAGTGATTATTATGTTTAGGTATTGACTTCTTTCCAAAAACAGAAGGTAGTATTTATTAAGAAGAAAGATAATTAAAATACACACATTTTTTATACAGATACAATACTTCGATAGGACGGTATCGATCTTGAGGAATACCACTAATACAGTTCAGGATGAAACGAGACCATTATATCAGTATTTTTCAAATTTAAGGCGCAGATTAGTAGGTATAAAACTCGAAGAGCATCTCGGATGATCTTGAGCTTGATGATTTCCATGACTTAAAAGTCAAAGTATTTAAGCGTAACATAGCGCAGATAGTTTCGTGCTAATAAATTGTTTTCTTAATTATATCAATTATATTTTATTTCTTTTAAATGTAATTTCATTTTAATATAATTGCTTTCTGTTATTTTATTTTTGATTCTTGATTCTTATTTTATACTGATTTATTTTATTTTGTTAAAATTACACATTTTATGTTAATATTATATGATAATCCTGTGTTATAGTTATAATTATAATAATGTTGTTTACATCTGTAATTGATATTGATAACAGTTTATTATTTCTAAGATTTATTTTTAACAGATTTTAATATGTATATTGTTGATGTACCTTGAAATAAATAAATAAGAGCACACAATGACATAAGGTTAACTTTACTTTTGTACCTAAATTATTTGTATCCTAATCCTGGTTACGAAACTCTGTTGCCATGTCGGCTGTAAGGCCTTTTTCTTCCTTTTCAGTGACTTTTCCTAAAAATTAAAACCCTCGTATAAATAATTATAAAAACTTTAACACAATAAGGTATAATATGTTCGTAGATAAGTATCTTGGACTGTCAATCTCAGTAAGATCGTTAAGCCGAGTCAGCAAGTCATAAGACATTAATTTCGCTCCAAATCTGATTACGTAAGGAAATTTTTTGGTTAATTTTCTTATTCTATATTTTTATCTCTTTTTAAATGATGTTGTAAGAAAGAGATGGAGTATGGTATATGATTATAATTTTGATTATTACCCGATTGATCTTTAAAGAAAGGATTCTTGGTGCTTAAGTGAGTATGTTTCTTTGTTTTATTGTGTCGTCCTGTAGCCTAAACGGATTGATAAATTTTGAGGTTTGTGGTGCAATTCGATTTGTATTCTTCCCTTGTCAAAGTAAGTTCTGTCCAACAGTATTTACAATACCTGTGCTTCTTTATAATTCTGTAAGTTTTATCTCATTTTTATTTGTGAAAAGTACCTACGACACAAAACATGATCTCTAGTACTGCATTATCTACAAAAAAAATTATGTAAAAAACTGCTGCATCCTAATTAATAAACATTAAAGTAGGTTCATGTATAGCAGGTTTAATGTCAATAAAATAATAATTAACTTAATTAATAAACGATTAACAATAAAAAAGTAACAACAATATAAAAATGAAATAACCACACAACTAATTACAGATCACGTATTACGTTATATTAATGGTATGAAGTAAGAACGTGGGCAGTAATGCGTGGTGTCGTTACTAACTGAAACGTGCTAAGAATACTAAGTGTAGTGTACACTGTGCCTTAAGAGTAAACAATCATATTTACTAACATTAAGCAACGCCCTCTAGGTGCAAACAAAACTGAGTTACTTAGTGAATAAATGTAAGTAAAATATGCCAGTTTATTCGACATATTATTCAATAGTATTTTAGATAACTACTTACTATCAGAGTTTTCTGAATGAAATTAAAAAACAAGAATATTGACCTTTTTAGATGTCGACGAGCAAAGGTTGAATAAATATGGTTTTATTCTACTAAATATTCGTTTAAATTAAAGTTTATTCGTATAAAAACTTTGATCCATAACTTAATTAATAAAACTATTATTGTTACAAAGCAACAACTAAATAAAAACATAATAACCACACAACTAATTACCAGATCACGTATTACGTTATATTAATAGTATGAAGTAAGAACGTGGACAGTAATGCGTGGTGTCGTTACTAACTGAAACGTGCTAAGAATACTAAGTGTAGTGTACACTGTGCCTTAAGGGTAAACAATCATTATATTTACTACTAATTATTTACCATAAAAAAAAACAAAAAAGAGTTACATAGTGGATAAATGTATGTAAAATATGACGGTTTATTTAACATATTCAATGGTATTTTAGATAACTACTTACCATCAGTGTTTTCTGAACGAAATTAAAAAACAAGAATATTGACCTTTTTAGATGTCGATGAGCAAAGGTTGAATGAATATGGTTTTAGTCTACTAAATATTCGTTTAAATTAAAATTGATTCGTATAAAAACTTTGGTCTATAACTTAATTAATAAAAATTTTAATTTTTCTTTCCAATAAAGATTTAAATAAAAAAAAAAACTTAATTAATAAAATTATTATTGTTACAAAGGAACAACTAAATAAAAACATAATAACCACACAACTAGTTTATGATAGTCCTATTGATATTATCACTGCTATATATAGCAGTGATAATATCAATAGGACTATCATAAACTTCAATAATAAACGATTATTAATTAAAAATTAACAATAATATAAAAATGGAATAACCACACCACTAATTACCAGATCACGTATTACGTTATATTAATGGTATGAAGTAAGTACGTAGGCAGTAATGCGTGGTGTCGTTACTAACTGAAACGTGATAAGAATACAAAGTGTAGTGTACACTGTGGCTTCAGAGTAAACAATCATTATATTTACTAACATTAAGCAACGCCCTCAAGGTGTAAACAATGCAGATTTAAATGTATGTAGCATCGGGGAAATTAGCGGTCTACTAATTATTGCAATTTTTTGTAATTTGTATTCAAGATATTTATTTTCATAAACTTTATAGGATTTGAAAAAGCAAATTAACTTGAACGACATGGTGGTGGTAGTTTTCGAAATACTTTTCGTTTATACATACCACTTTTTTACATTCTGTCTTTTGAAGCTAATTTTTATTAATCGAATGTATAAAATTGAATAATCAAAGCTCCCTAAATAAAGATTAAAAAATTGAATAAAAAAAGGTTAATATACAGAGTAATTTCAAATAATAGTTAATTAATAATATAACTCGCAATACATTTTATTTTTTAATAAAAATAAACGGTATTAGTGTGCCAGTTCCATTTTCATTTAACACGCTCTATGCGAGTTCTTTACGGCACACAGTTTACTTTAATAAAACACTACGATAAGGTCTTACGAAGTTATCATTCAAGCTTAAGCTACATTTTTTTCTTCTCTAGCGATTTATTATCGCTAATAGCGGACCTTTGTGACCTTGCTTTGTTTATTTAAGCCTGTTTTATATTATCCAAGGCTTGGTTAAGTTCGTAAAAGCTGAGGGTTTACGATCACAAATTGTGTCTACGTATACGTATTTAAGGGCGTGGATTAAATCAAGGGAGAGATAAATAAAGCATAAAAGTTATATATTTGTGAATTAGGGAGTTGTTAAGTTTGCACGGAGTTGTTCTTTGGGGTCCCTCAAGGAGGTCCGCTGGGACGTCTACCTGAGTACAACGGCTGAATCGTTGAATTAGATTAGGATAGGTTTATGACGTACAACCAACGCTATAGTAGGGTTAGTATTTTTTATAGGTATAAGTATTCTATACGTACAAAAAACTACTAGAAAAATGTAATACATTAGGGTAACATTAATTTAATTCGTGCGTACGGTGCAAGATAAAAAATGTTAGTAATTAAATTAGCTAATTGATTAATATATTTAAAAAAAAAGGTCATGATCGAATCATCTACTAATCTAAATCTTTGTTATCAGTCAAGTATTCTATAAAAATAAATCACAATCTTAGTTCGAGCCCAATAATGTCTTCAATGCACACAAACATGCATATGCAGAAGCATGACATTTTTACCAAAAAATAAAAAGTCAAACAATTAACAAAATCTTGAAACTCAATAAGTCTAAATTAACCATAATTATTATCATTGTGATTAAGTTAAGCATAGTCATTATTCATAACAGCCCATTAATGTCCCACTGCAAGTACGGGCCTCCTCCTGTGACGGAGGCATACTTGGCCTAATACCACGCTGGCCAGACGGATTTATTTCAAGTTTTCCTTCTTTTTACTTCATTAATATTCACGAATAGTCCTTTAGTCGGTTTTTACGACACCCATGGGATAAGATGGGGTGGTGACATAATGAATTGTATTCTAAAGGCCTACGCAGACGCAGACATGGCAAGGGATTTTAATTTTTACTAATGGACATTCAACCGTACTATTACAGAAATACGACATAAATTGCTATGCTTTAAAATGAAAAATGCCGTGCGTTAAAATCCCTTTCAATGATACGGCATCATTTTAAAGCATAGCAATTTATGTCGTATTTCTGTAACAGTACGGTTGAATTTCCATTAGTAAAAATTAAAATCCCTTGCCATGCCGTCCCGGTCTGCGTAGGCCTTTACTCCTTCACTACACGGAGAACTATAATCTAAATTCTATATTAATTAAGCTTACAACCTAAACAGAAAGCCTAGCTCCAAAAACAGTACATCCAGATCAAAGTCTCAAACGTAATACCCTAGTTACGCAATATAAATGAAACAATACGCTATCCGCATAATAACACGAACAATTACTTTGAAAACAGCTACAGGAGGTTCGTTAGCACAAATAACTTGTATTTACATGTGTGTCATTAATACGTAATCGCATTAGCATATCTAACTGGTGATACATACGGTTCGTAAGAATCTACAACTGTGTTCATCATAACAGCCCATTAATGTCCCACTGCAGGGACTGGCCTCCTCCAGTGACGAAGGGGTACTTGGTCTACTAATACCACGCTGACCAAACGGATTGGTATAGGGTTTAATTTCAAGTTTTTCTTCTTTTTATTACGTAGAGATAATATTCATGGATAGTCCCTTAATCGGTTTTTACAGCACCTATGGGATGAGATGGGGTGGTGACACACTGTATTCTTACTCCGTCACCACACAGAGAGCTGTGTTAATTACTTTAAAAGGCCTACTGCAGGGATGTGTTTCTTGCTGCAATAGACGAAAATCTGTTCTACTAATACCTTGCTACCAAGTCTTATTCCTACATATTATAAAGTAAGGTTTACTTTCTTTTTTTTGCAAAGATGAATCGTAACTTCTTAGTCAGTTTATATAATACCTAAAGGATAAAATAAAGTTTTGCAATTTATCACTGATTAATTCTTCTGTTAAATAATATCTGAGCACTGCAATAATATCATTAGATTTCAACGGGTCTGACTTTTAAAACACAACACTTAACTCATATAACTAATTTGTATAAATCATTAAACCTTATATGCTCGTCTTCGTATTAGTAAACAAAAGAGGAATCTGTTGTTTTTCCTGTCCAGGCATCCAAGGCCTTTAATCACATAATAGCACTTACCAAATTACAAAAACTTCAATGCAGTACCCTCAAAAAAATCTGCAACATCAATTTCACCAAATTGGACATAGAGATATGTTTGCAACACTAAACAACTTGAACCTCGTGGGGTCACAAAGGTTGAAAAATGGACCTCAGAAAAATCAACAATTTTTCACAAAAACTACCCAAACGGAGGAGTACGTATGTCCAAAATAAATCGCAAAGAGATTCCTTGAGCTGGCACTTTATGAATAAAACATGGCTCTAGCGTGTTTCAAAGGGCCATCGGCCGCGTGATGCATGTTTTTAATAAATAATTATCCTGAAGAATTGAGGGAACAGATGTACGCCACATGTATTATTTATCGCTCAGATTTTCGTTGGAAAATATCGGGTGTTGCAGAGGTAACGAAAATCGAAGATTTATTTTTCAATTTTCTGGGGGTACCTAAGTGATTTATTTTGGCGATGAGATAGAAAGGATTCTATGATTTTGTTTTCACGGTATTATAAAAAATTGTAAGAATTTGGGGTGGATAAGATTGGAATTTGTTGGTTTACACCCTTAATTAGTATAAACAGATTCGAGCATAATAAAGATGAATGTATTATAGTACGGTATCCATTTTAATTTTAATATTAATATTATTTATTTTACACGACATTTAGCTTTGTTCCCATTAAATAGTCTCAAAAGACATATCAGTCACTCACAAGAAATGACTTGGAGTGTTGCAAAAGTATGAAAAATTCTACCTAAACAATATTTGCTAGGTTTTTGAAGTAAATACGCAAAGTAGGGGTACTAGCCTATTATCATCATCATCATCATATCAGCCTATAGTCGCTCACTGCTGTCATAGGCCTACTCCAAACGTTTTCACCCTGCGCGGTCTTGTGCCTCGCTCATCCATCAATTATACCAACTACATACTACTACCCTATTATACCAACAGCGAATGAAAACAGTGTTGATTCGAGGATGGTTTGAGACCATACATTTGTCATTTATACTAACGAGGCAATCAGTAAGAGCAATCTTTGATTAAAAAGTAATTTACGAAAATTCCTTATTCCCAATTCAAATATATGCAACGAGCAAAGATGAAGGGACCGATTTCAAAAGAAAAATCCCGCTAATTATCTTGTCATTCTAAAAAGGAATTGGACAGAATAAAAATCTAATACATTTGACTGGAAATCGAAGTAGGTTGCTAATGTATTTTTAAGTAACTTTCCGTAATCCAAACTTAATCAATATCCCAAATCAAATGAAATGAAATTTACATTTAAAAAAATCAGCTTCATTTATACCCAATTGGTATAAGTGGAAATTGTACTAAGCATTAACTGTGACGAAGTTGTAGTAAGTACGTTTATGTTCCTTTTAAATAATGTACGTTAAATTAATCATTGTCATGGGGACTTGAGTATTTTAAAGAGGTTTATGTGTATTGTAGCTGCTTGCGATTGTGGCTTGAGCGACTTGTATTTTCGCATTTTATTTATTTACTGCTTTATTTTTAATTGCTATCTTGGCTTATTATGTGTACCTACTGTACCAGTTACTGGTAATTTGACAATAACAAACGCAGCTGCTAGGTACTTAAGTAGTGTCCTATATAGTTGGTTTATACTTGTAGTTAGCTTAGATTGGAATGGACAATAACTAGTAATGACATTTTGTATCTCTAGTGGGACTTTTGTTTTCTTTTTCTTTCGTATTGGAACACTAAAATGAATTTATTGAACTTGATGGAAAGTAGGAATACAGTCCAGGAATGTGGTTAAAGCGTGGTAGTTATTGAATATTCCACACACTTTCACACAACGCCATCTAGTCCCAAACAAAGAAAAGCTTGTACTATGGGTGTACTAGACAACGGATAAACATACTTAAATACTGTTTTTTTTGTAAATATATACATAAAAAACACACAGACCCATGCAAACAATCATGTTCATCCACACAAAGATTTGCATTGAACGGGAATCGAACCCGAGACCTCTGCGTAGCAGTCATGTTAAATAACCACTACGCCACAGAGGTCGTCTAATACCTTCATTTTGTCACCATGACTTATCCGTTCAGACCACACAAAGTAGTAGTCGTACACCGACTGATATCCGATCACGATACACAAATCATCATCATTGCGTATGGCTTCTGCTCTGAACCCTATACATCTATATCCAGCTGGAGGAGCCAATCTTTTGCGGCCGGAGTAAGGTTGTGGAGCTCACGCATTCCCCCAGAGAAACGACATCGGGGACATTCCATTCATGGAGCTCTACAATCACACCCCGGCGAGTCTTTGAGGCCCCATCGGTGAAGGTGGTAGTTGCATCGCCCTTGTCCAGTCCTAAATCTATTTGCCCTTTTCCACACAGTACGGCAGCTGTGAAAACCAAGGGGCTTAGCAGAGGGATCGCAATGCAGATACACAAATGCAAACCATACATTCCATTAAGTAAACATAAAGAAAATATCAAATGATTCTCCGTAAATACGTACTCATATTTAGATGTTAAAGCAAAAAAAAATATTACGGGAATACATGTAATGTCTCGAGGGCATATTGTAACAACTCCTGTTTCACTTAGACATATTTATTTGTATGAGAAGTACATAATCTTTTACTTTAAGGAAATGTTTATTCAAAAAATGTAAGGCACAAATAAAATCTATTTGTTTTAAGGTACCTACATTAAACTTGTTTGCTAAGTTCAAAATGTAAAGGGAAGCGAGGTGTATGCCTGGTTGTTAGGGATCATGTGTTTTAACATACTCCGTGTGGTGACGGAGTAAAAATATAATATGTCACCACCCCATCTCATCCCATGGGTGTCGTAAAAACCGACTAAAGGACTATCCGTGAGTACTATCTTTACGAAATAAAAAGAAGGAAAACTTGAAATTAAACCGTATACCAATCCGTCTGGCCAGCGTGGTATTAGAGCATCATCATTATTCGAGCATCTGCAACATGCAGGTCCACATCTGGCCCGAGTTCTCACTATGTTATATGGCTTGTGCGTGAGTCATAGTTACATGCCGGCTGATATGATGCGGACTATAGTAGTGCCCATTGCAAAAAACAAGACTGGGGACCTCGCGGATATTAATAACTATAGGCCCATATCACTAGCTACTGTGATAGCTAAGGTGTTTGATAGCATGCTTAACGCGCACCTAAGTAAGACAGTAAAAATTCATGATAACCAGTTCGGCTTCCGACCTGGTTTATCTACTGAAAGTGCAGTATTGTGCCTCAAGCATGCTGTCTCATACTATACACAGCGGGAGACTCCCATTTATGCCTGCTTTCTCGATCTGTCCAGGGCGTTTGATTTGGTGAATTATGACTTGTTGTGGCAGAAGCTAGAAAATGAAAACTTGCCAAGAGAATTAATTAACATTTTTAAATTTTGGTACAGTAACCAGACTAACTCTGTTCGATGGGCTGGAGGTCATTCGCGTTCGTATAGGTTGGAATGCGGGGTGAGGCAGGGTGGATTAAGCTCTCCGACGCTTTTCAATCTATACGTTAACGAGCTTATTGGCGAGCTCAGTAGCGCCAGAGTCGGTTGCCACATAGACAGAATCTGTGTCAACAATATTAATTATGCCGACGACCAGGCGCTCCTGAGTGCGTCAATTTGTGGCCTAAGAAAGCTATTAAGCATTTGTGAAGAGTACGCGCAAAGACACGGGTTGTTATACAATTGTAAAAAATCTGAGATAATGGTCTTTGAGACCGGGCGTAAGACGACGGTAAACATACCTCCGGTAAAACTGAACGGGATACCGTTACAACGTGTTACAAAATTTAAATACCTTGGTCATATTCTGACTCCCGGTCTCAATGATGACGCTGATATTGAGCGCGAGCGGAGAGCGTTGTCGATAAGGGCGAATATGCTGGCGCGCAGGTTTGCACGTTGCTCACTTAAAGTAAAAATCACTCTCTTTCGAGCTTATTGCACCACTTTTTACACGTGTGGCTTGTGGGCCAGGTATGCGCAGAAGTCGTACAGCGCTCTCCGTGTTCAATATAACAACGCGTTCCGGGTGCTGGTGGGGCTGCCTCGTTTCGGTAGCGCATCAGGGATGTTCGCAGACGCTCAAGTGAATTGTTTTTATACTATTATGCGAAAAAAGTGTGCGTCTCTGGTGTGCAGGGTGCGGAGTAGCCCCAATAGCATTCTAAACATGATTGCTGGTCGGTTGGACTGTATATACGTGAATCGTTGTGGTGCTATTTCTCACGGAATGGTACAGCGGTGAGTCGCGTCTGTGTAGACCAGTCGACTAGCTAAATTAACAAAAATTGGTACATTGTTAATTGACTAAATTAGTAGTTATTACGAGTATTGTCACACTAACATAGTTTGTAAGTTATACTAACATTTTATTATTATTATTTTTATTTAATTTAATTGTTATTGTTAAATGATTGTATTATGAGTCCTAGTTACTTGATTAAATGAATTAAAATAAAATAAAAAAAAATTAGTAGGCCAAGTACCCCTCCGTGACGGGAGGAGGCCCATCCCTGCAGTGTAACATTAATGGGCTGTTATGATTAACCTCCCTTAGTCAGTTTTTAAGACGTCTAGGTGACACCGAGAAGGTAATTAGTAGATATCTCTATTTAAAAAATACACATCACAATTACACATTTAATTTATGTATGATCACACGTTTATGAGATCATACATTTAAAGTTCTATAAAGCCTTACACAGAACTTCCAAGTAACATATATTTAAAACAATGTAGCAGTACACAATACCTTTAACTACAACTATACGCTTCCTTTAATGAGCCTCTTACACTAAAAGCATGTAAAGAGTCTTTCATACTTAATGCTTACTATGTAAACAACACAGTGAATTAGTTACAGACGAAAGGTTTTGAATAAAGATTTATAAGTTGTATTATTATGTCGTTTAATGATTAAGTTGCTAGGTGTTTTCCTGTTTAATCAAATCAGAAATGCAGAGATTCACTAGTTACGGGCAAACTATCATCATCATCATAACAGCCCTTTAATGTCCCACTGCAGGGACGGGCCTCCTCCCGTGACAGAGGGGTACCTACTTGGCCTACTAATACCAAGCTGGCCAGACGGATTGGTATAGGGTTTAATTTCAAGTTTTCCTTCTTTTATTTCGTTAAGATAATATTTACGAAAAGTCCCTTAGTTGGTTTTTCGACACCCATGGGATGAGATTGGGTGGTGACATATTGTATTCTTATTCCGTCACCACACGGAAAAGTGCGAAAGTGCGAATCCCAAGTGCGATAAAATAAAAGTACGAGTGTATTGCCATCTTTATAATCAAGATTTTACGTCGAAACCATTTTATACTTTTATACGCTAACGTTCTTGACAAGGTTTTTATTTAGTGTCTTCAACAAAGAATAAGTCCTTTACCTATGAAATTGAAAACATAGATTGCTTGTATATTATACAGGACATTACCAACGGCAAACAAAAGATAATTAATAAATTATTTGTATTAGTAATAAGCCTGTAAATGGGTCCAATTTAAACCAGCGCATTTTACCATTTAAACTAATGTAACTTCTTCCCTCATACTTTTTTTTCTTATGATTAAAATGCTATAAGTTAGCTAAAACGTGCGCTACTACTTATACTAAATTTTTATTATATTAAGTTTAATAATTATTGAAAACACTAAGAAAACATAAAATCTACATACAAAACGGCAATTTCATAGAAAAATACCTAATATCTCGATAAACCATTTTAGCCTTAATATAATTTTACAGCCGTAAAATAGAGCCTATTTTTTGCTCGACTTTAGTTATTGAATAATTAATTAAGATTTTGCTGTAAAGTAAACAAAAGCAAAGCTTTCTCAATATTTTGTATCGTGAAAGATGCCTTTAGTAGCCTATTTTGTAATTTGGATTAAATTAATATTGAAAATGATATTATAAAATGTTAGTAATATTTTGATGTAGGGAAGTAGCAATAATTTTGTTTTATTGAAATTTAAGCAAAGAGACTTTGGTTTATCTTTGTGTACGATCGGCATTCTCTCGACGTGGCCGAGCCAGCGGACTCTGTGAGCTTTTATGTCTCCTATGATGTAACGAACGGTTACAAGTTCCTAACATCTAACTTGGTCTGAGGGAACTCGACTCAAGTCAGCGACTGGCAAGAAGTAACGAAGGATCGAGCAGAGTGGCATTTTCTCGTGTCGGAGCCCAAGACACATTTTGGATCGATGAACCAACGGAGGAAGTAAATATCCCGTAGTCAAAAGAGAAGTCATAAACCAACAGTCCGACATTAACCCACCCAAGCAATGTAAGTCATCATAACACCCCATTAATGTCCCACTGCAGGGACGAGCCTCCTCCCGTAACGGAGGGATACTTGGCCTACTAATACCACGCTGGCCAGACAGATTAGTATAGAGTTCAATTTCAAGTTTTCCTTCTTTCTATGTAAAGGTAATATTTACAGATAGTCCCTTAGTCGGTTTCTACGACACTCAATGGGATGAGATGGGGTGGCGACATATTGTATTTTTACTCCGTCACCACATGGAGGAATGTAAGTAATGACAGTTTATGTGTGTATATTTAAATGTATAAATAAAAGCCTATAATCATTATACGTAATACAAAGTTAAGCAAAGCTTGAAGATGATTGGCAATCACCGTTTCATTTGCAACGTAAGGCAGCGATCAGACTAAGTAAATACAAAATATTTCTTTGTATACTGAAACGGAGAAAACGTAAATCGGTTCTATTGTAGTAAGTATTTAAATAGACCATACTTCCTTAAAAAACTTTTGATGGTCTACTGCAAGGCTGGGTTCTCCAGTGACGGAAAAGCTTTTATATCCTTTTGCCGAGATGAAAAGCTTTTATATCCTTTTGCCGAGATGGGGATCTCATATATAAAAGCTATAGGATAGCTATAGGATAGGATAGCTATAGGATATAAAAGCTTTCTTGGTTACATCTAAAGCGTAGTAGTTTTAGATTATGGCTGCTACGCAGATGTCTCGGGATTATTTCCGCTCAATGCAAGTTTCTGTGTCAGAACATGAAAGTTTGTTTCATTTTGGCCATGGGGGCCTGGAGGTCTATAATACAGGCTAGCTTCGGCTTAGTTTAGACTCCAGATCTCCCACATAAATTACAAATGTATAAATGTAAAATTTCAGCAAATAGATTATAAGAACTACAATAATAATATGTAATTTGTGGAAATAAATAAAAAAAATAAAAAAGTATATTTATCCATTAGGTACCCTTAGTACAAGCTTATCTTAGTTAGAGACCAGATGGCGTTATTTGAATGTGTTTACAATATCATATAAATATTTTATGTATAACTGTATCTAAAACCTAACAATCCGGTTCACATTCACTCGCAGTCATCACAAAACGTGATCTTATTAACAAAACTATTCTTACTTAATACAAACTATGTTATATAAAAGTTGTTCTCTAACTAAATAGTTTTTGCATATTTTGTACTCATTTACTTCAGTATATTAAGAGCTTGGCTGACTTTGCAGAGTGGATATAACCTATAAAATCAGTTGAGACAATGCTGACTAATGCAATTTAGTTTTTAGAGCTTATTAAGAAGTGTTTATGTGGTGATGGAATAAGATTTAAGATAATTAAAAGATTAATATGGTGTAAAATTTCTCAAACAACGCCACCTAGTTCCAAACTAAGTAGAGCTTGTGCTGTGGGTACTAGACAACGGGAAAACAACACATACTCAATGTTGTTTAGATTATCTACATCTAGTTACTTAATTTCATTGCAAGGAGTCGTTTAAGATACCATTAAACAGACATCTTACAGAAAAACAGTGAAGTCAAAGCAAAACTCAATCACATTTAGCATTGCTTTTGTTTTGTTACCTACATAAAAATAACTTAAAAAGATTAGGTTAATTTTATTTTAATTAAGTAGTATTTGAACCTGTATGAGCGTTCTAGTCTCGTTATCTTAATTTATCCATTACTTTACCTACATTCAGGGGATGTTATCATTAAAAATTTCTTCTAACTAAACAGTCCCATCTAGGCTAAATAGTTTTGACACTTATCAAAACTGTGTAAACGGATTTTAAACGTCAATCTAAAAGTTTGTTTAAACATAACAGCTTAAATAAAAACATAAATAATCATTCCTTCATCGTCGAATTTAAATTCACCCTAAAAGCAGAAATCATAAAAATCTTGTACAAGTGCATAAAACAGTAATAAAGAACTTTGAAGAAATGCAAATACACCATTTATTTAAACAAATACAAGCGAATTTACAAAATTTAGACGATGATAAAAACATGAAACTTTATTACTAAGAAACCAGAAAGTTTTCCTTTACTTTGTTTTATATCTCGCAAGTTATTTTGTTGAGGACAATAAAAATAAAGTTTTGTATACAAGAGACTAAGTTAAAATACTTCAGTGTAAGGCAAAAGCTGTCCTCTTCATTATGTAAGTATTTGCATATGAATAGACCAGGTGTGTTTAGAATAAACGCTATTCTAGTGTCAAGCGATATTTTGTGAGGTGAGATATTTCAATTTCATTTTTATTGCACTCCATAATGTTAGTTACAGGTTTTATTAAAATAATGTTAGGTACAATTATGGACCCTGTAGGGCACGGCATATTATATAGAAAAGAGGGAGAAAAGCGCATCGATATATTATATTTTATCAATATGTTAAACGCAAACAATGACATTATGCTGAAGATATGAGCTTCTTCTTCAAGAATTAATAGAAGGTAACACTAAAAACTTGTAGACAATGTTTTGTCATTCATCATTTAATCCTAAATTATGCACAGTCTATAAGTTCCAGACAACGAATAAAATTAGCTTTTTTCCTTTTCTTAATTAAAAAATAGAATAAATAATATATAGAATAAATAATATAATACATAGAAAAAACCCAGACCAATGCAAACATTCAAATTAATGCACACAAAAATTTAGCGTTGAGCGGGAACCGAAGCAAGACCTCTGCGTAGCATATTATTCTGTAACAACTACTAGCAGTAGTCAGATGTCGTTAAAGAAAATAAATTGTAACGTAATATTTCACGATAGCAAAATAGAGACCTAAAACAATTTTAAGCAAGTGTTTGTATAAAATTACAATAACTCTTATGCATTACAACTCAACCTTACTTATTATTTTAAAATAAATTAAACAAAGGCTTGTATTACTTAGTAAATAATTGTGGCTAATTCCAGTAGAGTTTTAGCAAAGGACTTTAAAGAGATCGATGATAAAAGCTTACCACTCTCATAGCGGTCCTATCACGACCTGGTAAAGGAGGCGAGAAATTGATTGTTGCAACAGGTACTAGGCCACAGTTCTCCGTGTGGTGACGGAGTAAGAATACAATATGTCATCACCCCATCTCATCCCATGGGTGTCGTAAAAACCGACTACGGAACTATTCGTGAATAATAACTTTACGAAATAAAAAAGGAGGAAAACTTGAAATTTAACCATATACCAATCCGTCTAGCCAGCGTGGTATTAGTAGGGCAAGTATCCCTCCGTCACGGCAGGAGGCCCGTCCTTGCAGTGGGGCATTGGTGAGCTGTTTTTTTTTATGAACAGGTTGTTCAACAGCAGTCGCATGGATAATACCCTTACGTAGGCTTTTACACTAAATAATACAAACCTGGGAAAGCAGCTTAAACTTCAAAATCAATCAAGACGTTATGGAGATAACAACGATTTGACAGATGACGTCCGCCATCTTAGTTGTTTGATGACGTCACATTGTCTATCATACTCCGAGGAACAATACAAATCTAATGGCCCGCTTAATAGCAAAATAGGTAAAGCTGTATAGTCATAAACCATTATAATAATATGATTCTGGATCATTTAAGTGTTCATGGGATCGTTTAAATCTCATTGAGGTAATATGTACTACGTACTAGAGAAGACACCCCGAAGAAAATGTGTGCTCCAATTTTCAAGCTACATTGCACAATACAAGTTTTGCACGACGTTTTAACCCTTAACTGGTATTGGGGTCTAAATTGACCCCAAGAGCTTTTGATTTTGTTCATAACTATGCAGTTTAAGTATCTACACTCTCGCGCATCAAGCAAGGTAATCTCATGTGGTCGCGGGGTGCGGCGGGTGACGGACGCTCGTAACTTACTTCCTACTAGGTACGTATCATGTTGGGGTCAAAATTGGCCCCGATACCAAAAGTGTGTATTTTATTTTATGAGTTGTCTTGGTATATTTTATTATATGTACAGGACACAATTATCGCAATGGCGGATTATTTAAGTGATGATTAAAACTCTCTCCTTCTAGCTATGAATGGGACTCCGAAATTGTAAATGATGCTACAACAGCTGCGTGTGACCAAGAAATTATCAGTGATTGTAAATAAGCTGAAGTACTTAGCTTATCTGTTATAGCCGAGGAAGCTAATTCTTCGAGTACAATCAGTGAAGGGAAAAGGGATGTTAGAATGCTATAAAAGATGTAGAAAGTGTATGAATTACATATATTCAATCATACTGCAAAGTTGGTCAAATGTCAGATTATATGAAATTTTTAAATTTTTATTCATAGGATATGTTTTAAGTTGTCAAATTTTTATTTACATGTGATCTCAGAAGAAGTTTCTTATTTTTATTTTATTATTATAGAAAACGATTTTAATATAGAACAGAAAGTTATTTTTAGTTTTTATATTAATATCAATACCTAAAGTAGAGTCAAAGAAAAAAAATAGATGTTACCAATTTTATAAATAAAAACGTGATTTCTTGTTAAAATTAGTTAAAAATTTATCTTATGTTTATAATACAAGTGCTATTTTCCTAAATAAAAGTAAAGTTTAATCTATATAAATGTTTTTTAATATTTATATACACATAATATGTCACTCACCTCATCAGGGTCACTTTTGACCCGATACCACTTACGTTGCACTTTTTAACGATACCAGCTAAGGGTTAAACGTCGTGCATTCATTTCATATCATTTTGCACAATAATATAGACTAACTAAATAGCTGTTAACAGAATGGACACATATAGATTTGTGCCTAATTCAATACGTATAAATCAAGTAAATTAAATGTGATTTTTGTTCAATTTCTTTAAATTATTCTATATGTATTATAATACAATAATAATACTTCTTATGGAACTTATATAGTTCTATTATATTATATTGACTAACTTTCAAGATGAACGAAAAATGTATTCTGACAATATAATAGCTGAGTTATTATAAATATTTTTAATATTATACTCAAAGTACAATACAGATTAGGTACAATAGTAAAAGATCTGTCTGTGGATGTTTATTTTGTTGATCTATGGTAAATATGTCTTCTCGCTACTAGGTTCAAATGTCGACTGAGACAATTGAGGTGCATGCACCTCAGTTAATGGAGCAAAAATTTTGTTCGGGATGTCATCTCTAGTACGTAGTACATATTACCTCAATGTTAAATCTATACTAATATTATAGAGAGGTAAAGTTTGTGTGTTTGTGACGTTGTAGGGGGTAATCTCTGGATCTACTGAACCGATTTTAAAAATTATTTCTGTGTTGAATAGTCCATTTATCGAGGAGTGTCATAGACTATATAGTATTTATTATAAAATAAAATAAAAAGACTAAAAACTTATACCGTAGGTAAGTATAGTTTACAAAAATATTGACGGTGTAACCTCATTAGATCCAAGTAAGTAAATAAACAGTCCTTGCGAATTTTCATAATGCTGTGAATTAATGGGTGCATGGTAGTAAATACTTAGTAAAAATAAAATAATCTTCATAACCATATCTCAATGCAAATCTTTGTGTGCAATGTGCAAAAATAAACAGGAATATTTTTCTGAGAGTTTTCTATGTGTCATATTAATATGCCTAATTACAAAAACGCATTGAAGTATGTTTAGCTGTAATCTAGAGCACCTGTAGTACAAGCTTTGCTTAGTTTAGAATTACATGACTTTATGAAGATTGTCGATCTCCGTGTGGTGACGGAGTAAGAATACAATATGTCACCACCCCATCTCATCCCATGGGTGTCGTAAAAACCGACTAAGGGAATAACCGTAACTACTATCTTTACGAAATAAAAAGAAGGAAAACCTGAAATTAAACCCTATACCAATCCGTCAGGCCAGCGTGGTATTAGTAGGCCAAGTAACCCTCCGTCACGGAAGGAGGCCCGTCCCTGCAGTGGGACATTAATGGGCTGTTATGATAAAGATTGTGTGAGCTTTTTACCACAATCTAAAGATGTAGGTATCAGGTATTCTTAATCGTACAGTAACTTTTTTAAGTTTCTTTCAACTTTAATGATTTTTGCACAAAAATAAATAATTAATCAATTGTAAGGCTATACAATAGAAATTACAAAAAAGGTTACCCAAAATCTGTTACATAGAAATATATTCTTTACTTTCAAATATTATGAAAACGTTACTCATAACAGCGATATTTGTTTATACAAATACAACAACTCATTACAACATTTGAGGTACTGACAACCAATTTACAAACTTCAATTGACAACGAGGAAATTAAGTTCTAGAACTAATGTTAAATTATATACAAATTAATACTATAAATCTATTCTGTATGCGTATAACTTAGGCATGAGGTTGAAAGGACTTATTGAAATACTAATAGTAATCAAAATGTTATTTGAAGTAGTTAACGCTTTGGTTTTTTACAACATGGTGACAAGATTTACAAGTCCCTAGCTAGATGGTAGGTTTTATGATTAGAACCATCTGCAAAAGAATTATATGCTATACAAGTTGACCCGCGTGCCCACTTTGTTGGGCGGCGAAAAAAACGCGTCCGTTTTTTTTAAACGTATTTCATCACTGCTCTACTCCTATTAGTCATAGCTTGATACTAAATAGCCTATGACACTTCCTGATAAGTGGACTATTTAACACAGAAATAATTTTTAAAATCGGTTTATTAGATAAAGAGATTACCCCCTACAACGTCACAATCACACAAACTTTACCTCTATTAGTATAGATAGACTAATTGCACTCGTCATCCTGGAACACGAACTGCTAAGACCCACAGCTCTGTTACAACATCACTGGAACTGTACCACAACACTACTGTTTGCAAGTGCATTAAGCAATCAAGACAGCCTTTTGTTGAAAAGACTCACCCGTATAAAATATGTCATCATCATAACAGCCCATTAATGACCCCCTGCAGGGACGGGCCTCCTTTCGTGACAGAGGGATACTTGGCCTACTAATACCATGCTGGCCAGACGGATTGAAATAGGGTTTAATTTCAAGTTTTCCTTCTTTTTACTTCATAAAGATAATATTATTTGCGGTTACCTAGTCCTTTAGTCGGTTTTTACGACACCCATGGGATGAGATGGGGTGGTGACATATTGTATTCTTACTCCGTCACCACACGGAATCCGTCACCACACGGAAAGAAAATATATGACTAGCCATAAAACCCCATTTCGAAAAGATTTATCATACCCTCTTTCTCTCAACCAGTTGCATCTGTGCCACTGTAGTTAGTCCTCTTTCGGTTAACATAATTCGGTTTTTTTTTATTATCTATTCACATTAGGCTTTTCAAAGTTTTGTAGATGTTAGTTCATGTTTTACTAAGGGTTTTTAACAAAAAAATGTTGTTCAATTCATTACGTATAGTATACTAGATATGGGAGATTTTATGTTTGAACTGAGGGACACACTTAAAGCGATATAACTTTTAAATTAAGTCTTTACAAACTCTAATATTCGTTTTACAAACTTTTACTAAGCACTATCTATACTATAATAAAACTGTAGAGGTCGAAATGTCTGTTCTTTTCGAAAATTCAGATAAAAATTATCTATAAAATCTAGAAAAAAGTCAAAAAGCACGAAACCACAATTTTTAGAATTAATGTCTGTCTGTTTGTTACCGCCCATCTTTAAAATGAGTTAATATAATCTTAAGACCAATACATTGAATTGTAGCCTTTTTTATTAGGCTTAAACTGAGGTACGTTTAATCAAAATCGGATAAGTATTACTCGAGATATCTCTTGATCTCTTTATTAACACGTTCATTGCCACGATGAAAAAAAAAATTTTATGGTATGGCCAAAATTTTTTTTTTTAGATTTCGTTTTTATACAACTCAATCTAACTTTTTATGGTATTTATATACTTTCAAATAGTATAGATAATTAGTAATGTACTCTAATTATGTATCACGCTATTTCGCGTGGTTGGCCATACCTAATTCAATTATTGCGTAAGTGGCCGGTAACGCGATATAGCGTGATATATAGTTTTGGGAATTAAGGTATATTTTCCAATAAAAAACTTAATTAGTAATTAAAACTTTAATAATCAGTCTTTATATAAGTGTAATCAAATATATATTATAAAAATTAACGCTTTTATATTCGTAAAAATCAACATTCATAGGAACTAATCAGTTTTGGTTTCGTTGTAACACAGTAATTATGATATTATAATCTCTTATATCTAATAAAAATAATTCTTTTGAAAATAAAGTAATATCGAGGAACTGAAAGTCTTTATATAAGTATAATCAAATATTCTTGTAAGTAATCTTCCAATTCTGCACTTCTAAGACGTTTCTTTGCACGATATGGCATTCTACTAGTTCTCTTTGACGGTCCCGGTATATCACTCATTATAAGAAATAATAAACAATACTCAAATCGCAAGACAACTAACTTTGTTATTGTTATTATAAAAATGACGGTAAATGTAAACAAACTTCGTCAAGTCGTCGCGTCGTCTAGTTCAAACGTCGCTATTGTGCGCTCTGAGTAGTGAAAGCAAAACACGGCCGCTCAAGGCCATCCCCACTTTACAATTGCTCAATCCCTTCCCTAGTGGCCGACGTAAACATCAAGCGCCCTTTCGCTGTGGCCGCTAGCATAGAACGCTTAGAAACTTGTTCTGAGTGGGCACGCGATATCGCGTGAATGGCCACTTGGTCAACAAGTTAAATCACGCGTTAACGCGTGATTGGCAATGAACGTGTTAAAACAGTCCAATACTAATCAGGGGTCATAAGAAATGGTTATCGTTCAATGTTGAATGAATTTAAATTTCGTTTCTTTTGATCACGAGATGGCGTTACCAGTAGTAGGTAATCATACTCATAAATGAATTCGTAAATAATCTAGAGAAAAGTAAAAAAGCACGAAACCATAATTTTTAGAATTAATATCTGTCTGTCTGTTTGTTACCGCACATCTTTAAAACGAATTAATATAATCTAAATACCAATACATTGTAAACAAAACATAAAAATATTGTTCCATGTGTGTGTGTTTATTTTATTAAGTAATTAAAAAATCTGCACGTAGTTTATCTATAGATAATAATATAGTGCAGTCTAAGTTTAATCAAACATTTTTTTCTGGAATATTGTATAAAAGGTGTTACAATAAATTTGTTTCAGCACTTTTTTTTATAAAAGACAAATCCTACACTAGCGGGGGCCTTTAAAAATCATCAATTTAACGGATACAAAGAACATCCAGACTAAGGACAATAGTTTGTGAATCACACAAAGAATTATTGTCCTCCATGGGAATCGAACCTGCGACCTCATGCACGCCAGCCAAGTAATGCGACCGCCGCCGCGCCACCGAGGCGGTTAATTCTTCCATAACATGGCGTGCAAATGTGTTCATAACAGCCTATTAATGACCCACTACAGAGACGGGACTCCTCCAATGACGGAGAGATACTTGGCCTACTAATAACACGCTGGCCAAACGGATTGGTATAGGATTTAATTTCAAGTTTTCCTTAATTTTTATTTCGTAAAGATAATATTCACCGATAGTCCCTTAGACAGTTTTTACGCCACCCATAGGATGAGATGGGGAGGCTTACTCCGTCACCTCACGGATAATCGCTTATTTATTATGAATGAATACATTTACATTTCTCTTGTCCTTGCCATGGGACATTAATGGGCTGGTAGGATGAAATATGCAATGTCATAAATAGTGTTGTCATTTATTCTAACTTTGGTAGCCATACACGATCCTTCCTATCGTCCAATCGGCATGACGCTACCGATTCTATCAGTTAGAAATGACCGTGTGTGCGAGTGGATCGGCATGACAGTTAGAACTGATGGCAGGATCAAATTTCGTTTCTTTTCATTGAGATTGGATTAAGCCTGAGTGTCATGCCGATTGGACGATAGGAATATCGTGTATGTCCACCATGAGCTAAAATGTAGTTTATAGTATGACTGATCCAATCGTAGCGTCATGCCGATTGGACGATAAGAAGGATCGTGTAGGTCCAATGTGGACGAACTGCAGATTGGATCAAGCCTGCAGTGTCATGCCGATTGGACGATAAGAAGGATCGTGTATGCCTGCCATTACAAATTTGACAACATTTTGGCGTTGTGCGTGTGACGTCATTTTCAGTATTGCAGTGTTAAGATTTTCCTTGAAAGAATGACCTTCGCTCATGTCTGTCGGTATGTTCTTTGAAGCAGTCTAAAGATCTCTTTTTGTAAAGTTCTGTTTTTAAAAAGGTTTTGGTTCGTTCGTTAATACCGTAATTTGTTCGTCATAAGGTTTAAAAAACGATTTGTTTTTAGTATTAAATCGAATTGCGATGTAACATCCACCACGCGAACGAAGTCGCGGGCACAGCTAGTTGTTAAATAAATTGGAAAAACGCGCAAAAAAAAGGACCCCTCAGTACATCCCCCACACATACATCTCTTTCGGTTAACTTATTTCGGATTTTAAAAACATAATTGCAATAACAGAACAGTTAAAAGATTTAAACGAACAATTTCTTTGATGTTCAAATTAGGAACGTTTTGATAATTCCGCAACAGTTTTCTTACGTAAAATCTTCAAGAGTTCTCTGTTATCGAAGGCACAGCAATACATTTTGAAGGGAAAGTAATTTTAAGCAATAAATCTCGTACAGAACGAGTTTGGAAACTCATTACGCGGTTACCAGAACTGAAAACGTTCAGATTGGGAGAAATTAAGATTCACCAAGACCAAGTAACAATTCCTTTCACTACAATATTTTACGTTTAAAATATTCCGATACATTTTCTTGTTGCAATATTAATAAAGTTTTTTGAGTTACATTTCGTTCTTTTGTAAAGGGTATTTTTGGTACTCCGTGTGGTGCCGGAGTAAGAATACAATGTGTTACCATCCCATCTCATCCCATGGGTGTCGTAAAAACGGACTAAGGGACTATCCGTCAAAATTGTTTTTACGAAGTAAAAAGAAGGAAAACTTGAAATTAAACCCTATACCAATCCGTCTAGCCAGCGTGGTATTAGTAGGCCATATCCCTCCGTCCCGGGAGGAGGCCCGTCCCTGCAGTAGGAAATTAATGGGCTGTTATGATGAAAGGGTATTTTGAGTAGTTTGTTATTTTATTCAAATTATGATGGAGGATATAGTCTACAGGGATTGAATAAATGTTAATTTGACTACAATAAACTTTATGTTTTAGAATTGAATTTCCTGATCAGTGTTTTAGTATCTTACTACAAGACATCATCCTCCTCCTCCTTGCGTCGTTTATCCTCAATGCTGAGGGTCGTGGCCTGTTTGAATAACTTTCTCGTGGAATATCTCGCGCCAGTTTGCTCTATCTTCAGCAGCGTGGATGGCATCACAGACTGAGGCGTTTAAGGCAGATCGAATCTGGTCTGACCAGCGTATTGGGTTTCTGCCTCTAGGTCTTCTTCCGCTCACTTTTCCCGTTATGAGCGGCTACAACAAACTATACAAGACATCATAGCCATCTAAAAATATAACTTAACAAACTAAACCCAAATTTTAAATCATTAACAACATTAAATATCAAACTCGGACATATAACAGTGTTAGTGAGCCATTAAGCGAATGATTTCCTCGTGTCGCAAGGTAGTACACATCTATAAATCTCTGTCCTACAACAATGCTTCACCGGAACATCCTGACACTTACGAACGTCACTCTGTTATGTGCATTTGTCTACTAATGGTAATACTCAGACGAGATCATTTATCTGTGAATAATCTGTGATTTGTAGAATTATAGAGGGTTATTGATTGGTAATTTAATGATATATCGTTAATAGGCTATTAAAAAAAGGCTTAAATCTTTACCGTATCGTTTCAGCATACATACATAAATAAACTCACGCCTTATCCCGTCCGGGGTAGGCAAAGACGACAGGACGTCACTTGTCACGATTCTGGCAAACAGATTGGACCTCGTCCACATACATTAAGTGAGTCATACATGCGCGTCGGTTACAAGTGCTCTTTTTTTGGCCCTTCTCCAATATGCAACCTAGTCAACATAATGTTTTCAGGGACCTACCCGCAGCGACTAGTCCTCTATCGTTTCAGCTGTGAATGGAAAACAACCCATTTCATTCAATTTGATGCAAGACGATACCAAAAATCAAAGTCAATTTAAAGGTTAAACTCCGTCACCTCACCACGATATTCCGTTATCGTACACTACAATGCGTGACGGAGTAAGAATACAATGTCACCACCCCATCTCATTCCATGGGTGTCGTAGAAACCAACTAAGGGACTATCTGTGATTATTACCTTTACGTAGAAAGAAGGAAAACTTTAAATTAAACCCTATACCAATCCGTCTGGCCAGCGTGGTATTAGAAGGTCAAGTATCCCTCCGTCACTCCACACGGTCCATCCCTGCAGTGAGACATTAATGGGCTGTTTACACTACAAGGAGTAGTGACCTAGCAAGGAAATAATAAGTAATCTTGCAACAATACACAAAATAAATAACTAAAGTATTCTAAACCACATCGATACGTCCAATGCTAACATATTTTATAAGCAAACCATTATTCCTATTGAAAGCCTTTGAATATAATGTTCAAAAGGTTTTATTTTCAAGAAAATATTTTTCAACACTAGTAGATTCGACGCGGCGTTCTCAGAAGGCTACATAGATATGAAGTCGCTAGAGATTTTGTGATTTCGATCTGGAAGCCAGGGAATTATAGCTGGACTTGAAATATCAAAATACTTTTATATTCAAATACTTTGAAGCCATATTTTATAAGGTAATAGTGACCCGACCCGGCTTCGCACGGGCACCTACTCCAGAATGTCCTTAAACAACGTTTAAGTAAAGGTTCATTAGACGATTACATTTAAAATCACTAAAATCATATGGGTTTCTCTACTACTTATATTATGCATGTACAATTCATATAAACCTTCCTCTTGAATCACTCTATCTGCAGGCCAATTCTCGAAACATAGTATTTAATTTAACTTAATTTTTAATTTTATTTTTAATTAATCCAAAGTGGTATTCTTGTCCGGTAAAGAAAAAGTTAAAATTAAGTTAAATGGCAAAAAAGAGTAAAATAACAGAGTTGCCAGTTTAAGGTTTACAATTTAAAAGATTGGAAATTTTAATAGATTTTCTAAGACTCCATATACAGAAATAAAACATCTATCTATACTATAATAAAACTGTAGAGGTCGAAATGTCTGTTCTTTTCGAAAATTCAGATAAAAATTATCTACAAAATCTAGAAAAAAGTCAAAAAGCACGTAACCACAATTTTTAGAATTAATGTCTGTCTGTCTGTCTGTTTGTTACCGCACATCTTTAAAACGAATGAATATAATCTAAAGACCAATACATTGTATTGTAGCCTTTTTTATTGGGCTTAAACTGAGGTACGTTTTATCAAAATAGGATAAGTATTATTCGAGATGTCGCTTGATCTTTTTATTAGAACAGTTCAATATAAATCAGGGGTCATGAAAAATGGTTTTTGTTCAATGCTGAATGAATTTAAATTTCGTTTCTTATGATCACGAGATGGCGTTACCAGTAGTAATCATACTCATAAATGAGTTTGTAACTAATCTATAACTATTTTATTATTAAGTGCTATTAATTATAAAATATTCTTTTTTAATTTTAATAAAATTAACCATGTTATCTATACTTACCATGTTATCTGTATCTTTACGTAATAAAAAGAAGGAAAACTTGAAATTAAACCCTATACCTATCCGTTTGGCCAGCGTGGTATTAGTAGGCCAAGTATCCTTCCGTCACTGGAGGAGGCCCGTCCCTACAGTGGGACACTAATGGGCTGTTATGATGATGTTATCTATACTATAATAAAACTGTAAAGGTCGAAATGTCTGTTCTTTTCGAAAATTCAGATAAAAATTATCTACAAAATCTAGAAAAAAGTCAAAAAGCACGAAACCATAATTTTTAGAATTAATGTCTGTCTGTTTGTTACCGCACATCTTTAAAACGAATTAATATAATCTTAAGACCAATACATTGTATTGTAGCCTTTTTTATTGGGCCTAAACTGAGGTATGTTTCATCAAAATCGGATAAGTATTACTCGAGATATCGCTTGATCTCTTTATTAGAACAGTCCAATACAAATCAGGGGTCATGAAAAATGGTTTAGTTTCAATGTTTAATGAATTAAAATTTCGTAGATGATTTTTATAGACAACGATTGAGCGTAACTTGAAGTTACATTTAGTTTTTGTTTCATTGCAATCGGTTCCGTCTATTAAAAGATATTTGAATTTAATTAATTAATATTAAACAGCGCCATCTTTCGAACTTAGACTGGACTACATCAAGAGTTAAACTGCGTGCTGTATTTTTAAATATAAATAAATACAAATACTAATAACCTTTATTTGTTAATCACAGGTACAAAACATGTTACAAAAATAAATAGTCTTTCCCTGTTTTGCCAATACTGGCGTACAAACATCAATTTTTAAAGTTAAACTATATACCTACTTAATCATATAAATTGAACTAGCTGTTGCCCGCGGCATCGCTCGCGTTCAGAAGTATTATGATTAATTAGGCTTATTTTTTGTTTAGCGTGTGTAGAAATAAGGGGCCTACAAAACTTCTTTGTACACATATTCTTAATAATTAATCTGTCATTAGGCGCTAAAACTATTACGCTATTGAGAGAAATTACTCGTGAGCAAGCAACATAAAACATGCAGTCCATGAGAGAAGCTAAGTTTCATACTAACTTTAATCCCCTATTTTTTACCCTTGGGGGTAGAATTTATCAAAGTCCTTTCTAAGGGGGTACCAACGCCATAGTAACTATATGCATGCAAAGTCTCAGCTCGATCGGATTGAAACTGACAAAGTTTAATACAAACTTTCATCACCTATTATATCCCTTTGGGGATAGAATTTATCAATTCCTTTCTAAGGGGGTGCCAACGTCATAGTAGCTATATGCATGCGAAGTCTCAGCCCGATCGTATTGAAACTGACAAAGTTTCGTACTAACTTTCATCCCCTATTTTATCCCCTTGGGGGTAGAATTTATCAAAGTTCTTCCTAAGGAGGTGTCAACGTCATAGTAGCTATATGGATGCAAAGTCTCAGCTCGATCGGATTGAAACTGAAAAAGTTTCATACAAACTTTCATCACCTATTTTTTCCCCTTGGGGGTAGAATTTATCAAAGTCCTTCCTAAGGGGGTGTCAACGTCATAGTAGCTATATGCATGCAAAGTATCAGGCCTATCGGTTTGATATTGACAAAGTTTCATACAAACTTTCATATCCCTATTTTATCCCCTTGGGGGTAGAATTCATCATTTTCCTTTCTCAGCGGATGCCTACGTCATAATATCTACCTGCATGCCAAATTTCAGCCAGATCCCACCAGTGGCTTGGGCTGTGCGTTGATAGATCACTATGTCAGTCACCTTTGAGTTTTATAAATATAGATTTAAATAACATTCCTTTTCTCACAATCTTATTATAACTGCAATTATAACACACTTATATAATTATTTAATAAATAATATATAGGTATATAACAGACAACATAATAAGTAACACGTTTTTTTTCTTTATAAAATCATTTTACACTTTATTGCTATTTGTCAACATTGAAAAAATACAAAACTGACAATAAAATATAGAAATACAATCACAAAACATTAAATAATTGTTCAATGTGTTTGTGTTTATTTTATTAAGTAATTCAAAAATACTGCACGCAGTTTATCTATAGATAATAATATAATCCAGTCTAAGTTTAATCAAATATTTTTTGCTATAATATGGTACATAAGGGGGCCTTTAAAAATGTCAATTTAACGGACACAAAGAACATCCAGACTAAGGACAATAGTTTGTGGATCACAATTGTCCTCCATGGGAATCGAACGTAAGAATACAATATGTCACCTCCCCATCTCATCCCATGGGTGGCGTAAAACCGACTAAGGGACTATCGGTGAATATTATCTTTACGAAATAAAAATTAAGGAAAACTTGAAATTAAACCCTATACCCATCCGACTGGCCAGCGTGGTATTAGTAGGCTAAGTATCCCTCCGTCACGGGAGGAGGCCCGTCCTTGCTGTGGGACATTAATGGGTTGTTATGATGAAATAAGCGATGTCATTTATTTTAACTTACAAATTTTACAACAGATGGCATTGTGCCTGTGACGTCATTTTCAGTATCGCGGTGTTAAGATTTTCCTTGAAAGAATGAGGTTTGCTCATGTCTGTCAGTATGAGTTCTGACGCAGTCTTTATAGATCTGTCTTTGTAAAGGTCTGTTTTTAAAAAGTTTTTGATTCGTTCGTTATAAGGTTTAAAAAACGATTTTTCAGTATTAAATCGAATTGCGAAGTAAGTAACATCCACCACGCGAACGAAGTCGCGGGCACAGCTAGTTAATATACAGGGTTACAGGAAAAGTCGTGCTAGATCCGTTAAGGGCGTGGAGTACCCATCATTTCTGACTTATTTTACTATGAAACACCCCACCCTAAACTTAACCCTTTTCGAGATATTCGACTTTTAATTTTTTTATGAAAAGTTGCCGATTCTTAGGCTACTAAATTAATTTTTTATTTTTTTGTGTATCTTAATATTATTATTATTGCATTTTTACATGGGTAATAAGATGTTTTAGGACGTCAATAATTAAAATAGTGCATAAGTTAATTGAATGGACCGTAGTAGACAAGTAAAGGTTAAGAAAAACAAGAAAATATTGGAAAGTTTATTTTTCTCTAAGCCATAACTAAAAAAAACATTATGGGAATTGTTCGGCAGATGTTTTTCTAAATATCTACGTTTCATCAGCTATCTGACGAGGTATAACAGTCTAGGGTTTGTATAACATGTCGTGGAAAAAAAGTCGTTTAGACGCTCCAGGTAGCAGGTCTAACTGTCCCACGTTTATTGTCCTTCAAGTTGAAACCAGACAAAGTAAAGATTTATGTAGGTGCGAATGAAAGAAAAAATATGGGAATACAACAGGGGGTATTGTTTTGGTTGTCAGTCTGCTTTTGTGCTTCGTACATAGTAGATGTGATATAGTTTTGCTCTTTTTCTCGACTTAGCTGTGATTCTGGACTATTTCTTCTGATTTGTGACTACTGTGCTTGTTAACCGGACTCTAATTTGTACTGAAAAGAACGAATTGTATTGAAAAGAACGATTATAAACTGATAACAAAATATAACAGCAAAATTGTAAATGTAAGACTGGTTGACTTCCACTCAGTGATGTGTTGTACCTGCTTCTATTAAAATTCAGAGCACGACATCTATCGTAAACTACTTACAATACTAGGATACGTTCGACTCAGCTGTTTAGAAGTAGAACGTATCGGAAAGGACTTAATAAAAGTTCAATAGGATGATATAATTTAATCTTGTATTACTGTAATACTTGCTCGCAGTTATTCATGTGATTACTAATTGTAATTTTTTAATGCATGCCGTGGCAGCCTTTTTAAGGCAACACTATTGTTATGTGCTTTATTTATGTTAAGTGAATTATGTATGAATCCTGTCTATGTCTTGTTAGTTGTCCATAAATAAATAAATAAAAAATCTTGTCGACAACATAGCTGTTTTTATTTGTTGCTTTCCCAGCTAATGGTAAGTGGTTACCGCTGTTCATAGACTGGATAAGATATTAAAATAAATTAAATGAATGGATAAGATAGTACCCCTTAGTTAGGCTTACAGTGTACAAGGTTTAGTTAATATTGGGCTATGGCAGGCATTGTAGCGTGCAAAATATAATAATTGTTGAAATTAAAATGTTCAGAGGGCTAATTGTGAATTATGTATTTTATTTTATTACAACAGAAGCTCTATAAATCTCAATAAACTTCAACAGATAGCTTAAGACAAAAGCCTTCAAAACAGCCTTAAGATATTCACGCAGATACCAATCACAAGTCACCTATGTCTATATAACTGTTTGAACAGTAATCAAAACAATAATTTTGATCTCAATTTAACTTAACAATACTGTTTAACTACCCACAAACTTACTTCTTGAATACAAGACAAAATACACTTTGAATCAAGGAAACTAAAGTCTAAAATCCTTTGTCATGTTATGTCAAAATGAATAAAATTGTAAATGATATATCAGTGACATCTGTCTTGTTATTCTAAAAGCAACTTTATATACTAGTAGATAAGGTTGTTGGGTTTATTACAGATGTTTTGCGAGATGATCGCGGTTATGCTATTAATCGATGTTTTAGTTAGTATGCAAGGCACGTAACGCAGACAGAAAGTTATTAAAGTAAACTGTTATTAGTGAGTCCGATATCGGGTCTGTAAGCCCTGTAGATGGTTTAGCTATTAATATACTGGGATTGCGGAGAAGTTCGAAGTTTTACTCGTATTCGAAAAAGAACTGTGTTTGTACTAGGATAAACTCTATCTTGCAAGGAGTTTAAGAAAGACATCAAATATTTGAGCTGTGCTTCGTTGACTTTTACAGCATTCTTATGATAGTGATACTAACCTTTTACGTTGTAGTGATCAACGTTATAGTCAATGATTTTTGGAAAAGGTATTAAAAAGCTACTGTGAATTAATTTGTTATGTCCCTACAAAAATATAATCTATGAAATAGTAAAAGTTGTAGTTAATATCATATTCCAAACGTAGAGAAACGCGTCAACCTCGTAACTAGCTCGCGCTCAAACTCGCAATACTACGCGTCTACAGAAACTCTAAAGCCATTAGTCTTTCAAATGCGTAATACCATTTGCTACGACCTAACTCTTCAAGAGTAGAGTAGCCAATCTATATTTTAATGGAAGCAAATCATTACTGTAGATTAGTAGTAAACTAACGTAGCCAAAGAAAAAATGCAATTTAAAGGACTACTAGTAAACAGCGCTGCGCATCTACCAAAACATCCTAGCCAATAACCTACGAACAGCTACAGATTATCTTCCCACCCACAATTATAACCATCCTCACCTCAAAAGAGTTCACAAAGCGGGGATGTAAATTTTACGTTCTCGCCGCTCTATCCGGCATTCGCCCCGGTTATCCGGCCGTGTCCGGCGCTCGCCCGGCTGACTGATGCTTTCCGGTTTACCTACTTAATTGTGGAATGAAATTTGTCTGTTCAAATTGTAGAGACTTTTTTTTTAATTCAATGGTTTTTGGTAGAGTGGTGTAATGTATGATATGATGTATGCCTTCCTATACAAAGGTTATTAATAGGAAGTTTGGTACTTTATTTTATCGGGTGACACTCCAACGGCCTTCAGGCTTTATTGTCTAAAAATATTTTGACCTATTTAGTAAAAAGTCTTGCATGAGAAATAATGCTTCGATTTCAATATACTCTATCGTAAATGTAGACTTAGTAAAATTGTAATATTAAATGTACACTTACTTAGTAAAATAAATATTTTGAGTTTGAGTTTAAATTCATTAAAGCAACCAAAAAAAATTGACTAGGTATACAACCAAGAAAAACCGACCTCAATACTTCCTAGATTTAATTTTAAGATATGTAAGAGAAAGATTCAATGTTATTAAAACCACATTCTACATAGTCGTCTACGAATGTAGCAGACTACTATGAATTAATTTTGTAGACGACTATAGTAGAGCTTTTGTAGTTTGACAGATATTTTCTTATGACTATCATATGAGCACGGACGTATACTATAACTGGATCGCTTACTACTATTTCTTTTGATTACAAATTTGATCTCTAAGTTGATAGACATATGGTTACTTTTCCGCTATCAATTGTAAAAGTAGAAAAACGAGCCAAGTGAGAGGACTGAAGTCGTAATGCGTCCTTGTCTAGCAAGTATGCCAGTGTAAAATAAAAACTGTTGTGGTAGAATGGTACATTTCTCAAAATCGGAAATAGTACGTTTTAATTAATATTGACCAATAAAATATGTCTATAAATTGATACATTTTTTTACACTTATGTAGATGTGCATAGGCGAAACATATAATAAAAATAAGCTCATTGATACTTTTTGTAGAATTACCTCTTTCAAAATTTGTCGTTAGACAAAAACAATAGGGGAGGTGGGCCTAAAACGGGTACGCTAAGGGAGAAGTACAATAAAAATGTCTTAGAAAAAAAATTAGAACTTCTGTTTTTACTTTTCAAAAATGTAATTCAGAAAGAACCTAAAATAAGAACAAACATAAACATTATCTTTATAATTTCAACAAAAACATAAAACATAGTGGTGGAGAGGCATTGCAACTGGAAAGCGCACATCGACGATTTATGCTCGAGAATTCACAGGTTTGTGTATGTACTACATAGACTATTCAGTGTGGCGGGCGCAGACGCAGCATTGCTGGCTTACCATGGTTATGTATCATCTGTACTGCGCTACGGCATTGTGATATGGGGTAATTCCGTAGAGTTTACTAGAGCCTATCAAGCACAGAAAAAATGTGTTAGGTCAATTTGTGGATCAGAGCCTCTCGATAGTTGTGTACCATTATTTAAAAAACTAAAGATCCTGCCACTGCCATCTTTATATATATTTGAAACCTGTATATTTGTACATAAAAATGGATATTTATTTGAAAAACACAATGACGTGGTAACCAGAGCTAGTCGTAGAATTTATAAACTAAATGCACCAAAACAAAGAATCAACCTATTTTCTAACAATGTGTATTGCATGTCAATCCGTATTTATAACAAGTTACCTGATTTGACATGTACCTTTAATTATATTTCCAATTAATTTAAATAAGGCTAAATGTTTTCAAATATTTGTACGCTGGAAACAGCAGAATATCATGGCGCTATAATATTGTTATACCTAATATCTCTGTAACCATATTCTGACAAATAAATGCATTATTATTATGTTTCTCTTGTCCATAATACTCGGGTCTATTGGAGACCCGGTTCTTTGGAAGGCATACATCGGGCCGAAGCCAAGACAAAGAGGCCCTTTAAGAGATATTTAATCTGGTAATGGGCAGGGCAGACCATCTCTGAACGCACAATATGATACACCCAGAGATGGTCCCTGCCAAGTGCAAAAACTATTGTAGTGCATCTCAAAGGATGCAATGCAATTATTATTATTTTTATTTACAAAAAAAAACTTAAGTTTTAGGCGGGGTACCCGTTTTAGGTCGACCTCCCCTACGTCAGGCTAACCTAAAACCTTTCGGTCGGCACATATTGCGATTTTGTGTTATTTTGACGTATTTCGTGTGAAAATGGTGCACTTTTGTTGCGTGAATGGTTGCAAAACAGAATGGTATCCAGGTTGTGGCGTATCTTTCCATAGGTAAGTCAGTTATTAAGATTTATCGTTAGTATGAAGTAGAGTGACCACACTATCGCGCAAAAAAGGATAATATTATACTTTTACTTCATGTAAATTTTATTGCTGTACAGGATTCCTAAGAATGAGTCTGTAGCAGAGAAGTGGAAAGAAGTTATACCTGGCAAATTAACTAAAACGTGAGTTGTATGCAACTTGCATTTTAAAAATGAAGATTTTGTCAGCGAGTCAAAAAAACGTTTGAAAAACAACGCAATGCCGTCGGTATTTCCAAAGGTAAGCAGGAACCACATTTTCTTCATAAAAAGTTGATTATTACAGTGAAATATTATTTTATTATTATTTATTATTATTACGGTGAAATTTTAGCGCTGGTTCAAAAGCTCAAAACTTTTTCTTTATTCAGAAAACAATATAATATTATTATAAAATACTTTGTAAATTGATTAATTCTTTTTTTATTTAAAGTCACTTTATCTAATTTATTGTTTTAGGTTTTTGCTGCTGAGAAGACTATTAATGTTCTTAGTAACATAACATTATTTCAACCTTCTACATCGGAACATTCGGAACCTCCTGAGAAAAAGCAGAAAATACAACAAAAATTGGAAAAATCTATTCAAACTGATGACTTAGTATCATCACCTCGAAAAAAGAAATTAAAAAGGGATATCAAAATTCTATCTCAGCGTTTGAAAAGGCAGAATAGTAAAATTAATAACCTAAAATAATTACTTTCATTAATAAAAAAGAAATGTAATAGTTACTTGGAAGTAAAAGACATGATCGAACTGAATTTTGGAAATATTCACGAGAAAATAAATGAAACAAAATCTAGCCGAGGAATTAGATACAGCGACGGCTTAAAGTCATTTGCTTTGAGTTTGTACTACTATTCAGGAAAAGCTTACATGTTTTTAAGAAATAAAATCAGTCTTCCGCACCCTGCAACTTTACGAAGAATGTTATCAACACATAACTGTAATGTAGGATTCATGTCCGAAGTCTTTAATTTTCTTAAAGTGAAAGCAGACCAGTCTAAGGATACAATTAATGTAGCTCTTATATTTGATTCAATGTCAATCAAGAGATATGACGAAAAAAATGACAAATGGTGGGGTAAAATAGATATTGGTGGTATCGTTCCCATTGATGCTGAGAAGTTAGCCTCAGAAATATTAGTTTTTCAAATCGTTTCACTGAAAAAAAATTTAAATGTCCAATAGGATATTTTTTTGTAGATAAGATATCTGCTGAAATTCAGGCACAATTAATTTCTACTGCGTTAAGAATGTTAGCCGAAATTAATATAATTGTTCGATGTTTGACATCAGATGGTGGTGATGGACTAATGCTTCTTTTTTAGGGTGCCGCAGAATAAAATGTTGTTTTTCTCAAATAATTTTTTTCCGGCAGCTACTTACAGCCTGTTGCGATCACTGATTTAGAAACGATAACGGTGGTTAAGCAACTTCGGCGATGTCATTCCATAGATGGGCGACCACTCAGTGGTATTTCATCTGACCGTGCTTCGGAGGGGACAAAACTCCGGTCCCAGTTGTCGTTGTAGGATACAGTCGTTATGTCACGTCATAGGCCTTTTTATAGGGTTCCGCAAAATAAAAAATGGTTAACTTTTGTACATTTTTTTCGTGAACGAAGTCGCGGTTTACAGCTCGTACTAAATAAAAAGGTATAACAATAATGCAAATAGATAATTTAAGATAGGTAGGTCACTTTAGTATCATCCCATCGTGCGATAGTTGGACTCGCACTTGACCGGTTTATTAATAATCATTTATAAAATAGCTAGTTGTTAATAAAGTTCTGTCAATAATTTCTTGTTTTATTTCCTTTGGCAATCCCATCCAATAACTAAAACTAAATCACACCTACAGTCGTCGGCAGCAGTAGTACCTATCCGCACTGACAATCTATTTTACAGCATTGTAGAGCATCCCTACATAATTAAAGAAAAATATCATGGCAGACTTTCCGAGAAAATTATATTTTATGCATACCCTACTAGAAAATGACATATTATAGTATACGTTCGTGGAGTTAAACGGTCGGCCTATAGAAAAGGACGCACTACGACTCTAAACTTCTCTTTCGACTCGTTTGTTTTTTGGCAGTGCGCTGTCCTGTTATAGTATACGTTCGTGCATATGAGTTTCTATGTTACCTAAGAAATAAAGAAAACTGACTTTGACTCCATAAGACCTTAGTCAGCATTTTCATTATTTCATTCATCAGCATGCAAGACGGCTAAAATAGAATGGTCAGATGTGCAATTTTCCGCTATTTTGCCTTGCCAGCTGAGAGGTTAAGTTAACAATATATCTACAGATATCAGAACAAAGAATATTATTCAAGTCAAGTTAAGTATAACTCAATTCCAAGACTTATTGACAAAATCGAAATCAATCTAAAGTCTTAGTTTTTGTGTGTTGTTAGAGACGTTATAAAAATGAAATTGTCAGTTTGGCCAAATTTTAATGATTCCCACGCTACGCTTGCAGGACCCAATGCAATGGAGCAATCACATGAGCCGGGAGTTAGTTCCACAGCTTTATCGAAACAAAAATCAGGAATCGAACTGGAAACATCTGCGTAGTAGCCATAAAATATAATAAACACGGCATATTCGCAATGGCATTGCAACATAAATTAAATGTATTAACAAAAACAGTACTTATTACAACTATAAAGCTAATCAAGTACCAAAACACAAATAAAGTGGTGATTTAAAGTACATTTACAAAACAATTGCCACAACATTGTCATTATTAATATTAAACAAAATAATAATACGTTACTTAAAAGCAATATGCAAACATAGAATTGAACTAAACAGTAATACAAAATAGGGTGGCCATGATTTTGAACAAATTTGTAAAGCAACGCGAATGAATGATATTCATTAGAACAGGGACAGTTTAATTTCTCGGTCATTTAATGAGGTACCAGCGAAACCAGCTTCTCCAACTTGTAATCATGGGTAAAGTTAAAAGCAAGCAATGCATCGAAACAAGTATGACTTCGCAACGTCTACTTAACAAAATAGGGGGAGAAAGTGGAAAGGGATAATATGCAGTGCTGACGATTAACCTCAAGCAATAGAGAGATACAGTCAAACAGTAACGAAGTAAAAACTAACCAATAAAAAGGCCATAATTCTGTTACAATAATGGTCACCTTACTATCAAAATTTACATCCAATGAAATGATACCTAAATTTTGGAACAATGTGAATATTGAAATCATCAAAACAAACAGTACAAACTAGATTGTCCACAATTTCGATCATTACGCACGGACAATCCTAAAATTCATTAAGCACGTAACGTACTAAAATATCATTCTGGATGACCACCAAATGGTAAACAAAGAGCCGTATCAAACGCTAATACAAAATGGCTACGTGATGTGTTACAATTTGGATAATTATTATACAGTGCAATGTTACTAATTTACCCTGATTTTGTATTAAATGAATTTGCATTAGTGTTCCCTGCCACATAGGACACAAGTAGGGTACGCCATCGATTTGATCGCGTACGTCGCGTTTGTCGCGTCGCGTTCGTCGCCCACGTAAGACGCCTCGTTAGAAATAGTGTGTATTCCATCTTGCAACCGTTCCTTGACAGTCGTTTTTCCATTGGAATCGATCGTGGATCCATTAGTTATTTTTAAAGCCCTATTTTACCTAAAGACATGTCATTTTCTATTTTAAAAATGAAGTCTAATATCGTTCATACGTAATAATTTACAAATATTTTTGACACAAAACTAATTATTTTATAAATTTTTAAGTATCTTGGTTTTTTTAGTTTAGTTGGTTAGTTTGACCGAATTTTCAGTCTCATAACGGGTGCAATACTATGGGCTGTGGACGTAACCACAGACGATGCATTTCACACAATACGTTACGAACCCAACTGTCATTTTTAACAAGTAAGTGACCTGTTTACATGTAAGGAAATTATGATAATGGAAAAGCGAGAATCTTTACATACACAATAGTTCTAACATCACGTAAAACCAATCCATTATATCCTTTAACCCTAAGCCATCAAATAATCCATAGAATGACTAGCAACTCAGCAGAATCGATGTAGATAGCACCATTTCACTTACACGGACAATTTCATAATCACGTTTCGATCGACGGGTCGACAAAAAACTGTGTCGTTACGCAAACGAACCGTCTTATTGGACCTTCTTATTCATTGTAACGGGTTGGGTTGCTGTGTTAGCGGGGAGACTTGGTAAGGATGAGACGTTATTGGTAAAAGCGGTAAAATGTGGTCAGAGCGGCAAAGTGATGGCGAAGAAGTAAAGACTATTCACGTGACCCATTTTGCTTTAATAAAAAAATAGGTTAGTACGAGTATAGTTTCAATTAAATAGGTTAAACAAAAATTCTATGAATAAGTGACCTCTAACTATACATAACCTGAATTGTATCCAGATTCAAAGAATACAAAAATATGGTGCCGTTGTTGTTCTAATGGAGAGAACGAGGTAACAAGAGAGAAGGTGGGACGAGGTAATAAAGCTCATTGCAACATAGACCATAATGAAACTGGTAGAATACAGGATGCAACGTCATTGGACCATGTCCAAATCATCTATATTTGTATACCTACTGTACTTGGCGGATCCATACTAATGGTGTAAACATTACTTAATATTGGACTTGATTTGGATCTTACACCTCTGTTCAGGGATACCTTCTTTAGTTTAATACTTTAATCTGCATGTCAATTCTCGTACCTACCTAAAATTCGGTTAAGTTAACTTTTAGTTGCCTTTTTAGTACAGCACAGAATAACACGTATTTATGTATAACAACATACCTTGCTCGTCTACTAAAAGTACTGTTTTAACTGGTCATTGGCGTTTTCTTAGAATCGCCATTAAAAAAAAAAAAAAAAACTTTTAGTTGTCATGTTTTTGCTATGGCAATTGTAATCTTTTGTGGTCGTGTTAAAATTGTATTTAGAGTGTGACAATTTGACAACTAAAAGTTAACTTAACCGAATTTTAGGTACGAGAATTGACATGCGAATACTGAGTTTGCGTGCAGAAACATATACTATTAAATAAATACAGTTAAAAAATATTAATTTCATTGAGGACCAACCCTTGCGGCCGTCCTGCAGTAAATTTAATCCATTTCATTGAAAGAACCCAATCTGTTCGCCACTATACAATGTTCTGCTGATTGTCTATTTGTAGATAAAAATTATGTAACACCACTGGTAGGGTATTGTAGGCCAGGTTAAGCTCATCCCGAGCTAGTAGAGGAGAATTGCTGGGTTAACAGGTACAGTCAATTACAAAATTTGAAGAACACATAAATCACTTTTCGTTTTCAGCGTTTTATGGAAAAGTAACTTTTTCCCGCGACTTCGCTCGCGTTAAATTCGGGGTAGTACTGTTCCCCTTTCCTGGACACAGAAGAAAAAATAAAAGAGAAAAAGTAGCCTATGTTACTCTCCCTGCCTTCAACTATCTCCACATAAAAAATAAAAAATCACGTCAATTCGTCGCTCTGTTTTACCGTGAAAGTAAGACAAACAGACACACTTTCCCATTTATAATATTAGTATGGATTGGCGTTCAGTTATGGGACATTACTAATGATGAGATTTTATCTTTTTTTCGTCACAAAACTTAAACTGCCTCGGTAGCAGCTGCCGTGCAGGAGGTCAGGGCTTCCTTTCATGGCATGTCTTTGTGTCTGTTAAATTGATATTTGTTTGAAAGGACCTTGTTGTCTTTTAAAAAAGAAAAGGAGCAGTTACTTATTAAAAAAAAACAAAAATATGATAAACCTAGGATTTTGTTCTTGCTTAATTCAAGAGTAAGAAAAAATACCTTCCGAACGTTCTCCGTGTGGTGACGGAGTAAGAATACAATATATCACCACCCATCTCATCTCATCATTTTTACGACACCCATGGGGTGTCGTAAAAACCGACTAAGCGACTATCCGTGAATATTGTCCTTACTAAATAAAAAGATGGAAAACTTGAAATTAAACCCTATACCAATCCGTCTGGCCAGCGTGGTATTAGTAGGCCAAGTATCCCTCCGTTATTTATTTATGTATTTATTTATGTAATACAGAAACAGGTTACAAACCTAAAGTTACAGAATTGTATATGAACAGTATACATAGTTGCAGGTCTGAAGCCCAATTAAGTCTGTATACAACATTTACTATAAAATTACTTCGAATTGAGTAGCTACATTATTAAATACAAAATAATAAAAAAAAAAGAATACATAATTTAGCTGAATGATTTTACATAAAATAGGAAAAATGCCTTAAATTATTGCTGGAATGACTCTTTGTTTACACAGTGATCAGACAAAAACTTTTTGTAGGATATAAAGCTATTAAAAAATATATCAGTTTCAGAGCATATCATGTTATATTGTCCACAAATTCGTGACAATGGGTTGTTCTGAGAGACGTTATTATTACTATGCGAAGTGGTAAAAAGTTGCGGAATACGTACGGATCGAGTTGGAACCTTAATTTTTATTTGTTCTATGAGTGTAGAGTCTAAAGCTCCATTTAATATTTTGTGTAGGGTGCACTGATCGCTAATCCATCGTCTGTCCTCCAAAGATATCATGTTAAAACGACGAAGTCTGTCATCATATTCTGGTATTTTGCGTCTCAGTCCGAACTTAGAACACATAGCCCTGACAAACCGTCTCTGTATTGCCTCTATTCTGTCAGAGTGCAAGCCATAAATAGAAGTCCATACTGGGGAGCAGTATTCAACAATACTCCTGACCAGTCCGTAATATAGAGTTAAAAGAGAGTCAGATTTCCTGAATGGCCGGGAATTTCTTAGAATGAAAGAGAGTGTACGGTTCGCCTTATTGCAAATGTAATCATAGTGAGGCCGGAACGATAAGACTGAATCAAACAGTACACCTAGATCGCGGACCACTACAACTCTTTCAATATTTGTACTATTAATTTTGTAGGGATACTGTATTGGTTTTTTGTTTTTTGTAAATGTAATGCATTGACATTTTTTAATGTTTAGGCACATAGAGTTGTTGACACACCAATTTACAATAGTATCTATATCTGACTGAAGATCTAAGCAGTCTTGTTGATTACTTATAACTCTAAATATTTTTATGTCGTCGGCATATGCTAGACATTCACTTCGTATGTCATACAGGAGGTCATTAATAAATATTAAAAATAATAGAGGCCCGAGATTCGAACCCTGCGGCACTCCAGATGTTGCTATAAATGGTACAGAATCATACCCTCTGAGTACAACCAACTGTGTTCTGTTCTGTAAATAGCATGTTAGCCATCTCAACAAATTACCGTGTATTCCTACATGAGAGACCTTCGCGAGAAGCGTTGCATGATCTACACGATCGAACTCGATTATGGGAGGAGGCCCGTCCCTGCAGTAGGAAATGAATGGGCTTTTATTATGACACATACCTGTAGGTATACAAAATAAAGCAATTAGAAGGACAGTACGTTTACATAATAGGCACTGATTGAATCACATTGTAAGTACGCACGAACAGGTCTCTACTTCATAAGAGTTAACTTTTGAAGAATTCGCGAAAAGGTAACTGCGTTAGGACTTTTACCCTCCTGTATATACCTAGAGGCAGCCATGTTGGACGACCTCTGTGGCGTAGTTGGTTATATTCTATTTCTTGTTGATTCATTTAATAATTTAAAAAGACTGTATTTTTCGAATAAATATACTACAGTGTTTTAATCCATTATAGTTTCATTTATTATTGAACTCAAAGTATGGTAACAAAAGTGACAAAAAATCATACTCACCTCACATTTTTGTTATATAAATACTATTCTAGCTGAAAAAATATATTATTTATTTAAAATTAGAGAATATAACTATTCTATTTCTGTTCTACGTTATTAACTACGGTGTTAAAAAAAAATAACTCTAATTTTCATCAGTTGTACTAAATTTTTGAATCTCCCCTTACACGGCTGCTACGCAGAGTTCTAGGGTTCGTTTCCCGCTCAATGCAAATCTTTGTGTGTATGAGCATGATTGTTTGCATTGGTCTGGGTGTTTCTATGTATAATATGAACGTATTTACAAAAAAAGTATATTAGTATTAATATCCGTTGTTCTGTTACACAATCAGGTTAAGACTAGTTTATGTTGGTAATAGATGGCGCTGCGTAGGTATTTTCCCTTCTGATGAATTAATAAATAATTGTAATATCATTATTGTAATAATTATATTTCTTTTTGCCAGCTAGGGACGGAATTCTCTTGTAAAGCTCTACTTTTAAATTTACCACTGTCATGCAGGAATACATTTTCACTGAAAAATTCGCAAAAAATATTTTACGTATTTACAAGCAAATGTCCCAATGATAAGAATGACACTCACCAACGACGATGTCGCCATCTAAGATTAGTTTTGCCTGTGCCCCCTCATTGACAGGTCGTTATTAACCGATTTTAATTTTTTTAACTCTCTATGATTGTTTTTTTATAAATAAGCTTTGGCTTTTCAGTCCAAAAGACTCAGACCTTTTCATGTAATACTATACTCATTCATACATGTATTAAATTCCAACAAATTAATACATTCAGTAACGGGAATACCTTTATTATATTTTCATACAAAACTTTCTTATAAGATCCGATTTTCAAAGCTTCTGTAATTTGATTTACTTTGACTTTTACGTAAACATTATATTGTAAAACAAAATGTATTACACAGTGAATTTACGTACCTATGCCTAACTTTTAAAATTCTCTGCTCTAAGTTTTACTTTTTGATAGGATTTATAAAAGGTAGACGACTTTTGCCCGTCTTGCCTTATAAATGTTTCATTTGGAGGTGATTAATAAGAAATAAATATTCCTCACACTTTCACACAACGTCATCTAGTCTCAAACTAAGCAGAGCTTGTACTATGGGTACTAGACAACGGTTAAACATACTTAAATACTTTTATTTTGTAAATACATACATATTATACATAGAAAACACCCTGCCCAATGCAAACAGTCATGTAATTCAAGTAATACACACATCAAAAAAGTCTAAGCAACATGCATGATATTACAAATTTACCATTTATATTAATTTATTTTACCATTTATTTTAATTATAACGTTGTATTTTATTTTTAAAATAATATTTATATATTCTTTTTAAAAGAAAACTCCCGTACTAGGTATTGAGCTGTGTGTCCAAGTTCACCACAGTACTTTATGGAACACATTATCACACAATAATTTGACGACCTGTATGGCGTAATGGTTATTTAACATGACTTCTACGCAGAGGTGACGGGTTCGATTCCCGCTCAATGAAATCTTTGTGTGCATGAAAATGATTGTTTGCATTAGTCTGGGTGTTTTCTAAATATAATATGTAAGTATTCAAGTATGTTTACCCGTAGTCTAGTACCCATAGTACAAGCTCTGCCTAGTTTGGGACTAGATGGCGTTGTGTAAAAGTGTGAGGAATATTATTTACATCCCTTACCTAAAATGAACACACAAAACACAGAGCTTATCTAACAGTTTATAGGTACACAAATACATCAAGGCTCTCTGATATGATTCGATAACTATCTTAATCGGTAGCTAATCAATCAGGAAACCCATTTAACCTCAGACAATTAGTACAATCTATTATAGCTCATGAATATTCGTAACTTGTGGTTGTAATTAATGTATATTATTAAGGAATGTCTGTTTAGTGGTAAATTTAGTCATCATAACAGCCCACAAATGTCCCACTGCAGGGACGGGCCTCCTCCCGTGACGGAGGGATACTTCTATTTTTTTATTTTTTTTTTAAAAGACAACTCCCGCACTAGGGATCGTGCCCTGTGTAGCGGGGACCTTTTACAAACATCAATTAACGGACACAAAGAACACCCAGACCAGGACAATAATTTGTGGATCTCACAAATTATTGTCCTGCGTGGGGATCGAACCCACAACCTCTTGCACGGCAGCCGCTTGCGCTACCGTCGCGCCATCGAGGTCGTCATACATACATACTTAGCCTACTAATGCCACGCTGGCCAGACGGATTGTTATAGGGTTTAATTTCAAGTTTTCCTTCTTTTTATTTCGAAAAGATAACATTCACAAATAGTCTCTTAGTCGGTTTTTATGACACCCATGGGATAAGTAGGGGTGGTGACATATTGTATTCTTACTCCGTCATCACACGGAGATACGGAGATTTCGGAATTCAGAGAATATAAAACACTTAAATTAACAAGATTTTTTTATAATAGCAGTTATCTATCTTTAGCGACGAGTGTCGACAAATCATTTACTTGATCCAATAAGGTTAGATAAGAAGAGTCCAAATGGCTGACAGACTGCAAGGGATTCTAATAAAAACCTCGTCAATCGAGATCCGATTGAAATGAACTTATTCGAACGTTTTATATGACAAATGATTCGAGATATGAAAATCTTGATTTTTATCAATCGTCCGCTCGTAAAAGGTCACCCACCCGCGAGTTGAAATGCGTTATTCTTTTTTTGAAATTTCATACTTTACCTTTTTATTTGACACCATGTAGTTTTGTGTAGTTGAGAGTTTCAATTCAAAAAACGTCAATTTAACGTACACAAAGAAAATCCGTGTGGTAAATATTGTTTTTACGAAATAAAAGGAGGGAAAACTTGAAATTAAATCCTATACAAATCCGTCTGGCCAGCGTGGTATTAGTAGGCCAAATATCCCATCGTCACAGGAGGAGGCCAGTCCTTGCAGTGGGACATTGATGGGCTGTTATGACACAAAATGTCTCCACCTTGCATTCGAACCAGTTTATTAAATAAACGTACATTAAAAAGGTATATAAATACTTTTTTCTAATCAATCACAGGCACTTTACAAACGTTTCAGAACAATAACTTGTAAACCACAGAAAGATTTATCCTGCATGGAATTTAGGCCGATACATCATGACCAGCGCCATGGAGCCGAAAGGAGCAGAAACGGGATGAAATTACATTTAAAAAGCTATTAATAATCAAACGTTCAGGATATTTACCATGTTTAAGGTTTTCGAGTTTCCGATATTTCGACGATGTATAATTTCTACCATAAACATGGTAAATATCCCGATAGTTCGTTTATTAATAGTGAATGTGACCATCGCAGTTTAAATAATTATATTTAAAAAGCTGTTTAAATAAATATTATATAAACGGGATATTAACGCGCATTTTATTTACCTTTACTTTACTTAGCTGTTTTAATATTTTCATAATACTTTAACATGTTTGCTGTACTTACTTACACGTCATTTGGGGCGTAACGTAATGAGGACACATTTTAAACAGTACTGTTTACTGAAGTATAGCGTTAAATTCCGTTTTACGCATATTGTTCCAGTTTAATTTGTTTTAAATTGCTTTTTTGGTAAACTGTTATACTCGTATATTTCGACGACATTAAAAATGTTTTAAAGTAGGTTCTTTATTTAAGTTTGTTTTAAATGTATTTTAAATAGCTTTTCAATATTATAAAATAATAATAACTATTTCTCACACAGTCACACAACGCCATCTAGTCTAAACCAAGCAGAGCTTGTACTATGGGTACTAGACAAGGGATGGATAAACATACATAAATACTTTTTTTTTGTATATACATAGAAAACCAGACCAATGCAAACAATTATGTTCATGCACACAAAAATTTGCATTAAGCGGGAATGAAGACCTCTGCGTAGCAGTCATATTATATAACCACTACGCCACAGAGGTCGTCAAATACTATATAGTAAGGTTGTTAATTTTAACATTTATAACATTTATATCTTACTCATAATTTTTACTTCTTCTTTTTGGAACTATACAAACAATACAATGGTAGCCATCAAAGGCAAGAAAAACACAATTTAAACAAAGGGACTCCAAAACTGAATACTCGTACAGAAGCTTGATGAACTAAAAGTCTGTACACAACCTGTCTGAATTTTTTACAGTCCTTTTTTAAAAAGACAAACAGACCAAACGAGAATTTTTCAAAAGCTTTTTAACTAACAGTTACTGTTGTAAAGGTCAGAGAATACAATGTTGAGATGAGATGTTTGATTTAACATGATTTTTAATTCCTAACTAAAGCCCGATTTACACATCGACAAGTAAAGTAGCGAGTTAAGTAGTAAGTTGTTGATTAAGTTGATTTAAATAGATCTCCATCCTATTTTTTGGCGAGTAAGGTATGAAGTAGCCCCCTCTCTCCCGCGTGCTGCCAACTGTAACTGTAACTGTGTACTGTACTTGTCGATGTGTAAATCGGGCTTAAGTGTATATTCATATAGTTTTTGTAAGACGTTTGTCGATGAGAAAACACATACTAAAATGAAGGATGTTAGTTAAAATTTACATATTTCATAATTAATGTCCCACTGCAGGGACGGGCCTCCTCCATTGGCGGAGGGATACTTGGCCTACTGATACCACGCTGGTCTGATGGATTGGTATAGGGTTTAATTTCAAGTTCCAAAGGTAACAGGGCGAATCTGACCCACTTTGATTTTTTTCGCGTACAAACACCAAACTAGTTTTAAATTATAGACTTTAATACCATTTTTCTAATCATATAAAATAAATTAATGTATTTACCGGGAGAAAAAAGTTATTTGGCTGTATTTGAGTAGGTATAACCAAGTACTGAACATTATTATTTTTGTAGAAAATGAAATTAAAGCGACAATTTTGAATTATAACGGTTTAATAATACGCATACACCAGACAAAAAGGTGACCGGCTTGAAGTTGTTGCAAATCAGCTGCGCAGATGTCATATTTGGAACTAAATGACCGGGAACATGGGGAGTGGGTGTTTTTTTTGTTCCTGTACATGCGCAAACTTCTCTGAAAGCTAACTTCAGCCCGGCAAGTTAGGTTGCGCGAACTGTAGGTATCCAGTATAACAAAAAAACATTTATGTAGCTTGTGATTTTATGTCTGTGCTATTTGGGTACAAACGTAATAATGTGAACAGTGTTGTTTTAAACAGGCTACTGTTCCAAGTATTATCGAAATAAGCCCAATAGGCAACTGAAATATGTTTAAAAATGCCATAAAACCAATAAACAAACTTTTCATTTTTCCCTATTCTCCCATACCCCACAACAGTGGGACCTATACCAGTTAGTAATAGGTATATTTAACTACATATCCCGCCATATTTCGTTTGTGTACGCCATGGGTCATATGTCCAAACAAAACGCCCGTTTACCTTTGTTGTAGAAATTTCAATTGTACTGATTTGAACCGTGCATAGAATGGACCGATCTCTTCATGAAAAACTGAATGATTAAACCACAAAACAAATAAGTAAGCTAATGTCCTTCAATCATGCACCTGCGTTCATACAAAATGTAAGCTTTGGCGGCGACATCGTTGTTTTTGCTTGGAGGTACAACCTCTACTGCATTTTTCACTACTGTGCAACTGGTTATCACACCGAAGTGTAATATAATGCATTGATATTCTCGTGGTTTCTTTGTGAAAACGACGATAAAAGATCAATACACGTATAACATTTTTAAGGTAACTTTTACTTGCTCTTTTTTAGTGCTGTAGCGTTTGTCTGTGTCGATCTATAATTTTAATTGTAGCTTCAATTCTAAGTAAACGACGATTTCAAACAATTTGTAATAAATTTTATGAAATAAAGTATTTTGAAATTTGAATTTGAATTTGCTCGCTAATTTACATTTGTTTTCAATGTTGTTTCATTACTCTCCTAAAAACTCCTCCTAATCTCACTCGATTAGTGAGATGGATTGGTTTTTCTTCAATAATTGATAATGTCGGTTTACTTTCCTATAGTGACCTTTAACCTCGCCCAAGGAATGTGATGTTTTTGTGCTGTTCTATGTATAATATGGATGTATTTAAAAAAAAACTATTGAGGTATGTTTATCCGTTGGCTAGTACCCATAGTACAAGCTTTGCTTAGTTTGGGACTAGATGGCGTTGTGTGAATGTGTGAGAAATATTTATTTAATTCTTATTATGCCAGCACAAAAAGGTTTTTAATTTTATTTCAGTCTACCTTATCTCGCAAGGGCTTTTCACATATGAAATTAAAGGACACAAAATATATTGCATACACATGCAACCTTTGTCACCGAGTTAGTTCACAAAAGCAGTCGAACACAGATGATATTTATATAATACTATCTGACGCGTGCCCACTTCGTTGGGCGGCGAAAAAAACGCGTCTCTGTTTAAAAAAACATATTTCATAACTGTTCCACTCCTATTAGTCATAGCGTGATACTACATAGCATATGACACTCCCCGATAAATGGACTATTCAACACAGAAAGAATTTTTTAAATCAGTTCCTTAGATCCAGAGATTACCTCCTACAACGCAAACACACAAACTTTACCTTTTTATAATATTAGTACCTTTTTATATTATAGATTCGGTGTAAACGCATCCTCTACTTTTCAATCGAGGACGGAAATAGATGCGCCGATTTCCGTCGCTTCACTGCGCTTCTGTACGGTACGCCCTTTATTTATTTAAACTACAAAAGCTTTTATGCAATCGTTTGCGACTAACGACAGGCTCCATTGGGTAGTTAGACTAAAAGCTCGCCTTTATCCCTACCCTATAGGAAATAACCTTTATAGAAAACCTAACGCTAATTCAGCATAAAAATAATTGTAAAAAAAAAAAAAATTTTTTTTTCGTATCATGGATTAAAGTGGACATTAGTGTGTGATTTAAGTGTAAAAAGATCAATAGATCTTTTCAATGGATTTTAGTGGACATAGGGAAGGGTATTAATTCCATAAAAGTTACATCAAAATAGGTTCAGTAATTTAGTTTTATCTAAAAAAATATGAAATTGCTGTAAAGTTAATGTGAACGAAATTACGTAAGTATTATATTATAATTAAGTTTCTCGTTGGAGTCGGTTTTTTAATTAGAAAACAATGTTGCTCTCAGCTTTCTGCTAAAGGCGTTATATTATCAAAGAGACATACATAAATACATAAACTCACACCTTATCCCGTCCGGGGTAGGCAGAGACCTAGAAACCATTTATTGAGCAATTCAAATTCAACCCAGTTTCATGCACACAAACATGCACTAACCGGAAACTAAACCTACACCGATGTGTCAAATACCTTAGTTCAGTACTACAGCGGTCGTCAAAACATCCTCCATCTATCCACCCTTGTGAGAATAACCCACCGTAACTGAATCAGTCACAAGTATTGAGTCTCAATCAAATAGTGCCACTTAATGTTAATACAAGTTACAAGTGGGAAGCGATTCTGAATATATGAATAATTTAATTTTTCCTCATGTGTAGTCTAGGTTAACCGACGACCTCGAAAAGGTCTCTGGGTCAGACTGGATGCGGAAGGCGCAAGACCGTGTTCTTTGGCGCGTGTTGGGGGCAAAGAAACGCATGGCAACTCTTTTAAAATTCAGTTGTGTTTATTCTGTATTATTTTAAACTGGGAAGTTTGATAAAATCTCACTAGGCTCTCATTACAAGTTATTTAGCTTTCTTATTTTTTTTATAGTTCTTTTTCTAGCTGGGTACAGGCACCATTAGATATTAGCGTAGCAGGCAAGGTGACCAAATACTTTTAAATAAATTAAAATGTCAATAACAAGAACTTTTAAAATTCTAAAAATATTCCTCCCATGGATTGGCACGGAGACATTAATACCGTCTATAAAGGAGGCAAAATCTAATATTCCGATGCTATAACTCAATAACCACGTCTAAGGAGAGACGATTGCGCCTATATAGAACTAGAACTACAATTATTGAGTAGATTATTGTAAAATAAGTTTTAAGCCTCCAACGAAAGAGCAGGATCCTCCGACCAGGCTAGGGTGATCGTGCCTTGTGGACCAACTGCACAACTGTTGTTCGTTGGACGTTCTATATACGAGTAAGTATGTGGAATCGCTGTGCGAATCTTGATATCGCGATTCAGGACGTAGTGGCGACATCTGTCGATTGTGGGGGGTACTGAGATACTGTAGGTGTTTGCTTGAGTAAGTCCCTAGATGATGCTACAGTACTTTTCAGCTTAACGGCATTTGGTTACTAGTCACAAGTTTGTATTTTTTTACTTGATGAAACTCTAAAATTGGATGGCAGAAATATTAAAGATTAGTATGTACTACTACTACTACTGTATAGTATGTTTACAGGCATAGTCTGTTTTGTTTTCATTGTATTTTAATTTATTCAAACAATAATAATAATAAAATCAAATAAAAGAATAATAAAATCATTTAATAAAAAATAAAATATGCTTTGATTTATAAGGTCATTTTATACGTTTACCTATACATAGAAGAGTTAAATTTAATACTCCATTTGTCTATATTATTTATCTTCTTGCGATCAGAGTTCCAATTTAAGTGTATTTAACTTTGCACCAATAACCGCATATCATAGTTTAAGACGCTTTCAAACACGAATTGTTGGGTCAGTGAGAAATATTGAAATAATCGTAAGCTAAAAAGTGCCTTACAACCTGGCCGGGTGTTTCACTGCACGTCAAGTGTAATTCGATCAAGCAAAGTGGATGCATTAAAGTCCATTTTTGTATATCTTCTACTCGTGACTTATAAATGAATATTATTTTGAAGGGACGCGAACAGGGATAATAGTTATTTGTAGAATTCAAATGATTGCTTGCATGAGCTTCGATGTGTTTTGTATCCATTAAATTCAATTTTGCAAAAGTAAGTTTACGGGCGTTCACACAGGGTATGGTCGATAGTGCCGCAGAGTTCTTTTTCAACAAAATATGTATATCCTTTGGAAAGAACCTCTTCTTAAACTAATATAAACTTGTACAAGGAGCTTTGCTGAGTTCAAAGTGGAGCTTCGTAGTATTGTTTCATATTCATAGAATCATTATCTCCAATACCAGACCTTCCACGATTCTTAAAAGACGATATCAGTACGTTTTGATTAAGCGTATGTCTTATTCTGATACTCAGGAATCTTCGCTTAATCCGTTCCATTATAATTCATTTCATGCTGTTCAAGAAGTTAAAATTATATTCAATAATAATAACATTCACCCTTTGAAATGCTTAATTTGTTTTAATATTACTTTCTTTTCCGAACTTTCATTTTTTGCTTACAACAAGAATAGCAATACATTTTATAAACATTAGCAGTATTGAATTGTATAGAAGATACGCTGCGAAGATATAATCGCCAGGTTCGATTCGAATGAACGCCCCATTCACTATCATTTTTATGTTTGATACAATACCCTGAAATTAAAATATTGTAGATATTAATCATGCTTTTAAACTACCAACAATTACGTATATTATTCTGATAAATCATGTATATGTATGTGGAACATGTAATATTTTGGTGGAAAGTAAAGACATTTTTACTATCACATAATCACATAAAAACTTCTTTTAGTGTTTTCTTGGACTTTAATAAAACATTTGATACGGTTTCTTGATAGTTGTAACTGTTAAAAAAGTTAAAACCTGAATGGCTAGAGAATAGAGTTGTAGTAGTATAATAGTTTCAGTCATATATTGAGGAATAAACATAATTATATAACAAGAAACAGCTGTTTTAAGTGTGACTTTTAGTGACTATGTGCCTATTTATTACAGTGTGCCACAGGGCTGTGTTCTTGGCGCCAATCTCTTTCTGGTGTAAATATTATAAAGATCTACCATCAACGTGACTAGCAAGTATTGAATTATACTCTTTTGCACACAAGTATGATGCACTAATTCTATTTTATTGGACACCATGAGGAAACTATGTTTATCTCAGTCATTCCTTCATCACTTTGTAAAAAGCTTAAAATAAAACCTCGGGATGAGATGGGATTTAATTAGACTTAATCTAATTTAACCAAAAGCACCTCAAAGTTAGTAAAATCGCAATGCTCGTTTAATCTGCCTTCAAGCAGTTGTGTGAAAATATACTGTGTTTTGGTGTCAGGGTACAGAGCTAGTAAAATTACTGACTAAATATAATGCGTCCGAGTGCACAGCCACCTTATGTCTTATCTTCCAAAAAGCTTAACATTTTTCTTCCTCTGACGAGTAACATGTTTGTCTTGCCAAAACAATAATAATACCAAAATTATTTAAATTTGTAAGATACATACCGCAGCAACAAACACAGTTATGCAGCACAGCACAAATAATGGAATTGGTTTTAAGTCTACTATATCTTTAAAACGAGCCACAGCCAGCAATATACATATCAGAACCATGGCTGTTACAATACCGTATAGGTAAAGTACTTCTCTCCCAAAATCAAACTGAAAAAAACAATAGAAAGTTAAATATACTATTGGCAAATGTTCCGCTGAAAAGACAGGCTTCTAGTTATTATAGCGAAAACTTCAACGTTCTTCCTACACACGGCCAAGTAAACATTTTTGAAGGCGTGGTTTGTTTAAATTTATCCATTTCTGGAAGTGATCACTTCGTTTAGGTCAAAAGGGTGGGCAATGTTTATTATTTTACCAGTCTATAAATTTCCAGGTTTATAAATCACTTGAAATGCAGAACCGAGAACTGTGGCACGTGTTGGGAGAGGCCTATGTTCAGCAGTGGACTGCAATAGGCTAGTTGATTGATTGATAAATCACTTGGGTAGATGGGAATCAAAAGTGCCCTTGCAGTGGGCTGGTATAGCTTCTGTATCAAGTTTTTCTTTCTTTTTCTAATAAATGTTGTCGGTTAAGTTGACGATTCCTGGTCGCAAATAATGCCATCCTCAGGATGATGACATCATGTTTATAACTTCCAACACTGACGGCACTAAATACTGTGTATAACGCAAAATAATAATATTTATTTTACTTACTGAAGTTAATGCTAATATAATACATAAGGTCACTATGACCGTATTTATTCCCAAAGACACAGCAATGATTATTGGTGAAATAAAGAGCGCAACACACAGGGTAAGACCGGTAGAAGAAACAATCTGTAAGTAGAATAAAAAATCTAAAAGCGATCACAGACTGAAAAAATTAGTACTAGAAAACATGCGCGATAAGCACCAATCCTGTCTTTCCATGTGAACATATCAATCGACTCGCCTACCGTCCTCATTGTTTCATACGAACAGAAGTCTGTCCAAAAATCCATTATTCACACCATTATCTGATTTCACTGTTATTATTAAATGGAATTTGAAAAACTTTTATTTGCCATGTTTACTCAATCCTTATCTAGATGGCGTTGTAATCTGTGATGCATAATACAGAAATATAAACAAACAAAATGTACTTACAGTTAAAAGTAACACTATGATGTTCATTGGTGGTTTATGTGCCCAGTCGTAGGCTACGAAACCTATACAGCATGCAGCCTTTAATAAACTGTAAAAAATATACATATTGTACAATTGTGCTGCTAAATTGTGAATACCAAACCATCATCATCCCTTCTCGTTTTTGGAATATCTATACTATAATAAAACTGTAGAGGTCGAAATGTCTGTTCTTTTCGAGAATTCAGATAAAAATTATCTACAAAATCTAGAAAAAAGTCAAAAAGCACGAAACCACAATTTTTAGAATTAATGTCTGTCTGTCTGTCTGTTTGTTACCGCACATCTTTGAAACGAATTAATATAATCTTAAGACCAATACATTGTATTGTAGCCTTTTTTATTGCGCTTAAACTGAGGTATGTTTCATCAAAATCGGATAAGTATTATTTGAGATAATGCTTGATCTCTTTATTAAAACAGTCCAATACAAATTAGGGGTCAAGAAAAATGGTCAATGTTAAAATGAATCTAAATTTCGTTTCTTTTGTTCACGAGATGGCGGTACCAGTAGTAATCTATCTATATCTATACTATAATAAAACAGTAGAGGTCGAAAGGTCTGTTCTTTTCGAAAATTTAGATAAAAATTATCTATAAAATCTAGAAAAAAGTCAAAAAGCACGAAACCACACATTTTAGAATTAATATCTGGCTGTCTATTTGTTACCGTGCGGTAACAAATAGACAGCCAGATATTAATTCTGTCTATTTGTTACCGCACATCTTTAAAACGAATTAATATAATCTTAAGACCAATACATTGTATTGTATTATAAAATAAACATAATGTTGTATGAATTTACATTTCGTAGATTATTTTTATACACAACGATTAAGCGTAACTTGAAGTTACATTTAGTTTTTGTTTCATTGCAATCGGTTTCTTCTATTAAAAGATATTTGAATTTAATTAATTAATATTAAACAGCGCCATCTTTCGAACTTAGACTGTAGTACATCAAGAGTTAAACTGCGTGCTGTATTTTTAAATGTAAATAAATACAAATAACCTTTATTTGTTAATCACAGGTACAAAACATGTTACAAAAATAAATAGTCTTTCCCTGTTTTGCCAATACTGGCGTACAAACATCAATTTTTAAAGTTAAACTATTTAATTAATCACAAAAATAAATTTAATTTCAATAACATTCCTTTTCTCACAATCCTATTATAACTGCAATTGTAACACACTTATATAATTATTTAATAAATAATATATGGGTATAATATAACAGACAACATAATAAGTAACACGCTTTTTCTTTATAAAATCATTTTACCGTGCGGTAACAAATAGACAGCCAGATATTAATTCTGTCTATTTGTTACCGCACATCTTTAAAACGAATTAATATAATCTTAAGACCAATACATTGTATTGTATTATAAAATAAACATAATGTTGTATGAATTTACATTTCGTAGATTATTTTTATACACAACGATTAAGCGTAACTTGAAGTTACATTTAGTTTTTGTTTCATTGCAATCGGTTTCTTCTATTAAAAGATATTTGAATTTAATTAATTAATATTAAACAGCGCCATCTTTCGAACTTAGACTGTAGTACATCAAGAGTTAAACTGCGTGCTGTATTTTTAAATGTAAATAAATACAAATAACCTTTATTTGTTAATCACAGGTACAAAACATGTTACAAAAATAAATAGTCTTTCCCTGTTTTGCCAATACTGGCGTACAAACATCAATTTTTAAAGTTAAACTATTTAATTAATCACAAAAATAAATTTAATTTCAATAACATTCCTTTTCTCACAATCCTATTATAACTGCAATTATAACACACTTATATAATTATTTAATAAATAATATATGGGTATAATATAACAGACAACATAATAAGTAACACGCTTTTTCTTTATAAAATCATTTTACACATTATTGCTATTTGTCAACATTGAAGAAAAAATTGAAAATTGACATTATAATATAGAAATACAATCACAAAACATTAAATTATTGTTCAATGTGTTTGTGTTTATTTATTACTTAATAGTACCTAATTCAAAAATACTGCACGCAGTTTATCTATAGATAATAATATAGTCCAGTCTAAATTTAATCAAATATTTATTGCTTGAATAATATGGTAAAAAGGTGTTAGGTACAATAAATTTAGACAAATCAAAAGAACATCCAGACTTAGGAGAATAGTTTGTGGATCACAATGTCCTCCATGGGAATCGAACCCGCGACCTTATGCACGCCAGCCAGGTAATGCGACCGCCGCGCCCCATGCGCCACCGAGGCAAGTAATTCTGCCGCACCATAACGTGGCGTGAAAATTCATTCACAATAAATTAGCGATTATCCGTGTGGTGACGGAGTAAGAATACAATATGTCACCTGCCCATCTCATCCCATGGGTGGCGTAAAACCGACTAAGGGACTATCGTGAATATATTATCTTTACGAGATAAAAATGAAGGAAAACTTGAAATCAAACCCTAGCCAGTCGGATTGGTATAGACCAATCCGACTGGCCAGCGTAGTATTAGTAGGCCAAGTATCCCTTCCGTCACGAGAGGAGGCCCTTGCAGTGATGCAGCATTAATGGGCTGTTATGATGAAGTTTTAAAAAACGATATTTCAGTATAAAATTGAATTGCGAAGTAAGTATCATCCACCACGCGAACGAAGTCGCGGGCACAGCTAGTTAATAATATTTACGGACATCATAATATTGTAAAATACTTGAGTCTCGTCTGTTTTTATTGCACGAGACTGTTCATGATTAAGGCAAAATACTTTATTTTGCGTGATTTAATTGGTGATCTATCAAATGACTTTTTACAGCAAGGATAAAAAGAGCATAAATCTCTCAGTCTTGCTTGACGTTTTCGGGATAGTAAGTATTCTAATGTAAATCCAGGGTGATAATCCATCCAGTTAGATGAAATTGTGCATAGAGGCATCTGGTACAGTCAGCTGCAAAGATATCTAACCCCTTTAGCGCACTGTTATATTCTTAAAGGGGGTTAGATATCTCTGCAGCTGACCGTACCTTCATACAAAATTTCATCCAAAACGGTCCACCAATTTCAGTGTGAATAATCGGACACGGTAATGTTAAAATCGGCCATAGTAATACTAAAGAGGTTCACTATTAAATAAGCTTTGTCTTGCAGAGGTAACCACTTCTTATTAGGACATCTCGTCGTTTAGTCACCTTTAACGCCATGAAGTAAGGGTGATAACATTTTATACTCTTAAGCCCGATTTACTTAACTCGCCTACTTCGTACTTAACTCGCCAAAAAATAGGATGGAGATCTATTCAAATCAACTTAATTAACAACTTACTACTTAACTCACTACTGTACTTGTCGATGTGTAAATCGGGCTTTAGTTCGTCACGACACAAATTTAGCAATGTATAGGTAGTTAGTTACTTACAGTGAAAAAATCATCAACGGCAAGGAGTATTCAATAAACCACTTTTTTAAGTTTCCTCTAAAAAGAAAATATAATGATTAACTTCACGTAACATAGGCAACTGAGATTTTGGCTCAATATTAAGAAAAAGTGAATCTTTATCATTGTCGAGCACGTGGGTATTTACATTGTTTGGTGACATTTCAACATAAATCTCATACATTAAATGATCTATCCTGCCTTTAATACATCATTAGTTTTGTCTCATTTCTGTTATAAGATGTATTGAAATTTAAAAAAAAATCTTCTCCTACACATCGTAACAGCCATTGTGTTAGGTTAAAAGCCGCGCTAAAAGGGGCGTGGCTCATGTATTGACCTATTTCATAGATAGATACCGGGAGCTTAACTTTTCTCTAAAATACGCATTACTAAGAGTAAAAAGGCAGCATACAGATTAAGAGAAGGCAATTTTGTCTACTTTAACGACCAAATGCTTTATATTGAACTCCATTAATGTTTGGCGTAATATATCCTCGACTTTATAACGAAAGAATCGCCCATTTAGGAATGTTTTTGACATATTTTCTCTGCATATCAAATCTACTATTATTCCACAACTCTAATACAGTCCATCAACAAATAAAAACAACTTACGTTAACATTACAGTGACAGCTACTGTCGCAGTCGTAAGTAACATAATTAAAGTGGTCAACATAACTTTCAGAAGGAAATCATTCGTGAAAGCAGGTCTATTTTCCCTTTGAATTCCAGTTGTAGTTGTAGTGGCTAATTCTGCAATTATAGTCTTAAGTAATTGTGATTGAACTCCGCGTTCATCATAACAGCCTATTAATGTCCCACTGCAGGGACGGGCCTCCTCCCGTGACGGAGGGTTACTTGGCCTACTAATACCACGCTGGCCAGACAGATTGGTATAGGGTTTAATTTCAAGTTTTCCCTTTTTTTTTATTTCTTAAAGATAGTAGTTACGGTTATTCCTTAGTCGGTTTTTACGACACCCATGGGATGAGATGGGGGGGTGACCTATTGTATTCTTACTCCGTCACCACACGGATAGTCAGTAGATAGTAAATCCGCGTTGATTGGTCTAAACTAAGTTTTTAATTTCAGCAACTGACGAGTTTGGTAATCGCTGGTTTTCTCAACTGACAGTCGCAACACCCACCCTTACCACGTTTACGCCTTCGTCAAACCAGTCTTTTTCAATGTATCGAAGAGATGTCACGTAACTTTAAGAACAATTACAAAAGTTGATAATGGCCTCAACTAGGTTGTCAGTTTTCTAAAGTTTATACGTGTGCAAAGCGCTTAATATTCCTAAAGGTTTATTTATTTTTGCCACAATATAAAATGCCATAATTTTATGTGTATAATCATTATGTACCAATTTTTTTAAAATAACAATGAAAGCATACTAACCATGTAACTTATGAAGTAAATTGCTTGAACCATGTTTCTTATTATTTTGTTCATTATATTTAAGTGATTTCTTATAGTTATGATAATCTTTGTCATTCCTCCGATGCCCCATGAAGCTTATTTTAAGGTAATAGTTTTTAGAAGACTCGGGTCTTCTTTGGGTTACAGGTAATGCTTTACTTCCTTTTAATACATCTAGTAATTCATTTTTTGTACTTAACGGAACTATAGTATTAATATCTTCTTTAATTTTAATGCCTTTACTAGTTCCAATATATTCAATGTCTTTAGTTGATGTATTTACATCACACAATTCTACAGAAGATTCGATTTCTGTAACACTACTTACGTAGGATACGACTGTATCTGTTCCTTTCTTAGCCATTACACATATTGATTGAATAAACGTATACAATTTTAAATAAATAAAAGTAATACCTCGAAAAGGTACAGATAAAATGACAAATAATGTCAATGATTAGATAACATGAGAAATAATGTAAACATGTCAAACTTGTCAAAGTCCATGATGTTATTAAATTTAAAAGAAGTTTCTATCTATACTTAAACCCAAAGCTCACAAATCCATCAAAATGTTCCTAAAATATATGCAACTATTTCATCAATATTCTTAAAAATTCTGAAATGTTTGCGACTTCTTGATTAGATAACCTTAACCTATTTGATTTTTTTTTGATTAATAATCAAATCCAAAATAAATACACCGTGTATTTTAGTCGACATTAAAGATTTGAACCAAGCAATCAGTAGACTGTATATAAGTCATTTATGCAAAAAAAAGTTTTAAATTAGACTTAAAAACTTCAAAAATACTAAAAATAATACTTTATTACTTTAAAAATGCAACACGCTTTACACTAACGTAGGTACAAAAGCTCGGCGCGGGCACTGACCTGCGAAACACACACCGCGCGTAGATACTTACGTGAAATACGTCGCAAGCGCGCGGGTCGATCAGCTGTTCCTTAATATCTACGACACCTCATACCCTATTGCTATAAAATAATGTATTAAAGACAGTACCCTGGGTCGCGGGGATGTTTACAAGTATCAATAAACGAAGACAAAGTCAGGACAAACATGAATGGATCGTACAACTCGCAGGATTCGAACCCGCGACCTTGTGCTCGGCAGCTGCATAGGTACACGACGAATTAAATTAAACCAAATGTTAAATTTTATGTTACTTTATTTTAATTTCATGTGACACAGTAAATAATAATAGTTAATAAACATTTAAACAAGAGTTTACAAGAGTGTAAGTCTTATTAGTTATTTCATTTTAGTTTAAGCGTAATATTCTTTTGAATTGAAAATTAGTTTTAATCCGTATTTACTGCATAACTAATAAAGAGGAATTATTAAACAACACAGTCACTATGTGAGGTACCTCTTTACTTGTAGTGTGAACAAACATAATAGCTGATCAATGTGGAAAACGTACGATAATAATAAACTAATAATAATTCAAGTATCTTGCGATTGTACAATCGCAAGATACTTGAATTATTATTAGTTATTTACCTATTGGTACTGAAATAAATGTTAAAACTGCTTCCCATTTTGTTATAAACACTTAAACACAAGCTTACACTTTTTTAATATTTTCACGAATCCTGATTAGGGTCACTGACCGTCACTTTAGGTATCACTTTTATTTTTATTTTTATTTCGTTTTACACAATATGAATGGCTGACTTCGAAGTGCCGCCGTGCAGCCGTTCTAGTACTTCGTCGAGGATGTCGTTCGAAATACTCTAACATGTTTTCTTCGAGGGCCGCCGAGTACTGTGGTTGGTTCACCACGTCCTTGCGGATGTCTAGGTAATCCCGTTGGCGTTGTGTCGCTGCCAAAATAACTTGTATGCTAGTCACCCTTGGGAGCATAATGCCTTGGCATTTTAACTTTGGAATGATGCTGGAATCAGCGTACAGTCTTCTAGCTTCGCTTGAGGTTATCTCCAGCTAACAACATACAATCTCATCACATCTAAATAGTTACTCGACATTCGAGTATGGGCGGTTTTCGTTGTTTATTGCGAGGATGACTGATCATAACTGTGACGTCACGACATACGTAATAAAAAGTTAATTAGACGCACGCACTTCGGCTTGCGAATTTGTGGCTGACTGCGGTGTGCGGCGGCCGCGCCGGGCGCCGACCGCGGCGCGGCGGTGCGTTTGAGTTGCCGGAGGGTGCGCGGGGGGTGAGACCACGTGATACGCTAGCGATCTATGCAGATCATTATGATTGGACAAAAGTCCACGTGGACTCTAAAACATTGGTTGATTCAATTTCTTCTGCTATAATCCTACCCAATAAATGCATTTTTACAACAAAGAAAGGGGCGGCTCTTTAGTTCATGCAATGTACAGTATGGTTTTAAAAATTTTGATTATTTTTTAAATTTAAGATTTCAAAATTAAAGTAGTTCAAATTAATTTTAAATATTACCAAAAATTTCCTAAAATCGGGTACATTAAGTGGTTTAATTCTTTAATGCCGATTGAAATACACGGTGTATATTCCAAATAAATTTAAAATTGTTAATGCGACTTTACCATATTGTTTGGAAGATAAAAGGCGAAGTAATTTTTCTTGAACTGTAGATAACTGCATAAAACATAATGTCGAATTGGTTTATACTGTTGATGTTGTAATGTGTTTTAAATAAATAAATAAAAACGGGTGCCGTACTCGTATATAGATGAATTTCCGTTATTGGTGTATGATAAAATCTTTTAATTTTCGACTTGATATTGTTTTATAAGCGACGAAATGTACATGAGAAAGGCTTAAAGTATGAATTAAATCTTTTTAACGTGGTGAAAAAGTCAACTGTGGCGATAAAGCTGGGGCTTCGAGCTTTAAGACGAAACGTTACAATTACAAGAGTTGGACAACAAGATCACGGCTGTATGCCTAACGCTTCAAAAGGCTTCTACCACATTCTATTAATCATTGAAATGATTTAAATTACAACATTATTTTATTATTAAAACCCTATGTAGAGCAGCATTTTTAACATTTAGAAATTAAAACCCGCACTTATGATCTAGCCTTGTGTAACAGGGACTTTGACGGACACAAAGTACAGACCCACTAACTTATTTTTATTTATTTATGGCTCATGAACATAAGTTACATAATTATTTGCCTGTGTCAAGTGAGTAAAAAAATCATTCATTAAATAGGAATGAACAGAAATATAAAAATTAGCCTTAAAAGTCGATGCTTTAATGTTCATTGTCTTCCGTGAGAACTTCACGGGAACGCGTACAACGGAGACAGAAACAGCTGGACCACGATGCCACCAGCTATTCACCAATCACTTGCATATTTATTCATATTAATTTACAGACGACGAACTTGCAAAACAAAACTCACAATCAATTTTTTCTGCATCACAAAATTTTCGAAAAATCAATTTGTAAAATATATAAATGACAGGTGAACCTCTCGTCATGGATGGTGTCCAGTCAAATTCTCGGCCCAAGTGTTTTGGTTTATATTATAACACTTCACATTAAGTCATAGCACTTCGGACTCTGGCAGAATTGTCGACATCGGCATAGTTTGCCATATAAAAGAAAGAAGAAGAACTTATTTGTGAAGTGGCAAAAAGTGGAACTTGTACTGCCGTCTTGTTGAAATTTTATTTTATTGTCATTGACAATAGAATTAAATTTCAATGAGACGGCAGTAGAATTGTCAAGTGTCAACTACTTTTTTAAGAACACTGAAACGACTACAGCGCCCTATTTACTAGTAGTTCACAGATAATTTGGTCAGACTGTACATCCGTCCAAGAACTCAATAATATAATTAAATTATATTTTATGGATCACACAAATAATTATCTTGCTTGGAACTGGAACGCGCCACCTTTGATCAACTGGTTGAACAAATAGTTGAACATATTGGACAATACATGCAAAACACTGGGGGTGTTTCAATATATTAATTTTGGTCGCAGTAGCAAGAGCAGGTCTTTCCCACGCTCCGTCCAAGTATATAAAGAGAAGACCATGGAAAAATTACCACTTGGTTAGCGGTCAATAGTAGCTGAGGCGTACTCTCAGAAGTTAATTTTCAGATTCAAATTCTATCTAGAGTATACATTTTTAGGGTTCCGTACCGATTTTGAAAAAACAGAACCCTTAAAGGATCACTTTGTTGTTCGTCTGTTTGTCGTCAAGGCCATTTTTTTCAGGAACGCGTAGATGTATCAAGCTGAAATTTTCACTAAATACTAAGATCTGTTGCTTATTAGTGACGTAAAAAAATCAAACCGCTAATCCAACGCAATCAAAAGATATAGCCGAATATGTCGCAAATTTTCGACGAGAATTTAGACAGATGATTCGTGACGTCATAGAATTTTGGCGGAAAAATAACTTTTGACAGCTGATTCGTGTCGTCATAAAAATTATGACAGATAGTTCATAAGGTCATAGAATTTTGGCGGGAAAAAAATGTTTAGACAGATGATTCGTGACGTCATCACAATTGGCGGGAAAACAAATAGGTTTGTACGAAACCCTTCGTGCGCTAGTCAGACTTGCACTTGACCGGTTATATTTTTTCTATTGTCATTCGTTCTTTTTAAAATGTAGTTCTGTAGACTGCAGAAGTTGTCAAAAAAACGTTCACGATAATTCTTTTTTTTTCTTGGAATTGTCAAGAATATGACAATTATGAAATAGCAAATTGTAAATATTGATATTTTTATAATTTTATATTATTTATTTACATCGACGGATATCATGGATAGTAATCATAAAAACTCCAACGAAAGCAAATCAATTATTGAACATGTTAATGATAATGGAAGTCCTACGACTACTGAGACTGATAGCCATGAGCACCAATTGCAGGATCATATTATCATGACCAAAATGAAAGAAGAAGTGGACTGTGGTGATCAATTGGACTCAACACTCAAAACAGTAATTAATCCACAAACAACAAGAGACTTTGTAATAGATGTGTTAAGAGCAGGTTGTCCCATGCAACATACTTATCATACACATCAAAGACATACATGGATGGACACAAGACCGATGGCGTTTCTTAAAAAAATATGGTTTGAACTTAATAAAAGTCGTTCAGTTGCGTACCAATACCAAAAGAACGAGAAAACTCTAAGACACCATGATAAAAAATCAATTGAAGGAGATCAAACGAACGAGTTACCACCAAAATCACCTCCAACATTCGTTTATTTCCGTAAGAAATTTTTAACTGTTTTCAATTCTGCTTCTAGTTCATTTGGTAGGTTTCAGTAGTGGTATATGCAAGAATTGTATCGAAAGGTGCAGAGTGGGCAGACCCCACACAAGGTGGGTCGACTATCTGGTAAGATTGTAGACAACTAAAATATAAGGGAGGCACCGGACAAATGAAGGTGTAGGTAAACGTTTGAAGGAGGCCTATGTTCAGCAGTAGACGATTTTTGGCTGTGATGATGATAACATCATAATAACAGCACATTAATGTCCCACTGCAGGTACGGGCCTCCTCTCATGACGGAGGGATACTTGGCCTACTAATACCTCGCTAGCCAGATGGATTGGTATAGGGTTTAATTTCACGATTTCCTTCTTTTCATTTCGTAAAGATAATATTCACGGATAATCCCTTAGTCGGTTTTTCCGACAGCCATGGGATTAGATGGGGTGGTGACATATTGTATTCTTCACCACTCCGTCACCACACGGAGGATGATAACACACATTTTTATCACCATATGGTATGATATTGTATTTAAAAACGTAACTGACTGGTCAATAGACCATTCTTATTCCATTGGGAATACCCAAAAACAATAACACTATAAATTATTAAGACATTTGCCCCATAACTATCAAATATACTGGGCCAGCAGTATGAGTATCAAAAGACATGATACTCATGCTACTTTTGTATGGATAATTTATTTCTTTTACATTAAAATCTGTTTTTCTTATCTGACAGATGTAGACCCTACAGGAGAGCCACTAGATTACAATCCAGAATCACGAAATAGATTTGTTCTTTTAGTGATGGGGATAGTTCTGATTATGATACTCATAACTATTGCTTTAACATCTATAGTGCTGATAGTGTAAGTTCTGCATAATATTAATATTCTTAACTTATAGGGTATGAAAAATCACAGATTATAAATAATCCATACTTAACCCCCTTGACAATTGTGAATTTACTTTGCGGAAGTTTAACGACAACTCTAATACGCGCATGATCATGAAAAAACATACGCAAACTCACATACAAACGTAAAGCACATACTTAAACTCATATGTAAACGTCTGCAGGGACAATTATTTTTATTGGTTTAAGATTTCTTTGATGTTGCAACGACCATTAAGGACGTAGACAGACAACCTGGTTAGGTCGGCGACTATGTTTTAAAAATTGGAATTACCTACTTTTAGAATTTCTGATATTGTTTTGCTGAAAAAACTTAATGAAACAATAATTACAAGTATTATTATTTCAAAATATCATTACAGTTGAGACATATTTCACATGTTTTTTCAGCACAAATATTTTATTTTGATTCAGAATATTTAAGCTCGTCTTTGTCAACATTATCTAGAATTTTCGATACCTTGTGCAAGATTAGATCTTGACCGTGTTTCACATAAATATCATATTAGCCCAAAAAAAAATAGGTTTACTTTATAAATAATAATATATTTTTTATTGTACTGAATTTAGAATAGTTCTTTACAGATTGGATAGCAAACATATTTGACAAACTGTGTAACAATATGTCGGCTGCAATCCTATTTATTAATATTTTATGTTACAGAGACAGCTTAACGCAAATCTTCCGAAAACACAGAATACCTATATTGATCACGTCCATGTTAGTCTTTGATATTTATTTATTACTAGCTAATGCCCGCGACTTTGTTAACTTAATTTGGACAGTTCAAACAATGACGTTATTTGTGTACGTTAATTAAATGTAAAAAAGTTCCCGCAACACACGTCCGTTTCCTTTTTTTTTATGTGATGTCACCTGATGGTAAGTGATCACCGCCGCCCATGGACACCTGCAACACCAGATGAAACACAGATGCGTTGCCGACCTTTAAAAAGAGCGTACGCTCGTCTCTTAAAGCTCCCCAAGTCGTAACGGTCTGGAAATATCGCCGAAGTGACCACGTCTTTAAAAAAGGTTCTAGACAGTAATAATTTATTTTTTCAAATTGTCCCAAGTTTTAACGAGCTAAGAATAAAAACGCAAAGCGCTGACTGATTTCGGACTTTTAAAACTTTTGATTTATTTGATGAAAGGTTTTATTTTAAAATATGTTATGTTTTTAAAATTTATCTTTTTTCTATGTAATAGAAGGCAAACGAGCCAGCAGGTCATCTGATGGTAAGTGATCACCGCTGCCCATGGACACCCGCAACACCAGAGGAATCACAGATGCGTTGCCGACCTTTTAAAAGGGAGTACGCTCGTTTCTTGAAGCTCCCCAAGTCGTAACGGTCCGGAAATATCGTCGCAGCGAGCTTGTTTCACAAAACAGTTAGTCGCGGTAGGAAGTTTCGCGAAAATCGCACAGTGGATGACCGCCAACCATCAAGGTGATGACGATGGTAAGACAGTCGATTGCGAGTGGTTCTGTGGAGAAATTCAGCTGCGGGCAATGTCCGGAACCTTGGTGTCCAGTAAAGTAGGTAATGGCGGAGATAGTCCCTATTTTTATTATTAGATATTTTGTACTATGTGTTTTTTGTTCTAGAGTCCTTTCGTGTATCGCATGTCTTTCGTTTAATTTTTCGTCTTGCAGTCGAAAAATACCTATGAATTTTATTTTATTGGGAGTAGCGGTAAGTTAATTGCTATTTATGTATTATTATTAATGGTATTTTAGTTAATAATTATAGTTTTCTTTATATATCTCTTACCTTCAATGCTACGTGTTAAACAAATAATTCAAAGAGAAAATAAATGATTATAGTTTTGGATACTTTAAATTTTACCGTTGACGTTGATTTCAAAATCAGCTCCACACTCGGTCCCTGTTTTGGCTCAAGCCGTAACATTGTATAAGAAATATTTTATTTATTATTGAAAGTATTTATTCTGTTTGCTTATAAACAATAACAATATTTAATACTTCTGCCAAACTGCATAGCAGTTTGTGGGCAGACGTAGCTCCCATATTACATTAATAATTAATTCAATTTCCATATTACACTTTCATTTTATCACTAAAAATTAATACAATAATAAAAAATAAATAATTCATAAATAACATAGATAATTACAATAATCAGAATAGTATTATAATTTATTAAATTTTGATTAAGTTTATTAAATTACAACAACACAATAATAATTACATTTCTTATAGCTGCATTTTTTCATAGATTTCATTAAGTAAAAGTTTTGATATTTTATTTTTAAATGTCTGTTTGGAAACACAGTTATCCTCAATATCCCCTGGTAAACCGTTAAATATACTAGGAACTAAACATTTATTGCATCTTTGTCCATAATAGTTATTATAAGGAGGCACCTCAAACGTCTTACAATGTTTTGCCTCTCGAGGCCTTAGTTGTTCTGCTCTTATTTTACATTGTTGTTGGCCGTAATGATCTAATGCCACTAATAGCGCTGCCCTCTCATGCACTGGCAAGATTTTGCACTCAACAAATAGTTCTTCGTAGTTTGTTATTTTACATCGTAGTCTTGTTTTATTGTTTACTAACTTTTTCATAAGTCTTATTTGTAGGACTTTAATATTGTCTAAATATGTTTTAAATGTGCGTCCGTAACATGCCAGTCCATAGGAAAGCAGCGAGTCTACCAGCGCATAGTATACAACATACAAAGTGGCCCTATCTAGTACTGCACTGAGGTGGTGGAATTTCACAAGGACAGATCGTAATTTATCACACAGTTGTATGATATGCGTTTTCCAAGAGAAGCTCGTATCTACCACTAGACCTAAGTACTTGTACTCTTCCACCACCTCTATGGCGGCGCACTCGCACAAAGATATGCTGCCGTGGTGCTGCACATGCAGACAATCATAGCTATGTCCTATTATACACGGTGAGCGTGTAATAGTTTTATGGTATGGCGAGCGTATATACATACATTTAGTTTTATTCAAGTTCATTACTAACCCGTTATCGTGTGACCACTTTATTATATTTGTAAAGTCAGCTTGTATTTTACTTTCTATTAAATCTAGATCTTTATCAGCATACAGGATGCACGCGTCATCTGCGTATACATATATATGACAATTGTGTACCACATTGCACATACTGTTAACGTGCATAATAAATCCTACCGGCCCAAACACCGAACCGGTAGGTACGCCACAGTTGACATTTTTTGGTTCCCCAGTCACTCCATCAATGACGGTTCTCAGTGTCCTATCTGATAAGTACGCGCGGAGCCATACATTAAGTGGACCAGCTATCCCACACTCCTGCATAGCTTGAAGCAGCTGGTGGTGATCCAAGGTTTCAAATGCTTTTTTGAAATCAATGTAGATCACCACCACCTGCTTCCGCTGATCAAGGTATTCATTGATATCATTTGAGAACTGTGCCAGTGCCGTAGCTGTACTCCTACCCCGTCTAAAACCATGTTGTGCGTTTGTTAAAATATTACTTGTCTCCAGAAAAGAGCTTATTTGACCAACTATATACTTTTCTACAATTTTGTTTATGACTGAAAGTATTGCTATTGGCCTATAATTTGTGTAAGCCGTGTGTGCACCCTGTTTATAGATAGGCCTTATTAATGCAGCTTTTAATTGTTCCGGATATTGTCCTTTTTCTACACTTAAATTGATAAACTGTGCTAGTACGGGACTTATTTGAGTCTTAAGGTGCTTTATTTCCTTAACCCTTATACTATCTATTCCAGCAGATTTTTCACAGCTTAGTAAATCGATAATTTTACATACATCTCTTGGAAACGCTTTCTTAAATCTAATTGATACCTGGCTATTATTTACATAACTTGATCTATTTATAAATTTGTCACTACATACATGTTTTATTTGCAAGACTTCCTGAGTAAAAGTGGTTGAAAAATTATTACATATATTAAAAAGGCTGTCTGTTCTACCTAAATGTTTCACAATAGTGTTGTCTATGCTACTTCTTTCCCTCCCCACCCATGAGTTTATCTTGCCCCAAACTTTTCTAATATTATTATTACATTGTTTTATCTCTTCCTGGCGGAATTTATTTTTAGCCTTATATATATATTTGTTTAGTCTATTTCTATATCTATTATATTGTAATCTAACGGTCATGTCATTTGGTTGAGATTTCCATTTTTGAAAAAGTTTATCCCTAATACAAATCATTGTTCTAATAGTTTCAGTGACCCAAGGCTTACTTTTCCTACCGTTACGTATCCTTATTTGTACCTTCGACTTACTATAAACATCATCAAAGGTTAAGTAAATTTTATTATATAAATCAATGGGGCACTTACAGTTCAGTAGGTCTGTCCATACGATATTTCCCAGTAGTTCAATAATCTTTTTATCACTTAAGATTGTACGTGTAGTTTGATTCTTACTTACGGTATTTATGCTACCACTATCAAAACAAACTCCGATAATATAGTGATCTGAAATCTTACAATTCAAAACATATGAAGATACACCACACCGAGTTCGAACCCACGCATGGTCGATACACGATCGCGTCACTGTGCTACCGTACACCTCCTCGCGCGTTACATCACGGACGGCGCATTCCATTCCTATCTCACACATGTTGTTTTCAAAGTTGCTAATGACGTTACCGGAACCGGTTTTGCACAATAGATCTACATTCGTGTCGCCGATTAATAATAATTCACAGCCAATTGGAATATCTGATAATAACTTATGCATTTCTTCAATAAATCCTAGTTTATTAGTTTTTGGGGGCCGATATATGACAAATATATGTATTGTTCTTCGTTCGCTTTGATAAAGTTGACCGTTAATCAATTCACAGTGGTTAGTACTTAGAGTTTTTGTTGTAAAGTCCAACTTATTGTTCACATACAGCAATATACCGCCGCCTCGTCTATTTTCCCTCGTATTTATGTATGTGTTATATCCTTGAATGTTGTATAACGGCAGTTCCTGCTGTCTTATATTTATTTCACATAACGCAATGATGTCTAAGTGTTGTTTACAGCCATCAATTAAAGCTTGCAATTGATCAAAGTTTTTTCTGAGTGACCTTATATTTAAGAAAAAAATGTTAATTTTTTTCTCATGATGCAGTATTTCTGTAATATGAATTCTGTTTTCTATATGAACTACCAAAATTAACACGATGCGTGTATTATTCTATTAAAAATCAAGCACAGTAATATTTTGATATTTCAGCTTCTTGGGTACACCGGCTTGGTCATTTGTTTATGTATTATTGTGAGGACCCAGCTCATACTATATGCTGTCGCAACAACGGCTGGCGTTGTAATGCTTTGTTTTGCATTGGCGTTCACATCTGTAAGTATATTTTAGCAATGGAATTCGACGGTGACTACACTTTAGGCGTCCGAGATTTTGGGCGCTTGACCCTCTTCAGTCAAATCTTTTTAGAGACACAGCAAAGTCTCAGTCAAAAGCGAGCAGCGGGGGGGGCGGTTGAAGAACATGATATAGGTTACACCTGCAACACAGGTTTTACTATACCTACATCAGGCACCAGCAATCCACAACCGGAGCTTAAGCTTATTTGTAATTATTGTTCCTACTGTTTCGGTTTTGGTGAGAAATAAACGAATATAGGACTGTTTGTATTTCGTGCGACAGAGATAACGCTCTACGAATCTGAAATTAACCGATTGTCTCTTTCCAAATGTCGATGTGCAATATTTAATGCCGGGTACTGTAGCTTTTGTGTGCACTAGATAGTTCGGGATTGTTGTAATAAAGTAGTATTCCAGAATGTGAAAATAACTTTGATAATGTTATTGTACATTTTTCAAGACTAAAGTATTTTTTCTTAAATTTCAGTTTGACTTCACCAAATATTTACTTTATCTATTGGGAATAATGATGGCACTATTCGTAGTGAGTGCAATATTTTTGGTAGCAAAACTGGTATTTCGTATATATTTTAAACCTTTACACATAGCTTTATTGGTTATAGGAGTTCTAGTTCTGGCTGTGGTATGTATTGCTTTTTTAATATTGTGTTTACTTTTTCGAAAAATAATCGTCTATTTCTTATTTATTTATTAAAGACATGCAACAGTATACGTATAACAATCAAATATTTAAATAAAAACGCATCAGTACGTAGTCCTTATATAATATGCACTAGTAGGAATCAACACTAAGTAGGTACTCCAAAACTAAGCCTCCCAGCTAGGTGGACCGACGACCTAGAAAAGGTTTCCGGGTCGGGCTCAATGCAGAAGACGCAGGACCGTGTTGTGAGAGGTCTATGACATGCAGTGGCTTGCTATTGGCTAGTTGATTGATTGATTGAGTATCATGGTATAAATTCCGCACTTAGTCATAGTCTGAGATAAAAGCATTTAGTATTTAAATATAAATCTTTGTATTACTTTTCAGTTGCTTATAATGGAAATTCAAATGGTGCTAGGTGGCAAAACAGTTGAAATTGGTGAAGACGATTATGCTTATGCAGCCTATTTGATATATTCAACTATTATATCAATGTTCTTAAAAATTCTTAGATTATTTAACCTTCTTGATTAGATAACCAAAATAATCAAATCCGAAAGAAATATTACGCGATTTATTCATATTTTTTGAAAAATAAACGGCAAAGTAAATTTTCTTCAACTGTAGATAACTGCATACATTGGGTGTCGTATTAGTGTAGATGAATTTCAGTGTTTGGTGTAAGATAAAATCTTTTTAACGTGGTGAATAGGTCAATTGTAGCGAAAGAGCTTTGTGCTTTAAGACGAAACGTTACAAAAGTTGAACAACAAGATCATGGCTGTCTGCCTAATGCTTCAAAGGGCTTCTACCACATTCTATTAATGATTAAAATGATTAAAATTACAACATTATTTTATTATTAAAACCCTCTGTAGCGCAGCATTTTAACATTTAGAAATTAAAACCCGCGCTAAGGATCTACATTACCGCAGTGTCTGAAGACAAAGGTCTTCGAACAATGTGTGTTGCCAGTGATGACATACGGTGCTGAAATAAAAACGAAACGTGGTCGCTGACTATAGGCCTTCTCAGAAGGCTTACTGTCACTCAGAGGGCAATGAAGAGAGCTATGTTGGGAGTTTCCCTGCGTGATCGTATTAGATACGAGGAGATCCGCAGGAGAACCAAAGTGACCGATATAGTGCTCAGGATTGCCCGGTTAAAGTGGCGGTGGGCAGAGCACATAGCGCGGAGAACTGATAGCCGTTGGGGCAGAAAAGTTCTGGAATGGCGCACCGCAAGGCGCAGGGTGGGTAGACCCCTCACACAGTGGGCCGACGACCTGGTTAGAAAGGTGGGAAGGCGATGGATGAGGGAGTTACAAGGCCGCGCTATGTCCAGCAGTGGACGTCCATAGGCTGATATGAATGGAAGCATCTAGCCTTATGTAACGGGACTTTTACAAACATGATATTGACGGACGCAAGAACATCCATCCCAGAACTCAACAAAATAATTTGTGGATTACACAGATAAAAACTACTTCCTTAGAAATAATTCGTGTTTATGAGGATGTCCACTAACATTTACACATTCAATTTGCATTGTTTGTCTTCATAATAGCTAGGAGGGAAATTATGTTTCTTCCGATTAATATCTATTTATTTTTGCTTTGAGTTGTTTTTTATGATATCAGGAGTCATTGTATTAACTATGGAAATACTAACATCCAAAAAACATTCTCCGTGTGGTGACGGAGTAAGAATTCAATATGTCACCACCCCATCTCATCCCATGGGTGTCGTAAAAACCGACATCCGTGAATATTATCTTTGCGAAATAAAAAAAAGGAAAACTGAACTGAAATTAAACCCTATACCAATCCGTCTCGCCAGCGTGGTATTAGTAGGGCAGCTATCCCTCCGTCACGGGAGGAGGCCCGTCCAAGGTGCAAGCGAGACAGATATAGAGAAATGCGTGATCTATAGTACTATAAGTAGCTGCAATGCATGTGATTGCACAACCCGAAACTCATTATACGTTACCAAGTCTCCTTACATTGTCACAGTGTACTTAAACGTACAGTTAGTCTAAACTTTCTCAATACTCAATATCTTTGCTCAATAATTTCGTTCAAGTCACCATCTTAGTTTGGATATGTCACCTCTGCAGTGTTAAAAGAATAGACAATCAAGCAGTAGTGTGCTAATCATTATATTGTATTATTATGTTTCTCTTTTCCATAATACTCGGGTCTATTGGAGATCCGGTTCTTTAGAAGGCATACATCGGACCGAAGCCAATACATAGATGCCCATGTATTATTATGTTTCTCTTCTCCATAATACTCGGATCTATTGAAGACCCGGTTCTTTGGAAGGCATACATCGGGCCGAAGCCAAGACGTAGAGGCCCTTTATGAGATATTTAATCTGGTAATAGATACACAGGGCAGATACCATCCCTGAACGCACAATATGATACATACAGAGATGGTCCCTGCCAAGGGCAAAAACTATTGTAGTACACCTCTAAGGATGCAATGGAAATTTAAATAATGGTCTATGGATGAGTATGTTCGGTGGATGGTCATTGGGCTATGGAAGGAGACTACCGGATACCTGTCGTGATAATCAGTCTCTGTATTATAAAAAGACAGGTAGTGACTTGCCATCTCGTTGAGTGGGCCCCACAAAACGGCCGCACGTACAGTGCGACAATGGAGCAACATCTCTTAGAGAGGCTAGAAGCCGCAGAGAGGGGAGTCTGCGGGGCGTCAAATTCCGGTCGAACCGTTCAAGGGCCCCCGGCGTTATGACATTTTACACTTCCAGCTTGGAGCATAGGATCCGCTCTTGCGTATTCCAGTCCTGGCCGACCAATGAAGGTAAGCCAGGCCATCAAGGAATCAGGGTCCGTAGTGTCGCCACTCACCAACAGCTCGCCACAAGCTGCCCAAAATTTAACTGCAACAAGTTAGCTGCACAAAAAATAAGCCCGCAGGGCTTATTTTTTTGTAATTATTATTGACTAGGTATTGTAAATCAAGTAACATATCATATTATTATTTTCATTAATAATGATAATCATCTATCTCACATCGTTTAAAAAATACTACTTAGTAACTAAGGCCCTGCGCAAACGTAGACACTTTTTGTTGCTAACACGGCACACTAAACACTTTTTGATCGTCATTAGTGTGTGTTATAAAAATGTAAACGTATACGCAGGGAGTGGATGATTTCATGCTGTTTTTTTATTTTATTTAAATAATATATGGTTCTATAAAAATAATATATTTATTGGTAACTTGTATCTGACATAAGACACAAAAGTGTCTACGTTTGCGCTATGCCTTAAAGCGAATAAAAGCCTCAAATTCACATCACCTGCCTCCATCCAATGTCATTCCATAAAATTGGTTTGTTGCTCAGATTTACAAGTCCCGTACTACGAGCTATGTTGCGCGGCCTTTTGCAAACATTTAATTAACGTATAATAAGAACATCCAGATTCAAGACTATAATTTGTGGATCGCACAACAACTGCAAGGAAACAAATACCTACATGATAGTATCTTACTAGTGCAGTATTATAGTAAAAACAGACCAAATTTCAATTTTTTCGTGTTTTACGTGATGTAATCTATACTAATATTTTAAAGAGAGAAGGTTTGATTTTTGTATTGTTTGTTTGAATTGAATAGGCTCCGAAACTACTTAACAGATTTAAATAACTTTCAATGTTAGAAAGCTACATTTTTCCTGAGTAACATAGGCTATATTATTTCATTTAAAAAATGGGAATCCTTACTTAAATTAAAAAATGTATGTATAAATGTAATATTGAATGCCCGTGCGAAGCTGAGACTTGCACTAAGTAGTCAGTTAGAAAATTGATAGGTACTAATAAATACCCTACTGCGAGTAAATTTAGTCTGTGACGTCTTGGGGATAGGGATTTCGTACACAGACAACGTACTAATAAAGGGCCGCGCGAAGTCAGCTACATTTGATTTATACGTAGAGTTGAATCGGTCGGTTACATTCAGTGTATATTTTATTTAGAGATGACAATGCTATACTTACTTAAATTTTTAGTTGGTATTTTTTATAAAGAACTCAAACTCAAACTCAAACTCAAATTGTTTATTGCATTCCATAGGTAGGTACATGTGTTAAATACAGGTACAGAGTACATTAAGTTCCGTATGGACCCTGTCGGGCACAACAATATTGTAAGGCGACATCTTATACCCTGTCGGGCACAACATTATTTAAAAAGTTGACATTTTAAAACTTAATACTAATTATGGTGGAGCACTAAACCACATATTAACATATATTATATTACTTACATATTTATTACAAAACAGTACAGTATAAAACAGTATATATAAAACAGTACCTTTACAGTTACATATTATTTGTCTACTCTACTTTATCCTCTAGGAATTCTTGTATTGTATAATAGCATTTGTTAATTAAGAATTGTTTCAGCTGACTAATAAACTTATTTATATTCTGCTCTTCTCTTATTTTTTTATTTAACTTATTATATATTTTGATGGATGCTATTAATGGACTGTTTGAATGTAAAGATAGGTTAGATGTAGGTAAGTTTAATCTGTCTTTGTGTCTTAAACTATATGTAGACTGCATTTCCTCACGGGTGGTATAAAAGTGTGGATGCTTTCGGACAAATTTACATATTTCCAGTATATATAGGCAAGGGACTGTTAGTATTTTATGGTTTCTAAAATGTGGTCTACAACTATCTGTTTGTTCTATGTTTACTATAATACGTATCAGTTTTTTTTGTATTGTAAATACAGTGTGTACATCTGTGCTATTTCCCCAGAGTATTATGCCATAGCTAAGCCATGAATGAGCATAAGCATAATATGTGGTGATTGCTGTTTTGATATCTGTTGTTTTTTTAATTTCTAATAAGAACATCAGAGAAGTTCACGAACGTTTGAAAATCTTGATGCAAGATTAATTTGCCATTCTATATTATTTCATCATCATCATAACAGCCCATTAATGTCCCACTGCAGGGACGGGAATCCTCCCGTGACGGAGGGTTACTTGGCCTACTAATATCACGCCGGCTAGACGGATTGGTACAGGGTTTTGTTTCAAGTTTTCCTTCTTTTAATTACGTAAAGATAATATTCACGGATAATCCCTTAGTAGGTTTTTACGACACCCATGGGATGAGATGGGGTGGCGACATATTTTAGTCTTACTTCGTCACCACACGGAGAATATTATTTACACCAACTGGGGACGAACGAAACTTTTTTCCCCCTTGTACCCAGTGGGGACGACAGGGTGGGGACGACCGGGAATAAAGTAATTAAATTAAGTCAACAGTCCAATATTACCATCTCTAACCAGATGGCAAAACCAAAAATGAAGGCAACGGATGGCAGTCAAAAAACAACTTCACCCCTTCGTCATCTGGACAAATGCTTTTCCACACTACGTTGGAAGGACCTGATATCAGATAATGGAGGATAAACATACGTGCCTTCCATATTTGACGACCTCGATGGCATGGCGTAGTGGTTATATTACATGACTGCTACGCAGAGGTCTTGGGTTCTATTCCCGCTCAATGCAAATCTTTGTTTGAATGAACATGATTGTTTGCATTGTCTGAGTGTTTTCTATGTACAATATGTATGATGTATTTACAAAAAAAAGTAAGTATGTGATATAAGTATTCGTTGTGTAGTACCTATAGTACAAGCTCGGCTTAGTTTGGGGCTAGATGGCGTTGTGTGAATGTGTGAGGGGTATTTATATTTATTTGATTATTCGTCGTAGGAAAAAAACTCCCGAAACTTTTAGCGTGCTTGGTTGCATCAACTATATAGAATGTTGTAGAATTTGTTTTTCTATTCTGACAATATTATTTTACTTATATACATTCAGGACTAGGTGGTTTAATTTGTATTCTGACTATAAAAATAGAAATTACTTAAAGAATATTCGTTAAAGCGTAGTCTCTAGAAGTTTTACAGTCTTCTAGCTTCATTCAATTGTAATGTATATTATAAAATATGACCAGTATAATAGTTTGAGCAGCTTAATATTTGGTAAAATATTAATATTATTGTCTACGAAGTTTACATGATTATTTTCCAAATTCAATTATCATCATCATAACAGCCCATTAATGTCCCACTGTAGGGACGGGCCTCCTCCTGTGACGGAGGGATACTTAGCCTACTAATACCACGCTGGCCAGACGGATTGGTATAGGATTTAATTTCAAGTTTTCCTTCTTTCTATGTAAAGGTAACATTCACAGATAGTCCCTTAGTCGGTTTCTACGACACCTATGGGGTGAGATGGGATGGTGACAGATTGCATTCTTACTCCGTCACCACACGGATAAAAAATTCAATTATACATATATTGAGTTGTATAATTGAATCCTGAATACGTCATCTCTTTTTCACTGCAGAGCATGGTTACTGGTTCCATTAACCGGGACTCTGCAGGCGCAAGGTACTGCTCACACCTTTGCATAGACTTTGCCAATACCTTAAGGTACCCCTTGACCCCTTTTTAATTTTTTTTATATTGTTGATAAAATTAGTGCTTAAAAAACAAACATTAAAAATGATAAAAAAAATAGAAAACCACCTCTTCATTCAGAATTCAGATAATAACATCAATAGCAATTATACCATACTGTGTGAACCATACTAGCTTCCAACCAAATCCATTATACGCCCTCAGAAGAAGCTCACCTACAAATTACACTAGATTGTCCCCATTAACCCTAATGACAGCTTAGAAGACAATAACACTACCCTTGAGGGGCACAACAATATATTACCCTCACCACTTAATGTAAGAATCGAGTACGAAAACAAAACTACTGGGAGAAGGAAAACACTATTATTTTTCTTTCTAATAATATAGTGAAAACAACCATTGATGAAGAACCTTGCTTTTGATAGCGAGAAGACTAAATGAGAGGTCAAGCTGTATCTCGAGAACAACTTAACCCTAATCGATTATAATCAAAAAAAAATAATCATCATCATAACAGCCCATTAATATCATACTTTTAGCATTACCCGTAAAAGTGTTACGATTCTTAATAACATCTGAGACAGCCCTTGTTACCTGTGCCGAAACATAAAGCCATATAAAGGTGCAAAGCATGCTTAGTTAATCTTCTGTTTACATTTAATGTACATTATTTATAATTTAATAGATCCTGTATACGGTGGACCAACGAGCTAGTTAGGATGGCAAGAAACAAATGGATAAGGGAGGCACAGGACCGCACAATGTGGCAATATTTGGAGGAGGCCTATGTCCAGTAGTGGACGTAAATTGGCTGATACGATGATGATATAATATTTATGTAATAAAACTAAAAATATAAATAAATGAACACTTCTAAATCAAATTATCCAATTAATTACCTTACATAAACTCACACCCAGTCAAAGTAACCGACCAACAGACTTTTAATTTCCCTTCAAATTGTTGATGACCAACCTCGGTAAGGATAACTAATTAGGCCTGAACCTCACCGCTTCGTTTGACAGCCGCCCCAAATCAATCACTTAGCTTAGAGGTCCAGTAATTAACCCGTGGATATAGCTTGCTTAGATATTAATTAGCTTTGAATAAATATAATGGGCAAGGGTTTTTTATTACTCGTTAAAAAGAAAGGAGGCTATGTTTTTTTAAAAACAAACTTTTTATAAATTCCTCCTTTATTTTAATGACAATCTTCGCAGTACGATAGTCGATCGAACCAAGAATTTTCATGCGTGGGATTCGAACCCCCTACCTCGTCCACTTCAGCCGCCACCGAGGCAATTTTGTTTTAAAATAGTTTGACCACGAGGAAGAACCGACTCTCGTGACCGGTTCTTCCTCGTGGTCAAACTATTTTGTCTAACTAGTTTGACCACGAGGAATTTTGACAATTCCTCGTGGTCAAACTTCCTATCTATTTAAAACGAACACCATGTTTCTAGTTTTAAAATGAAATTGTACAGGTATATTCAAAACCTTTCGCTTCTTACTCATAGTCAAACTAGTTTAGTTTGTTTTAATTCAAACTAGTTTGACTATAAGGAATTGCGTTTTTTCGCCCTTTTATCGCATAAGGACAAATTCTCATATAGACAGATTCTCAAAAAGACAGAAATGGTACAGTTGTACGCACGTTCATGCAAGTTCTTAGGACATAAAAGTGAGCCTCGCTGTAATAGAATTAAAGGAACTCTGACAAAACAAATTAACGTCGACTAAACAAAAGATGAATTAAAACAAATAAAAATTAATTATAATTTATAATTTTTTTTTTCTATAAAAAGTTTATTTATAAGTACTTAGGTCTATTTTTCTGTAGGTTTTCCAATAACATTTTTTTCATCAACAAATCTGTATTGCGGTCAAGCAAAGTCTTTCACGATGACCAAAAAATGTTTTTATAATTTTACGAAGCATCTTTGCCAAATTTTCACCATTTTTAAAGTGAATTTTAATGATTTTAATGTGTTGTTTAGATGTATATCATTCTATTTTTACTAATGGCATACTTTTCATATCATTCAAATTACAGCTTCAAAAGTGATTTTTCTTGTCCTAACTTAACCTATTTTTATTTACAAAATTGGTCTGGCAAGTTGTGTCAGTGTTCCTCTTTTAAGCTTTATGAATTTTATGTCCATATTTAATGCACTAGTGTAGCTCTCTAATTATTTAAACAAGGAAAAGCAAAGGCAAATAAAAACGGGAAAATAATACAAGTGACATGGATAGGTAGGTATACAATTGTCAATTTACTTTTATTTTTACCTGTACTATTAGATTTCATAGCATACAGTATGTTCTGTAAAAAGGTTATGCTAGTTTAACCACGAGGAATTGTCAAAATTCCTCGTGGTCAAACTAGTTACACAAAATAGTTTGACCACGAGGAAGAACCGCTCTCGTGACAGATTACTCCCTAATTTATACCTATTAAGAGAAATATACAATACATATTAAACCTATGTACATACTTATGTATATTTAAAAAAAATCAAGCATTGGTTTGCAAAATCCCATTACTTAATAAATAATAATGAATAATTTGAAGAAAATCGTTTTCTCGTCATCTTAACACAAAAGCGGATAAATCTCGTAGAAGTGACAATTTACTAGCTACTTTCCTTTGTACCTAAATATCACATGCAATACCATTCAGTGGTCACCCATCCATAGAACGACAACATGTTGCTTATGCGGTCTAGTCGTTTATCCATCATTGGTTGCAAAAAACTTATGTATACCTACCTTACCTCGTATAACAATGGATGTTTTTTTGTTAAACACCTCATAAAGCGATCACAATTATAGCAACAATATTGTGCCAACCCATCTATATAATGACCGAATCGAAGTTGCTTGACCTCTCACGATATAATATTTGTGTCCTCGTATATCCTTAATCTTCCTAAACGCCTCATAAAGAACGAAATTATCTTCTCAATCAATCTGAATTGCCGTGTAATGGTCTGTATTGTTCTCTTCAACTTGTATTGGATGATCTAGAGTTTTATTTCCTCTATATTCTATATTTATAGCCAACCATTGAAGCCACACTGCAAGGATGTTTACAAAATATAGAGAATATATATATATATATATATATATATATATATATATATATATATATATATATATATATATACATAGTTTCAAAATTAAATAAAAATATAGTGTCAGTGAAGTTTTCTTAAATCTCAGTCACCACACGGAGATATTAATGGCTTACGCAGACCCGGACGGCATGGCAAGGGATTTAAATTTTTACTAATGGAAATTCAACCGTACTGTTACAGAAATACGACATAAATTGCTATGCTTTAAAATGATGCCGCGGCATTGCATGGCAAAGGGATTTTTCAAGTTCCATCTTACAAAGTTCCATTGAAATTTATTAGTCTCATTGAAAAATAATGAAGAGGTATTTGAATAAAACAAACTTGCAGTATATAACTAATATTTATACAGCTGTATATAACTGTATTTAAGTATGTTTAATGGACGTATTACAATTACTTTGGTTATCTAACTAGTAATCAAATAAAGAAACCATATATAAGAAAATTGTGATAATAGATGAATATAGTAGATAGGCTCCGTAAGCATAATCGTCTTCACCTATTTCAACTTTTTTCCCTCCTAGCACCATTTGAAATTCCATTATAAGACACTGAAAAGATAAACAAATTGTTTTTTATTAACTACTAAATGCTTTTATCTCAGACTATGACTAAGTGCGGAATATATACCGTGATACTCAATCAACCAATCAACTAGCCTATCGCAGTCCTCTGCTGGTCATAGGCCTAACTCAACACGCAGTACAGAACACCGTCCGATCCAGAGACCTTTCCAGGCTACCTAGCTGGGCGGTGTCCTACACTATGTTTACAATAGTCGCAGTTTCCACTCAAGGACACGTTTGCTCAAACGGCTGACGGTCTTTGGACAGATTTTACTAGCCTAATAAACAATGTTTTATTACATATTACTTGTATTTGGGGGTTAGTATACGTAAATTCGCTTGTTTTCAATTTAGCTACATTTTATTATGGACTCGCCGCACACGGTAAGGCTTGCCGCACACGGGCCACACGCCACAACTACTAACGCCGCCACAAGAAGCAAGAACGGGCCACAAAAGTAGCTGAAGCGCGCGACAGCCACTTTTATTCATACACTAGCTGTACCCGCGACTTCGTTCGCGTGGTGGATGATACTTACCTACTTCGCAATTCAATTTTATACTGAAATATCGTTTTTTAAAACTTCATCATAACAGCCCATTAATGCTGCATCACTGCAAGGACGGGCCTCCTCTCGTGACGGAAGGGATACTTGGCCTACTAATACTACGCTGGCCAGTCGGATTGGTCTATACCAATCCGACTGGCTAGGGTTTGATTTCAAGTTTTCCTTCATTTTTATCTCGTAAAGATAATATATTCACGATAGTCCCTTAGTCGGTTTTACGCCACCCATGGGATGAGATGGGCAGGTGACATATTGTATTCTTACTCCGTCACCACACGGATAATCGCTAATTTATTGTGAATGAATTTGCACGCCACGTTATGGTGCGGCAGAATTACTTGCCTCGGTGGCGCATGGGGCGCGGCGGTCGCATTACATGGCTGGCGTGCATAAGGTCGCGGGTTCGATTCCCATGGAGGACATTGTGATCCACAAACTATTCTCCTAAGTCTGGATGTTCTTTTGATTTGTCTAAATTTATTGTACCTAACACCTTTTTACCATATTATTCAAGCAATAAATATTTGATTAAATTTAGACTGGACTATATTATTATCTATAGATAAACTGCGTGCAGTATTTTTGAATTAGGTACTATTAAGTAATAAATAAACACAAACACATTGAACAATAATTTAATGTTTTGTGATTGTATTTCTATATTATAATGTCAATTTTCAATTTTTTCTTCAATGTTGACAAATAGCAATAATGTGTAAAATGATTTAATAAAGAAAAAGCGTTTTACTTATTATGTTGTCTGTTATATTATACCCATATATTATTTATTAAATAATTATATAAGTGTGTTATAATTGCAGTTATAATAGGATTGTGAGAAAAGGAATGTTATTGAAATTAAATTTATTTTTGTGATTAATTAAATAGTTTAACTTTAAAAATTGATGTTTGTACGCCAGTATTGGCAAAACAGGGAAAGACTATTTATTTTTGTAACATGTTTTGTACCTGTGATTAACAAATAAAGGTTATTTGTATTTATTTACATTTAAAAATACAGCACGCAGTTTAACTCTTGATGTACTACAGTCTAAGTTCGAAAGATGGCGCTGTTTAATATTAATTAATTAAATTCAAATATCTTTTAATAGAAGAAACCGATTGCAATGAAACAAAAACTAAATGTAACTTCAAGTTACGCTTAATCGTTGTGTATAAAAATAATCTACGAAATGTAAATTCATACAACATTATGTTTATTTTATAATACAATACAATGTATTGGTCTTAAGATTATATTAATTCGTTTTAAAGATGTGCGGTAACAAATAGACAGCCAGATATTAATTCTAAAATGTGTGGTTTCGTGCTTTTTGACTTTTTTCTAGATTTTATAGATAATTTTTATCTAAATTTTCGAAAAGAACAGACCTTTCGACCTCTACTGTTTTATTATAGTATAGATGTTACAGCTAAAGTAATAAATATGAATATTGTACATAATAACTAGCCATTATAGTATAATGTCTACTCAATTTAGGTAAAGTGATAAATGTCGCAGAATTAATCACATTAACTAGCCATTATATATGTTATAGTACTGGCAAAAATACAATATTAAGGCAAAAGTCAGAAACAGTTGGTTAGGTTAGGTTAGTACAGTGACCAAAGGACGCACGAGCCGAGCGAGCGAGCCGCGGCAGCGGCCGGCGAGTGCAAGAAACATTTTTTTAATGTAAAACTAGAATAATATAGTATTACTATATTCTAGCACTCGCCGGCCGCTACCGCGGCTCGCTCGCTTCGCTCGCTCGGCTCGTGCGTCCTTTGGTCACTGTACTACCCTAACCTAACCAACTGTTTCTGACTTTAGCCTTAATATTGTATTTTTGCCAGTACTGTAACATATATAATGGCTAGTTAATGTGATTAATTCTGCGACATTTATCACTTTACCTAAATTGAGTAGACATTATACTATAATGGCTAGTTATTATGTACAATATTCATATTATAGTAGCCATTATATATGGCTAGTTAATGTGATTAATTCTGCGACATTTATCACTTTATCTAAATTGAGTCGCCCTTATACATAATAGCTAGTTGTTATGTATAATATTCATATTTATTACTTTGGCTGTAACATAGATATAGATAGATTACTACTGGTACCGCCATCCCGTGAACAAAAGAAACGAAATTTAGATTCATTTCAACATTGACCATTTTTCTTGACCTCTAATTTGTATTGGACTGTTCTAATAAAGAGATCAAGCATTATCTCAAATAATACTTATCCGATTTTGATGAAACATACCTCAGTTTAAGCCCAATAAAAAAGGCTACAATACAATGTATTGGTCTTAAGATTATATTAATTCGTTTCAAAGATGTGCGGTAACAAACAGACAGACAGACATTAATTCTAAAAATTGTGGTTTCGTGCTTTTTGACTTTTTTCTAGATTTTGTAGATAATTTTTATCTGAATTCTCAAAAAGAACAGACATTTCGACCTCTACAGTTTTATTATAGTATAGATTTGGACGTTTAGTGGCGGGTGCAGGCCGCAAGAAGCGAGGAGCGACGATTATAGCATGTGGCGGCCACCGGCCTCGACCGTGTGCGGCGAGTCCATATAAAATGTACGAAACCTACAGGAAATATGCCAGTGGCGGCATTTTGTGGTTGTGGCCGGTGACCTGTGTGCGGCAAGCCTAAGCTGCGTTCAGAAGATGCCCTCAGCGATACAACTGTTTGTTCAGTGCAGCAAGTATTCCGACTATTGGGCAATTAGTTCTCAATATTTAAGCTGGGACCTGTTTGTGTTCCCACCCATTTTCATCAAGCATACAAGTCTGACGAAATGGTGAAAGGTATTTTATCAAGTATTCCTTTTTAAGAAGCTATACGAGTATAATAAGTCTAATTTCATGCACAATTGAGTACAATAGTTGAATAGTAAACTCGATCAGCTGGAATGCTGGATATATTACACGACTCTCTTTTAGACAAAGTATATTGAAATCGTTTTCATAAAGAACTGCCTCGCAATTATTATTTTTAATAACTTTAATTTCAATTTTGCCCAAGATTGGTCGCACCAATCATAATATATTATAGTATGATTGGAGCTACATAGGTTACGTATGTTTCAAGTAAAACAAAATTATTTGACTGATGCAAAAGTTTTTTTGGATTTGTGACTTTTCTAGTACTTCAACCTCAATTGCTCCCATAGAACTTTTTGATCAGCATACGAAAAAGCATCGATAAGCATCAAAAAAGTTTGGTAAAAAATGGTAATTTTCTTGCTAACCGTACATTTTTTGAAAATCTGTGAACGGGAATGATCTAAAAAAAAATTAAGGATAGTCTCCTAGGGCCAATTTCTTGTAGCTACAACGGTTAAGGTACTTCCCTTGGCTGTCCTATTGATACTTTCCACTTTGTATAATTAAAACTTGTTATCGTTGCGGTTTATATAAGTATTCGATATATAGATATTGTTATAATTTTGAATATTTATGATAAAAAATAAGATAAAACCGATTTATTTTTCGAAGAGTAAATACAAAATAAAAAAGGAATACATACCGCAGACATAGCTATAACGCCTATAACCAAAAATGCTAGGTGTAAAGGTTTAAAAGTTACACCAAATGCCAGTTTAGACACCATTAATAATAGACCCATAAAGGTTAATGCCACCATTACTCCAAATAGATAAAGTATATATTTAGTGAAGTCAAACTGAAATTTAAGAAAAAATACTTTAGTTTAGTCTTTACATTATCAAAATTATTTTCACATTTTGAAATACTTAATTACAACAACCCCAAACTATCTTTTGCACACAGAAGCTACAGTACCCGGCATTAAATATTGCACATCGACGTTTGGAAAGAGATAATCGGTTAATTTCAGATTCGTAGAGCGTTATCTCTGTCGCACGAAATACAAGCAGTCCGGTATAGAGACACCTGGGAGCCAACCACAAGCTCTTATAGCAATATGATTGTAATCTTACTTAGCCTTTTCGAACCACGAAGTGCTTAAAACAATAATATAATAATATTAAAACAATATTGGTTCAATTACTATCAATCAATCAATCATCAATCAACTAGCCTATTGCAGTCTACTGCTGGACATAGGCCTCTCCCAATATACGCCACAGAACTCGGTCCTGCGCATCCAGTCCGACCCAGAGACCTTTATGAGGTCGTCGGTCCACCTAGCTGGGGGGCGTCCTACACTACGTTTGCCGAGTCGCGGTCTCCACTCTAGGACACGTTTGCTCCAACGGCCATCGGTCCTTCGACAGATATGACCAGCCCATTGCCACTTTAGCTTGCTAATACTACGAGCTATGTCGGTTACTTTGGTTCTTTGTCGGATAACCTCGTTCCGGATTTTATCCTTCAAGGAGACGCCGAGCATAGCTCGTTCCATTGCTCGCTGCGCAACTTTAAGTTTGTGGACTAGCCCTACTGTGAGTGTCCACGTCTCGGCACCGTATGTCATTACTGGTAGGACGCATTGGTTGAAGACTTTAGTCTTCAGGCATTGCGGTAAAGGCGAAGAGAAGACCCGACCTAGCTTGCTGAATGCTGCCCAACCCAACTGGATCCTGCGACAACCTGACGGAGGTAAACATATTCTTGAACAACTTCGAGCATCAATCCGTCGACATAGATCGGCCTCGGCGTTACATGTTTGTTAAATATGATCTTCGTTTTGTTTAGGTTCATGCCGAGTCCGACCCGTCGAGAGGCTCCATTTAGGCCCTGCAGCATCCCGTCAAGCTGTTCCAGTGACTCTGCCACGATGACGATGTCGTCAGCAAACCGGAGGTGTGAGATATACTCGCCGTTGATGTTGATGCCCCGTCCAGTCCAACGTCTTAAAGACGTCTTCGAGCGCGTTGGTAAAGAGCTTAGGGGAAATTACATCCCCTTGCCTCACCCCTCTACGCAACTCAATAGGTGGAGTCTTTTTGTCCTGGAGCTGGACGGTCATAGTGGCAGTTTCATATAGAGATCTCAACACCTCGATGTACCGCCAATCGATGCGACATCTGCAGAGCATCCAGAACCGCCCAGGTTTCGATTGAGTCGAAGGCTTTTTCGTAGTCCACGAAAGCCATGCACAGCGGCTGATTGTACTCCTCAGTCTTCTGTACAATTTGCCGAACAACATGGATGTGGTCCACGGTAGCCTTATCGTCTCTCCTCGTATATCGTCGAGTCTTCTGGCGAGGCGGTTTGTGAGTACTCTCGAGAACAACTTGTAGATGTGGCTCAGGAGTGATATGGGCCTATAGTTCTTCAGTAAGGATTTATCACCTTTTTTGAAGAACAGGACCACCGCACTCCCGCTCCACGCCTGAGGTGTTAGGCCCTGGTGAATGACGGAGTTAAAAAGCTTTGTGAGCTCTTTTAGGACAGGTGTTCCGCCAGCTTTTAATAGCTCTGTAGTGATTCCGTCATCACCTGGACACTTATTGTGCTTAAGTTGCTCGAGAGCAGCTCTGACCTCGCCCCGGTTGACATCGGGGATGTCCTCCGTAATGGCGCGTGAGTGGGGCTCTGTGGTCATCCTCGCTAGGTCCCAAGGGTTTAGTCATCCGTGATGCGTACAGGTCCTTGTAGAAGCTCTCTATTTCCTCGAGTATCTCGAACTTGGAGGTCACAGTTCTGCCGTCGGCAGTATTTAGTTTCGTTAGATGGGTTCTACCAAGCTGGCGCGCGAATACTTTGGTGCCTCTATTCTGTTCGATTGCAGCCACAATGGCGCGGGTGTTGGAACATCGGAGGTCACGTCGCACCAGCTTCCGGATCTTCCGGTTGAGGTTTCTCCCATCCAACGAAGAGGACCGTGCAGGTGACATCTTGCGTCTTTGCCTCATAAGTTCGAGAGTCTCGGGGGAGAGCTTAGGCTGCCTGACTTTGCCTTTTCCGGGAAACACATTTCGAGACACATCCTGTAGCGTTTTGACCACTGCGTCGGTTTTCTGGTCAACGTTGCCATCGGTTTCCAACAGGTCGAAACGATTTCGATTCGAAAAGCTCCAGTTGGAACTTGTCGAATCCCAGAGCTATTTGGGGCGCAGTAGGTTAGGCGCAATTACTATATTGTTTCAATAAAAACAATATTGTTTTAATATTATTATAAGCTTGTTTTAAGCACTTCGTGGTACGAAAAGGCAAGATTCCAATAATATTGCCATTAATATGTATTATTATTATGAGCTTGTGGTTGGCTCCCTGAGCTTCCTACTGCACAAAGAAAACTACTTATTATGACGGCGGTGGAAAAATCATCACGTCAGCCAAAGGAATTCTGGACATAGGCTTCCTATAAACATTTCCAGTGCGTGCGGTCTTGTGCCTGTGGGGATGCCAATACCAATGTACTGTTCATTTATTACGACTTAATTATAAAGGAAAATAAATATGGCGTCGTGTCAACCACAAACTGAAGACTAGACTTTTGACGTCTTTGACTTTTGAAAAAAAATTCTAAAATCTACAATAAATGTCAAATGGTCAAATTAATTTTTATCTGTGAAATTTGACGTTAGATAAAACTTTACATTTATTCAAAATTTAAGAAACATAGTGGTTTAATCACAGTAATTTACGTGTTTTCTATTGCATCAACGTTTAAGGGTCATAGCACATATAACGTAACGTAAACGAATCGGCATCGCCTCGCCTTTATCCTCGGTGTCAAACGTCAAAAATCCGATTACGTTACGTATCCGATTATACTGTTTTTCAGATCTTATGGGTACGGTGACGTTTAGTTGCCATTACTAGAGATGTAGTAACACTAATATCGTTTTTAAAAATACCGATTCTATATCTAACCGATATAATTTACAAACAAGAATAAATCGATTATGGGTACAAAATAAGAAACTAAAGTCTATTTTTTTATCTCGGATACTAAAATGACAACTACAAATGTCAAACGTAAAAATAATGTAGCCAGCGTTTAAGAAACAGTGCTGTCCTGTGTTTCGATTCGTGTTGTAATTATTGTAAAATATTTACGGTTGTTAGTATAGTCGAAAACTAAATGGCTTTATCACCTCTAGAGTTAATGTTAGTTGCATGTCATAAAACTATTAGATTCAATATCGCACAACAAAACATCAGCTAAATCATGACGCTACTTTGACAGAATATCAGTTCTCTTGTATAAGCAAATAGTCGTTAGATATTTATAAAAACAAATAGTAAAGTCAACGTTATTGACAGTTACTAGAGCATATTTTCGGTAAAGCGTTTTAATCTAATGAATTTCTCTCTTTTTTCCTTCTATGCCCATCCCTATCATTTCTTGTATGACGTCATTGGCGCATATTTCAATTAAAAGTTTTCGTAATTTTATAATATAAAACAAATTAGGGTAAACCACCTAATCGTTAGAAGTACTACAATTGTTGGCAATTAAGAGTAAAAGGTAAGTAAAAAGAAAGAAAACATTATAGATTATTCTAGTTCAATATGATTATTCAAGTTCAAATATTATTTATTTAATATTTTTATCATATTTTATTTTTCATGTGTCAACATTGCAACAATAAATTTATCAGAATCCTTTTATTGGCATTAGTGCTAATAATATTTATTTAATACTATTCAATAACATAATAATGATTAAGTATAAACAAAGATTAAAGTATTTTATCATTTTATGATATTTTATATTTTAGTCTGACACGAAGTCCACTCTTAAGGTGCCAACAATTGGTTGGCTTACCAGCCAATATTTAAATTCTACATTTTCAGTTTTTCTGAAATAACAAGCTTGTAATGTCACAAGTAACAAGTTCACTATAGTTTTAAATTATTTAATGGTTTTTCACATACAAACTCTACAGTTTAATATAGTGACATTTGTATTGTGTTAGTAGATATTATTATTTATTGCGTTGACATGAAAGTTTAAAATAGATTGCACTTTTAATCTAAGCATAGTTTTGATTACGGTCAACCAATGACATAATATCTATCAATAGTCACGGCGGATCGATTAAAAAAAAATACGAGGGACGACACGCGGACGCCATCATCACTATACATAAATTGCACAAAAAAAAAGGTAACAGTAATGATATTTTAGTATTCGAGATTAAAAAACAGCCTATAGTCTCTATTTACCGTAATCGGTGGAAATAACCTATATTTTAATCGGTAAGTACCGGCTGTATCGCATCACTATTTATTCGTTGTAAAAAACAGACAACACATGAAATGTCATTTTAGTATCTGAGATAAAAAAATAGACTTTAATCTTTTTTTAAATATTTATTAATTATGCCAAATCAATGCGTGATTCATCTGATGAACAGCTTGATGAATTACTTGATTCGTCACTTACATGACATAATAAGTGAAAATCTACTGAATCGTCTAATTTGATGTCTCTTCCTCTCACAGTCATGAAGTATTAGATTTTTGTTTTTTTCAATAATCGGCAGTTACGTGGTCACAGGTCACAGGCCTCTTTTAATAATGACATCAAAAAAGGCTGCTCATGGAACAGCAGCTCAAACATATAAATTAATATTTTTATAATTTACATATTACTTTATCACAATTAATCTATTATCACAATTAATCTATATTTAATCTATGTCAAATCATTTCAATTTATAATTAATTTATTAATTTAATTTGCCTTAAAATCTGCTTCATGTAATATGGCGCATGGAAGATCATGGGCAGAGCCAGATCATACTGCGTGTAAGTACAATACATTTCATCTGTTTGTTTGGTGAAGGATCGCTTTTCCTTCATAATGACTGACTGCTGTGAGATTAGGTACAGTACACTTCAACTAAATGCACACAAGCACGATACACAAAATACTTTCGCGTGACTGTCCATGGTTTGTACATGCATACGTACTGCAAATTTATACACAAACAAAAATAACGCAATTTTTAGTCACTGTTATTGTTTGTATTGCATAATTATAAACAAACATAGCGGATGGCGTCGCGTCGGTATATTACGACATAGTTGTTGTCAAAGTCACTTCGTGACATTTGCAAGCCGCTCGCTATGTGTCGCGTCGCGTTTCTACTGTTAATGTTGCCATAATCTTCACTTATTTTATTTATTATTAAACGCACACACCAAATATTTATTTATTTTAATTAAATTTTTTTTTTATTTATACTATACTTACATACTATACAGGGTGGCTCATTCAAATGGGTCAGTATGGGAAAGTCTTAAACTATAAGTTATACGAAGATTTGTTCTTAGGAACCATGTCACCGATTTTGATAAAAAGAAAAACTGCATTCATACATTTGGAAAAGATACTGTACCTAGCTGGGGAATCGAACCCGGTTGTTTTACAAAAGTAAACTTATACTTTTTCTATTTAAATATCGATTCTGTAGGTCTTAAGCAGTAAATATTTCTATGAAACATTATGTCTAAAATGAATAAAATGCATTGTTTTCACATACTTTAATTTATCATAGTAGGTGTTCGATGTGGCCACCGTTGTTCGAGGTCGCCCCACTTAACGTCTCTAGACTATTTCTTGTTGGGTTACGTTAAGGATGAAGTGAGTAAAACAAACAATGATAACGTTGAAGATCTTTTAGGTCAGTCATAAAGTCAATTTTAACGCAAACTCACCACATGAAAATACAAAATGCAATTTACCTAACAACATTGTTACCTAAACGTGGCCACTTCGAGCACCTACTATGATAAATTAAAGTATATGAAAACAATGCATTTTGTTAATTTTAGTCATAATGTTTCTTAGAGACATTTACTGCTTAAGACGGGTTATTAGGACAATGACTGTTTCGTTAAATGGCTACACATAACGAACGACGACATCGCAAAATTTTCAGATCGCTTATAGTCTAGACCGCATATTCCCTAAAACGCAAAACGTCTACACCAGCAAAATGACTAAATTTGTATAATTCCTTGATCGCTCATTACCTGCAACTCGGAACACCTTAATCGCAAAATGACTACTATTTTTTTATAATCACTCGACACAGTAAACTCACTACGCCTGATGTTAAATTTGGGGTCCAATTTCCTCCTACTCTTGGTCGCGTACGTAGGTACGCCACGCACGTATTAAAACATAAAAGGCTAATATAGAAATAAGTATTCGTAGTAAGTTTGTGGTATAAGTAGATATATTAAAACACATGGGTTATTTAATTCTAAACTTAAATTATATTTTTCCTTATTAAAAATAATAATTAAAACAATCTGTAGTCTTCTTGCTTTTACAGGTATACCTAACAAAAAATCTTCTTCTTAAAAAAAAAATGTAATCTTTAAATTATAATCTAATCTAAGTAAATTATATCTATAGCCATTGCAAGATAGAGCAAGTCCATTTTTATTATTTCTATGAAATATTAAATTTGTGTCAGACATGTTTGAAGTTTGAATGACAATGAAGAAGTAAACACGTCATCGTAATAATTTTATCTAATCATCATTTCATATTATAAGTGGCCAGTCCAGTCATCAAGGAGGATGAACATACAGCTACGAAAAGGCATTTTTTAGAAAATTGGGAATTTTCTCGATGTAGTCATTATGCGACCAAGACTTTTTAACTACCTGCTAGTAAAAAAGTATTTTTGAAATGTAGTCATTTTGCGACCAAGGTATTTAACGACTTTGGTATTCTAAGAGTAGAGCAGTGGACATTTTGCGATGTCGTCGTTCGTTATGAGTAGCCATTTAACGAAACAGTCATTGTCCTAATAACCCCTTAAGACCTACAGAATCGATATTTAAATAGAAAAAGAAAAAAATATTTTTGCAAAACAACCGGGTTCGATTCCCGACTGGGTGCAGTATCTTTTTCAAATATATGAATGCAGTTTGTCTTTTTATCAAAATCGGTGACGTCATGGTTCCTAAGAACAAATCTTCGTATGACTTATAGTTTAAGACTTTCCCATACTGACCCTTTTGAATGAGCCACCCTGTATATTACATACTATAATTATTTTATATACATTTAAATATTATAATTAAGTGTATGTAACATTTTAAAGTTTGTCTGCTGTAGGGAATGTGCTTTTGTTGTATATGTGTATACTTGTACGTATGTGTGTGTGGCTGCGCCCACCACGCGCCCGCTATTTAACCGTGTCCTTGACAATGAATTAAACAGTGTGCATTTAGCAAGCAGTCGTTTCAAGCCAGAGAACTCCCTCAAGCCAGAGAGCTACAGGCCCATTACCCTGCTGCCGAACTGCTCAAAGATCTTCGAGCGACTTCTTATCCCCCACTTAACAGCCCACATCCAACCAAGGCCGGAGCAGTTCGGCTTCAGATCGGAACACTCCACGACTCTCCAGCTGTCGAGGGTACTGCACCAAATCGCAGCAGCGCGTAACAAGCGTGAGAAGGCAGTCGCAGTATTCCTCGACATGGAGAAGGCATTTGACCGCGTGTGGCACGCCGGCCTCGTGCACAAACTGGCCAGGTCGTCACTCCCCCTGCGCACCATCAAGGTCCTGGCGTCCTTCCTCATGGGACGCACGTACAGAGTGTCCGTCGAGAGCGTGACATCGGCGCTATACCCTGTCCTTGCAGGAGTCCCTCAAGGCAGCTGCCTCTCTCCGGCACTCTACTCATGGTTCACGGACGACTTCCCCTCAAACCCGGCAGTGACCCTGGCCCTGTACGCCGACGACGCGGCCCTCATCGCCACGAGCCTAAACACCCAACATGCTGCTGTAAAGGTGCAGAGGGCACTTGACACCATCCCGGATTGGCTGGACAAATGGAGGCTGGCCGTCAACGTCCAGAAGACCCAGGCGGTGGCCTTCGCCCCAGGTCAGAACGTCCCACCAAAGATGAAGCTCCGCGACGAAGAAATCAACTGGACACCCACGGCAAAATACCTTGGCGTCACGCTGGACAGAAGCCTAACGTTAACCCCCCACGTGACCCACGTGACGGCCAAAGCGCGGGCAGCCAGGGCCGTTCTGTACCCCGTCCTTAATTCAAGCCTGCCAACCAGAGTCAAGCTGGGCGTATACAAGGGGTACATACGCCCCATCATGACCTATGCTGCGCCGGCCTGGTACGCGCTCACCTCTAACACAAATAAGAAGAAGCTCAGGACGGTTCAGAACACCTCACTCAGATGGGTCGTCGGGGCTCCGCGCTTCGTCCGAAACGACGTAATCCAGCGCGACCTCAGAATGGAGAGCCTCGACGACTTCATCCAGCGCCTGACGTCCAAGATGTTCGCCTGCGCGGACAGCTCCACACATCACCACCTCAGGGAGATCGCCCCGTGGCATACACGCCCACCGGAAGCCCCCGACCGCAGGCGCAGATGGCATCTCCCCCGAGACCTCCTCGCAGAAAGAGTGAGCGCGGCCTCTGGCCATACCTAAGAAAGGTGCCCACCTTCCCCACTCTCAACCCCCCCCATCATCATCACCCCCCCATCAACGCTCCGCGCCGTGCACTCAACCCCAACCCGCTAACCAAGCGGTGAGGCACGGCGCAACCAACCACTAACACTAACATCAACTAACATCAACAAACCACTAACCGAGGGGCTCGGCGCGGCGGTCCTCCTCACCCCCTCCGCATCCGCGCGTACTCAACCATGAGAGTACGTGCGTCATGCGCGGGGGTCGTCGCCCGCGGTGCCGAACACCTCGCTGTTGCAGGTAACACAAACAAAGAGGGGGCTGACGGTAGTCTAGTCGCCCACGGTCGCTGGTCGCACGGAGCTGGACCTCCCTCGGGGCTACCGAGGGTCTCATCTGGCTCGTGCTGACCGCCCTGGAGCGTGAAGAAACCTCGCCCCCTCAACAAGCCGCACACCCAGCCCTGCACAGGGCCCATCCACGGGCAAGGCCCAACACAAACACACGCCCCTACTTCTAGGGGCGGAGAACAGATGACCGCAGGCAGGGGGCATCACAGCTCCGATCCTGCAGCCACGCGCCATATCGGCGCAGTGAAGACCCGAGAGTCGAATTAAACAGTGTGCATTTAGCAAGCAGTCGTTTCACTTCTCCCTAGTTGTCATACGTAACAGTGGCGACGAGTACTCACAACGGAAAAAGTGTCAAATTCGCAATTTGGGATTTTGTCAACGTTTGACCATACGGTGCAATCGTGGAAAACGTATAAGACTCGTATTGCGCAATGGTTTATCGCAAACGATATCACCGCAGTCACGGACATCACAGGGACAAAACGGCGAGCAATATTGCTGAGCGCGCTCACGGACGGCACGTACAAACTTGCTTCGGACCTCGCCTTACCAAAGGAGTTGGAAGGAGTGCCGTACGAAGATATTCTGCAACTGCTGGACAAGCATTTTACGCCGAAACGCTGCGGGTTTGGTGAGCGATGCAATTTTTATGCAGCATCGCAACAGGCTGGTGAGAGCCCCACGCAATGGGCTGCTAGACTTCGTGGGCTCACGCCTTTTTGATCACAATGTCTCCAACGTGAAATGACTTTAAAGGATTACGCATAAAATGCATATTGACTAAGTAGCAAAATAACTCACTTTTAAAATGGCTATGAAGCAATATGCCTCAAATCATAACGACTTAGTACTAATACACCTTTAAATGAAAATGACTTTGTAGTAAAATAGTTTAAAATCACAATGGCTTCGAAGTAACGCGACTTTAAAGGCAAACGTCTTTGTAGTAAAATACCTTTATGTGAAGTTGACTTAAAATCCAAAATACCTAAAATGCAAAACATCTTAGTAGTTTTATGACCAGAACTCTAAAATGCTCCAAATTACATCACATAAAAGTACAAGCAATGGTCCAATTCACGAATGTTGAAAATAATTGTTATTTACAACATAATTCTTCAGGTAGCAAAAGAAAGCAAAGGATAATTGGTTTAGTATATTTAATTGTGAAGAGATATTATCTACTTAGGGCGTAAAAATCAGAAATTCTGTCTAGGACTAGAATTTCTGGATAGGACACACGCGCGGCCCTTAACTATTTTAAAAACGGAGTTTATCTACTATTTAATTTATTTGAAGAAACCTGATACTCGTCTGCTTTAGGAAATAAATAAACAGTAATAATTAAAGTAACATTTTATTTCATTTATTATTCACAAAACTCTCCGTGTGGTGACGGAGTAAGAATACAATATGTCACCACCCCATCTCATCCCATGGGTGTCGTAAAAACCGACTAAGGGACTATCCAAGTATACCTATTATCATTACGAAATAAAAAGAAGGAAAACTTGAAATTAAACCCTTTACCAATCCGTCTGGCCAGCGTGGTATTAGTAAGCCAAGTATCCCTCCGTCCCGGGAGGAGGCCTGTCCCTGCAGTGGGACATTGGTAGGCTGTTATGGTTATTCACAAATAAAAGTTTACAAACAATATATAAAAAACAACGTTAATTATTAATTTGAGGCAATTTGATTTATTGTCGTTTTTGATAGCGATGAATTATGATTCTTAGTCCTATAGCGTACTGTGTATTATCCTTTATAGTCGTTTTAATTTTTGTGACGTTTTGCTGCATAGACAAGAATCAATACAGATGTATTGCAAATTAGGCAAAACAGTTTTGAGATATTGATTTAAGGCATTTTGCTTCATAGCCATTTTAAAAGTGAGTTATTTTGCTATTTAGTCAATATGCATTTTATGCGTAATTCTTCAAAGTCATTTTACGTTGTAGACGTTGTGATCAAAAAGGGGCTCACGGCCTACTGTGGGTTTAGCAACGTGGAAGAAGCGCTACGTGATCGTTTCGTCATGGGCATGCTGCCGGGGCGTGAGCGGGACAAGCTGATCGCGCAGGATCTGGCAGAACTGACGCTAGCGAAGGCTATCGAGTTGGCTGAGACGCTCAGAAGTGCGAGACTTGGGGCGGCGGCTACCGCGCAAGTCGCGGGGCAGCCAGAGCAGCTGTTCAAGATCAAGCAACAAGAGAAAAGTGCGGTGTCGGTACAAAAATGTGCAGTGTGCGGCAGGTCAAATCACGCGTCGTCTAAGTGCAGGTTCGCGAAATATAAATGTAAAAAGTGTAACATGCAAGGTCATCTTCAAAAAATGTGCAAGAAACTCAATTACGTTGCAATCAATGATGTAGATGAAGGTGACGACGGTAAGATTAATAAAATTTCTTGTATCAATGGGGAACCTATGTTTGAGACGGTGACAATTCTGGGGGTAAGTTTAAAATTTGAAATTGATAGCGGTTCTGCGGTAACGGTTATTTCGGCTAAGACATATGAAACGTATTTTTCACAAATACCATTGTCAACTACTAATAAAAAACTAATAACATACGTAGGTAACAAAATTAATTGTACTGGTAACGTACTCGGGTCAGACACACGAGCTCGATGTGTACATCATACATGACGGTGGTCCGCCATTATTAGGCAGAGATTTTATTTCCACTTTCAAATTAGAGTTTGTACCGTGTAAGTTTTTAAATAAAAGAGATAGTTTATTAGATATTTTTCAAAAACAATTTCCACACGTATTTTCAAACTAATTAGGAGCGTTTAATAAATATAAAGTTCGTTTACAGCTTAAACCGGACTCGAAAGCGATATTTTTTAAAGCACGGCCTATTGCTTTTGCATTAAAAGATAAAATAGACAGGGAGCTAGATCGTTTGGTTGATTTAGGGATATTAAAACCTGTTAAACATGCAGAGTATGCGTCACCCATTGTCCCCGTATTAAAACGCGACGGGTCAGTTAGATTGTGCGTTGATTACTCGGTTAGTATTAATAAACAATTATTAGTTGAAAAATATCCATTACCAACGGTTCATGAACTTTTTACGAGATTATATGGCGGTCAACAATTTTCGAAAATTGATTTGTCGATGGCCTATAATCAATTTTTATTAGACGAGGAATCACAAAAGTTAACGTGTATTAATACTCATCGCGGTTTATATAAATATACTCGCATGGTTTTTGGGTTATCTAGCGCTCCGTCTATTTTCCAGAAAGCAATGGAAGGTATTCTTGCTGGTATGGAGGGGGTTTTGTGCTTGCTGGACGATGTGCTCGTGACGGCACCCAATAGGAAATTACATGTGCAAAGACTTACGGCAGTGCTAGAAAGACTGCAGGATGCGGGTCTTGTTTTGCAAAAAGATAAATGTGAATTTTTCCAAGATGAAATAAGTTATCTTGGATATAGAATTGATAAACATGGTCTTAAAAAGTCCCCTGAGAAAGTTAAAGCAATAATTGACGCACCGGTACCTACCAATGTCAATAAATTGCAATCATTTTTAGGCTGGGTAAATTATTATAGAAATTTCGTACAAAATGCGTCTAGTATTTTAAGTCCTTTATATGACCTACTCAGGAAAGGTACAAGGTGGAACTGGAACGAGTTGCACAGTAAGGCTTTTAACAAAATAAAACAAATATTAGCTTCGGACCAAGTACTAACACATTTTAGTCCTAACGCAAAAGTAATTCTTACTGTGGATGCGTCTCCAACCGGGTTAGGGGCGGTGTTGTCACAGATAGGATCGGACGGCTCTGAGCGACCCATATCGTTTGCGTCGCGTACATTGAATGCCGCGGAGAAAAATTACGCGCAAATTCAAAAGGAAGCTACCGCGATTATATTCGGCGTACGCCGTTTTCATCAATATTTGTACGCAAGGTCTGTGCCTTTTATATTACGAACGGATCATAAGCCTTTATTATCCATTTTCGGTCCTTATAAAGGTATTCCCGAGGTAACGGCAAATAGGCTCCAGCGGTACGCATTGTTCCTAAGCGCTTATAATTATGTTATAGAATATGTACGCAGTAGCGATAATTGTGCAGATTTTTTATCTCGCGCTAGCCTACCGGAGCCTCAAGGACACGAGTCCGCGAGGGGGGCGGGGCCACCGACGCCGCCGCTCGACGCCGCCGGTGCATCGGTGGGGTGTGAAGATGACTCACGCGAATGGCATGCTATCACAGATCGCGCGGCTTACGTTAACTTTGTAGTGGACGCCGGTAGCATCCCCGTCACAATTAACGAATTACGCCAGTCAATAAAACAAGATAATGTTCTTATACGTGTCATTAATTATGTACTAAATGGGTGGCCTAAGAAAATAATAGATGAAAGATTAAAACCATATTTTTGTTGTAGGTTACAACTTTCTTACGAAAATGGTTGTGTTATGAGAGGTCATAAAATTGTATTGCCAGAGAAATTACGCATGAGGGTCATTTCAGAGTTACATACTTCTCATTTAGGAATAGTAAAAACAAAGGCGGCGGCTCGCGCGCGGTTTTGGTTTCCGGGTATCGATGAAGCCCTGGAGAGGATGATAAACTCATGCGAAGTATGTATGCAGTTACGTCAGTCTCCATCTCGCGCTCCTCTTTCTCCATGGAGTTACCCGTCACATCCCTTTCGGAGAATTCATATAGATTTTTTAGGGCCTATAAATGGAAAAATATTTTTAGTTGTCGTAGATGCATATTCTAAGTGGGTTGAAGTATATGACATGAATAATACAACGACCTCGTTAGCAGTTATCGATAAATTGTATGATTTTATGTCACATTTTGGGTTACCAGAGACTATAGTAAGTGACAATGGTACGGCGTTCGTGTCTCGAGAATTTACACAATTTTGCGAGTTGAATGGTATTTCTCACTTAAAATCACCGCCTTATCATCCCGCCAGTAACGGTCAAGCTGAAAGTTACGTTAAAATTATTAAAAAGGGCATTAAGTCATGTATTTTATCTAATAATAATGTGCGACAGAGTAAATTAAATTTATTAAAGTATCTTTTTGACTATAGAAACTCTATTCATAGTACTACAGGATTGTCACCCGCTCAGTTAGTATTTGGTTATAGTTTAAGGTCACGCTTAGACATTTTGAACCCTATATCCCTTACGTCGTCACATTCATCAAATATTAGTAACGTGGTGAAAAACAAACAGTGTTCGCAGATTAACTCTTACGGCGGTAAAAATAAACAGACATTTTCTATTGGTGACAAAGTAATATATAAGAACATTGTTAATAATAAACCTAAATGGAACAAGGGTATTATTGTGAAGCGGTTAGGTACAGTTATTTATATAGTAAAAGATATTTTTTCCTCTTTAAATGTGAGGAAACATAAAAACCATTTGAGTTTATATAAAGGGACATCTGCTCCCCTTGATGATAGCTGGGATTGCGACAGTGACCTTGCAGGGTATAAGAGTCAAGGAAACGAAGGTAATACATCTAGCTTAGATAATGAGGAGAATGCTGACTTTCATGCGACGGCTGAGGGGGAAGAAAGTATAAGGACTTCGAAATCACAGGCCTCCCGACCTGATTCACCAGCTCCGTCGCCATCTACAGTGACTGAGCTTGAGGACGTTGAGGCTTCTACACCATGTTCGACGATGAGCGACGCTGGCGAAGAAGTGTTTCAAGAGGCGCTGTCAGACAACATCGATGACTCGCACAGTGAGCATATCAGCGAACCCGAAATTCGGAGACATACCCCTTCGTCGCGTATGGTACTGCGCAATATCCCAAGGGTAGATTATAAGAGCTTTTTGTAAGTGTAGAACTATGAGGGAGGAATGTTGTATATGTGTATACTTGTACGTATGTGTGTGTGGCTGCGCCCACCACGCGCCCGCTATTTAACCGTGTCCTTGACAATGAATTAAACAGTGTGCATTTAGCAAGCAGTCGTTTCACTTCTCCCTAGTTGTCATACGTAACAGCTTTCTTACATTTCCCTACAGCATACAAACTGGGGGTATTTCAAGGGTGAACTCATGCAATGGGCCTCACTGAAAATCAGCGCTGTAAGCGACTGAGCATTATTGCTTGGTTTGCCGCAGCATTATGCTGAGTGGGGTCCGATTCCTGCACAGATGTGGCTTTCGCATAATTTTTGTTTTCTATATATCGCACGCTATAAATAAAAGGGTATTAAGTCTGAAAAACCGTTATTTTTTTATTTTGAATTCGGAAACCTAATTTTTTTCTCTATAAATTGGTAAGAAAATAGTATTTAAATTCCAAATACTTTTTGAAATATAACGATACAATTCTTTCTTGACTATTTATGCACCCTATTTTCGAGATAGGTAAGACAGTCGCATCTTAGTTGATTCAGTAGCCGGGCATCGTTCGTGGCCGTCGCACGTATCTTTCTGAGTTACAACCCGTCCAGTCGTCAATATCGAATCAATCTATAAAGTTGTAAGTATTCTAAACAGTATTATGTAAAGTTAATACCTTATTGCTTGTTAAAATTGATACTAGTTTCATGTTTTATTTTAAATAATACTGTCTTGCCTGTTCAATATAATATAATTTGGTAATTTTAACGAAATAATATTAAAATAATACTTTATAGCTCCCGATTTGCTTGAGATAATTCTGTACATCTTGTCAATTGTATTTAATGGTTGCAAGTTTCAAGTAAAATACTACCTTTTAAGTTGTTATTATATTTTTTCTTTTTTAAATTTTAGTTATAATCAAAACAATGAAGCGAAGTAGGAAGGCTGGTTTAATAATGAAAGCAATCAGCAATCGCCTAAGTACACCGGACAGTTCTTAAAATGAAGAAAACAAAGACCCATTTGCTCATCATCATCATTTCCCTGCCCTTATTCCAATTTTATTTGGGGTCGGCGCAGCATGTTTTTTTCTTCCATACTGTCCTATCGGACGTCATCTCACTAGTAACACTCTTCGCAGCCATATAGCTTTTCACACAATCCATCCATCGTTTCTTTGGTCGTCTTCTTCCCCTGTATCCATCCACACACATGTTCAGCACCTTCCTCACTACATGACTCTCATTCCTCCGCATAACATGCCCATACCATAACAGCCGGCTGCCACGTAATTTTTCTGCCACCGGTGCCACTTTCAAATCTTCTTACATACTCATTTCTAACTCTATCTACTCTCGTAACACCACACAGATTGTCTTTCATTCATCCCTTTTCTGGCCAACTCTCTGATCCATACAGGACGGCAGGTGTAATCATAGTTTTATAGATCTTCCCCTTAAATTAAGGGGACTGTGGGGGTCACAGATGGTTCCCGTGAAGCAATGACCTGCTGCCATTTCATCCATCCTATGTTAACTCGGTTCTTGACCGCCCGATCTACTTCGCCATCGCTTTGAATGAAAGAACCGAGATACCGGAAGACAGAGAAGACTATAAGGCGCATGCCGTTAAGCGCTATGGCTTCAGGACTGCCAACGCTCTAATCTGCTCTGGATCTTAGGTCCATCCTCCCCAACCAGAACAATGTAATCGGCAAACACTGCACCAGGGTGCCATTTCCTGTATGCCCGCCGTCAAGGCGTCCATAATCAGTAAGAGGTAAGGACTTAAAGCCGACCCTTGGTGCAAGCCTACCGCCACACTGAACTGGTTGGAGTTGCAAGACGATCGGACGTATAACTGGTTTGTCTTTACATAGCACGAATTAACTTTACATACTTCCCAGGTACAACTTTCTCTTTCATGGCCCACTTCAATACTTCTACGAAGACCCATTTGCTGACAGTGACAACAGGGATCTAACGTATGTCCCCAAAGTATCACATTTGATTTAGTTTGATAGTTTTGTTACTGTAGGTACCTACATAATGTTGTTAAATTATGTTTCTTTCATATTGAGTTTCTTTTTTATTATAACTAATTATGATACTAAAACAAATAGAATTTCTAGATTTTCTAGATGCAATCAGTATTTAATTTATTATAATACCAAGCAAAAAATATCAACCAGAAACAACTTGGTCAAACACCTAACTTCTGCGTCTTGGGGGGCAGCCCCACATGTTGTCATGACTACGGGTCTGGCATTTTCCTACACGGCAGGAGAGTATGCGTCCGCGGTATGGCACCGTTCGGCTCACGCAGGTATGATCGACTCTGCCCTTAATGAAACATGCCGTATAATAACTGGCTGCTTGAAACCTACCCCATTGGTCAAATTATACTCATTGGCCGCCATTGCTCGACCTGGTGTTCGCCGTCAGGTCATTTGCGAAAGTGAAAGGAAAAACAAGAGACCGACCCTCGTCATCCACTTTACTCGCACAATATACCCAGGGCACGCCTCAAAAGTCGTAAGAGTTTTTTGCGACACACACGTGCACTGTGCGGTGACCCCAGTAAGGCTAGACTGGACGGGTGGGCCTCAAACTTTGCACCACCGGCGGACTTCATTCCACCCGCCGAACATCTTCCACCTGGTTTCGAGGAGCAGTGGCCGATCTGGAGGTCGCTCAATAGGCTACGTACCCAAGTAGGCCACTGTAACTCTAACCGGACTAAATGGGGTTATCTGAACCCCTCCTATAGTGGATGTGGGTGCGGTTCTCTCGTCCAGGACACTGAACACTTCCTATCATGCCCAATGTGCCCTGCCACCTGCACACCAGAAGACCTAAAGAGTGCCAACGATAATGCTATTGCTGTCGCTGGTTTTTGGGCAAAACACATCTAAAATATATTTGAAATTAGACTTATTGCCGTCGAAACGAAGAAGAAGAAGAATTATAATCCCTTAGCCATGTAGGCAAAAGATAATTTCTGTGCTGCTTAATATAGTATCAATATTAATTACAACTGGTTATCGAAATAATTTGGTAAATTTTGGTTAAGCTAGAGAGTAGCAAGTTAAACTTAAGAGCTATTTGAACTGCTTAAAGGGTATCATCTTTTTCTGTTCCCATAAAACTATTAATATAAAAAAAACTGTTATAGATACACAAACTAAACTTAACCAGCATAAAGAAGGATAGTGTACTTTTAAATCTAGAGATAATTTTAAATATTTGAGTATGTAGTTCCGAATCTATGATTTTTTAAAACTTCAATACGCGATATCTCAAAACAACGTTTTCGAAATAATACCCTTTTGTTTGTGACGTGCGATATGTTTTTTCTTTAATTTTTTGTTTTGTTTTTTGTAATTGTCTGTACATAACATTGTTGCAGGAATAAATGTATTTTCTTTCTTTCTTTTCTTACATCATCAAGATTTTATCGCTATGACGTACAGTCACGAGCAATAATATGTACACATTTTCATATTTTGTAAAACGGTTATCTAAAGTTCTGCTAATCCAAAATTGATTATTCGAAGATTAGTTCAAAACAGTATGAAACCTTTTCTAAATTACGAATTCATTTTGGTATTCTAATGTCTAGATAGACGTCTAGATAGTTTACAAAATTTCACAATGTGTATATATTATTGCTCGTGACTGTACGAATCCCGTCAAAAAAAACTTGCGGCCTATCCTCGTAAAAACTAATATTGAGTTATAAGACAACTGAAATTATTATATTAATTTCAATGATTATAAAAAAAATTAATCGATTTAATCAATTTTATAAAAAACCATTCGATTTTAACAATTTTATTGTGTCAATCTCTATTGAAATTCGTTCCGAGTCGCGCATACGATTTTAAAATTTATATGTTTATATTTTACATATTAGGGTTGAAGATGGAATATAAAACAAATATTTCATATAATTTAATTGTATATAAACGTCTAAATAGTATTTTTAATTTTTTATCAGTTGTATTCATAAATTGATAGCTTTTATTTTTAAATTCTACAAAAGTAAATTAAATAACATGGAAAAGATCAAATGACACCGTACCTTTCCTGTCTGATAAAGACTATAGTGTGCGGTGCAGTAAGGAGTTTCATACAAAGAATACTGAACGGCTCGGGTTGATACGGTGACGTTCCGTTTACGTTACGTTATATGTACTACGACGCAAATGCTACTTTTTTAGAAATTTTCATCCATATCCAAGTGTGCGATTGCAATATGTAGGATTGGATCAATACCCTATAGGAATGCCAATGTAGGGGAGCCGTTAGTGAGTCACATTTGATTTCCTTGCCCATATTAGTTAAAATACTTACTGATGTGCAAGCCAATGCTAAACAAAGCATTACAACGCCCGCCGTTGTTATGACAGCATATAGTATGAGGATGGACTTCACCCAAACAATAAATACCACGACTAAGCCAGTGTACGCAATAACCTAAAATATCAAAATATTATTGTGCTTATTTCATAATAACAACATACATGCATCGTATTAATTTTGGGACGTGGTAGTTCATATAGAAAGCAGAACCAATATTTCATAAAGCAATTATTGCGACCTGGGTCAAAAGAGTGACAGAGTTAGTTTAAATTATATATATGTTACAGCCAAAGTAATAAATATGAATATTATACATAATAACTAGCCATTATGTATAAGGGCTACTCAAATTAGATAAAGTGATTACTTAACTCATTAAATTTTACCTTTTAACTGGCAAAAGTCAGAAACAGTTGGTTAGGTTAGGTTAGTATGGTGACCAAAGGACGCACGAGCCGAGCGAGCGAAGCGAGCGTGCCGCGGCAGCGGCCGGCGAGTGCTAGAATATGGTAATACTATATTCTAGTTTTACATAAAAAAAATGTTTCGTCCTTTGGTCACTATACTAACCTAACCTAACCAACTGTTTCTGACTTTTGCCTAAATATTGTATTTTTGCCGGTACTATAACAGCTATAGGCCGACCGCTTATCTCAGTCCCCGCCTGCGGTATGAAAGGGACGGGGGGCCGGGGTAGCGGTGTGCGTTATGGTAGCGTACACAAGAGCTATATCGAGTTGGTTCTATGTCAAATTAAATAAATTTTTACAAAAAAAAAACTGACTTCAAAGACAAAAATTGCACTAAAAAGTAAACAAAAAAAAAAAAAAAAAACAACCGAATTGAGAACCTCCTCTTTTTTGAAGTCGGTTGAAAATAATTATATGCCGACCGCTTAACTCTGACCTCGCCTGCGGGGTGACTGGGGGGCGGGGAATGATGACAAAGGGGATCGCGCGGGGATTGCACGGGTAGCACAATTTTGATTTACAATGACAGTGCCCAGCACAACATAGATAAGAATAAGTACTAACGTATAGATTGCTATCTCTTGATTTTTTGGCAAAACGGCGCCATCTAGTTACTGCGACCCGAACTACATTGCATCAAAAGACGGCTTTATATACCTACATAGTTATTACTTTATATGCACGGAAGAAAAATCAAGTGGAAATGCAATACAACTAATTCACAATTGGGAACCGCTGTTCCCAATAAAATTAATATTTATAGATTAATATAATTTTATTTCTTACATTTTTAGTGAAAGTGCATACTTAATACGTTTCTTATGAAAACGTATAGGTATTCAATTTTCATAAATACCTTAATATAGTGTAGAAGTAAATTGTATAGTGTAATATTGTATATATTGCTGTAAATGTGCCATATTTTTATTCTTTTTACATTTTTAGTGAATGCGTATAGGTATACGCATTCACTGATTTCTTCTGACTAAACTACGTTTCTGTAAAAGTATATACAAATAATTAATATAATTATGTTGAATGAATTTAAATTTCGTTCCCTAACTAAGTATTTGAAAGTCGTTCATAGACAAATGGTTAAAATAGAAGCTGGGTAATAAGGTTCGTATCCAATGCCGACGAATTTTTTTGGGCAATTTTTTATTAACACAATTTTTTTATTTACAATTTACATGCGCACATTACGCAACCTTGGATGCTGCTGGTCTACGGAATATATAGTTAATATTGTATTCTGCATGACTTGACGGACTTCATTTCAAAATTGTTATCAATGTATATTTATTATTATTATGTCAAGGATTCTCTGCAAAGTGCGTCTATCTGATAGTTCCAAAATCGTAACATAAAGAAGTTGTTAGCACAATGGGTGGTAACAATATTCTTTAAAATACTTTTATTTCATAAAATTTATTACAAATTGTTTGAAATCGTCGTTTACTTAAAATTGAAGCTACATTTAAAATTATAGATCGACACAGACAAACGCTACAGCACTAAGAAAAGCCGCGTTGTATTGTCAAATGTAAATTAAAGGAGAAAAATAAAACCAATCTACTACTCGAATCTACTTGTCTGTCTGTGTTGATCTATAAATTCCAGTTTCCAAATGGTAGGGCCAATGAGAAGAAACCTGGCAAAGAAACTCATGGCACATTGTACAATATGGATTACTTGAGCCAGTAGTCATTCCAATTCAGCCTAGACTTAACCGGGAATATATTGAAGAAACAGGATTTAGTGCAGCCGAACTATCCTCAATTCTTAATAATAATATTATTAATAATTGTTTAAAATATATTTATTTAAATATAATAAAAAAAGTTTTTTTTTTTTAAATTTATAAACTAATCCATAAACAATCAACAATTTTATGTCATAATGTCGAAGTCATTTAATAATATAATCTGTAATTCATGGGCGCCATTCCATTTGCTTTGGTATTATCTTATTTCGTTGGCTGATACCGACTCCAAAAATAACAATAATATTACATAATTTGTAATAATTTGATTTTCTTTTAAAGAATCTACAAATAAATATATTTGTTATTTAAGAAATATCCTTAACAATCCTTTGTACAATAATTAAAAGAACCTATTCTTTAGATTAAGAATGGCTGATTTAAATTATATAATAATTATAACTAAAGTCTTAGAAAATATTTACAAATAATAACAAAGTACAATCATTAGTTATATTAGAACAATACAACTCGGTGGTCAATGATAATAATCGCTACTTAGATCTTGCGTTTAGCACCTTGGAGCTAACTACTTCACGTTGTACACTTCCCATAACGCGGGAAGATTTACCTCATCACCCTGCAATCGACATAGAAATTCCTAATTTAATCATGAGAAGTATGTTAAAAAACCCAAAATTTAAAATATTCAAATTTAAAAAAGCTAATTACGCTAACATTAGGTCACGTTTGATTCATAATGATTGGCAGTGTTTATCTAATTGTATGGACGTTAATGAAGCAGTGAGAATGTTCTCGGCTGAGCTGCGAGAGGTTATTGAGGAGGAGGTGCCTAGTCGCATGAGTGGCGGTGGAAATTATCCGACGTGGTTCTCTGTACCTCTTATAAACATTATAAAAGAAAAAAATAAATACCGCAAGTTATGGAAACTATATAGTAATCAACTAGATTATGATGCCTTTGCCTTGCTTAGAACTCGTCAAAAGATTGTACAGCGTGAATGTTGGAATCGCTTTATGGCGAATAACGAACAGTCTCTTGCAGCTAAGCCGAAGAGCTTTTGGTCATATATAAATTCTTTACGTAGAGACAGAGGTATTCCAGCACAGATTACTTACGGGGACAGCGTTGCCTACGGCGGTTCTGACATATGTGACGCTTTTTCTAGTTATTTTATGTCTACTTATATTAGTTCACAACCTGCATCTCAATACAGCGCTCCCAACGCTCCTACTAACCATATAAACCCTATTCATTCGATTGAGGTCACGCGAGATTTAGTCGAAAAATATTTAAAAAAATTGGATGCTAATAAGGGTGCAGGGAGTGATGGGTTTCCTTCCTACTTTGTGAGAATGTGCGCGAGGGAACTATCTCTACCTCTGTCAATTATTTACAAACGGTCACTAAAAACAGGTGTCTTCCCCTCAGCGTGGAAGGAAGCATATGTAATTCCCATTCATAAGAGCGGCTCCAAACAAAATGTTGAGAACTATAGACCTGTCTCAATTTTGCCTGTGTTAGGAAAGGTTTTCGAGTCCATCGTTTACGACCAGCTCTATCCGGTAGCAGCTGCATACATTCCTGTGTCACAGCATGGGTTCATGCGTGGGCGATCAACTGTCACGAATCTTGCTGTCTTTACGGAGAGTGTCACCAGTAGTATGGACGGGGGACGCCAGGTGGACGTCGTGTACACTGATTACTCCAAATGTTTTGATCGTTTAGATCACAAAATCTTAATTTCTAAGCTTGGGGCTATTGGTGTGCATGGCGATCTCCTCAGATGGTTAGCGTCTTACCTAGAGAATCGATCACAGGCTGTGAGGATCGGCGTACATAAATCTTCCTTCAAAAAAATTCCCTCTGGAGTGCCCCAAGGTTCCCACTTGGGACCTCTTTTATTTAACATTTACATGTACGACATAGAGGAATGTTTCAAGCATTCTAAAGTATTAATGTACGCTGATGACAAAAAAATATTCACGGCTATAAAGGACGAGAATGATTGCATTAGATTTCAGACGGACTTGGACAGACTCACAGAATATTGTATAGTTAATAGGTTGGATCTCAACATTAAAAAATGTCAAGTAATTACATATACTAGAAAACGTAGCGTAATAAAGTTTAAATATAACCTTAATGGGATTCCAATTCAACGGGTAGAGCTTGTTCGCGACCTAGGTGTGATGTTAGATTGTAAATTGTTGTATACTGAACATTTTGAACATATAACACAGAAGGCTCATAGAATGTTGGGTTTTATTTATAGACACTTTAGATTATTTAAAAATGTGAATTCGTTAAAAATCCTTTATTTTGCTTATGTACGTAGTATTATGGAGTATGCTTCTCCAATTTGGTCTCCTAGCTATATTACCCATATCGCTCGTTTGGAGTCAGTTCAACGTGGTTTTACTAAACGTTTGGGATACCGACTGGGCGTGCGTGACGATTACCCGGAGAGACTTAGTTTCTTCCACTTAATGTCACTCGAAGATAGGCGACTTATTAATGACATTAAACTTTTGTACGACGTAGTTAATTCGCGCTTGGACTGTCCAGATCTGACAGAGCGAATAGGCTATTTCACTGCGCCCCGTCGTACTAGACACGCTCGTTGTTTGTGTGTTGACTGGGTTCACACTAATTACGCCAAAAATTCTGTCATGCATAGAGCGGTAGTAGCTTATGAAAATAAATTTAAGCACATAGATATTTTTGGATTGGATCGGGATATGTTTGTTAATTGTTTGATGATATTGATGGAGTCATTGCCCTCTAGAGCAGTGGAGGGGTGACGAGGAGCGGAATATAGTAGGTAAACACACACCTATATACACACACACACTCACACAGATACATACACACACATTCTTATAATAATTTAAAGCCTTTCCTGGTTTGTTTGTTGTTTTTCAATTTGGTTTTTTACTAATTAATTTTATTAATTTTCTTTGTATAAGTTACTGTTTTTTTTTATATAGCTGAATGTTTCATCCTACAAAATGTAAAGTGACAAACTTTATTATTGGCTAATTCTGTTTTTAAATTTAAAATTGTAAAGTAGCATTAAGTAGCTGTTAAGTTTGCTGTAAATCAAATAAATAAATAAATAAATAAATATATTAAAATCACAGTATAATCACATTTGGTGTAATTACAATAATTTACATTAAAACAGGTATGATTTAAACATATTAATTTTTAATAATCAGTCTTAGAAAATATTTACAGATAAGAACAATATGTACTAAGAGTTTTTTTAAATTTTTATACTATTTACGCTACCATAACGGACATCTAGTCAGTATGTCAGTATGACACTAGTGCGGTATCCTAGTCCGTCTTCTATACAATTTACAAATGTCAAAGATGGTGGCGTCATCTTGCCACTAAATCTCGTACTTTCTTAGAGAAAATTATGCAATCTAAATTATTACACAATTCAAAGCTTGACCAGAAAAATAAAAAAACCTCTCCAGGTATTTCGATTGGTTTATGGTATAATTTCAATTTTTCCTTCTTTTTATTTCATAAAAATAAGCTAGCTACAAATTAAAGCTGTGTTGTGATGTGATATAGTTCGGGACACAGTCTCTAGATGGTGCAGTTTTGCCAAAAAATCAAGAGATCGCTCTCTCCTTTGTCCTCGCCCCCCGCGCACCCCTATTACCGCAGGCGGGGTCTGAGTTAAACGGTCTGCCTATAGTTAATGTGATTAATTCTGCGACATTTATCACTTTATCTAAATTGAGTAGCCCTTATACATAATGGCTAGTTATTATGTATAATTTCATATTTATTACGTTGGCTGTAACATATATATGTTACAGCCAAAGTAATAAATATGAATATAATTATATTTCAGAAGAAAATACCTTCATAATCGCAACTTTTTATTATAACATTAATCAGTATTTTCAGTGTCTATTACAATATTGTCCCAGGCACTGGCTGGCCTAGTGAAATTGTCTAAATGCCTTCCAATACCAAAGTACCACACAATACTGACGACATGCGCGCAGGCACCAACTGTTCTCATAGCATTAAGCATGAACAATAATATGCCTGAATGGCGTTTATATCATGTGCGTTATTTAAAACCAAATACGTTTAATTGGTCGCATTTGACCTATGTCTGGATAAAATTCGACCCCTCAAAAGAGTGCGATCTGCCGTGTTTATACCGTATTGGTTCAAAATTGGGCTTGGAGTTGCACAAACTTCTATGTTGCAGACGCCGCCACGTAAATGTTCGCTAACGTAGGAAGCTGGTAGTTTTAAGTGTGATATGTCCCAAACTAAACAAAACAATATCCTCGTTTGACAATTCAGGGAACGGATATATTTATGGACTCATCAGTCAATGTTTTGAACGTAGCCCACTGCCTGTAACGTAGTTACCCAAATTATTCTTGACGTGAATTCTGCGATGAGTTCGTTCAACGAAGTCTGTGGCATATACACTGTCATGAAAAGGCTCCCTGAATGTATTGAGAAGCGCTCCAGCAATTCGGAACTCTGTGTCTTCACACACACATTTTAAACCTGAACATTTTAAAATCACGTTTAAATCTCCCGTTTATGGCCTCAAAGACCCAATGGACAAATTGTTACTAGACGGGATTTGTTTGATTCTTCATTCGTGAATCTGCGTCCAATGCCCTCAGCGATTGGTTCCAGAAATGGAGGATAACAGTCAACCCCGAAAAGAGCCAAGCCAAGTCTTTTCTTTTGAAACATCAACGCTTGGCGTTGATGTTTCACAAGAAAAACAAAACTCTCTCGCCAGAGACACCAAAAGTCAAGATGATCGGTTCCCCGATCCCTTGGGCGATGGAAGCCAAATACTTTGGAGTCATACTCGACGATAAACTCTCGCTTCGTCCCCACATAAACATGGTTCGCAAGCGGGCCTCGTTTGTGATGGGACGGCTGCACTTTCCGCAGTAAAGTTACGTTAGGTATTAGGCCAATCATGACGTACGCGTGCGTAGTTTTCGCCCATCTTAGGCCACGCAGGATCCATAGGTTACAAAGAATTCAGAATAGATTCATGCGCAAAGCGACGGGAGCACCGTGGTTCGTGCGTAACGAGGATCTCCATATCGACCTCGAGTTGCCGACCATTCAGCAACACATTAAACTCTGTTCTCGTCGCTACTTTGAAACGGCTGCTACTCACCCCAACGAACTAGTGGTAGAGGCATCCGGGTACTTCCCCACTAGAATATCCAAAATTAGAAGACCTAGACATGCTCTCGAAGAGCCGGGTGATAGGATCGCGATCGCTCAACGTAGACCTCATACGGCTCGCGAAGTCACAACAACACGTCTGCGGTTCTGTCCTCGTCGCCGAGGCAGGAATCGCTCCTGGAGGGCGTGCTTTCCGCACATCTTGTTAGTCGGTGACGGTCCAGGCCGAGGTTCGTACCCCACAGGGGGCGCCTCTGAGGCATGACACTTAAATGTTTTAGGTTGAGGGCCATTCGCCCCACAGCGAGATAAACTACTCGTGCTCCCAAAAAAAAATCGGTTCATTGGGCATATACGGCGAGTAATAATAAATATAAATAATATTTCATATTTTTCTAACCTAACCTAACCAACTGTTTCTGACTTTTGCCAGTTAAAAGGTCAAATTTAATGAGTTAATCACTTTATCAAAATGGAGTAGCCCTTATACATAATGGCTAGTTATTATGTATAATATTCATATTTATTACTTTGACTGTAACATACACAGTAGATAAAAAAGATTATAAAAATACTGTAATTATTTACTAAAATAATAAGAAAATAGAAATTAACGTTACCGCAAATGCCAACAAAATAAAATTGCAAGGTTTTTTTCGACTGCAAGGAGAACAACTAAAAAAAAGGCACACGATCACCGTAAGAATCCTAGAATAAAAAATAATAAAAAATTTAACTTAAATAACTTAGAAAATAAAATGGAGTACAAAAATAAATAGTAATTAAGCCCACCTTCACACTAGCGTTTGTCTACCCTGGAGGCAATTCGGTATGTAAAGTAAAAGTTTACCTATGTCGAATCCAAAACCATTTAGAGATTTTAGATCGGCTAGAAATAAAATCATATTTTTTAGCGCAAAAAACGCATGATCGTGTTCATTTTTACAATCTATACTATAATAAAACTGTAGAGGTCGAAATGTCTGTTCTTTTCGAGAATTCAGATAAAATTATCTACAAAATCTAGAAAAAAGTCAAAAAGCACGAAACCACAATTTTTAGAATTAATGTCTGTCTGTCTGTCTGTTTGTTACCGCACATCTTTGAAACGAATTAATATAATCTTAAGACCAATACATTGTATTGTAGCCTTTTTTATTGGGCTTAAACTGAGGTATGTTTCATCAAAATCGGATAAGTATTATTTGAGATAATGCTTGATCTCTTTATTAGAACAGTCCAATAGAAATTAGGGGTCAAGAAAAATGGTCAATGTTGAAATGAATCTAAATTTCGTTTCTTTTGTTCACGAGATGGCGGTACCAGTAGTAATCTATCTATATCTATACTATAATAAAACAGTAGAGGTCGAAAGGTCTGTTCTTTTCGAAAATTTAGATAAAAATTATCTATAAAATCTAGAAAAAAGTCAAAAAGCACGAAACCACACATTTTAGAATTAATATCTGGCTGTCTATTTGTTACCGCACATCTTTAAAACGAATTAATATAATCTTAAGACCAATACATTGTATTGTATTATAAAATAAACATAATGTTGTATGAATTTACATTTCGTAGATTATTTTTATACACAACGATTAAGCGTAACTTGAAGTTACATTTAGTTTTTGTTTCATTGCAATCGGTTTCTTCTATTAAAAGATATTTGAATTTAATTAATTAATATTAAACAGCGCCATCTTTCGAACTTAGACTGTAGTACATCAAGAGTTAAACTGCGTGCTGTATTTTTAAATGTAAATAAATACAAATAACCTTTATTTGTTAATCACAGGTACAAAACATGTTACAAAAATAAATAGTCTTTCCCTGTTTTGCCAATACTGGCGTACAAACATCAATTTTTAAAGTTAAACTATTTAATTAATCACAAAAATAAATTTAATTTCAATAACATTCCTTTTCTCACAATCCTATTATACTTGGCCTACTAATTCCACGCTGGCCTGACGGATTGGTATAGGGTGTAATTTCAAGTTTTCCTTCTTTTTATTTCGTAAAGATAATATTCACGGATAGTCCCTTTGTCGGGTTACGACACCCATGGGATGAGATGGGGTCACCACCCCATATTGTATTCTTACTCCATCACCACGCGGATAACCATCTATAAGTCAACAATCAAACGACCTCGGTGGGGCGACGGTAGCGCAAGCGGCTGCCGTGCACGAGGTTGTGGGTTCGATCCCCACGCAGGACAATTATTTGTGAGATCCACAAATTATTGTCCTGAGTCTGGGTGTTCTTTGTGTCAGTTAATTGATGTTTGTAAACAGTCCCTGCGACACAGGGCATGAGCCCTAGTGCGGTAGTTGTCTTTTTTAATAAGAAAAAAAAAAACAAATCCATTGGACTTGCAGTCTGTTCTATGCTTACATGTATAGCGTGATCTAAATAATATATTACACTTATCATATGAGAACAGCTCCCTAACGTACGCATACCGTGGATACACGATTCTGTACGACATTTTCTCCTAAATAATTTAATTTAACAAAGTGTCATCTCTGTCTAACGCGGTGTCCTACGTGGTCGACGAACGCGACGTACGCCATCAAATCAACGGTGTACCCTACTTGTGTCCTATGTGACGGTCTGCGACGAGACGTGACGTAATCATGTAGAACATTACTTGTCGCGTGTAGCATCGCGTCGCATCGTGTCGCTTTCCTCGCCCACGCAGGTAAGATACATGTGGTGTAAGAGTGAAAAAGTAAAATAATACCTGAATCTCCGCATGACGCAGGCTTATGTATTTTTTTTAGCGAGTAAAGACGGTAGAATGGTTGCGTCGGTCTGTTAATATCAATTAGATAACGTTACATGTATTTCTTTGTTTTTATTAGAGTTATGAAATAGAAAAATACTATTTTTTAATTGTGTGTAATTACAGTTGGACAGCACCTAGGGGAGATTTTTTTTTATTAAAATGTTTCTCATAGCAAGACTAATAACCCGGCATATATTTTGTTCCTGTTGGTTCTGGGTTAATTTTGCCCAATCTCTTTTAATAAAATATTTATTGCTTGAATAATATGGTAAAAAGGTGTTAGGTACAATAAATTTAGACAAATCAAAAGAACATCCAGACTTAGGAGAATAGTTTGTGGATCACAATGTCCTCCATGGGAATCGAACCCGCGACCTTATGCACGCCAGCCAGGTAATGCGACCGCCGCGCCCCATGCGCCACCGAGGCAAGTAATTCTGCCGCACCATAACGTGGCGTGCAAATTCATTCACAATAAATTAGCGATTATCCGTGTGGTGACGGAGTAAGAATACAATATGTCACCTGCCCATCTCATCCCATGGGTGGCGTAAAACCGACTAAGGGACTATCGTGAATATATTATCTTTACGAGATAAAAATGAAGGAAAACTTGAAAGCGTAGTATTAGTAGGCCAAGTATCCCTTCCGTCACGAGAGGAGGCCCGTCCTTGCAGTGATGCAGCATTAATGGGCTGTTATGATGAAGTTTTAAAAAACGATATTTCAGTATAAAATTGAATTGCGAAGTAAGTATCATCCACCACGCGAACGAAGTCGCGGGCACAGCTAGTTATAAATAAATTACATCGTCTTTCATTTGACGTCTAAATGACGTCATGCGCTCGGCTTAACAGAAATTTTATTTGTTTCTGCTTTCATTGCTCAAGTAATTCGGCCGTACGCATGACGTCATCACAAGTAAAAATTAAAATGTTTATTACAAATAAACTATAGGTAGAAAAGCAAAAATATTCAAATTATTTGTTTATAATTAATAAACCTTTAAAATATAAATATTTAAATAATACCAAAAAATCTTTACATACCGAATTGAACGCTACGCTACGGGGCGTGCCGCACGTGGCGGTAACGCAGCGTATTCATTTACGCACGCCTAAAGGCCTACGCAGACCGGGACGGCATGGCAAGGGATTTTAATTTTTACTCATGGAAATTCAACCGTACTGTTACAGAAATACGACATAAATTGCTATGCTTTAAAATGATGCCGTGGCATTGAAAGGGATTTTATCGCACGGCATTTTTCATTTTATAGCATAGCAATTTATGTCGTATTTCTGTAACAGTACGGTTTAATTTCCATTAGTAAAAAATTAAAATCCCTTGCCATGCCTTTCCGGTCTGCGTAGGCCTTAAGCTGGACAAACGCTAGGGTAAAGATACGCTCTTAGTATGTAAAAATAGGGACAGCCTCAACATTTTTTACTCTTAGTCCGTTAAAACTTGGGAGAATTAAATTATTTACCTCATATATTAATTATTTGACAGAGTAAGAATAAAATATGTCACCAACCCATCTCATCCCATGGGTGTCGTAAAAACCGACTAAAGGACTATCCGTGAATATTATCTTTACGAAATAAAGAAAAGGAAAACTTGAAATTACACCCTATACCAATCCGTCTGGTCAGCGTGGTATTAGTAGGCCAAGTATCCCTCCGTCACGGGAGGAGGCCCGTCCCTGCAGTGGGACATTAATGGGCTGTTATGATGATGATGATGATGATGACTAGATTCATTAGCTAGTGAGAAATATATTAAAAGACTAACGTGGAAGAGATGAATACATATAGTCTATATTTTTGGAAGAACTTCTTCAAAACGTCTCTGTAACATAAAATATTAATAAATATGATTGCTGCCGACATATTGTTACACAGTTTGTCAGTTTGTTATCTAATGTGTAAAGAACTATTCTAAATTAAATACAAAAAAAATATTTATATATTAATAGTAAAAGTTTAACTATTTTCTTTGGCTAACATGATATCTGGTACACACAGCAAACATTTCAAGGTATTAAGGTACACGAGTGTCTAGCTTGATTAGTTGCTGCGTGTACACGGTCAAGGTAAAGGTCTCGCAAAAGATATCGTAACGATACAGTTTTCAAAATAATGTTAATAAAATACCAGTTTATGTATTCTAAACCAAAAAAAATATTATGTAATAATACCTATATCATGTTCATGCATAAATAATGAAAAACTGGACACCGATCAAATGCAAAATAATATTTTTTGGAATAATAAAACTTTTAATTTATCGTTTATTTTAGTTTTTTCTACAAAACAGTAGGTAATTCCAATTTTTAAAACTTAACTGATTTTTCCAAAATACAGTTACAAACATAACCAAACACTATTTTTTATTTAGAACCGACTTAAAAACAAGTCAGTCGATTAATTTATTATTTTCTAGTTCACTTCTGAATATAGAACACTCTTAATTCTAACATGTTCCATAAAACACGCTCCGCAATTGGAACAAATATCAAGTATATTATTTGCTTATCCATACTAATATTATAAATGCGAAAGTAACTCTGTCTGTCTGTCTGTCTGTTACTCTTTCACGACCAAACGGCTGAACGGATTTTGATGAAATTTGGTACAGACAATCTTTAGACCCTGAGAAAGAACATAGGCTACTTTTTATTAACAAAATTTTTTTTTTTTTACAAAAAAATCGTATGTTCTAGCATTTTGAAATTTTTACCAGTGTGGGGGTGAAATAGGGTTTGAATTGAAGATAAGACACTAAATCTTGGTACGTAGGCTTTTTCTACAAACGGAATTCCCGAAATTCGAACTGTACGGATTCGGAACGGGAACTACAAAGCCAAACTCACATTCACTTCTCTCTCACTCACAACAAATTCTGATTGACAAAAACTAACTTCACGCGGGCGAAGCTGCGGACGGAAAATATTGCATTGCATTATAAAGTAATATCATGCTCTACTTACACCAACATGACAGTAGCTGCTAAACAAATAGTCAAGAGTATCATTAACATTGTTAAAGACATCACAACAAGAACAAAGCGATTTCGTGATTTTGGTTCGTAAACAAATTTTTCTCCTGTAGGCTTTACGTTATCTGTCAAATAAGAAAAACCGAATTTTAAAAAATGTAAACACGAAATTGATTTTATATACAAAAATAATATTTTAGTAGTACTATTATCATATACATTTATCCGTGTGGTGAAGGAGTAAGAATACAATATGTGTGTAATACCGACTAAGGGAATAACCGTAACTACTATCTTTACGAAATAAAAGAAGGAAAACTTGAAATTAAACCCTATACCAATCCGTTTGGTCAGCGTGGTATTAGTAGGCCAAGTATCCCTCCGTCACGGGAGGAGGCCCGTCCCTGCAGTGGGACATTAAATGGGCTGTTATGATTATCATATACTCAGTATGAACGAAAGGATTCCGAATGCAACTGACAGGGTATCGCATTCGACGGATACGTCTGGGAGGACATCATCATCATCATAAACGTAATTAATTAAGAAACTGTTGAACTGTGTTTGTAGAACAAGGATCAAAACTATAGGAAGTCAATTTCAATAGCAACAAGGCTAGGTAAAAGGGTTATAACAATATCCGCGGGTAAGAACAATTAATACAAGGGTAGAGACCATCCTTGTCTCCAGAATGTTCCCCACAACATCACTATGCGCAAAAGCAGTATCATATACTAGCTGACCCGTGTCTACTTCGTTAGGCGGCGAAAAAAGCATGTCTCTTTTTTAAACATATTTGATTACTGTTCCGCTTCTATTAGTCAAAGCGTGATATTATATAGCCTATGACACTCCCCGATAAATGGACTATTCAACACAGAAAGAATTTTAAAAATCGGTTTATTAGATCTAGAGATTACCCCCTATAACGTCACAAACACTCAAACTTTACCTCTTTATAATATTAGCATAGATGAAAATGTAGTCCAGAAAAATGTTGCTTTGCTGTCAGTAGTTACATGCTAGTACTGGTAGGAATAAGTAGATCACACTTTAACTACCTTTTCCGGTATTTTTGATAGACAAGGTATATTTGATACTTATGGGGCAAATGGCTTAATAATTCGTAGGGTAATTGTTTTAGGGAATAGGTCGGACAGTGACGTTTTCAAATATCAGAATATCATCATCATACCAGCCAAAAGACTGCTGGGCATAGGTCTCCTTCAAACCTTTGTTTGTCCTTTTGATACAATTCTTGCTTATCAATCAATTAATCAACTAGTCTATCGCAGTCCACTGCTGAGCATATACCTCTCCCAACACACATATAAAACTACTGAAAAATAATGAACTAGAAGCAGAATTAAAAACACTAAAAAATTCTTACTATGAGCAGTAAAATAAACATGTGTTGGAGGTGCTTTTGCTGGTAACTCGTTTGGTTTTTCATCATGGTATCTTAGTGTTTTCTCGTTCTTTTGATGTTGGTACGCAACTGAACGACTTTTATTAAGTTCAAACCATATTTTTCTAAAAAGCGCAAACGGCCTTGTGTCCATCCATGTATGACTTTGATGTGTATGATAAGTATGTTGCATTGGACAGCCTTCTCTTAATATATCTACCACAAAGTCTCTTGTTGTTTGTGAATTAATTACTGTTTTGAGTGTTGAGTCCAATTGATCACCACAATCCACATCTTCTTTCATTTTAGTCATGATAATATGATTCTGCAATTGGTTCTCATGACTATCATTAACAGTATTCGTAGGACTTTCATTGTCATTAACATGTTCAATAATTGTTTTGCTTTCGTTTGAGTTTTCATGATTATTATCCATGATATCCGTCAATATAAATATTTATAAAACATAAAAATATACAAAAATATCAAAAACTCCACTATTTACAATTTGCTTTCTTGACAGCTCAAACTTATGTAAACCACAGAACAATTATACTCTGCAGTCTATAGAATCAAATTTCAAAAAGAATGGAAGACAATGGACAACATAAACTTCTGATAATTTTTTTTTTAGTTTTTTTTTTGACTTGAAGAGGGCGCACTGTGGAACGTGTTCATATAAACCGTTGGACGTGTAATGTAGTACTGAATGTGGATATACCTGCATCTAATATGTGTTTCACATAGAAGACACTCCAAACTTTTGGGTTATTATAGTTTTAACACGGACGTATACGTATATAGTATACGTTCGTGAGTTTTAACCCCTAAAACTCTTGTGTATAGTATATACAAAGCTCGAAAGATTAAATTTAAAACTCTTCTCAAAATGACCTCTGTCTTTGAAAATAATATTTGTAATGCTTGTGTTGATTTGTAGAAATAGTTTTCACTAAAACTGATTCATTACAGTATATTTATGTTTACGCGTCAATAATTTTTTGAAAAAGTATTATGTTCCCATTACAGCCTTGTTTAAAAAAGTAATGGAAACGTTTGATAAAATTAGTGTTATAATTGAAACCCGGGGAAACTCCGGACTAATAATACCTACAGTTAATAGTTAATAATACATTAAATATTTCCCTAGAACATTATAGGACCACATTCTTCCCCGTTTTGTTAAAAAACTAAATATTAAGTTTAACGCCTGTTCAATTTCTGAGCGCAAGTCGCTACTTGCAGTGTTAAAAATTTATCAGGCACTAACTAACTATTGAGGCGAAAACAAGCCGACTCGTGGTCACTCCGTTTTGTCACCCCAGGGTGACCACGAAGAATTTCAATACAACTATATGGCTGGTGGTAACCCTCCTAGTGAAGGGAATAATGATTAGTTGTGAAGGATAAAAATATTAGGTTGGGGTGAAAGTTTTTCGCATTTTTGTATGAAAGGTTTTCTTTCAGTTTATTTACATTTATCTACAATATAAGGACCGTATTGTTCAATATCTTATGCCATTTTGTGGGCAGAGGCATAATCCCGTTACTGTAATAATGTTTGAACTTCTGATAAAAAAAACAAGACAAATAGTTTTGGTAGTCTTTTAATGCTAACTTTACAGAACCGAAAGAATTCTGAAGAGACCAAAACAGTTGAAAATCTGAATGTGCAAGGTCAGGGCTTTATGGTAGATGCACTATAACCTCGTAGTCAAATTCTCTTAATTCTTGCTGAGTGGCCAAAGATGTGTGTGGTGACCATTATACAAGTAGGTATTTATTTACCAAGGTGTTTACTACATATATATCCATACTAATATTATAAATGCGAAAGTAACTCTGTCTGTCTGTCTGTTCACGCCTTCTCTTTCACGCCTAAACGGCTGAACGGATTTCGATGAAATTTGGTACAGACAATCTTTAGACCCTGAGAAAGAACATAGGCTACTTTTTATTAGCAATCATATTATATTTTAATTTCATAGAATTTTGGCGGGAAAGCTGTGTCACATCATAGAATTTTGGTCACGTGACCTGTGACCTATATCTAGAGAGCTTAAATTTGTAATTGTCAACTTATTTCATCATAACAGCCCATTAATGTCCCACTACAGGGACGGGCCTCCTTCCTTGACGGAGGGATACTTTTTTTATTTTTTTTATTTATTTATTACCAAATAAACAATTTCTTACATAATATCTTAAAATTATAGCATCGATAAACCCAAGCAGGTTTCTGTAAATGCTATACTTATTCTATATCAACAAACCGTAAGAGACGAATACAATATTTTATACAATAGGTAGGTTTGATAAATTAATAATTTTTCTATTAGATAACCAAGATACATCAATTCAACACAAATAATACCTATTGGACATATCACAATAGTCCGAACAAGCATTTATTACCTATATTCAACATAATTATATCATACTGTTATTGTTCTGCATAATACATATTCAACTTAGTCTTAATATTTTTTGTAGTTATAGATCTTTTTAGTTCCGAGGGTAGGTTTTATTTAATAAACGCGGCACAAGATAACCTGTTGTGCGTTCACCGTACACATTTTTTGCGCGTAGGGTACATAATTTATTATTCGCCACAGCTCGAGTATATACAGGATGTTCAGTAGGATTTTTTAAATTATTATTAAAGTATTGTTCTTTTAGTAACACATTTTGAACCTGATTTTGGACCGGCAAGGCATTGCATTATTTAAACAGTTCTCGCTCATTATTTTGATATAAATTCTTTATTTTGGGAGGAACTATAATTTTTAATATTCTTAATTGAAGTCTATAGATTCATAATTCATAATTCATAATTCATAATTCATTTAATCTTTACAATTAAAACCTTAACTATACAATTTTGTAATGTACATTAGTATCTTATAATCTAGCCTGAACTAGGTAATCCTGTGTTTCAGGCTGACTGATCTAGTAATACATTGATTTTCAAATATTTAACAATAACAATTAAAAAACTAGAGAATTTGTAAAATAGCTTAGGTAAGTATTAATTACAGTAAAAAAACAAATAAACAATAGTTTACTAATAATAATTCGTGTAACTAACTTAGGTACTAAAACCCTTACAATACAAAATTATATTATTATCAATAGATAACAATATAATTTCTACTACAAAAGAAAAATCCAAGCTATAGCTAGCTGGACATTAAAATTACTACATATTATTATTTTACTACAATCAATAACTTTTCTGTGTCTTCGTAAGTTGTATCTTGTAGATAATTTTTAATTACCGTTTTACAATTATTAATATTAAGCGGAAATATATTTGCAACAGCATTCATCCTGTTGTAAAGTAGCGTACCCAAGAAAACATAAAATTTGGCAGTAAAAGCATGTGCTGTAGTTGTGTGCGTGCAAACAATATCTTTGCGTCTTTTGTTAATAAAGTCCGTGCTGTAGGGCAGGGAAGCGTGTCTTTTTAATATTATGTTCATTATAAATAGCTGTCTTACAGTTAGTACTTTACATGATCTATATAGGAGGTTAGTAGGAAAAAGGTATGGTCGAAAAGTAGAAATTTTGAGTATAGCTCTTTGAGCTCTTTCCAGCGGCAATAATATTGTTTTCCCCACTCCACCCCATGAAGATATGCAATAGGTTATAACCGATTGGCATAGTGCAAAATATACTTTTTTAATAATATTTATGTCTGCTATATGTCGAAGTCTCTTAAATATAAAGATTAATTTACGTACCCTACTAGTTAAATTACTTATATGATATTTAAAGGATAGTGTTTCATCTATTGTTATTCCCAAATATTTAGTTTTGTTAACAGACTGAATTTTAAGACAGTCACAATTATGGTCATTTGATGCAGTTTGGCAATAGTGTGCCAGCAAAATTGAATTGCAAGGGGTCGACAATGATTTCCGCATACTAAATTTGATATAGTTAGTTTTTTCGACATTTAGGGTTAGTAAATTTTGCTGAAGCCAGTTATTTACAATATTTAATCCGTGTTGCGCATGCTTGAACAATTGTTGTTCTGTGTCAGCAGAAAACAATAGCGCAGTGTCGTCTACGTATGCTTTAATTGTACCATGGTCCAATTTCAAGTTGCACAGGTCATTGACGTATATTATGAAGAGGGTACTTCCTAGAACACTGCCTTGTGGTATACCAAAATTCGAATTTTTCTGCTCATTACTTATAAAATTACTGATCTTTACGCACTGCGTACGATCTTCTAAGTAACTTTTAAATAACTTTAGCTGAGTGCCTCTTATACCTATGTCTTCAAGCCTACGCAACAGGAGTGAAATGGATACTGTGTCATATGCCTTGGCGAGATCTAGAAAAATGCCTAATGTGTGCCTACCTTTATCTAGTTCCTGTGCTAGGTAGTTTGTAAGATCATGTACGGCGTCATCCGTAGATAATTTTGATCGGTAACCATACTGATTGCTAGACAAAATACGTTTTGTTTCTAAATATCTAATCAGACAAATATTAATAATTTTTTCAAAGATTTTTGCCATAGCCGGTAGTAGGGAAATAGGGCGATAGTTCGTTATGTGTTCTTTGCTTCCAGATTTATACACGGGAATTACAATAGCTTTTTTTAAACACTTAGGAAAGTATCCATTATTTAAACAAATACGGAAAATGTAGGTTAACGGTGATATAAAAATATGTCTATGTTGCTTAATAATCTTATTTGATATATCGTCCCATCCGACTGCACAATCATCTCTTAATGACATAATTACCCTTTCCACATCTTTTTCGTCGACATCCAGTAGGACAAAAGAGGATAAGGTAGAACTAGGTCTAGCAGATGTTTGTAATTGGTTTGCTTGGCTCTGTAATTTTTCTGCTAGGTTCTTACCAACGTTAACGAAAAATTGATTCGCCATATTAGCCGCTTCAATCGGGGTTGAGCGTGGTTGAATTAAACTTAAAGAGGACTCACGCTGCTTACTATTAAATGTAACTTTTTTAATACAATTCCATAGCTGTTTATTATTTGAGCTGGCCTTCTCGAGAGAAGATTTATCGTAATTAATCTTAACTTTTCTTAATAAATCGTTACAAAAGTTACGATATCTCTTGTATGTTAACTGTATATTATAATTATCAACGTTTAATTTAGCTTTCATGTGAAGTTTATCTCGATGTCTCATACAACGTATGAGACCCGGTGTAATCCAAGGTTTTATATTGTGTTTTTTTAAACATAATCGTTTGTGTGAAGTATTTTTCTGAATTGCACTTTGTATATTGTTTATCAAATATAACATACAAAATTCTGGGTCAGCGGAATTATATATTACATCTAAATCGATATTGCGTAAGTCTTCTTCAAGGTTATTTGTATTTAATGTAGAAATTATTCGTGTGTTAGTTTTTCTAGGTAATTTACAATTTAAGGTTAGTAGGACAGCTTTGTGATCTGTTATTGTTGAGTTAATAACAAGTGTAAGCGAAGGAAAATATGTTTTTATCATTATGTGGTCCAGACAGGAACCGCTCTGGTGTGTAGGTAGCGAATGTGCAGGGAGTAAGCCATGAAAGGACAGTAGATTTAAGTAGTCTTGGGCTGTTGTGCCTAATGCTTCAGGCATAATGTTGATATTTAAATCACCAACTACAATTAAGTTTTTAAACAATGATAGGTTCTGCAAAGTCTCATTTAAGGAAAGATTAAAATTACTTATATTCCTAAAAGATGGCGGTCTATACAGCGCTACTACAGCAAGATCTTTCCCAATTTTTATTACCAAACTGTTACATTCTAGCATCTTTGGTTCTTCTACCGTTACATTTAGTGTCTGCTTTGCAAAAACCACTACACCGTCGTTTTGGTTCAAATGTCCCATAGTTCTATACATGTCATACCCGTGCATTATAGGTATATTATAATTTTTGTCTAGCCAGCATTCTGTTAGTACAATGATGTCACATTCAATGTTTAGTCTCTGCAGGAAAACACAAAAGCTATCATAATTCCTATTTATACTTCGTATATTTTGTGTTACTATGGTTAATGGATTAGTAATTGAAGCTATAAGTTGTTGACTTACCTCGACCTCACAATTTTTTGATTCAGACACAGAAAAGTTATCCAATTCGTTAATAAAATTGGAAATCATACTTATTTATAATTACTAGACAAATAAAAGTAAAAAGTAAGGTTGTGTAAAAGTCCAAAGGAAAAAAACTTAATTAACGACGCTCTTAGGCGCCCCCATAATCAATTGTGTTTATGTAGCGTTGTTCTGCCATTAATTTTGCAGGGCATTCCGAGGCTCCAGTGGCGTGATTGTGGGGTTTCTTAAATTTAAAACATGTTGCACACTTTGGCTCCTGCTCTTTCTTTGTACATTCTTGTATATCATGCCCTATATCTCCACAGTGACCGCAAGTGTTGGTTTCCTCCCTACATGACTTAGCCGGATGACCGTATTGCTGGCACTTATAGCACCGGGTTACTAGCGTAAAGTCTCTTACGTAGCATGATGTCCAGTTCACAAAGACTCTCTCTGATTTAATAAGAGCTTTACGTATGTTGGCCGGTACTTCTATGACATAATTACAGGTTTCCGCATCCCGTTTTCCTGTCTTATGGCTAAGTTTGGATGTTTCCAGAAATAGTTCAAGGCTGGAGTCTTGTATTTTTTCGGCTAAGTTTTGATGGTATAGGCAGGTAAGCACGTCGGTTTCCTTCATACTTGAGGGCACACCAATAATGACAACCTTTGGCTTCTTTTTCTGAGGTTCTCCTACTATAAGGCCAGATCTCGTAAGCTGTACTGAGCTCTTCAGCTTTTCTATATCATCATTGGAGTCAGTGCTGATAATGACACCTCCGTTCCTTGTTTTGCGAAGGCCCCTCACGTGTAGCTTCATTTGCTCAGGATTAATTATTGTTTGCACAAGACTTTTGGTTTCCTCGCTGGACTTAAGTTTATCATTCGGATAAATTGCCAAAGTGCTAACATTACTGGGCTGGATATAATTATTGGTTCCTTTCTTGACCATATCAGCAAACGAAAAAGAAGGAGCTGGAGTTGCGGCTGGTTTTGTATTCTCCTGGATAGACACTTTTAAGTCCTGTAGGCGTTGCGAGACATCAATTTGATCTTGTAATGCTTGAATTTTGGAATGGGCTAGCATGGCTTTAGCTTTAAGGGATTGGTACTGCACTATTAGGTGAGAGGTACCAGACCCCACTTTCCTACACAAGTTACTGACGCGCAACTTCTGTTCGGAGTTCATTTTGCCTTCCGACACTATAGTGCATACTTCATTTAGGTATTGCTCTACTGTTGTCATCCAGCAATGAATCTCAGGTGTTGAGATTACTTCCATCTGACATTCATGAGGTAGGTGCGCTGGTGCTGATGTCGGTTTGGATACCTCGGCAGGGGAAGAAGGCGGCGGAGTACGTGCCGTCATTCCACTCCTATTAAAAGGGCTATTCTCCATGTTGTATTTTTGTTAGTTCTTACACATTTTCACTTAGTCACTATGTTAATTAGAACACTAGTATTTGCTAACAAAGCTATTTTTAATTTACACTACACAATGTACTAAACGAGGTCACAATTTATTTGTAAAATTATTGTTAAATATTTATCATATTAAACACGTCTGTTCTCAATGAAAGGCTAAGAAAAGATCGAACTGAAGAGATAGATGTCGTCTAAGTATGTTTTATACGTGCGACCGTAACTGCTAAGGCCATATTTAATGTAGGACTCAGCCAACGCGTTATAAAGCATTAATTTGATCTTATAAGGAATACGTTTGTTGAGAATTACGATATTAGTTAGGAACTGTCTCAGCTTATTACAAACGCGCTCAATGTGGGGCTTCCAATTAAAATGCATATCAATTGTTAGTCCAAGATACGTTTGCTGTTTAACTACTTCTATGGCCGGACACTTACAGGATGATGGAACACCATGGAGACAGTTATGTTCATGAGCGATTATGTGTTGTAGTGGTGAAAGTTTTAGGTACGGTGATTTGATAACGAGTAATTTAGTTTTCTTGGCATGAATAACTAACCCTGAGTCATGACACCATTTAGCTAGAGCGTCAAGGTCTGATTGCAACAATTTACAGGCTACTTCTGGACTTTTCCCGGCAATTACAAGGCAAGTGTCATCAGCGAACTGATAGCAGGTAGAATTGGATACGCAATTGCTCATATCGTTAACGTAGGTCAGGAAATGTAGCGGCCCAAGCACTGAACCTTGCGCTGTTCCTTCTGACACAGAAATGGGATCACTGCAGACATTATCAATCTTTACACTATATTTTCGTTTTTGCAAATAACTTTCGCACCACGTACGCAATGGACCACGCACACCACAGTTGTCTAGCTTCTCTATCAACTGCTTATGTTTCAGAGTGTCGAAAGCACGGGAAAAATCAATAAAAAGAGCCAGTACGTACTTTCTGTCATTCAGGTGTGCATTTACTTCATCAGTAAATTTTGATAGGAGTCCAGAAGTATTTTTACCTTGTTGAAAACCATATTGGTTCTCATTAAGCACGTTATGTTTTTTGTAAAATGCGTGTATTTGCTCACATACATACTTCTCAACAATTTTATCTATAGTAGAAAGCAGTGTTATTGGACGATAGTTAGAGTAGTCATCACGCCTACCTTTCTTATAGATTGGTCTTACCCATCCTACTTTAAGGTTATCCGGATAAAAACCTGATTTGATGCTACAGTTTAACAAGTCAGCAATAGACGATGACACCTCCTTCCCGACTAGTTTAATATGAGGGACCTTAATTTCATCAGGTCCAGGAGCTTTACTCGAGTTTAATTTTTTAATAATGTTGTGAATATCCACACTTTTTGGTTCTTTAAACTTGATACTAGCGTCTAATGGTTTCAATGTCCCGGGCGATTAAAACAATTTTATGTTACATTTAGGAATTATATCTTTGACAGCCTGATCAAAATCACATGCAAAGTTGTTAGCAATGACTTTAGTAGTAAGGCCTTGTTTGTCAAATGCCTTAAGAATCGCCACATCGACAGAAGCTGTAACTTTACCCAGCATTTGGTTAATTTTACGATATATATTTTTTGTATTATTAAAGTCCTTGTTAATTCTTTGTATGTAATAATTATTTCTTCTTTTTTCCAATATTTTGTGTACTTTGTTCCGCGTTTTTTTATATTCCAATTGAAGCCTGGCGTCATATGGATTCTTTTTCCATTCCCTAAACAATTTATCTTGCTCATCACAAAGCCGGGTTACGTTCAAATCAATCCAAGGTATTTGAATTCGTCTAGCAAACTTTTTTAAATAATGTTTATACTTTGTCGCACGCTCAGTCGCATTTTCGAAAGATTTTTGAATAAAATTTAAAATATTAGTAGCCGAATTCATACACCCTGTATTTGTCCACTTTACGTTTTTAAGTTCAGAACATAGTAAATCAATGTCTATAACTTTTTTACTAACATCCTGTATACATCTCGGCCTTACGCGGCGCGAGTATCGTTCGTGCAAACAAAGATAATGCCGCGGTGATCGGCCAGTACAACATCAAGCACCGCCGAGTACGGATCTAATGTGGGAAAACGTGCAAAAATGTGATCTATGCAAGATTTACTAACAGTGTTATTTTTAGTTTCGATTCTTGTATAATCTGTTATTCCACACATTAATCCGCGCTCGCTTAGTGCCAAAAGGAATGAATTTTTGTATGAAGAAGATGTTTTTAGGTTAATTTTTGTATCACCGTTAAGAAGAAAGTTCTGATTATTATCAAAGAAGAATGGGCATTTTTGTATGAAAGCCGTCCCCACCCTTGTAACACTTATAGTTATACATCAAATGAAAGTACTTGAAGAGTTGAAGCATTTTATTGTATGAAACTAATCTGTCAGTCATGGGAGAACAGAGTTATTGAGGATAAGAGAATAAAAATAATAAACGAAAATATTACATACTTTATGTTAATATTTACTATATAAGCACGCTAAAGTCAAAGGCTATCTTACTAGTAGACGGACCATACATCTAGATCATCCTACATCATCCAGAAAATCATCCACAGCATTTTCCTGACTTTCGGATAGCTAGCCTTGCTAAACTAAACATTTAGAGAACCATTTAAGAAATGTTCTTTATCCAGGAACCATTGCAGAAATAGTAAACGACAGAATTAATGTTCCTCAAGCTCGGCAACGGCTCGACTCAGACTAATTGGTCTATAACCATCTGGTTCGGACTTCTTATGTCGGTTTTCGGTATTCCTTTCCACTATTGTGGAAAGACACAATTTGATATTGCGACATTGAAGATGCATGTTAAGGATCAAGAGACGTTCGGGGAATAAATTGGTCACTATATTTGTTATTCTTTTTAAGCCGAGTGCCTTTTTAGGGGCGGGAGTTTAATGTCCGTATGGTGACGGACTAAGAATACATGATGTCGCCAACTCCTTTCGTCCCGTGGGTGTCGTTAAAGCAGACTAAGGGATTCCTTACGCTTATGTTATCACTGTTAGAGAAGGAAAACTCGAAATAAACCCTTTACCAACCCGTCTGGGCAGCGCGGTAAAGTAGGCCAAATAACCCTCCAAAATGAAAATGACAACACACCAATATAAACGGCCCCCAGTCCCCGGTCACTCCGCTATTCCTTGGCAAGGTAGCGGACATGGTAACGGCGGAATAGGGGGTGCGAGTGGGAAGAATCTCCGGGGGAGGTCAGGCTACCAACACAGCTTTGGCCCTGGCAACATACAACGCGCGCACACTGCGGACCGACGAGAAGGTCGTAGAACTGGAGGAAAAATTGAGAAGGTTACGGTGGGACAATGTCGGCTTATCTGAAGTCCAAAGACAGGGGGAGGACTCGATAACCATGATAAATTAAGTCTAGTAACCTGCTCTATTTTCGGGAGGGCGACCAACAGTCCTAGGAAGGTGTCGGGTTTTTACATCCACAAGTCTCTCGTGAACAACGCGGTGAAGATCGAGAGTGCCCTAGAAGCCTCTGCAAAGTTGGGCCCTAGAAGTGGAAATGAGTGGAGAGTAAGGTTCTTTGGATATGGACAAAGAAATCCACGGGGGTAAATGCTTGCGGACTTCATGGAGAAGGAGGGCCTTTTTATGATGAACTCCTTCTTCAAGAAGCGTTACTGTCGCAAGTAGACTTGGTTTAGTCCTGATGATGTCACTAAAAATGAGATTGACTTCATCATGTCGACAAAACGCTATATATTTAATGATGTCTCAGTGATCAATTCGGTGAAAACGGAAGCGGTCACCGGATGGTGAGAGGCACATTAAATATCAATCCTAGGCTGGAAAGAAGTCGGCTGATGAAGTCTACGCTCCGACCTACACCAGTCTACATCCTCGAGAACTTCCAACTCATATTACAGAACCGCTTTGAGAGCCTCAGCGAAGCATTACATTGGAAGTAGTTGCTGCGTCAGGTCTTTATACCCAACTTATCTTTCTAATATACCCAACTATGCATACGAACATAGCGCTCAGAATTGCCCGGTTAAAACGACAGGATTGCAAATGTTCATGTTAATTGTCGGTATTATAAGAGTATCTGTGGTATGTATCGATTTAGTTTACCTTTTTATCAAGTCCTACTAATATTATAAATGCGAAAGTTTTTGAGGATTTGTTACTCTTTTACGCAAAAACTACTGAATGGATTTTGATGAAATTTGGAATATAGGTAGTTTAGAGTGTAGAATAATATTTAAGCTACCTAAACAACGCAGGTGAAGCCACGGGCATCAGCTAGTCAGATGGGGTTTTTGTCAGCTACTTGTTGGCTTGAAAACCCTCAGAGGACGAATTGACAGCCCTGACCTTCATGAACTTTTTTGCAGGTTATTTGTTCCCAATAAATACATCGCACATCGTCAGAACCGCCGGCATGATCTTTTCGCGATCTACCATCAAAAACCGTTGCCAGAGTCGAGTCCCCAGTCTATCGAACTTTAAATATGCTCAATGACCTCTTGAGTTAACACCCAGGGTGTGATGTGTTCGCGGATGAATGGAATGAAATCATGCTTGTATGTTTAGTGTTTTGTGAGAAGGTGTATGAAAGGGTGTCCACTGTTCCATGTTAGTTTAATATTATTCTAAGTTAGTTCTAAGTTATATTATCTGTCAACATTCTATGACATCACGAATTAGCTATCAAAAGTTATAGTAGTCGTCGCGACTCATCTGTCAAAATAGAGTAATTTCTCTCGTTTTACCAACATTTTTCTTCACCGCTCTGCTTCTATTGATCGTAGCGTGATGAAAAGTATACAATAACCTGACCAGGAGTATGGAGAACAATTGCAACAAGTTTCATCAATATCCACCAAATAGTTTTTGTTTCTATAATGCAATACTATAATAGTAAATATACAGACAGACAGACAGACAAAAATTTTACTAATTGCATTTTTGTATCATCATCACTAATCACATCAGTATCGATCACTAATCACATCCTGATAGTTATTTTGAAAGTATATTTCATGTACAGAATTGACTTTTCTACAGATTTATTATAATTGTATAGATAAAACTAGAGTCTTAGGGCCATATCAGTTCTCTATATCTATCTCGCTTCCACCTACGGGTCTTCTATTCTTATATAATATCTCATAGAATATCTCTTTTTAGAGTACCTACTCAGAAGATAACGCGCATACTATACTAAAATAAAAGTCTATGTTAAATATAATGATGGTATCATTTATTTATTTTCCAATATAACAACGCTTATTTCATCTATTACCAGTTCCTAAGAAAAATAGAGCAACGATTCGTAAAAATATAAATATTATACATGTATACATCATAAAAGCTGCGAAAGCGTAGTCTTGTTCATTTATCCGTATAGCCTTACCACCTAATATCAGTTGTATCTGCAATACAAGAATCTGAAAATATAATGCAACAATATTATTCTCTAGCCGAATTTGTTCAACTATCTGTTTAACCAGTTGAACAAATTGGACAAGAGAAGGAGTAGTCTAATATGTTGAAGTATCTGTTCAACCAGTTAAACAAATTGGACAAGAGAAGGAGTAGTCTAATATGTTGAAGTATCTGTTCAACCAGTTAAACAAATTGGACAAGAGAAGGAGTAGTCTAATATGTTGAAGTATCTGTTCAACCAGTTAAACAAATTGGACAAGAGAAGGAGTAGTCTAATATGTTGAAGTATCTGTTCAACCAGTTAAACAAATTGGACAAGAGAAGGAGTAGTCTAATATGTTGAAGTATCTGTTCAACCAGTTAAACAAATTGGACAAGAGAAGGAGTAGTCTAATATGTTGAAGTATCTGTTCAACCAGTTAAACAAATTGGACAAGAGAAGGAGTAGTCTAATATGTTGAAGTATCTGTTCAACCAGTTAAACAAATTGGACAAGAGAAGGAGTAGTCTAATATCATCATCATTTCAGCCAATTGACGTCCACTGCTGGACATAGGCCTCCTCTAAATATTGCCACCTAGTAGTAGTCTAATATATATTATATCAATAGTCCAAATAGTTCAACTACATTTTGAAGTTGAAAAAACTGGAACAAAATATTACAATTTGTTCAACTGGTTGAACAGATTTATTTATTTTTTATTTATTTATTTAAAGTTAACTAAAACGGTACAGGCCAATTACATTAATTAACTTAGAACTAACTTAGAATAATATTAAACTAACATGGAACAGTGGACACCCTTTCATACACCTTCTCACAAAACACTAAACATACAAGCATGATTTCATTCCATTCATCCGCGAACACATCACACCCTGGGTGTTGACTCAAGAGGTCATTGAGCATTTTTAAAGTTCGATAGACTGGGGACTCGGCTCTGGCAACGGTTTTTGATGGTAGATCGCGAAAAGATCATGCCGGCGGTTCTGACGATGTGCGATGTATTTATTGGGAACAAATAACCTGCAAAAAAGTTCATGAAGGTCAGGGCTGTCAATTCGTCCTCTGAGGGTTTTCAAGCCAACAAGTAGCTGACAAAAACCCCATCTGACTAGCTGATGCCCGCGGCTTCACCTGCGTTGTTTAGGTAGCTTAAATATTATTCTACACTCTAAACTACCTATATTCCAAATTTCATCAAAATCCATTCAGTAGTTTTTGCGTAAAAGAGTAACAAATCCTCAAAAACTTTCGCATTTATAATATTAGTAGGACTTGATAAAAAGGTAAACTAAATCAATACATACCACAGATACTATTATAATACCGACAATTAACATGAACATTTGCAATCCTGTCGTTTGTTGTCTAAAAACAAGTGCCATGATTGATAGCATTATAGACATAGTTAACACCGCTACTATAATTACCATCACGTACAGTAAATATTTTGTGAAATCGAACTGAAATTAGAAAATAAAGAAAGAAATTACTTTTTATTAATTGACGACCTCTATAACGTAGTGGTTATATAACATGAATGCTACGCAGAGGTCTCGGGTTCGATTTCCGCTCAATGCAAATCTTTGTGTGCATGAACATGATTTTTTGCATTCGTCTGTGTGCACCTGTAAGGGACAAGGTAGACCGATGACCAGGTACTGGTTGCGGACATTATTGATAGATGAGGGAGGTACAGTACATACTAGGATGAAACAGGCCTGTGTCAGATGTCTACGACTTTCGGCTGAGATCATCATCATCATCATATCAGCCAATCGAGGTCCACTGCTGGACATAGGCCTCCTCCAAGTACTGTATCTCGGCTGAGATGATCTATGCTAATTATTATAAATGGGAAAGTGTGTCTTTCTTTCACGGCAAAACGGAGCGACGAATTGACGTGATTTTTACGTATAAGTGGAGATAGTTGAAGGGATCGACAGTAACATAGGCTAGTTTTTGCAACCTAGAATTTAACGCGAGCGAAGCCGCGGGCAAAAGCCAGTACTGTTATAATAAGGGCTCCCTGACAATGGGCCACCGGCCACAACCACATAACGCCGCCACTAGCATATTTCCTGTAGTTTTCGTACATTTTATATGAAGTCGCCGCACACGGTTGACGCCAGTGACCGCCACCTGCTACAATTGTCGCTGCTCGCTTCTTGTGGCCTCCACCGGCCACTAGACGTCCAAATGTATGAATAAAAGTGGCGGTCGCGCACTTCAGCTACTTTTGTGGCGGCCTTTGTGGCTGTGGCGTGTGACCCGTGTACAGCAAGCCTATAACAGAACTCAAACATATTCCAAATAGAAAACTTACCGGTGTAAAAGCCAATATAAAACATAGCAAAACAACTGCAGACGTAGATATAACACCAAGCAATATATAAGTTGTATTGACGTAAGCTATTGAAGCCGCAGCAATAGAAGAAACGGTTAAGGTCTGTAAGAAACATAAACTAAATAAACACTTCTCTTTATTGAAAGGTACGTTTTCCAGTGTAATACTGAGTTTGGAAGTTCAAAATAGCGATGGACAGTATCCCTAAAGCACTGAAACGCGACTCACTTTAGTTGGAAAGTGCGCCTTATATACAAAATTTTAAATGTTTTCCATAACGATGTTCGAAATCGTTTGAAATATCTCTTTATTTTTACCATTTTTTTCATCGAAGTTGGAGAATCTTTGCTCCTGTTAAGACCTGAGACTTAAGCGAATTTAGGCCACTTCAATATACTTAAGTACAATTAACAAGAACTATGGACTGGTTTAATTATTTAAGAAACATTAATAATTCTGTGCCTGTGGCCGTTTCGTGGGGCCCAGAGATGGTATTTCCCTTGTGTATCCATCACTATAGGCCGACCGTTTAACTCAGACCCCGCCTGCGGTAATAGAGGTGCGCGGGGGGCGAGGACAAAGGAGAGAGCTATCTCTTGATTTTTTGCCAAAACGGCGCCATCTCAGATACTGTGACCCGAACTACATTACATCACAACACACCTCTAATTTTTAGCTAGCTTATTTTTATGAAATAAAAAGAAGGAAAAATTAAAATTATACCCTAAAGCAATCGAAATACCTGAAGAGGTTGTTTTATTTTTCTGGTCAGGCTTTAAATTGTGTAATAATTTAGATTGCATAATTTTTTCTAAGAAAGTACTAGTTTTAGAGCCAAGATGACGCCACCATCTTTGACATTTGTAAATTGTATAGAAGACGGACTAGCATACTGCACTAGTGTCATACTGACATACTGACTAAGTGTCCGTTATGGTAGCGAGTAAAAATAAAAAAAGCTCTTATTATTGTTCTTATTATCTGTAAATATTTACTAAGATTGATTCTTACAAATTAATATGTTTAAATCATACCTGTTTTAATGTAAACTGTGATTATTGTAATGTGATTATACTGTGATTTAATATATATGTTACAGTCAAAACTCATTGCCGGTCAAAACCCTTTTTAACTGCATAAAACAGTCAATAGTGGTTTTGACCGACGTGCTTAGTCAAAACCCTTATTGACTGTTTTTTGCAGTCAAAAGTGGTTTTGACCATCGATGTTAGTCAAAACTCATTGAAAATTGATCTTTAATACATATTAAGGTAAAAGTCCGAAACAGTTGGTTAGGTTAGGTTAGTATGGTGACCAAAGGACGCACGAGCCGAGCGAGCGAAGCGAGCGTGCCGCGGTAGCGGCCGGCGAGTGCTAGAAACATTTTTTTTAATGTAAAACTAGAATATAGTATTATTATATTCTAGCACTCGCCGGCCGCTACCGGCAATGAGTTTTGACTATAACATATATAATTAATGATTGTACAATTGTTATTATTTGTAAATATTTTCTAAGACTTTAGTTATAATTATATTTATAGTTTAAATCAGCCATTCGTATAATAACAAATATATTTATTAAAGACAAAGATTTATTGCAAAACTGTGTATATCAGGTGTTAGTGTATGAATACATTATTCTCAACAGTCTATCCACATCGGATATGCAAATTATAGCAATATAATATCTTAAAACTACACAATTAAACAAAAACTTATTTAATAACTAAATGAAATGTTATTTTTTTCAAAACATTGTTATTCAAAATATTTGTAGATTCTTTAAAAAATAATCAAATTATTACAAATTATGTAATATTATTGTTATTTTTGGAGTCGGTGTCAGCCAACGAAATACAATAATACATAAGCTAATGGAATGGCGGCCATGAATTACAGATTATATTATTATATGACTTCGACATTAACCCCCTTACTTATAAAAATCTCTAAAATTTAATCACTGTTTAGCGAGTTTTTTGTTAGCAAAACCAACCTTAAGCCAAACAAAACCGTAAAAATTTAAGCTAATCAATTGACTAAAATTTAAGTTGCGTATATGAGTCCGGGGTTTGACATAAAGTTGTTGATTGTTTATGGATTGGTTTAAAAATTAAACAAATATTAAATAACTATTTTTATCATATTTAAATAAATATATTTTAAAATACCTGTGTCACGTTCAAACGTTTTAATATACCTATTTAGTAACTGATTAAAGCTTTCCATAACTTATGGGCGTTTATGGGGCTAACCAGCACCGTCAATTGAAAAAAATCGTAATTCGTGAATAGGATCAATAATGCAAAATGTTGTCTACAAAGTCGTTAGAAAAGGCAATAGAGTTTTGTCTAACACATTCTGATCACTTTAAATAGTTTTTAATTTGATAAATATTTTATTTAAAACAAACATGGCCGTTTCATTTTCGCATGAGAATTTTAAGTAATTGTCTTTGATTCGTAGTACTTATTTCTCATCTTAGTCTTTAGTCAGTGTATAACACGACATCATATTTCTTCAAATTTATAGTCAGGAATAAAATATAGAATATAACTATCGTGGTTGTCACATTACTCCAAAAATAACAATAATATTACATTATTTGTAATAATTTGATTATATTTTAAAGAATCTTCAAATAAATATATTTGTAGACTCTTCAATAAATATCCTTAACAATAATTTTTACAATAATTAAAAGAACCTATTCTTTAGATTATAATTAAGTAAAAAGAATGTCTGATTTAATGTTGTAAAACCAAAATACAACTAATTATTTTTTACTTTTTAGTGCAATTTTTGTCTTTGAAGTCGGTTTTTTTTATTGTAAAAACTTATTTTATTTGGCATAGTAAACAACTCGATATAGCTCTTGTGTACGCTACCATAACGGACACCGCTACCCCGCTCCCTCGTCCCTTTCATACCGCAGGCGGGGACTGAGATAAACGGTCGGCCTATAGATTCACCATCCAAAGAACCGGGTCTCCAAATAGACCCGGGTATTATGGAAAAGAGAAACATACTTGCACAGTGCCGCCAGCTGACACAATAGTAAAATAATGCACGTGTACCATATATGGTACACTGCACTGGGAACGTGTTAAAGTAAGCTTGTCAACGGTATTACAAAGTGATAGCGTAAGATAGAAAATTAACAAAAATTGACAGCAGGCTCTATATAAACCCATCTGGACAGCGCGCGAGATAGAAGTAGGCACAATTTCAGTCCCAAAATTTGTGATACAATGAGAATTTGAAACTTTTAAAATTTTGAAATCTTACCGTGAAACCCAACAATACATAGTTAAAAGGTAGATTCCGAGCACAGGGACAGCATATAATTGAACAACAGCAGACCATGTACATCAATCTGAAAATAATACGTTTAATTACTCAGTGATGTGCTACATAATATAGCATAGCCTGTTTATAGGTCTCATAACATTATGCCTCGTTACAGGTATCGCATTATCATCTTCAGAGTCTTAAAGCCATATCATCATTATTCCCCTGTCCTTATCCCAACTTTTGTTTTTTTCTTTTGGGGTGGGCGCAGCATGTTTTCTTCTTTTTGTCTTTTTCCACATGCTGCTAAAAGTTTTGGCTATACTTTTACGGCCAGCCGCCTGCCTGACGCCAACCCTCCTTGGGAATGCTGTTTTTGGTGGTTTACTCCCCACTAGGAGGTTGACCCGAGGTGCTAAGTGGTATGCACCGGGTCGTGATATCCCTTAGTCGCCTCTTACGACACCCACGGGAGGATATGGGGCAGTCCTATTCTAACCGGGTCCCGCACGGCCAGTCTTAAATCCATATCATTTCTCTTTGTCTATCTCGCTTGCACTTACGGGTCTTCTATTTTTATATAATTTCTTTTATCTCTTTCTGGAGTAGTTAAATGATAACGTGTTTTCTATAGTGCAGCTGTTATAGCATACAGCTGTCATGTGCAAGGTTACAACCTCGAATGGTAAGATCAATGTTTGAGTTTTACACTAATGATTATCCTGAATCTGGATGATTCGATGTTGGTCTCCCTAAAATATCGCATACCTCGGACAACAAAGGCGTATCTCGAAAACACCAACTTTACAGGAGAGCCAAAAAACAGTTTGTTTCTAGAATATTGCCTGAACTAATAATGATAGTACTTTGTATCATATATCATAAGAAGCCTCTAAATGAGCTCTTTAATATGTATTTACTGAAATTATAGATAGATTTACTGTTTTTATACTACAGGGACAATTAACAGTTACCTATTTATTGTATTAGAGTTATCCTTAAGTAACTGTTGGTAAATAAACATACGCCTTTTTTGCTGTTCATTTAAAAACAAAACATGGATCTTATGTATACAAACGCTTTTATTGCTTGTTTTTTCTCGTGATTAAGCTCGAAGCTTATAGTTTTAAGTACTTATTGCACGTTTATTTTTGATAATAAATAATAAGTAAGTATATGTAAGTGTATATTGCAGTGATAATTTATTAAGATTTTATATTGTATGTGACACACTTATTTATTGCACGAAGAAATATTTTACAGAGTAATACATATTTTCTTATATTTTCATAATAACAAAAAATAACTATACATTTTAATTTAAGAATTGTCGGTATCTAATTTGCTATGATTTTACAACTAATGTACAATATATCAAAAAGTGTTAGGTAATTAATTGCAGGAATAAAACGAGATGATAAATATTTTTTAATAATTCTTGATTTTGTACTTATTTTGCTAACTAAAGCAATTTTTTACATCTATGAAGGTTACAAATATTATCAAACTCTTCTTATTGTACAATGTATCTATATTTATTTACATAATATACTCAGACAAGAAAAGCCAGCCCTGTCTTGCCGTCCATTACGCCTTTTATAGTAAATTGATTATCAAAATACCCGAAATATGCCGAATAAAAAATAAACCTTACACTCCTCCATCCTGACCTCGTGTATGGCCCCATACACGAACCCAGGTGGAACTTAACCTTACAGTTGGCCAAAGAGGACACTGTCTTTTACAAAAGTTATTAATAATGGAAGAAAATTATTCTTATTATTTTACATAGATATGCATGTTTAAACAGCAAACAACACTAATAATTTATATTGTATACACAATATACAATTAAATTTTTAGTGTTGTTGATGAGGATACCCTCATTCAATATTATGTAACACTTATTGACATCAATTTAAGGCTACAGTGTCTTTCATATAGAGCGGGTCGATGTAACTCGTCTGTAGCGGCTATTTTGTTCAGATGACATTGCTCAACTCTTATGTTCCTTACTCATACACTGATGCTAAATCACCATGCCAAGTAACACGGTTCAGCATCATGTGCAAATAGTAAAAATTTTTTTTGCAAAATGAGTGTTCGTCAGTGCAAATGCATTGCGTCCATTTTATGGCAGACGTGGTGGTCCTCCAAAGTCTACAAACCAACGATTGGTGACCAAATTTAAGATGACCGTTTAGGTAAATAACTAACCAACCCTTTTACGTCAAAGGAACGCGAGATTAGACGAAACTATAGCCGCTGGACGTGAGAGTAATCAGAAGAGTCCGAAGCAGTCGATTTCTCGCTATGCACATGGACTCGACCTTTCATAGACTTTAACTTGGAGAATTTTTGGTCAAGGCTTGGGTCTGCATGGTAATAACTATAACAATTAACTCAAAACCAAGAGGTCCAAGAACAAGAGCTCAAAGATTATGAAAACAAAGTTTTTAAAAGGTTTTAGCTCAAAGTTAATAGCACTAAAGTAGCGTGATTTGATTCCACTTGACTTTTCTTGTGGGGTTTTCTGAAGTCGCTTAAAAGCTACAATTGACTATTGTCCTGAAGGCTAACATAACGCAGATAAAATGTAGTGAAATGCTGCAATAACATCTTTAAACCAACATTCTTGCTTGTGAGCTGCCTCAATACATGCCAACCCATCCAATTCTGGCATGACTGTAACACAACACATAACATCTTTAAACCAACATTCTCGCTTGTGAGCTGCCTCAATACATGCCAACCCATCCAATTCTGGCACGACTGTAACACAACACATAACATCTTTAAACCAACATTCACGCTTGTGAGCTGCCTCGATACATGCCAACCCATCCAATTCTGGCATGACTGTAACACAACACATAACATCATTAAACCAACATTCTCGCTTGTAAGATGCCTCAATACATGCCAACCCATCTAATTCTGGCATGACTGTAACACAGCACATAACATCTTTAAACCAACATTCTCGCTTGTGAGCTGCCTCAATACATGCCAACCCATCCAATTCTGGCATGACTGTAACACAACACATGACATCTTTAAACCAACATTCTCGCTTGTGGGATGCCTCAATACATGCCAACCCATCCAATTCTGGCATAACTGTAACACAACACATAACATCTTTAAACCAACATTCTCGCTTGTGAGCTTTTTTTTTTTTTTGTCGGGGGGAAATCCTCATGGACTACCTCCGCCTGGGGAGAGGCGAAGGGGCGTGCCGGACTCTTACCGGCTAAAACCACCCCGGTGTCTCCTCACACGTGCGCGCGGGGCCGCGGGAATCCAAATTCTTCCGCAGCCCCGCACTAGTGCTGGCCCGGTCTGTCCGGGCCTCGTCACTAGCACGGGGTAGTGAGGTGTTCGACTACCCCGTGCATCTTCTCAGAGGCGCGCGCGACCCCGCCTCGGGTCCGTTGGAATAGGGGGCGGGGACTTCCCCAAGTCCCTCGCCCCTGAACCCATTCATGGGGGGCGGAAGAGGGCGTTATCTGCCCTTCTTCTGCGCCCGGTGCGTCTTCTGCGGCCGGGAAAGGTAGTGGAGATCTCTCTTTCCCGTTCCGCAGCTTCCTTCTGCGACATTACGTCCTCGCAGAAGGACACCACCGCGTCCCACGACTCTGCGCTACCGACCATGCCACGCACCACAGCCGGCAGCGACAGATCGTCTCCCACTTCAGTTGTGAGGGCACGGCGCTGCTCCTCCCAAGCCACACACTCGGCGAGTGTGTGTTGCGCCGTGTCCTCCCCACAATGGACGCAGTGGTGGCACCGAGCGTCCGGCTCCCTGTCTATGCGACACAGGTACTTGCCGAAGCAACCGTGCCCCGATAATACCTGCGTCACTCTGAACGACAGGGAGCCATGCCTTCTCCCGAGCCAGTCGTCGAGTACTGGCCGGATCGCCTCGACGGTAGCGAGGCCGGCAGAAGGGCGCAGAAGCCTTTGCCGCCATTCCACCACCAGGACCTGACGGAGCTCCTCTCGGCGCAGCGCTATTTGCCGCTGCACCGGTCTCGAGCCCCGTGCCCGCTCTTCCTCGCGCCATCGATACAATGACGCGAGCACTTTCGCCTCTAGGTCCCAGGGTGGGGATCCGGCCTTGCTTGTGAGCTGCCTCAATACATGCCAACCCATCCAATTCTGGCATGACTGTAACACAACACATAACATCTTTAAACCAACATTCTCGCTTGTGAGCTGCCTCAATACATGCCAACCCATCCAAGTCTGGCATGACTGTAACACAACACATAACATCTTTAAACCAACATTCTCGCTTGTGAGATGCCTCAATACATGCCAACCCATCCAATTCTGGCATAACTGTAACACAACACATGACATCATTAAATCAACATTCTCGTTAGTAAGCTGCTACAATAGGTAATGCCAACCCATCCAATTCTGGCATGACTGTAAGGCTGAGCGCACATTGGAGTCTCGACAGTTTCAAGACCGTCTTGCCTCATTTAGACAAGTCTGCCTTAAAACTAAAACGAAATTGTTTTGACTACGATACGTAGCACACATAAAACAAAACTGTTTTGTCTCCTAATGGAACGCGGCGCACGCTCCCGCCAATTTACCATCAATATCAAAATGGAATTCATAGATACTACTGTAAAGCATCCATATTACGCGTGCTCTTCCACTTTTTAAATTTATATTAGAATATTCCTTGCTCATTTTATTAAAAAAGATAGGGTCTCTTCAACCTCATCAATTGCCTAATTTTTCTACGAGCTCTTCGTCTGTAAACATGATGCCATGTTTACTTTCTGAACGCTCGGAAGAGAGTGGGGTGCGTGGGGGGTGTGACGGTAGACAGTTTTGTCTTTAATGTGCGCGCCCGCATTCATACAAAAGGGAAGCCGACAATCGTTAGTCAGACTAGTCGCCGTGCAATTTTCGTAGATTTATGACAATTTTGTCTATAAGACGTTTTGTTCCAAGTTTGCGCATATTCATACATATTGTAAAGCAATAGTCTGTCTTAAAACTATCGTGTTCCAAGTCTGTGCTCAGCCTAACACAACACATAGCAATGCTGTTCAAATAAAACACACTTATATCCACGCTGTCTATACATACGTAAAGATTCTTACGTTTGAACTATATCATTCACATTTTTCTGTAAGTAAGATTAAGAATTGTTATCGATAAGGAAGGTATCCTGAATGAAGCAGTAAGTGACTTGTGTAATAATCTATAAAGTTATTAAGGATTGAGTACACATATGTTTCAGAATAAGTTTAACAGTGACGCTTATGTGAAGTTACGAAAAATGTATTCGAAAATATACCGTGCATTAAAGGAGTAAGTAACTTACGAGTTCACATCTTTTAATTTGACTGGAGCAATGAAGACTTGATTGCGATTGCGTACTTAATGTTAATGGTTTAAATAAATTATGCATCGAGCAACTATATTTACGTTTTTTTTGCCAGTTAATTATGATATTTCTTAAGGAAGTAGCTTTTGTATTTTTTTGAGCTATTTTTATGGTTTTTGTTAGGAAAATTACGAAAAAAATATGGAACATGAGTCGAAGTATTTTACATCAAAAGGCGAAATTAAAAAATAAATTCCGTATGTGCATAAACGCCTTTATTGTCCGAGGTATGCGATATATATTTTTGGAAATCCACGGGATACTGGCATGATCACTAATGGAGGATTTGTCTTTTGAAAGGAGATAAAGCAGAAATTATGCATAGTATATAAATCTCATAGTTTTAGTTCATCAAACGAATTTACCCAACTATCACCTTGCAAGGTTGGTCTGAATTGTCCTGTTTACTAAATAAAATAATATTTGTGAAGTGATCACCAAAAGAGCGATAGGAACTCAGCAGAGTTTCTTGTAGGTGTCTTCTCTGACATGGTCATGTTCCGAACCCTCAGTAAACTTAACCGTTATGTGAGACGAGCATATGTGATCACTATAAAACGACTTTCACAAGCAGTATCGTTATATCTTACGTGAATAAATGATTTTTTGTTTTGTTTGTTTGGTTTAACAAACACCCATAAAATAAACAAACTCTATATGAAATATTATAAAACAAAACTTACAATGATGAGAATAATGTTTCTGCTCCATATCGAATATAAAAGAGTCTAATACAGTCTCTGAAACAAACGAACAGAATACAAATAAGTGATAAGAAAACACCTCATTCCATAGGTATCGTGCAAGCAAACTTAACTTTCCGTGTGGTGACGGAGTAAGAACACAATATGTCACCACCCCATCTTATCCCATGGGTGTCGTAAAAACCGACTAAGAGACTATCCCTGAATATTATCTTTACAAAATAAAAAGAAATCTTAAAATTAAACCCAACACCAATCCGTCTGTCCAGCGAGGTATTAGTAGGTCAAATACCCTTCCGTCACGGGAGGAGGCCCGTCACTGCAGTGGGATATTAATGGGCTATTATGAAGCAAACTAAAGAAAACTTAAGAAGTCTATAGACACTAACTAGACATAAAATTCAATACCAATCCATTTGGTCGGCGTAATATTATGTCCTCCGTCATTTAACACTGGGCACTTTAAATTTAGTTTACAGACACAATTGCAAGTATGTCATGACGCAGACGACGACGGTTATCTTTATCCTTCCCCCATTCTTACCGATTGGAAGAGCATTCCTTGCTGATGTGATATGTATTTCGGGAGTTATTATAAAAAAAAATCTATAAGCTTAGTGAAATTTCCAGAGAAAAGCTTTATACAAAGTACCCAACCTCCAGAATAGCTTATGATTATTCAAGTTTGATCATCACTAGAGGAGGTCTATCTTTTTAATTTTTCATTCAGGTAAAAGAGTACCTAATTCTCAAGATGTTCATTTGGGTATAATACTCTTTACTCCCCTATCCAAAGCGTTGCAATGGTCAACAATTAACGAATTTATTTTGGAACCAAATTAATGGCAATTTCAAATTAAATAGTGAATCAACTCCAAACAAGTTTGGATGTTTATATGGACACCTAAATTCATAAGTATGTGAGAGTTTGTAAATCATTTGATGAGTGCGAGTTTTTTTGATGAGAATGTGCGTGATTGTGATGTGTATAATTTAAACCGATAAATAGGTATTAACAATGTACCAAAATCAACTTACACGTTCATCACTATTACGAGGAAAACGGCAGTGGCTATCAACATAATCAATGTTATCAACATTACCAACTTTACAAAACTATTTCTTGATTCAGGATCATATTTGAATCCATTTCCTCCAGGGAAATTAACTTGTCCTGCCAGATTAATGGACTATTTAAACAACTGTCGAAAATGTAAGTATATATTATTTTCTTTTGCTTTGAGGTGGCAAATGAGCACGGTGCCTTATCTGATGGTAAGTCGTAAATGCCGTTTATGGACGTCACACCCGCTAACCTTCCCTGGACATAAGCTGTTACGTCTAATAACTATTGAATCCTTCCACCTAAACACACAACATCGACTAGGTCATTCCACAGATGAGTGAGCGTCCAGTGGTATTTCATCAGAGCAGACAGTTTTAGTCTCCGTGTTTTAGAATGGTAAAGGTCGGTCCCGGCTATCGTCGTTCCGACAAAGTCGTTAAGCCACTTCAGAATTCTTGACACCAGGCTAGCCACTCACATTACAAATATGAATTGCTCAATATATAAATAACATGGTAAATAACTAGAGCATTGTAGGCAAAAGAAAACCAAATTAAATCTAACCCAAATACATTCCTAAAGGATGCCTTTGCGAATTCTCAGGGTTTTGTTGCCATCTCCTTTGTTCTTCTTCGTACTCCCTTACTGCCTGCTCCCATTCTGCCCGCTCTCTTTCAGCCTGTTCCCTTTCTGCCTGCTCCCTGTCTTTCGAATGGCTCTGGTTAAGTACGCCCCAAACTTGTTTTATTAATGGCTTTTGTTTTGCAGTCGTTTGTTGGGTGCCAGTTAAAGTATTTGTGTCTCTCGGCGCCTCGTTTTCTATGTTACTTTTATTATTCGATGTATTTTCATTGTCATCTGTTTTATTACCATCGTCGATACCTTGGTCTCGTTTACCAGATTCTACATCAAATTCGTTTAAGTCAGTATTGGTCGTTTCTTCTTCTGAATTGCTTTGTGATTTCTTATTCGAGGTACCACTGACGTGACTCATTGTTATTTGGGAGCTTATGGAGGTTCATTGGCTGATATACTGATAATGTTATTGACAATAAAATGTAAATAAATATAACATAACAAAAAACTAAAAAAAAACATCAACATTAATGACACTTGAATTGTCATCTTCTTTTTCTTTCTTTTATTTGGCAAACTATGCCGATGTCTACAATTCTGCCAGAGTCCGAAGTTTTATAACACTAATTTAGGCTCACAGCTCTTCAAGCATATAGTAAATATGGTTAGCCTAGACCCGTTTTTCTTATGTAATAGGAGGCAAACGAGCCAGCAGGTCACCTGATGGTAAGTGATCACCGCCGCCCATGGATACCCGCATCACCAGAGGAATGACAAATGCGTTGCCGACCTTTTAAAAGTAGGTAGGTAGGGTAGGGAGTACGCTCGTTTCTTGAAGCTCCCCAAGATAAGATCTTTATTTTGTAAAAACATGTGTATACAATACAAAAGCTTGCATGCATGGTGGTAGGTACATTAATTGTGAGTGGCAGCATGTTTAACCAATTATGGCATACAAAGCAGATGAAAATCAAATTAATAAAAGTAGGTATATAAAACAAATATTGATAAAAATAATTACTTAATCAGGAAATATTAGAATTTAAATATACAGACATTAAAGTATAGATATATAGACCACCATTAAAATTACTTTATTAATAATTAATTAATCAACAGACCATTATTTTATCAGTAATAGGTATGCATTACCAACATAATAGTATAAATGTCAAAATGGTCAAGTGAAATCTGTCAGGAATTCATTTATTTTATAGAAGCATTTATCAATTAAATATTTTTTCAATTGAGTTTTAAATTGATTGGTATTAAGTTGTTTTATTTGTTTAGGTAGTTTATTAAATATAGTAGGAGCCATGCAAAAAATACTTTTGTGCATTAGGGCCGTGCGAGATTTAACTGCACTTATGCGATCATTATCTCTCCTGTTGCGGGGTGTCATATGTCATTTCGAACGTTACTGTTGCGACACACGCTGTTGCGAATTTTTTTCCACTGCCTCATAGGTTCGAAAGCTCATGGACTCGAATGAAGTAGTCGCGAAAGACGCTGTTTCGAAAAACATTTTTACTGCCTCATACGTTCGAATACAAGCATTCGAATTTTTAAGAAGATGGAGATGAAGAGGAAGATTTTGATTAATTTCTACTAATATTATAAAGAGGTAAAGTTGTTGGTGGTTTGGTAGCGTCATAGGCTATTTATTATCACGCTATGACTAATAGGAGTGGAGCAGTACTTAATGAAAAAGGGACGCTTTTTTTCGCCGCCCAACGAAGTGGGCACGGGTCAGCTAGTTTTTTAATAAAAAGATGTGTTTTTAACAGTACTTCTGCAATTTACAGTGGCATTTTATTTATGCAACACCAATAATGTACGTTTTTAACGGTTTTATTGTGGGACATAATATACCCATCTATGATTAGATTACATTTTCCATATCGAGTAGTCACAGGACGGAAAAAACTATTTACGCTCATTTTTCTATTATTCGCATCACATCACTTTACGACGTTGGATGGAATAAGAATAGGATGGAATAAGATATTGCAAAATCAAAGATCAGAACAAAAGAGAAATTGCATGTATGTCATATTCTAGGCAAACCTCAAGTCGCCAGTTTTATAGCGCTTTCAGTAAAAATGTTGGTATGTAATTATTGATTTAGGATGTTATAACAAATGTAATAAAACTTCCACTGTAGTAATTACACTGCTTTATTCTTGCAATACAATAATTATTCCAATCAAGTATATAACTTTAATTATTCAAGTATGTGAGTATAATATAAACTTAAGTTATTTTTTTAGAATCCCAACTCCCGGTACAACGTGCTCTCCTCTTTTTTTTATTTTTTCTTTTTTCCCGCTCTCCGCTTCCCGCCTTTTGTTGTCATTATGTTGCCAGGTATCAAATAGGTTACATACAATTAATTGATCAGAAACTAAACTCGACTAATTGAAATAGAAAATGAAATTATGACATAAAATGAACCTGAATACACAATGACCTAACATTCGTCCATCCTGACCTCGAGCATGCCCTCATGCACGAAGCAACCCTAACATTCGGCCAGTTAAGTACGTACACCGTTACAGTTTTGGTTTAAGATACTATCGTCAAAAATAGGTATCAAAATTATTAATAATGTTCACAGCAAATATAAAAATTGTTTACAAAATTTACATTACAATAACTTTACAAATAGGTTCAGTTTGCACGGCCCATCCATTCTTGCAAACTCAACATATTTCTTAGGTTCAATTTGCACAGCCCATCCATTCTTGCAAATTCAACATATTCCTTATGTTTTATAAAGTACACACCAGCTTTATTACGAAACCATCAATTCTCGCGACAAAGTGTGTTTCATGTAAATGTTAGAACAACTCGGCAACTCTGTCACGAACCCATCTATTCTCGTAACAAGAGCGTGCGAAATGAATAACTGTGAACCCATCTATTCTCACAGTTAAGTCACTGTTTTATACATTCTAATTTATTAACAAAAGTGTCAATCTTGTCCAATAATCTTAATTAGGTATATACAATATCTTTACAAATAGGTTCAGTTTGCACAGCCCATCCATTCTTGCAAACTCAACATATTTCTTAGGTTCAATTTGCACAGCCCATCCATTCTTGCAAATTCAACATATTCCTTATGTTTTATAAAGTACACACCAGCTTTATTACGAAACCATCAATTCTCGCGACAAAGTGTGTTTCATGTAAATGTTAGAACAACTCGCCAACTCTGTCACGAACCCATCTGTTCTCGTAACAAGAGCGTGCGAAATGAATAACTGTGAACCCATCTATTCTCACAGTTAAGTCACTGTTTTGTACATAGTAATTTATTAACAAAAGTGTCAATCTTGTCCAATAATCTTAATTTTATACAATATCTTTACAAATAGGTTCAGTTTGCACAGCCCATCCATTCTTGCAAACTCAACATATTTCTTAGGTTCAATTTGCACAGCCCATCCATTCTTGCAAATTCAACATATTCCTTATGTTTTATAAAGTACACACCAGCTTTATTACGAAACCATCAATTCTCGCGACAAAGTGTGTTTTATGTAAATGTTAGAACAACTCGCCAACTCCGTCACGAACCCATCTATTTTCGTAAAAAGAGCGTGCGAAATGAATAACTGTGAACCCATCTATTCTCACAGTTAAGTCACTGTTTTATGCATACTAATTTATTAACAAAAGTGTCAATCTTATCCAATAATCTTAATTATATACAATATCTAAATGTAACTACATTTTATACAAATAAATATTATTCTATTCTATTCTATCTTTACAAATAGGTTCAGTTTGCACAGCCCATCCATTCTTGCAAACTCAACATATTTCTTAGGTTCAATTTGCACAGCCCATCCATTCTTGCAAATTCAACATATTCCTTATGTTTTATAAAGTACACACCAGCTTTATTACGAAACCATCAATTCTCGCGACAAAGTGTGTTTCATGTAAATGTTAGAACAACTCGCCAACTCTGTCACGAACCCATCTGTTCTCGTAACAAGAGCGTGCGAAATGAATAACTGTGAACCCATCTATTCTCACAGTTAAGTCACTGTTTTATACATAGTAATTTATTAACAAAAGTGCAACCCTCTTAGTTACAATTCTATGTATTCATTTCTATTTATATAATCAACACAAATTCACTTGACGTATCCATATTATATACAATAATAATTATATCTATATTTAGTATTCAATACATATTAATATTACAGCTCGTTATTTATTTGTTTAGCTTCATCACTATCAGTAATCTATCAGTAAATCTCTGAAATCATACATGAGCCAAACATGACCTCAGCTGATGTTCTACCTGTAGTCTTATGACGTGTATTAATAATACCCCACTGTACTTTACCAACCGTATCATCCCAGTCCTTTTCATCACTATTCAAATTTTGAGCAGTAAGTGAGTCTAAAATGGTGCGATTGTATCTCTCAACTTGCCCACTTGACCTAGGACTAGCAACAGCCTTGAGTACATGTCTCACACCTTTGTCTAAACAAAACCTCTTAAAAGCATGCGATGTGAAATATGTACCCCTATCACAAATAATTCGATCTGGAACCCGAAACGTATAAAATATATCCTCCAAAACCTTAATCGCACATTGAGTCTTTGTATTTCGAACCGGCTTAGTAAAACAAATTTGGTAAACCCATCAACAATAACGAGAAGGTGAGTGTTACCACGTTTTGACCTAACGAATGGTCCAAGGTGATCGATGTGCAATGTATTAAATGGGACTTCAATTTTCTCAATTGGGTACAAGTATCCATCTTTACTGCATTTGTTTTTCTTTGAATAAGCACATTCAATACAAGCCTTTACATATTTCTTTACAAAAGATGACATTTTAGAGAAGAAGAGATTAAAATATTTGAGCATTCTGTAATCTACACACATCCTCAATGCTTCCATCCTTTTTTCCGGACCAAAACAATTGGACTCACTTACTCAGAAACAGACTCCTTAATCACTCCAGCCTCCAACATCTCGTTAACCATGACCCGTACATTCTCCCGTTCGTTATGAGATAACCTGTATGGGCGATAAACAATAGGTTTCTTACTGTTTAATTCTATTGACATTTCTGCGACATTCATACAGCCTAATTCCACGACGACGCAAAACAGTGGCGATAGCTCTATTTAGCAACATAAAAAAAAAAGGTTATGTTATAGTCAATCCTTAATATTTTCTCCTACACGAATCATATCCTTACAGATTTCAGCACATTTCGACACTTCATTGGAAGATGTGACTATACAATTTACTGTATTAATATCAAAACAGCGACTAATGACCATACCTGATTCTAAATGACAAAACCCTGACATAGGGTAAATAAATATATTTACATAACCTCTTTTTACTGGGTACACACCACCTAGTACCAGAAATTGCTGAGTAGGCCTACCTACTAGCTTGCTATCTACCCAAATATTACCGTCAACTAACGAATTTGTTACAGCTTTGACACTGACTGGCCCAAAAATGTTTATATTAGTAAAAGTTTTTATCTTGACATGCTCTGCGTTATGAATGTCCGTTTCAAAAAACGGCATCTCACGACCGATATCATAAAATTTAAGTTTTGGTTATGCACCGCGACATGAGCTTGTTCAGTAAATGACTGTCCTATTAGTAAAAGTGTTTCCAGATGCCTATCATTTTACCTAACATTTACCACATCAACCAAAGTTAACGACAACACTAGCGTCACTCTTTACTATATTATGACCGAAACCTTTTAAACTGTTTGATTGGTTATCACATGTTAATCCTAGACGAGTTAAATCGGACTACTTCAGTAAGGACACTTCGCTACCAAAATCGATAAATCCTGAGATGAGATATTGTTTATTAATACTTCCTTATAGAATTTGGAACCAGTAGATGAGCTTAAACCGGATATGAGCATTGTTTATTGTATTGTATCGCGGTTTCCGGTTTTTAAAAAACAATTTTCAGTTTTATGTCCCATTTTGTTACATGTAGCACACTTGACAATGGGTTTAGTACATTTTAAAAATGGGTGGCCTTTTTCTCTGCAATTGTAACAAAACAACTCATGTGTGCTATCAAATTTCTTACCCCCTTGTAACTGTTACTAGTAAATGATTCAGAATCTTTACTTGACCTAGTTTTATAGTTAGATTTATCAAAAGAGTGCGTATATTCCTTACTACTCATTAAAAATTGAAGTAACTCTTCAGGACTAGTACAACGCAACGTTGTAGCGCTAGATTTCAGCGTCCTATCTATAAGACCATGTACAATGCAGTCAACGGCACGTTTTCCCTCAATGTTGCATTGGTTCAACAAAGCAAGTTTTTCATAATAATAAACCTCAATTGGCTCGTTAAATCGATTTCTACGCTTCAACATGTCCTCCAGTGTTTGGCCATAATTTTGCTCGCAAGGAAAAGCACTAAGTAGTTTTTCCTGCCATTCAGCCCAATTAAAAAGAATTGAGGGTAAACTTTCATACCAGGTCTTGGCCAAACCCTGGAGCTTTTGCATAGCAAAATGAATAATGGTCTTATCATCCCAGCCATAGACGGTTGCGCACTCATTCACCTTCTTTAACCAGATATCAACACGCTGATTCTTCGAAGACGGATCAAAATCCGGCAAAATGTTTTTATGAGTATTTGAGTGATGAGGCACAACAGACGTCGATGGCTGGGGTTGATTCTTTATTGATTTAAGAATATCCACTACGTCCCTAGTCGAAAACGAAGGCGATCTATCGTCTTCAAGTGGTCCCTTTCGTTTTACAGAATCGTTCTCTTTGCCATCTGTGACTAACTGTCTATTGCCAGAATGTAACTTACAATCGGTATCTACATGAGTCGTAGGAGAATAATGCCTACAATATCTTACAATACCCTGTTGACGACTTCTTTCCCTATATAGTTCTTCTTGCAGGTTCCGAAGCCGGTCACGTTCATGTTCTAGCTGCTGCTCAATAGCTTGCACCCTGTCGTATTCGCGATGACTGCTGCGGCTACGACGATGCTCGGAGATGTGGTCGCGCCGGCTGTGGCTACGTCTACGTCTGACCTCGTTGCTGGATCTCCCGACTCGTGAATCAGTCCGCTCTGGAGTTGCCAGATGCCGATGTTGAGATATACCATCACGCTCCATTCTATCTGAAACTCGACACAAACAATTGTGTACATATTTATTTCAACCTGGAATCCACACTGTGGGCAGATAATTTATTATCTATTCTACTTCTTCATTTATATAAACCTCTATTTAAAATTCTAACAATAAAAATTAAATTAACAATATTACACAAGAGGGACAGAGGACACTTATTGCCACAATATGTCTTTAACCTGATAATATCTGAATTGACATAACTTTATTTGTAATTGACCTCTTGTATAGATAATAACAATTTATAAAATTAATAGGCTCATTCCAAAGGGTCTCTATTAACATCTACGGATAAAAATCTATATTTAAAAATGTATAATTATGAAATATATATGATAAATATCTATGTTTAAAATGTAAATGAAGATAAAAACAACTAGAAGTAAACCATAGTTGTACAGCTTAAAATTTATTTATATTTTACCAGTACACACTTCTAAAGTTTCAGTTCTTTGTTAAAATGCTATATTATAGATATTGAACCCTATAGATCAAATAGGTTACATACAATTAATTGATCAGAAACTAAACTCGACTAATTGAAATAGAAAATGAAATTATGACATAAAATGAACCTGAATACACAATGACCTAACACAAACAACAATAAACGTAAAAAAATATTTTTTGTACGCTTTATGACTAATTAATCAAAATCACAAGCATTCGAACGTATGAGGCAGTAAAAATGTTTTTCTAAACAGCCTCTTTCGCGACTACTTCATTCGAGTCTATGAGCTTTCGAACCTATGAGGCAGTGGAAAAAAATTCGCAACAGCGTGTGTCGCAACAGTGACGTTCGAAATGACATATAATGACCCCCTGTTGCGGATGACTACGTCAGACAATTTATTAAATAAATGAGGATTTGTTTTGACAAAAACTGCAACCTCATATATGTAGAGCGATGGTACAGTTAGTATCTTATATTTAATGAAATATTGTTTACAGCTATCCATTTTGTCAAGTCTAAACATGGCTCTAATGCATCGCTTTTGAGATCTGAATATAACCTCCCTGTCTGTAGAATTGCCCCAAAATACTATTCCGAATCTCAATATAGATGACACCATACCATGGTAAGCGTCAATGAGAGCATTGATATTTACAACACGGGCAAGCCTATATAAAGCAAAAACACAACTATTAACCCTTTTGGACAACTGAGCTATATGGTGTTTCCAATTAACTTTTGAAACGATAGTCACGCCAAGAAATTTAATAGAGTCTACAGCCACAATTTCGGTTCCTCTATAATTAAGGTTAACACTTTGCATAGGTTTCCGCTGACTAAAAAACATTGCTTTGGTTTTTTCAAGTAAGACCGACGTTTTACTTTGCGACCTTGTAAGGTATGCTAACAAAATAGTTTATTTTGTTTACAAGAAATGGTCTATGCTTTACATACAAGAAATGTTATTTTCTCCATTCATTATAATATCCCGTAATTTAACGTGGGTGGAAGGGAGAACTTCATGCTCTTTTCAGCCTCACCGTTCTTGGACAGCAATTGTGTTTAACATCAGGTGTAATGCAATCATTCATCCGAAAAGTATATAAAACAAACTTTCCCGCGTCCCTCAAAATAAAAATAAAAATAAAGACCTTTTGACCATATTAGTCTGAATCTCAAATCCCTAGTGTTTCAAAAACATATATAACATAAACTAAAATACAAATAATCTAGATAATACACGAATTTCTAACGGAATTTTCATGCAAAATGCGAATTACATCACGTATTCCCATTGAGTGACCCCAAGCAAAGTTACAAATACATTTTACAAACTATTCTCAAACGATAATAAACCTTATAGCTTTGTGACAAGAGTTGGGTTTAATTTTTTGATGATATTTAGAAGTTGGTGATTTGAAGGCCACTGGCACTGGTTTCGATTTCTCTTTCAAATTAAAAGGGGACACATGATTCCCCGAAGGTCGGACCCGGTAGTTATAATAGACACGTTTTGGCCAAACGGGCCACAATGTCGTTACACTTTTTTTTCAAACTCCGACAGAGAATAGACGTAAGATAGTGTACCTAACCTTTTTGCTTATAATGTAAGTACCATGAAGGTACGTTGCAATTTTCGTAGGCGCCCATTTTCGAATTGGTGTGGCAAAAAATAGTAAAACTAATTTGAGATTCTCTGAAAATGAGGTCAGCATATTATAGAACTAGAATATTGGAGACTAATCTAAAAGAAATTTGGAGTTCTGAGTATTATATTGTTGATTAATATCATCTTTTAATACTGCTTTGTCAGTTTTCAGTAATTTAATTCCGGATCTAAATACTTCTTATTTTTTCTTTAAACAAATGACCCTACATTAATAATTCAAAAACTTTCAAGTTTGTTACACGTTCACGTATTATCTAATCTCAATCTAATCAGAGTTGTTGTTGTTAAAGGATGTCAAGAAATATATAATGAGAATTGTACCTATTTATCTTGATTAAAGCGATTTTGACTTTGACTTTGTACTAGGTATGGGTAATACTTATACACTAATTGTACATAGAAAAAACCAAGAGCATTGTATTTATTTATATTCCACAATGTATCCCATTTAACAGGAATTTACCCCAGACTTCTGTTTCTAAATATTACGCCACACACATCTTAAAATAGACTTACCTTCAAATACATTTTTACCCTCATGATAATTTCTTTACCGTCTCCATATTTCAAATATCTGCATCCTAGACTTATAGCCGACTAACAGAAACGATTAGTTTCTATAATTGAACGTAGGAAACATTGACGAATCACCCAGCGAAAAGCAAGGACATCTTCATTATAAAAAAAAGCATTAAAAATCAAAAATATTTAATACAATTATATTTTTTTAATATGCTTCTTTCTATGCCTTTAGTAAACCAATATTAGTCTTCACATCATTGAGAATGTAATGTACATTGAGGCTTCGATGGCACATTGTTGCTCCCCGGTCTTTATATTATACAAGATTTCTGTAAAGGATTCTTCTCTTTATAAGTGAAGGTTTTATAAGGAGTCATTATACCACTTTTTTTCAAATTGCTGTCTGAATAATAAACTCTTCCTCTATAAAATGACTTTCTTCCAAAACTTAAAATTCCCAGTCCCATCAACTTTTTTTCAGACTCTGGCAGAATTGTCGACATCGGCATAGTTTGCCATATAAAAGAAAGAAGAAGAATGTTGTCAAAATAATGACAAAAAGAATTCAAGTAAATCATGTAGGAACACATGATTTTTAAAATATTTTCATGAATAAGAAAGTTTGCCTTAAGAAGATATCTCTTTATGCCTATAGATATACAGCTAATATATAACTTCAGTTAAGTTTTGTAAAGTGATACTTATCTATACAACATTTAGAGTCGTTTATCCATTGTAACGTATACCAGAAATGTCCTGTAAATCGATGTGTATTAAAAATTTAATAGAATATTAATGCTATCAGATGGGAACTTATATTTTTACTTGTTCATAGGATTAATACTTTCATTGATAATCCTAACAGCAGTTGTAAGGTGTTTTTTTATTGTGAAAGGATATCGAAGGAAGAGAAGATTATCAACATCGCCCCCTATACAGTTGCGTAGTTCTACCGAATTGATAAAAAAGAGTTCAAAACCAATACTGTTAAAAGAAATGAAGGAAGAAAATAGAATTGACGAAATAGTTGCATAAATGATACCTCACTAGGGAAAGGTATTAATAATGTGAGTAGTTCAACTAAGAGGCAAATGTCAGCAGTCAAACTAGATAATTCTTCAAATAAAAATGCCACATTACATAGTTTAGTACTCCTGCTTTTTTATTTCTATGGCTATGTACCAGCACAGAGTTCAGCTCGATATATGACAGGTTCCCCATGGATTATATTGGCTAGCTGTGTACTAATATTGCTGAGGAATAAAGCAATATGTTCATTGAAATTTTATAAAGTCTCATTGAAACAAAATCGAGAGGCATTGAAATAAAATAAAGTTTCATGAAAGTAAACGAAACTGAAGAAATGTATGAAGGTGAAGCTGTATTCAATTCTGTACTATTTTTATAAAGCGGAAAATTTTAAAGCTTAAGTAAAATAAGAATGTATTGAAATGAAATAAAGTTATAGTTACATTGAAATAAAACAAATTCATTTTAAACATTTATGTGACTGTTATGATATTTTTAATGTACTACTTGTAATGGTATATTAAATTTTACTATTATGAACTAGCTATTAAAGTGAAACTTGCAATAAAATAAAGAAGCATTGAAATTAAATAAAGTTTTTTGTTGAAGTAAAATAAAGTCTCATGTCAAATATTTATTTGATTGTATTGAGTATCATTTGCTTACAATCATAAGATCTGATAAAGGTTTCGGGCACCCGATGAATCAGAGACGTTTAAATATATAAACATTCCTCACATATTCACAAAACGCCATCTAGTTCTAAACTAAGCATATAGGTACTAGACTACGGATAAACATATTTAAATACTTTTTTAGGTAAATACATACATATTATACATAGAAAACACCCAGACCAATGCAAACAATCATGTTCATGCAAACAAAGATTTGCATTAACCGGGAATCGAACCCGAGACCTCAGCGTAGCAGACATGTAATATAACCACTACGCCACAGAGGTTGTTGTTGGAGGCCTATGTGGTCTTTTGGCTTACATGATGATCATAAAGTATATTTTAGGAAGTATATTTTAGTTATCGCTCGCCTAGAGCGACTCTTTTATTTTAAACTACAATAGTTTATAAGTGTTTCTAGATTTAGGTAATTACCATTTCTTTCTTTTTCTAAAGATTTTTCTTTTGTCTTATATTATTTCTTAGTGTTTCTCCAAAAGTAACGATTATATTTATGTAATTTTTCATCCTTCCTTATGGCTAACGCCCGCAAATCCGTTTAGCTAGCGTGGTATTAGTAGGCCAAGTATCCCTCCGTCACGGGAGGAGGCCCGTCCCTGCAGTGGGACATTTCTACGACACCCATGGGACATGTTATTATTGTATTCTTTCTCCGTCACCAAACGGAGAATTTGTAATTCTTTACTAAGTCCGTGTTCACGATGTAAACATAAATTTTCGCTATTCTCATGGCCCAACACAAAGTTCACCGGTAAAGGCTATGGACGTGTGAATGACGCTATCTGAAATGAGTGCCGGGAGCTAGACAGCCGGCGAAATAAAATGCAACTACTGCAAAGATGTGAACATGTCTTCTAACTATTTATACTTATTTATATCTAGTGTATGAATTCAAAATGAGTTTCTGCAAAGCTGTGATTGTAATAAGAATGAACAAATATTAGATTATTTATTTTTAGAAATACTTGTGTTTACTTGCTTCAAGAAACGACCGTGCTCACTTTTTAAAGGTAGGCAACGCATCTGTGTTTCCTCTGGTGTTGGGGGTTTCCATGGGCGGCGGTGATCACTTACCATCAGGTGACCTGCAGGCTCGTTTGCCTCCCATCATATAAAAAAGGGGTGTTATACAGAGTGTACATTAGAATGTCGCATTTAAATTAACACAAGGTACGGGCATAACTTTACTAAGCAAATCCAAAAAATATAAGGAGAAGTACTTATTCATCCAATTCGATTTTCAATTGTTTTAACCTACTTTCGTCACCAAACTTATTGAAACGAGTGGCGTTAAGAGGCCATTGATATAGTTTACTCGAAACTGCAATACATTTTTATAGCTAATACCTATTCTGTTTAACAAATTAAACAAGTATGAATCAGGGATGTATCGTTTCATCGGCCAATTATCAAATGAAACACAGTTCTTACGATCAGTAGTTAATCGACTAGATGAATTTCGTAAATCTTTGGTAAACTCTAATTTATCTACAAACTTGAAACTTGATTGATACAGATAATGTCGCATTAAGCACTGGTAAAGGCTATGGACTTGTGATTGAAGCTAGGCAACCGAGGAAATAAAATGCAACTACTGCACAGATGTGATGTCTTCTCTTTATACTTATTTATATCAAGCGTATGAATTCAAAATGAGTTTCTGCAAAGCTTAGATTGTAACAAGAATGAACTAACATAAATATATATTTATTTTGTATTTACTTTGTTTGTTAAGTTTCCTTTAGTTGTGATGGCTTGAGGCGCTTTTATTTATACAACTGTTTCTTTAAGGAAGACAACGCTGCAGTAAAAAGGAAGTTTTTGTTACTCCTATTCCTTACATCAAGTAAAACTTCACCTACAAATTCCACGACAGCTAGACACAATTCATATTGAGAATTCTAATTATACGTCTTAAATAGACCAAAAATATCAGAAATAAGACACAAATAATGATCCCTAGATCGCGTACCATTTTCTTTTCCATTATGTTAGCCATTGAATGATCTACAAATTATTCTCCTAAATCTGAATAATCTTTGTGTACGTTAATTACAATATTGTAAATAATATAACGAGGAAGGATGATGGAGGCACAGGACAGTGCATGGTAGAAATATTTGGATGAGGCCTATGTCTACCAGTGGACGTCCGTAGGATGATTTGATGATGATAAAATAATCATCATCATAACAGCCCACAATGTCTCACTGCAGGGACGGGCCTCCTTCCGTGACGGAGGGATACTTGGCCTACTAATACAACGCTGGCAAGACGGATTGATATAGGGTTTAATTTCAAGTTTTCCATCTTTTTACTTCGTAAAAATAATATTTACAGTTAGTCCCTTAGTCGGTTTTTACGACACCCATGGGATGAGATGGGGTGGTGACATATTGTATTCTTACTCCGTCACCACGCGGATATATAACAAGGATGAAATAATATAATTCAAATAAACAATACAGCAATTACTCATAATGCAATTAAAAAGCAAAAGTACCCAGTACATAACGAGGGTCATTAGACACAAAGAGAAAAAAAATGTTTGTTGTGGTTCCTTAATTACCTACATATGCCTTTTTGTATCTAATTTCATACGTAAAGTAATTACTAGGCGTATTAGCAAAATAAAAATAGAGAAACGACGAAGAAAATGTACAAAGTTCTTTTATTAAAGCTAGCTTATTACTATTTTTCTCCGTGTGGTGACGGAGTAAGAATACAATAGATCACCACCCCATCTCATCCCATGGGTGTCGTAAAAACCGACTAAGGGACTATCCGTGAATATTAATTATACAAAATAAAAAGAAGGAAAACTTGAAATTAAACACTATACAAATCCCTGGCCAGCGTGGTATTAGTAGGCCAAGTATCCCTCCGTTACAGAAGGAGGCCCGTCCCTGCAATGGGACATTAATGGGCTGTTATGATTGCCAGTTACTCGTAACATTGCCTTAGAAGCAATTATTTACCAACATTTTGTATTCTTAATCTACCAAACTACAACGACTTGTATTCCATTAAGTACCTTCACATGCCTATACGAATGTCTATTCCGATTCAATTTCACCAAAACTGAGTTGAAATTAGTACGGTATTAAGTTCATCTCAAGTCAGATTGCCTGAGGACGTGTGGCGCTGGGATTAGATTTTATACTATGCCTTAACGAACGGCTGCAAGTTATGAAATATATTTACACATGGCTGTGTTATTTATAGCTTTGCTCTTCTTGCTAACATCATCATAACAGCCCATTAATGTCCCACTGCAGGGACGGGCCTCCTCCCATGGCGGAGGGATACTTGGCCAACTAATACCAAGCTGGCCAGACGGATTGGTATAGGGTTTAATTTCAAGATTTCCTTCTTTTTATTACGTAAAGATAACATTCACGGATAGTCCCTTAGTCGGTTTTTACGACACCCATGGGATGAGATGGGGTGGTGACATATTGTATTCTTACTCCGTCACCACACGGAGAATTATATATGACACATTGTATATTAAGTATTTACAAATATAATTTTATTCCCTAAAGTGGAGTTTTGTGAAAAGTATCAACCCGCGAGATGTTATCCTTTGGACCAGAATAATTAAGTCTCTGCACAGAACACAGGTAGTTGGTGAATATCCTATGACGCGGAATTACTATATTCTAAATAACTATCATATTAACTTAACCAGTGCACTCGTAGTATGAGTTTATGTCACGTTTGTTATTTTGCGTTCAGTGTTATGATTGGTGATTTGATTTAGTTGATACGTTCCTATGTAAGACCTGATAACATTCGGCGCATATGGCTACCAGAGAATAGCCCAATTATGTCGCTTATAGTCGAATACTCAAACGTCTTTTGTTTTTGTTTTCACTCTTTGTGTGTCTTATGTCTGTACCAAAAAAAAAAACATTTTTAATTTTTATTTTGTTTTTTAATTTATCTTTGACGATACATTCGAGAAAAGAATCAATTGCCCTCGGTAGGAAAGCTGACTTGATCTCTAATGAGGGGGTTGTCTTTTTACCATCATCATCATATCAGCTAATTGACCTCTACTGCTAGACATAGGCCTCCTCCAAATATTACTATCTTGTGCGGTCCTGTACCTACCTCATCCATCAGTTTCCCGCCATCCTAACCAGGTCGTCGGTCCACCGTGCGAAGGGTCTCCCCACCCTGCACTAACCATCATACTTATTAAATCAATCGCTCTAGAATACCCGTCCTTGCAGTAGGCCATAAACTGCTTATAAGAGACAGAGTAAACGCCAACAAAACGGTTTCTATTCGACATAATATTATATCAAAAATGTAACCCGAAAAAGCTTATGTAAACATCCGTTATCCGGAAATGATATGATTCCGCTTCGTACACACAGCAACTAATCAAGCTAGACACTCTTGTACCTTAATACCTTGAAATAAGACACAATTTCAAACGAAAATGTTTAACTTGATGTGTTGCTGTGTGTACAAACATTATTTTACAAAATAAATATATTTGTGATGAATAAATAATGAACTAAGTATATCCTTTTTGCTATTGATAGGTTGTTATAGGGTAAACATTGTTTTTTAAAGGCTGTAGGCGCCAAGGAACTTACACTCTAACTGGAATGCTTACGAAGCTTTAGACAAATTAAATCGTACATTACTACTGACAACATAAGGTTTATATTTGTTTATATAACATGAAAGGGAAAAATACTCCGACAAGGACAACGACAAAGGGGGATTGCATCTCTCTCTTGCAACTGTAAGTAAAATGTTGGTTACTCGTTTAGAGAGGGACACACTCCATTCATACAGCTGTAAATTAGGAACGGATTTTTTGTGACCGTAAGCGGTCCAGTTAGAGTGTAAGTCCCTTGGTAGGCGCAGTTTTGCTTGTGTAGTAAAAAAAAGTTCTCAAAAGATATCACATAGGTTGATTTTCAAAAATATTTCGACTATCATATAGTGAAGTGGATGTAGTCATTAGCTGCTACGTAAAGGCCTTGGGTTCGGTTCCCGCCCCGTACGAGCTTTGGTGTCCATGATCATTAATGTTTGTCTCGGTATTTTTTATGTATAGTCATCATAATCATAACAACCCATTAATGTCCCACTGCAGGGACGCGCATCCTCCCGTGACGGAGGGATAGGTACTTGGCCTACTAATACCACGCTGGCTAGACGGATTGGTATAGGGTTTAATTTCAAGTATTTCTTCTTTTTATTTCGTAAAGATAATTATTACGGACACCCTATTAGTCGACACCGACAGCGACACCCATGGGATGAGATGGGGTAGTGACATAAATATTGTATTCTTACTCCGTCACCACACGGACTTAAAGCAAAAGTAATAATCAGATCAAAAATATTAAATTCTCAAAGATTTATTCGAAACTTAGTAATATATAAATATGTGCACAAGCTCATTTCCTTCAGGCAAGTTTCGAAGGTTCCGTCGAGTAGGAAACACTAAATATTGTGTATTTACTGACGTCTCTACCAATATATTATTTGCTTCTTATTTTGAGTATTTTGTTAGTACAGTAATGTCCCATTACAGGGATATACACTACAATTGACGGAGTAAGAATACAATATGTCACCACCCCATCTCATCCTATGGGTGTCGTAAAAACCGACTAAGGGACTCCGTGAATCTATACGTAATAAAAATGAAGGAAAACTTGAAACAAAACCCTGTACCAATACGTTTGGCCAGCCTGGTATTAATAGGTCAAGTATCCCTTTTTTACGAGAGGAGGCCCGTCCCTGCAGTGGGACATTAATGGGCTGTTATGATGATGATAGGTATGTAAATTTTATTCATTCCAGGCATATTATAGGCATAAAACAAATCCATCGAACAATTTGTAATGTTAGTACCTTTTTTCTTCCATCTCTCATTTCGGGCATATAAGAACATAAAACTATCTACAAAAATTTATATGACAACTATAAATAAAAAAAACAAATACATAAAATAAACATCTCATCATAATATTATAATATCATGAAAATGTAAAATGTATTTATGTAGCTTCTACATTTCTCGTAGACACTCTACGCCGTAGGCGGTCTACGGCGTAGAATATTAATTTTTCAATTTGTTTTGACATTACATACTTTTTGTGTGAAGGAAATTGTCTTGTTTGATATGAATGTTAATATTTTTTCGATTAAAATACAAGACGAATCGTATTTACTAATATGTTCGATACAAAAGTTACTTTTATGAGTCAAAATTGTTGATTTATTTTATTATAGTAATAAAAGGTTACAAGTTCTGTATTTTCCTTTATAGGAAATCATTGCTTGGATTTTCTAGCCAGTGGGAGAAAAGCCTGTTGACATTTCTATACTATAATAAAATTCAAAAACCCATGGTCGGTAAATTACAAACATTTTAATTAGAATATGTTATAATAACGTTAAAGAATACAAAAAGCATGTCTGTCTGTCTGTATATATGTTAACCCGTGGACAGATTTTGATCAGACTTTCGCTAATTTGCTGACCAACAACCGGGTTAAATACTATAATTTTTTTGGAAATACATACATATTATAAATAGAAAACACTCAGACCAATGCAAACAATCATGTTCATGCACACAAAGATTTGCATTGAGCGTGAATCGAACCCGAAATCTCTGCGTAGCCGTCATGATAACATGAAGGCGTAGTATAAACTACGCCACAGAGGTCGGATAAAGATGAAGTATACATACAAACTCAAACCTAAGTACAAGTTACTATTCTACATAACGTGACACTAGTTGTTAAGTAAGTACCTAAGTTGTAACTTTGAATGAATTTCACTGTAGCGTGTTCGCACAGAACTAAATTGTGACTATCATTTCCTTTTTGCTGCACAAACTTAAAGTAGCACGAACAACTAAACTTACTGTTGTTTATATACCAACAACAAGGACTATATTTTTCCAAGTATTTTGGTGTCCCACTGCTGATACGGGACTCGTACAGAATAAACCTTTTGTTCATCGTCACTGTGGCGACAGTTAAAGCTAGTACGCACGAAAACGCGCCAAAGTAATTTTGTATAGAATCAAGTATAACATAACAAACCTTCTGATTGTTTTAACTTTAGTGTATTACTGTCAATTAGGCAGATAATATTGCCACACTAATGTAAACCCTATTCCTTTTACTTACACTCATATGGATTAGTATTTAAGATAGTAGTAAGATAACAAAAGCAGTCTATATTTTAATCTCTGAACAATCGTTTCATTTGAGACACATAGCAACTCGCTATAGTCACCAAGGTAGTGTTGAACCGACGACCTAGTAAGGATGGTGGGAAACCGATGGATGTGGGAGGCACTGGACTGCACAAGGTGGCAATACTTGGAGGAGGCCTATGTCCAGCAGTCGTCAATTGGCTGATATGACGATGATGAAGGTGATGTTAAAAGGCGAAATTCCCCGTCATCACTGCCCTTCGTATAAAAGGGGATTTACGCCGCACGATTTTTGCCGCCCGGCGTAAATGGCAATTCGGCTAGGCCGCAAGGGAGAATTTGCAAGGCGGTTTGGTGAGGCGATTAATCAAGCGACTAGCCGCACGGCAAAATTCGACCCGTGTAAATCTCCCTTAAGTTTCCTTTAGCACAACATTAAAAGGAAGCAAAAATAACAAAATTTTATCGCCGTATCCTTATTATCTTAAGATGTCCCCAAAAACAAACTATTCTGCCGGTTACTCAATTTTCTGACACGCCATAAACTATTTACGACCGAACATATTATTGACTATTCGATTCAATCAACGAATTAATACCATGTTACGGGAAAACCTCCCCTAAATGTAATAAAATATGAGATAGTATAGCTTGAATTGTGTTAGGAAAACGATTACTTGACTCTTAGTGAAGATTGACACTATAAAGAGTCACATCATAGTAAGTGGTGGCCATTAGTCAATACACAATGTAATCGGGGTAAAAGCAAGAATAATGTATCATCATAACAGCCCATTAATGCCCCACTGCAGGGACGGGCCTCCTCCCGTGACGGAAGGTACTTGGCCTACTAATACCACGCGGGCCAAACGGATTGGTATAGGGTTTAATTTCCTTCTTTTTATTTCGTAAAGATAATATTCACGTATAGTCCCTTAGTCGGTTTTGGGATGAGATGGGGTGGTGACATATTGTATTCTTACTCCGTCACCACACGGAGAGAATAATGTATGAATACGAACTATTAGGTATAGGTACTTGGTCGCCGGACGGACCGCTCTTCGTTAAGTTAATGTTTGATTCCGGCTGAATTAAAATCTTTCGTATGCATTAACATGAATATTTGCATTAGGCTCGGTTTCCACTAAAGCAGGGAAGAGTTGGGAAGAGAGGAGACGTGCTGCAAAGCTGGTAGGTTATTTCCACCAAAGCGGAGCAGACAACCGTCTACTTTCTCCGCTCCGCTACCCCACCGCAGGCTCGCTCGCCGCACAAAATTCTGTTGAAAAATTAGACACCTCCTCTATTCTCCGCTTGATCCATTTCCACCGAAACTAAATGGAGAAGAGATGTGGAAATAAAGAAATCTGATTGGTTTATTCCAACACATCTCCTCTCTTCTCCGCTTTTGTGGAAACCGAGCCTAACTCTGAGTGTTTTCTATGTCGTATGTATTTAAGCCGATTAAGGCAAATTTTAATGCAATTATGTTTACAAAAACAAAAGAAAAAGCAACCTGACCTTATAAATTGACTTTAAAAGATTCCAAATCCAACATAATAATACGCTAATGATTGCTAATCTAACATTTTAATAGAGTTTTACTCTACACAGTATCATTATCATTATAATAGCCCATTAATGTCCCACTGCAGGGACGGGCCTCCTCCCATGACGGAGGGATACTTGGCCTACTAATACCACGCTGGCTAGACGGATTGGCATAGGGTTTAATTATGATAATCCGTTGTCTAGTACCCATAGTACAAGCTTTGCTTAGTTTGGGACTAGATGGCGTTGTGTGAATGTTTGAGGAATATTTATTTATTTATTTTATTATTTTAATAAATAAATTTAATTCATTACGCTTTTAAAAGTAGTAAAATACCCCGGTTAACTATGAGTATTATGTGTTTTTCAAGTTGTCATGAAGAAAATCATATATGAGATAATGTTAAATAATGTATTATATTATTAGTTAATTATATAATGAAATACTAATAAATTAAGTGATTGTGTTGTGAAAAAAAAAAAAATCCAAGTGTTCCTTCTTTTTATTTCGTAAAGATAATATTCACAGATAGTCCCTTATGCCCGATTTACACATCGACAAGTACAGTAGCGAGTTAAGTAGTATTTTAAGATTAAGTTGATTTAAATAGAGTTCCATCCTATTTTTTGGCGAGTTAAGTACGAAGTAGCCCCCTCTCGCGCGTCTCGCCAACTTAACTTGCCAAAAAATAGGATGGAGATCTATTTAAATCAAGTTAATCAACAACTTACTACTTAACTCGCTACTGTACTTGTCGATGTGTAAATCGGGCATTAGTCGGTTTTCACGACAGCCATGGGATGAGATGGCGTGGTCACGACCCCATCTTACATTGTATACTTACTCCGTGACCACACGAAAACCGAATGATTCTACATTATTTGATCAGTACTTTGACTAATACTTCGTTCAGTTTATATCCCCCAAATCCCATATAAATACTGCACCCACTAGCCCAGATAACACTTAAACCTTCGCTCACAATGTAACCATACTAAAAGTAATCGGATTCAAGTGATCCATGACGTTCAGTGTCCAACTAGGTTTATACTACGAATTAAACATATCTACGAGTATTGTAGTCTATTCTTTACAATTTAAGTAGCATGCCCTGTGTTATCTACTAAAAAAAACGCTTATACGCACACACACACACACAAATACGCAATATCCCATGTCAATTCTTGTTCCTTAAAATCGTTATTTTTTTTTTAATAAACGACGAAAGCGACGCGACGCGATGCTACACGCGACAAGTGTTCTAATTGATTACGTCGCGTCTCGTCGCAGACGGTCACATAGGACACAAGTAAGGTACGCCATTGATTTGATCGCGTACGTCGCGTTCGTCGCGTGACGTCGCGTGGCGTTCGCCGCCCACGTAGGACACCAGGTTAGAGCAATGCCAAGTCGCTGCCTACCCTAGTACCGTACCCTTCCACCTACAGGTCGGAGGTGGATTAAGGGAGTACAGGGGTTACTATAGTAGGTAGGGACGACTTTTTGCGAGAGAGACTTAGTACATGGCAAAAGACTTTAAAAGACCATTGACAGTTCACCGAGTCTACTGGAAGTAATTTGAAAACACTTTAAGGAAGTCTCTTTGTCTCTCTCGTCTATCGTAATAAATGTCCCATTGCAGGGACGGACCTCCTCCCGTCACGAAGGGATACTTGGACTATCAATTTTCTTCTTAATAAGTAGATAGGAGTCAAAACCTACTCTAAGTTCAACTATAGTAGTTTTGTCATACAAAATCCTAGTAAGTAGACGATGGTACTAACTATTAAGGGAACGAGGAAATCACTAGTTTTTCTCATATTGTTTTATGTTAAGTAGCAATCCGTCGTAATGGATAGTGTTGGGCGATACTTTCTCGATATATCTTTAAAAAATTAAATGTGTGTTTGTAACATTAACTACACAGGTTTTTATCAACCCTATGAGAATGAATCTAAATGGCAATTTATATTTTATTTGTGGCAATTTATGTTTGATTCAAGTAATCTCCGAAATGACAAGATCCATTATAATGGGACTTTGTATCAAGTAATCTCTAAAATGACTATATCCATTTTAATTGTACTTTATCTGGTAGATTTGCAGGACGTAATATGCAAAAAACCTTCAATATTCAAAATTGTTTTATGGTTCTACAAGTCTGCTAGTCCATTAAAGACTACACGATTTCGGAGATTCACGTTACAGTCACGTATTTAAAGATTCCTAATATTTTATTTCAAGATATAGTTAAAACTATTTTGCTCACAATCACCTACCAAGCAAAGAAAAAAAGTGACACATTGTATACTGGAATAGTACATGATTCACAAAGAAGTAGTACAAAAAATACCTCACACATTTAGTATCTGCTACAAAACTTTTTAACGTCCTTTTTCGTGAAATTAGACAAAAGTATATCGATAGTTTCATATGAACATCACTAGCGAACTCGACATGCGCAGCAGTTACGGCGCTTAGATCAGGTAAGTCATAAAAGTAATTGTTCCTATATCAAAACAACTTAGTTTTCTAAAAACAAACACCAAATATTTAGTATACAGCTTAACATTTACTACTTAAATCTATATTATAGTAGAAAACGTTACTTACCTCATTTCATTTGTGTGCGTTATTTTTAAAAAGTTATTTCAAACATTACGAGCTTTAAGAATAATTTAGTTAATATTTAAATCGGCGTGACATATTATTATCTTAGACATGCTATTACTGCGATATTAACCCCCTTACTCATAAAAAAATTCTCAAATTTTAGTCAATTGATTAATTAGCTTAGGCTCTTACATTGTTTGGTATAAGGTTGGTTTTCGTAATAACAAATCTCGCTAAACAGTGATTAAATTTAAGCGGCGTTTATAATTAAGGGGGTAAAAGATAAAAGCTACTACTCAGTAATGTCAAAGTTAAGTTGTTTCATACTAAAATAATGTCGAAATGAAGATGTATCGAAGTTTCATTATTTATTTAATCATAATTTTGTTTTAATAGGTTTAGTTTTTATCTATCTGAATATCTACAGTTTAGCCGTACACGGATAAATAAAAACTTTTTTCATCGTTTCTTTCTTTTAAGTATAATGCATATTCAACCATTTTAAGAAGGTGTTAACCATATCACCGAGGCAATACATTTCACATCATTTTACCTTTAGAAACAGTCTACAGAAAAGCCTTTTAAACAAATGTATTACATGAAATACCCATGCAATACATTCCCGACGAAAAACATAATTAAAGTACGTTTCAAACCAGAAGGGTCACAGTGTCCTTTTGTCCTTTACCTTAAAGGTAGTACTCTTAATTAATGTAAAGGGTTATTACTAAGTAAGTAATTTATTTATGGACAGGTTTTTTTGTTAAGGCTTCGGTTGGGTTAGGATATATTTAGAAATGTGTCACCTCTTAAAGCCGTCTTTTGAAATAAAGCGATCCATATGGGATTAATGTTGTTTTTTTTTCTTAAAGCTTTTTTTCCTTTTACTTTAATTACAATGCTTAATCTCGTGTGGTGACGGAGTAAGAATACAGTGTGTCACCACCCCATCTCATCTCATAGGTGTCGTAAGAACCGACTAAGGGACTATCCGTGAATATTATCTTTACGTAATAAAAAGAAGGAAAACTTGAAATTAAACCCTATACCAATTCGTTTGGCCAGCGTGGCATTAGTAGGCCAAGTATCTCTCCGTCATGGGAGGAGGCCCGTCCCTGCAGTGGGACATTAATGGACTATAACAACGAACCGCTCTATTGTATCATCCTCTTACGAACTAAACGTCGAGCACGCTCGCCTCTTTGATACAAGCCAACCGAGCATATTAGCGTAACATTTCGTCGAGTCACGAGTGCGAGCGATGTGATGATTTGACGACATCTGTGGCATAGTGGTTATTTAACATGACTGCTACGCAGAGGTCTCGGGTCCGATTCCCGCTCAATGCAAATCTTTGTGTGCATGAACATGATTATTTGCATTGGTCTGAGTGTTTCTATGTATAATATGTATGTATTTACAAAAAAAAAGTATATAAGTTAGTATAGTAAGTACTAATATCCGATGTTCTGTTACCCATAACACAAGAAGGTCAAGCCTAGCTTACTTTGGACACAGATGGCGCTGTGTAGAAAATGCTTTTGAAACTGAGCTTTTGCCTGACGAATGGTCGTACGAACGTTACATTAAAGAAAGAAAGAAAAATCATTTATTTTGCACCTCACTGCACAATACAATAATTAATATTAAAATTACAACAATAGAAGCCACATGAGGTGTAAAATTAGGACCAGTCTCAGCATGATGCTAGAAATAATAAATAATAAATTCATTAAATGTTGTAGTCTTCTCACCTAAAGGAAAGAAATGCATTTATTAGTATTAACAGCAATAAACAGACAAACAACATACAAATTCTCATATCTTTACTTAAACATTCAGAAGCACAAACAAAACTAAATGATGACATGTATACCAGCTTCATATGTTCCTTTGTGTATTTTTGAAACTTACACTACGCGATTATTGTTTACCTGCCAAGTGTGTATAGTGTTAAATAGGTATACGTTACACTTAAAGCTTTATTACGCTATCTAAACTTGTATGTAGATTGAGTAGTAGACTTGTAAATTAGATTAGTAGATTGGTTTTATTTTTCTCCTCTAATTTACATTGGACAATACAACGCGGTTTTTTTAGTGCTGTGGCGTTTGTCTGTGTCGATCTATAATTTTAACTGTAGCTTCGATTTCAAGTAAAGTAAGACGATTTCAAACAATTTGTGATAAATTTTAAAAAATAAAGCATTTTAAAGTTTTAAGTTTGTATGAAAAGCTCAGAAAGGGTCTTGACGTGGCTCACTAGCGCCGCCAATAGAAAAAAAATCATAATTCGCAAATAGGATTAATAATGCAAAATGTTGGTAACGTAGTCTTGAGAAAAGACAATAAAGTATTTGTATAACACACTCTCAACACTTTAAATGTTTTTCAATTAGATGAACATTGCATGCAAAATGCGCAACATGTTCGAGGTTTAAGAAGCCTAAGGATCATAAAACTGGCGATACTGAATGTCCTGCGAGAAGAATAGCCGAATTGCGATATTAATATATCGCAATTCGGCTATTCTTCTCGCAGGACATTAATACTCCATAGATACTCCATAGATTACGAAGTAGAGTAGATTATTAGTATACTTTTAATAAAAACATAATTAAGTATCTTAGAATTATTTAAAACTAGTAAATAAAAGTGACAAATACCATTTTGCCCTACATACAATTTTCTACAAGTAAGCACATTTTTTAGTTTAAACAAAACAAGTAATTAACTATAGGTACCTAATTGTAATAATAATTATGTATTTATTTTGTAAGCATTTTTTTATATTATAAAACGAATAATTTAATTATAGATATTAATTTAAAAAGTAATGTATGTAATTACCTAATAAGGAAATAATGGGGAATTTTTAATTGCACCTCTATTTAAAATTTAAGCAAACAACAATTATCCACTAATAATGTACCAGCATATCAAATAAATGACTGTTTATCAAATTAAATAATTGTATAACTAAATGTGTAGCATAAGAAAAGGTCTAAAATATATCAAAGTTAGCGACTTTTTTTATCTAATTTTACTACGAAAATCTTGCTAAAACCACAGATATAAGCACTGTAAAACAAAATTACTCGCCATATAACAAAAATACTGATTTGCACACTAAATTATCCAATATTACCACCGAATTACTAAAATCATTATCTAAAATTGCATAACAGAGAATGCATGTTTTAGGTTATCTAATGACTACACTAATTTGCTACTTGTTGAACTAATATCGCTTTAACACAACTATATTTTTCTTAGTTCAACTGTTTTGTTGACACTTAAAAAATTTTGACCGATTTTGAACTTTTCGATCAAAATATCATTTGGTTAGGTTATGTTAGAACTGTGACGCCACATTCTTAATTTACGAAAAAAAAAAATTTTCATTCTCGAAAATTTTACAAGTCCTGGCTCCATTATGTCACACCACCTGCAGAAGCTAAAAACATACCTATCAGGATAAAGCGAAAACGCGGACGACCAACAAAAGCAAGACCTGCCCTGATTATAGTAAAAATATATATTTTTTTAATATTTTAATTAATTTGTTAAAAAAGTCTGAGTAGTCTTACCGTTGTGCCATAATTAGTGATTATGATGATAACACTTATTTGATTTTTTGAGAACTATAATTTAATAAACATGACTGATTAAATGGTGTTTTATTTAGAATAACTCATGTTCTTTAAAATTTAGTAGGTGACGTATTCCAAAAAAACAGATTAAATGTTTCGTTGCACTGAAAGGATAATTAGATTTACTATATTATATCAGATAGTAAACTAGTAAAATAGTTTAGCTTTAAACATCAAACAGTGTAGTACATTTGATTTATTTGATGAACAAATTTAGTGTGCAATTCAGTATTTTTTTTAGCAATTTCGAATACTTTGATAGAAAAATGTGGATTTACAGTTCGTCCCATTAGTAGAACAATGTTGTATCTACAAAATGTCTACTTTTCAGTAGAGCGATTTGAAGTTTTGCGCTAGCATTTTTTGCTTATAACTTTTTTACGGAAGACTTTAGCCATGTAATATTTTTACAGTGTACATAGATATAAATACAGCTATTAATGATATAATTATTTAGTCTAAAAACTATTCCTGTGCGTAGATAGTGTGTCGCATGTGCATACATAACATTGTACTGCCAACGAAAACAGTTCAGGAGCTGTCTCTTGAACACATGCAACGTTATTTGACCAAATTAATCACGTTGTATGTGCAGGTGAAACAATATTTTACGAAATCCTAAAATTATCTCAATGTTTTTCGAGAAGATGTTTTATATAATACTAGTTTGTCGGCCGGCTCCGCCCGTCTTAAGAATTAACGTAAGTAATGATGTGAATTTCCAAGTATTGAATGCACTTGCACACACACTGCAGGGACGGGCCTCCTCCCGTGACGGAGGGTTACTTGGCCTACTAATACCACGCTGACCAGACGGATTGCTATAGGGTTTAATTTCAAATTGTCCTTCTTTTATTTCGTAAATATAATATTCACGGATAGTCCCTTCGATTTTTAGGACACCCATGGGATGAGATGGGGTGGTGACATATTGTATTCCTACTCCGTTACCACACAGATAACTAAAAGTTAACTAAGCCGATTTTTTATGATTACGACTATAAAGAAGGTACACGTAATTATAATAATTATTGATCACATGAATATGTGCTGGTTAAATTTGAGATCCGGCTTTTATAGACTAAATACACACATCAACTTTGTCTAGGGATATTTGGTATTTACTCAATTAACTCAAAAATTATTGAAGATAACATTCAATACGTTAATATTTTTATACACTAAAATTTTATTTAATTCTAGATTGTAGCCATATAAATGGCATATAGCTACAATCTAGATATTATTTTAGCGTAAATAATGTTTTATTCAAATAAATTAAAAACTTAACTGAACAAAAAGCGATTATTAATCTGTTTTTAACTTAGTACTAGTCAGTACATCCAAAAAACGTAAATAACGGTTTTTCATGCTTGGATTAAGTTATCCAGGTCTTGGTGCGGTATATTGTTCCATGTCCGACTAGGATGCAAAAAAGTTGCTCTTCAATCGCAATTTTTGCAGGAAAATTCATCAAAGCACTTCTTTGGAACATTTCCTACGTGTGCAACTATCTGGATAACACTTTCATTTTAAACGGATGGGTGTTATCGTCCATGAGCTTAAACATTTGGTCAAAATGTAGTATACGGGGGTAGATTATTGGAACTAGAAGCTCAAACAACCTCGTTAAGCTATTTTTCAGCCGTCATGGTGCTTCTGATCAAAACGTACTTAAGTCTGTTTTAAGACCCACACGAATTCCCGTCCAAACCATAATTTTTCCATGGTCGTATGAATAGATTTCCTGAGGATATTGTAGACAGCTATCACATCTAGGAACTGGCCAAACAGGTCACGTACGCACAACATGACCTCTTAGTTGTGTACTTTAACACATACTCTCATTGCTTTTTTCAGTCACAAAACTCCTAAAACTATTTAAATATATCTAAGCTTTGTACGTAACTAATATCAAAGCACTTGATAGATTTGTTTTGTATTAAATACGTTCCCAGCTTTAGTAGAATGCTCCTGTCCAAGGTTGTCGTTTCCTTCCTAGATCAGTCCAATTATCGCGACATATTGGCGTGGTATCGCAAGTTCAGAAACAGAGCTATTTGTACCATAAAATGATTGACTTTGAGCTGAGGGAGCGGGAGATGCCATCACAGTACTTTCAGTGTTTGACCGAGTTGGGCAAGATTGAGCAATTTGGGAGCTAGTGTTGCTTCATAGAATTAGACTAATTAGGACCTTCTGAAGAACGTTCTTCGATAGCTTGCACTTGTGATTAAAGTGATATGACAGTATTAGAAACAGAGCGATCCATAAAGCGATTGACTTTGATCAGAAAGTGCACGTAATGCCATCACGTTACTCTCAGGTTTGAACTGACTTGAGTAAGATTTAGCTATGGGTGCATTCGGTTGCTTCACTGAATTGAATGGATCATGATGTTCTTCTGAAAAATATTCTTCAATACCTTGCAGTTTTATACAGTACTTTTTACGAATACTATTTAAATACGTTTTTTGTCTTGAATGTTTGACTGGCAAGTGGCGCTTTTTTAGTCGACTGCTGGGAAATGTAATTTTATCATAACTCAAGTCAGATTCAATTGACTGATCTGAATATATCAGACAAAAAGCACTATAACACTTTGTCTGATACGGAGGTGGTGATAGCATAGGCGTAGGTATACAAATCTTCGATACTATACTTAAAATCGCTGCTATACTGATAACAATGATGCTTCATAACTGGATGCAGATTGAATTTGGAACGGAGTTACAGGACGCAGTTCAGTAAGAGTCGATGGATCCGCTGGTCCATCACGACAAGTAGAACGACGTTTACAATTGTACACACTGCTACCGTTCAACCTATACAGAATCAGTGTAAGCTGATCTCGCATTTGGTTGTACATATTATGAAACCATCGCTCGGCCAGCTTAGACTGTTTATATGTAGTACACACGGATGTGTGTACTATGAAGTTAGACCTAGATTTTTTTGAAACACCAATATAATTGTAAAATTTGTTGGTTTTTATGTAGAGTTAGCCGAAAATTAGATATTAAGAATAGCTGTGTACAATTAATACTGTATTTAATAATTTTATAACACTTTTAGATTTCGAATAATGTTTTACAAGAAACTAATTAACAGAAAAAAGTAGCATAAGTGCTTACGACGCACACTTTAAAATATAATTTGGTCGAATAATGTTTCATGTTTACGTACCGACGAAAAGAAGATACAATTATGCGTAGTAAAATATAATATGTGCATAAGTAACTACAAAATTAGAAAAACAAATAAGACAAGCTTCATTGTATATTAACATGTTAAGAAACTTATCAGTAAAGTATTTTAGTGGATTACACTTAATTTTAAAAAGATGCGGCAACTTGGTAGAAAAATGTTTTATGTGATTTTAAATACTGTCTTTGTGGTAATGTCAATAATTTTGTGTAATACACCTAAAACAATGTAATTAACATACTAAAATTGTTTATTTTCCATTAAATATAATTTAAATTTATGGATGTTGTATAAATTTTATAAAAATCCATGAAATATGTATTTTACGTATATTCTATTTTGTAAATAATTTTCTTATTACTAATTTAAACGTTTAATTCTCAATAGTAATGAACAACGTTGTGTATGTAAACAAAATAACAATAATTTAATTGATTTCTGACCGATTTCTGACCATTTTGATCGCCACTGTCGGTTTCCATTGTTACAACACCTCACTCTTGCCGACTCCGTCGAACAATGTGCGTTGTAATGAAGAAACGCGACGCACGGAGCCGGGAGCGCGCGTTAAGTGGTCGTGAGACGTTATTCTACGTATGCCGCGCGGCAAAAACTTTATTCGAACTTCATAACTTTTAAAATATAGAACAAAAGTTATAAAAAAAATATATCATTAGATAGCTTACGTCATTATGATAACGAATTTACAATAAAATCATTTTTGTTACTTGTGATGATACAACAATATTCTACTAATGGGACGAGTTGTAAGATTAAATACTATTAGCACTTAGAACACCTGTAACACAGGATTAATCCTAGTACAAGCATACTAAATTATATAGCATACAATCATGTAATTAGATTTTAATTTAGCATAATTTAAGACCATTTGTAAATTTAATAAATGATTTGATTTGATTTGCATTATGACCAAAACGGCCGTTTATTTTTCGAATGCGAAATTTTGTTAAATTACTGTTTTAGTATTATTGTATTCTTTCTCCGTGTAGTGACGGAGTAAGAATACAACATGTCACCACCCCATCTCATCCCAAGGGTATCGTAAAAACCGACTAAGAGACTATCCGTGAATATTATCTTTACTAAAAAAAGGAAAACTTGAAATTAAACCTGTCTGGCCAAACGTGGTATTAGTAGGCCAAGACATAACAGCCCATTAATGTCCCTGCAGTGGGACATTAATAGGCTGTTATGATGATTATGATGAAATTACTGTTTTAAAAATATAAGTAGATATCTTATTTTTAAGTGTAGCAACGCCTTTATGTAGGTACGTTAGCATATCATGGATAAGATCCAAGTAAATATATGTATGTTATGGTACTTGTTTGTTGTTTGTCTATCTCTCTCAAACTGCTACGTTACTCTATTTGCTGTTCTATATTTTTATAGCTCTGTGTTTAAGAGTTAAGATTTTAATAAGATAAATAAATAAATAATCCTCACACATTCACACAACGCCATCTAGTCCCAAACTAAGCAAAGCTTGTACTATGGGAACTAGACAACGAATAAACATACTTAAATACTTTTTTTGTAAATACATGCATATTATACATAGAAAACACTCAGACCAATGCAAACAATCATGTTCATGCACTATTCACGGCCATCCCTACACAGCGTCATCTGTTCCCAAAGTAAGCTAGACTTAACCTGCTTGTGGTATGGGTAACAAAACAACGGATATTAATACTTACAATTTTTTTTGTAAATATATACATTATATATAGAAAACACCCAGACCAATGCAAATAATCATGTTCATGCACACAAAGATTTGCATTGAGCGGGAATCGAACCCGAGACCTCTGCGTAGCAGTTATCTTGTATGTAGTAACCACTACGCCACAGAGGCCGTCAATTTCGATCAGCCTGAGTTATGTCCGAGGAACATCTTATTTGTTTCTGTGTTTGAATCTATTACCTCCTGCAAGATCACCGAGAGTTTTACTTGTATTATTTATGTGGCGACTTCTTGGTGTAGTGGTTATATAACATGACTGCTACGCAGAGGTCTCGGGTTCGATTCCCGCTCAATGCAAATCTTTGTGTACATGAACATGATTGTTTGCATGTGTCTGGGTGTTTTATATGTATAATAATATTATTATACATGTTATGTATGTACTTACAAAAAAAAAAGTATTTAAGTATGTTTATCCGTTGTCTAGTTATCCATAGTACAAGCTCTGCTTAGTTTGGGACTAGATGGCGTTGCGTGAATGTGTGAGGAATATTCATATTTATTCGACGTCCCCCATGGGGATTGAAGGGGACTTTAAGCGGGAATTAAATCCTAGACCTCTGCATAGCAGCCATGGTATAACTTATTCGCCGTAGAGGTCGTCAATCTTAAGTCAAATCACGTGCTCCTTTGACAAGTCTATCAATTCAAATATAAATCAATTGATTCCAATACCACTTCAACATAACATAAAGGGTCATTCCCACTTGTATTCCAAATAACTTTTCAGCCTCATTTAGAATTCCCAAGGCTTAAGACTTTGCAGATGTGATTCTATGTATTGGATTCCGCCCACGTATAAACAACCACGGTAATTTAGATTTTCAATATGAAATTGTTCTGTTTAGAAGCCGGGTTATTTCTTATAACAACTTCTTAGTCTTTCGAAAATGATAATTAGGTTTCCGTGTGGTGAGAAACTAGGAAATACCATTGTTAAAGTATTAAAACACGGCTTTACTTTTAATTAATTTAGGATTATCCATAATGCGAGTTAAGTTGGCGAGACGCGAGAGAGGGGGCTACTTCATAATTAACTCGCCAAAAAATAGGATGGAGATCTATTCAAATCAACTTAATCAACAACTTACTACCCTACTTGTCGATGTGTAAATCGGGCTTAAAGGATAGTCATAACTAAGTATACTATATTTATAACCATACTTTGTCTATGGATCATGGCTGCTACGCGTAGTTTTATTGTATAAAGACTGGATGGCATTGTGTAAATGTGTGTGTTATTTTGTAAATTAGTTTTTGATATGCATAGTCACATTGTTTACGACTTGAATGGACTCCATAGCGGGGGCAGTGCCACTCTTACACAGAAAACTGACGTAAAGTATCAGTTTCTGTTACCTCTGCTTTTCGCTCGATGAGTGTAAACCACTGGAGGCCCTATCATAACATCCCATTAATTGCACTGCAGGGACGGGCCTCCTCCCGTGACGGAGGGATACTTGGCTTACTAATACCACGCTGGCCAGACAGATTGGTATAGGGCTTAATTTCAAGTTTTCAACAGAGTATATATTAAGGAACAAACAATATCTTATCTATACAGAAACATGAACACTTTCTAACAAGTAGGTAATATAGTAAGTCATTACTTAAAAAACTTAGTCTTGTTGCATCCTAGATTCAGTGTCTTCCTTCATAGCAATTGAAACTTTTAAGTCCTGTTAAGTTACCTAAGTAATTCTAAAGTGGGGGACAAGTTTCAACAAGTTTTCCGTAAACTTATGTAAGTTTGTAGTTTTAGTTATAAGTTGTGGTCCGGCTTACGTAATAATAAACAGAATAAAGTGCTTTTAAGTGTGCATTATGATAATAAGTTGCATTAGTTAATTTATGTTATTATTTTTTGTTTTCCTATTGTTGGTTGTGCGTTTTCGGAGCTTGAAGTCTTTACATATAAATAAGCAGTAACAGATAAATTACAAATGAGTTTCTTTGCTTAAAAAAATACACATCGCGACCCCTATTCCCGGGGACTAGGAATAAGGATCGAGCTCTGTGCCGCGGAAAAAAAATCTTTGAATCTTGAGATTAATATGAATTTTACCTATATTTATTAGTTATATTTATTAGTTATATTTATTAGTTATATTTATTAGTTATATTTATTAGTTATATTAATTATTAGTTCTGTTTTTATTAGTGCGTTTTGTAAGTTGTTTTTTTTTCATTTTGTGTACTAGTTTTAGTATAACGACACCATTTGGCTGTATACTTGCAGAAGCTTGTAATCGGCAATTTAGTCTAGTTTATTTAAAAATATGTTACTATGTTATTAGTCCGTAAGCTTTTTGTAAAAATAAATAAATAAAAAATTAAATTAAATAAATAAAATTAAGGGGCACAAAGAATAGTCGTCCTCAAACCAATCAATAGTTATTTTGCAAAAATACAAAGTATTATATTGCGTAAGATTCGAACCCACTGCCTCGCGCTCAGCAGTCGCATACAAGACTGCTTTACACAGACACTGTAGGTAATTATCTTAAAACATTACAACAAAATAAATACCCAACTCTATGCAGTAAATTATAAAAACATCTCAAGCTATACAAAAATACTTCATTCAAAACATAAGAAATGTTATCTGTGAAAGTTTGTTCCAGCGCTGGACTGTAAACGGAACAAAAGAAAGTGTTTGTGAGCAAGCGAAACAACTGAAACAAACTAACCGAATCAGCCTTTAGAGACTGCGTTTCTCAACATGATGGTAATTGTCCCCTTAATTATAGATACTTACCCATTTTTATGATGTAATTTGTACTACCTAGTTTTGATGCAATTTGTGTTCTTACGTCTTTAAAATATTAAGATTTTCCATAAATAAACCACCATTAACAATCGGATATCCATTATACTATACTGCTACTATAAACATTCTTTAAATATTTCAATTTTTTACAATTTTCTCGGCATACTAACAAGATGGAATTTTTGGGGTTTTACGAAATATAATTCAGTACCTAATTATTGCTAAAAATATTTTTAAAACCTTTATTTTTTTTCAAATAATGTTATCTTTGTGACTTCAGTAAGCGTGCAACAGAATAGGTCAACTTTGATTGCCACTCGATTGAGGGTTTTGTGTGCGCGCGTCAGTGGCGCAGGTAGTAGGTTGGTGGTAACATTTCTATTATATCTCCTAAAAATATTTGAGAATCATTGTAACAGAGAGGAAGATAACCCGGCTAAATGAAAACGCGGCCCTATGTTAAAGTCTCTAACAAGAACGCTAACGAATATAAATTCCATTTACTTATGGCTGCATTCTGCACTCCACCTAATTAGCTTAATGTCCTTTTAGGAGCAGGAATGCAACGTTTTAATCTAACAAACGGATTTGTTAGCACAAATATCTACATACTAACTTACATAGTTATGAAATGGTTTATTATACCTATTTTAGCTCATACCAATTAAATTGTGTAAAAATTGGAATAAGGGCAGGGGAATGGTGATAGTGGTTATATAACATGACTCCTACGCAGAGGTCTCGGGTTCGATTCCCGCTCAATGCAAATCTTTGTGTGCATGAACATGATTGTTTGCATTGGTCTGAGAGTTTTCTATGTATAATATGTATGTATTTACAAAAAAAAGTATTTAAGTATGTTTTTATCCGTTGTCTAGTAGATGGCGTTGTGTGAATGTGTGAGGAATATTTATTTATTTATTTATATTATCGTACTTCCAAATGATAGTCCTCCAAATTGTACTTTTACACCATAGAACATCCTAACCAAGTCTCCAATGTAAGAACATAAGCCATAAACTTATTTACAAGTTAGAAAACTAAAGCAGGATTTCTTTTTGTTCGTTTCACAATGAAGAAGTTTCCTTTTGTAGGTGGTACCACAAAGTTATAGAGTTGCATCTAGAGATTTAGTTGGTAAGTCAACTTGGGAGACGTTTTCAACAGGATTTGTGGATGAACAAAATGTAATCTCTTTTGGAGAACATCGGGTGGTGATCTAAGTAGGTATTAGTGTTAATATTTTATTTTATTTCCACAATTTCTGGTCTTGGGTTTTAATTATTACTTGGTTCAAATCTTTGTCGGCATAAACTATAGGTATTATCTTTTCGCTCGAATGTATGTCGATTGCTACTCAGGCGTTCATTAAATACCACCTGAGGCGTTAACTCAGATTATTTGCACCTGCATTTTGTAAGTAAACGCCTCAGACCTCTTGGACAACTAGACCACTATTTTCTAAGGCTATGGGGAATAAGAGCTTGTGTCCCAAGGTATTCAGTAGCTTAGCTGTGATGTCCTCACTGATATTACCACTTATCATCAAAAGGTCGTCTGCTACTTTAAACCAATAAAAAAATCAGCGACAATCGAAAAAAAATCAGAAAATATTGAAATCAATGATTTTATTTATCCAACTACAACTACAATAGTGATTTGCAACCATGATTGATATTTGTCGCATGGCGGAGCAGAAAAATGACAAAATGTAACATTTTACTTACAAATGTGCGTACGGTTATTGAGTTTCCATATGTTGGCGTTGTAATCTGGTGTCTCCCGCCTACCTCACATTCAATTTGTGGCATCGGCGCTTGGAGAATAGAATAAAACTAGTTTCGACGATTTTCTTATCATATTTTATGGTATTTCTTTATTTAGCTTTGGATATTTTAAAATATTGCTATGAAAAAATCGAAATTATTGTTCAAAATACATAACTACTATGATATAACACATTCACACAACGCCATCTAGTCCAAAACTAATCATTACTTGTACTTGACAGCGTTAACTAACAAACTACTAATGACTGAAGGCTTGACTGACTATCTATTGCTTGCAAGCTAAAGTTGTATCATTTTAATTATATTTAGGTTTAATATAAAACAAACCGATAGACAGTACGATCGTACGATCAAAGGCAGGAAATATAAAAATTATTAAGTAAAAGATTCTTTCTACACCTTTTTACATTTGTAAATAATTTAAGAGTTTTAATTTAAAAATTAAACCATTTCGTATTTAAGTCACGAACAGAATTTTTAAAACGAATCGGTTGGGATTCAACAAAAACAAAGTTTGAATGTCTTCCTAATTATGAAATCCCTTTAGCAAGGCTTATTATTGTGATAATTAGTTAGAATAATTTATTGAGGAAGCATCCAACTTTTGCTATAGAAGACGTAAATAATTATTAACACTTCAACATTTGCAAAGAATAAATAATAACGCAGATAAAAAAAACCTTTTTTTTTATTTAAAAAGTTACACTTTCGTATGGTAAAAATGAAGGTCTCCTGTCGATAGGGTCATGCTGGTATTACCTTATACTTTTTCACACTTCTTAAGGATTACATGAAAGAGAGCCACATGCATTAAAGCTAGAAGTAGCTTAATAGCCTTTTTTACGAGCTATGCAAGGAGGTGAAGTAGGGAGAGTGTCGGAGAGAACCATCGCATTCCCTACACATTCACACAACGCCATCTAGTCCCAAACTAAGCAGAGCTTGTACTATGGGTACTAGACAACGGATAAACATACATTATTTTTTTTTTTGTAAATACATTCACAATATACATAGAAAACACCCAGACCAATGTAGACAATCATGTTCATGCACACAAAGATTTGCATTAAGCGGGAATCGAACCCGAGACCTCCACGTTGCAGTCATGTTAGATAACCACTACGCCAAAGAGGTCGTCAAAATGTTCCTAATGACAATTATAATATTTACATCTACTATATAAAAATAAGTCGGGTTTTCCTTCCTGACGCCATAACTCCAGAACGCACGAACCGATTTCCTTGGTTTTGCATTCGTTGGAAAGGTCTCGGGCTCCGTTAGGTTTATAGCAAAAAAAAATTGGAAAAATTTCAACGGAAAAGTGGGAAAATCTTTTTTCACATACACATAATACAGCGCCATCTCTGATACATAGCATGTACTACAAACGCCGGTGCGTGATACATTGTTTGACAGCTACTCATTTTTCTCTGCTCAGTTAATTTCATAATTATTGGTATTGTGTTCACTGTGAATTGCAAAAAAAAAAGGAAAAAAATAAGTTTTTCGTTTCCTTACATTTTAATTGGAAACCATCAACATTTAAATTCAAATCAATCACGTGTATTGTGCAAATTTTTATTCAATTCGACCCGTTAAATATGTTGAATGCATGTACATTATACTTAAAATATTATTACAATAATATCTGTGGCTACTAAAATTAAGCTGGGATGAACGGGTGCCTGAGAATATTAAAAGAATATGGATAAAATTTATTTCTTACTAACAAACCCGGTGAACTCCGTTTCGCCACCAGATGGCTTCGTTTTATGTAATATTTCGCAAAAAAATCTAATAGTGACAAGGAACCCCAGTTTCAGATTGGCCACAGGTGTTTTCCACTGATGTATACTGTGCATCCTAGATATGATGAATGTTTTTATTTGCGACTGCTGTTGGTGAATGTACGTGGACCAAAATCATTTGCGCATTTGAAAACTGTGAATGACCACCAATGATAAACATATTAAGAAGCATGTAAACTATTGGGTTTGCTGGAGAACGATTATCATTGGGATTTAACACTTGCGGATTCAGTAGTTTCATCAAATGCGTTCCAAATACGAACGCTGTTCGCAATTATCATCACCACATGTTCTTTTTCACAACTAATTCTGTTATGGAACAAATACAAAGACGACATAATATGGGAAGATATCTTGCATCCCTTGCGCATTCAAACGAATAATCCTGACATCCAAATAACCGATGAAATCTACAATGAAGGATTGATTCTAATTGAGGATCAATGCTTTACTATTACTAACAAACAACTTATTGAAGTAGGAATGATTGCATCAAATCGTTCGATGCACGATGCATTAAACCAAGAATTAAATTGAGACTGCAATACAATATTGATATATTGAAGGAATTTCGACATTATTTCGAACGAATTCCTGCAATGTATCAAACATTGCAGGAATTCGTTCGAAATAATGTGCCGTTACTAAATGAACAGGAAAAACAAGTAAGTATACGAAACATTAATGCAAGCGGTGGACAATAATAGTGGTGGTCTATTCTTCCTGGACACACTCGGAGGAACAGGGAAAACATTTGTTATATTCGATCAAGATGTGACACAGCTTTGGCATTAGCATTATCTGGAATTGCGGCGATTCTTCTAGATGTCGGTCAAACTGCACATTCTGCGCTTAAGTTGCCACTCAATTAAAACACAATTGATACTCTAAAATGCAATATTTCCCGATCCAGTGCAATGGGAAAATTGTTGATGCAATGCAAGCTCATTGTTTAAGATGAGTGCACAATGGCACATGAGAACTTGAAGTACTTAACTTCACGCTAAAGGATCTGACACACAGAAGGCTTGATGAAATTGTTAGCAGACGATTTCAGTCAGACGTTGCCGAATACTTGCCTGAAGGCATCAACTTTATGAAATAACGTAAAAACATTATCGCTGACCACTTATATGAGAGTTCAACTTCAAAATGATCAAAGTGGTGCACAATTTTCCAAACAATAGTTAACTGTTGGAAATGGAAAAGTCGCAGTTGATGCGACATGGTGGGAAGCCGATGGATGAGGCAGGCACAGGACCGCACAAGGTGGCAATACTTGGAGGAGGCCTATGTCCAGCAGTGGACGTCGATTGGCTGATATGATGATGATGATGATGCGACATCTGGATTTATTACTCTTACGAACGACTTTTGCCGATTTGTAGGCTCTCAATTAGCTCTTATTGAAAATGTTTTGCCAAATATAAGTGAGAATTTTCAGAATAATAATTATGCTTGGTTAAGTCATCAAGCAATTCTTGCCGCATATAATAATAATGTACACGCACTGAATTTCACCATTCAATTAAAAATTGCTGGCGATTTGGTGACATACAAGTTCTTTGATTCCATAACAAATCTCGATGATGTAGTAAATTATCCAACGGAGTTTTTGAACTCTCTAGAATTATCAGGATTTCCACCACGAATTACTGTTGTGAAATGAAATAAAATTTTACCTTTTCAAATATAAAACAAAAAAAAAATTCTTTACCTTTTAATGACCAAACGAAATGTTACATAAAACAAAACCATCTGATGGCGAAACGGAGTTCGCCGGGTATGCTAGTCCTTTATAATTTTATGAACATTTTAAGAATTTAATAATTCTTCTATTGTACACTTTTGAAATTATAGAATTTATTAGTACCAGTGAAACTCCATTATGTATTCCGTACCGCCTATTATCCGTGTGGTGACGTAGTAAGAATACAATATGTCACCACCCTATCTCATCCCATGGGTGTCGTAGAAGCCGACTAAGGGACTATCTGTGAATATTAGCTTTACATAGAAAGAAGGAAAACGTGAAATGAAACCCTTTACCAATCCGTCTGGCCAGCGTGGTATTAGTAGGCCAAGTATTCCTCCGTCACGGGAGGAGGCCCGTCCTTCCAGTGGGACATAAATAGGCTGTTATGATAACCGCCTATAAAACGCCATGTAGGTAAATTACTCATTGTACAATATTTCACATCTGTTCATAAAGTTATTTTATAATTGTAAGTCCTCTTAATCTCGAATAAACTGATTCACAATTTGTCAACAAGATTTATTTGGGAGAGTTTCTGTTGAGCGCGAATTTGTCTAAGTAACAGGAAATTCTAATGTTGAGTTTTAAGATCGGGAAGACGGAACAAATCTCTTTTACCTCGGGTATGTTTCAACACTTAACTTTATTGTTCGTTAGGTTATATTACTTGATAACTAAGAAAGATAGAATATTTATCACATGGGTTAGCCTAATATACAGAAGGTATATCCGCTCGCTTGCCCGTGCGAATTTTTTTATGGCTCCCAAATCGCCCGTTTGCAAAAAAAATATGTATCCTACCTTGCCCCGCCATTTTTTGCCGTCTCATCCCATGGTTGTCTTAAAAACCGATTAGGTAAGAGAAATAAAAAGAAGGAAAACTTGAAATGAAACCCTATATCAATCCGTCTGGCCAGCGTGGTATTAGTAGGCCAAGTATCCCTCCGTCACGGGAGGAGGCCCGTCCTTGCAGTGGGACATTAATGGGCTGTTATGATGATGATAAAGACTAAAATAAAGCTAAAAACCATCTTAAAAGAAGAACAGCAATTTTTTGACAAGGTTCCTGACGATCTCTGTGGCGTAGTGGTTATATAACATGACTGCTATGCAGAGGTCTCGGGTTCGATTCCCGCTCAATGCAAATCTTTGTGTGCATGAACATGATTGTTTGCATTGGTCTGGGTGTTTTCTATGTATAATACGTATGTATTTACAAAGAAAAGTATTTAAGTATGTTTATCCGTTGTCTAGTACATAGTACAAACTCTACTTAGTTTGGGACAAGATGGCGTTGTGTGAATGTGTGAGGGAGATACATATTATCCTCATTCATCGGCTGTGTTGCATAAATAAATGAAAAAATATATAACCTTTCCTTATTATTTTAGAGCTGCTTTAAATAGTAAAAGCATAGTCCAAAATTCTAGTTTAGCTGCTGAACAAACAGACTTGGCCCCACAGATATCTGAATAAAGGAGATGTGCCCTGAATGTCATTTTGTATGGAAACCTAATGTCGCCAGTTTTATTAACACACACAGCTATAGAATATACGAATAGACTACTGTTCTCAATTACATCTAGATTATCAATGAACGCAATACTCTGTCTCGTTTTTCCTTGAAATATCTCCCTTACAGGGTGTCACAGCGAACCAATCAGCGCTACTATATTTAAACAAATAAAACAAACTTCAAAAAGTTTAGATAGAAGAACTACTACAATTTAAAACTACTACATTCAAAAAAATTACATTTATGCTAGGCGTTGACCTTATCGATAAATAATTAATAAAATTTATCGATAGACAAGACATATATTTTATTAAAAATTAAATACTTATCATATAAATAATAATTACTTTTATATAAATATGTATAATATAATAATATATACCTAATTGTACAATACTTTTGTAAAATAATATTGTGTGTAAAGGCGCGTACGCACGTACGAACAAATTTGTTGCGTTACATGATACGCAACAACTTGGTTCGCACGTGCGTACCACTATCGAACATCGAACACTCTGTTCGTCAAACATGTTCGCGGCGATCCTTGTAGTGTGTTCTGTATGGACGGTGTTCGAAGAGCTTTAATAAATGTTACGCAACAAAACTGTTCGTATACCTCGACCACTTCCAACGGCGCCGTCATGGCTACTAAGATAGAGTTCACGACTGTTGTTCGCGAACTCGACTCGAACTATGTTTGCGTTCGTGTTCGAATATGCCGTCCATACGTACGAACCAAATGTTCGGGTCTGGTGTTTGTGTTCGCTATGTTCGTGTTCGTACGTGCGTACGCGCCTTAAGATCGTACATGTCGTGAAACAAATTAAAGGCCTACGCAGACCGGGACGGCATGGCAAGGGATTTTAATTTTTACTAATGGAAATTCAACCGTACTGTTACAGAAATACGACATAAATTGCTATGCTTTAAAATGATGCCGTGGCATTGAAAGGGATTTTATCGCACGGCATTTTTCATTTTAAAGCATAGCAATTTATGTCGTATTTCATTACAGAAGAACAGAAACATTTAGACTGATTTAAAGCAAATCTGATAAAACCAGTTAAAAGCATGTGTGTGCTAATAAATGGATGAGCATTTAAAAAAAACTTTTAAAACCACTGTAATCAACATTTTAAACCTATAAGTTCTAGAGTACTTACTTCACCTTTGATTTAGGATATTATTTCAACATTGTAATACTTATATTGAAATTACATAATTTAACATTAAAAAAAAATTTTTTTTACTTTATAAATCTTTTACAGTTTTTAATTCCTACAATACACGACTTTTTATCGAAAACGATAGATAGTCGTAGTCATGAACGGGTCGTCACTATCGTTTGGTTGTTAGAGCGATCACGGTTAGCAACCACTTGTCATACGTAATATCGTTGAGCGCATAGTTCATTGCTTCATATATTCATTGAATGACTAGTTTAGACAACATTAGAGAATCAATGTATATGTTACAAAAATATTATAGTACTTAATTGTCCGAACATGAAAATAACATAGTGAGGACATCGAAGATTATTTTTTCATGATTTTAGAGGTAAATACTGTAAAATACATGTACTAACATATGGTAAGTGATTCCATTATTAATCAAGTTTTTTTTATTGCTCTTATTTTTACAGGCAACCACTGAACAACTCGGCATTTTATATGTTATCCCGGTCGTTGTCAAAACACAGCTAAACCTAGGTGACAGACATTTTTAGCTATATAATCGTTCTAATCATATTGCGGTTTGACGAAAACCCCGTCATACCACTTCTCCTTTTATTTAGATTTCTGTGCTTGGCCCACATATAGCCTTTTATGTAAATTACATATTCACCCTCGCATACTTTGTTGTACACAATCATGAGATGAGTTCAATTTTAAAATGGAAACTACTATCTCAGTGTAATCATACTCTCTACAGAAAGCTGAAACTAAGCATACTTAGACATACGTACATAATTAAAATTTCGTTTCCAGAAGTATATTTTTCACACATTCACAAAACGCCATCTAGTCCCAAAGTAAGCAGAGCTTGTACCTACTATGATAAATATACTTAAATACATTTTTGTTTAATGCATATTTCAATATTAGGTATACACAAAAAACACCCAGACCAATGCAACCAGAAATCGAACCTGAGACCTCTGGCTAGTAAAAGTTAGTACACATTCATTGGGAACAGCTAGACACAGTATTGCTGACGTCCTTATGGAACGGTTACCGTTTACCATCAGATGACTGGACTACCACAAAAAAAAACATTTGACTACACTATAAGCAGTAAGAACCATCTTACTTACAACTGTATAATAGGAGTAAGAAACACAATTTTGCAGTATCAAAAAATACAATACAGAAAATCAAAATGGAATCTATTGTGATTAAATCTATTCAAAAGCTAAAATGATTCTTATGAATGAGTCTACATAGAAATATTATATATTATCGGAAATGGTTTATTAAGGAATTCCTTTGAACGCACCTGTGGCCGGATTTCACCAATTCAAAACATTTCAATTTAGATGTCGGCGGGTAAAAAAGCCGGGTTTCCGACACAAAGAAAAATGTAATGAATATCCGAGAGGGGGGAATAGACGGGTACGGGCCGTGCAGGGGGGAACTGTTAGTATTCAACGACACGGCTCCCAAAGCTTTTATTTATCACTCATCGTGCTATGATTAAACATCTTTTATTAGACGAATTTTTTCACGTCTACCCGCTGTTTCAGAATAACCTATTAACATTTTTCATAGTAATGTCTTACAATTCATGAGACAACTAAGCACTTCTTCGTCCCAATTTTTATTGTAGATTAAAGTGAAAACCCATAAGGCTAACTTATTTAAAGCATGCAACCCATAAGAAAAGAACTGCCGTAGCTACGAACTGCATACAGCCAGGTACGATTGGCAGACAGCACCGTTCTTGGACTAAAATTGACATAATTTATGGTGCGTTTTGACTACTCTGTTTGGATGTTTTTTTAAAGGAAACATTGGAGTGATTCAATATTAGTCCTACGGCAGTCAGAGCTGCACTAACTGCAGGGGCTAACCACCTTTAGCAATAGAAACATAATGGTTTCCGACCAGTTGCGTTTTAGACGACATGAATTTTAGACCAACTAGTCTAAAACAGAGTTGGTCTAAAATTTAGATTTTAGACCAAATGCTACTTCTACTTGCGTTTAAACGAGATGATAGTGACCCACTGAAACTAAGTTTGCTAGACTAATCGGGTCCATTTTTCGTCAAGTTTAGTTTTCGTATAAACAATAATAGAGAGTTTTGTTTTAGTCATCTTTTATGACAACCATGGGATTACAGCGCTGCATGGACAATATAAAAGCTAGAATTTCCAAAATGCCACTCCAAGAGGCCTATGCAAACAATCTAAAATAAGTCAACGAGAAGAAATATTAAAAAAACATTTAACGTTAGGTCTTAATCTGACATGATGTGGTATTACGTAGGTACACATAGCAACACATCAAGTTAAACATTTTCATTTGAAATTGTGTCTTATTTCAAGGTATTAAGGTACAATGAGTGGCTAGCTTGATTAGTAGCTGTGTGTACGAACTCTCGCAGCTAGTGAAGCGGGAAATGAAATCTGATAAGTTGTGAATTATTACTACGTCTTCCTTTTTACAAGGATAATGTGAACATACATAACTTTTTATAAAAACGTGTCGACGTTTTTGTGAATCTTTTTAAATTGTCTCGTTAGAGAATTCTTTGAATTTGTCGTATGTACCATTCACACTCAATGACACTAAAATTTGTTTTTCTTTATATCATCATCATAACAGCCCATTAATGTCCCACTGCAGGGACGGGCCTCCTCCTGTGACGGAGGGCTACTTGGCCTACTAATACCACGCTGGCCAAACGGATTGGTATAGGCTTTAATTTCAAGTTTTCCTTTTTTTTTATTTCGTTAAGATAATACACACGAATAGTCCCTTAGTCGGTTTTTACGACACCCATGGGATGAGATTCGGTGGTGACATATTGTATTCGTACTCCGTCACCACACGGACAAGTTTTCTTTATATATTAGGTACATGGCTATTATGACTATGTATTAAACGCAGATGGAAAGCACGATATTCGGAATGAAAGAGGAATAAATGTATCAGATGGCAATAATGAAATGGCTTCAATACATCGCTATCGTTTTATCGAACAGGCCCCATATGTGCGGTGATTGTATAGCGGTTGATACCCGAACATGATATGCAAGTAGTTCTACGTGTGACGATAGAGTAAGAAAACACTGAGTCACCACCTACTATCTCACCTCGTTGTCATAAAAGCCAGGAATGACTTATAATAACTGTAGGTACAAAAACAAAAAAATGCTAAACTGGGCATACCGTCTCTTTTGAAGGCCGGTCTTTGCAGGAGGACACTAGTTTATCTATTGTTCCTAAAATATTCCCCCCAGGATGTCCTTGTCCATGTACAGTCAGCGTCAGATATATGGTAACAAACCCAACCTACCCACTGTTTAATGTCCCTGTGGCGACAGATTGCAGCGTGATAAAAGACAAAAAAAAAAAGATATATGGTAGCAGACATGGTGATCAATTACTTCTGAACAATTTAAAATGTCAATAAGTTCTATGCGGTACCAGTGACCATTAATATCTAAACAGTAAACAAATTGACTGTTTGACTCATTCAAACAATGAATGTCATTTATGCGTGTAGAACTTATTGAAATTTTAAATTGTTTAGAAGTATTTGGAAACCTTGTCTGCTACCACGGATCAAAAATATTTAGCTGATGGTGACTGTACATTAGGTAATGGATTGTTAAGAGAGATGTTAAAGTGTTATGTAGGCACTGAATTAAGTTTTAATAATGTCGTTATTCGTCTGTTGCCACGCCACGGGAGTTTCGTTACTTTTCTGTTGACACGCCATGCGTTATGGGGATCACGTAAAGTATCAATTAATAACAAATGAAGCACAGTTTTTGAACTTGTTTTGTTCTTTGTTGTCAATAACCAACAGATTATCGTTTTCCTGTTATGTATGTAATTGAATTTGTGTGGGTATGTAAGTGTCATTATCCATTTTTGTAACCTCATACTTAGGTTCGCTCCGAGTGGTGCCGGAGTAAGAATACAATAAGTCTCCACCCCATCTCATCCCATGGGTGTCGTAGGAAACGACTAAGGGACTATCCGTAATACCTACTATCTTTACAAACTAAAAAGGAAAACTTGAAATTAAACCCTATACCAATCCGTCTGGCCAGCGTGGTATTAGTAGGCCACAAGTATCCCTCCGTCACGGGAGGAGGCCCGTCCCTGTAGTGGGACATCAATGGGCTGTTATGATAAGTTAACAGACAGGCTCACACTTAATACAGCGTTCAGTTGTTCTACACACAACTAGCATTATACTAAAAATAAATCCTTATATCATAATTATAAGCTATGAACTTTACCTTATAATTAAATAGCGTGTTATTTAGGTAATAATAAGGTAATTGTAGACCCAAATTAATTGAAATAACCTTGTACAAAAGAGACCACTCACACTCTCTATATTACCAGACAAATAAAAGAGAATAGCATCATCAACATCTAGTAAACAGTTTTACTAATTTTCCCACATGTAGGTACTGGGAATTCTATTAGAATTCCCAATAGAGCACTTACGAGCGCTCCACTTAGGAAATGAACCAGAAGTGTACCTAGTTCTGATACACACGACAACTGAATTGACAATATTGAACGATGCAAAATGGTTTCTGATTAGAATCTCAACAGCCAATCGGTATTGAGTGTTTCTTATTGCATTAAGGTGTCAGACGAGGAAATAGGTAACCTGATGGTAAGTAGTTGTTACCTCTGAATAGATCTGATCAGAACACAGTTAAGCCACTGCCTACCCATGTCCTATAACTCTGAAATTTCGCTACAGCAAACAGTCATACAGTAACATTTCAGACTATATTGCTTGAAGTGGCTATGGCTACTTAAGTGAACAGTATCTTGCTGAAGAGAAACTATGGTAGGGCCACAGGTCTAAGAAATGATCTATATTATGGGGGCTTGACTTGGCTTTTTCGTGACTTTTCGTTTATCTATACTAATATTATAAAGAGTTAAAGTTTGTGTGTTTGTAGTGACGTTGTAGGGGGTAATGAAACGATTTTAAATATTCTTTCTGTGTTAAATAGTCCATTTATCGGGAAGTGTCATAGGCTATATAGTATGACGCTATGACTAATAGGAATGGAGCAGTAATGAAATATGTTTAAAAAAAGGACGCTTTTTTTGCCGCCCAACGAAGTGGGCACGGCCCGTGCCACGCACGGGTCAGCTAGTGTGAAATATAACTAAAAGAATTAACTCTAAAATTTGAAAATTTCATTTCATAATTCAAAATCAAGCATATGTTTTAAGTATAAGTAACCATCCCTGACAAAGCAAATTTTCTAAACTAATACTAAATGTATACAAAAATCCATTTTAAAGACATAAAATGAAACGTTGCCCTGGAACTACGCATTGCGCTTTGCAGCGCGTAAGTCCACACTTCCTTGGCACAAAAGGCTTCAAGCTATTATGAGGCGTTCTTCCTGTTGAGTGTACAAAAGAAGTTCTCATCATAAAGTGAGGTCGTCATTTGAAGCTTTATTACAGAGTGCGAAACTTCATGAGGGAAGTGAAACTTTGCACAATTTACCTCTACGAAAACTATAGAGGAATACTTGGCATAAAGCTTAATAATAATAAATAAATAAATGTTCACGGACATCTCTACACAGCGACATCTGTTCCCAAAGTAAGCTAGGCTTAACCGGCTTGTGTTATGGGTGACAGAACAACGGATATTAATACTAACATACTTTTTTTTGTAAATACATACATATTATACATAGAAACACTCAGACCAATGTAAATAATCATGTTCATGCACACAAATATTTGTAGTGAGCGGGAATCGAACCCGATACCTCTGCGTAGCAGTCTTGTTGTATAACCACTACGCCACAGAGGTCGTCAAGCTTTAGCCAATACAGTATTAGTAGGTCAAGTCTCCCTTAGTTACTGGAGGCAATCCGTCTCTGCTGTGATACATTATTGTATCACTAAACTAAGTACTGTCTGAAAATATATACTTTAAAAGGAAAAAAAGTATAGGTATATGCGGCGACTTTACGATTACATACATAACAGCCCATTAAGGTCCCATTGCAGGGACAGGCCTCCTCCCGTGACGGAGGAATACTTGGCCTACTAATACCACGCTGGCTAGACGGATTGGTATTGGTTTAATTTCAAGTTTTCCTTCTTTTTATTTCGTTAGGATAATATTCACGAATAAGTAGTCCCTTAGTCGGTTTTTACGACACCCATAGGATGAAATGGGGAAGTGACATATTGTATTCTTACTCCGTCACCACACGGATATATTTCCATAAATAAAGAAAAAAGTATAGGTGTAAGCTGCGGCTTTACTATTACCTACGCATTGATATGATGTGAGAATCGTGAAGTCCTTTCACCTACAACACATTTGAAAAAACTATTACCGCACTAGTTTTCATTAGCGTTAAACCCTCAACACTTTCATAGTAACGTAGATAATGAGGTACTACCACCTTATTTTGAAACAGGTACACAAAAAGAAGTTATCTGAATAAGGCATTAGGAAAAAACTCGAGTAGCTTCGACTCGAATAGCCTCGACAGCGATGTGTTAAATGAACCCGCAAAAGATGTTTATACGCCCTTTTCACCTTCCAACAGGTCATTAGAGGGTGTCGCAAAAACACATTAACAGGGAAATTTAAGTGTTTTTCAACCCCAACTAATTACTTACTTGGTCTTTACGGCCATTCAGATTAGGTTGTATAAATCGTGCGTTGTTTTGAAGGGTTGTTTTTATGCTTCATGATTAAGCTGTGCTTTTTAGACGACTACCTACAAAAATGGAAGGATGTACTCAATTCTGTTGTTTTCATTTTTTTAATGTTAGCACCCACAGACATCCTTAATTTAAAGATTAGGGATACTTGGCCTACTACATAATACCACGATGGCCAGACGGATTTGTATAGGGTTTAATGTCAAGTTTTCCTTATTTTTATTTCGTAAAGATAATATTTAAGTACGGTTAGTCCCTTAGTTGGTTTTTACGACACCCATGGGATGAGATGGGGTGGTGACATATTGTATTCTTACTCCGTCACGGGAAGGAGGCCCGTCCCTGCAGTGGGACATTAAAGGGCTGTTATGATCCGATCTTATCCGCAGCGTTAATGTTTTGGATATTTAACTAAATACCGCCGACATTTCTACACGCCAGTCTTGTGCCCAAGAACTATCGGACATTGCTCCCAGAAGTCCCAGACAGCTGCATTTTAACTACCTGCTTTAGTAACTTTCCTAGCAAGTTGAAACTCGCGACTCCCTTGTTAAAATTTTAAGATTTTGAGAAAGGATATACACATGACATCTTCCGAGTAATTATTTTGGAGCCATTAAATCAGCGTTAGAATATTAAGTGACTAGAATATTATACTTAATGTAGTGAATAATTTAACTACCCGCACTGGGTTAATTGTTAAAATAATTAATTTGTTATTTTCATGTAAGTGACAATTGTCTGAATGAAAATAAAATTCTTTAAACCGAACTGAAAGTTCTTATCCCTCTACTTCATATGGGCCCATATATGGTATGCCGATTTTATTGTTGTTTTATTTCCAAACAAATAATAATTAAGTCATTCCACATTGTTAAATCCATGTAATGGTTAAGTAACTTAAAGAAAACACACTCAGTTTGTCTATATTTTGATGACATTTAGGAAAAAATTTACTTTTGCGCGGGTAGTCAGCGAAACAAAATACGACTGCCTGACATACATTTTTGAGTATCAAAATCAAAAACGAAACGTAAGTATTCAGGAAAGGTAAAATTATATTCCTAAAGTCAATACTTCCTTCTTTACCTATAAACAATGATTTTCTTACTTTTTACGTATTTACTATGCTTTTCATCCACTTTTATGTCAATACCATATATGGGCTCATATGCAGCACGACGTAAATACGTTTGAACATATATGGTATCGTATGCATTCTGACTTATATTCATAAGGAATTAACAATTCAAGTGCTAATATTTTTTTAGCTTTTTTTCTATTGCCTCGTCATCACTCCTGTTTTTTTTTGCTTTTGTTTGGTAGAATAGGTCCTGCTTATTTTTATGGAAATTGGTAAAGGTTAATCTTAGTGACGACCGTGAGTTGGATTCCGATAGCAAAGTATCTACAATACCTGTTTCATTCAGAAAATCCATTATTATACCTACCTGAAATTGATGATAAAAGTTTGGATGAAGAAAATATTCCTCTAGCAAAAAAGTGACTAAGATGCCTCGCTAAACGTCAGCTTGTGACGGAATTGGACTCCAAACATCTGGATCCATACAATCCTGGCAACTTCACCGATATTGAGCTGCCTTCATGCATTACAGAGGTGAATACACCAGCTTAACTTTTAGTTTTACTTTTAGTGGTGGTTCGCTGTCCAAACCTGGTATACCCGTATCTTCTAAAAGGATGACAAAAAATGCCAGAGCGATTCTAAGACATCCCTTTGCGTTGTGTCAGAACAGATAACATTGGACATTGGCCTATGTGGCAGAAAAAACGTCAACATTGCATAGTATGTTCTATGAAGACATACACTAAATGTACAAAATGCAAGTTTTTCTATGCTACAATGATAAAAGAAACTGTCTCGTTACATTCCACGACTAACAATAAAATATATTATAACCTCCTTAGATATTATGTAGGTAATGTTCCTTTTCTACTTAGTTATTGACTGCATACGATACCATATATGTCCGATCGAGATTTTGTCTAAGTGCATACGAGCCCATATATGGGATCTTAGTTTTTTTTCTACATGAAACTACTTATTTATTATTTTTCGATTTTTTTGTCTTAATATTATTTAAATAAAGCAATATCCACAAAGAAAGAATTTTTTTTTCATCTCCTTAATAATTCATGCAGTAGAGGGTTATGTAGCTTGTTACGCTCATTTACTTTACATTCTACATAAAATTACTCAATAGAAATGCACAGAATCAGCACTCCGACTCGTGTGTCGTAAACACACACAAAGGAAAATTGTGCAAATATAAATTTACAAAAACGGTATAGGTAGGGCAAGTTGGATGCTGCATGTCCCTGCCGTGCACAAGGTCCTACGAAAGACAATTCGGTATGTACAGTAAAGGTTTACCTATGTCGATTCCAAAACCATTTAGAGATTTTAGATCGGTAAGAAATAAAATCATATTTTTAGCGCAACAAAGCACAAAATGGTGTTCAATTTTACAATTTACATGATTTACTTTGTCTTTCATTTGACTAAATAACGTCATGCGTCCGACTGAACAGAAGTTTGTCTCTGCCTTCATTGCTCAAGTAATTCAGCCGTACGCATGACGTCATCACAAGTGAAATTTAAAATATTAATTTAAAATAAACTATAGGTAGGAAACCAAAAATACTCTAATTAGTTGTTTATAATTAATAAACCTTTAAAATAAAAACATTAATAAGTATAAAAAAAAATACTAAAAATCATCTTTACATACCGAATTGTTTATACGATCCACAGATAATAAAATTGTCCTCGTCCTGTTATGGTTATGTCCATCAAATAGATCTTGCGTGAGTTGCGGAGGGCGGTGTTCTGTGGCGCGTGTGGAGACAGCCCTTGTCCAGCAATGCCAATTAAAATCCTAGGCAGTCTACCCTTTTGAGATTTTTTTTTTGTTTCACCTCAAATCTAATGGCCACACATTTGCTTTTATAATATCCTAATAGGTACGTATTTAACTTATAAGTATATACAATGTTGTTAAGTGCGTAGGATGTAAGCCTCTGTTTTAAACTTAATTGTTGTTTCGCCGTTCACTGTGAAGGAAGCCGCGGGTATTATGAAATTTAGAGAATTATAATTTACTTCAAAACAGACATTGTCATTATAATTAAAGATGGAAAAGACTTCTCAATGAGTATACAGATGTGGAGATGAAAGTATTTTATGGAAATTCTTCGTGGTGTCATCTAAAAGTGTTTTTGATGTTCTGTTACGACTTTATTAAGGAAGTAGGTAAGGTACCTACCTATTTAGTTTACGTTAGCTTTCCTTTTTATCATTAGTGCGAATTCTTTATTGATTCTTTTTCATTAAAAACAAACACAAAGAAGTCTAAACTTGGCGTATTGGATTTGGTACATGATTACTATGCAAAGGTCTCGGGTTTTATTCTCAAAAACTCTGTGTGATGGACATGGAATTAATGAGTACCAATACCTATTTAGAAAAGAACTTGATAAATATTCGATTAACGATTCTGCCTTCAGCTTCTAGCTTCATGTAAGTATGTAGTAAAAGTACCTCCTTTAAATTCAAACACACCTAGGTACCTGTGGAGGTTGTGGTAACAGCACCACGCTTCCAACGAAAAGGGAGGATCCTCCGACCAGGCGAAGGTGATCGTGCCTGGCGGGCCAAATGCCCACCGGTTGTTCATTGGACGTTGTATATATTATTATATTTATTTATTTACCCATTATCTAGTACAGCATAGTACCTACTAGCTTAGCTTAGTTTGACCTTCTTTCTTTAGCAAGAGTTGCTACTAGAACTCGCTTATTGTAAACATACTACTTTAAATCGAAAGCATTAAAATACAAAACACCTACTTTCCATAGTCACTTTAAACCGTCTGCGTTTGATTTTACGTTGTTGTAGCACGCATGCCACGCCCACATTACATTTGCAAACCTTTATCTGTTCACTGCATAGCGTGTGGTGTGCTGAAGGTCAAAAGCCGATCATAGGTAAGTGCTATTTTATTTCCATTATTAGGTACAATTCTCCGATAACTACAGAAGAAATATTTAGATCAGAAAAGTCAACTTTCGCATAAGGGTCGTAGCACATTATAACGTAACGTAAACGGATCGGCACCGTATCAACTCGAGCCGTACAGTATTATTTGTATGAAACTCCTTATTGAAACGCACACTAATCGGAATCGTAACGTGAACGGATTTTTGACGTTTGACACCGAGGAAAAAGGCGAGGCGGTGCCGATCCGCTTACGTTACGTTATATGTGCTACGACCCTTAGGGGTCAAGATGTGTCGCGATCTTTTGCACGGCAGTCACACCTACACTACAACACACACTACACACACACACTACACACACTAGACACTACCTACAGCGAAGCAGTCTAAAATACAAATAAAACAATTGAAAAATTGTAAGTCCGTAGCGGAATTTGAACATGCTACGACTGACTATAGATCTAGACACGCGGTAGCATGTCAAGCCAAGTTCAAGAAATAGGTAAAACTGGCAAGCCGCACCGTGTGTTCTATTACACGAACCATTTGGAGCCACTTTTGACCCCCTCATAAATCAAACTTTTCATTGCCTTGCAGCAGTTTATCGATTTTTGAATAAAGTCACAGTGATTCATCTTAAAAATAGTGTTCAAGAAAGAACGTATACATGTCGTGCAACGTTATTAAGTTGAAAGCAAACAATATCTTTAGATACAGAATACAGCCTTTTAATTTTCTGTACTTTTTATATAAAGTCCTTCGTACAAACGTGTTTCTGTTTAACGTTCCAGACCCACGGAAGCCTACATACTTGCAAATAAATAGCCAATTAAATCATATGTAATCTCACTGCTTCACTGAACAAGGGAAATATAACTACACCCATTATAGTTCCTTTTGAGTGATTCGATAGTTACAAAGGTTCAACTGTGGAGCGAGCACAAGATATAGGTACTATCACAAAGTTTATATCTTCTCTATCAAGTTATTCGCTGCCAAACTTACTAACTAACGCTCTCGCTTCGATCCGAGTTTCATTGAAGGAGCATCTAGTTGTTCTATGCGCTAGCACAAGGAGGTAATAAGCAGTATATCAACTGCAAATAAAGTTAATTTTAAACGTAACGTGGACGTTTCGGCACTAGTTATACTGACATGGCATAGTTTCACTGTTTCTAATCACTTTTACACTCTTACATAATTACAAGTCATATAATTGCTAACCATACTTCAGGATTGTACTGACAAGGTACACCCAGCAACACATCAACTTAAACATTTTCATTTGAAATTATGTCTTATTTCAAGGTATTAAGGTACATGAGTGTCTAGTTTGATTAGTTGCTGTGTGTACATTACCCGGCGACAAATAATGCACATCGACATCTGAAAAGAGACAATCAGCTAATTTCAGCTTTGTAGAGCGCTAACCTAAGATTGAACCTGATTACTTAAGCGATAAAAATGCCTGGATCTGAATTGTCCTGTTTTCTTAATTAAATAATATTTGTAAAGTGATCACCAAGAGCGATAGGAACCTAGCAGAGATTCTTGTGGGTGTCTTCTCTGACATGGTAGTGTTCCGAACCCTCAGTAAACATAGCCGTTAACTTAGACGAGCATATGTGATCACTATAAAACGCAGACTTTCATAAGTGTCACTAACGTGTCTTAGATGAAATAAATATTTTTTTCATTTTAAGTCGTGGCATCCTCTTTGTGTTTGAAGGTAAATAATTATTTAAATTTATTTGTAGAGATCTCTAACAGTCATCAGTTTAGGTAGGAATATATTTATTTATCTAGTACAAACACACAAAGGCGGACTATCGCATACCGGTTCAAGGCATGATTAGACTTCTGCAAGTAACCTGCCATATGATTGTCTAGGTAAACGTGTTAGTATTCAATACAACAGAAACTGGCCCGCAGTTAGATTGGGCAAGTTGCAGCTAAAACAATTTAGACTAGTCGGGGTCTCACCGTTCTAACTTAAGCGCTGTTTCAATACACCCCGACGTGTTAATTTATATTCCACTTGAGACTTGATAGTTTATCAATCTTAGTTCGAACTACATTTTGGATTACGTCACAGATTTTAATTGGATCTATTTATAAGAAGAAGAAAGGATAAAGATGTTGTTCGATCGACGAGTTATTGGCAAGAAAATAGATGATCACAATTTTGTTTGTAATGAAATTATGTCTTCTAAGAGAGGAAACTAGGCATAGGTCTTAGACAAACATTACAAAAAGGAGTAGTGTTTTTTTGTATATCATTAGAAGCATCCAGATCAAATAAAAGAGTAAGCTTGGTGTATCTACACATATTATAAGTAATATAATGCCTGTAAAAGTTAAAATATTATTTTCGGATCTAATATTTTTACGTTTTTAGTAGGGAAATAGCTATAAATATTTAGGGCTAACAGAAAATAATAGATCAAAATGCTTCTGCCAAGTTATTGCTAGTATAACACAGTTACATTATCTAGAGACCTCGCTGGAATGCGAACCTCGCGTCCCGTTCTCCTTTCAACCCCCGCGCTCGCCACGGGCGCATCAGTGATACGTCCGACGCGACCGGGTATTATATAGGTAACTTAATAACCTTGCACGACATCCTATATACGATGGTATAGAATTGAAGTAATTTTTCCTATACTTTCTTGATCACTAGGTACTCTAAGATGAAGTCACTGTAACTTTATTCAAAAATCGTTTAACTTTGCAAAGCAATGGAAAAGTTTGGATATCCAGCTAGGTACATGCTCCGGTGGCTTAATTGCCAACCAATGTGGAATGTATAGGTACCTATCCAGTCCAGTTGAATTCTGTCTCGGGCTTACAATTTTTCAATTGTATTTTAGACTGCTTCTAGTAGGGTAGCAGTCTTTTCCAACAAAAAAACAGAATAAAAATATTTCTGTAGTTGTCGGAGGATTGTAATAATAAATAAAAAAAAGTAAAAAAAAAACAACCGAATTGAGTACCTCCTTTTTTTGAAGTCGGTTGAAAAATAGAATAGCACTTACGATCGTCTTTTGATCTTCAGCACACCACACGCTATGCACTGAACAGATAAAGGTTTGCAAATGTAACATGGGCGTGGCATGCGTGCTGCAACAACGTAAAATCAAACGCAGACGGTTTAAAGTGACTATGGAAAGTAGGTGTTTGAATTTTAATGATATCGATTAAAAGTACTATGTTTAGAAGAGAAGCTAACTTATCTTTTTATGATTGGATTATTTGGTGTTGCGAGTTTAGAATCGTTTGATATACTTAATGAAGAACTTAACAAAAACCTGGCGATCTTTTTACTGCCAACATTATTCTGCTTGTCGCAAATAGTAGGAGAGTTCTAAATCGAACTAAAATCCTGATGGAACAGTATTTCACTTATTCCGGAAGTCAAAATGGCCATTTCAGATACATAAAAAAAGTAGCCCTAGAATGTAAAAATGCCTCAACAGACTTATTTAGATACCCATTAACTCCCTGGCTATTTTGTTGAGAATTCAGCACAAAGTACATTTTAACTTTATCTACTTGTAACCAAATTAGTCTCAAGTTAGTTTGAAGCAGTACTTCAGTATTAATTATAGTCCTGGTTTATTAAGACATTAAGGTTCTGTTGTAGAAACCTCGGAATATTTATTATCTTCTCATCATCATTCCCCTGCCCTTATCCCAATTTTATTTGGGGTCGGCGCAGCATGTCTTCTTCTTCCATACTTTCCTATCAGACGTCATCTCACAAGTAACACTCTTCGCAGCCATATCGTCTTTCACACAATCCATCCATCGTTTCTTTGGTCGTCCTCTTCCCCTATATCCATCCACACACATGTCCAACACCTTCCTCACCACATGACTCTCATTCCTCCGCATAACATGCCCATACCATGACAGCCGGCTGCCGCGTAGTTTTTCTGCTACCGGTGCCACTTTCAAACTTCCTCTTACATACTCGTTTCTAACTCTATCCGCTCTCGTAACACCACACATTCCTCTTAACATTCTCATCTCTGCTACATGCAATTGTCTTTCATTCATCCCTTTTGTGGGCCAACTCTCTGATCCATACAAGACGGCAGGTCTAATCATGGTCTTATAGATCTTCCCCTTAAATTTAAGGGGAATGTGGGGGTCACAGATGGTTCCCGTGACCTGCCGCCATTTCATCCATCCTATGTTAATTCGGTGCTTGACCGCCCGATCTACTTCGCCATCGCTTTGGATGCACGAACCGAGATACCGGAAGTCGGAGCAGACTGGAAGGCGCACTCCATCAAGCGCTATGGCTTCAGGACTGGAGAGACCGCCGAAATCGCAGAACATGTATTCTGTCTTGGTTCTGCTGATTTTCAAGCCAACACTCTCCAGTTTCTGTTGCCAACACTCCAATCTGCTCTGGATCTCAGGTCCATCCTCCCCAACCAGAACAATGTCATCGGCAAACAGCATGCACCAGGGTGCCTCTTCCTGTATGTCCGCCGTCAAGGCGTCCATAATCAGTAGGAAGAGGTAAGGACTTAAAGCCGACCCTTGGTGCAAGCCTACCGCCACACTGAACTGGTCGGAGTTGCCAGCAGACGATCGGACGTAAGTACTGGCTTGCCTGTACATAGCACGAATTAACTCTACATACTTCCCAGGTAAACCTTTCTCTTTCACGGCCCACCACAACACTTCTCGAGGCACCCTATCATACGCTTTTTCGAGGTCAATGAACACCATGTGCAAGTTCTTGTGGACACGTCTGTACTTCTCGCACAATTGGCGGAGTGCAAAGATGGCGTCCGTTGTCCCTCGACCTGGCATGAACCCAAACTGGTTTTGGGTAATCTCTGATTACTTAAGCGATAAAAATGCCTGGATCTGAATTGTCCTGTTTTCTTAATTAAATAATATTTGTAAAGTGATCACCAAGAGCGATAGGAACCTAGCAGAGATTCTTGTGGGTGTCTTCTCTGACATGGTAGTGTTCCGAACCCTCAGTAAACATAGCCGTTAACTTAGACGAGCATATGTGATCACTATAAAACGCAGACTTTCATAAGTGTCACTAACGTGTCTTAGATGAAATAAATATTTTTTTCATTTTAAGTCGTGGCATCCTCTTTGTGTTTGAAGGTAAATAATTATTTAAATTTATTTGTAGAGATCTCTAACAGTCATCAGTTTAGGTAGGAATATATTTATTTATCTAGTACAAACACACAAAGGCGGACTATCGCATACCGGTTCAAGGCATGATTAGACTTCTGCAAGTAACCTGCCATATGATTGTCTAGGTAAACGTGTTAGTATTCAATACAACAGAAACTGGCCCGCAGTTAGATTGGGCAAGTTGCAGCTAAAACAATTTAGACTAGTCGGGGTCTCACCGTTCTAACTTAAGCGCTGTTTCAATACACCCCGACGTGTTAATTTATATTCCACTTGAGACTTGATAGTTTATCAATCTTAGTTCGAACTACATTTTGGATTACGTCACAGATTTTAATTGGATCTATTTATAAGAAGAAGAAAGGATAAAGATGTTGTTCGATCGACGAGTTATTGGCAAGAAAATAGATGATCACAATTTTGTTTGTAATGAAATTATGTCTTCTAAGAGAGGAAACTAGGCATAGGTCTTAGACAAACATACAAAAAGGAGTAGTGTTTTTTTGTATATCATTAGAAGCATCCAGATCAAATAAAAGAGTAAGCTTGGTGTATCTACACATATTATAAGTAATATAATGCCTGTAAAAGTTAAAATATTATTTTCGGATCTAATATTTTTACGTTTTTAGTAGGGAAATAGCTATAAATATTTAGGGCTAACAGAAAATAATAGATCAAAATGCTTCTGCCAAGTTATTGCTAGTATAACACAGTTACATTATCTAGAGACCTCGCTGGAATGCGAACCTCGCGTCCCGTTCTCCTTTCAACCCCCGCGCTCGCCACGGGCGCATCAGTGATACGTCCGACGCGACCGGGTATTATATAGGTAACTTAATAACCTTGCACGACATCCTATATACGATGGTATAGAATTGAAGTAATTTTTCCTATACTTTCTTGATCACTAGGTACTCTAAGATGAAGTCACTGTAACTTTATTCAAAAATCGTTTAACTTTGCAAAGCAATGGAAAAGTTTGGATATCAAGCTAGGTACATGCTCCGGTGGCTTAATTGCCAACCAATGTGGAATGTATAGGTACCTATCCAGTCCAGTTGAATTCTGTCTCGGGCTTACAATTTTTCAATTGTATTTTAGACTGCTTCTAGTAGGGTAGCAGTCTTTTCCAACAAAAAAACAGAATAAAAATATTTCTGTAGTTGTCGGAGGATTGTAATAATAAATAAAAAAAAGTAAAAAAAAAACAACCGAATTGAGAACCTCCTTTTTTTGAAGTCGGTTGAAAAATAGAATAGCACTTACGATCGTCTTTTGATCTTCAGCACACCACACGCTATGCACTGAACAGATAAAGGTTTGCAAATGTAACATGGGCGTGGCATGCGTGCTGCAACAACGTAAAATCAAACGCAGACGGTTTAAAGTGACTATGGAAAGTAGGTGTTTGAATTTTAATGATATCGATTAAAAGTACTATGTTTAGAAGAGAAGCTAACTTATCTTTTTATGATTGGATTATTTGGTGTTGCGAGTTTAGAATCGTTTGATATACTTAATGAAGAACTTAACAAAAACCTGGCGATCTTTTTACTGCCAACATTATTCTGCTTGTCGCAAATAGTAGGAGAGTTCTAAATCGAACTAAAATCCTGATGGAACAGTATTTCACTTATTCCGGAAGTCAAAATGGCCATTTCAGATACATAAAAAAAGTAGCCCTAGAATGTAAAAATGCCTCAACAGACTTATTTAGATACCCATTAACTCCCTGGCTATTTTGTTGAGAATTCAGCACAAAGTACATTTTAACTTTATCTACTTGTAACCAAATTAGTCTCAAGTTAGTTTGAAGCAGTACTTCAGTATTAATTATAGTCCTGGTTTATTAAGACATTAAGGTTCTGTTGTAGAAACCTCGGAATATTTATTATCTTCTCATCATCATTCCCCTGCCCTTATCCCAATTTTATTTGGGGTCGGCGCAGCATGTCTTCTTCTTCCATACTTTCCTATCAGACGTCATCTCACAAGTAACACTCTTCGCAGCCATATCGTCTTTCACACAATCCATCCATCGTTTCTTTGGTCGTCCTCTTCCCCTATATCCATCCACACACATGTCCAACACCTTCCTCACCACATGACTCTCATTCCTCCGCATAACATGCCCATACCATGACAGCCGGCTGCCGCGTAGTTTTTCTGCTACCGGTGCCACTTTCAAACTTCCTCTTACATACTCATTTCTAACTCTATCCGCTCTCGTAACACCACACATTCCTCTTAACATTCTCATCTCTGCTACATGCAATTGTCTTTCATTCATCCCTTTTGTGGGCCAACTCTCTGATCCATACAAGACGGCAGGTCTAATCATGGTCTTATAGATCTTCCCCTTAAATTTAAGGGGAATGTGGGGGTCACAGATGGTTCCCGTGACCTGCCGCCATTTCATCCATCCTATGTTAATTCGGTGCTTGACCGCCCGATCTACTTCGCCATCGCTTTGGATGCACGAACCGAGATACCGGAAGTCGGAGCAGACTGGAAGGCGCACTCCATCAAGCGCTATGGCTTCAGGACTGGAGAGACCGCCGAAATCGCAGAACATGTATTCTGTCTTGGTTCTGCTGATTTTCAAGCCAACACTCTCCAGTTTCTGTTGCCAACACTCCAATCTGCTCTGGATCTCAGGTCCATCCTCCCCAACCAGAACAATGTCATCGGCAAACAGCATGCACCAGGGTGCCTCTTCCTGTATGTCCGCCGTCAAGGCGTCCATAATCAGTAGGAAGAGGTAAGGACTTAAAGCCGACCCTTGGTGCAAGCCTACCGCCACACTGAACTGGTCGGAGTTGCCAGCAGACGATCGGACGTAAGTACTGGCTTGCCTGTACATAGCACGAATTAACTCTACATACTTCCCAGGTAAACCTTTCTCTTTCACGGCCCACCACAACACTTCTCGAGGCACCCTATCATACGCTTTTTCGAGGTCAATGAACACCATGTGCAAGTTCTTGTGGACACGTCTGTACTTCTCGCACAATTGGCGGAGTGCAAAGATGGCGTCCGTTGTCCCTCGACCTGGCATGAACCCAAACTGGTTTTGGGTAATCTCACTCTCTTCTCTCAATCTTTTCTCTATCACCTTTTCCCATTCTTTCATAGTATGTGACATGAGCTTAATTCCTCTATAGTTGTTACAATCCTGGACATCCCCTTTATTTTTGAAGATGGGTACAAGCGAGCTAGTACACCATTCTTGTGGGATGTCTTCTTCATGTAACAACTTATTGAAAAACGAAGTCAGCCACATACATCCTTCATACTTTAACACCTTCCATACTTCAACTGGTATTTCATCTGGTCCCAAAGCCTTTCCATCTTTCATACTTTTAACTGCTGTTATAACTTCATCCACGCTAATTTCTCTTACCAATCCCTTATTTACATGTGCCTCTTCGAGTATACCATTCCAATCATTCTCTTCGTTCATAAGCTTTTCAAAATACACCTTCCATCGCTCTTTTATGTCATCATCTTTACACAATACCTTACCAGACTCATCTTTCATACATTTCATATGTATTACATCTCTCGCTCGCCTTTCTCTCACTTTCGTTATTCGGTAGAGTTCTTTTTGGCCAATAATATTTATTATCTTCTCAAGAGACTTATAATTATATGTTTAGTTATTTTGAACTACTTAGCAAACCTTTTTTTATAAAGATACGGCAATATGACCTGATGCTACTTTTTTATGTAATGAGAGGCAAACGAGGCCACTACTTATATTGAACCTAGCGCGAATACAGTCCTGAAATGAAGACACTGTAAATGGGAGGTAGTCAGAGGGTAACGTAGGAGAGCAGCCACAATACCAAAAATAAATAATTTAAAAACGTTATTAGTTACGAATCGGATTAACCGCCATGAGTTCTAATAAGTGCCCGGTTAAAACAATTATAAAGATGTAAGAGATGCATTCACAACTCAAAAAGAATCAGGGCCTCGCAGCTCAAGTCTTCAGCGCCCGAATTCAATTTCAAGATCAATTGTTTTTTTTATGTACCCATTATGTACAGTCGGCCCCAAAAGTCAAAGTACAAAGACTGCTACCACACCTTTGTGAAGCTTATCAGCTTTCCAAGATCGAAAGCTGAGATTCCCAGAGACAGCCATGTCACAGAAACTATGCAAGAGATTTTTGTCTTCATGAAAAGTAGCATCGATTGTCAGTTCTTATAAGACGAGCTATTGGATGTCGTAACAGGGGTTAAACTTCAGTGGCGAAACTTAACCTATTGGTAAACAAAAAAGAAACAATGTTTCGATAGCTCTATGGCTGAATAGGTTTGTATGAAATTTAGTATTTAATATCTTAGGACTTAGTTTATCATGCCGGCTTTATTTCATCCCGAAATAACATAATCAAAGTAGCAAGCAAGAGGTATAGTGTCCGAAAAGTTCGTTTTTTTTTCACAAATAATCTTAAACATGTACTTCAGAAATGGTTAAAAGTATAAAAATGCATAAGACAAAAGTTGAAGACAATTTTATTAGCTTTGATTACGTAGAAGACCCTTTTCCGCTACGAGCGAAAAATCAAAAAATGGGAACTTTACCCCCCCCCCCTTCCACTCCAGCGGCGCTCATAAAAGCGGGAATTTTTAGTGTGTTTACTCATAAGCACCCTGAACAAATCCCTGTAGAAATTGCTCACGCACTCTACACTTGCTTTTGGAGCATTCTTTGACTGGACTTTGAGATGTGATACTGTGTTACAAACTGCTGATTAGAGGTAGTCGATCAGTTATTGGTAAGACTTGATTGAATCGCTCATTGGCCAGCCAATTTCAGAGTTTTGAAAACTGTCTAAGAGAGTATATTGTAAAAAGCATAGTGCACCGAGGACCGACAGCAATTTAACCCAGAGATAATCTGCAGTAATGAAAATGACGACTAAGACCTCGTGGAACGGTTCAAATTATTCCTTTCTGTCGTTTATCTTGGCCCTTAACTGAAAAGAGAGGAGCGTCATGGATTTAAGTTAGTAAAACATTATGTACCTTTTCGGAACTCAACCGGTAGACCAGACTGGGTCAAAGACAACCGGAATTTAAAAAGGATGTCTTCTTCTTGGAAACGTACTTTTAGCTGATACTCGTAGAAACTGATCTTAGTTACCTTTGATCATTTACCTCTTACCTCAGAGTTAATCAGCTGCAGGACTTAATACAGAGAAAGAGATTAGGTTGTAAGTAGATTTCGTGCTCGCTCACTCAATCATTTAAATCACGAAAGTTTGAAACGAAGTCTATCCACATCAGACAATAGTCAAAAATATTTATTGCGTTCTAAATCGGAAATAGAGATCATCGGCATAATGCAGTTCGCGCAATCTTACTTGGCCGGACTCAAGTTAGTTTTTTGAGAAGTTCACTTACATACAAAAACAATCTATACCAGAACCGTTCCCTGCCATTAACACGTTCCCGGACAGTAAAGGTGCCGATTGGACGATATGAAGGATCTTGTATGCCCACCATAAAACACACTACTCTGGCAGTAATCTTTTGTAAGGGATTTTTGCTACTACTCTAACATTTCTGTCACTATGCGTCCCAGCTAGCACAATCTCCATTACATTTGACGACTGCTATAACATACGCAACTGCCACAAGTGGTTCGTGGGCGAGATGTAGTGGGAGAGGTAAACACTGATTTTTGTTTCTGTGCATATAAGGTCTAAAGTGGCAGTAAGTCTGTGGTTGCGCCAGTAGTGACAGTAAGCAACAGACTATATTTTGTAGGGAAAAAGCAACTGCTCTAGCATACCGTGTACAAAAACTGGGAATGCTATAGCATCCGCGACATAATTAATCTGTAAAAAACGAATAGCGTGCTCGTCCGGGGACGTGTTAAATTCCAAAATTTGACAACTGTCTAGCGCTTTTTAACTACTTCAAGCCAGCTAATTTAGATTGCACGTGCTATAGCTGCCGACTGTTACTATGTCTTTTTTGATTAACTTTATAGCATTAGATAGCATCTCCATCTTATAACTTTGTGATTCAAAGATTGTGTTGAGTGATAGAGGTGTTAATATAGGTAAACCCTAGTCAGTGTTTCCGCATAATAAAAATAAGATCTACCAAATTGAGGAGACTAAACACTTCCTTTCTTAGAACTCTTAAAATGACTTGCCATAAAATTAAAGCTCTGAACTATAATTACAGGCCTCACTGACTAAAGTATAGCCCAATTTTGTATAAAATAAAAACTCGCTGATTTGACAGTACATCTATAGACAAGAAAAAAAAAAATATAAAGTTTGCAAAGCATTGTAATGTAATATTTAAGTTTTTTTACAGCTTTTTATGCAAGGTTGGATGTAAATTATGTAAATATCTGTTCTACATTTCACTTATAAATCATTAACAAACAATTTCCTAATTTAGTTAACCCTTAATTTTACCCATCTAAGTATCTGATTACCTTCAAATTGTTCAAACAGCTGGGCGTTGTCTATAGAAAGGAACAAAACATGTATAAATTTGTCATTATCTATACTATTATCCGGCCGTTCAGAGAATGCGTTCCTGACACTTATCAGTTAGTCACGACTAGTGATGGACACAACATTATACCGAGTTCGTTACCGTTACTCCAAAATGAACCGCCGCGTTATTTTTATGATTAGATTTAGACCGTTTTAAATTGGCGGAATCATTTAAAATTTATATTTTAGTTCTTTACGTGGAAACAATAAAAGGGAATATTAATATAATAAAATTGTTTTATTTATTATTTTTTACAAAGTTACAATCTGTATTTCTATGGAATAAAGTACATTGAACTAAATGTGCGTACAGAATATTAATCAGACTCCGATTCGCTTGAGGAGGTGGTGTCTTCATCATCATCTTCGCCTACATGTATAATTATATTATTATCAATTACAGAATCAATCCTGATATCTCGGTCAAAATGTTCCATAATCAGGTTTTTAGTCTTTTCGACAACCTTTGCCCAGTCATCTCTTGTGACTTTCCCGCAGGCTTCTTTTAACAGGGTCATCATCTTTTTCGTGCTGAATGGCGGGGAAGTATTGTGGCGGGCGGCGTAACCTTTTATTTGAGCCCAGATTAGCTCAATCGCGTTATATTGGCAATGATACGGTGGAATTCTTAGAACGCGATGACCGTACTCCAAAGCCATTTCATCGATTTCGTATCGCACATTTGCCGCTTTATTTTCTTTCACTAACTTAATTAGCTCTGCTTTTAGCATCTGCATATTTGCGTCAATGCCTTTTGCTTGTAACCAAGCAACCATTTCTTCTTTTTTATTAGCTTGGGTAGGTGGTTTCTGTATTTGAAACGAGTGATAGGAGGCATTATCCATCAATATTACAGAAGGCTCTGGTAGGCTGGGCAAAAGCACGTTCTGGAACCACTCTTTAAATGTACTGGCATTCATTTCCTCGTGGTAGTCATTTGTGGTTTTTGATTGAAATGCCAGTAAAGCGTTCTCCACAAAGCCGTATTTTGCAGTACCTGCGTGGCATATTATCAGACGAGCCCCCTTACCCATTGGTACTTTCGACGTCGACGCTTGTGTATCATCCGTCCAAGAACGGGAAACCGTGTGATTGGCGTTTAGCCATGTCTCGTCAATGAACACGACATTATCCCAGTTATCAATTTTTTTTGCTTCTCTCAAGAAACTTATCCGTTTCAAAATGATGTCGTATCGTTCTAATAAAATTTTTCTTTTGTCTGTTTTTTTATACGAAAAACCAATATCTTTTAAGATTTTCGTTAAAGCAGTTTTACCCCCGCTAAACAGTCCAGCTTCTCTTAACGACGCCAAAAGCTTCATCCTGTTGAGATATTCATTTCTGGAATAGTAACCATATATATGATTTCTGATTGCATCGGCGTCAAAGGTATCAATATCTGTCACGGGTTTAGTTCTACGTTTCTTCTTCGGAGTACGTAAAATATTATCTTCCATGCCAGTAGAGCCGAACTTTTCTTTATTAATATTTGTAATCGTTCGTTTGCTAACTCCAAGCGCCTGAGAGACGCGTTCTTGTACTTTTTCGACAGGAACCAGGGGTCCGCCATTTTGCCGCTCCCGCTCAAAGTAATCTTGCAGCTTGATAATTAACTCACGGGCTCCAGTTTTCAATGTTTGTCCACGTTTAGGCATTATTATGCACCAAAAGTAAAAAGAACGCAATATAAGACACAATCAAAGTCAAATAACAACAGATCGCAAACACTTGAAGAACGTGGTCTATGCGCACGAAACGACAACAGACGACTGTTTCAGCGTCACAAAATGGCGGCCCATAACGCCATTTGGGGTTACCATTTTCAACCTAAATATAAAAATGCTACTTTGTATTTAATGTACTTTTATTTTTATATTTAATAAAAGTTATTCTAAAGTCCATTATTTTCAAATTCTTGAAAAGAAAAACAAAACGTATTATTTTATAAAGTATAACTGTATCGATAAGAACAGATTACGATACTATTATTCACTGTTATTGTTGGCACAGCACTACAAATATAAAGCGCTGACATAACCTTGTAATAGCGCAGTGTAGATTTAGAAAAATATTGTTTACCAAGTTATTTGACACTCAGTTTGACACAACATTATAACATTCATTAATTATTGATATAATAATGTTGTTTTAATGCTCATCAATAGTTAAAACGATAAACAACCAGCAAAAATATTTTTATCGTAACTGCAACGCCATTACAAAGTTACTGCGTCAGTTCAATCGCGACGTGTCAGGAACGCATTCTCTGAACGGCCGAAGTTTAATATTATAAAGAGGTAATTGTGTGTTTGTGACGTTGTAGGGGATAATCTCTGGATCTAATGAACCTATTTTTAAAATTCTTTCTGTGTTGAATAGTCCATTTATCGAGGAGTGTCATAGGCTATATATATAGTATCACGCTATGACTAATAGGAGTGGAGCAGTAATGAAATATGTTTAAAAAAGAGACGCGGTTTTTTCGCCGCCCACGAAGTGGGCACGGGTCATCTAGTTGTACAGAAAGAGACGTAAGAGAAGAAAACGTGGTGATCTGATGTTATAAATGGCGAAAGGTCGATGGTTGGTGGATGGACAATGCATTCTATGTGTAACAAGGACTATTTTAGTATTTTTAATGGTTTTTAATAATGTGTAATTATTTTTTGTTAACTTTTTTGTATATATAACAATCATTACGAACTTGATTTTATTTTTTTACAGGATCCTAGTCTGTTTTATATTAAATGAGCGGGGCTAAATGCAAAACCAATACCTACAGGACTTTTTTACTTGTCAGCAATGTCTGGGTTTTTGAGGACATCCCTTGTAAACTTCCTTGCTAGCTTGGTTACCTTTGTATTAGCTGTTATTGCGTATACTTGATTTACCAAACAATTTGATTTATTTTATTTAAGGATTTTACAATAATTTTGATCATTATTTTTGGTTCTGTATTTATTTAAATTCGATTTCGCCTACATTTTACTGGAAATTAAATGAATTAAGTGTTTCGACAAGTTAATCGTTATTTACAACTTTATTTATACATTATAATAGCCCAGTCAAAATAGACTAAATTATGATTAAAGTTTGCATTAATTCCCAACAAGCTGAATTTTTGTGCAGGCCTTGAATACGTCATTACAAATGATATGTCAAAAGTCCCCATCGATCCCGCTTGTGCGTTGTTTTTTATTCGAGGTCAAAGGTGACAAATTTCCGTTTTTTGCGTATATCTCTGAAACAACGAGAGCTATCGAAAAATAGTTCAGACAAAGTTTGTAGATCGTAAAATTGTCTACAAAAAATATACTATAACAATAATAATAATATCTACTTTTCTCCTCGCAAAAGCAAAGCATCGCTTTCGAGATATCGTGACTTTAGAGCGCAGGAAAGTCGTATTTTTGACTACATGCACACACTAGCTTTTTCCCGCGATTTCGCCCGTATTTATAAGTATTATTAAAAATTAGACTTATTTCTATATATATATATATATAGTAGCATATGCATGCTTGGTCTCAGCCTAATCGGTTCTAAATTGACAAAGTTACATACAAACTTTCATCGCCTATTTTATCCCTTTAGGGGTCGAATTTATCAAAATCCTTTCTTAGCGGATGCCTACGTTATATCATCTACCTGCATGCCAAAATTCAACCAGATCTGTCTAGTGGTTTAGGCTGTGCGTTGATAGATAACTATGTCAGTCTTTTTCAGTCACCTTTGAGTTTTATAAAATATAGAAGATTTCCACACCACCTCTGAGGTAGGTAAGGCCAATCTTGCACCAACATTGAATCAAATACAACAGTACATTGAATCAAATACAACAGTACATTAAATCAAATACGACAGTACATTGAATCAAGTACACGGCGCTTTTTTTAACGTTTTTTCTCCAGTAGGAATACTCCTACCACATAGTGATCTATGAACGCACAGCCCAAACCACTGGACGGATCTGGCTGAATTTTGGCATGCAGCTTGATGATATAACGTAGGCATCCGCTAAGAGAGGATTTTGATAAATTTTACCCCTAAAGGGATAAGATAGGGGATGAAAGTTTGTACGTAACTTTGTCAATTTCAAACCGATTAGGCTGAAACCAAGCATGCATATTGCTACTATATATTGAAATAAGTCTTATTTTTAATTACACTTATAAACGCGAGCGAAATCGCGGGAAAAAGCAAGTGTGTGCATATAGTCGAAAAAATACGACTTTTCTGCGCTCTAAGTCACGATATCTCGAAAGCTATGCCTTGTAAGAGAAAAGTGTTCAGATATTTTATGTAGATAATTTTTATGGTCTACAATCTTTGTCTGGACCATTTTTCGATAGCTGTCGTTATTTCAGAGATATACGCAAAAAACGCAAATTTGTGACCTTTGACCTCGAATAAAAAACAACGCACAAGCGGGATCGATGGGGACTTTTGACATATCATTTGTAATGACGTATTCAAGGCCTGCACAAAAATTCAGCTTGTTGGGAATTAATGCAAACTGGATATCTATTTTGACTGGACTATTACTCAACGCCACTAATTGTCACTTCCTATAACTTGTGTCTTTTTATTAAAGAATTTTTATTATCAAAACAAGTCTATTTTTGTAATGATGATGAGAGCGTTTTTATTAATATTTGCGGAACCCAATAACTTTAGGTAAGACTAAACATAACATTGTAATGTTGCTAAGCAAATTTATTGCGAGGATCAAACCTACATGACCTGAGGTTTGGTCCCCGAGTTACTTATATGAGCGTGTTAATAGTGTAAGCTCTACTTAGAGGCTCAATGGCATTATGGGAATGTGTAAGAAATTGTTACCTTATTATTATTCTGTTATATTACAGTCAGAAAAATCGCAACAATAAGAATTTAAATTTATTTCAGCAAACAATTTGTCGTTGTCATTGACGCAGTTAAAGCACCAAAAGTAACTAAGCAGGCATTGCGAATTTATTTAAGCATTCAAAGTGTTCAATTAGGTTTTTACACGGAAGAAAAATCAAGTGAAAGTGCTAAGTAGGCGTGGTACGCGTGTCACTAATATGCGATGGTACTCATAACTTGCCGCTGAAGTCATAGGTAAAACATAACGGGAATATCACCTTTATGTACAACAAGTTAAAGTATATAATTGCCAGAATTGCGAAAACAGCCATCTGTGGAATTAACTCGAAAATTGAATCTATTTAAATTACGAAACGTCATATAATTCATTCTACGCTACAGCAAATTAACTTCTATTTATATTGAATGAAGGTTCGCTCTCAGATGAAGGATCAGCTACATAATGTTATTTTAATGTTAGTTGTTTATTTGTTTTTTGGCGACAGCGGTTCCCAGAGTGAATTAGTTGTATTGCATTTCCACTTGATTTTTCTTCCGTGGTTTTTCACATTCAATAAACCAAATGTCACCACATCCGATGTAGCAATATATCTATGCAGTCATCAGTTCGAAATGATCTCAACATTTTGAAAAATTCTATTTTTTTTTACTGTTTATTAAAAAGGAACAACTGAATGGTTAAATAAATTTGCAAGTGCCTGCTGAGTTACTTTTGGCGCTTTACCTGCTTAAATAAAAATTACAAATTGTTTGCTGCAATCTTTAAGATGTTGACTGTACTGCTTGTATTTAATTTTAAACGCCATACACCTAAAATCATTCTCAATGCATATCGAGTTTGTTTTACACTACATGGACTATAATAACGCAGTTGAATAAGGATGTAAACAGAACATAGTAAAAAAGAACCAGCATTTTGAATGTAAGGGATGGCTAAGCGCTTACCATTGTTTGATTTTTATCATGGGCCAGGTACAGAGCATCGCATAACTAGAAAAGCTTGCTTGCTAGATCATGAATATTTGACGAGAATTAAGATAAATATTGATATTTAAATGGGCATTTTCTTTCCTGATTAAATGGGGAATTGATTATGGGCATATTCATTTTATTTAACGACTGTGTTGCCATAGCAAAATTTTTGAATTTAACTACATAAAGTCGATACGCAATCCATTTCCTCATTGTTTACTTGGTTTCTCTGCTTTGCTATTTTTTAAACGGGTTGCCATTGGGAAAAGCTGTTGACTTCAAAATCTCATCATTATGGAGACTCTGTTCACCAATATTCACAGCAATGAGAAACTTTAGTAGTTAGTAAAAACTAATATGTGTTTTCTTTTTGTAGTCCAATCTGTTTAGTAGGTATATTTATACTGTTAATGGTTTTTCATACTGATAACTGAACTATGTCGATTCTATAAACGTAATATTTAAATTCCTTGTTTTAAATATTGTATGAAAAAGTTTTTAAAAAAGATGTTTAATTTACTTTCTCGCTGCAACTTCAGTTTTTTAATTCTAAAATCATTAGTAATTTATTAAAAATATTTTGTATCGGGTATTCAATAAATTTATACTACAAACTATAATTCGAGATGATGACAAAATAACATACAACCTTATTGTGAAGCTTTATTAATAAGCAAAAAAGAAAAAAGAAAACTCCTATTATATATTTTTCTTTAAAATCCCACTAGTGAACATAACTATATAACTGTCAACCTATTAATTAATCGAGACAAAGCGAGTTTCTATTTTTTACGTAATTATTATAAACTATCTTAAAACTAAATACAATACAATTTGACTGTTTACTTTTTTCAAAACATGGTATTTTTTATGGTTATAGAATACACCATTCCATTCCATGCCAAGTTTCTTGTTGTTACAGAAGGAGGAGCCCTTGCAGTTATATGGACGCTTATTTATGAGTACTATTGAGCGTTTATAGAGCTCACAAGCGCCGGTAATTGAAAAAGAAATAATAATTCGCAAATAGGATCAATAATGCAAAATGTTGTTTACTAAGTCTTGAGAAAGGCAATAAAGTATTTGTATAACACACTATCAACACTTCATAAGTTTTTCAATTAGATAAATATTGCATTCAAATAAAAAACGGACTTTTTTTTTCGAATGCGAACATTTAGCATTATTAATCGTATTCGCAAATTATGTTTTATTTTTTCTATTGGCTGCGCTAGTGAGTCACGTAAAGGCCCTTAACATTATACAAGCCCACATGATGCTAGATGAGATCTTATATGTAGCTTTGTTCTGAATACTTCATAAAATCATTACTTTATTTAGTCAAAATTATGTTCAATTTAATTAATAAGTAATAACTTTCCTAAGAAGATTATACAATACGTTTTTATATAAAATCATCTATCGATTTAAATAGACAATTACAATTTAAAGAAAAACAGTCAAATTGCTTACTAGAATTATTAGGATTTTTACAGACTAGAAGAAATAAGATACGCGAATAGTGTAAAACGTTTTTTTAGTGTATGGTACTAAAGATCATACATAAAAATTATTGATCACGACAATGTGATCGATACATATTTCTATATATTTTATGTACAAACTCAACAATTATTGCAAATATTGTATTTGGCGTGCGCCTTCAGTGTGTATATTATATACATATTTGTGTGATTTTTTGTCCAGCATTTTCGAATTATATATTTATTTGTTTAAACACATTTACTGCCCTGCAGTTTTTGCCTTTGATACAGTTAGTATCGTAGTGTCGTGTCTAATGTTTATGTGAAACATTGTGACTTTGTATTGGCAAATTAAAATGTATCAAACGCACATATACGTCAAGGCCACGCGTAATCTATAGTCCGACTTTGAATTCGATCAAAGAAAGATCTTACTTGTTTCTCTACCACCAATAACTACCAGATATGAGTATATAATACTATACCCCTTCCAGCCTAAGTTTGGTTTTTTGACAGTTCACGTCCATGAAGTTTCGTAATACTTCCGCTTATTTTTCAAACAAATAATATTGTATTTCATGGACGTACCCATGTTTTTTTCAGTTACCATGGTTACTTAGTGATGGACACTCATAACGATTACCACCATTATAAAACAAATTACAAATAATCGGTAGAAATAAATGCTATGAATAAACCTGAACTCTTCATAATACGTTTATAAAATGTAATATGATATTTTAGATTAGCTATAACCCGCGAATGTGTCACGATAAATTATGTATTTTAAATAATACCTAAGCTAACTATAATTTTATCATTTTATGCTATAGGCTAATTCTCTTAACATAGATAAAGAAAGAAACAATAATAAAATGAAAATGTAAGTTGATGTAAGGATCCAAATGTGTAAAATAAAGTAATTTGAAAAATCGAAAAATCGCGAAATCGCTTACAATCGAATGGCATTACATTCGAGTTACTGCTGAACGTCACTAACGTCAAGCTGTCAAATGTTGTTATATATAGTGGAAAGGGTATAATAGTAAAATGGGCAGTTCATTGACTAATTTCACATAATTGTTTAGGAAGTTTATATAGTTCTTTAATTATCTCTTTTTGTACTGAGTGCCCTGTTTAGCTAATAAAAAGCTTTCTATCTAATGAGAACTCTATGCTGATCTCATAAATATTTTTAATATACACGCTGTAGACGCCAGCCATTTAGTTTTAACCTCATTTAAAGTTTTTACAATAACAATTTCTGTACAATTTCTAATTCTCCTTACACTGAACTTTACACATATTTAACTAGTAAGGCTTTGGGAATTTTAAGATCCTTGTAGATCTATTAAAATTGATAATTAACTGTGGCCTATTAACACGTTCCTAGTGCAGTGTACCATATATGGTACACATGCATTGTTTTACTATTGTGTCTGCTGGCGGTACTGTGAAAGAATAATTTTAATTGTACAATAACTGTGTTAGAGACTCAGCCGATTTAATTCGACAGTTGTATAAGCAAAAACAAGGCATTATGAACCTTAGAGCACATGACTTAAAGTTTAATGTCGCATGCCTAAATGATTTGATGTAAGTATGTTTAGCCAATACTAGTTAAATATGTATAATATTAAAGTATGCTGATGATTTTTCCTTTCAATATGTTCCATATGTTTCTCATGTGACATACCAACATACAAGATTCGTTCCTTATACTAAATAATATGTTTAGGACAAAACTCAGTCATACTGTAAAAACTATCTGAGACAGCTGCTTCTCTCAGTCAATTAATGATATTAGCTATACAAAATTTAACTGTGCTTATTTTAGAAATTACGATTCGCATACTGATTGATTTCCGAATTACTGAACTTAGAATAACTTTATCTCCGAAATAACTTTATCACGAATCATTCGCGGTTGCATGTTTTCGTGACAGCGTTTTTCTATGTCCAATAATTCACCCAGAAATCACTGACAAGATAAATTACTAAATCATTTATTAAAGATACAACTATTAAGGCATTTTAAACCAATCAAAAAAGAAATACATTGCCAGGATAAAAGTTAGAAACAAACAAATTTTATATGTATGTAAGAAATAAAAACGTTTTGTGTATACACACACAATCACACACACACATAAACACACTGTCATCTACCCTACATTTTAGAAAAAAAATAACGTGCACATTTATTTGTCTCTAACTTCATTTCTATTTAGTTTACATTGTTTTGCTAAAAATTATCTAATTTAAAAAGAAAAATCTATTAGCAAAGCATCAGTCAATTTGTATAGTAAATCATTAGCTAATTTATTAAATCAAACCTATTTAGAGCTCTGAATTTCATTTTACTGTTGTTACTAATAATTTTTCAACTTTAGCTTTTTTCTAACAACTTTAAAGGGACCTTTAAGTTGAAAATTTCAGTGCTGACAAGGAAATCCAAAACAAGATAGAAAGGAGTTGCAACTGGCATGGGTACCCTTAAAATAAATTATGGTTTGATAGTGTGTGACAGAAATGCCGCTCTACGAAGCCGAAATTGACCGATTATCTCTTTCCACAGGTCGATGTGCAATATTTACGGCCGGGTACTATACTTCACGTGACTATAGTTTCTCAGTAATCCAAGACCAGAGCAATAAAGTTAAACTTCAGATGAAGTTTATCGCGCCTTGCAACCCTTTAATATAGACATTATTGAGCCTGACAATGGCTCAACAAAAATGTTTCAGTAGTCTTAACAACCGAACAAATTTATTTTTTTAGGAACTTTGGAACTGGGATAATTTTTTGTGCAGTACAGAAATCAAGAAGTTTTTAGTCCAGCTAGGTGGACCGACGACCTCAAAAAGGTCTCAGGGTCGGACTGAATGCGGAAAGCGCAGGACCGTGTTGGGAGAGGCCTATGTCCAGCAGTAGACAATAGGCTAGTCGATTGATTTACCTTTTTATTTTGAGAGAGAGTAAATAGCACGTAAAACATCCACTTTGAGAGAAGACCCTATAAACTACTTCAAAACATGAAAAAGTGGTTAAAATTGAGCATGAATAATACTGTAAAATGAAATTCAGTCTCCAAATTACCAAAAAAAATGTTCCTTTACACATTCCGCATGTCACTTGTCACTACCACACTTCACCAGAACCTTGGCCGTGGTCCCATCCATCTGTTCGGTGGTCTCGGACCATTTCTAGGCCATTGCTGTTGAGGCACGAAACCCTGAGGTCTAAAGTTAGTCCGCGGTGCCCAATTTCTAGGGAACCTTGGGTTCATATATCTAGGTTGATGTTGCCATTCGTTTTCTGTGAATTCTTCGAAGGGTGGCGATGGGTTTCGCGGCTCTTGCATTGAGTTTTCGTGACGATTTCTTTGATCGTCTTCGTAGGCGCTGTCGTTTGAATTATCTTCGGGTCCATCGAAGGATTTTCTGAAGGGTGGCGGAGGTCTGTTTATCATGTTGAAGTTTTTCAACATTGGTGGCATCACATCGAATGGGTTGACCATCGGTGGCATGATGGGGGCTGATAATGACTCATTCTTCTCGCTGTTTATCTGTATGAGGTTGTGGTCGTTCACCATTTTGCCGTTATCACCGCCGACTAATACTTTGTTATTGTTGAAGCTGTGCCTACGATTTTCTGATGATGATTGCTGATTTGGGTACATACCTACTGAAAAAAATGTGGTTGTAGTATTTTATTTTTAAACATTATAGAGTTGTGTGACATATAGAGTTGTGTAGTACTTTATAATGTCGTCGTAAAACTAAACCATTTAATTTGGACAGTGCAATTAATGAAGTAGGAATTATTAATTTAAGGTTCCCTCATATCACAGGTTGAGGCCTTTCCCACCAGCATGACATTAGAGAACCGGTAAATATTAACAGTTATTTATTAATTACTATGATATAAACAATTTAAATACATATATTTTTTTCTCGGTCCCTGGGTTGGACTGGATGCGGAAAGGCCAGGACCGAGTTCTGTGGAGCGTGTTGGGAGATGTCTATGTCCAGCATTGGACTCCAATAGGCTAGTTGATTGATTGAAACAATTAAAAACATTATATTTGTAAGTCTGAGACAGGGTGATGGAACCCAATCTTATCCCGTGCATAACTAAAACGACGATTAAAGAAATTGTGCACATATTTTATCTACCTATCTACCAAAATACAATCAACTTGACAAAAAACCAACTACCAAACCATCTGTTCAGAGTAGCGCTTATATCTAGGTCAAATTTTCAACCAGTGGGACAAACATTTTTTTTTTATACAAAACACGGCAATATGACTATATCGAACCTGATGGAAAGCGCGAGTACAGTCCACAAATGAAGCCAACGGATAGAAGTCTAAAAATAACTTCAATCTGTCGTCATCATTTTGCCGGTTTGGCCAAATGCTTCTTCACACTGCGTTTGAATAACATATTATATCCTAGTATGTATAACATGTTATAAAAAATATACAAAATAGATCTTACGTTGTTCCTCATCCTCCGACAAGTCCATGTCGACGCTCTCAACGATGTCCGTCACAGGGGGTACCATTGTAGGTAACCTGTAATCCTGGAAAATTTTACAATAATTAATCTATACTAATATTATAAAGAGGTAAAGTTTGTGTATTTGTGCCGTTGTAGGGGGTAATCTCTGGATCTACTAAACGGATTTTAAAAATTCTTTCTGTATTGAAAAGTCCATTTATCGGGGAGTGACATAGGCTATATAGTATCACGCTATGACTAATAGGAGTGGAGAAGTAATGAAATATGTTTAAAATAGGGACGCGTGTTTTTTTTCCCGCCCAACGAAGTGGGCACGGGTCAGCTAGTTTGTAATATAATTAATAAAACATTGCTTCTTTTTATAGTAGAAATAAATACGAAGTGTTGGCTTTTATGTCACACTTTTTTATATTTAAAAGTGAATGCAAATAAGCTCTTAAAGTAGATAATAAATTAGAACTAAATAATTTGGATAACACTCTAACTGCCGAATACTCAAACGTCTGTTAAAGTAAAGCGGCATACTACCATTATTATATTTTTCATATATTTAAAGAACAAGGGGACGGCCACAAAGAACATGGGAAGATGACCTGCCTCAAGGTTGGCGCAGATCTGCTATTCACCGTCAAGAAAGGCGAGCGTTGGAGGAGGCCTATGTCCAGGAAGGACAACTTGATTAAGGAAACTTACAAATACTACCAAATTTTAAAGAAACATGTAATCAGAGAATAAAGGCCATTAATTTAATGGTATTTTTTTTATAATAGTATACTTACTTGATCTAAATTAATGATTTGTGAGTTAGGATTCGGGACCGGCCTCGGCGGTGGTTGATGTGTTAATGATATTAAATTCCTATGATCTATATCTGAAAATAAAAATATAAACTTTATACATACATGGTTTACTTTTAAGAGATCATTATGCTACTTTGAAAATGCATGTCATTTCTAGTACTTAAAAATTCGGTTAAGTTAACTTTTAATTGTCAAATTGTTACACTCTAAATAAAACTTTAACACGACCACAAAAGATCACAATTGCAATAGCAGACAATTTGACAACTAAAAGTTAACTTAACCGAATTTTTAGGTACGAGAATTGACATGTAGGTTAAAAAAATATGTTATAAATGCTTTCACAGCATATCACCAACTGACCAATCTTTACATACTAACCTTTAAAAATGACTAGATAATTATACAAACCAACCTTTAAAAAATGCCTATAGATTGTGATTGTCAATGTCAAGCCTTCAAAAAATCTACTCTTGAATGGTTTAGCAAATTGAACACACAGAAATTAATAGTAGTGTACATAAAATAAATAGTATAATATAAATAAATATGTTTATTAAGTAAATAGTCTCAAGTAAAAACATATAATATTTAGCTATATGTACATTTTACAATTTTTTTTTGCTAAGGTTGAGGAAACCCTTCACAAGGTGGACCGACGACCTGGTTAGGACGGCGGGAAGTCGATGGATGAGGAAGGCACAGGACCGCACAAGGTGGCAGTATTTGGAGGAGGCCTATGTGGACGTCAATTGGCTGATATGATGATGATGATATGTACATTTTGTGGGATTTTATAAAAGAGAAGATTAATGAGTATAATAATTAATAAAGATCTAAATGAAAAATCTATAAATCCTTACTATTATCCTCTTTTGGTTTGTCTGCAAAAAATGTACACAACATATAAGGATATTTTCTTACGTTCCCACGAAATCAAAGGAACAACTTCAAATAATACATACTTATTGTACATAGAAAACACTCAGACCAATGCTATGTTCATGCACACAAAGATTTGCATTAAGCGGGAATCGAACCCAAAACCTCTGCGTAGCACCCATGTAATATACCGACGCGACACAGAGGTCGTCAAAGAACCAAAACAGTGGTGTAGTAATATATATTAAAAATCATTTGGAGAATATCAGGGTTTATGAACCAAATATTGTTGATGCTGACTGTCTAGTAATTGAAATAGATAAATACATTGCCTTTGTTAGTATGTATAGATCACCTTCTTTTACGTCGACATCTAATTTCCTTAATTCTGTGGATCAACTCTTGGACAACTTGAGGCGTTTTCCAAATATTTATCTTGTAGGGGATATTAATATTGATATTGGAATTCATAACGAAGACCCTAAGTCTGATGATTACCTAGACCTCCTTGCATCCCACTGTCTTTTGCCTAGCCATTTGCTTCCAACTCGTCTGAATAAATGCATTGATCATTGTTTTGTAAAGTCTAACTCTAAAATTTTAACAATAATTTGTGATTCTTCAGTAACTGACCATAATAGCATGTACTTAAATATACCATTATCAAAACCACGCACTATAAATAGTAAACATAAGAACACATTACAAAAACTTAATTATGCAATGGTTAACAACCTAATTAACGAAACTGATTTCTCAATCATAACATCAACAATAGAACCTAATGAGGCAACTGACATGTTTATTGACATTATCTCTAAAATCATTAAAAAATGTACTCAAACCTATGCTGTACCAAATAGACAATCTACTCGTCAACAATGGATAACTCCTGGTTTGTTGCGCTGCATGAGGTTCAGAGACGTACTTCACAAAAGACACCTAAAATCACCTAATAATAAGGAACTGGCTATTACTTATAAACGTTATCGAAATCATTGCAATAACATTCTGCACAAATTGAAAAATGAATACGATAGACATGACTTATATGCTAATAAAAATGATATAAAAAAGACTTGGAACACTATAAAACGTGTATGCAATATAAACTTGTCAGAGAAATCTAAAATACCTAATGAATTGCTGAATATTAGATCAACGCCTCAAGAATCAGTGGACTATGCAAATGAGTATTTTGTCAATATGGGAGCTACACTATCAAATAATATCCTACAAAAATTAAATTTATCCGAAGACGACATAGTAAAAACATTTCGAACTGATTATACTCCAATGAACTCATTCATGTTGCTGGAAACAGATGAATTAGAGGTGCACAGAACTGTTATGTCTCTAAAAAATACTGCCTCAACAGGTTGCGATTGCATCTCATCATTATTTATCAAAAAATTCATACCTAATTTGATATCACCAATAACTCATATAATCAATTTGTGCTTGTCAGCGGGCAAATTTCCAAATATTCTAAAAGACTCGATTGTAGTGCCTATATTTAAATCAGGTGAAAAAAACAATATTACCAATTACCGTCCGATTTCTCTTTTACCAACATTGTCTAAAATACTTGAAAAAATTATAAACGTTAGACTAATTACATATTTAGAAAAAAATAACATCCTATCAACAAATCAATATGGTTTTAGGAAATCAAAATCAACCGTAGATGCTATAGAGGAATTAGTTACTTATGTTGCCGAGAAACTTGATAGTAAAAAAAAATGTATAGGTGTGTTTTTGGATTTGGCAAAAGCCTTCGATACTATCTCGATTCCCCTACTGTATCGCAAGCAGGAGTCTATGGGCATTAGAGGTTTGCCTTTAGAATTATTCAAAGATTATCTTAGTAATAGGACACAAACGTTAAAAATTGGTGACGTTACAAGTTCTAAGCTAAAAATCAACTTTGGTGTGCCCCAAGGCTCAGTACTCGGGCCTACGTTATTTTTAATTTATGTAAATAACCTCTGCAGTAATGAAATACCTAATTCTAAAATAATCACTTTTGCTGATGATACTGTGGTTTTGTTTGAGGAGGCTACATGGACACAAGTTAAAACATCAGCTGAGAAGGGGCTCCGTAGCATAATAAATTGGCTTGACTATAATCTACTTACTTTGAATCTAAATAAAACAAAATATTTAACATTTAGCATAACAAATAAATATCAACCCCTTCCCAATTATATACTTAAAGCACATTGTTCAGCTTGTACATCCACAACCGAAGATTGCAATTGTTACATATTGTCCACAAGCAATAGCATTAAATATCTTGGTATTGATATAGATAAAAACTTGAACTGGCAAATACATATTAGTAACCTTAAATCTAGAATCCGCAAACTCATACCTATCTTTAAAAAAATAAGAAACCTACGAGACCACAAAACTAACAAGCTTGTTTACATAACCTTATGTCAATCCATAACTACGTACGGCATTAACGCTTGGGGTGGAGCTAGAAAAAGCTCCCTTATAAAAATAGAAAGAGCTCAGAGGTGTATCCTAAAGGTTATAAACTTTAAACATTTTAGATACCCAACTTTCAAACTCTATAAAGAATTCGAAGTCTTAAATGTCCGGCAGCTCTTCATCAAAACTATCATTTTGAGACAACACTCCTATCAAAACCCTATTATTAAATCTGCTAGACGAACATACGATGTCTATGAAGTTCCTTCATGTAGAACTACGTTTGCTCAGACTTTTTCATTCTTTCTTGCTCCGTTGCTTTACAATCGTATAAGCAAAGTTAAGCTCTTAAAAAATATGACTAAATTTGTTTGCAAAAAGACACTTGATGAGTTTCTGTGTATGCTAGACTATGAACGGACTGAAAAATTTATACAAATAATTAAGTAAATTATAAATTGTTATTCAATAAACATAATATCATTATATATTACATTATATTAAACATATATACATTATACTCTTACCTCATTATACTATAGTTTATCTTATGGTAATTACTTTATTTCCAATATGGTTTGACGACCTCGGTGGCGCGCCGGTAAAGCCAGCGGCCGCCGCGCATGAGGTTGTGGGTTCGATCCCCACGCAGGACAATAATTTGTGAGATTCACAAATTATTGTCCTGAGTCTGGGTGTTATATGTGTCCGTTAATTGATGTTTGTAAAAGTCCCCGCGACACAGGGCATGATCCCTAGTGCGGGAGTTGTCTTTTTAAAAAAAAAAAAAAAAAAAATATTTATGTAATTTTATTTCGGTACAAATAATCTCTTTTTTTTTTTTTTGTTTTTTTCTTTTTTCTAAACGTTAACATAATAATAAAGTACATACCTACATACTTACAGATTATACAAATATACCAATTACTACGTTAAAGTAAATAAAAGGAAAAACAAATTAATTAATTCTTAAAAAAAAACCATACCTATACATAAAAAAAAAAAAGAAAAAACCATTTATTGTCTTACCTTTAAACATAAACTATCTTAATAGTCAAATTGTCAGATTACTAGAATTATAATATTACAAACCTCACTTTGTCTGTAATGCTTAATTGTACTATGTGTTTACTACAAACTAGTTTAGTTGTGGCCGACTACCTTTTGTTCTATTGATATTGCTACTGCCAATAGAAAACTTTCTTTATGTTGATTGCTTTACAGTCGATATTTCTCCAGTGAGAATCATTATCTTGCCGTAACACAGTCTTTTGACTAGCACGGGAGGTAATGCAATTTTTTTCTGTATACCGCCACTAGTAAATATTACTGGTATTGTTAATTTTTATTGTATAAAACTAAAATCTGTTACATGTTTACTTTAAGGCTAACTTTTTGTTATTATTTTTTGTTAAGTAGCAGTTTTTATGTCGTGTATCACATTATGGAATGTAATACTTACTTGTTTTTTAAATAAATTTCATTTCATTTCATTTCATTTCATTTCATGTAATATACCGACGCGACACAGAGGTCGTCAAAGAAAAAAAAATTTGTATATCTACGACTCGAAAGAAGAAGAAGCTTAATTAATACCCCGTCCTGTGTATTACATATGACACATTCAGTGTCTACTGGCGTGATAGGGAACCTTTTATATCTTACCTTGATGTACTTGTGGATGTTGATGTCTGACAGGTGTTGATGTAACCATTGGAGGTGGCGGGGGAGGTAGGGATGGTAACAGTCTGTGGTCCACATCTTCTAGATCTGTAATATTGAGATCAGTATGAGTATAGTTGTACCAGAATCTCATAGCTTTAAAAAAAAACATAATATTTTTATATGGCAATGTTAAGTGTCGCCCATCAAACCAAAGATATACATAGTTTACCTGAGTTATTTTGATACTATTAGTTCTAAAATCAAATGAGGTGTGTAGATGTAGTTTTTATATACTAAATTACGATTCAGAGATTACCCCCTGCCCTACAACATCACAAACACACAAACTTTACCTCTTTATAATATTAGTATAAATGACCAAAACTAAGTAATTTACTACTACCCTACTAACTATGCATATTGTGTATTAATATTTATTCTTATTGTATTTAGTCTAATTGATTGTTGTAATCTTTTGGTAAAATAAATACCTTTAAACATAAAATAAAACACTACACCCACATAACAAGATTGTTAATCTCATTCTGTATATAGTTACAAAAGAGTGTGTGTTACAAAAATACTTACGTCCTAAAATAGGTAGCGCGGGCGGCGGAGGGGGTGGCGGTAGAATTCCTCTGTGATCTACATCAGCTGGAGGGATTTCCTATATACAACAAATTTAATACCATATAAAAATTATTTTTAGGAAATTCCAGTGTTGCGAGCAATTTTACTACATACATTTATATATACATATAGGCCTTAATTTTCGTGTGGTGACGGAGTAAGAATACAGTGTGTCACCACCCCATCTCATCCCATGGGTGTCGTAAAAACGGACTAAGGGACTATTCGTGAATATTATCGTTACGAAATAAATAGAAGGAAAACTTGAAATGAAACATACATTTATATATGTCGCAGGGAAATGAGGAAACCAGGGATTTCACGAAATCTCTAGGGATATCACGAAATACCGGTAAATGTCGAATACTCTTGATTATTACGTCTTCTTACTAAAAATGTTTAGTGATATGACAAAATACTAATATAACTTCAGTGATATGTCATTTCACTAAACAAAATCTATAATCTAGTGAAATAAAGAATACTATATTATATTAACTTTTCTGCCTTTGTTGTAAAGTATTATGTATTTGTATTTGTACTGTATCTAATTGTTGCTATAAGACGAAAGAGGCTGGTCTCCACGACACAGGGAATCTTAGTGAGGAGACCAGAGAGTATCTTAATTATGTATATACCTATACTGTTTTTTGAACAATAAAGATATATTATTATTATTCTTTTCATTTACATTTTTCACAATCTTTTACATTTTTAAATATAAAAATAAAAACATTTAAAAATATAAAAAAGGTAGACCCACCAGCATCGGAACCAAGCTACTGGTAGTTAGGGCTCCAGAGATAGGAACCTACTCACAATACGTGCCGTGTCAAGCAGTACTTTCTTCTGCATCAGACCTATGATCCAACTGATTACTACTATAGATGAATAAAGGAATAAAACAAAGCTACAAATCAAGTACTTAGTGTACTTTTATTTAGACAGTAAGTTTTCAATCAACTAAACATGACATTCGGACTATGATATTATTATATCTTTTCCTATTACCTACTGTTCTGTTCCTGTTAATTCGTTCATTATGTAAATACAGATCCTATTACCTACTGTTCTGTTCGTGTTAATTCGTTCATTATGTAAATACAGATCCTATTACCTACTGTTCTGTTCCTGTTATTTCGTTCATTATGTAAATACAGATCCTATTACCTACTGTTCTGTTCCTGTTAATTCGTTCATTATGTAAATACAGATCCTATTACCTACTGTTCTGTTCCTGTTAATTCGTTCATTATGTAAATACAGATCCTATTACCTACTGTTCTGTTCCTGTTAATTCGTTCATTATGTAAATACAGATCCGAAGAAATAAATACAAGTAATTTAAAAAAAAAAATACTGTTATTTCTTTAAACAAGGCAGGGATTCATGGCACCTTGAATTACACAAAACATTTCATCATCATCATTTTAATAGCCCATTTATATCCCACTGCAGGAATGGGCCTCCTCCTGTGACGGAGGGAAACTAAAAAAAAGGGTACAAAACATTTAGTTTCTTGCAAATACATCTTTTGGTTTTGCACTGGATCTTTGATTTTTTAAGGTGACATTTTAAATCCGTGTTTTTCTGACGTTTCACTAGATTTTGTTTAGTGAAATGACATATAACTGATGTTTTATTAGTATTTTGTCATATCACTAAATATTTTCAGTAAGAAGACGTAATAATCAAGAATATTCGACATTTACCGGGATTTCGTGATATCCCTAGGGATTTCGTGAAATCCCTGGTTTCCTCATTTCCCTGCGACATATATACATATAGGCCTTAATTTTCGTGTGGTGACGGAGTAAGAATACAGTGTGTCACCACCCCATCTCATCCCATGGGTGTCGTAAAAACGGACTAAGGGACTATTCGTGAATATTATCGTTACGAAATAAATAGAAGGAAAACTTGAAATTAAACCCTGTACCAATCCGTCTGGCCAGCGTGGTATTAGTAGGTCAAGTATCCCTCCGTCACGGCTGACCCGTGCCTGCAGTGGGACATTAATGGGCTGTTATGATGATAATGATGAATTATTTATCCAAAAAAAATGTACTAAAAATATCACTTTATGTTCAATTGTACCCCTGGGGGTACCATTCCTTCTTTTTATTACGAAACGTTCACGGATAGTCACATAGTCAGTTTTTACGACACCCATGGGATGAGATGGGGTGGTGACATATTGTATTCTTACTCCGTCATCACACGGACATCCGTCACCACACGGATAATTAATCATAATAACAAATGTACCTGAGTATATCTATGTACAGGCGGCGGGACGGGCGCCGGCGCGGGCGGCGGAGACTCCGGCGTGTCCACGTATATAGGCGCCGAGTTCACGTTTGTTATTAGCTGTAAATTTATATGTATAGTTATAATGCTGGAATCTGTGTGTTCATAACGATTATAATACTAACACTATTTGATTGATATAAATTTAACATTTTTTAAGACAGACACCTAATTTTAAATTGTTATTTTGTCTCAATTGGTCAAGAAATTACTGAGACTTATAATTAACATTAAAAAAAATAAGAATCTTCTGATTTTTGGAATCGAATAAAACTGCGACCAGAGAATTAATAGGCTTATAGTAGGCCAGAGTCAGAGAGGTTGCGAGATTTATCTCTTTCGTTTTCATTGAATTAATGCGTGGGAATTTTCTCTTTATCGCTTGTTAAATAGGTGTCCGTTTAATATTAAGGGATATAATCATACTCTATTATCATACTCACGGAAGAAAGAATCAAGTGGAAGTGCTAAGTAGGCTTGATACGCGTGTCAAAAATAAGCGCTGGTTCGCTAGTTGATGTCAATAGGTAATACATAACGCGAACATCAACCTTATGAGCAACAAGTTAAAGTATATAATTGCCAGAACTGCGAAAACCGCCATCTATGGGTGACACGGCGTAATTAACTCGAAGATTGAATCTATTTAGATTACAAAACGTCATAATAACATATTTATTTCTGCGCTACAGCAAAATAACTTCTATTTATAGTGAATGTAGGTTCACTCCCAGATGTAGGATCAGCTTCTTCATTTGTGTAAATTTGGTGACAGCGGTTCCCATAGTGATTAATTGTATTGCATTTCCACTTGATTTTTCTTCCATGAACATACTTATAAAACATATTATCCATAGCTCACTTGATTCCCACGCGAAGTGTTAAGTGTAGCACTCCAATTGTTATCCCAAGGACTTGCTGATTCGGGATGGTAAGGAGTATCCGGTTCATCTGTTTAAATAAAAGCATCTTTTTTATAAAACATAGATAATAAAGTTAATATTAAGTTAGTATTTTAAGTTTTAATGAACTTTATTTTTGTGTGTCTTGTGTCTGTCCCTAAATAGTATTTTTTTCTGTCTATCTTTCTAAAATGGTCTAATGAGTCATGAACAAAGTAACTGAAACTAAAGAAAAACTCAATCTTTATGGTTTTTTATTGCCCAACGGTTGATTTTAATAAGTCAAAAAAAATAAGTTTAAATTAATCAAACACAAAAATTAGAGTATTCCATCGTTTATAGAAACTCCCTTACGTTTACAATTATAAAAAAAAATATTCACCATTAAGATCCATAGTGCCATAGAATGAGGTAGGTGGCGGTGGATTCCCTGTACTTTCCGGAGTAAGCAGGTCAAGGCCGGGCAGTGTGTCCTGAGACTTTTGGGACAATGATGCGCTTGTCACTGTAATGTTAAACTAACATTAATTGGAAGGCAAGGTGGAAATATATCGAGGAGGATATACAGGGTGTTTGGTACATCGTTTGCCAAATTGAAATAGCTAATAGAAGAGGTCATTACCCGTCTTTCCTCACTCACCTAGCCGGTTTTAACCTCAACATATTTTAGATATCGATGTAAAGGTATTTTTTAAGAAAAACCCAATATTTACGATGAAAACTTAAATTAAAAAAAATATGTCTTCCGTGAGTCCTTATAATTATGTTTTATTTTAAAGTTTAATATTAGGAGCATCAAATAAATTCAACATAGCTAGCCAAGAACGCCAACTTTTTCTTTTATTGACTGACAAAACTGTTGAGATAAGGAAAATTTAAAGATATGATCAACTTCACAGTACAATAAAAAAATAAATAAAAGAGAGAAAGTTCTTCCATTTTCTGAAAAAATGCCTTACTTTATCCTCTTTCCATTGGTATACAACATGTTATAAAATAGTAAATAGTTTTTCTACAAAACATGTGTAATACATAATTCGAAGTAAAGAAAACACGTTTGATGCCTAACATTAATCGTAATTATTGACGCTATAGTAAATGATGAAATTTTTTTTTCTTTTATTATATTAAAATTAACTCAAATGTGATAAGCTAGACCCAATGCAGTGATAAAAAAAACTAAAGTAACTAGGTAAGTACGCTAGAATGAATCAATTATAGCAATTATAGCTAGTAAATTTACCTTTGCTTATTCATCAAACGTGTTTTCTTTACTTCGGATTATGTATTACACATGTTTTGTAGAAAAACTATTTACTATTTTATAACATGTTGTATACCAATGGAAAAAGGATAAAGTAGGGCATTTTTTCAGAAAATGGAAGAACTTTCTCTCTTTTATTTATTTTTTTATTGTACTGTGAAGTTGATCATATCTTTAAATTTTCCTTATCTCAACAGTTTTGTCAGTCAATAAAAGAAAAAGTTGGCGTTCTTGGCTAGCTATGTTGAATTTATTTGATGCTCCTAATATTAAACTTTAAAATAAAACATAATTATAAGGACTCACGGAAGACATATTTTTTTTAATTTAAGTTTTCATCGTAAATATTGGGTTTTTCTTAAAAAATACCTTTACATCGATATCTAAAATATGTTGAGGTTAAAACCGGCTAGGTGAGTGAGGAAAGACGGGTAATGACCTCTTCTATCAGCTATTTCAATTTGGCAAACGATGTACCAAACACCCTGTATATGTCATGCAGACCGCCACCATTAGTTATTGAAGGTGGTGGCGTGCATTTGTTACGTACAAGTTAACAAATATAAATTTAACGGACACAAAGAACATTCAGACTCAGGACAATAATTTGTGGATAATACAAAGAATTGCCTTGCGTGGGATCGAACCCGCGACTTCGTGCACTGCCGACCGCCGCGCCACCGAGGCGGTCAATGATATGATGAAGATTAATTAAAAACTCCATGCATGTTGATCGTTAATGTTATGTTAGTTAGTGTTAGCCTCTAACATGCCACTGCTGGATAAAAGCCTTCTTAATTCTTTCATATCGATCAATTAATGCAATATTATGAATATTTTTTCTCCTTTTTATAATACAATCGTCTATAACCAATTAGTTAGCTACTTGAACATGCAAATATAATACAGTAATTATTATTTATATGAAGAGTCTTAACTACAATGTTAACATGCCAACATAACATAGAAATTAGAATGAAGAGAACAACTTGATTAATATGATAATTAATAATATACTAATCAAATAAATAAATATTTCTCACACTTTCACACAACGCCATCTAGTCCCAAACTAAGCAGGGTGTGTTAGCAGCATGTTCATGCACACAAGGATTTGCATTGAGCGGGAATCGAACCCGAGACCTTTGCGTAGCAGTCATCTTATAAATAACCACTACACCACAGAGGTCGTCAAGTAAAATACATAAATAAATAAATAAAGCTCAAAATGTTGAAAAGACTACATAAGTGCTGCCTTAGCCTTAGCTGCACTATTATCCCAAGTGTCTAATAGTGATCAACATGGAAAGTTTACTTCTATCCAACATAGATGGCGGTGTCATAAGTTTACTTCTATCCAACATAGATGGCGGTGTACAGTGAAAATTACGAGAGCTGCTATTGGTAGTTAACTAAGGACTCGGGTAAACTAGCGCTCAATGACGTCTGAAACAGTTACTTAGAAGACGCCATTGCCTATTTAGAAAGAAATTTGGAGGATTTCAAATAGGCGGCGGTTAATGAATAAAAGGAATGGCATCGCGTGCTGATAAGGACCAAGTGAGTAGACAGTCTAGTTAAGGAGATGAGAAATTAATGGATAATAGAGATATGGGACTACATAAAGCGGACATAGTAGGAGAATGCCTCTTTCCAGCAGTGGATGTCCATAGACTAATGAATGATGATAATGAAAAGTCTAAAGGCATAGACATTTTTTTTTTACTTATATTGTAAAATAACATAAAGAAAATGGCAAAACTAACCTGAATTATTATCTGAGACCACCATAGTATCACTATTTATAAGGCTTTTTAATACATCATTGATATTAAAATCTTGTTTTTCATTGGGCCTACTATTTATTACTTCTATTTTGTTAGCTGAAATGTTAAAATTACTTTTGTCAGATTTTCAGCCAAAATTATAAACATTTTTGTTTATAATTTTTAATTTAAGGCATATTAGTTTACTCTTAATAAAAATAAAATAATGTTTTCTTGTAATTAATGCTCAGTGCATAAATTATTAAAATAAAATACTTTTTAACCAATGATGTTATAAAGGGCAGATATGTTATATGCTCACAAATCCATTGAAAAAATTGTTCCTAATACGCAAGTCAAGCATACGCAATTTATACAAACTACACCGAATTCACCAATAATCGTGCTTGCTAAGGCGATGTGTACTAACCTAGCAAAAAATATTATGACAGTGATTTAAAATAAATTTTAATATCAGAAATAAATAATAATTACTTGTGTGATATGAGATAACTTGTAATTTATTTACGTTAGAATGATAGTTGGTGCTGTGTCTATAAACACTCGATGGCATTTATTCGTTTTTCTCAACTTTCTCCGTTTGTTTACTCTACGTTGTGACCAGCATGACAGATGCAAGTCGACTAGAGACCAAAACACAGTATTCTCCTCTTTGAATTTTCTGGAAGCTTGCTCTTATAACATATCTCCCTTTTTTTCACATTATAATATCATTGTTTTTAACTGATATTGCATACACATTTTAAGTAGTGATCTACCATAATGAACATACTTATACAGCTACTTTGTTTTGTTTTATAATTTGCCTTAAATAAACACCCAGACCAATTACAACATTCATTGATCATGCACATATAAAATTGGACACAATTAAATAAAATAAATTTATTTATCATTTTAACCTATTATTGATACTTATTTTTTACCAATAATTAATCCTATCCAATGGATACTAATTGCTTAATATATTATTGATATTAAAATCACATTTTCAGCTATATTTAAGCACATATTTTAAAATAATCAATTTATAATCTTTGATTCATTTTGGTCAAAATTAATTAAGAATCTTTTATTTATTTAATCAATAAGTTTATTAAGTAAAAATATATTAAAAGAACCACCACTTTTAGCATGCACCTACTTTTAATCTACCTAGGTTCTATCATGCTTAAATAACCTAATGTACAATATATTAATTATAAACTGTATAACATAATCACTCTGAATTTGTTCAAGTTCTGAGTATATCAAACTTATTTCATCTATCCCTTATATGAGATTTAAAAAAACGTAAAAACGCCGTTTTGTATTTCGTTCATCAAGTAATAAATTTAAAATTAAATCATATTAAAATGATGTCCATACTTACCACTATTGTTGACAATATCATTACTTTCATTGAAAAGCGACAAAGGATTATCAGATGACAAGAATGATGACAATCCTAAATTATATAAAGAACCATCAGCAGCCAGTGATGTGTTAAATGTTTGGTCAATATTATAGGCAACTGCAAACAAATACAAAAAAAAATATTCATTAAAATATTGTAAGGTAAAATTGTTAAGGAAGGCACCACTAAAAAGACAACCTTTAAGCCTTTTTTCACTCCTGAGTTTGGCAGACAATTGGACACTACTGGTTGATACGAATGAAACACACTACAAAATCCCGGAGAATATCTGCGTGTCGCCGTTAAGACCAAACATATTTCTCTTAACCAATTGAGCTCACGGTACCGTGGGTAACTAGCATACCGTAAGTCCACCCAATTAAGACATACAAATACTTTGACTTGACAAATGAGATAACAAGAAATGGCTATAAAATTATGGAGTTAATTTAATTGTTTTTATAAATTCACATAGTACAAACAAATAATACTAGACAAACATCAACAATAAATGAAAGTGGTCCCTATATTGAACCCTGTAGAACTCCGTTTTTAAAAAATATATTTTTTTTACTAATTTCAAAGTAAAAAATATTATAAACAAAATACTAACTCTCATCCTCATCACTGACAGTAATAGCCGCTGGCAGTTCAAGATCCTCATCAGGCCCAGGCGATGGAACATCCTCATCTCTTTGAGGTGGTGACGGCGCTCCCGCCGGTAACGTCGGAATTAACTCGTCTAGTTTACGTTTCAGAGCTCTTACGCGAGCGCCGAAGTTTTTATATGCCTAGAAGAGATGCTTGATATAAATAAACTTAGATATAGGTAACCCATCTCATCCCATGGGTGTCGTAAAAATCGACGAAGGGACCAACCGTGAATAATATCTTTAGAAGTAAAAAGAAAACAAAAAACCCTACCAATTCGTCTGGCCAGCGTGGTATTAGTAGGCCAAGTATCACACCGTCACGGAAGGAGGCCCATTCCTGCAGTGCAATGTTTACTAGATATGCACACAAAGTATTTAAATGTTTAGCAGTTCATTTCTAGTACATACAAGCTCTGCCCAGTTGTTGCTTCATAAGAATGACAAAATCATTATTGTTAGGAGAATTAGAAGTAGCTGGCCACTTTTTAGTAACATTACCGCTCGACGAGTAAAAATGACATTACTCTACGGTTAGATGGATATTGTGTTTTGGCGGAAGTTTCAAGTATTAGATTGTTATTTAATTATTTTAATGAGATTATAATTTGTAAAGGTTTATAGTTGTTCTTCTTAACAAATTCTCCTTAATTCCTAAAATTATAATAATGATTTTGTCATTCAAGAAATACAAAATCATTATATTAATCCTAAAATTAAATAACAATACTCACATAAGCTACAACTTTGACTTCCCCTCTCTGCGTAGAGTAATATTGTGTGGCAGATGTGAGAAGCGCTAGTAATGTTTCTCTAGCAACAATTTCCCGCTGTAACGCTTGTGTATACTTCTCTACACAAACTATACCTTCGTTTAATTCCTTCTCAACATCATCTTTATTGCTTCTATCTGTAATGTTAATAAATATGTTAATGATGCCTTACTTAATAGTTGATTTACAAACACATAAAACTTAGGTTTGCCATAAGGTATTGAAATATGTAATCAAATCAATTTGAAACGTTGAAAGAGGTCAGGTCAGAAAACATAGATACCTAGTCTTAAGTTTCAAATCTATTGCAATGTGTTTAATTCAGAGTAGACATTTTGTTTAGAACTTATGTTTGACATCCTTCATATCATCTGTAGTATACAGAAAATTTGAAGAGATAAAGTCTGTATTTTCCAAATATTTTCAATAAAACTTTAAAATTTTATTAGTCTTTGAATGTAATAAATTGCACCTGTAACACCTAATAACTTGTAAACAACAAAAAGACTGTGTGGTACTTTCTTACATGTACAAACTGAAGTTTATTTATTAAAAAAAAAAGCATTTTAAGTATGTTTATCTGTTGTCTAGTGCCCATAGTACAAGTTTTGCTTAGTTTAGGACTAGATGGCGTTGTGTTAATGTGTGTGGAAAGATTATTTATTTATCTTATGAATTAATAGGTTCAGTCATCCCTAAGATAAAAATTAACCACTTTGATTAAGTAAAAGCAGCATCTTTGGTAATAATTTTGACCACATAAAGATCTAGATTTAGTATTTTTTTAAATATTACAGTAGAACCTCGATAACTCAAACCTCAGTAACTCAAAAACCTCTATAACTTAAAAAAATAATATGTTCCCTTCCCTTCAGAGCCCAAAACCTCTATAACTCATAATTCGCAAACTCGATAAGTCAAATAAGTAATCTCTGTATTGGCCCTCAGTAACTAAAAAAAATGTTTCCACAACCTCTATAACATAAAATTGTTTATCAATGAGTCATTTTGAATGAGTGTGCAAAACAAAAGTTTTCGGTATTTATGGCTTGCACGTGTTCACTACAATAATTAAATTGATAACGAAAACAATACATATGTCACCTATTGTTTGCTTCTTCGAAATTCTTTAAAGCTTTGCAGTGGCGGAAAATAGGAACAAGGGGTCATACATACACATGTACATACCTAACTATGTACATACCTACCTATATACATATTAACCTAAACCCTTGGTAACTAAAAACCTCGATAACTAAAAACCTCGATAACTCAAAATATTTTGTGTTTCCCTTGGACTTTTACTTATCGAGGTTCTACTGTATAATGTTACCTTTAAGACTAGCACGAAGAGCATCAGCATCAGAGAGTTCCAAATGACTGTCATGGATTGCTTTCAGTCTCAAATCTGTATCGGCCTCTAAGACAGTGCATTGTTTTATTTTGTTTACTAATTGTTGTGGCTGAAATTGTGCAATAAATAATTATTAATATTTTTACTGAATGGTACAGCTAAGACACATAGATGTAAATATTTTTATAGAACAAATTCAGTAACAAAAACAGTTAAACATTTTCATTATAAAGTCTGTCAGTGAATATTTTTGTGTAAATTTCTACTTTAGATATTTGTACTGAGTTACATTCATCATAATAATATCATTTAAATATTCCATAGTAGCAGAATAAGGTTCAAAGAAGGTACCTTAATTTACTTTCATTACTATTTATTTAATTTCAGCTTACAAATTTAAAAAAAAATGCAAAATTACTCTACATTTTCTCTTCAAAATGTAGAGTAATTTTGCTCATAAGCTCATTAATAATTATAAATTATTAAAACTTACTTGAAAATCCAAAGGATCGTCATCACCAGTCTTTTTGTTAGCTCCTGCACTCAATAAGCCAGTCAAATCTGATAAAAATTCATCGTCATAGACCTGCCTTTGCTCCCATATTTTAAATATTCTCACAATTTTAGGTCTTACTTTATCATCTCTAAAAAAATAAAGAAAACAAATGTGTTAGGTGGATTGATCTAAAGTATTTTACAATTCTAACTTATATATCGGAACAGGTTGGGCATAGGTTGTATTTTAAATTTAATAATAATGTTTTATTGAAATAAATTAAAGAAAACAAACCAAGTTTATTATATATAATCGCTATATATTATATATTATAGCGAGTAAGTAGTTATTTCATAAAAAGTATTTTCAATTTTTATATATTTCCTTTTGGCGACAAAAGAAATCATTAAATTTAAAATGCTTTTATATTTAACATACCATGTTTCATAACCACTTGAACGACAATTGGTATGATTTATCCACTGACAAAATGGCGGGACTTACGTCATATGGTATAAAAGTACCAAAAAAAAATTCGTTCTCCAACGCGCGATATTTTATAAAAACATGATTCTACCGCTTAAACTCTGCGGTTAAAAATGTCTGTGGGACAATAGTCGATAGTTTCCGAACGGATTACACCAAAATAAACAGCTGTGTTTATTTAAGTGTTAAATACATTTGATTAATTAAATATTGTTGGAAGTGTAATATATTACAATTTTCTAGAAAATGTGTGCTTTCTAATGGTCGTAATATTATGTTATAAAAGTTGAGTAACTTTTAAAATTTAATAAAAGAAAAGTCAAAGACTAAAACTTGGCCTTAAGTTTAACAATAATGGCGGTTTAATTACACTTTCCTCAATAAAAGTTTATTGAAATCGTTTAAAGTTTATTGAAATCGTTTAATTCTAGAAGATAAACTAATAAACAATAATTAAATTTAGAAAACAAACCTACTGCGTTCTTATTTTTATGTTCTTATTGTCTAAACAAAAATATGGTATGCACGTACAAAACGCCGAGATGGCCGAGTCAGCTAAAAAAGGTATTTATTTCAAAAATAATTTAAAATACTTTAACCTTATGAATTACTTATATATTTATTTTATTTTAAAAGAAATATAGTTAATTATATTTTAAAAATAAAATCCTTCAATTTGGGTTGCTAATTTTATTCACAAATAATATAATTCCCGGAAAATCGCGGAAAATGTCAACAATTTTTCGCAATTTCTCAGGTTTATCAACTATTCATTGTATTTAGATATTCATAAGGTTAATGTATTTTAATTTAAGTTTATTCCCTATACTTTTACGAACACGACGATGTTTTTCATTTTCAAATTGATGCAGTAATTTTCTCGTGTTAGCCGTTTTTATCAAGACGGAAAACTCGCAGTTTTTTATAAACACATAAAAAACTGCGAGCGTTGCCACTTGAACGTTGGACTCGCGAAAGCGATTCGCGCAGTTAACGTTCAAGTGGATAATAACCTTGTTATATTTTAACCATGTTCTTAAATGTGCAATAGACTTGGACTGACATGGGATAAGTCAAGATTGTTAAGTCTAAATTACATCAAAGTTCAAAAACATAACCTTGCTCTTTAACTATCTTCCACTAAGAAAACAATACTCTTATTACTAAAAGTAGTATGTTATATTAAATTGTTTGTGGCATTATAGCATAAAAAATCCCTAAGAGATAAACTACTTGAATTATGGTTATGTTTTTGTATTTAAGTCAATGTTTATTTTTGTTTTACAGACTAAACTTACCTGACTAGAGGGGTTGCTTTTTGCAAATTAAGGCCCCAACTTTCAACGAAATCATAATTCTTCCTCTTACTATATTGAATAACGTCGTTGGCCAGGTAAAAGAGAACTAATCGTTGTTCAATTTTAACCCGTTTTAACACATTCAACCAACTTTGAACAATTTTCTTGTGATGCGACTTTTGCTTCAGGCACCATGAAGATAATCCTTGAATACTCTCTTGAGTATCCTTTAGCTGCATCAACCGCTTTTCGAACGCTAATGTGTTAAATTCTTCTGTCTCACCCATTGTTATCAAACTAAAAGTCTTTCACTGTCAAAATATTTTTACACCATTGAGCAAGCATTTTAACCCGTTAGAAATTATACTGTATTATTTACACTAAACTGTTAAAACGAATATGTTTGCAAACAGAAAACTTATAAAACGTGAACAAATAAATGCATTGAAAAACCGCGTTGTTATCAAACTAATTCACAGTGGATATGTAGTTGTCCAGGGAACATAGATTTTATTATTCTAAGCAAAACTTGATAAAAACTACTTAGTATAGCTTAATTATCAGGAAAAGTTTTGAACTGTGTATTAAACACATAGAAAATCGAATTATTACGGAATATACTTCCAAAGACAACAACCGCCATTTTCTCTAATCTTGTTTTTTCTAATCATCATTAGAGAAAAACAAGCTACGGCCTTATACATACAGCCTACAGCGATTGTGATTTATCTCAGAATCAGAAATGACAACTATTTTATTGAACATTGTTTTATTTTGTTGAAGAATTCATATTCCAATATTTTAAACCATGACAAGCCTATTTAATTAGATAGTCAGTGTTCATATTTTTTGCATTGTTATTTTACCTCTCTTGTTCGAAATCTTATGTTTTCAAAACTGAATGAGAACTAGGGTTAGTATAAACTTATTTTTCATGATTATCTAATGAAATTCCTTTAAATACTTAGTCCTTATAAGACAAGTAACATCAAAGATAAGTAGGTATACCAACAATTTTGCATAACAAACTAGGCCAAACTGTGACCATGTCCAATGAGATAGCAGAAGCATTCGCAGATCAGTTTGCAAGTGTTTACCAGACAGAACCACTTAATAACTTTCCTATAATAGATCCACTACTACGAGTTGAAGACTCTATCGAAGGAATCCTATTCACAAAAGATAAAATTAAGTTGGCCATCAAAGAAATGAAAACAGATTCCTCACCAGGACCGGATGATATTCCTGTAATAATATTGCAAAAATGTGACCTCACAAATTATTTAGCATTATTAATGCAGACATCCTACAACACAGGCATCCTACCAGACTTGTGGAAAACTGCTATTGTAACCCCTATATTCAAGAAAGGAAGTAAACTAGAGCCCTCTAACTATTAGACCTATCAGCTTGACCAATGTAGTTTGCAAGGCTATGGAGAAAATCATAGTGAAACATATTAGGCATTTCTTCATGAGCCATTCAATAATTCCTGACCAACAACATGGTTTCTGTCCGCACCGTTCCACCGTATCTAATTTGCTATCATGTCTATCGTCATGGACAGCAAATTTCAATAAGAGAGAACCTATCTATGTGATTTACTTAGACTACGAAAAGGCTTTTGACAAAGTACCAATTGAAAGACTTTTACAGAAATTGGAATTTGTGGGAATAAGGGGAAAACTGTTGAACTGGATCGAAGCGTTCCTTAAACAAAGAACTTTCCAAGTGAGAGTGGGTGATACTTTGTCAGATCAACGCATAATACGAAGTGGTGTGCCACAAGGCTCCGTATTGGGACCAGTACTGTTTATTATCTACAGTTTCGATTTACCTCTCTGTTTAAAGTCAGTATTTTCGCGGATGACACTAAACTTTTTGCTGACCCACTGATCAATTATGAAGATCTTCAAGCAGACTTGGACCAAATAGCAAACTAGTCAAAAGAATGGCTCTTGAGCCTAAATGCTTCAAAATGTACTGTACTGCACATAGGCAACCGAAATCGTCATCATACATACACAGTAGACAACACACAACTTGTGGCGGCAACAGGAAGACCGATCTAGGAGTGAAGATTGTGGAGGATCTGAAGTGGGAGGCCCACATAACATCTATTACTAAGAAAGCTAAAAGCTTAATCTACCTCATCAGGAAGGCTTTCGGAATCTTAACTCCCGACCTGATGCTGAAAATCCACAAAGCATTTATAAGACCGATCCTAGAGTATGCATTCCAGGTGTGGAGCCCTAACTTTGCTAAAGATATAGAACTCCAGGAAAAAGTACAGCGTAGTTTTACCAAGGTACCTAGAATACTCAAATCACTAACATATGAGGAACGTTTGGAAATGGTAAATCTCACAACCTTAAAGGATCGTAGGGACCGTGGGGATTTGATAGAAACTTACAAGATACTGAATGGACATTACAATCTAAAAACTTTGAGCAATTATTTATACGCAATGACAATGTACACCTGAGAGGACACCACCTGAAGTTGTCCACAACGTTTTCTTACAATAATCCTCACAAACATTTCATCAGCAACAGAGTGGTCAAAGCGTGGAACAAGCTCCCGCAATATGTAGTCTCAGCCGAAAACACAAATCAATTCAAAAACAGACTAGACAAGTATCTCACAAATGAACAAAGAAATTTGAAGTAAAGAAGCAGGATACAGGCATTCATCAGTTGCACGTCAACTGCCTGCCTGATAACTAAATAATAATAATTACCGACGCATTGACAGATTGTCCTTACCAAATTGGTCCAGTCAAGTTTGTAATCTTGTAGCAATACAATACTTAACGGCTGCAATAGGGCTCTTTAGCAACTGAGTCGACAAATAAAGTTAAAATTTCCCAGAAAAATTTCACTCTGAACTCACTTTTTTTTATCGTCGGATACGTTTTAGAGTCTACCCACCTTTGACCCAGGCCAGCTTGGGTGGTGTTCGGAGTCCCAAACGGAAGGACGATGTACTGACTAAATCTCACACTGTGTTCTACTCTTACCTACAAATGACCAGAACGGAAGAAGACTGACATTACTCAAGCGTGGAGATGTTTCTGGACTACGGACCCCGAAACTGTTGATGCAGGGCCATGACTTTCCTTTGTAGTGAGCTGGTTGTAACACAAAACCGTCTTTCCTAGCCTTCTAAGACTTAACAGCGACCAACTGGTCAGAGTTAGCCACCCGCAAATCCCTTCCGGAGGCTGTGGTTTGTCCCTTATCACTCTCCTTGGACGCCTACATGAGCGGGTAGAGAAGAAGGCTCGACTCCTCTAGCTTACCCTTTACGCTTTACTCCGCCAGAGTATGCTTCCAGTTGCGCCATGTGCTGTGTGCATGACACGCGTGGCGCGTCAGAGAGGGCCCAAATTTTCATTATTTTTGTGATAGGACGCACAGTTTCTTAGTTACGAGCTAATTTAATTTCTTATGCCCGATTTACACATCGACAAGTACAGTAGCGAGTTAAGTAGTATTTTAAGATTAAGTTGATTTAAATAGAGTTCCATCCTGTTTTTTGGCGAGTTAAGTACGAAGTAGCCCCCTCTCTCGCGTCTCGCCAACTTAACTTGCCAAAAAATAGGATGGAGATCTATTTAAATCAACTTAATCTTAAAATACTACTTAACTCGCTACTGTACTTGTCGATGTGTAAATCGGGCATTAGCCTTTTCTGTTTTGGAAACCTATGTTTTTAAAACTCTTGAGAATTTTTTTTAAGTTTCATAGTGCCCCGAAGGCAACATATTATTGACCCTTAGGCATGATTGCTACATAGACCTCAACTCTATAGTGCATTCTTTTTAACAAAATCATTTTTCAATAATCATAGTAAAAATTAAATTTTTATTACAACCACTGCTTTAAAGTATGGTATGTAGTCCTAGTTGAAACGAGTACGAGCTCACGCGACGCACTAAATAATGCCGTAGCCAGCATGGTGAATTATTACTCAACAAAGTACTATTCCCTTTATAACCATCATCTTTATCGAAACCTTTTATTCTCTTTCTTTTTTGCACCATATAAGATACAAGGATAAAAAGGTCACGTCATGATATCCTATTCTGTTCACTACTTATTGTCCGATGAAGCATGTTAAAAGATACCAAAAGTAACTTGTTAATAACAATTACAATCAAAAACCAGACTGTTAAAACCATCACAGGTTATCAAAACCATCACAGGTTATCATAACCATCATCATAAATTCACTACACAGTAGGTACATTATTGTCCTGCAAAAATTATCAGCATGCAGCAGCAGTGAGCAATTCTGCTCAAAATAAAATAGTTTAATCTTACTTGATCGGTACAAAATACTAGAAGTCTTGTTCACAACGCTAGCTGTGGGCTGGCTGGCGTTCATCTCACTTCTGATGTCGCATCAAGGGCGGCCAAAGTGCAAAGCATTACGTCTCCTTCACATTTCGATTTCAACACTATTTTAACTTAAAGAAACACGACACGCACTCTAACGAAATATGATTTCAATTTAAACTGACTTTAGTTAAAGTAAAGGTCACAATCACTTGAATAGGAACAAACACGCACGTTGACACTGTGCGTCTTCCACGACTCTTCGAACTAGACTGAGCCAGCGCTCGGTCTCCCCGTCCGTCCTCGCGGCATCCCCACTACCGACGATCGTGTCCAAGCGGAAGGGGGCGCTTGCGTTTCTGTTCACATGATACTTAATTGTGTATTGAATCGATAGATGGCGCTGTGAGTTGAACGGAAGTACCCTCAATCCACGACTCCACGACATATAATACTAGTACAATAATAATCAACTAAATTGATTTAGAAAAAAAACCACTAATGAACTGACTGAGAGATAATAGTGAGTTTACTGCCTACGATATTCTCCTCTGCACTTTATTCTATGGTCGGTCCTGACTACTCCTGACATTTTAAATTAAATATGTTTATGTACTATTTAAGTAATAATTAGGTACTTGAGATCCCTTGTGATTTATTACCTTATGGGTGATAGCTGGTGCAGTGTAATTTTTATTTGTTTTCTCTGCGTTTTACGTTGTCTTGCTCTACGTTTTGACAGACAAGACATTTGCACGTCGGATAGAGACCAAAAAATAGAATTCTCCTCCTTAGATTACCGGCTTTTCCCATATCTATTAATTTTATAACATTATTGTTTTCGCCTAAAAAAATCGTTTTGCTTTCTAGTCTACATTGCTTTTAGTCCATTCCACATTATTTCTTAATCATAGGCTACAATGAAAGTCACAGTAAAAATGCTGTCATTTTTTTGTGTACAAAAGTGTAAAATTTACATGTTTCACAAGTCATAAAATTTACATTTGCGTCTTTAATAGCCATTCTGTAAATATATTAAATGTTAATATATTGCTTGATATTAAATATGATTATATGTGGCATTTAATATTTATTCGGAGTCGGAGCCGGGGCCAGTTGTCGATAGTAGATCTATAAACTTTTCTTTACCCGGTGGTCAGTGAGAAATTTGATTCCGATACTATCGCAGATCCCTGATAACAGCAGGTGGCAATTAAAGTGAAATCAGTTACCTTACGAGTGATAGTGTATTTTAAAGAGGTACGTATATCATTATGTATTTTGGAAATATCAGAATAAAATTGAAACATGACATCATTGCTTTTTGTAGCACATAGCTTGCGCTGCGACTTGCAACATAATTATGTATAAAAAGTACGCTAGCGGTAGTTTTTATAGATTAGTTATAGTATTTGTTAGTTATAAACTGATCATAGCATCCCCAGTCTCTTTCATGGTTGTGAGGTGGTAATTATGCACTATCTTCTTTTGATTGTAAGTACTTATTATAGAAAATGTGTTACTTTGGCCATTGCTTATGTTTATCACAAATGTTCTGTCAAGTATTTTATGATGTATTCTGTTCTTAAATTTTTCAACAAAGGTAGTTTAGGATAAGAAAAAGTAAGCTAATTAAAATTGCCATTGCCCCAAATATTAGCAACATCTATTGACTTAGGAAGAAATAAAACTTACTTCCTATGCAAGTGGTTAGTTTTATACAGTACAGCACTGATCAGATGGATTGTAATAAGATTTTACCTTAGTATTTTGATTGCAGATTTGTGTTTAGGTATAAAAAAGGCTTCATAGTAGAGTTAAGTTAATATAGACAACTTTAACACTACCTTAGTAAAATGTAATGAATTCATTAAATCAGTGATTAGGGTGTGAAAACTGTAATCTATACTATAATAAAACTGTAGAGGTCGAAATGTCTGTTCTTTTCGAAAATTCAGATAAAAATTATCTATAAAATCTAGAAAAAAGTCAAAAAGCATGATACCACAATTTTTAGAATTAATGTCTGTCTGTCTGTTTGTTACCGCACATCTTTAAAACAAATTAATATAATCTTAAGACCAATACATTGTATTGTAGCCTTTTTTATTGGGCTTAAACTGAGGTATGTTTCATCAAAATCGGATAAGTATTACTCGAGATATTGCTTGATCTCTCAATGAGAACAGTCCAATACAAATCAGGGGTCATGAAAAATATGTAGTTTTGATCAATGTTGAATGAATTTAAATTTCGTTTCTTTTGTTCACGAGATGGCGTTACCAGTAGTAATCATACTCATAAATGAGTTTGTAAATAATCTATAACTATTTTCTTTATTTACATTATTCACAATTTATTACATTTTTAAATATAAATATAAAATAAACACATTTAAAAATATAAAAAAAAGGTCGACCCACCAGCATCGGGTACAGGGACTAAGCTACTGGTGGTTAGGGCTTCAGAGATAGGAACCTCCTCACAATACGTGCCGTGTCAAGCAGTACTGCCTTCTGCATCAGACCTATGATCCAACTGTCAAGCGAGAGTCTCCGTAGATAATAACTATTTTATTATTACGTGCTATTAATTATAAGTTATTCCTTTTAAATTTTAATAAAATTAACCATGAATCGTACGTGTTATCTATCTATACTATAATAAAACTGTAGTGGTCGAAATGTCTGTTCTTTTCGAAAATTCAAATAAAATTATCTATAAAATCTAGAAAAAAGTCAAAAAGCGCGAAACCACATTTTTTAGAATTAATGTCGTTATGTGTTGTTTGTTACCGCACATCTTTAAAACGAATTAATATAATCTTAAGACCAATGCATTGTATTGTAGCCTTTTTTATTAGGCTTAAACTGAGGTATGTTTCATCAAAATCGGATAAGTATTACTCGAGATATCGCTTGATCTCTTTATTAGAACAGTCCAATACAAATGAGAGGTCATGAAAAATGGTTTTGATCAATGTTGAATGAATTTAAATTTCGTTTCTTTTGTTCACGAGATGGCGTTACCAGTAGTAATCATACTCATAAATGAGTTTGTAAATAATTCATAACTATTTTATTATGAAGTTCTATATATAAGTTTATACTTGATTGATATTTTTTTGTGTTTTTCGTAATTGAAACGCAATTTAATTAATTATAAATTGTATTAGTAAGCTATTAATCTAAAATTTCAATTATTCTTTTGGTATTAATTTAGTTTAAACTGTAGTAGTTACTGTTCAACGTAAAAGTATGCAACAGACAGTACAGGACAGTATGGATACTGTACAACTTTATTTTGATATCGGTGTTTCTGTTTTTATTAATGTAAATAAATACAAATAACCTTTATTAGTTAATAACAGGTACAAAACATGTTACAAAAATAAAAAGTCTTTCCCTGTTTGGCCAACATTGGCTTACAAACTTTAATTTTTAAAGTTAAACTATACCTCTACTTAATAATAAATTTAAATTGAATAATAGTCTGGTTTTTTCTTTACAAAATTATTTTACGCATTATTGCTATTTGTCAACATTGAAAAAATACAAAACAGACAATAAATTATAGAAATACAATCACAAAACATTAAATTATTGTTCAATGTGTTTGTGTTTATTTTATTACTAGCTATAAATTTGTTTCAGCACTTTTTTTATAACAAGCAAATCCCACACTAGCGGGGGCCTTTAAAAACAATCAATTTAACGGACACAAAGAACATCCAGACTAAGGACAATAGTTTGTACATCACACAAAAAATTGTCCTTCATGGGAATCAAATCCGCGACCACATGCTCGCCAGCCAGGTAGTCCGACCGCCGCGCCACCAAAGCAGTTAATTCTGCTTATCTGTGGTGACGGAGTAAGAATACAATATGTCACCACCCTATCTCATCCCATGGGTGGCGTAAAACCGACTGGCCGAGGGACTATCGGTGAATATTAACTTTACGAAATAAAAATGAAGGAAAACTTGAAATTAAACCCTATACCAATCCGACTGGCCAGCGTGGTATTAGTAGGCCAAGTATTCCTCCGTCGCGGGAGGAGGCCCGTCCCTGCAGTGGGACCTTAATGGGCCGATATGATGAAATAAGCGATGTCATTTATTCTAACATACAAATTTGACAACAGATGGTGTTGTGCCTGTGACGTTATTTTCAGTATCGCGGTGTTAAGATTTTCCTTAAAAGAATGACCTTCGCTTATGTGTGTCATACGAGTTTTGAAGCTGTCTATAAAGATCTGTCTTTTTAAAGGTCTGTTTTTTTAAAAAGGTTTTGGTTCGTTCGTTAATATTTAATTCGTTCGTAGTATATTCGTTCGTTTTAAGGTTTAAAAAATGATTTTTCAGTATTAAATCGAATGGCGAAGTAAGTTAAATCCACCACGCGAACGAAGTTGCGGGCACAGCTAGTTATTAAAATAAAATACAATTACAAAATACAAAAGCCTTTATTGCTGATAATAGGTTACAACATAAAAACACATCAATAACATTTTTTTTAATTTATAATTCAGCGTGTCCTTCAGACACATAGGCCTCCTCCAGCCCTTTCCACCCGATCTGTCCCTGGCAAACCTCAGCCACAGTGGGCCAGCTACCTTTCTTAAATTATACAACCATCTTTTCATCTGTCGTCCTCGTTTGCGAAAAGTGTTCGGTCCGGGTGTCCATTCAGTGGTCTTCTTTGTCCACTTCCCTATTTCGTCTCTTGTGAAATGTCCTGCCCACTTCCATTTGAGTTGTCTGCTTTTTCGAATTTTCTAATGTCGGTTCTCTTCTTGTCACTCCTTCTGTATCCTAGAATACTTCTTTCCATGCCTCTATGACACATCCTAAATTTGTTTTGCAGTGCTTGTGTCAGTGCCCAAGTCTGGCAACCATATGTTAGTATTGGCAAGATACATGTGTTAAAGATTTTTCTTTTCACTGATATGGTGTAGTGGGCATTTTTCATGATGTCTTTTAAAGACCAGTATCTTTTCCAAGCGTTTACAATCCTTCTGTTGATTTCCTGTGCCATCTGGTTTTGAAATGATACAAGTTGTCCAAGGTAAATGTATGATTTTACATATTCCAAGATTTCCTCATTAATGTAGATGTTTGTTTCCAACCTGTTTGTCATCATTTTGGTTTTCGACGTGACAAGATCTTGCATCATTGTTTGCAACGATGCAGGGTTATTAGAAATTAGCACTAAGTTATCGGCAAACCTAAGATGGTTAAAACTTTGGCCATTTATAGTAATTCCTAAGTCACTCTAATCTGTGGTTTTCATGACCTCTTCTAGGACTGCTGTAAACAACTTTGGCGAGAATATACAATTAATAATTCATAAAAGAAATGACTACTCTGTCAATTTTCTCTCTTTTGACAGCTCTGAACTATGTATTTTCACAAATGATGGAACTAAAACAGGCACCGGGACAGGCGTCGTCTTGAAGGACCTTTACATCAATATTTCAAAGCCACTAGGAAACCACAGCTCCAAAGACCAGATAATAGTATTGGAGGAGGCCAATTAATTCCGTCATATGTACTTGATGGAAAAACACCACAGACATAGCACAGGGGTGTGGTGGTACTATTTTTCAAAAAGGGCGATAGAACGCTACTTCAGAATTACAGACCCATCAATTTTCTGAGTCACGTCTACAAATTGTTCTCAAGAGTCATCACGAATCGTCTCTTCGACAGGACCTCTTCCAGCCTGCCAAACAAGCCGGTTTCCAAACAGGCTTTAGTACCATAGACCACATACATACGCGGCGGCAAATTTTACAGAAGTCCAATGAGTATAACCGGCCTTTATGCTTGGCGTTTGTGGAGTACAAGACAGCCTTCGATTAGATCGAGACTTGGGCAGTGTTAGGGTCTTTCCAACGGTACCAAATTGGCTATCGGTACATCAAGGTCATCATTCACCTGCCCTTATCCCAATTTTTTTATGGGGTAGCGCCGCATGTCTTCTTCCATGTGCTGCTAAAAGTTTTGACAAAACCAAGATAATTACAAATGTCCATGTAAAACCCACTCCAATCACGGTTGGAGGTTATCTCGAAGATGTCGACGAGTATAATTAATTACCTGGTACATTCAGACCAGCTGGATAGGTCTTACTTCGAAAAAAGGTCACTCGACGAATCCGAACTCGGTTGGGCAGCGTTCAGAAAGCCTAACCGCATCTTCTCGTCCACATTGTCGCAGTGTCTAAACAAAGGTCTTCGACCAGTGTGAGTTGCCAGTGATGGTCACAGTTACTACGACTATGGGCCTACTCAAAGGCTTACTGTCACTCAAAGGACTATCTTGGGGGTTGCCCTGCATGATCGAATTAGAAATGAGGGGAACCGCATGAAAAATGACCGACAGCTGGGCAGGTCACAAAGGGCGAAGAACCGATAGCCGGGCAGAAAAGTTATAGAATGGCGACCGTGCACCGGAAAGCGCAGGGTGGGCAGACCCTTCACACGTGCCACCAACGACCTTGTTAGGACGGCGGGAAGCCAATGGATTTATTTAGATGAGGAAGGTATAGGACCGCGCAGGGTGGAAATGTGTGGAAGAGGCCTTTTTCCAGCAGTGAACGTCATAGGCTGATATGATGATAATGAACTAAGTATAGCTTCTTTAACGTCAAGTTTATCCATACTTCCATACTAATATTATAAATGGGAAAGTGTGGCTGTCTGTTTGTCTTTCTTTCACGGTAAAACGGAGGACAATTGACGTGATTTTTTAAAATATAATCGTATTAAAATCACGTCAATTGTCCTCCGTTTTACCGTGAAAGAAAGACAAACAGACAGCCACACTTTCCCATTTATAATATTAGTATGGAAGTATGGATAAACTTGACGTTAAAGAAGCTATACTTAGTTCATTATCATCATATCAGCCTATGACGTTCACTGCTGGAAAAAGGCCTCTTCCACACATTTCCACCCTGCGCGGTCCTATACCTTCCTCATCTAAATAAATCCATTGGCTTCCCGCCGTCCTAACAAGGTCGTTGGTGGCACGTGTGAAGGGTCTGCCCACCCTGCGCTTTCCGGTGCACGGTCGCCATTCTATAACTTTTCTGCCCGGCTATCGGTTCTTCGCCCTTTGTGACCTGCCCAGCTGTCGGTCATTTTTTAAGTGGAGATAGTTGAAGAGATGGAGAATAACATAGGCTACTTTTTGCCCCTTTCTCACCCCCTACTGCCAACCCAAATTTAACGCGAACGAAGCCGCGGGCGAAAGCTAGTGTTATATAAAAGTACACACATTTTAAAAATCCCTTTCTTTGTTTCAGATTAAATACCACCATGTTGATATTGATTGGTAAGACCCTAGGTGAGAGGCAGAAGGAACTTAACAAGAAAGTTACCGAAGCCGCGTTAAAAAATGTTGACTTTGAGGAAGTCAAGGGTGAAACCGAACATTCCGATATTGATAAGTTATTTAAAATTGACCTCGCTTCTAAATACATGAACATAGAATACATTGTAGAAGTACTCAAGTCAGGAGATAACTTACATACATCTCGTGCTCTTGAATGTGCTTGGATGTATGATGATGAATTTTCCAAAATCATCAGTGTTGATTACCTTCATCACAATGTATTTCCATTCATGTCACATAAGATGAAAAAGAAACTATTAACTTGCATTGCTAATCATGTACGAAATGAAGAACGTGCTTTGGCATTCTTCAACTATTGTAAGGAAGCTAAACTAATAAATATAGCACTCAAGTTTGTTATATTTACTAGTGACGATTTTAAACTAAAATTGATAAAGGAAGATGCCAAGGAATTGCGTCAGCTACGTAAGTTGGATTTCAAACAATTTATTGGTACATCATTTACACTTCTTGATTCCCATTTGTCAACTCTGTCAGATCTGTATGACTCAAGGAAGATAAATGTATTTATAGATGCTAGTTACTTATACTCAGTGTCTGATATCAAGTATTTGGATATGTTAGAAAAGTATGTAAAATTGACTGAAATGTCATATAATGGCAATTTTGGATTACGACTATCCAAGGCAATTCTAACTAAGCATAAAGATAGAGTGCTTAAAAGTCCATTATTGTATTTGAATATTTTAAACAAACATCATATAGTAAAATTTAGTAGTGTTGACGATGCCAAGGTATACGCAACTGCTTTACTGCCACAAACGGTAGAGCAGTTTTGGGCTAAAAAAAATTGGCAGTGTTATAATCATATTTTTAGTATATTGCCAGCCGATCAAAGATTTGATTACATGAAAAAAATATTTAATGAAAAATATCCAGGAGAATTATTAGAAATGAACCCTCAATTCTACCACTTACAGTATTTTAAATATATGACAGCAGAACAAAAAGAAAAATGGGCACTTGATCATATTGCTAGCCAAAAAGAAATTCTAGGCTTAGGGAAAGACTATATTTGGTATAAGTTTGTTAAATTCGAAATAGCATTTGATGAGATAAAGAAATTGATTATGATTACACATGACAATAATAAAAGAGCTGATATGATACATATTCTTGTTGATTCTGCTAAAACACAACGTGATTTGGAGAAGTTATTTAACTACTATTACGATAGGCACAACAATGAACAACGATACAACAGAGAGAACTTTATAGACAATGTCACTTACCACCATAATGTTTACGAATTTGATAATGATTGCTGGACAGCTTTAAATAAAATATTTCAAAATTTAGATGTGTACAGTATGTTGGACTACAATAGTTGCAAAAGCGAATTTAAAATAATAGCCCTTATATATCAGGTAGTTAACAACATTGACGTTCATGATGCTTTAAAGTTGTACATCAGTACTAACTTATACTTCTATACATTGAAACTAAACACTGACAAATTAACAAAAGAACAACAAAATAAGGTGTTCCAATTCTTGTTTGACTTCTACATGGAAAAAGTAAACGAATTTGATTCTGCTGACTATAACGATGAAATTAAATATAAATTGCGAAAATATATTCATTTCATATTAGACCTCCTTCATCAATATGATAGAACTAAAGAGAATATTCCAGAAGTGGTAACGAAATTAATGAAGTTAGATTGGGATGAATATAAATGTCATAAACTACACTATGAGCACAAAAAAGAAATAACAACAGATGATTTATTACGTTTCTTGAAGAAAGATGCAAAACTTGCTGTAGATAATATTCCAGAAGTGAAGAAATGCATTGAAAGAAGCTACAGGTTTAATATGACGCAACTTTTGAAAAAGCTTCGAGTATATTTCTCTAACGATATTTCAAAGGAGTATATAAAGTTTTATAACAAACTGTTAACCGAAAGTCAGTTATATCCGAAGGTTGCCCAAGCTGCTGTTTACGGCATATTCCAATTAGCTGATGATAGTTTCAAAATCGATTTTATGTTAAAAAATGCTCCACTTCAAACTAAAATTAACAGAAGTGAAATGAACCAAAATTTGCTGCATATACAGGAGGCTATTTGCGCAACTGCATGTTACTCAAGGCCTCCAGTTCCTCTGAAAAATATGCTTATGTATGTAAAGGGAGACTACGTGAAAAGTTGTTTGCCCTTGTTCAATTACTACTTTGCGAACTTGCCTCTACCACTCTGCATGGAATTCGTTAACGCTATTTTAAATACTCCCTTGTCTGTACAGAAACACGGAGTACGGCTTGCCTTTGCATGTTTCAATGCGGAAAATCTAAGAAGATTAGTATTACAAATATGGAGAAAAACTAAAAATATATCCTTGAGATTAATCATTTACAGGGCTTTATATGATAAAATCGTGCGTGAAGATCGAAACACGCTAACTGCATTGTTTGAAACGCTGACGACGTTAACATTAGAACTGCATCAGGAAGATGATAATGAATTATTTGCGTTATTAACGTCGGGAACGTTACCTAGCCATTTGATATCAGATTATGTCGAGGTTGTTTGGAAAGCAGTGAATGCTTTGAACAATAATATTACGAATGTACAAAGAAAATGTACTGTAATAAAATACATGTGTAAACATATTCGAGATATACGTCAAGACGTTATTAGACCTATCGTTAAAGAATTTATGCAAGATGTATTCGAGACGGAAGAAATTCTTGTATTAGGTTCAGAATCTGATGCACAATTGATTGAGCAAAAGTGGAATCTAACATCACATCACATAATGTACTTACAAAACGAGGACGATCTTGATGCTAAAATGGAACTTACAAAGAATATATTGATTCAATGTCAAAGCAAATACATGGCAGTGAGTAATGATAAATATGCAATGCGATATATTAGCTACAATTTCGTGCAGAATCTCCTGAGATTAAGTATTTCGCAAGATTTTAATGAGACTTGCGTCGAATACAACGAATATCTTAATATATTATTTGGGAACGTACTCAAGGTTCTATCAGATTCATTTTCAATCGAAGATGTTTATATGCTTGTGTGGGAAATAAGATTAGACATCGCAGTTAGAAAAGCATTAGTTGAAAGCGGAGTTAAGCTTGCTATGGTGAACGATAAATCTACAACATTCGAAAAACTTCGAGACATTATTTTAAACTACGGAAAGGACATCGGAAATTTGGTAAAGGAGTATATTGAGAAAGAGGCATATTTTACATCTTTCGTGCCTTTGATTGAAAGTAAACTTGCAGAAAAAACATGGAGTTTTGATCATTCTATAATATATGATATTAATGATGATGTGTTAGTTGTTATAAGCTTGGCCTTGATGGAATTTAATGTAACCGAATTGCATTTATTAGCACTTAATATTGTTCCGTCGTTTTATGATGGTTACTATAAAGAGGACTATGTACTAGTCCTTAATAAGTTAAAAGAGCTTAATAGTGTAGAAATTAAGTGCAAGTTGTATCAGAAATTTGTTAATACAGATTTTAAGCCGAGGGCATTATTGCAATTGTAATTTATAACCTATATTATTATGTAGAAGTGTAAGCATTGTTATTTTTAGCTTAACACGTTTTTTTATTAAATCATTTTTTTAAATAAAAATCTGCTTTTTTACTCACCATTTGAATTTCTCCCTCATTTTCAACTCGACGTATCTTTACTTTGGTATTTAAATCTATCTATCCATGGTTTAATGTTGATCCCGACTAATATCTAATTTAATTTCCTATTTTTTTTAAGAAAATATATTCTGATGAATTTTCTCCAAGGGATAACTAACATGGAAATAGCAACTGTTTCGCAGAGATATCGCGTCTCTTAGCGGTTTCTATCGCATCTACCAAGGAGTGATCTGAAGAGTTATTCGATCTTGACCCTCCCTCCCCTTTTCATAACAGGACCACTCTTGCCGGTTTCCGGTGTTTCCATACTCAGATGGTCTGTCAGATATCGAATTCCTTCCTATGTCGAATTATTAAGTTGTGGAACAAACTTCCGGCTCATGTATTTCCTTCATCGTATGAGAGGTCCTTCAAACGTAGTGTGAAGAAGCATTTGGCCAAACCCGGCAAAGTGATGAATATAAAAGAAAATAACAAAAAAAACGATTTCTATTATTGAAGAAATTAATGTTAATTTGTGAAAATACGGTCTATTTAGATCGGATTTCATTAACTGTTTTTCTATCATTGAAACTTGTGTTGGACATGCGGTTTTGCCGAAATTCATTTAGTCATATCCGAATGACCTTGTCAATGGCATTGAATAGTGAGTCACAATTTTTTGCAACAATAGGTAGACGCCTCCTTTATTTATGGGTTATAGGTCGCACGTTTTCGCCGGCGCGTGATTAATTGTACAGACATTAATATTGGATTAGTTTTTATAGATTTTTTTACATTAATTGTGCATTTAAACATCCTCATTTCCATTTGCCGGATTTGGTCAGAATTTGAATTTATCGCTATTTCTGGTGTCGTTTCGGGCTGACGCCACCACCTTCGGGTAAGGTCCTTTTAAACATAAAAACCCTAAAACTATTCTTGTTTTGTTTTTTTTTTAATTTGAAGTCAGCAAATAAGCTATTTGTAAACGCGTTGAATGCACACAAATATTTGCATTGGGCGGGAATCGAACCCGAGACCTCTGCGTAGCAGTCATGTTATACAACCACTACGCCATAGAGGTCGTCGAAATAATCCTGTATATGCACGAATTTATCTGATCGCTAACTTCAGGCCGGACGAGTTAACGTCGCTGGCGTGAGGATTTCAATGCTTACGTCATTACCAGGCCAGAAAGCGCAACAGACAGCGATAGGTGAAAAGCTACATGCTAATGAGAATGATCCATGGAGTATCTAAGATGCTACAAATCGAGCCGTACGAGTGGCCAAATTCTGGCCTGATAACCTACCTTGTAACAAATCGATTCGTAAGAAAAGATTGACTCATACGTTTATCTGACTTACCCACTGTCACTTATCTATGTACGTATCTTGCAAAATATAATTAATTAGGCACTTTATCTTATCTATTATTATAATAAGGCATTAATGAAGACGACTACTAGCGAGCCAGCAAACTAAATGAGCTCCCATCGAATCCATCTATCAGCCAAAGTCCACAGCTGAACGTCCTCCAAATATCGCCACTATATGCGATCTTGTGCCTCCCTCATCCGTAAGTGTCTGCATCGTTTCTAACTCGTCGGTCCTCCGTGCATGTGAGGGGTATTAAACCCAATTCAAAACAGAGAATTATCCAATTAGAATAATTAAAACAATGTTTAAAAAGGGATGTTGACTGATCACATATAATAATATATCTCACAGTTCCTATTAAAAAAATACAAAACAAATTTCCATAAAAGCAGAATTGCGTATTCTTCGGTATCAACGTTTAGGTCGAAATCGGTTCTCGTCAGAAAAATAATCTCTTACAGAAAAATTTAGAATAATTTATACACCTACATTTTGACGATTTTCGTTTGGTATACCTACTAACGAAGATCAGCCTATGAAAAGTTACGAACGCAATCGCTTGCCAGCTCTCAGTGTAGCTAGCCGTTAAAAAGAAATAAAACACACGTGTAATTCTGCGAATTTAATCTGTAATCTACACAAAAATGCAACATTTATCAATATTCCGTATAAAAAATAAGTACAACAACAAATTTAATATCTACGACACAATAATGAAGCTTCAAGTTATTACAATCATCATCACATTACCAAGTGGACGATTAATATCAACTACTAAATAAAGTAAATGAAAGAAGATTATTTGTGTGGTGATGGAGTAAGAAAACACGTCGAAAACCCATCTAACCGCGTGGCTATTGTAAAAGAAGACTTATGGGAAAAATTGAAGATACATAATATTATTGTGTACGATAATAAAAGAAAATTTTTACTGAAAACATCATCATCCTCAGGAATGGGACCTCCCACTGTTACGTATAAGACCTCATGTCATTGAGCAGACGAATTAATTGTAATAGGAAATTTTGTATTTAGACTCCGCCTACTAGCAAGTCCGTGTCTTTGGTACCGTACCCTTAACAATTGCTAATAGATACCAGACTGTTTGTATTTCGTCGTGTTAGCTCGACGAAGCCGAAATTGGCCGATTGTCTCTTTACAAAGGTCGATGTGCAATATTTATCGCCAGGTACTTACTGTACATGCCTTTAACCTAAAGTAGACCTAAAACGATCGCTCCTAGATTTAAAATCAATTAATCGTCCACTTCAACCAATACTTTTGTACCGCAACATTACCTAATTAGGTAAAATTAATAGGCAATAAAACGATGGAAAACTTCTAACATTAAAATACTAAATGAGAAGGGTGAATAGTATTATGGAATAAGATGTAAAATAAAAAACTTTACTACCTAAATATAAAGATTGTGAATATTAAAATTTAGACAAGAGATTTAGGGTCGTAGCACATACCTATAACGTAACGTAAACGGATCAGCACCGTATCAACTCGAACCGTTCAGTATTATTTTTATGAAACTCCTTACTGGAGCGCACACTAATCGGAATCGTAACGTAATCGGATTTTTGACGTTTGACACCAAGGAAAAAGGCGAGGCGGTACCGATCCGTTTACGTTACGTTATATATGCTACGACCCTTATGCGACAAGCTATTAACCTTTACTTTGCTTGACGTTTCGGTACAGGTTACCCCGTTGTTTCAAGCTGGCTGCTTCTATGTCAGTCACCACTCACCAGTCAGCTAGAAACCACAGCAAGTAAAACCCGTGTCGATAGCATGTTGCTTTAATCTCCCGTTTACATATAATATTTATAATCATGCAGCGAGATGGTTTAAAAGTTATGATATACAAAGATAGTGATTAAACTAAAACTAGATTTAAAATAGCTTGTGAAAGAAGCTTTTACAATGGACGTTTAGTTTAAATTTATTTTTTAGGCAACTAATTTCAACAACTGTTTGAACTTCGAAATTCAGTATTACAGTACTTACAGGACATTTTATCACCCCTTTATCTATAACTCAGTCCGTTCTATATTGCTTTACGGCGGTTTGCTTATGAGGTAATAATCCATGGAGGGACTACACTAATTCGTCCTATCCATTTAACTGTTAATCTTTAACCCCTTACTAATAAACGCCTCTTAAATTTTAGTCAATTGATTAGCTTAAATTCATACAATTTTACTTAGAAAAATCTTGCTAAACAGTGATTAAATTTAAGAGGTGTTTATGAGTAAGGGGGTAAATGTTTATAAGTGTATTATTTATTTAAAAAGGACATTATTACTATAATGTTTCAGAGTATTATTATTTCTCTCTTTTCGTACTATATTAACAGTTGTCAAAGAGACCAAAAGAGAACTTGGACAGAAAGAATGAGGAATCTTGATTGAAGACGATTCAGATAAGCACATATTTGTCTCGCGTGCACTAATTGGACGTAGCAGTAAAGAGCGAGATAGAAACAGAGGCTAGTAAATGATAATTTTGTCTTATTTTTATTTCAATTAACGCCAACATATGATTAATAAGCTACTCTTATTACAATTCCAACGCTAAATAATTTTACAAGCTATTCATTTTACAAAATTTTTATCTAAAAAAGCTTAACTAAAATTATTCTAGAATAAAATACGATAAAAATAATTATTCTCTTCAAATTACAGTTGTTTACACATAGCTATAATTACCATAAAATGTTAATGTATTTTACAACCAATACTAAAAGCTACAACCTTTAGTAGAAATTTGTTCAATAAGAAAATAGTTTTCGAAAAAGAACTATTGTCCAATTGCTTTGTAATAAATACAATACCAGCGCGTGTGCGTGTGCAAGTTTCTTACGGCTTTTCTTTGAGTTTTTCTCTTTCTCACGCGACGTTTGGTGAAACAACAATCTTTTAGGCTATCGCCGGCAGATGAGTTGGTCTTGACGAAGTGGGCACTCTTAATAATAGTAAGTACTTATTTATTGCGAAAACTTTTTTCGTATTGACAATTCTGGATAAAAGTAAAATAAGCACCAAAAGAAAATGCGTCACGAGTGAAGAGGTACTAAAGTTTAAGGTAACTGACCCAAACTTTCGTTTAGTGTTAATTTATCAATATTTATAAATTATAATTCAACAATATTAATAATATGAATTGCACAATAAAATAACAAAATTAGTTAAAATGCAATTTAAATTAATTGTAATTGGAACAAAATTTTCGCAAACGCATTTATCTTTAGACAACTGTAAGTAATACCTAATCTAAGTTACAATAAGCAAGTTATTAATACTAAATAAATACTTCCAAAGAATTATTTAAGTATATTTATGTATTAATTGACTGTACTACTATTTTAAGTGTTGGATAATATTATACTAAAGAAACCTAAAGGAATGGGAGATCGTAATTCGTATGTCTGCCATAATTTTATTGAGATGACAAATATTTAGTAATTTCATGTTTTAGTTGTAGAAATCATTCGGAGCTTTGTGGTTTTTGTAAACCTATATATAAAACACCACAGCTTTTTTTAACACACGCATAAACAACATTTGTAAAAATTACAATATTATAGCCAAATATCAAAACTTAACACAGTGTTGTCATATTGCTAAATAAATGCATGCTCAGCAACGTAACAAACTAGGCCCTTATATTTCAAAAGTTTGCAATAACATACATTTTTGAACAAAATGTAAAGGTTGAATGGTACGGATAGCATATAAAAAATAATCAATATTTTGTTTGTCACGGACGATGTCGTAAGGAATAAAAATTTAAAATATATACTAACGCTGCGATTAATATGTTAGTATGACACTGTTTTTAATGCAATGATGTTAACTAAAAAAAAACACAATTACCTTAAGATTGTAAAGAAACTTTTTCTCTATAAAAATCTAATTATTCTAAATCATTATGATGAGTATAACTATTACGTTTAGTTACATGTCAAAAATACAAAAAAAATGGAAGACAATTTTGTAAAATACATCCAAAATTCATAATACTGTTTGCGAGGCGGTCTATTTACTTAACGAAAATAAAAATTTAATTCACTTTTAGTTAGGAAGACCATTTTGGCAATAATGTAACATTTAACCTTGTCTAGTACCCATAGTACAAGCTCTACTTAGTTTGGGACTAGATGGCGTTGTGTGAATGTGTGAGGAATGTTTATTTTATTTATTTTTCTTCGTATGTATGTATTATATTTGGTAGAGGAAGAATACGTTATATCATTCCGAGGATATATCATTTTGAGGGATAAGTATGAGTTTATTTATGTATGTATTCTATGTATATCATTTTATATAATGATAGAAGCTTTACCAATCTTATTAAAAAGTTTAATTCGCGAGATTTCCCTTTCTGGCAATTAGGTATATAAAATTTACCTATTCAATAATTTATTTGCCTTTCAATTAGTTCAACTGGACCTTAATCAATTCAATCAAATCCATTGCAATTCAAATGCCGTTTTTAGGTAATAATATTAATACGTAACCAAGACTTCTTTTTGTTAACTTGCTATTGGTACATAACAGTTGATTTTTATGTAGGCAACTGCACCTTAAATTCTCAAATGCTTTTTCTGTAATTTTTGTAATGTATTGTGTAAAATAACAATATAAATTTTGACATGTAACTAAACTTAGACTAACCTATGTAATACGATAAGTAGAGTGAAGTAATCTAGCCGTGTTATAAAGTGTTTCTAAGTGAATATTATTATTATAACTAACTATATACATACTGGCCGGGAGTCAAAACGTGACTTATGAGTTGAATAAAGAAAATAATAGGCTAATGTATGATTTCCAAAACCAAATAGACTGCGTGGGACCTTATTTCACATTATGTAACGGGAAATTGAATGTTATATTCATTACATAGATTTTATTTTTGCATGTGATTTCTGTCCATCCATGAAAATCTACTTCATGGAAAAATGAAATTTAGCTGTTGTATTACAAGGCACAATATCCCTTAGCAATAAGTGGAAGGCGGTTCTACGCGATCCGTTTGGTAGAAATCGTACATGAAACTAACAAACTTTTTCATAAAAATAACATTTTCTTAGCGACTAAACAGGAATACTGCACCTACTCTGTACCTAAACTATACATATATAACTATATATTAGCTAATTAATACGCAACAAACGTATAGAAAGCGTATCAGCTATATTACATAATACATTGCTATGATATTTAGTATCAATTCACTTGTAAACTAATGTTAGCTTAGATCGAAACAATGAGTAACGTATAATTAATAATAATCAATAAAATATTGCTCTGCATAGAAAAGAATCACTCGCATCAATGTGTAGTGATGTAACATTATCGATAAAAATATATCGATAATAATGCTCCATTACAATCTTAGAAATCAATTTCAATTGATGCATTGTTAGAATACTTGCAATTGAATAATGCTCTTCAAGTTATGCAAAAGAAAAAATACTTATAAAGTATACTAATTAGTTATAAACTGAACGTTTGTAAATTGTAAGTATTTTAAAATTCCGAATAAAACAGGTACATAAGTACGGAATAAAAAAGATTTCTCTGTTTGAAATCGATTGATGTATATTTGTCTCTCGGCCTCGTTATTATGCAAAATAACATTTACCAAAAACCGAGCAACACGAAATTATTGTCAGAAAATTGCTTGTTAAAAAGCTTAAGACTTAATATTGCGGTACTCCTTGACTTCGCGTTCAAATAACGTATAATAATATTTACCGCAAGAATTTAACAAACTCTTGACATCTTTATTAATTAAAGCAGTTACTATCTTTGTCGTCTCTGCCTACCCCGACCGGGATAAGGCGCGAGTTTATGTATGTATCTTTGTATTAATTTTAGCTATTTATAGAATTTGTTTATTGCACATTAGTTTTACGATGTATTTAATTATTTCATAATAAAATAAATACAATATAAAACTAATAATGCAGTATCTTTAACATGCATAGACAATTGCTTTAGATGTTTTAAGTTTTGCCACTAAATCCCTAATGTTATTTTATGTGTAAGAACTTTGGATGACCATAACATAACAATGTTAAGATTGTTGTAATCGAATATTAGGGCCCTTTCAATTTAGCCGCTTCGTGCCGTACGGTAGCAGTATTTATAGTGTCGAGCGGCAGCCGCACGGCAAGATTTGTATAAAAACAAACGAACATTGATTTTGCCGTTTGAAAAATGCACGGCAGCCGTACGGCACGAAACGGCTAAATTGAAAGAGCCCTCACAGTTGTTTTCATAGTCGGGCAAGCTTGTTAAATTCTCGCAGCTTAACAAAAATATTCAACATTGAAAAATTTCATCGAAATACGTAAAACACATCAAAAAGCCACCATTCTCTATTCAATGTGATGGATCTGATATTTTAATGTATCACAACAATCCTAACTTTAAATAACACTGTTGAATTAAGTATTGTTCGAGGGATAATGATGCTTAAATGTTGAACAGTAAGGTTGAAATTAGTTTGAATAGTGTGTTGTTAATAACAATTGCAATCAAGGGAAAGTTTAGGTTTTGTTAAGCAAAACCGATAGTTCTTCAGTTTAGTTAGCCGACTTCAGGATTATCGACTTTGGACAGTAGTCTATGCTTACAAGAGATTATGAGCATTATATATCGAGCCATAAGACATAGATTGGTTTGTCAATATATCACTACTTCTAATATTGGAAAGAGCTGTTTATACCTAGATAGTTTGCCAATATCACTACTTCCAATACTCGTCAGAGCTGTTTATACCTCCAACAATACTCAATAAAACGCGAACGCAGCAACCCACCGTTACAAAATTTGTACTAGTTAAAACGAATTAAATATTAACAACATTTAACATACAAAATAAATTAAATGACGCAGTTAACTTTGTAACAATAGCTAAACTGAAATATAAAATAAACTACAATTTGGACTACTATGTTAAGAAAAATGCCATTTGAATATCTGTCTCGCACGTACTGGCAATTTAGTTTTTTACTTTTCATACAAAATTTTACCTCTTTGTGCTAGGGGACCTATTGTCTACTAACCAATGAATGAACTGATATTATATTTCGTCATATTTATTAAATCAATGATAATTAATTTTGTTTAAATCGATTGAGTTTAGATTTTTATCGACATCGATCTTAACATTTCGCATCCCTAAGAAATATCACCATAATTATTATGCAATTTATTTCTCACCAATTCTTTTTCTACTTTTTTATAACCATTAAAAAAAATATCAACGGAAAAAAAGCCTTCTCGGTCGAGTGTTTTGCACCAATAAAAAACGGTTGTGTCTTTAGACTGAAAGTATAAAATAAATAAAATCTAGTACTTTTTAAGCCGTACTTAAATACACAAATGGCATTTTCATCAAATAGATGGCACATTAATATTATAAAGTAGAACTATAACTATTCAATGTTCTAAACAGGCGCTATCTAGTGACGGTGTTCGCTAACTATAATGTTGTACTCCGTTCATTTATAAATATTAATTAAATGTTGTTTGTTTGTTGAATATACGCTTCCATAATATTGTCAGGTGTTGATTAATAATAAATAGTTTGAATAAAAAAAAGAAATATTTACCAACGTTCTGATCTTTTCTTTCTTATATCTTATTCTTTTAAAAAAAGTCAAATGATGTCATGTGTCGCGGGGATTCGAACATCAATTTAACGAATACAAAGAACATCCAGACTCAGGACATTAACTTGTAGATCAGGCAAATAATTGACCTGCTTGGTATTCAAAAGCAAGATGGTTATTTGACCTTGAAGCCTGACACAAGACTCAATCCCTATATTTGGGCCATTACAAACGTGCGATCTGAGGCGAAATCAATTTATTCAGTCATCTCGCTCACACTAATGATATGTGTGGCGACAGCCAAAGCTAGTACGCACGAAAACGCGCCAAAGTAATTTAGTATAGAATCAAGTATAACATAACAAACCTTCTGATTGTTTTAACTTTAGTGTATTACTGTCAATTAGGCAGATAATATTGCCACAGTAATGTAAACCCTATCTCTTTTACTTAAACTCATTTGGATTAGTATATAAGCTAGTTATTAAGATAATAAAACCAGTCAATATTTAAACTCGGAACAATCGTTTTATTTGACTCACATAGCAACTCGCTGTAGTATGTATCGGCATTGTCTCTTTCCTTTGACGTAATGTTTTATGACGTCAGTTCGCTCGTATGTAATGGCCGAAGTACAGTGTGATAGTTACCTTTAAAATCAAAACTAAATTTCAAAAGTGTAATTAATATTAATTACTAATTTATAAAGTGGCGCTCTGCCGTCTCTGCCTACCCCGGACGGGATAAGGCGTGAGTTTACGTATGTATGTATGTAACTTTCAAAAGCGAACCATCCTTCTTTAATTAGGAACATAACCTGCACGTATATTCAACAAACATCAACACGTTACCGCAGGAGCGTATAAAACAGTGTACCAGTCTACGTGGGGCGCGGTTTTACGTCGTCCACTTGTATGAGCTGCTCTATTGGTATTAGTGACAGTTCTCCACCTAGCATCGGGGCTGGGGGACCCTGGGATTGAAAAGGAAAAGAAAAAATTAATTAGTACTATTGTAGGACCGCGCAGGGTGGAAACTTTTGGAGGAGGCCTATATCCAGCAGTGGGCGTCTATAGGCTGATATGATGATGATGATTGCATTAAATTCTCCGTGTGGTGACGGAGTAAGAATACAATATGTCACCACTCCATCTCATCCCATGGGTGTCGTAAAAACCGACTAAGGGACTATCCGTCAACATTATCTTTACGAAATAAACAGAAGGAAAACTTGAAATTAAACCCTATACCAATCCGTCTGGCCAGCGTGGTATTAGTAGGCCAAGTATCCCTCCTTCACGGGAGGAGGCCCGTCCTTGCAGTGGGACATTAATGGGCTGTTAGAAAAATATATAAGATCCTCACCATTTTGTCAGGCGTATGCGGCGTGTGCGCATGCTTGTCCGTGTTGCTAGCGGCCGCCTCGCGCGCACGTCGCAGTCCCAGCGAGAACACCGCCACGGAACGTACGCGCTTCACTAGCAGGGCCTTGGCGCGGGAACGACCTGCCACATAACATACTTTATGTACGGTCAGGGAAATTATACCTCGGCCATTACAAACGTGCGAACTGACATCACAAAATATTACGTCAAAGGAAAGAGACAATGCCGATATACCTATAAGTGTGAACGAGATGTCTGGTTAAAATGATTTCGCCTCAGATCGCACGTTTGTAATGGCCCAACTATAATTGTTTAGCAGGTTGTCTACCTACGTAATTTAGTCGTATTATATGCCTACCGAAATAATCATAACGAATTTGAAAGATATTACACCTCAAAATAGACATAGGATGATAACCTGACCGATTTCAAAATTATGCAAACTACTAAACAATTAATTTCTTTGAGTGTACATGATAATGACTACCTCTGTGGCGTAGTGGTTATATAACATAACTGCTACGCAGAGGTCTCGGGTTCGATTGTCGCTCAATGCAAATATTTGTGTGCATGAACATGATTGTTTGCATTGGTCTGGGTGTTTCTATGTATAATATGTATGTATTTACAAAAAAAAAAGTATTTAAGTCTGTTTATCCGTCGTCTAGTACCCATAGTACAAGCTCTGCTTAGTTTGGGACTAGATGGCGTTGTATGAATGTGTGAGGATTATTTATTTATTAAATGGCATATAAATATGAACAGCAGTTTTAGGGCATAATTTTACTTAAGAGCTTTAACGCGGCTCACTAGCGCCGCCAATTGAAAAGCATTGTCAAAAAAGTCTTAAATAAAACGGCCGTTTTAATTTCAAATGCAATATTTATCTAATTTAAAAGCTTTTTAAGTGTTGATAGATACCTATACAAATACTTTACTGCCTTTTCTAAAGACTTTGTTGACAAGATTTTGCATTAGTGATCCTATTTGTAAATTACGTTTTTTTTCAATAGGCAGCTTCACGTAAACTCTCTTAAGCAAAACTAACAGTGGTATAGTTAAAGAAGTTACCCTTATCCTTAGGTTTATCATCTTCGCTGGAGGTGGCGCTGGCGTCGACCGAGGGCGCGGCGGAGGGCACCGCGTTCAGGTCCGGCTCCGACCCGCCCGCGCTCACACTACCCGATAGTTCCTATGTACAATACATTTTCTTTAGTTGACTGTTTATTAATGTTTTGTTAGATAAGAGGAGAATATTTATTGTAGGAATAACATATTGAAAGTGTGTGTGGGCAATTTTACACATACTTATGATGTAAATATTTTACAATACCTACTGGCGCAGATTTTAACAGATATATATTCAACTGCAACACACTAACTCCTGGTTTCAGAATGACTGATCAAGTAAAAATTAAGTAATCAAGTGTCAATAATACTATTTTCAGGATCTAAAATGACAGTTTAGACACTTGATTAGTTAATTTTTACTTGATCAGCCATTCGGAAACCGGGAGTAAGCAACAGATTTTCAATTTCAAATGTGATTTATAACCAGAGATTACGACAAATTTTATGATGGTCTAGCTATACTAGACAACCGGTATGCCATAGGTACTAGCATTCAGAGAGTGCATGTAGGTACTTTAAAAAATTAGGAATTAGCCCCCTTACTTATAAACGCCTCTTAAATTTAATCACTGTTTAGCGAGATTTTTATTAGTAAAACTATCCTTATGCCAAACAAAACCGTAAGAATTTAAGCTAATCAATTGACTAAAATTCTCTATGTCCACTAAGATCCATTGATGGATCTTTTTACACTTACATCACACACTTATGTCCACTTTAATCCATGATCCGAAAATATTTTAAAAATGGATCTTTTAGCACTAACGAGTGTAATAAAATCCATTGTAAAAAATAAAGCGGGTGACACATGCAATCTTCTTTATCAACCTTAAAACTTTACTGGCAGAATTTTAGACATTCAGACAACTATGTAACGTCACGGTCGGATCATCACAACCAATTTATAAATAATGAAAGTTTTTATTTTTCGTTATGGAACCATCCCATTTTAAATATATCAAAAATAAAAAGGGGTATCATGCGACGGCTTCAAATACCACAAGAAGACGACGTACAAGGAGAATTCAGTGCTATGGAGATGTATGTCGTTTTTGGATTTTACACCTTACTTTATAGTTTCTAAAATAACCTAAATATTAGTTCTATTTCTCTTGCCCAATGTTTTATTAAGTCTTGTATGCCACTCTTCCAAACAAAATTGGAAATCCGGTGGCGTTCACCAAATACGAACCAAATATTGCTCACACCAATCAATCAATCACCACCCCAACTCAAATTAAAATAAAAAAAAACCATTTATACTTCGTTACTATTAAAATTTTGATTGGTTTTCTAGACTTTTATTTACCTATTGAAAATGGCTACTTTAGATGCAGCTTTATAATGGATTTTAAAAGGATCCATTTTTAAAATATTTACGGATAATGGATTAAAGTGGATATAAGTGTGTGATTTGAGTGTAAAAAGATCCATGGATCTTTTCAATGGATTTTAGTGGACATAGGGTTAAAATTAAAGTGGCGTTTATGAGTAAGGGGGTTACGCCCGAATACTTAAACGTCACTTAAATCATCTAACAATAAACGGCCTCCTAAACGTTTGGATCCTTAAAAACTTTTCGATATACACAAACGCCACTTAAGTCATTCATATCTTTGATTAGCTAAACAGCCGATAAATGTTTGCGTAGTGGTAACATTCACCTCATAAAGTATGTTTTCAATTACAAATTTAATTACCCCATGTTGTGTTTTCGTTTTACGCAGAAAAATGGAAAAGAATAATCAGTTGTGTGCTGCATACTAAGATTGTAATTGAATATTAACTTGGAAATTTTCAGACATAAGTATTACAATTTCAATAAACAAACTGAATTACACCATTCTTTATTTTTAAATATTCCTATAATTGGTTATTATCTTTATCTATGATTAACACGATCGTATATGCACAAAGAACGAAACGTTTACTCAGTGACACTGACACAACACGACAAAGCGCGAGTTTTCATCAGCTTGAAAATTTTTAAAAAGAATCTTTTACTTTCAAAAAGAGATGAAATAATTTAGAAATAATTAAAAAGTGAGTGAAATGTGAACGTAATACGAAAATGAGATAATTTAATGTGAACAAATTTCAACATAAGTACTTCTTTATAAATTGCAAGTGTGTGATTCAATTCAATCAACAATGACTTTCCAGATATCAAAATATTGTAGAAAATAAGGAAATAAACGGCAACATGATAAGAAGCGAGAGACCTGGGAATTTGTGTGTCAGCACTATAATGCCGTTGCTGTGAGTGGCTTTAGATCATGGCAACAAGTGCGACACTTTTACGAGAACCTCAAATAGAAGGGAAATCAATAAATACAGAATAAAATGAAAATTTTAAAATTAAGACTGGAAAAAATGAAAGCAATAATCTAGTATAATTGTATATAAATAAAACTACTTTTAATTAGAAAAGTGTGTATTTATTAAAGTAGTCCTTGTAATAAAATTTTGATAATATTAAGGCTTCTAGGCTGTAGTACAGATTCTTCTAAGATCCCATCTTGCCTACCCACCTACCTACTTTTAGTACACCAAAAAGCCTCTTTATAATTTCTGGTGCTTATTTGGGCTCTAATCAAATGGTAAGCTTATTCTGTTGGTGTCCGTGGATTTTATAATGGGGTTAGCAGGTACGGTCGACACAGATAACCGCTATCACCAAGTAGAGTCTCATGGCTTGAAAATCTCCACGCTCTAACTGTGCACATAGAGGAGAGTCATTTAATATTGTGCTATCATGATCGGAACCTAGCCATCTTGCAATAACATTTCTAATGCAAAGTTTTGGCTGTCATGTACAATTCGGTGAATGAATACACTTCTTTGATTATTATTAAAGCGATAATCGTCAGCTGTAGGGACGAGAGGGGTTGTTAAGTCCATTAAATTAGAGTGAAAATATTTAACGCCTGATGAATGTTATATAGCAATATTAGATTGTAAACATTATGACCTATTTTTAGGCGTAAAATATTTTTCTAAGCCGCCTTAACTGCATATTGCTGACTTATTTATAAATTTGTTTAAAACTGAGGTTTTTCAGAGATTTTTTAATGACTTTAACAGCCTGTATCCTTTTGCTAGTGCGGCGACTGACGCTTACTTTACTGATTTCCAGACATTGAACCACTGTTTGAATCATCATAATCACTTGTTTATTAACTTTTTGGAGATTTAAGAGACCTTGCGACCACTCTCAAGTTTTTAAGCTACTTTAATCAATTTGGCAGATCATTTGACAGCTAAATAAGTTAAGTGACGTTTGAGTATACGAATTTATCACAAAGTCGGCGTTTAAGTACAATTAAATTTAAGATATATCGTTGCTTAAAATTGTGGTTTGTGTATAGGATAAGAGCTACTTTATAGCTAAGAAACCGTTAAATATTTAACGAGTATTCGGGCATTAGTGTTTAGCTGGAATGGTAAGTAGTTAGTGAAAATACAGGGCTTTAAAAGGCACTTAGGCAGCAGTTTGGCATTGTTGAGGCGCATGACCACTACGATCATTTGGGCAAATTGTCTGTCAAAATAATAAAATTACCTGTAAAGTAGGGTTGATAAGCGGCTTATGCTGCGCAGGATGTGGGATGCAATGTGCCGATCTGTGCAACGGTTCGTCTCTTAAGCCGCGTACACCTAACAACGATAACGGTGCTCCGGGTGTTGCTTCCTGAAAAATATGTCGGAATCTTTATAATATTTATTTAGGTGGACACGGCCTTACTTGATACGATCACAAAAATTTTGCATCTTAAATATCATTTTACTTATTTGGGTTTACTTGTTATAAAGATACCATCTTAAGGGCCTGTTCACACTAGCTATTTCACTAAATCGCTGATGCGAGATCGCCCTTACTTATTTATACATTGACACGTTAACGCCCGATTATTTTTTTTGCAGCAAACTACTCGCCTCGTCGTTAAATCACTGAAAAATCACCGATCTAATCGCTACTGTGATTACGCCCTTATCAGCTTTGTTAATAACAAGTACCTTATAAGAAACTTTTTTGTTTTGTATTATTATTATTTCTACGGGAATTAACACCGTTTATATTATTTGGTAAATATTACAATAATTTACCCTTTAAGGCTCTCGACGTTTCGACAGTTTTAAAGTTTTTTGTGTTGATAAATTAAATTATCATCAACATAATTATTAATTTGGTAAGAAAGAATAGTGCATGTCGTCTGCATACGTCGTTATATGCATGCATCGTTACTTTGGTACAATTATAACTAGGATCATCTTACTTAAAGAAACTAACATGCATAATATGCATATATTATATGCATTTTGTAGTGTTGACGGAGATATTCTCCGTGTGGTGACGGAGTAAGAATACAATATGTCACCACCCCATCTCATCCCATGGGTGTCGTAAAAACCGTCTAAGGGTTATCCGTAAATGTTATCTTTACGTAATAAAAAGAAGGAAATCTTGAAATTAAACCCTACACCAATCCATCTCGCCAGCGTGGTATTAGTAGGCCAAGTATCCCTCCGTCACGGTAGGAGGCCCGTCTCTGCAGTGGGACATTTTTGTGCTGTTATGATGATTATGTAGTGTATGTATCTGCGCCCAAATGTGGGCTGACTACTATTATTAAAATAAACAAAAAGTTAATACCTTCCGTCGTATAGGTTTCGTAGGACTGACATCCTGTAGAGTTTGTAAAGAGCCGGTTATCACGGGAGGCTCAGTGATTGAAGCTGCTTTAGGTCTGAAAGTTTATATACACCTACGTATATATCATATAAGAAGCTAAATACAGTATGCGCAATCTAAGTAGGCCGGCTTGAAGTTGTTGCAAATGGCTGCGCAGATGTCTTTTTTTAAACTAAAAGACAGGGATGTTTTCTTTGTCTGTACATGCGCGAACTTCAGACCGACCGAGTAAGTTTGCGAGAACTGTACGCATGTTAGAAAAGCTGTTTATACTTTAAGAAGGCCGTATAAAGTGATAGTTAAACATTTTATGTACAATTGTGAATTTTCACTAAATGAATACGTATTGTGAAAGGAAAGGAAGTAAAACGGTGTCAGTAGAACATGTAAGAACATGATTAAATACACGGATGAAGGTAGATTAAAAAAGAAAAATACAATTACATATAAAAAAAAATTAAAAAAGAATTTACAAACGTTCCTCTCGTATTTGCAGTCAGCTAAAAATGATTTTCCAGGTTGTCACATAAGGCAAAATCGAACTAACTTTCCATCAAACAACTTCCAACAACAACGGCAAACTTCTTTTGCAATATTAATTATAAAGATTATAATTTCTTGGCATAGGTATTTACTAAAAGTTCAGTTACAATATTCAAAAAACAAATTAAAAAAAAGTCCATACCTCAACAAAAACATTGTGGGCATTCTAGAAAGATACTAACGTAAGCCAGTTTTGTTTCACAAAGCTGCAAACTATTGTAGTTTATTTAAGTTACAAAAGAAAAGAAAGAAAGAAAGAAAGAAATTATTTATTTGCACACAACAAACACACATTCCACACAAATTGCACTTAATTAAACTTAAAATTAGACATTTAAATAAAAGCATTTGGAGACAATTTGTGATTTGATAGGCTCGACCGGGTATTGTGCAGCAAAAAGGCAACAGCTCAGCATAATGCTGCAATTGGTTTTCGCAGCGCTGATTTTCAGCTGAAGCCGTGGGCCCCCAGGAGGCGCTTCACGCATTTCAGAGAATGAAATGTATAAAATACAGGAAATCATTAAGTATTTTACACATCATAACAATTCAGCAATTTAAGATATTATGTCAGTATAGTGTTAGTGATAGTAGGCATAATGTCAGTTAGCTTTGCTAGTATCAAATATCTGCATTAATAATAATATCTACTTATACGTTACAGTGTGTTCATTACGTAATTAAAATTGATAATAAATAATTTTTTTTTACAAATTACTGTAGTAGAGGTGTATAAAATAAGCATACAGTGCATACCATACTAGACGTGTACTTTTTATTTATTAAGCAGTAAGCTCTTTAGATGCCTTCTAAAACTATATAGACTGTTTAGTTTTCGTATCGGTGGAGGCAGGTCATTCCAGCATTTACTGGCACTATATTTAAAGCTTCCTCGGAAGGCAGTAGTCCTATGTTCAGGTATACGTAAAGGGCATGTAATTGATCTCTTGGGAAACTTACTATGCTCACTAATCCATACAAATCTGTCATAAAGATGCTTTGGTTTTTTATTGCGAATTACACCAAACAGTAACGTCGCAAGATGGAAGTACCTTATTTGACTCATTTTCAGAACATCATTTTCGTTCAGGAATAAATTTTATTTTTACTGTGTCATTAGTAACCAACAAGGTGTATTGTTAAGTTATTTAAATTTGTTGCACAGCTAAAGACTAACTCAGCATTAAAGATATATTTTATAAGAAATGATGTACTTCATTGCCAACAAATAAAAACAAAACAATATCGTTAAAAAACATTTATTGCAAATTAAAATATGTATAAACAATTATTTTATTAAAATAACAAGCGTAATGTATAAAAATACTGACGTTAATGGAATAAAGAAATATAAATTCACATGACCACTACACACCAACAATCCATTTAATACTTGTGTAAATTAACTGAAAAGAAAAAGAATAAACTAAATTAAAATCTATAAAATAATGTACTGAAATTGTAGGGGAGTAATCATTCCTATTAGTGATAAAATGGGATGAAATGGTATCTATTTGAGAGTGAATAAAATAATATAAACTTTATTTGTATATTTTTTGCACGGTTAATAATGCCGCAAAAGAAATAATTCCATCCAACCACTTGATTAATTTATTTATTATTCAAATCTTTTATTTAATTTTGACTAACTCCAGTAAAAATGTCGCTTCATTCAACCGGGATGGGTTGAATTGAAGACATTTTTACTGGATTACAAAATATTAAGACAACCTTTGATTTAGGGCAATCAGGTGACGGCAATTTTACAAAAACTAATACAGTTAAACCAATTTTGTAATTTAGTTTAAGTATAAGTTATTTCAAGAAGGTATTCGACCTTACTTGAAGTACAGTTTAAAAATGAAAAAAAAAACTTATTTGCCGCAAAAAAAAACAAAATATAATAACTACCCTTACTTTGTGGTATAATTTTTAACATATTACACTACTAATAACTTACCTGAACGGTGGTATCTCAGGTATTTTGCCAATAAATACTTTTTTCTTGTCAATGTTAGGTTTGTCATTCTGTTTCGGCGTGGTCGGTGTCACTGTTCGAGGCGTGTTGCGGGCTGAAGGACGGATGTCGTCTTGACTTGGACATTCCGACTGGAAAATAATATGTAAGATATAATATGCGCAATGTAAATTGGCCGGCTTGAAGTTGTTAAAAATGGTTAATAGCTTCAGGCCGGCAAATTAAGATTGCGCGAACTTTATGTTTTAGTACTAGATATTATTTTAAAATTTGTTTTTCTTGTAGTGAGCTGTTATGATATATAAGATAAAGCAGTTTTAGGTATTTAGTTATAATCTTTCTAGAAAAAAGAACTTGAGAGAAACAATGAGAGAGAACCCTACACTATTCTACGCAGGTAACGGAGTCAATTGATAATTAGTAGATCAAGTGTTACTTTACGTCACTGGAATTACATATCCGTCACAGGAAGCAGCTGGTACAGTCTATATATACATAGGGTTTCTACATACTATGAGTGATTAATTCTATTCATTTCTCGCTCGCGAGAATAGAGGCAATAATGTGTGCGAGCGAGAAGTGAATAGATGTGCCGCCATTTGTAGTCGTTCTTTAACCGCACGGGTATTAAATTTTTCTTGTACGTTTTTAGCCTGTGCTTAACACGACACCATATTTGTTTACCTTTATATTGAAGTCCTATTAAATGAACAGTAACATGATTGCTACGCAGGTCTCGAGTTTAATTTCTGCTAAATGCTACTATTCGTGAATATTGAGCGAGAATGAATGGTACCTAATTGTACCTAGCATTGGTACCTAAGAGTGGTTTCTCCGTACAACGTAAATTACAAGTACGATTACCCATTGTCTGTTATCTAAAGTAAAAACTTTAAGACTAGATGGCGTTATAAAAAATTACAAATACTACATTAAAGTGCACACATTATATTACGAAAGACAGAGTTTTGTATTTAAATAATAGCTACTTACCATTAATGGTGCATGAGCATTCTTGATAGCCTCTCTCCTCTGGAACTCCACCTTAGCCATCTCAGTAGCCAACCACGTCGGTATTTCAGGTATTGCGATCCTTAATGCCAGTACTGTCACTAATACAACGTGCTAGAAATAATATGACATTACTTTTAATACAAGTAATAGTTATGTATCGACTTATGTACGACGAAAGCATCTTTGCTTTTCTTGCATGGGTGGAACGCATGTTACCTAAATTTATAATATATTTTTTATAATACATACCTACTTGTCTTAAAAACCGACTAAGGGACTATCCGTGAATGATATCTTTACGAAATAAAAAGAAGGAAAACTTGAAATTGAACCAATACGTCTGGCTAGCGTGGTATTATTAAATCAAGTATCCCTTCGTCATGGGAGGAGGCCCGTCCCTGCAGTGGGACATCAATGGGCTGTTATGAATACCTACCTAATGTTTTGTATGGTTTTCCAAGACAAAGGTCTTTATAGCGATAGTAAGTTTTATCTCTTGCAAACTCTAAAGACGATATTGATATGTAGCTAACAATAAAATAAGGAATGTGCAAGATTTTGAAATTATATCAATATACGAGTAAGCGTTAGAAGAGAGCATAACACATAGAGATTACATCAGGGTCTATGAACTACAACAAACAATAATAATAATACAATACACACCCACTATTAAACATTCTAAAATTAAACCCTATCCCAATCTGTCTGGCCAGCGTGGTATTAGTAGGCCAAGTCTCCGTCTGTCCCGGGAGGAGGCCCGTCCCTGCAGTGGGACATTAATGGGCTGTTATGATGATGATGATTAAACATTCAAACAAAAAGAGTTCTTACCATTAAAGTCAACATACCTCAAGTGCCACAATAACCAGTATAGTCTGCGCGGGCGTAGCGTCCGGTAACAGTCGATGTACCGGACCGGACAGACCGATGAGCGCGCAGTTTACCAACACAGCCACTCCTACCATGGTCTCCATCGCGTGCTGGGTACAAGGTATTGTTTGTTTAACATTTATATGGTAATAGATATGCTAAGATATGTTATAAAAGCTGAATAAAGGTAAAAATTAAACGTATAACAGCTAATAAACTGAGAGTCCAATACAAAATTCGCGTAAAATATGGCAAGAACCGTTCGTGTCAACTGACTGGGCCGGCCTAAAGTTAACTATCAGAAAGTTCGCGCATGTACAAAAATAAAATGCATGCGCCGCGCTATTCAGTTCGAAAACTGACATCTGCGCAGCCTTCTAAATTTGAATTGACTCCCGGCGGGAACTCTTATGCAATCACCAACTCAAAATCGATCGAGATGTTTTTGAGTTCGTGACTGAGTATAAAGTGTATTGTTATTTGAAAAAAATACATGAAAATAGTATAGATAGAGCTGTTTTCCTATGTATTTACTGGTCTGATCAATATCTCTAAGTATAAGTACCCACCTGCCAGCTGCCGATACTGTTAACACGTTCACCGAACGGTCTCTGCGCGACGTGACACAACTTGAAGGCGTCGGCGCGGATCTCGGCCGCGTTGTTCAGTAGCGCGCACACGCCGGCCAGCGGGAACGCGGACGAGAACAGCACCACGTGACCTAGCTGCGTCAACATCTCTAAGTACTCCGCGAACGTGCCGTCGTACTGTGGGGGGAGAATAGACTATTATAAGAAATATCAAGGAAAATTGTACTTTAAGGTTCAATATTGTAAGCATATCCCAACGAATGACGTCAGATATTTTTATTCACTTTCAAAGCCTTTAGGTTTGTCTTAAAATACGCTGACAAAAATCAACAATTTCTTGAAATGACTTCCGAATTTTTCATTCCCTTCGAAGCGTTTGATTTTGTCTTACAATATGCTGAGCAAATTCAATTCTTGAAAACATGACATGCTCATCAGTGTAAAAGATATCACTGTGAGTCAGTGCCATAAAGCAGGCTGATGCTGGAAAGATGACCTTTTTACAATATAAGTTTTACTTTAATTATTTTTGTCTATAGGTGTGCCACAGGGCTCAATCTTGAGACCTTTAATATTTTATGGATCTTTAAATAATCTTATAAACGTCTAATTCAAGCAAAATTGATGCCTAAACTCTGTCTTTCCTGTGTCGGTCGGCTAAAAAATATTTTAAAAGCATATAAAATTAAACATCTACACAATTACCTTAAACAATTGTGATTCCAATTCAGCTTGATGTATAACCTTCTGTCCAACTAAAGGTTCAGAATCGCGTCGGTCTTCCTTATCAGTGGTACCGTTAACGAGACTGTTATCAGTGCCGTCACCACTAGAATCTGTCTTCTTCTCAAACAGTTCTGTTAGCTGTGCTGAAGTTGGCACTGAGAAAAATGTAATATTTAATAGATTTTAAATTATCGCGATTTGTATACATAATACTATTTTTACGGGTCTTACTCGACACCAGTCCCTCCGCGACCACGGCCCTTGCAAGTCGGCCGAAACATCGGAGAAAATCCTAGGTATTTATATTACTAGTATCTAAGCTAATTAGTAATACCGCAAGTAAGACCCGTAAAAATAGTATTATGTAATATTTAAGTCAGAGAATAAAATAATTTGCTTAATTTGGGAAATAAGTGGCGAAAAGTCAATAGGTAATAAGAATAAGAATCTGTTTATTTGCAGAAAAACACTGTTACAATGGTGTTATTAAATTAATAGTATCAAGTGATTTTACCGTTAGGCATGCAAACGTTACATTAATAATTAAAGATTAGTATTAATAAAGTATTAATTAATTATTATAAGTATGAGAATTTCACGTTATACAAACAATTATATAATAAAATTCAGATACAATTACAAAGTAATACGAAAAAAATAATATAAATGTCACTGCAATAATAATAAGTAACAATAAATTAACTAAAGGTAAACGTATAATTAAGAACTGTATCAATAAAATATATTAAAATTATCTAAAAATGTATATCTATTGACAATATTAATAATCACTGCTAGAAGTTTAACTTACTAAAATTATCATTCAAATATTCATTCAGGTCATAGTAGCACCTGTCAGCTAGAAGGAATTTTATTTTTTTCTTAAATAAGGTCGAGTTTAATGCTTTTATTTGTATAGGTAATTTATTATAAATTACTGGAGCCATGTGAAACACACTTTTGTACATTAATGTGGTACTGGTTCGATTAATACAGAGGCGAAATGGGTCGCGTTGTTGTCTATTATTGGCTTCTGAAGCTAATGTAAAAAGATTTTTGTTGGTATTTACAAAAACTGCAACCTCATATATATATACACTTGTGAGAGTTAAAATTTTGTGCTCTTGGAATAAAGGTTTGCAGCTATCGTCCACTTGAAGTCCAAACATAGCCCTTATACACCGTTTCTGTGCCTTAAAAACTAGATCATTGTCAGTTGAATTTCCCCAAAAAATTACACCATACCTCAGAACTGAGGCAACTAGACCATGATATGCAGTCAATAGGGCATTAACATTTGATTTTTGTTTGAGTTCATGTAGAGCATATACGGACTTATTGATTTTTTTAACAAAGTATCTCGATATGATATTTCCACTTTAATTTATTATCTACATTAAGTCCAAGAAATTTTATTGACTCAACTTTAGGCACAGGTTCATCTTTATAGGTAATCTGGGGCATAGTTGGATTTAAAGAAAGACTATGAAACGAGACGAGACGAAGAAAAAATAAAAGACAATACTCCGTAAAATCGTCGCTTATTTGTCGGTTGACTTTAAATGTCAGTTGACATTCAACAATATTACGTTGACAGTTGCTGGAAGGTTATATTCAGTAGTGCGAAGTAAAAAGGACAAATGCTTCTGATTCGTCGCCAGCTCCGGTTATGCACAGTAATATTAATATTATCACGGAAGAAAAATCAAGATGATGATTGATTGATTGCTTGATTGTTCTTCCGTGAATATTATAATACAACATGGCGGAAGTCACTAACGTTCCTGTAGATTCAAATCTATCAGAATCTGCGACATATACAATACTTTAGAAGTTTTACGCAACGATTTGAAGGTGTAACACGTCAATCCGTACATGCAAATTTAATTAAATCTTTAGAACGCTAAACTTACTTTTGCTTGGACTAATAGCTCCAAAAACATCAACACATATCTTTGCCAGTCTCAAATTCTCAATCAGATAAGGTAGAGCTGATTCTTTCAGATTACCAATCACTTGTCTCGTTATTAAAAGCACTGCTAATTGCTGTGGGCAAATAAATAATATATCAGATAATGAAACAATCATAAATCCAAGAATGGTTCAAATCTACTTGATAAATCAATATTATTTCTTTAAGTGTTATATATAACTTAGGGAGGAAGCATGGGCCTTCAGATCTACTTGATAAATCAATATTATTTTTTTAAGTGTTATGTATAACTTAGGATGGCAGCATGGGCCCTCTTATGGCAGAGAGAGTGAGAGACCCTGTATTCATAGTCTATCATTCACACAATCGCAACGATTTATAATTAAGACATACCGATTTGAATTAAAACAATATTGTTTTAAAAAGTGGTTGTAATTCTTTTGGTCTAGCTTGTAGTTCTGATAGTTTAAGGACTTTGAATTTCTTACAATCAGAGCAGTAATTTAACTAGAAAAACTGACGCTCATTTTGATTATTCCTTTAAATAGTATGTGGTACTATTATGGATCCTTGGAGAACCCCCCTTTCATAATTAGATAACTAATGAGTTTTACTTATTTTGGTCACTTGGAAAATTAGGAATCGGAGTACTAATAACATTTATTACTTTATTTAAAGGAAAGGACTATGTAGCAGTCTACAATAAATTTCATTTATTTAGAAACGAAGAAGCGATAGTTAATCAAACGTTAACAATAGTCAATAAAAACACAAACCTCTTTTAGCTTATCCATATCCTGCAGATAGAATGCTATGTAGAATAAACTCATAAAAGAGTTTACAAATTGAAACTGAAATAAAAAACAACACACTTAAATAAATACAATTATGCAAATATCGTATGAAATGACATGTAAAGCAAATTCGGTAATAATATAGAAAATAATAACTACAATGATAAACTAATGAATAAAAATATTAACAAATGCATTTATTAGTAATGTATTAAAAATAAGTAGTACACACAGCAACTAATCAAGCTAGACACTCATGTACCTTAATACCTTGAAATAAGACACATTTTCAAATGAAAATGTTTACCTTGATGTGTTGCTGTGTGTACATAGAACTTATTGATATAAATAATGGTGAGTGAGAAAAAAATATATTTAATGAAAAAGTGTTGCTTAATAAAGCAGAAGTTATGCATACGTGTGTACTCGCGGCCCGTCCCGGCTTCGCACGGGCATTAAACATTACATTTACATTTGTTAATTTTAACACATTACACTATCGTAATTTAAGTAAAGATCCCTATATTGTTTGAAAATGAAATATAGCCTATGTCACTTAGGAAAAATGTAGCTTTCCAACAGTGAAAGAATTATTCAAATCTATTCAGTTTCGGAGCCTATTCAATTCAAACTAACAAACAAAAAATCTAACATTTCCTCTTTATAATATTAGTATAATATAGACAATATATTAAGTAAAACAAGAACCTTATTAATTAATTTAGAAATACTTTTTTTTTTATTGTTTTGAAATATTTTTTTAATCTCATACTTAGATATTTTACTATTTTTTTAGCAGTTTTCAGACAGATCCGTATAGTAAGGAAGCTTACGAGCATTTGAAGAAATAATACATAAACATAACAATCAAAATATGAGGCATAACGCCAACTTCAATATCGACAACTAAGAGCCATGTATGTGAAGTAAAGTAATAAACTTCAACTTATTTAGCTTTTATCTCCTAAGCAAATAAGTGTTAATAATGGTAATTATTTATCAGATCTCACAGTCAAACTGTATATTATTATCACAGAGTTTCGTTGGACACAGTTTTAGATTATAAGATTTTTCATGTAAACGGTACATTTAATAAATAATAAATTGTTATAGTGCAAATGCCATGGAGTCATGCAAGCGAAACAAAAACAAAAGAAAACATCGTGCATCTAATTAATATATCACTGTGCCTTCAAGATTATTATTCCATTTACCAATATAAATATTTGGTTAATAACCTTCTTCGTTCTAAAAGCAAAGCGTGATCAATGCTTAGCTTTGATAGCATGGCGTTAGTTTTTTTTTTTACAGCATTTTTATATACAAACCAATGCTATTTTCACAATCAGATGGTTCTCATACTTTGTCTCGAGTCGATAGTTTTCTTTGCGAAAGAAATTGTAGTATTTTTTTTTTTTTTGTCGTCCATTCCCATTTGGTAAGCAGAAAAGAGAAAACATAAATATGCGCTATAGTAATAGTTTTTGTCTACATCAAATAAGTTTTATTCTACGTTATAAATTTGTTAGATAGGTATCTATAGAAAGTCTATTTATTTATACTATTTTAATTATTTGCTTTAAAAAATCAGTGACTATTTATAGTTTTCCTAGTATTATTAAAATTTTAAATTTCATGCAAAAATTGAAAAATATTTTCATCTTATTCTTTAAAACCATTTTTAGAAAAAAACATTTAAAATTACAAATATAATCTAAACATACATATTCAACATGTAAATGAATCTATTGCTCAAGTATTATATCTCAATGATTATATAATCGATTTGATATATTGATTATAATCGTTTTAGCCAGACTACTTTTTATTGATCTACTTCTTTCTAATACAGATATGTATGCTATGAATATATTTCATTAAACGGCTATTATAGAATAAGATGAACTATAAATTCATTTTGAGTAAGAACACAAAAATATTAATTTTGCCTAAGTACAAGTATTTTGTTCTAGTCAAAACGAGACATAAAAAGAAATAAGGAGTAAAATACTTGGTCTTTTTAAATATAGTTAAAATATCACTCCAAAAACAATGCCCCTGTAATCTATCGGTAGATAAAACATTTGTAGGCGTAAACTGGCGAAGGGAACTAAAACTTTACAATTATTTATAAAAAAAGGGTCTATTTTCAAAGAAAAAGATTTTTTTCCAATAAAAAGCATAATTCATGTCCTTCATTAGAAATATCTGTCTTACTTTGACGAATTTAATAATTGTAAATATTATATTCTGATCAATCATTAGACTTTTATTTCGACTAAGTAAAAATCAGATAGGTATACACACACACACACACACACACACACACACCACAAGCACATACAACCCTAATCTCACAAGTTTATAATTTTATGATTCAATCATATATAATTTAATTGAATTTTGAATTGTATAGTTTAATTATAATTCAAAACAAAGATCTCCTTTTTTATTATTCATTTGCATGCTGTGGTTTCCTGTTATTGAAGGAATACACGCATGTTCATGTAGTTTTTTATATTAATACTAAGATGTATTGCCTTTGTTGGAGACCCATAAAATAAATAAACACCTACATAAATAAGGGAAAGCTAACAATTGTGTTTCTTGATTAATGTATTAATACTATTTACTCATATCATACTCGTAGTTCTAATAACACTGTTCTGTTCGGAATGCTTAAATTATCATTTTTATAATTATAAGTTAAGTTACTCAGTAAGTGAAATATTTGTATTTATTTTGAGTAATAAAGATTTTTTAACCATAATACGAGTTTATTTTGTAAATATTCGATAGATTATAGGGGCAAACATTTAGTATATAAAATAAAACACAAAAAACCAAACAGAAATTCAATATATTAACGAGTTTTAGCAACAATACCTTTGTCGTTGAGCCATCTAGCTATTCTCGCGTACACTTCCTCTTCTACCGCTATTATTATAGCTAATAATGCTCGCGGTATCCATGTAAAATATATTATATTATTCTCCCACCAGTCCTAGGGGAAAAAAATCATATATTTCAGTCCTTGAGGATTGTGGAATATTTACACATGAAATAATGAACAAGATTAAGACATCATTCAACTAAATGGTGCATACTCGTATCATGACATGGCCCAGGCCTGATGATCGGCTCATACAAGGATATAAAAAAGTGTTTTTTTTTAAATATTTAACCCCAGTAGATACCTGTCTTCAGTTCATACATCACTAAATAGGTTGTTCAAAAGAAATTATGATAATAAGAATATTTTCGAAAAGAAGTAAGACGGATGCTCGGGTGCCCTAGTTGGTCATGGTGCTGGACTCGTATAGTCCAGAGACGCCGGGTTCGAGTCCCGCCTCGAGTACCAATTTTTTTTCATTGTCTTTCTTCTTTTCGGATTTTTCTAGTTAACCCTAAGCTTTAAAATTATATGCAATTTAAAGAAAATTTCTAAATTACGCCGTTCTAACTAGGTCGTCGGCCAACCCTGGAGGGATCTCTCCACCCTGGTACGCTCTCGCCTTTCCAGTACCTTTCTGCCTCAACGGCTGTCAACTACCATAGGCTATGCTATTGAATCTTTTGTATAATACTAGCTGATGCCCGCGGCTTAACCCGCATTGTACAGGTAACTTAAATGTTATTCTACACCCTAAACTACCTATATTCCAAATTTCATTAGAATCCCTTCCGTAATTTTTGCGTGAAAAGGCAACAAACATCAATCCATTCATATATTCTCACAAACTTTCGCATTTATAACATTAGTAGGTATAGTACAGTACCTGTGCTCTCAACAACAAGAAGGTAGCGGCGGCGGCGACGCTGAGACACACGAGCATGAGCGGGAACGACACGCAGTGGCGCCACACTCGACGTCGCCACGCCGCGTACACGGGCTCCGGACGACCCGTCACCGGACTTGTACTCATCTCACCCTGGAAGCATATATATTTGAATCATTATATCGTATGGAACCTATTTTATAGTTAAATAATTTTCTTTCTTCCAAAGATGCATGCCCAATATAAGAAAACTTAGGCTATCAATCAATTGGCTTATCTTAATTCACTACTAAACATAGGCCTCTCCTAACACGAGCTACAAAACATAGTCATCCGCCTTTTGCACCCCAGCGACCTTTTAGAGTTGCGGTCTCCAGACTAGGAGACGTTTGCTATGTTTGTTCTTAATTTTAAGCAGATAGTTATAACCACAGAAATCTAAATAAAAGGAGAAATGGTATGACGGGGTTTTCTTGTCAAAGCAATATGATTAGAACGATTATATAGCTAAAAATGGCTGTCACCTAGGTTTAGCTGTGTTTTGACAACGGCCGGGATAACATATAAAATGCCGAGTTGTTCAGTGGTCGCCTGTAAAAATAAGAGCAATAAATAAAACTTTATTAATAATGGAATCACTTACCATATCTTAGTACATGTATTTTATTGTATTTACCTCTAAAATCATGAAAAAATAATTTTCGATGTCCTCACTATGTTATTTTTATATTCGGATAATTAAGTACTATAATATTTTTGTAACATATACATTGCTTCTCTAATGTTGTGTAAACTAGTCATTCAATGAATATATGAAGCAAAGAACTATTCGCTCAACGATATTACGTATGACAAGTGGTTGCTAACCGTGATCGCTCTAACAACCAAACGATAGTGACGACCCGTTCATGACTACGACTATCTATCGTTTTCGATAAAAAGTCGTGTATTGAAGGAATTTTAAATTGTAAAAGTTTTATTAAGTTAAATGAAAACAATATTTTTTTTAAATGTTAAATTATGTAATTTCAATATAAGTAGGTATTACAATGTTGAAATAATATCCTAACTCAAAGGTGGCGTAAGTACTCTAGAACATAAAGGTTTAAAATGATCATTAGAGTGGTTTTAAAAGTTTTTTTAAATGCTCATACATTTATTAGCACACACAGCTTTTCGTCAAAAGTCGTGGTTTAAAGTCGGCTAGGCTTTACCGACTGTGGCTAAATTATCGCTAGCTCTCCCTCACAGGTGCGTTAATTTTATATGACAACAGTCAAAATGTTACAAACTGCTGCGACAATAAGGACGCAAAAGAAGTATGACGCTTGAGTTCCTTCAACCTGCGATATTACGACATCAGTTCACGGATTAATTTGTTTCACGACATGTACGATCTTACACAAACTGTCGTGAATATTATTTTACAAAAGTATTGTACAATTATATATTATTACATTATACATATTTATATAAAAGTAATTATTATTTATATTTATAAGTAAGTATTTATTTTTTAATAAAATAAGTGTAAGTCTTGTCTATCGATATATTTTATTAATCATCTATCGATAAGGTCAACGCCTAGCATAAATGTAATTTTTTTACATGTAGTAGTTTTAAATTGTAGTAGTTCTTCTATCTAAATTTATTTTAGTTTGTTTTATTTGTTTAAATATAGTAGCGCTGATTGGTTCGCTGTGACACCGTGTAAGGGAGATATTTCAAGGAGAAACGAGACAGAGTAATTGCGTTCATTGATAATCTAGATGTAACTGAGAACAGTACTCTATTCGTATATTCTATTGCTGTGTGTGTTAAAAAAACTGGCGACATTAGGTTTCCATACAAAATGACAATCAGGGCACATCTCCTTTGTTCAGATATCTGTGGTTATAACCGATTGGGGTGAAATTTTTTAACACAGTTTGGATGACAATACATGATAAGGTGTTTATGTAGTTTTGAAACTGTGTTGCCGAGGGTAATTTATAAAATAATCTGACATCACACTAAATCCAATATGGCAGTATATTCAAGATGGCGTAATGGTTATTTCTTAGTCACTTCTGCAATATTAAACGAAAGGGCTTGCAGAGAATATACATTAGAAAAATATAACGACGTCTTCTTTAATGCAAAATGACAGATTAAATTCTGCAATTCGGATATCAAATGAAAGAGCTTGCCGAAAATAACTAAAACAATATTTCTGACATCACACTAAATCCAATATGGTGGAACATTCAAGATGGCGGGATAGATATATTTTAGTCTAACATACAAATAAAGGCATAATTTACCTGAAACAAAGGTCTTGGCTCTAATAGCAATTCGTCTCTTTGATCCAGTGTTCCCCATTTATATGCTAGTGCGTTAGAGTACCTAAAACATTAAATTTATCATAAAGTTTCTTTCAAAATTAATTCATACCATAGAGTAAGTAGAATATATTGGCTAAGAAGCTTTTAAATATAAATATTAGAAGAAAAATAAATACAGTTACTTTTAACTAAATTGGTACTGTAACTTAGATAAACAGCTATTGTTAGGAACAAGCAGTAAATAGTTAAAACACTACTATTTTTACACTTTTTATACCGACTAAGGAAAATAAAAACATGTAATTATATTTTTAAATACCTTTTCCATGTTTCTAAGTAGACGCATGCCCAGAGTACATTAAAAAGTGAAAACAAAACGTAGGCTATATCCTTCCAATTATCATTCGCTGTACCAAGCCATATCTGTAATTAAATAATATGCACTATTATTTATGGGTAAATTTAGCCATTTTATATGGAAATAATTTGATTAAAAATAGGGTAAATTTAACCCAAAAGTGGTAAAGAATAAACATACCCAAAATACGAAACCAACAGCGGCAGGCACTGTCAATGATCTTGTATAATGTCCAAGCCATGCGAAATACATTGCTATTTTAACACCAAAATATTCACTTATTTCATCTGAAAATAAATACAAATATTTTTAATTGTATCAGAATGTCATCTGCACTTGTATCTTACATTTACAATAATCATAACGATCTATATTTTTTTAGATTCAATTTTTTTGGGGGCTATGGAAATATGTTAGCAACATTCTGTCTCTCAAGATACAGGTTGCCTAGTTTGAGAGGCAGGGTTCTTCATGCTGTGTACAGATTTCTAGTTTTAAGATTCTACTTTATTGTGTTATTACCACTATCATGTAAATTGTGTTTTTATATAAAACATGTTAAATCTGTTTTTTTGTGAGTTAAAAATTTTATTTATTTATTATTATTATTTACATTACAGTGCTACGGGTCTTAGCTGCTTGTCATAGGATGACCAGCCCAGTGTAAAGGCACTGATATGTATATTTGTAAAGATATAAAATTCTGCAACCGGCGCACACAAACCATAAAGGTGAAGCCTATACGAGCATGGTTACGAGATATACATATATAGCGATACCACGGGAGGGGTTAGTCTCGTCACCATGTCGTAATAAAATAGTCGATATAATTTCAGACTTATTATAATAACCCGAAAATAAGAAAGACAATGAAACAAATTAATACTCGAGGCGTGACTAGAATCCGCGTCTCTGGACTATACGTGTCCAGCACCATGACCAACTAGGCCAGCCAAGTACCCGTCTCGACTACCAAATTTAACCATTGCTTTATAAGGCGCCGGGCCGCAACTTAGAACTCAACTGTACAACACCATCTAGGCGCGACAGCCGTAAACTTTCAATGTTGCAATTGAAGAGTATACGTAATGGTTTTAAGTTTTATATTACAATTTTTTTTTACCTATAAAGCTTAGCTATTTATTATAATACCTACGGTCAGCAAAGTTTGCTTAAACATTCTTTCAATATTAGATAATTGGACCATGATCAAAACTTGGCTTCAAAAGTAAACTTTATATCTAAAAGTTGTTTGGCACGAATTCATTTATTTCAATTTGTTTGGCGTCCTACAAATACATTTGTAAGAAAGTGTGTTCCGGATAGGAAGTGAAAACTAAAGAGTCTATTATTATAAGGAATTCCTATATAAAAAGTACAGCGAATTATAAAAACAAAAGGATACGATTTTATAATCAAGTTTGAGTCATTTAGATACTTGATGAAATCAATGCGCCTAAATAAAATTATTCAAGCAAGATAAATATGTTAGTACTTATTTTTGAGATAGTTAAATTAAAACAATCTATTAGTTCTAGTAGAAAACGAGTAGCTAAGTAGAAAACGGTAGCTCTAGAATTGGTCTAATTATTTAAGGATCACGCTCTCAAACTTTCGACTCTATCATATTAGTACAAATATTAATCTACATTAAAGGCTTTAATGAAGGCAATAAAAAAATCTTGTTTTTACTAGTCACCACCGCAATGAGCAACACCCAGTATTTAATAATATCCTTTAAATATACTCGTAGTATTGCGATAAATTAGCCATAGGATACATAAAAGTATTTCTCTCCAGCCACGAACAACTGACCGTTTTCCCACGGTTTTTCCTGACTAAGTATCGATTACAGAAAGCTCAAGTTTGTTGTATGAAAATAAAGAAAACAGGTCCAAAGAAACAGTTTTTGCTGGTTTTTTTCTGACTCTAAGGGTGTGGGCTGAGTAGAAACTGAACCATAGCAATTGGTCAACTGAGCCCGCGGGTTGAGTAGACCCTTAACCATAGCAAGTGGTCAACACAGCCCGCGGGAGCAGTTGACACATTATTGAGCTGAGTTACACCCCAAAAAAAAAACCAATGGGGTCAACTGAGCCCGCGGAATCAGTTGTATTTGGTCTCAGTCGACCATGAAAGAGAAAGCATTTACAAATTTATCATATAATTATAACGTCTATAAAATTAAGATAACTTACCTATAGGCTGTGGAGAGAACAATGTTTTGACCCATTTTCTCCTCAAGTTTTCCAATGCGCTTCTTTCATGTAATGGAAACATACCGGCAACTACGCCTCTGCTTACACATGCCGGTACTGAAGAAACATTATATAATAATATTATTTGGCTACTATTGAAATATATGATAATGTTCCTATAAGCATACACGTACAGATAGCGCGCGAGTTGAATGCAGTCGGGGTCTGAGGTAAAGAGCGGCAGCATCTCCCCCAGCTATTTGCACGCCCCACCTCACGCGCCTGCATTGTAGTGCTGTGCCATACTTGTCAACTATCGTACGTTTGCCGTGTTATTGTGTTAATAGTAATACTGAAGTTCCCGTGTTATTTTTTTATTCCGTTTTGTGAAATGATTATTAAAAACATGAGATAATTATGATATTGTTTTTTTTTTCATCATGTTAACCTAGTGTACTAAATAAAATTAAACTTATAACATTGTTTAAATTTATCGACATGAATGTCAATCAATAATTATAATTAGGTCACAGCACTACCGCATTCCTAAGCTCTGCATTCAACTCGCGCGCTATCTGTATAGGAGCAGCTTAGTACGTAGAGCCAACATCTCAACGCTAAAAGCTTTCATAACGTTCGATTTACACATCGACAAGTACAGTGGCGAGTTAAGTAGTAAGTTGTTGATTACGTTGATTTAAATAGATCTTCATCCTACTTTTTGGCAAGTTAAGTTGGCGAGACGCGAGAGAGGTACTTAACACGCCAAAAAATCAACTTAATCAACAACTTACTACTTAACTCGCTACTGTACTTGTCGATGTGTAAATCGGGCTTAAGTGACGCGACGAGAAGACAAAAAGTCTTATCATAATAAAATCAGTAATGTCCAATAAACACTAAACACCAATTTCCTATAAACAGCTAAACTCTAAAGCGACCTTGTAAAATTGAACGTGTTTACCAATTTTTGTAGTTGATTAACTAACTTACCAATACTGTTAATTAGTGCTTGGGGTCAGGTGCCCCCAGTCACTAATTAACCATAGCACTACACGCGGGGCTCCGTAGTTGGCGTACAAATATTTCCCTAACTAATCGTGAGACCCGTTTGAGCATGAAAAATAATCTCGGAGGCAGGCGGTGATGTTCGCAAAACACTACGCCAAAAAATTCCATGTCAAAGTCCAAACAACTTTCGTTATATATTTTTTGACATCCTTTATACTACTTAATCTAAGTTTAAATACATTTCAAAGTTTACAAAACTTTACCACCGCCTCCAAAGCGCTAGTAGAGAAGAAGCGGCGCAACAAACTCTACTGCTGCATTTTCTTGACGTCATATATTTTTAACATTGTAGATAACTGTAATTAGGCGCTGGAACCGTTGTACACCATACATAACCATACAACTAACGATTATTCAATGATAAATATAGCGTCATGCAAGTAGTACATAAAAGTGGGAGCACCAAATCACATCCATAAACAATTATCCAGTAATAAAGACGTCGCTCAGCAAAATGGGGCCGGTTAGGGCCAGTTAGTAAGGATCGCAGTACTTGACGCTCAGTAGTCTGTGCCAAGCTCTGATTCAAAAGCGTATGTATTTACTTACCAATACTCTGTCCAGGCCTCAATGTGAGTGCAGGTTCTAAGGCGTGTTCGTCTCCTGGTTCAGCACGAGCCGACTCTAATACTTGTTTCACAAGAGCCCCTCGTTCTTGAGAATTTAGCAGTTCTGATACCGACGAACTCTGGTGATAGAAAAAAGGATGGTAAAAGTAGGTTACACTTCTTTGTCATTGCGGGTAGTGCGAATTGCGTATCATGGGCATTGTCACAAACTCGGAAGGAAGTTTTAGGCAAAAGATAAATTTGCCAAAAACTTAATGTTTGTTAGGGAGTTAATCAGAAGCCCGGGGACCACCACGAGGAGTGTAAGGAAGACCAATCGCCGTCATTTTTCTCTTTTGTAGATGGGATTGTTGTACTTGGGTTAGTTAAAGTGGGAAGAAGGCATCAGTGTCCTTTTAACATCAGTTACGGTATCATCGCGGCTATTAGTTACCAAATGCTATTTTATCTTCCCGGGAGTCTGCCACTAAGAGAGATGGATATGTAGTCTACCATATTCCGCAAAAAGAAGTTGTACACTACCTGTCTTCGCTGTAAATCTGAAATATATATTTTCGTAGGCAAATAAAAAAAGCATATTCCACATTTTATTTTCCTCCTTAAATAATAATTTTTGAAGCCACATCCTTTGCAACCTATACCGAGATGTTAAGCAATAATTTTCTAATTAAAAAACCGACTTCAACAGGAGTCGGTTAAAAACCATGCTGATAACAATTTCTAAGATTAGTATTAAATAAATTTCTGCAGTTGTCTTCATCATAAGATCATGTTTGTGTAAAGTTTTTATTAATACGAATAAAATAAGCCCAAACACTAGGTAGCTGCTATATACCGTTGAGAAGTTTCCTCGACCCTCAGTCTTCTTCATCATCAGATGATGTTTGTGTAAAGTTTTCATCAATACAATTAAAATAAGCCCAAACACAAGGTAGCTGCTATATGCCGTTGAGGTGTTCCTTCGACTCTCGGTGGTCTCCAGGATCTGACCAGTTCTAACTCTCGATTATTTGGTAGTGACGTCAGAGATGCACATGTATGACAAGATTTTACACAATGCGTCCCTACAATTTTCAAGAGATGCCCTGGATTTCTCTGGGATCCCGTCATCCAGATCCAGATCTGGTGACAATGGGACCAAATGGGAAGCATACCCATACGAACAAAAAAAAAAATTTCAAATCGGTCTAGCGGTTTTCGAGAAATCAGGTAACAAAAACAAAAAAAAAAAAAAAAAAAAAATACAGCCGAATTGAGAACCTCCTCCTTTTTTTGAAGTCGGTTAAAAAAGGTACATTACCACAAACACGAAATATAAAAAGAAATCAAGTATTTAAAACACGCTTAAATAAAACGTTACATTCAGTGCTGACTTTAATTTTGTGAATCTACGAACGCGAATCTAAATTACAACCCCTTTTATACATTCCTGCACAATTAAATTATTTACTCGACAGTCGTCTACTTAATTCATTGTCAAATTTCAAGTATTTCTGCTACTGTACGAACAGCATAATGTAACAGTGTTAAGTCAAGAGATGTATTCCGTCGTAAAGTTAAATAGGCGAAACGTGTTGTTTTTATTTAAACATTTATCTTGTGTTTGAGGTGATTTAAGAGTCGAAAATGTGGGTGTCGTGCACTTTGTTCCGGATTCCCGTGTTCCTTATATTGTAAAGAATATCATCAAATCATCAGAAATGTGAGTAAAGTAAGACTCTACCTTAACACTAGCCGACTTAATCTATATGATGTATGGCTATTTTAAATAACTGAGGTTTAAAAAAAACTACCTTAACAATCCTTTGACATCTCAATAATGATCTGGACAGACCACTTAATAAGCATAGCTGCTGCAGCTAGTCTCAGTTAGGAACTTTTTACATTTGTTATCTTAGTTAATTACAAACGGACGAGGAATGTCCTAGTCCGAGCAGTAGAAAGTCAAAAGTCAGTAAAACGATAAGATATTTCAATTAAAATTGCTCTAAGGCCGTTGCTTCGAATTTAGCGGGCAGCGGCGCGGGAGCGGGGCGGCAGAGGCCGCTCGTTTTTTTGCGGCCTAAGAAGTAATTCTATTCTCTATCGGAGAAACTCACTTTGAGTCGTTGCCAACATCCTAGCTAAGCTACCCCCTTATGCTAATTATGCAACAAGAACAAAATTGTGGATATTTATTTCTCGCTCAATATACAAACCATCATAAGAAAACATTTCATACAAATGTGAAGCTACTAACCATTACCCTTTTATCGCTTATAAAGCTATTAGGTATGATAGACTAACGCCCTTGGTATTCTTAAGGTCATAGGTACCAATTTGAAGGCAAGGCACGAACCTTTTGACTTCGCTAAATACCACGTGTGAACAACTCGATTGTTTCAAGAGTATTGATTGAAGAAAACTACATTGCGGAAACAGACTTAATCTAAGAAGTAATTTCTTTAATCGCGTGACGTTGCTTCATCTAAAGATTTGATTTTAGTTTTTTCCCTCATCTCATAGTAGTCAAAACGTTAATGATGTTCTTTTTACAGAACTCTGGTAGGTAAAGATTAATCTGATATGGTTCGGTTGTGTTATCTTTTCGTTAGGTAGCGAGTTCTCTCCCTGCCTTCCGATAAATCAACAATACGTCCATCGTAATGTCTTCAATTCTTTCAGTAGTATTCTTTTAGTATGTGATAATTGTGAACTGGCAGGGCCAAGGGCAGATTTTTTTGGTAGCCCTCTCCGCTATTACCTTAATGTCTTTATCCTGGTCATAACGGAGAGACCTCCATCTAAATGCCTTTTTGTTTTGTTGTGGTGCTTTATGTATGTGGTTTTGTATAGAGTTTCATTACCTGTTTTCTTTCTTTCGCGGAGATACAAGCTACGTAACAAGGCAGTTCTCTGTGTGGTGGCGGAGTAAGAATACAGTGTGTCACCACCCCATCTCATCCCATGGGTGTCGTAAAAACCGACTATGGAACTATCCGTGAATATTATTTAAAAAAAAGGAAAACTTGAAATTAAACGCTATACCAATCCGTCTGGCCAGCGTGGTATTAGTAGGCCAAGTATCCCTCAGGCATGGGAGGAGGCCCGTCCCAGCAGTGGAACATTAGTGTCCCGTTATGATGAACAAGACTGACCTTTACCCGGCTTTTACGAAACCTACGGGTAACTGGATGGCGACAACTCATATTCATATCTCGTCTCCACACGGAACGCCATTATGTAAGTATTATAACATAACAAATAACACCCAAAAACAATAAACCGATGATACAGTACGACATTTAAGGACAATATGAGTGCGTGTACTAGCTGTTCCGTGCAGAAAATAAATAATTCATACAGGTATCGATTACAATAGATATGACGATGGGTTTATGTAAGTAGTAGTGTTTAGGTATAAAATGTACTTAAAGCATAAAATGGGGTAGCACATTGTATCACTCCATGAATGCTAGTATAAATAAATAATCCTCACATATTCACACATCGCCACCTAGTCCCAAACTAAGCAAAGCTTGTACTATGGGTACTAGACAACGGATAAACATACTTAATACTTTTTTTTTGTTGTAAATACATACCTTTTATACATAGAAAACACTCAGACTAATGAAAACAATCATGTTCATGCACACAAAGATTTGCATTGACCGGGAATCGAACCCGAGACCTCAGCGTAGCAGCCATGTAATAATACCGACTGCGCCACAGAGGTCATCAAATGTATAATAATATACTAACTCCAAATATGAAAAACACAATGTATCATTAGTTCGTAAGCCATTATATAAACAAAATGAGTAGCTCATCACATAGGTACTTAAGTCTTTTTAAAGATATCATTCTATATACAAAAGACATTTGTACATCCATTTAGGCTCTAATATTCATTTAACCAAGTTTACGACGACCATCGATACCGTGTACATAAATATTGTATTGCAGTAGTTATATCAAATGTCGCCGCAGCATTGGAATTCGGGGATTGTTTGAGGTGAATTCCAAACAATACCTAGTTGTAGCAGTAATGCATATTTGACCTCGTTTGGTTTGGTAGTATGAAAAATTCAAATAGGTGATATTTAAAAATCTCGTGTCCAAGAATCGCTGGACTGCTTGGATGTTGGCTATCGAGACTCATACTCGTTACGTATTACGTTCAGTACTCATACAATGCAAACCTTTGAATACAAGAATCTTTGCTTTGATCTTGGCGTTTCTACGTATTATAGGTAAATAAGTGCCTTTTCACAAATCCAACTAATATTATAAATGCGAAAGTTTGTGAGGATGTATGGATGGATGGATGTTTGTTAGTTACTCTTTCACCCAAAAACTACTAAATGGTTTTTGATGAAATATGGAATATAGTTAGTTTAGGGTGTAGAATAACATTTAAGCTACTTATACAACGCGGGTGAAGCCGCGGGCATCAGCTAGTAAAATATAAAAGTATCTTTGTTCGTTGTACAAGCTCTGCATGGTTTGGGCCTAGACGACACGTTGTGGAAATAAGTTGAGAATATTATTCAATCAACCTATACCCCTTCCAACGTAAGTTTAGCTTTTTGACAGTTCACGTCCATGAAGTTTCGTAATATTTCTGCTTATTTTTCAAACAAATAATATTGTATTTCATGGACGTACCCATGTTTTTTTCAGTTACCATGGTTACTTAGTGATGGACACTCATAACGATTACCCCCATTATGAAACAAATTACAATTAATCGGTAGAAATAAATGCTATGAATAAACCGGAACTCTTCTTAATACGTTTATAAAATGTAATATGATATTTTAGATTAGCTATAACCCGCGAGTGTGTCACGATAAATTATGTATTTTAAATAATACCTAAGCTAACTATAACTTTATCATTTTAAGCTATAGGCTAATTCTCTTAACATAGTCTGATAAAGAAAGAAACAGTAATAAAATGATAATGTAAGTTGATGTAAGGATCCAAATGTGTAAAATAAAGTAATTTGAAAAATCACGAAATCGCTTACAATCGAATGGCATTACATTCGAGATACTGCTGAACGTCACTAACGTCAACCTGTCAAATGTCGTTAAATATAGTGGAAAGGGTATAGTCACATTCAATTCGCAATAACATACTTCAGGCTATCATAACAGCACGTTAATGTCCCACAACAGGGATATGCTTACTCCAGTGTCGGTAGAAAGCTTGGTCTCTTTTTACCTCACTGGACAGGCGGATTGGTAGTAAAAAGGTTTTACTGAAAAAAATGGTATTACTGTGTGTAAATCATCCGCGTAAATGAATTTGCGTATATAATAATCGATAACCAGACTTTTTTGAGGTTTTGAAGTAGATTTTTTGCTACTTCAAAATTTGATGCAAGGACGACAATTACTTCCGTAAATGAGGCTATCTTCTTCTTCTAACCTAGACTTTTATGACAAGTTTCCTTTTTAGGTTTCGTAATGATAGGTGAACTTTCCCTTAGTTACGTTTCATGTGAAGGAACCTATAAGCAAAACAATTCTTCAGTGTGTATGCGGATTCAATTAACGATAACACTTTGTCTAATACGGACCGGACAGCTCATTGGTTAATTGCCTATCGACCAGATCGCATAAACTGTAGGTAATAATTATTGGTTTGTTACTAATGAGTATCGAACGGTAGAAAATAATCTATCTCTGTTGAAGACTAATAGATTGTTTCTTATTATGTTTTAGACACGGAATATCGCTTTGTTTTTGCGGTGATCAGTTAAGAATAAAGAGAGTTGAGCTTGAAACAAACAGTTTACAATAACCTACTAATCTGTGCCGTAAAGCCCGATTTACACATCGACAAGTACAGTAGCGAGTTAAGTAGTAAGTTGTTGATTAAGTTGATTTAAATAGATCTCCATCCTATTTTTTGGCGAGTTAAGTACGAAGTAACCCCCTCTCTCGCGACTCGCCAACTTAACTCGCTACTGTACTTGTCGATGTGTAAATCGGGCTTAAGGTCAAGCAAAATAAAGATAAATAGGATGCCGCTTTAATCTTCCGTTAACATTTAATATTTTCAAGAGTAAAGACTTTCAGTCATTCGAAGTGTGTCGTTAAAGTTTAAAGTAACTAAAATTTGTGAGCAGAAACATCTACGAAGGATCTGAAAGGAGGAAAAACATGACACTTAAATTCACACAGTACGGTGCAAGATTCAATACTTTATTGCGTTCCACATTGTTTATATACAAGACTAGCTGACCCGTGCCCATTTCGTTAGGCGGCAAAAAAAAAAACACGTCCCTTTTTTAAACATATCATTACTGATCCACTCCTATTAGTTATAGCGTGATACTATATAGCCTATAACACTCCCCGATAAATGGACTATTCAACAAAGAAAGAGTTTTTAAAATCGGTTCATTGGATCCAGAGATTACCCCCTACAACGTCATAAAACACACAAACTTCTCTTTATAATATTAGTATAGATGGTAAAGTTAACAATAGTTCAAATTGTGGACCCTGTCGGACCCTATTCTATATTTACAAAAAAATATCTATTCTGTGATTTTTTGGTAAAAGAAGCAATTCTAAAACCAAAGTGTTGATTCTGATTATAAGACGCAATTTACCTGTTTTATTTAGGTAATTTCGTATTTTTTTAAGTTCTAATTTGATAAATATCATTTGTGTGTACTCTAATGTACAAGAACTAAAAGTTAACTAGTCCAACCCCACAAATTCTAACGGAAGAATCTAACCATCCAGATACAAACTTTCTAATACTAAAATACAAGTAAAAGATTCGTTTGACTTCCATTCAAACATAAAGAGGTCAGGTGGAAGTTCTAAGTTTCGTAATATAGGTACACGAGTATTATTGTGTGCAACTTCACTGGTTGTAGATGATACTGCAATGCTGAAAGTTATGGGAATAGTACCTTAGCTACTTATTACATAGGTAATGCTTGAATATAAACATGCTTCAGTAAGCTGTTGTGATGACGTGGAATGTTGAGCTAGTATTTTGTCGATTGTAGTGTATTTGTAAGTGCGCCTATTATGTGGCGAAAGATGTTTCCACCTATATCAGTCAATTGCCCACTGCTGAACATAAGCTTCCTCCAAATATAGTCACTTTGTGCGCTCCTGTGCCTCCCTTATTCATGGGGTTCCCGCCGTACAAACTAGGTCGTCTCCCACCCCTTGGTGATGACAAACTCGATACAAACAGCGTAAAATTAATAGAGTATAACGATTCCCAGTGGGTTATATAAGTACTGGTAAATTGTCGTTAAAACCGGCTAGGGTAAATTCGGGAAGGGAATGTATTAGTGTAAGGAATGAAGTGTTTTAAATTTACCCTCTGAAAACTTATGCCAAACTGTACACTAAACAATCTCGTCGTGGTGTAAGTTGCGCAAGTTTCCTTCTATTTCTAACGAAGGTCTAATTTTCACTATCACGGTGTAATATTTAAGAGCTGTTAAAACTTAGTTCAAGCGATCCTTAAAATATTTCAGCGCAATTCAGCTTTTGCTAACGACATGATACTTCAGAATGGATATCTTCAAGATGTTTTATTCATAAGCCCTAATTAATAAACGGAATATATTAAAAGCGTTTCATTCTTACACGGCTGTGCTAAAGCAAAACTTTTGAATAGAAAATATCAAGATGTTTCATTTAAAAAAGTTATAATAGTTATTTCATTACACCATTTTTATACCTACTTCGCATTTACATATACATACTCAAGCCTTGTTTTGAAGAAGAGTAGGCAGAAACTACTTAGAGCCAAATGTGTTCAGTCCTTACTTCCGAGGTTTAGGAATACAGCAAAATTTGCTGCGGATACAGCAAATCTACCCGTAAGAAATACAGTACATAACAGCAGGATTTTCTTGATAAATATTTTGACATAAACTAAGAAAGCAATATATGTATACCTAGTGGCAATACTTGAAGAAGGCCTATGTCCAGCAGTGGACGTCGATTGGCTGATATGATGATGATGATGATAAGAGAGCAATAAAACCTCAATCGTGGTTAAAACATCTTGAGAACACAACTCTAAAAGGTTAACCTATCTATAAACAAAACGCCTCTAGAAACATTTTACTGCAACACCTACAAGGTCAAGTAGTTCTGTACTATTGATCACATTGTATAGGAAACTACTACAATACATTTACAACAACAGCCAGCGCGAACTGACGAGAAGGTACGATCGATCTTACAGCTATTTTGCCTACAATTTGAACCATGCTTTCGGGGAACTGTCAATCACTGCCAATGAGCTGCGGATTGAATTTCGACAGTACTATACTTCGACATGTAGCGAACTTCGAAAACACATCGATCGACAAGTCATCGCTTAGACTGACAATTATGAGACAAGACACTCCCTTGAATCACCTTTACTTCGACAGACAACACTTCGACAAAACACATCTTGGAATTACCACTACTTCGACTGATTCTTTTAACCATTTCCGGAAATAATCATCATCAAAATTTATCTTGCTATTAACAAAACGCCTCTAAAAATATTTCACTGCAACACATCCAAGGTCAAGAAATTCAGCACAGTATTGATCACATAATATAGAAAAAGACTACAATACGTTTACATCAACAGTCAGCGCAAACTGAAGGGACGATCGATCTTAATGCTATTTTGCCTACAATTTCAACGGTGTTTTCAAGTGACTGTCAATCACTGACAATAATGAAAGGTTATGCCAGTTAATGTTGCAAATAAATTCCGTCAACGTGAATAGGGTGTATATGTAAGGTTGTATTGCTTCTCAAAGTAGTATTATGTAATATCAATCAAGTTCTTATTCTTATTTTCTACACCTCCTTTTCGGGGACCCTTCTGGATGCACTTCGACCCCATCGGATCTCTTGTACTGGTCCCCCGTTCACCACCCCACAGCTTCCTCTTCCAATCAAGTTTCAGTTCACAATAGAATTGCGTCATACCAATAACTACCATAATCATTAATTAAGTAGTGGACTCAATATACCTATTACGATAATATATGGTTTTATTCTAAGTAATTCAAGCATTATGAAACAATCAGTAAAGAAGTGTGGAATAACCGAACAATACATTTATTTATACAGCAATCATTAATATATGAAATGACATACCTTTTGAAAGCAGTGCATATCGCGAACAGTGAATTCTTTATACCCTCCTCCGAATTCTGGCTTCAGAAGTTTAGGTAGATGCATTTCTTCAGCTGTTTGCAGAAGGCTGTATAAAAAAACCAAGAATAATACGTTGGCATACAAACGAAAAATGGCTGCATTGGTTTTAGCTGGCCAAGATTCTCTCTATTACTGGACGACTACGATTTAAAAGTTCTAAGTATAACTAGCACTGGGCGAAGGGAAACTTGAATTTTACCAGGCAGGCCAGCCGAATTGATATAAGTATCAACGTTTTTGGTTTTCATCAGTCCATCAGCCAATGGACGTCCACTGCTGGATATACTTGTTTATTTTCGTAGAGATAATACTTGCGAAATTTCGGCGTAATGACACAATATATTCTTATTTCATCACCATAAGCATAGCATCGCTACTCCAGCAATGGCTATAAAATTGGCTTGCCACAACCTTGAGTGGAAGAAAATATATTCAAGCCAAAATATTGCATTAAGATTACTCACACATCGTCATCAGCTGTTATGTAGAATGCAGAACACTGAGAAGACGCATGTTGTCGCACACATACCCGCAATCGGGGTCTACTGCCACGTAATTTTTGAAGTAGCCACAACAGCATGCTGTCAGGAAGACCTGTAGAACACACAATTTATTAAAAAATTATTACTGCATATTATCAATCAAACAATCAACTAGCCTATTGAAATTGCAGACCACTACTGGCCTACATAGGCCTCCCCCAAAAGGCGCCAGCTAGGTGGACCGACGCACAGTGGTTCGATCCCATACAAAGGGTCGGACGTAGGATATGAAATTTTTTTTTGTCGTAATTTCAAATAACTGAATATGGCATCGGATAGATATATTATAGACTAATAAATTGTAGCAGTACGAATTTCAAGGCTACACTTTCACCATGTTATAATCGAATAAAACTGTTTCTAATGTATGGGAAATGACCTTTAGACATGAATATCTTTTGATTTTGGTCCATTTTCGTTCTGGTTTTTTTTATGGTAGTATCTCACTATTATTTGTTACATTTTTGCCAAAGACACATAGTGCTACTTTTGTGCACTTTTTGAGATATTAAATAAAGTATATAGAATAGGAAAGAAATTGTCGAAGTAAACGTTGAATGTACTGAATGTATTATAGTTAATATAAAATAGCAACAACAATATTAAAAGCAAATTTTAATTAGTTTTAAGTAAATTATTAATATTATTAGACGTAATAAAATCGATAAAAAAGAACTTTATTTTCCAAAATCGTTATTTGTCACGAGGCTCATATGAAATAAGGAAATGCACGTGCGTCGTCTGGAACATTATGTCTGGAACATAATTCTTTTTTAGCAGAGAGTCTAAAAGATGCCAGAGCAAATGAAAGGCAAATAACAGTTTGTTGGATAGATTTAGAAAACGCATTTGGCTCAGTACAGCACGAGCTTATGTTATTTGCACTACAATGGTATAACTTTCCGCCAGTAGTTTCAGAAATAATAGCTAAGTACTATAGTAAACTTAAATTTGTAATTGCAACGAAGGACGGACATACAAAGCCCCTAAACTACAACGTGGGCCTGTTCCGGGGTTGCTGCTTATCTCCTATAGTATTTAACACAGTAATTAATATACTAATAGATAACATAATAAATGAATAAATGGCAAATATACAGAATCCATTCTAGCATTCGCTGACGACCTAGCGATACTTACTCGGAATCAAAGGCAGTGCCAAGAACTACTGCAAAAGGTTGATGAATTCTGTCAGTGGACTGATGGAATGAGAGTAAAACCTAGCAAATGTCATTGTCTGTGTTTAGGTAGGCGGGATACGAGATATACTTCATATGACCCCGGTCTCACTATTGGCGGGGAAAAGGTTTCAATAATATCAGAAACCGTGCCTTTTAAATTTCTTGGTAAAAAGATAAACGATAAAGGTCGCTCTCCAGTACTAGACGATGTCGTCAATAGTTTCATAAACGACATTGAAAAGGTAGACCATCAACCGATAAATAACGTAAAAAAAGTCTGGATATACGACAACTATTTAACATCACGTCTCAATTGGCCTTTCCTTGTGTATGATTTAAAGCAGAACCTCTTGAAACAACTACATAGATGCTAAAGTGACGAAAACATTGAAATCGTGGCTAGGGTTAGCTCAATCTGCAGACTCTTCTGCTCTGTATCGAGACACAAATAACTTTGGGATGAAACTAAAAAAACCATCGGAACTCTACAAACATCTAAGAGTCACTAAAATGCAAGTCTTATCAACATCTAAAGACGAAATTGTAAAATCCATCCCAACTGATAAAAATTCATCTGCGCTCGAGTCACGGTTACAATTCCACAAAAAGTTCATGATAGGCGCACAAACTAGTAGAGTAGGTCTAGGAAACACGGAAAGTCAATCGGACAAAGAAATTATAAAATCTTTCTTGAACCAAGATGAGAATAACAGCTACAGAGTGCACGCAATGAACCTAGAAATGCAAAATGAATGGGTTACTCTAGGGGACTACTGTATACCTTTAGCCTTGAAGTGGCGCACTTTGCTTTACGACTGGTCACCAGCATTACTTAAATTCTACCTCAACGCCTTTCAATTGACTCTCCCCGATCAAAGCAATCTTGTAAGATGGGGAAAAGCCACGGACAAAAAATGCACAGAATGTGGCAAAGAAATTGGTACGGCAAGACACTTATTGGTAGGCTGCAAAGTGCTTTTGGATAGGGGTCATTACTTGCAACGTCACGACAAAGTATTAGGGATTATACGCGAGGCAGTGAGTCTGTCGATTGCCAGAGCTAGAAAAGGACTGACTACGAATGAAAGACAAAACATCCAATTTGTTAAGGAAGGCACTACTAAAAAGACCACCTACAAGCCTTTTTCGGTCCTGAGTCCGGCAGACGATTGGACTCTACTGGTTGACACGTATGAAACACACTACAAAATCCCGGAGGATATCTGCGTGTCGCCGTTGAGACCAGACATATTCCTCTACTCAAAATTGAAAAAGCGTGTAGTACTTATTGAGCTCACGGTACCGTGGGAAACTAACATCCCTAAAGACCACGCAATTAAGACAAATAAATACTTTGACTGAACCGTGGAAATAGGTGCGAGGGGTACACCAGCTAAATCCCTCTACAATCTATTAAAAGAACTAGGACTGCCGAGAACTTCAGTAAGCTCTCTACTATCACGAATGTCCAAAACGGCATTGTTAGGTTCCTACCAAATTTGGATAGGTAGAGGACGGAACATGGCAGACAGTGAAGGTGACCGCTAACGCGTTGTAAGGGGGCCTCCTTAAACCTACATCTGGGTCGTAAGTCCCAGACGCTGTTACGCCAGTGTTCCGCCCTCTATCACGCGATGGACCCGGCACCCGCACGGAGAATCCATGGAATGCTAAGATTAGGTCTTATCTTACTGCACAAAAGTAGCACTATGTGTCTTTGGCAAAAATGTTACAAATAACGGTGAGATACTACCATAACAAAACCAGAACGAAAACGGACCAAAATCAAAAGATATTCATGTCTAAAGGTCATTTCCCATACATTAGAAACAGTTTTATTCGATTTTAACATGGTGAAAGTGTAGCCTTGAAATTCGTACTGCTAGAATTTATTAGTTTATAATATATCTATCCGATGCCATATTCAGTTATTTGAAATTACGACATAACATTTTTTCATATCCTACGTCCGACCCTTTGTATGGGATCGAACCACTGTGCGACGCGAAGACCTCAAAAAGGTCAGCGAGTTGAACTGGCTTCAACCAATCGTTCAGTCCGATTAAGCTAAGACAATTTTCTGCGAAATCAACCTCAGTCAGTTATGCTCAAATGTCAGTAACTACTAAAGTAAATGTATACGATTAAACCTTTTTCCCACCTCGTATTAAACCGTCCTTGTTAGTTAACGATAAACGACGTTGCAAAGAGAAAAAGATTTTTCCATTTCAATAGGTTCTAAGATTGCTCCATTGAACTGCATATTCTATTTCTTCAGCTTCGTAATGTTATAAGTAGTAATATTATATTTTGTAGTAGAGATTCTTAACAAAAACCAATTGAAGAGAGAAATGACGTTCAGAATTCGCAGAATATAGATAAAAAGAAATATACCTATGTCCAACAGTGGGCATCTAGTAGAAGTCTTTTAAAAATATATAGAAACCAAAACAAGTTACGAAACTACGTTGTCCTCAAAGAGTCCATACAACATTGAACCGGTGATGTAAGGATTAATGTAGTCTGGTGTCCGTCTAAAGAAGAATGGGCAGTTTTATATGGGGTGCGTCCCATGTGTTGTAACACTTTGTGACCTATATCATTTGAAAGATCTCAGCGAGTGCTATGTTTTATTGTATGGGCATAACTCCGTATCTCGTGCAGGGAAACTGTTATAGGGTTTTAAAAAAATAAAAAAAATAATTAAATATGTCTTAACTAATTGGTCTTTTAATAACTACTACTAAAGAGATTTAAAGGTAGAGCCTACTTTGACCCAACACCCTCTCTGCCACCATGGTAAGCGCAGCGTTGAGAAGATTGCAGACATGTAAAATGTGATTTACGGCGGTCCTTCTGGGTAGAAGACATCTCAAGCTTTCAGAAACGTTTGCACAATTACATGGACAAAGAAAAAACAGCTCCCTATGCTTCCCGGCATTTTGTTCCAAATATGACATCTGCTCTCTGCGTCCCAACCTTTGTTACATGTTGCGACTAGCATAAACATATTTTATATAAATATATATTTATTTTTATCATTAAAATTGTGTGCAGGTCAAAAAGCTGTTAATGATAAAATAATTTTTGTATCAAATAAGGCTCTAATCGTACTTTTTTACATTTTGTGACACGGAAACACATTATACTTATTCCACTTAAAATAACTGTAGACAATTTACAGACAGTAATCGTTAGTTTAGACCGTTATTAATAAGTACACAGTTAAAAATATATAAGTGAAAATGATAAAGTTATCGCTAAATAAATCTCTTACGTAAATGTATAGACACGTTATAGAGTTGAGGTTGAGAAAATAAAAATCCTCATCGCATTTTTCTCTACATAGCTGTTGATGTTGATAAGGTTGTCATAATTATAATGACAATATAAATATACAACTCCTTTAAATAGACCTGTTTTATTCACATATCTTTCAAAATATATTGAAAACACGAAAGTACAGCTCAGCAACAACACTACACCATGCTTCTAGCCCTTAGCCAATAGGCGTCCATTGCTGGAGATGGGTCTCCTACAAATTCTTTACTTTGCCGATCCTGTGACTACCTTATCACTTGGCGCCACCCCGTTATCACGCGATATCTCATAACTCCCAATAAAGCTCTCTCCATTCCCCTGTAGATGACCAAAAGCCTTGTGATTTGACGAGTGACCCCCTTCTCGAAGTTGGACTTATCTGGCCTGATTGTCCCAGATAAATATATTCGTGGACATCTTTAAGTATAGCTCCTCCACCCGTAATTGAAGTGGGTGCAACATGAACATTTGCCATGATCTTGGTCTTGTCCGTCTCCATTTTAAGACCCACTTATTGAGAGATACTATTAGGGTCATCGAGCATTATATTGAGGGCCTCCTTGGTCTATGACATGACACCATTTTCGTTATACCTCGCTGCAAATTCATAGTTCTTGATAATCCATCCTCGAGACAAGCCAACATAATGGCGTTTCCCTATACTTAACACTGCAGTATTATGAAATATCGTTGGTGTACTTGGAATCGTTGGAGAGACTGCAACACTACACCAGTAAGTTAATAATGGCATCTACACTAAGCGCAAACTTATTTGACCGACCTGAAGTTGTTGCAACTGACTGAGTAGATGTCATATTTGGAACAAAATGGGGGGGAGCATAGAGAGCTGTTTTTTCTTTGTCCGTGTAATTGCGCAAACGTTTCTGAAAGCTTGAGAACTCTTCTACCCAGAAGGACCGCCGTAAATCACATTTTACATGTCTGCAATCTTCTCAACGCTGCGCTTACAATGGTGGCAGAGATGGTGTTGGGTCAAAGTAAGCTCTACCTTTAAATCTCTTTAGTAGTAGTTATTAAAAGACCAACTAGTTAAGACATTTTTAATTATTTTTTATATTTTTTTAAAACCCTATAACAGTTTCCCTGCACGAGATACGAAGTTATGCCCATACAATAAAACATAGCACTCGCTGAGATCTTTCAAATGATATAGGTCACAAAGTGTTACAACACATGGGACGAAACCGCCCATTCTCCTTTGTTTTATGTTATGTCTGAAAAATCATTTTTCGTATTTCCCAAATAAAATCACTTTTAAGTAATATAAAGGTCACTCAGTTATTTAAAGATAAGTACACCTTTTATCAAATAAACCCAAACAAGTTAAAGTAAGTATAAAACTGCGTTGCCGTCAAAGAGTCCCCGTATAAACCATACTTTTTATTTGATATCCGTGAGAAGTCGCAACGTGTCCCCGAACAGACGTAAACCACAAGTTTGTACAGTGCAAGTCCATTAGGAAAGCGAACATTTTATAAGATAACTGGCAGATTGAGACCAGGGTAACTAAACAATGAGATAGTAGTACTAAACTTTTCCTTTGGTAAACACTATCAGGGATATGTCATTTTTACAAAATAAGGTAGCAATCTCTTTCAGGAAATTTTTAACTTGATAGGTACCGCAGGGTAGCATGTACCAAAGATTTGGCTAATCAATTGACTAAAATTTAAGAGGCGTTTATGAGTAAGCGTCTATTAGTTAATTCTCAAGGTTAAAACTTCAAAATATACGCCACCCCTTTTTTTAAAAGACTAAGTAGTATTTTAATAGACTAATATCTACAGCATTAAACTGATGATGGAAAGTTGAACAAATTCTGGTGTCCGTGTAATTGTGTTTTACGTAATGTCTGCTTAAAATAATAGTACATATTTCCAAAAATTTGATAAATTATTTTTCAACAACATTATGATCAAGGTACGTAAAAGATTATTCCTAATACGTATAACAATTATTCAGCAATTCAAAAACACGTAACAATGTGTTCCTAATTACAGTACATCCCCAAAAGCAATTGAAAAAACTCGGCCAGTTAGCATGCACATTCATTCATGTCTAAAGTAGTTGTACTTATAGCCGACAAATGTAAGGCTTTAAATTCACGGAATGCGAGACCTGGCATAAAGCCAGAAGTGTTACAGAGTAAAGAAGAAAAATATTCCGGCAGCCAACTTCTATATGGATGCGGAAACATTTGTATTTAACATGAAGACATTTAAGCGCGTCTATGTAAAACTTTGGTAGGGATGGTTAATGTTAACTCATATTTCGAGACTATCTACATAAAGACCGTCTCACTGCAGGGACAGGTTTGTTCGATATATGGGATACTAAGCTGGCCATACAAGTTGATATCAGCTTTTAATAGTCCCTTAGTCATATTTGAAGACACGAAAGTAACAAAATTCAAGGCATAGCAACTTATCGGCAAATATTGTCGCACATCTCTGAACTTCGTTACAAGACATGAGTTTGGCAAAAAAATAATCCGACCGTTTTATAAAATATGTTTGTAAACATTAGATAATAATACTCGTATGTACTAAAGAGATACGGCTTCTTTTTTCCACAAGATGCCTTCGACAATAAGAATTGAGGTCGGGAGGAAGCGGAAAAAAGGGAGGCACACTTCACCTTAATAACTTTTCAAGTGTTAGGTAGATGTGTTTAAATTGACTTCGTTTAAATATTTTCAAGTATTTGAGGTAACATTTTAGTGTCGAATTTGGGGTAAGACTTAAATTAGAAACCGACAAAATAATATTGTCAAATCAAATCAAATCAAATCAAATCAGTTTATTGTGGGCATAGGTGAATAAAGTTCATACATAAAGAATACAGTTCCAATATGTCCTGCGGTTAAGCATACAATAATTAATTTATAAAATAATTTAGTTACATGCACAATTAATACAAATCCTAGCAATATTTTATGAGTAAGTAATTATAAATTTTTATCATTCAGAAATTCTTGGATAGAGTAATACGTCTTATCAATCAGCAAATTGTTCAATTTATTTTTAAACATTTGTAATTCTGGAGTGTTGATAATGTATGACGGTACTTTATTATAAATTTTTGATGCCATTCCAAAAAAGCTTTTATCAAAAAGGGCAGTTTTATGCGGCGTACAAGTGATTTTATGCTTACACCTCAGTGATTTCAGTTCACCAAATAGAGACTTATTTATTTTTACAAAGACTACGATTTCGTATATGTAAATTGAGGCAAAGGTTAAGATTTTAAATTTCTTAAAATATGGCTTGCATGAATCAGGAACGCATATTTTCGCTATTGCCCGGACACATCTTTTCTGGGCCTTAAATACTGACTCTTTGTCTGTAGCATTGCCCCAAAATATGATACCATACCGTAATGTTGACGACACATAAGCATGGTATGCAGTTATTACAGCTGATTGATTGTCAGAGCAAACAATAACACGCAATGAGAAAATTAATGATGGCTTCAATAACAGCCTCTGAAAATCTTATTTTTTGGACGGGCTTCGTCTATGTAAGTAAAAAAACTAGACATATATAATAGATACCACGATACCCAAACCTCTGCTGGGTTGATTATTAAAAGTTCCCTTAGGACATACTCGGAATTTGACGGGGTAGGCACAACCTGATTTGTAAACAATCAGCAGAAAGACCATTAACTGACCTTAAATCTGAATTCTATATAATAAAGAGCTTTTAATTTTTCAAACCATAAAATAATCTACCAATACCTAATAAAAAAAGATGTCAAAATTCAGAAGGTAATAACAATTCCAACGTATGACTTCTAAATTACTTAAATCTTCCTAATAAACGAACACGCGATATTCACCACAGATAAGGTTAAAATAATTAAAATGTTAACTTTATCACTCGCTGAAAACGTCATATAAATAAAGTGACTTTTCAAGATTGTATCAACAGGAAAACCATAGTTGAAAAGCTAAGGGTACAAATTTTTATTGCGTACAATTCGGAACACGCAGAATTTACCTACATAGTCATAAAATAGCCTTGTCTTGCACTAAACTTGAAGTGACACTAAAAGTACTTTTATGTGCCAAATAAACCTACTATATTGGCTGTTGTTGGAGGCTTTCATACGTATACTAAGTTTATGGAATATGAAGTCAGCATTCCTGCTTCAGAAGCGAAATTTAAAACATGGTCTTGGCAAACATTTATTATAGGCTCAAATGAAAATTTTAACCATGACCTGCGTTATATAGTTTAGTTAATTCAATGATTTGCTATTATCCATAACATTTTTCTATAAAGTAAACAAAATACCCGTTTACGTAGGTGTAGTAGTTTATGTAGGCATTGAAAAAAAAACATTTTCCCGACATTTAAGTTTAACTGTATCGACTCTGGATCACGCGTGGACAGAAATGTCGTAAATAAACAGGGCGTGTTTATTTGACAATTTTGGACAACAACGAGAAAGACACTTTATTTGGACGTGGATATATGTTTTAGGGTATATTTTACCAAGCATTACACTTATATTATAAGCATTGGTTCAGTAATACATATTTATCGTAGGTATTATGATAATCTAAGATTTCGACGACATATTACGTTATTATATACGACAATTTATTACTAGAGTTGATAATAAAAAGATTTTACTTTGCAAAAGAACCATTAAAACAATCTTTAAAAACTTGATAAAGACTCATTTTTACTGAAATATCAAGTCCAGCTGACTCGGTGAACATCGTTAAGCTTTTTTAAAATAGTTTTCCCCTTGTGTGGGATTTTCTTGTAGTAATTAAGCTTTCGTATGAATCTTCGGGTTGTTATATTTTACTTATTTTACGTTAGTAATATGGGACCCAAAAATTGTAGTTTTTTTTCCTTAAATGTACAAAAAACTTGGTAAATAATATTGGACATATTTCTAAACTGTGTAAGTTAACTTAGTAGTCTTACGTATAAGAGTCTATGAACAATGTTTCGTAAGACTTATAAGAACAAACAAGTGCCCTCCCACGTTCATAGTTTTAGTAAAAGACTAGAGGGCAAGTCGGCGACACATCGACGGGCTTCAATAAACGTGGGATTATCCAGACTAATACGTGATCTAATTTGATACGTGATCAAGTGATGAAACGTCGAATTGATACCGATCTAATTTGTAGAACATTGAGATGAATCAAATAAAAAAATAATTATTAGGAAAGTGGTAAAATTGGTGTCTTCGCGTTGTGGTAGACAGTACGAAAAATGTGTATGTCTATTTGAAAATATTTTCAAATATCTCAAAATCTTCAACTTGCCAAAACCATTTAATTGCCATATTTTACTTAAAACATTGGTTAAAAATAAAATAATAATATCCTATCAATACAACTAAATAAGCTAGAAATAGCATACTTAAGTAACTAATTAATTAGACTATTTTTTATGAATTTCAACACATTGTCATGAAGGGTTCAATGTAGTATTCGACTCCATAGAATTGATAAACTCGGTCTAAGGGTACAGAATGATAAAGAATTCCTAATAAAGATGACTAATCGGTAGTACCTACAGTGCTACTTAAGGACTATGATTAATGGACACGATTGTACTCATAATCTAAGAATAAACTCCATGTAGCACGCAAATATAATTTGCTCAGTATGGGAAGGTATTTTACAAACGCAAATTTAATTAGGTACATACACTTACGTATTCTTTTTAAAATTTACACGAGTTAAGTTTGATTTAGGTGATTCAGGATGTGTTGCAATCACAAAAAAACCTTCATTTATCTTCTCTCTATAAAATTAAGACAGAATCCGATAACTTTTAGCGTTCCCCTGAGCTTGCTATCCGAGAGTATGCTGTTATACGTAAATAATGACAAAAGCAGAAATCTATTTCTTGATAGCCTACTACAAGATTATCATAATAATCATCATAACAGCCCATCAAAGTCCGACTGCAGGGACGGGCCTCCTCCCGCGACGGAGGGATACTTGACCTACTAATACCACGCTGGCCAGACGTATTGATATAGGGGTTTATTTTAAGTTTTCCTTCTTTTTATTTCGTAAAGGTAATATTCACGCATAGTCCCTTAGTCGGTTTCTACGACACCCATGGGATGATATGGGGTGGTGACAAATTGTACTCCGTCACCACACGAATTATCAAAGATATTAACCACCCAGATACTCCTACCAGGTGTTATAACACCGATTAAATGACTTTAACAATACCATCAAATTAAATATACAAACAGCGAATAGTGATCAGCATTTCTCATTACATCTTATTTAGTGCATGTGCATAGTTATTTGCGTGCTGAAAAAATTGTTATATGAATTGAATTTTATGGATTTTTGCTCAATTAAAAAAAGATATGTGGATTTTTTTCAAAATCAAAACTAAAAGCTACTTTCTCTGTAATTATTGTATAGTAACCTAATAATATCGTCCTGATTATGCAAACTAATGACTGTTAGCTATAAAATGGCAAACATATTTATATTGTATTTAAATTTGTTTATCTTTTATAAATAAAAGTCTCAGAGGTGTTATAACACCTAGTAGGAGAATACACGTCTATATCGCTTTACTACTAAATGTTAGGTCACTGCCAGAAAAATCATTATGTTTTCAGGAAATATAAGATAAATTAGAAAAAATGAATGATGCAACACATTTTCGACGAAGTATAGTCATTTTTGGGTTCCAGGTGGTCAATTAGGGGTTAACGCTGAAGTACATTATAAAGAAACTACTTCTGACTACTATAAATATAACGTCTTATATCCAGTTTATTATATAAGAGAAGTCGTACAGAATCTCCGTCCCACCTATAAAATTCTACTGTACCTCATTCAGCTCCTGTAGTCTTTCTTTCAACAAGTGGTACTGCCTTTGCAGCGAGAATATCAAAGAAACAGAATTATCCAAATTCTTACCCAGAATGGCAAACTTTGAGGGTCCGAATAAACTACAGCCACCAGTATAATATTATTCTGATGCCATGTTTGGTGATGATGTCGTTGATATGCTGTTTTTGTTGGTATGTCGTTTGTACATTTAGTATACAAACTTATACACTTGCCAACAGAGAAGTAGAATATTGTCACAAGCAATGTATTGAAATGATTCCTGGCTATCTTTTTGTTTAGTTGATGTGGTCCATCAAAGAGGCATGTACTGGGAAAGTTATCAGATACTATTTTTGCACATATAAGTAACCCTCTTTCACGAGATCGATTACGTAAACATATTCACTGCTGTGATAATAGACCAAGTGGTGACACGTAATGGCTAATTGTTGAAAGTGAGACCTTAGTTTGGTGTATGGAACAAAAATTTCTTACCTATGGCTTTTATAGAATTATAGTATCAATGAAGTAGTAGTGTCTTATTATGGGAGCCATTGTTACACGCAATTTATACACCCTATGGCCCTAACTTGTAAAATTTGCAAACACAAATCTATTTTGTGTAAAAAATGTTAGGTTTATTTTCACCCTAAGAGCTGCTTCATAACTAAATTAAGGTAAATATGAACTACTTTTATTCTACCCACAATATAAAACTGTATAAAAGTCTAACAAAGATTAAAAAATAAATCAAGTGTATAATTTTGTCCAAAATATTTCCCATAGTTCCCTACTAGCCATAGTAGCCCATTCTCCTACCAGGTGTTATAACACCGATCATTTTCCAGATTTCCCAGAGGAGTAGCATTTTTTTTTGTATTTTTCCTGAAAAGTTAGTGACACTAATACCAACATATCAAAAAATTACAAAGATCTGAGACCCTAAATAGTTTCAGGAGTATCTGGGTCTATTGGATCGCAAGTCTAATACAAAATTATAATAATTTATATGTCATATATTTCATTGTTAACTATAGGTTTGCAAATTAAACATAGGTAAGTAAACCTAACATGACATCAATTCATAACAGACGCGACCAAAGCTTTTTCCCAATCCGTACGCAATCGGTAGAATCAATTTCGTGTCATTCAATAATACCAATACAATCCAGATTTATAATTCATTCGAATACGTCAAACGCAATATAAACGTGAGGTGGATTTTCTTTACGTAATTTAATGGGGTCTTTGAGCCTTGAACGTGAACTGTAAGCAATATAGCTTGGTTGACTGTAAACTAACAAGGAGGTAAATAAATAATCTTGATTAACATCGGGTGTGTTCTTACTCGAATGGAATTTGTAAATCAAAGTAGAATGAAGTTTGAGAATAGTTTTACTACTTTAGTAAGCCTTCGAGTATAAGTTGTATTATGAACATCTACCTAGTTATTTTATCTAGTAATAGCTGATGCCCGCGGCTTCATCTGTGTGGTATATGTAGCCTAAATGTTATGATACACCTTAAACTACTTATATTCCAAATTTCATCAAAATCCGTTCAGTAGTATTTGCGTGAAAGAGTAACTCACATCCATCCATCCATTCATACATCCTCACAAACTTTTGCATTTATAATATTAGTAGGATAGTAGGTTACAAGATCGGTGTGTAAGTAATATAAAATCCAAATTTAATGATTTTGATAAAAACCGATCTTATGTCTCTACTTGACTAGATTTAAGTTTTTATAACGTTTAAATGTAATGAAACAAAGTTAGTATTTCCATTTTGTTTACATGCTCTTAATTTAAGGTAAGGTATGAGGAAGGTTGGTATTTAATAATTTATTTTTAATTAGGTACGTGTTTAATAAGATGAGAAAAGTACATATTTATCAGAAAGAGCCAAACCTTCGGAAGAGGCCCTGTTCTGGTCTGAAAAAATTTGGTTGGTTTAATTAAATTACGAATAGTAACAATAACAGAGAAACTTTAGTCAGCATGTCAATTCTCGTTTCTTAAAATTGATAAAAATTCGGTTAAGTTAACTTTTAGTTGTCAAATTGTCACACACTAGGTAAGTAGCTAAACTTCTGTTGATGACGTTGTCAATAAATAATATATGACTGTGTAAGGTCTAAAATTCCAAATCAACAACCCAAAATTTTTGATGTTAGTCAATATACAAGTCAATTAAATTCCAACATCTATACAAGGTAATGAATAAACATAAAAGCTAGACAACGAGCTTCAGAATGGCGGCGCCTTGCAAAATCAAAAACTATGCTAAACCATACCAAAAGTCAAAGTTATCCGATTTTTTTTTAAATTCTGGTATCGCATCAAGTTTTACTTACCATACTCGTATGAAAAAAATGCTTCCGCTGAATGGTGGACATACTAAAAACACACAACAGCCTATTTCACAATAATATGCCTGGCTAATCGCCAATATAGTATAATTAAATCATCGTATCCCTCCATTACATAAGAGTTTATCTCTGCAGTGGGACATAAATAACTTGCTACCAAGTTGTGAAACACATCAGCGAATGCGAACGCCAAGTTTAATTAACAATGTTTGCCTTGATTGATTATTCAGCTGACTGCTCATTAAGTACAGACAGTTTTAAGGCTATATGGTACAAGGAAGTGCCTATGTCGAGCAAGGGTAGATGTTTCCGCGACTATTGGCAATATCCCAGCATGGTAGCTTATGCAAATCATGTAGTAATAATAATCAAATTCGTCGGGCAAATAAAGTTTCCTGCCAATGTGCATTTTGAAGTGATATAACAATTCAGGCACTTTTAGGGACTAAACTTTTTTACTTGACGTTTTTTACTAAAAAAAAGTGGCCTTGATCTAGGCTTGGAGTAAGGCTGTTGCAGAACAAAACACTGCTGATAGTAATAAGTAACCAGAACGAGACTTGGATTTTTAACGTGCCAACAGAAACGAGGATTAATTTGTGTTTAACTTAACAAGGAATGAAGGACCAGGCTTCCTTATTAGGTAAGGGGCGGCCAATCTGACATTTTAACACCGGGGGCTCTTAAAATTTTGTAACTTGGTAAAGGTACCTATAGGTGGCGACGAATGGCACCTAATCAAATCGCTAGCTCATAATATTTATATAATGAGTCCACTGCTGGACAAAGACAACTTGACAATGGTGGCGGGAAGTCGAGGGATCAGGATTGCAGGCAGTAGAAATGCAGTGCGATGAGGCTCATAATATACCTACTACTTTATAAAACTTAAGTTATTATACAGACAGTTATTTTCTGCTCCAGCTACGATAAAGATAACATCGGTAACATAGCTTTTTATTTCTACGTGTTGAAGCAACGACTGACCTTCGACCCCACAAATTACCTTTAACTACGTTTCCCGATAAAAGGATTGGATCAAAAAATGAGGCAAATTCACCATGAATGTGTAAAAAACTAGAGTAACATACTAACATAACATTGAGGACCACAATAGTAATAAATAGTTACCAAGTCCATTGAAATTCATATTATGCTTAATTTAACAGGAAAAAGTCTAGACTTGGTACTTTATTGATCATAACACAATTTTGACAACATGTCGTCTGTACCACACAAGACAGCGTAATGTGAAAGATTGATTGGCATAATAATGAGCCGCTTGTAATGGAAAATCTATTAACGTGAGTGCAAGAACGTTACGTAGGTACGTTCTTCAAATTGATGTCTTTGTTTCTTCGCCTTTGTAACTTCGTAAAACAGACCTAATTTCGAGAAGTATTTTGTCCGTAACTACGAATTTTATGTTGGGGGTTACAATTTTCAAGTTATCTTGATGTAATCAGACCTCGTATTAACCCGGCAGCAAGTAAATCAAAAGCCTTATTACAGAAGTCACGCAAAGAATATCAATAATCTCCAATTTCGTACCCTTCGTTACAACAATGGTCCATTCATTCACCTTTAAGAATTTATTCTTTATCCAACACTGTGGCTTTGTTTTCTACCCTCGGTTTCCCGGTAGGCTTGACCTAATTTTCGAAGATAATTACGTAATATAGTAATTTATTCTGCCACTATAATGAAGACTCAACGTGGTAATGAGCATACTTAATACTAAATGGACTACCCCTAGTGGCTATAAAATTACGAAACTACAATAGCAGAACAAGAAAATTTACAGAATTCATTATTGAAGGCCTATGGTAAGCATAATTACTTAGATTTAAGCAGATTTTGTTGAATTTTGGTGTGAATTTTGTATTCTGTGGTACGCACTCAATTTGTGTAAGTACACAATAAACTATTAATTAACGAATTATCGGGTTATTTACCATGTTTATAGTTGTTGAGTTTGCGATATTTCGGCGCTGTTACAAGCGCCATGATCACGGAGGAACTGAAGTACTTGCGGTTATTAATTCTTACGAACAAATGTACCGATCTACCCTCTTTCGCACTCGTTTTTTGCTACTACTATCGTCCCCGTTCTCACTACTTACTCGAACTCGATCGCGACACACTACACTCACAGTATCCACTCCCGTATTAGGTACACGCACTTTTTTGTTCACACATAGGTTAACCACTGGACGCCAGATACTCGACAGTTGAAACCCATCTTCGCGATTGAAGTTTTGGTACTTGTTAATATACAATAAAGTTAATAAAAGGGTTCAAATAAACCCAAACTATTTTTTTTATACATGGATTGACTGGTTTCAAAGTTGCCTATCTGGCTTTGAGGCTGGGCTGGGCTATCATACTGTGATTTGTTTTTCTTTTAATATGATACAGGAGCAGGCATTCCGTAGTGTGACATCCACATTTAATCAAGATGATTAACAACGTTTCTAGTAACACCCCATGTGGCGATGATCTTCAAATTTACTCTAAGTCTAAATTAAATATAGTCCAAGTAGCAGGAACGACGATCTAGCGAAAATCAGTAACTTGGGTCGGAACTAAATAAATTTAAAACGTCATAATGAATTAGTACAAGTTCCAGACTAATTTAAACTATTTGTGTATTACAATGTATACCATTTTTCAGATCTTATGGGTACGGTGACGTTTAGTATTTGTCATTACTAGAGATGTAGTAACACTAAAATCGTTTTTAAAAATACCGATTATATATCTAACCGATATAATTTACAAACAAGAATAAATCGATTATGGGTACAAAATAAAAAAACTTTATTTTTTCAAAAATAAATTAATTATGACGAATCAAGTGATTCATCTGATGAATTACTTGATTCGTCACTGACATGAATAATTAACTTAAAATCGTCTGAATTAATATTAATAATGAAAGGATTCCAGTCTCCTCCACCTGTACAGCCTCCAAACATGCAAGGTATAATTCGGAACACCTGTACTATTATGTTTTAGCCGTCTAAAAAGACGAACAAAATACTTTCGCTACAAATCCAATACACCAATGTGTCTTATCTACCAACACGATACCAAACCAAGATACCATTCCATATAATTTCACAAAAACTTATATTTATAAGAATTTTGAAATGTAATTAAGGAATATTTAAAAAAAAAATTAATCGATTAATCAATTTAATAAAAAAAAAAACGATTTTAACAATTTTATTGTGTCAATCTCTATTGAGATTCGTTCCGAGTCGCGCATACGATTTTAAAATTTATATGTTTATATTTTACATAATAAGGTTGAAGATGGGATATAAACCAAATACCTATTTCATATAATTTTATTAAATAATCACGTCTAAATAATATTTTTATTTTTCTATCAGTTCGGGTTCATAAGTTGATAGCTTTTATTTTGAATTTCTACAAAAGTTAACTAAGTAACACGGAAAAGATGAAATGTCACTGTACCGTTCCTGTCTGATAATAACTATAATGTATGGTCGTACAACAAATTTCTTTTTTAGGTATTGAAGTTATTTTAGGCGGTTTTTCCAAGTTTAATAAATTGATTTTCCTGTCCAATTACAATAAAAAAAAGGTAATTGACTAAAAATAAAGAGTGTCAACACCTCATTTAACAACGATATTATAAAAGGCGTCTAAGCCTACTATCATCATCATCATATAAGCTTGACGTACAAAAAAAGAAATAAGATCTTAAATTACATACTTATAATCTTTTAGTGGCGTCGTATAATAAAGCAATGGTCAAATTTAGTAGTTGAGACGGATGCTCGGGTGGCCTAGTTGATCATGGCGCTGGACGCGTATAGTCCAGAGACGCGAGTTCGAGTCCCGGCTCGAGTACCGAGTTTTTCCATTGTCTTTCTTTTCAAATAAGATCTTACCTTTAGGGAAGATCAATACGACATCTGTATGCTGCGTCGGTGTTGAATGCAATAACAATCGTCGAGGATGCATTAGATGAGCACCAAGCTGTCCCGCCATCGGAAGTCGTCTACGAAGCTCCCGTCCAGCTGTTGGAATAAAGTTGTTTTAGTATGATCAAGGAATCAGCAAAGAGCTGAATTTTCTTTTTTTATCTTTTTAAAAAAAGTCAAATGCCAATCTGAGGATTGGGCCTTGTGTCTGTAATTAACGGACACAAAGAATATAAGTACAAACTCACCAAAATAATAATGGTGGTGGGGAATATGTATCTGAGTCCCGAAAGACCAAGAGCCTAACTTTGTCACAAAATTTGGTTTTCAACTTATTTCTGTGGAACCCTAAACATTTTTCGAAAACTGAAGTACCCATGCAGCGCATCAGAAAATACGCATTCTCATGTGAAAGTTATATCCAAATCAGTTCTGCCGTTTAGCAGATTACCCGGAACAAGCAAACAGACTTATCTTTTATATTTATTACCTTATTGTGACAATTTTTAAAAAATATAATATTTGCGAATGATATTGTGTAAACACTCAGAATGTAGTAGAAAACTTGCGGCAAAAATTAAATGTTCTTTTTTATTTATGTGTTGTAAGATATGTATAATGAAATAAATGTCTCTCCTAGTCCATCTGCCTACCCTATAAAAGCAGTTTTTTTTACTAGCTGTTCAACTAAAACAGTAACAATTTCAATCTACTGCTAGAAGTGGATTAAGAGCAGCAGAGGTACCAACTTAGATGGCTTTTGGCTGAAGTGACCTCCTACCTCATAAAAAATGCAGATACACAACAAGGGGACACTAAAATTGACATGTAAATATATGAACAGTACCTGCCCGTAAATATTGCACATCCGGCAACAATGTTTAGGCTTTGCCCAGTAGAAAGTTCTTTTCTTTGGAATGAGTAACCTTAACAGTTGCTAATAGATACCAGACTGTTTGTATTTCATGCGACAGCGATGACCCTCTATGAAGGCAAAATTGACCGATTGTCTATTTCCACAGGTCGATGTGCAATACTTACGGCCAAGCATGTTAATACCAAAGATAAATAGATTATAAACTTTAGAGCAAAACTATTATATTTTAGAATGTTTTTTTGACATAGTGGTTTGTGCACCAGTTTTTCTTCTGGACGATATATATGTATTATATGTATAATATGAATTAACATAAACAAACTCAAGTATGTGTATTGGTTATCTAGGACCTGTACATGTACAAGCTCCGCTTAGTATAGAATTGTGCAAATGTGTGAATAATAATAATCTTTACTTCATTCATATTATGGTCAGATAGTACGAAACGGGACACTTTGAAAAAAAAAATTTTTTTTTTATCGCGAAATATGATAAAACGTCGCTTTTAAAAACAGATAGAAACATAAAAAAAAATTTTTTGAAAAATTTTGGACTTAGAAAAATTTCGGTCGATTTTGTATGGAATCAGGACTTGTAAAATTTTTCACATTTCACTCTACCTATTGTAGCAAACGGGACGCAAAAACACTTAGAAAATTTTTGATCGATTTTGTATGGAGCCAGGACTTGTAAAATTTTCGAGAATAAAAATTTTTTTTTTTTTATAAATTATGAATGTGGCGCTCGGCGGCCGCTACCGCGGCCCGCTCGCTTCGCTCGCTCGCCTTCGCGCGTTGGTTGTCACAGTTCTAACATAACCTAACCAAATGATATTTTGATCGAGGAAAAATTTTTCTAAGTCCAAAATTTTTCAAAATTTTTTTTTTATGTTTCTATCTGTTTTTAAAAGCGACGTTTTATCATAATTAGCGATAAAAAAAAAAAATTTTTTTAAAGTGTCCCGTTTCGTACAATCCAACCCATATTATTTATTAGACCTGATAAAGTTAATGCCACCAGCCTTTATTTTTTTTTATCTATTATATTTTAAAGAATTCTGTAATACAAAAGGTTCTTCTATGAAAATTCCATTGATCCTCAGTCTTTTAATAGCACACTTTTTAGAATTGTTTTTTGAGACATTATTTTTTACAAATTAAAGATCATTAAATTGATATAAAATGATAACAAATATAACACTAATAAGTAGACCCTTAAACTTTTATTTTCATTTTATCTGCTATTTAACTAGACTGTTTTTATAATTACCTTGTTAATTTTAGTAAATATCTAGTTGTTATTTAAGTAAATAATTATTCTATTAAGTTATTTTAAAACACTGATTAAATTTCTACTAATAATTTTTCTATAATTTATCAAACAAACTCTTACAAAATTTTCAAATGTTTCTAATTGCTTCTGAGTTTATTTACATAACAAATCTTGTCTACTTTTCTCATGTTTATTACTTAAAAGATTAATTATGTTTGTAATCAACAATACACTTGGTGTGTTAGATGACTAATCTCATTAATATAATATATACGCACCACTATCCAATTTATCTTTCGCAAATTCAGCAAACGTCCTGTGCTCATGAGGGGTCGAGTGAGAACTACTCTCATAATCTTCTTTTTCAGGACTTCCTAAGCTTCCTTCTTCGCCCTCCATGGTAAAAACTCTAGTGCGATCGTCAGACAATAACAATAAACCTATACATACACACACAAAAAGTATAAGACCTTCAGTTTCTTACATCATCGACTATTTTGTGATACAACTACAAACATTTTAAACGTCAAAAAGTCTATTTAAAAAAAGTATTTAAATAAAATAACACTTTTAATTAGACTATCATTTTTACTGTTTAAAACTTTGTAAACTTGGGTGGTTTATTTATTTTCCAAATATTTAATTAGAAGACAAAACTGCGACCGCGACTGTCACAATTCAAAATTGATTTTTGGCCGCCATTATTTTTCTATGTAATAAGTTACCACAAATGAAAATCTGTGCACTGTTAGGCAAAAATGTAATAATCCTTAAGCTGTGATTAATTATTAATTTTAAAAACCAAACCGTATACAAACGTATTTCAAAGATAATGAATCAATACATTCATTATAATTTACTATGAATTTTAAATTTTTAATTTATTTTTTCATTTGAACTGGTCATTTTAATTTACACCAATTTTTTTTCTTGCAACATTGACAGCTTATGTCAAACGTCTTGCGTTCGGAAACAAAGGTTTGTACATTCGGAAACAGAGGTATAAAATACTACACCTTGATATAATACTAGTCCAGAATAAGAAATCGTTGCACTGCACTATTTTATGTCTTTTAATTTTGAATTAGTGCTTGCTAATATTGGAACATTTTTAATGTTCTTTACCATTTACATTTAACCAATCAAAGGGTACATGATGTACTATTTACAAGCCCCAAGGATTTTGTATTATTATTTTCTCTTCTTAGATCATTGATTTTTGAGAACAGTGTTATTCTGTCACTAGTGTCATTGTCAAAGGTAGAAATATTCGTATTTGTTAATTTGCGCGACATACAAGATACAATGGACGTGTAAATGAAGAAATCGTCGCGACTTTCTCATAATTGTAAATTAATGTTATTGACGACAGACGCAATCATATTAGCAGCAGAGCACATCGATCATTGTCTTAAGAATATCCAGTAAATCAGAAAGGTACGTAAGTAAACCTTGGATTATAAAATGACCTTTCTTTGTACTCCTGAAATCGACGCAGTTTTCTAAATTTACTTTGCCGTATTGACTTTTTTACACGTTACTGTGTAAGGATTTTCCGATATAACATATTTGGAATAATTGTTTTGTTTTAAGCCTTCTCGGTCTGGTATTTACTGTTTTTATATTAACCCACTTTCTAAAAAAACAGCTGTTATGCCGTCACGAATAATATACAACAGCTGAGTTAGGCGTGTCGTCAATATTGTGATACTAATTCATGTTTTAGTTGACTGCTTTATAATTTATGATACAGGAAATTTTATTATTAATAAATTCATAACTATTTCAAAGTAATTTTTTAAATTTTCGTCAATGAAATTTTAGTGTTATTTATGTATGTTTTTATTTTTCTTGATGAAAATTTTGTTTGTCACCTAGATAAAAAAATTAAAGGTATTTGTGTGTGTTTCTTATATTACATATTTCATCAAAAAATTAAAAACTACTTGTAACAAAACTATATAGACATATCCTTGATGCAGTAACTATAACTGTATAATTTTTATTGCTCTTGCCAGTTCTTGTCTATTGGCAATATCAGTTAAAAATATAAATTGTACTCTGTGCCAAGTACTTGGACATCATGGTTATAACTCTTACTGCCATTTTTGACCCTTTATCCCTTCCATATGGTTACATTTATTCTATACTAGCTAATGCCTGTGGCTTCACCCACATTGTATAAGAAGCTTAAATGTTATTCTACACCCTAGACTACCTATATTTCAAATTTCATTTAGTAGTTTTTGCATAAAGGGTAACTTAATTGTAACCATCACCACCACCACCAACATTCACCCATCTTCACAGTGTGGACTCTTCCATCTTTGATTTTCGTCTCTGATAATATAAATTGGTTTAAGTTCTTAAAAAGCAAATATTTTAGATTTGTGATTTCATATTATTTTATACAGTTGCTTATACTTATAAAAAAAAATAATTGTGTTATCTGATGTAGTTAAAGACATAAATAAGCCTTTTTATGTTGTACTGCAGAGGTATAATGTTTATATCCTCCTAAGTCCCAAGTTAATTTTTGCTTAGTTGAGTTTATCACCCAATGTTCTTATACGAGAATACATTGTGCTAACAGGGTAACCGCCCAGACAAAAAAAAGAAAAAAAAACTTAAATGCAGTTTTTTATTCGATGTAGTTTTTATTCCTGATACTACTGTTACGACAAAGAACAGATCTAGGCTACCGAACATGCGAATTATTTTGTTCTTGTCCGAGAACATTGGGCTTCTATGACATAACTAACGTTCTTTCTTATGTTCTTTGTCAAGGACATTGGATGTGAAAGCAATTAAAAAAAATAAGTACGGTTTTTTATAAATTCTTTTATTAATTATTATAGGCACAACAATCAGTCTTTTTTTTATTAAGTAATCAAAATAAATGAAACATAAACTTAATTATTATACGTTTACACCATCTTCTACACATATCTGATTCCTCAGTGGCTTCTACAGATGACAGCAAAGTTACTGCTTTGTTGTCATACCACTTAGTAAAAGCTATCTTACCATCTTGCCTAACTAAAACTTGACTACTGCCTCTACCGCGATCTTTCAACTGTCTGTCATTCTCTACATTAGGTCTTGCTGCTCGTGGTATTCTGTTCTTCATAACTGTGCCTGAGCAACCTATTCCTCTCTTAAGAAGTTCGTCAAGCAATTTCTCACTTGTAAAATAACGATCACAATAAAGTACGTGACCAGGTACAAGAGGTTCGGCTAAGGACAACACAGCCTTTTCTCCAAGTCCAAAATGAGATTCTTCGTAGTCAGGATAAGTAGTGCTACCTTCGTTTACGTGAAAATTGCAAACGAGACCATCTGGATTAGCTAAAACAAAAACCTTTAGTCCTTCAGGATTTGGTTTACCAGGACAATATTGTTTGATTCCGCAAGATCCTGAAAATGGAATTATCATCTCGTGGATGTACAGTTTGTCGCTCTTATTTTGCATCATGCATCCTTCTTGAATCCGTTTTATAAGTGGTCGGACTTTCCACAGCTTGTCTTTATTGCGTACCTCCTGTGCAACATCATCGTCAAAAACTATTTTAATTGCATTTCGTAATTGTGTAAATCTGTTTCGGGACATATTGGATGCAATTATATCTACCCGCCACTTTGTTTCCCAGTACATCCTCAAGTTGGGGTAATTTATACAGGCCATGATCATTGTTATACCGATGTACAAATAAAATTCATTTATGGTTAGATTTAGGCTTTTACCATGAAGTTTAACTTCAGTCTGATTAGTCTTTTCGACAATTAACTTAAGCAAATCATCGTCTATGTACTGGCGGAAGTACTACATTGGCTGATAGTCATCGGTATTAACTATAAAATAAGAAGGCACAGACCTTAATGATTTCTTCGGAGCGAAACTGCTGCTAATCCAATTGTTTGCTGGTACTGAAGAGCTGTTTTCACCGGCTGCTAGTATCACCTGGCCAGGTACAACAGCATTTCGAACACGAGCTCGTCCTCTGCCTCGACCACGTCGTATAAAGTTTGCAGCGGGTTTTACAATAGTTGTATCTTCGTCAGAATCAGTGTCACTGGAACTGGAAGACCTGGTTTCTGGTCCTATGATAAAAGGAGGGTTCACCTGTGTCTTCGTCGGAAGGCTGAAAATCTTCAAAGTCAGAGTTGTTGAGCAAATTTGTGATATCTTCATTCCCCAATCCTGTGAAAATTAAGAAGTCATTAATACTGACTATTCTCATACACGAACAAATAATACTGGGTAGTTATTGGAACATCAGCACAGTGTTCTCCCACAAGAACATGTCACAAAGGGCAAATGTTAGAATAACAGACAAATGTTCTTGCACGAGAACACATAGAAAGACAGCCGAATAAAAGTAAGTTCTAATTGAGTATTGACAGAAATTTAATCACAAAGACAATATTTATGGTTTTACCATAAATTATCGTACTTTTTTAAATTAAAAAGACACATGAATGTATATGTAATTAGCGATTTAACTCACCTCTGTTACGCGTGCCTTCCATTTTTCTGTGTGCGGGGACAAAATGGCAGAGTGCTTCCAATTGGTTGTGGTCGGATGAATGCAAACTTTGTCACAAATATATTGACCAATCAGGTAGCAGTGAACAAAACCGCTAAATACCGCGATTTTTTAAATTATCTTGAAATAAATTGTATGTTCTCACGTGAGAACAGTGTGCCACTAGGAGTGCAATCTGCTAATTATGGCTGGGCGGATACCGGTCCTCGGTAAAGTCCTTGTACAAGAACGTTGGGCCTTAGGAGGTTCACTTTTATTTCAAGTTTTATGTTATCGATAAAGTACAATGATTTTTAATCTGCCTTAGTCGCTTTTTATAATACCTGAAAAAGGTGTTGTTTGTTTACTATGTCTGTCACTACTTGGATAAGATTATATTGCCAAACTTTAAACTATTTATCATTCTCTTACAAATTATGTTGAGCATAAATGTAGTTGTTAGTTAATAATACTGGTGTTATATGCAATCTCATATGAATTTTAATGACATATCTGTAAAATGCTTAAGCCTGTAACATAATTACATAATACTTCTTTTAAGAAAAAAAAATTGAAGGGAAGACCAGGTCTAGGTTTCATTCTTTGTAAATCTTAAGGCCTACGCAGACCGGGATGGCATGGCAAGGGATTTTAATTTTTACTAATGGAAATTCAACCGTAATGTTACAGAAATACGACATAAATTGCTATGCTTTAAAATGATGCCGTGGCATTGAAAGGGATTTTATCGCACGGCATTGAAAGACGCGCCACAGGCTCCCGTGGCGGGATGCCGCGGCATACCGCCGTAGGCAAGGGCATGCCGTTGCCTACCGCGACCGAGTGCCACGGACTCCGGCGCTCGTAGTGATATACTGCGGGGTGCGGTGGCGGGGGTAGATTTGCGCCCGCGTCTGCGCCTGTGTGCGCTGACTCACGGCAAAATCCCTTGCCATGCCGTCCCGCGGCGCGCCGTGGCATGCCGCGGCATCTAAGCGGCCAGTGTGCGCTGACTCACGGCAAAATCCCTTGCCATGCCGTCCCGGTGTGCGTAGGTCTTTAACAATTTTTTTGTTACTTAGATGGAAGAAGAATGGGGAAGCCTGCCGCTTCTTCCACTGAGGTGTGTCATGAGCTACCTCAGTTTGGATGATGTACTGGCAGCCTCGTCCACATGTCAACATTGGAGGAACTCCATGCTGCTATATGAAGGCCGCAAGTAAGTATTAGCTATATCTATACTAATCTGTATGTATAGTATACTAATATTATATAATGGTAAAGTTTGTGTGTTTGTGACGTTGTAGGGGGTTATCTCTGGATCTAATTGAATCTGAACCTAATTTTTAAATTGGTTCATTAGAATATTAAACACACAAATTTACCTCTTTATAATATTAGTATAGATTATTCTACAAGTAAACTGCATGTGCAACTGGTCTTTTGTCTTTTTCTCAAAAGACCTGAAATTTATGTGTCTTTCCTTTTCTTGCGCCTAGGAATCTTCGGCTCTTCTTTTCATTCTTTGTTTACAAACATGTTTATTTTAGTACTAGTCCATAGTAGTATAAACTAATAATGACGAAAGACGTATCAAATTCGGTTAAGATTTTAAAAGTTTTCTATCACGGATCAACAACTTAAAAATGGTTAGTTAAATCACTTATCTCTTAAAAGTACCGATTTACTGTGTGAAAAAATCTAAGTAAGTAAATGAAATTGCGAATCGGCGTCGGACTCCAGTTTTAAACTAAACCATCGGTTAGGTAGTCGGTTAAGAAGAGACTTAAATTATCTCAACTAGAGAGCTACCTAGCTGTAAGATGCTTAATAAGCGACAATAAATATGCTGCCGCTGGTTTCTGATCAAAAACTGTGTCACTTGTTCGATTTATGCGCACACTGGCAAGTGTAACTGTATTTGTTATAGAAACGGGTCAAACATGCGATTCGCTTTTCAAATTATACGATTCGGTAAATTCTGTATATTTATAAGAATTTCAAACAACAAAACGACGTAAGTAGGTACCAAGCGACTGCCTGCAACTGATTGGTGATAGCGACTACATCAGGACCTTCTACCGCAGCGCAGGGACATTAGTTTGGCATCGCGAAAAATAATATATGAAGTCATTCATAAGCCAATAGAGGTCTGCTGCTGGATATGGGACTCCTTTAAACCTTTTTCACTCATGCATGTCTAATCCATTGACATTCCACTACCTTTTGTTGCCATCGATTTACCTCATAAGGAGTCCTTTTTTGTCTACGGTTCGCAGTCGCCATTTCGAAATCTTTGATCATATCAGTACTGTGTGTTATGTCCCTAGTTAATTTACGAATTGTTTAATGAAAACCTATTTTCTTTGTTTCTATTTTAATGACGAAACCTAACATTTACTATAACAATGGCCATTCTCTAGACGAATTATTCTATAGCTAAATTTGTTCTTTGATGTTTACCTAAATTATACAAAAGCTTTAAGCTTTAGTTGGCAACAATATTTATGTTGTTATCGTATGAAAACAATAAGAAGCTCAATCAAATATAGGCATTCATGCAAATGTTGTAAGACTTATTTTTATCTGTATTAAATTCTCGTTGATTTACTAACGATCATAATAGGACAGATCTAAGAATATCGACATGGTGTCATCATGCTATAGGTGTCGTAAAAGGAAAAAAATCGCTGATTCGTATTTATTCTCTCTCTCTCTCTCTCTAATCGGTCCCTCATTGCTGAGGATCGTGGTTACGAGAGTCATTCAACTGAGCGAGACGTCTCCATCGGTTGCGTCCAACGTGGATCTCACCACCTGGTAGAAATTAGAGGAAGAGGTGGCCTCTCTAACTTGTTCAGACCATCGTGTTGCTATCGACCTCGTGATCTTCTGCCTTCAGTATTGCCAACAATGACAAGCTTTTCAAGATTGCCATCCTCATTATGTGTGTCTTACACATCGTATTTATTGAACGTAACGTATTTAACAACCATCACTAACTTGGCTAGCCTAGTGTTTGTAGGACTAGTTTCTCTCCATCAGGAATCGCGTACTAGACGCAGTTAAGTAAATTCATCTTTATTCCTTACTCACCTATCATCGTAAGTATATTTCACTATTTACCTTCCACTCCATATGTAAGTTGTTGACGCATCATAAATTCATGTCAGACTGGTTACCAAATCAATTGGTTACGTTCGCAATGGAATCAGAATGCGTAACGGCGACAATAGGCAATACTTTATGAAAACTATCGTCATATTGTGGCGGTTGCTTGTACATTTTGATCCTATATCAAGTCGTCTGGACTGATACTCTGTCAAAGGCCTTTTAATGATCCAAGAAGCTTTGTTAGCCTATGTTATTGGACTGCTTGGCAAAGGCCCATCCCCTTATAGTTATAGTATATAGTTAGAATACAGGGTGGAAAGTATCAATGGGGCAGAGCTACAAGAAATTGGTCTTAGGAGACTATCCATAACTTTAAAAAAAAATGTCATTACTATTCACAGATTTTCAAAAAATGTACGGTTAGCAATAAAATTACCATTTATCACCAAAAATTTAAAAAAAACATTATAATAATATGTAATTTTATAGTCTTTATCAGACAGGAAAGGTACGGTGACATTTGATCTTTTCCATGTTACTTAGTTTACTTTTGTAGAATTTAAAAATAAAAGCTATCAATTTATGAATCCGAACTGATAAAAAATTAAAAATATTATTTAGACGTTTATATATAATTGAATTATATGAAATATTTGTTTTATATTCCATCTTCAACCCTAATATGTAAAATATAAACATATAAATTTTAAAATCGTATGCGCGACTCGGAACGAATTTCAATAGAGATTGACACAATAAAATTGTTAAAATCGAATGGTTTTTTATAAAATTGATTAAATCGATTAATTTTTTTTATAATCATAGAAATTAATATAATAATTTCAGTTGTTTTATAACTCAATATTAGTTTTTACGAGAATAGGCCCCCATGTTTTTTTTTGGCGGGATTCGTACGTCATTGCGATAAAATCTTGATGATGTCATTATTAAAAGAGGCCTGTGACCTGTGACCACATAACTGCCGATGATTGGAAAAAAAATTATATAATTCTTCATGACTGTGAGAGGAAGAGACATCAAATTAGACAATTCAGTAGATTTTCACTTATTATGTCATGTAAGTGACGAATCAAGTAATTCATCAAGCTGTTCATCAGATGAATCACGCATTGATTCGGCATAATTAATAAATATTTAAAAAAAGATTAGTTTCTTATTTTGTACCCATAATCGATTTATTCTTGTTTGCAAATTATATCGGTTAGATATTTAGTCGGTATTTTTAAAAACGATTTTAGTCATACTACATCTCTAGTAATGACAAATATTAAACGTCACCGTACCCATAAGATCTGAAAAATAGTATAACACATTGATCCACAAAGTTTTTGAAGACCAGTGTAATTTTTCAACTTTTTTTAATTTGTAATGTCGATGAAAAAATGTAATGTTTTGCGAATATGTTCTTAAAATTTTGATTATGATGTTTTCAGAATATGATCTAATGACGACTTACGTCTTGGTTATGGTCATTGTAATCTTTTTTCACCATCGTAGTCTTGAAAGTGGTTACTGGAGCTTATGGACGCCGGCATTACCAGAAGCAACACACGCTTCTTGCCGGCCGACCCTTTAAAATCTGTCTGATACTCTATCAATAGACTCAAATCCAGAATTTTAACTTTTTAAAATTGTAACTGACTCCAAAATCGTAATCTTATGGATTATTCAATAGACTTGATTACAATTTACTATTGATATTATTGTGTATTCTGGCAAGGTGACGTAACACCTTGGTATTGTTGAAAGTTTTCTTTTGTTTATAAGAAAATAGGGTATTGTGTTTCTGTTTTTGAATAAAACTTCTTTGTACTAAATATTTTTTTATGTACGTACCAATTACGCCATCTTTGAGTATTTTGAATTGAGAATGTGTATTAGACAGCGGTTTGGCTGTGCCCTTGTATTGCTGGCGTCCATGAGCTTCGGTTACCACTTGCCATCAGGGGCGCCGCTTCCTCGTCTGCCGCTTTGTGGCATTAGAAAAAATATTAGAACCATTAAATTAGTAATGTGATAACCTAATTCCTCCCCAGAGGGGTAAAAGTTGTATATCGTCGTTAGTGCGAAGTTAAACATACAGCATAACACCACGAGAAAAGAACTAATAATGATGGAAGTTTCTCCTTCACATTTTATCATACTTGTTTTTTTTGCTTGAAGTACATTAATTTTACTAGTAGTAAAATTAAACACATGTGAAATGTATACTACTCTTAATAGATATGGTACAAAGATAGTCGTCCCATCTCATCCCATAGGTGTCGTAAAAACCGACTAAGGGACTATCCGTCAATATTATCTTTACAAAATAAAAAGAACAAAATAACTTGAAATTAAACCCTATATCATTCCGTGTGGCCAGCGTGGTATTAGTAGGCCAAGTATCCCTCCGTCACGGTAGGAGGCTCGTCCCTGCAGTAAGACATTTGTGGGCTGTTGTGGTGGAAAGATAGTCGAGTGGATTTCCATCACTGCGTATTTCCTCGAATTCCTGAGGCATGATTAATAAACATCAGTAGTTGCAAATTATATGATCCTTGTAATTGTTATTTTCTGCTCACTGTTCGGCATAATAACTATATATTCTTGTTACCGAAAATTGGCGTTATTACAGTCCGTTTTAATGTAGTTGACTATAAGTTAATTACCCGTATAACATAATGTTCAATAATAATGTTAATAGTCTCCAAAACTAATGATATAGGGAGATATCATATGCAAATTACTTACGAATGTTAAAAGTATGATGAAAGACCTCAGAAGGGATGAAGTTAGAATAAAAAAGTATTTGAAAAAAATGGTGGGTGGGATAATTGCTGTTATTTTTTACGAAGGGTATCTTAGACTGAGCACGGATGAATGAAGATTTCTGTGTGTAGTGTGAATTATTAGCGCTTTTGCAGTCACGTTTGGGATCAACTTTTGGAAAACAGTTTTGGTCAAGAGGCTATGATTTGTTCTTAACGGAATGTTTATTCAAAGATAGCTATATAAATATGCTAATAATAAATATAAAGGTTTTCACAATATCTGCACGTACAGGCACATTATCACAATTTATACAATCGCTATAATGACTTTATCGGTTACTCAATGTGCAGTCTTTAAGTACCACTCTGGCACAGTACAACCAGGGGCCCAATTCCGCTAATAACATTTAAGCTACATAACGTTGACAATCAATTTTGATTCTGTTACGATTGGAACAAATTTCGTATTCTGCAAAAACTTGTTTGTGGTCGAATGTGAATCGTAATTGAGTCGAAGATCAAAGTTAAATCTGTGTTGCCTTGTATAATCTACCAACTTATTAGAGTTGCCCTTTAAAACCTACTAATAACCTGAATAAGAAAATGATGGCTGTATTACGTAATTGCCTATGCAAACTCAACTAAAAAAATTTGTCATTCATATGAATGACAGATTAGTTAATAGTATAGTTACTACAATATGAATTAATAAAAATAATGTAAAGAAGAAGAATTTATTAGTGTTTTGGTTTTTATCACTTCACATTAAGTCATAGCACTTCGGACTCTGGCAGAATTGTCGACATCGGCATAGTTTGCCCTTTAAAAGAAAGAAGAAGAAGAAAAATAATGTAATATTATTGTTACTTTTGGAGTCGGTGTCAGCCACGATAGTTATACATATACAATTCCGACATATTTCAACAAATAATAAGGCGTCGTGGAAATTTTGGAGTTACTAGGTAATATACAACTTCCTCTGTAATTGTCATGTAAAAATATAGATAATGGTCTCTTATATCTCAGTTTTTAAACACACTTTTTAGTAGATACAACTGGGACTGCCAAAATAATATTTCTGTTTTAAGTGTAATAATTAATTGTAACCTTTTTTTAGGTGATTTTGGTTATCCCCAGCGTTGATATCTAATGATACAGTTAACATTGCTTCAGAAGAGATTGCTGAAGGGTACTATTATAATTAAAGTACTATTGGTGTGCATACTCAAATACTTTGGTACACCGGGTGCTACATTGAAGTACCTTTACCATTCAGACACAGCAGGAAAGTTCATTATTGCATGTTGCTCTTCAATATTTGAAATTGTGCAGGCTTTACCTCTCCAACATTAGGTGAAGATAAGAATAGTCTTTGTTGGAATAGGGTGTAAGGCTTAACAGTGAAATAAGTAGATGTACTTACTAAGATTATTAAGTTTAAGTTAACAAAATGTTCAATATTTTAAATTAATTTGATAATGGGTGAATTTTATGTTAGATACTTAATTTAATGTAAATAGCAGATACTGATATTGTTAAATTACTTACATGATTTTGATAAAATTATTAGGTACATTTATTAAAAAATTAAACAAGGCATTTGAAAAGGTAGTGGATACTTTATTTTTATTTTGTACACTTATTTGCTATATTTTGTTATAAGATACTTAATTAGAAATATAGAATAAACAATAAACCTATTGAATTTTCACTATAATTATATAAATCAATATCCTATACCTACTCCTAACATTAATGAATGCTGTGAGGGTATATAATAAGTTACCGGAACGATTTTAAGAATTTGCCTTTAACGATATTTAAAATAAAGTTAACAAAATGGTTAAAGGCAAAATGCTTTTATAGTGTTGATGAATATATGTCAGATTGCGGAGAATGAGATTGTAGGTTATGGATCGTTTTGGTAATGGTGATGTCGAAAATCATAATATTTTAATAAGTAATTGATTTATGTATTAATTTTACTACTGTAACCTTTAAATTATAAGACTTACTAATGTACTTATTCTTGTTTATTACTATTATATTATATTGTGGACTTATTTGTATTCTTGATCTGACATTAATTTAATTTTACTCAATTTTATCTGTTTAACTGACATAAACTTAGACATAATCATGCATGAATATCTTATTTGTTGCTCTTTTTATCACTCAAATAATAAATAGCATTGTGCATGTTAAAATGTAATATTTGCACACCATATGTAATGGTAGGATGTAAAGGCACCATTATACTGTAAGATCATACTCTGTAAACCTACATTCTGGCAAATAAATGATTATTGATTGATTAACTATAACACAATATCACTATTTCAAAAACTAAAAATGATTAATGCATATAATAAAAACCTTATAAAACAGATATTATTTTTTATTGCCTCTGCCAGGGCAGTTCTTCACCAAAAGCCAAGCTAGCTTGTACACCCTGACTATTTCATTACTGCCATGATGGGATGTGGTAATTGTGGCTCTTCATAAACTTTTCATTAATGCTTGCAAATTGATAGCATCTGCGGTATTAATATGGATTCTTTTCATCATCGTCTGGCAGCTATAAATAATTTAATGAAAATATTTCACTAGGATAAGCATTATATCCTTCTGCAACCACTCAAGGATGTCTTATGTGCTGAAAGAAATAAATACAAGTTGATTTACTAAATGACTAAACTGAAAGCATGATAATACTTAAATATGTTACTTTACAAAAAATGTTTTTTTTATTTATTTATTTGATGATGATCACCCATACATGGAATGTTTAGTGGATGACAACAACTTTAACTATAAAAACCTTGCCTCTACCTTACCTTGTTTCCTTTATTTGCAAATTACAAAGCAGTTTCCCCGATGCTGTTTAATTTAAATATTTTATTCTTTATCGGCTTTATCCTTAGCACTGGGTATTCTCAGATAGTCTTACGCTGGGCTGGATGTTCTGAAGGATGGAGAACACATTCAATGGGGCTGAAATAATTACATCATTAGTATAATTCTATTAGGTACAACTCTTAAAAAAATACATAACTAATATTATAAACTATTGATATTATTATGTTATAATAAACTAATATACTTACTCCACATTAAATAAAAGTATATAAAGTAAAAGTAGTGTCGTTTTAATTATTAACACTAGATTGTAAAGCCGTAACATTAGATAAATAGCTCTTGTTGTTCAATCGAAGGTCAAACGAACGTCAATGCAAAATCCACAATTGAAACAAACGTCAAACAAACGTCAAATAAGAGTAGAATACCGAATAAGTTCACAATCGACTTGCAATTGCAATCGATTTTAAAGCAGAATAGGAAATTATCCAAATACGATTCAATCGAAGCGTAATCGTTCTTGTAATAATTGCAGAATAGCAACTATGTCAAAAACTGACAATGAGACGCAATTTCGATTCTATTGAGTCATTTGTAAATAGCAGAATTGGGCCCCAGTAGTCTATCTCGGCCGAGTATTTATTATAACGGCTGCGCGGTACGTAAACATGCGATAGGGCTGCCCACCTCCAGCTTTTTAATTACATTTACCAACTTTCCCGCACGTTACTGCGACACAGTCGCGACTGTTCACTGCGCTGGGCCACCGCTATCGTGAGCGTGTAGGTATAACTCGCGTTTCGTCCGTTTCAATGAAGACGAAATACTGTTTATATTTGTACTATGACTCTGGTATGAAGGTCGGTGGCGCTCATTATAGTAATGTTCATTTTTCATTCTACGGTTCTAGTATTTATATAGGTTTAGTTGATTTCCTGATATGAAGGAAGTTAATGTTTAAGTTTTCCGCCGCGTTCTTCGATCAACTATTGCAACTAATACTTGATCCTGTTTATAGTATACGTGTTGTATGTCGATCAAAAGAATACTTCTACAACTGGCATGAACGTTGGGTTAACAAAAGTCATTAAGACTTACACAATAATTGGTAGACCACTAAAATAATTATCCTGATTTTGGAACCGGAACCTTTGTGATGATAAAGTTTTAAGATGATGCTTTAGGCTTTTTAAAAATGCATCATAAAGCAGAATCTCAATATACTCAATACTCTCAACATATTATTTAACTTAAAGGAATAACTTCTAGTTACTGAACATGTACTACGGTGTGCGACCTGAGTTTTGGGTGACCGAGTTTTGGGTAATTTATTTATTTATTTAATGGTACTTCAACGACTTTCTCACTAGGACATACATAAACAATAAATTACTTATAGTTTTAGGCATAGTGAGTTGGTCACTTACAAAAGTACCTACACAACTCTCACAGAAAGATAAAGGGACAAGTAAGATAGCATTCTTAAATTAAACTTACACAAGATAGTTAAAAGTTACATAATATCAAATACCAAATCAGAAAATTTACGAAATTTAAAATTTAGTAAGTACTTGGTTTAATAATGTATGGAGCGCACTAAGCATGGCCCTGCGTGGTATTCGAACCTGCGTCTTCGTGGTCTTCAGCTGCTACCGCTAACGCTGCGCTACCGTGGCTGTTTCCCTTTATTTGTTTTTGTAGAAGTAAAGTCTGCGAACTCCACTTTAATCAATGGAAAGCGACTAAGTAGTGAGGTTACATCATGAATTGTTACTCAGACACTACGGAAAATACTCTTCAAATGTATTATTAATTCACGTTCTTTCCTTTCACTAGAGAAACATTGAAGCTAAGAGCGAAGCAATGGAAGAAGAACATATTCCTGACGAGTATATTCAGGAGGAAGACAAGAAACCTGCACATTTATTTAGATGGTAACGAAACAGAAGTTGTGAATCTCATGATCAATGTGCTTCCTCAGTAAGTATTTTATGTTTATCTATACTAATATTATAAAGAGGTAAAGTTTGTGTGTTTGTGACGTTGTAGGGAGTAATCTCTGGATCTACTGAACCGATTTCAAAAAATCTTTCTGTGTTGAATAAATAGTCCATTTATCGGGGAGTGTCATAGGCTATATAGTATCACGCTATGACTAATAGGAGTGACGGTTTAAATATTTTCATGAACATTCTTTGTTCTCAACTCTTATTCGCTCTTTCCAGGAGGTCATGTTGCTGATAAAAAAACACACTTTTGCTCAGATTACGTACTACTTATGAGTAATAGGCACCAAAAACCAGCATTAATCTAATCATAATTATATCATTCCCACCAAATGTAAATCTCGAATACAACATGATCCAATTATTTATTTAAAAATATAACATAACGATTTCATTTCGTAAACATTTTTATTATATATCGTTATACTTATTCAGTTATGTCATTGTTACATCAGAGACAACGGCGTGTATTGATTAAACACGTTCTAATGTAAGGCGCTATTGGTTATAGAAGGGAGTCGGGGATATTTCTGCGAAATACGGCTAGTGTATAGATCTAGACGGCTGTTATGAGTTACGAGTATCTATGTATATATTTTTTCGAAGTTTGAGGTAACTGCGTAGCACAGCACGAATGGCCCACTACAGGGCTCTTCATTTGTATTAATGGGAACTTGCCCTATAGATATTGCGCAGGTATCTGACTTGGTTTTATGTTAAGTTTTTTTATTTGCTAGAGATACCAACTGTTCTAAACATGACCCTCAATTTACTTCTTATGTCTGACTCTTAGGATTAGATGGGGTAGTGACATCCTATTTTTAGCTCTTCACAAAATTAATACACAAAATAATTTAAAATAAAAAGTAGTCTCGTAATAAAATGAACACAATACTTTCTTCAAGTTGTGAAATTCATATATATTAGCATTAATGAATTAAAGATAATGTTAGCTACAATGTTACGTGTACCTAATTACCTACAACATTTGTTTTGTTCACAATAATATTATGTATTTAAAAATATATTTATTCTACAAAAGAAACTTGACGTACCTACATACATCGCGCAAGTGAAAGTTGCTTTTCTAAATATATATGAATACCATTCGAATAATTTGAGTCAGTTGTTTTAAGGGAAATTTTAGCGAACCATTCTTGTTAGTGACGTTTATTATATCCAGCTACCTTCCTTAGTGCATTTCATAGGAAGACCTTAATTGTGTCTAATAGTATCTCGGGAATCAAACACCCTCCTTCTTGTGGTGACGGAGTAAGAATACAATAATAATATGTCACCACCCCATCTCATCCCATGGGTGTGGTAAGAACCGACTAAGGGACTATCCGTGAATATTATCTTTACGAAGTAAAAAGAAGGAAAACTTGAAATTAAACCCTATACTGCCTCAATCTCAATCCGTCTGCCCAGCGTGGTATTAGTAGGCCAAGTATCCCTCCGTCACGGGAGGAGTACCGGCCATGCAGTGGGACATTAATGGGCTGTTATGATGAAGCAAACACCCGGGCAGTTTTATTAACCTGTGTAAATAAGGTACAGCCCGCGACACGAGAAAAAACCCCGCGACACGAGGATTGAGCCCTGGTGAGAATGTTGACCAAAATTTATAAAAATACTCCTGTAACTAAAGAAGGGATCTTTAGTTACAGGAGTATTTTTATAAATTTTGGTCAACATTCTCACCAGGGCTCAATCCTCGTGTCGCGGGGTTTTTTATTGGCTTGCCATTAACGGAAACAATAAACACTCATAGATCACTCTTATAATTGTCTTGAGAACTGATTCACGGCAACTGCCTGCATAATTTAGGCCTCATTAAAAGTCACAAAACAAAGGAGCGGAAAGAGTAATAGAGACTCTGTGCCTGCGCGATTCAAAAGCCTTTTGGTCTTTGGTTTTACATTTTGAATACAAGTTCCCTGTAAGTTATACGTCGTATTAATCCTGTATATATGATAGGATCTAACATCAAGTAATGACTTTACTACAATCTGCTACTTCTTTATGTATTTTATTCGGAAATGAAAGTTAAACGGTTTGTGACATTAAAACTAAATGGAATTGAGTCTTTTTTAGGAGCCATTATTAACAGTAAATAATGATTTCGGATGTCTCTAAAATTTACTCTAAAAGACATTTAGATCTAAAACTAAAGACTTCAAACAAATACTTGAATCTGTTGTTATCTTTGAAGTTACTACATCAACCTCCAAAGAGTTTGATTGCCATTTGGAAATCAATTATAGACGTCAAAATCTTGCCATTCGGAATCTTTGACTTCTGACAAACTTCGATAACTTGTATTGAATTATGATACATAATAATTATATCTACAGAATGTATGTATTTGAGGTATTCTATTTACTCTTTTGTTTCTATTTGCTCATATTCTCCGAGTGTTTATTCTTTAGAACAATGAACGTATAGTCCAGTCAAAATAAATATCCAGTTTGCATTAATTCCCAACAAGCTGGATTTTTGTGCAGGCCTTGAATACGTCATTACAAATGATATGTCAAAAGTCCCCATCGATCCCGCTTGTGCGTTGTTTTTTATTCAAGGTCAAAGGTCACAAATTTGCGTTTTTTGCGTATATCTCTGAAACAACGAGAGCTATCGAAAAATGGTTCAGACAAAGTTTGTAGATCGTAAAATTGTCTACAAAAAATATCTGAACACTTTTCTCCTACAAAGCATCGCTTTTGAGATATCGTGACTTTAGAGCGCAGGAAAGTCGTATTTTTGACTATATGCACACACTAGCTTTTTCCCGCGATTTCGCCCGTATTTATAAGTATTATTAAAAATTAGGCTTATTTCTATATATATATAGTACAATATGCATGCTTGGTCTCAGTCTAATCGGTTATAAATTGACAAAGTTACATACAAACTTTCATCCCCTATCTTATCCCTTTAGGGGTCGAATTTATCAAAATCCTTTCTTAGCGGATGCCTACGTTATAACATCTACCTGCATGCCAAAATTCAGCCAGATCCCACCAGTGGTTTGGGCTGTGCTTTGATAGATCTCTATGTCAGTCACCTTTAAGTTTTATATATATAGAAGATTTCCGCACCACCTCTGAGGTAGTTAAGGCCAATCTTGCACCAACATTGAATAAAATACAACCGTACATTGAATCAAATACAACAGTACATTGAATCAAGTACACGGCGCTTTTTTTAACGTGGTTTCTCCAGAAGGAATTCTCCTATGACAAAGAGATCTATCAACGCACAGCCCAAACCACTGGTAGGATCTGGCTGAATTTAGGCATGCAGGTAGATGTTATTTATAACGTAGGCATCCGCTAAGAAAGGATTTTGATAAATTCGACCTCTAAAGGGATAAGATAGGGGATGAAAGTTTGCATGTAACTTTGTCAATTTATAACCGATTAGACTGAGACCAAGCATGCATATTGTACTATATATATAGAAATAAGCCTAATTTTTAATAATACTTATAAATACGGGCGAAATCGCGGGAAAAAGCTAGTGTGTGCATATAGTCAAAAATACGACTTTCCTGCGCTCTAAAGTCACGATATCTCAAAAGCGATGCTTTGTAGGAGAAAAGTGTTCAGATATTTTTTGTAGACAATTTTACGATCTACAAACTTTGTCTGAACCATTTTTCGATAGCTCTCGTTGTTTCAGAGATATACGCAAAAAACGCAAATTTGTGACCTTTGACCTTGAATAAAAAACAACGCACAAGCGGGATCGATGGGGACTTTTGACATATCATTTGTAATGACGTATTCAAGGCCTGCACAAAAATCCAGCTTGTTGGGAATTAATGCAAACTTTAATCATAATTTTGTCTATTTTGACTGGGCTAGTAGTTTATTGCTAGGCATTTTACAGCTAACTGCTGAATTCTTGCTTGGGGTGAATTGGTGTTGCTGATAAAGATTTGTTCTTACGTTAAAATAATGATGGGCTGATACGAATGTCAATTTAAACGTTACAATCATCATCATCATATCAGGCAATCGACGTCCACTGCTAGACATAGGCCTCCTCCAAGTATTGCCACCTTGTGCGGTCCTGTGCCTCCCTCATCCATCGGTCTCCCGCCGTCCACTGTATGAGGGGTCTCTCCACCCTGCGCTTTCCGGTTACAATATGTAATTTGAATGATAGTAGGTGTAGGAAACTCTAAATATACGTCATAAAGCAGACTATGCAATTGCAAATCCCATCTCGAGCAGAATATAATATTCTATTTTTCGCAGTTTATCTAAATGAAATTGCCTTCATAGTCATAAATAAATATATTTCTAACTTGATCATTATACCTGTACACCTACGTACTGTTTATTTATAAATCCAAGGGACTGCCTCTCAAAACACCCTTGTAAAAATAGAATGATATTAAATATATACAGAGTGTATATCCCACTCAAAATGTTTGTTATAATAGATTTATTTTAACTCCCACTGCTTTCGTGGGCGTAATTGGATTGTGACGTTGGACACTAATTGTAACTTGACATTAACTTCACGGGGATTTTCATTATGGACTCCTTTGAAAATTATAATCTTTGCGAGGTTTCTTTTTTCTTTGATAGCGTATCGCTTGAATTTGAAATTGGAATTCATCGTTTTGTACATTTTGTATAAAATTATATGATTATTCAGTATATTACATGGCTGCTACGCTGAGGTCTCGGGTTAGATTCCCGCTCAATGCAAATCTTTGTGTGCATGAACATGATTGTTTGCATTGGTCTGAGTGATTTCTATGTATAATATGTAAAAAAAAGTATTTAAGTATGTTTATTCGTTGTCTAGTACCCATAGTTCAAGCTTTGCTGAGTTTGGGACTAGGTGGCGATGTGTGAATGTGTGAGAATTATTTATTTGGTAATTATGTAGGTACATGGTTGATCAATTAGGAGTTTTCAACTTAATTCTTCTTCGTTTGACACACTCTGGTGAAGTTGGTTTGTGACGGTTGGTTTATTCATACTGCCTCTGTATTAGTTCTTTTTTAACCTCTCAGTATTTAAACTGAGTTAATAAAATAGTGAGATAGACTTCTCTATAAGACAAATTATTCTTAATCGAAATAACCATACTTATTCGTCGTATTTTAGAGGTGGAAATAAGGTTCATAGGTATAAGGCGTTCACTGCTTGGACAACTGCTTGCGATCATGCAGTAGTCACTATTTGAGAATCTTGTTGCCTTAAGGTCCATCCTCACCAACCAGCCCGCATCGGCCGAAAACGAAATTCGAAACGAATTTTACAATCTTTAAGCGAAATTAAATCTTGTATACAGTGTTTAAAGTTTACATTACCAAGTCAAGACCACCGGCTGTATTTACCATACAGCCGGTGAAATGCCGCGACATGTGACCGGCTCCGTCCGCCAGCGTACGGCTACCGGCGCATACGTTCGTATTTCGCCGAATGCGCTCGTCTACACTCAAGGCTTAAAACTATGAAACTAAATAGAATCGAAGGACGCGGTCGGATGCGGCGGAAACCGACTGGCCGGTGCGCTGCGATACTGGCCAATGCGTGCCGTTTGGTGAGGATGGACCTTTACTCTAACATCTACTTTAATCGGCTATTCGCAAGCGCTGTTTCGGTCTTCCTGCGATAATCTTACATTAAAATCTCATTACGTAAAAGATTTTCCCTGTTCACGTGATTACACTACTGAAGATGTATTGAAAAATAAAGTAAAATATTATTTTCAGATACTTTGATTCACTGGAGCTACGAGAACTAATATTCATAGGACCAAGCTACATACAGCAAAACGAAAATGTGCCATTTATCAAACTGAGAAGGTAAGTTCAAAACATTTAGTTTTAAGGGAAAACAATTAATTGTTTGTTTTTTTCCCTATTCATTACTATACCTTAAATCATTAATGACGTAAAGCTTACTGTAGGTAACTATTTTCGTTGATGTGAATATTCGGAAACCTGGATAATATTTTCTTTTGCCTATTAGTGTCTCATTGGAAACAGGGTTATTGATGAAGGGGAATTTGGACAACGTATACTATATTATAACCTTCTCCGTGTGGTGACGGAGTAAGAATACAATATGTCACCACCCCATCTCATTCCATGGGTGTCGTAAAAACCGACTAATGAACTATCCGTGAATATTATCTTTACAAAATAAAAAGAAGGAAAACTTGAAATTAAACCCTATCCGTCTGGCCAGCGTGATATTAGTAGGCCAAGAATCCCTCCCGTCATGGGAGGAGGCCCGTCCCTGAAATGGGACATTAATGGGCTGTTATAATACTGCATAACCAGGTGGTTTGACGTAAAGTTGTAACAAGTTTTCCTTCTATTGTTTCCCTAGCCTGTTTCGCTCTTAGCAAATTTTCAATTTTTTTCTGCAAATCATAGGACAAGATGTAATGATGAGCAGCTAACCTACAAATCAGTGTATTTCATGCTAATATTATTAAACCATATACCAATCCGTCTGGCCTGCGTGGTATTAGTAGGCCAAGTATCTCTCCGTCACGGGAGGAGGCCCGTCCCTACAGTGGGACATAATTGGGCTGTTATGATGATGATGATGATGACTAAAAACTGTTGACGGTCGCTGTAGAATGGAGACAGAGCTGAAAAGTCCTAGTTGTAGTTTATGTGATAAATTATATCCTTTATATAAAATACCAGCTATCAAATTATGAATATGTTCGAATTAAAACAATTTTGTAACAGTACCCTTTTGTCTATTTCAGAATTGTAGTAGAAAGTTTGTGGCTTAAGCACGCTCACTGCCTCGAGACGTTTGCTCTATTAGGTTGTGAAATGGATGAAGCCAAAAATAACGAGGAGTATTTTGTGAGTGTACGTATATTAAATCCTACTAATATTATATGCGAAAGTTTGTGAGGATGTATGGATGGATGGATAGATGTTTGTTACTCTATCACGCAAAAACTACTGAATGGATTTTGATGAAATTTGGAATATAGGTAGTTTAGGGTGTAGAATAACATTTAAGCTACTTATACAACGCGGGTGGAGCCGCGGGCAAGCAGCTAGTATTGTATATTTGGAAAATTAAATTATACTCTAAAGCTTTGGCAAGGACTTGTTTTGTACAAAATTTCATTTTGAACTTAGAACAGAAAGTGTAATTATTGTTAAAAGTATCAAGAATGTTTAAATGATTGTATTGGACCCAGCATAGCTCCCTGAGGGACTCTTAAGCTCAGTACTCACATACGATATTACTCGATAGTTTTACTCCAAACCGAGTAAAACTTAAGGTGTGGACCACAAAACAACAACTCGAAGGCTCGCACCGAGCCGGCTCGATGGATTTATATAAAAAGTAATTTCCTTCGCATCTACTCTAGCGAGCTTCACTCGATAGGTTAATGATGAATGTGTGGACGAAAGTACTAGCCGCGGATTTTGCTTATCATGTTTGCTCGATCGAGTAAAACCGTATGTGAGTACTGAGCTTTAGAGCTTGTATATTTATGCATTTGGAAATATTGCTCTATCTGTTTTTAACAAAACTTGATCTAGCCTGCCACTATGGCTACTGATTTTTGCCTACCTTTATCAGTGTCTATTTAAAGTTAAAAAATATTTTTTGTACTTATCACTAATAATAGTTTTTTGTTTCAGACCAAGCACAGGAAGTATTTTTCGCGTAGTTTCTTATTCACCCGAAACTCCATCCTGTCTACTGTCAACCTGAAATTACACAACTTAACGTCATCGTTGAGGGTAAGTATTATTCTTTATCACTATTTTTGGAGTAAATGATTGGTGTATGCCGTTGCCGGCTTGGTGATTGGACCTTGTTGTTTATGTCAGATATTCGTGAATCGACTAAAACTTCCACCCAGGTTTACGAGAATGGTCTCGGGAAGTTAGACGCGAACGAAATACAAAACAATGGAGAATGTTAACTAATTTTCATTATTAGCACTCCATTTTATCGATAAAAAAAAATACTAGTGAAAAAATTACGTTTCAATGGAACATTTCGTGTCCCTGAAGATGAGTATTTGTCAGACCTGATTGTTTTTATGTATAATTACAAGTTCTGCTCTGCAAAATTTACTCAAATTTGTATTTATAATTTCCAGCACATAATAGTAGACTACTCACAAGTAAGCACATCAAGCCTATTGACATTGGAGCCACTCCGGCAACTAAGACACCTGACTCTCAACATGACGAATAAACGCGTCGCCTGGCCGCCTATGCACTGGCGCAAGATACAAAGTCTCTTCAAGCCGCCGCTACAAGTTTCTATTAATATTGTAAGTTAAAATTAGAATTAAAAAAAAATTGCAGCACTACCTCCCCTACTATAAACTAGGAGAGGTGGCTCACCTGCTATAAAGTAGGAGAGGGTGCTCCTCTACTATAAAGTAGGAGAGGTTGCTCCTCTACTATAATGTAGGAGAGGTTGCTCCCCTACTATAAATTAGAAGAGGTGGCTCGCCTGCTTTATAGCAGGGGAGGTGGCTCCCCTACTATAAAATAGGAGCGTTGCTCCCCTGCTATAAAGTAGTAGAGGTGGCTCCCCTACTATAAAGTAGTAGAGGTGGCTCCCCTACTGTAAAGTTGGAGAGGTGGCTCCCCTACTATAAAGAAGGAGAGGTGACTCCCCTGCTATAAAGTAGTAGAGGTGGCTCCCCTACTATAAAGTAGTAGAGGTGGCTCCCCTACTGTAAAGTTGGAGAGGTGGCTCTCCTGCTATAAAGTAGGAGAGGTGGCTTTCCTATATAGTCCTAAGAGTCGCGCGAGACACAGAGCTATTATGAGTATTATTTCTAATCGATCTAAGTCTAGTTCGCTGTAACCTGTCTGCTAATTATTAATTATTCAAGTTCCTGCACTATGACATTAATGAGCTGTAGTAATGTATAAAATATATATTTTCAGATATCCGTGCCATACAGAAGATTCAACGAGATAATACACGACGTCCTAGTTGATGGACTAAATTTGATATCATTGAAAGTTATGTTTTGTAAATCTGTAAGTATTAATAACTTTCTTTTTATGTGTATAGTGCGTTTATATAAAATTAAGATAATATTAACCAAAGTGTGTCACTGCCCCATAACATAGTGGGTAAAAAAATACTAAAAATAAATTTCGCTAAAGCTAAATTTCGTTTCGCATCAACTAATTAAATTTAAAAAAATATATAGATAGCACGTTACGAGTACTCCAAAAAAAGATAAAAGGTATTATACAAGAATAGAAGACCCGTGAGTGGAAGTGAGATAGATGTAGAGGATTGATATGGCCATAAGACTCAGATGATAACGTGATATCTGTTGTTCATAACAGCCCATTAGTGTCCTACTGCAAGGACGGGCCTCCTCCTGTGACGAAGGGATACTTGGCCTACTAAGACCACCCTTGCAAGACGTATTGGTATAGGGTTTAATTTCAAGTTTTCCTTCTTTTTTATTACGTAAATATAATATTGACGGATAGTCCCTTAGTCGGTCTTTACGACACCCATGGGATGAGATGGGGTGGTGACATATTCTTACTCCGTCACCACACGGATATTTGTAGTTATAAGATTAATATTTGTAACAATGTTGTTTCAGTTATACACACCTCTTCTCACGCACGTCGCACGCTTGTATCAAGATTCCCTAAGAGAACTAGTGTGGGCCGACTGTCCATTCGAATCTAACGATCCGTACCACCGGTATTTGAGACCTATGCTGCAGATGCAGGTTAGTCATAAAAGCCTGGATGGCGCTGTTTTAATCAATCAATCAATCAACTAGCCTATCGCAGTCCACTGGTGGACCTCTCCCAACACGCGCCACAGAACTCGGTCCTGCGCCTTCCGCATCCAGTCCGACCCAGAGACCTTCTTGAGTTCCTCGGTCTACCTAGCTGGGGGGCGTTCTACACTACGTTTGCCGAGTCGCGGTCTCTACACGTTTGCTCCAACGGCCATCGGTCCTTCGACAGATATGACCAGCCCATTCCCACTTAAGCTTGCTAATACTACGAGCTATGTCGGTAACATTGGTTCATTGTCGAATAACCTCGTTCCGAGTTTTTTCCTTCAAGGAGACGCCGAACATAGCCCGTTCCGTGTTGTTTAGTTATGTGAAATTTGTGTCCGTTACCCCAGCACAATTTTGTCGAAATTCGACATTCTAGTTTATCATGTAAAGTTCGCTAGCTCCTGTAAATGTGTATGTAGTTTTTGTAATAAGTTCGATCCACATTTTAAACATCATGTTCATTCTTGTACCTTAAAATAGTTAAAAATTCGGTCTAAGTTAGCTTTTAGTTGTCAAATTGTCACACAATAGGTAAGACAATTTGACAACTAAAGTTAACTTGACCGAATTTTTAACGATTTTAAGGAACGAGAATTGACATGCAGAGTAAAAAAGAAAACAGTCTGCTGGGGTAACGTTACACCAGCATAATTTTGTTATTAATGTGTAAGCAAGTCAATACCGACCATATTTGCATTGCATTACGCTACGAATTTGTCTAAACAATGCTTTAATTTTTCTAGGCCGACCATTTTGCTCACGTGAATCCGTTCGTATTACTTTGTTGGCAATGTATACATCTAAGGAGACTGGTAATACATGGTGAGTTGGATTATATTTTATTTTCTTTAAAATAATTAGTACGTTTGTACCTGCGCGTACAATAAACTATGTTGTTTCACGGCGCATTGGCGCCTCTCTGTCATGCCGTGAAATTTAATTTAAATAATAAATAATAAAAGGGTGTTTTTATAATTTTGCTGGATTTTCGGGGTAAGAATAAGAATGACAACTTTATTAGGCAGTCCAGTGTTTACAATATAATTTACAATGACAACCGCACTAGGCAAAGCCTGTATCGCGGCCATCAACAATACGGTTTCTTAGGACTAATGAGATCTTAAAACAATTTTAAAATAATAGTTTTTAAAAGAATACAGTAATTATAACAAGGTGAAAACATATCTGTGTGTGTGTTTGGATGCAGAATATTCTTAATGGGTAATGAAAAAAGGTATAGAAAGATAAAACGTGTGAAAAAGATTATTATAACACTGAACTTTCTTACAGGATATTGGATGTGGCATTACGATCTCATCGGCTTCGTACGTCTCCGTAAGACATTGGCTAAGTTGGAGATATCATCAATCTACGACAAACAGGGACAATTCGACAATGAAGTGCATATGAGTGAGGAGGGTACAGTCAGGGTGATGCTTGGTGATCCACCGACTAAACTTGACAATGCCTGTATAGATGTAAGTATGTAAGACATTGACTAAGTTGGAGATATCATCAATCTACGACAAACAGGGACAATTCGACAATGAAGTGCATATGAGTGAGGAGGGTACAGTCAGGGTGATGCTTGGTGATCCACCGACTAAACTTGACAATGCATGTGTAGATGTAAGTATGTAAGACATTGGCTAAGTTGGAGATATCATCAATCTACGACAAACAGGGACAATTCGACAATGAAGTGCATATGAGTGAGGAGGGTACAGTCAGGGTGATGCTTGGTGATCCACCGACTAAACTTGACAATGCATGTGTAGATGTAAGTATGTAAGACATTGACTAAGTTGGAGATATCATCAATCTACGACAAACAGGGACAATTCGACAATGAAGTGCATATGAGTGAGGAGGGTACAGTCAGGGTGATGCTTGGTGATCCACCGACTAAACTTGACAATGCATGTGTAGATGTAAGTATGTAAGACATTGACTAAGTTGGAGATATCATCAATCTACGACAAACAGGGACAATTCGACAATGAAGTGCATATGAGTGAGGAGGGTACAGTCAGGGTGATGCTTGGTGATCCACCGACTAAACTTGACAATGCCTGTATAGATGTAAGTATGTAAGACATTGACTAGGTTGGAGATATCATCAACCTAGTTAGGACGGAAGGAAACCGATGGATAAGAGAGGCACAGGACCGCACAAGGTGGGGATTATTTAGAGGAGGCCTATGTCCAGCAGTAAACGTCTATTTGCCGATATGTATATCTGTTCTCTAGTAGAGCACAAGCTCAGCTTAGTTTGGGACTAGATGGCGTTGTATGAATGTGTGACGAATAATATAATTATTGTATCGTTCTTAGTAAACTTTCTTTAATCATTCGATTTTTAAAGTGACCTTGTTGAATTACCCTTTCCAATGATTTAAAAATAACACCAATCACTGACAAAATCTATTATCCTTGTGGTGACGGAGTAAGAATACAATATGTCACTTCCCCATCTCATCCCATGGGTGTCGTAAAACGGTACTAATTCAGCACATAACAGTAAGAGCTCTAGTTTCAGAAAGCCGTAACAGACATCTAACTTAACATAGTCATGATCCGTGAATATTATCTTTACGAAATAAAAAAAGAAGGAAAACTTGAAAGTAAATCCTATACCAATCCGCCTGGCCAGCTTGGTATTAGTAGGCCAAGTATCCCTCTGTCACGGGAGGAGGCCCGTCATTGCTGTGGGTCATTAATGGGCTGTTATGATGATTATGGGCTGACAAAATTGATATTTCCATGTTACAGGAAGTAAACGAATACACAGATTTCAAATGGGCTCCTATACCAAGCAACAGTCTGCACCCAGGCCTTCGCATTCGTTCAACGGCGGCCGAGCGTGCTGACTACGTGCTCTGTGAGGCCAGACAATCTCTAGGAGTCACGTAAGTGTACTGTGTTTTTATCCTATTAACTAAAACTAATCAAAAAAATAGAAAAAAAATATACATACATACATAAACTCACGCCTTACGGACGGGAGTCCGGGGTAGGCAGAGACGACAGAACGCCAATTGTCACGATCCTGGCAAACAGATTGGGCCTCGTCCACATTCACATAAGCAACAAAAATATCATCGGAAAATACCCAACTGCTTAGAAGATTATGAGATTTTCAAACTCAAACGTTTATTTTGATGGTCAGTGTTACAATAATGTTCTTTCAAACTAACAATGTCAAGACCTTTTCAGGCGTTGCAAAAAAATTTAAATAGTTTTTACGTGTTTAACTTCACTTGTTTCAAGAGGTTTTATGACAAAAAGTGGTTAACATAATTGAAAATTGAAATGGTCAACTTCTAAACACATATGAACTCCTAATAAGAGCTTATGAAAGTTATATAATGTGTCATTCTAATGTACTCCTTGTATAGTTAATTATATATATTTAACGACATACTCGTACCTTACAGTACACGCTAAAAAAACTCGGCCGGCTTGAAGTTGTTGCAAATAGCTGCGCAGATGTCAGTTTTGGAACTAAAAATCAATACAAACATTCATATATGCACACAAAGGGTTGCATTGACTTGAAACCAAAACCGAGACCTCTGCGTAGCAGCCTTGGACTGTAACTACGAGTACTAAGATAGTTGACCTGATATCTGGGAGCATGTGTTTTCTTAGTTCCTATACATGCGCGAACTTCTCTGATAGCTAACTTCAGGCCGGCCAAGTTAGTTTGCGCAAACTACGTTTTGTATTTATTTATTCTACAATATTACACAGGTCATATTGAACGGTGGACACGAGGAAGACAGAAGAACATATCTGCAATGTATGACCGTTCGATAACCGACTCTATGTCTCTACCAAATAGAGTATAAATTGTGACGAACGGTGACGGAACTTGCGGTTAATTCAAATGGGGGATAATAATATCATTGTTTACTTCTTATTAATACGTTAACTCAATATAGTCACAAATGTTGAAATAAGACACCAAAAGTAAATTTTTGAAAAAGTAACCCCTTTTTTCACTGCCACTTTTTGTTTTTCTACAAACAAAACCGGAAAATTAATTAATTAAAAATAATACATTACATCCAACAGGAATTTAAAAGCATAATATTATTTGTTCTTTTTCGTATTATATATTAAAGATTCGTTCAAAAGAGTTACGTATTAAAAAGGAGAAGACAAAAATAGGACGAATTCAACCTATATGCAAATTACATACAGTAATATTTATTTAGCCGTGTCTATGGTTATATGTTTTAAACGAAATATCTGAGCTATGTATTTATTACTGATTGTACTTTGGCATATTTACAGGTTTCTGAAATTTTGGGGGTCTATTAAGTTAATATTTAAATATCGGCATGGGGTTATAATTCTAGAATATATGTATATTTTTTTCTTTATATTATCTTTCTAGTTGTAGGTGAAATATTGAAATTATATTAAAAAAAAATGTTTAATAATATATCCTTATATAATTTATGATAAATAAATAATTAGTAAATCTCATTTAAAATCTCATATTAAGGCCTAAGTGATACAAATATAACGTGGAACGCTATGTATCACTGTTGTTTAGAAAAATATATACATATTATAAAATGATCGCAGGCAATGTCACTGTTGTCTTAATACAAGCGTAATTTTAAACTCGTATTTTATTTTACTTTGAGTACAAGCTGTATAAAAACATGTAAAAATAATGAGACAGTGCAACTACACTTCTCATCAAAAAAATCGAAACAGTTGCAAGTTTGTGTTTTATAAGGATTATCTGAAACATGTGTATATTTAGGAATACGTGTTATATATCATTTAATAGGGAATTTAATAAGGTTTTCAAATAATCATGTTAATGTTCTAAATTCAAATTAAATTTTCATAGATTTCGTATTTTGTTTAACAAGTCGTTTTTACCCTGTACGTAGTTTGACAGAAATTGATAAAATTAGGCACGTAAATGAAAAAAAAGCTAGGAAACGTTTATTAAATAACTCGGATACCATTCCCGACCTCTCATTACTGCTTCTGTACGGTTTTTCATCGATCGGATGAGAGTCACGATCATAAATAGTGGCGCTCTATTCCATTCCTCTTGGATTGCATTTTAAGCTGGCTAAGTGTTTTTCAGGCATGATCTTTTACACTAATACGTCTTTTTTATTCATCCCATAGATGTTTAATCGGATTCATGTCCGGGCTTCTTGCTGGCCAATCAATAATAGAGATATCGACTTCAGTAACATAATCTCATACGACGCTCGCGGTGTTTGTCTTAGCATCCTCGTACATAAATGTTAAACCAGGGTCAAATAAATGTGCATAGGGCATCACAAGAGGTTCAAGATACTGTTCGATGTACCTATGACTGTTAAAAAAGGGCAGACGGGACCCAAACACAAAGACAAACTCGGTCTTGTCGTTGCCACTAATTTCTTCTCAAACAGTCCACGAACCGCCACCATGGATGGCCTTTTCTTTTAATCCTGCATGGTGCAAAGCGTTCTTCATCACTTCTGTAGACCTTAGTCCTTCCATCGTTGCCATAAATACAATTTTGCACTCATCAGAAAGGAGGAACTTGCTCCTCTAGATGTATGACCAATTTAGGTAATTACGTAAAAAGTTAAGGCGCGCTTTTCGATGATCTGCAGGTAGTTCCTCCCTATTTGCTGGCTTGTACGGTACAAGTCCACGTTTCTTCAACCTTCTTCTAATTGTAGAGTCACTGACAGCCACCATAGGTTTATCACGGAGCTGCTGCTGCGGTTGAAAGACATTAAGGCGTAGACTTTGTAAGAAAGGCGTTACTATAAATCGATCTACTCGGTCAGAAGTTACCTGTTTTCTGCCAGATCTATAACGGCGTGTGAGCAAACCAGTCTCTTGATAGCGTTTGCAGATTCTATGAAGAGACGAGAGGCTAAGATGCAATATTTCAGCCGTAATAACTGACTAAGTCCAAAATTCAGCAATGCCACCACTTGGCGGTTTTCGCGGGTAAACATCGCATTGACGCAATAATAAGAGGAGCGAGGAACTCTGGGTGCGCGATACGGGTTAATAAATAAACGTTTTCTAGCTTTTTTTTTCATTTACGTGCCTAATTTTATCATTTTCCGTCAAACTACGTACAGGGCAATACGACTTGTTACACAAACTACGAAATCTATGAAAATTTAATTTGAATTTAGAACAATAACATGATTATTTGAAAACCTCATTAAATTCCCTATTAAATGATATATAAACATATTCCTAAATATACACATTTTTCAGATAATCCTTATAAAACACAAACTTGCAACTGTTTCGATTTTTTTGATGAGAAGTGTAATTTTAAAAAAGATTGAACCTTAAAAATTCAGATGTATTTAAAAAGTTACTAATTCAAACAAGGACTTAAAGTATTATTACATCCCGACACACAAAAAGGATCCTACAAATTGGATGATCTTTGTAGTTTTGTACTTTCAGTCAATTGTTTAAATATTTTCATCTTATCTATTTAATATACTGCAAATTTTTCATGTATATTAATATTTATGCTATGTAGGGAATTAATGTGGTTTTTAAAATGGCAGTACTATAATTTGTTACATTGTGACTCCAATGGGGTCATTATATTAGTACAATCTATACTAATATAATATTCGAGCTTAGATCCATTCATATTAATCATAGTATATTATACTGATTACTAAAATTTTCTAATAAATAAATTGATAAACGTGAATATATGTAATGAGGATATAACTGATAAAAAAAACTAAAACGAAGTATTCAACGTAGTATTTTTTAGTTGCAACGTTTTGTTACTTTTATAGTAGTAAAATTTAATTAAAAAGAAGGATTAAATCTCAAAGCAAAATAATAAGTAGCCTTTATGGTAAAAACAAAAAAAAAAACATCCAAGAGCTTGAGAAAATTTTACGAGTTTGAATTTAGAACACATGTGACATATAATTACAAATAGCGATTCGTTAATAGCATTATATAACAGCTTACTAGAAAAATCTATAGAAACTTTATAATTGATATTATTAAACTGTTATAGTCAAAGTAAAATTATAAATACGCTACAATATTTATATATTATAATAAATTCATATTCAACAGAAAGTTCCTGAATAAATAAAAGTAATCACATTTACCAATAACTTTGATACTAATGTTTAATCCACTGACATAACGACACGCGTGTAAATAGCGACAATGTAGTAGATTGCTCTATTAAGAATTAAAAAGAAAAGTTTTTTTGTTTATGTAAAGTATTGTAAGTATAATCAACAAGAAGCAAAGATTATCATTAATGACATACTAATCAGATATTATTGTATTTTTTCTCTAAGTTCTAGTAAGAAACTCTAAGAATATTAAGGTGAGCTCACACTATTATTATTTAATTACTCTTGAGTGTAATTAGTATATTCTTTTAATGCCTACTTTTACTTTCTACACGATCTTGTGATTTTTAAAATAGCATAAAAAACTAGATGGTTTATTTTCGTTAGTATATTAGCTGTAATTTACGGTTACTTCAAGTGACAACTCTATAGTATGAACTAGTTAATGATCAGCATTTGAAGTTGTTTGATTAGTAATTAAAGTGTTAAATTTGATTTTACGTACTTGACGTTTGAGAAATAATAATTTGGAATGTTTACACTTAGATAAATCATATAAATCAAAAACAAGAACATTTTCATTAAAACTTGCAGTTAAAGGATTTTTAGTGATAAATTTTAAATGTCTTATAATTAGAGTTATATCAGAATAACTTGTTGACATTTTTATTTATAAAGATTTAACATTCCATTTTGAAGATGACTGTTCGGTCTCATTTGATATAAAGCACACATAATTTTGTCATAATAATAAATCTATGGTCGTAAATCACAGTTATTCCATCTTTGTAATCAGGCTGCAATATTTAAAACCACGAAAAAATATTAAAATATTATAAAAAAATTAATGTTGTCTATGATTTCTATTAACGCGGACAATTTTGTTAAATAATATCACGCATTATGAAAACAATACATACATAATACTGAAACCCGAACAGTTGTTTTATAGACACCAAAATTAATTTCGTTCAGAATATCGGTAAGCAAAGTATAGGTTAGCACAGACTGCCAGGCTTCATAAATAGACTTTAAAAAATGCAGTACATAATTCTGGAAAGCACTATAAACATCCGAAAAGCATTAATGCAAAACAGGTCAATGCCTCTCTTAAATAGTGTGAACACACCTTAATATAATCCCACCTTGCCTTTATTTGTTTGAATGATCTACAACAAGAACTGTTTATTAAAATTTTCTTTAGTAATAGTATTGTAATAATGTATAAATATCATAGAGAAATGGCCGAATGATATGTTTACTGGCAACATCTCTGAAAAAAAAACTATCGCGAATTTATCATGTAGTTGTAATAATTGCAATGTTAGAAGAAATGTTTTTTTTTTATCTTGTAAAAATACTTATGCGAATTTGTATTGGCATCTGTTGTAACTTATATTAAACAGATCAATACTAATAGTATATCTTATGCGTCGACACAACGCCATCTAGTCCCTAACTAAGCAGAGCTTGAACAATGAGTAGAGAACGGGTTAACATAGTTAAATACTTTTTTGTAAATTAATAAATATTACTCGTTGCACCCAGATTAATGCAAATATTTATGTTCAGAAATTAAACGGTGACTTTATTATATGTACCAATGTAAAGGACCTGTAGATTATTGAATACGATAAATTTATCAATCAAACTGACGGTACCTATACCTAAGCTTTTCAATTAAATTTAAAAAAAAAGCATAGTTATACCTACATAAATATGTAAAACCATATACAAAACACTAAAAGCGGTATATTGGTGTCATAGAATAAAAAATGCTTTAGGTATATGCAACTATAACATTCCTCTCACATTCACACAGTGACTATGTCTATTCCCTAAGTAAGCAAAGCTTGTTATCGGTATAAAACATTGAATTTTTTGTTAACAAATCGTGTCTTGTCTTCAATTATCCAGTTACATTTCGTTTAGTATTTAATATCTTTATCATAATCTGTGTTTAAATATATAACCGTCTATTTTTACGATAATTTTATTACAAACTTTATCTCAAACATACTTTTTTTTGGGTATGGATCATAACCACTACAATGCAAAACGACTAAATCATCACGTCTAGATCTTAAAAGGACCATCTTAGTATATATCTCTCTATCTCTGAACGACGCAGCAAAACGGCTTGTTCTTAATAATACTACATCTTAAAATTAAAACATAGCAGATGCCAATACAAGATCAACACACCAAAAATAAATAGCTATATCATCACACATCGCACAAAAACAAAATCTGCGTCAACCATTCAAACAATTGACCAGAATTATAATATTTTTGGTGTGAGTCATTAATATCCAAATATAAATATAAACATCATTTCTAGTCAATTGACCCCTACGAAATTGTAAATATAGAACAACAGAAACAAAGGGTTCGATAAACATTGCACAAAATATAAGAAACAAGTATTACAAATACATATTATATATCAACTTTAAAGCTTTAAGCGAAACGATCGCGATACTGTATTAAATACAGAATTATTATACAAAGTGCCACTGTTATTGTGAAACGTAAACAAAATGAGAACGTAAGACAAAAACGAATATAGGAGAGTATTTTATTAGTAAAAAATATATGCAGGCGTCAAATATGCAGCTTAGAATATTATAGTTTAAAAGGTTGCATTTTGTTTCAAAGCAAAAAAAACCTCTTTTTACAAAAGACTCGAAAGTTCTGTGACAAATCGTGTTGTGTTTATACAATTAAGAGTGACGAAAATGTAAACGAACGATACATTATTTCGATATATCGATGCTAAACTTGTACTATTAAAAACTTACAGTACGCGCTAACTAAGATGGCCGCTTGAAATTTTGCAAATGGCTGACGCAACTGTCATTTTAAAAAAGGAATAGTAGACAGCGGATGTTTTCTTAGTTCCTGTACATGCGCGTACTTCTCAGATAGCTAACTTAGTTGGCACGTACTGTACCTATTCGAAGTGACAAAAAATAGTCCGTCCCCATACATATTTCAATGCATTTGTAAGTGTAGATTGTACGTATGGCACGTTGAGAAGAAGGGATTGAGGCTAACGTAAAATAATTTCAACTATAACTATTTCAAACAGCCTGATAAATAAATATAAAGACGCACTTCATGTTAATTATTATTATATTACGAGTTTATAATATATATTTAATAATTTGTTATAATATCAGTCTAATAAAAGACTTTAATTTCAGTAAAGAATATAATGTCGTCGTTTATATAAATACAGATCTATAGTCACGCACAAAAAAATGTGATTTACAAAAGACAACACTTGCCTTTTTATAGTCGACACTAAACAAAAATTAAATAAATAATCATTTACTATTATAGATTTAATTAGTTTTATGTCTTTGTTTCATTGAGACATTTTATGAAGGTTTAAAATATTAAACTGTCTCTAATTAAACGGCTAATAACGCTCTCTACTAAGTCATTAGAGATATTAAAAATATTTTTCTGACGCAGTTTTTAAACTATAAAAAAATGTGAAAATTCGTCAATTTGACGATGGTGCGGAATACAGCATTATTTAAAAAATAAAAACAATTACCTACTTAACAAAAACGTGGTATAGTACAGTCAAATAAGGCTTAATTAGGGGCAAACCTCGGAATGGAAGCGAATAAGCTGTAAATTTGCATAAACCTTTGTTTTGGTGTACTAATGACTGGTAGAAAAGTCTCATATGATCACGTGTCTGCGTCATAAGTTATTCAAGGTCAAAGGTCACGAAAATCAGTTTTTTCCCATTATCTCGTTTTCTATGGGAAATACGCATTTAACGTCAATATAAATATTGTAGATCATAAAACTGTCTACAAAAAATGTCTGAACACTTTTCTCCTAGAAAGCATCGCTTTCAAGATATCGTGACTTTAGAGCGCAGGAAAGTCGTATTTTCGACTATATGCACACACTAGCTTTTTCCCGTGATTTCGCTCGCGTTTATAAATATTATGAAAAATAAGGCTTATTTCAATATATAGTAGCATATGCATGCTTGGTCTCAGCCTAATCGGTTTGAAATTGACAAAGTTACATACAAACTTCCATCCCCTATCTTATCCCTTTAGGGGTAGAATTTATCAAAATCCTTTCTTAGCGGAAGCCTACATTATATCATCTACCTGCATACCAAAATTCAGCCAGATTTGTCCAGTGGTTTAGGCTGTGCGTTGATCAGAGGCGGTGCGGAAATCTTCTATTTCTATAAAACTCAAAGGTGACCGACATAGTTATCTATCAACGCACAGCCCAAACCACTGGACAGATCTGGCTGAATTTTGGCATGCAGGTAGATGATATAACGTAGGCATCCGCTAAGAAAGGATTTTGAAAAATTCTACCCCTAAAGGGATAAGATAGGGGATGGAAGTTTGTATGTAACTTTGTCAATTTCAAACCGATTAGGCTGAGACCAAGCATGCATATGCTACTATATATTGAAATAAGCCTTATTTTTCATAATATTTATAAACGCGAGCGAAATCACGGGAAAAAGCTAGTGTGTGCATATAGTCGAAAATACGACTTTCCTGCGCTCTAAAGTCACGATATCTTGAAAGCGATGCTTTCTAGGAGAAAAGTGTTCAGACATTTTTTGTAGAAAGTTTTATGATCTACAATATTTATATTGACGTTAAATGCGTATTTCCCATAGAAAACGAGATAATGGGAAAAAACTGATTTTCGTGACCTTTGACCTTGAATAACTTATGACGCAGACACGTGATCATATGAGACTTTTCTACCAGTCATTAGTACACCAAAACAAAGGTTTATGCAAATTTACAGCTTATTCGCTTCCATTCCGAGGTTGAATGCTTATTTTACTGGAGTAGTAACTGTCTCAATGAAACAAAATACGGCCCGGTGTAAATGAGGCCAGTAAAATTATTGCTTCAAATAGTATTTAGTACTAAGTACTCTATAACCTTAGAGCACGATTAATAATATATCGAAAAAAAAAAACATTTAAATAATTTTCTTAACATATTTTTTATGACATTTTTATAAAAAAAAAGTTCGATCGCGAATGAACATATATTTTGTAAGGCAACGAAGAGACTTACCAACCTACATTCCCTGAGACTGAGAAAATGAATAGAAGAGGCTAAGATCATAATAACAACTATATAAATATAAATAATAAAAAAACAAAATAATATTAAGAACTATGTGACAACAAAGTATATAAAAGTGTATTATTTTTAAAATGTGATATAATCTTACCGCGAGTTTGGTGTTAGAACAATAACTGAACATCATTTACCTGCCTCTTTAGTTATCTTTATTTTATTACTCTGTCCTGATTTATATAATACCAATTAAACCTAAATTATATATATTTATGAAGACGGAGTCATGTACCTACTTATTTTTGCCATTTTTATGCATTCTGACTTATTTAAACTGTTTTGTTTTTAACATTTTTTTAAGCAAGGCAGAAATGGGACCCTTGGCACCTCATGCCTGAGATGCATTGCCACTCGAATCAGTCATATATGAGTTACAAAGCTAGCATAACAGGTAAAAAGCTGTACCTGCAACAAATACAAAAGTAAAATAATGCTAATGAAGGTCTTGACTGCACTAGAGATCCACAAATAATTGTCTAGATATTATATTCTTTGTATTCCTTAAATTGATTTTTGTAAAAGTTCCCGTTGCAGGTCCAAATTCTGCCTTGAGCTTGTAATCTGTTTCAGTTTAAATAAGTTAGATCACAAATATAGTAACTTTTAAAATGTATATTTTGAAAATAAATCTCAATATTCCAACTATTGATCTCGCTTAGCAACTACAACAAAGATTACGAAACATACACAAATCAGGACAGAGTTTTAATATCAATATTATATAAAACCACCAAGACTCAATAAGGCTGTGAAACAACTTAATTCGGTTTGGCATCAAAACTAAATATCAATAGAAAATAAATAATCATTGTAAAAATATAATATTTATAGTACGAGTTATAAAATACTTGATATTTATAACGTGACGTAACCTAAGACGCGAATCTCCAAGGAGTTTTCTAGTAGCGTTGGAACTTTTCTATTAATAAACTATTTATAATTATGACTACTAGGTCTTGGCGTGATGAATACTTTAATATTGACTTTGATTGTATATCAATTAAATATAAATTCATATCTACTGTGAATCAAATCCTCTAATAATAAAAATATATTAGTTGTATAAAGAAATATTTACATTTAGTTAGTCTTTCCGCAACTTTTGAAACTCAGGAAACTAGCTCAAATGCAATAAAAAAATTACATAATGTATCTGTTATTAAACTTATACTAAAATTATTCATATGATCTCAAGAGATAGTAGAGATATACTACAGATACAAAAAAAAATAGGTTTCATTTGTTTTTTTTAAAGTGTCACACGTCTTGACCTAGTTATTAAAATAAAAAAATCATTTATTTTATCGTATGTGATGATATAAAGTACGACTTATCATACATACAAAATCAAACAGGCTGAACCGAATTGCCTAGAATTAGATCAAGTTGTTGTACTTATCCATCAAAATAGTGTATAATAAATAAAAAGGGGAATGTTTAAGAAGTATAGGAAGATGCGAGTTATAGAAATCAGCATATATGTCGTGTGTAGTTATAAATAAGGTCCACTAAATTGTTTTATATATTTTTGTTTATTTATTTTTTTCATTATAATGTTATATGTGGACCATTGGCATGCGTGTAATAAATACTAATATTGACTCAATTTCGTCAATTTATTGCAAAATATTGACAAAGTTTTAATATTGACTCAATTTCGTTATTTTATTGCAAAATATTGACAAGGTTTTTCGCCAACTGCTCGCTAAAACTGTAGGAGCCGTGATAAAAACTTTGTCTATGATAACAATAATATTGTTATCATAGACAAAGTTTTGTCACGGCTCCTTTTTCATATTTTATACTATGTTTGAGAAATAAATTATTACAAAGTAAATAATTTATTTTTCTATACCAACCTAAAAGTTGTGTGATGCCAATGAACAAGAAATGCTGTATAAAATAATTTCGCGTAGTAACTATTTTCTTGCAAAGAGGAAGAACATCCTTTGTATTAGGTCTAATATTGGAGTTGACTCACTATTAGTATTTTTTACTATTAGTTTTTTTTATTGATGATGTTTTTGAGAGTTTATTTGTTTTTTAAAATATAGATAAAAAGATTTATTTCAATGGTTATATAATTATTATCTTTAAATGTTGTGTCAAACATAAGAATATTAAAGAATTTTTTGAAATTTAAAAAAATGTGTATTAGAAATATATTATCTAAGTATTATAATATTATTGTCTTAAATGTTTTTAAATAATTCAATTTATGGAGAGTGTAATTGCATAGTAGCTTTTGCATGAAACAATATAACGAAATATATTTAATACGATGAGTAAGAACAATGTACAACCCTTGCCTTTCACTGCTTTTATTGTTAAAGTAGACCAATATTTAAGTTTCTAAGTATTCACGTAGTAGAAGGATATTGTAGACAAGTATTGATAATCACATTACATTCCAAATACAAATATAATGTATACAGTAAATACAAATGCAAATGTAATTAAATGCAATACAAATACAAAAATAATTATATACAATACAAATACAAAATTCCTAATGCAAAATGTGATTGTGATTATCAATGTTGTTAGTAAAATTGCAGACAAGGCCTGTACTTATATTGATGTTGGTGACAATCTGTATTTAATGTCTGGATCTGTTCTACTTGTAGTTATATTATATGTATTTCACAATTATATTCATATGTGTAGTAGTTATTATATTGTTTTATTTATAACCATCTACATAAAAACCTTAAGGTGGGGTATACTATGGTTTCCCAACAAATACCTTCAGTGTTCCTCTTCCACCTTTTCGTCGGGGTCACAAAGGAGCTGGCTCGTTCCTGGTCATATTGGTTATTGTAGGCCAATTTTGCCAACTACTATCTTGGTGTACTTCCCAGGATTGCGGACCCAGGTAGGACGAAGCAAGGAGAACATGCTCCGGTGAGGCCTCACAAACAATGGCGGACTGAGTTGCCTGTGCGGCGGTCCATAAACTATGGTCTGCCTCTCATCATGTCCTGGATGCCCTAACACCTGCACTCAGGAAGAGCTAATGATTGCCAGCTATAACGCAGTCAGTGTCGCAGAGTATAGGGCTACATCAATTTAGTCCACAGTATCGTTTTGCCATCGATACGCTAAGAAGAAGGTGTACTTCCAGGGACATTAAAGGTTAGGTAAGTATATAGTACTGTAGTCTGGTTCAATTAACAACAAGTTTGTAAGCACATACTGTCTCCGTGTGGTGACGGAGTAAGAATACAATATGTCACCACCCCATCTCATCCCATGGGTGTCGTAAAAACCGACTAAGAGACTATCCGACAATGTTATCTTTACAAAATAAAAAGAAAAACTTGAAATTAAACCCTAAACCAATCCGTTTGGCCAGCGTGGTATTAGTAGGCCAAGTATCCCTCCGTCATGGAAGGAGGCCCGTCCCTGCAGTGGGACATTAATGGGCTGTTATGATGATGTAAACACATGCCGCAGAATGCAGTCGACGCTGTTGAAGGGAACGGATATAGTTGAAGGAGGTTGTGTCACCAATCACCATGTGGTAGGTCATTTTCAGCAAGAGGCCTTGTATGTCGGTACATCCGCTGTGCTTGCCAATCCATTGGAGTCGTGGCAATCGGTTAGTGTTCTAATGTACCTCTGTTGAGGTGAAAAGATACAGTAGCTGATGATGACTCATAGATCACATAATGATTTTGCCTAAATGACAGATCTTGATACTCATTCATCATTCCCCTGCCCTTATCCCAATTTTTTTTACTTCTTTTTTTTGGGGTCGGCGCAGCATGTCTTCTTCTTCCATATGCTGCTAAAAGTTTTGGGTATATTTTGCCGCCTTCCTGACGCCAGCCCTCCTGGGGCATTCCCCAGGACGGTTGGCGTCAGGCAGGCAACAGCATTCTGTAGTTGGTGGTTTACTCCCTACCAGGAGGTTGACCCGAAGTGCTAGGTGGTATGCACTGGGTCGTGGAATCTCTTAGTCGCCTCTACGACACCCACGGGAGAATGGGGCAGACCTATTCTAACTGGGAACAACAAATGGGGCAAAGTGGCAATACAATATAATAAAATTCCTATGACTTCTATCATTTAGTATCCAAGAACTGTCCAAATACAATATGTCCCTATGGAAAGTAGTACCTACAATTCTAAAAAAACAACACTCAACACATGAGACTTTTTTACCATTTCTGTCTTGAATACCTATGCATCGACTTGGATGTGTTCTATACTGCATGGGGTCCCCTTGGTCCCCTTTAGGGGAATATATGTTAAAAAAATAAGTCATTAAATTAATGAATAGGTATTTAACATTCATTATTACTTTTGATAATTAAATTATGTAATTCTAACTCTTCACCGAAATAAAGGACACCAGATGCATGATTTATATGATTAAAGAGATTGGATACATACTGTAGGTTGTATAACATTACAATTAACAGCGACCTCTAAGCAGTATTAATTGTCTGATATAAATCTTCATCAACATTTAGCAACGTAACCCCGCCATGAAGTAGGCGTCGACAGTCTAAACAAACCGTGTCACGATGAGTCAATTATATGCTGTACAATAAAACAGAATTACGTGAAGTTATGCACCCACTTGATGTACAGTCGACAACGTTGGCGTTCTAACACTCATGATTTAAGTCAAAATACCTATGTCTCTAAACGTCAGCTTAAGTGATTCTTGGGTCCAATTTTGTAAAAAGCTCTGTCTGACAGCTCTGTTTTGCAAAATAAAGATAGGTTCAATGTTAGCAGTCTATTTCCATAATAGTATGTTAAAAGATAATGCAGTAAAATCAGCTAAAGTAGAATAGGCGAGCAATCTCAACGTCCGCATATTCGCGAATTGTCTTGACGGTGCGGGCGCGTAAACGGCAGAATTAAGTTTGTTGGACAGAGCTTCCACTACATATATGACAATTTATATCAACGACTTTAATCTAATGTGTAGTCGAAAAGCAGACTTTGATAAGTGCGAAAACAAATTTACTTGATCTTATGATAGTAACCATATCAACAAAGCCAGCTCTCGACAGCGCTTAAGGCAACGCAACTAGAATTAAAGTTTCTGTGTTGGTACACCGCCAACGTTATCGACTGTACCATCAGGTTAAGGTTACGTACACATACAGTTATTAATATGTGTGACAGGAAATTCGTAGGTAGTTGGAGGATTGTATTGTACAGGTGTTTGTATTTCTCCAACTTTAAAGCTTCTTGCTATTTTGAAGGACATTTTGTATTTAAATTAAGTGATTTGTCTGTTTCTCAATGCTCAATGAAGAGAAGGTTGCAATGATCGTAAATGTAATAATTTCGGTTGTTTTTAGCGATAACTCTAGTATCAATAATCATCATTTGGGGTTGTATCAAGTTTTAGTAATTAGACGACTTTTTATTGCTTACAGCGTCAAATAAGTATAACTACTCTACTCGCGTTGGAGAATATAATGTAATGGAATTCCACTTAAAATATACCACAACAATTACAGCTTTGGTTGTGTAACATAAGCTATACTAAAAGCTATATTTTTGGAGTCTCCTATGGAGGATTTAAAACTAAAGAAAATGAGGATAAATTAGTAAAACGGATCTACCTACGGTCTTGTTTAAATGACGGCTGGCTTTAAGGATTGTTAAAGTATATTTCTAATTTAGATTTTTGCAAACAAATTTTAGTTATTTTTCAAGACAACCACATCAGTCTTTCTTGCACTGGTGGTGACATTTAGTATTATAATTAATTAGTAGTCTAGGTACTAATCATTAATCAAAAAACGACTTTCATTACAACGCACTCGATAATCAAGCATTTTGCTTACATAATTACTTATTAAGTAACACATAGTTTCATTAAAATATATGTCAAGTCACACGGTAAATCAAATTCTAGATTGATGTTCTGTACAAGGCCTTCCATGCAATAGAATGAATATATCTGTCCTTTTTTTTTACTTTGAGTTAGACAAGGAGGTTGTATGTGTTAAGGTAGACGTATTGTTGGAGTCGTGGGAAATATTCTGAGTCACTGGTCTTGTAAAGGAAATGTTGAACTCCTTTCAGACTGAACAGACCTTGGGGATAATGTGAGTTTTTCTGTTTGTGGTGATTTTTTAGTTATTAAGCCTAAGAGAAAAACGCTTTAGAAGGTCGCTAACACGATCCAGCATCTCTCAAATGACCAGCCGTTCCTGATGTATGCTATGGTGTTTAAATCACAAATAATTGTTATGCCGGTGATTCGATCTTCTGACCAAGGGGATCGTGTATGAAAGGCCCTATGCTTGATGGTCTTGAATACCTACACGATCCCCTTGGCCAGAAGCTCGAATCACCGGCAGAACAATTCTGACGACCTCGGTGGCGTACTGTTTATATAAAATGACTGCTACGCAGAGGTCTCGGGTTCGATTCCCGCTCAATGCAAATCTTTGTGTGCATGAACATGATTATTTGCATTGGTCTGAGTGTTTCTATGTAGAATAATGTAGGTATACTTATATATTTACAAAAAAAAGTATTTAAGTATGTTGTCTAGTACCCATAGTACAAGCTCCGCTTAGTTTTGGACTAGATGGCGATGTGTAAAAAATATTTGTGATTTAAACACAGCAGAGAAATGTAAATAAGTCAGTAAGTTTAGGTTAGGTCCACCGGTCCAAGTACCACCAGTTAGCAGCCGCTACCTACCGCGACCGCCACGCCATGACTTGTGGGAGTTAGTTTACCAGTTCATACGTTTAATGAACAACTTTCGTCATTTTAATGGATATGTCGACGTTCCAGACACTTATTGATTGACTTTTACAAAACATTTGATATATTAGCCGCTCCATTTCTTTATGTCCAATTAATTCGGTAAAGCAATAAATAGCTACGTTTATAATGTATTTAGTTACCTGTTACGCTTTTCGTGTTGCATTATTGGTTATTTGATTTTACTAATACGTAAACTTTTCGAGTTCGATTGCTGCTCAATACAAATGCGTTTTGCATTTTTTTTTATTCATTTGGAGAATATCATGAATTCTTTTTTATATTTCAAAGATTTCTGGGTCTCGGGTTTTATTTTCGGACAGAAAAAAAAGACCATCGTGAAAAAAAACACCACAATAATTATTTTGTGTGGGATAAGAATCCGCGTCCTCGCGCACGTCCACCCGCAACACAACCACTTTGCCACCGACGGAGTTAAGTAGTTATTTTATGAAGTTATTTAATAAGTAGCATAAACTTGATTTAGGCAATTCATGGACGATTCTAAAATACATTTAAAATACCTACTGATAAAGCTAAGGTCAAGGCGTCTGAGGCGAATTCTTAGAAGACGCATATTCGAATCCTCCCTAAACCTTAAAATTTTTTACATTGTTTTTTGTTCTTTTTGCAATCAAAAACAACATTATAATACACCTACTTAACTTATAGGACATTTTTTTTACAATCCTTGAGTAGAGGTTCAATACGTTTTTAAGTTTCACTATCTGTACTATAGCTAACCAAAGTAGTTAAAAGTTATAATAACCAAAGTAGGTCAGAGTCTTTAGTAACATTCCATTTCATATCACACCATGCGCTCATTCATTATCTTGTAACTTTTAGCGACACAGATAAATAGGTTCTATAACTTCGTATAGACCACCATAAAGGTTACGCCATACTTTAAACCTGTTCGGAAACGTCATTCTGACATGACACTTGCATTCCCGCGCTTTATATGTTCAATGATATGGCAGTACCGCGCCGTAAGCCCGCGCAAGCGCGCGTTTAAAATTACGAATAGAATATCTTGTTTAAAAAATATATCGTATTGTTTTTACTCAGTGTTATTATTCTAAAGTGTCTTATAGTTTTGTGTTTATTGAATATTTTAAAGAATTAGTGATATTTTATTGGGATATTGTTGTAAAAAGTAAGTTAATTATTTTTTGTTGGGTTTGTGGTGAGGTAATGGGTAAATATTAAGTTATGCCAAAGTTGTGAAATGTTTTTGTTATGATACCAGTCACTGGGTCAGTATTATGACAAAGTTTTGTAGTGGCTATTGCGTATATTACGGAAAATATATTTAACTGGAGGTTAACGTTTTATTTTAACGCGAAGTACATTAATTTGTTTATTTATTATGTAGCGTGCTTGATTGCGTGTTGCGTTAGATTAATAATTTAGTAAATTACAATATTTATGTTGTTTTATAAATACTGAAACACAAAATTATTGATAAAACATATTATTATTAGAATGGATATATCGGACCGAAATATCCCTTTTAATGCCGCGGCATCATTTTAAAGCATAGCAATTTATGTCGTATTTCTGTTACAGTACGGTTGAATTTCTATTAGTAAAAATTAAAATACTTGGCCATGCCGTCCAGGTCTGCGTTAGCCATTATTCGACCTTCTCTCTTCCTTATCGTCATCATAACAGCCCATTAATGTCCCACTGCAAAGACGGGCCTCCTCCGGTGACGAAGGGATACTTGGCCTTCTAATACGGCTCTTCCTTATGCCAGCTGCAAATGCTAGTTTACGTTGCTATAATAAGAAGAATCCCTTCAACATGTTTGGCAATTCCTCTTTATGCCAAATAAAAAAATGCAACGAGCCTCCGACACATAAATTCCTCCTTATTATATATATACCATTGAATCTTTAAAACGTAGTGTGAAGAAGCATAACGCTAGGGACCAAGCAAAACATTATCTTTATCATTCATGGACTACAATGGTCCTTAAAAAACAATACGGTACATTAAACAATAGGTATTATTATTTAATTTTATTACAATATAAAGAAAAACAACAAAAATATTTATAAATATAAAAAGGTAGACCCATCAGGAACTAAAAGATCAAGCTAGGTGGACCGAGGACCTCAAAAAGGGTCGGACTGGATGTGGAAGGCGCAGGACCGTGTTCTGTGGCGCGTGTTGGGAGAGGCCTATGTCCAGCAGTAGACTGCAATGGTGTTTGTATAAGTACCCAAGGCACAGGGCATGTTCTCAGTATGTAAATGAAATGACTAACATCCATTGTATACCAAGTGCAGTAAAATATGAATGTGTGATGAATATAGATTCATATCGTCGTCATAAATAGCCGTTAATGTCCCACTGCAAGGGTCTCTGGGACAGGACGGGAAGGTGGGTCCCTCGGCCTACTAAAACCACGGTGGTCGGAAAAAACTTCGCCAAAGAAAACTTGACATTACGATTAGTGTAAAGTTTTCTGTAATTTGTTATTGTAGAGAAAATAATTGTGTATTTTCACTTAGTCACCTTTTGTGACATCGATGGGAAGACTCGAGGTGGTAACACGTTCTAGAAGATAGGGTCATGCTCATCATGGGTCATGATTATTACACGAGTTTGTCAATACGATAATGCGACTTTTTTCTTGACTAAACCCTAGTTTACGAGAAAAAGAGTAAACCATGTAATTTGTCCCTATGGTGACGGACTACGTATAGAGAAGCCCAACACCCCTGTGTCGTTCTTGGCCTACCTTTATCATCATTTAGGGGGACGTAATTATAGGGACTAAAGTTTCATTATATAGGGACTAGCGGTCCGTCCCGGCTTCGCACGAGCATTATTTCCTCACTTTTCTATTCAAATTTTTCCTGAATTTTCTTTGCTATAAACCTCACGGAGCCTGAGACCTTTCCAGCGAATGCAAAATCGTGGAAATCGGTTTGTGCGTTCTGGAGTTATAGCGTCGGGAAGGAAAACCCGACTTATTTTTATATAGTAGACTAGCGGCCTGTCCCGGCTTCGCACGAGCATTTATTTTCCCGCTGTTTTGTTGAAATTTTTTCTAAATTTTCTTTGCTATAAACCTCATGCAGCCGAAAACCTTTCCAACGAATGCAAAACCGTGGAAATCGGCTCGTGCGTTCTGGAGTTATAGCGTCAGGAAGGAAAACCCGACTTATTTTTATATAGTAGATGTCATGAAATGATAAAATTGTGGCAAACAAACTACCAAACAAACACAACAAGCTTCAGGCACATGTATTTCCTCTATCATACGATGATAGGTCCTTTAAATGTAATGTAAAAAAACATTTGTTCAGCCTGGCAAGGTGAAGACGACGAGGAGCAGACATCATTTGGTGGAACCTGGTGGACAGTGGGAAAACACTCCAGGTACAAGAATGTACCTGGAGTGTTTTCCCACTGTCCACCAGGTTCGATATTGATATTTTCCCGTTTTCCATATAGTTATAAATATTAATATACTTACTTGTTAAAGAAAAGAGTTTTTGGGGTTTTATAGTCATAGGTTTTCTATAGGTATTTCGAAACCACATACCTATTTGCATTTTGTGCATGTTATGTAGGATAGAGACTAAAGAGAACGTTAGGGGCTTGAGGCAAAACAAAGCAATGTGAATTAAACTAGATCAAGGATGTCGAATGCGAGCCTTAGACAAGGTCTTAAATAAAATATCTTACAATAACCGTGTTAACTAAATTTTGAAAATTATTTAGTAATTAGGTACAAACATAATCTAACGTCTTATTCTCCTGGAGGTAGGCATAGACTAATGAGTGCCTTGTACTACGATCCTTACAAACCTGGTTTGTTTCGTCTACCTACACATTTTATCCTCATACAATATTCGTCAGTAATGAGTAAGTGAAAGAGGAAGAAGAGGAAGAGGAAGTTTGAAAGTAGCCCCGGTGGCAAAAAAACTACGTGGAAGCCGGCTGTCATCGTATGAGCATGATATGTGGAGGAATGAGAATCATGTGGTGAGGAAGGTGTTGGACATGTGTGTGGATGGATATAGGGGAAGAGGACGACCAAAAAACGATGGATGGATTGTGTTAAAGACGATATGGCTACGAAGAGTGAGACTTGTGAGATGATGATAGGAAAGTATGGAAGAAGAAGAATCTAATCCATGCTGCGCTGACCCCAAATAAAATTGGTATAAGGGCAGGGGAACGATGATGATGTAGAACCTCTTCAAATTATAATTAAATTTAGATTATAATAAATTAATATTTAATTACGAGATTTTCCTAATTTCCTACCTAATCTAAAGGCTAAGAGAGGGAATGTTTTAAGCCAACGCTAAAATGGCGATGTTTTCAATTAAGTTTTCCAATATTATTTAAAAAAATCTTTTAAAGAATTTTGTTGTTAGGTATATTTTCAAAATATAAAAAACAAATGAATATTGAATGAAATATCTATGGGTAAATACTTCATCAACATTGTGTATTAAAATTATATGGAATTCCGAAGAAAAGATGATCTTTTGATTAAAGTGGGTTTTTAATTTATATTGAACTGTATTTAGGGCGATTAAAGCTAAAGACAAGTTTAGATATTAAATAATCATTATTACAAAAACATAAGTTATTCACATTCAATTGCTCTACTTGGACAAGGTTAACAAAACAATAAAACACCAGAGCTTAGCTCATAAATATCTTTTATAAACATTCACATATAAAAGACATTGACGCGCTCGTACGTAAATAGTAAAAAACTAACAAAAAAATTAAATGTAAAAAAATATTTCTTGGTTTCGTTTCGAGTTTCCTTTATTTACACTGATTACATTGAATACACTGCTTCCTTTTCTTCATTAACTTGCAAAGGAAATGATTGACTTTAAAATAAAGTAACACAAAATTACAATCAAATTGAGATCCTCCTACGTTTTTAGAGTCGGCTCTGTTAGAAACTACTTTTACTTCGCTTTACATGATAAGATGTTGAGTGACAAAGAAAAAAAAACTATCTTTAATCTGTTACCACATGGACAAGTAAGTATTATACTATTTAACTGCTCGGCTATTAAAACATACGGAACTACTAATCAAGCATTCGTGACTTATTAAATGAAAGTAGGAAAAGAGTAATTTTCAACAACTGTTTAATTTCAATTTTCTAATTCAAAATGTATATTTACAAATACCTACGTGTCAGAGTAATAACCTAAGTGCCAGTCATCATAACAGCCCATCAATGTCCCACTGCAGGGACGGGCCTCCTCCCTTGACGGAGGGATACTTAGCCTACTAATACCACGCTGACCAGACGGATTGGTACAGGGTTTATATTTAGGTTATCCTTCTTTTTATTACGTAAAGATAATACTCACGGATGAGATAGGGTGGTGACACACTGTATTCTTACTTCGTCACCACACGGAGAATAGTGCTATAACCGCTGCTTATTGTAAATTAAAATTTCGCTGACTATGGCAGTATCAGCTATGTACGCATGAGGTCTTGGTTTTTTATCGAAATAAATCGAAAAGCAATATTCGAATTTTGACATTACTTTTGGATTTGAACCAAAGGAATATCCCAAGCGTGTCATCATATCTAGACTCGTTCATTCAACCAACACTAAACAGAGACTTACCTCAAGAACCAGTACCTACTCTTATTACTACGTCAACTTCTCTGCAGAAGGCCCGTCCCTGCTATGGAACAATAAAAGGCTGCTAAAATACTGTCACTATTATACCATACAAGGATATACACAGAAATAACGGTCATAGTGTTTCGTGTATTAATTATAATGAATGAGGTAGAAATATGTAAATGATCCATGACTCACAGCATTGAAATGCGGACAACGTCTGTGTGGGCGGGGAAACGTAAATTTTAATGTTTTCTGCTTTATTTATTTATATTATTTACATTATACTTAAAAAGAATTATAATTAAGTCTGTTACGAGGTCACGGGTTCAAACCCTACCTAGTGCAATTTGTTTGTAGAATCCTTAAATTATTGTCCTGAGTCTGGATTTAACTTGTCGTGTAGTCTTGAATTTATCGGACACAACTAATTATGTCTAATAAATTAGCTCTTAGTTAAATAAATAAATCCTCACACACTCACACAACGTCATCTAGTCCGAAACTAAACAGAGCTTGTACTATGAGTACTACTCGTAGACAATGGATAAACATACTTAAATACTTCTTTTTTGTAAATACATACATAACACTCAGACCAATGCAATCAATCATGTAATTTGCATTGAGCGGGAATCGAACCCGAGACCTCTGCGTAGCAGTCATGTTATAACCACTACGCCACAGAGGGCGTCAAAGTAGTTGCATGGCGATACTTCTTAAATTTACTCCTTTATTACAATTCTCCTTTGATTTCAATTGCATCGCGTCTTTTTTCATTTTTTATATACTATAGCTGTCATTTCTTGCCCAATGAAAATTTTATGTTGGAATAAAATAATTTCATGTAAACCCTTTTATAACTACCATCCGTTGTCATCATTCCTAAACCGAATTAGCGCATTCGATAAGTACTGTAGTACATATTCTGACGTCATACTTCTGCTGTCTTTCTATGGATATATTAAAAATATCTTACGAACTGAATTATAAAGTAAAGTAGGTAAAAGTACGATTAATTTAAAACAATAATCACATTCAATAGCCACGTATTTGTTCTTTTATAAAAAGTGAATCATCTTGTTGCACCTGATCATACAAAAAAAACCGGTCCCAAAGGAACAAACATATTATATTTTTGTATCAGCTGCAGCTGACTTGCATACTGTTGTTCTTATTATCGTTAACCTTTTGTTAGTAGACACATTATTTACTTATTAAAAAACCTTCTTATTATCTTTATGTACTTGAATATGAATGCTTACGTTATATTTATGTTCTCCCACCCTTTTTACGAATGATACACTAAAGATGGAAAAAATGTGAAGCTAAAAACTTAGCACAGACTTTGGCCAGACTTTATTGAATGCAAGAATACTTCTTGGCATGGTAGCATCAGCTGACTAAGCACATAAAAAACCTTAATTCGCTAACTTGAGCTTAATCGATCGCACGATTCTCTTGCAGGGGGGTCAAAATCTGTTGCACGGTAGCCGAAAACTGCAACCGCTATGGCACCAAGGCAGTTTGAATATTGCTATGGTGCATTATTGACAAATTTCTAGTAAAACAGGAAACATTTAAGTAAGCTTGTTTTAAACTAGTAAACGAGTTCACTTCTGCAGTTCCTACTTGTCAGCCTTGGAAGTAATTGCATACTTTATTTTAAACTTTCTTTAAATGGGATACCGGTTTTTTTTTTGTTATCAACAATATGTAGCTCATAAGTACAAACTTCGGGTCTGTGTTAAGTTTTTAGCTCCGTAACTTTTTGTTTAGTCAGATTTTTTCCATCTTTAGTGCATTATTAATAGTTCGTCAACTTATCGATACTATAACAAGGGTGGGACAACGTAAGTATAACGTAAAACTATTAAAATCTTGTCACAAAAAATGTAAGGTCTCTTAAGACCTTTGCAGTCATGTTCTATAACTATTAAGTACGCCATAAAAAATATTGAAATAAACATAATTAATCGCTTCTCTACACCGTGTATCATATTATTATATAATCATCATCATCATAACAGCCCATTAATGTCCCACTGCAGGGACGGGCCTCCTCTCGTGACGGAGGGATACTTGGCCTACTAATACCACGCTGGCCCAACTGATTGGTATAGGGTTTAATTTCAAGTTTTACTTCTTTTATTTTATAAAGATAATATTCACGGATAGTCCCTTAATCGCTTTTACAATACCCATGGGGTGGTGACATATTGTATTCTTACTCCTTCACCACACGAATTCATGTTTACGCACACAATGATTGACGTTGAGCGGGTACAGCAATAGGTAGGTACAGTCTGAGGCAAAAATATATACACCAAAAAATCTCATAAGACGTGACCATTAACAAGAACATAAATAATATGTATTACTTCATCATCATAACAGCCCATAAAATTAACCCTTTCCCTATCTCATGTATTGAATATGATACATTCGCCTTGTTTTACCATTGTTCCTACTGGCGGGACAGCCAAGTTGTTAAATACATCGATAATAATTTTCATCACTATTGTTTAGTTTGTTATAATTATTCTGATCACGTGAAACTCCTCAACGATAGGTATCATTGAACTCGTCCTGCCTACCTCACGTGCATAACCATATCATCACGCGTTAGCGGAAACGGTACTAACTGTACACTACAATAATGCGAAATGAACTCTATATATGTTATAACTAGGTTGATAATTGAGGTCGCGTTATATGGTTTAGTTGCCAATAAAGAGTTTGATATATAGGACGCATTTGCCTTTACTGTAATAACAACAATATCATACATTTTTTAGAAAGCAGTTATATCTTATGTTTTACTACATTCTCAAGAATTATAGGGGTTTTTTTAAGTAATTTTTGGGCGACATAGTCAATTTGTGACAAAGCTCCTTAAATAAAGATAAAAAAAACACATTAGGAAGGATTTGGGACAAGACAATGTATTATTTATTAGATTGTTTCCGAAACGTGGGTCTTTCTATAATGTTTGTATTGAAGAAAGCTCATAGTGTCAAACCTCTCTACACAGGGCTTTTAGCAGGGCCATCTACGACCAAAATCTTCAACAATTCTACAGCATTTAATTGCCAGTTTTCTATGTTATTTTAAAAATCATTATTACACAATGATACATTATAACATCTCTGTAACTCGTGTTTAGGACGCAGTCAGACTTATTAGCATAAAGAACAAGCTCACACCTGCGTAAACTGACAATGTCTGACTATTTATGACACGTACTGTCAGCATATTAAACTATATTTTTTGCGTTAATTAGGGTTTTTATTTTATGATTTAGTTTCTTTTTAAATATTTGATTTGTGAATAAACGACATATGAAAACAGAATATAAATGATTTTTTTAATAGGTAATACCTTTGTGATCTAAATATATACCAAATTGACTAAGATCTCAAATTATAAATGCATTGTTTTCATAGGTATAACAACAGTCAACTACAAGACATACCGAATTATTTTCAAGCATAAAGGCGACTTTACCTCCTATAGCCATATAGGTCTTAAAAAAAGAAGTAAAAAGGTTTGCTAAGACCTCGTAAGTGAAAACTATAAACAGTTATATAATCTGTGACAATTGATTTCAAACATATTAGAAGGCATACTATACTACTGCGTACTATATACACAGCCCGGACGGTACTTAACGAACTATGAGCTTTGATACTAGATTATTCACAAAAAAAATTCTACGACGACCTATGTGCCAACGCGTAATTATTACCATGCTGTCGGTACACAACATAACCTAGTTATAACAATGATTCGAATCTCACAAAGTCGCAACAACGGGTAACATACAAGTTATTCAACCGATTGCGTCCATCCTTCCGTGTTTAAGTTAGTTCATTATAACATTACATTCAGTTTTTTTTGACGTTCATTTGCAATATTTGATGCGCACTACTAGACTTGCGATTGAGGAAGGCACGCTATGTTTAAACGTAATGTTGTTTAAGTTTACATTTTGTGGAAACAATAATAACTGTAACTATGTTTGTACTTCTAGACAACTCCCGCAACTTAGCAAGAAACGATTTAAAGTAAGGACTATTTTCTGTGGCGCGTGTAGAATGTCCAGTAGGGAACTGCGATAGGCTAATTTATTGATTTGATTAAATTAACTTTTCAAGTGCCATAATTAACTTTGAAAGCACGTTAAAGATCGTATTCAAACACTAGAACAAAACGTCAATTTAAGGGACTCTTATGCTTGGGATACTTATGAATTATTAAGATCGCCACTTCACTAAGGAAATCAATGGAATAAATATTAAATCTTTTTTGTACTTGTCAGAAAGATGCACTTTAAACTTGTCCACCACTTTTTCTTTCTGGCTTTAGTTCAACACAGCCTTCCTAATTTTATTTCTCCATCTTGCCTTCGCTATTGTACATCATATCCTTAAGTTGCCTCTCATGTATACCGTATTTATCCTTACTTGATTTATTTAGTAAACAAACACCACTTATTGCAAATTCACTAGTTTTTACATCAATCGCACGCGTTGATATGGATGAAAATTTCTGGAAAGTAGCATTAAACGTTTATGCAATAGAAAACACGTAAATCACTTTGATTTATCCACTATCTTTCGTAAATTTTAAATAAATGTATTTTTTTTCAACATAAAATTTCACAGATAAAATTATTTTTACGATTTGACATTTGTAGATTATAGAATTTTGTCCTTGATTCCTATACATTTTTCAAAGATTAAAGACTAAAGTCTTTAGTCTGTGGTTGACACGACGCCATATGTTTACGTTTTAGAGCAAGTCTGTTTAAATAGACAGTAGGTACACACAGCAACTAATCAAAGTAGACATTCATGTACCTTAATACCTTGAAATAAGACACGATTTCAAATGAAAATGTTTAACTTGATGTGTTGCTGTGTGTACATTAATATGCCAGATGTAGTTTCACTAGTTGTCTAATTAAAAAACGTTTTTAACATTTACTATAAACACAATTAATTTTCGGTTATTATTGCATCATAAGAATCATAACAGTTTCCTCCAGTGAAGGAAGAGGATACCCGTCCTCTTCAATAACATCCGTTTTGTAATTTATACCGTTTGATCAGCGAGGCCTAATGTTCTGACATATTTTAACAGGCACACAAACAACCATCATCGTCATCATCATATCAGCCAATGTACGTCAACTGCTGGACACAGGCATCGTTAAAATATTTCCAGCCAATTCTGTGCCTCCCTCCCCTATTTTTTTCCCGCAACCCTAACTACATGGGTCGTCTTTCCACCGTGTGAGGGGTGACTTTACCAACGATTTGAAGTTTTCTGCCCCAACGAAACAAGAAAGAAACATTAAAAGGTTGTAAATGTGACGCAAAAATAAATTTTAATAAAATAAATAGACGTATAAAATTGCTGGATTGCGAGCCTTCTTGGAATGAAAAACAGTATGGCGACGATTGCACGTTGTATCCTTTCCTTAGTAGTATTTTCCTGACCACATCTTCCTGATACACTTCACAGACAAGTTTACACGGGAGATTAACTTTCTAAATACTTAGGCTGACATCATATTGCAATGTAATAATCTAATTTCTCTAAGCAAATAGAAACAAATCAGCAACAATTTCTCTATTTCCACACGAGGTCATTGGACCCTGATAACGTTTAATGTTGTAAGCAAATCGATAGTTTACTGTAATTTCTTTGTTCCATGTCTACTAATGTATAAACTAGGTATAGGTACAATAGAGAATATGTTTTCATGTGAACCATTTAGAAATGAGAATTACATGAAGTCCCCGTGTGAATGGTAGGTCCATCGTGTGATTGAGAATGGGAATGAAACATATTATAAGCAATCAGAATATGCCATGAATGGTGCTCATAGTGCCATTTGCAATATGTAATTGCAAACATAATAATCGCGGCTTTGGGAGTTGCTCATTTTTAACCTACTAGCTGACCCGTGCCCACTTCGTTAGGCGGCGAAAAAAACGCGTCACTTTTTTAAATATATTTCATTACTGCTCCACTCATATTAGTCATAGCGTGATACTACATGTATAGCCTATGACACTATTCAACACAGAAAGAATTTTTAAAATCGGTTCATTAGATCCAGAGGTTACCCCCTATAACGTCACAAACTCACAAACTTTTCCTCTTTTTTAACCGACTTCAAAAAAAGGAGGAGGTTCTCAATTCGGTTGAATTTTTTTTTTTTTTTTGTATTTGTTACCTGATTTCTCGAAAACGGCTAGATCGATTTGAAAATTTTTTTTTTGTTTGTATGGGTATGCTTCCCATTTGGTCCCATTGTCACCAGATCTGGATCTGGATGACGGGATCTCAGAGAAATCGAGGGCATCTCTTGAAAATTGTAGGGACGCATTGTGTAAAATCTTGTCATACATGTGCATCTCTGACGTCACTACCAAATAATCAAGAGTTAGAACTGGTCAGATCCTGGAGACCACCGAGAGTCGAGGGAACACCTCAACAGCATATAGCAGCTACCTTGTGTTTGGGCTTATTTTAATTGTATTGATGAAAACTTTACAAAACTTTACACAAACATGGTCTGATGATGAAGACGACTGAGGGTCGAGGCAACTTCTCAACGGTATATAGCAGCTACCTAGTGTTTGGGCTTATTTTATTCGTATTGATGAAAGCTTTACACAACTTTACACAAAAATAGTCTGATGATGAAGACGACTGAGGGTCGAGGAAACTTCTCAACGGTATATAGCAGCTACCTAGTGTTTGGGCTTATTTTATTCGTAATAATGAAAACTTTACACAAACATGATCTTATGATGAAGACAACTGCAGAAATTTATTTAATACTAATCTTAGAAATTGTTATCAGCATGGTTTTTAACCGACTCCTGTTGAAGTCGGTTTTTTAATTAGAAAATTATAATATTATTGTAGATAATCGACGTGATATATAAATAACTCGTCTTATGATAGTTTATATAGTATATAATAGTAGTAATAGTAGTAGTATATAGTTTAGATAGTGCAAAGAAACTCAGTTGGTACCTATTATAAAAATCAGAGTTAAGACCTGAGAGCCCCTGCGTTGCGCTTTTCTTTCGTAATAAATCCCAGAAAACTGTTATGTTAGCTACTGCTGTAGCCTTCCATCAAATCACATTTTTTTTTACAATTATATTAGTTAGCCATCGATAAGTCCTTTATTTTGTTATTTTACTAGCTACTGTACTTACCTAAATACAGTAACAATGCTACTGTGTTTATGTAGAATGGTACAGTAACTAATAACATTAAATTTCATAACCTAAATTTCTTCAAATGTAGGTTAAGAATCGACTCTGCTCGGCACCTGTGAATGATAGCGTGATGATTGTGACTCGGTTGTTGGGCAATACATTAGCGAAAGACCGATCAATCTGTCCATGGGTTTTTTCGTGATAGTAGAACATACAGATAGACAGACAGACATATTAAATTAAATAAACTAACAAATAACATTACAGAGCTATGCCACTTAACAAGTTCTGTCGAGGGAGGAAAGTGTTCTGGCTATCCTCTGGCATGGCAGTCTCCTGCTGGAGTGTACAGTAAATAGAATCCCAGTTTTTATTGTAGGTACTGTATATTTTAGCACGCGACCGATACAGGCTTCGCTGTTATGTTTAATCTATACTATAATATTATAAAGAGGTAAAGTTTGTGTGTTTGTGACGTTGTAGGCGGTAATCTCTGGATCTACTGAACCGATTTTAAAAACTCTTTCTGTGTTGAATAGTCCATTTATCGGGGAGTGCCATAGGCTATATAATATCACGCTATGATTAATAAGAGAGGAGCAGTAATGAAATATGATTAAAAAAGTGGTGCTTTTTTTTCCCCGCCTAACGAAGTGGGCACGGGTCAGATAGTACGTGATAATTTTATCAATAAGACACGTCATGCAGTTCCAATCTCTATTAGTATGCAAGACAATCGCAGTATCAGTTTAATTAGATCTATTTAGTTTGGTTAGGGGCTATTTGTAGTTTCTTGGTCTTCCTGTGCCATTCAATAAGTAGAACTAACCTAAATTTTTCAAGGGAAAGTCATAGTAATAATACATTTCTTTTCAACTACTTAGTGTACCTACTTGTTCTTAATATTAGTCATACCAAACTTAAAACTCAAACCATAAAACTCTTTATTCAAAATTAATACAACTTTCGTTTTATATTTTTTGAAATCATTTATACTACTTCATCTAACTTTAAATAATTTCAAAGTTTAGAAAACTTTACCACCGCCTCCAAAGCACTAGTAGAAAAGAAGCGGCGCAGTAACATTGTAGATAGGTAACTGTAATTAGGCGCTGAAAGCCTTAAAAAAAGATACCATACATTAACCATACAACCAAGGATTATTCAATGATAAAGGTAGCGTCATGCAGGTAGTACATAAAAGTGGGAGCACCAAATCACATCCATAAACAATTATCCAGTAATAAAGACGTCGCATAAAATATCGCGATCAGAAGTGAACCAAAATGTAAATTGATTAATGTCAAGGTTGACCAGTCACCCCAATATCACTGTATCGAACCTGAGGAAAAACGTGAATACAGATCACAGGCGGGATTCTTGTGATTTAATCTCACGTCATCAGACGTGATTAATATCATATTTGTCACGATAGTAATTAAGGCCAATACCTTTTCAAAGACTGTAGAGTCGAAGCAAACCATTTACATTTGTAGTAATGGAAGTTACAGAATAACTTCACTCCTTCGCCATGTTTTTCCAGATCAAGGGTCACGTGTGCGCCGAATGTACACAGACTGACCCTTAAAACAAGAAATATGCAAGCCTTTCGAAGACTTTTTACGCGAGTAGGTAAAGCCTAAAGTACCCAGGCAGTTATTAATTGACCTCCTGGGTATCTCAAAATCAAGATTCAAAAATGAAAAAAAAGGCTCAAGAGCCTCAAATTTTTACAAGTTATATTATTATTCATTACAATTCACGCATCTTTATTGATATAAACATGTGTCATAAGTGCAAGACATGCTTCACAGAACAAAACCAAGGCTAAAACTATGTAGGCAGTGTTTTTACAGTTTGTATAAATGCACTTGACTATTAGAGGAGGCTACGGCAATAATTTAGACAAACGATAACTTAACAAAGCAAGGTCAAGTTTAAGCACTTGTCACAATAAACTATTGTCGTGTCAAACTATTGTATGCAGTCTTACGATTAATCAATTAGGAGTTTAGTAAAGGTTTAACATTTTGTTGAAGGAAGATTTTGATCATAGCAGTCTGCTACGGGACTTTTGTATCTATAGAGGAAAACATAACTTACAGCCTCCTTGCTGTCCAGAATGATTGGTTGGGCTTTGTGTCAAAGTTACAAAGTAGAAGGACTCTTCAGCAACAGGCCGTCTACGTCGAACTATTGGAGTGCCTTCCAGCTCCAAGTAGTAGTGTATTCTCTGTTTAGCTGGTTACAGTTGGTGCACAAGGCTACAGCATAAACATGGATGTCGTTTTTGCGACCCCAATGAGTTAAAATTAAATCTTTCTTAACTTCTTTATCGTTTGTTTGGTGGACAAACTGGTGTCAAATAATGTTCGTGTCGTCGATATGCCTTTGAAGATGACGAGGCTTTACGACTATGTCACAGTCACAGCGACCGTGTTTTTACGTTTATACGAAATGGAGTAGTAACAACATGTTTTCAGCTTATACACGTAGAATAATTTTATAATAATATAACCATTAGACCTCAAGAATAAATGTCAATTAACATAGTCAAGGAGAATCTCCTACATTATCAGTAATCAATTTAATTATTGTATCTTCATGTAGGAGTATGTGGGAGTCACAATAGGTAGTGAGAACAATAGTGGTAGGTGTTACTAGTGGTATTATTATTACAGAAGTAATCATCTGTCATTTGTACCTTGACCGAATAATCATTATCATCACATCAACCATTAAATTTTACACTGCGCGGGTCCTTGAGAAGATGGGAAACCACCGATGGAAACTAATTACAAATTAAGAATTAATTAATAATGGTTACAAATTAAGAATTTTAGCCCAAGTATTTTGAGGTCTTGTTCCGCGTTTATCTATAGAGAAAAAACGAATATTCTTGTTTGAAAAATATTTCTTTTACAGATAAAGGCCTACGCTGACCGGGACGGCATGGCAAGGGATTTTAATTTTTACTAATGGAAATTCAACCGTACTGGTACAGAAATACGACATACATTGTTATGCTTTAAAATGATGCCGTGGCATTGAAAGGGATTTTATCGCACGGCATTTTTCCTTTTAAAGCATAGCAATTTATGTCGTATTTAAATCGTATGTAATAATAGTACGGTTGAATGTCCATTAGTAAAAATTAAAATCCCTTGCCATGCCCTCCCGGTCTGCGTAGGCCTTAAATGAATCGTTGGCTAGAAATAGAGTACTTAAAATGTATAAAAATAATAGAATAAATAAATTAATTGTTTCTTATATCTACTCATTGTTTAAAGAAATATGTTTAATAAGAAGGACTTAGAAGTATGAGAACTTTAACTTTTGTTAAAAGTGCAAGAAACTTTGGTCGGTAAACTAAGTTGACTTTAGCGTCCACACTACTACTAAGTATTAATTATGTTACTTTAGTATAAATGTAATTTACCAACAATTTGGAAGGAACTCAGTTTCAGACACGCAGCGTTAGAAGCCAGGACTTGTTTATGTACCTAAGTTCTAGCTCTAATATCTAGGTATATTACAAAAATAAATAAATATCTACCCTCAAAAAATGTAAACAAAATATTTCAATGACCCAATTTAATAGAAATACCATTCACAGATAATAGTGATAATTGCAATATCCTATACAATATTCTTTAATATTTAGAGCGTTAATGTACTGCCGAGGTCAATGTACCCAATTTACATACGTTTTATAAGGCCTTACGCTCATTCACGCATATGAATAAAGACGTTTTTTACTAAAGTTTTATTTTTACAAACAACCATTTTTCTACGTTTTTTTTAAATAGCCTATTTTTATTTAACTTTTTAATTCTGCTTCCCTGACCGACCTCTTCCGGGGACAAAACTAAACTTGATTTGCCGAATGGTCACAGGGATTAGTATACAGATAGCGCGCGAGTTGAATGCAGAGCTTAGGAATGCGGTAGTGCTGTGACCTAATTATAATTATTGATTGACATTCATGTCGATAAATTTAAACAATGTTTTAAGTTTAGTTTTATTTAGTACACTAGGTTAACATGGTGAAAAAAAAACAATATCATAATTATCACATGTTTTAATAATCATTTCACAAAACGGAATAAAAAAATAACACGGGAACTTCAGTATTACTATTAACACAATGACACGGCAAACGTACGACAGTTGACAAGGATGGCACAGCACTACACTGCAGGCGCGTGAGGTGGGGCGTGCGGATAGCGGGGGGAGATGCTCCCGCTCTTTACCTCAGACCCCGACTGCATTCAACTCGCGCGCTATCTGTAGGGTTGTAAGTAAAGTTTTCCTTTTTCAACCGACTTCTAAAAACGGAGGAGGTTCTCAATTCGGTTGTATTTTATAATTTCGTATCTTATCTACAAAATTTCCCTAAGACAGATTTTACGACACATAGAAATAAGACAGATTGGAGACCTATGTATTCCTAGACAACGACACATAGATTCATCACGACTAATGATTAAACACATAAGTCTATACAAATTCAATTTCCTTGAGAAATATTCACAACAATACAATTCAAAAGAGAAATTAGTATTGCAATACAATTCAATAGCATATTTTTACCATTTCTAACCTTTTTATAAACACAGCCTTATTCGAACACCTTTTTGTTGTCCGCCATTAAAGTTCTCACTATTGTTTATGGTTTATTCCCATCGAGTCAATGGTTTGGACCTTCTTGTAGGAAGGCTAATGTTTGTTCATTGTTTTTATGTATGGTATTTACATAGTATGTGATTATATAGGAAGGTAGTGTCATGGTAAAGTATCTTCTATCGTGATTGTATTGTACCGTACTTTATAGAAGTAAAATCGATTAAGATTTTATTTAAGGCTTTAAGTTGTCATACAACAAAGCGACTTTTTACTTAAGTTATAAAGTCTTTTTTGTACGTACAATATACTTTAGGCTGTGGACAATTATTTGTGGAATTCACAAAATATTGTCCTTAATCTGTAGGTTCTTTATGTTCCTTACAAGTCATCTAGTCCCAAACTTAGCCAAGCTTTACTATGGTAACTAGACAACGGGTAAACATACTTGTAAAGTTACTTTTTGTGTAAATACATGCACACACACCAATGCAACGTTTTATGATCGAGATCAAAAAGATTAGCATTGTGCGAGAATTGATTCGTGATCTGTACTTAGCAGCCGTAAACTAGGTATAACCACTATGCCACAGATGTCGTCAATGCCACTGCGGTCATTTTTTTCCTTGATTTATTACCGGGACCTACAATAATAACAGATCTTTCTTCTTATTTCAGACTTCTCTGGGCCATTCACTAAGAAAACCTTCATCTCATGTTACTGAGAAGATGTAGTATTTCACTGCTCCAACATAACAACTGAAGATCATGAGTCACGCAGCTGTACAAACTAAGGAATCTAAGATGTCTGCCTTAGATTGAAGAGAGAAGAGGAATCCAAGATGTCGACGAGTAACGAGCTAAGTGATATAGAGACGCCGAAGCTTCATATGAGACCTGCTGTCAGTAGAATATTCTGCTGTAGTGTCACTGCTGCTTCAGGGTTTATTGCTGCTTATGCTTTGGTAAGTACATCATCATCATATTAGCCAATTGATGTCCACTGCTAGACATAGGCCTTCTTCAAATATTTCCACATTGTGCGGTCCTGTGCCTCCCTTTCCCCGTTTCCCGCCGTCCTAACCAGATCGTCGGTCCGCCAATTTATTTTCACAAACAATTATCTACTAAGAAATCACACAGTTAACAGTATTGCCGCAAATTTTATGTGTCAAATAACAGTATTTCGTGCGTACCTAATGTCTTCTTTGAATGTGTGTTGATTACCGAAAAAAGATGGCAAATGACCGATGACCTCATTAGTTAATGTTAAGGGCTTGTCACAATACTTATTCTCACAATGTCATTAAGTCCATTTTCGTATAATGACAACCTTGGGAGAGGAGGTAGTATACCTTGTTATATTTAAGTAGTACCTATACTGGAAGAGGCAGACTCTTCATAGAGTGGCTTGACTTTATGATAGAGGTTTCGGACAACCGATGGATGAGAGAGGCACAGTTTAGAGGAAGTTTAACACGTTTAAAGAAGGCCTATGTCCAGTATTGGACGGCTTTTGACTGAGATGTAAATGATACCTCATTAATCACCTTTATCGTTTGTTCAAAGCGAATAGTCACGCTTGCGTTTCGATGATTAATATTGTAAGATGATTATTTAATATTCGCACAAGGAACAGTCAATCTTTCTCTTGTCGTTACATTCAAAATACGAAAATGCTTTTTGCTCCGACCTATTACACAAGTAAAGAAATACAAAAATTGTTTAAACTTACGACAAAGTCACAGGAACAAGATAACCATATTAAAAAGATCTCTAACCGTATCATGCACTTCCGATTTTACAAAATACTCGCCTGTTTACCTAGGATCAGGTCTAACTGGTTATACGTAAGGCCGAAGTAGTTATCTCATGATGACGAAACGTTATAGTGAGAGTAAAACCTACTGGTGCTATGATGTTAGGGGTTATCTAGCAATTACGTGTTGCAATACTGAAATAACTAGTGATTTCTGCATGTAGACTTATTGAATTAGTTTTGAGTGTTGCTGTTTATAGTTTTTGTTTGTTGTAAGGAGGTTCGTTTATGTTATTTATGCATTTAAGTTTTCATTGTCCGTGTGTTGACGGAGTAAGAATACAGTGTGTCACCACCTCACCCCATCCCATGGGTGTCGTAAAAACCGACTAAGGGACTTTCCTGAATATTATCTTTACGTAATAAAAAGAAGGAAAACTTGAAATTAAACCCTATACCAATCCGTTTGGCCAGCGTGGTATTAGTAGGCCACAAGTATCTCTCCGTCACTGGAGGAGGCCCGCCCCTGCAGTGGGACATTAATGGGCTGTTATGATGATTCATTTACCAGGTTATGGGGATGATGTTCATTCATTTTGAACTTTACCTTACAAGTAATAAAGTTTAATTATTAACTCAGGCTTGGTAAAGGGTTGAGATAAGCAACTGAATCGATGGCCAAACGGTCTTAGTCTGCAGTGCACAATATCGCGACCCACAATTGTTTTTTTGGGGCCTGGATTTACTTTGCGCCCGTAAAATAAATCGTAAAGTCCCTGGGGCACCGGAATGGATCCCTAGCGCGCAAGTTCTCCTTGAAAAAAAACATTCAAACATTTCTTTTGTGTTTATATACAAAGCAAACACTAATTAGTGTGTTAATTAGCACCTAAGTTACGAATAAAAGTTGTCAATGTACTGAGTAAAGTACCTTTACTATACTGTGGTAAAGTGTTAAAAAAACCTCGCACACATTAGGAATCATGCCATCTGTCTCAGTCATTTTATAAACATTTATTTCATATGATAACAGCCCATTAAAGACCCACTGCAGGGACGGGCCTCCTCCCATGACGGAGGGATACTTGGCCTCCTTATACCGCGCTGACCAGACGGATTGGTATAGGGTTTAATTTCAAGTTTTCCTTCTTTTAATTTCGTAAAGATAATTTATTTATTTATTTATTTATTATTATTAATGTTAACACGGTTTTACAAACCAATTACATTAACATACACCACAGAAATACACTATAAAAACAGTAAAACAAACGATAAAATAACTAAAGAAAAACAGGAATATTAAAACATTTACAAAATAAAATATATAAGAAAAGAAACAATTAAATAACTATTTATAAACTTTCACAAAAACTTAAACATACTTTATTTACAATATTAGACTCATCTGCGAATAAGTCACAATCAGGGAAAGCTTCCATGAGGTTATTGAGCGCTGAAAGGACGCGAGGGATAGGAGACGATGCGCGGGCTACGGTACGGCATGCGGGCACTGAGAGTAGACGGTGATTACGAGCGCGGAGGTAGTTGTTCGGAACGTATAAACGAATCAGCTCATTGTGGAGATCGGGAGCATCAGTTATGCCTCTACATATTTTCAGCATAATGATCAGCTGATCATATGCTCTCCTAGTTTCTAATGTATTATACCCTAAACACCCTGTCAAATATTTGGTAGGATACAAATACGGATGGGTAGATCTCCAGAGGCATTTTTTATCGTGTCGGACTGGAGAAACCCATTTTGAAATCGATAAACGTTTTCATTAAATTTTTTTATGTATACTTTGGTGTCTAATCTACGTGGTGCAGGGCTGAAATTATGAATTATTAGTTTATTAGAAGTATTTTAAAAAAAATCATAAACCCTAAAATCCTGATTGCTCTGGGTTGACCTAACTCCCGATTGAATGAGAAAATATTGTGTAACTTTTTATTGAGAAGGTTCATATGTCCGATGTTATTTTATATTACATAACAAATAGTTAATCTTCATTGTAATATTTTTTTTTAAATTATATTAACAATATTTTTGGCACAATTTAAATTTATCGTCATGACCTGGCATTTTATCTCATCGCTCTGCGCTGGAGTAAAACATCGCGCTCATCCCTCGTTTTACGAAATAGAAATTCTATTCCCCTCCCCCGGGGTAGTGGCTGTAGTGGTCTAACCGCCGAGGAAGATACATTTGTGCCACGGTCCCCCACTACAACATTACGAGGGTAAGTTTATGATTTATCTGGGTTTGGTTCTCGAATTTGATGATTGATATGGCATGTTTTATTAATTAAATAGTAAGGTTGTAAATGTGCTTATTAAGTGAATTAAGTGATAGTAATGATGTTCTTTATGAGGCGTAAACACAACTTTCTACTGTTTTTATTTTGGGCTATATTAATGCTTTTATGACTTTTTTGATCGCTATGGCTATGATTGATGATGACGATGACACAGTCTCTGTTCCCACACTACTGTCGAAGTTGGAACGTATTGGCTTTCGTGGTAATGCACTTGAACTTATCAAGAGTTATCTCCAAGAGCGCAAACTAGCTGTTAAGATTAATTCTTACATAAGTGACGAAGTAACAGTTTCATACGGACTCCCACAAGGCAGCGTGTTAGGACCTACACTATTCCTAATCTATATTAACGACTTATGCACGCTGCCTCTACACAAGTCGAAAATCTTTACTTATGCAGACGATACTGCCATCGTAGTCAGTGGTAATACGTGGAAAGAAGTTAAACATACTGCAGAGCAGTCTTTAAAAACGGTTGCCCATTGGCTTCGTTTCAATCAGCTAACCCTAAACGTGAACAAGACTAACTTTATCCCCTTTTTTATTAACTACAGAAATAAAGCCTCAGATGATTTTGAACTCAGGGTACATACGTGCTCTGATCCCAATGCTTGCTCCTGTACGACACTTACGCGCGTCGAAAATACGAAGTACCTGGTGTTGGTGTTGGTGTTGTGATTGAAAGCGGGCTGAAATGGTACAACCATATAGACAACATTGCCTCAAAAATTAGAAAGCTAATATATGTTTTTAAATCTTTGAGGTACTGCGCAGATATGAACACTTTAAAAATGGTCTATCTCGCACTCTGCCAATCCGTTATCTCTTACTGCATCCCAGTGTGGGGAGGAGCTGCCAAAACTAAATTCATCAAACTGGAGCGTGCACAGAGAGCTGTACTTAAAGTGATGCTTGGTAGACCATATAGATACCCTACGACTCAACTATACGCGGACTCCAACGTACTTACTGTGAGACAACTGTTTGCTCTTCAAGCCACCCTTAGAAAACACAAGTACGTTCCGACACCAGACCACACCAAACGCAAAGTTAGAATTATGTGTCCTACAGAAACACACAAAACTGCATTCGCCAAACGTCAGTTTTACGTCCAGAGTTCTATAATTTATAGAAATCTATGTAAAATCACTCAAATAGCTGGACTAAACCATCATCAAGTTAAAAGAAAAATACAGAAGATACTACTAGACCTAGACTACGCTCGTACAGAAGAACTACTTCACCTTCCACAGTAAGAGACAATTTAATTCTCATACTTCATATCCCACTTTTAATTTTGGCGTAATAACTAATTCTCGCAATTTCACTAACATACACCCTCTGATTCCACTCACCACATACATTCACAAACACGCACACACACACACACACTCACACAAACATATACGCACACACATACACACACGCGCTGACATACAAGAAGCACGAATTTGACATTTACTTTATTTACTATAGCAAAAATGTTATAACGAAAAGAGATTTTGTATCATAGGGACGGCAGAACACTGACCCCCAAGTCACAGGAACACCTAGTTTGGGGGTTAGGGTTTAACTTACTTGTTCAACCTTAGTTTATATTCTTCGTAATGTAAATGTCATAAGGATCTTGTATCAATAAACTGATTTTTATTTTTATTTATTTTATGATTGCTCTGTCCAAAAGACCAGAGCGATGATATTTTGCAATAATTGTACGTTATAAAACTACTTTAAGTAATAATACCAGATAGTTACAACGACAAATGTCTCGACTCAGCTGTCAAAAATTCTGTGACGTCACTCATCTGTCAAAAATTCTATAACGTCACGACTCCCCCGGAAAATATTTTCCCGCCAATATTCTATGACGTCACGACTCATCTGTCAAAATTCTATGACGTCACGTGTCACGTGACCAAAATTCTATGGCGTCACCAGTCACGTGACTCAGCTGTTAAAATTATTATGACTATGACGAAATTATCAAAATATAATATGATGGAAGCCAAAATTTCAAGTTTTCGGAAGTTTTCCTTTACATGCACTATTATATTATATTGCTTCATGCCAAATTTCAAGTTTGTATGTAGACTGGAAGAACCCTGTAGCTTTTTGCCCTTTGCTCATCGAAAATTTGCGACATAAACGGCTATATGTCTTGATTTCGTTAGATTAGAAGTTTGATTTTTTACAGCACTAAAAGGCAATAGACCTTAGTATTTGGTAAAAATTTCAGCTTGATACCTCTACGCGTTCCTGAGATAAATAGTCTTGATAGAGAAACGGACAACAAAGGGTTCCGTTTTTCCAAAATCGGTACGGAACCCTTATAAAACCGGTCAAAAGCGAGTCTCACTCGCGCACTGAGGGTTCCGTTCCGATGACGTCAGGACTCAGCTGTCTAAATATTATTTTTCCCGCCAAAATTCTATGACGTCACGACTCATCTGTCAAAAATTCTGTGATTTCACGACACATCAGATGTGAATGTGAGAGTTTTTGACAGATTCTGTCAAAAATTCAATGACGTCACGACTCATCTGTCAAAGATTCTGTAATGTCACGACACATCTGTCAAAAATTCAATGACGTCACGACTCAGCTGTGAAACAAAATTTTCCTGCCAAAATTATGTGACGTCACGACTTACTTATCTGTCAAAAATTCTATGACGTCACGTCTCATCATTAATAATATTTGTTGAAAATTTATACCTCCACGCGTTCCTGAGATAAATGGTCTTGACAGACAGACGGACAACGAAGTGATCCTATAAGGGTTCCGTTGTTTCAAAATCGGTACGCTGCCCTAAAAATGAACAAGTTTCCAACTGATGAGCTCTCAAAAAGCTCTAGATATATCCCCTAAACATAAAATCATAAAATCTTGTAAAATGCAAGACTAAAAATGACTAAATAAATAATATTACCAATTTTATTATTTTTGTTTTACCATTTATGATCGCTCTAGCGCCTATCATGATTGCTCTGGACGCGAAAATGTTTGAACTTAAATATTTCCATAACTGTTTGTCAAAAATGAAGGCCAATAGTAAAAATGTAGTATTTTAATATCATTATTTTCAATGAGATACATAATTACCAAAAAATATCAAGATCTGAAAAGCACCAGAGCGATCACACGAATACGCCCGATTTGGAGATTGACCCGGATAATGACCTAGAGAGGATTTATACAGAAATCTCAAGAATTTTTTCTGTACCTTTTCGAGTAGTAGAGCGTATGAAGCCTCGTGTGGATTCCAGATACAGGAACTCGCTTCTAACTTACTTCTGACAAGCGTGCTGTAGAGGAGTGTTATGACGTGCTTATTTTGGAAATCTCGTGTGTTTCTCAGGACAAATCCAAGCCTCTGGTAATATGATCGTGGAATGTCAGCTTCCGGTCGAAAACAACTCCCAAGTCCTTTGTGGTTGACGATCTAGTTACGGTCAGGCCTTGTAATTTGTAATCGAAGGTAATTGGATGCTGTTTTCGACTAAAACTCATGACGGAACACTTAGAGGAGTTGAACTCCATTTTATTGGAAACACTCCAATCATAAACCAGGTCTATATCTTTCTGAATAGCTTCACAATCTGATATAGCATTAACGCAAGCGTAGCGTTTTAAGTCATCTGCATACAAGAGACATTTAGCATATTGAGGAACATCTGGAAGATCGTTGATCATTAAAAGAAATAGTAAGGGCCCTAGAATTGAACCTTGGCTTACGCCAGAACGGGTGTGATAAGTGCCAGATTCATAAATCCCATGTCTCACATACTGCTGGCGGTCGCGGAGGTAATCGGCCAACAGACGCAGAAGGTTAGGGCAAAAGCCTATAGCGTTTAGCTTCGTAAGCAGAGTGTCATTGTTGACCCGGTCGAAAGCCTTTCGAAAATCGAAGTATAATACATCTACTTGCTGTCGTACGTCAAGTTGGGCTGAAATATATTCAGTCAAGGTCAACAAGTTTGTTTCAACGGACCTATGGCGTCTGAAACCGTGTTGAGCATTACTTAGCTGCTTTTCCACTTGTGTATATATGAGTTTGTGGAGGACATTTTCAAACACTTTTGCTGGTGAGGATAGAATTGCTATAGGCCGGTACTTCTCAACAGCTGCTCTGTCAGAGGTTTTAGGTATAGGTGTTACACGCGATACTTTCATAATATTCACGAATAGTCCTTTAGTCGGTTTTTACGACACCCATGGCATAATATGGGGTGGTGACATGTTGTATTCTTACTCCGTCCCAACAACATTAATTTAACGGGTACAAAATACCTTCAAAGGCTATTAACTATCTACTATATTTTTTAGAAAAAACAGCGTTAATACGGTACGTTGGTAATCCATCAACATGGCGATTGTAATTTCCTAGCTGTAATACAACTGTATCAATAAGTTCCTGTTATCCTAAGATAAAGAAGACATATTGGCAATGTGTTATGTGTAAATAAAATTATAAATACGCGGAGATAAGTTCTCGTAATCGACTTAACAGATAGATGTGGAAAGTTGTAACTACTATTTGTAGTTACGTTATTTTATACGCACTAGACGCTTAACAGCAGCGTTTAGTCGTTACTTGTTAACTAGAGGATGAATGCAGCAGTTGTTACAACATATACCTACTTAGTAAATAAATAATAAAAAAGCCTTATTTCTTACTATACAAAGTTAGGTTTACAATATTAAATTCAATTAATTTATTGATCAGACTTCATAGGTCCATAGGTTAGTTACAGAGATATATACTATGTCAGTAAACACATAAAAATATTACAATACAAGGATAAAATAAATTAATAAAATAAAACTGAAACGTCTTATTCTTGCCTGACCAGTACTCGCATAAAGTGTTGCAGTATTGGTAAGTCAAGTTTACATGATAACATCTTCAGAATGCTGTTTGAGCTTGTCCGTGTATTAAAGAAAAGAAAAAAAAATAGTGTGCGCACCAAGTCAGCCTAAAGAAATTGTTGATTATTTACAATAAACCTATATTTTGCCATAAAGTTACAAACTTTACAAAAGCAATATGTGTGTTTTTATTTTTCTTTAAAACTATGTTCTATACTTTTGCTACTAGTACTTAAGCAAAACTGTGTAAAGGTTGTAAGTGTTTTTTTATAATGACACTAGCTGACCCGTGCCCACGCCAAAAAAAAACGTTATTAAGCGCCCCTTTTTTAAACATATTTCATTACTGCTCCATTCCTATTAGCCATAGCGTGATATTATAACCTATGACACTCCCCGATAAATGGACACATATATATGTATTACATTGTACAGAAAGAATTTTCAAAATCGATTCAGTAGATTCAGAGATTACCCCTTACAACGTCACAAACACACAAACTTTACCTCTTTATAAAATTAGTATAAGTAGATACCTATTATGCCCGTATCAAACTTGATGGAATACACACGAATACAGTTCGGAAAGTAAGGTGAAAGGTATATAACCATTTTTAGATTTTTAACGCGTAACCGACCCGTTTACTTATTAGGAAACTATTAGGTATGTTACAGTCTCAACTGAATGCGTTGCTTTAACTGCAATATGTTATACTTATACGCACGCTATAACATTTTGCTGAGGTAACGTACTCCTGTTTTGAACAAAACGCTTTTTGGATAAAAAAAATTCATTAAACAATTTATACATGTCTTAAGTATTTTAGATAAATTAGCAGACTATGTTTGTCAATTTAAAATTTCTTTCTTATAAGAGTAGGTAATTTAGCGGAAGTTATTCTTGATATTGTTTGTGTACAGTCGTGTAGTTAGTAGGTACCTACGTTGTGGTAAAAACAACTAACACTCGTGTCGGTGAACTAATTTGTTTCTATAATCGTATATTTTCACCATTACAATTACGTACAAAACTGTAGACTTCGAATTGTATGTTAAAAATACTATACTCTGCTGCTAACTTGCCCGCATAACTGCTGCGGAACATTTACCTAGTGCGTATGTAACAGACGGTTGTTAGGAATGTTGCATTGTTGTAATCTGATTGAAACAAACGGTGCTGTTATATTTGTCACTAATCGATTGTAAAAATAATTCTCGTACAGACAGCAGACAAAACATCATATATATTATTAAAATTTATCTATTACGCGTTTTCTAACACCTAGGTATAGTTGAAGCACCTTTCCTTCTCAAACGCTTTGATTATGTTTACTACTTACTCATCTCTGCCAATGACACTCCCAAAGGATAGGGTGCGGAACTTTTTAGTGCCAGACGAAATTGGACAGATTGCATTGTCTGCCCATGACATTGTCACCCTGACATTGAAAACTCCTTCATTTTCCTTATTGATTTGTCCATTGGCTTTACATAAATGAAGTTGCGATGATCTATATATTTATATGATAATCTAATTACAATTCGTAACTTAAATAACGTAAATAAATGCATAATAAAAATGGATAGAAGACAACATCCGTGTGGTGACGGAGTAAGAATACAATATGTCACCACCCCATTTCATCCCATGGGTGTCGTAAAAACCGACCAAGGGACTATCCGTGAATATTACCTTTACGAAATAAAAAGAAGGAAACTTGAAATAAAACCCTATACCAACCAGTCTGGCCAGCGTGGTATTAGTAGGCCAAGTATCCCTCCTTCACGGGAAGAGGCCCGTCCCTGCAGTGGGACTTTAATGGGCTGTTATGACAGAAGCGAGAAACTATCCTGTTCTCCCTTTTTTGGCCTCGGAACAAGAGACGTTTTAACTTATATAATTTAAGGGGTACCCTTACTCTCCTATTATCACATCTCAACTCAATTTATATATTAATATTGCAATTGATATTATGTTGCAGGTGGCATACGCAATCGCGTTGATCTACGAGATAGTATGGATAGTAGAGTCACAGAGTGGACTACCGCTAGCGTCTGCATTACTTATGTTATGCTACGCTATCGTCATAGCAGCCACCATCACATTAGTACATGGACTTATTTCTGTGAGTATTGGTTTGGTACTTTAACGAGATAGTATGGATAGTATCAACGAGATAGTATGGATAGTAGAGTCACAGAGTGGACTACCGCTAGCGTCAGCATTACTTATGTTATGCTATGCTACTGTACTTATTCAAGCTTTTCATCAAGTTTATTAATGTCATGCCTATTCTTTCATAAAAACTACTTAGTTTCTATTTAGGATTTTTTTAATGTAATGAGACTATATTAACCAAGTATTGTTATTACATTTTCAGAAGAATAACCGATGCCTCCTGGCGTGGTTAATAGCTGTTATTCTGGTGTTAATACCTGAATGTGTTCTGGTCTTCTACATGTCTATTAGTCATTGGGTAAGTTATATATTTTACTACATTTACTATTTCGGTTTTTTATGACCAAAATGTTTTTATAGTTTTAATACAAAATAATGAATAAATAAGATTAATTATATATCGAAAGCAAAGAAGAGTAGAGAGAAAAGAAAAGTAGAGTCACTCTGGTTAGTAATTAAAAAAAAAAGACTGCACGTTAGGATTGTTTTTAGGGTACCATACCGAATTTGAAAAAACGGAACACTTATAGGATCACTTTGTTGTCTTTCTGTCCGTCTGTCTGTCAAGACTATTTTTCTCAGGAACGCGTGGAGGTATCAAGCTGAAATTTTTACCAAATACTAAGGCTTGTTGCCTCTTAGAGCTGTAAAAAATCAAACTTCTAATCCAACGCAATCAAGAGATGTAGCTAATTTATTTTTCTATGTCGCAAATTTTTGACGAGCAAGGGTATAAAAACCTACATGGTACTCCAGTCTACCTACAAACTTGAAATTTGTCATGAAAAATCAAAACCTTATTTGTTTTTATAATACTTACTTACATAGGTACAAGAAAAGTTATGAAAAACTAAAATTTTTACTTTTATCTTATTATATTTTGATTATTTCGTCATTAAATTTTGGTGGGAAACTTATTTTTAAAGCTAATTCGTGTCTTCTTAGAACTTTAACAGATGATTTATGACGTCATAGATTTTTGACAGATGATTCGTGACGTCATAGATTTTTTGACAGATGAGTCGTGACGTCATAGAACATTTGACAGATGAGGTGACGTCATTATTGATTATCTCTCGACAAAATATTTAAGTTTTCATTATACTCATGTTCCAGGGTCTACAAGGAGTATACGGCGGTGCCGAGCTCGCTTGCTACGTGGCACGACTGCCTGCTATAGTGTGTGGAGTAGTGTTAGTGCAATCAGCTTATGCTATCAGAGAAGCTAGGTAAGTTTACTTTGATATACCTACTTATAAAACAGATTAGCTTATCGGTTCTTTGTGGTCTGTACCCTGTCCATTGCCATTTATTCAGGCAATCCTTAAAACTATGTCGGTCACCTTGATCCAATACCCTTCATTCCATTCCTATTCCTCCATTAAACTTATTACTCTCCCAACACGCGCCACAGAACTCAGTACTGCGCCTTCCGCATCAAATTAACAAATTATCATTCATACAAAAGTTTTCGTTTAGATTACTTATATCAGCGAAATTTGTCATAGACGTTATTTACGACACACACAGTAGGTATGTAGGTCTTACTTCTTCTTTCTACCCAAAAATCTATCTTTACAAACCATATGTTGTAATTAAACCCATATCTTCCAGGAAAGCAGGATACAACTCAGGGGTAGCACCAAGCGGTAGTGAGTTCGATGCGAGCCACTACGTCCCCGATACTGCAGCTGCGTTCACTAATGATGCCTTTATGCATGATAATGGTATGATTATATTGGTTTGTTTAAGATTTTTATAATTGCCTTTGTCACAGTTTTAATACTGTGTCACTGTGGATGTCCTACTACTGGCAATGATAATAATATCATCAACATATCACCCAATTGACGTCCACTGCTGGCCATAGACCTCCTCCAAATACTGCCATCTTGTGCGGTCCTGCGCCTCCCTCATCATGGATTACTAATATCCATCATTTCGGATAGACGTGCTAAAGGCCAATGTTGATGAGAGAAGGCCTCGTTCTTTCACCCTCTCTTTCTATTCGGCATTTCAATTAAATGCTACGTTTAGGGAGTACTTATCAAAAGAATGCTAAAAGCCAACCGTAGGACTTGATAAGAGACGCCTCTGTTTAAGAAAGGAAAACTTTATCAAAACTCACAGCAAATTCTGTAAAATTCCCCTGACACCGGACTTAATCTCTATTGTATCAGTTGCCTTCATCAAAATCAAGACAAACAAAGAACGGTCCAAGCTATATCTATATTTCATAATTTTCAGGTAAATCAGGTTCAATGCCGGACCTTCGCAGACACCTCGCCAGTCGACAATCAATGTCACTCGGCTACCCTCACATGTTGCCACAACCACCTCCCGCCTACTGGCAACACTTGGCCGAAAGACAATACGCTGCCAGCCTCAGAGGGTACCCTAAATCCTTCCCAGGGCCTCAAATGTACGGGACTTGGGTGGGTCCAAGAACTGGACCATACGACAACCCATACAAACGCAGGCACTCCGTAGTTGGCGCTTTCCACACCGACGAATATCCACCAAAAGGTTACGATTCCTACGATGACCGAATGGATTGTAAAAGCGAAATGGCGTACCCTTATTACCGTTCCTATCCCTATGACCCTAGGGTCTATCCCCCAGATTATGACCCACGGTTTTACCCTGATTATAAAAGAGAAGATGCTGCGTATGGAGTCAATTTGCTAAGACATGAACCTTATCATTTTAGTGGATCTAGAGAGAGAGTTTATTATGGTCATCGGAACAGTCATAATTCTGTTGGCAATGAATCTGATGATTTGACCAAGTATAAAGATGTTGCTTTGTAATAAAGTGATTAAATTAGCCAGATTCAGACTTTTAAGCAGAAATGAGCGTGTGTTTGGGGTTCAGAAGACTTTATCAACAAGTGCCTTATATATTTTTAAATGTTATTACTTTGCAAGGTTTCTTAGGATTGTAGTACATGGTGCTCAGTAGTCTTGGCCAAACATCATGGCCATAATAAGTACTTACGTGAATATATTTTATACAGGTAAAGTATGTGTGTTTGTGACGTTGTAGGGGGTAATTTCTGGGTCTACTGAACCGATTTCAAAAATTCTTTCTGTGTTGAATAGTCCATTTATCGGGAAGTGTCATAGGCTATATAATATCACGCTATGACTAATAGGAGTAAAGCAGTAATGAAATATGTTTAAAAAAAAGGACGCTTAGTAACGTATTTTTAGCCGCCCAACGAAGTGGGCACGGGTCGGCTAGTATTTTATAAGCATCTAATTACCTATCCATGGAGAAAAGGCTTTAGCTTTTAGTAATAAAAGTAATTTAACGTAAACTAAGAGAATGGGAATATATACGTAATTCGTGGCATTTTCCTTATTGTTATTAGTTTTTATCACACCAACTGGAGAAGAAAGGTTTACATTTTGTTCTTAGCATAGAAATACTCCGTCCAGTCTTCCCCTACTTAGTATAAAAATAATTGTTTTTCTGTATAAAATGTCAATTATAATAAATATTTTTAAGGTTTAATATGATAAGCAAGTAGGTAGATATGCATGTAAATTTGTATTTTATGTAAAATAATTTAAGTAGGTATTGCTAAATTTGTAAAATAAAATGTAAGTACACCGTGTACATTTAGTTATTTACAAACATAAATATTTTGAACAAGTGCAGGTCTTTTTTTGTCGATTATGTAACTTTAAATATTTTAAAAATTCTCCTAACATAAATATGTGGTTCGCCGCACAAAAACGATTAAAAATACACGGTGTATAAAAAGTTAGAATAGTTTTATAAATAGTTTAGTTACCTAATTAACCAAAGGTATTATAGTAATTGTAAGTACATATTACGTAATAAACTAAATAATATATTTTTATAAATCAGTCATTAATTTTTATAAAACGAATGAACGATTCAATACACAAAATTAAAAATATTGTTTTATTTTCCTCAATGAACCTTTTTAATCCTGGCGTGTTTATGATTGATGGTATACAATCTGCAGACCCCTTACACAGTGGAGAGAGGACATGATTAGGGCGGCGGGAAACCCATGGATAAGGGAGACACAAGACTGCATTATCATCATCATAACAGCCCATTAATGTCCCACAGCCCACTGCAGGGACGGCTATTTAATATTATTATAACGTCATGAAATGTTTTTGTTAGTAGTAGGTATAACGTCAATAAATGATGACTCATATAAATATGACCAGTCTTCTATATGGAAAACAGAAAAACGATTCGATTTAGGGGAATCCCAAATGATGATTCAATTCATCTTCAATCAAGAAGTGATTTAAGTACCTAGGTACATACTTTTAATTCTCCGCGTGGGGACAGAGTAAGAATACAATTTGTCACCACCCCAATTCATCCCATGGGTGTCGTAAAAACCGATTATAGGAATATTTGTAAATATTATCTTAACGAAATAAAAGAAGGAAAACTTGAAATTAAACCCTAAACCAATCCGTTTGGCATTAGTAGAATCCCTCCGTCACAGGAGGAGGCCCGTCCCTGCAGTGGGACATTAATGGGCTGTTATGATTGATTGATACTTGGAATATTAAATATCATTTGGTCGGCCTAGGCGGATAAATACATAATTATGTATGTGTTGCAAAGGATCCAGTGTACCTACTTTTCAATTTATTGGGACTATGACGGTATGGAATTTTAGTCTTACTAATGATTAAACCACTTCCCAATCCAGGGATGATAATTCTTTATATGTAGAAGGAGATTAGAATAGCTGATACCACATTGTTCAGGTGAGATCGAGTTTCATAAAAAGCTTTCCTTTATATTTAGACTTATTTTTAAAGAAACAAACAAATCTTATCCCCAGCTAGGTGGACCGACGACCTCATAAAAGTCTCTGGGTCGGTTTGGAAGCCGCAGGACCGAGTTCTGTGGCGCATGTTGGGTGAGGCCTATGTCTGCTGCTGGACTGCAATAGGCTAGTTGATTGATTGATTGAAACAAATTTTAAAAAGAGCTAGATTTCAATGACTCCCTCTGATAAAAAAGGGCTATAAGGCTGAGCGCAGACTTGGAACACGACAGTCTTAAGACAGACTATTGCTTTACGTCGTATAGACAATATTGTCTCAGATAGACAGTTTTGTTTTATGTGTGCTACGTATCGTAGTCAAAACTGTTTCGTTTTAGTTTTAAGACAGACTTGTCTATATGAGGCAAGTCAGTCTTGAAACAGTCTAGTCTCCAATGTGCGCTCAGCCTAATAACATATCAGAGACATAAATAAACAACAAAATATGTGTGTGTGAAGAAGAAATTGTGTATTTAGGACGCATCAGTGTGTGTGTGTCTACCTTGACATAATATTCGATATCTCTTCGTACCTATCTCGTCGACACAAACAGGATAAAATGGGTCTTGAGGAATATAAGGTGTCAACACACCTTTTGTATTCCTTAGTCAATCATCATACAAACAAAAAAATCCTTAGTTACCTATTAAAGTTCTAATTAACTCTTGACAATATCGCTCTGCATAAACTAATTTGTGTATTCCAAGATTTACGGTAATAAAACTTGTATTTACTCTTATGCTTATCAAAATACCACGAAATTCATTACTTAATTTATATGGATATGAGCTTTATTACAATAAAATAAGGTTTAAAATTGAAGATCTAAAATTAGTTTCAAGTGATACGATATTTGACCTTAAAGGCCTTGTATGAGGAATCACGTTGGTGTGAGACTTAAACAATATAAGAATAGGTTTACATGTCTTAAGAAAATTATACAAATAATATTTATTTAATTTAACTTGATTAAGTGATTGTGTTGCCTGTATGGAAATGAATCCTACTAATATTATAAATACGAAAGTTTGTGAGGATGTATAGATGGATGGACGTTTGTTACTCTTTGACGCAAAAACTACTGAATGGATTTTGATGGTATTTGGAATATAGGTAGTTTAGGGTGTAGTATAACATTTAAGCTATCTATTCAACGCGAGTGAAGCCGCGGACATCAGCTAGTTATTTATAAACAAAGAGAGAGACAACCAAGAAAGTTTAAGTAATTTTTAGGGTTCCGTACCAGTTTTGAAAAAACGGAACCCTTATAGGATCACTTTGTTGTCCGTCCGTCCGTCTGTCCGTCCGTCTGTCCGTCCGTCTGTCCGTCCGTCTGTCCGTCCGTCTGTCCGTCCGTCTGTCCGTCCGTCCGTCCGTCTGTCTGTCAAGACCATTTATCTCAGGAACGCGTGGAGGTATCAAGTTGAAATTTTACCAAATACTAAGGCTTGTTGCCTCTTAGTGCCGTAAAAAAATCAAAGTGCTAATCCAACAACAACAATCAAGAGATATAGCCGTTTTTGTCGCAAATTTAGAGGGGTAAAGGCAAAAACCTACAGGGTACTTCCAGTCTACCTACAAACTTGAAATTTGGCATGAAGCAAGGTCTTATTGTACATGTAATGGGAAAATTCCGAAAACCTTAAATTTTTACTTCAATCATATTATATTTTGATTTCATTGAATTTTGGCGGGAAAGCTGAGTCACGTCATAGAATTTTGGTCACGTGACCCGTGACGTCATACAATTTTGACAGATGAGTCGTGACGTCACAGAATTTTGGCGGGAAAATATTTTTTGACAGTTGAGCCGTGACGTTCTTGAATTTTTGACAGATGAGTCGTGACGTCACAGAATTTTTGACAGATGATTCGTGACGTCACAGAATTTTGGCGGGAAAATATATTTTGACAGCTAAGCCGTGACGTTTTTGAATTTTTGACAGTTGAGTCGTGACGTCACAGAATTTTTGACAGATGATTCGTGACGTCATATTATTTTGGCGGGAAAATATTTGAAACCTCTGTCACTTTGACAGCTGTCACTTTTGACAGCTGTCAATTTTGACAGCTGTCAATTTTGACAGATAGGCGTGACGTCATAGAATTTTTGCCAGATGAGTCGTGACGCCACAGAATTTTGGCGGGAAAATATATTTTGACAGCTTAGTCGTGACGTCATTGAATTTTTGACAGATGAGTCGTGACGTCACATAATTTTTGACAGATCAGTTTTGACGTCATAGTATTTTGGCGGGAAAATATTTATTGACAGCTTAGTCGTGCCGTCATTGAATTTTGGCGGGAAAAATAGTATTTAAACAGCTGAATCCTAACGTTATCACAATTTGGCGGGAAAATAAATAAGTTTGTACGGAACCCTCGGTGCGCGAGTCAGACTCGCACTTGACCGGTTTTTTTTTATTTATTCTAAGCTCAATATCAACCCGTTAACTTTCGACAATGGAAAAAGCCTGTCATTGTATTGGGAAGTTCTGCCTTTTTTCTTGCTTTTTTTTAAAAATGATTTAGAAGGTATATTTGACACTGAACACTGTACCAAACTGTTTTGATAGCGTGACATTAACCTATTTTATACAATCTGAGTTAAGCAGCTAATCTTTCTACCTTCTAATAATATGATCATCATAAAATCAGCCAAAAGCAGTCTACGTACAATCTTTCGCAAACGCATAAAATGCACATACTTAATCGTGTGCCTCTCATTTATCAGCCCAACTAATGTTATTCAATAGCTTATAAGTATGTTCCAAAAAATATATTACAAACAGTATACCTACTCAAAGTTTATGAATCATTAATTGAATATAAGAGTATGACGCAATATATATTATTGTGCTCCATAGCATACCTACCTATATAAAACCGGAATGACTCATTTCAAAATATTTGTTATAACACCACTTGACTAAATAGTTGGAATACATAATTAAATAATGTGCATTGTGTTTGTGCAATTTGTACAAACCTTTAAGTACAACTAATTATTTTTACTCAAAACTTCGTCATGTAAACACCATCTAATATAAACGAACGAATTGACCTTTACTTCGACATATCGCTCATAAGTAAACCAACACGACTCAGCACGTCACGTTAACGATACGAAACCAAACAATAAAATGTTCAAACTTTTATTAATCTGTGCAATAGTAACAACAGTCTACGCTAGATCCGTAAACATTGGACAAGTATTCGAACAAAATGGAATCCGAAAAGTATACGAAACGAACATTGATGCAAATGCTTTCCCTCTGTTTAAGCGGGAAAAGTATGTTACAGTGGAATATCCAGAAAAAATAAAAGGAATCGCTATCACTGACTTGGATAATGGTCTTGCTGAACCTTCGATAACTGCTGGAGGATTGGGCTTTAACTTCGCCAATATTAAGCTGAAAAGTGAAAGAAGTTCTGGGTTTAACTTTCATATAGCGATATTCGCGTGATGCGTGTTTTTTTCTACAATTAACGTCAAACTGTGAAAGTGTTTTATCCTACGTAAGATTTTATAAATGTCAAATGCTTATTTAATTAAACTTTTAAAATATATAGTTATGTTATTTTTTTACATTAAGTTTTTTACCAGAAGTATACGATGAACCTAATGGTCTAGTTAGTAAGGACATATTAACTGAATATGACACGAACAACAACAACTTTGTAACTGGCTTTATGTTGTTACTTGGTGTCCCACGGTCACTAATTAGTTCAGTCTTCAGATGTAAAATTAACGGAAACCAAAGGATAACTCTGTAAAATAAGTCGTCTTAAACAATAAATAAGTAAGTACCTACACTCCTGATTTGTTGATCCCAATTATAAAATAAATTCCTTACATTTTTTTTTAGATGAAAATCAAATTACTTACGTAAGTAATTTTGCTGAAACTTCTATGAGCTTAAATTGAAATTATACCCTTTCAATAAAATAAGTTTTCGATTAGGTTAAGAAACACTATTAATCTATTCTAACCGATACTTAGCACTAAGATATTTTCAAGGTAAAATATTCATTCAACAGGTTTTTGTACTGACTTATACCATAATAAATATGACCGACTTAAGTTTACATTAGGATTAGTCTAGCATTGATCTAATTTATTATGCATTATTAAGTAAAAACGAATAAACTTAATACAAAATTGAGTGTTTCCTTACTTTTACTTTAGTCGAAATTAGCGCCTGCTGCCAACCTTTAACATAGTTAGTTTTATCAAAACACAAAGGATTGCTCACATTATTGTGTTCATACTCCATAGAAAAAATAAATAATTAAGTATATTTAGAATAAGAAGATAAAGTCAATGGCCATGAACTGGTCGTATCTCGGACTAAACAAACGATGCAGGGACGTTGCACCAAACGTGTCTTGTCTTGTATTATGGATCTTGAGTCAATAAGTAAGTGTAAGATAGTATGACCTCAACTAGATGAACCGATAAGATTAATAAGGGAATGAGGCTGGACTGAATGCATGTTTATTAGGAGCGGACCTATGTCCAGCATTGAATTCGGTATGTAAAGATTTTTTTTGGTATTTTTTTTATATTTTTATTTTAAAGGTTTATTAATTATAAACAACTAATTTGAGTAATTTTGCTTTCCTACTTATAGTTTATTTGTAGTAAACAGCCAAAGTAAGCAATTCGACCGCATGTATGACGTCACAGATGCGGTCGAATTGCTTACTTTGGCTGTTTACTGCAGATGGTCTATAGGTGGGAGGGCAAAAATGCTCAAATTAGTTGTTTTAGTTATTGAGCAATGAAAGCAGAAACAAACACGACAAAAAACGGGCGACATGATTTCATTTAGACGTCAAATGAAAAACAAAGTAATTTATGTAATAATTGTAAAAATAAACACAATCTTGCGTTTTTCTGCGCTAAAAATATGATTTTATTACTTATCGATCTAAAATCTCTAAATGGTTTTGGATTCGACATAGGTTAACTTTTACTTTACATACCGAATTGCAACAATAATATTTCGGGCCGGACTCGTGGTCACACCAGTCGTTCTAAAAAGTAATTTAATCTCCAGTTTCAAAAAACAAATAAGGATAATATAATCACCACCATGTAAACGCCGCTTTACATCGTTGTTGCTCATGTCGATTACATTACTAGATATTTGACCTTTCCTTCGTACGTGTGCTTCCGTCTCATTCCTACACAAGCAATAAACTCTCAGTTCGATACAGCATTCAAATCAGTAATCACATCAAGCAAAATGATTAAAATAATAATTCTATTGTGTTCTGTGATTGTTTTTGTAACAAGCAGTAGTGTTTTTGTCGGTCAAACTTACGATAACACGGGCGGAGTTCGTAAAGTATATGATAAGTTGGTAGAAGCGGACGCTATCCCGCTTATAAAGAGAGAAAAGGAAGTTTTCTACGAGTATCCTGCTGGGGACCAGAAGATTAAAGGCATAGCGATAAAAGACATGCATGAAAGTAAGGCTGAAGCTTCAATCAACCGTGGTGGATTAGGTTTCGGCTTCGTAAACATTAAGCTTAAGAGTGAAAGAGGATCTGGCTTGAAGTATTTAATAGAAATCTATGCTTAGAACTAATGTGTTAAATGTTTTGTTATGTGTATTGCTAATTAAATAATCTTTTAATGTTCGTTGTGTTTTAATTATAAGTGCTAAGTTATTCGTACCACGACTTGATTTTCGAGGCAGAACGTAAGTACCTAAGTGGAATATAAATATAATTTAAAGGTTATTATTGAATACCTAACGTCTATTCAATACATACCTACTTATTAATAATATTTCTAAAGCATATATAGTTATTTTGAATATCATGATGGTCGCGCCATTCTTTTCTGACCCGGGCTGGACAAGGAGTTTCTAGCTATCGACGCAAGAGAAGGAATAGGTTCTTTCAGTTCGAAGTAGGCAGGTATACCTTTTATACTACTAAGGTTGCCGTCCCTTAAGTTAGACATTTAAGTAAGTACTAAGAAGAATTGTAAGTAAGCTACATGAATAGGTTCGTGAGTCGTGACTATAAGATGAATACGTTAAAAGTGAAATAATGAACTAAACAGAGGGAACAATCAGTATGTTTTGGGCCTTATCAAGACTCAATTAACGTAACCAGGTAAAGATTTGGCCACTCAAAAACGTAACATACCCATACATGTTTTTTTATACTACTTAGTTAATTTAAGTAGCACGTAGTTCTTGGTAAACTGTTGTAGATATAAAAATTCTACTTGTCCTGAGGAAAAAGTCATATATTCCAGCCATCTTAGATTATAATCTTGCATGAATGTGGCGATAGAATCATAGCTTGAAAGCCACAGTGATGAAGAGACACCCGGCCTAGTTACCTGCCCAGACGCGTCAAAAAAGAGTTGGGTCTCATCTCAGAGTTGGATATAAAAACTTAGCAGTTAAGTACCTATTCTGATAAAATCTTGTTGCGAAATTTTAATCTTATTTTTGAAATTTCTTTTATGAACTGGTCATTTCTTGGTAGATATGATGACCATAACTAACGTTTTACAAAAAAAAATACCTTAGAACCTTTTCAGTTAAACACCTACTTACCCAAACTATACCTAAGTACCTTACCTTTTACCCAATACAACATGACACGACTAGATCTCATATCTAACTATAATACTGTTACTCATCGTTCCTTTGATTTACAAATAGGTACCTATCTACTTATTTATAAGTAATAAATGGTCGAACCGTGTTATCCTGCTATGAGTAATATAAGACAAATATAAAAAGCGTAACAGATAGAATATCTATAGATATAAGATGTTTAAAAATAAGATCAATGCTCGTCGATAAGAACAACAGCATCTTAGTATCATCCTGTATTTGTATACTTCGACTTCATCATCATCATATCTGCCTTTGGACGTCCACTGCTTGTTTATGACTAAGGACTTCTGTGGCGTAGTGGTTATATAACATGATTGCTACGCAGAGATCTCGGGTTCGATTCCCGCTCAATGCAAATATTATTCATGTGCATGAATATGATTATTTGTATTGGTCTGACAGGCGTGTTTCTGTGTAAGTATAAATGTATGTATTTACAAAAAAAAGGGTATAAGTTGTTCTCTTACCCATAACACAAGCAGGTTAAGCCTAGCTTACTTTAGGAACTGATGACGCTGTGTAGAGATGTCCGTTAATATTTATTTTAAAAAAAACGAACTTATAACATAGGGTGTCCCAAAACTCGACGTCAATCCGGAACCGGGTGAAAAGGCAAGTCAAGCTGGTTGACATAAAAATGTAAAACAAAAGCCTGTGATAGTCTTTTCACTCCTGTAGCCACAAATCTTGACGTTTCCAACTTTTTTGCCGTGTAATCTTGAATAATATACACGTAACTTGTTGTTGTCTTTTCATATACCCTGTATATGAATACAATACAAACAGGGTAGGTATATGAAAAGACAACAACAAGTGAATTGAGTATCACTAGGTCGTAATAGCTTCATAAACAGTTTTGTACAGCAAAACAACGATCAGCTTCAAATTTCAGTTCAGCATTGTGTCATTTAATATTCAAGAGCTAGTAGTATCACGCAATTATGAGATGGAAGGTGTGTTTGGTATTCTACTTTAAATAATTTTATCTTTACTGCTCCGGTGACGCAAGGCGCATTAGCGGCTGGCGTTTACGAGGTTGTGGTTTCGAATACCACGAAAAATTATCACCTATTTGTGTGATCCTCAAATTATTATCTTGAGTCTGGATGTTCTTTATGTTCATCACACTTTCACACAACGCCATCTAGTCCCAAACTAACCAGAGCTTGTACTATGGGTACTAGACAACGGATATACATACATACTTTTTTTGTTAATACATACATATTATACTTACATAAAAAACATCCAGACCAGACCAATGCAAAAAATCATGTTCATGCACACAAAGATTTGCATTGAGCGGGAATCGAACCCGAGCCCTCTGCTTAGCAGTCATGTTATATAACCACTACGCCACAGAGGTCTTTAAATATCCGTTAATAGAGGTGTCTTTAAAAAGAAACAATCTATATTATCTTCAATGCATTACCTCGTTTCACCTTACAGCATTGTTAGTTTCTTAGAAAGATACAGGACTTTTAATATGATCTGTATTTTTCTATTGTTTTTCGCTTCTTTTGGAGGTTTCAGTATTTTTTTTTAAACGTGTGGAAATCCCAAACGGCCGTCATTACGCTGAGGGCTGTCAGTTTAACAGGCATATCGGACTCGAACCGAGTAAAACCACACGGTGTTCTTCTAAAAGAGGTAAAGTTTGTGTGTTTGTGACGTTGTAGGGGGTAATCTCTGGATCTACTAAACCGATTTAAAAATTTCTGTGTTGAATAGAGTATTTATCGGGGAGTGTCATAGGCTATATAGTATCACGCTCATAGGAGTGGAGCAGTAATGAAATATGTTTAAAAAAAGGGACGGGTTTTTTTCGCAGCCCAACATAGTGGGCACGGGTCAGCTAGTAAAAAATTAAAACCACACAAAAGATTCTAGGTAAATGTTTATTTCTGTCATCTATACTAAATACAAGGCAGGCATCACCCGCTAATCTTCACAGATCAATTGATTAAACATAATCAAATTATTATTACAAACAACGACACTATCCTCAATGAATAAAATATTTAATATCACTATTTAATATAGAAATAAGTACAAGGATAAAATGAGCATAAGTTGAGCAATACACAAGTATTGTCGTTGCCACTAAATAATTTAAAAAAAAAAGAGTTCAGGGAACACATCAACTAAATATTTTATAGTATATAAAGATTAAAGCTTACATATTTTTTTTTTATTATAAATATTGCAACGAACTTATATTAAAATACTTAAGTACAGAATTTAATTTTATTAAAAATAATTTTTATTTACGAATGGTGATCAAAATACTGAAAGAACTTTTAAGGTAAAAGTATAGTTCGCCTGAGGACGAAATGACAAAGCGTTAATCTTAAAACGGAATACTAAAGTGGATGTAGATCATAGTAATTAATTATCAAACGGCCGAATACCTAAACGTCTTTTAAAAGTAAAGCGGCGCTTAAACTAGAGGATTTCTAGATTAAGCGCCGCTTTACTTTTTAAAGACGTTTGAGTATTCGGCCGACAGTATTTTATTTTAGGAGACTCATTTGATTGTTGATAGAGCTCGCATAGACCGGAGAAAAATATAGTTTATAAAATATTTGTTATGATATACTGAAACTATGAAATAAATAAGTCAATGAAGTTAGTATCAAATCATTTCTTTAAAGAAGATAATAAATCATTCAACTTCAGGACAACAATTTGGTTTCGCAGAAGCAATTACAATTATCTCGCGTGGTATTAATTTGTTTGAACCACGGACCAAAAATCAAGTAGAAAGCAATACAACTAATTCACTATGGGAACCGCTGTCGCCAAAAAACAAATAAACTATTGACAAAAAAATGACATGTTGCTTAATCTACATGTGGGAACAACAAATTATTGTCATAAGCATTTTACAAAAGACGGTGTATATTCTACATTGCGATAGTTGGTTTTTTACATAGACAATAAATAAATTAATTTGATGACAAGGCATGATTCATGAGAAAATGACATGCTACCACAACAATCAAATGTTCCGCTTAACTTATAGGATTTATATGAATACATTTGGAAATGTGAATTGATTTATTTATTAAAGAAGGCACGGAATTTTTGGGTATTCGTACATAGACGAAAACCCGATAGAGGTTGTTTCTTTTAGTTAAAACCCGTTTATATGTTACAATAGGTACATGTCTTATCTTTTTTTCGATATCTTTTTATATTTATTGTGTGTGAACGATAGCGATCAGGATTGCCCAAATAAAGTGGCGGTGGGCAGGACACAAAGCGAGTAGAACTGACAACCATTGGTGAAGAAAGGTTCTGAAATAACGCCCGGAAGACGCTGAGACACCCTTCACACAGGTAACAGACGACCTATTGAGGGATAAGACGCCACAAGTGGAATTGGATTGGCCACACTCTCCGAACCAGGAACTCATACAGAGGCGAGACCTAGACTGGAACCCCCAAGGAAGGCGTAAACGTGACCGTCCAAAACAGACTTCGCGGTGGACTGTCGCTGCAGAAGTGAAGGGTATAGGGAAGACTTGGAGCGAAATGAAGCGCGAAGCTCAAGACCGACCGGGATGGAGACGCACTGTGGACGCTCTCTGCCCCATCGAGGGGACTTAGGAACATAAGTCAAGAAATATACACACCGAGTTGGCGGGCATGTATCAATATTGATTCAATATTCTAAGGATCGTACTACTTGCGGCTTAGTTATCTTTGCCTACCTCGAATTGAACAAAGCTTGAGTATAATTATAATAATCATGTACCTACTTGTAAATATAAACCGTTTCGAATTAAATATTAATAAGGTGATCGCTAATGGATTTCTGTGATATTTTTTTAAACATTTACTTTTTATTTGATGAAGTTCTGTCAATCTAAATGCAATATTATGCTTATGCCTATAATAGCAAAATACCCAATGAATAAGACAAATATTATACTAGGTATGCAAGGAACAATTATTTTATTTAAATGCATTGTTTTGGCCATTATAATTTATTTTATTTTGAAGCGTATTTAATTATTTAAATGGCCTAATTCAACTGATTATTCGTTTAAAATATACATTTCGTTATTGACAACTTATGGAACAGAGTTTTTCACAAGAGTTTTTTTAAGTACAAATGAAATCTCGAATATTTTTGATAAGATAATCTTCACTCTGTCACGTCTAGATGGCGTTGTACAGTTGAGTTTTAAGTTGCGGCTCTGGCGTCGTTTATAGCAATGGTTAAAGTTGGGAGTCGAGACGGATACTCGGGTGGCCTAGTGGTCATGGCAGTTGCCGTGACGGAAATTGGAGATTCAAATCCCACAGGTGATCTACAAATGATTTCCTATTATATAATGTGTATTTATGTACTGTATACAACTTCTATCGAATAATCAGTTGAATAATATAAATTATTCATAGTGCTGAACAAATAAAGAATCCATATCGAGCTATGAATTATTGTTCAGAAAAATAGAACATTTTATTTAGATACTTATTGTCATGATGTTTTGAATTCTAATATCAATGGCCGAAGCCAAAAATTTACACAAATAATAAAAACTAATATTTATAGTTATCTTTTTGATTATACATACTTATCAGAAATTGCCACACATGTTTTATTAAAAATAATTTTATTGCAAGTTGGAAAATTTAGATTTCTAAAAGAAACCAATATAATTTTTATATATCTGGTTATTATATTTCTTAATTATTATATTATTTTCAAACATCAACGTCAATATATACACACAGTATGAAAAGGTTATTATTTTTTCTAAACAAGAAAATAGATTTAAAATATCACCTTGTCTAAAGACTAATTAGTAAAAAGGATTACCAGTAAATTCACGAAAAATAGTTACATAGTCTTGAGAATTTTTTAATATAACAACTGTATTCTAGGTAAGATAAACTAACAGAATAGAAACAAAGAGATAGGTTGGTTTTACTTTAAATCCCGCCCATTAATTATATCTAACGTTGTCATTGGTTGATAATGCGAAAGCAATTAACGTTGGGCTAATCACGTAGTTGTTTTTAACAAGGCCACGCCTACAAAGACCTATTTGTGAATATGGTTGCTTGCCAGTTCCTCTTTGTTTATATTCCGTGTAAACAAGTCGTGTGCACATATCTGCACACAAACCTAGAGTAAAGTTAGAGCGGCCGAATTGACAGATAGAAATTGTAATGTATTATCAACCTTATGTTTATTGCTTTAAAGATTATTTTACCCTGGTGGATACGGTTATTCTGTTAATTCGGCCGTTAGACTAGCAATTGTATGTCGTTTATTGGTGACTGTACGGTCACTCATATACAGAGACAAAATATAAAAGGAATCTTTCTTTAGAGAGTCTACGATTTAAATTAAATCATTTGTAGCCTGGAATCTGTATCCATACAATACAATCGAAATTGCAAGTTAAATAAGGTTTGAATTTACGCTTTGCAGGAACAAATATATTCCAGTTACGAATGGAAACTTGACTTATTAATACCACGCAGGCCAGACGTATTGTTGTATGGGTTTTACACCATGGTATTTTTACTCCGACACCACGCGTAAAGGTCAAAAAAAGGTAATCTAATTATATGAGTTACCGTTGTAGTCACATCACTATACAGTGTCCGAGTGTATACATGTAGAACTAATCCGTGCCTAAGCATTGATTTCACATGCAATTGCATTAAATTTTTAAGTCTTTGCCTGGCAAACGGTAGGCACGACACGCGTTTTATTCTGTCAGGGCAAATTCATTCTCGTAATTATAAACTCCTTTATGTCATTCCACGACAAACGTCATTAATGTCAATTTTGACAGTTTAGTAATCAATCTGACAACGTCAAATGCTTATCATAGACAAATGAGTTGCTGGTTTAAATAAACCGAAAAATAATTATAAGAAATTACGAGAATTAGCCTTATGAAAGTAGCGACATTATTTTGACTTGTGCTGAATAAATCGCGTGTAAAAACATCACAATATAATCGTAACCGCTTGTAAGGTAAAGTTATTTAGAGTTTATTTCTTTATTTTAATAGTAGTTTATAACATTCTAACGTAATATTAAACATCCCAACATATTTACATAGATTAACAGTTACCTTAAAAACTGACAGTTACAATATTATTTCATATATTTTTATTTTATAAAATTTAACAATTTTGAGAGTATAAAAGTTTTATTTGAAAGTGCTTTCAAAAAGGATAAAAATTAGGTAGTGATTGAATATTTTCCTTAAAAATGGATGGATATAGTAAGAATAAAGTTTAAAAGGAATCATCCATGGATTTAAAATAAGCATAGCAATTTTTTTATCAGTTAAAAATGGGAAGCAAAGGTATAACTTTTTTATCTCGCTATGACCATAGACTAACGTCATTTCATAGTATTATTTGTGTATTATAAGTCGTTTTACACAACTATAAAACGCAAATAATACTTAGTGTACCAAGTAACAAGTTTTTTTTAATAAGTTATATTTAAAAATGTTTCAACAAACAATTTATAATAATTTTTCAAACATTTTATTTAATGCTGAGAGCATTTAACAATATTATTATTATTATATTTTCTGAATATATTTCTATAATCCAAAATAGACTTTTGAGTATATATAGTTAATTATTTATTTTCTTAATAGGTTGAAGCTCAGTTTCCTTTTTGCTAAATGCTTTCAACAAAATGATTATTATACATTTGTATCAATGTATTAGTCAACAACAAGATTTCATTTAGTACGAAAACATCTAAATATAACAATATCTATAATGTATTTCTATAGACCGCTACGTGTAGACAATTCTCTACAATTAAAATTTCTTAATTAGTTTTATTTTCTTTTAATTTATAGACGATTAATCGCCTAAGTTTACGATAGTCAAATCACACAATTTTTTTTTTTAAATTGCTATTAAAGAGCTTGTTGTAGAACGTATTTGTTTGTCATTATGTTGGTAGGTATATTTGTAAGTATCCCTAGTGTTGATATAGTATGATTTATATCTTGACCGAGTATCGATTATCAAATCGACTAAATGCCTATAAGTTAGAGAACACGAATAAATTTAAATTTATCGCCCACCTCTTTGTTCTATTAATTAAAATATACATTTTTTTTTATTCAGACTAATTAAGGGTTATTTATTTTAGCCGAACGAATAGCTCACATACATTGGGGTAGTTTGAACTTTGACACAATAAAGATAAGTTACACTAAATGCATCACACGTAACACAAGTCGATTATAAGACTAATCGTTTTACCAATCGATTACTTAAATCGATACCTAATTTTATATTATATTTTCCCCTCACTCGACCTTCCTATTAAATAAAAAATAAATTAAAGAGGAACGTTTTAGTGTAAATAGTTGTCTAGGTGCTGCCCGTTATAAAAATACTGTTACATTAAAATAGACTTTAAGTGTTTCATTATAGAGATCATATTAAAATGGAATGCGTGATATTGTTTAAGCTCGTAAGACGTATTTTGTACTTCATAAATAGATATTTAGATTATTTGACTTTTATAAAGTAGCTGCCTCGTCGTAAAACAAAATATCTTTAAGAGGTATTTATATTGTTTCAAGATATGATCACATTAGTTTTATTTCGAATAAAAAAAGTCGATTTCTTAAATCGACTTTACGTACAGAGAGCTTCTCTTTAATTGTTCTAACACACAACTGTGTTAAAAGAAAACTAATTGTTATTGTCACTACAAGTTTGATAAGTATTTAGTTTATTTTAAGCGAGTTTAAAAGTCCGTAGTAGAATAGTTTTTTTGAGTGTTGTGTGCCTCGAAAAGTATATCAAAAGTTTTTTAAGGTAATTAACGTGAAATTTAAGAAAAAAAAATGCATATAGCATTTAAGAATGTTGTTTGCTATGTGTAGAAAACAGATTATGTTATTTCAATAGTAGAATATAAATTATAAAACTAAGATGATTGAGCCCGTTAGACGTGTACAACTCGCGTAATCTTACTCGGCTGGCCTGAAGTTAACGATCAGAGATGTTCACGCATGTGAAGTCACTAAGATAGCACCCGCTCCCAGCTATTTAATTCTGAATATGATATCAGCGCAGCCATTCGCAACAACTTTAAGCCAGCCGATTTAGATTGCGCTTACAGTATATAATAAGAACAGTTATTGTTGAAGGATATATTAAATTTGATTCTCATTAACGGTCAACTGTTAGAATAATAATGATAAACATTAACCGTTATTGGTCATTATAATATCTTTATTGACTCACCGTTATTAAATAAATCGAAAAATAACCTGAAACACGAAAGTAGATTCAATTTTTTTCCATAATATTTTGATAAGCACAGCAAACGAAAATTTATTTGTAATACAAAATCTGACACTGTTAACTTGTTCCCTGTATCACCAGGTATCATATGATACATATTAATTATTTTACAATTGTGTCTACTGGCGGGACAGTGAACCTGCTAAAAGGATGTAGAACTCGAAATAGAAACACGGTTATACGATACTACTATTTGTAGAAAATACGTTTCGCCGAAACATTTCTACGATAACATTATATGTACGAATATTAGTACCGTACAAGCGTGTTTCTGTTTTAAGTTACGTTGCACACCCCTATTAAAATATAACAAAATGTTTTTCGAAGTACATAAGGTTCAAAATCAAATAACACAATATAAGTTACTCAGACGTTGAAATATAACAACAGTTCCAAAGCATATAAGGTTCAAAATCGAATAACACAATATAAGTTACTCAGACGTTGAAATATAACAACTGTTCCGAAGTACATAAGGTTCAAAATCAAATAACACAACATAAAGTTACTTAGGAAGGTCTTATGAGAGTCGACAGTCTCAGGATCTTGTGTGCGTGTTCGCTTGTCGGTCGTGTCAGAAGAAGATGACCTCCTCCTCGGAAGGGGGCGCGGCGGGAGGGGAGGCGACCGGGGCGGCCTCCGGTGAGCGCACGCGGAACTTGTCCGGCAGCTTCGGGTATGTGTTCGTTCTGTAAAGTTAACATTTTAAATAAATCAATATTTCTCACACATTCACACAACGCCATCTTTTAAATCGTTTTTAAGAAAAACGCAATTTTTCACACACCTGTGACAGTCTTTTCACTCCTGTTGCCACAAATCTTATTATTTTCCAAATTATTTTTTTTGTATGTGTAACCCTGAATGCGTCTCTTAACTGTAACTGTTTGAAACCAGCTGCTCTAGCTTTCATAGTATAAGACGTAGTATAAAACATAATGATTACCTGGTAGCTTTGTTATTAGTCTGTTGCTGAGATGGCAGAGGGGCGGGCGAACTCCCTGTACGTGTGTGATGGATCACTAAGCCTTGTGTTTGATGCTGAAAATAATTTATAATACTAATTATTTACTACTCATTACTATTATAATATCAAACGGGTATAATAAATACTAATATAATAATACGGGTATAATATAATAATTAGACAGTAAGACCCATAGGCTTTTTGTATTTTGTGAACTAAATATTACCATTTCTCCAGCGAAATACAAACATAATATAAACAGCAATGTATTATTAATATTACTTTTAATATTTAGAGATTTTACACAATAAAATTAAATTATTTTAACTAAATACTCATGCTTACTATAACATCGAAAGCTTGTACAGACAAAATGGTTGTAGGCACATTAAATAGTACAAGACGCCAATTTATTATCTAACTACCGTATACACGAGTACTGAGTTCGTGTATTAATTGTACGTGGCAACAAGTAATAGAATAGTGCTCGCTTTTAGTGATGGAAGCCAATTAAAAGATACACACATAATTACTAGTATTTGGTCAATATATAAACAATTTTAAAGCATTGATTATAAAGCATACTCTCGAATCCGTGTTAATTATTTTCATGGTTTTGCTCTAGATTCAGGCAAAGCCGTGTTTAAAATACTTATATACAAATAGAAAATATTATGCATAGAAGTTTGTCAGCATAAAATATATCAAGTGATTTATATTAGCAAATATTTGTTAATAAATTTAGAATATCATTTATTTTAAGCATTTCATTTTTATAAAAAATATTTCCTTTGCAGCTTACAGCTTACGATTTTTTTCTAGTTACCTTGTATTTTAAAGCTTAGGCTTAATAGAAAACTAACTTAAAATTCTAAATACAAACAGAAGTGTTGCCAGTACACAATACAATACAACAATAAATTTAGTACATCTACCTACTTAGACATTACTTACAGTATTATAAATAGATGTTAAAATACGTTCGGATACTCGAGGTCCTGGAATTATCAACCATTTTATCTGTATAAGCTAATATACTAATATATTTAAATATTAAAGCCCGTTTTACACATCGACAAGTAGCGAGTTAAGCAGTAAGTTGTTGATTAAGTTGATTTAAATAGATCTCCATCCTATTTTTTGGCGAGTTAAGTACGAAGTAGCCTCTTCTCTCGCGTCTCGCCAACTTAAGTTGTACTGTTGTCGATGTGTAAATCGGGCTTAAGGTTAAATAGGGTAGGTATGGTAGGAAGACTCCTCACACGGTGGACCGACGACCTAGTTAGGACTAATAGGCTACCCGAGACTTTGCCTCGATAGTCAAATTAGTCCATTCAATTTCCGTTCTTTTCGATAATAGTTCATATCGAACCTCACGGTAGTGATATAAAATAAATAATTTTATAGTACCTACCGTGTTAAAAATTTAGTTAAAAAAAACATTATTTAAACAATTTAACTTATTTTTGTATACTAAATTACAATAATGAAGCTAGATGAAACATTATATAGCTTAGTGACAAAACGAAAATATAACCTGAATTTTTTTAGCGTTTTTTTTTAATATGTAATTATATAGGTATAAACTATAGAAGAATGGTAATAAATTGAGATACCAACCTCACTGGGTGATTCATGTAGTCTATGGTATCCTGGCGGAGGTTGTTGACTCTTACCGCTCGCGAGTTTTAACGGTAACTGCTGTTTCACCATTTGCTAAAAATATATTAAAGTATTAATTATAAAAATGAACAACTAGTAAAGGTTCTAATTTTTATTATTAGGGTTATTCCGCGTGGTAACGGAGTAAGAATACAATATGTCACCACCCCATTTCATCCCATGGGTGTCGTGAAAACCGAGTAAGGGACTATCCGTGAATATTATCTTTACGAAATAAAAAGGAGAAAAACTTGAAATTAAACCGTATACCAATCCGTCAGGCCAGCGTGGTATTAGTAGGCCAATTATCCCTTCGTCATGGGAGGAGGCCCGTCCCTGAAGTGAGACATTAATGGGCTGTTATGATGAAAGGTTCTAATTTGAGATGCATACTCAAGATGACTGCCAACAAATGTGCAGTAAAAAAATTTGAGTGTTTTGTAAAAGATTTAGTCATTCTCACAATGAAACCTAGGGATTTTGAAGCTAGCTAAACTACTTCTATAATATGTGGCTCCAGAATGGCGACCGCGCACCGTAAGGCGCAGGGTGGGGAGACCGCTCACACGGTGGACCGACTACCTGGTTAGGACGGCGGGAAGCCGATGGATGAGGGAGGCACACGACCGCACAAGGTGACAATATTTAGAGGATTGTCTAGCAGTGGACGTCAACTAGCCGATAAGATGATGATAAAAGGAAAAGTATTTGAAGAAGTTCTATCTTCAGCTGTGGGCTTCAATTGACTGATGTGATGATGACGAGACTTATATTAGAGTTTTCGACGAATGTTTAAAAGTATTGTTAGATTTGACGACCTCTATGGCGTAGTGGTTATACAACATGACTTCTACGCAAAGATCTCGGGTTCGATTCCCGCTCAATGCAAATATATGCACGAACATGATTATTTGCATTGGTCTGAGTGTTTCTATGTATAATATGTATGGATTTACAAAAAAAGTAAATAAGTATTTAATATCCGTTGTTCTGTTACCCATAACACAAACAGGTTAAGCCTAGCTTACTTTGGGAACAGATGGCGCTGTGTATAGATGTCCATGAATACTTGAATTGTTTTTTAAATACTTATACTGATTTGATTGATGAGGCCTATGTCCAACAGTGGACATCCCCAGGCTGATATGAGTGTAGGTACATACCGATATAGCAGAAGCATGGACAGTGGCTCTAGTCTCATTCTGCGCGGAGAGTAACTGTGGCGGAGGTAACACTCCGCTACGAACACTGCACGCGCTCACAGATGATTCTGAGCCCGTTGAACCGCGGTTATCTGTTATAATTAAACATATAAAATCAGTATAAACAGCTTCTAAAAAACAATAGTACTATCGTGAACAGCTAAAACGGCTCCGTGTGGTGACGGAGTAAGAATACAATATGTCACCACCCCATCTCATCCCTTGGGTGTTTTAAAAACCGACCAAGGGACTATTCTTGAATATTATCTTTACGAAATAAAAAGAAGGAAAACTTGAAATTAAACCCTACCTATACCAATCCGTATGGCCAGCGTGGTATTAGTAGGCCAAGTATACCTCAGTCACGGGAGGAGGCCCGTCCCCGCAGTGGGACATTAATGGACTGTTATGTAATATAATTTAGTTGTCTAATAAAATAAGACTTGTTTAGTTATAACAACTTACTTCGCCATTTAGGTTCTTTTCGTCGTGTTGTGTCGCTCACGCTTGAATCAGGCGATAGTGTACCCACACTTGCTATTTCTTCTTGTGAACCACCAGCTACAAAGTATAAAAATATTTCTTTAATTATTCAGGTGTTTTTTTATTATTTTTGTGTATTAATTATTTAAGATCCGTGTGGTGACGGAGTAAGAATACTACTGTCACTACCCCATCTCATCCCATGGGTGTCGTAAAAACCGACTAAGGGAAATAGTCCCTTACTGAATATTATTTTTACGAAATAAAAAGAGAGCAAAATTTGAAATTAAACCCTATACCAATCCGTCTGGCCAGCTTGGTATTAATTGGCCAGGTATTCCTTTGACACGGGAGGAGGCCCGTCCCTGCCGTGGGACATTAATGGGCTGTTATGATGAATTTTTTTAAGACAATTACCCCAATAGGGATCATGCTCTGTGTGACTTTTACAAACGTCAATTTAACGGACACAAAGAACATCCAGAATCAGGGCAATAGTTTGTGGATCACACAAAGAAATTTTCTGCGCAGGAATCCTACCCGCGACCTCGAGCACGTCACCAGGTTAGTGCGACCACCGCGCCCCTTCCGCAGTTGGGTAGTAATAAAAAAATAAAGAAAATCTTACCGTGTTGCTGTAATCGTTCCAATCTTCTGAATAATCTTTCTCTTTGTTGTTCTACATCTTTCTGTTGATCGGCTAACTCCTGTCTAGCGGCTTGAAGTTGTTGCCGTTCTGTTAATAAAATTTAGATAATAAATTATATAATTATGGTACACTCTGTATTCTTAGACTGCCACTTTAAGTGAGTCTAAAGGCTTGTATATTGAGAAAAAAAAAGTTAAAGTAGCATAAAGAAATATAAAATTAATAAAATAATAGGCAAATTGATTGATTGCTATATCATTATAACTGAGGTAAAATGTCAGGAGAGTTATATCTTAAATGATGATAATCAAATATGTATAATATAAATATAATATACATTAAGCGCCAACTAACTTGGCCGGTCTGAAGTTGTTGCAGAAGGTTGCGCAAATGTCAGTCTTGGGAGTAAATGGAGGGGGAAGGAAGTGTTTTATTATGAAATGAAATATTTTATTATTATCAAAACACATGTACAATTTTTACACACTTTAAGAACAACCTCATAGAATTACACACATCAAAAAAGTCTAAGCAACATGCATGATATTACAAATTTACTATTTATATTAATTTATTTTACCATTTATTTTAATTATAACGTTGTATTTTATTTTTAAAATAATATTTTTAGGGTTCTATGATGTAAAAATAACAGCTGTTTTCTTTATAAGTTCTTTTAATAACAGAAATTAACAATATTAGAATATACAGGTACATAAGAAACTAAACTTTTTTTTTACAAATTGAAATTTCTTAAGTAAATGAATTTATTGTGAAAGAATAGGACAATTTAATACAAAGTATGGCCTCCTCTGCTATTCAGAACTTGTCGGCAACGATTATTCATTGAATTAATGAGACTGTTTATGTCATCTTGCGGTATTCGCTCCCAATGGAATTGTAGCAAATCCTTCAGCTGTTGGGTTGTTGTCACTTCGTCCAAGTCCTTCAAAACACGTCTCTGGAGCATGTCCCATGCGTGCTCGATGGGGTTGAGGTCTGGCGATTGTGCAGGCCAGGGCAATACCTGGATGTTCTCCGTTGCCAAGTATTCACTGGTTCGCCGAGCTGTATGTGAACGCGCATTGTCATGCATTAACGTAAAATCGGAGCCAAAGGTTTGTGCAAATGGATGGACATAAGGTCTGAGAATATCCTCAACGTAATTTTCAGCGTTCATGTTTCCATTTACAAAAACGAGTTCAGTTCGCCTGTTCTTCATAATACCCGCCCATACCATAACTGTTGAGCCGCTGTATGGATGAACTTCCTGAACGCACCTGAGTCTTTCAGTATTTCCGGGTCGACGGTACACTCGCACCCTTCTTGTATCAGGCCTAAACCCGAATCGCGACTCATCGGAAAACATAATTTTATCCCATTGTTCCTGGGTCCATGTTATGCGTTCTCTACACCATTCATTTCGACGAGCGCGATTCCCGTGACGTATCGGTGGGCACCTGATAGGGCGTCGAGCTCGTAGGCCGTACTCATGCAGTCGATTTCGCACAGTTTGGGGACTTACATCAACACCACTTGAATTTTGTAGCCTCAAACTTATCTCTCGAGCGGTTAACATCGGCTGGCGTCTTGCAGTCAGTTGTATGTACCGGTCTTGCCGAGTGGTTGTACTCCTTTTACGGCCTGGATGCTGTTCAGCGGGTTCCCCTGTATTATTGTAGCGCTGCCAAAGACGACAAATAACACTTCTATGAATACCAAAATGTCGAGATACCTGAGATTGATTACTTCCCGCTTGCAACATCCCTACAGCTCTTTGCATTTCATCTGCCGTCAAATGACGTCGCTCCATGACGTAAAGAATATCTAACAATTCAATTTTGTCGCCAACTGTATTTAAATGGTTGGTAAAATTATAAAATCAAGACTAAAACGTAGCAATTAACATGCACTCAAATTCAAACAAATTCGCAGTCATTTGAATTTTATGAAAAAAAACAAAACATAATCGAAATTTTTTTTTTACAACCAGCCAGTATGTCATCAATAACAAAAAAGTTTACTTACCTATACACTTTGAGTGAGTAAATACTTAGAAATTAATTAATATAAATGGTAAATTTGTAATATCATGCATGTTGCTTAGACTTTTTTGATGTGTGTATTATAACATAAGTAAACAAATTGTGTGTTGTTCCCAAAACCCTTGCTAAGTTGCAACAGCAACTTGTATTAAAGGTGTTGGGCCCGACCCTTGGAGAAAAAAATATTTTATTTTATCGTTGTTTTGTTGTTTTGTTCTGCCTACCCCGGCCGGGATAAGGCGTGAGTTTATGTATGTATGTATGTATGTTGTTTTGTACATAAATTAAGAAACATTAGTTCCTGTCATGCGTGAACTTCTCTGTTAGCTAGTTTTAGGCCGGCCAAATGATTTGAGTAGTATATTATATTATATCAGTATTAGAGTAGTACTAGCTGATGCCCGCGGCTACCCCCGCATTATATAAGTAGCTTAAATGTAATTCTGCATCCTAAACTACCTTTATTCTAAATTTCAACGAAATCCTTTCATTAGTTTTTGCGTGAAAGAGTAACAAATATCTATACATCCTCACAAACTTTCGCATTTATAATTTTGATTATAGTGTATTCACGGAGACGAGTTAGTAGAGCGCTATCTCACTCACACAATTTTTTAATTGCGATTGGTCAGTGATAAACGCTAAGGCGGTGTACACAGTAGGAGTACTTTTTAGTCTACTCATACTTCCCGTGCTGTGTAGACGTGCTCATACTTGTGACTGTATGCTCGACTTGTGAACCGGCTGGTGTATTGGATTTTATAATTTATTATTGAACTAACGACTGGCTTGAAAACACCTTCAGGTGTGCATTATTTTTAATAAATGGTCCCGTTTATTGTTCTTTGGTCATAAATGAGCATTACCAATTTTTGTATATTAAACTGGTGCGCTACATCCATTGTTATTGTTATCATTAAGCTATTGTTATATTCTCATTGTTGAAACACGTGTTTTATAACATTTTTATATTCTCGTTGAGAGTGAGGATGGATTCGTCGAAGGTGGTCTAAATATGTTTGAGTCGAAGAAACAAGGCGATTATCACAAGGAGATGAATGCCGAAGAATTTGAAAATTGGTTTAGAGAAGTTTTAAATAAGCTAGATGATAATTCTGTGATAGTCATGGATAACGCTTCTTATCACTCTAGAAAAATAGAGCGAATCCCAACGGCCCAATTTAAAAAACAGGATACTTGTAATTTGTTACGAGAAAAAAATATTAGCTATAACGCTGAAATGTTAAAACGTGAATTATTAAACATCGTTAAAAATCATAGACAGCGATACGACGCTTGCATTATAGACGAATTGGCAAAATCACAAACCAAAACTGTATTGAGACTGCCACCGTATCATTGCGAATTAAATCCTCGAATTTATTTCTTTCCTTCATATCCATCAGATATATAAAAAGGAGGTACCCATAAAAAAATCTATAATTAATGTCTCTCAATTTATACGACAGACGAAGCCGCAGTAATAAACTAAGCGAACTTTTAAGAAGCGCAGTGTGAACGCACATTTACATTTCTAAGTTTTTGTTAACGCCCACCGACCCTAGAAAAGTATTTTTTGTCCTTGTCATTTGTATGATAATGTGCGATAAAGAAGGCGCTATACTAACTCGTCTCCGTGAATACACTATAGTAGTACTTATGATATGTACCGGCAGCAAGTTGCGCAGTGTCGTTGGCTCGCTGCGCGTCGAAGGCGGCGCGGTCCCTTGTGAGGCGCGCCTGCGCGTGGCGCAGCTCCTCCAGCTGCGCGTCCGACCAGTCCGGCCGCGCCGCGCCGCCCGCCATGCGCCACGCCACCACCTGCGCCTCCAGGCTACCACATCCCACCGTTATGTAACCACATGCTATTCATTGTGACGGAATGCTAGTTCTAAGCTAATAAAGGTCATCGCACATTACACTAAGTAGACTGTACTTATTAAACTTTATTTCGTGTTATATGTAACTTATGGTATTAATAGGCCAAGTATCCCTCCGTCACGGGAGGAGGCCCGTCCCTGCAGTGGGACATTAATGGGCTGTTATGATGATGATGATATCTAACTTATTAATCATGCAAAATGAAAAACAACTGTTTTGACAATGGAATTTTGGCTTTATTTTGGTATCCACCAAACGTAAAATCGAAAAACGATAACTGTACTCCTTCCGTTTACAACAAGTTTTATGGCGAAACGAGGTAAAAATGTGAAAATTGAACTCTTAAACGGATGGAGCATTTTCGATGATTATTTACTTCATGTTAAAATTTATTATTTTCATGTACCTACGTATGTATAATACTACGAGTACCTACCTATGTATAGTAGTCATCTGCTGCCACACAATACACGTCAGCGTATATATAGCGTGCTGTAGCTTCAAGGCCGCTTCTCCCGTGAACTCGTTGCGTTCCGCCTCTAGTACGGGCTTAGCTTCAGAAGATTCTGTCTCTGTGCCTTCCGTTGGTGTGTCTGTTGATAGCCGGAGAGCTACACCTACAATATATTAAGTAAATAAATTTAAGAAAAGGAAAATGTTGTTTAAAACAAAACTTAATACCTATGTATTTGGTAAATTTATCTTCAAAGTTTTTAGTAGATATAAGTTCCTTTGTAGCTAGCCTATTAATAACTCATTTAGTATGCAATGGACCTACTTGGTCTTTTTGTTATTTTATTCTATTAAGTCTAATCATGTATACGATTGTTGTATCCTGAATAAATAAATAAGTATAGTACACTTACTGCGATGCCTGGTCGCGTCGAAGCCCGCGAAGGTGTCAGCGCGCCGCGGCAGGGCCGGACTCTCGTACGTGGAGGAGTGCCGCTCCCCCGCCGAGCTAGTGCTGCGCCCCAGCGCTCCGCCGCTAGACCACGGTATACTGCTCGCTTCTAGCGCGTCCTGCAACATAGTGTGGGAACTTTACTTTTCTCTCTTTTATAAAGTACTGCTGTAGAGTTTGTTACGCCGCTTCTTCTCTACTAGCGCCTTGGAAGCGGCGGTAAAGTTTGATAAACTTTATACATGTAAACTCAGATTAAGTAGCTTTCAATTGACGTTGATAAGTATAACCTTGTTATAAAATAACATAATACAATGTAAATGTATACTTGTTTGTAGCCCAGAATAAAATAAAATAAAAATAAAAGAAAATATAATTTCTCTATATCTATCTCGCTTGCACTTACGGATCTTCTATTTTTATATATATTATCTCTTTAAGTAGTCTTTAGATGATATCGCTCGCTATATAGTGATAATGGTTAAGAAAGGTGTACCTTTACAACTTTGCAGACTTCTTGCCATAGTGCATATTTGTCTGGCGTAGGAGCTGCTAGACGAACGTAGTCTGGGAATACCAGGCCGGGAAATGCTGTACCTGAGCCTAAAAAACATAAAAAAAAAAAATTACGATGATTTTTCTTTTGAGTTTCAAATTATTATGAAAAGATAAATTCTAAATGGAAGGAAATTTGCGTTATTGTGATTTATTTTTAATAATATAAACTAACTATTTAAAAAAAAGATAATTAGGTAATTGTGTTACAAAAAAATTAAATTCAGTAACTCTAGCTAAAACGTAAAAATCGTCTGGCAATGTCTTGTGCAAGTTTCTATCCATATTGGCATTATATGTATAGAAACTCGTCCCTAAAGTAGAAAGTTCTAAATCTGCTATGATATAATTAATTTATTTACTAAAGAATTTACTAACATAAGTAACCATGGAATAGTTCGTAAAAGCGTTGACCTCTGTGGCGTAGGTTTATTACATGACTGCTATACAGAGGTCTCGGGTTCGATTCCCGCTCAATGCAAATCATGATGTGCATGAACATGATTATTTGCTTCGGTCTGGGTGTTTTCTATGTATTAATGTTGAATTAAGTATGTTTATCCGGTTTCTAGTACCCATAGTACAAGCTCTGCTTAGTTTGGGACTAGATGGCGTTGTGTGAACGTGTAAAACAAAAAGTTAATGACTAATTTATTATACAAACCTAAGTTAGGTAATGTCAGCCAACTTTCATCAGTGATGCCAACCATTTTCATTTGTAAAGCCATCTTCTCTTCTAGCAATGTCGCATGCTCTCTGTCTTTCGCCCTCAACGCTTCTGTTCAAACAAAATAGTAAATAATATAGTTATTATTTGTTAAAAGTATTTAGTAAAATTGTTTCTTGTAGTAGATAAATACCAAGTAATTGGATCTATCAAGCAATATTGACATAACGACGGTCTAGGTTTACCTTTAAATAAAAATGACTTAAGGGTGATTATTCCTTGTAACCTTGAAATAATTAAGTCGTTTCTATTGTGCGAATGATTTTACTGCTTTTTTTGCTTATTTTATATTTTAGTGTTCATCTGGAACTGTTATTTACATGAATTTTAATCTCAAAATAAATAATTAAAAAAAACGAAAACGAATATTATAAAAGAAATATGTGAACCATTGTATAAACGAACGTCAATGCTGCAATATTTTCATGCAAAAATCTTTTTTGCTACAAAGGAATCACTGTGTACGAGGGTTTAGGTCGAAGTGCCCTTATGTATACGTTTAAAAATATCCCTATGTGCTTAGAACGTCACCTAATCAATATTGCTTGCCAGATAATGTTTGGCGACTTTAATAACGGTAACGACGTTAGTGTTGTTATATATCAAACACGGTAATGTCACCAATTACAAATACACAAATAATTTTAGAAGTTATCTTGATTTTTTTAATAGGTACATAATGAATTTCTCGAGTTCCTTGTAAGGAACAATATATCATACACAATGAAAACGCTATATGCAACCTAGGAGAAAGTAGCGGCCATTGAAAAAGTATTTACTGAAAAAATATTGTATGATTTCCACCATATAAACGCGTCGGAAAGCATTTCACAATGTGCTAAAAGAAAATGAGCCTTATATACAATTCTTAAATTTTATTTTTGCATAAATCTGCGACATACCCGTGAGTTTAAACATTCTGTGATGCATGCAAAAATAAAATGTAGCTAGTGTATTTAAGACTCATTTTTCTTTAGCACAATGTGACATGCCTTTTGACGTGGTCCGGCGTGATGCTTTTGAAGAAAATCGTACAACATACTACGCAAGGATCTCGTATAGAACACTTAATATAACAGGCACATTGCGTTTTCAATGCGTTGTTCTTACCAATGTATTCATAATAAAAAACATTTAAACACTACACTTAAGGAGAAATTAACCCACATATTGAATAATTAAATTTATTAAAACAATAAAAGGGGGGGGGGGGGGTATTTAATAAAACATGCTGTCATGCAACAACAACTTGTTTTTATATTTAATTTTGTTCACCTTCGATTTGCCACCACGGAGTTTCATCTGTTCAATCACAAAATTGATTTTGTTTATATATATATGATGTTTTCATATCGATTATGATACCTACGGCTTTATGCTTGCCGAATTGTATTCATTGTGATGTCTTGTTTAAATTTGGTCCGTAGATACCAAGTACATTGTACACATTAGTAAATAAATACTTTAAAAAAACTATCTTTAAAACTTTCGCCTTTCATTTTAATATAATAATACTATCGGGTATTAACGCGTACAGATTTTAGGTAAATACTTAAATTATTTACCTTGAGCCGCTCGACGTTTCGACCAGGTTACACAGTCTACTCGTGACCATGGCTCGTGTAACCTGGCCGAAACGTCGAGCGGCTCAAGGTAAATAATTTAATATAATAATAAAAAGCAATGTCGATAAGTTACTTAACAAGACAACTTCTTACTGTATGCTTAAATTTGTTTTTTTTTTGTTCAAATGCATAGCTCAGTCTAAATTATTTCTGTCTTATACTAGTTAGTAGTGACATATGATTTGTCGACGATAGCTTGTATAATAATCGTCGTGTCTGATATAAAATGTTAGGTACCTAATTTATATCAAATATAAACTATAAGTTTTTAAAAACGTCATCATATTTTGGAAAAAACCTTAAGTCTTTTCCATTTTTTCATTTCAAAGGAAATCAGCAGGCGGAATACAAAATCATCTATTATGTAATCCATGTTTTCTTATAAGTAAACAGACGTAAATATACAAAAGGTAAAAGAGTTAAAGGTAGGTATTCCTGCATTTATTTCAATTAGCGGTTAAATAATATAAAAACTACCACCTAATTAAAAAATAAAAAGTTGTTTTTAGAAAAAAAATATTTAGTATACCATTTTTATTATTTATACTATTTAAAAACTACATTACATTCTTTATCAGTATTTTTAAAGTGTTTTCTTTAGACAATATTAATGTAAAAAGGTACTTATTTGTATAGTAATAAGGTTGAATATGTTACCAGTAATCAGTCTTATAGTCTCATGCCGGGCGTCTAGTTGCCTCTGTCGCTCTTCAGCGGATTGCGCCGTGGCTCCCGCTTCTGATTCCTCTATCTCCTCAGGACAGCTTTGGACGACGGCTCTGTGTAAGAAAAATATATTAAGCATTCTGTACCTGTTGTTTTCCGTAGTCCTAATGATGGGATGAAAGATTTTTTTTTTAAACGTAGACCTTTTCAAACAAAACAGAAATTAAAATTTACAACAAAAAAGTAACTAAATTGTTAAAAATGATGTCAAATAAAAATATTTAACAGGGCGTAAAGTAAAAACTATTTAAATATTTTAATGTTTTTTACTTCGAAAAATATGATTTTTCCATCGTCCTATCAATGGGATTACCAATGGGACTAGGGATAACAAGCGTGCTCTACGCTGTTCTGTGGCTTAAAAGTCATAGCGTCGGGGGCGAAATCTCCGAAGGTGTACGTTTCAATCTTGTATCAAGGAATTGTTATCAAATTCTGGGAAACAGAATGACGGATGCCCAGGACTACGTTAAGTAACATTTTTTTTTCCAACATTGGCTGATATTTATGATGATGTAGATATTTAAATGTACTGTACCTGATAGCCTGTATCCAGTTGTGTATGTCCTTAGGTCGGTGTACCCTCAGTTCGAACATCTCGGGCTCGGTGGGTCCGCTACATATGAGGTACAGGCCGCGACCTTCCGCACCGGCTTTCTCTCTTACCAATAACTTTACTAGTGATACTACGCCAGTCTGGAATATATAGTATATTTTAAAGATAACTTAAGGGGATTATGTTTGGCAGGAACCTGTTAGTTTTAGTTTAGGAAATACTTAATAATTTGCCCATCTTAGGCAAAGTTGAATAAAAAGAACGTACTAGATCGCCCGACTGATTCCAAATTTAGTCTGTGTCACAAAAAGAAAATAGAAATTATAAACTTTCTCGACAAATGAACGGTGAAGTGTCATTTCAAGAAAGTTTTACAGTTTTCTTAATTTGATTTTTGTAGCATATTTTCATAGTAAGCACTTAGATCAAATGGGAACACTCTTTTTCAAGAACTTCTTTTGAAGAACTTCATTACAAGTTACTTTTTTAAACTAGTAAATATTATGATATATAAATATATGATATCGAATATATACCTTATTGTCAGGCGTAAAGAATGTATATTTATTGTTGTTATCGTGCAGAAAAAACAGCACGTCAGTCAATACTATCACAAGTAATGTCTGCATCTTGCTACGTCCTTGCATCAGTGTTGCTACGCCTTCGAACCTTAACAAAAAAAACACGAAATTAGTAATAAATGTTATAGAAATTTGTTTAAAGTGGCGATGGGCAGGACAGAAAGGTTTTAGAATGGCAACCGAGTACTGAAAAACGCAAGGTGGGGAGACCCCTCACACACTCGCCCACACGGTGGACAGGTGACCTAGTTAGGACGGACAAAAACCGATGGATAAGGGAGGCACAGGACATAAGAAATAAAATAAATATAAATAGATTTTTAAAAAAGACACCTTAAATGTGTGCCATATTGGATTTAAGTCACGTGACTGACGTAACGTATTCTGAAATGACGTATTCCTGAGAGCAAAGCTTTCATTTGATACCCCATAAAAACGTGATAATCAATACATTTTTTTCTCCGTGTAGTGACGGAGTAAGAATACAATACGTCACCACCCCATCTCATTCCATGGATGTCGTAAAAACCGACTAAGGGACTATCCGTGAATATTATCTTTACGAAATAAAAAGACGGAAAACTTGAAATTAAACCGTATACCAATCCGTCTGGCCAGCGTGGTTCTAAGTTCTAAGTTATTGGGGGTTGGTTTCCGCATTTAGTCCTTGAGGTTGACCATTGTACGTGAAGGTCAGCGTGGCAGTAGTAGGCCTAGTATCCCTTCATCACGGGAGGAGGCCCGTCCCTGCAGTGGGACATTAAAGGGCTGTTATGATAAAACGAACTTACTTAAGACTTCTATTGCCCTGTAATATATCACTTTTCTTGAACTTCCTCCCTCTGAAGTTAGCGAATGACTTAGGATCGATGCGGTGGTATATTTCCAGTTTTCTATCCTCGCGTTCTTTGGCTGCCACTTGGTTGTCTACGTCGACTAAGATTTCCTATAATAATAATAAAATGACTATATGTTACTTTCATATTTATATTTAAAAATGTAATTAATTGTGAAAAATGTAAATCAAGAAAACAACTAAAAAAAAGTACTTATAACTAAACTAATAATATTAAAGCCCTTTTCTTAGCCGCACTTTTACAGTCCACTTTTGTAAATTAGTTTTCACCGCGTCTTCTGACGAAGACCGTCTCATCATTGTTGATGAGCATCACTAGTAATCTTCGAGGCTAAATCGTTATATTTCGTTTTATGCCTTTTGACCTTCACCATATTTTTTGGTAACAAGGAGTTGCATGGCCGTTTTTACCGGGCTTTGAATGGGCCTGATGTTTACACATTATCTTCTGTGTACTGGCTGCGATTCGGTGATCTCTTTGGACCAAACACGGTTCTCAAAAACAGTACTGTTACATTATATTGGGGCCGATCTATCGTTGATCGAACTATTGTTGCCTTACTTAATGGTTCGACCAAGGCAAGAGGCACGGAGTCTGTATAACAATAAAGTATCTTTTCAACCGGCTTCAAAAAAAGGAGGAGGTTCTCAATTCGGTTGTATTTTTTTTTGTGATTGTTACCTGATTTCTCGAAAACGGTTAGACCGATTTAATTTTTTTTTAAATAATATTAATTTTACCTTAACGCCACATAGAGCCTTCTGTAACAATTCTCTCTCATTGACATCGTCGCCGGCTGTCTTCAATAATGGTTCCAATAATAACGGGTACTTTGTCAACCTTTGTGCTACGAATAGTACGCATTCTGGGACACCCTGAAACAATACATTTGGTTTTCATTATACTATCATCACAAAGTAGTGCACTATGATATGAACATAATCTTGCAGTGGGTTTACCCTTGGTTGGTATGACAAATATATAAATAATAATGATAAATAATTTCCTAGTTCGAACTACGTTTGAGAAAATAATCATTTACATAATATTGATTAACATAATTTTTATTTCATCGAATATTTATTTTAGACAACCACATTTGTGATATTTGTCAATAAGTACAATGTTCATTTGATGTAACGTTCAGGATGTTGTTCATACCACTACGTATTTTATCGAATATTCATTTGGTGTAATGTAATGCCATGTGAACCAAAAAGGAGTTTAAAAACCACTTTAGAATTAGGACCAAGTATGCAACCTTGAGGAACACCCAAATTTTTAGGTGTATAAGTGCTATCACCACTGTTATATTTATGTATAGATAAACAAAAGCAATCCGTGTGGTGACGGAGTAAGAATACAATGTGTCACCACCCCATCTCATCCCATGGGTGTCGTAAAAACCGACTAAGGGAATAACCGTAACTACTATCTTTATGAAATGAAAAGAAGGAAAACTTGAAATTAAACCCTATACCAATCCGTCTAGCCATCGTAGTATTAGTGGGCCAAGTAACCCTCCGTCACGGGAGGAGGCCCGTCCCTGCAGTGGGACATTAATGGGCTGTTATGAAACAAAAGCAATGTTTGTTGGCGATGTTAAATCATTTCATAATTATAAAGATTCAAATTTGAATAAAGTTGTAAATAAATTGTATCTAATGTAGTTAAAGTTTCAAGCAGTGTATATGAATTTTAATTGAAATGAATGTTTAGTATATATTAATGATTTAAATCAGAAATAATTCTGTTAATGCGATTCGTTTGTGTTTTCCGCAAATTCTGAAATTAAAAAAGGTTTTTTTTTCAACGATTAATCATTAACTTGTAACTTGTTTTAATATTATTATGGAAAAGCGCGAAACTTTAAAAAACTTATAGGGCATACAAATATTAAAACCAGTACCGGGTTATAACATACCTTCTTCCTGAGCAATGGATTTTGTTGGCACTTTCTTATGAATCTATTGAGTCGGGGTTCCCTCGTACAACATTCTTTAAATACTTCCACAGCATCACGGTGACGAGAACAGAATTCACCTGCGAAAGAAAATTTAATTATGAACCTTAATCACATGGATATAAGTTTTGTTTCCCGAATGTGTTTGTTTTCGAAAAAAAAATACATTAGGGCAACAAGATGTTAAGTCCTATACTTCTGTCATATTACTAGTTACTATAACTTCCACTAGACACAGTGACATTAGCACACTGCTGCTTAGAGGTGGGTTATGCCGCGCTTGTTCATATACGGTTTTCAGAAGTAAAATACGGTAAATTAGTCGTGACTCGTGAGTAGGCACCTTTGTCAATGTTGTTAGGATCATTATGGGAGCTTATTGACATTCGTGACGTATGTATGTGCGTACCGTAGGCAGACTTGAGCTTGTGATGGTGCGGCGGCGCGAAGGTCTCGGCCAGTATGTCTGCCACGCTGGGCACGCGGGGAGCGGCACGCTGGCGAGCACGCAGGCGCGCCAGCAGAGCGGCGTGTAGTCCCCACAGCTCGTCCACGCGTGGGAACATGCGCGCTGCCTGAGCGGGGCTTGCGGCGCCCATGCGGACCATGCCGCATGCGAACATCTGCATATGCACAAAGTTATATTAAAACTCTATACATCATAAAAAGGAAAATTAGCTCAAAATATCAGAGCAATCTTCATGTAAGAGTCGACAGAACACGCAAAGAAAGCTAAAGACCCTTCGGTATCCAAACGACTCCTGGACGGACCGTCCGTGACATGAGGATTATCGACGATCCGAACAGAGCTACCTCGTAAGTGAATGGGTTTTTACACAGCTTTAACCCACATGCTGCTTTTGGCTCGTCAACTATGCAATTGGTTTTATTCTCTAAATGACTTCCAAACTAAACTTTGCTCCAAATTTCAACACCAAGGATCCCCATACTCTCAGACACACAGAGAGTTACATCTTGAAACTGTGGCGCTATGACAAACGGCTACTTCTTCGTAGTAAAAGTACGAAGAAGTAGCTAGTCCTAAGGTTTAACTAAACAATTCTGTACACCCTATTCCAAGACCCACCCTAGAGTGTTCTACTTCAGACACAATTGCAACTGATTATCTGGGGGGCATTTTGATAGAAGGTACACGCCGCATATAAATGAATGCTCGCATGTCGAGAATTTGCAGAATGGACAGCGTTGGGTACAGCACCGAGGCCTTGGGGAACGCCTTCATTCACCTTAGCTATATCGATGCTGATAGCTAAAGCCTCGCCTTTGAACTCCATAACTTCCTCCCAACGGGGAATTTGGAACACCAATAGGTCGCCAACTGAACGATAAGATTGTGTCGGTAACTGTATGGCCGGTCGATAATCAGCTGGTGGTTTGTCTCTAATGTCTCTAACTGTCTAAGTTAATGGAGCGCTCCATTGACATAAAAACGCACACCCACACACACACAAACGCACTAACATCTTTCTTCCGCATCCAGTCCGACCCAGAGACCTATTAGAGGTCGTCGGTCCATCTAGTTATAGTAGTAAATAATCTAAATAAGTAACTCACCTTTTGCATAAGTCTTATAGTTAAACAGTGATGTTTTTCCGTCAATATTAATTCATATATGTGTTCTTGTCGTTTTGTTTCACGGTCGCCGAGTGATCTGTAAAAAAAATAACATTAAAATCTTCAATAAATAACAGTGTAAACTGAGTCTCTGAACTCTAAACTTAGAGCCCTTGGCCACCCAAGTCTTTATCTCATTTCATTTATTTTCTCAATGTTATTTAAACTACGACTACTTAGTCAGTTTAAAACTACGACTACTTAGTCTAAGTTTACATATTAAAAGTTTTTCAAACTTTACCACCCCTTCCAAGGGGCTAGTAAAGAAGAAGCGTTCTCGTTAACAAAATTAGACCATTGCATTCTATGGTGCCCTTAGCCATCGTGATTTACACCCAACTGTAACAACGCCATCTAGGCACGACAGCCGTAAACTTTCAATGTTGCAATTGAAAAGAGTGTATAGTACAACCATGCAAATCTTTGTCAGTACTTTGTACCACGTACGAAATTGTATTTGTATTTATGGCTGTTTCCTCGTGGTCATACTAGTTACTTTGTCATACCAGTATGACTGCGAAGATATAAATGTCCTTTGTCATAATATCAGAAATAATATTAGAACCGGCGGTTTTAATTACACAAATACTTTATTGCCTTTTCTAAAGACTTTGTTGAGAACATTTTGCATCAGTGATCTTATTTGCGAATTATGATTTTTTTTTTATTAGCGGCGCCAGTGAGCCGCGTCAACGCTGTTCAGTCCCTTCAGATGGAACAGTCAAGATCTGCTATGATATTAACAGTAAGTGCTATTTTTTTTTTCCAAGTTAAGGATAAGTAGTAAATGTTGTCATACTTGGCAAGTCCTTTAGGTGCGCCTGCAGCCCACGTGTCAGGTTCCGTAGCTCCTAATCCAAGTCGAACCGCTTCTTCTCCAAGCAGATCCGGAGTCAAGTATACCTCAGGCCATTCTGATACGCCAGCGTCGTCCGATGCACTGTTTTAATGAAAACATTCATTAGAAATTCAAGAAATAAAAACAAGTATCAAGATTATTTTAATCAAGATTTAATTTGTGGATCACACTAAGGGTGGGATTAGAACCCGCGACCTCATTCATATACGTCAGCCTCTACATCGACCGAGGCAGGCGCTAGTTACGTAAGAAGTATGTAATATATTCTTAAAACAATGAAACTAAGACAACCTAGTTTTTTTTTTTTTTTTAATTAATCTAGTAGAGCAAGATCCTAGAAGTGGCGCTAATGGTCTACGCCTTCTTCTAGGATCGTTTTGCAGTATTATTATTTAATGTATAATGTGGTGAATAGTACAAATGAATGCTTAACAATAAAATAAGAAGAACATAAGAATTGACAAAAGTATTCTAGATTACAACAATGCTTAACATATAAAATAAAGTTAAAGTTATTTACATACATCCTTTTTTATATTTTTTTTATATATCTTTTTTTTTTTGACAACTGCAATTTTTTAGTTGTATAGCATATTTAATTGTATGATAAAGAATGCATGTTTTTTTTTTTATTATTATACAATCAGATAAAAAACAAACAAAACAGACACTTATTTAAACAAAACAGATTAACAATAAAGAAGAAAAATATAAATGTGTGAACTAAAATAAAAGACAATATTTACATAAAAATTGCAAAATTTACAGGTCTTTATACAAATCATCAGCAAGTATATGTAGCAAGTTATATGTGCATGTGTGAATATACTTCACTGTATCGCTAAGTTTGATTAAAATGTTTTAATTCTTTAATAATATATGAAATATGGTTGATGAATATGTTAACTGTTTCTTCGTATTTTATTAAATGAATTAAGTAGTGTGGATTGTATGGGTCTATATCGTGGTTCTCACATGTATATATAAAAGGTAAACGAGTAATTTGGAAGCGTGGACATTCAAGAATTAAATGTCTAAATGTTTGAATTGATGAGTTATCACAGGGGCAAAGATCATTATTGGTTATGTGAAAGCGGTGAAGGTACGATTTATGGTATGCATGATTGGTGAGTAGTTGAGTGATAGGAAAGGATGGTTTAATGATAGATAAAAACTTGGATATATCTTGAAAAGAAGAAAAAAGTTGTTTAGTGTAAGTTGCTCCTTCAGAGTTGTCATACAGCCCTTGTAAGGATGTGTGTAATTGTTTTTTGTGTATCAGTTTGACGTATGAAAAGGGTGTATGTAAGTAGTCCGGTGCTTTGTGCATGTTAGCTGCAGTTTTTGCTGCAGAGTCAGCCTCTTCATTTCCAGGAATGCCAATATGTGCCCTTACCCATGCGAAATGTATATGAACTTGTTTGTTTTTTAGTGTGTTTAAATGTCTGAATATGTTAACTGATAGAGGATTGTGTGAATAAGGATTAGATAGTTCTTGAAGAGAAGATTTAGAGTCAGAGAGGATGTAGCAAGAGGAAGAAGGTGTAATATGTGTATTATTAATGATCCATAAGCAAGCATTAAGACAACCTAGTTAGGAAGGCGGGAAGCCAATGGATGAGGGAGGCACAAGACCACGCCGAGTGAAAATCTTTGGAGGAGACTTATGTCCATCAGTGGACGTCCATAGGCTGATAAAATGAATAATACTTACTTGCTCTGATCATGTTTATGGTCTGAACCATCCTTGTCGTCACTATAAATATGACCGGTACTGAAATCATAAAACGTTTTGTTAGCGCCACACATTCACTATAAAACAAAGGCAACACAGAATAAATATACTACATTTTGGCTTAAATGAATATAATTAATTAATTAAAAAACCCTTTATTGTAATTTATAAATGTACAAAATAATTGAGCATAAATAAAAAGTTATAATTTTATTTCAAACGAGATCTCTTATTACATATTTTATAATTTTAATAACTTTACAAACTGGAATTCTATTTAATATGAATTAAGTTCCATACTATGTAGTTATTCAATTTGATAAGTTTTGCAACATATATGCTTTCAAAGACAATTTAGTGATTATGATTATAATTTCGTTCGATATTACACTAAATTGATAGGTACTTTATTAGTGATATAATTAATTACGACTATTAGCGTAATTTAGGCTTAGGCTCTAACTGAAAAAAATCACTTCTAAACTGATAAGTGTTACAACTATAACAATTAATGTTTAGATGAAACTGAAAGTTACTAAAAACACTGTTTTGTCTCTGAATAACAGTACCTACTCTGTAAATTTATGAAGTAACCTCACCCAAAGACATAGACTAGGTTTATCATTTTTATTTATACTCACAAACAATATTTAAAAAAATCTTAACTGAAATTGGTCTGAATGAAATAGTAGACTAAGTTATATTCTGTGTTACCATAAAACAAAAAATATTTAGTAGAGACAGGGTCATTAATCAAACGACGTGACACAAAAACATTGGTACATATAATTTACATAATACACATAACAGATTAATGATAATTAATTATATTTTCTTAGATATTTAGTTCAGCAAAGCCTAAATAATAAGAAGAAGCATAGAACTGACATATAAAAACTTCAATATTAACATGCATATCTCGACAAAAACAAATGTGAAATAACAAAAGAAATATATTCTCAAAGATAAAATAGCTTCGTTGCTGCATCGAAGAAATCTACATCTGTTCGAATATATATCGGTTTTAATAAAAAGGGACATCATTAAAAATGTGTAAGTATTTACAGAAAAAAATAATTAATTAATTTAATTGTCCCCTTTTATTAAATAGTTAAATCGAACAGTTAACCTGTGACGAACAAAACAACCAGCAAAAACGAGACAAAATAAAAAAACTTTGATTTTGAGAACAAGTGCTACGACAACAATATTATATAATGTCAGAAACAAACTAACTCCGTAATAGATAGAAAGATTCACAAGTAAGGCGTCGTGGATGATTCGAATACAAGAGGAAGCACCGAACAAGGTAATTGTGATGCGCGGGTACATTTTATGAATCGTTACTTTACGAGAATTATTTTACTAAAATTATTCTTGACATTTACTGTAGGTACCTACTTCTGTCACACAATAAATTTAAGAATATATACAGTCGATTTATCGTTATTTTAATAATCATATCCTAGACTTGTTTTATTTTTTAAGTATCTTGACATCAAGGTTAATAATAATATCGACAACTAGAATAAAAAATATAGTCCACTATTTTGTCATTGAACTAATCTATCTGTACATAATAATATATTAATCTGAATTCAGCAGATTTAACATTACATAACATAATAATAATACTTTTAATATATTTAATTCAAACTATAGTAAAAGATAAAACCTAGATTAATTACTTACAAAATAAACTGTGATACAGAAAAAAAAACGTATTTCGCAAATGTATCTATCTATCTATCATATATTATAACAGCCCTTTAATGTCCCACTGCAGGGCGGGCTTCCTCTCATAACGGAGGGATACTTGGATACTTACTAAATGTATCTACAACATTATTATTATATTAAGGTCACCACAATTACTAATAAAAATCGGTAATTGTTAAAAGCAATATACATATAATTATAAGAACAAGTTCGTGGACTATTTAAAAGATAAACTTGTCAATTTTTTTAAATTAAAAATTAGACTATTGATTTGCATTAACGTGTGTTCATTCTATTTTGTTTCGAATCTTTTTTTCCCTCACACTGTTTTTTTTTTCTTTTTATTAACGTTCTTTCGTAAGATAATTTGATATAAATATTACCTACAATCATACAATATTGCGAGACATCATTATTAAAAAAAAACAAAATCTTTATTTCGTTTATTGTTCTCCCGATAGACTAACTTTGTCAGTCATAAGCGATGGAAAGGACCTAAATGTTACTAGATTGTATTGCAGTACAATTGCCTAACATAATCCTTCAAGAAAAATTACGCAACCGCGTCGTGACAAGACAGAGAGAGAGAGACAAATATACAAACGAATGATCGTGTGATGTATGTATGAATGAAAGAGTAAGAAATAGTTTTGCGCGTGTCTCAGCATTCCCTGAACTTACTGCACGCCCAGTTTGGTCGCGACGCGTCGCCACGGCGAGTAGCATCCTGTCGACTGCTTCTTGCTGTGCGTGCCGCGGGAACGAACACGAATACACACGTGTACATTTGTGTGCGTGCCATACAATATTCGTCGCACAGGACGCGTTAGAAACATCCAGGTGGTCATACATACATTATATAAATTCACGCTTTATTCCAAGGCAAGCAGAAACTAGCCAGATTATGTCTACTACATTTCTGAATTATTATCAAATTAAATTTGGTAATAATTAAAAAATGATTCGATAAGTAACCGTTATTAATAAAATATCTACGTAAAATTAAACAGCGCCTCTAACGGGCCAAAAACGTACTAGTTGAAAACGATTAACTCATGGAAATAAATCTCTTAGTATTTATTAATTGACCACCTTGATATCTCCGCCAGTAATGAATACTTATAAAAAAAGATTCTGATCACCGAAATAATTAAAAAAAAAAAAAAAAAAAATCAGAGAAGATATAGCGAACAGGAAACTTAATCACAGCGTTTTCAGAAGACGAGAATATATACAGAGATAAATAATAGCAAGATTACAAAGCAAAAAATATAAAATAAAATATGTATTTTATTAATATAGACATTTGTGTAATATCTTATTGTAATAATAATGATTATAAACAACCCTATGTTATGTATTGAACTGTTTATTTCATTGCGTAGTGTGTTGATTGTTTCTCTTGAGTAGCGATTTAAAATTAGATTTGTATATAAAAACTTAGATGCAGAAATACTTCATACAAAATTTATTCTTCTGTTATATTATTATTATTCTAAGTAGCAGACATTAGTTATTATATTCATCATCCGTAAGAATTAAATTTGATGTTACGGTTTTTTATAAAAATAATACTTTGCATGAGAACTACTTGGAATTAACTTACTGTAAAATTGTTGACAAATAACTTAAGTACTCTATTTTTAAACGACTTCAAAAAAGAAGGAGTTTCTCAATTCGATAGAATGTTTTTTTTTCGTTTGATACATGATTACTCGAAAACCTTTAGACCGATTTGTAAAAATCTTTTTTTGTTTTAAAGGAGATTTCCCCTGAATGGTCTATTGGTATTTTGAAATTGAAAATTTTATCAAAATATGTTCAGTAATTTAGATTTTATCTTTAAAAACCATGAAATTTATGTAAAAAGTCAATGTAAAAGGAAGTTGCGTAAGTATTAACCATTTATTTATTTATTTATTAACCAAATATTCAACTATCTTAAGTTTCTAATTAAAGCCGTTTTATTTAAAAAAGGAAATTATTCTTAATGTCTATATTAAATATCTACAGTAGTCACATTTGAGTCCCATATGGAAGAATATAATTGCTATCTGTGTTTTAACTTTTTAAACAGACAGATTTGTTTACAAATGATTTGTCACTAATTGTCAGCTTAATCAATATTTTACTCGCTATTTAATCTATTTAAAAATATACTTTTAATTTGTATTTAATTTAATATGTTTGATATGTAATGGAAATTAGCGCTTTTTATTAAATTTAAAACAATTTGGTTGATATTAGCATATTATCTAGTTGACCTAGTTAATTTCTAAAAGCTGAATAAATTGGTATATGAAATTATTTTATCTTGGAATTAAAAAAAATACTGGTTCTAAGGCGCTTCAAAAGTAACAATGTTAACTAGATAATATGCTAATATAAAGCAAATTGTTGTACATTTTATAAAAAAGTACTAATTTCCGGAGATACGTACTACATTAGTGTACTTATGAAAATAAATAATAATGTGGAATTGGTTGTTAGGCTATAGTGTTATAGTGAATTTGTACTGTTTAAGTCTAGTCTCCGGCGCTTATAAAAATAAAATCCGTCTGTAAAATGTAAATAATATTAATTTAATTGCATTGTAAACGTAATAATTATGTACTTTATTTCTACATGAAACATGTAAAAAATCCTACTTTTACAAAATACACGTTTAGGTTATATTAATAACTCTCCAAAGTACCTAGTCACTAAACAGCTTTTTAATAAGTCTAATTAATGGATTTACGCCCTAAAACCTTTCGTTCTCAAAACTGCCTTAAAATATATCCAGCAACAGCACTCAATAAAAGTATAAGACTTTTCAAAATCGTATAAAACCAAAACAAAACCGAGTCTAACTCGCTAATCAAAAGAAACAAACAACTCAAAAACCGCACCACAATATGCATACCGCCGCACGCAAAACAATAAAAATGCATTAGCAAACCCACTTCCCATCTATAACCCACCTTAACCACGCAATTAAAATATAAAGCAGCAAAATATACGCCATTAAAATAACTATGCGTATTATTGTATTTATTAAACATTTTGTTATTAGTTCGTGGGATTTGATAATAGATGGCGCACTCACCTATTTGTGTTCTGTGATGCGGATGACACGGAGCTCCGCTTGCTGTTCTTGCCGCTGCTCGCGCTAAGGGACTTGCCGACTGATGTCTGAAATTTTAAAGTACTATTATTTTACTAATTACATCAGGCGTAGAATTAGTTTAAATCTAGGCGAACACCTTGACATTCTGGGAATTCAACCTAGATTACAACCATAACATTTTACTATCATGTTTCGACGGCTTGGTGTTACTATAATCAATTCAAAAACTTAATTCGCGTTGACAAGGTCAGAAACAGACTACAATTTAAAAGTACCGTTTTACCGATTTGTTTTGCTGAGCATTATTAACAGATTAAGCCATTACGGCCATTTTAAGCCCAGATACGGGCATATAAAAACACTCTTATTTTATTTAAAGTTTATTTATTAGCTTACCATAAAGCAGAATGCGTATATTTTTACGAGACAAAAAGTCATACCTTAGATGTTTTTGGTTTGTTGCATTCCACTATGTAATCTTTACATACATTTTGATGTACGGTCATCGTGCAATCTGAAAGAAAAAGGATATTTAATTAATAATGTAATTGTGCTTCTAGATAAAAATTAAGATATTATGTTTCGAAAAATAGAAATGCAATGAAAAAACATTTAGTTACTCGAGCAGTAGTCCCTTAACCATAGCAAGTCCAGTTCACGGGTCCAGTTGACAGATTTATGGGCTGAGTCACCCCCTATAAAAATCGAATGTGGTCAACTGAGCCCGCGGGTCCAGTTGACAGATTTATGTGCTAAGTCACCCCCTATAAAAATCGAATGTGGTCAACTGACCCTGCGGGTTAGTTGACAGATTTATGGACTGAGTCACCCCCTATAAAAATTGAATGTGGTCAACAGTTGCTTGTGGCCTCAATTGACCATGAAGGAATTAGATAATTAAATAAATCTTACTATCGCAATAAAGCGAAGGTTTGTCAGCCAATGCACGTCCACACCAGTCGCAGTCACCACCGCTGCCTGCCGCGGACCACGCGTGGGCAGCCTTCCGTGATTTGTCCTGGTAATAATACACCATCCTTAGTATGAAAGTAGTATATGTCTGAGTCACTTAGTCTATGATGTAATCTATAAATATAGTCTATGATATTTGTCTCTACCTCACTCCTTGCGTTCGGAGTGAGAGTCAGTTGTAGTAAGACCGCCGGACCGACAACATGTAGTGGTGTAGTGTAGCATACCGTTAGCGAACCAAAGCTATAGTTATTTACATACAATTAAAGTGCATATTTTACAATGACATAGGAGAAAAGATGACTATAAAATATTATAAGTTTTGATCAGCTGTGTCATAGGTTAAACTATTTGACGTTCTAGAGGGAGATGGGATGGTATACATCCTCATAATTATATCAGCCAATTGACGTCCATTGTTGGACATAGCCTTCCACCTTTCTAATTGTTCTTAGTAGAAAAATAATTCAAGTTAATTACCTTTTTCTTTCTAAAGAATAAACTGCCACGTTTTCTTCTCTTCTCAGCATGATGATCGAAAGCAGCCCTTTAAAAATACACACACAATTATATCATTAATTATTATAATAAATTTTATTTATTGTGTACGTATCTTATATAATATTATTGTCGAGTAATTGTCATGTTTAGTCTTATTTAAATTAATTTAATTTATAATTTAGACAAATAAAGTTGTCAAAAACATGCTTTACAGCAAATAATATCAATAATAGTGTATTTTTTTAATTAAAAAGTGGCACAAATAAAAACAAACGTCAAAAACACATCAAGCAAAGCTTGCTCTTAGCATGCTAGTTTAAAAAAAAAGTGCTTATTGTCTATGTATTAAAATTTATACTCACTCAAAAATCTGTTGAAATGCTGACCACCTCAGGTAGCTTAAATAGCTATATATAACTATGATACCTAAAGCAGGCAAATTCGAATCTTGTCTTCGAACGTTCAGATCAAATATCACGAGATCACCCATCTAAAGGATGACCTCGACGATGTTGCATTTTGCAATGACTATAAGCCATTATAAAACTTACCACTTGCTTCCAGATCAATTAGGATGCCACTCCATACATACTCGTAATAGTTTATTACAGTTTGTCAATTTTAATAGAGCACATTAAAATTTGCCATTTCACAAAAAAATCTCCTCTCTCATAGTAAATTTAAAACACAAATTTCGTACCAAATGATGGAAACAACCAACTTACATACCCAATACTATGTACAGATTATCCAGCCTTTACACAGGCGGCTGGTACATCGCTCCTGATTCAGCTCAAAGCACTAACATAAAGCACGTAGACACTCACTGTTCTAAGAAGGCGAGCCTGTGTAGTCCTAGCTGGTCCTGCGCGTTGTTCCTCCGCGCGGGCTGCGTGGCCCCTACAGTCGCGGTGGACGGCTCATCGCTCTCGCTGTCGCTGTGGCCCGGAGCGCTAATCCCACACGCACTAATATATGCTATGTACTAATGTGATTCTAATAAACTATCTAGTTTGACAATTTACGCCCAAAAAACCGTACCGGAAGTATTATACTCGTATTTCTTCCAGTGCTTGGTATGTTGCTAACTGGATACATAAAAAGGGAAGAAGTGAGGCAACTCCAACACAAGCAATGATGTCATGTAATGGAATAATTTTTGAGACAAATATTTTTTTTAATGTACAAATTAGAGAGAATAATTTTGAACAATATTATTTTGTTTTTTTTTTATGTAAAGCACAGCAGGACATAGCACGGAGAATCGATTTAGGAAGGCGAACGATTACCGGAAAACGCAGCGTGGCGAGACCCACACACACGGTGGGCCGATAACCAAGTTAGGAAACCGACGGATGAGAGAGGCACAAGAATATTTCGAGGAGGCACTATGTCCAGCAGTGGAAGTCAATTCGCTGGTAAGACCCCCAAAAGACTTAATTTGTCTAAAAAGTAGTCTATTTAATGCATAGACAAATCAAGCATAAAATTCTACTACTTAATTTAATTTAATTAAAAACTTTCCAAACTAAACTTGTAATTAAAATCACATTAGTAATAAAGTGCAAATTAATAATAAAAGACGCATCATTCTTGTGTAAAAAAAAATTTGATTTGCTATCAAAAATTTTATAAGAGCCAAAGCAGAGTGCGTATAACAAAAAACAAAACATTGATTCACACATGCACAACACTTAACGCTGACATAAAAATATAAACATCTAAAAAAAGAAAGACAATGCTAAAAATTGGTACTAGAGGCAGGTTCTGCGTCTCTGAACTATACGCGTCAAGCGCCTTGACCGCTAGGCTACCAGAGTCTCTGTCTCGTTAACCAAATTAGACTATTGCTTTATACGGATACATAAGCCCTCGTGATTTAAAACTCAACATTAACAACGCCATCTAGGCACAACAGCCGTAAACTTTTAATGTTACAAGAGTTTCGGTAATGGTGAAAATTTTGTATTAAATTACCAAGCTCTAAACATCTCAAAACTTTTTTTAACTCTCTACTGTACTACTGTACTTGTCGATGTGTAAATCGGGCTTAAAGGTTATCAAAATGATTATTCTACAGATATACAATAATCAGTTTGATTATTTTTTTGATGATTATTAATATCATTTTGATGGTATGATTTACATATATTTTAAAATGTTTATGTTTTTGATACAGGACAAACATTTTCTGCAGTAAAAAACAAGATTCGTAAACTAGACTTCTAAACCGAAGTATATTAAGTAAACATTGCCAAGGGGCTAATTTGAGTAAATTTCTAACTTTTTTGAGTAAAATTCATATGAACTAATAAAATATATATATATTTTTTAATATCTAGTAAAGAATATTTAGGCATTATAAACGGCATAGAAAGAAGAGTATGTATGTAGAGTTTGTAATAAAAGTAATGATTGTGTGTATGTGAGTTTGTGTACAGTACTCGCCAAATAACTCGGCCGCCCTGAAGTTGTTATAGATGTCAGTTTTCGAACTAAATGCATCGGCAGGGGATGTTTTATTAATTTATCATCATATCAGCCCATTAATGTCCCACTGCAATTTCGGGCCTCCTCCTGTAACGGAGGGATACTTGGCCTACTAATACCACGCTGGCCAAACGGATTGATATAGGGTTTAATTTCAAGTTTTCCTTCTTTTTATTTCGTTAAGATAATATTCACGAATAGTCCCTTAGTTATTATTATTTCTGTTTGTATATTGGGAGAGGCCTATGTCCAGCAGTGGACTGCAATAGGCTAGTTGATTGATTGATTGAGTCCCTTAGTCGGTTTTTACGACAACCATGGGATGAGATGGGGTGGTGACATATTGTATTCTTACTCCGTCACCACACGGAAAGTTATTAATTTATGTCATGCGCGAACTTTTCTGATAGCTTACTTCAGAGCGGTCAAGTTATTTGGCGAGTATTGTATATTTGGTTTGCGACTGAGTGTTTGTATTTAGAAATATACAATCGCCTTATTTCAGTTTTGTACATCGTTATCTCTGTCACACGAAATACAAACAGTCCGGAATCTATGGGGAGCTGTTTAAAAAAATTATGATTTGTTTCTTTTGATATATTTTTACAAACAAATTTGGGTGTGTTAAAAACTCTCAATATATATTTTGAATTGTATTTCGTGCGACAGAAATAACGCTACGAAGCTAAAATTATAGTAAACGCAAAGACTCGTGGCAGTCAGAGCAATAAAACGTGCGGAAGAAACAGCGCACATCATCAGTCAAGAATTTCCGCGGGCCCATCCATGCTGTGCGCTGTCTCTTTCGCACGTTTTATTGCTCCGCCTGCCACGAGTCTTTGCGTTTACTATAGCCGATTATCTTTTTCCAAAGGTCGATGTGCAATATTTATCGCCGGGTACTGTATGTTAGTGAGTGAATGAGTGTGTCTATGTGCATGTATGTGTGTATGTATGTATACGTACTGCGGCTGCGGCTGATGCAGGTGCGGTTGTACAGCAGCGACGATGCTGGGCGTGGACACGGACTTCTGCAGCGGCAGTCGCGCCGCCAGCCGCCCCGCGTCGCTGGGCACGACGCCCGCCGCCGCGTTGCCCAGCGCCGTCGCTCGGAGAGCCGCTGTCACCTTCTCGAAGTCTTTCTGTGTAGCACACGACAATAGATGGCGCCATCAGTAAGATTATTCTTAAGTAGGATGTTATTGTGTATAAAATTTAAACCAAAAATAAGAAAAAAAGCTTAATAAATAAGAAAACTTCGAAAAGACAAAGGAAAAAATTTTGTTACTCGGACTAGAACCTGCGTCTCCGGACTACGCGTCCAGTGCTTTGACCGCTTGTCCACTTTCACTGTCTCGTTAACCAAATTAGACAATTGCTTTCTACGGCGCCATTAGCCCTCGTGATTTACACCCAACTGTTACAACGCCATCTAGGCGCGACAGCCGTAAACTTTCAATACATATAACATTACTAACAGCAAGATCATTGTCGTTCAGCGAGTGTGTTGAGTGTCGTACCGGCCGCGGTACTTCGCCTTCCGATTCCATCGATGACAGAGAAGCGCTGTGCCCATTTAATGTGCTGTAACAATATTAATATGATCATTAATACTTAAATGATTATTTGTGTGATCTATAAAGGATTCTTTAAAGTTTGGACATCATTTATATTGTTATTTTCTCTTCAACAACAACTGTTTTGTATCTACATAGATGTAAGTCATCATCGTCATCATCCCAGCCTATAGACGTTCACTACTGGACATAGGCCTCCTCCAAATATTTCCACTCTGTACCTCCTTAATCCATTGGTGTCCCGCCGTCGTAAATAGATTGTCGGTCCGACGTGTACTAATCGGCCGCCTACTGGAAAACGCGGGGTCTCCCCACCCTGCGTTTTCCAGTAGGCGGTCGCCATTCTAGAACTTTTTTGCTTTTTTATTAAATTTACAGCTTTAAAAAGTTGCTAGGTCGGACTAGCTGAGGTAGGCAGAGGACTGCGTTTTATGGCGCGTGTTGGGAGAGCCTATGTCCAATAGTGGCCAGTGATAGACAAATAACTAGTGGTGTAAATATTAGGTAGTTAATGTAGAGGCATACCTCCTCTGCCGGTGTGGCTCGTGTACCCTCGGGCCAGGCTCGAGCGCGGCCCAGCTGCTTCGGCGTCCTTCGTCCCGACGCTCCCACAAACCCCATTGTCGGGATTCACCTGCAACAAATACATTATTTAAGAGCGTATAAATTAGTTATTAAGTACAGTTACGCACTAGTAAGCATTATGTAGATAAAAGAACATGAGAGCAAAATCAAAGTTAGTTTTAAAGCGTGAATGTCATTGTTGTAGAAGAACGGTTCACGACATAGACTTCAAGATATTATACTATCTTCAGTAAGAGTAGCCATAGAAAAAGTACAAAAAACGTCATCTCATTTCGTAAACGAAACTCTTACTTATGGACCCTCGCCCACGACGACTTTTATAGCGATGCTGTCGCATCTCCGCATCGATACATTCACTAATAGTTGTGTACCCTCGCCTACGGACTCAGATTTAGACGCGATGCAATCGCGATAAGCTCGCGATTAAAACGGTGGCGGCGTGGTTCCCTACTCAGTCGCCACCCGTCCTCCGTTCTCACCTCGATTTTAGTAAATGCGCGACCACATCCTTACAAAAAGTCGCCGTGAGCGAGGGCCCTCACTTTACCTTCAGCAAACCAGAAATGACTCTAAAGATTATTGATTAAAACGAAACTTACCGCTTCCCTTCCGGCTTTGTGGATAAAAGTCTAGGTGTGTCGGCGACGAACAATCTTGTTCCACTACCCCGTCTTTGCATAGCGATGGACATGAAGTACTTAGACGACTCGTTCCGGTTGCCTGGATAATACCATTTTAATTTAGTTTAGACGATTCTGTCCCTTCTACCATTAACGATTCATCTCTTTTTTTTTTTTAAATAAGAAAACTCCCGCCCTAGGGATCATGCCTTGTGTCGCGGGGACTTTTACAAAAAATAATTTAACGGACTCAAATATCATCCACTCAGAACAATAATTTGTGGATCGCATAAATAACTGTACTGCGTGGGAATCGATCCCGCGACCTCGTAAACGGCAGCCGCTAACCTTCAGCGTTTCCGAGGCAGTTACACACAAGTGTGCCTGAAATGACTGTCTACCGACAGTAATAAAATGCATAACATAATAACCTATGCTTCCTTCAAACTTCACTCTACCTTCCTCTGGCCTCCAAAACCTTTATACATATGTCACGGGTGTGCCAATTGAACTCTCCCACGCTGGACCGTCGCCCAAGTAAGGACGGCGGAAAACCGATGTATAAGGGAGGCACAGGACAGCAAAAGCTGGCAATATTTGGAGGATGCCTACGTCCAGCAATGGACGTCAATTGGCTGATATGACGATCATGAATGAAGCATACCAGTAAAGGTAGTGGCGCTGTCCGCATGCGCTGCACAGCCGCGTGAAGCCGTCGTAACTGTTGTAAGCTGTCCTCCAGCAACCCCGGACTATGCGGGGTTACCGATATTGTTGGCACCTGTGAACATTAATAGTTTACAATATAGAAACAGAATTATTGCTGTTTATCAATCCTTATGTTTTTATATTTTGTCGAACCGAACAACGCGCCGAGCCGAGCATAGAGTCGAATGTTGCTACGAACATCATGACAATTCTAGCGAACGCTCGTCAAAAACATTCATCACGAACATGTGAGAATTAACGGTTGCGTGTTCAGGAGCATCCTTAGTGAGAGCATTCGCGTGTAATGACCATTTGACATCTAAAATTGAGTGGTGTGGACATTAAGCCGAACGTTATAAAGCTTCGATTCGACGCTGGCGATTGCTCGTTTACAAATGCTCGGGTAAGAATGCTCTCAGTGAGGACGTACCTTTATGCATTTATTATCACTGGTTATGTTTAAAAAAAATGCAAAACATTGGCAAAGTAATCTTTTTGGAACGAACGAATCTATCATTTCATTCTAGATATTCACGGGAATTCTCGCTAAAATGTTCTATGTAGTCTAGTAATTAGGTATTTTATAGGTAGGTATACTAATACCTGTGCTCTCGCGGCCGCCATGTCTGGTGGTGGAGAAGACCTCGTCACGTGTTCTGTCACCTCGTCCTCACTGCTGTCCGAGCGGGAGTCCGAGCTGCCACCGCCCTCGTCTGGAAACAACCAATGATATATTCAACTAGCTGTCGTAAATCGGTCCAGAGGTTCCGGAGATTAGCCGGAACAAACAGAAAGACACAAATTTTTAATTGTGATTTTCGACATTGGTATTGTGTAAACATTAATACGCAATTAATTAGAAGACCGTGGATTTAGGTTCAATACATAATTGTACTATGATTCAAGAGACACTTGAGTCCTACTCTGTCCTACGACGAGAAAGGGTCGTAGCACATATAACGTAACGTAAACTGATCGGCACCGTATCAACTCGAGTCGTTCAGTATTATTTGTATGAAACTCCTTACTGCAACGCACACTAATCGGAATTGTAACGTAATCGGATTATTGACGTTTGACACTGAAGAAAAAGGCGAGGCGGTGCCGATCCGTTTACGTTACGATATATCTGCTACGACCCTTAAGCATCCTACAACGCGGGCCGATAATTCCCACGACAAAAAAAAAAGTTGATATAAATTTCATATTCAAGTTAGCGTGTCCTATAAGTAATTATATGAAATTGATCTTCACACGTTGTCCTATTAGTTCCACTTGATATGATTACAATAGTAAACAAAAACAAGTAATATAAACAAGTGAAGCTAATTAATGATCATTATTGCGTTTGTATTTGTATAGCAGACGCACTGAAAACAACACGCTAAGTAATTTGCATTACAAAGAACGTAATGTTCGTTTCATATTTAGTAGGTGGCTTTTTAAGCAATGCTGGAAACAGTAATCCGCCCTTCCCGAGGTCTTTCTCTACTCCATGAGGATTTCCCTTGTCAAAAACAAAGCAGAAGAAAAGCGGAATATTACGTCCGAGAAAAATCCCGTATTCCTTCTCGTTTGTTTTTGACGAAGGAACTCTATAATGATTTCCCTCGTCAGAAACAAAGATGAATGAATGCTGAATATTATCCGATAAAAAAAGAAGGAATTAGACACAAAACCAAATCTAATCCAATAATAGATAATCTAATCAACAGCTGCGAGGTGCTTTCAGTAAGCTTAATTTTTTCACTATTACTGGATAAGAAATAAAGGCTATTGAAGGTGTTATCATGACTAAAAGAAACTCTTTCATATCAGCCTGAAGATTCATCATCATATCAGCTAACTGACGTCCACTGCTAGACATAGGCCTCCTCCAAATATTTCCACCTTGTGCGATCTTGTACCTCCCTCATCCATTGGCTTCCTGACGTCTTAACTAGGTCGTCACTCCACCGTGTGAAGGATGAAGATAAGACAAGATTACCACATCATAAAAACTTTCCATCTGCACACATTTTTATAACAAAACGGCTGAATTTTACAAAATGAAAAGTTTTTCTACACAGCATTTAGTAAATAAGGTTTTATATTAAACTTTGAACAAACAAACTGCAACAAATGAAAACAATGAGACAACTTTGTGCTCACAATAGCGAGGGCGAATCTAACTAATGTACGGTCAACAACAAAAGCTACTACCTAGTATTTAGTACTAGTTATTTTTTTTTCTGCTGTTCTCTGAAGTAAATAACAGGCATATTGTAAATCTAGGTTAAAAGGGTAGGGAAGAGTGTATTTGTCTTAGAGATCAAAAAGGCTCGAGTCCTTTAGCCCTAAATTTATAGCTTACGATGAGTAGTTTTAAAGGCGGACTCACAAAACAGTAGCTTTAAAATTGCTTACTAAAAAAGGGCTTGAAGCTTTTTTAGGCCTAGACTTTTTTTTAACTTTTTAAAAAGGTAACGACTTTGTAAGTGGTAATCGCTATTCATTAGCATAGCTGAGTCGCTGCCTTCCAAGGACGGTGATTTTGAATTTCACTAGCTGCTATAACCCTTCCATCTTTATACATAAACATCCGTCTAGGCAGTGGCTTGGTTATGCTGAGCGGCTGTTACCACTTACCGTCAAGTGTACCGCTTTATCGCCTGCTAAAATGAAGCAATGTAACCAAAGTTATTTTCGTATTAGTTCTTTCTTATAAGATTGCCCTGTGTTACTGGGACTTTTATAAACATCAATTTTAACAGACACAAGGAACGTCCAGACCAGACTCAGGACAATAATTTGTAGATCACACAAATGAACTATCCTGCATGGGAATCGAACCCCTGTGAGCTCATGCAGTTAGTAAATATTAATATGTATAACCAAACTAAAGTTCCTTTTCTATTAAGATGACATGGTTCGACGAAATTACTCAAGTCTGTCAACACACGGAAACTACAAATCGAACACATATAAATCGAAAGCCCAACCTACATAGCGGGAAAGAAACGGATATAGATTTACAGACGGATTTCCCTATTCAGATGTAACCTACATTGTTATAATTTCTCGAGAAGTTCACTATACGTATCTGAAGATATGTCACGTATGATGACGTAATAGAAATAAATTTAGTAAGAAGACATAAAGTTGTGTTACTCACATTTATTTGTGAGTATAGTTTTTTTTTGTTGGTTAAAATTAGGTAACGGAGGGACGGTCTTAATACTACACTGACCAAGTGATTTTGAAGAGAAAAAATTGACCAATGCACAACAAAAATTAATTTACTGTAAATTTTTACATTTGTGTACACTACCTACTCTATTAAAGCCTACGACTAGTGTGCGCTAATTGACGGCAAAATCTCTTGCGGTGCCGTCGCCGTGTGCGTAGGCCTTTAGTCGCTTTTTACGATACTCACTTGACGATACGCGGTGGTTTCGTACTCCCGGGACAGCTTCTTCTTTGTCGAAAAAAATCTAGGCCTATAATAGGTTTAGTTTTTTAATCTCAAACAATATTAGGTACCCTTTACATAATGTTTTGCGAACGTAATGTTTTGCGAATGTAATATTTTGAGAATGTAATATTGTGAGAATGAGCCAATATTACTATGTTGGCAAGACAGATTCTTATACCCGCTGTTACCGTATTTTTATATAATCTGAAAGGAAACGTACTCAAATACATGATTCACCACTTCATTTAATACCGTGAATATCAACTGAGGTAGTTTGAAGTCCTTATCTAAGCGACGGCATACCGTACATTGCAACTGCTCAGATAGGTCACATACGTAGATAAAGTTAAGAGGTTATTATAAAATAATTATAAGCACGCACTACATTAGACTATGAGCACAAATTATTTACTATTATTATGTTTCTCTATCCATATTTCTCGGTTCTATTGGAGACCCCGATTCTTTGGAAGGCATACATCGGGCCGAAGCCAAGAAGAAGGCCCATTAAGAGAATTCTGGTGATGGATATTATTATGTAATTTAAAATTCACTTGGAAACAATAGCGTAGAACAATTTCTTCTATATGGTTGATTTACAACAATGCCATTTTTTTTTAACTTTATATGCTGATTTACAGAATGGTTTGATAATTTATGTAGAAAGAGATTCTGATATAACATGAAATAAAAAATAAAAGTACAACCTACCTACCAGGTCACCGGGTACAGCCTAGTGCGAAAGTTTTATTTTTTTTAAGAAAAGGATTCAATGAAGAATGGAGGCGAAACAGTAATTTAAGCTTGAAAACAAATAAAAAGAAGCATTTGTTTGTGTAATAGACAATTAAAAACATAATACGACTTGTTAACATCAATTCCAATTTTGTTCCCACACAAAAAATATATAAAACAAAACTAACCATACGTGTCCCATATTTCTCCCATACAAAATGCATAATAATCTGGCCCGACCTACTTCCTTAAGAGGTCAAGGGCTCCCGTACAACCCTGCGCGGAGATCACAAACCAGCATAAACTGAGCTCGATATCTTGGTGACAAACTAACAAAGGATTCGGACAACCAGAAACCCGGATAAGATAGAAAGATCTCTCAAAGTTGGACGTATACCAAATCGTAACTGTCTACTAAATTGTCAGGTTGTTCTATCATTTTAGTAATATAATATTGTATATGATGTCCTTTATATAATCTATTAGTGTCATATTGTATTTTGAAAACAATATGGACTAGAATGTGTACTAAATATAACTTTGTACAATATCGTTTGTTTTAATTTCTTAACAACGCGTATTACACATACACGGGTGGATCCCCGACGGAAAGTATAAGAGGTATTTTAGCATTTTTAGATTTTTTAACACTTAGGTCTAACATAGTAGATATTCGAGGTAAAGAAACCCTTTTCTGACTTCTTCGTAAATGGCCTCATGTGAAACGCCACAAATTTTGCCAGACTCCTGGCACATTCATTATTATTTATTTATTCTTTCATGAACATAGTTCATAATTGCCACTGTCAAGTGATTTTAATATTATATTCAGTAATACACATATAATTAAAAAAAAAACAACATTAAAAGTCGATGCTTCACTTTTCATTGTTGTCCAGGAGAACATCACGAGAACGTGTATAACGAAGACAGGAACAGCCGGACCTCGATGCCACTAGCTATTCACAAATCACTTGCACATTTAATCAGTTTTATTTATTGACGACGAACTTGCAAAGCAAAACCGCATCTCTTCTGCATCATAAAATCTTTGAAAAATCTATTTGTAAAAAATATATACATGACAACTCAACCTCTCGTCATAGCGTCCAGTTGAATTCTCCGGCACATTCTTTTCAGAGCTCTACTATAGTCATCTGCTAGTTTGACAGATATTTTCTCTTTTAACGTTCGGTATTACTTGGTATCGAATATATATTTGACAGAGTATTATCCCTAAGCCGTCACCCTCTATTATCTCTTACGACAAAGCTGTCGGAAGTGTATTTGAAGAGCTCAGGTATCGCTAATGACGTTTAAGAAGCGTATTTTAATGGATAATCCCAACGCCGCGCGCCGAACACTGTCTCATGTTACAATATTATTGATTACTCTACTTTCCAGTTCGAAATTCTTTTTAAAACTCACGTTTCGGTAATAAATTGATAGTATTTATTTGTGTGTTTATGACAGCCTTGAAAAGTTTCATTACAGGGCCAGTCATCATTATCATATCAGCTAATTGACGTCCACAGCTGGACATAGACATGGCCAGTATTTTAGCAATAAGGGAATTTACATACACGACATAATCTAGACGGCCTCTTATAGAAGAAACCTACCCCCAACTGTCATAGTAGTTAGTAATCGCTATGCCACCGAAACACTAAAGAAAATGAAAAAAAACGGAACCCTTATAGATTCGATTCGTCATATCGGTCTGTCCGTCCATATGTCACAGCCATTTTTTTCCGAAACTATAAGAGCTATACTGTTCAAACTTGGTAGGTAGATGTATTCTGGCTTATTATTAAGACAGTATACCCTTTTTGATCACAATAATAATATAGTAAGGAAGGCATTGGCTATGGAAGTGGATGGGTACAAGGGGAGGGGTAGACCGAAGAAGAGATGGATGGATTGTGTGAGGGATGATATGGCTAGGAAAGGAGTGAATGTTGAGATGACGGGAAACAGAGATGAATGGAAAAAGCATACATGTTGCGCCGACCCCAAGTAAAAATGGGATAAGGGCAGGAGGATGATGACCCTTTTTGATCACAATGTCTACACTGTAAAATGACTTTGAAGCAAAATGCCTCAAATCAATATCTCTAAAGTGACCAACCACAAAAATATATCAAATTTTGGGTCACTGATCGAGATTCCAACTGAAAAATGGTGCTTTTATTCAATCAATTTGTCTAAAAGCCCCACTAACTCCGAGTCCCTTGTAGTAAACTAATAAGATTATCTCAGTATGCGTAGTTTTACAGTAAAGAAACGTTTTAGCGTTCTTGTGGGAAAGTATCTTGGATATATCAGATAACGAGATTCTCAGATATTGTGTTACAAAGCAATCCCAAGAGCGCAAACATATAATATACAAATAAAGCTTCGTATTAAGTAATTATGATGAATAGGTATGTTTCTGTTTTTATTATATCGTCGATTAATTACCTAACCCCTTACTCATAAACGCTTCTTAAATTTAATCACTGTTGAGCGAGAATTTTATTAGGAAAAACAACCTTTACCAAACAAAACCGTAAGAATTTAAGCTAATCAATTTACTAAAATTTAAGAGGCGTTTATGAGTGAGGGGGTTAATGTTTAATTTTAAAATGATTTATAACATGAACATTTGGAACTATTATTTTTTACCATATCTTAGTCGGAATCCTTGATTCTTCTAATTATATACCTTTATTACTAAGAATTTCAATCGATTAATTTATTATTATTAAATATGTCATTAAAGTCAGTGGGTAACCACACTGATAAGAGGAATTTATCTACTAAACGCGTGTTTATAAATGTGTGTCTGTAAGTTTATAGTTATCTAGGACCTAAACAAATAAGATTAACACAATATTATCTTTAATCTTCAAACATATTTTTTTTTCGTGGGAAATCTATCAGAAAGTCTGACTTGCAAGGTCCGAGAAATACAAATCTTTTTGCTCTCTTGACCTATTTACGGGAGAGAGGAACACCATGGCCTGCGACTTTTACAGACATCAATTTTTATCATTCAAGACGCAGTACAATAATTTGTGGATCACACAAAGTTTTGTCCTGCGTCAGATTAGAACCCGCGACCCGTGCACTGAAGCAGCTACCGCGACTGTCGCGCCACGAGGCACTCGGTATACCGTAGTTCCATCTTTTCGTCTAGGCCAGAGGCAGATAAACGGTCTCTAAAAGGTTACCTACGTTACAAAAAAGTGATGTATGATTTAACCAATTACCAGGCAATGGGTATAACTATAATTTAAGTAATAAAGTTTTAAAGCAATTAACTAGTAAATAGAAAACACACACGGCGAACGCGGCGATACTGGTGGCTACCAGTCAACTTTGATATGCTTCCACAGCCACCATTACCATACCATACAGTCAAAAAGCAAAATTTCGCATTAGGGATTATAAGGTACATCGAAAGATCGCTCCGAATCTTTTGAGTAAGCGCCCTAGGCATAGTAATTGGTTAAATTATATTCGCCTTCATATGTACAAGGGATACGAAACGGGTATGAGTACAAAGAGCAAGATTAATGTATCATAATCATGTACTACAAAATCTAATAATTAAAATCTTGTCAGTTATGTAATAATAGTAATTATCACAATTAATTTACAATCTTACCCCCTTACTCATAAACGCCTCTTAAATATTAGTCAATTGATTAGCTTAAATTCTTACGATTTTGTTTGGTATAAGGTTGGTTTTGACAAATATAAATCTTGCTAAACAGTGATTAAATTTAAGAGGCGTTTATGAGTAAGGGGGTCCTTTCGGAACATGTCATCCGAATGTCAAAACACCCGTTCCCAAAACACCCATTTCAAAATAACAGTTTCATAAAATGACAGCATGCAAAAATACTCATTTGTCATTAGATACATGCCCCAAAACATCAGTTTCTAATGACACCCTTTTATAACTTATAGCCTAATTCTTAGTATATCCGTTTATCACTACACAAAGAAAAGCTTAATCACAGGCTTAGGTAAATGTGTGTTACAATAACAAAATTATAGTATTAATATATCAATTCAATTTAGATCAACTAATATTCTAATGCTGTTTAAATTGACCCGTTTGACATTTTGTTTATACTCTCTCTCTGTAGTCGGTCCCTCATGACTGAGGATCGTGGTCATCAGCGGATGTGGATGATTTGCACCGGCTTTCGATGATCTACCTCCACCGGTGCCTGTACATCGCGTCTCGGGCAACAGAGCAAAACGTGGTTGATGATGGGCCTCTCACTTGATCGCTCCATCTGGTTGGAGAACGTCCCCGTGCTCGTTTGCCCTCCGTGTTCCCAACAACGATAAGCTTTTAGAGGCTCTCTTCACCCCTCCTCATTATGTGGCCAAAGTAGGTCAAAATGCGCTGCTGGCAGATGGTGGAAAGGCGTGTTTGAATACGTAGCTGCAAAAGTATCGATGCATTGGTGCGCTTGGCGGTCCAGGGTATCCTCAGCATGCGTCTGCAGCACCACATCTTGAATGCATCAATTCTTTGTCGTTCTCTGGCTCGTATTGTCTGTTTTTGAAACGAATAATTAAGGAAAAGGTGGTGACGGGAACGGATGTTTTGGGATTAGTTCTTTTGGAGAAACTGATATTTTGAGAAAATTGCAATTTGGAAAACAAACAATTAAGGAAACGGTTGTAATGGGAACGGATGTTTTGGGAACGGCTGTTTTGACATTCGGATGACATGTTCCGAAAGGAAGGGGGTTTGTGTTAAAGGAAGCAGAAAATATAACCAACACAAGAGGTTTGCTAATCTAAGGAGGTATAGTAAACCTTAGGTGTGGACGTTATTTCACGTCACTAGTTACAATAACTAGTTACGCGGCAAGTAACCGAATAACTAGTTTCGAGTCAAAGCAAAAGTAGTGATTTTTGTAACACGTTACTGTATTGGTACTATGTCTGCGTAGTAACTGTAACTGTAGCGATAGCGAGAGCGCGAGTCGCTAGTTTGTTTTGACAACGTAACGTAATAAAGCGCGCGAAGCGACGCACGGTCAGTTTCTGTCTTCGGTTCGTCGCTCGCTTCGCGCATGCGCCTGCCGGCCGAGCGAGCGAGAAGGCAGAGAACAGCGTACATAGTTACGTTTAATTTTGATACGTATGATGTAAGTAATAGGTAATAAAATTCAATCATATTTTTTTGTTAATGATTTCAACAGTTCGCATTTCCTGGAAAAACGCATCGTGCATTTTAGGTACGTTTAATTTTCATACATCTAAACTCCAGTATTTGTGGAAAATTTCAACTTGCGGAGATTTAGTTTAAAAAAAAAATTAAAATATAAAAATTCGCGACAAAAATACGTTTTGTTTTATAAATACTTGTTAGACTTAAGTAACCCCCCCTCCCCTCCTCACCCCCAAAATGCGCATAAAATCGTGGTTACCGTTATTGTTAAAACAGTTACAAGTTATAATCACGATATCATAAATCATACTCAGAATAACTGATTCACTCGTACTACAACGAACTCTTCTATATGAAAAAAAACTAGTTACAAAAATCACTAGTTTTGAAACAGGTGACGCTGACAAAAAAACTGGTTTCGTTACGTTTCATGAAAATAACGTAACGACCCATACCTAGTAAACCTGGTTAATTCACTAAATATAACACGAGGCTTGGGAATTTGATTATAAACGAGAAATATGGTTAGTTTTTTTGCTAGACGATTTTGTTGAAATATCGTTAACAATCATATAACGGCTTTAATACCGAGTCGTGTAATAAATACTACATTATTGGACACACATTTTGTACAAGCATACAATACACTACACTAGCTTGTCGCGGGGGGTGTTCAAATAAAACACCGAGTTCCGGTAGTAAACTAAAACTATTATAAAAATTACAAAATGCTTATATGTTACGGGCGGAGAATCTTAACACCGCAATCAAAATTGACCCTAACGCCATCTAGGGAGAAAAAACTTTGGTATTAACATTGATAAAATAACAAATAAATGGTTTGTACTTATACACATTTCATGAGTTATTATAAATATAAAAATAATTAATAGCTGTTCGTGATAACATTATAGCGTAAATGTTTTATTACGCTAAATTCTTATTAAATTATGCCGTTAACAAATATGAATAACCAGCATTTTGGTTTCCTTTACAAGCAGACCGGATTCCTTTACAAACTTCTGTATAGCGCCCATATGCAGTCGAAATAACAATGTTAGCATCGCATTTCATTTAGAAAAAAACGACTAAAGGGCGACTGTTAAATCAGGAAGCTAGGCTAAGAAATAAAAATTGACACAAAACTTTAGACAAATGAAAATCTCATTAATCTTCCATATATTGAGAGGACTACTCTCTGACTACCCCGGACGGGATAAGGCGTGAGTTTATGTATATTGAGAGGACAGGAACATTCATGAAGAATTATTTTGACTTATAAAAGAATCCGTACCAACCATTCAACAAGATAAAAATAAAACATTTATTCCAAGTCCTATTAATGTAGGCATGTTCCATTTCTCATAGACAGAGCGACGCCCTGCGCGGCGACATTCAGACTATGTCAATAAACAATATAAGAAGAAATGGAGAAATTATTTATTTATTGTGATACGTCAACACTCGAAAGAGGCTTCACGTACGCTACGTCCTGTCTTCAGACCCATTGTCACAAATAGATTAGTTCCGATGATTGTTTGATTTGGTGTGGGTATATTTACGTAAATAAATATTAATCAGAAACATGTTAGGTCAAATTGTCGTATTTGGTAAAAATATATTTCGAAAGAGCTGAAACGGGACAGTCAATCTGACAAATTGTTTTATTAAGGATTTTATTATTAAGTAATAATAAAATCCATAATAAACAGCTATAACCTAAGTTTAGGAAAGTTCCTAATCTTAGGTGATAGCTACACAGCAAATCCGGAATTATGCTCTTTAAAAGTTCTAAAAAAAGTCCCCGGTAGAACATATCTGTTTGTTTAATGACGCGGGCAGAATCTATTTAAAATTATATAATATAATCGAAGTGTCTACTGTGTACTTCAGTGAGCATTTTACTTCCAAGATAATTGGTACAAATGGAGGGGCGTATAATTATTCTTATTCCGTTACGCACTTCAATCACCATAAAGTAACAAATTGTCATGAACAAAACCGCCATAGCGCATTACCATAAGATAATGTACGTTTAAAGGTAGCCAAGCATGGCGAATTTACGAGCATTAGCGATGGAGTATTAAGAGTTCTTAGTAAAACCTTTGTTCAAATTTAAGCAGTAATTACTATGAATAATGTGTGATAACCATGTGACTTATCATGTTATACGAGTACAACTAATATTATAAATTTCATTAATAGTTCTCATACATTCAAAAATCTTTTAATTTGGTTGCAAATAAAACAATTGATTCAGCTATAATAGCTCGAAAGTAATAAGCAACGTTGGTAGAGGACGCCCTATAAGAACCTAATCGGTAACATCCTTCAAAAAGGGCAGGTGCGTAATTCTCGGAATCGAACAGCGTGTTTAAGAATAATGTATGAGAATATTTAAGGCAAGTTCGTAAGGATCGTAGGAAAATACGTTCCTTAGTCACTGCCTAGGCCCAGAAACGCACAAGGTGGCAATATTTGGAGGAGGCCTATGTCCAGCAATGAACGTCAATTGGCTGATATGATGATGAATTCTTTCAAAGGACTTGACGTCACAAGAAGATTGTTCTACGTTTAAATGGATGCGATATGTCTTTGAAACAGTTGGAACAGTTTTTTCCATTGTCTTTCTTCTTTTCGGAGTTGAAAAGCAACTGTATAGTAGACATAAAATTATATTTCGCAACAATTACATCGTTAAATGAAAACCAGTTTAAAGCATTTGCCCTTGTTCCATTCAATAATCACATTACTAATTTGTAAGAGCAATACATTTGTTAATTTTGTGTCTAATTTATATTGGAGTGTTGAATTTAAATGTAACTAATTCTTCGTGTGATTAAGAATACTGGCTGCATAACTGCTCTTTAATTACCTTGGTGCATAGCAGGCACCGATGGATAAGGAAGGCACAGGACCACACAAGGTGGCAATATTTAGAGGAGGCCTATGTCTAGCAGTGGACATCAATTGGCTGATATATGATGATGATAACACGCACGGGCAGCCTCCTTGATTGGATGATAATCTGAGCCTAGACATATAAGGTATAGCGAGACGCCTTGACTTGACAGACAATCTTTAGGACTTAGTGGAATAGTAAAAAGTGAATAATTTACAATAAATAAAAGTCGTGTAAATTTCCTTGACCCAGTGAAATTATCAGAAAAAAAATTACCATCTACAAATGTCGGCTACTAACGAGATCTTTTTCCTTTTGTTTATTGTTGTTGTTTTTACATATTTTTTCGTGAGAAACCTTTTTTTTTCAGTTTGTGAGCAACCTTTGTAGGCAGTTCACCGGCTTTTGGCAGGAAAGCGTGTCAGAAACCCGAAAAACAATTTACTTAAAGACAACTCTGTTCTGAAAAGAGTTGCATGTAGAACACGGAAGCCTTTGTTAATTCGAAAGTTCTTTTGGGCCTGCTTTATCTTTCGTGGTCACTTACGATAGAAGTGGTTGCAGGGGTCCTTTAACAACACCCAGGCCTGCTGAAAACTAAGTATCGTGTCCTCTTGGTGTCCCTTTCTGCAAATTCCTTGACAGACAAATAGGGGAATACGGCGACCGTATCAAACCGATGTCAGTGACTGAGATTGAGTAAAGTTTTACGGGCACTAAAACCTCTTTATTGACTGTCCTAAATGAATAAACGAAGAAAGACTTCTGTAAAAGAAACAGGCCTTGACACAACTCACGGAATAATTTACAAACGTTAACCGCAACGTATGGAAAGTAGTTTACCCAACAAGGATTAAGTTTCCAAAATCTTTTGCGTATTCTTTCTGGTTCTAATTAAATAAAAGCCTGTCAGCATAGGCATGCCAAAGCAGCTTACTCTTACCTGAAAATTAGGTAGCCGTACCTTAGATTTAGGCCGTAGACAGTTTATCATGTTAAAAAAGTAATTTAAAAGTCGACTGGCGTTTAAAAATCTTTAGTTTCATTTGTTTGAAAAGGTCAACCGTTCCAGGCTTTGCCAGCAAACATGGTTCTATCACAAAATAAGACCAAACTAGACCTACAAACATTCAAGCCAAAGAAAAAGTTCGCAATCAACTGCTATATACAGGCTCTTTTAAAATCTTTTAATCATAAATGGACGCCTATTCAACTCAAAAAAAATCATTGATCGTACACGTAAGTTCCAATTTGTAGCCAAAAATCACATTTAAAATAAGAAAAACATTATTTAATTTGACCTTCAGACATCTTTACTTTAATATCTGATATATTATTATGTATTTCTTAGATATTATACACGATTGACGGCTTACTAAAAGAGGGTATATTTAAGAAGAAAGGTAAACGATGATACTTAAAAGTACCTACTTTAAAAGAGTATTGCTCTTATGTCTGGTGTCTGCACGACACGAAAGAGGTCCTTTCACCAAGGTCGTATGATCTTTTTACCTACAGTCGAGTTAAATTGATTTTTATTGTTCTCTCTTAACAGAACGCAAAAGCAAACGGAGCTTTAATAATTGCTCGGCTTTATTCTACGACGTAAAAAACGCCAATAGAATTACAATAACTAGTGAAATTTTGTCAAAAATGTTTATTGAATAATGTATAAAATTGACAATATTTTTGTTGGGTTTTGCCAACTGGCGCCCAACGTGGCCTTAATTTATTTACAAAAATGTTCATTTAATATTTAAAACAATAATTTTCATAAAACGCGAATAAAACATAGTAATAATCTTACGTAATCGTTTTACCATTAATATGAATGCAACAAGTAAAGTTATGCTACGAACTATTTCTCGTACCTTTTCAGAATCCCAGTTGGCACAGCTACATTTCGTACATCACCACTAATTAAATACCACATAAAACACGTAATAAAACAGTCACGTTATATTTTAAACATAACAAATTAAAATGAAAATATTAAAACAATAAACCAAGATAAGATAGCCAACTAAATTAATTGTTCAAACGTATATGACGGAAAATACATATTGATTTTAAATGAAAAATAAATAAATTATATATTTTTAACGACAACGAAAGTGGTCGCGTGCAAATTTCGCGAAATTCGTGTATTATTTTGACAGGCTCAGCTTGTATGGGAGCAGCCTGGCCTTTGTACGGGCGAGGTTCAGGGCGCATGCGCGGCATCGATCCCGGTGAAGCCTTCCTCTGAGGCGAAACTATTCAACACCTTCAGTCGATCGGTTAACGTGCTATGAACATGTATGTCGAAATTAAAAACATTATCGTAAATATTAATGGGTGGTAACAAACTTCTTGTACTTTATTTCAGTATTAATATTTTACTATCAAACCATTCCTTCATTATAAAACTGTCGCTGCTTCAATGTGGATGGAAAAAAGTATATTTAAAGACATTTTGGTACCTTATGAGAGCAGGCACAGTCAGCCGACTCCAATTACCTTCCAATCGCAAATTAGTTGCCCCCAACAAGACCTTTTAGCACACTTGTTAGCGACCAATCATAAATTACAATTTAACTCTCCATATCCCATTTTATACAGTTGATCACATTCCCCCGTATACATTTTAAAGGTCCTAATAAGCTTTATATGGTAGAGTATGATCATCTATATAAAATGGGATTTATAGCAGTACGCCAAAGAAATATGTCATGAGTCGCTGACTGGTTCTGCATCGCGAATGTATCTCTACAAAATGCAGTTGCGGATTCACTAAAAGCGCGCAAGCATCGCTACTAACGAGCATTTGTAGGTATGCTACGCGCTTATGCATCGCTATAAAAATTCCCGGTGGGCAAGGGCTGAAAAATGTAGTAAATGTCGTCGATCTTGCCGAGATAGGCCGCTAGATTAAATCATTTATTACATTTCCGTACCGTCAATAAACATGAAGTAGCTGAATTCTAATCTGTATGGTGACGGAGTAAGAATACAATATGTCACTACCCCATCTCATCCCATGGGTGTGGTAAAAACCGACTAAGGGACTATCCGTAAATATTATCTTTACGAAGTAAAAAAAAGGAAAACTTGAAATTAAACCCTATACCAATCCGTCTGGCCAGCGTGGTACTACTAGTATGCAAAGTATCCCTCCGTCACGGGAGGAGGCCCGTCCCTGCAGTGGGACATTAATGGGCTGTTATGATGAGCTGAATTCTGGGCATGGTATCATGGAACCAACGAAATGATAGAAGGAGTACCGGCATGAACTTTCAACCAAATTACAACTTGAAAGACATACACATAGACTTCCACAAATATGTTTGTAATTGGGTTGTCTATTTGATAGAATATTACACTTATTTATCTGTGCAACTTTAGTTGTGTGTCGATAACTGAATCGGAGAAGTACCCTGTTTCACGGTTTTTGCGCACGAGGTCGTCGAATATTCGCTTATCCTTCGCATTGTCAGTCGAGTGGAGACAATAAAAGGATAGATTTAATATATGGCAAGGTTTAATTTCGTCGAATTGTTTAAATCATCATAACAGCCCATTAATGTCCCACTGCAGGGACGGGCCTCCTCTCGTGACGGAGGGATACTTGCCCTACTAACACTACGCTGGCCAGACGGATTGATATAGGGTTTAATTTCAAGTTTTCCTTCTTTTTACTTCGTAAAGATGATATTCACGTATTGTTTAAATAGTTCTTACAAAAACAAAAGTTTCATAAATCTAAAAAACAAAGTCACATAATAAATTATGATCTTGTTTAAAACTTAATTTGCAAAATCACGACGTCATAATCTTTGAAAATGTGTCTATTTGAAACCCATTTTGCAACTTTTTCCATACGTTGATTTTGTATTGCCTTTACCGAAACAAATCTTGTCAATTACTAAACGATATTCAATGAGAAGGGCGCAATTTTTGAAAGTCTTTAACAATTGTTGCTACAATTAGTTCAACGATCTTATGAAACAACATAACGTTAAAAAAAATGGTTTAAAAATCATACTGTGATGAGAAACTAAGGGAACAATGGCTCGATAGCATTATACAATAGGTGGAAGTGTTAAATGTATGAGTGTGTGTGTATGTGTGACCCACATTACATAAAGATTGTCTCACGTATATTAATTAAACTTAATGAACATTAAAACTAACTAGGCTGTTTACCTCTTGACAATGTTCCTATTATATGAAGTTTTAATAATGAATTTGACAATAACTTTTAAGAGAATGTAAAGGCAACGAAGGCTAGCTTAAAAGTCGTAGCACACATATCAAAACGGAAAGGGATCATTAGAATCATTACCGTATCAACTCGAGCCGTTCTGTATTATTTGTATAAAACTCTTCACTGCAACGCATACTGATCGGAATCGTAACATAATCGGATTTTTGACGTTTGACACCAAGGAAAGAGGCGAATCGGTGTCGATCCCTTTACGTTTTGATATGTGTGCTACTGCCCTAAGTCGTAAAAAGCTTTTTATTCCGCCAAACTTTATTGGAAGACGGGAATATTTTGTTAAGTCGTTATTTCGGCTTCAGATACATCGTCGAAAAAGGAGGATTTAACTGCATAGTAGTATAGTAATAATATATCTTTAGGAAGGGTGTTAAAAACAGAGACAAAAACAGATAGAATGCAACCTACACTACTAGCTTGCATTATTTATATAACTTATTTTTGGCACGTGGTGGGTAGGTACGTGGAGATACAATCTAAAATCATTGGAGAGAGAATAATCAATTTTTTAGTTAATAAGTCCTAGCATTCTTGAGAAACCAAGGAAGTCAAAAGAATTTGGAATGTCTGCAGACTTTTGAAGTCAATTTCAGTAAAATACTATGAAGATCTCTATGAAGAGAATGATTGTTTTATGCATGTAGCTTAACTAATTAATATTGAGGTCTAAGTACCTACCTGAAGAGAAGATATTCTCCAGGGGTGGCAAGTTCATTTTTGAAACTGGTGCTGCCATGCTGAAAAATAAATAATAAAAGATTTAAAATAACTATTTTAACATTATTACTAGAGTTACAAGTGGTCACAAAGTAAGCATGTTACTGACTCTTGGACAATCATAAATTCTTCCCACATAAGTACCTAAGGCGCAGGATCGTGTTTTGTGGAGCATGTTGGGAGAGGCCTATGTCCAGCAGTGGACTGCAATAGGCTAGTTGATTGATTGATTGATTGAAGTCCCTTAAATTGTGGTATTACTGGGCTATATTAAACTATGAGTTCACAACCTCTGTTGCATATTGGTTATGTAACATAAATGCTATGCAGAGGTCTAGGGTTTAATTTTCGGTCAATGCAAATCTTTGTGTGCATGAACATAATTAATCTCATTGGTCTGCGTGTTTCTATGTATAATATTTTAAGTACATATGTATTTACAAATATAAGTATTATTGTATGTTTATGCATGGTCTAGTACCCATAGTAGAAGCTCTGCTTAGTTTGGGACTAGGTTGTGTGAGGAATATTTATTATACATATATGTAAATACATAATACAATACTTATTATGAGAATGAAGAATCTATATATTAATAGGAAAGTCTATTATCTCAATAATAGAAGTAGATAAATTAAGACTAAGTGTTTGAGGAGCTTTATTTTAGTAATTCATACACATAACTTGTTCACTATAGTGGTGTAATAAGACTTAGGGAGTTACTGTCGCGATTAGGGGGGTTAGGGTCATTCCCATCTGCTCTATAGCTCCCTGTAGATTGTGTAATGTAATAACGTTTAGGGCAGTTAGGGTGTTCAGATGCCGCGCGACTGGTGCAGAGTGGTCGGAACTTCTTAAAAAACTTATTCTTACTACTTAGAGAGATAACATACTAAAAATTCTAAAGACTAGATGTCGAGCCGGAGGAGGGAGGGATGGGCAAATGTCTCAAATTAGTCTTTTTGTTAATAAATAAAAACTTTGCATTGTAGCGAAAAATGTTCAAAGATGAAATAAAAGCTTATAAAATTTTATATAATTTTGAGCTTATATATTTTTCCATATTCCTACCCATTTTGAAACTACACACTCTGAAAAAGTGAATATAACGAACTTAATAATCTCATTAAACTTAGAATATTAGCTAATTGTAAATGTTTTAAAAGGTGACAGTTATTAAGATGAATAGATATTTTCTTTATTTAACAAATATCTTTCAAGTTTTTTGATGAACAACACAGTTATTAATTATTTAGTGCTATGCAGAGATCACAGTTTTATATTCCTATCATTGGACAAAACTTGTATGAGGACCAGATCTGTGTGGGGATATACAAGATCATCTATACTTGCCTTAATGATTTCTGTGTATATTTAATATTTTAATTGTAAGTAAGCGCTGGTCTTGTGCCTCTCTCATCTCATCCATCGGCTTAATTAAATGGGTGAAAATGTTTGGAGGAGGCTGTAGGTAACAAAAAATTGATGCTTGCCTACACCAACCGTTCTGGCCCGCACAGCATAGTTAGAGAACATTCACACAGTACATATTACAAGGAAAGTAACCTGGTCTCATAGTACAATGTAAAACACTTTTACAATAAAAGGAGGCCCTGTGACAAGGCTTCCTAGAGTGCAACAAAACTCAGAATATATATTTGATTTAATTTTACTTTTTAAATGTTTGTTCTTATCTATTACTATATCCTATGGCTGTATGGCTTTAGTAAATAAATTAATACTGCTTGAGAAAAAAATCTAAGTGTATGCTATTATCACAATATGTTCTGCAACACTTTCCATTATGTGTATTATCATTATTGCTCCTATAACAAACACTTCTATGAAGATAACTTCTAATAATAATTGATAAACATATGAATGTTAATTTATAATCTCTTTAAAGGGTAATTAAAATTAGAAGAAAGTCAAGAAATTTTTCCCTTATTTCAAACATTAAATATACTATATTTATCAGTTATTTTATACTTCATAATAGTTTAGAAGATTCCCAAATTGTTTATAACAAACCGTGTGTTAAGACTTCGTATATAAAATGAATAGCAAGACTTACCAAAATTTAGTTTCTGTTGGTTAAACTTAGTTACAGATAAAATAAATCCACATTTCACTAAAATACTGCACCTTCTTACACAAGTTACACTTATTAGCGTTTTTCCCAGCTTATACCCGGAAAGTTTAAACAATGGGATCTGAATTTTATGCGAAAACACTTTCACATTGGGCCGGACTACAATAGTAGGTAGGTAGCCACCTACATGAAACAATAAACAGTTACACAGCCGTCATATCTATCCAAAATTAATCCTAAATCACTTCCACACCATTTAATCACGCCAATACTACGTATTTTTGTTAAGAAATACAAATTAATTCACATTTAACAACTTGTAAAGTAAAACAAAAAAGTTTTTAAAGTTAGTTGTGTCGACGACTTCAACAAACTCTTGAATTTTTGACTGTCAGAAAGAGACAGAAACATACTGTTTCCATTACAATGACGTTAAATCTTAAGAACTGTCATTCATGATCGGTAGGTTTACAATATCGTGTTGTCTTGTTTATAGATTTCAAAAATTATTTTTGCTTTCGAATTTGTATATTGTTAAAATTTGTAATTTTTTTTTATTATATAGCTCCAAATTATAACTGTAGCATTATCGTAAAGATAGATTTAAAAATTTAAATAAATGTAAATTGTTCCATGAGATGGATAACTCACTGTAAGTACCTAAGACAGATGCTTCCGTTCGATCTTCGAAAACATTTTATTACCCGGTTTTTATTTCTTTTTAATAAATCATGTTTGAGTTTAAAATATAATATTTTCGTTCTTCTTTCTTTTATATACAGGGATGTGTAAGCAGAGAGTAATGACGCACTACAAAACGTGGGGCGCTCATTTATTTTTGACGTTTATAATACATAAACCAAGTCCACCTTTTGAAACAATCCTTTGCTAGTATTAGTGTTTAATCTATGCAATCCTCGTTTTAGTAGCATGTAGTCACAGAACACTTATATGCATGTAGTTCTACAGGAACAGTAAAATGACGCATCAAGCGTTTTTGTTTAATAAAACAGAATTTTATGAGATTTTAATTCCCTGGAAAGATAAAAATACGAGTTGAACGAGATATCTTTTAAAAAACCCGCCCTTATGTTAAAGTTAAATGCGAGTATGTATACCCGAAAACGAAATGGCTTTATCAGTTTTGACAAAAAATTCTATCATAATTCAAATTCAATAAGATCGTTATTTAATGTTTATGCGTGAGCTTGACGTCATTGGTTGACCGTAATCAAAACTATGCTTAGATTAAAAGTGCAATCTATTTTAAACTTTTACTTCAACGCAATAAATAATAATATCTACTAACACAATACAAATGTCACTATATTAAACTGTAGAGTTTGTATGTGAAAAACCATAAAAAACCATTAAATAATTTAAAACTAAAGTCAACTTGTTACTTGTGACATTATAAGCTTGTCATTTCGAAAATGTCAAAATTTAAATATTGGCTGGTAAGCCACCCAATTGTTGGCACCTTAAGAGTGGAGTTCTTGTCAGACTAAATTATCATGAAAAGATAAAATACTTTAATCTTTGATTATACTTAATCATTATTATGTGATTGAATAGTATTAAATATATATTATTGGCACTAATGCCAATAAAAGGATTCTGATAAATTTATTGTTGCTATGTTGACACATGAAATAATAAAATATGATAAAAATATTAAATAAATAATATTTGAACTTGAATAATCATACTGAACTTGAATAATCTATAGTGTTTTCTTTCTTTTTACTCACTTTTAACTTATAAGTGCCAATAATTGTAGGACTTCTAACGATTAGGTGGTTTACCCTAATTTGTTTTATACCTATTATAAAATTACGTTATCTTTAAATTGAAATATGCGCCTATGACGTTATGCAAGAAATGATAGGGATGGACATAGAAGGAAAAAAGAGAGAAATTCATTAGAATAAATCGTTTTACCGAAAATATGCTCTAGTAACAGTCAATAACGTTGACTTTACTATTTGTTTTTTTTAGGTATCTAACGACGACGTTTTGTAGTGCGACTATTTGCTAATACAAGAGAACTGATATGTCAAAGTAGCGTCATGCTTTAGCTGAAGTTTTGTTGTGCGATATTGAACCTAATAGTTTTATGACATGCAACTAACATTAACTCTAGAGGTGATAAAGCCATTTAGTTCTCGACTATACACGCCAAATTTTCATTCATTACCGAATGCCTTTTCCGTCCGTGCATGAACCAAATGATAGGGTGTTATGTTATGAATATAGTTGCAAAACTTCTGAATAATACGGAATAATACCGGAATATTTCAGGGAAAATTGCATAAAAGCGGATTTATTCAAACTTGATTTAATTAATATTTTTATGTTTTATTTGCTGAAAAATGGTATTTTGCATCGGTCGTCGTTCGGCGTAGTTCGGTGCCTGGTGCGGTAAGAGGGGACATGCTTTGCGGAGGAGCTTTCCCCCCGCGAGTGAGTGAAGAAAGATTGATAACCCGTAATCGAAAAAAAAAAATTTCAAATCAAATTTATTTATATACCTACATAAACTCACGCCTTATCCCGGCCGGGGTAGTCAGAGACGACAGAAAAATTATCAAATTTATTTATAGATAAAATATTACATAGCAATATAAAGTATTATAATATAAATTATAAATGTTGACTGGTCCCGAACTAAAGCAGTGCTTGTACAGTCAGCCCCAAAAGTCGCTGAACACATTTTAAATTCCAAAACTGCTGAACACTAAAAGTGCCATAAGTCAGTGTCGCGGGTATTTCAAAAGTAGCTGAACACTAGTGTTCCAAAAGTAGCTGAACACTACACCTCAACAAATCTAAAAGATACAGTATGACGTTTCATATTTTTCAAACTGAAACAACTTTGTTCATGCGTACATTATTCAGTTTCGAAAACGTTTTTCGTAAAACCATGAATTTATAAAGATTTTATTATTGTATCTAAAAATGTACAATTCTTAATATATAAATTTAATTGAAAACTTTCAAACAAAGCAAAATAACACATATTTACATAGTAAATAATATCTTATAGTTCTATTCTTGACCTCATTGCAAAGTCACGTAGTTAGGTTACTGCTCGTAGTGTTGCGACTCTTCGGATACACTTGTATGCAAAAAAATCGTTTACATATACGAAAAATCGTTATTATCGTTAGACACGTAACTAACTATTACTTATAACTAGTACTCGACGTGGTCGAAGGTGACGGGAGGTAACTTATTAAGATCTTAGTAGTGAATAAAAAAAATCCTAAACATTACTTTTATTTAATTAATTATAATTTAAATAAAAGTAATGATTGGATTTTTTTTTATTCTCTAAAACTAATAAATCTAATACTACTGTTTATTTATTACGTCTTGAATATAAAGGTAAACAACTATGGGGTCGTGTCAACCACAGACTATAGACTTTAGTATTTGACCTTTGAGAAATGGAATCAAAGACAAAATTCTAGAATCTACAAATTATGTCAAATGGTGAAATTTGACGTTGGAAAAATTACATATATTTAAAATATAAGAAAGATAGTGGTTAAATCAAAGTAATTTACGTGTTTTCTATTGCATAAACGTTTAATGCTATTTTCCAGAAATTTTTATTCATATCAAAGTATGCAATTGATGTAAAAACTAGAGAATTTGCAATATGTGGTGTTTTTTTACAAAAGGTTCCACCCTTTACTAATAATGAGATTAATTATTAAAGTGTCTCAAAATCGGATATTATCGTAATCGATCTCTTAAATTTCGGATATTATAGTAATCGATTTTTTTATCCCAACCTTATTATTGAATTTGTCAGAACTGTCATACCGTACCTATTAGATTTGTTGGACTTTAGTGTCTATTATGTTTACTCGTTGGAATAGATACATAATTTCAAGACAATTCACTGAGATTCGATAGCCTAGGGTAAGAACACTCGACTTTGATGAAGTAGACGTGCGTTCGAAACCGGGTTGTGCCAAGTATTTTTTTTGGTTTTTTATTTTTTGTATTTTATCTCAAAAAAAACAAGTAACTTAAATTCACCGTCACTGTTCACAGGTATTTTAATAAAGTTAAAATATTATTTTTAATTTTTAATTGAAAATTAAATAGTATTTTTATTTAATTTTTAAATTTAATGAAGAATGATCATTATAACTTTAAATTGTATGAGAAACATTTTCGGAGATTCGATGATATGAGTTGAAATGTTATGTAAGAAGAAGCGCTCCCTGTTGTGCGACATTGAACTTAATAGTTTTATGACATGCAACTAAAATTAAGTCTAGAGGTGATAAAGCCATTTAATTAATTAATTAATTAAATTATTTAATTTAATTGTCGAATATACATTTTTTTCGTAAACGAAATCGCGGGTTACAGCTTGTATTGAATAATAATAGTAGAAAACAAAATAAGAAAAAATAAAAAAACACAAAAAGTAATCCGTTCCTCAGGATGGAACCAGAGCTGTTTTGATGAAATTGTTAATGTAGTATTCCGTTTTGTCTACTGTCAAAATCACTCACTACAACTACACTGAAACTCGACCGCAGATGAGCGACGCAGCGGGCGACGTTGCCGTTCAGTCATGCGCGGCTCCCGTATACTGCACGAGTTGGCAACATCGATACTTCTGAAATACCCGCGACACTGACTTATGGCACTTTTAGTGTTCAGCAATTTTGGAATTTAAAATGTGTTCAGCGACTTTTGGGGCTGACTGTACTATCGGTACCAGACAAAAGGCATAAATAGTTTATTTACTATTATTTATACCTACTAATTATAATTATACACATAATAAATAAAAACATAATAAGTAATTAAACAAATTTTATAGCACATCTTTACAGCCCATTAATGTCCCATAGCACATAAATATAAATAAATCACGTGACAGTGCGGTCAGTTGAAAAAATCCCAAAATTACGGTATATTTCGGTATTATTCCGAAATATTCAACCTGCATTGTTCGGCTTTTTTTCCACTAGCATCTATAGTTATGAACGATGGCAGTAGGTAGTACGATATAATTTGCAAAGGTAAATACAGGTAGGTATATAAAAAAACAGCAAAATCATTTTATCAATCAATTTATTGCTTCTCTAGCGTAACTTTGGTACCTAATGTATTGAGGATAAGATCCTAAATAATTGCACATTACATTCCTAAAAGCCTTATGAAGCTTGAATAGGATAATTGATTAAAAATCTAACCGACTCTAAAAACGGGAAGCTGATTTTTTGTATTACTAAACGCACTCACTAAATTTATAAAAGTTTTCCATATTTATTTAAAATTAATTTGTTTCCAGACAACCGCAATATTAAAGCACCGGTTTTATGTGTAAGAAAATGGTAAAGGTACCTTTTGCAAAAGTAAGATTGGGAAATAAACCACCGGCACTCAAGCACCAGTTAATGTTGATTTTAATATTTTATAATTATGGTATGAGACCTCTTGTTTTAGAGTCGGTTAATTAAATTAGAAAGTATTATTTAGTTAGCCACCAGTATCATCAAGGCACTTAACTATTAGCTAATGGTTATTATAGATAGGCATAAACAAATGTGGTTATTATTCAATAGCCGGATCCACACCAAACGATCCATCTTGGATCGACGATCCCGCAATCCATCGACGACGGATCGCTCGCTCTTTGCCGCGAGTTCGGATCGCGCGAGGCAAGACCACATCAAACGCTCCTGCTGCGCGCGATCGGATCGAACTGGATCGTTTGCTGTGGATCCGGCTAATCAGACACGCAATCAATTAAAGAAAGCTTAGCTTCCTTTGGTACCGTAAATTTTTTGTGGTATGATTAATAAATTCTTGGAAATAAGGTTTTCGTTCACTCAGTCACTCACACACTGACGACCTGTGGCGCGACGGTAGCGCAAGCGGCTGCCGTGCAAGAGGTTGTGGGTTCGATCCCCACGCAGGTCATTAATTTGTGAGATCCGCAAATTATTGTCCTGGTCTGGGTGTTCTTTGTGTCCGTTAATTGATGTTGGTATAAGGTCCCCGCGACACAGGGCGTGATCCCTAGTGCGGGAGTTGTCTTTTTTAAAAAAGAGAAAAAGTCAGGCATTCCTATTTCTACTTGGATAGGTATAGGTGCCTAGGTGCATTAAAATTTTAGCCAACAGAATATACTCTTACAATCGATCGCTATGATCTAAAATAATAACCACAGTTTTAAATTTTATTGAAGAAGTGAGTTTATGAAGTAGATAATATTAGGTCCTTATCCTTACCTATGAAATTGGCGTTTTTTGTATGAATATTTTTTTAATAATTGTTTTGCTTTATTAGTTGGTAATGTCCTATATTTACCAAATAACAAAAATATTCCAAGCAATTCATGTTATAATAGAGAGCCTAAAGAAGGCAGGAAAAAAGGCCAATTTCATAGGTATGGAGGTTCTACTATACTTATAATTATACAACGTATTATCATATTGTGACTGGCAGTGATAATAGTACAATTGTGTGCAATGAGTAACTTGAATTATTTCATTTAGGTAACACTTTTCCTAACCAAAACATTATTAAATGAATTACCTTTAACATGTTATCAAGAATTGATATTATGGTACAACTTTCTAAAATTTTAATTAAATACTATTTTAATAAGTTGATTTATGAGTAGGATGGTGTGGTGATGGAGTAAGAATACATTAAGTCACCACCCCATCTCATCCTATGGGTGTCGTAAAAACCGACTATCCGTGAATATTATCTTTACGAAATAAAAAGAAGGTAAACTTGAAATTAAACCCTATACCAATCCCTCTGGCCAGTGTGGTATTAGTAGGCCAAGTATCCCTCCGCCACGGGAGGAGACCCATCCCTGCAGTGGGACATTAATGGGCTGTTATTATGTTGATGATGATGATTACATGGTGCGAGCAATATTAATACACTTTATAACTAGGAGAATATAAAATTAGAAAATTAATACAGTAGGTATTATAATGTCCTTACATTATATGGGACATTGTAAGGCTTCGTGAATATGGCCCTTTGTTTATTTCATTATTTTTTAAAGTCTACTCTACTTATTTTCTAAAATATAAAAAATCTGTATTGGGGTACTAAGTTATTTTTCGATGTAAACAACACTCCTATAAGGATTCTAGCATTCTAGAAGTGAGATGAATCATTATTATTACCATTAGTCAGTTAGTTTATACAAAATACCGTAGCTTTAAAAATCGGTATGAAACCCCGGCACGGTTAGTGAAACCCATACCGAAACGTCAAGCAAAATACCTACAGGTAAAAAGTATGCTAAAATAATTCCTAGTTTAGGTTTAATGTTTATTAATAGGTACTAAAATATTTGAATACTATAATAAACTCATCAAAGTGATCGAGAACAAAATAAAAATATTAACAAATGAATCCTATAATAGCCGAGTACTTGCCTTGTTAGGTTTAGGAGGCATAACGCAAAATTGGCAGATTGCGTTTTGGCATAGTAGAAATATAATAATATGTGGTTTTGGTTAGGTCCTCAGCGATTAAAGATAATAATTAATTTCCTTTAATCGTACCTATTCTAATCGTAATACCTATTCTATTATTTTAGTGAAAGAGACTTTAGTTAATTAACTTTTTGTTTTTTTTTATCTATTGATGATCTCGGACTAATGGTAGGTTACGTATTGTTGTATTATGCCACTATTATCATGGATATTAATCTTTGCTGTGACCGCCAAATTAGAAACTATAGAATTATAGAGATATATTTTTAGCTTATTATTTATTACATGTTTGTAAGTATTAAAGAATTAACCACCCCTTTTCGACACAAAAAGTCAAGAAATTTCACATCAAATAACTGCATAAATATTGGATAATTCATTTGTATTCTGCGGGTGCAGTATTAATTACTATAAATGTCCTAAGTCCTAACGTAAAATTAAAGTCTCTTTTTTAAGTCGAAGTTTTAAATTAAACTTTAAACCATCTTATAACATTAAAAACACTAACAACCAAGGCAGCTACTGTCTATTCTATAAAATAATTATAAATTGATAATAATTATTTTTTGAAGTTTCATTATGTCCAATATTACGTATTATATTATCACTGTGCTCATATTATAAATTTGAACTCTAATGTGTTGCAGCTAAGACTGTATATTTAATCATTTATATTTGTTGACTTTTTTGGTTGACCCCTCACGGTATTAATGAGATAACAAAGTTGGTGAGAGGTCAATCAAATTAGTATTTAGAAACTTAAGTGAAAGTAGGCGAGTAGTAGAACCAAACACAATAAACAATGATACAAGGCACATAGGGATTCTATGACTTCAAATAACACATTATAAAACAATATCCTTATTAGCTCAAAATTAAGAAAACATGTTTTAATTTTAATTGTGCTCTTAATTTTAAAGATCTTATCTCACCAATCAATAGATCTTTGATTGATGCCATCTAGCGATAGTAGAAAAACATAGATATACATTTTCTACTACATCAATTCAAGCAATATGATGGAATCGATCAAGGGGCGATCGATTAGTATGACACCCCCCTAACAAACATTAACCTAAACTAGCTACTGCTATATAGAAAACTTATTGGACTAGACTTATGATATACTGGCCAATCTAGCGGTAATTCTCTTAAATTGTTCAATCAAATATATTGTACACATAAAATAATACTTTCGCTTTTCCTTATTGGTACACATTCAAATTTAAACAGGCAATGAAACATTATTTATATACACCAACACACAGTATTGAAATTAACATAGCACCAATATTTTGCAATTTATGACACTTCTCATTATATTTTGAATGGCATTTTATGCTTACAATGACATTGTAATTAGTTAATTACGATGATACTTAAACATGAAAACATAATAACATTAAACATAACATTTGTTTTATATATTTATAACATATCTCTAACAAATTCATTACTACTTTTCTCCCAAATCTTTCCCGATCTATACAGCCTATATATTTTATTGCTAACTAAATTTTGTCCAAACTTTGTCATGGCACCTTCAAACTTATGCTGGAAGACTTGCATTTGAGTATCATTGTATGTAGAACCATTAGGGTTATACACTTTGGGATCGCTACATTCTGTATATTTGTGAGCTCCTAAAATGTCAAGTGGTACAGTCTTATTGCTTGTCATTATGTTATATATATCTTCAAAAACTGTCATGGAGTCTAAATTCCTAACATATACTGGCTGCAAATCTTGAGACATCAAGTAATAATGAGTTTTTCTCATTATTTCAGGATATCCCATAGCAGCATTGTCATCATCAGCTTGGTTGAGACAAAACAATAAAGGATTCACTTCCAAAGTTCTGATTCTATGTGTCGGATCAATATCATTGAAAATCTCCTTAATGTTGTTATGTACTCTGGGCGTTAAGAATTCATCCCAGGACATCACCATAGCATGGCTGACCTTATCACCTTCTTCTTTATCTAATCTAAAATGTCGGAATAAGCAATCAAGTTCAATTGCTTTTCGGACAACATCATAAGATTTCATGAATATAAATGGATAGTTTAAAGGAAAGAATTGTATATTCCACTGAGTGATATCAGCTGGTAATAAATTTAGTCTCCGAATGATGTCTTCAGAGATAATACTATCATATATAGTAAAGGAGTTCACACCCATCATGTGGTGAAACACTAAGAACTCTACAAAAGCATCCCTTGACACCAATGGCACTTGATTTGGTATAACACAAATAGCAGGAACTATATTATTAACAAATTTAATATTGACTCTTTCCCTAGGCCTCCTTTTAGTATTAACTTGAATCAGTCTAATTATTGGTGCATGTATTGGATTAATATTATAATTGTTTACATAGAAACTTACTCCCTGAGGTTTTCCCATGTTTTGACTCATTGAACATTGAAAAATGTATAAATGGAAACCATTTACAGATTCAGACACAGTTTTATAACTGAACCTTCCAGCTTTTGGTTTTCTGTTGTTCTCTAGCCAAATATTGCAGCGAAAGCTAGGTGTTATTTCAGTTTTACCAACAACAATTGTATCAATAACATGGGCATTTGTCTGTGTTAACTTCTCATACTTTTGGTAAGATCTTAAGAACGACGAGTATGAATAAAAATGTTCATCAATTTGCTGAAATAATGGAGGGGTCTCACGAACTTCCAAGGACGAGTTTCGAAGTATTTCCGACAGCATCGTAGCATTAAAACCAGGTCCGCAGAACTCTATTTCAGATAAACCCGGTTTCCCAAAGAAATTGAGTACTTCTAACACATATCTTAGTCTGTAGTACTCGTGCCGGTATATCAACAAAGTCACGACACTAATGCAACAAACTATAACAAGTATAAGTTGGTAATATTTCCTCATTGTTATATTTCCAGAAGGATTTCGAGTATTCTTCATTTATTCATCGGCATCTAAAACAATGCCAATTTTAGTATACACATACGTAAAAGAATAATGCAGTAGTGGATTAGCATTAGATGTCAATGGCCTTACCAGTTCAAATCATACAAATAAAGCTTTTTAACAACCAAATTTTCTAGAAATCACAAACCATGGTTTAGCACAATAAAAATAATAACAATAGGAATTCACTTCACTTCTCGTCTAAGGTTCCATCGGAACGGAAATAAATAAATTTTAAGATTTGAGATTTCGTAACGCAACGCAACATATGATTGGTTCGACAAACTTCAACTTTGTCATTTTTGTTTGACAGATATAAGTTCATTGACATTTTGACATGCCAAAACAGATTTTTTAGTCATGTTGGTAATTACTGTTATAGTGCTGTAGGTGTTTTATTTGTACAATAAGTAATCTTGTAAATTTATTTAGACAAGTAGTTTGATTTGCTTTTAAATATTGTATAAACGTATATAATATTATTGGTATAAACGAAATAAATTCCTATTCTTTCCAATCCATCTTTTATAAAAGAAAATTAAACATTATTTTTACCCTAAAAACCTGCCCTGCTCTATGATAGGATCACTTTTTATTAAAACTATGGGACCACAGAATACATTAGTAGACAAATGAAATTTGGGACCAATGATGTCATATTTAAAAGAGAATCTTCAAGAATCGAAGTTCCAACATTAACTAAGGTGGCTTGGTACTTTTTATTTGTAGGAAAATTTTCATGTTATGTGATCCCATTACTTAGAATGTCGTTTAACTATCTTTATAATATATTAATACAATTCTATAATATTTTAAATATAAATACCATGCTTTTACAAATGTACGAACTTGTTATTCTCCGAAAGTTCTCTGTCCTCTGTTAGTTCTCTGAATGAAGAATTAATCGATTCTTGCTGGTACAGCACTACTCTGTATTGTCAATTCTGCCAAAATTGCAAAACAAAACCAAAAGCAAGCAAGTCATCGGTCGGCATTTTCATGGAATTTTTGTGTTGGTTTAAATAGAAAATAAATTCTAAATAATATGTCGACTAATAAGGATGAAACTTTGAGACAGTTTTGCGATGTAACCGGTGCTGATGAGTCACGTAGCAAGTTCTTTTTGGAGTCGTCAAACTGGCAGCTAGACGTGAGTTAAACTATTTCAAAAGCCATTTGATTGTTTTTTACGTCATATTAATTAAAGCAAAATTGTCAACAATGTTTTGGTCAAAAATATAAGTGAATACTCGAGTAACTCATAATAAGTTTTAATAAGTTGCCACTTAGTTTTGTTAAAATGATCTCCATGGTTGTTCGTAATTAATTTATTAATCTAATTGGAATTTTGTCTGCATGAAATTTACTTGTGGACAATAGAAGCTGTAAGTTTTATTTCAAAGATTATTTTACAATTTTATGTCACATGTTTTTCATAGTGTAAGGGTATAAATACTTTCTTTGTAAAGCTCAATCAAATAAATTAATAGTAAGGTTCTAATTGGACATAGGATGTTTGTTGGCCTATCTGAAGACACAAGCAGTACACAAGGCTTGGTTGAATTTTACCTACTTTATTATACTTGCTTGTGGACATTGACATAATGAAAAACTATAGCTGATGGTCAAATGGCATTGTTGTTAGTATTTGCATGTCATGCCAGCATTCAAAGCTTTTATCCCTACCTAAGTTCAACCTTTGTGTGAATTTAAATGGTTTGTCATAGACGGTTATTTATATGCAAGGTGGAGATTTTTAGAGGTGTGTATCCAGTGTGGTGACAGAGTAAGAATACAATATGTCACCACCTCATCTCATTCCATTAGTGTCGTAAAAACCGACTAAGTGAATATTATCTTTACGAAATAAAAAGAAGGAAAACTTAAAATTAAACCCAGATACCAATACGTCTGGTCAGTGTGGTATTAGTAGCCCAAGTATACCTCCGTCATGGGAGGAGGCCTGTTCCTGCAGTGGGACATTAATGAGCTGTTATGATTATGATGTATATCCAGCAGTACATATCCATTGGCTAATATGATGATGATATAATATTTACCTATTGTTTAGTATCCATAATACTAGATAATATACTTAGTTCGGCACTGTGTAAAAGTGTGATGCTATTTGTAAATTCAATAATAAAAAATTAGAATTTTAAATGTTTGCCCTTGTATTTCATCAGCAGTATTCAATATAAAACATGAAAGTATTAAAATTTCTCAATTGTTACCTTGTAATATTGATATTGTTTAGAAACTATTCATGGATTACTTATTTATTTTCAATGGAAAGCAAAGTCAATGAAATAATCATTATGTATTTCATGCTTAGGAAAAGTGAATAATGAATGAGCTCATAAATGTCCTTCTGCAGGAATAGGCATCTTTTGACTTGACAGTGTGTGGTTCAGCTTATGGGCTTGTTTTCTTTTTCTTCTTAAAAGTATATTAGTCACCTTTAAGTCCCCTTAAGTATTGTTACGCAATTTTTTTGACTTAATCACCAATTACAGATGTCATAAATATGACTTAGACTAGAATAAAGTAGGAAAAAAGTGTCTTAAGTAAATATAGCAGACCATTTTCATATAGGTGTGTCTTAGCAATAATCTTTGGAGGACAATCTGTGTGGTGTAGTCGTTATATGTATTACATGGCCGCTACACAGAGGTATTGGGTTCGATTTCCGCTCAATGCAAAAGTTTGCATTGGTCTGGGTCTTTCTATGTATAATATGTATGTATTTACAAAAAAAAACGTTTTCCTGTTACCCACAAAACAAGCAGTATAAGCCTAGCTTACTGCTTACAGTGTAGAGATATCCGAAAATATTTATTTTAGATTAATTTATCTTTGTCTCCACTTTGACAGATAAAAATAATAAAATAGCAAAATTAAAATTTCAGGTAGCATTGTCAAGTTTTTACGAACATGGAGGTAATGCCGATGAAGCTCCATCTGTAAACCCTGCAGCGGCTGTTTCGTCCCTACCTACTTTATCAGACAGTGACATGGAATCACCACCGGAGTCTCCGCTACAAGCTCAAAAGAAAGATAAAAAGAAAGCCCCTAGCTCAAAATTTGCGACACTAGACTCTTTGCAGCAGGAGAGTTCTAGTGATGAAGAAGAAGGTGAATATAATATGTTTTTTCTGTTTTATTTTTATGATTTGTGGGACATTATGGTTTAAATATGACAGCTAGGTTAAGCAGACTAGGTGATGTTTTAGTTTTTGCCATACCACACGAAGAACTCTCCATGTGGTGACGGAGGAAGAATATGATATGTCCACCCCATCTCATCCCATGGGTGTCGTAAAAAACCGACTAAGGGAGTAACTATTTATTTTGTAAAGATATTACAAAATAAAAAGAAGGAAAACTTGAAATTAAACCCTATATCAATCCGTGGTAATAGTAGGCCAAGTATCCCTCCATCATGGGAGGAGGCCCGTCCCTGCAGTGGGACATTAATGGGCTATTATGATGATGATGAACACGAAGAAGAAGAAGTTAATGCAAATATTATAGGTAGACCTTGTTCTGTGGCATGTGTTGGACAGAGGCCTATGTCTAGTACTGTGATAGGGTAATTTATTGATTAATTAAAATAGTAATTTAGTGCATGAATATATTTGGTGACTTTGGTCTTGGTGTTGTTGTTGTTGTGTTTAATTCTACATGTTAACAAAAAAAAAAAAATACAGTACCCGGCCGTAAATATTGCACATCGATCTGCGGAAAGAGACAATTGGTCAATTTCGATCAAATCATAATTTGTTTTAAGGGTATGCATGCCAGTTGCAACTCCATACAAATGGAGAACATTAATTGCTCCTTCATTTGATAAAATTTATTATCAAATAGTATTTATTTATATGTAATTTTATTTGTGCGTAATAAAAGTTAATTTTTCCAAAGTTAGTTTGGGAAATTTTAGCGTGTACGTTTCCGACAACAATCTTTTAGGCTCCGTTCACTACCAAGTTCGTGTCTGTGGAATGCGTACTCTTAACAGTTGCTAATAGACTCCTGACTGTTTGTATTTCGTGCGACAGAGATGATGCTCTACGAAGCCGAATTTGGCCGATTGTGTCTTTACAAAAGTCGATGTGCAATATTTACAGTCGGGTGCTGTAAGTATGTATTTGGTTATATATTTTAACCGAAATTCAATGCACCAGCCCTGTGTTTATGGTAAATCACCTAACTTCTATAGGTCTGTGTATTTAGACAATTAAAATTTAAATAGGCCCTGGGAGGTGTTATTTATTGAACTTAGTAACATTAAGCATTATTAATTAGGCTATTATGAATTCTTCTAGATTAACTATTCTAGGTTAGGTAAGATAATATACAAATGTGGTAGATCACCTACTACCCTAGAACCAAGCCTTGTTTTGCGGAAACTTTATAAACTTAACAAAAATAATAATTAGTCTTGTATGAGATCCAAAATACGATCTAGTGCATTATAGAGCCCAGCCTGGAAGATAAGCTATATACTATACTAGCTTTTGACCGCGGCTTCGCTCGCGTTAAATTCGGGGTAGCACTGTTACCCTTTCTTGGGCACAGAATTCGTCGCTCCGTTTTGCCATGAAAGAAAGACAAACAGACACACTTTCCCATTTATAATATTAGTATGGATAGGTAGGCACAAAAAATAATTAAAAGGACTAGCCACCTAACTTATATTTTAACACTCATTTTAGTGCCATTTCCAACGGACTTATCTCAAACTAAAAGTAAATGGGAAACCATATTATTTACTGGAACTTGGCTCACGAATCAGATGAATTATCTTGTCAAAGAGTATTTATGCAAGAATCCTGGCACGTGTAATAAAATAAATAACTCTGTAAAACGTGATAGATCAACACAGGTTGATTTTAACGATCTTATTGATGATTCATTGGATGAAAGTGATTCTAAGCAAGAAATTGATAAGTTGAAACATGAAATTGAACGTTTGTTATGTGAGAATAGCGAGTTGAGGAGAGATATTGAAACATTGAAAGGAGAGAGTAGTGGTGCGTGTCACAGTAAAAGTGAGACAGGTGTGTGGATGTTTAATGATTGTATAGATTTGCGTAGATTAGGATTAGGTTTAGATAGTTATTTGTGTAGCGTAGGTGTAGATAGGATAGTAGGTGGCTATTTTTTACTATAGACTTAAGCTAGACACTCACCAGCAAAAGGCTGCAATCCATCAAAAAGGTGTACATTTTTAGGTCGTGTGTGCATGAATGCTCGTATGAATGGGTATAGAAGTAATACAAAAGAGATACAATGAAGACGCGCAATGTTTAGGACACATGTCAGATGAAAAATGGCTACTTCTAGAAATTATCAGGGCGAAATCGTAAATAAAAGTAGACCACGCAAAAAAAGGCCGGATTAAGAAGTATAATTGCGCCCCACCGGGCATTGGTTTTGCAAGCTGTCTGTCCGAAAATTCAAAGCACTTTCCACAACCTCCGTAAGGTTAGGCAGATAAATTGACTACGAAGCCATATAAAGGCTATGATGTTTTTAACCAAAAGTCTCAATTCTTCTTTGCATTTGACTCAATTTGAATTGCAAAATTCGACAGTCTGGTGGATCTTTTCGCACTATCCTCATCAATAATTACCGATTATTATTGGACGTTCGCCGGAGATTTGACGGAACATATCAATATTTTAACGCGCGCTGGTAGAATACATCGCGAACTTAGTAAGAGTGTATACCAATAATAGTTTGACTACTTTACAAAGAACTCCGGAATATACAATAAAGAATTGTCAAGACTACTACGTATGCTACCATAGAAATAGTTCTAAGTCTGCTTCGAACCTGAAGCCCGATTTACACATCGACAAGTATTGTTGTAGTAATTGTTGATTAAGTTGACTTACTATTTAACTCGCTACTGTACTTGTCGATGTGTAAATCCGGCTTAACTTCTAATAGTTCTATCCGAATAAGTGGCCGGTATAAGAGTTATTCGAACTTTATATTCATAGGTTCGAGTACAGATTATATTTCCATGTATTTATGTAAATATTTTATTGTTTTAGGTCAAGCATTTTATGCTGGTGGATCAGAGCGCTCCGGTCAGCAAATTCTTGGTCCAGGAAAGGGGAGGAAAGATATAGTCACTGAAGTGTTCAAGAGTGTTAAGGAGTGAGTGTTTTTTTTCCACCGGAGAGGGCCGAGACGAGGCGAGAATTGAAATCGCGAAGATTGCGTTTCTCTTAGTTAATTTATACTCTATATCAGAAGAAATACGGTTAATTTTTACACAAACAAATATTAAGTAGCAACAAACAACAATAGGCCTATCGCGATAAGCGAGTGTTTTTGTTTCAAAGTTAATATACTCTATGTTGCAAGCAGTACGGTTAATTTTTACATAAACAAATATTTCAATTCTCGCCTCGCACATTCTCGTCATTCTACACTGTTTCCACCAAAAATGCGCGACGAGGGAATTGAAAATTTGCCATACAAACAATTCTCGCGTCGTGGCGTCTCGTCTCGTCCCTCTGGTGGAAAATCACCTTGAGAGATAAAGATTTGTGAATTACACAGATATCTTCTCTTTTGTATGTTTTACCAAGTGTTTTATATTAAAAATGTTTTAGACGCGGAGCTGTAGTGTTTGAAGATGAGCCATCTTCGACAAGTAGAGGGAGGTCCGTGTTTGGAGGAGTAGGCTACAGACTTGGTAATATAATATTTTTATTTCAATTTTACACTATTAACCACAAAAACCTCTGACGACTTTTGTGGCGTAGTCGTCATATTACATGGCTGCTAGACAGAGGTTTCGATTTCGATTCTTGCTCAATGTAAATCTTAGTGATCAATCTTGATTGTTTGAATTAAAAAAATGTTATGTTTTAAAAAAAGTATTTAAGTATGTTTATCCGTTATTTAGCATCCATAGTACAGGCTCTTCTTAGTTTGGGACTAGATGGCGTTGTGTGAATCAAATCCACTTTGAGTCTAGATGTTCTTTATGTCCGTTAAATTGGTGTTTTTAAAAGTCCCAGTAACCCTGAACTAACATTGAACAAATAATTTTCAGGACAAACATCAGAAGATAACGAACCCGTGGCCACTGGTGGACAACCGGGTCAGGGGCAAGAAGTAAGTTATTTTGTGTTGTTACTTTTTGGAAAACGTAAACTATGCATTTATTTATTTATTTATTTCATTTCACCTTATAAGCTAACAGATTTACATCCAAAGCACATACAAGGCTAATCAGGTTCATGCTTTTCACCTTATAAAAATACAATAGAATGATAATAATGATACATAAAAAAAAACTTATGTTATTTTATAAACACATCACACAATATCTTTACAATTTGTAGTCTATGTGTTATTCTGATGTATAAGCTATATTATTGTAAAGTATCATTAAAATCCATTCAGTTGTTTTTACTTGAAAGAGTAACAAATTTCCATTCATACTTACAACCTTTTCCGTCTATAATCTTAGTTGGATAGTGCGTTTTCCTCTTAATAAGGTGTATGTCATTTTGGTCTGTCAATTTGGTTTTGTCTATGCCCTGATGTACATAATATTACTTCAACTTGACTTAAGTTCCATTACATTTTAGGCCTGTTAAATAACTAATCCCTTATTTTTTCAGGACGCACCACGCTCGGTCCGCTTGAGGTTATATCGTGAAGGGTTCACCGTGGACTCGGGTCCGCTGCGCTCATACACGGACCCTGACCACGCGGAGTTCCTGAACTGTATACGTAGAGGGTAAGAATATTATGTTAATGACTATTTGACGACCTCTGTAGCGTAATGGTTATATAACATGACTGCTACGCAGAGGTCTCGGGTTAAATTTCCGCTCAATGCAAATCTTTGTGTGCATGAACATGATTGTTTGCGTTGGTCTGGGTGTTTTCTATGTATAATATGTAAGTATTTACTAAAAAAAAAAAAGTGTTTATGTGATGTTCACTAGAAAACTTGTATTTTATGGAAATGGTGAAGGTAGTCGAAATTGAGTATTAACTATTGCAGGCCTAAATTATTATGTCAGAGTTAATACGAATATATCTTGAACCTCCTAAAAACTATCTCTGATACAATTTAGTATTTTATTTCTAGCATTTAATTTGTAGTGAAGTACTTTAGTTACCAGCAAATATAAAATTACCGACATTTGAAAAAAGTATTAATATCTAATGACATGAGCAAAGTTTAAATTTTTTGAGGCGGTTGATATTGTGACCTCTTTATAATAAACTCGTATTTATCTCTTTATATCACAGAGTAATACCACCCAAGCAATAAAAAGTTTTTTTTTTGTTTTAATATCTACTGACTTGAGAAGAGTAAATTTTCTAAGGCGGTTGATGTTGTAACCTCTTTTTAATAAACTCATATAATTTATCTCTATATATCACAGAGTAATACCACCCGAGCTATCGGCGACCGGTGCAGAGGTACGAGTGAGCTTGGAGGACAGACGTCATGAGGAGTGTCCCAGACACGTGCCCAAGACACAGCCCTTCACTGGCAAGGGACATCTGCTTGGAAGGTATGTGTTAAACTCAAACTCAAATATTTATTGCTCTCCATCAGTCTTATTAATAAACATAGACTAACGCAAGATTAACTTTACTCCATGGTTTAAGTGTCAAATTATTAATGTTTGTATTAATAAACGCGAAGTAAAGAAGGAGTAAGCTAATACCGCTTTACTCTTGGCGTAAAAGTTATTCCGTACCAAGACATAGTTTACCGGTGGATTAGTGCAGACTCGTCAGTGTTACTTTGACGTGTAATTTATTTTTATCCTTCAAAAATATAATCCTGTGATTGAATAAGATGAATAGAGACTATTTTGTTCAAGATTTACGGATATTATATTTATGACAAAGACGTGATTGAAGATGTGGTTCCATTGATTAGACAAGTGAAATTTTATAAAATTCGAAATAATCTGTTGGAAGAACTACAAGAAGCCGAGTTTAAATCTAAATACAGATTTTCCCGATCTACTGCTATTTTCATCATTGACATGTTGAAAAAACATTTAGCTGGTGAATGGTGATACAAGCGGCATATAAGTACAGCTTACAAGCTCACATTAGGACACGTAATACTGTTGAACGGTGCTTTGGAGTATGGAAGCAAAGGTTTCAGTGTTTATTAAGAGGCTTTCGTACAAAATTAGAAAACAAAGCTTTACATAGTTGCACCGGCTATATTGCATAATATTGCAATACAACAGCAAGATTTGATTGAGCATGTAGAAGATGATGATGTTCCAGTAACACATACATTAAGTAACTCTCTTAGAGGAAATTCAGCCTGGGCGGCATTTATTAATGATTTTTTTTAAATAAAGACTTTTAAATTCAAATTATGAGTTTATTGATACTTTACCAACACCCCTCAGTATAAAATAAATTACTTAATATGATTATTACTTATAGTACTAATTAGTAAGACAAATATTTTAATATAATAATGGTTTATTCTAAAGAATAATTACATAATTTAACATTTTAGCTTTCTTTAGCTCAAGAATTTCCCGTTCCAATGTAACACATTTTCAGTTTTTCCTTGTGAATTGCCATTTTAATTGAATATTCTTCCTCAGCCATTTCCATCTGTCTCAAATGTTCCTCATCTTTTAACATTTTGCTGTATTATCTATTATTATTGTATTATTTTATTAACTTGGATAAATTACAATATGACGACAAAATAAAATACACACACAATAATAAATCAAACAATTCAAATTTGACATTAGCAATCTATCAAAATGATATTTCAGTCATTCAGCTCACTCTTTTTACCTTTTTAGGTAACTGGGTTGCCATAGCACACGCGTTAATTCTGGTGTAAGTGTGGTATTGTTAATCCGCGGTTACTCCAAGTTTATTAATAACAGAGTTAGTCCGAAGATAATACTTCGTTACACCGGTATTAACTAGTCCAAGTATAAGTCTGAACTATGCTAGGAGTAAGCGATTTTTATTAATAAGGGTGCATATGTTTACAAAGGTGGTAACAATACATACATAGATCAAATACAGACTATGTCGGGCACGGCAAAGTACAATAAGGTAAAAGAAAGAGGGAAGGTAGGAGTGTTAAAATAATTACCTACTATCAAAAACCCATTAAAAATGAAAATAAAATGAATTTTTTTATTGAAAATGTTGTGAAAATTGAAAGTTTACGGCTGTCGCGCCTAGATGGCGTTGTAACAGTTGGGTTTAAATCACGAGGGCTACTGGCGCCGTAGAAAGCAATTGCTCTAATTTGGTTAACGAAACGAATGGCCAAGTGATGCATACAGTTCGAAGACTATCCCCGGTTTCCTAATGACTGATCAAGTAAAAATCAACTAGTCAAGTGTAAAATTTTAGTTACCTAAAATGATAGTTGACAAGAGTTTTGACACTTAATAGTTGATTTTTACTTGATCAGACATTCAGAAACCGGGAGCAAATCTATTATTAAAAAAAACCAGTCACAATTGGTAAATCATATTTTTAGCCAACATTACTAAAATGTGCCCTTGTACGAAACACAGTAAAATATTGCAAATCAAATCAAATCATTTATTCAATTTACAATAGGTCTTAAATTATAGCTTAAGTAAATCTAATTACATAAAATGTGCTATACAGTTTAGTAATGCCTGTACTAGGATTAATCCTGTGTTACAGGCGTTCTAAGTGCTAATTATATACTTATTAGGAAATTATTTAATTACAACGTTGCCTCTATACACTATTTAATAAAACAAAATGCTTACAAAATAAATACTATAGTAATGATCATTATAATTAAGTATGTTAAATTACTTGTTATGTACCTATAAACTAAGGAATGTGCTTACTTGTAAAAAATTCTAAGTAGGGCAAAGTGGTATTTTAATTTATAATAATAATTAGAAGTTGTAAATAATTTTAAGATAATAAATGTATTACGAGAATAGTACTAAATCTATGCTATTTCATAATCTATTGAGTTAATATATCTATGTTCGGCTATTCTTCTCGCAGGACATTCAGTATCGCCAGTTTTGTGATCGTTGGGTTTCTTAAACCTCGAACATGTTGCGCATTTTTGAGAAGCCAATTTGTTGTTGCATTCAGAGATAGTGTGACCTATTACTCCACAATGGCTGCATGATGGAATTAGTTCGTGGCAGGATTTTGCAGCGTGACCATATTGTTGGCATTTGTAACACCTCGTGACAAAAGTAAAGTCCTTAACAGGGCAAGAGGTCCAGTTAATAAAAAGTCTTTGTTGTATAATAACAGCTTTTCTTATCTGTGCAGAAACTTCGATGACGTAGTTGCAAGATAAGGTTTCACGTTTCCCGGACTTGTGACTCAATTTTATCGAAGACAAAAAAGATTCGAAGGTCATAGAAGGAATTTTGTCTTCGACGTTTTGATCATAAATACATTTGTAGACCTCTTGCTCTGTCATAGTAGTAGGTATTCCTACTACCACAATCCGAGGTCTACGTTTCAAAGGTTCTTCAGCCTGTAGATTCTTAGAAGAGAGCAGTACGGCGTCCTTCAGTATGTCTGCGTCTTTTTTAGTCTCAGTATTAATAATAACACCTCCGTTCCTGGTCTTTCTTACTCCTCGCACATGCAGTTTCAGTTGTTCAGGGCTGATTAGTTTCTGTACCATTGCTTTTGTGTCTTCGCTTGTTTTCTTGCGAATAAATCTTATTGTTAAAATTAATTTACCTTTATCTTTTTCTCCTCGCAGTCCGACCCCGGTGACGGTGGGCGCGACGGTGGGCGTGGCCACTGCGCCCACGGACCGCGCCGCCAACATGCGCGCCGCGCAGGACAGCGTGCGAGTCGACTCCGCGCTACCCACCACCACTATACAGGTACTACATACTACTACTATCATTTCCTACTACTATTACTTTCTACTACCACTTCTACTGCGACTTCCTACTACTATTACTTTCTACTACCACTTCTACTGCGACTTCCTACTACTATTACTTTCTACTACCACTTCTACTGCGACTTCCTACTACTATTACTTTCTACTACCACTTCTACTGCGACTTCCTACTACTATTACTTTCTACTACCACTTCTACTGCGACTTCCTACTACTATTACTTTCTACTACCACTTCTACTGCTACTTCCTACTACTACTACTTCCTCACATAGATTTATTAATGAATATGTCTTAGTGTTTGTTTTAACAGGGCTGTTTCTGCCTTAGTCCCTCTTTCTTAATTCTTAGTCTTATAACAAATATTTTTGTTATAGTTCCGTCTAGCCGACGGCAGTCGTCTAACAGGACGTTTCAACCACACCCACACCGTGGCCGACCTAGTAGAGTACATCACAAGAGCGGAGCCCATATACCAGCTGCAGTCATTCATACTACTCACGACGTTCCCGAGCCTAGAGCTCACCGACTTAACCAAGACTCTAGCTCAAGCCAATATACTTAACACTACCATACTACAACGGCTCAAGTAAATGTTTTGTACTATAGTAATGTACGGTTTGGTGGTTTACACTTGCAGAATATTATTGTCACAGCGCTATCTAGTTACAAAAATATTAATATTACTTTCACATTGAGAATGACGCCATCTAGTGATAAATAGTTTGTATTGAACTACTGATAAACGTTTTGTATAAAGGTACATATAGGTAATTTTGCAGTGCAGGATTCAAACTCGCGTACTCTGCGTAGCAATTAAGTACTGTACGACACATATAATGCAATGTGACAGTTTGTGTGATTGTATGTATGAATGTTTTATACTATTTAACACGAAGTTATTGGACGGATTTGGATGATATTGTGCAATTATTTCCACTTTAAGTTCACATGATACGTTGTCATTCCTTAATTTAATCCTAACTGTATGTAATAATAAAATAAATATGACGTCATAACTTTTTTAAAACCGCGCGCCACAGCGCATAAAATGTCGCTCCAAGGGTGCCTACTATTAGACTATTTCATTCCCAACACATTCATATAAAAAGAAAGCCAAATAGAATCCTATTTGATCCATTATAAAGTAAAAATTAGTTCGACGTCCCGCTGACCCGAATTCGTGTCGGCGGTAGCGGACTCGCAAATCTGCTAACCGGAATTCGTATCGCCGGTAAACAAGAGGTTAGGTAATGGCACTTGTCAATAAATATGATCCCAAATAATAATCCTAGTTATAGATATAGATATATCTGTGAGTGTAAACCGTCATGATTGCCTGTGGTCTTATACATGTAAAACACTGTATCAATAAAGTTTTTAAGTTCCTTATATTGTATTTTATTTATTAATCATCTAATTTTTACCTATACCATTTTGGGTTTAATTTTTTATTCTATGGACCAGAATAATTCTAAAACACCTCCATAGCAATGGAGGTTTTTTAGGATTATTCATTTTTTACTGTACATTCAGCCAAATAGATTTTTTGTCAACTGGACATTCAGGCAAGTGAACATTTGACCAATTAACCTTTCGGACAACTGGACATTCAGCCAATTAAACTATCGCCAAATGGACTTTCTGTCAACTTTAATTGCTCACTTGAAATTGTTGCCAAAACTTAACTTTCGGTCATCTGGATATTCGGCCAACTAAACTTTCGACAACTGAACATTCGGCCAAATGGACTTTCGGTCATCTAGGCATTCGGCCAACTAAACTTTCGACAACTGAACATCGGCCAAATGGACTTTCGGTCATCTAGACATTCGGCCAACTGAACTTTCGGCCGAATGTTATTTCGGTCATGTGGGCATTCGGCCAATTAAACTTTCAGTCATCTGAACATTCGGCCAAATGAACTTTCGGTCATCTGGATATTCGGCCAACTAAACTTTCGACCAACTGAACATTCGGCCGGACTTTCGGTCATCTGGACATTCGGTCAAATGGGATTTTGGTCATCTAGACATTCGGCCAACTGAACATTCGGCCAAATGTTATTTCGGTCATGTGGACATTCGGTCAATTAAACTTTCAGTCATCTGAACATTCGTCCAAATGGACTTTCGGTCATCTGGATATTCGGCCAACTAAACTTTCGACCAACTGAACATTCGGCCAAATGGACTTTCGGTCATCTGGACATTCGGTCAAATGGGCTTTCGGGCATCGAGACATTCGGTCAACTGAACTTTCGGTCAAGTGAACTTTCGACCAACTTAAAATTCAGTCAAGTGGACATTCGGCCGAATGGGCTTTCGGTCATCTGGATATTTGGTCAAATGGACTTTCGGTCATCTAGACATTCGGCCAACTGAACTTTCGGCCGAATGTTATTTCGGTCATGTGGGCATTCGGCCAATTAAACTTTCAGTCATCTGAACATTCGGCCAAATGAACTTTCGGTCATCTGGATATTCGGCCAACTAAACTTTCGACCAACTGAACATTCGGCCGGACTTTCGGTCATCTGGACATTCGGTCAAATGGGATTTTGGTCATCTAGACATTCGGTCATCTGAACATTCGGCCAAATGGACTTTTGGTCATCTGGATATTCGGACAACTAAACTTTCGACCAACGGAACATTCGGCCGGACTTTCGGTCATCTTGACATTCGGTCAAATGGGATTTCGGTCATCTAGACATTCGGTCAACTGAACTTTCGGCCAAGTGGACTTTCGGTATATGGACATTCGGCCAACTAAACTCTCGACCAACTTAAAATTCGGTCACCTAGACATTCGGCCTAATGGGCTTTCGGTCATCTGGATATTTGGTCATCTAGACATTCGGCCAACTAAACTTTCGGCCAAATGTTATTTCGGTCATGTGGACATTCGGCCAATTAAAATTTCAGTCATCTGAACATTCGGCTAAATGGACTTTCGGTCATCTGGATATTTGGCCAACTAAACTTTCGACCAACTGAACATTCGGCCAAATGGACTTTCGGTCATCTGGACATCCGGTCAAATGAGCTTTCGGTCATCTAGACATTCGGTCAACTGAACTTTCGGCCAAATAAACTTTCGACCAACTTAAAATTCGGTCAACTGGACATTCAGCAGTTTTACGTGCGTGTGAACTGAGGGACCAAACCGGGAATTCGGAAAATAAATTACCAAGGATTTAGTAGTAGATTAGAAACAATTGTAGAACGAATCTTAGAATTTGTACAAAAATGTATCGAAAACTACAGCCCTTTATATGTGGTCCCTCAGTTCTTACAGACCATTTAGCCACTTCTCGGAAATTATCTTTAAAATGAAGATAATGTGATTACACACATTTAGTATAGAATTTGTAAGGTTCATTTACTAAATAACAGGCCACCCAAGCATTAAAGAAAAATCTAAAACAACGTCCAAACTGTGGTCCCTCAGTCCACACTAATATTATTTATATTTCAGTGAAAATTACTGAATCATATCTCTAAATCCGTAAATTTTCTAGCTATGGTTGTAAAAAAAGTCTTGATACATTTTTGAAAAAAGAAATGGAGCAAAAATATTGGCGCAATTTCAAGTTAATGAGTTTTAAAACTGGTCCCTCAATCCACACGTCTATTACCATATTCCGTGTGCTAACTGTTTAACCAAAGTAATATCAGAAACTCAAGTGGGTGTACCTTTTAGTATAAAGTTTCTACTAAATTATCGAAAACTTAAATTGTATATTAATAACTTTAAGCTGAGATAATCATTCATTTTTAACCCTAAGCTAATACACCGAGTAGTGTGACCAAACGATGAAACAAAATGAGAAAACAACAACCCATGAGAAAGGAAATCATGTTATCTATGATTGTCAGTGTAACATCTCATACATATTTGAACACATACTTTTGAGATATTTTTCCAGTGCAACTTTCACAAAACAGTGTTTAAACGCATCCTGTCAATCAAACCAAATCAAAAGAGACGTTGCATTTTTGCCATTAATATAAGTTTTATTGAAATATTTGGTATTAGTATTTTAAAAGAGGCTATTAACATTGACGAAGAAAACAGGAACTGTGTTACTTGTAATGGCCAAGTTAGTTATAATTACGAGTTGTCAAAAATAATATCGTTTGATTTAAATGGCATCGAAAAAGATTATCTAACTAATGTCCCTGTTACCATAACAGTAAAGAACAGAACCTACAAAATTATAGGAGCATCTGAATTCGTTCCAGCGTTAATCCCAGGCGGTCTTGGCCAATACCGATGTCACTGTTTCATGAATGAGTGTTTCTTTTGTTATGATGACCTACAGTTGAAAATTATTGAAAGTACAAACCGACAAATATTTTTACATTCAGTAAGCTACATCTAGTCTACTTAAAGTCGCGCAGCGAGCAATGGAACGAGCTATGCTCGGCGTCTCCTTGAAGGATAAAATCCGGAACGAGGTTATCCGACAAAGAATCAAAGTAACCGACATAGCTCGTAGTATTAGCAAGCTAAAGTGGCAATGGGCTGGTCATATCTGTCGAAGGACCGATGGCCGTTGGAGCAAACGTGTCCTAGAGTGGAGACCGCGACTCGGCAAACGTAGTGTAGGACGCCCCCCAGCTAGGTGGACCGACGACCTCATAAAGGTCTCTGGGTCGGACTGGATGCGGAAGGCGCAGGACCGAGTTCTGTGGCGTGTATTGGGAGAGGCCTATGTCCAGCAGTGGACTGCAATAGGCTAGTTGATTGAAGCTACATCCAAAGGAGAATGCTTTTTTTACTAGGAGCTTTGGGCTAAATTAAAAATTGCTGCCCCCACGTTTGTAACTATTGTACATTGACTTACACCATTGAGCTTTTTACATGTTTAAAGAATCAACAAAATTCGCCCCACAGAAATCTAGATATCAGCTGTTCAAAAAATTAAAAGCCCTGTGGCACTCCAAGCAGTTATCTACTAAAAAGTCAGTCTGTCTCCAGGTCACCAACTAAGTTCATTACAAAGATTGATACGTAAGCAACATTTTCTTCTATGGAATCTACAAAATTCGCCCCACAGAAATCTATATATCAGCGGTTCAAAAAATTAAAAGCCCTGTGGCACTCCAAGCAGTTATCTACTAAAAAGTCAGTCTGTTCCCAGGTCACCAACTAGGTCCATTACAAAGATTGATACGTAAGCAACATTTTCTTCTATAGAATCTACAAAATACGCCCCACAGAAATCTAGATATCAGCTGTTCAAAAAATTAAAAGCCCTGTGGCACTCCAAGCAGTTATCTACTAAAAAGTCAGTCTGTCCCCAGGTCACCAACTAGGTTCATTACAAAGATTGATACGTAAGCAACATTTTCTTCTATAGAATCTACAAAATGCGCCCCACAGAAATCTAGATATCAGCTGTTCATAAAATTAAAAGCCCTGTGGCACTCCAAGCAGTTATCTACTAAAAAGTCAGTCTGTCTCCAGGTCACTAACTAGGTTCATTACAAAGATTGATACGTAAGCAACATAAACTACTAAGCTATTATTCAAGACAAGTGTAGGAGGCAACGCGTGCATATTGTTATGTTTGTGCGAATCTCCACTTAAAAATCGCGGTAATTGCGTTTTGCCGTGAAAGAATGACAAAAAGACAGACACACTTTTCTATTTATAATATTAGTATGGATTTATTCCTTTAAAAGCAACGTATATATTCATTAAAAGGTAAGCGTCAGAACCTCTGGACCAAGTACAAAATTGTGTATTTAGATGGTATCAAGTTATAATACCTTTATGGTACTATTTGATACCCAAATTGATTTTTTTAATACCTCGACGAGCTGTTGAAAAACATTAAAAGAAAGTGGCCAGACATTCTGACGTCAGGTTCTCTGGACCATATTTATTTCATATAGTTGGAGACAATATTTCTTAATTATTTCTTTGTTAATATTTAATACCCTTTCAGTACCCTAAAATTAATATTTTGTTTTTATTTTAATGCATCCCAAAAAAACGTTACGCGTAAATGAAACTCCTTAGAAGGCTGAATTATTTATTCTACTCATTCTATGGCTATTTAATTTGTAATATACACAATTTAAGTATATTGTAAGGGAAGCATCCCGCCGTCACGAGGGCCGTGCACCATTAGTGTCCTACTGCAGGGACGGCCCTGCAGCAGGACACTAATGGGCTGTTATGATGATGATGATATGCAATATTGTGTAAAGAAGTAATATTTAACGGCAGTATTTTTAACATGTAAATTTTGTACTATATTAAGTAAAGCAGCGATAGATCAGTAGGGAGACTAACAGATTGCCATGCAAATGGTTTTGGGTTCCAATTCACGGGCGGCGTGAACCTCTGACTTTTTGAAGTGATGGGCGTATTTATATTTATCTGATAATTTATTAGTCGCACCGTTTGTCATTACTGGTAGGCCGTAGGACGCATTGGTATAAGAAGACTTCAGGCATTGCGATAAAGGAGAAAAGAACACTCGACGTATCTTGCTGAACAACCTTACTGGATCCTGCGCTCAACTATCCGACTAGAGTTATGCTCGGCATCTCCTTGAAGGATAAAATTTAGAACGAGGTTATCCGACAAAGAACCAATCACAAGTGTCCCTTACTTCCGTACATTCTTCTATAAATTTTCCATCAGTAATGTCAGACTTTTCGTTACCGAAAAATAGCTCGTAATTTTTTTTTACTGACAAGTAAAGTGATTAAGGTGTCATTTTTTGAGTTAATGCTTGAGTTATCTCTTGAAACACTGGATCACATGGTGAAGGTAAATCGTCTTTACTAGGGAAGTAGTTTTCAAACTGATTTAAAACACATTTTTGTTCTTCCAACGGAACTGCACTTTTCCGACCTCTTTTCATGGTTTAACATAAAAAATATTATACAACCACTGTCAATAAAATACTCAAACTTGAATGTATGTGTGGACTGAAGGCCCATTTTTTTTTCTGCGGCTTTTTGCAGATTAATCAACAAAAGTGCATAGTTAAAGATTTATCGTTTTAAGTGGGTCCCTCAGTTCAAACACAAAATCTCCCTTAGATTGGTAATGAATTATGCAACAATTTTTTGTTAAAAATCCTTAGTTAAACATGCATAAAAGTATAAAAAGCATTGAAAAGCCTAATATGAGTAGATAATAAAAAATAACAAACGTTTTAAAAGGTCCCTGAGGGCCTACTTGAATTTATCTCATAATTAATAAATTATAGCATGAACATTAAATATTCCTAAGCCAACCATTTGTTAAATGGGCAAGGATAAATTTAAAATTAAAGAAAGATCACAAACAGTGATAATTATTGTTATTTTTAAGTTTTTAAGTGGTCCCTCAGTCCACACACTATGCAAATGCTAATTGTTAAATATATAATTAAATACAACAATTACGAAAATGGGGAGCCTTTCAGTAAGGTTGTTCAGCAAGATACGTCGAGTGTTCTTTTCTCCTTTATCGCAATGCCTGAAGTCTTCTTATACCAATGCGTCCTACGGCCTACCAGTAATGACAAACGGTGCGACTAATAAATTATCAGATAAATATAAATACGCCCATCACTTCAAAAAGTCACAGGTTCACGCCGCCCGTGAATTGGAACCCAAAACCATTTGCATGGCAATCTGTTAGTCTCCCTACTGATCTATCGCTGCTTTACTTAATATAGTACAAAATTTACATGTTAAAAATACTGCCGTTAAATATTACTTCTTTACACAATATTGCATATCATCATCATCATAACAGCCCATTAGTGTCCTGCTGCAGGGCCGTCCCTGCAGTAGGACACTAATGGTGCACGGCCCTCGTGACGGCGGGATGCTTCCCTTACAATATACTTAAATTGTGTATATTACAAATTAAATAGCCATAGAATGAGTAGAATAAATAATTCAGCCTTCTAAGGAGTTTCATTTACGCGTAACGTTTTTTTGGGATGCATTAAAATAAAAACAAAATATTAATTTTAGGGTACTGAAAGGGTATTAAATATTAACAAAGAAATAATTAAGAAATATTGTCTCCAACTATATGAAATAAATATGGTCCAGAGAACCTGACGTCAGAATGTCTGGCCACTTTCTTTTAATGTTTTTCAACAGCTCGTCGAGGTATTAAAAAAATCAATTTGGGTATCAAATAGTACCATAAAGGTATTATAACTTGATACCATCTAAATACACAATTTTGTACTTGGTCCAGAGGTTCTGACGCTTACATTAAAAGGAAATGAAAAAATTTAAATTAATCCATATACCAATCTGTCTGGCCAACGTGGTATTAGTAGGCCAAGTATCCTTTCGTTATGGGAGGAGGCCCGTCCCTGCAGTGGGACATTAATGGGCTGTTATGATGATGCGAATGTAAGCCGATTCGAACCAACGATCTAATACAGCAGTATTCTCGACTGCTATGCTACTAAGGCAGTAGCATTGTTTAATTCATACACTGTCAAGTCTACGTGTTAGTTTAGAGGCATCGCACGTATTACCCTTGCATGAAACAAGCCTGTAACTAAGCTATTATTCAAGACAAGTGTGGGAGGCAACGCGTGCATATTATATATGTATATGTTTGTGCGAATCTAATGTTACACACAGTAACATTAGCACAAACATTTTGGTACAATTGGTACAAGTCTCGTTACCAAATTCCGTAGGGCCGGGCGGGCCTGACGAACGTGGCTAAATAGTCTGTGAGAACTGAGGGACGCAATCCGAGTGCGTTACCCTAGCAAGAAAGTATCTCGTAGAGTGATGAGAGTGGTACGTATCGTTCTTGCTAGGTCTACTGAAGATGTGCACGAAATTTGACATTTGTGCGTCCTGGCGTTTTCGAGAAAAATGGAAAATACGATTCCTGCTAGGGTAACGTTACTCCAGCAAGAAAGTATCGCGTGGAGTGATTTGAGTGGTACCTATCTTTCTTGCTAGGTCTACTGAAGATGTGCACGAAATATGACCTTTGTGCGCCATCAGGTTATTGAGATATTGCATTTCCTGCTGGGGTAACGTTTTGATATATCGTGTTTCTCGATAACCATTATGTGTGCGCCAATATAAAAAATATGCCCATGTACCTCTTAATTTGTGCGTACTTATGGCAGAAAAATAAATGAGTAAATATTAACAGTTTTTGAGTAATTACACTTTAAAAAAAAAACGAAAAACGCTCATAACACGTAAATGAGTAAACGTATAAGTTCACTGACAACTGTTATTGGTACTTCTTAATGTCTATAAAAACCATACAAAGTCTGCAAAAACGCATGGTTCAGCAATTTCACGCACAATCAAAAAACTGTGTCATAACTTTGACGTAAATGTGCAGAAAAACGGCTCAACCCAGGAAGTTCTGGTATAAACTAATGCTTAGAGCATACAGTGAACTATCTAAGTGAAAATTTTCAGCTTGGCAAATTTTATAAATAAGAAGATAAAACCAAATATCTAAACACGTAAATAACGCTCGCCTATCCGACTAAATAGGGTTGTATACAAAAAAGCGGCCGATACATACATATTGATGACCTTCTTAACATGAACGTGTTAAACGTTAGTAGTCATGGTACAGTCAAGTTCAAAACGTTTCTTAGCACTTTCAAGTACATATGCTAATTTTATTATTATTTAAACAATTTGGGGGCTAACTAAAATATAATCGTAAAAACACAGGAATGTTAAATAAAAGAAAAGTTGATTTGAAAATTATTATAATATTCACTCTAGGTTAAATTATGGCAAGAAATCACAAATCAAATTATCTAACTGACAACTAGAACACAAATAGTTTAATTGTATTTTTTACTAACATAAAATAACATAGATAACGAAAAATAAAACTTCAAAAACCAAAACCACTATCACCGATCAATTTTAACAACTTATAAATTATTCTCTTTATTTACATTTTTGACCTTAATTTACATTTTTAAATATAAAAATAAAAACATTTAAAAATATTAAAAAAGGGTAGACCCACCTGCATCGAGTACAGGGACCAAGCTACTGGTGGTTATGGCTCCAAAGATAGGAACCTCTTCACAATACGTACCGTGTCAAGCAGTACTGCCTTCTGCATCAGACCTATGATCCAACTGTCAAGCGAGAGTCTCCGAAGATGTTGATAGAGACTCTTTGGAATAAGTCCATTCACCGAAAGTACTATCGGAACAATAATCGCCGAATCAACAGTCCACATGTCGATAACCTCGCGAACAATAGCCCGATCAGTGATTTTTCATAAATCACTATGGATTTGAAAGGAGTATTCAATCGCTTCTACTTCAAGGCGCTAGGGATGCGCCTCCATATTCTTATGTCACAACAGTAACTGTGTTTAGGTAATAATATACCTTTCTCACATCGGCCCAGCGACACACCGAACGGCAACATATGAATTGTGACGTCAGGGGAGGCGGCGCGCGTGTGAGCAAAGGTACCAATATTAGTAGGTATAAATGCTGGGTCTAGTTTATAATATCGACAGGCACTACATCGATGGTCGCTACATCGCAAACGCTCCATCGATGGGTAACTGTATCGATAGTACCCTAAATCGATGGTACGCTACATCGACAGTACCCAAAATCTACGGTATGCTACATCGACATTACACTAAAACGATGGTACGCTACAATGACAGTACACTACATCGATGGTCGCTACATCGACAGTGCACCAAATCGATAGCACCCTGCATCGACTAACCAACCCAAGCCAGATTTCATTATTTTTTATTATTCTAAGGCATTTTATTTTTTTTATTTTTCTACGATTTATTAAAATTAGGTAGGAATATTGTTATTTTTATTAGGACTTTTTAAAAGTTGTTACTTAATTACAATTTGTTAAAGCTGTACACTCTGTCTATAAAGTCCTGAAAATAAATGAGGCCGCCACTGTGCTACACGTAGCAACCCTATTTAGTCTGAGAAAAAAGCTTTCATACTAGTAATTTATTGAAATAAAATAAGTAATTTTGAAACACATTATATCTAATACTCAAGTAAGAAATTCACACAACTTATAATGAGATAATTCATTTCATTGGTTGAAACCCTAAGTGATTGAGACATATCTAAATCAGCTGGCGAACCGATCGCTCGCTGCATCCGCGCGGTGTCCATGATTAGTGAAATTCATGGCTAAGCTTTACACGTCGTTTACTATTGTTAGAATTGTGTCGTAAATTCCTTGCTGTCATTTGTCACTTGACGTTTTAATAACATTATTTTGATTTAGAAGCAGTTTAAAAATAATAATAAATTGAAACTATAATTTATTATTATTTTTATTTTCACACTATGTAGTAATTTAATGTTTATTTATTTTGTGTTTTTTTCCTTCATTAAATAACGTTATCTATCACGCCCTAGAATATTGCCTATGACTCACTTTACATACTGTATAATGCATATTTGTGTTTAAAATGTTTTTTAATAATAAGTAGGTATTTGAATAGAAGATAACTTTGCTTAACTCTCCCCTTCATATTGGAATAGAACTTAGGAAACTTTTATAATATAATAGTAATATGCAGTCATAAAAACAAATTACCTAACCTACCTGGCAACATATTAATGTTTATTTAAATGTTATTTTCTACTTCAGTGTACAAGTTTCAAGCGGTTAGCGAGTAAAGTTGAGAAGGTCATCAATATGTATGTATCGGCCGCTTTTTTGTATACAACCCTATTTAGTCGGATAGGCGAGCGTTATTTACGTGTTTAGATATTTGGTTGTATCTTCTTATTTATAAAATTTGCCAAGCTGAAAATTTTCACTTAGATAGTTCACTGTATGCTCTAAGCATTAGTTTATACCAGAACTTCCTGGGTTGAGCCGTTTTTCTGCACATTTCCGTCAAAGTTATGACACAGTTTTTTGATTGTGCGTGAAATTGCTGAACCATGCGTTTTTGCAGACTTTGTATGGTTTTTATAGACATTAAGAAGTACCAATAACAGTTGTCAGTGAACTTATACGTTTACTCATTTACGAGTTATGAGCGTTTAACGTTTTTTTTTCAAAGTGTAATTACTCAAAAACTGTTAATATTTACTCATTTATTTTTCTGCCATAAGTACGCACAAATTAAGAGGTACATGGGCATATTTTTTATATTAGCGCACACATAATGGTTATCGAGAAACACGATATATCAAAACGTTACCCCAGCAGGAAATGCAATATCTCAATAACCTGATGGCGCACAAAGATCATATTTCGTGCACATCTTCAGTAGACCTAGCAAGAAAGATAGGTACCACTCAAATCACTCCACGAGATACTTTCTTGCTGGAGTAACGTTACCCTAGCAGGAATCGTATTTTCCATTTTTCTCGAAAACGCCAGGACGCACAAATGTCAAATTTCGTGCACATCTTCAGTAGACCTAGCAAGAACGATACGTACCACTCTCATCACTTTACGAGATACTTTCTTGCTAGGGTAACGCACTCCTGAGGGACCACATATTATAACTGTAGTTTTCGATACATTTTTGTACAAATTCTAAGATTCGTTCTATAATTGTTTCTAATCTACTACTAAATCTTACGAGGAAGAACCCATTTATTTTCCGAATTCCCGGTTTGGTCCCTCAGTTCACACGCACGTGCAGTGAGTTTTTCACCTTTGCGGTGCACCTGTAGCGGCTGCCCAGCAAAATCCTTCCGGGACAGGTCTTTGATTCGATGTGTAATTCCTAAACTACTGTCTGATTATTTTTTATAACCGTTTTTACGTTTATATAAGACCCCGCTACATAGGTCAAGAACCCTAGTAATAATAACAATCAACAAATAAAAACACAACATTACCAGAAACTATGTATTTCAATATAAATCATAATTTAATAAATTAATTTAAAATATAATTTTATAAACTAGTTAATTATCAAAATTATCCATAACACTATTCAAAAATATTATAAATGACACGATTACAACACTGGAATACAATTTCACTCGGTAATCATTTCGTCGTTAATTTTGCCCGCCATTATAAAAGCTTGGGTTACGTGTACTTAAGCGCAGCACGCCGCCTTGGGGAACACGCAGGCGCACGGATCTGTCTTTATGCACTGAGCTGGGCAGACACAGTCGCAAGCTGAAAAGTAATTACCAATTAATATATTGGACTCACCAAAACGGGTAGATAATAGGAGAGAAACATCCGTGTGGTGAGGGAGTAAGAATACAATATGTCACCACCCCATCTCATTCCATGGGTGTCGTAAAAACCGACTAAGGGACTATCCGTGAATATTATCTTTACGAAATAAAAAGAAAGAAAACTTGAAATTAAATCCTATACCAATCCGTCTGGCCAGCGTGGTATTAGTAGGTTAAGTATCCCGAGACCCGTCCCTGCAGTGGGACATTAATGGGCTATTATGATATTAAAGTCACCAAAAGGTTTAGTTAACGCGTAGATAAAGGAGAGTGCACAATAAGAAGATAAGACTGTATGGCGGGGCAACACTTAAATTTTTTTTTGAGTGTTTTTTTACTTTTTTTAATTTATTTTAAATTTTTCTGATAACCAGCATGACTTGCTTTATCATCTGGTTTCGGGTTAACGACGAGTATTGGGACTTTGGACACCCTGTATGTATACCTATATCACCTCTTGGGTGATCGTTATCGAGATCTCAGTCTTTTTTTAGTGGTTTTAGCGACAAAATACTTTATTGCTACATTAACGCGATTTGTTATTTTAGACTTCTAATGCTGGACATTAACATCTACCAAACAGTCGCCCACTTATTTTATTATCATACTAGCGGCCTGTCCCGGCTTCGCACGGGCATTGTTTTCCCGCTTTTCTGTTGAAATTTTTCCTGAATTTTCTTCGCTATAAACCTAACGGAGCCCGAGACCTTTCCAACGAATACAAAACCGTGAAAATCGGTTCGTGCGTTCTAGAGTTATAGCGTCAGGAAGAAAAACCCGACTTATTTTTATATAGTAGATAGACCAATTGGCATCCACTAAAAAGTTCTACGTGTGGTGACGGAGTAAGAATACAATATGTCACCACCCCATCTCATCCCATGGGTGTCGTAAAAATCGACTAAGGGACTATCATCTTAACGAAATAAAAAGAAGGAGCGCTTGAAATTAAACCCTGTACCAATCCGTCTGGCCGGCGGCGTGGTATTAGTAGGCCAAATATCCCTCCGTCACTGCAGTGGGACATTAATGGGCTGTTATGATTATGATGAAAAAGTACAATGACTCCTCCAAATATTGCCACTTTGTGCAGTCCTGTGCCTCCCGCTGTCTCGTGTCCCTGTGTATTGTATCCTGTACCCTACACATAAAGTTCAATAGATGTAAATATATAAACTTACGATTGCAAGGCCCATATTTGCAAGGGTCGATGTATTCAGTACAGTCTTCGCCAGGTGGAAGGAATGAAGATTTGTATACAGTCGTTTGCTCCAACTGGGAAAGTAATAATTTAATTAGTAAAAATCATTTATCCTGAACTTGTATAAGCTTTCAAACTGTTAACATAATATTATCATTTTGGTGTTGCCCTGACGTGATTTAAAAACAATTACGTAGTTTAGAAGTTTTTAGTTTAGTTTAAACTTTTAAAAATTTCCCCTGAATTTTAAGAAAACCTTAAGACTTATGCAGATTTAAACATAGTTTTTAATATCGTCGTTATCTATCAAGTTTGTTATTGAAAGCGTTATTTAATTGTCAGCCTCCATTTGAGCAAGACATGGTCTCATTCGATGGATATCGTATAAAACGACAAAGCAGAAGTTCGCAGAATATACGAAAACAAAAGAAACCCCTTACCAATGCATCTGGTTAACGTAATAATGGTTAATAAAAGAAGCCGGTCCCTACAGTAGGCCAATAATCGGCTGCTATGGGCCTCTTATAATGGGTCTATAGTTTATTATATCGACAGTCACTACATCGATGGTCGCTGTATCGCAAACGTTACATCGATGGTCGCTGTATCGCAAACGTTACATCGATGGGCTAATGTATCGATGGTAGCCTAAATCTATGGTACGCTACATCGACAGTACACTAAAACGACAGTATTCTACATCGACAGTACACTAAAACGACAGTATTCTACATCGACAGTACACTAAAACGACAGTATTCTACATCGACAGTACACTAAAACGACAGTATTCTACATCGACAGTACACTAAAACGACAGTATTCTACATCGACAGTACACTAAAACGACAGTATTCTACATCGACAGTACACTAAAACGACAGTATTCTACATCGACAGTACACTAAAACGACAGTATTCTACATCGACAGTACACTAAAACGACAGTATTCTACATCGACAGTACACTAAAACGACAGTATTCTACATCGACAGTACACTAAAACGACAGTTTTCTACATCGACAGTGCACCAAATCGATAGTACGCTGCATCGACTACCCTTACCCAAGCCATAATTAAACAAAAACTCTGGATGAAAAAACACCCGATTTTAATTATTATTTTATATTTTTAAAAATATTTATAGGTGTTTTTTAACCTACTAACCTTGTGGCATGGTTTCTCATACTGCGGCTTGGTAGCCCACGATGGACGCTGTGGCTGTGGCACACATACTTGTTGGTACGACATCTTTTGAGTTGTCATTCCCTCCATTTTAGCTGTAACAAACATTTATTTCGTGTGGTGACGGAGTAAGAATACAATATGTCACCGCCTCATCTCATCCCATGGGGGTCGTTAAAACGGATTAAGGGTCTATCCGTGAATATTATCTTTACGAAATTAAAAAAAGGAAAACTTGAAATTAAATCCTATACCAATCCATATGAACAGCGTAGTATTAGTAGGCCAAGTATCCCTCCGTTATGGGAGGAGGCCCGTAGTCCCTACAGTGGGACATTAATGACCAGTTATGATGATTATTATATTCAACATGCATTAACATAATTGGAACCAGGTAGGTAGAGCTTGCACTATTAGCTTGTCTATATTACTATTCTTTTCGAGACCCACATCTTTCATACTTCAACCTGAAGCAACAATCTGACAATCTGAAAGCCCTTTGAGAGATATTGTACACAAAGATAAGATTAATAACAGATACAAACCTGCCGGCTTCTCGTAAGAGCTGGCAGGCGCGTACGATTCTGGTCTCGCGCAGCGACCGGGGTCCAAGAACGACAAGCGGTTTACTGTACGATCTGTAACAAGAAATAACATGTATTTAGTTAAGATATGATGTCACTAATTTAAAAAAATACAATTATTATTGTGTTATAAAAGCATTCTTGTCGGCAAGTGTCGTAATCGTAAATGACAATTATACCAGTTCCTTGTGGTGAAGACAAAAAAATAATATCAATTTAATAGACGCAAAGGACTGCCTACTCTACCCCAATAAAAACTTGGATAGACATATGGTAGCATATTATATTCCCTCGTTAATCACATCATTTACCTGGAACCCGTTAGAAGGTGACATCCAGTACCCGCATGGAATGCAAAAGGCCTAAAAGTGAACATCTCAAGTCCTAAAACATTCTTTAACACCAGATATTACTGCTTACTCATAAACACTAGACGTATGTTAGGTTCCAGCGTATATTTTCAACTGTCATGGTCATTGTCCTATAGTGCCGCGTAATACAAGTACCCACATTATATCAATAGGTAAGTATTTATTATGTAACACTTACCTTCAAACGGCACATCCGTACAAGGATACGCAGCTTGTGGCTTGAAACTTTCACGTAAAACGCTCGGCTTAGGGACGTAGTCGTGGCGTTGTGTGGTCAAGTTCTGCATTGGACCCTGACCCCACATGTTGTGGTGGCATGGACGAATCATCTGCGTCTGGCAGACTGGGTTTGGTAGATACGAAAGCTAGAACATAAAAATAGCAATACTTTAATTAGGTATATGTGTACATTTCCCTATAATTAAACTGAAATATCTGTTCAAATCAATCATATCAGCAGTTTTTACTACCTAATCTAATTGAACACGAGATCAATGCCAAAGAATATATTTGTTTGTTTGTATGTTCCTATTATTTTCCGAAAAAAGGCTTGGTAAATTTTGATGACAGTTTCACTGGTAGATGGCTGATTTTACAGTGCACAACTACTATAATTTTCAAAAAATACAAACCATGTCAATTTTATCTACTGAAATTAATTTCGAATATCGAGGAATTGCAGACATTAAAAAGGCGGATTTGAACCTAGCTTTGTCTCCGTGTAGTGACGGAGTAAGAATATAACAGGTCACCGCCCCATCTCAGCCCATAAGTGTCGTAAAAACCGACTGAGGGACTATCCATGAATATTATCTTTACGAAATAAAAAGAAGGAAAACTTGAAATTAAACCCTATACCAATCCGTCTACCCAGTATTAGTAGGCCAAGTATCCCTCAGTCACGGGAGGAAGCCCGTCCCAGCAGTGAGACATTAATTGGCTGTTATGATGAACCTAGCAATAAATTTTAATAAAAAAACATGTAACAAAGATAGAGTAAATTAATAATTTTACCTTTTGAACTGTGTCACCGTCCATGAGTGCAGTAGACGCCATTAAATTAGCCACTGGTTTTATAGGTGTCGGTATGGGAGCCTTTGAAGGTAAGTAGCTAGAAAAATAATACATTAAATAATATGATTTTTTTAAATGTTTCTAATTAGTGACTAATGGGACTAGGCACTACCTATTTTATTTTTAAAATGTATGCAACAATTTAGCATTTTTGCAGTGCGTTTTTATACCATAAAGAATTTAAAAACGACCAAGTACATTATGTCCCGCTCTTCATCCTATGGTCTAAATTTGGTTATAGCTATACCTAGTCTAATTTTGTGAATGAGACAGGGACTCAGGTGACAAAGCTTTTAAGACGCTGGACACGTATAATCCAGAAACGCTTAAAATGTTTAAAATGATGTTTAAAATGATGTTTAAAATGATGTTTAAAATGATGTTTAAAATGATGTTTAAAATGATGTTTAAAATCAAAACCCAAAAATGTTTCCATTGAATTTCTTCTTTTCGATCTAGTTATACCTTAGCTATACAGGGTGGAAAGTTTCAATAGAGCAGTAAAGGGAGGTACCTTATTTGTTGCAGCTACAAGAAATTCATCTTAAGAGACCATCCATAATTGAGTTGTTTTTACTGACATATTTTTTAGCATTGAGAAGTAAGTGGTACAATACCTGTTCTTATAAATGGTGCCAGTTTCAAATTCCTTCGATATCGTGACCGGGTTGCAACCTGCATTCGGCATTATAGGCCGACGTCTGCAGTCACTTTGATTGTCCAGGAAACTGAAACACATTAAACAATCGTTAACTTACTGGAGAGACCTTGATTTGATGTAAAATATGACTATTCCGGATTGGACCCCTGCTCAATGAAAATCTTTGTGTGCTTGGATATTATTGCATTGGTCTGGATGTTTTCCATGAATGATTTTGTATACCTACTTATATTTACAAAAAAAAAACGTTAATCCGTTACATAGTACAAAAGTTCTGCTTAGTTTGAGACTATGTGGCGTTGAATGTGTGATTTAATCTATTTTAGCCAGAAAATTTCTCGTAAGTATGTGTTACCGTCTTACACACTAAAAATTACTTACCTAAGAGTCGCGGAAAACCAAAAATTACTCAAATTGCAGAGAAAGAGACTCCACCATATGAGTACGGAAAGCTGTATTTTTCTGGAGTGGGCAATCTTGAATAAGGTGACTCTGAACAAAGATTTATTTCTGTTCCAAAAATTATATTTTTATATTTGTATGAGGGAGGCACAGGACCACGGTTGAAGTTGTCCAGCAGTGTATGTCCATAGGCTGATAGGATGGATTGTAAAGTCTCGCAAACCTAAACTACTGTCTTCAAGCCCATACTGTACTAAAAAGTATGGCCAAATATGTTAAAAGCAGGCCAATTTTATCTTCTGGAATCCATATTAAGCAGTGGTAAGAATTATGGCTCTATATGATAATTACCTCATGGTATACGTCGTGTTAGTATCCAACTTGGTGCAAGGCTTCTCATATGGTGCCCTCGTGACTACAGGCACTCTGGGCACAATCTGAAACGCAAACCATTTCACCCATTTCACTTAGCTTAATAATTCAATAAATTGGTGGAGACCCCAAGGGAAGAGCTGAGAGTGGGGGGGGGGGGGTGTATCGCTAAGAAAGATCAGGGGGGAAGGGTGTCGCAGGGAGAGGTTCCCGTGGGAATACCGGGAAGAGGTTCCCGTGGGAATACCGGGAAGAGGTTCCCGTGGGAATACCGGGAAGAGGTTCCCGTGGGAATACCGGGAAGAGGTTCCCGTGGGAATACCGGGAAGAGGTTCCCGTGGGAATACCGGGAAGAGGTTCCCGTGGGAATACCGGGAAGAGGTTCCCGTGGGAATACCGGGAAGAGGTTCCCGAGGGAATACAGGGAAGAGGTTCCCTAGGGAATACGAGGGAATAGCGGGAAGAGGATCCCGAGGGAATACGAGGGAATAGCGGGAAGAGGATCCCGAGGGAATACGAGGGAATAGCGGGAAGAGGATCCCGAGGGAATACGAGGGAATAGCGGGAAGAGGGGCATGTTCGCGAGGGAAGAGGGGCGTGTTCGATAGGGAAGAGAGGGCATGTTCGCGAGGAAAGAGGGGACGTGTTTGCGCGGTATGAGGGGGTGGTTTCCCTTGGTAAGAGGTGGGGAAAAGCTAAGGGTTTTGAGGTAGAGCTAATGTTCTTAAAATGAGGTTTGTACTAATTGCATTATGTGTATAAGTAAACCCACGTAATAGACGCAAACCGTCTAACTATTCTATTTTGCTTATACTATGGGTACGGTGACGTTTAGTATTTTGTCATTACTAGAGATGTAGTAACACTAAAATCGTTTTTAAAAATACCGACTAAATATCTAACCGATATAATTTACAAACAAGAATATATCGATTATGGGTACAAAATAAAAAACTAATCTTTTTTTAAATATTTATTAATTATGCCGAATCAATGCGTGATCAAGAACAGCTTGATGAATTACTTGATTCGTCACTTACATAAATTAATAAGTGAAAATCTACTGAATTGTTTAATCTGATGTCCTCTCAGTCATGAAGTATTAAATTTTTGTTTTTTCCAGTCATCGTGTTACGTATGGTCACAGGTCACAGGCCTCTTTTAATAATGACATCATCAAGATTTAACCGCTATGACTTACGAATCTCACCAAAAAAAAACTCCTATCCTCGTAAAAACTTATATTTAGTTATAAGACAACTAAAATTATTATATTAATTTCTATGAATATAAAAAAAAATAATCAATTTAATCAGTTTAATAAAAAATGCATTCGATTTTAACAATTTTATTGTGTCAATCTCTATTGAGATTTGTTCCGAGTCGGGCATACGATTTTAAAAGATGGGACAGGTTCACGAGGAAATAGATGGGACAGGTTTCCGAGGGAATAGATGGGACAGGTTTCCGAGGGAAAAGCTGGGACAGGTTCCCGAGGTAAAAGCTGGGACAGGTTCCCGAGGGATACCTAAAGAGAAACCGGGAAGGGTTTCCCGGGAATAGGTTCCCGAGGGAATACCTGGAAGAGGTTCCCGAGGGAATACCTTAGGATTGAAGATGGAATATAAAACAAATATTTCATATAATTTAAATAAATATTAACGTCTAAATAATATTTTTATTTTTTTATCAGTTCGGATTCATAAATTGATAGCTTTTATTTTTAAATTCTACAAAAGTAAAGTAAGTAACACGGAAAAGATCAAATGTCACCATACCTTTCCTGTCTGAAAAATAGTATAGCAATGAGCCTACTTTTTCAGGGTGGAAAGTTTAACCTTAGTCGTTGCAACTACAGCAAATTTGTCTTAGGAGACTATCCATATTTTTTCAAAATAATAAATTTTCATTCGGGTTTTCAAAAAAAATTACGGTAAGCAAGAAAATTACTATTTCTCCTCAGCAATAATATTTATATCCTAGTTCACGCTTACAAACGAGAGCGACTTGTCTCTACAAAGTACCGATCAGTACTAAATGACATGGGCACGCTCAGAGTAGCTGCGCGCCGCCGCGCCTCTCTCCGCTCGAGGGCGGGCGCACGGAATCAGCCCGCGCTAACTAGGCCGGTTGTTGCATTGCTCAGTTTTCGAACTAAATGGCGGGGGCGTGGGGAGGGGGTGTTATATTTGTACTTACCTGACTGGCGGGTACTATATTCTTACGCAGTGTCCTACGTGAGCGACGAAAGCGACGCGACGCGATGCTACACGCAACAACTGTTCTACATGTCGCAGACGGTCACATAGGACACAAGAAGGGTCCGCCGTTGATTTGATCGCTTATGCCCGATTTACACATCGACAAGTACAGTGGCGAGTTAAGTAGTATTTTAAAATTAAGTTGATTTAAATAGATCTCCATCCTATATTTTGGCAAGTTAAGTACGAATTAGCCCCCTCTCTCGCGTCTCGCCAACTTGACTTCCCAAAAAATAGAATGGAGATCTATTTAAATCAACTTAATCAGCAACTTACTACTTAACTCGCTACTGTACTTGTCGATGTGTAAATCGGGCTTTACGCCAAGTCGCATCGCATTCGTCACCCACGCAGGACACCGCGTTAGACAAAGCATGACATCTTACCGGAGTCGGCATATAGCTCATCTTATGAGTGGTGGCTCCGTCCATTTTAGCAGCCGGTCGTTCGTAGCAACGTTCCGGGGCGAACGATTTAGTCATCTCCATTTTCTCAGGTGGTAAATATGACAGCTTATTCACTGTGCGGTCTGAAATCAAAAATATTAAAGCATTAGTGAGGAAAACAAGAGTAAATTTTTTTATTATCTATGCATAGGTAACTATCAAATAATCCCATTAGTACTTATAGTATTAAATCCACAGTGGGGAAATTCCCTGATATTATCTCTATGAAAAAAGGACAAACTACAAAAAACGGCGTTTAAAAATATACAGCACGAGCAATCAAAATTTCCCGGCCTGAAGTTTATGAAAATAGCTGCGCAGATGTCATTTTAGAATTAAATAGAGGCGTGGGGGTTCCATAGGATTAATGGTATTAAGTCGTAATAAATATCTATAGACTGTAGTTCTATAGCTGATGCTGGTTTACAGAGCATTTAACATTAAGAATAATGCGCGTGTGTCTTGGTCCGCGATGAAAAGGGACAGATGGAGCGGCAATAATATGTGGATGCTTGTTATTGGCATAGGTACTTACCTATATTCAACTAATTTTATGTTTTATTTGTATCATAGCTGTAAGCTTCCCAAATAAAATAAAATAAAAGTCGAGATTTGATTGTTGACAGGGGTTTTTTGAGTTCCTATGCGTGCGCGATTTTTTCTGAAAGCTTACGGCCGGCCAATTTAGATTGAGCGAACTGCACATTAGGACGTTAATGAACTGAAAATATGTTTACTTTCAAATGGTTCACAAGTAGGTCCGACCGTCGTAACCGGCTTAAAGCTCTCACGAAGCTCGCTCGGCTTTCGTACGTAATCGTGGCGTTGCGTTGTCATATTCTGCATCGGTCCCTTCCCCCACATGTCGTGGTGACAGGGGCGAATCTTCTCAGTCAAGCATACTGGATTCGGCAAGAATGAAAGCTGAGAAAAAGAAAACCGCCATTAAATATTTCAAAGACGGAGTACACGACACAATAAAAGCACGAGTAGCCGTTGACTGTTTTTGAACATGGTAATAATACGAAAGTGTACTTGATTTTATCGATGTTTTTAATAACATTGTTTATTTCGGTACCTAGGGACTAATTTATTAGTACAGTCAAATAAGGCTTAAATAGGGGCAAACCTTGGAACGGAAGAGAATAAGCTGTAAATTCGTATAATCCTTTGTTTTGATGTTCTGATGACTGGTGAAAAAGTCTCATATGATCACGTGTCTGCGTCATAAGTTATTCAAGGTCAAAGGTCACCGTAAATCAGTTTTTTCCCATTATCTCGTTTTCTATGGGAAATACGCATTTAACGTTATTATTAATATTGTAGATCATAAAATTGTCTACAAAAAATATCTAAACACTTTTCTCCTAAAAAGCATCGCTTTCGAGATATCGTGACTTTAGAGCGCAGGAAAGTCGTATTTTCGACTATATGCACACACTAGCTTTTTCCCGTGATTTCGCTCGCGTTTATAAATATTATGAAAAATAAGGCTTATTTCAATATATAGTAGCATATGCATGCTTGGTCTCAGCCTAATCGGTTTGAAATTGACAAGGTTACATAACTTCCATCCCCTATCTTATCCCTTTAGGGGTAGAATTTATCAAAATCCTTTCTTAGCGGGTGCTTACGTTATATCATCTACCTGCACGCCAAAATTCAGCCAGATCTGTCCAGTGGTTTGGGCTGTGCGTTGATAGATAACTGTGTCAGTCAGCTTTGAGTTTTATATAAATAGAAGATTTCCGCACCACCTCTGAGGTAGATAAGGCCAATCTTGCACCAACATTAAATCAAATAGTACATTGTCATCATCACATCAATAAACAGTACATTGAATTAAGCTCAAAAAAAAGCTCGGCGGTTTTTATTAACGTGGTTTCTCCAGTAGGAATACTCCTACCACATAGTGATCTATCAACGCACAGCCCAAACCACTAGACAGATCTAGATGAATTTTGGCATGCAGGTAGATGATATAACGTAAGCACCCGCTAAGAAGGGATTTTAATAAATTCTACCCCTAAAGGGATAAGATAGGGGATGGAAGTTTGTATGTAACCTTGTCAATTTCAAACCGATTAGGCTGAGACCAAGCATGCATATGCTACTATATATTGAAATAAGCCTTATTTTTCATAATATTTATAAACGCGAGCGAAATCACGGGAAAAAGCTAGTGTGTGCATATAGTCGAAAATACGACTTTCCTGCGCTCTAAAGTCACGATATTTCGAAAGCGTTTAGATATTTTTTGTAGACAATTTTATGATCTACAATATTTATAATGACGTTAAATGCGTATTTCCCATAGAAAACGAGATAATGGGAAAAAAACTGATTTACGTGACCTTTGACCTTGAATAACTTATGACGCAGACACGTGATCATATGAGACTTTTCTACCAGTCATTAGTACACCAAAACAAAGGTTTAGGCAAATTTACAGCTTATTCGCTTCCATTCCGAGGTTGAATGCTTATTTTACTAGAGTATATTGCAATTTTAGGCTCTCTTGTAAAATTTAGTCTTGCTACATAATATACGTTTTTAGCTCCAAGAAAACCATAGTAGCCTAATGGTATCATCATAACATCAGCCAATTAACGTCTACTACTAAACGTAAGCCTCCGGCAAACTACCTTCCTGTATCGTGTGCCTCCCTTATGCAGCGGTTGTGCGCAAATTTTACCAGGTTGTCGGTCCACCTTGTGAGAGGTCGACCGACAACCCAGCGACTTTCGCTAAATACATATTAACTACGTAGCTATCAAATACGGAAACCATTACTCTCAAAAATACTCTAAATGGTCTTACCTTTTGCACAGTACTGCCCTGCATAGGCTCCGTGCAAGGTATAATACTTGAGATGGGTCTAAAGGCCTGATTCCTGATCCCTTCTACAGGCAAGTATGACATCTTGTACGTGGTCCCCGCATCGATTGGATGCGAGGGCTTGGTATAGCATCTTCGAGGCGCATACGAATCTGGGATTCGAGGTTGCTTGTAACACTGTAATTAAAACATTTTGTTGGCTTAAATCCTGTTTTTCCGCTAATTTTAAGTTATATGTTCTTACAGGGTTTTGACTTTGGACTGAATATCACCTCTAAGAGTTTGTGGTCAGTTACTTGTTCTAACTCTTTTCTATAAAGAAACATGTGAAAATGCTCTACTCCCTATACAAGTGCTAATGCCTCTTAACTGCAATGCAACCTAAATAGGTTGAATAGCAGCTATTTAGCTGAAGCTAACGATTGTCCTGAGTTTGGATGTTCTTGGTGTAGTTAAATTAATGTTAGCAAAATACCCGCGAAACGATACTTCCAAAAAATGTAAACCTAGAAAGCTTTATTTCTGTCTTTTGGCGCATACAGCAAAGCGCGGCACAGTTTGCTGCGTCCCCTAGTAATAATAACCATAAAAGCAAAGCTACTAAAACGTGACTTACCGGTTTCACAATAGGTGGCTTACCACAACAGCACGTGCGACACGCGCATGGTAAGTTCTTTACTTCATCGAGGCCTGCCTTTGGCGTATTTGGTATAGGCGCTGCTGGACATGGTACACTGCACCTGGTTTGATATATAGACGGTATAGTTTTCCTTCTTAGTTTGAATATTAAGCAATAAGCAAAAAGTGTTTGGCGACAAGCAAAAAGTGTTTGGCGACAAGCAAAAAGTGTTTGGCGACAAGCAAAAAGTGTTTGGCGACAAGCAAAAAGTGTTTGGCGACAAGCAAAAAGTGTTTGGCGACAAGCAAAAAGTGTTTGGCGACAAGCAAAAAGTGTTTGGCAACAAGCAAAAAGTGTTTGGCGACAAGCAAAAAGTGTTTGGCGACAAGCAAAAAGTGTTTGGCGACAAGCAAAAAGTGTATGGCGACAAGAAAAAGGGTCTGGGAATTCGTAAAGGTGTTTGGCGACAAGAAAGAGTGCTTGGCATCAAGCAAGAGTGATTGGCGTCAAGCAAGGATGTTTGGCGAAAAGCAAGGATGTTTAGCGAAAAGCAAGGATGTTTAGCGAAAAGCAAAAAGGGTTTGGCGACAAGCAAATGTGTTCGGTAACAAGAAAAGGTGTTTGGCGACAAGCAAGAGTGTCAGGCGGAGTGTCAGGCGACAAGCGACAAGTAAAAGTGTTAAACGATAAGCAACAGTGTTAAGCGACAAGCAACAGTGTTAAGCGACAAGCAACAGTATTAAGCGACAAGCAACAGTGTTAAGCAAAAAGCAACAGTGTTAAGCGACAAGCAACGGAGCTAAGCGAAAAGCAACGGAGCTAAGCGAAAAGCAACAGCGCTAAGCGAAAAGCAACAGAGTTAAGCGAAAAGCAACAGAGTTAAGCGAAAAGCAACAGAGTTAAGCGAAAAGCAACAGAGTTAAGCGAAAAGCAACAGAGTTAAGCGAAAAGCAACAGAGTTAAGCGAAAAGCAACAGAGTTAAGCGAAAAGCAACAGAGTTAAGCGAAAAGCAACAGAGTTAAGCGAAAAGCAACAGAGTTAAGCAAAAAGCAACAGAGTTAAGCGAAAAGCAACAGAGTTAAGCGAAAAGCAACAGAGTTACGCAAAAAGCAACAGAGTTACGCAAAAAGCAACAGAGTTACGCAAAAAGCAACAGAGTTAAAGGTGTTTGGCAACAAACAAAGGTGTTTAGCTATAAGCAACAGAGTCGTATGACAAGCAAATGGGGCAGGCGACAAGCAAAAGGGTCAGGCGATAAGCCAAAGGGTCAGGCGATAAGCCAAAGGGTCAGGCGATAAGCAAAAGGGTCAGGCGATAAGCAAAAGGGTCAGGCGATAAGCCAAAGGGTCAGGCGACAAGCAAGAGGGTCAGGCGACAAGCAAGAGGGTCAGGCGACAAGCAAGAGGGTCAGGCGACAAGCAAGAGGGTCAGGCGACAAGCAAGAGGGTCAGGCGACAAGCAAAAGGGTCAGGCGACAAGCAAAAGGGTCAGGCGACAAGCAAAAGGGTCAGGCGACAAGCAAAAGGGTCAGGCGACAAGCAAAAGGGTCAGGCGACAAGCAAAAGGGTCAGGCGACAAGCAAAAGGGTCAGGCGACAAGCAAAAGGGTCAGGCGACAAGCAAAGGATCAGGCGACAAGCAAAAGGGTCAGGCAACTCTCTTGCAAGAGTGTCAGGCGACAAGCACGAGGGCCAGGCGACAAGCACGAGGGCCAGGCGACAAGCACGAGGGCCAGGCGACAAGCACGAGGGCCAGGCGACAAGCACGAGGGCCAGGCGACAAGCACGAGGGCCAGGCGACAAGCACGAGGGTCAGGCGACAAGCACGAGGGTCAGGCGACAAGCAAAATGGTCAGACGATAAGCAAAAAGGTCAGGCGACAAGCAAAAGGATCAGGCGACAAGCAAAAGGGTCAGGCGACAAGCAAAAGGGTCAGGCGACAAGCAAAAGGGTCAGGCGACAAGCAAAAGGGTCAGGCGACAAGCAAGAGGGTCAGGCGACAAGCAAGAGGGTCAGGCGACAAGCAAGAGGGTCAGGCGACAAGCAAGAGGGTCAGGCGACAAGCAAGAGGGTCAGGCGACAAGCACGAGGGTCAGGCGGCAAGCACGAGGGTCAGGCGACAAGCACGAGGGTCAGGCGACAAGCAAGAATGTTAGACGACAAGCAAAAGTATTTGGCGATAAAATAAAGCACTCGTTTTTGGCTACCAAAATCATAAGATTATTATATCTCTAACATATTTATTTACTGCATATTGAATGATAATATTTAATCTATTTAATACTGAACCTGACCTTTGACCGCTCCCTTCATTAGTTGACATAAATAAAAAACTTATTAAATAAATGATATCACGAGAAATACGTGACTAATTCAACGTGCTTTTGTTTATTTGTTACAATAGGCAGAAGTATATACAAACAAATGGTATGCTTTTTCCAGCATGACCTGAACATTATAAGCGAAGAAATATGAGAAGGAAATAAATATTAAATATTCCTCACTCATTCACATAACGCCATCTAGTCCCAAACTAAGCAAAGCTTGTACTATGAGTACTAGACAACGAATAAACATACTTAAATACTTTTTTTTGTAAGTACATATAATATATTATACATAGAAAACACCCAGACCAATGCAAACAATCATGTTCATGCACACAAAGATTTGCATTGAGCGGAAATTGAACCCGAGACCTCTGCGTAGCAGTCATGTTATATAACCACTACGCCACAGAGGTCGTCAAAAACGCAAAATCGCCATACCTTTGATCAAGAAGCATAAGATTAATGAAAGTCACGAGAGGTGGCAAGAGCAATAAAAAGGGATTGGAGCTTTTAAATTAATGGGACATTATCCTGGTAATCTTTACCGATGCATGTAGAAAATGTAAATGGAACAACTTGCGAACGGGCGAAACTTGTAAATAAGACAAGCTGCGCATGAAACATATTGAGTTGAGAATGTATGCCAACTTGCGAATGGGACGACCTGCTAAAGACCCATGATGGGGTCTGCCTTTAAAGTCAGCGGGGTTAGGACATTATTTATCGCAAAAGCAGTTGTGTCCAATTATTTGCAAGCATTTCAGCTATAATGGCATCATTCCATGCAAATTTTATTAATTCTCTATACTGTTTGATTTATTTGGAGAATCACTGTTTATTTGAGGTATGGGTTATTTGTCAACGGATTATATTTTAAAGGATATTGCAAGTTGTAGATGCGTGCTTCGCCAAGATCGAAGTGAACTCAGATTCACTAGCAATGCTTTATAAAGTATACTTATTCAGAAAAAGCCCTTACAAGCGCGAGCGCAACATGGTGTATTAAATATCGATACATAATATATCCCTCCGTCACGGGAGGAGGCCCGTTCCTGCAGTGGGACATGAATGGGCTGTTATGATGACATAATATATCAAACACATTAAAAATAACATCGTTGTGATAAAATTATCAAAACCAGAACTAGTGAACTTTAACCGTAGATATTATATTCGTTCGTCAAAGTTGATAAGTGCACCACGTATCTCAGTGTTACTTTTAATTAAATACTTTATTGTTGTGTTCTAAAAAAGTTCGCGAAAAAAGTTTTTCAAGGTAACTATTTTGAACTTATAACCTGGGAGAGATTAGTTTTCTTCGGTAACGGAAACTGCTTACTACTTAGCGGGTTTTTATTTCTATTGATGTTATCAAACCGAAAAATATTCTCGAAAACCAAAATGAACTTGTCCGAAAGCATTTATAGTTTTATTTCAATTAAATCACTAATTTAAGTAGTTAGTCTTAAATCGACTTCATATCACGGAATATGTAGATAATTCCCCATGAAAATACTAGATGTTATTTGGTGGTATCACGGGAAATGAAAGCATATTAATTGTCAGCTGGAATTAGGCAGCCCTCTTTTACTGTCTAGCTGAGAAGTGTTGCTCTATTGGGAGCTTTGGTTGCAGTACTTCTAAATGTTTGTTATCGCAAAACTCGGTAAATTCTTGACAATATAAAACAAAACGTTTTTTGGTAAAAAAGAGTTTTTTTATAAATGATTCGTGAAAGAAATTTCGTAATTATTGTGATCACGGCTTTACTTTACGTCACTTTGATTCAAATTTTTTTTTTGGCAATTTTTCACATGACCAATTTACTTGTTTGATTTATTTGGAGAATCACTGTTTATTTGAGGTATGGGTTATTTGTCAACGGATTATATTTTAAAGGATATTGCAAGTTGTAGATGCGTGCTTCGCCAAGATCGAAGTGAACTCAGATTCACTAGCAATGCTTTATAAAGTATACTTATTCAGAAAAAGCCCTTACAAGCGCGAGCGCAACATGGTGTATTAAATATCGATACATAATATATCCCTCCGTCACGGGAGGAGGCCCGTTCCTGCAGTGGGACATGAATGGGCTGTTATGATGACATAATATATCAAACACATTAAAAATAACATCGTTGTGATAAAATTATCAAAACCAGAACTAGTGAACTTTAACCGTAGATATTATATTCGTTCGTCAAAGTTGATAAGTGCACCACGTATCTCAGTGTTACTTTTAATTAAATACTTTATTGTTGTGTTCTAAAAAAGTTCGCGAAAAAAGTTTTTCAAGGTAACTATTTTGAACTTATAACCTGGGAGAGATTAGTTTTCTTCGGTAACGGAAACTGCTTACTACTTAGCGGGTTTTTATTTCTATTGATGTTATCAAACCGAAAAATATTCTCGAAAACCAAAATGAACTTGTCCGAAAGCATTTATAGTTTTATTTCAATTAAATCACTAATTTAAGTAGTTAGTCTTAAATCGACTTCATATCACGGAATATGTAGATAATTCCCCATGAAAATACTAGATGTTATTTGGTGGTATCACGGGAAATGAAAGCATATTAATTATCAGCTGGAATTAGGCAGCCCTCTTTTACTGTCTAGCTGAGAAGTGTTGCTCTATTGGGAGCTTTGGTTGCAGTACTTCTAAATGTTTGTTATCGCAAAACTCGGTAAATTCTTGACAATATAAAACAAAACGTTTTTTGGTAAAAAAGAGTTTTTTTATAAATGATTCGTGAAAGAAATTTCGTAATTATTGTGATCACGGCTTTACTTTACGTCACTTTGATTCAAATTTTTTTTTTGGCAATTTTTCACATGACCAATTTACTTGCTATACCTACTTATTACGGCTATACCTGGGCCACTCCTAGGCTAAGATCAACGTGTATGTCTCTACATAATATTCAAAAACAATAAATACTCAACTTACTCAGGCATAATTTTGACGTAATTCTTAAATTAGTGCACTGTAAAAAAAGTTAAATAAAAACTTAACTTATGTATAGGAAAGTTAACTGAAAATAATTTATATAAACATTTCAGTGTAAATGATAACGTAAAAGTGACATTTGTTATAGAATTTTTGACACTACACATTTTTTTTCTTAAAGCCTACTGGTTTATTAGATTCTTTATTTGAAAATTATTAAATTTATATTGTACAAAAAGTTTTTATTGGATTATGTAAACGAGATAGACTGATTAGGAGGAGAAAAGAGAAGATGAAAATAGTAATTTGTTTTCTACATAAAAATCATATCAGCCATTTGCAGTTTACGCGGTGTAGTGCCTTCGCTATGGCCAGCGAGGTATAGTAGACCAATAAAACATCCATTGAAATACAAAACAATCATCACAACATTTCTAAGATGTGGCTCTGCAGGAAACCTGCCCTATTTTTTTTTTGTTTTCGCTGGGGTAAAATGCCTACGCATCCCCTCTCGTCGGAGGACGGGAGGGGTATGTGGGGCTCCCAGGGGTGACCCCCCAGTGCACTCACTAAAAGTCCCCAGCGGCACTCCTTCATCGCCTTACTTGTAGGGGCCAGTCCCCCTCCGGCTATCCCCGCCATTACAGGCGGGCCCTTCTCTTCTTGAGAACGGCTGTGAGTGCCCCAGCCGTTCTCACCCACATGGTGGTGATGAGTCGTGCAATGGAAACCTGCCCTACCGCAATAAAAATATAATTTTGAGACCATGTCTCAAAAGTCAATAAAGTTACATAAATATTTCATTGATGAAAATATAATTAGCTTTTGGGACCGAAAGGTTCTGGAATGGCGATCGAGTACTGCAAGGAAACATTGAACTGATGACCTAGCTAGTACGGGTGGGAAACCGATGGATGAGGGAGGTACAGAACCGCGCTAGGTATTTAGAGGAGGCATATAACGAACAGTGGACGTCAATTGGTTAATAAATGAATTCGTTTCATTATTGTTTGACGTATCTCATTGATAAACATACTACGCGCCTCACAAGGAGTTTCTTATCGGAGGTCAGGGTCTATTATTGAACTTGGTTTCAAAACAGTTATAGATGCAATGTGTTTTGTTTTTGAATAAAATTATTAATACGATATTTTTACAAATTATTATTATTTTCGGCACAGGTTGCAATGGGTCAAATTACTTTAAAAAAATTAGTAATGCTCTAAGAAAATAAATATAAGTATAAAAATATTTTTATATAATAGTCTAAGAAAACAATGCGTTCTTAACCCTGGTTGCATTCAGCATGCATGAGTAGTGTTTAGGAGAGTTCACTTAATTACTATTGTAGTATTTTGTGTACTATCGAAAGCTTTTGACTGCGCCTGTAAAACTAAACTGATACTAAAATATAGCATTACGATCAATGAGACTCATCTCTAGCTCTGATGTGATTATAGATGGGTGGCCAATATTTTAATTCATCTAAGCGTCTCCATGCATCAGCAGATAAAAAGTCGATTCCGGCTTTCGTCGTAGTGACTAGTCCTTAGACCATGTAATGCCGGCCATACACGCTACGGTCTACAGTAGAGCTCCACCTGCGCAGGCGACCGGAGTACACGCAGACACGCACAGGTACCTACACTGTACGATGTCACTCGAAAGAGTCGAATTTTGATCTTGCGCCGGTCACCTGCGCAGGTGGAACTCTCCGGTAAACTGGGTTCATCATAAAATGATATCCATATTATTAACTCAAAGTAGTTTAAGGTTGTACTGATAGATGGCGTTGATAACAATTTAAACAGTTATCCGCTCATTAGTAACTAATGTAGCACAGGGAGTAAGTTATTGTAATTAAAATATTGATTTAAGTGCAACTTCCTCTTGAGAACGTAATTGTTACATAAAACAGGTTTCACTGAATACAAAATGACTCGAACATAAACATAATATGTTTGTTTTTAATTAATCTGCTCATGCGATAGCAAGATCTAAAGTATACACAGCAACTAATCAACCTAGACATTCATGTACCTTAATACCTTGAAATAAGACACAATTTCAAATGAAAATGTTTAGCTTGATGTGTTGCTGTGTGTACCAGCTTCTTCCTTGACTTCTGTATCAACGTGGTATCAATGGTGTCAAGGGTGTGGTATACAGAGAGCTGGGCAGTTGGTAGTTTTCTAAACAGTCCTGGCTTGCTGACGTAACTAGAAATACTTACGCTAGCTAGTTGTGTTTGCATGACGCTAAATTATTTTAAGCTAGTATTATCACTGTTACTAGGATTACTATTATTTCGAAAAGAACTGCATTTCAAAATGATATACAAGTTAGTGTACCTACTTATCTATACTTCTATACTAATATTATAAAGAGGTAAAGTTTGTGTGTTTGTGACGTTGTAGGGTAATCTCTGAATCTACTGAACCGATTTTAAAAATTCTTTCTGTGTTGAATAGTCCATTTATCGGGAGCGTGATGCTATGTAGTCTAATGACGACTATATAGTATCACGCTATGACAAATAGGAGTGGAGCAGTAATGAAATATGTTTATAAAAGGGACGCGTTTTATTCGCCGCCCAACGAAGTGGGCACGGGTCAGATAGTCTTTAAATAAAAAAAATTGTGGATAATGCTTTCTATTTAATTTAAACGACCACAACTCCCGGGTACATACCATATACACTGGCCATGGTAAAAAACTTATTAGAGAGTCGCTCTACTTGTCTAAAAAAATATAACTCTATCCTATTAAAAACTGTTCTGGCTTATAAATTATAATCCAGTATTAGAAAAAGAGCAAGTTTAGATTTCAAGAAGCCAGAATACTGACTAGGTATCTTACGTTGTAAAACTTAAAAATAATTTGATTAAATTACGTAACAAAAAAATTTAAGGGAACTTGCAGCTGACCTTACAACAGTATTTAGGCTTGTATATTTACTTATCTATACTAATATGTTTGTGTGATTGTGTGTTTGTGACGTTGTAGGGGTAATCTCTGGATCTACTGAACCGATTTAAGATTACGCAGAAAATTTCACTCTAATACAACTTATATAAACGAAGTTGCGTGTATCAGCTAGTATATAAATCAGGAAGCAATAGTAATCTGTGTACTCGTAGTTAATAGATAAATAATTCCTCCTCGTGTCGCAGTCACTGTGCAATCATTTGTTTTAACATGGTTCTAACATATAGTCGAAGGGGACACTGCAATACATTAAGTGACACAATAAACAGTAGTTTTTATTGAAGTGTGTATTTAAGTCTCAAATAGCATTAAAAGAAGATAATAACTCATCTGGATAAGCCGATAAAAAAATCTGTAAGTAGTATAGTAACTACATTTATTTGTTGTCGTTAGGGGTAAATTTTCAAGCTTTTTTGGCGTAATATGTTATTGCAATTAATTAAAGCTTATTTAAGCTCTCGCTAATGATTTAAATAGTGGAGCTTGGCATTTCTAATCATTGTACTCTATTTGAATTCAAGTCTACATTGCCATGAGATAAGTTTTCCAGTTTCTCCAATTTCATCAATTTAAACTTCGTTACGGATCTGTGGTACCTATTTGATTTAATTTATTGATCTGCATGTCATACAATAGGTATCAAATTGTCATACAATAGGTAAGAAAATTTGACAACTAAAAGTTAACTTAACCGAATTTTTAACGATTTTAAGGAACGAGAATTGACATGCTGATCGCCATGTTCATGTCCTTTTGCAAGGTCACGTTGTAGGTTTTGGCTTACAGTTGTTTCCGTCTCTCACATACGTCGCGGAAAATCATGATACTCCTGCACCAGGCTATGCTATTCTATCCACCCACAAAATCATAAACTTGTACGAAATCTAAACATACCTTTGTCCTTAATTACAATTTTGTTTTCAACACTATTTCAATTTTAAATAAGAGAGCAATAAAAGGTGGCCTTCATTTTTATGAAATTTTTCATTTCATTTCTCGTGTGGTGACGACGGAGTAAGAATACAATATGTCACCACCCCATCTCATCCCATGGGTGTCGTAAAACCCGACTAAGGGAATATGCGTGAATATTGTCTTTATGAAATAAAAAGAAGGAAAACTTGAAATTAAACCCTATACCAAACCGTCTGGCCAGCGTGGTAATAGTAGGTCGGGAGAAGGCCCGTCCCTGCAGTGGGACATTAATGGGCTGTTCATTAATTTTCATGAAACATCTTGTAGTCAAGGTAAGAGGCTTTTAGGCCAACACTAACTAACGCTAACTAACTTTAAATTGACAGATGAAGATGAAATGTGACTGCGATTACGTAACTCAAGACCTGGATAGTGTTCCAGAGCATTACGACAACTGTTCTTCTGTCTGGAATCAGCTGCATCCAGGGAAAAGAAATCCTAAGTGAGTTTTTATTTTCATCCGCTAAGATAAAACCACCTCAAAAAAAAAAATGAAAGACAATGGAAAAAGCTTCAAACCTCAGACATGATTCGAGCCTACGTAAGCCTCGTAATTTTACACTTGTGTAACAGCGCCATCTAGGTTGCCTGCATCTAGGCAGCCAGCATCAATGCTGTAATCCATACTAATATTATAAATGCGAAAGTAACTCTGTCTGTCTGTCTGTCTGTCTGTTACTCTTTCACGCCTAAACGGCTGCACGGATTTCGATGAAATTTGGTACAGACAATCTTTAGACCCTGAGAAAGAACATAGGCTACTTTTTATTAGCAATCATATTATATTTTGATTTCATAGAATTTTGGCGGGAAAGCTGTGTCACGTGACCTGTGACGTCATAGGTCACGTGACCTGTGACGTCATAGGTCACGTGACCCGTGACGTCATAGAATTTTGACAGATGAGTCGTGACGTCACAGAATTTTGGCGGGAAAATAATTTTTGACAGTTGAGTCGTGACGTCATTGAATTTTTGACAGATGAGTCGTGACGTCACAGAATTTTTGACAGATGATTTGTGACGTCATATTATTTTGGCGGGAAAATATTTGATACCTCTGTCACTTTTGACAGCTGTCAATTTTGACAGATAGGCGTGACGTCATAGAATTTTTGACAGATGAGTCGTGACGTCACAGAATTTTGGCAGGAAAATATATTTTGACAGCTAAGTCGTGACGTCATTGAATTTTGGCGGGAAAAATAGTATTTAAACAGCTGAATCCTGACGTTATCACAATTTGGCGGAAAAATAAATAGGTTTGTACAGGACCCTCGGTGCGCGAGTCAGACTCGCACTTGACCGGTTTTTTAGCTGTGGGTCTGATATATCTAGAGAGCTTAAATTCGTAATTGTCAACTCATCATAACAGCCCATTAATGTCCCACTACAGGGACGGGCCTCCTTCCTTGACGGAGGGATACTTGGCCTACTAATACCACACTTGCAGACGGATTGGTATAGGGTTTAATTTCAAGGTTTCCTTCTTTTTATTTAATGAAGATAATATTCACCTTATTTGTTAGGCACTAAAGTGACACACCTTTGCTTATCCTATCCTACTAATATTATAAATGCAAGTTTGTGAGGACGGATGGATGTTTGTTACCCTTTCATGCAAAAACTACTAAATGGATTTTGATGAAATTTGGAATATAGGTAGTTTATGGTGTAAAATAACAATTAAGCGGGTAATACCGCGGGCATCAGCTAGTTTAATATATAAAAAAAAGAAAAAGAGGGCGCTGCCAGAATACCAGCGCTGGTGCGACATAAAACTATGCCGTACCAGCATTACAGCTGAAGTAGAGTCCTATTGGCCATTAAGACTTTGTTTCAGTGTTTTGTATTTTTTTTGGGTATTTGTTGTGTGTGTTATTTATGGCCAATAAACGTTTTTTCTTTCTTCTTTCTTTCTAAACACCACTTGCTTACAAATTGCAGTCCACTGATGGATATAAGCCTCTCCCAAGATGCAACTAATTTTAATTAAGCTACATTTTTCAGGAATGCCGATGGTACTTTGAGGTTATATAACGATCACCTGCTCAAGCTGAAGGTAGACATCTTGTATCATTTAGGCTTGGACACACATAACTATGACCTTCCTGCTATGTTCGGAAATGTTAAGGTAGGAAGAAGAACTAATTCCTAAAAGATATACATTTCGGAATGCAGTAAATATATTGAGTATTGAGTATAAGAAGAGTCTCAATTCATTTAGGTATTTTTTTTTTAGTTTTTGATTGCCTCAGGAGGTCAGGAGTCGGTTATTTATGGGTCAATTTAAATAAGAGTATTTTTATGTGGCATAAACATCAACAAAATTGTATTAATTAATTTGGTTTTATCTAAATAAATAAATAAATATTCCTCACACATTCACACAACGATATGAGATTTTTTTAACAATCGATGTAAATTATAAGTACATTACTGTGTTATTTATTACTCTATCGAATCATAAGACATTTATTGTAAAATTATACAATAGCCGAACGTCGTTGAGCCGTTATGAAAAACTGGCTGCGAGCTAAGCTAAACCAACTTAGTTTAGCCGGCGGTGGACTTTCGGCTAAAGGCTCCTTGCATGATCCTGTATCTCCCTCATAATTTTTTATTATGAAAATTTTATTTTTCAGTTCGTCTGTATGGGTGGTACCAAGTATAGAATGCGTGATTTTGCGCAATACTTGGCAGAGTTACTCAACTTGCCGAATAAAGATGAAAAGCTCGTGAACCTTACTAAACATTCTCAAAGATATGCCACGTACAAAGTAGGACCAGTTTTGTGCATCAGCGTAAGTGTTATCATCATCATATTTATATAAATTTTATATATACTCGTATCACTAGGGACCCGCTCCGGCTTCTCACAGGTGCAAAAATTATACTCGGCGACCGCTTTCGCGTCACGCTCACTTCGCTCGCTCGCCTTCGCGCTTTAATCGTCAATGTTCTAACATAACCTAAACTAAATAATTCGAGCGCCAAGTACCTTTTCGATGAAATGGCTCTTCGATGATTTGGCGTAGTAGAAATGGCTTTCGCAAAAATGTCTTTCAATCATGAGAACGAAACCCCATTTATTTGTGAAACCGACAAATTATTTTCTTAAACCTTGATGTTCTTTGTGTCTATTAATCCATGTCTGTAAAAATCCCAGGTACCCTAAAGGTGCGGGAATTGCTTCAAAAAGATTTAAGCAACTTTTCTTTGAAAACGACCAACATTATTTCTATTACTTTTGCAGCATGGCATTGGTATACCGTCAATGACGACAGCTCTACAAGAAGCAATTAAGCTGATGTACTATGCAAAAGCGAAGGACCCTATCTTCTTCAGAATTGGCACAAGTGGAGGACTGAACATCCCCGCAGGATCTGTTGTTGTTTCCTCATCGGGATTCAGCGGGGATTTGGAGAATATGTATAGTGTTGTAAGTATAACTTTTGTTTCTTTAGAAGTGTCTCTTAGAGTGGGGACTTCGTATTGGTAAACGTAGCATAAAACGACCGCCGTCCGGTTTGATAGAAGACGATCCTTTTTTTAGGCTACGTTTGTGGCAAACAGGCAAACGGTCCTCCTGATGAGTGGTTTCCGTAAACTATGGACGCCTGCTACACCAGAGGAAAACACATGCGCATTGCTGTCCCTTCAAAAAACTATTGAAAAGAGTGTCATTATCTATTGTTTGATTATGGTGCATCATCATCATAACAGCCCATCAATCCCACTACAGGGACGGGCCTCCTCCCGTGACGGAGGGATACTTGGCCTACTAATACCACGCTGGCCAGACGGATTAATATAGGGTTTAATTTCAAGTTTTCCTTATTTTTACTTTGTAAAGATAATATTTACGGTTAGTCCCTTAGTCGGTTTTTACGACACCCCTGGGATGAGATGGGGTGGTGACATATTGTATTCTTACTCCGTCACCACACGGAGTATTTCATTATAAATATTTATTATATTTGCAGCCTATTCTCGGAAAGATGCGCAAGTTCCCTTCGTTATTGGACTCACGGGTATGCCAGGAAGTATATGCGTTATCAGCGGATCAGGACGACTTTGCCACGTACACTGGAGGTACTATGGCAGCAGATGACTTCTATAGAGGTACAGTACTTTACTAGCTTCTTTCTTTATCTATACTTCTATACTAATATTATAAAGAGGTAAAGTTTGTGTGTTTGTGACGTTGTAGGGAGTAATTTCTGGATCTACTGAACCGATTTTAAAAATTCTTTCTGTGTTAAATAGTCCATTTATCGGGGAGTGTCATAGGCTATATAGTATCACGCTATGACAAATAGGAGTGGAGCAGTAATGAAATATGTTTAAAAAACGGACGTGTTTTTTTTTGCTGTCCAACAAAGAGAGCACGGGTCAGCTAGTAATAAATAAAATATATTTTTATAATTTCAGGTCAAGCACGCTTAGATGGACCGTTCTGTAATTACACGGAAGCAGACAAAATGAGCTTCTTGAACACCCTGTCAGACTTAGGTGTGAAGAACATTGAGATGGAAGCCACCGCGTTCTCTGCTTATACTAGGGAAGCAGGAGTTCGGGCTGGTATAGTCTGTGTCACTTATCTGAACAGACTACAGGGTGATCAGGTTTGTATTAACGAACTTTTTTTTGGTATTCATCCTGTTAGTTTCCTGAATTGGAAATCGAATTATACTTAATGCATTTTATTTCAAGCAGATTAACTGCTTCCAACGAAAGTTTTATCTAAAAAAAGTATATTTAAAAACACAAACACTCTTCGCAAAACTTTTTCGTATTATTAAGTCTAAAACGTTAATTTTAGACTTAATAATAATTTAGACTTATTAATAATATACTTTTACAACCCCTAAAATAGATTTTAGTGGCATATTTCTTGTAGAAGATAAGTTTTAATAAAATGTAACTAAATATTTTCTCTTTTTCTCTCTCTCTCTATTACCACCTTGTTATCGTAGTGTTGGGTTACTTGGTAATAGTTGTTTTAAGCGCTAGAATAATCTATAAAGTGAAGATAGTGCCTCGGTGGGTAAGACGAGTAAAGCGCAATACACACTTAGCCCGCCGGGCCGCCGTCATAGCCCGGCGCGGCGACACAACCCGATGTCCTGTATGAAAAGAATCATGTCGGCAACATGCGCCCGCGCGTTTTACCCACCGACATGTTGGCGGCTGCGCTCAGGTGCCCGGCGATGCTCGACCTCTATTTATTCGGCAACCACTGACTGCCAAATAAATTTCTAATCTCAAGCCGCCGACATGCCGCCGACCAATTTTTTCTGACTTGTATTAAGTGAAGCCGCCAACTAAACCGCTAACAAAAAGTTGCCGACATATGTCGGCGTCCCCGCGGGTTTAATGTGTATTGCGCTTAAGGTTGTACATACTACCCACAGCTATTGTGTTGCACCTATGATGTTAACAATGTTGCTGGATATGAAAAAATGTAAGAGCATGTAATGCCGTATAGGTTTTAGTAGTCTTGATTGATTGATTAATGAAACTTTCTTTCCCCAGGTAACACCGTTAAAAGCGACACTTAAAGACTGGCAAAAAAGACCCATGATTGTCGTCGGCCGGTATATAAAACATTATGTTGATAAACATTAAGTTATTTGAGAGACTAATTTTTTGATTGCCAAATACTTAGTCTGCAAGTTCATCGACAAAAATGAAGGTGGACAATGACTCTTGGTTTTTTTAACAATTGCGTTGGATTATTATAAGTACTCTTTTTATAACACTCTCTCCAGTCACCTTGAGATCACGACAAGTTTTAATCCAACACCGAAATGTCAAGTAAAATAAAGGTAAATAGCAATTCGCGTGAATCTCTTGTTTATATTAGGTCTTTACCTATGAAATTGCCGTTTTGTATGAAGATTTTATCAGAAGTTAGATTTTTCATACTAACGTTTTCTTAGATTTTTCAATAAGTAATTATATTAAACATGATAATTATAATGAAATTTGGTATAAGTAATGGCGCACATTTCAGCTTACTATTGTTTTAAAAACAAAGAAAATAAAAAGAATCAGGGAAGAAGTTACAATTAAACAATAGGAAAATCCGCTTTTTTAAATTGGAACCCTGTTCATAGGCTTATTAATAATACAAATAATAATTATTTTTGTTTATTATCTTTTGTTATATAATTATTATATTTAAATAATACTATGTTTTAAAAGAATATAGAGTCTAAAGACTGCACAGAAATAAAAGGGCAATTTCATAGGAAAAGACCTATTAGGTATATCTAATATTTAACATAATATTTATGAGAACTCTTGTACCTATTACTTATTACAGCGTTCGTCACATTGACACTACATTAGCCCTGTAATTTGTACAAGCTACTGTAACTGTTGTGTAAAGTAATAAATAGTTCTTATAATCTGTTCTATTTAATTGGTATACCTATAAGTTATAACTTAATAAATTATATTTCTAACTAATCATTGTTTTTCTAAATATTTTATGTAAACGCAGAACTTTTACTACAAATTATATATATATGTAATTCTAATAATTAACACCATCTTGCGGTTTTTTGCGCTAAAAATTTGATTTTATTCCTCACCAATCCAAAATCTCTAAATGGTTTTGGAATCGACAGTAAACTTTTACTTTACATACCGAATTATGGAATCTTGGTCGAATTCCCATAATTCGCACAAAAGACAGGTAAGTACAATAGCGTGCAATCTTTTTGTTACAAATATGCCTTACACGCGCCGTGTTAACAACGCCAAAAAATATTGACCGGGAATCGAACCCCAGATTTGCAACCATAGAGGACGTCTAATACCAAATCAGTCATTATTAATAAAATTATCATTTCGCCACCATACATTAAGGGGGTTTATTTTATCAATAAATATGTTCCCATGGGGTGTTATCGCAACCCCAGTTTTATTTGGGGTTGCAAGTCAAGTGGGTTGATAACAAATAAGGGCGCGTGTCCAGAGTTATTGAAAAGGGATTAAGATTTAAATAGGGACGTTTTAAATAGCTTATAAATATAAATTTTGTAATTATATTTTTAATTAGACTGGTTGCAAAAAAATAGGTATGTTATGAGAGCTTTTTTTGGTGATTGTAGTTGATGGTTTTATTTATTATTAAGGACAACCAACAAAGCATACACTAACACATTGCGATTAATAAACTTGTAAATTAATACATTACATAGTGCAGCCTGGTGCAAGGTGGCAATACTTGGAGGAGGCCTATGTCCAGCAGTGATTCATCGATTGGCTGATATGATGATAGTGCAGCCTTACTTACAGGCTGCCACGGCATGCAATTATGTACAATGTTAAGCGCAATACACACTGAGCCCGCCGGGCCGCCGACAAAGCCCGGCGACACAACCCGGCGGCCTGTTTGAAAAGAATCATGTCGGCAACATTCGCCCGCGCGTGTTGCCCGCCGACATGTTGGCGGCAGGCGGCAAATTGTTGTTACCCGGCGACTTGTTGCCGGCGTTACTTGAGTACTAACAGCCAATCACTAACTGCCATATAAGTTAATAATCTCAAGCCGCGACATGCCGCCGACAAAGTTTTCCGGCTTGCAATAAGTGAAGCCGCCAACTCGACCGCCGACTAAAAGTTGCCAACATACGTCGGCGGCCCGGCGGGCTCAGTGTGTATTACGCTTTAAGTTAACACAAAATAAGAACACAAAAATATATCATAAATTATTAAGAATTGTCTGCATAAAAATTATATTAAATATTGATAAATGAGCTTATGATGATTTTAGTAAGCTAAAGTCCAAGAAAGTCCTACTTCAGGGAGGGACTAACTTGCCACAGGTATGTTTTTCTATAGCACTGTTTTATGTGGACCAGGAGAGAACACGCGCAAACAACTGAAATGAAATTGAAAGATTACACCCGCTCTCGACTATTTAGCTCCAACAATACATCAGTTCAGCCGCAACAACTTCGAGTCATCATCATCATTACAGCCCATTAATGTCAAACTGCAGGGAAGGGCCTCCTCCCGTAACGGAGGGATAATTGGCCTATTAATACCACGCTGGCCAGGCGGATTGGTATACGGTTTAATTTCAAGTTTATTCTTCTTCTTCTTTTTATGTAAAAGAATATATTCACAGATAGTCCCTTAGTCGATTTCTACGACACCCATAGGATGAGATGGGGTGGTGACATATTTAGTTCTTACTCCGTCACCACACGGATATTTACAACTTCGAGTAGACAAACTTAATAATCCTCACATATTCACACATCACCACCTAGTCCCAAACTAAGCAAAGCTTGTACTATGGATACTAGACAACGGATAAACATATTTAAACACTTTTTTTTTGTAAATACATACATAATAAACATAGGAAAAACTCAGACCAATGCAAACAATCATGTTCACGCATACATAGATTTGCATTGAGCGGGAATAATATACCGACTGCGCCACAGAGGTCGTCATACTTAGCGAGTATTGTACGCTGCGAACCGTTATCCTTTAAACTTCTATGAACATTGCGTAAGGAGTCTTTGCGCACTCTACGTATTTTATTCAAGAACCTAAAAGAAAATATGCACAAAAAAAAATAAAAAGATGAAAAAAAAATATGAAGATTAAAATGGAATTAAAAACTTTACCCTCTACAACTTATTGGTAATAAGAAAAGTTGTAAACGATTTCACAGTTATTAAGATTTTAGATTAAAACAATTTTAATAACATCCGTAAAAGGCTTTTAGGGTATAAAAAGTGTTTGATCCCTTTTATTTAAAAGAAGTTTTTATAAGATCGTTGTCTTCATAGTATTCTAAAGTAGGTGTTTTTTTAAAATTGGCCTACCAAAATGACCAAGAATGGCGAGCACCATGCTAGCTACAATATTTGTAGAGGCATGAATGTCTCTACTATGGCGGCTTAAGAAGATGCTTATTTGAATCTAATCTAATCTATTCAGGGTATGTTGTTTAAGAGTATGTAAGTATACCTAACTGTTGATGTTATAAATAATATTAAAAGTTATGAATTTAAGCTTCGAAACTATAGTTAGATTGGTATTTATTGGAGCACAAATTGTGAGAGTGACACAGGTTATATTAAAAAAAAAATGGAATTTTGGCGCCAAACTCAAATGCTTTTCTTTTAAGTTTATTATTTTTAGGCAGTCGGGTTTTTTATTTTCATAATACATACTTAGTAACTTGTTTACGAAACAGTAATTACAGGCAAATAGTAATAGAGCTATAAAGTTAAATACATTTCGCACGTAAGTTTTACATGTTTTCAGTAATTAAACAATCATAAAAACATCTTTATGACGTATAATTACTTAATTATATAATAATGTATTAATAAGTATATAATACACACCTACCATTAATTGTATTCGCGGTCTATTAAATGCATTAATTGATATATTTTTACACGGGAAGAGCTTATTAGAAATAACGGCCTACAAAAATATATGTTATTTAGAAGACAATCCATACTTAATATTATAAATGGTAAAGTTTGTCTGTCTGTTTGTCTTTCTTTCACGGCAAAACGGAATGACGAATTGACTTGATTTTTTAAGTGAAGATAGTTGAAGGAATGGAGAGTAACATAGGCTTCTTTTTGCTCCTTTTAACGCGAGCGAAGCCGCGGGCAAAAGCTAGTATGGATATAAAACACCGGGAAATTTATAATAACTCCCGTACTAGGAATCCACTCTTTTACAGATATCATAAAATATTAACGGACACAAAGAACATTTAGCTCAAGATTTACGTGGATCTCAAAATAATTATCTGGATCCTGCCGCATGGCAATGTTTCGTCAAATTTCACTTCCCAATAAACTTTTTTTTTTTAATTAATTAAATCTTTATTTATAGTCGGTCAACAATGAATACTTCACCGTCGCGTCGATCCAAAAAAAACTCATCTCATAGTTTCATTTTCCAAAAGAATGCTAGGAAGTTTACATTTCGCATTTTATTCACTTGCTCCGCCAGTAATAATAATTTGCCAAATGAATATTTGGCAAATTATTACTGGCTCAAATTTTATTTAGACAAATATTGATTAAGCAAAATGCTTTATTTTGTAAAAAAGTTAAGAAATAAGTCCTATTGTTATGAAAGGTAGAGCAGCTAGTTTTAATTTTTTTATTTGACTTAAAAGAGGCATTATTTAGGTAATACAGCAACAAAAGTTGGAAAAATTTAAGATTTGTGGCAATAGGAGTGAAAAAGCTTTGTAGGGTGTGAAATTTTGCGGTTTGTTTTCAAATGTCTATTTTAAAACCATGCAATTTCATTTTTTACTTTTTCTGATAACCAGCGTGATTGCCTTATAACCCGGTTTCTGGTTGGCGTCGTGTTTTGTATTTCTGTTTAATATTTTAGAAAGAGTAGGTATAATTATTTGACAAACCATGTTTGTCTGGTAAAATGAAACATTGTTATGTAATTATTTGCTAAAAATAAATTGCGAAAAGATGTTTTGGCATTTTTTTTTACCCAAATGAAAATTTGGGAAACATACTTTGGCACTTTAGGAATCATTTTTTGCCAAGCGTCAGTAATGCCAGACGCGGAGTTTTTAACAGACATGAAACGTAACGGACACAAAACAAATCCAAACTCAAGACTAGAAGATAAGAAAATAGACAGTCTGCACAAACTTTCTCTAATGGGAATACTCTGAAATACGACAATCAAAACATGAGTCTCGTGATAACTTACACACTTTTTCTTCTATCACTGTCAAATTAGATGATAAATATGTTATACACGATTAATGGCTTATTTTGCTTGACGATGCGTAACAGACAGACTACTGTTTCACATTTCATGACTGGCTATTATGAATGTTTAGTAAAAACTTTTAGCTGTAATCTAACTATTCTGGTTTAATTGTATAATAAACAAGTCATCATAACAGCCCATTAATGTCCCACTGCAGGGACGAGCCTCCCCCCCGTGACGGAGAGATACTTGGCCTACTAATACCTTGCTGGCCAGACGGATTGGTATAGGGTTTAATTTCAAGTTTTCCTTCTTTTTACTTCGTAAAGATAATATTTATGGTTATTCCCTTAGTCGGTTTTACGACACCCATGGAATGAGATGGGGTGGTGACACATTGTATTCTTACTCCGTCGCCCCACGGAGACATACATACACATACATACGCTTCAAAAACTTTACCATTCTTCTGATGCAGTCACGCTACATGTCAAGAGTGCTTACATAAGAACGTTTTAACTGTAAAAACTTAAACGATTATTAAAATAATTAAGCAGTTTAACCCGTTAATCACTATTTATGGTAGCACAATATGTAATATTTTAGTTGTTATTATACTGCTTAAGTGCAAAGCGGTTGCATCGGTGCAATACTGCTTACGATCAATCAACAAAATTTGATTAAAGTTTATTGCAAATAAATAATAAAATTAAATGTCACTTATATCTTACAATAAAAGTAATAATTCTTATTCTTATTTTAATTTCTCACTGATAAAATAATAAGTGTCATTATTTTATGGAATAAATTAACTTAAGTAATATTCTTTTCTAAATAGTTAATCAAATTATATTTAAAATGAGTTTTAAAGTTTCCATATTGTATATGGTTGGTTTAAGTTGTATAGTGGACTCGTATAAGACTGTGATACCGTATTTAGACTCAGAATGGTGGGGACCAGCCGATATGAAGTATCGTAATGACACTAGCATCAGACCATTTTCTATACATTTTGATTCTGAGGTAAGATTTTCATTATTATTTAGTATAAGATTAAACAGAACTAAATAACATCATCAGCCCATTAATGTCCCAATGCAGGGACGGGCCTCTTCCCGTGACGGAGGGATACTTGGCCTACTAATACCACACTGGCCAGACGGGTTGGTACAGGGTTTAATTTCAAGTTTTCCTTCTTTTTCTTCGTAAAGATAATATTTACGGTTAGTCCCTTAGTCGGTTTTTACGACATCCATGGGGTGACATGGGGTGGTGACATTTTATATTCTTACTTCGTCACCACACGGAACTAAATATAATTGAAGTTATGTTGTCATAAAAAATCGCTCTTTTGTCTTCACGAAAATGAATGAAGATTGAAACGATACCAATCTTTCTGACTAGCATTATTAAGGCAAAGATACAGTACAAATGTTCCACAACATGTATCGGCGACATGTCAAGCGAAGCTGGCCTATTTCGCCAGACATATCGGGCGACATCGCGCGACGCGACGTTGTCCTGTCAAAAATATAGCCAGACATATCGAGCAAAGTTCAGCAACGTCGCGCTACTTCACCCTACATCGCTGGCGACACGTGTCGTGAGACATTTGTCCCCTAGTGTATCTTTACCTTTAAAGTTTTCCCCCGTCGTCAGAGGAAAAGGCTGCTTTGAGACATTTTAGGGGCTGTTAGGACTAACTATTAATTATACTACTGATAGTATTTTGCTGTAAAAAAAACTTACAGAAACATCAGAATCTAAGGCTTATGTTGTTTATCCGTAGGATAATATATGAATCAATTACTTTTTGCTAGATTAAGTACTTATAAGGTACTTTAATAAACCAATCATAAATTATTAACCTTAATAATAACCTAACCTTATAAACTCTACTGGTAATCAGCCGCGATATAAATACAATTATAGTTATACAATAGATAGTTGTTGCCAGGATCGTGACAAGTGGCGTTCTGTCGTCTCTGCCCACCCCGGATGGGATAAATCGTGAGTTTATGTATGTATGTTAAAAAGATAGTGGAGACATTCATGCCTCTACAAATATTGTAGCTGGCATGGTGCTCGCCATTCTTGGACTCTATTGGATGCTTAACATCAGGAACCATAGAGTCATTCTGGTAGGACAATTAAAAAAAAAGTTAGTGATTACCCGCTATCCTTTGCCTTCATTCTTGGTCCATATTTCCACTTGCCATCACGTTCGATCCACTCATATTGCTCCGTTCTGTATACCATAAAAACGAACCCAAATTTGAAGATCCTCACATTACCGCTTTAAACAAACGTGCTAGTAGAGAATTTACGGAGCAATTTTGGCAGTTTTAATTATTTTAGCAGGTTGTAGTTGCAGTACCTACCTGTAGAGTGCAAGCAGATCACACAGAACAAGACTTTACTATTAATCAGAATATAAAAAACTAGCTGATGCCCGCGGCTTCACCCGCGTGGTATATCCTAAATGTTATTCTACATCCTAAAGTACCTACATTCCAAATTTCATCAAAATCCGTTCCGTAGTTTTTGCGTGAAAGAGTAACAAACATCCATTCATCCATCCTCACAAACTTTCGCATTTATATTAAGTATGAGTAGGAAGTAGGGTAGGGTGTACAAATAAAAATTAATCCAAAAAATAAATTAAATTATTTAAATAACAGGTTTAGTACTTAACTAATTTGAGCAAAATATAACTGGTAGTTTCGCATTATAAGATAATAATAATACATTTTTTTCAACTAGTAAATTCCTTATTCAATTGATTTAATACATTTAATTACATAATATGCGGTTTAAACATTTAAATCTTAGTACATTGTATCCATTTACATAATAATACGAGATTTTACGATGTAAGTACCTATAATTCTGTGTAAGGGAAATAGATAATTGAAATCCTTATTATGTATTATCTGTACCTAAAGGTCCATCCTCACCAAACGGCCTGCATCGGCCAGTATCGAAATTCGAAACAAATTTTACAAACTTTAACCGAAACTATAAATCTTGTAATATCTACGTTTATGCTTAGAAATTACTAATCAGCTGTGGTGTTTCCCGAACACTTATTACTTGTATTTTTCAAACAAGGTTTAAACTTAGAACGTAATTCTAAAGTAGGCCGCATGCTTGTCAGCCATCTTAATAAGCTATAATAAAAAAGTGTTATCATCATTTTATTTGAGATTTATTTAATTTGTCTGGGTTATAACTTCAAATATATTATTGACCAATCCATTAAACGTCAATTTTGCTTGGAGGCGTAATACAAATCAAACCAGTTCTATAAATTAAATAACTCGTTCGCTCTCATAAATAATCTGTTTATTAATTCTGTTAAGTATAATATTACAGCGCAATGTAATCAATTGTAACATTACCACTTATAACGGTAATACTTATAACACTGTATAATCGTGCTATGAATAACCACAGATGGGCTTCTCCTGTAATGGGAAAAATTTCATAGTGTCACCACCCCATCCCATTCCGTGCGTATCGTAAAATCTCCCAATAAAATAAAAAGAGCAGAATGTAATTATTACAAAAACAAAAGAAGAATCTCGATATCGTGACGGAGTAAGAATACAATATGTCACCACCCTATATCATCCCATGGGTGTCGTAAAAACCGACTCAGGGACTATCCGTGAATATTATCTTTACGTAATAAAAAGAAGGAAAACTTGAAATTAAACCCTATAGTTACCAATCCGATTGGCCATCGTGGTATTAGTGGGCCAAGTATCCCTCCGTCAAGGGAGGAGGCCCGTCCCTGCAGTGGGACATTAATGGACTGTTATGATGATGCTACATCAAATATATTCCAAATAATTTTAAATAATCACAATCATTTAAATATTTCCAGATGGTACACGATCTTCGCTACAGGTTACTGAATCACCGTCCGTACACACCTCCTTTAGAAGGCGTGGGGTTCGAATACGGGTTCAATACCGACGCGATCCACGGCTGGGTGGACTACTGGGCAAATGATTATAACTTCCAAGAAAGAGAAGACTTCCTCAATCAGTATCCACAGTTTAAGACACAAATACAAGGGCTTGATATACATTTCCTATGGATAAGGCCACGCGTAAGTATTTTGAACCCCAAAAAAAACCCAAAACATTTCCGACACGTTATAATACATATTGACATATTGTCGATAACTTATTAAACTATTCATTGATTGCATCTGGTTGCGAGCACTTTATCTTGATGACACACGTGGTGGCAATGTCAATTGGCCGCCAAGATCATGTAATTTTTCACCGTTGGAGTTATTTTTTGGTGTTGTTTAAAAGTAAATGTATACGTCTTTAAACCAGCAACAATTCAAGAGTTAAAGGATGAGATAATTCGGCACAATAACGGCGTAGACCCTCAATTATGCTTCAGCGTCATCGAAAATTTGAACTATCGGATGGAGGTGTGCAGCCAAGGTCGCGGGGCCTTTTGGCTAATATATTTTGATCAATACATAATTGAGTACCATATTATCATAATAAACAGAAATGACAATAATTTCCTAAATAATTTGTGATTTATTCAAAATCAACATCGGCCCTTGAAATTTAACCACCCCCGTTATTATTCTTTTTAAGGTACCACCTCACGTGAAAGTGATTCCACTACTTATGATCCATGGGTTCCCGGGATCAGTAGTGGAGTTCTACAAGGCGATACCGCTGCTACTTGCACCATCTAACAACAGAAACTTTGCTATAGAATTGATTATACCGAGTCTACCTGGATTTGCCTATTCTGATGTAAGTTATATATCTATATACCTATATATAGTTAAACGTTCACACAATGCCATCTAGCCCCAAATTAAATAAAACTTACAGTACAAGTTTTACTTAATTTCAACATGGTTCAGGAACCATGGATATACATACTTAAAATATTTTAATTGTCAGGGTCACACAGGTCTCTGAACCTATTACAGACTCCAGCTCTCGTAAGGTTCTGAAACTAATATTTAAGATAAATTTATTACGCGTAGAAAACCTATAGATCAAAGCAAACATTTTTATTAATGCTCAAAACAATTTGCATTGATCGAGAACCGAGCTCGAGATATCTATTCGTATTTATAGAAAAGGATAACTAAAACAATGGAGTGCTGAGAGCAGAGCAATAACTAGACTATTTATTGGTAGGTAATAAGAAAATTCAACATTGTCTTTCGTCGTTGCGACTTCAACGAAAACCTCTTAAGTTCGCTTTTGCCATAGATAATCACTTTTGTGCGCCAATCGTTTCTACATTTTGATGCCCTACCGAATGCAAAAACCCTCAAATATCTTTGATATTTGAGTCTTAATTTATTTAAACGTTTCAATACCTCTAATGTACTGGTTAATTAAAAGTTGAAGCATAAAGTGTCGTATCGTTGACAGCCGGCAGTTCGTCCAGGCTTGGGCGCTTCAGAGATGGGAGTGGTTCTCAAAAACTTAATGAACAGACTTGGATTCAAGAGGTTCTATGTCCAAGGAGGAGATTGGGGCTCTTACGTCGGCCTCACTATGGCTACAATTTATCCAAAGGTACAGTACACAGGTACTCGCCAAATAATTTAGCCGGCCTGTAGTACTTGCAGATGGCTGCGCAAATGTCAGTTTTCATACTAAATAAATATAAATAACAAATATTCCTCACACATTCACACAACGCCATCTAGTCCCAAACTAAGCAAAGCTTGTACTATAGATACTAGACAACGGATACAACATACTTAAATACTTTTTTTTTGTAAATACATACATATCGCACGTCACAAACAAAAGAGTATTATTTTCGAAAAAGTTGTTTTGAGATATCGCGTATTAAAATTTAAAAAAATTATAGATTCGGAACTACTAACTCAAATATATAAAATTATTCCTAGATTTAAAAGTACACTATCCTTCTTTATGCTGATTAATTCTAGTTTGTGTATCTATAACAGTTTTTTTTTTTGTATTAATAGTTTTATGGGAACAGGAAAAGATTTTGACTTTAAGCAGTTCAAATAGCTCATATGTTTCCTTGCGACTCTCTAGCTTAACGAAAATTTACCAAATTATTTCGTTAACGAGTTGTATTTAATATTGATACCATATTAAGCAGCACAGAAATTATCTTTTGCCTACATGAGTAAGGGATTATCATAAATTAAATACTGATTGCATCTAGAAAATCTTTAGTTAAAATAAAAAGGAAATTCAATATGAAAGAAACATAATTTAACAACATTACGAAGGTACCTACAGTAACAAAACTATCAAATTAAATCAAATGTGATACGAGTACTTACAAAGTATCAAAATATATCTAATAAACTTTAAATGTAAATGTATATAAATACACACCTAATAATCATCACAGTGAAAAAGTATTATTACATATTGAATTATATCCTACATCTACTAGAAAATAATATCAACAGTCTTATCAGTCAAGTCATTAATATTAGTCTTATCTAAGTAGTAGTGAAGTAATTAGAATCAATGGCATGTTAGCAGTCTCATAATTGTATAAAAAAAGATAATCTACTCTCATTGTTTGTTTTTGTTAGAGTCACATTTAAATCATTTTGACCAGTTAACGTATTATCGGCAACAATATTGCTACAAATAAGGTAAAGGCACCTAATTCCTAATGTTTTTGACAAAACATGAAAGAACATTAAAAATTAAGTAATTATCGTACCTTTGTATACAATTTTATATTTTTATCAGAAGCGTTACCTATCTAATTTTTGAGAAATATATGCAGTTTGTCAGTAAAAGGTTATAAAAAATGATAAAATAAATAAAAATATGAAAAAGAACGGTGCGCCTAATTCCGATGTAAAAATCGTAATTCCGATGCATTTGGTTCCTAATTCCGAGTATAAAAATAGAAAGGGAACTACCTATGTAGGGTTCTCATACATGATGTTCAAAAATTAAAGGAGTTTATTTTTTATGTTAAATCAGTTCTTTTTTTAATCATAATCCTTAATCTTATAAAAATCAACATAAAAATCTACTTGTATCATGATTACAAAAATAATCTAAACATGTACTTAAATAAAAAAACTAAAAAGTAATAAATAAGTGAAACTAAAATGCAAGTTTAAGACTTTTGAAATAATTTACTTTTTTAATTACTACGTACTAAGCACATAAAAAAAGGAACACTCTGTATTTAAACAGGGTCAATACTCTCTATGACCGGGTCAAAACATCGGAATTAGGAACTCATGTAAGCTTATTCCGATGTAAATATATCTCAATTAGGTGCTCATATAACCTTATTACGACGTATATACATCGGAATAGCGTTTTATGATGCTAAATCAAAGATTCTAATTCCGAGTAATAAAAATTAAAAGATTTTTCGATATTATGCAAATTAAATAGTGGATAGTTGCTATATGAAAGGGAAACAAATATAAGACACATACATATAATAACAGAACAGATCAAAAACCGAACGTCTTCATAATTTTTTTCCCGTACAACGTATTAAGAAAGTACCTATAATAGTCATTTTTAACCTGCTATAATGAGTGAATCCGACGCCAAGGTGTACCTCGGAATTACATTATTAAATGCATGAGTTATTCAATAAGTCAGAACTAACACATTAAACTTTGTAATCATAAAACACACACCGAAAATTTAAAAAAAGTAAATGTCTTAAAATTTGTTTTTCCGTGGTATACATCGCTTTTAGGAACACACTAAAATATTTTGCACCTAATGCCGTGGTGTTTTCAACACGTATTTTCTTGCTAATTTGCTAATAAAATACTCAAATATTAAATGTTTTCGACAAAATATATTGTCCCTTCAATAATTCAACCTAAACGAAACCTCGCATTGTATAAAATTATCACGTAAAACACTATTTGGCAAATCGTAATACTCACGTGCATGAGGTCCTAAACGTATGAACGGTGCTTTAAAGCCGGCTTCCCGTGGAAAAATGACCGATTATTCTTCTGTGCGAACACACTTAACTCTCTTTTGTTTATATAAATATGAACAGATAAATTATTAATTGATTATTTTATCATGCAGACCAAAATAACTAGTGAATTACTTTAAAAACCCGTTTTACTAAATACCTCGGATTTTACTGCCCGTTTTAGAACCCCTCGTAGTTAGGTGCTTTTACCTTAGTACTGTTATGATGTTCGCAATCGTTGTGCGTATCAACATTATCAAAATGATCCTAACATAAAAAACTGTTGCACTTACTGCAGGCTGCAAAAACATCGTCGGAACAAGAAACATACTCACAGGTTTGATGGCTACCTGATGAAGCAGACACACACGATTGTGGGCGGTGCTTTTTGGGGACATAATATTATACATAGAAAACACCCAGACCAATGCAAACAATCATGTTCATGCACTCATGCACACAAAGATTTGCATTGAGCGGGAATCGAACCCGAGACCTCTGTGTAGCAGTATGTTATATAACCACTACGCCATAGAGGTCGTCTATGGCGTAGTGGCAGTCGTAAATGGCAAAAGACGTGAGGAGGGGGTGTTTTATTTGTCCCTGTCATGAGCGAAATCCTATGATAGCTAATTTTAAGCCGGCCAAATTATTTGGCGAGTACCTACTGTAGTTGTTCTCTTAAAAACGTATTGCATCTGCGTGCTTTGTTTGCTGTATGGTGGCGCAACGGTAGTGGAAGCGGCTGCCGTACACGAGGTCGCGGGTTCGATTCCCACAAGTATTGATGTTCTTTGTGTCCCTTAAATAAAATTGTTTGTAAAATTCTCCGTGACACATGGCATCATCATAGTGCGGGAGTTGTCTTAAAACAGAAAAAAACATTAAGAATTGTATCGTCAGAAAGATAAACCAAGTTGTGAAGTTAATTGTTCTAATTAAGTAGACTGTCTAGATTACCTATTTTGAACATACTTATGTAAGCTGAAAAATTGTGGTGTTTTTGTCTCACTACTTTATTTTACAACTTATCTTCTTTAAGACAACATAATTAATGAACCGTAATATTTATTTTGATGCAGGAAGTACTCGGATTCCATTCAAACTTGGCAGTGGCATTCAATAAAAAAGTATTTGGTCTATATCTTCTGGGAGCCATTCACCCATCGTTGGTGATGCATCCAGCATTGGCAGATAGAATATACCCGCTCTTGGACCAATTCCTCTTCATCATGAGAGAATTCGGATACTTCCACATACAAGCCGCTAAGCCCGATACACCGGGTATGTAATTACTTTGTGTTTATAATAATAACAGCTCGTAAAAGTTCAAATAGAGAGACGTGGAAGGAATCCTACGGCTGTTGCGCATAGATGGCGTTGTTACAGTTGGGTGTAAGTCACGAGGGCTAATGGCGCCGTAGAAAGCATGGTCTAATTTGGTTAGCGTGACAGTGACTCGGGTGGCTAAGCGTTCAAGGTACTGGACGCGTATACTCCAGAGACGCAGGTTTGAATCCTGTTTCGAGAAACAAAATCTTTTCCATTGTCTTCTTTCTTTTCGAAATCTTACGCTAATACTACGTTCTGTTAGGAGGCCGGGTCCGTTTGTCTTTTTAAAAAAAAACTCGCAAGTAAAAACCACACTTTATTAAACTACACACACTGTTTACACTGTTTTACTACAATTAAGTTTAATGGTTCCTTAACCGTTCTGTACCCTGTCGCGTCCCAGATCTAACTGATTGACTAAAGTCACATTAAAGGCGACTTGAAATATGATGACTCTAATGCAATAACAATGGAAAGTTACGTGGACCTAGGAATAGCTGACTTAGCTTTAATAACATAGTAATAAGGGATGTAACAGCCCCCCCTTTTAGACGAAGCATTATCTAATTTAAGATAAAGCGAAGTCAGATAAAAATAAGTAAGTATTTTGAAACGAATTTAGAAACCATTAAAACATACATCAAGAGATACAAGATTAAAATTAAGATGTACATAGATTTCTAAAATAACAGGATATATAGGTAAATTATCTTAGAGAGATTTTTGCATTTGTAGTAGTGTTCGTATATGTACACGGATTCAAAATTTGAAATTTGAATTCCACTATACGGTCAGCAAATAAGGTCTGTCAAATTTTTATTATTTAAGTATTTATTTTGTGTAATATTTTTTGATCAATATTTTATTATTTTAACATTGATAAATAAAAATGTTCCGATGATGATATATGCCCGAGGTAAACTTTGGCATCGTATGGTAAATTTTGTTTCGAGATATTTTTGCAGCTGTAGTAGTATAGGCTTTAGATATAATATCAGAACGAATTATTGTTAACACAAATGATTCATCTGATGAAAGTGGGGATGAGAACGAGAGTGAAATGTCTGGAGTTGAAGAAGATTAGAATTAAATATTATGGTAATGATTGTTAACTATTTTAGTCTCTAGCTTATCATTGTATAATGTTATTTGATGCAGTTGGTGTAACTGACTATAAAAAGTATAAAAAATATAAAAGTTCTCAATTATTTATTTCCTTATGTGCTGACCGTACACAACTACAAATGCAAAAATCTCGCTAAGATAATTTACCTATAGTAAAATTAAGAATATACTCGTATTAAAATTATGAATACAAGAAAAATAGGTAATTTAAAAGTTTTTTAAATTTCTATGTGAATGACACTGAACCTTATGCAAAGTACCATAAGGTTTAGAATTAGTTACAGGTAAAGATTTAATTGATTTGTCATCATCTGATGTTGACATATCTGTCATTTCGATTGAACTAGTAATTTTAGAATCATTTTTAATTGATTTCCTAGTGTTACATTGATTATAAATTTGAATACAAAAATTAGAGTTTCTACGATTTTGAAAACAATTATATAGTTTATAACTTAAGTATAAAAATAAGCACACAATTAGAATATAAGTAAAAGTAGAATAATAATGGCCATATTTAATAAAATGAGATTCTTTTTGAAAATTATTTATTTCGTTTTCTAAATTATTTAATTGGTGATCTTGGTATTTTAATGACTCTAAATTAATTTTACTTAAAGTGAGTGGCGTTAAATGCGGCAAAGTTTTATTAAATATGTCCTTTTTGCAACAATCGTCATTTGTTATGTCAAAATTAATATCGATAGGAGATTTCATAGAAAGAGAATAAGTACCTATGAGTTGGCAATAACTGAATGGTTTTAGAAAAACCTATACAATTTTCTGTCAATTTTACAATGCCTGTGCCAACAATAGGATAATCCTTAATGTTATCATTACACTTAATAGTTAATTTATTCGACTCTGATTGCACAAATATCCATTTATTATTTTTTAATTTTTGCCATATATCAATGAGGCCGAATAACAACTTAGAGTTACATTCTTTAGGTAATGATAAAGTAACTTCAGTTAACAACTTTGATTCACAATTAGGATTGTTAATACACGAGTATATAGAAACTAACTTACATATAGAATAGTTACTACTAATAGTTTTGCAACTATCTAGATTCTCTAACATAGTATAGTGCATTCTATCATCACTTAGAGCTATATAAGAATTAGAAGGTTGTATCAGAGCGAAAGTTTGAATATGCGAATTTGACTCTTCGTGAGGAGTCGGTAAGGGTATTATTTTATTAACTATGTATCTATCAGGTGTTATCAAAGGAATTTGCAAAACAAAAACTATCTTATTATTATAGTAATAACAATTAAGCTGCGATACATCTATTATTGAATGAATATTGTGAATGTCTAATTGAACTGGAAAATCTAATCTCTTATTAACATAATTTATATTATTAGATAATTCTATAAAAAGATTATAAGGACTTATTACACTAGGATGTAAGACATTTACCTTAGAAAACAAGATTGCATTTAAGGTAGTGTCTAGTAAATTAGAAATAGATAATAAAGAACTTTCTATAACACTAAGTAAATTATTAATTCTAGAAACATATAAAAGTAAATTATTAGTTTTAGTAATTTGAGAAAATATTTCATTCATAGTATTTATTTGGGAATTTAATTTGATTTCATTTTGGTTTAATTTAAAAATTGTAGAATTAAAATTATTTATAGTTGATCTGATAATATGAATGTTATCTTTAAACAAGTGAAACAATTCCTTATCGCTTTTGCGACAGGATTCAATAGCTGCGTCGTATTGACGAGCATCATCGGCGTCTAATGTGCCAAAGAAAAACTTAAGAATTTCACCACCAAATTCTAAAGATCTTTTGACCTTGGTATTAGATTGGTTAGTGATAATATGAGACAAAGACTGTAACTTAATGTAATTAGATTGAATTAAGACTTCTACTGGACTAGAAAAGTCTTTGCAATCAGTCAAATGTTCTGATTGAATTTTAATACATAAGTTAATCGATTTTTGTAATAAATCTTCGATTTTATGAAGGTAAGGATCTAAAGTAATTAAATCAATATGTGTCACTACTTTCCAATAATCGTTATAAAAAATAATATTAGTTATATGTTCAAAATATATTCCGGGGCTATGATATATAGGTACTATACTGGAATCTGCTTGGCATCCACAGTACAAAGTTCTGAAAAATAATTTAAAATAAAATAGAATAGAATAAAAGATTTTGAATTAGATAATAATTATTAAATGATATTATTATTACGGTGATTATTAAACGGCTGGTTTAATCTCATTAGTATGATATTTAATACGTTTGCGACCTACTTGTAAAGTTACGTTATGATTTTGTACTTGGATTATCTTATAAGGGCCTTTCCAGACTGGAGATAAGGCTTTCCTAAGTCTGTGGTGATGTTTTAAATAAACTAAGTCACCAACTTTATAAGTAACTTGACGCGAATTGATATCATAATATTGTTTTGATCTTTCCTTACTATTATTAATATTTTGTATGGCTTTTTCACGACTAAAACGCATACGATATTGTAAACCACGAATATATCTATACTAATATTATAAAGAGGTAAAGTTTGTGTGTTTGTGTGTTTGTGACGTTGTAGGGGGTAATCTCTGGATCTACTGAACCGATTTCAAAAATTCTTTCTGTGTTGAATAGTCCATTTATCGGGGAGTGTCATAGGCTATGTAGCATCACGCTATGACTAATAGGAGTGGAGCAGTAATGAAATATGTTTATAAAAGGGACGCTAAAAAACGTTTATTTTGCTTCTGCTGCTTAAACGTCTGGAGATATACTGAAATGATGTTTTAGAGAATTGTACCTTTAAAAAAGTTTTACAATTAAGTCAGCGATAGCATATATCTATCTTCTAAGGTTGACTCACTACGACCTTTTTTATAATAATCAAATTTGATTTAAATAAATGCATTGTTTGTAAAGGTATTTTGTGTATATGGTATTGACCCTTACCAAAATAAATACGTTAATCATTATACTTATTTAATTCTCAACAATATTGTCCTTTACAGCGATGAGATCCGATTATTAGTTTGAAAGATATCTCAGTTTTAAAATAATGCGCGAATAAGTATATACATATATAGCTCGATGTTAGTAGGTATAGATGAATTTTCTTAGTATCAACATTTTGGTTGGAGTTAGATTTTAATTTTAATTTTAAATACCTGTACTATAAATTAATTCTACCTTAAAAAGATCTCTTGGTCGGACTAAATTCGAAGGGCGGAGGACCCTGTTCTGTGGCGTTTGTTGGGAGAGGCATTTGGTTCAGCAGTAGACTGCGATAGGCTAATTGGTTTATTGATTAATACCATGTACCTATTCTTAATCCATCGTTACATGGATAATCATCATCATAACAGCCCATTAATGTCCCACTGCAGGGATGGGCCTCCTCCCGTGACGGAGGGTTACTTGGCCTACTAATACCACGCTGGCCAGACGGATTGGTTTAGGGTTTAATTTCAAGTTTTCCTTCTTTTTATTTCGTAAAGATAGTAGTTACAGTTATTCCCTTAGTCAGTTTTTACGACACCCATGGGATAAGATTGGGTGGTGACATATTGTATTCTTACTCCGTCACCACACGGATAGAATGAATGGATAATACTCTATACTAATATTATAAAAAGGTAACGTTTGTGTGTTTGTAAGTTTGTGACGTTGTAGGGGGTAATCTCTGGAACTACAGAACCAATTTTTAAAATTCTTTTTGTGTTAAATAGGTCATTTATCGGGGAGTGCCATAGGCTATATAGTATCACGCTATGACTAATAAGAGAGGAGCAGTAATGAAATATGTTTAAAAAAAGGAAGCGTTTTTTTTGCTGCTCAACGAAGTGGGCACGGGTCAGCTAGTTCATTATAATTATGTTGTGCTATTATTAGTCTCGTATAAAGAAGTAGGAATAGTTGGTTTATAGCCGTACAGTAACTCATAAGGAGTGAAATTAGTAGTAGAATGAGGAGTAGTGTTGTAGGCCAATATAGCGGTAAATAGATAGCAGTGCCAGTCGTTTTGATTTTCGTTTACAAAAGACTTTAAGTATTCTTTAAGAGTAGCATGAGAGCGTTCTAACGCACCATTAGTCTGAGGGTGATACGGTGTGGAATAAAAGTTTTTTTTTTTTAGTATTTGAGTTAATTGTTTAAATAAGTCGGAAGTAAAACAAGTACCTAAGTCAGAAAGTATAGTTTTAGGGAAACCGAATAGAGACATAAAATGTACAAGGTTTTGAGCTATTTCTTCACTTGTGGAAGATATCATAGGATAGACACTAGTAAATTTAGTTAAATCGTCTTGTAGAGTTAAAATAAATTTAAATTTTTGGAAACCCGATTCGGGTAAAGGACCAACGATATCAAGAGCTAGGCGCTCTAATGGCCTTGTAGAAGTAGTAGTTATCTCCATGGGAGATTTGTTTGACATTCTAAGAGGTTTGTTTACTTGGCAAAGTTGACATTTCTTTACATAGTCTACGATATCTGAGCGCATACCTTTCCAATAGTAGGCTGCTTTAATTCTTTTATACATCCGGTTTGATCCGGGATGACCCGCAATAGGAGAGTCATGATTTTCCTTTAATATTTTCGGTACTTCGACCGGAGTAGGATATATTAATTGATTTTTATAAACATTAATTTTTATATTAGTATCGTGAAAGATGTAATTGATCATATTATATAGTTTAGTATAGGCTAATTTAGAAAAAGGATCAGAAAAGTCTGATATTGCCAAATCAGTAACGTTAGGGTTTTCAACAATAATTTTATCCCTAAGTTTTATAAGTAAATTGTAAATATCTTTGAATTTTGTATCTTCGTAGTGATGAACTTTAGTAAAAAGAAAATAGTATGTTTTATTTTTATCAACTATTGTTTGTATAGTGAACGGTTCGCGTTCGGAATTTAGTAAGTCATCAGGTTTCTCTAACTGCGATAAAATTTCTTCACAGTGAGGAATAGAATAATCAAAATCTAAAGAAACAGGACAAACAATAGTATTTAATTTTGTTAAATGTAGTCCTTCAGTACATTCACAAACAATAGTATTTGAAATTGGAAGTTTATTAGTAAATTGTAATTTAAAATATTTTTCATAAGATAAATTATTTAAATTGTTAATATTAATTAAATTAATAGGGCAACGAGAGAGTGCATCGGCGTTAGAATTGAGACGACCTTGTTTATAGACAATTTCGTAATCGTATTCCTCGAGTTTAAGGCGCCAGCGAATAAGTTTGCTACCTGGATCCTTAACGTTAAATAACCACACAAGGGGTCTGTGATCTGTTACGATCTTGAATTTAGTACCATACAGATAAGGTCGAAAAGTTTTTACAGCAAATAATATAGCAAGTAGTTCCTTTTCAGTTGTGGAATAATTTCCTTCGGAACGATTTAAAGTACGGGAGGCGTATGCTATTGGCCTATCTTTGCCTATAGGACCTTGAGATAGAATTGCTCCCACAGCATAGTTACTTGCGTCTGAGGTAACTATGAACGGTTGCGAGAAATCAGGATATTGGAGAATCGGTGCGGTGAGTAATTTCTCTTTCAGGATATCAAAAGCAGTTTGCTGATCTGCGGACCAGTGAAAGGAGACATCTTTCTTCAATAAACAGGTAAGTGGTTTTGTTAGTTTAGAGAAATTATTAATGAATCGGCGATAATAACCTATAAGGCCTAGGAACGATTTGATTTCTTTAGGATTTTTTGGAATTGGAAATTCAGAAACGGCCTTGACTTTTTCAGGATTGGGAGAGACACCTTTATCGGTGATAATATGACCAAGGTAAGTTACTTCTCGTCTTAAGAACTCACACTTGTCCGGTTGCAACTTTAAATTAAATTTTCTTAATCTATCGAATACTAATTTGAGTTTTTCCATGTGACCTTGAAGATTTTGACTGTACAGGATACAATCGTCAAGATAAATATAGCAATGTAATCCTTGTAATCCTGATAATACTGTATTCATCAGGCGTTGAAATGTAGTAGGGGCATTTTTTAACCCGAATGGCATTCTGGTAAATTCATAGTGTCCAGACATGCTTGAATTAGTACTTACAGTAAAACCTGTCTTAGGCGCGTCCTTAGGGGACATTTTTATTTGATGAAAACCACTTGCAAGGTCAAGTGTACTAAAATATTTAGAATGACCTAATTGGTCGAGAATATCTGTGATAAGAGGCAATGGATAGCTTTCAGAAACAGTGACGTCATTGAGGCGGCGATAGTCTATAACAATTCGCCATTTCCTCTTTCCGGAAGCGTCCATCTTCTTTGGAACCACCCACACAGGAGCACTCCAAGGTGAGACAGAGGGACGTATAATATTTTGTTCTAGCATTTTACTAATTTGTGTATCGACTTCCTCTTTGTGACACTCGGGGAAGCGATAAGATTTAACATGAATCGGAGGTGCATTGCCTGTGTCCATAGAGTGTTCAAGAGCATTAGTACAAGATAGAGGCTCGCCCTCGATATGGAAAATATCAGTGTACTCTGAACAGCAATCAAGAAGGGCTTTTTTCTCTTCACTATTTAAATGAGAACAACGAATTAAACTTAATACATGTTCAACTCGATTAGACTTAGAAAAAAAAATAGAATTAATATTTTCAAAAGATTCAGAGTGTTTAAATTGTTCAAAAGGTGACAGTTCTACTACATAATCTTTGACTTCTAGGTCAATGTCAGTAGTATTTAAAATAGTAATATTGACCTTTTTATTAGGTTTGATAAATACTATGCAATTAGCGACGTAAACACCATCACGTAAGGTGTGATCTAATACGAGAGCTTCATTGTTATGATAAAGCTCGGAGGAGTAATTTGATACAGCGCACTCGATAACGGCCTCGGATCGTGCCGGGATGATATAAGTAGGTTGATGAAATAAAATAGGGACCTTTTGGTCGTTTATAAACATTGTATTTAAACTATAATCTATTCTAGCGTTGTAGAGTTTAAGAAAATCGGTACCTAAAATACCATCGTAGTTTTTTAAATTGACATTATCGTTTATAACGTAAAATTTATGATCGTGTTGTTTACTCGATATTAAAATTGATAAATAAATTGATCCTAACGATTCGCTATAAGTCTCGGTATCATTTATACCTTTTATTCTTATAGTATCAGAGAGAAGTTCTGGCTTATTAGTTAAGCTAGACTGTTTAACAATGCTAATGCTCGCGCCGGTATCGATAAGAAAATTAAGATACCTGGGCGATTGTTTTATAAACAATGACGCGTAGTAGAGACACTTTGCGAGACAAATTCGTTTCGTAAATGGGAATCGAATCTACATTAGTATTACATGAACTAGAAATGTTAATGTTAGATTTATCATACGAGTAACTACTTGAATTAGAATTTGTATTAGATTTAGAATAATGTTTAGAGTCAGACATTTGAGTTGAGTATGATTTAGTAAGTGACTTAGTAGGACTCAGTTCTTTTTCGTGGGGCTGAGATGTAGAAGTGATAAATGATTTAGTAAGACTCAGTTCCTTTTTAGGTAGCTGAGATGTTGAGTTAATACTCGATTTAGTAGGACTCAGTTCCATTTTAGATAACTGAGATGTAGAAATAGTATTTGATTTAGTAAGACTCAGTTCCTTTTTAGGTAGCTGAGATGTAGAAATAGTACTTGATTTAGTAAGACAATTCGATTTAGGATAAGAATTAGTATAAGGATTTGTATCCGATTTAGTATAAGAATTGGTATAAGGTTTTGTATAAGAACTTGTGCCGTTATGATATTTTGATTTCGGCAGGCACGCATCCGAAATCTTGGTTAGTTTAAAGGTTGCTGGTCATCAAGAATTTCATCTTGTTGTACCATGTGAACAGTACTACTTGTACTCGGTTTAGGATTAGAAATATTTTGACGTTGCATGTTATACTGCCGTTTACGGCATTGTTCTATGCTATGCCCTACGTTTTTACAATAATTGCAAGTTATTTGATTTGAGTTAGAATTATATTTAGAATTAGGAAAAGAGTTAGGATTATATTTAGAATTAGGAAAAGAGTTAGAATTATAATTTAACTTTTTATTAAAGTTATTAGAATTAGTATAATTAGAATTAGAGTTAATTTTTGTATTTAAATTGAATTTAGGTTGAAATCTAGAATTATTTTGAAAATTAGAATGACTTTTAGATTTAAAAGAGTTAAAGCGGAGGTTGTAAAGTTTTTCCTCCTCAATAGCGTGTTGAACAGCCTCATTAAGGGTTGAGGGGTTCCTACATCTAACAATATTTGAAATAGAAGTATTTAGACCTAGTATAAATGTGTTTAAAGCGAGATCTTCCATGGCGGCTAATCTGCCGGGAAGCTCGTTAGTATCCTTAATATTATATTGGACATCTGATAAGATCCTAGTAAGAATCTGTTCTATACGTAATGAGTATTTAGTAACATCTTCAGATGTTTCCTGTTTGCAATTTTGAAGATCAATTAATAAATGAGTGGTATGTTTCTTTTCGCCAAACGTTTTTCGTAAAAATGATTTTAAATCGAGCCATTCATTAAATGTTTTGAGGCTCACTGCAACTTGGGCTTTGCCTTTTTTTTTTTCGAGTTGCGAAATAATAAATTTACATAAGATCGATTGTTGATCTTCACTGGCTAAAGACATGGCATTATCACAGTTTGTGAGGAATGCCGGTAGTGACTCTTTGTCACCATTATAAGGTTTAATGAATTTAGTTAAGAATGTAAGAGTAATTTTGTCAGACATTTCTACTTTTTCTGATTTAAAAGACATAGAAAATTATTAAAGAAATTAGTTTAAGAATAATTGTTACACAATTTGTAAAAACACACAATTTAAAACAATATGTAAAAGTTGTTTAAAAATAGAACAATAAAATATAAAAATAATTCGCTGTAAAAAAAACACTTGCAAAAACACAATTTTAGATTCACATGAAACACTCACAAAATTATCGACGCGGTGAAACACGAAGCTGAAGTCATTTCTAGAAGGCGGTGAACACGCGGCGATGAAATGTGACCCAACTGCGCGGCGAGTGTTGGATAGCTGCGACTTTGCAGTTATTTGCTGCTTCTCGTGAGAAAGTACTAAGTCGAATGGAATATGGAAATAAAGAAATTGAAATGGAAGAGACGGTAGGTGAGTTAGACCTGGTTGGCTCTGGCTCGGGCTGCTGCTGAGGCTTATAAGTTACCTGACGGAGAGTACAGCGGTGGCGGCGGAATGCTGAAGCGGGCTCACGCTACAGAGCGGAGGCTTATCGTCGTCCAGGGGTTTTCACAATCTTCTGGTGCAGGCGTCGTCTTTGATGGCGAAGTCTTATTGTCGACCAGCGCGAATAACGGAAGCTCCAAAAATAATGGATGTGCCAGTACCGTATGAAGGCTATCAATCTGACACAATCCCACTTCTGACACCAATTTGTTAGGAGGCCGGGTCCGTTTGTCTTTTTAAAAAAAAAACTCGCAAGTAAAAACCACACTTTATTAAACTACACACACTGTTTACACTGTTTTACTACAATTAAGTTTAATGGTTCCTTAACCGTTCTGTACCCTGTCGCGTCCCAGATCTAACTGATTGACTAAAGTCACATTAAAGGCGACTTGAAATATGATGACTCTAATGCAATAACAATGGAAAGTTACGTGGACCTAGGAATAGCTGACTTAGCTTTAATAACATAGTAATAAGGGATGTAACAGTTCGTCTGACGACTAAAATTATGGATGATTATGATTAGCCCCCAGCTAAGTAAATCGGCGATCTTGAAAGGGACGATCGCTGGGTCGGTCTGGATCGGAGGAAGGCGGAGAACCGTGATCTGTGACGCGTTTTGTAAGTGGACTGCTATAGGGTTACTGATTGATCATTATGCACGTCAAAGCCTCTTAAGCGAGAAAGCTACATTATGAAAGCTTTTAAAATATGGGATCCCAAATAGAAAACCCTCTACATAGGAAAGGATTGGTAAGAACACTATCATCGTCATAACAGCCTATTAATGTCCCACTGCAGGTACGGGTCTCCTCCAGTGACGGAGGGATACTTGGCCTACTAATAAAACGCTGGCCAAACGGATTGGTATAGGGTTTAATTTCAGGTTTTCCTTCTTTTTATTACGTAAAGATAATATTCACAGATGGTTTATCCCTTAGTCGGTTTTTACGACACCCATGGGATGAGATGGGGTGGTTATACACTGTATTCGTACTCCATCACCACACAGAGTTAAGGTAAGAACACTATAAACAGTAAAATAAAATTATCAACAAGCTCCTTTCTATTTTTCAGGAGTAGCCATCGCAGACTCACCAGCAGGCCTTTTGGCTTATATATTCCAATTGATTTCAAGTGCTACTAGAAGAAAGTTCGTGTACAGACCTGATGGAGGTCTACAAGACTTTTATACGCCAGATGAGCTCTTAGACAATCTGATGATGTACTGGGCACCAAACACCTTCACTACTGCTGCGAGGATATACGCTGAAACATTTAACTTAAGGAATCTGCAAATGGGCATGTTGTCGTGAGTACCATTAAATATTTTTCAACTGTCCAAAAAGTATTAAAAAATCCGAATATCTACACTTTAGGTAAGAAGAAATCCATCCATCAGCCTATGGACGTCCAATGCTGGACATAGGCCTCCTCCAAAAGTTTCCACTCGGCGCGGTCTTGTGCCTCCCTCATCCATCGGCTTCCCGCCGTCCTAACCAGGTCGTCGGTCCACCGTGTGAGGGTCACACGGTGGACCGACGACCTGGTTAAGAAGAAATGTTTGAAGAAAAATCGGACGTGGGATAAATAGTTCACGTTACTTCAATGATAAAGAACTACAAGAAGCCCTTATGTAGGATGTTTCAGGACTATCTTAGAAGTTTTTTGCTCTCTTTTTCATGCAGAGGTACCAGAAATCTACAAAGAGCCATGTATTGCTAATAGCATTTTTCAGAGAAGTTAGGAAAACTACTTACATCTTTGTTATATTGATCAATCTAAAAAAATGGATATGATAGTACCTAGTCAAGGGTTATCAAATTTGGATATGAGTCCTACGCGTCGGTACTTTATAACCTTACAAATTCACTGCAATATTCCTAAAACTGTTGTAACTAAAACTTAAAACTATGACAAACTTCAGTAGGTATTATATTGTCTGATAATATACTATCCTCCGTGTGGTGACGAAGTAAGAATACAGTCACCACCCCATCTCATCCTATGGACTATCCGTGAATATTATCTTTACGTAATAATAAGAAGGAAAACTTGAAATTTAACCCTATACCAATCCGTTTTGCCAGCGTGATATTAGTAGGCCAAGTATCCCTCCGTCATGGGAGGAAGCCCCTCCCTGCAGTGGGACATTAATGGGCTCTTGATAAAAAAGATGGCTGAATATACTATTATTTTATTTTTCCAGAATACCCACTGATGTTCCAACATGGACGATACACGCCAAAGACGAAATTTTATACCAACCTCCTAAAATGCTAAAGACCAAATTCGTGAATTTACTCCATAGTACAATACTGCAAGGTTCTGGACATTTCCTTGCCTTTGAAAGTCCAAAGATCTTTGCTAATGATGTGTTGAATGCTCTAGTTGCCTTCGAAAAATGGCACAGCAGAACAATTTACTAGAATTTTGAAGATTGTAAAAATGTTGTTTTAGTAATAAAGTTGTTTTGTACCATTTACGCGGTTTATTTTTTTGTATTTAAAAAAATTGTGGAAGGGACGAATATGATGTTACTAGTACTACCCGGTCACATTATCTCGAGACCTGGCGTCGATGACGTCACGAAGCGAGCGCGGGGGTTAAAAGGAGAACGGGACGCTAGGTACACATTCCAGCCAGGTCTCTAGATAATGTGACCGTGTTACATAAATATAATTATGTTTATTATCTATTTTTAATTCCGATGGCCCAGGTCGCGAGAAACCATGTTAGGCAGGTGTCTCACTACTATAGGTCTAAGTCCAGCTGTGGACGGGAAAAAGCTGATGGATGGATAGATCTCTTTTTAAATAAGTATATAATACTAAAACTTAAGTGTCCGTGTGGTGACGGAGTAAGAATACAATATTTCACCACCCCATCTCATCCCATGGGTGTCGTAAAAACCAACTAAGGAACTTACCGTAAATCTTACGAATCGTATCTTTACAAAGTAAAAAGAAGGAAAACTTGAAATTAAACCCTATACTAATCCGTCTGGCCAGCGTGGTATTAGTAGGCCAAGTATCCCTCTGCCACAAGAGGAGGCCGTTTCCTGCAGTGGGACATTAATGGGCTGTTATTAAAGATTAGTGCCAAAGAACTTATTTTATATTCACTTACTCAGACGTAGGGCCATCTACATTTAACTAGACCATAATGCCCGATTTACACATCGACAAGTACAGTAGCGAGTTAAGTAGTAAGTTGCTGATTATGTTGATTTAAATAGATCTCCATCCTATTTTTTGGCAAGTTAAGTTGGCGAGACGCGAGAGAGGGGGCTAATTCGTACTTAACTTGTCAAAATATAGGATGGAGATCTATTTAAATCAACTTAATTTTAAAATACTACTTAAGGGCCTTTACGTGGCTCACTAGCGCCGCCAATAGAAAAAAAATCATAATTCGCAAATAAGATAAATAATGTTAATGATCTATACTTCTTTTTTTATTGTTGATTTTTTTTTGACATTTGATGGGTAAATTATTATATATTGTACATTGATTAACTTTTATATTTTGAATAGATTTACTGTGATTTGTTGTTGAAATGTTTGATTTAATTTAATTTGTTTAATGTTATTGTAAAAATTGCAAATAATTAATAATCTAAATTACCTTATCACTATAAATTTGCCTGCCGTAACTGGTGAAATGTGCTAGATCTAAGACTAAGTATTAATAGAAAGACCTGTATATGTACCACATTTGATGCAAATAAATATTCTTATTCTATTCTTATTCTTATTCTTCATACGCTAAAATTCATAAATTAATTGACGGAGTCGCGGACACAAGCTAGTCTTTTATATAAAAAACAAAAAAAAAGTCAACATTTTAATTAAACTATTTTATCAACTTGTCAAAGATTGTGTTACTAAAGTAAATTTCACTATTTAAATTGATAATCGTAAATTATTTATGCTTTCATTATTCAATCTAATTGGCAGTTGTATCGCGAAAATAAACAATTCTGAATAAATAGCAGACAAATTAGTATGTATTTTTTAATAAGTGTTTTATTTTTAATTAGTTTTACTAGTGGTAGAGTATATTCTTATAATATTACTGTACCTCGTCTAGAAGAAGAATGGTGGGGACCTGTTGATTCACAGTGGCGAAATGATACCAGTTTGAGACCTTTCAAAATAAAATTTACTGATAAGGTAAGGATATGAAATATTAAGGAATATTAGTTATTACAAAGAAGGAAAACTTGAAATTAAACCTTATACCAATCCGTCTGGCCAGCGTGGTATTAGTAGGCCAAGTATCCCTCCAAACAAGTATATAGATAAGGTTAGCCCAAAACAGGTAAGCTAAGGGGAATATCAAAATTAAAGAGTATGGTTTATCTTAATAAACTTTTATTTGTTACTTTAAGACCGCTTTTACACATCGAAAAGTAACAGATTGTTGCTTAATATACTATCTAAAATCAACAAGAATATATATATTATATTTGTCAATTATAAAATCATAAAAATAATCAACAGCTTAACCTCTCGAGTTAGCCTTTATGCCCGAAAGGGGTGCCTAAATCGGGTAATCCTCAAATCAAAGTAGTAACTAATTAGCCAAATGACTCTTCGCCACAAGAGCAAGAGTACTGAAGGGCGAGTCCGATCGATAATGCCCGATTTACACATCGACAAGTACAGTGGCGAGTTAAGTAGTATTTTAAGATTAAGTTGATTTAAATAGATCTCTATCCTATTTTTTGACGAGTTAAGTACGAAGTAGCCCTCTCTCTCGCGTCGCGCCAACTTAACTTGCCAAAAAATAGGATAAAGATCTACTTATTTAAATCAACATAAATAGCAACTTACTACTTAACTCGCTACTGTACTTGTCGATGTGTAAATCGGGCTTAAGAGCGACGAAAATACCAGTTTCTAACATTATATTATTATTTATTTATTGTATTATAGTATGTAGGCAACACTATTGTATTAGGGTGTACCATGTAAGGAAAGTGATAAGTAAGTTGAATAAATAATTATATTTACGAATGTTTTATATTTGTTTTAATTAAAATGAAAGAAATTGATAAAGTTTATAATAAATGTAATAATTAAATAGAAGTTATTTATAGATGCATTCGTTGTACGATAAAACAAGCGCAAGTTGGAACCGGTATGTAAGCAGCTAATAATGACTTCTTGTAATTCAACAACAAAATCAACCGATGATATTCCTATCCCTAACTTATTCTGTGGATGTTGTAACTAGAATAGATTAGGAGTAAACGACAAAACAGATCTTATTGTTAATAGATATAAAGAAGCAGAACGATAAGAGTTAAAAAAACCGTATTTCTTCCTTGCTGTATATTTTCAACATGGAAGAAATATGTTTAAAATCTGTAACTTCTGACGCTCAGTAGCGTCTCAGAGGACGTGCCAATTAGACCACCCGAGCCTCGGTATCCAAATAACCATTGCCAGATCTTTGTCATTCACTCCTCTATAGATATACTTAATTCGGCAATATGTGAATCGATTTTAAATACTCTAGAAAAATCTGGCATAAAAACAGCGTTTCATTACTTTAAGGCTAGCAAAAAAATTCTAAATTCGAAATTCAAAACTGCAGTCAGTAAGTGCCTGTGTTTTGATTGAGTAAAGGTAGTTTTAATTTTAAGACCTGTGATTTATGGGGTGAACAAAGGTTTTATTTTTTCATTTTTTAGATGATAGAAGACCTTAAGACTCGTCTAAATAATCACCGGATGACTCCGCCGTTAGAGGGTACAGCTTCCGAATACGGTTTCAACACCAATACTCTGCCAGATTGGGTGGACTACTGGACAAATAAGTACAACTTCAAGGCGAGAGAAGATTATCTTAACAAATATCCGCAATACAAAACAAGTATCCAAGGTTTGGATGTACACTTTCTGTGGATTAAGCCTTTTGTAAGTATTTTTTTCATACCAGCTCTTGAATGATGGAAAGGACCTCTTAGAGTAAAGGATATAAAGTTATCCCACTGAAATAATGAAATATACTGTTTGGTGACAAATTGATAATAATTATTATTTCATCGTTGTGCGTACCAAGAAGGGGCGTTCTAGAGTATATACTTAAATAAATAGAATAAAATGCGTACTTACTAATACATTGACGACCTATGTGGCGTAGTGGTTTTATAACATGACTGCTACGCAGAGGTCTCGGGTTCGATTCCCGCTCAATGCAAATCTTTGTGTGCATAAAAATGATTGTATGCATTGGTCTGGGTGCTTTCTATGTATAATATGTATGTATTTACAAGAAAAGTACATATTTAAGTAATGTAATGTTTATCCGTTGTCTAGTACCCATAGTACAAGCTTTGCTTAGTTTGGGACTAGATGACGTTGTGTGTGTGTGAGGAATATTTATATTTATTTATTGTTTTTTTAGGAACCCCGGGGGCTCAAAGTAATTCCTCTGATCCTACTTCACGGGTTCCCCGGATCGGTAGTAGAGTTTTACAAAGTTATACCAATGTTGACTACTCAGTCAAAACAGAGAGACTTTGCTATCGAGCTGATAATTCCCAGTTTACCCGGATATGGATTTTCTGATGTAAGTTATGACATAACGTGCTTTTTTTACTTATACCGACCAATTTTCTCCTAGTAAAAATCTTGATCTATTATGACGCTTTTTAAGTCGACTTCGTAACCTGAAACGAGACGTGATCGTAACATGAAAAGCGCCATTGATCTTCTGTCAGGCCCTGTGGTCAGGCCCGTGGAAAAGGTAGTCGGTCATGGGACCGGCAAACCCATTTTATCAAAAGAAAATAGAGGATTAACTGAAACTTATGACTCGTAACTGACTAAAAGCAATAAACCTAAAAGACCGCATTCCAGAGGACCTCTTCAAATAATGGAAAGAAACATAGCCTGCTAATAAATCGCTAGGCAATCGGATTTGTTATTCATCACATTTTAATTCATAACTTCTTTGGTTCGCCTCGTTAGGGGTTCTGCCCACTCTAGGTCTTTCCGTACGTGTGGTCGTCAGTGCAAAACGTGCCCCATCGCTTACCAGTTTACGTGATGTGTATTGTCAGTTTACTTATACAATTATATGCGCTATATGTCAATTACTTTGGTTCTACTGAAAATCTCCTTATTTCTGATTGGATCCCAAGATTACATTATCTTAATTTTCAGCCAGCTGTCCGTCCAGGATTAGGAGCAACAGAGATGGCAGTTGTATTCAAGAACCTAATGAACAGACTTGGTTTCAAGAAGTATTACGTTCAAGGTGGAGATTGGGGTTCTTATGTGGGGATGACCATGGCTACTGTGTATCCTAAGGTATTATTTAAAAAAATACTGCTGCTATAACATTTCTTAGCTAACGAAGGTGTCATAGCGTACGCGATAAACGGCTACATGTTTGAATTCTGCCAATAAATCAATCAATATATTCTGGTCTCTCCTAAGACGGACCATAAACCACGGTCCTCCACCTTCGTGATCCATTACAAGAAAATTATTTCAGTGATCACAATTTTGTTATTCTGATCATTATTGTGCGTTGTGTCCCTAGCACAAGAGATACCTTAAATGAAAATATTATAAAATGAACTTAAATACACCTCTAAGCCATAGTGTGAAAGTGTTGGCGTGTTTAGGTGCAGGGCAAAACTCTTTCATGAGGTAGTTTTGGAGGAAAAGAACGATTTTCTTTATAGCTTTTCCATTGCTAATCGTGCAACATCCAGCTAAAGAAACTTATTTAAGTACTACTAATAAAAGTAATTAATTAAATACTTACTTCTAGTTAATTTTTTTTTTCAGGAAATTCTTGGTTTCCACTCGAACCTTCAAGTAGCATTAACTAGCGTTGCTCTTGGATTGTATGCTGTTGGTGCTGTGTACCCCAAGTTGGTTATGGATCCATCAGTCATTGATAGAGTATATCCAATAACGGATTATTTGCTTTGGATTATGTCCGAGTTTGGATATTTTCATATTCAGGCAGCTAAACCTGATACATTAGGTAGGTAGTATTTTCCTTGTTTTTCAAGACAACCCTTGTTTAATTAGTCAAAACTAGCAAATATTATTTAAAGAAATATTTGAATTTATTAACTAAAACTAATCTACTAAATAAAATGAGAGTGGAACTTCTTAATTCGGTAAATAAGTTAAATATTTGTTGGCAAACATTTGGCAAAGAACAAACTGCAATCCGAGTTTTCAAAAATTTGGTCTGTAGTAGTTTTAGAACAATTTGTAGCTAGTGATGTTCGCCCTTGATGGATATTGGCCGGCGAACATACATAATAATATACTAATTTTCACTCTACAGGCGTGGCAATGGCAAATTCTCCAACAGGCCTTCTAGCCTACATTCTCCAGTTATTTGCATCTGGTAGCAGAAGAAGTTTCGTGAACAGAGCTGACGGAGGTATCCTTGACCTGTACACGCGTGATGAACTCCTCGACAACCTGATGATGTACTGGGTACCGAACTGCTTTACTACAGCAATTAGAACTTATGCTGAAACATTTAATTTGAAGACTTTGCTCGCTGGAGTTTTTGGGTTGGTAGTTTTTGTTATGTACCTATATAATGGATCATTTGGCTAATATTATCTTTACGAAAATAGAAACTGGACGTTAAAGCTCTTTACCCTCTATGCAGAGGTATCGGGTTCGTTTCCAATTTTATGCAAATCTTTCTATGCAATACATTGATTTATAAAAACCCTAGATGCACATTTTCAAACAAAACTAACAGCCAAAAGTGTCACCAAATTAAACATACGCAATAAATACGTATAGTAATATCGTAAACATATAATTTTTTGCAAATTCAATCTTACACGCATGACATAAAGTTGTATTTAAAAAGTAATGCACATAAAGCAATAAAATTTAATGATTGACGTTTGCCGGTAGAACAACGCGATACTAATTTAAAAAGAGTGCACAATGCGCCTATTTGTTGCGGACGTTTTTGGGAAGTGGAGTGTGTATCTTTGGTTTTTTGTAAATCAATGATGCAATAACATAAATGTTTGCATTGCTCTGAGTTTGGTTTGTTTTCTACGTATTGCAAATTTTCGTAGTTAATAGTGCTCAGTATTAATGATTACGCCTTGTCCATAATAGTTAAGAACAAGGCGTCAGTTTGTGTTTAATATTACTTTTTAAAATTATTTTTATATTAGTTTTCCCTAATAATATAAATTTATTACTTACAGCGTGCCAACTGAAGTTCCAACATGGACAATACACGCCAAAGATGAGTTATTGTATCAAAGCCCAGAGATGCTAAGGAGTAAATACTTTAATTTACTTTATTCTACCGTATTACAAGGTTCTGGTCACTTCCTGGCGCTTGAAGATCCGAAGATATTTACTGATGATGTATTTAAGGCTCTAGTCGCCTTCCAAAAGTGGCATAGAAAACATTCAAACTAATTTAAGGAAGTGAGATGAACTTATAATAAAAAAAAGGTTTTTTTAAAACCTATTAAATTATATCCACAATCATTTATATTACGTTAATTAACGCCTTACACAAATTTTATAGCATTCTTCGCACGACATAGTCCGGCGTTACAATGGCCACTTCCTTGATCAGGAAAAGCGGAGTAACTTGGGACTGAGGTTCGCTTATTGTGGTCGATTTTTTCATATATCGTGGGGGTTCTTAACCTACTTTACCATTCTGGCTAAACAGGGTTGGTAAAGCGTTTATTACGATTTCTCTATTTCTAGCAGTGACAATATAGGTATGCGTATAAATTTACCTTAGTTCCCTTCAATCACCGACTACAATAAGCCGATTCTAAATATTTATTATTTAACTCGCTTGTACCTGTGCTTGTACGTACATACTCGTAATAAAAATACTGCCTATGATTTCGAAATCATAGTCCATTTAGATTTTTCTATCTGACAACCAACATTACATGCCTCTTCGTTGAGGTCGAGTATTGAAACACTCTGTTATATAGATATAGATAAAATAATGTTATCTGCAATCACCATGCCTGTTGTAGTAAAAGTAAAATTCCGCATAAAACACAGGTCCCCTTTGTCTATGCTATTGTAATCAAATAAAAACAAGCGTCTATTGTTTTGTCTATGCGACACATAATAATATCAACATAGGCATTTTCCAAGCAATTAATTGAATATGTAGACTGTGAGTCTATCTTGTTAGTGTTACATTAATGATAGAGTTGTTATCGTTATGAATTATGCAGACTTCATCGAAAGACCGCCTACCGATCAATCAATCAATCAATCGACACAAATAAGAAGAATCTAGACCAAAAATAAAACTGACTTCAGCAACCCTAAAAATATCAAACATCTTTTAAACTAGGAAACCGTGTTTCGCCAAGACAACGCATAAAATTGACGAACACTGATGTGTGAATCACTTATAATAATTATCTCAGGAGTCGTAACCATGACCTACACAACTGCTTTGCTACTAAGACAAAGCGCCGTTTTTACATTTAAAACAAAAGACTAGTATTGCCCTAGGGCATATTACATGGGCAGATGCCTTGAGTCGCGGAGACTTAACAAACATAAAGGAGACAGTTCTTTTTCGCACCACCTTAAACGGTAACGTTTATTATTCATATTACTCACAAAATAGTTACCATCTAAAATACATAGTTAACCGAGCAAAAATTATACATAAAATTAATTGGAATAATGAAATAGTTAGGTAATAGTAACAAAGGCTTACACCAAAAAATGCTTGTTTTGGAACGTTCTTGGGTTTATTTTATAGATTTCAAAATATTTTATTTAAAAAAGTTTAAAGTGGGATTCAAACCCGCGATCAACTTGATCCCTTTGTCACCGAGACAGAACAGTATATTTCCTATGTGTTGACTGTCGAAGTCCAATCAACAGGCGGACTCAGGACCGAAGTCAATACTCAAAACAAACGTACCTAAATTGATAAAGTAGGTGTTATTATATAGATAATATAATTCATATCACGATGAAAACAGAAATTTAATGTATGACGTGCATAAGTATTAATGTACTAATAATATTTTGACATCAACAAAATATCGGGTAAAGTGCAAAAACGTTTTTAACATTTTAAATTGTTTCACCTATCAGTTCAAAAATAATAGGGTTGTCATAAAATTTTATTGAAAAAGATGAAAGAAATTATATTTACTTGATGTTTTGTTTTCTTGTCGTAAAGGATCGGCTTTAAAATACAACTAGCTTATACTTCCAGTCCTCTCAATAAATGCGTACGTCCTCTCAATATTGCATGCTGCTACGAAAGAGTCTTGGGTTGGTTTCACCAACAAGTCAAACATTTGTATGCATGCATACACATGTTTGACTTGTTCAAAGCCGATTCTTTTTTTTTAATTGGCCTACCAGAATGACTCTATGGCCTGATGTTAAGCATCCATTAGACTCCCAGAATGGCGAGCACCATGCCAGCTACAATATTTGTAGAGGCATGAATGTCTCCACTTTGGCGGCTTCAGAAGATGCTTTTTCACGCCTCGCTTGAAGGCACCAGGATCGTAGTTTGAAGAAAACACGTAGGCAACGTATTTTAAAGCCGATCCTTTACGACAAGAAATCAAAACATATGTCGCAAATAAATGGGTATAGAAAAACTGCATTACCATACAAAATAGCCTTTCTAGAAAGCCTCAACAGTATTTCTCCTAACATCATATAAGGTAAGTGGCTAGTGACAACCCGACCGTCTCATTAGCAATTCGCCGGCTATTTGATAACACACACGTAATAGGTCGCAACCCAGTACATCGGTCGACGCGGACGAACAACTACGTTTTAGTGAGTGATCTAAGTATAGTTTGTTGTATTATAAAGAGGTAAAGTTTGTGTGTTTCTGACGTTGGGGGTAATCTCTGGATCTACTAAACCGATTTTTAAAATTCTTTCTTTGTTAAATAGTCCATTTATCGGGGAGAGTCATAGGCTATATCATAATATATATCACGCTATATATAGGAGTGGAGCAGTAATTAAATATATTTAAAAAAGTGACGCGTTTTTTTTGCCACCTAACGAAGTGGGCACGGGTCAGCTAGTATTTAATATGTGTATTAAGAAGTTCAGTTTTTTAAATTGATACGTGATTTAAGTATGGTTTTTGAGAAACTTTTTGTTTATCTAAGTAATTGATGACAAGGCGGTCGTTTATTTGTGTATCGTTTTGCTGTTAATTATTCCATAAATGATTGTCTTAAATCTGGATTTACGTTTGTGACCGTTTATTTCGTGTCTGTGAAATTCCCCGCGTCATCGGCGATCCCTATGTCGATGTCAAGGGAATCGACATCCCTAATGTGGGAGTTATTAATAAAAAAAAATAAGATTTTCCGGGTTTCAATTCAAACTTAGATATTTCCTTCCTGAGCTGTTTACCACCACCAGAGTTGCAGCAATGTTATCCAATAATTATTATCCTGAGCTTGGATATTTTCCGTGTCTGTTAATTTCATGTCTTTAAAACTTCAGTATTTTTTGAAGAAAAAGAAAAGGTATAGGTGGCTAGGTGGGCATGGCGTTGTGTAAAATTGAGAGAAATTTTATTGTTGTTACTGAAATTATATCTCTAAAATAAATCTCCTTCAGAACCAATTACCACAATAAAGATAACTAAGATATAGGTATAATAATATAAGAGTATTTACATTTTGGTGGCCTGTTTAGGTTTAATGAAATTAATTATTCGTTTTGTTAAACTAACAACAAAAAATACTCTATGGTTAAAAATTATAATAAACTAACTGGTACCCTCAACTCCGTCAGCATATTTTGGACAATACAGCTTTCTTTACAATTTCTTTCTACTTTAATAATAGCCTATGTTTTATTTTGCATATCAATTCTCGTACCTTAAAATCGTTATAATTCGGTTAAGTTAACTTTTAGTTGTCAAATTGTCACACTTTAAATAAAACTTTCACACGACCACAAAAGATTACAATTGCAACAGCAATTGACAATTTGACAACGATTTGACAACTAAAAGTTAACTTAACCGAATTTTTAACAATTTTATGGAACGAGTATTGGCATGCTGATTATCAGCTATATTATTGAAAAGTTTCAGTACAATCCATTCATTATTTTTGACGTTTAAGAGTAACAAAATCCATCCATATTTGCAAACCTTTTCATGTAAGTATAGATCTTCGTTAAAATTCAAGCAATTATAAGCACATGAATTAATTACTCCAAGTCTTAGTACAGTCACGAGCATTAATATGTACACATTGTCAAATTTTCTAAACTATCTGCACGTTTATCTAGACATTATAATACCAAAATTATTTCGTAATTTAGAAGAAGTTCCTTTCAGTTTTGAAGTAATCTTCGAAAATTCAATTTTGGATTGGCAGAACATTAGATAACTGTTTTACAAAACGTGAAAATGTATACATATTATTGCTCGTGACTGTACTTACATTTACATCTATACTTAATATTATAAAGAGGTAAAGTTTGTGTGTTTGTGTGTTTGTGACGTTGTAGGGGGTAATCTCTGGATCTACTGAACCGATTTCAAAAATTCTTTCTGTGTTGAATAGTCCATTTATCGGGATGACTAATAAGAGAGGAGCAGTAATGAAATATGTTTAAAAAAAGGAAGCTTTTTTTTGCTGCTCAACGAAGTGGGCACGGGTCAGCTAGTTTATTATAAAATCACTGGAATAAATTATTACAATAGTACCTATATTAATATTAATTACAAGTTCAAAGACCAAACCGCTAGGTGATTCTAATGACAAGATTACGTGCAAATGCTTAATATGCATATTTTGTTCCCTTTCTGCTGTAGTTTTATTAGTAAAGAATTATGCATAATGTTTAAGTATACCTAATAATATGCATATTGGTATATTTTACTTACTTTTTTTCTCTTAAAAAGACAACTCGTCTTAGGGATTAACGCCCGAATACTCAAACGTCACTTAAATCGTCTAACAATAAACGGCATCCTAAACGTTTGGATCCTTAAATTTTTTTCGGTATACACAAACGCTACTTAAGTCATTCATATCTTTGATTAGATAAACATCCGATAAATGTTTGCGTACTGGTAACATTCACCTCATAAAGTATGTTTTCAATTACAAATTTAATTACCTTATGCTGTGTTTTCGTTTTACGCTGAAAATGGAAAAGAATAATCAGTTGTGTGCTGCATACTACGATTGTAATTGAATATTCACTTGGAAATTTTCAGACTTAAGGGGAAACAATTCAATCGCAATTCCATACAAACAAAGAAAGTTAATTCCTCCTTTATTAGATAATAAATACTCAAAACTATAGATGATATCGTTTTGTCTCGTTATTATCTAGTCTTATTGATTAATAAAACAGTAAAAAAAGTATTCATTTACAAGTTATGAGGCTTCAAAGTTCATAATTCTATGCACATTTTATGACAACTTTTAGCGTAATAAAATAGGAATAAACGTTCATAAAGGTAAATATATTTTGAGACTAGGAATAGATTATTTATTCGGAAATTAAAGTAATTTTATATTGACTAGTTACATTCTAAAGTTTGTACGCAATTACCTTTTTCCCAAAACCATTTTAGGAATTTTTACCGTGCTCGTTTCCGCCATCGACATCTTGCATCTCGCCTCCACTTTCTGCACCCCTCGGGTCGGAGGAGGGGAGGTACGACAGCGAGCCGACCGTCGTCAAATGTTACCGAATATTTTTTTTTAAACTTCAATAAACTTTAATTTATGTCATTTATGACAATTACGTATCGCTTGCCAGTAAGAAGTTTCGTAATTTATTTTATCAAAGAGATCCAATTATTATCAGATGCATAACCAGTTAGATAAAATACCTACGTCAGTGACATTCTTGACTAAAATCAACTGTCAAAATTCACCTATTATTACAATAGTCAATAGAGCATAGCTAGGCTGTCACATTGAACAAACAGTATTTTTTTTGTAATTCATTTTGTATTTTTTTTTAATATTTACGTGACTCACCCCCGCCCCGGTATCTGAATGACTGATCAAGTATCATTTCTTGTCAACTATCATTTCCAGATTTTATGATTATTATTTATTTTGTGATTTTTCTTCCTTTTTTTAAATCCAGCTAAAATTAACTTCATGTACTGTATGTGAAGTAAGATATTATTGTGTACTGTATGGAACCCCTATTAACGATGCACGGTCTAAAAAACTGCCTCAAGAATAAACAGCTTAACTTAAAAAAAAAAAAATATATATTGTTTTACGGTGTCATACCTACACCACTTACAAGATAAATTGATGTCTCGCTTGGTGTGTCTTCCGCAACAAAACTTACAATAAAATATTTTTTAAAAACCCATTTTAGTTATCTTTATTTACTTCTGATTTATTACTTTTTAGGTAACTACCTACAGCTAGTATTAGTGTCAACCCTAACAATCAAGAAGAACAATATTTATATTTTGAATGACATTTTGATTTGTACTATATACAATCGAGCGCGTGTGCGTGTGCACGTTTCTGACTGCTTTTCTATGAGTTTTTCTCTTTCTCACGCAACGTTTGGTGAAACAACAATCTTTTAGGCTCCGGTGACAGCTGAGTTGGTTTTGACAGAAGGAGCCTTCTTAAGTATTACAATTTCAATAAACCAACTGAATTACACCATTCTTTATTTTTAAATATCCCTATAATTGGTTATTATCTTTATCTATGATTGACACGATCATTGCACAAAGAACGAAACGTTTACTCAGTGACACTGACACAACACGACAAAGCGCGAGTTTTCATCAGGTTGAAAATTTTTAAGAAGAATCTTTTACTTTCGAAAAGAGATGAAATCATTTAGAAATAATTAAAAAGTGAGTGAAATGTGAACGTAATACGAAAATGAGACAATTTAATGTGAACACATTTCAACATACTTCTTTTTAAATTGCAAGTTTGTGATTCAATTCAATCAACAATGACTTTCCAGATATCAAAATATTGTAGAAAATAAGGAAATAAACGGCTACATGATAAGAAGCGAGAGACCAAGGAATTTGTGTGTCAGCACTGTAATGCCGTTGCTGTGAGTGGCTTCAGATCATGGCAACAACTGCGACACTTTTACGAGAAACACAAACAGAAGTCAAAAAATAATAAAAACAGAATGGAAATCAATAAGTACAGAATAGAAATGGAAATGGAAAAATTGAAAATAATAATCTTGTATAATTATGTTGTATATAAATAAAACTACTTATAATTAAAAAAGTGTGTATTTATTAAAGTAGTCCTTGTTATAAAATGTTGATTACTATAAAGGCTTCTAGGCTGTGGTACCTACAGGTTTTTCTTCTACGGTAGAAAGTGAATCCTCTTCTAAGATCCCATTTCGCCCACGCAGCGCTATGTTGTGTAACAAAGCGCATCCCACAATAACTAGTGGAATAATATTAATTTTTAAACCTATTCTATGTTGAAGACAGGGAAATCTCCTTTTTAGTACACCAAAAAGCCTCTATAGGATTTCTGGTGCTTATTTGGGCTCTATTGTAAGCTTATTCTGTTGGTGTCCGTGGATTTTATAATGGGGTTAGCAGGTACGGTCGACACAGATAACCGCTATAACCAAGTAGAGTCTCATGGCTTGAAAATCTCCACGCTCTAACTGTGCACATAGAGGAAAGTCATTTAATATTGTGCTATCATGTTCGGAACCTAGCCATCTTGCAATAACATTTGTAATGCAAAGTTTTGGCTGTCATTTAATGTACAATTCAGTGAATGAATACACTTCTTTGATTATTAAAGCGATAATCGTCAGCTGTAGGGACGAGAGGGGTTGTTGAGTCCGTTAAATTAGAGTGAACATATTTATATAACGCCTGATCATTTTTTTATAGCAATATTAGATTGTAAACATGACCTATTTTTAGGCGTAAAATAGTTTTCTCAATCGAATCCGATTGACGTTGAAGCCGCCTTAACTGCATATTGCTGACGATTATTTTATTTATAAATGTGTTTAAAACTAAGGTTTTCCAGAGATATTTTAATGACTTTAAAAGCCTGTATACTTTTACTCTACCGCTAGTGCGGCAACTGACGCTTACTTTACTGATTTCCAGACATTGAACCACTGTTTGAATCATCATAATCACTTGTTTATTAACTTTTTAGAGATTTAAGAGACCTTGCGACCACTCTCAAGTTTTTAAGCTACTTTAATCAATTTGGCAGGTCATTTGACAGCTAAATAAGTTAAGTAACGTTTGAGTATACGAATTTATTACTAAGTCCGCGTTTAAGTACAAATAAATTTAAGATAAATCGTTGCTTAAAATTGTGGTTTGTGTATAGGATAAGAGCTACTTTGTAGCTAAGAAACCGATAAATATTTAACTAGCGTTTGAGTATTCGGGCATAAGCCCTGTAACGCGGGTACTTTAATTGACATAAACGAACACAGATAATCAAAGTCAAGACAATGATTTGTGTGTTCCCCATTTGAACCCGAAACCTCATGCACGGCAGCCACTTTCACGACCTCCACCAGTAAAGAGTCAGTTCTCTCAAAGTAGCAAAGGACGTTCGATTGCTTAACATCAGGTTGAATTTCTCTGTATAGCCCATTCAGTCTGCCTGGGGTGGTATTCACTTTCAGTTTCTTTATTTTTCAACATAATGTTACAAAATAACAACTTATTGTCGTCAGTATAAAACTACTTAGTCTAAGTACACATTAAAAGTTTTCCAAACTTAACCACCGCTTCCAAGACGCTTGTAGAGAAGAAGCGGCGTAACAAACTTAGCATTTTTTAGAAGTCTCTATAATTTACAACAATTTTGTAACTGTAATAAAGTGCTGCAACCTTTCTATACCATTTAAATTAAAGGATTGTATTACTTACTTTACCATATATTAGTACGTCAAATATCCCTACGCCACTGGATGAAGACAGTCCCTGCAGGAAGACGCTTAGATCTTTTACTGTGAATTGAAACTTGTTTTTTTTTTCTTTTTACAGATAATGGGCATTTTAGTAAAGCTCTTAGCTTTCGTAGCCGTAGGAGTGGCAGGATTTTTCGCATGGAAAAGTTGCTGTCCTTATCATCTTCCGCACTTCGACCCTGAAGAATGGTGGGGACCTAAAGACTTGGTATCGAAGCAGGATAAGAGCATAAGACCATTCGAAGTTAGGTTTAATGCGGAGGTATGTCAACTTATTGTTGTGTCTTTTCTTGTCTTCTGGTAATTACGTTTCTAAGTTTTTGATCCTGTTGGCTTTGTGTAGGGATCTAAATTGCAAACACAAATTGGCAAAGAGACACTGCATGCACAAATAATTGTCCTAAGTAAGGCTGGAAGGTCATGTGACAACGAGCACATTACGTAGTTACATCCCTACTACCAAATCACTTACTTGTACATCCACACTTATTTGGTTAAAAGGAAAACCAAAAGAAATTATTATTTTCTAGATGGTAAAAGATCTGAAATATCGTCTGAAGAATCATCGTCCGTTCGTACCACCTCTAGAAGGCGTCGGCTTCGAATACGGCTTCAACTCGGCACAAATCGAACCCTGGGTCAACTACTGGGCAAATAAATACAACTTCACTGAGCGAGAGAAGTTCTTCAACCAGTTCCCACAGTTCAAGACTAATATTCAAGGACTTGACATCCATTTCATCAGGGTTAAGCCACAAGTAAGATTATCTATAACGCATTAAGAGACCACTTTCTTTCCTTTTGTTATCGTTAAAGTAGTTTAAAGGAGATAGACAGGCATAGTAGCCTATGCAATTAACTTTCCGGATCTTTTGGCAGCATAGTAATTAATTTAATTTAGTAATATATCTATCTAATCTGGATAGTCTACAGGCAGATAACATCTTTATGTACTTACATACTTAGTATAAAAGTAACCAGTCGTAGTCCAATGTTTAAAGGTGGTTCCAATTGACTTCCACTGCTGGACATAGGCAAAAATATATTATTCACAAATAGTTCCGATGAATAAATAAAATTATACAAAATTTTACTACGGTTGTGAATGATTGGAAATCGGGCCGATTAACGAACGCTTGCCATGAAAATCAGTTCCAAAAATGCAAGAAGAAGACAGACAGTGACTCATTTTATTTGACGTGTGGTTAGTGACCAAGCCAATATCGAGACTTGTTCAACAAACCCATGTTATGTTGCCACTGAAACAAGAACCTGAACCTACTTTTAATGTCACTCATTTTAGAAGAACTTAGCCGATTAGCTTAGAAATAGTGGTTCCAACAGAAAGCATTAAGCGCCTCATAATTATATCATTGCATTTTTTATTCCAGGTTCCCAAAGACGTACAAGTGGTACCTCTACTGTTAATGCACGGGTGGCCAGGATCAGTGCGCGAGTTCTACGAAGCTATACCACTGCTCACTAAACAAACTGCCGGATACAACTTTGTGTTTGAAGTTATTGCACCCAGTATACCCGGCTATGGATTCTCTGATGTAAGTTTCTTGTTACTATGACTGTAGGATTAGGGATTGTAAGGATCGCCATAAATTTTTCAAGGAGACAACATAATCTGCTAGAAAATTAATGTTCATTTGTTAAACCTTACATTCTAAAGATTTTTTCAAACACTGTCTTCAACTCGTTGAAAATTAATTTCATAGAAAAAATAACCCTAAAATATAAAAATAAATCGGTTTTTTTTTAACACATTTCTTTTAAATGAAACTTTAAAGAGAAGCAACAGTTGCTTTTCAAATTCCTATATCTAAATTACTTAGTCAACAAAATAAATTCGCCAAAGTACTGAATTACCTGATGCAATAACTTTCAGGCAGCTGTGCGTCCAGGTCTTGGAGCTCCCCAAGTAGCAGTGATCTTCAGAAACTTGATGAAGAGGCTAAGTCATGAGAAGTACTACATCCAAGGAGGTGACTGGGGTTCGGTCATAGGAACAACTATGAGCACCTTATTCCCTGAAGATATCCTTGGTTACCACTCTAATTTCCTTATGTCTCAGGTAAGGTTTTCTCTAAATAATCGTCAACATCTATGTTTTGGACCAACAATACAAAATGTCATCACCCCGTTTATCAAATAAAAGTGTTTATTCAATGTGTGCAAAGAATTATTTTAGTAGTTACTTCTGCCACGTACGGTTCCGTAGCTGTCGTAAAATGCGACTGAGGAAAAGCCGTCAATACTTATACTTATTTTTGGATACAAAACCTGAAACAAGATAGCCAAGTATTGTGTTATTTCTGAAGAAGGCCATGCTAGTGTATTTTATACAGTTTATTGATGAGTGCTGCGGTTCAAATAAGGTCTCTTATACTTTATTACAAAACCATGTTCAAGACTTCAATATCTTCCCAGCCTAATAACAAAATATTAAACCCTAAAGGACTATCCGTAAATATTACCTTTACGAAATATAAAGAAGGAAAACTTAAAATTAAACCCTATACCAATCCGTTTGGCCAGCGTGGCCAAGTATCCCTCCGTCATGGGAGGAAGCTCGTTAATGGGCTTTTATGATGATTAAACCCTAGCTAAAATGTTTATTTCATTCATTTACAGCATACATGCTCCTTGATTAGAACACTAATAGGGGCGTACATACCTTCAATAATCGTAGATAGTCATCTAGCGGACAGAATGTATCCGCTAACTTCAACGTTCCAATATTTATTAGAAGAGTTCGGGTATATGCATTTACAAGCGACAAAACCTGATACCGTTGGTAAGTTTTACATAAATAAACAGATTATATGAAAGCTTTCTCACAATGTTTGCAATAACGCCATCTAGTACAAACTACACAAAACTTGAACCGTAATTACACATTTTGTTTAATGTAAATACCTTACACGGAGAAACATCTGAACCAAATCAATCATCGAAGTTTTGTTATGCGGGAACTCAGACCAAATATTTTTTTTTTTTTAATTGTTCTGAGTGCGGGAAAAATAGTTTTAATATTATTTGTCTCTGGTATGAACTTAGTGGTATGCGAGAAATTATTTCCAAATAAATCATTCCTATCACTCCTATTTCCAGGCACGGCATTAACAGATTCTCCAGCTGGTCTTATGGGATATATCCTGGAGAAGTTCTCCGTCTGGACAAACAAAGGCAACAAGTACAAATCTGATGGAGGTCTTTCAGAAAAATTCTCGAAAGACCAGCTCATCGATAACTTGATGGTATACTGGTCTACTAACTCCATAACAACCTCTATGAGATTTTATGCTGAGAATTTTAACAAGAGGAACAAAGGATATGGTTTAGAAGGGTAAGTGAAAGCTAGTGTGTGTTTCTTGTTCTACAACATGCCTACGACTACACTACACATACACATAACATTTGCGGATTCAAGTTCCGTCTTTCTAGTTAGGTGTCCGTTATGTATTCTTAGTAAGGTCATGCACATAGATGTCTAAAATGAGCGAGTTCGATACGCGAGCACCACACATATTATGACAGGCGTAATCTCGTCTATATCTATATTTAAACTAATATTATAAAGAGGTAAATTTTGTGTGTTTGAACCGATTTTATAAATTCTTTCTGTGTTGAATAGACAATTTATCAGGGAGTGTCATAGGCTATACAAATCACGCTATAACTAATAGGAGTGGAGCAGTAATAAAATATGTTTGAAAAAGGGACGCGTGTTTTTCGCCATCCAACGAAGGGGGCACGGGTCAGCTAGTTATCTATAGGTACATTGACCACATTTTGTTTAGTCCTAAGCTTTTACATACGTTGATGACGATCACTTGCAAAATTTTACAATATTTATACTCGTACAATAATGCTTACGCGTTCTCATAAAAATCAGCCAGAGTGTAGAATCGATATCGTTACTAGAGGAAATATACCTTATTTTAAAAACAACTAGTTTAATAACATGTTCTACTATGCAGAGTTCCTACATCAGTTCCCGTATGGGGTCTTCAAGCCAAGAATGAACTTCTCTACCAATCGAAGGCTGTACTTAAAATGAAATTCAACAACATAATCAATTTAACCGTCTTAGAACAAGGTGGACATTTCATCGCATTCGAACTCCCCACAGTTTACGCTGAAGACGTCTTCAAAGCAGTAAAAGCATTCAGAGAATATCACGAGAAGAACGAAAAGACTGAACTTTAATTTGGTTAAGGATTAATAAAGTTTTTTATATGGTTTTTTTATTGTATTTTATTTAGTTACTGAGTACCAATATGAATTTAAAAAATCCTCTTTGGGATCCTCTTAAGAGCTTTCAATACGTCTTGATAATGTTATTTCATTTTGGAGAAATGTGCTGTAAGTATGCTGCTTTGGTGTTGTATTTTACAAAACTTAAAGTAAAACGGTAAATACGACGCCAAAAAACCCACTGTCCCAAAATGGTAATGATAACCGCTGCTCATGGACATCAGCAATTTAAGAGCATAGACCAGTCACTTACTTACCTTGGAAGCCGAAGACATTTAAAATAATGAATTCTAATTCAGAAGCCACAGTTACTGGAAAATAAAGACATGATAATAAAACACCGTTTAATTACAAAACTTTTTATTAAACCACCCTCAAAGTTTACAACTCACTCTTTACATCCTTTTTCAATTTCCTAAACTCCGTTATAGCTTTCAATACATCCTCCGCAAATACTTTTGGTAATTCAAAAGCTAAGAAATGGCCTCCGTCATCTAGCACTGTTACGTTTATAAGGTTGGTATACTTGAACTTCAATAAGCAAGGAGGTTGGTATGCTAACTCGTATTTTGCTTGAACTACCCATGTTGGTACTGGTGTAGGTATTCTGTAATTAAAGTCGTATGTAAGTAAAATAAATTGATGTTACTTGTAAAAAAAAAATGTCTAATTTTAAGTTTAATTAAGTGCAATTTGTGTGGAATGTGTGTACGTTGTGTGCAAATAAATAATTTCTTTCTTTCTTTCTTTCTTTTCTTTCTTGTTTAATGGGTGAATGGAGTCTTAACAACACTCTTTTTCAATGTAAGTGTTAGCCTGTATTATTCCACTACTGGGCAAAGGCCTCACCTTAAATAATGTCAATAATTTCCATCAATCATGAACTTCACTGATGTTACCTACACGAGGACAAAAGAAGGACAACTAGACGTTAAACCTTATCTTAATTGGTCTCTCCAGCTTAAAAAAGCAGGCAAAACTTTCTACAGTCTCTGGAGGAAGCCCGTTCTCGCACTAGGTCATTAGTATGCTGTTACTGTGTTACGAGAACCTTGGCAAGAAGCAAAATAGTACTTACTCATCCACCTTCAATTCCAAAACTTTCTTATTAAAACTTTCAGAATATAATCTCATGGAAGTAGTTATACTCCTGGGGATCCAGTACATCATTAAGTTATCAATCAGCTGATCCTTTGTGAATCGGAAGCCGAGACCTCCGTCTGCTTTGCTTTTATGTTCAGGTCTAGTCCATGTCGAGAATTTTTCCAAAATATATGCTAGGAGTCCCGCAGGGGAATCTGATAGGGCCACACCTAAAATATTTGCAATATAGTTAGATATTTTGATAAGAATAGTCTTTGTACTACTGTGTAATTGTACATCGAGACACTTTATTATATTCTGGGAGGATGTTACTGGCATGTTATGAAAGTCATAAATTGACTAGGTACAAATATATCATTGCAAGAGAAAAGGGAATACTCAAACAAACCCTATGTCAATTCATCTAGTCAGTAAGGTATAGTTTAGTAACACAGTAAGTAAGCACAGTAAATTTTTAATCTTTTACTACAAGGTAAACAATACACATAATTCCTGCAATGCTCGGAACTTACCAACAGTGTCTGGTTTAGATGCCTGTATGTGCATGTATCCAGTTTCTTCGAGCAACGTAGAGAATCTCTTATGCAGAGGATAAAGCCTCTCTGCTAGATGAGGCTCCACGATCAAAGGAGGATATATAGCGCCTAGAAGTTCTAGCATCGTGCTGCCAGATGTCATCACCATCGCCATGTTGGTGTGGAAGCCAAGAATGTCCTGGATTAAGTAAGAGTAAGTTGTAACAGGAAATCGCAAAGGGTCATAAAACACATACAAATATAAAGTAGACTTAAAAATGTGTAAAATAGAATATTAGAAACAATCTCTTGCATACCTTAGGAACTACGAGTTCACTCACTCAATTTATATTTTTAAATATTTTATATACAGGAAATTTACAATGCGAAAGTAAGTAATATGCACTGTCAAAGGACGCTCTAAAAATAATTTTGAAAAAAGTGCGTAGCACTCAGTGCCGACGCAAACTGGCAGGAGTTATAAATATTGTATTAAAGAAGAGGAAACAAAGCTACTCCCATGGGAATAGTTGTCAAATTTGATGTAATAGTTGTCAAACATTACCTTAGGAAACAACGTAACCATAGTGCTACCAATGAGTGCACCCCAGTCACCGCCTTGCACGTAAAACTGCTTGAACCCGAGTCTGTTCATCAAATTCTTGAATACCACTCCCAGTTGTGGAGCCCCAAATCCTGGTTTGATAGAAGCCTAGAAAAAAAGAGAGAACGGTTCTTATACTTGTTTTTAATGTTTTAACTCGCCAGAGGCCCATCGTATGGTAAGTGATAAACGCCACTCATGCATGTCAGTAATGCAGGGTCTGAACCAGTTGGTTCTCTACTCTAGACAGAAGTTGTTAAGACTTAATATAGTGCTGTAGTTCTTTACGTGCAGCTGTACCCAGACACTTAAACACAGTGACGTTTTCCCAAAACTGCTTAGAGTTGGATTAAGTACTTTTATGATTTTCGAAGACTACACAGTCACACATCAAGTCTTTTTATACACATTGTGTGCTGCTTGATAGTCCTGTTCCAGATTGGGTCAACTGTAAGTACCAAAGCTACAGCTGATTTTTTAATGAACTCACATCAGAGAAACCATAGCCTGGTAAGCTAGGAGCGATGACTTCAATGGCAAAGTTTCTGTCCTTGCTAACAGCAGTCAGTAGTGGTATAGCTTCGTAGAACTCTCTAACAGATCCTGGCCACCCATGGAGAAGAAGAAGAGGTACCGTCACTACTCCTTCTGGAACCTGTAACAAAATATAAAAAATCTAAAGTTGGCTGGCTTTTGTGGGGTTTGCGTGAAAGTGAGAAAAGTCGGTCTCAGTGCACCAAATCATCCAATGGGTGGTGTGTTCCTGATATTATTGAAACATTATTTTTTTTGACGACATCTATGGTGTAGTGGTTACATAACATGACTGCTACGCAGAGGTCTCGGGTTCGATTCCCGCTCAATGCAAATCTTTGTGTGCATGAACATGATTGATTGCATTGGTCTGAGTGTTTTCTATGTATAATATGTACGTATTTACAAAAAAAGTAATTAAGTATGTTTATCCGTTGTCTAGTACCCATAGTACAAGCTTTGCTTAGTTTGGGACCTTCAGCAAAATCAGGGTTCGTATGTATCAAATAATACCTACCCAGCTACAGACAATAATAACATTTGCTTGTTGATTTAATCAGTTCACGTACAGAATTTGCCTATTTTACGCGGTTATTCTTGGCACTGCTTTAGATTGCGTATTAATATCGCTAGGTCGTCAGTGAGTAATACTACATTTAAATATCATTTTAGGTATTAAAGGCCTAACAGTGCAAATAACATAAACTCGGTCTAGCACATCAACTGGGACCAATTTTTTACGTACCCTCCAAAGTACTGAAAATCCTAAATAAAATACCAATAAAGAGTCACCGTGTGTGGGGACGGAGTAAGAATACAATATGTCACCACCCCATCTTATCCCATGGGTGTCGTAAAAACCGATCGACTATCCATGAATATTATCTTTTCTAAATAAAAAGAAGGAAAACTTAAAATTAAACCCTATACCAATCCGTCTGGTCAGCGTGGTATTAGTAGGCCAAGTATCCCTTCATCACGGGAAGAGGCCCGTCCCTGCAGTAGGACATTAATGGGCTGTTATGAAACAGTCACCGAACTTTTTATTGACTGCACCGATGTTGCTTAGCCTTATCACTTATCTAACAGTTAGTTGCAAAACATTGTGGGTTCCCATTATATTATACCACCCTCATGTAATACTTACTTTAGGAGTAACCCTTATAAAATGAATATCCAAACCCTGGATATTGGTAGTGAATTGTGGGAACTGGTTAAGGAACTTCTCTCGTTCCTTGAAATTGTACTCTGTCGCCCAATACTTAAGCCAGCTATTCATTTGTAAGCTGTTGAATCCATACTCGAATCCTACACCTTCAAGCGGTGGTGCGAACGGGCGAGGTCTCAGCAGACGGTCTTTTAAATCTGCTACATTCTGAAAAAGATTTTAAAAATTCAATGATATGGTAGCGTCATCTAGCGACTTACTCAAGCAAATACTATCACAGTACCCCCCACAATCAACAGATGTCGCCACTACGTCCTGTATCGCGATATCAAGATTCTCAAGATGTAATAAAACTAAAATATTAAAGATAGACGACCTCTGTGTGCTACGCAGTGGTCGCGGGTTCGATTTCCGTTTAATGCAAATATTTGTATGGAAATTGAGCCTTGTTAATAGTCCTTACATTTCTTTTTTCCATGGCAACCGAACGCAGCCGACCGGCATACGCGCGCGTTTTTTACTCCATGCAAAAATGAAATATAAGAAATGTGTACAAGGATCAATTTTCTTTGGTAAATATGAAATGCTCTCTGACACGCTCCCTTCGACTCGGACTCGGTACATTAGGGAAACTTGGCACAATCAATTTCTACGAAAACTATGAAAGAAAAAATCAGTATCAAAGCTCGGGTTAAAATCGATATTTCGATTAGTAAATGATTGTACCTTGTCTCCAAAAGTGACTGTGAATGGTTTAACACTAATATCCTGCTTCTCTTTCAAACTCTCTGGTCCCCACCATTCGTTCAGGTCCATCTCTGGTAATGGCGGGGGACTTTTCCAAAATAGGAAATATACTGGTGCTAAGGCGACTCCCAGACCAATCACTATTAGTAAAAGGCGTGCCATCTGAAAACAATAAATTATGGTTATATATGCATTTCTCCGTGTGGTGACAGAGTAAGAATATATCCCATGGGTGTCGTAAAAACCGACTAAGGGACTAACCGTAAATATTATCTGTACGAAGTAAAAAGAAGGAAAACTAAAAATTAAACCCTATACCAATCCGTCTGGCCAGCGTAGTATTAGAAGCCAAGTATCCCTCTGTCATGGGAGGAGGCCCGGCCCTGCAGTGGGAAATTAATGGGCTGTTATGATGAACCCCTTGCTGCATAGACCTAACCACTAACAAATTGTATTAGCCGAACAAATTGTTAAATAGTATGGCTTCTAAAAATAAATGAGATTTAAAAAAAAATAGTTAAATACGTAATGCAATAAAAACAATAAGCAATACCCATATTTCTGTATTCAAATTTTAACACAACAAATCTGATAATTTATGGACATTGAAAATTAGCATTCGTTTGTAGTACTTATTCAGACAAATATTAGTGGCCGAATACCATTAAGAAAATATTCGAATAGCATGAATAGACAATGGAAACAATTTGAACCTTATGGGTTGGAATCCGTTTCTTCTGAAGGGGTTACTCAGATTGGTTCAGGTATTCTATTTTCTAAACAATTATAACCCGTAATAGGTGCTGAGAATGACAGTACTGAACGCAAAGTAAAAGCAGGCTTAAAATTGTTATTTATCATAACAACCCATTAATGTCCTACTGCAGGGACGTGCCCGTGACGGAGGGATACTTGGCCTACTAATACCACACTGGCCAGACGGATTGGTAAAGGATTTAATTTTTAATTTTAATTCTTTCTTTGTAAAGGTAACTTTCACAGATAGTCCCTTAGTCGGTTTCTACGATACCCATGGGATGAGATAGGGTGGTGACATATTGTATTCTTACTCCGTCGCCACCCGGATTATTATATTATTTATGCATCACAGAAATAAATTTACTGCTTGATATTGGAATCCACGACCTCGCGGAACATAAGGCTGTGTTACCGAGGTACTCAAATTTCCTACAGGTCTTAATTACCAGAAATACTAAAGCAATACTTATTGATATACAATTCCATTGAGATTAATTTGGAAACGACACCACTTTTTATCATAAAAGTCCCTTATTTACCTGTACTAGACCACAATTTTAACTCAGTAAATTCTTAAAGAAGTTTCTTGAGAAAGTTAAAATAACTTAGGTATTTACAATTAATCAACAACAAAAACAACTAACTAAATACGAGTGTTACGAATAATCACGATGCCTTTATGCATAAGCCTAATTTGATAAGCGAGTTCGTCCGGCATTTATTATACGAGTATAAATATGTAAATGTAGATTATATTATCTACCGATATGTTTTCCTGCATAAGCTGAATGAGATAACTGTGCAAGTCGGCCGGTATATATAGGTATTACATATCTAGCTTATATAGTATCAACCGCAAGTAAGAACCTACCTAAAATTGTATTAGGTATGTACAAACATACATTCACTCATATGATGATGGATGAATGAGGAAGGCATAGGACCTTCCACAACGTGCAAATCAAATCATTCATTCAATCATTAAATTACAAATCACTTTGTTTTACACCTAACGGCTGTATCTGTTATATTATACCTAAAAACAATAATAAACAAAACATCTTTAATCTAAGTGCAATATTTCAAAAACAAACAAATATATAAATAAATACTTACTTTGACATACAAAAATTCTGTAAAATATCACTTTTAAATACTTATTTCATACATTAAATATCACAAACACACAACACTAGTGTTATTTACGACAGTTCGCCGTTCACTGCATTATATCATAGGCTATATTTGTATCTGCAAAATGACGAAGTGAATTATCATTTATCATGAAATACCTGATTATATATTTCAATGATAAAGAGTACGTTTTGTAATTAAAAAAAGGTGTCAATCGTTACATAGTACCTACTGATAAGCAGATCACGAACGTACTGTCACATAATCGTTAAGTGGCAAAGTAAATGTAATTTTATTTTAAAGATAAAAAAACTAGGGATCTAGGCTTGTATCGCAGGGACTTTTACAGAAAAAGAAAAATATTCCTCACACTTTCACACAATGCCATTTAGTCCCAAACTAAGCAGAGCTTGTACTGCAGACAACGGATAAACATACTTAAATACTTTTTTTTTGTAAATACATACAAGTATACATAGAAAACACTCAAACCAATGCAAACAATCATGTTCATGCACACAATGATTTGAATTGAGTGGGAATCGAACCCGAGACCTCTGCGTAGCAGCCATGTAATATACCGACTGCGCCACAGAGGTCGTCAAAAGAAAATAAGTTAACGGACACAAAGTAAATTCAAGATTTAAAATTCATAGCCCTAGACGACTGAGGATATGGTTTTCGCTTTAAGCACGTGTTTAAGTTATATGTAGCTGGACTAACGTTACCTTTACAACTTTAGGATAATTGGTTGCATTTTAAATAATTTAATTTAAAAAAAGCAACATATTATCCTAAAGATATTAAAAATAATAATTAAAAACATGTTGATCACTTAATCTAAAAATGAGATAATAATCATATTTTTTTTATTGATGTCAATACTCAATACTCAATACTTTATTGCGTTCCACAATGTACAAAATAAGATGGTAAATTTAGTTACAATAGATCAATTGTGGACCCTGTCGGGCACAGCATAGTTTAGTAGGAGAGAGGAGGAAGGACGCTAAAAGTATAATGAAGTTTAAGTGTATAATGAAATTATTAAATCGCATATTATAATTAGATTTCAAATACTTTTAAATTATTATTTCCAACATCAATAAATTCTTATTTTAATAATATTATTGGATTATTGCAAAAAAAAAAAATATATAAAATATGTAAAATTATTATGTTATTAAATTAAAAAGGTATTAAATTATTTTTATAAGTAAATGATTAAATGTCAAAATTTATTATATTATTATTTTGGTAAATATTATTAATTATTAGATAAATTGATATAATTATTGAATTATTATTAAATACATTATTTTAAAATAATTAGGTGAATGATACCTACTGTGTATAAATACTGATTTAAACATTAAATAATTATTGCTTAAAATTCCATATTAGCTTATATTTGTGTTATTTTGTCATTCAGGTATTCATTAATGCTATAGTAGGATTTACTTAGAAGTAGTTCTTTTAGTTTTCCTATAAATGTACTAAATTTGATCTCATTTTTTATAGAATCAGGTAGCTTGTTATATATTTTAATTGACATTACCAGGGTGCTAGAAGAGTGCATGGCAAGGTGTGAGGTAGGTAAATTAAGCCTCTTCCCATGGCGTAATGTCAACTTTGTTTGTTTGTCTTCTCTCTTAGAGTAGAATGTAGGATGTTCTCTTACAAATTTACAAAGTTCCAGAATGTATAGGCTTGGTAGGGTTAATATTTTTAGTTGTTGGAAGTGAGATTTGCAACTTTCTTCCTGGTCTATGTTTGTAAGTATTCTTATTAGTTTTTTTTGTAAGATAAATAGTGTGAGTGCATCAGTACTATTACCCCATAGAATGATACCATACTTTAGCCATGCATATGCATACGCATAATAGGTTGTAATTGCTGTTTTGAGGTCTGTGGTTTTTTTAATTTCACGTAGAGCATAAGAAAATTTAGATAGTTTGGCTCTAACTTTATCTACATGAGATTTCCAGGTGATTTGAGAGTCTATATTTATTCGCTCCATTTTACTTGTTGTAGTTGATTTTTAAATTTTTGTATATTTGTGTTAGTAAATAATCTTTTAGTGATGACCCATGTAGCTTTTGTTTGATTTTGTGGAAAGTCTAGGTGTAGTATAGTGCCACTGTGGTCAGAGAATCCATAATCTGTAACTGTAGTGTGCATATTCCTAACTCTGAAGTTTGTAAATATTAAATCTAGACACGTAGAGCTAGTTGGTGAGACACGTGTAGGTGTGTTAATGTGTTGGGTTAAATTGTGTTCCTGCATTATATTTAAAAATTGTTTAGTTTTAAAATTATTCGAAAGTATATTAATATTAAAATCACCTCCTACTACTATATTTAATTTTGAATATTTTAATGTAATGTATTTTAGAATTTTACCTAATTGTTGACAAAAAACTTCTTCCTCTCTCCTATTCCAGTACATAATTAATATTAATAAATTTTCATGCGGTAATTCAATTGCACATAACTCCAATACATATTCTAGTTGTGTCCAATACATATTCATATTCTGTCCTACATTAAATAGGCAGATCATCAGCCAAACAAGTTGCTTGGCGTACCTAGTAGTAAGTGGTAACTGCTGCCCATAAATACCAGAGCATAGGAAAACTGCTGACTCTAGACAAAAGTGGTACTGTATTTTCACCAGCTAGTGTCAACGCTTCCACCTAATCACAGTTATTTTTCACGCGACTGCTTGAAAAATAATTCTCTTTTTTAAATACAAATATTTTAGAATGGTGTGATTACCCTACATGTCAATGACATAGGTTTGTTTACAATGATTTCACATCGAGTTTGGCTTTAGTATATAGGTAGATGGCCCTGTGAATACTTGAGATAAATATTATTTGGTAGACTCCCAAATGCATGTAATCCAAATTATAAAATTTAACTTGTTACAGTGCCATGGTAGAATGAGCATTTTTATCATCTCGATAATAATTTGTGTCTCGACAAAAAAGTTTGAACCAACCAGAATATAATTATACCTCATTGATACACAAAAAGTAGTATTTTATATGTTATCTATATTAACACAAATTGAGCCTTATAGCTTTAGGAAAAAGGTTGGGTTTTACTACATCATGCTACAGGGAAAAATAGTATGTTATTAGACTATTTTTAGCTATTTAAATTCCTATATAGACGTTTATTTTTTGTTTTTGAGGAGCGGTTTTGTTTTTGAATTATATTATACTTAGCAGCTTCTGACAGTACCTTTGCAGAGAGGGACCCCCTTTATGTGTAAATGGAAACTGACTTAAATGAAACTGCGACTGTTAAGGCATCCACAGGACATGCTTGTCTAGTGAGGAGCAAATTGGTACTTTGTAAGTATACCTAACAGGCCTGTATATCCAGGAGCCACAATGGTAAAATAATGTACTTAAATGTATCATTTATTTGATATACTGGACAGGGAAATCGTTAAAATTGTGTCATCCGCATAAAGCGCCTCCAAACAGTAATATGCAAATGTTACTATGTTTAGATGGAAGAATACAGTAACTATAGTAACCTTACGGAGATGTAGATCTAAACAACTTTTTTCCGAAGGTCACATTCGGTGATATAGAAACAATCTGAGCTTTATAATTGCAAAACACTGAGTTTTTGCATTTGGACAACTCCCGTACTAGAGAACAAGCCATGTGTCGTAGAAACTTAAATACTTTTACAAACATAATTTTACTGGACAACGAATCCATCCAGGTTAAAAAAAACCATGGTTGACACGAATAATTTGTATTACATGGGATTCGAACCCACTGAGCGAGGCAATGAAGCAAAGTATTATTTGTCCATAAAGTCTTGAATTCTTGATACTAACCGCACATAAGTCATTTTCGTTTCGGTACAATGAATTAATCATACTATGTCCAGAGAGTCGACCGTGACTTGCGTTAAGGCTACTCAAGGTTAAGGCCATTATTATGTCAGACGAATAAATAAAACGTTTGTATATCTTGTCGTATATTTATGTTTGTATGTAATCCTTGGTATTTTTATAATATTGGTTTACTATTTGTAAACAGTACTGTCACAATTCTTACTAATATATAAGTATAAGCGTGAAAGTTATAAACTCTTTCACGTAAAAATTACTAAATGAAATGTACTAACTACTACAAAAATTATATTGCTTAAGTACACTTAAGAGTGAAACATAGACTACAATTTATAAATATATTTTTTATAATATTGGTTTAAACTACAAGAGACATCTTGTACTAGGTATTATAACTTTGGAAACTATTTTGAAAACAGTGTGTTTGAGTTTCTTTCAGATTCTTCGCATGGCTCCATACTACCCTGCAAATTTGACGGTAAATTAAGATTGCAGAAAAGCTTTTCAAATATTACCTATCGTGTATGCCAAAAGAATTAATAGTTTGATTTGATTGAGATGAAGGCAATAACTGCTTATATGGAACGGTTGCAGCATGTCTTATCCAAATTGGCATATCCGTTGAATCGTAAACAAGCAACAGACTAACTCACATTTCACCTCTATTAGTATGATAACATATATCTTATCATTCCACAGCATATTACATAACATTATAACATAGGTACCTGGTTACTAAACATTGTAAACATCGACAGGCACGGGCACCAGTAAGTTACCGCTAGTCTGAGACAGCGGTCGTGCATCGCGTGTTTTGTCTGTGTATTTGTTATTGAAATAAGGTTAGTTACATTGTATTGTTGATAATAATAACTATTAAATATTATTAACTATGTTTATTGATTAATTTTGTTGAAAATTTATTTGGCTTTAAAGTATTTAAACTTAGTGCTATCTTATTGCTAACCGGTAACAATCTCTACTAACGGAATGCAATTTGGATGAACACAAAAAAATGGTTGAATCGATAAATATCTAATTCCGTCTCGGTGTGATGGCGGTCCCGATATGCGGCTATCGTGCTGCAAATTCGAATCCCACACATAACAATGTTTTATTGACTAATTACGGTTTACTGTAGGAAAGCAAGTTCCATTTATGCGCTAAGGAAGACCGGCGGTTTTTAGTCCGAAAACCGTAAATTATGTCATCTTTTTAACTCTCTGACAAACATGTGTTTGAATAATACATTTAGAAGTATCATTTATTATAACAGTACATGAATAGTCTAATACAGATACGTTCTTTCTTTAATGTAGAGTGAATTAATAGAGTCTGTGAATAATGTTTTCGAACTTTCTTTTAGCCGGCTTAAAGTAATTTTATAACTTTTGACTGTCTTAAATAAATAAATAAAATAAAAGGTTTATTTGTCACAAAAATGCATACAAATTACATAAAACCCTAAGCTTAATCTATTAAATTAATAGAGACATGATTGCAGAAGATACAAACATTACTGTTAGATATATCCCAAACTAGGCGGCTAGATAGGCCCAAAATGAAATAATACCATAGTGAGTTAAAAAATAACATTTTTAAAGGCTGAAGGGAAAGCTTTTATCCAACAGTGAAACAAAATAGGTCCTTAAAAGTTGCCTATTAAAAATACATATTTTTTCCACAGATCATGGGTCTTTTACTAAAGTTACTAACAGTAGCTGTCGTGGGTGCAGCGTCATTCTACGCCTGGAAGGGCTGTTGCTGCTCAGATCGTAAGCTACCATACTTCGACCCTGAAGAATGGTGGGGACCTAAAGCTTTAGCCGGGAAACAGGACAAGAGCATCAAACCGTATACTATTAAGTTTAGTGAAGAGGTAAGCGATCGTAATATTCTAAACATATTTTGAATCACTTATTTATTTTAGTTGAATTAAAACGGATACTTATACCAATTACATTAATTTAACAACATCCATTACACAGATTAAATTATTTAAAAGATAGCCTACAAAATAGTACACAGAATTATATAATTAACAAGCAACATTTATCTGGCAATGGGAATGATGTTGCCAGATCATTTTGAACTTTACTCTATAATTAAAAAAGTTTAAAAGCAATCAATTTAAAATTAACTCAGGTCTGGTAAAGGGATAAATAAAATAATTATTAGTACGAAAGGCAAAGGTCGCAATATTTGGAGAAGGCCTATGTCCAGCAGTGGACATCAATTGGCTAAGATGTATTAAATGGCGCTGGACGCGTATAGTCTAGAGACGCGGGTTCGAATCCCGCCTCGAGTACCTACCAATTTTTTCCATTGTCTTTCTTCTTTTCAAAAATAAATTAATTGAATTATTAAACTTAATGTATATTTATCCTATGTCCCACGCCATCTAGTTTTAAACTCTGCTTAGTTCGGAATTATATGGCGTGTGAGTGTGGGAATTATACATTGTGTCTTTCGTATACTTTTAACTGCGCCACCCAAAGTAATGTAAATTTCCTTTCTAGATGGTAAAAGATCTGAAATATCGTCTGAAGAACCATCGTCCGTTCGTACCACCTCTAGAAGACGTCGGATTCGAATACGGCTTCAACTCAGCACAAATACAACCCTGGGTCAGCTACTGGTCAGATAAATACAACTTCACTGAGCGAGAAAAGTTCTTTAATCAGTTCCCACAGTTCAAGACTAATATTCAAGGTCTTGATATACATTTCATCAGGGTTAAACCACAGGTAAGAGTTTTTCTTAACATCCTTTTAATATCCTACTGCTGGGACCACTTCACTCTTGTGACTTAGGGAAGTTTGGCCTAACCACATCTCTGAAGAAGTGCTCTTCTGCCAACTTAAGGCACTAACTTTGTAAATCACCATTATCACAATTTACAGGAAGTTGGTAATCTATACAAACAATACCATATAAACTCACGAAGACCATATTAAGTACGCAATATTAGAAAAACATTAATAAATTATTACGGTATCATCTATATTAAAAATTTATATTGATAATTTAGTATAATCCTTAGTTTTTATATGGTATACAGTGGTCGCAGCACCTTATTACAGTTACAATGTTGTAAAATTATAGAGACGTCTTAAAAATACTGCTGTAGAGTTGTTACGCCGCTTCTTCTCTACCCACGCCTTGTGGAAGCGGTGGTAAAGTTAGAAAAACTTTTAATATGTAAACTGTAAACTTAGATTAAGTAGATTTAAAGTGACGTCAGTAAGTTGTTATTTTAAGATGGCGTTGTGTGAAAGTGTGAAAAATATTTAATAAACATGTTTTCATCTTTCCCAGGTTCCCAAAGACGTACAGGTGGTACCTCTACTGTTAATGCACGGCTGGCCAGGATCTGTGCGCGAGTTCTACGAAGCCATACCACTGCTCACTAAACAAACACCTGGATACAACTTTGTGTTTGAAGTTATTGCGCCTAGTATACCTGGCTATGGATTTTCTGACGTAAGTATTTAAGATGAAAATTATATTTTTTTTATACAATTTTTTTTTTACGCCAATTAAGTAAGATACGCACAAAAACACAAGTAAAAACAGTGAGAGAATTTTTCCTGAATGAAGCTCATTTCTAATTTTATTCTTCGCTTTGGATGACCTTATCACAGGCACAAAATACAAAAGGCTTAATAAGCACAACACCTACTTACTGTCCATTACCTACATTCCCGGATATATACCTAATCTGGAAATGTAGAACCTATTGGCGCTTTCCATCAGGTTCTTGCAGTCATATAGCTATGTCGTTAAAAAATACATTATCATGTAAGCCGTCTGCCGGACATAGGCCTTCCCCAAAGGTTACCGCTGCATATGCTGCGTATGCAAACGTTCGTGTATCACATCCTTCAACCTACCGTCATCTTTTTTAAACTGGTTCTTTATCAGCATGTCAATTCTCGTTCCTTAAAAACGTTAAAAATAAAGTTAATTTAACTTTTAGTTGTCAAATTATGACACAATAGGTATTCTCGTATTTATAATTTAAAATCTTGTAATCGTACTATAACTAAGCTTATTTATAACGGCATTCTGTCATTTTTAAAGTGACAGTTGTAATTTTCGCGCTAAAATAATTATTTTTGTCATTATGAAACGTCAAAACCTTTACGTTTATTTTAGGAGCGGCAGTGCGCATGCGCGAGGGAAGCGTAACGAGCGGGAAAAACTAGTTAGGGATATCGCATTATGACATTCAAAGACCCTGATTTTCATTTATTTTTCTTAGAATAGAAGTTTACGGAACTTATAATATTTTAATTTACCGAAGATAATTTCCTGTACTTAGTTAATTTATTTATTAATGTTTTATTTATGTATGTGGAGTCTTAGAAAATCTATTAAAATTTCCAATCTTTTAAATTGTAAACTGTAAACTGGCAACTCTGTTATTTAACTCTTTTTTGCCATTTAACTTAATTTTAACTTTTTCTTTACCGGACAAGAATACCACTTTGAATTAATTAAAAGTTAAATTTAAAAAAATTAAAAATTAAGTTAAATTAAATAGTATGTTTCGAGAATTGACCTGCTGTTTAAGTAAGATTCGATGAATAAATATCACTTTTTCGATTGGGCTCCCGCAGCCATTGTTTCAGCCCTTTAATCTACTGCAGGGTTGGTCTAAGACGGAAAGTGTCATAGTCTACTTTGCAACCCAAACAGGTTGCAGCTAGGACATGCAATTCCGGAATCCCGGAGTTTCGTAACTCAGGAATTCCGTAACAATTTCACAGATTTTTCAATTCTGGAATTGAGAGGAGTAATAACGGAATTCAGGTATTCATCATTATTTGATATTATTAAATAATACCTGCATGACATACCATTAGTTGGCTAGTGAGTTGTCATTGCAGCAAGGTTTATTTGGAGTTTTCCGTTCATTATCGTATTTAATTACATAATCGTTCATTTCTATGCTGATAAAATAAAGGACGGTCATATGTAGTACAGGCTGTCGTTAATAAGACATACTATAAAATTTAATAGTCATCGTTACTGTTGTAAAAAAAAGCAAAGATAACGTTAGGTACTTCTAGAACACTAGTCCGAGACAAAGTTCAAAGTTTTTTACTTAATGTGCAAGATTAATGTATATTTTGCACCGTCATGGCAACCAGCAGGTCAATTCTCGAAACATACTATTTAATTTAACTTAATTTTTAATTTTTTTAAATTTAACTTTTAATTAATCCAAAGTGGTATTCTTGTCCGGTAAAGAAAAAGTTAAAATTAAGTTAAATGGCAAAAAAGAGTTAAATAACAGAGTTGCCAGTTTACAGTTTACAATTTAAAAGATTGGAAATTTTAATAGATTTTCTAAGACTCCACATACATAAATAAAACATTAATAAATAAATTAACTACAGGAAATTATCTTCGGTAAATTAAAATATTATAAGTTCCGTAAACTTCTATTCTAAGAAAAAAAAATGAAAATCAGGGTCTTTGAATGTCATAATGCGATATCCCTAACTAGTTTTTCCCGCTCGTTACGCTTCCCTCGCGCATGCGCACTGCCGATGCCGCTCCTAAAATAAACGTAAAGGTTTTGACGTTTCATAATGACAAAAATAATTATTTTAGCGCGAAAATTACAACTGTCACTTTAAAAATGACAGAATGCCGTTATAAGCTTAGTTACAGTACGATTACAAGATTTTAAAAAGATTTTAAATTATAAATACAAGAATACCTATTGTGTCTGTATTGGCCGCGCCCTCTCGTACGTAGAAGTACTTAAGCGTTCGCGGTGTGTGCGTTGGTGTGTGTGAGTATACACACACAGGACACACACTTGAGGGATACCTCCCTATACGGGTGACGGGGTTTGTTTCGGGAGAGCAACACTAAAGCTCTAGCCCGCGCCGGTAGCCCGTCTATTCCTCAACTATGGAAGATCTTGCTGTAGGTGCTTGTATGCGCAGGTTCTTCAAGGGAGTATAAATAAAACACTTTTTTTACTATTTCAGTATTTCTTCCAGTTTCCGAGGTACTCAAAGCTTGATGTTTTACTTTTCTTCAGGATCCAACTACAATTTTCCAAGAAAACGCAATCGCTTAAGTACCCCGGAGCATTACCGTCACGTGGGCACCGCGATTTAGCGCTTAATCTCAAGCTAATTTTCGCTTTGAGTAACCTCGTTTTCTGTTCGTATTTCTTTATTTAAAACATAAAATATGCAGTATTATACATGGATAAATTCGTTACAATGTCAGTTTCAATAATACAAAATAGTTTTCTTTATATCTCAATGGTACAAAAAGTTATGATAGTATAAACATGAAAAATACACAAAATATCGTCGATCTCTAGTAGTTATTCGTTTATAATTCTTTATTAAATTGAAAGTTATATTTATATGTTGTTTATTATTTATCTCTACCGTTAAATTAACAATATACAACAAAATTAAACTATATAAATCAACAATTTAGCTAAGTATTTAGCGTTTCAAAGTCTCTATTATAATTCGACACATTTTCACACATTTTCTTTAATAAAAGTCTTTCTATTCGTTCTACTTTAATATTTTTACACTTATACTATATATCTGAGGTCTCTCAATCACTATATCACTGATTCACAGTCTTTTTTCGTCTTTTAATTTTAGTCCTTCACTCACACACTATTGTCAGTCACTATACGTCGTTAACATTCTCCCCCTCGTGCGTCGCACCATCCTGTGGCAACGACGTCTGGGAAGGCACCAGTAGCACCACCTTGGAGCAGGGTCGCCGCAGCTCTCCTCCTCTTGTTTGCACGTCCACAATCCGAACCCGTCCATCGGGCCCTGGATACGTGCGGATGATGCGTCCTCTCGGCCACGTACAGCGTGGCAGTGTGTGGTCCACGATGAACACGATGTCACCAACTTTCATGTTCTCTCCGACGTTGCTTCCTGGCGTACGTCTGGGTAGGAGAGTAGGTAGGTATTCCCGTACCCAACGTCGCCAGAAATGGTCGCTGAGCTGCTGCGTCGTCTTCCATGTCTCGCGACCAACCAAATCGTGGTCACTGAATGCGCCCAGTCGTCCAGCACCGCACGACCGCTTAATGAGAAAGTGGTTGGGCGTGAGTGCTTCTTCATCTTCATTTTCGTTTAACTCTGTTAAAGGTCTAGAGTTAACAATATGCTCGGCTTCTAGTAGAAGAGTGTGTAGAACTTCTTCTCTCGGATGTCGTTCTCGGAGTGTGGCGGCTAGTGCGGTTTTCACCGATCGCACCAGTCTTTCCCAGGCTCCTCCCATATTTGGAGCGCCAGGTGGTATAAATTTCCACCTAACACCATACTTCTCGGCCTCAGTAGCTAGAGTTTCGTTCTTCAATGCTTCTGCAGCTTGTTGTAATTCTTTGTTGGCCCCGACGAAGTTCGTGCCGTTATCGCTGAACATCACGGATGGCATACCGCGACGCGCAGCTAGTCTTCTGAGTGCCAGTATCATAGAGTCAGATGATAGAGAGGCAGCTAACTCTAGATGAACTGCTCGTGTGGTCAGGCAAGTAAACAAGGCGCCCCACCGCTTCTCGTGTCTTCTTCCCACCGTGATGGTCATCGGTCCAAAATAGTCAACGGCGGTGTACGTGAACGGATGTTCACCATGCTTCAGTCGCTCGATCGGTAAATCTCCAAATGCTGTCTCTTGCGGTCTTCCTTTCCTGATGCGACACCATTGACAACCATGCTGAGTTGCTCTGACTGCTGCTCTCAGACCCAATATGTAAAATCGTTGTCTGAGCTCGTTCATTACCGTAGCGTGGTTGCCATGATTAAACTGTTTGTGATAGTCATAGATGATGAGACGAGTGATGTGGTGCTTACTATCCAAAATCACAGGTCTTGTATAGCTTCTCGATAATCCAGCTACCGCATCGATTCTCCCCCTCAGTCTGAGAAGGTTGTCTTCTATAACCACATCGAGCTTCTTCAATTTGCTACTTCTTTCTAGGGGTTCTTGTTTCTGCAATCTTCTTAATTCTTCTCGAAAACTGTCTGTCTGACATCTTCTGAATAATATCTCTTCTGCTCTAGCTATGAGCTTCTCATTTATTGGTAACCATTTTCTCTCGATATTCTCTAATTTCATTTTAAACGCAGGTTGACGTTTTCTATTCTTTCTTCTCCAGTCCTCTTCTTTTACAAGATTCGTCTTGTGGTTTCTTCCTGCTCTGCATAGTTCTATAAATTGCAGAACTCTCGTCGTGGTTCTTAATAGTTTTTTCCATGACGAAAATCGTTCTGGCTCAAGCGTGCATATCTCTTTCATGATCATAGTTGATTCGGTTTCTCGATCTTCTATCGTCTTCTCTCTGCCGAAGCTTCGTTTTTCAGGCCACTTGTCTTCTTCAAGTCTTAAGAACTCTGGACCTCTATACCATCTGTGTTCACTATTGAAGTCTTCAGCGAGGATTCTAGTTGCGTCATCGGCTGGATTCATAGATGTTGGTACCCAGCGCCACTGCTGGGGTGTTGTCAACTCTTCTATCTCGGCAAGTCTGTGAGCGACGAATGTCTTGAATGTTCTTGGATCAGACTGTATCCAAGCTAATACCACACTAGAGTCTGTCCAGTATGTCTTCTTCGTAATACACAATTCTGTTTCTTCCTCTACAGTGCGTGCTAATCGGCTTCCCAATAGTGCAGCTTGCAATTCTAAGCGAGGCACTGATATCGGTTTCAAGGGTGTTACTCGAGCTTTTCCTGATATTAATGTTATCATGTACGTACCATCTTCAGACTTGGTACGCCAATATACTGCAGCTGCATATGCTGCTAAGCTTGCGTCGGTAAACACGTGAAGCTCCCCTTCAGCGTGAAGTGGCGATATACATCTTGGCACTTGTAGAGTCTTCAGTAGATCTAGTCTGCTCACGTATCTTTTCCAGCGTTCACTGTCGCCGTCTTTTACCGGATCATCCCAGTCTATGCCGCTTCTCCATATATCTTGGATGAGCTTCTTTCCTTGTATTAAAATTGGTGTCAATAATCCAAGTGGGTCGAACGTCGACATCACGGCGCTCGTCACTTCTCTTTTCGTGGGTTTTCTGATGTTATTCAGTACATCTTCAGGCAACTTTCTTAGGTTTGTACGAAAGGCTAATGTGTCTTCAAACGTCATCCATTTCAGTCCTAATGTCTTCTCTTCGTTCTGGCCCAAGTGTATCTCTTTAGCTTCTTGTCCAGTTAGATGTGATGGCAGCAACGTAGGTTGATTCGAAGTCCATCCTCTTAGTTCGAAACCAGCTTTTCTTTGAACTAAGTCGACTTGCGTGGTCGTCTGTTGCAACTCTGTTGACGAATGAAAACTATGAAGATAATCGTCCATATAATGATTTCGTACTATTGCCTTTGCTGCATCTGGATATTCGTTCTCGTACTCAGCAGCGTTCCTATTCTTCACATAGATGGCAGTCGATGGCGAAGATGTAGCACCGAATATAACTGATGTCATCCGGTATTTCACAGGTGCTGACGTCTTATCGTCACGCCATAAAAATCGTAGACTGTCTCTATCTTCTTCTCTGATTTTTATCTGCAAAAACATTTCTTTTATGTCGGCTGCTACCGCAATAGGTCCTTGTCGGAATCTTATCAGAACTCCGAACAGAGACTGAAGCAGGTCAGGTCCAGGTAACAGCGCGTCATTTAAACTTTTCCCTCTTGATGGTGCTGCGGCATCAAAGACGATTCTTATCTTCTTTTTCTGAGGGTGTACCACTGCAAAATGAGGTAAGTACCATTTCTTCTTAAAATCACCTTCAATGTTTACTTTCTCCGCATAACCCTTGTCTAATAAATTCTTAATTTGATTTTCATACTCTGCTTTAAATTTGGAATCTCTTTCCATCTTCTTTTCTATGGTGCGTAACCTTCTCTCAGCCGCTATATAACTCTCGGGCATTTCTTCTTCGGGGTCTCTCCACAGCATTCCTGCTTCGAATCGGCCTTCGGGTCGTCTTCTACAGGTGTCTTCTAACATCTTGAGAGCCTGTCCCTCGAAGTCAGTTGATGGTCTGCGTGGCATCACTCCTAGCGCTTCGATGGCGAAGTGGTCTTTTATTTGATCATGCATCTCTTCTTCTATTGTCTTAGTGTGAGAACAATAGTTTATGTATCTCACTGTCTTCGCTATGCTTGTATCTAGACCATGCAGTACCCATCCTAGCTCGGTTAACGACGCAACTGGTTGTCCAGGTTTTCCTTTTCTTGTTTATCTTGACACTATTAAGTTCCAGTTGTCTTGACCTATTATCAGCTTAGGCTCTTCTGCTTCGTGATATAATACGTCGCTAAGGTTTTTCAGGTGTGAGCATTCTTCTAATCTGCCCTTGTCAATGAACTGCGGTGTGAGTTTCATGTCATCAATAGTTCTGACTTGACGTAACTGCCGGATATTGTCTTCATGAACTCCTCTAATTTTCAAATTTATCCTCATGGAGTCCTTAGTCTTCAATCGTTGTCCACCGACAGTTTCAATTGTTAGATCTTCACTGATTCCAGTAGCTCCTAAGTCACGAGCTACCTTGCTATCTAACAAAGACACTGTTGACCCTTCATCTAATAGAGCCAATATATTTTCTTTTCCTGTGTCTGATATCAGCTCCACAGGAATAATCTTCAAATAGGCACGTGATTTCCCAGCACTGGACATCTTCAATGCTATGTTCGTTGACTTCTCAGCTTTCTCTTCTTGTTGTGGTTCTACAGAAGTATTCTTATTCTTCGTATTGTGCAGTAGGAAATGATGCGAACCTTTACACACTTTACACGGCCATCGTTTACACTGTTCATGTCTATGATCACTATTTAAACACTTAAAACACAATTTTTCTCGTTTCACTAATGTCCACTTATCGTCAATGTTCAATGTCTTAAAACTATTACATTCATATAGTCTATGATTGTTTTTACACTGTGGACACTTCACTGTATTCACTTCACTTTCACTTGCTGTGTGAGTCACATGACGTTGGAACGGTTTCTTGTATGTGTTCATTTCTTTCATCTTGTTCCCGTCTTCATATGTAGTATGAGCCCCACACTTATCAGCTTCTTTATCGAAGAACTTCGCTACCAGTGTTAAGTTGCAAAATTCTTCTTCTTCATTTTCTGCTGTGAAGTCATACCATCTAAACTTCATAATAGGTGGTATCTTCGCTATAATTGTCTTCATCATCTCTGGCGAATGAAGATATTGAGATTTCTTCAATCCTTTGATGGCTGCTACACTATTATTTATTTGACTAGCGAACATGCAGATATCCTTAGGATTGTCACTAATCCTAGGCAATGTTCTCAGCTTCTCCAGTTCGGCTAGTGCTAGAGCATTCGGTCTGCCAAATCTTCTTTTCAAAGCCACCAATACTGCATCTGGTACTGCTTCAGAGTATAACAAGCTCTTCACTTCATCTCTTGCAGTTCCTTTGATCGATTTTCTTAATCGTGCCATGTTTTGTACGTTATTAAACATGGGCGATGTATCTTCGTAACATGTCTTGAAAGCTATCCATTCACTTATGTTCCCATCGAACGTAGGTAATTCGTACACATACTTCGGTTGTGAAGTGTTTGTTCCCTTCACAACATCTCTCAGGGCTTCGGCAAGGACCTTGACTTCTATGGACTGGCTGCTCACTGGTGTTGTATCTTCTGGTTTCACGGCGTTGTGCTCCACGGACACCATACGTGCTTGCCCACTCTGAGTCACATTATCTGCCTTTTTCTTCTCGGTACTGTCCATCCAATCACACACCTTTGCAGTCCTATCTTCATGATCTTCCACAGAATCGTCATCTTCCTCTGCATCGCTATTCAATCGAAGCCTGTCGAGCTTGACGCGTGCTAACACCGCTGCAGCTTCCGCCCGCTTTAACTCAAGCAGCGCCAACTCTTCTTCAGCCTCTAGTTCTTTTCTTCTTTTATTTCTTGAACTCGAGGATTTCAATGTTCTCGCTTTGGTTGACTTGGGAACGACTGTATTTGTCGACCCAGGTACCTCGGCACGACGTTCTTCAGTTGCCGTCGCATTCTCGTTCGTTTCAGTATTCTTGGTAGTGGCAGTATTCTCGGTAGTTTCAGTATTCTCGGTTGTTTCAGTGTTCTCGGTTGTTTCAGTGGCCGTAGTCCCAGTCCCGGTTGTCGTCTCCGTGTTCTCTGAAGATGACTCCGTCGCTTCTTCACCTGAGCGTCGCGTCGGCGCGCCCTTCTGTGACCTGGTGACCGGCATCTTGAACCGTTATCTTCTTTCTTCAGCGCACACAGCTATCGGCCTACAAGCAAGCTCTTAAACCCGTTAAAGGAATAAGATCCGGCTCGAAGGACCAACTGTATTGGCCGCGCCCTCTCGTACGTAGAAGTACTTAAGCGTTCGCGGTGTGTGCGTTGGTGTGTGTGAGTATACACACACAGGACACACACTTGAGGGATACCTCCCTATACGGGTGACGGGGTTTGTTTCGGGAGAGCAACACTAAAGCTCTAGCCCGCGCCGGTAGCCCGTCTATTCCTCAACTATGGAAGATCTTGCTGTAGGTGCTTGTATGCGCAGGTTCTTCAAGGGAGTATAAATAAAACACTTTTTTTACTATTTCAGTATTTCTTCCAGTTTCCGAGGTACTCAAAGCTTGATGTTTTACTTTTCTTCAGGATCCAACTACAATTTTCCAAGAAAACGCAATCGCTTAAGTACCCCGGAGCATTACCGTCACGTGGGCACCGCGATTTAGCGCTTAATCTCAAGCTAATTTTCGCTTTGAGTAACCTCGTTTTCTGTTCGTATTTCTTTATTTAAAACATAAAATATGCAGTATTATACATGGATAAATTCGTTACAATGTCAGTTTCAATAATACAAAATAGTTTTCTTTATATCTCAATGGTACAAAAAGTTATGATAGTATAAACATGAAAAATACACAAAATATCGTCGATCTCTAGTAGTTATTCGTTTATAATTCTTTATTAAATTGAAAGTTATATTTATATGTTGTTTATTATTTATCTCTACCGTTAAATTAACAATATACAACAAAATTAAACTATATAAATCAACAATTTAGCTAAGTATTTAGCGTTTCAAAGTCTCTATTATAATTCGACACATTTTCACACATTTTCTTTAATAAAAGTCTTTCTATTCGTTCTACTTTAATATTTTTACACTTATACTATATATCTGAGGTCTCTCAATCACTATATCACTGATTCACAGTCTTTTTTCGTCTTTTAATTTTAGTCCTTCACTCACACACTATTGTCAGTCACTATACGTCGTTAACAGTGTCATAATTTGACAACTAAAAGTTAAATTAACTTTATTTTTAACGTTTTTAAGGAACGAGAATTGACATGCAGTATAAAACTTTTTAGAACAGTCAAAGGCATTTGACATGGTTCGTGTATTGAACCATTGTTATTTACGAACTTGGGTACTTTGTTTATTACTTATTCACATATTTGAACATCATTCAATAAATTTGATAAGTTTATCAAATAGGTATTGTCCCTAAATGCAAGTAAGTAAGAATTTCTCAATCTTATATCTTACAGGGTGTTGTAATTTGCCCTATATATCTAACAGTATAATTATGTAGATAAACGAGTAACAACACATTGAACTTTGAATAGAGCCGGAAATCTTTGAGAAATGTAATCTTTGTTTTTATGACACCAAAGATGACTGTCCAAAATTTTATCAGGTTTGAAATATCTGAGATTTAATCGTGACTTGCTAATAATTAATAAACACTTTTTTACCTGAGGATATTGTTTTTTAAGGTCTGTATATGAGTATCTGAATAATTATTTGCAAGAAATACTGTGACAAATGGTGTTACAAACTGACATGCAATCAATGTAATCTAACATCCCTAAAGACCACGCAATTCGGTATGTAAAGTAAAAGTTTACCTATGTCGAATCCAAAACCATTTAGAGATTTTAGATCGATAAGTAATAAAATCATATTTTTTGCGCAAAAAAACGCAAGCTTGTGTTTATTTTTACAATTATTACATAAATTACTTTGTTTTTCATTTGACGTCTAAATGACATCATGTCGCCCGGCTCAACAGAAGTTTGTTTCTGCTTTCATTGCTCAGTAACTAAAACAACTAATTTGAGAATTTTTGCCCTCCCACCTATAGCCCATCTGCAGTAAACAGCCAAAGTAAGCAATTCGACCGCACCTATGACGTCACAGATGCGGTCGAATTGCTTACTTTGGCTGTTTACTACAAATAAACTTTAAGTAGGAAAGCAAAATTACTCATATTAGTTGTTTATAATTAATAAACCTTTAAAATAAAAATATAAAAAAAATACCAAAAAAAATCTTTACATGCCGAATTAAGACCAACATATAAGTACTTTGATTTTACAAACGAGATAACCAGCAATGGGTACATGCTTACGCTATATGCCGTGGAAATAGGTGCGAGGGGTACTCCATCTAAATGCCTCTATAAGCTATCAAAAGAACTAGGACTCTCTCGAAGCTCTCTCTATCACGAATGGCCAACGCAGCCCTGTTTGGTTCCCTCCAAAGGATAAGTAGAGGACGAAACGGCCAACAGTGAAGGAAACCGCTGACGCGTTGTAATGGGGCCTCCATAAACCTACATCTAGGTCGTAGGTCCTAGAGGCTGTCATGCAAGTGTTCCCTCCTCTGTCACGCGATGGACGCAGCACCCGCATGGAGAATCCATAGAATGCTAAGATTAGGTCTTATATGCCGAAGAAACCAAAGCAATGTGATGTCATAAAAAATGACGAACGTATACTATTTCATAACAAGTTTTTAATTATTATGGAAACAAAAACTTGACTAACTAGGTAACTAGTTATAAATAGTTAAAAATAAAGCCTACACGGTCATTGTAAATAAAAAAATATAAAAAACTTTAAGATGACTCTTTTAAATATCCTACAATACAAAGGGCGTTATTTTGTCGACTTTAATTGCTGGTGTTCAGCATATTTGTAGAAGCAATACTGAAATTTTTTTGTAAGATTACGTTAAAATTGAATTTTCATTGTGTGATACGCGTCAAATTAAGCTAAATTGATAGATGTGAGAACCAACAAAACCCTCCTTGCGTTTGCTCTCACATTTCTATAGACTGGTAAAAACGTTAGACAGGAAAGGAGACGGTTTTTTTTCGCACCACCCTAAACAGTAATGTTTATTATTCATATTAGTCACAAAAATAGTTATTATCTTAATATAGTTAACCGAACACAAATTATACTTAAACGATGAGGGAATAATGAAATAATAATAAAAAAGGATTACACCTAAAAATGCTTGTTTTGGAACGTTCTTAGGTTTATTTTAATGGTTAAGGGGAAACAATTCAATCGCAATTCCTTACAAACAAAGAAAGTTAATTCCTCCTTCATTAGATAATAAATACTCAAAACTATAGATGATATCGTTTTGTCTCGTTATTATCTAGTCTTATTGATTAATAAAACAGTAAAAAAAATATTCATTTACAAGTTATGAGGCTTCAAAGTTCATAATTCTATGCACATTTTATGACAACTTTTAGCGTAATAAAATAGGATTAAACGTTTATAAAGGTAAATATATTTTGGGACTAGGAATAGATTATTTATTCGAAAATTCAAATAATTTTATATTGACTAGATACATTCTAAAGTTTGTACGCAATTACCTTTTTCCCAAAACCATTTTAGGAAATTTTACCGTGCTCGTTTCCGCCATCGACATCTTGCATCTCGCCTCCACTTTCTGCACCCCTCGGGTCGGCGGAGGGGAGGTACGACAGCGAGCCGACCGTCGTCGAATGTTACCGAATATTTTTTTTAAACTTCTATAAACTTTAATTTATGTCATTTATGACAATTACGTATCGCTTGCCAGTAAGAAGTTTCGTAATTTCTTTTATCAAAGAGATCCAATTATTATCAGATGCATAACCAGTTAAATAAAATACCTACATCAGTGACATTCTTCACTAAAATCAACTGTCAAAATTCACCTATTCTTACAATAGTCAATAGAGCATAGCTAAGGCTGTCACATTGCACAAACTGTATTTTTTTTGTAATTCATTTTGTATTTTTTTTTAATATTTACGTGACTTACCCCCGCCTCGGTATCTGAATGACTGACCAAGTATCATTTCTTGTCAACTATCATTTCCAGATTTTATGATAATTATTTATTTTTAACCGACTTCAAAAAAAGGAGGAGGTTCTCAATTCAGTTGTATTTTTTTTTTATTTTTTTTTTTGTGTTTATTACCTGATTTCTCGAAAACGATTTCTTGAAAAATTTTTTTTTGTTCGTATGGGTATGCTTCCCATTTGGTCCCATTGTCACCAGATCTGGATCTGAATGACGGGATCCCAGAGAAATCGAGGGCATCTCTTGAAAATTGTAGGGACGCATTGTGTAAAATCTTGTCATACAAGTGCATCTCTGACGTCACTACCAAATAATCAAGAGTTAGAACTGGTCAGATCCTGGAGACCACCGAGAGTCGAGGGAACACCTCAACGGCATATAGCAGCTACCTTGTGTTTGGGCTTATTTTAATTGTATTGATGAAAACTTTACACAACTTTACACAAACATGATCTGATGATGAAGACGACTGAGGGTCGAGGAAACTTTTCAACGGTATATAGCAGCTACCTAGTGTTTGGGCTTATTTTATTCGTATTAATGAAAACTTTACACAAACAATGTTTGTGTAAAGTTTTTTCGCGTCTGCGGGACCCATAATAATGGAGCACAACCATGCGCATCCTCCTTAAAGTGGCGTACGTGTTATACTACGCCGTCCTGTTTGGCCTGCAAAGACTTTGCGCCATTAGTTTATCTGGCCAAAGTTTGCCACTCGCTGGCCCCTCACAGCTGATGCTGGAGGTCGTCTTTTACCGCCCTCCTATTACGCTTAGATCTGCGGGCTGAGAGAGATAAGTGACCGCTCTCCCTCCCCATTTGCCGCTTCCTTGCCGGAAAACCGTATCTGCGAGCAAAGCGACGATGATACCCAAACACTATCGCTAGCTCTGGAAAGGTGAGGCTGCCCTGATTGCGTTGGCTAATTCACAGGGCGGGTTGTGCCACTCTGTGCAATCTGCTTACGTATAGTGTGCTGAGTCTCGGCGCAGTTCCTGTATCTTCTTTTATCTTAGAAGAGCATTACCAAAAATAATCTTAATGACACTCCTACAATTACACTTAAGTACACTCAGTTTTGCTCGTTTAGCACCAAAAAACTCCCTTTTTGCCATAAGTTTAATAGCGGTAACTTCAGGATTATCTGAACAACGAAAGTTCATCGCTGACACGATGAACTTTCGACACAAGGAGCATCGCTTATTCTCCAGAGCAGCGGTATCTGCTTTACAAATCGCAGACTCACAACTTTGGGATGGCTCTGCCAAGTATTTCACGGAAGCCCTATACTGACAGCAGCGACATGCTTATCACATAATCGATAACGACCAGATCACCGATCATGCGGAGTCACTACAGCTTTGCAGGGATGTCGCGTTTCTTAGTGTGTTCTAACGCATGTGCTACAGAGAGTGCTGAAAAGAGTTATTTGATTTTCTATCCAAAACAATTGAGAGACAATATTTCAACTATGACAAAGGCATAGTAGTAGTTCATAAATATAGTATAAAATATTATTTTGTAAATTTATAAATTATTAAAGTAACCGTTAAGATGCCATTACTTTAAAAACTCTAAATATTTTAATTCTGTATGTCTCTTACATCAATGATTCTCATTATACAAATTCCTTTAATGTTCTTTACATTAATAGTCGCCATTGTACATATTTCTTTTATGTCCCTTACATCAATGCTCTTCATTGTTCATTTAAAATTTTGTTAACGTATGTCACCCGTATTCAATGTTATTTACTGTAAAGGACATGCTATCTTTTAAACTATAGGTTTTATTAGTTTATTGTTATCTTAGCTGTAAAGAATACAAAAATCTAAGAAACTTTGTCCTAGACACTTTTTAAGTACAACCCATAGTTAAAAAATTACAATCAGATTTGTAAGAAAGAAATCTTATTTTGGCTCTCCTGAAAACCTTGGTTTTGTCCTTTACATTAATTCATATTTCCGGTATCGACATGATCTTATGATGAAGACAACTGCAGAAATTTATTTAATACTAATCTTAGAAATTGTAATCAGCATGGTTTTTAACCGACTCCTGTTGAAGTCGGTTTTCTAATTAGAAAATTATATGATTTTTCTTCTTTTTTTTTAAATCCAGCTAAAATTAACTTCATGTACTGTATGTGAAGTAAGATAGTATTGTGTACTGTATGGAACCCCTATTAACGATGCACGGTCTAAAAAACTGCCTCAAGAATAAACAGTTTAACTTAAAAAAAAAAAATTATAATGTTTTACGGTGTCATACCTACACCACTTACAAGATAAATTGATGTCTCGCTTGGTGTGTCTTCCGCAACAAAACTTACAATAAAATATTTTTTTAATACCCATTTTAGTTATCTTTATTCACTCCTGATTTATTACTTTTTAGGTAACTACCTACAGCTAGTATTAGTGTCAACCCTAACAATCAAGAAGAACAATATTTATATTTTGAACGACATTTTGATTTGTAATAAATACGTGTGCGTGTGCATGTTTCTTACTGCTTTTCTATGAGTTGTTCTCTTTCTCACGCGACGTTTGGTGAAACAACAATGTTTTAGGCTTCGCCGACAGCTGAGTTGGTTTTGACAGAATGAGCCTTCTTAATACAAATTATCAAGTAACGTACTTTAAAAATAATCGTAGAACGAAACGTAAATAATAGCCAATAGCAGATACTCTGTAGTACAGTTTCAATCAGTTTGACATTGTCATGACAACGTTGTTATTGTTTCAGATTTTATTAGATAAATGCATGATTCATTTGTACTTTTATATTTTATAAAAATGGCATCTTTAGATAGAGTGCATAATACACACTAAAGCTGCTCTTGCTGGATACTGTTGTTATTGCTTATTGAGCACAGGCACAGTCACTGTTAGCTGCTGTGAATTGTGATGTGTAAAGTGTGGTTTTTATCTTGGGCTCTGCTTTTAGGTGAGCTTGAGCCACCTGCGTCTATTTAAGATGAAATACAGCTTTAAGAGATGACTGTGTCAATTATAATTGTGAACAGTAATAAATATTTCTTGTGTCATATATATAGTGTATTGTTTCTCTTTAACTACCTTATTATTTTAGATCGACAAGCAATAGCCAGCAAAAACTGCGTTATTTCGAGAGGTCTTGGTTGCCTTATTAGTGTATATTCATTAGACAATCGCTGTTGTAAAATTTTAGGTTGTCACTAGAGTCATGTTTTGATTATCCTATTTCAGAGTATTCCCTCTTGAGGGAGTTTTGATATATGCAGACTGTTTATCTAGAGATTATAAGGAATAAATTGTATGCATTTCATTCCTAAACTCGCACAATTTGTGACTGGGCCTATTCGCCGAACAAAAAAAACCGTCTCCTTTGAAGATGACTTTACATTATTTACATGATTTATTATAAAGTAGTATTTTTATACTTGTTATTTTTATGCTAAAAACTAGTTTGTCTTTTTTTGTATCTATAAATAGATACAAAAATTACGGTACAAGCTAATTATCTGCATTGTCTTTTTGTTAAAATTTTATATTTATAGTAGCTATTTGTTTCCCAAATTAAAATATGGCCATGAATAGATATACTTAGATAACTTTAAACATAACCAGCCCAGAATTTGGCCACATTAAAAAAATATTTAAAAATAAAGAAGAAAATATTTTAAAAATGGGTTCTAATGTTCTTCTTTTTTGCCGTTTGGTTAGTAGGAAGGTGGTGACAAGAGTGGTTCGAATCGCTCATAGGTACCTATTTAAGGTGACCTATTAACTTTGTCATTACGACGACTGACCTATGTGCCCTCCGAAACAAAACGCCCCAATAAAGTACTACTGCTTGGTGACACATATACAGGGTGTAAAGTGAGACATAGGCAATACTTTAGGGCGTGATAAATAACGTTATTTAATGAAGGAAAAAAAATATAAAATAAATAAACATTAAATTACTACATAGTAAACGACGTGTAAAGCTTAGCAATGAATTTCACTAATCATGGACACCGCGCGGACGCAGCGAGCGATTGGTTCGCCAGATGAGTTATGCCCGATTTACACATCGACAAGTACAGTAGCGAGTTAAGTAGTATTTTAAGATTAAGTTGATTTAAATAGAGTTCCATCCTATTTTTTGGCGAGTTAAGTACGAAGTAGCCCCCTCTTTCGCGTCTCGCCAACTTAACTTACCAAAAAATAGGATGGAGATCTATTTAAATCAACTTAATCTTAAAATACTACTTAACTCGCTACTGTACTTGTCGATGTGTAAATCGGGCATAAGATACATACCTACGACGCGCGGCGCGGGTCAATGCACCGAGTCTTGAACAATGTTTTAGCGCAGCGGGAACGTGTCCACACTTAGTTGATTTTTGGGATTTTTTCGTCAAAAATTAAGTACCTAATTTTATTACATAATTCGGATCAGAATCACGTAAAGAGTCACCTCCTAAATTATTGCCGTTGACTCAAAAAACACCCTGTACATATAGAACGACTTTGATGGCATTACTTAATCAGCGTTATCTATACTTCTTTCTATACTAATATTATAAAGAGGTATGTGTGTTTGTGACGTTGTAGAGGGTAATCACTGAATATGCTAAACCGATTTTAAAAAATCTTTCTGCGTTGAATAGTCCATTTATTGGGGAGTGTCATAGGCTATATAGTATCACGCTATGGCTAATAGGAGTGGAGCAGTAATGAAATATGTTTAAAAAAGGGACGTCCAACGAAGTGGACACGGGTCAGCTAGTCGTTTATAAATAAGTGCTTACACTGCCAACTCCTCACAATTCTGATGATAATATTATATAGTTACTTATTAACTTCCTTCTTTTTCTAGGCAGCTGTTCGTCCCGGCCTAGGACTCCCTCAAGTGGCTACTATATTCAGGAACTTGATGAAACGACTAGGACATGAAAAGTATTACGTGCAGGGAGGTGACTGGGGTTCAGCTATTGGTACTACCATTATTACCTTGTTCCCTGAAGATGTTCTTGGATATCACTCCAATTTACTCATGACTCAGGTTAGTAATATACTTGGATGATCATCATCCTAACCGCCCATTAATATCCCATTGCAGGGACGGGCCTCCTCCAGTGATGGAGGGATACTTGGCCTACTAATACCACGCTGGCCAAACGGATTGGTATAGTGTTTAATTTCAGGTTTTCCTTCTCTTTATTTCGTTAAGATAATATTCACGAATAGTCCTTCCTTGCTTCCATACAAAAACAGGCCAAAATCTGTTCACACGCATGCTGGGGCTTTTCTTAGATAATTATTCTTTCGTGTTCTTTCAGAACGGCTGCTCGTTTATCAAGACCCTGATCGGCGCATTCATACCATCCCTGGTAGTGGAAAGTCATCTCGCTGAAAGAATGTACCCATTGTCAGCTAAGTTTGCGACTATGTTAGAAGAATTCGGTTACATGCATCTACAAGCAACCAAGCCTGATACTGTTGGTAAGTTGACTGTCTCAGTAGCACAGCGGTTGCAATCGCAGCCATTATTTGTGCAACCTTAATACTTGTTGTGTCCGTAAAATGTATGTTTGTAAAAGACACAAGGCTTTATCCCTACAGCATATCTTTATCTATACAAGGCTGTATCCATAGAAGCATGATTTCTGGAAACGTTTTTTGACCAATTTTCTAGGCTTAAAAAAACTGTTATACTCGTATTTCATTAATAACGATAGAGTGGATCTTGGAGCAGCATTTTATTCATTATTTATTTTAGCATAGCTACAAAAAGTCGACGTGGGCAAGGTCATTGGTATTCATAAAATCGTAACCAAATAGTAAACATAGAACTTACAGTTTCTTAATTTATGACTAGATGACGTTATGAGAAATACATATTAAATAGATTAATATTCTTTGCAGGTACGGCACTAACAGATTCCCCGACAGGTCTTCTAGCGTATATACTGGAGAAGTTTTCCGTTTGGACAAATAGTGAATTCAAATACAAGAAAGATGGTGGTCTTTCGGAAAAGTTCTCGAAAGACCAACTCATTGATAACTTGATGGTATACTGGTCTACTAACTCCATAACTACCTCTATGAGGTTTTATTCCGAGAATTTGAATAAGAAAATGCGATTATATGACTTAGATGGGTTAGTTACAATGTTTTTATTATTTTTATTGTCGACATCTATTTATAGCGTAGTAGTTATAAGTAGAATACAACTGCTATGCAACGCTATCAGGTTCAGCTCAATGCAAATCCTTGCGTGAACTTTAATGTTTGCAATGAGCTGAATGTTTTTTGCACCAAACACCAAACGGACAGCATAGACTCGGCAAACGTAGTTTTGGACGGCTAGACAGTCCAATGAACATGTGGTAAGGGTGTGGCTATTATGTGGTAGATGCTAGGGTGTATAGCCTACAGTGATGGTATTAGTTGTAAAAGAAAACCACTAACTGTTCAATATATAGGTCCATATAATGTCCAAGTACACACAATAGTTACACAACATAAAACACACTTAGAAAAGTTCAGAAGGCACTGAAGAGTTTACAAAAGTCTAGAAGTGAAGGAAAACAGTTCATAGAATAAGCGTAAGAAGTAGAAAGTATTTGCAAGCACATATATTACAATTATTATATTAGCACGTAAACAAAACGTCGCGTAATACTTTTAATTAGCGGAGTAAAGTGACATGCACCTCGCGTCGATTAGGTGAGACGACTGATGACTTGACCTCTAAATCTCAGGGGCGCACACGCATTATGTACGAAGCCTATGTACATCTAACAATAGTGATGGGACAGTGTCGATGAAGTTACCGTCGACCAACCGATATCGAATACGATAATTATAGTAATGTAATATCAAATCAAATCAAATCAAATTTATTCATAAATAAAATAAAATATTACATAACAATATAAGGTGTGTTGACTGGTCCCAAACTAAGCAGAGCTTGTACTATGGGTACCAAGCAACAGGCATAAATACTTATATTTACAATCATTTATAAATACTAATTATAACAATGAAATGTATAATAATACAATATTACATAATTTATAAATATTGACTGGTCCCAAACTAAGCAGAGCTTGTACTATGGGTACCAAGCAACAGGCATAAATACTTATATTTACAATCATTTATAAATACTAATTATAACAATGAAATGTATAATAATACAATATTACATAATTTATAAATATTGACTGGTCCCAAACTAAGCAGAGCTTGTACTATGGGTACCAGACAACAGCCATAGGTACATATTTATATTTTAATTTATTTATACCTACTAACTATAATAATAATATGTGACATAAAAAATAAAAATATATAAATATTAACTTTATAACACACAATAAATACAAATAAATTACGTCACAATGCGATCAGGTGGTACTTGTCCGCGAAATCGACGGAATACCACGCCTTGCGGCCAAAAGGTCTCCTCCATGACGAGATGCAAGTAACACGTCGGAATCCGAACCACGAACGCATTGAAATTTACGTTGCGGCGCGACTCTAACAACTGCACTCTCGCCGTGTACTTTAACCTATGGTGGACGTACTCCACGATGTCCTCAGCCTTTGTGGTGTAATGCAGGCGTGAAATGTACACCGGAGTGTTTGGTTTTGCAGCACGGACATTGATATGTGGCTCCCTAGGTGCTGTGCCGCAGCAGTTCTTCTTGCTTTGCTGGCGATATTTTTTCTTTTGTACAGTCACGAAGCCATCATTATCTGTAGATCGTTTCTTGCTGTTATCTCGCAATGGCTTTTTACTGGCGGTAGCCCTGGGCTCATTAACTAAAGGAGCTCGAGGGGTCGCGCAGTGAATAGCCGGCGTGACGGGAGCGGGGCGCGCGTTGCTTCGTGCGTCACACTCTGCTTTGTCAGCTGTAGACGGTGTTGACAACAAGACAGCTGACGCGTAACTTGTTGTAGACGATGATGCACCGTGACGTGTGTTTACACGCGCCGACATCGGTGACCCAGATGCTTTGACACAATTACGCAACTCGTCTAGTTCGGTGCGCAACTCTGTCACATTTCTTTCGGATGTCTCCAACTTCTTCTTGACATCCGCCAGACTAGTCTTCAAATCTGCCATGTCCTTCAGCAGACTCGTTACGTCGACGTGCTCTAAAGTAACCAGGGGTAACTTTTTCAAGTCCCTAGCTACAAATACGGGCACGTCTGCGGGATCGGTCGTCTTGAGCAATGTGATAATGTCCTGCATACTTTTTTTAGGTCCGTCACGTCTACGTGACACCATACGGTTCTCTTTATTCAGCGATCGAAAAACCAACAACTTGGCAGTCGCGATTTCTTCCTCGCTGAAATTCGAGACACAAATCTGGAGCGCAGAATCTTCTCCTAAAACATCTAGCTTCTGTTGTACAAAAGCCAGCAACACATTCTCCACAAGTTTATCACTCATGGTGAAAAATGACACTTGCGTCGGCTCGCGCCGCGCTAAACTAATAATAATTAATTAATACTATTTACACGTCCGACTCACAGCGCTGACGATAAAATATGAATATTAAGTAAGTATGAAATAAGTAGTTTTTAGTGTAGATAATATTAAGTATTAGAAATTAAATAGAATAAGTCTGTAGATATTTTTATTAAATAAGTTAAGTATAGATATTGTAAATAAATATATATATTTGTGTGTTAGATAAATAGTTAATACTAAGATTGTGTATATTATTATATTGTGTGTAGTGTAAATGTGTAATGTATCCTACAAACATAAAAACGTCGCTTGATCGGACTGGATGTAGAATGAATCAATAAGCTTTTAGGGCAGTTACTCAACACGCGCCACAGAACACGGTGGAGGTCTGTGTTGTGTGGCGCGTGTTGGGAGAAGCCTATGTCCTGCTGTTGCGATAAAAGACATAAAGATTTATTAGATGTTTTTAATTAAGTTGAAGTGTTTGACTGAGTCGCTGTTTAGTATCCATATTAAAATTTCTACTTAATTTAGCGTTGTGGGAATGTGTGAGGAATACTTTCTCTAACTTCTTTGGTCTATTTTCTAGATTCCCAACTGCTGTACCGGTATGGGCCCTTCAAGCGAAGCACGAACTCTTATACCAACCTCCTGGAGTCCTGAGTTACAAGTTCACCAACATAGTTGGAGTAACTATCCTTGAAGATGGAGGACATTTCTTTGCTCTTGAGCTGCCTAAGGAATTCACTGCAGATGTCTTCAAAGCAGTTAAAGCATTTAGGGAATGGCATAAGAAGAATGAAAAGACTGAATTGTGATTTTTTATGTTTTGTAATTAAAACATTTTAAATAGTATTTGAGTGATTTTTTAGCAACTACGGACTTATGAACTATAAGACAGGTTAAGGCCATTCTATAAATGGGTGACCGTTTAATGAAATTTCTACAGTACCAATTTAAAAGTATAGAGTATTCTTTTAAATTGGAAATTCAAACAATTTTGATGGGTCTGCAGCGCTTGCATCTTCAAGTATAATAAATAAAATATAGGAACATCCTAATTGAAAATATCTTTTTGTTTTTTAAACATTATTATTTATCTAACAATAAAAACTTATACTGTAGATAAAACTTTGTGGCGTAGTGGGTAGTTTAGGGAGATAAATGCAAACAACTCAGTACGACAATGTAGTATTATTCAGTTAAAAGTTTAGTACATACAATGTTATTAGTTTGTCACTATATATTTAGAAATCACTACGTTAACACAAATATAGTTTAAGCAAGCCGGTCTAATCAGAAGGATTTTGAGAGGATTCGATTACAAAGCACGAGGTTCGAAGGCTGCCCTATAGAAAGGCAAACACTTAGCTTCAGTCAGCAAGCCGGAACAAAAAGGGAAGGGCCCGCGCCCCGCGTCCTCCTTATATAGCGGCCGCTGGGTAGTCCCCTCCACGACGCGCTCGCGCCGTCGCTCGTTGCCGTGCGACGGAGTGGAACGCGCGACGCACGACCTCGCCCCATATCTAATTTCAACATATTGGTATAATAAAATTCAATTACCCCTTATCTAACCGACCCCTCACATTCGCAAGTCAAACGTCGTTCAGTCACGTGTCTAAGCGCCTGTGCGTAAGAAATACGGATTATGATTATCGTATTATTTGTCATAATTTGCTATTTTATTTGGTCAGGCGTTTGGTAGGTACGTGTTGATATTATGGGAGATTTTTTATCGCGTATTATTTATTATCTTCATACGCATAAGCAATACTTAAAAATATTTTTGGTCTTCCCTCTTTGGTTTATTAGTTCGATTTTTAAAGTAGTTTAAGTAGTAACTTTGTATACATAATCTGAAGTTTTATCCAATTCCGTTTTGTTTGCTCTCAACGATAATTAAATTGACCTGTCTGTGGATATGATCTAACATCTACTATATAAAAATAAGTCGGGTTTTCCTTCCTGACGCTATAACTCCAGAACGCACGAACCGATTTCCTCGGTTTTGCATTCGTTGGAAAGGTCTCGGGTTCCGTGAGGTTTATAGCAAAGAAAATTCAGGAAAATTTACAACAGAAAAGCGGAAAAACAAAGCCCGTACGAAGCCGGGACAGGCAGCTAGTTTTTTAATGATTTAAAATGAGTTTTATTTTTGACTTACCTAATGTGTATCACTTATTCTTATTAAATGGGCCATTCTCATGTTCACATGTATACCTACCTCCATAGGTACTTACGTTTAGGATCGAATGATAGGATTTTAAAATTGTGAAGAACTATTTGCTAGATTAGTAAGAAGTCACCGTGTCACATACCTACCTTGATCATTGGATCAACAAGATTGAATATGTGATCACATGCCATATTAATGACATGTGGTATTAATAAGTCAAGATTTTTTTACAGCCATCTTTACAGTTGGCTATTCAAAGATTCTATGATTTGACAATCAGAACACTAAACCTTTCCTCCTTGTTTCTGGTTCATGCGCAGAGACAAGTATCTCGCTAATGCGATTATTGGCTTTTGGGCGTCAACCCCTCAATATAAAGGAAAGGGGAGCCACGCCCTCTACAAACCCCACAGGAGAGCGGTGAAATGAAATATCAACATGCTTATTTTAATATGTTTTTATTACATTTAACTTAAATAGGTAACTTATGAATAGGTACTACAAGTAGGTACTACTTAATATATTAAAGAATTATCTTTTACGACGATAATACAAACACATAACATTGACACAGACTTGCATTTTAGTGGCATAACAGCCCTATTGTAAATTTGCAATTAAATCCTGTAATTATGTCTAATATCTAACTACGTCTAATAGTTTCCGATTTTTTGGCAGAAGTCTTCCTACAAAACATTATGATTATCACAGAATACATAAAAAAATCTAACATTATAAATATTAAACGTGAACAAGAAAGTTTCCGTGTGGTGACAGAGTAAGAATACAATATGTCACCACCCCATCTCCATCCCATGGCTGTCGTAAAAACCGACTAAGGGACTGTCCGTGAATATTATCTTTACGAAATAAAAAGAAGGAAAACTTGAAATTAAACCCTATATCAATCCGTTTGGCCAGTGTGGTATTAGTAGGCCAAGTATCCCTCCGTCACTGGAGAAGGCGCGTCCCTGCAGTTATTAATGGGCTGTTGATGACTCATTTAGAATCTTTATCATTCTTCTCTTTACTGCTTTGTCCATTAACTTTTACATCATCTTCCTTCCCATTCTGAGCAGGTGCTATCATCAACAGATTATTACCATTTCTGTCACCGAGATTCCTAAACGGCATATTGTGACGCCATCTTGGCGGCAAATAATACTGGTTACGGAGAACTTTGAGGTGTTCTTTTGCGAAGAAGAATTCTGGTCGGGAACCAATCGATCTTGTGAAGCATCTTTTCCCTTCTTCATTTTCTTCGTTACCATATCGCTGGTAATCGTTACTCTCATGATAAATCTTGGCTCTTGGACAGTCGTCGTCGTTGAAGTATGGTCTTTTTAATCTTAGTCTTCGAGCTTGTGGGCTTAAAGGCGATTCACATTTGATTGCAAGGCTCGCTGAGTTTTCTTTGTTCATTGATAAGCCGTGCGTCTTTTGCCATTCTAGGACTTCGCAAAGAAGACCTATGTACCTGAGGAAAGAAATACTTGTATGTTACTTATTTCTTCTTTAGAAAACATTGATGTGGCTAGTTGAAAGAGTACAGAACCTTGTGAAATTACGAAGCAATAAGCTTATCAGCTGTCGGTTGGTTGTGCTTTGGCATTGCTGAGATCCATTAGCGGCGGATTACTTAAAACGAATGCCAAGCTCTACGATTGGTACAAGATTTTTTGAGTGTTCCTTCTCTTGTAAAAATATTATGGAACTTGGGTTACTTAGTAGCTTTACAATACAGCATGAGAAAAGATGGTGAAATATTAGTGTAGCCTATTAGAATCATTTTACCTTATAGCCATTCTGAGTATTTCATTTTTGGATAGTTTCTTATCAGGTGGATGTGTTGGCACCAGTCTCCTTAGTTCAGCGAAAGCCCCGCTGACATTCTGTTGCCTCCAACGCTCTCGACAGTTTGTGAACAGCTTGCGTGGAGGACGAAGCAAGCAGGAGTTTAGCGATGGAAGGTCTTCTTGCAGGTTCTAGGGTAAATAGAATGTATGTTTATACAGGTATATTGAATGTTTATTTTTGACATATTTAAAAGAGAGTATTGTTTTCGCGCGTATACAAATAGGTATGCCCGCTCTACTGCAACCATTAGTCGGAGATTGCCAATACGAAAAAATACAATAAGTATATTGAATGCTATCTGGACTACTTAGATGGCGTTGTATGAATGTGTCATTGTTTTGTAAATACATACATATTATACATAGAAACACTCAGACCAACGCAAATAATCATGTTCATGCACATAAATATTTGCATTGAGCGGGAATCGAACCCGAGATCTCTGCGTAGCAATTATGTTATATAACCACTGTGCCACAGAGGTCGTCAAAATATTAAATATCCTTATTTATCTTATCACTATTCGCTCAAGCTATTGAAAAACTACCTAAGAGTAACAACAATAAAATGGGTATAAATCTCACCTGTATGTTTCTTGTAGACTGTCTGTCATCATCGCTATCTGGCAGACAGAGGTCGTCGCTGAGCATCTCGCTGTCTGGTTCTTCATCGGAGCAGGACTCTTGGTCTGACGCCATTGCAGAACCGTATACTGCAGCAAACATAATTTATTATTGAACTAGTAATAAAGACATTATGACAATGCCCGCAGTAAGTCTCATGCCCTGTGTTGCGGAGACTTACGCAGTCGTCGAATGAATCCATCCATGAGGAGTACGTATATTTCACAAACAAAGGTTTTGTTAAATGCAGCGCTTTAGTTCTACTGACCAAAATAATATTTTAAAATTACTGCACATTCACACAACGGCATGTAGCCCCAACCCAAATAGAGCCACATCAGATATGCTGTAAGGTTTTCTGTTCTCATTCAAGATAAAGTTCGCATAGGCATTCTAAATCTTACCACAATCACAACGTCCAACCTGGCAATTATACAATTCCTGACAACGGATAATAATCCTTACGTTAAATTTACTTACATTTTTTATGAATATTAGACGTAAAAACACCCTGCCTATGCAAACATTCATGTTGCTGTCGAAAATTAGTCCAGCCACCTTAGAGTGACTCGGTATACCGAGATGAAAACTAACAACTGCAAGCCGCAAGCTGCGAAGACATTAATTTTTTTTGTTTTTACATTATGTATATGCAATTTCTGCTAATATCGTTACACATTGAGCGAAAGGATGATAGAAGATTATAAAAGAAAATAACGCGAATGTATTAAATAACTTTAGTAGGCAGGCCCTAGAAAGAGTTACAGAGAAATATGTAATAGATTTTAATCCTTCAGACAGGAAAGTGTGTAGCACTCAGTACCGACGGGCGACGGGCATGTATGAATCTCAGACCAAATAAAAAATAATGAATGAGGGCCAGATTCAGAGACCGCACTTTGTCTTTACTTTAGCAAAGTCTAGTTATTATCTCTGAATTTGAACAACATTAAAGTAATTTTTCGCATGAAAAAGTTTACTTTCATTATTTATTACTACAAAGTATACTTTTCATGCGAAAAGATTACTTTAATGTTGTTCAAATAAGAGTAGGTAGAGCCTCGAATGTAGACGCAGCAAAGAAAAGTTAGAAAGGATCGTTATATTTGGCGCTTAATAGTATCTGCCTACCCCATGGGAATCATGCGTTATGATTGTCTGTATGTAAGTAAGTAGGTATGTATAGGTTAGATCGTGGGATTGAAAGGAAAACGGCAATGTTTAGTCGCGATAAAAACCGCGTAAAACCTTATTTAAAGATATTAACTAAATTTTATTTTTAAACTAAACTAATTTAAAAACACTAAGTAAAATGTTCTATATAAAGTGGTGTTATTGTTAGCTATCGGCGGATATTGTTATCAGAGGAAGTCGCTATAATTAAATTAATATGGAGAACATAATTACTATGTATGGTGGTACTTCACATCATTTTTTTTATAATGGGTCATTAAGTCCAATAGATTTTATTTAAAAAGCTTCTTGAAGAATATATACCATGCATCTAAGGTCTGCGCTAGTAGACGGTACACCGCTGTGCCCGCTTTTAAACCATCTCCAATCAGTAGTGTGAAAATTTTACTGTCATCATCATCATCATCATCATAACAGCCCATTAATGTCCCACTGAGGGGACGGGCCTCCTCCCGTGACGGAGGGATACTTGGCCTACTAATACCACGCTGGCCAGACGGATTGTGGTGACATATTGTATTCTTACTCCGTGTTATAGATGTTGCTGTGTTATAGATGTAATACGTTACAGTAACTAGTGGCATTACAGAACTATGAGACATAACACTCCACCCTACTTAATATACAATGACACTAATCATGGGTTCGAATCCCGCCTCGAGTACCAATTTTTTTTCATTGTCTTTCTTCTTTTCGGACACTAATCACCTTATTTATTTATCACCCCCAAACAATAGTTAGGACTGGATAACTGTTTCTATAGTTAGTCCAGTTTTATTGTTATGTTGTACGTTGTGTACCTACTTAAAAAAAATAGTAAGTTACTTATTGTTGTTTTATTGTGGTAAGAAAATTAAATTATTTATTTATTTATTGCCACACTAAACCTTATTCAAATCTGTCTGACCGTCTCGCAATAGTACCTAAGTAGTAGGACTTATTTAAAGCTACCTGATCGGTATATTACCCCTGAAAAAAAAACAAAAAACTGAGCATCATCATAAACAGCCCATTAATATCCCACTGCAGGGACGGGCCTCCTCCCGTGACGGAGGGATACTTTGCCTACTAATACCACGCTTAGGGTTTAATTTCAAGTTTTACTTCTTTCTATGTCTTCCCTTAGTCGGTTTTTACAACCCCCATGGGATGAGATGGGGTGGTGACATTCTTACCCCGTCACCACACGGAGACGGCTTTTGCCTTAGTCAGCTAATGTCAGTTATTTGGTGGTGATGCTTTAAAAAGACTATTCTGTAGTACTAAGTATTTTGTGTGCGTCTAAATAGAGTCGTAGTACTAGATTACATTCATACTGCTATTACAGGTGCACCTAAGTGAATATAATACCTTTTATATATTTAACTCCATCTAAGTATATTATAGCTGTAAGCCTCCCAAATATATTAATATAAAATAATACCTACTTAACATCCCGTAGTAGGTAGCCAAGGGATTAGATAAGGTGTGAACCACCCTGTACCTATTGTTAGTCCGTCAACATGCGCATAAGTTAGATATACTCACATTTATTTCCTGTTAAGTCAGTCACAGTTGGCATAAAAACGAAATCACAAACAAACGAAAACAAAGAAATCAATTATTTAATTTTTTTTTTAACACACACTTTACACCATGAAGTACGGCAAGCGACTGACGAAAATCTATATCTACACATATTTAAATTTCGAAGAGGGTTGCTAAAATTAACTGTGATTGGTCGACTTTGAGGAAGAGATTGACCAATCAGTGCATTCGTAGGCGGGGTGAAGGTTCTATTTTCTTGTCGTTTGCTACAGAAGGATGTATCATAATTATGGGATTATGGATTTTGTGTTATCTATGCTTTTGCAGCGTTTGCGAAAAGAACAAGGGCTCCTTTTGTAGAGAAAAATTAATTGCTCGACATTTGCAAACGTTTTCCTTTGTACATTTTTTACGTCTATGTATAAGACTAGGATAATAACTACATACCTACCTATTGCCACCCGCTCGGTGACAAACTATCACCTCTTCTTAATAGGTACGTGCTTATCGTTAAAAGCTACTAAGAAAAATACGAAAAACAAGTAGGTAAGTAAAGAGAAATCTGTCATAGAGATGACTAACTTGCAATAAACCCTGTACAGCTGGTTTGGTTATTGTTCGTCAAGCTTTTATCCGTTAGGTCCCTATTGGAAGTCACTCCTTTATTTAAAAAAAAACATAATTATTAGATATATATTTAGGTATACCACCTACCTACTGATTCGCTTCCTCAAGAAGACCGCCACGAAGATTTTCCACTAAGTAAAAAAACAAAAGAAAGTTTTAATCTCGAAACGGGGATCGGAAATTTTTTAAACTTTAATTGGCGGATTAAAAAAGATTTTTATAATTACCATTTTATCGGGGATTAGCTGTGATACGGTTTGTGGTGATTATAAGGGGTAGATTTAGTGAACCAGCAACGCCGACGGAAAGTTTAGTCAGGCCTCTCTTCTTGTCCTTGCCTATATAAAATATGGAGAAAAGCTTGAGTAGGTAAACCGTAAGGTAAACGTAAGGTATGGAACACATTTTCGGGATTCTTACACATAGGTAGGTACTCGTACCTATGCCTGTGAGGGCCGAAGGCTAGAAGAAGACGGAATTCAATGGCGGAGGTGAGCTAGGCCAGAATTATCAGTATAGGTAGGGTGTGATAACTATCAAGTTTTCCTTCTGTTTTTTATAGACAGCGTAAAACACTATACCTATAGGTAAGTACTTATTCTTACTTCGTTTCCATATTTCGGAGACCTGTTATGTCATTGCTTTAATAAAGCAGTCGAGCAAGTGACAGTACAAAAGACTGGTATTATCTATAGATACGACCGATCATGAACATTAGCTACGCCAGAGGTTTGACATGCGGCTACCTTCCCTAGACATAAGTTATTAAATCATATAGTGCTATAAATTTTCTAGAATCTTCCATCTAAACACAATAATCATCACATCTGCACACTCAGCAGGCATAGCGGTGGTACCGACCTATATGGCCTTTTGCTGAGGAGACCCTCCTAGGTACCTAGTCGTCGTAATACCTACTTAAATTGATTTAAAAAGGCGTTTACTACAAACCTTAACTACCTTTAGCGAAATTTCGTTTTTACCTAAACATATTTATTTAGGTACTCAAAAAAAAAACGAGCGAAGGAAAAGCACACTTTTACTTTTTAGTGTAGGTACAGTCAGCAGCAAATAGATAGCGACATTCAAGGCTGTCAAATAGTTAGATACAGCCAAAGTGGTCAATAACTTCGATACACCCGAGACGCTCACATAGATAGAGACATTTCATTCTTCAACAGTAACGGAACGCGCATGTTACCAATTATATAACCGTGGGTGCACTCAATAAATTGACCACTTTGGCTGTATCGATGCTATTGACCACTTTGGCTGTATCTTACTATTTGACAGCCTTGAATGTCGCTATGTATTTGCTGCTGACTGTACCTAGCTATGCCTCTCCTTATCTCAAACTAGCGCGGCTGCCGTGCACGAGGTCTCGAGTTTGATTCCCACGCAGGACAGATCTTTGTGTGATCCACGAATTATTGATCTGAGTTTGGATATTCCTTGTGTCCGTTAAATTGATATTTGTAAAGTTCCCGCGACATAGAGCAGTTGTCTTCTTTTTTAATTTAAATAAAAAAAAATAATAGGATCTACGTAGACAAAATCGGAAGGCAAAAGTAACAAATCAATGAAAATAAACCATTAATTAACCAACAGTCTTTATTAAAATTATAACAAGATAATTTACTTTCTAAGCTTTTCTTATTAAACTATGGAAGAAATTTAATTAATAAACTTCGCAAATCGAAATCACCTATAGGAAAAATCTGATATAAAACTGTTTTATGATAAATAGATTAAAATCTCTTTTGACTACCTAGTTATCTAAATAATTATTTCCGCAATTTACTACAACTTTTATAATGGAAAGGATCCTAAAGATCGGTAGCTACTGAGCAAAAGCAACTAACATTAAAAACATTTGAATCTTAGCACTTAATTATAATAGTGAGGATGACTATAATAGGTATACTTACAATGGTGCAAATTAAAAAGAATTTTACAATTAAAAATGGAATTTTCAGAGGCTTTTTTTTTTGTTCCTTTTAATGGTTTGGATAGTAAGGGCCAGATTCAGAGACCGCACTTTGTCTTTACTTTGAAGGAAAGTTCGACTTTGATACAAAAACGAGATATAAGGCCCAGATTCAGAGTCGTGACTTTACTTTCTTTTAAAGTAATCTTCCCAAAGTAAACTTTTTATGCGAAAGATTACTTGTAATGTTTTTTTAAATTCAGAGAAAATAACTGCTAAAGTAAAGTCAAAGTGCGGTCTCTAAATCTGGCCCTAAGGGCCAGATTCAGAGACCGCACTTTGACTTTACTTTGAAGGAAAGTTCGACTTTGATACAAAAACGAGATTCAGAGTCCTGTCAAACTCGAACTTTACTTTCCGCTACTGATCTTTACTTCGCAAAGCCAAAGTCGACGATAAGGTTGACTTTGCTCCCAAAGTAAACTTTGCATAACTATACGTCTTAAAAAAGATGCCATTGTGTTAGCAATATTTCCATATATCATAATAAATATTTAATATGGTAGGATTATACCGACAAAATGTCAAATTTTGACAATACTTTGTTTCACATTTGCGTTTGCTTATTATTTTCTGTTTTATTTTCTGACGAATTGTGCTTTCCTTTCTTTTCTTATCTTTCTTTAATTAAGTCCAGAAAAGCAGAAGTTGTGTCGTAAACGAATGTGAACAACAAATCTAAACAAAAACTATACTCTATTCACTTTGGCGTGAGAAATTAGGTAAACAAACCTAAAACGGGTCTTGTTAATATCACGATTACTCATTCATACATAAAATCTACGGTCAATAATATGTCATGATAGCTGAAAAAGAATAAAATTACAAATTGATGTTTTTAGATAAAAAATCTTTGAAATCCTATAATTTTTTGCAGTTTGACAAGTTTAACATGTTTTTATTAATTCTCATGCTATCTTGAATAGAGTATAGTCCGTCAAAGTTTACAACGTTCCATTTTATGAATAAATGATATTTTTACCTGAGCAATATATAAAAATATTTTTAAGAGCTGATAAAACAAAATTAACCTTTTAAAACCGCTACCTATTAGTAACGATAAAATCGTGTTTTAAAAACTTATTTTGTGAATGTTTTAGCGGTTACATTTTTTAAACTATAAAATAATAATGTAAAAGCTGCGTGCAGCTGAACAAACGCTTACTTTACTTTATTTAGCGTAGGTACTTTGCTAAGCAAAGTCTAGGTATTGTCTCTGAATTTGAAAAATATGAAAGTAATCTTTCACATGAAAAGTTTACTTTGGGAAGATTACTTTGAAGCAAAGTAAAGTCACGACTCTGAATCTGGGCCTAAGTGTCGAAAGTTGTTCAAGCCCAATGGCTTCTGACGTGGTTTAACAACTGTGTCACTATGACAACATCCGGGAACGATTATATTGTTTTTACGAATTGAACTTACTTTAAACAAAATAACAATTTTAATTTTAAAACATTGAGCATTATATTTTAAACTTAATTAAACAACAAATCAACATACCACTTCTATAATATATTTATTTACTTATTTATACATCTTATAAGCTAGTACTACACTAGTAAAAACGAACGCGACAGCCGAAGCTTTATATAACAGATTATATAAAACTTTATTCTGCCCTCCGACTGAATTAACAATTAGATTATTCATAATAAAAACTGTATTACTCTCTTCAATGAAAGCTAATTTTTCATTTTCAGACATATTCTCAGCAATTTCGTTCATAGCCTGTCTAAAGTCTTGTTTTAATTTACTTATTTCTGTCCCTGTGAAGTCTGTGACCTTATCTGTGTATCTGGCTTGTTTTGAATCATCTGAAAATTCAATAATGTTGTTAAAAGTTTTTCAGAAGAAAAAGACGAAACAGTCGTAATGGAAACGGCAACGGCCAATGCTAGTGAAGAGAAGTCTGGGATTCTAGGACCTCACAATCCAGATAAGTTTCAAGTTTTCCATCATTAGACATACTGTCTAATTATATATATGTATATTATTCGAACTTATCTGAAAACGGAATATCGTCGGACTAAAAATCGTTTGAGTTTTTGTAATGTTACAAAAAGTTTTTGTAACATTAATAATACATAACATAAATAATCAGTTTTTTCTTGCCTGTGTATAATTAACTCAAATGGAGTTACGCACTCAGATTTTCAGTCCGACGATATGCTGAATAGAATGTAATACACAATATTCAGTATGTGGCATGTTAGCTAATGGCGAACCCTTTTTACTACAATATTGACCTGCCTACTGCCCATTTAATCAGAATTAAATATAATATAAGTTACTTATAATACCTTCTCCAAACATCCTCCGTTTCTTAGCAAGTATTTGTCCACCGCTCAACAGTCCTAAGTACAAATGGTACACATAGGCAAGGAGCAGTTTTGGGTTAGACTCTTCCAGTCCTTGCAAATGTACTAAGTAGTTTTCTAGTGCCATAGCCTTTGGTATGGACTTCCAGTTTTCACCCAGATAATGTGTCAAATCATCTTCGAATGCTTGCTTTCTGAAATTTACAATAAATAAGTTATTACTTTAAAGTTATATACTTATAACCAAATTTTATATTAATTCAAATAAATTATAATGGGTTTTAAAAACCAGAAATAGATTAAAATGATTAGCAAATAAAGTTAATTAAGTAAACATCAAATAAAATAATGAATAGGTTTAAAATAGTATTTAAAAACTTTTATATTATCAAACTCTAAGAAGAAGGGTCTATAATGGTTTTGGTTATAATCAGCTTGAGCCATGGTTTATTAGTTTTGTTTATGTGAGATGGGGTACCACTAGACAACTATTTTTTAAAACCTCAAATATATTAGAGGTTCATCCCTCCAATGGGGCATTAATTTGGTGTAATGTAATGGAAATACAAAATAAACGAATTCAAACCTGTAAAGCACCTTATTAACAAACAGCTTATCAAACTCTGGCATGTTTAACCTTAGCTTTGCATCTTCAAGATACCCAAAGATATGGTAGAATATGAACAAGCCACCGCCCCACACCTCCTCATCTTTTAAAGCTGGAAACACAATGTATTATTAAATGTTATAAATAAAAACAATATTTTGTGGTAACAAAAATACAATGTGAGCATTCATTACTTCAATAATTATGTTAAACGTCATATTTTACTAATTATTTTCACTGAATGAAATAATAAACATTAAAATATGCCCGCAAAATTTCAATTTTAAATTCAAAACATTGCGTTTAGTAAGGTAGTAAAATGAATTCAGAAATCAGCTAAGCCAGCTCAGTAATGCGAAACAAAGAAGTAAAGTTTAAGAAATTCTTGCATCATAATATTGCCCTATTACCTATAATTAATTTATATTCACATCATACTTTCTGAAATTCATCCAATCAATCAAGGGACATATAAGACAAAATAAGTTAAATAAAAATACTTACAAAGAGCAAACTTAGCGTTTACTAAGGCATCGCTGATATTGTGTATTTTTCGAGTAGCTTTACGCATTCGGGTTGTGAATAAAACTTCGTTGTCCGTCATTTTCACACTCAAGTTACACACAAAACACCTGAAAATAAAGCAAACTGCAATACTGAAACAGTGAAACACCTCAGACACAAAGGGAATTAAAATAAACGAGATGAATACGATGTTTTATTTTTGATATCTCTCCAACTATCACTTTTGGACTCACACACAATCTAACCCTTCAATTGCAGCCGCAATAAAGAAAACTCTGAATTGCAAAATAATGTCCCAATTGACAAGTAATTATTATTTTTTAATTATACAAGAATATCAAATATTATAATGTTGACTGAGTTACATGAGTGAGTTACACTTTCAATGTCTTTTTATGGATAGAAAAAAATATTACTTAGTTGAGCGCTCAGCATTTAGTAATGATAGGGTTGATAAATCAGCTGTTTTTAAGTTTGACTAATTGCCGACAAAGAAAGAAAATCTGAGAAGAAAATCAGAAAAGAAAAGAGAGAAGAGAAAATAGAAAAAGAAAAAACCACAGATACTGTCGAGTCGAAGAATCCACGTTTAGTTAGGTATCTTATTAAAAACTACGTAAATGACTACCCAATTCTTTGGCCAGCTTAATTTTTGTTATCGGTCTATGTTCGTGAAATTAATGCATGATATTCGAAGGACACACCAAATCTAGCATCAGCTATCATTGCTTTTAATCTTACAATTTATCAACAGATGCTACATTTTAAGCAGTAACGAATAAACTAAACGTGTTTATAAAATGAATTAAATTCGCGGAAGTAGCCACTTGCTATTATAATCAAACTCAATTCTAATTTAATAAATAAAATTGAATCGTTTCATTTTCAAGAGGGCTTTCAGTCAGTCAATACGTTTCGGTTCTACGGCAATAACACGAGAATGGACGACTCCTTTAAAATTAAGGTAATTACTATGAATTGTTGGAATACTAACACCTATTTACGTAGAAAGAAACCATTCGATCTAATTTATTAAATGCATCAAAGTTACATTTCATTATTTACATGATTAAAATAATAAAATCTAAATAGAAAAAAGTCAATTTTCAATCTTTCTAGTAAGAAAACATAGGTTAAATTAGATCAAGTCAAAATAAAAAATAATGTATTTAATTATTACGTGACATATTCGTTATAAATAGTGAGTATAGATATGTTTGTACAAAATGTATTGCGGTTAAAAATAAACTTATTTATCATTTTTAAGTTATACAAAAAGAAGTTATTGTTTAAAGAGTATGTTTATCGTATTTGTTTACAAGATGATAACCTATCAGTTTGACTTTGACATTTAGCTGAATTATTATCTAACCTCAATTAATTGGACAAAATCTAAATATTAAAAATTACGATGGCCTATGACTTAAAACAAGAAGACGATGTCAAGGATTACATAGAAAACCTCGGCATCGAGTATCGCTTTGGATGTTATAAAGAGAAAAAGGCCGAGGTGTGTCATCTTTTAGGCGATTATCTGGAGGCAATAAAAAAAGATTTCGATAAGGCAGCGAAGGTGTTTAAAAGCAATTGCTTAGATTACAAATACGGCAAATCATGTCTGAAAATCGGGAATTACACATTAGTTGGTCGAGGAAGAGACAAAGGTGATGCTTCAGAAGCACTGAACTATTTTGAAAAAGGATGCGAATACAGCGAACCGGGGGCATGCCTTCACGCAGGAATGTTATTGACAGCTACTGGACCAGGCGTTAATATAAAAAGAGATATCCCGAAAGGTACAACATTTTTTTTAGTTATTTTTTTTTTTAAATAGCTCTGCATTTCATTCAGTTGCAATGAACAGGTTAATAGATAATAATAACTCTCGTCAGGTTAAAGGTTGTCAGATTAATATCTCTCTTTTGAGCTTACATAATTTTGAAGAAATAATTTAACATTTTGCTCCATTTGTGTACATTTCTACATTCTTCTCTTACTATATTCCTAGTTTCAACTGGTTTACTTACTTAATTTACAATTTTTGTCAAGTATTCCTTTTGGTTCAATTACATAGATAGTATCCACAAACCATCTTGATAAACATTTGTAATACGGATGTATTTTTTAATAAAGACATGGCAATATCACCTCTTTAAACCTGATAGAAAGTGCAAATACAGTCCAGAAATTATGGCTATGGATAGAAGTAAACAATAACAACACTCCATCATCATCACTTTGTATGTCAAGCCAAATACTTCTTCACACTATATTTGAAGGACCCAATATGATACAATTAAGAAAACATATTATAAGTTAGAAGTTTGGTTCAAGGCGACATGTGATAGGCTGACAGATATATTGTTGTATTGAAATTACAGTGTTATATTTAATTCTTGCAGGTTTCAATTACTTAAAGAAAAGCTGTGACCAAAATGATGATATGGCATGCCACTACCTTTGTGGGATGTATATGACAGGAGTACCTAAAAATGTAAAAGAATTCAACCCGCACAACCCGGAGAAAAACAAGAACATTGAATATTTAATTAAGTCTGATTTTAAACAGGCATTTTCTTTTGCTAAAAAAGCTTGTGAGTTGGGGAATATGTATGCCTGTGCTAATGTCAGTATGATGTATAAAAAAGGTGATGGTGTTGAGAAAAATGCTGAAGAGTCAAAGAGGTATTTTGAGATCGCACAGAATCTACAGAAAGCTCATGAAACTACGAAGGAAATTAAGTTCCAACAAGGACTTGAAGGAAAGTAATGTTAGTTATGTGTATTGTATTAGTTGCATTTATGTAAAATTGTTAGTTCTTTTGTTTATAGTAAATCAATGTACAAATCCATGATATTAAAATGTTATCTACTAACATGTTTTTTATTATTTTAAAAATAAATACCTGGCAGGCAATGTATGTCCCTTCTGTGTCTTCTTGAGTATTAGAGAGACATACATTAGTCCTCATTGATTAATAACAGGCTAATTGGTACTAAGAAGCTATAGGTGCTAGGAAGATATTTGACACTATAACCCGGTCACATTATCTCGAGACCTGGCGTCGATGTTGTCACGTCGCGTCGGACGAATCACTGATGTGCCCGTGGTGAGCGCGGGGTTTGAAAAGAGAACGGGACGCGAGGTTCGCATTCCAGCGAGGTCTCTAGATAATGTACTGTGTTATATGTATGTATCAGTTCTAATATTCTTAGCAAGTTCCAATACAAAAAACGGAAAGAATTACTGGAAATTCGCTTACAGGGAGATATAGATAGAGCTTTAGTATTTACTTGCTAAGGGTAGTGGCACGCATTTTAAAACATAAAGGGATCGGCACCGCCTACGCCTCACTTTTTTCCTCGGTGTGGTCAAACAGTGGCGATGGGATTACGTTACGATTCCGATTAGTATGCCTTGCAGGACGGAGTTTCGTTCAAATAATAATTGTCGACTCGAGTTGATACGGCGACGATCCCTTTCCGTTTTGATATGTGTGCTACGACCCTAAGCCAGGTTTATAATAACTTATTTAAATAAAAATAAAAGTAAAAAATGATCGGTAGCACAGTGATCGCAGTAGTGACTGCCGTCCATGACCGACGGTGACCGCGACGTCGCTATTTCGAATCCCAAACAGAACATTTTTTTATAATTTTTTTTGGTATCATTTTTTGGGAGCATGATACCTAGTGCTGTTGTAGAATGAAGGAAAAATTAAATTAACCAAAGGAACGTACTATAGGCAAGCCCTATGATTTAATATGTCGTAGCATTACGCCAAACCCGAAACCTCTGCACAGCAATCAAGTACTTACCTACTATAGATAACCACCACGCCGTGCCACCTGAGATCGTATTATATTCCTTTAAGTAGGTCGGTACTGAGTGTTATAGTGCAAGAGTTATCAGCCACAGTTATATTGTAGTATGTACTTAGACATATAAGTACGTACCTACTTACCTAATTACTTAGACTTTATAAACTTACAGATTGGCATCATAGGTGGATCAGGGTTCGATGATCCGACATTATTTGAAAACCAAGTGGAGAAGGAAGTGACTACACCTTTCGGCAACCCATCAGATGTCCTGATCGAAGGACAAATCAAGGGAGTTTCATGCGTATTGCTAGCTAGACATGGCAGAAAACATCAGTTTCAACCAAGGTACTTCCATTTTGAATATTCTATACTTTCGTGGTATTTGGAAACAATTGTTAACAAACTGTCACACGCAAGGTCGGGGAGACCCCTGACACAGTGGACAGACGGCCTACTTAGTGCAGCGGGAAACCAATGGATGAGGAAGGCATAGGACTGCACAAGAAGTGTAAATATTTGGAGACCTATGTCCCGTAGTGACCGTCCGTCGGCTGATATGATGATAATGAAGGAACATGGAGCTCTGGGATAATACATATCTTTATGTTGAATTATTTTACTAACTTAGGCCTAAGAACTAATCTTTATACCTACTTTTTATATAGTGACGTAAATTACCGCGCGAACATCTGGGCGTTAAAAGAAGTCGGTTGTACTCACATCCTCGCTACAACTGCTACGGGGTCTCTTCGTGAGGAATACAAGCCGGGAGATCTTGTCATTGTAGATGATTTTATAGACAGGTAACATTATTTTAATAGTACATTTAGCTTTATCTATTAGATAAAGATATTTTTATTGCGTAACTGTGTAGGTACATGGTCTTAAATATTATTACAGGTATCAACAGCTGTTCAGTCGAACATTGCAACATATTACAAGCACAATTACATATTTCTTTATAAAAAGAATTCATTCATATCGTAGAAAACATTATTAACTAGATATTTTTTCAAAGCTTTTTTAAATATTAAGCCCTCTAATTGTTTTAAATCTATCGGTAATTGGTTAAATACTCGAATGGCTGTGACTTAAGTACTCTTGCAATGGATCATATTATTTGACTGAGCATATATCGACAGAGCTTAGCAAGCAAATTTACTATTCATGGAGGAATTTGAATTACTTACTAATATTTTTGGGTGAAAATGTTAAAGTAGTTATTTATGCACATTATGACAGTTTTTATATGTAAGTTGATCTCATTAGATACCCACAGCTTGCTACGCAACGACCCTACCCGATTTGCCCAAACGCATTTAGGCAATACGAACGATACGGACTATGATATTTATTATCATTTAGTGTGTGTGCCTTTATTGGGGCAATAATTAATTTTGAGTATTTTATTAAAAAAGATTAATTAGAAAAATCTTATATAGAAGTATTTATTTCCTATTCACAGAACATGGGGTCGCAAATGCACATTTTACGATCGCACGGACGGTGGACCAAAGGGAGTATGTCATTTACCGATGAGACCTGCCTTCTGCGAGAGAGGTCGCTCCGCACTACTGAGTGCCGCGCGCTCTAAAGGATACTCCTGCCATGAGAGTGGTACGGCTGTTGTTATACAAGGTCCAAGGTATGTATATCTATCACCAACCATTGCTTCTCTTAAAATCCTTCTAAAACCAGTTCAAAATCACCGATTCCTTATCGAACCTAAAGCCCGATTTACACATCGACAAGTAGAGTAGCGAGTTAAGTAGTAAGTTGTCGATTAAGTTGATTTAAATAGCTCTCCATGCTATTTTTTGGCGAGTTAAGTACGAAGTAGTCCCCTCTCTCGCGTCTCGCCAACTTAACTCGCCAATAAATAGGATGGAGAGCTATTTAAATCAACTTAATCAACAACTTACTACTTAACTCGCTACTCTACTTGTCGATGTGTAAATCGGGCTTAATTCTTGATGGTGACCGCATAGGGGTCGCGGTGTCTGTTGTTTCTGTCGGTACAAGTTATTAAAGCTGTCAAGATGAGCCTGGCTCTGACTCTAAAATACCTATACTAATGCCTCCAACTAGTGAAGGATGTAGGTATGGTTTTCTTTGACAAAATACATCGAATTGAGAACATCGTTTTAGATACTGTTGAAAAAGCAAAAAATAGATGATTTTACTCCAGTGCTGTCACAAAAGACGAAACAGGTACACCAGCTGAGTGTTACGGAGGCCAATATTTCTTTGATTGAAAAATTGAATAAATAGTAGAACACAAATCTTAATTACTAAAGTAGATGCATAAAGAGTATAGTGTATGGATGTAACAAAGACTCCCTGCACTAGGCTGAGCCTGTACTGCAGGTAGTCTTATGTTAATTAGTAGGTATAACCTTGCTAAAAGGTTTCTTTTCTCTCAAAGAGTCCTACGATAAGTTATAATGTCTGTCTTTTGCAGTAATTATGCCTATTAAAATATTTCAGATTTTCAAGTCGAGCAGAAAGTTTGATGCATCGACAGTGGGGTGGACACCTTGTCAACATGACTACAGTTCCAGAGGTAATTTTTTTTTACATACTCTGTTCCCATGGGGATAGGCCAAGGAACTTACACTCTAACTGGAATGCTTACGAAGCCAATTTAGACAAATTAAATCGTACATTACTACTGACAACATAAGGTTTATATTTGTTTATGAATGGGAAAAATACTCCGACAAGGACAACGACAAAAGGGCATATCTCTCTTGCAACTATAAGTTAAATGTTGATTACTCGTTTAGAGAGGGGCACACTCCACTTATACAGCTGTATATTATTAACGGATTTTTGTGACCGTAAGCATTCCAGTTAGAATGTAAGTTCCTTGCCCTATACACGCACATAATACAATCACAGTTGCAAATCTCATATTTACGTTTTGTTACTTATTTGTTCTGAATTATATTTTTGTGATTGGTTTTAATAAACAGATTTTCATTTAAGTTCTGCGTATATAGGTCAGTGAGCGTTGATATATTAAGTTTAAATTACTTTTCTTAACGACTCATAATCATCATAAATTTCCACTTAATTAAACATATTCAATAGAATTCACAATCACAAAGGACCACTTAACTTTTAACTATCGCTTTGCATGATTCAATATTAAACGAAAACTGGAGATTAAGGTGGTATGCTAGGTATTTACTTTTATTTTGCTTACGTTACTTCAATAGATCTAAAATAGCCTAAACTTGAATAAACTACCTACCTACCTTTAATCTATACTAATATTATAAAGAGGTAAAGTTTGTGTGTGTTTGTGACGTTGTAGGGGGTAATCTCTGGATCTACAGAACCGATTTTAAAAATTCTGTGTTGAATGGTCCACATCATACAGTATGACGCTATGTCTTATAGGAGTGGAGCAGTAATGAAGTATGTTTTAAAAAAGGGGCCGCGTTTTTTTCGCCGCCCAACGAAGTGGGCACGGATCAGATAGTATAGTACACAATAATATCGCACCGCTTCACCTTACTCCTCGGTGTCAAACAGTGGAAATGCGATTACGTTACGATTCCGTTTAGTGTGCGTTGCAGTAAAGAGTTTCATACAAATTACTCGAGTTGATACGGTGACGACCCCTTTCCGTTTTGATATGTGAGCTTCGACCTTAAATCACCATAATAAAAATGTCTTTTTTTTTAATTCAGGTTGTGTTGGCCAAAGAAGCAGGTTTAAGTTACGCAGCCGTAGCACTTGTAACAGATTACGATTGTTGGAGAGAAAATGAAAGCTCTGTAAGTATTAAGCTTCTTGACTAATTAATACTTTTATCCAAGAAAAAAGACTAAGATAAGATATATTTATTTGCTATAAACATGTGTAGGTTTATGTAAAACTATCTGTATGTAGTTTTACATAAAATTAAATCTATACTAATATTATAAAGAGGTAAAGTTTGTATGTTTGTGACGTTGCGTTGTAGGGGGTAATCTCTGGATTTAATGAACCAATTTTAAAAATTCTTTCTGTGTTCAATAGTCTATTTATCAGGGAGTGTCATAGGCTATATAGTATCACGCTATGACTAATAGGAGTGGAGCAGTAATTAAATATGTTTAAAAAAGGGACGCCTTTTTTTTGACCGCCCTACGAAGTGGGCACAGGTCAGCTAGTTTTAGATAAAATTAAATAAATAATAATAATTACCTGTTCAGGTTTCAGTGAGTGAAGTACTAGCGATGTTCGGTAAAAATGTGAAGAAAGCTGCTGACGTTATAATAGATGCTGTGCAGATACTTGCCTCGGAAGTTAAACACGAATACTTGGCTACGCATAAGGTAAATGTTGGGTTATTCCGATGTGATACCCTAAACAATTCACCCTAGGGTGGAAGCTGGGGAACGTATTTCTGATAATTTACCTTTTTAAATTAATTTTACCTAGCATAAGGTAAATTTTAAGACATGTTTTCCAAAATTTACCCTAGGGTGAATTCTTCAAGGTAACAAATCGGAATAACCGTAAATGTTGCTTTAGTTAAAAATGTTTTAGTACTTTATAGAGCTTGATTTAAAAGCGTATTAAGCTCCTTTTGCGGTCCGGTAGGCATATTTTTATAAAGCATATTGTTAGAATAACTTACAATCTTTCTCTTACACATGCTGTAGAATTTATTTAAATTGTTTGTTAATTAGTTGATTTTAAAATAGTCATGAAAGTTTTACTATATTTAGGACTACCTATTTGAAGACGATGAAATCATGCGAGTAAGCTTTATAATCACTGTAAATCTAAAAAGAACATAAGGAAACATTATACAGAGTGTATGAGAATACCACAGTACAATGAAGGCGCCGTTTTCATATAGATACACTCCCTGTGTAGTAAGTGCAAATGTCTCTATTTTCCCCTTACCACGACATGTGTTAACTATAAAATACTCTTTTTTCAGAATCTAGTTTCATCCTCAATCATGCTGAAAGAATGAAGAACCTTCCAAACTTATTGCATATATTGCAAAAGTGAAATAAAACTACACATAAATCTTATAATTATTTTTTTATTTTTAACCTATCTTAAAAACACATCATATAAAATGATCAAATCATTCTTACCATCTAAAACATCTCACACAAATTATCATATCCCCAAAGTGTAGAATCATTTACACTGCTGGCCATATTTTAAAAATAAAAATTAAAAATATATAAAAATACATTCTGCGTATCCTAATGAATTTCATGAATTTGAAAAGTTTATTTTTATTCCAATTTTGAAATTTAATTTTAGAACATTAGGGATGATACCAAAGTTAACAATTTCTTAAAAATACTGACTCAACAATTTGTTTACCGAAACTAAGAAATTACAGTAATGTTAAATAATCACGTTGTTATTGAGTTTTTATTGTATGTTTTTATACACACAACAAAATAATTAAAACAGTTTAAAAATACAAGCATGTGGCGTTACATTGCAAGGGGCCTTAGTATGGGATTGCGTTGCTAGAGCTACTTTGAGGGGAAATAGTAACAGCGTGTATTAGACCCGGTCACCTTTTATAGAGCAGATTAATACTGCACACGAGTCTATTATTTTCACTTCCGTCATAGGGCAGAAAAGCTCCTCAAATGGAGTCTTTGTGGTCAAAGGTTGGACATACCTACCTCAGGAAGAAACCAAGCGAAGATATCTTAAACTTTTTGTAAACCCTATACTTAAAAGGTATACAAAAAGCTTTTTATCTTCGAATATAATGAAACGTCACAAACATGGATTTTTTTAATATGCATGTCAATTCTCGTACCTTAAAATTGTTTAAAAATTCGGTTATGTTAACTTTTAGTAGTCAAATTGTCATACAATAGGTACAGTACCCGGCCGTTTATATTACACATCGACCTGTGAAAAGAGACAATCGGTCAATTTCGGCTTCGTAGAGCGTCATCTCTGTCGCACACTATAAAATTTTAATTTAATTTTTAACGATTTTAAGGTACGAGACTTGACATGATGGTTAAAATATTGATATGACTTTACAGAAGAAACACTATACTGTATTCATCCCTATATAATTTTACAAGGAATATTAAAATTTATCATAAAAAAGTATAAAAGCATCCAGCAATGTCTCTATTGAGATCTCGTATGAGTAAGCACACTAACTGTCATAAAAACTATATAATTATACATATCCTAAGCCATTTTTACGTATTTTATTTTATATTTTATCTTGTGCATCAATTAGTTAAACGTTGAAAAAACTGTCCTTAAAATTACATTTACTATACTTAATATTATTATTATTAATTATTATACTTAATAGAAATGCATTCTTTTCGACAAAATAAGAATGTATGTAGTACACATTTCTAGCCTTCGATTTTATCTTTTTGAAAAAGAGCCATAAACCAATATTGTTTTTTTTTACATAAACAGCAACTAGACTGAAGAAGGTTTTATGGAATTATCTTTATAAAAGAAATTATTGTGCGAAGTTTGAATAAAGATATTAGATACCATAATATTATTAAAAGACTGAGAAGTCAGAGACCCTTTACAAGGGGTACCGACGATCTGGTAAAGTTTGCAGACAAACTATGGATGAGGGAGGTACAGAACATTTTATCCAGCAACAGACATCTCAATCATATCATCCGACGACCTCAAAAAGGTCTCTGGGTCAGAACTGGATGCGGAAAGCCGAGTTCTGTGGCGCGTGTTGGGAGAGGCCTATGTCCAACAGTGGACTGCGATAGGCTAGTTGATTGATTGATTGAAGTACTTAATTATTATAAAAATCTTCAGTCTAAATGATGTATGTATATAAAAGAAATAACCATTACTATTATTAGTAGATATTCAAAACTTTATCAAATGTTTTGCCTCAACGCTGTGGCCTGCTCGGTCAATGTCAATACTTTACAATACAGTAATAACACAGTTGTCACGCTTTTCCTTTGACTTGATTCACTGCTGGAATGATAAAAACAAACTAAATTAACATATTAAAGCAAAGCAGGTTTGAAGTATGTGCTCGGTTTCGGCATAAACACAATATAACATCTCCGAGTGGTGACGGAGTAAGAATACAATATGTCACCACCCCATCTTATCCCATTGGTGTCGTAAAAACCGACTAAGGGACTATGATCTTAAAAAAAAAAAAGAAAGGAAAACTTGAAATTAAACCCTTTACCAATCCGTCTAGCCAGCGTGGTATTAGAAGGCCAAATATCCCTCCGTCACGGGAGGAGGCCCGTCCCTGCAGTGGGACATTAATGGGCTGTTATGATCAATTGGCAGGTCATTATACATAATTAACTTCACTGTATTGTAGCTCCAAAAACATAATAATTAAAAAATAATAATAAGTAGTTAATGTCTCACGTTAGTTCTTAGTCCAGGGATTCCTAGGATGCTGTCCAGGTATCATGTCGAGCAGGTACTGTCTCTGTGCGTCTGCCACACGCTGCATCTCCGCCATGGCGGCCGCTCCACTCGCGCCTCCAGAACCGCTTTTACCAGCTGTTGTGATCATTTTTATATTAGTTAATGGAATGTATAAATACGATAGTAATTATTAATTTTGTATACTATCAGAGAGGTAAGTATTTAAATTAATGAAATTATTCTTCGGCCGTTCAGAGAATGCGTTCCTGACACGTCGCGATTGAACTGACGCAGTAACTTTGTAATGGCGTTGCAGTTACGATAAAAATATTTTTGCTGGTTGTTTATCGTTTTAACTATTGATGAGCATTAAAACAACATTATTATATCAATAATTAATGAATGTTATAATGTTGTGTCAAACTGAGTGTCAAATAACTTGGTAAACAATATTTTTCTAAATCTACACTGCGCTATTACAAGGTTATGTCAGCGCTTTATATTTGTAGTGCTGTGCCAACAATAACAGTGAATAATAGTATCGTAATCTGTTCTTATCGATACAGTTATACTTTATAAAATAATACGTTTTGTTTTTCTTTTCAAGAATTTGAAAATAATGGACTTTAGAATAACTTTTATTAAATATAAAAATAAAAGTACATTAAATACAAAGTAGCATTTTTATATTTAGGTTGAAAATGGTAACCCCAAATGGCGTTATGGGCCGCCATTTTGTGACGCTGAAACAGTCGTCTGTTGTCGTTTCGTGCGCATAGACCACGTTCTTCAAGTGTTTGCGATCTATTGTTATTTGACTTTGATTGTGTCTTATATTGCGTTCTTTTTACTTTTGGTGCATAATAATGCCTAAACGTGGACAAACATTGAAAACTGGAGCCCGTGAGTTAATTATCAAGCTGCAAGATTACTTTGAGCGGGAGCGGCAAAATGGCGGACCCCTGGTTCCTGTCGAAAAAGTACAAGAACGCGTCTCTCAGGCGCTTGGAGTTAGCAAACGAACGATTACAAATATTAATAAAGAAAAGTTCGGCTCTACTGGCATGGAAGATAATATTTTACGTACTCCGAAGAAGAAACGTAGAACTAAACCCGTGACAGATATTGATACCTTTGACGCCGATGCAATCAGAAATCATATATATGGTTACTATTCCAGAAATGAATATCTCAACAGGATGAAGCTTTTGGCGTCGTTAAGAGAAGCTGGACTGTTTAGCGGGGGTAAAACTGCTTTAACGAAAATCTTAAAAGATATTGATTTTTCGTATAAAAAAACAGACAAAAGAAAAATTTTATTAGAACGATACGACATCATTTTGAAACGGATAAGTTTTTTGAGAGAAGCAAAAAAAATTGATAACTGGGATAATGTCGTGTTCATTGACGAGACATGGCTAAACGCCAATCACACGGTTTCCCGTTCTTGGACGGATGATACACAAGCGTCGACGTCGAAAGTACCAATGGGTAAGGGGGCTCGTCTGATAATATGCCACGCAGGTACTGCAAAATACGGCTTTGTGGAGAACGCTTTACTGGCATTTCAATCAAAAACCACAAATGACTACCACGAGGAAATGAATGCCAGTACATTTAAAGAGTGGTTCCAGAACGTGCTTTTGCCCAGCCTACCAGAGCCTTCTGTAATATTGATGGATAATGCCTCCTATCACTCGTTTCAAATACAGAAACCACCTACCCAAGCTAATAAAAAAGAAGAAATGGTTGCTTGGTTACAAGCAAAAGGCATTGACGCAAATATGCAGATGCTAAAAGCAGAGCTAATTAAGTTAGTGAAAGAAAATAAAGCGGCAAATGTGCGATACGAAATCGATGAAATGGCTTTGGAGTACGGTCATCGCGTTCTAAGAATTCCACCGTATCATTGCCAATATAACGCGATTGAGCTAATCTGGGCTCAAATAAAAGGTTACGCCGCCCGCCACAATACTTCCCCGCCATTCAGCACGAAAAAGATGATGACCCTATTAAAAGAAGCCTGCGGGAAAGTCACAAGAGATGACTGGGCAAAGGTTGTCGAAAAGACTAAAAACCTGATTATGGAACATTTTGACCGAGATATCAGGATTGATTCTGTAATTGATAATAATATAATTATACATGTAGGCGAAGATGATGATGAAGACACCACCTCCTCAAGCGAATCGGAGTCTGATTAATATTCTGTACGCACATTTAGTTCAATGTACTTTATTCCATAGAAATACAGATTGTAACTTTGTAAAAAATAATAAATAAAACAATTTTATTATATTAATATTCCCTTTTATTGTTTCCACGTAAAGAACTAAAATATAAATTTTAAATGATTCCGCCAATTTAAAACGGTCTAAATCTAATCATAAAAATAACGCGGCGGTTCATTTTGGAGTAACGGTAACGAACTCGGTATAATGTTGTGTCCATCACTAGTCGTGACTAACTGATAAGTGTCAGGAACGCATTCTCTGAACGGCCGTAGAATATTAACTTATTTTTTGCACTCACTCTTTCCGTTTTGATATGTGTGCTACGACCCTTATTATGATGAAATGTAATAATTGAAGTGAATCTGTGTGATGACGGAGTAATAATACAATATGTCAACCACCCCATCGCATCCGATGGGTGTCGTAAAAATCGACGAAAGGACTACCGTGAGTATTATCTTTACGAATTAAAACAATAGGAAAACTTGAAATTAAACCCTATAGCAATCCGTCTGGCCAGGGTAGTATTAATGGGCCAAGTATCCCTCCGTCACGGGAGGAGGCCAGTCCCTGCAGTGGGACATTAATGTTATGCTATGATGTAGGGGAGGCACATTGCCATTTACCAATAAGCTTATTTAATGAATGAAATGTATAGGTGATACAAACAAGAAGTGATGCAAGAGATACGTACAACGCTTACCGAGCGCGGAGGCCTGCGCCATGGCGAGCTGGTAGGTGTAGATGAGCGGCGAGAACTGCATCATGGCCGCCGCCGCCGCCGCCGGGGACATGCCGCCCGACCCGCCCGCGCCGCTCAGACCTGCCGAGCCGTGGGGAACATACTCACCTGCTTAGTTTACCTTTGCCAACATTGCTATAAGCTTAACACTAATACATAATACTGTGTCTTTATTGTGTACTGTAGTCTCTTCTTTAATGGAAGCCAGAGACGGACGACTTGAAATAAACCCTAGACCAATAAATAAATAAATATTCCTCACACTTTCACACAACGCCATCTAGTCCCAAACTAAGCAGAGCTTGTACTATGGATACTAGACGACTTTTTTTGTAAATACATACAATATATTGTACATAGAAAACATTCAGACTAGTGCAAACAATCATGTTCATGCACACAAAGATTTGCATTGAGCGGGAATCGAACCCGAGACCTCTGTTTTTCTTTCTTCTTCTTTCTCTGCGTAGCAGTCATGTTATATAACCACTACGTCACAGAGGTCGTCTTGTCAATATGTCTGACCAGTGAAGTATTAGTATACTATTATCTTTTTATTACTAGAGAAAGTCTGTCTCTGTAGTTAACTACATTTTAGAGGATAGAGGCGACATTGTCGTAAAGACGCCTACAGGTGTATAGCTAGCTTCGTGCTACAACGGAGCCTAGGTGGGGCGCGCCAGAAGGAGACAACAGTCAGTTACAGTTTGACTTCGGTCGTGATCGGTGCTCCTTACTAGGAACCGTTACCCGTTTTGTTTGTGTTATTTCGAATGTGTTAGTGTAGTGTTCGGTGTAATAGCAGTATTACTTCGAATGGAGAATGTTACTAGGTATGCCAAATCGCTTGAAATGTTGTCACAGTAAAGCCTGTATGTTTATAAACACACTAGTTTTTGTTGTAGTCAAAAATACCTAGCAGTTTTGATTTTATAGGTATTCAAAGTTTTGAAAAATATCGAGTGTGAAATGAGACCACAATATCATTTCGCACTTTTTCGGCGAATTGGTAGTTGTATTTTTATATTTAGGCACAACACATGATTTCCTAGTATTTGGATAGGACATTTTTAAAAGAATTTAAGTATAATTTCAAGTTATCAAGGGCACGGGCGCGAAACCGCCAGCGGACTGAGAGATCCACACTGAGCGAGTTATGCTGTGACGTCACACCGTAACCGGACTTGTTTTGCTTCTCAATCGGAAACTAATTGACATATAGAAGTAATTTTTTTCAGTAGTTTTTTTATTTCTGACAGAGAATATGGATTGCTAATATTCAAACTTAGTTAACATTGTCCATTGACCGATCAATGTAGAACGTGTCACCATACGTGAACGCCGGACATAATATGTATGTGTGGTGAATATAATTGTATAATGTATGTACAAACATATAAATAATCCTACCTCTAAGCAACTGATGTTGTAACGCTTGCATGGCCGCCGCGCTGTGCTGTTCGAACGCCATCTGAGCCGCTGCAGCCGCCGCCAACTGCTACAAATTTAAACATGTTATAAACGAATAGAATAATTGCCTCGGTTCTCTTTTTTGTTCTTCTTTTAGACCTCGGAAAAGCGTTCGACACGGTCTCTCTTCCCAAGCTCCTGACGAAACTGGAGGAAATGGGTATTAGGGATAACCAACTGCTTTTATTTAAGAGTTATCTCTCTAATCGTAGGCAACGGGTAAAAATTGGCGAAAAGTAGAGTGATGAGAAACCTGTTAGCTTTGGTGTCCCGCAAGGTAGTGTTTTGGGCCCTTCTTTGTTACATCAACGATTTATGTAAATTAAAACTGCGAAACTGTTACTCCTGTCCCCCTATCAACTTATCTTAATATCTTGTACTTTGTATTTGTTTGTCTAATACTTTTTTCATTTTCGGTTGCATGAGGCCTTTGTTATTTAGCGTCGCAATACCTGTTCCAGAACGTCGCGACGCTTGATTTATTTAGCGCTGTGACACCTCTCTTATAGCGTCGAGACGCCTCGCTTATAGAGCGTCGAATAATATTTACCTGATGTTGCTTGCTACTGCTGCTGTTTTGACTGGTGCTACTAGATGAAGATCCTGAAATGTATACAAAAAACATTGAATTAATGTTTTTCCCCATGTGGTGACGCTCTCCGTGTGGTGACAGAGTAAGAATACAATATGTCACCACCCCATCTCATCCCACGGGTGTCGTAAAAACCGACTAAGGGATCTTTACGAAATAAAAAGAAGGAAAACTTGAAATTAAACCCTATACCAATCCGTCTTGCCAGCGTGGTATTAGTAGGCCAAGTATCCCTCGGTCATGGGAGGAGGCCCGTCCCTGCAGTAGGACATTAGTGGGCTGTTATGAAGGTTCTTCCCGTGAGAGGTCGGGAGTACCAAGAGCAGCGATACTTTCAAACAAAAAATTAAATAACAATTCTTACCTTTCCCTTTCTTTGCGGGCACTTCACTGGTTTCTCTTGAACGGTCAGAATGATGACTACGGAGTGTGTCCGACGATGACATAGGTCTGGTGAGGAAAACAATATCATAATTAGTTACGAAATGGAAATTAGGTTTCAATACTATTACTTGTTGTATTAGAAAAGATCTAAGATATTTTGTGTGAACGTCTATCCAGAATATAAAGCATAGGGATAACTTTTACTGTTCATTATCTCAAATGATACACAGTCACCACCCCATCTCATCCCATGGGTGTCGTAAAAGCCGACTAAGGGACTATCCGTGAATGTTATCTGTACGAAATAAAAATTAGGAAAACTTGAAATTAAACCCTATACCAATCCGTCGGGATAGAGTGGTATTAGTAGTTCAAGTATCCCTTCGTCAGGGGAGGAGGCCCGGCCCTGGAGTGGGACATTAATGGGCTGTTATGATGATCTCAAATGACGGAAAGAAGATTCCTTTTAAAACATGCCATAGGACAAGCATTAAACAGAAATGGCTTGGTCAAATTGCATGTCACAACAGAAATATTAATCAGATAACGAACAGATGAGTCTAGTCAGGAGATTTAAATGTTTGTGGAATAAGGATTGTAAAATAAAGAGTCAAATGGTTTGACTTAAACCATAATATTATATCCATACTAATATTATAAATGGGAAAGTGTGTCTGTTTGACATTCTTTCACGGCAAAACGGAGCGATGAAATGACGTAATATTTTTAAGTGGATATAGTTGAAGAGATGGAGAGTAACATAGGCTACTTTTTTTTCTTTCTTCTGTGTCCAGGAAAGGTGAACAGTGCTACCTGGAATTTAACGCGAGCGAGGCCGAGGGCAAAAGCTAGTTCCAAATAAATTGATGTTGGCATTTTCTTTTCAAGAACTTCAATACTTTTAACTTTGATTAATATGCATTAGTTTGGATTTTAGGCAGGCAAAAAAAGCTGCGACGATATTTCCGGACCGTTACGACTTGGGGAGCTTCAAGAAACGGCAATACTCCCTTTTTAAAGGTCGGCAACGCATCTATGATTCCTCTAGGTGTTGCGGGTGTCCCTGGGCGGTGGTGATCACTTACCATCAGGTGACCTGCTGGCTCGTCTGCCTCCTATTACACAAAAAAAAAGACAAACATCTTTACATTCATCGTCATTAGTATACACTTACCTAGGTGCCGGTGGTGGTGCAGGAGTTTTAACCGGTGCAGGGGAAGCGGCGGCAGCACTGCGAGACGAACTGCGGGAAACCGACATCTGGAAATATTTTGGTTCATTTTACAGAATAGTACCCTAGGGAACACCTACTTTACTTCGTTTCACAAGTTCTAATTGTTTGAATAGTGTTTCTTGTTTTAAGTTTTAATACTGCTGCATACTTTGGATATGAATAAAAAAACACAAATATCTAAAAAACAAAAGACATAGGTATATAATATAATTTAGAGTTATAAAAAAATTATTTAAATTTTATTTTTTCTTAAAAAAATCTAAATATCTAAAATCTTTATTCTCGTAGCCAAACTTAACATTATATAAGAAATAAAAATCCCTTGAAAAAGAAAGTGGATAAAGATCTGAGGAAACTTCAACTCAAGTTTTTGCAAAAAGTGGGCAAAGATCAAGCAAACTATCGTCTTTTGTCCTAGAAGTTTAAGTCTCAATTTGAATCGTTGTCGAGTAACGGCCTAATAATTAAACGTCTGTTAAAATTAAGCGGCGCTTAAACTAGAAATTCTCATACAAATGTCTAGTTTAAGCGCCGCTTTAATTTAAAAGACGTTTGAATATTCGGCCGTTTGAGTAACTAAACAAACTTGAGCAGTAGAGTATTGGATTTCAGTACGAGAGTTTCTATCTATACATTGACTAACCTGTATAGGTCGATGATGTGAGTGTGCGGGGGGCGGCTGGTGCTGCGCGGCGGGCGCGTGTGCGGGCGGCGCGGGCGCGGGGGGCGGGGGCGACGAGCCCGGCCCCGCCAGGCGACGCTCTATCTCTTGCTCTTGTTGTAGAGCGCGCACGAATGCTGTCTTCAACCGCGCCGTGTGCTCCGCCTGTATTGGAATACTTAATTAATATAATATGTTTATTTATCTAATGAGTCCTACAGACTACACCAACATGAGATGTTAAAGTACACACATCAAAAAAGTCTAAGCAACATGCATGATATTACAAATTTACCATTTATATTAATTTATTTTACCATTTATTTTAATTATAACGTTGTATTTTATTTTTAAAATAATATTTTTAGGGTTCTATGATGTAAAAATAACAGCTGTTTTCTTTATAAGTTCTTTTAATAACAGAAATTAACAATATTAGAATATACAGGTACATAAGAAACTAAACTTTTTTTTTACAAATTGAAATTTCTTAAGAAAATGAATTTATTGTAAAAGAATAGGACAATAATTTAATACAAAGTATGGCCTCCTCTGCTATTCAGAACTTGTCGGCAACGATTATTCATTGAATTAATGAGACTGTTTATGTCATCTTGCGGTATTCGCTCCCAATGGAATTGTAGCAAATCCTTCAGCTGTTGGGTTGTTGTCACTCCGTCCAAGTCCTTCAAAACACGTCTCTGGAGCATGTCCCATGCGTGCTCGATGGGGTTGAGGTCTGGCGATTGTGCAGGCCAGGGCAATACCTGGATGTTCTCCGTTGCCAAGTATTCACTGGTTCGCCGAGCTGTATGTGAACGCGCATTGTCATGCATTAACGTAAAATCGGAGCCAAAGGTTTGTGCAAATGGATGGACATAAGGTCTGAGAATATCCTCAACGTAATTTTCAGCGTTCATGTTTCCATTTACAAAAACGAGCTCAGTTCGCCTGTTCTTCATAATACCCGCCCATACCATAACTGTTGAGCCGCTGTATGGATGAACTTCCTGAACGCACCTGAGTCTTTCAGTATTTCCGGGTCGACGGTACACTCGCACCCTTCTTGTATCAGGCCTAAACCCGAATCGCGACTCATCGGAAAACATAATTTTATCCCATTGTTCCTGGGTCCATGTTATGCGTTCTCTACACCATTCATTTCGACGAGCGCGATTCCCGTGACGTATCGGTGGGCACCTGATAGGGCGTCGAGCTCGTAGGCCGTACTCATGCAGTCGATTTCGCACAGTTTGGGGACTTACATCAACACCACTTGAATTTTGTAGCCTCAAACTTATCTCTCGAGCGGTTAACATCGGCTGGCGTCTTGCAGTCAGTTGTATGTACCGGTCTTGCCGAGTGGTTGTACTCCTTTTACGGCCTGGATGCTGTTCAGCGGGTTCCCCTGTATTATTGTAGCGCTGCCAAAGACGACAAATAACACTTCTATGAATACCAAAATGTCGAGATACCTGAGATTGATTACTTCCCGCTTGCAACATCCCTACAGCTCTTTGCATTTCATCTGCCGTCAAATGACGTCGCTCCATGACGTAATATTCTTTACGTCATGGAGCGAGATCTAACAATTCAATTTTGTCGCCAACTGTATTTAAATGGTTGGTAAAATTATAAAATCAAGACTAAAACGTAGCAATTAACATGCACTCAAATTCAAACAAATTCGCAGTCATTTGAATTTTATGAAAAAAAACAAAACATAATCGAATTTTTTTTTTTACAACCAGCCAGTATGTCATCAATAACAAAAAAGTTTACTTACCTATACACTTTGAGTGAGTAAATACTTAGAAATTAATTAATATAAATGGTAAATTTGTAATATCATGCATGTTGCTTAGACTTTTTTGATGTGTGTAGTTAAAAACATTGTTTAAAGTCAACAAAACTAACTTTGTGAAAACTCAACCTTAACCTTTCTTTCGTCTTTCTGATCGGTGCACAAACCACAAGCCACAACTAGCAACCAAATAGCAACTCCAATCATTCCTGCAAGCTACTTCTTTTTCAAACACTTGAAATAATCACATTGGAAGAAGGGCATTTTCTGCTGTAGTCTATTCGACAGACCAAGATTATTGTGTAGGATGTACAAAATAGTTGTAGCATCAGTTACAACCAAGTACCAATTTCAATAATTTCTGCAAGCTACTTCTTTAAACACTTGTAACAATCATATTGAAATGTAGGCATTTCTGCTGTAGTCACTTCGACATGCCACCCCGGCTTGGATCGTCTTCAATCGAATCCCTGCCTTGCTTAAAGCGCGCACGCCACTCATAAACTGTGGTTATACCAGGACATGAGTCCCCTTAAGAGGGTAACATTTCTTTGAAAACAGCCTCTTCTCTTTATTTCTCTCTAATGTCCTGATTATATCAATCAATCAACTAGCATATTGCAGTTCACTGCTGGACATAGACCTTTTCCAACACGCGCCACGGAACTCGGTCCTGCGCTTTCCGCATCCACTCGGACCCAGAGAACTTTATGAGGTCGATATTTTGTCCTGATTATATGGAACTTGGTATTTATACCATGTCTACATTACGTTTCTGCGAAATATTGACCCACCTTTGTATGTACATACAAGGCTGCTACAGTCAGGCTGTTAAGTTTTACATGTTGCTAACTACTACACATTAATATCTGCAGACATCTGCCTGGAGGTAAACAAGCTAGAGTGGCGGAGGTACTACAAGCTAGAGAGTTACCTTGAGCGCTCGCTTGACGTTCCCGGACACGCACAGCTCGCAGAGCCGGCGCGCGGCGGGCGGGGGCGGCGCGGGCGCGAAGGTGGCGTCGTGGCGGCGCGCCGTGGCCCCCGCGCCGCGCTCCCAGCGCCACACGGGCGTGAAGTCGCAGCCGCACTGCGCGCACACCGCCGGCACGGACGAGCGCGGCATACTGCTTGTACGTGCCGGGATAATAATACATAGTCAAATTTGTGTCTACCTTATTTATTATCCCCTTGGCTCATAGACGCCTATTAATTTAACCACTGTTTAGCGAGATTTTAATCAGTAAAATCAACCTTATACCAAACAAAACCGTAAGAATTTAAGCTAATCAATTGACTAAAATTTAAGAGGCGTTATGAGTAAGGGGGTATATTATTATACAAATCAATGTGTACACTCTGTAGTTACAGTATTTTAGAAAGATCAGTCTTTGTTGACAGTCTGTTACAAAACTTGGTCAGACTACAATGAAAGTCAACAGACTTTACACATCTTCTACTACACACGGACTGTGGTGAGTGAGACGGATGGCTGTCGACCAAAGACATTTAAGTAACGTGCCTCAGGGGTACCAAACCTGTGTACCTGAACCGGCTGTACCGTCACTGACTGAACTAATGATAGATTTTTCATAGTTGTAAAAATAAATCAAAGGTATACAAATATTATTTTTGTTTTTGACATATGGAGGTCATTGACGCGTTCATTTTTAATTGAAACGCATAGTAATTTGTACAAGTATTTATTGAATTGTAGCTGATGAACCAAACCCTCTCTTATCATAATTATATTATATTATTTCTATGTACATAAACTGAAAAGAAAAACAAACACTAGTATTGGATACATACCGGTCCTCATTGGTGAGATAATCGACGACATGTTCAAGTCCTACTAAGTACACGAAGTCTGTGTTGCTCGGAGATGGTATGAAGTTCATCTCCGGTGGCGGGGGTTTGGGCGGTGGGATCTGTAGGGGACAAAGTTTTTACCTTTATTATACACTTTCGTGCCGATACTTGTACTGACCTGGACGGCCTCTTGCTAAAGAATATTTTATCATAATATCATCATAACAGCCCATTTATGTCCCACTGCAGGAACGGGCCTCCTCCCGTGACGGAGGGATACTATATATTATGTTTAAGAATATTTACTACCGTATAATTTCTTTTTGGGTAAACTATTCACTGTTTAGAAACATATCCTTCAAGAAGGGTCGTTTCTCCTCTACTATATGACAAGAACATAACAAAAATAAGAAAAAGCATTATAACTACTATACCTGTAGTAAAGTTTTTTCAAGTTGTTTCCGTAATGCAAGTTTGGCGGCTGCCTGACGCTGTGCCGGAGTCTGTGTGTCTTCGGAACTGCGTGAACTGGCCTGTTGGACAAATTATATTGCAATGTTAGATGTTTTTATTAGTATTTTAATGTAGTGGGTGATGGAAGCTATATCTAAGGTTTACTTTTGCTTAGAGCAGAAAGTTAAGCATGAACAAAAAATAAGGTACTTATTGATTAGCAACGAAATATTTAGTACAGTCTAAATATTTGATTAATTATAAATGACGAGCCACGGACTAAGAACATCATACGGCATTACCGTTTTCGGTTGTCGTAATAGTCGACATAGGAAAATTCAACATTAATTAGGTATATCATTGCCTAAGAAAGAAAATTCGAAACATAACCCTTTACTTTGTCTTCTGGTGAGGATGATTACATTTACTCAAAGCAGGCCCAATTCCTTTGGCAAATACTACAATAATGTCAATAAAAACATCTCATATCCTACAACCATAACAGCCCACTAATGTCCCACTGCAGGGACGAGCCTCCACCCGGGACGGAGGGATACTTGGCCTACTAATATCACGCTGGCCAGACGGATTGGTATAGGGTTTAATTTCAAGTTTTCCTTCTTTTTATTTCGTAAAGATAATATTCACGGATAGTCTCTTAGTCGGTTTTTACGACACCCATGGGATGAGATGGGGTGGTGACATATTGTATTCTTACTCCGTCACCACATGGAAGAATCCTACTATGGTTATATTTAAATATATCTAATAATAATATAAAATAGGAATGTATACGACATCACATTTCCATACTCACTGCATCGCTGGTACTACTGGTCACCGACGAGTTATCCTGTGACGGCTTGTAATTATAACATTTAACATATAAATTATACGCTATCAAAATAAGGTTTAATGAAAACTCAACTGACTTTTTTACCACTTACTATACCCTCCCAAGTAACACATCAAAGCATTATAAGGGCCGAATAAGAGTATTCTTGTATCCTTTTAGCATTTTGAGTTAGTTTTATAGTCGCATTGTAAACGTTTATATGGCTACTGTAATGCTTATTTGGGCACAAATTATACAGCTTTATGCCGTATATAGGTTCACAGTAGCTGGTTAATAGCATTACTGGCGCATTATATTAGCATTATTATGGTCAAGAAAGAAGTCAATCGGATTAAAGAAGCATCATTTTGGTCAATAATATTGCCAATCGCATTAAGAAAGCATTAAAATGGTCAATGAGATAGCCTATTGCATTACAGAAGCATTATAATAGCAAAATTATTGATAGTGAAGATGCCAACGGCATTACAAAAGCATTAGACTAGCATTTAAATGTGCTAAAAGAATTATTGGAGCAATTTAAGTGTTCACACTTAGGAAACTTTATATTATTGCGTGTAAATTATTACAATCAAAAAAAGAATAAGTAAAGACGGTCAAAATAAAACAGTGAGTGACGCCATATTATAATTTGCATCAAAACAAATTTATCGGATAAGTTTTTGACTCGTTTGTTATTTCTTGCCTTCAAATATTACTGCGCAGTGTAGTTTACTGTACTTGTTTATATAAGTTTCATTGAAAATTTTCACGCGCCTTCGATATTTTGTGGTTTTCATACAAAATGTTTTATAAAAATGATGTGTGTAAAACCAAAACAAATGTGTATTCCTAGTACAGAATAAGTTTTGAATAAATACAATCATAGTTTTGCTTGTACTGTATTAAATTAAGTTATATAAATATTTTAAATGACAATTTCTTTTATAAATAGATCCGAAAGAAAATATTTTTTGGTTATAAAATATTTACAAAATGGTGGTCAGCCTTAAGCAGCCCGGTGAGCCCAATTAATGCCACCAGCATTACAACTACTCACGTGTGATTGTTTAAAGAGCTATTAGCTATACAACAGCACTCAGTTCTTCCTTTAAAATGCAAGCATTATATTGATTCACATTTATGCTGTTCAGCAGCATTAAGCTTTTACTTACCCCTTACAAGTGCTTTTACACAGCAAAAGGCACAAAAAACAGCTTAAAGCTGGATATCGGATTTACATGGCATTATAGTGGTTCACGTTTGTGCTGTAAAACAGCTTCAAGCACTTATTAACTACTTTAAAATGTCTTTGTAGAACCAAAAGCACTAAAAATAGCTAAAGGCTTTACAAAAGCATTCTGATATGCCATTATCCAACTGTTATACAGCGTAAAGCATTACAATGATTTTCAAATGCCATTGTTCAGCTTCAAGACGCTCGGTGAACTTATATAAGAGTTTGTACGGGTCTTAAGCTCTATATAAGTTCACTTGTTGCTTGTTAAAATGCTTTCTGTGTTACTTGGGCTTCCACCTAAACACAGTAACATTTTCACACAACTTCTCGATGGTGGATTAAGGAAGTACAACAGTTATAACGAAGTGCAGTACTCGGCCGTAAATATTACACATCGACTTTTGTAATGAGACAATCGGCCAATTTCGGCTTCGTAGAGCATCATCTTTGTCGCACGAAATACAAACAGTCTGGTATCTATTAGCAACTGTCAAGGGTACGCATTCCACAGACACTAACTTGCTAGTAGCGGAGCCTAAAAATTGTTGTATGAAACGTGCACGCTAAAATTTCCCAAAATAACCCAAAATTACGTACAAATAATATTATCGTATAAATAAATACTAAAATAAAATAATAAATAAAATAAAAATATGTTTATTTCCGTAAATCTTTACAAATAAGTTGCCAGGGTTTCCCGGAAAGTAATCAGAAGATACTTGTGTTGGGAAAATCCTGCTCTTCCTACGCAGACATGTTCATACGATTTACAATAATAACCTATAACATTAATTTAAAATTATACAATTAAAATAAAGAAAAGTAAAGTAACTAATAATAAGAAGTCTGAGGTAAGCATGTAATTAGCAAGTGCAGTAAAGGTTTTGTGCGTGTGTGTGTGTGTGTGTATGTATGTATGTGTGTGTGGGTGTGCGTGTGTGACTGGGTGTGCGTGTGTGTCTGGGTGTGTTTGAGTGAGCCACATATACCTACTTAATCATAATGTGTCTGTTTAAATATAAGTATTTACACATAAACTCGTTATTTTATTTCAAAGTAATTAATATATTTTCTACTTCATCGTAGCTAAGGGAATACAGCCATTCCATTAACCTTTTCTTGCAGTCATATGATTTTAAAGGGTATATATTAATAATTTTATTTACTTTATTATACGTGCGGGGGGCTTGTGCTATATTTTGCCGACTAGCAAATGTTGTGCGTGCACGGTATGTAGGAGCAGCTAGATCCCAACGTCTTCTCCTAAGTTTAACGGGATCGAAAGGTAATGTATTGTGATATTTAAGTATCAAATATAATATGTAAAGTTTTCTGACTGAGAGCAGCCCAGAAACCTCATATAAGGACTCAGTAGGGAACCTAAAGGGTTTACAATACATTACCTTTATTAATGATCTTTGCGCTCGCTCTAATCCAATGAAGTGTGTCTTAGCCGCACCTCCCCACACCGAAATGCAGTAAATGATTACAGAACTAAGTATTTGATAATAAATTATCAAATGAAGGAGTAATTTACTTTCTCCGTTTGTATGAAGTTGCGACTGGCATGCGTATCGTTAAAACAAATTATGATTTGATAGTGTGCGACAGAGATGATGCTCTACGAAGCCGAAATTGACCGATTGTCTCTTCCCACAGGTCGATGTGCAATATTTACGGCTGGGTACTGTAGATGGGCTCTTGCTGATGATATCTTTTGTAAATCAATTATATTTCCATTCCAATAGAGTTAAAAATTCTTTATTTATTTATTTAACACTTTAAATACATTTGTATAAAGGCGGACTTAATGCCTAAGGCATTTTCTTCCAGTCAACCTTGGGTGATGCAGAGATAGATGTGGTAGGTGTTAAAACAGATTAAAGAAAGAAATATAAAAATGAAGTATAATGAAATATAAACAAAATACTTAAAATAGCCAGTCTAGTCGCCTTACTGTTAGAAATACTATACAAATCACGTCTTATTCCCATGTGAGTAGCAAAGACTACCAGAGCACCGTTTATGTCAGTAGTACAAAGATTTATTTATTAGAATTTATTATTATTTAGGTTTTAAAAATAAGAAAATAAAAAAAATATTTTATTGTCCTATGTCCAGCAGTGGACGTCCATATGATGATTAATCAGGTTTTAATTAGTATTTAAGTTTGTGCCACAATAAAACTGTGGCCGTCAGGGTCCATAATGTAATTATTATGTTTCACCCACGGAAGAAAGAATCAAGTGGAAGTGCTAAGTAGACGTGGTAAGCGTGTCACTAATACGCGCTGGATCGCATAACTTGTCACTGAGGTCATAGGTAATACATAACGCGAATATGACCCTTATGAACAAGATATTAAAGTATATAATTGCCAGAACTGCGAAAACCGCCATCTATGGACGACGGCGGAATTAACTCCAAAATTTAATATACTTAGATTACAAAACGTCATATAATACTTTCTGCGCTACAGCAAAATAACTTCTATTTATGGTAAATGAAGGTTCACTCCCAGATGTAGGATCAGCTACATTATGTTATGTTTTTGTTAGTTGTTTTTTGGCGACAGCGGTTCCCATAGTGAATTAGTTATAATTATTGCATATCCACTTGATGTTTCTTCCGTAGGATCACCTATGTAATATACTTATGGAATGGCAATAAAATATTGAAAAATTAAATAAGTAATAATGAAATACCTTAGACGAGGCATGTTGTGTAGTCGGTGGTGGTGCCGGTGTGATTGTTACTGAGGGTGTTATGCTGGCTCCGCCACTTGTCGATGTCTGGAACATACAAATAAAATGAGTCAAATAAAAGTTAAATTGAATACATTTTAATGCAAGAAATTTGATTAAAATTATTGTTAGTAGTAATAAATGTTAGTATGTAGTAAGTTAGTAGTAGTAAATACAGCAGTAGAGTTTGTTGCGCCGCTTCTTCTCTACTAGCGCTTTAACATTTTAAAGTTTTCTAAACTTTGAAATGTTTATAAACTTAGATTAAGTAGTGCTAAATGACGTCAAAAAGATACAATATTATTGTACTACTTTGAATAAATGATATTTGATTTGAATCAGTGTATTTTATAATTTCACTCTAAGAATGATGCTGTCATCAGGCTAAAGTTTATGTTAATTTGACAATCTCGCAAGCATAGTGTTTGCTGCTAAGTAGAGATCTCGGGTTCGGTTCCCTTTCAATGTAAGTTTGTCTGTGCTTTAAGATTTTTACATAAATTATAACATCCAGACCTATAATACAAACATGTATTGCTATAGATATTTAAAAAATATATAATAGGTCTGTTTATCTTAGGACTAGTATCCTAAGTACAGGTTGTGCTAAGTTTTACAAAAAGATGTTGTGTGAAGTATATTATATTATTAAGCAAAATAAATTGCAAATTGTATAGTAAGACATTACCTGTGAGCGATAAGGTCCAGGAGTGAGCGTGGCCCCGCCCGGCAGACTGGACGTGCGGCGCGCAGTCGACGTGGGCCCTGCACTAGCGCTCGCTGAACGCTACACAACAACAATGATTTATTTTAATACACAATTTTATAATATGTCACATAAAATTTTGAAAAAACGATAAGTACTATTGCCGTAACAAGGCTAAAGTCAATGTTAATAATATCCAAAATTTTTATCTTTTGCCAGAATTTTTTGGCTACTTTAGTTCCTTTGTGGGAAGCGAGAGTTGTTGTAGGGTTCTTAATAAAATCCTTGTAGTATGAATATGAATACATGATATATTTACTGGTACCAGATTTATACTTAAAATACAATATAATAACAATATATAATACTACGACCTAACTACATGATGGCGGGGAGACGACTGCTGGGCGACGCTAATACAATGGCGCGCCTGTAAGAGTGATTTGTCAGCAGTCGCTCAATTTACAATATATTGTGTCCCTACACATGTCCCTTACCGCCAACCCTTCCTTCGTTATTGTTTGTCTTGGCCATAATATCCAAAGGAGGATTAAAAAGGATAAGCGATCATTTACAAGGTGACAAATTTAATTACCGACCAACTATATGACAAGAAGGGATATTAAGCATCCAATCATGTAACTTTCAAAATAAACGACCAATCACAAGATGGTTTATAGAATAAGCTCGCAATCAGTAACCTATAAAATAAATCCGTTCCTATAGCTATACTATAATAACACAATATAAAATACTAGTTATCCTACTTCCTACTAATACTACTAATATTATAAATGCGAAAGTTTGTGAGGATGGATGGATGTTTGTTACTCTTTCACGCAAAAACTAGTGAATAGATTTTGTTGAAATTTGGAATATAGGTACTGTAGGGTGTAGGTGGTGTACATATTCGCTACTTATACAAGCCGGGTGGCAGCTAGTATAGACAGTACCTTGTTGTGCTGGTGTGCAGGCGGAGGGGCAGGCGTGACGGTGACGCCGGGCGGCACCACGCAGCCACTACCCGCCAGCGCCGTGCCCGTCGTCGTGTCCTGACATACATATACATAATATTATAGTTATATATATTTACTACTGCACATCTCGTTGTAAGAAACACAAGCTTGCTCTGCAATGGAGTATTTGCAAACCGAAATAAAGATTCTGAAGAACGGACTATAGAAGACGGCTAATAGTTTGCTAAGTAAATAATAATCATGAACATGGCAATCTTAAACTTGTTAAAATATCTTTTCAATATTTTTTTTAAATAGGCACTTATATTGTGGGTTACAAGAAAAAAAAGTAATAAAGAATTTGATGGAAAAAAGGAAACTAAAATTTTTTTTTGAGAATTTAGGTATCCTTTGTGCCAGTTTCAAAGACAAAATAATAAACATATTTCGTACTTATTGATCAATTTTGACTAAACACGATTTTAACATTTCTAAGCAAGGTATATCGAGTATAATTTTTTTTGTCATTGTCTTTCTTCTTTTCGGATTTAAAAAATAGCAAATAAAACAAACCTTAGCCGGTGGTATGCCCGTAGCCTGCTGTGATTGCCTCAACTTTCTCAACAACACGAGTCGTGTTTCTTCCGCGCGTAGCTTCTCTCTCAACGCGCGCATACGACGCTCCCTCTCCCATATCTCTGCACTCGATAGTTCCTGTAGATTAATATCAATTATAATGGATTTATAATGATTAACGAATAAATCGCTAGTTTTATGGTAAGTTACTTGTTCATGTCTGATGCAGAAAAAAACACTGTGTTACAAATATAAAGAGCCTTTGTACAGCACTCGTCAACTAAAAACACAAGTTGTTAAGTTCCGTAGCACTGTAATATCACTAGCGAGTGTACACTGTCCCTAAACACAGAAAGATTTTTTACTACTTGGAGGCGGATTAAGCAACAGTGTAAGAGGCTGAATCTAGATTTCATCTTGATGAAGACATCTACCAAATGAAACTTTGTTAGTTATGCCGAAATTAACCGATTGTCTCTTTCCAAAGGTCGATGTGTAAAATGTACTGTACATTTTGACGACCTCTGTGGCGTAGTGGTTATATTACACGGCTGCTACGCAGAGGTCTCAGGTTCGATTCCCGCTCAATGCAAATCTTTGTGTGAATGAACATAATTGTTTGCATTGGTCTGGGTGTTTCTATGTATAGTATGTTTTACAAAAAAATCCGTTGTTCTGTTACCCATAACACAAGCAAGGTTAAGCCTAGCTTACTTTGGGAACAAATGGCGCTTTGTAGAGATGTCCGTTAATTTTTAATATACTTACTCCTAGTTCACATGCTGGTACACAAAGAAAACAAACACTGAAGGTCAATCCTTGGTATAAAATACTGTTCAAATTATTTTAATGAACTTTTTAGAATAGCAAAAAAAAAACGAAACAATAATTTAGCAATGGTATAAATAAAATTAATAGTCGTACAGCGATATACAGCGACTGCTTTGCAACCGAACTAGCTTATAACATAATTATAATTTCACATAATTAATATTTTAAACACTATTGTTTTACATTTAAAACAATGACAGTCGAAGCATCTTTTTTACCTAACAAATTCTGCTGCATTTAGTTTCGTAGAAATGTACTATTTGATTAACACGACGTAAAATAAGTTGTCTGCCAACTCACTTATGTCACCACCCCATCTCATCCCATGGGGGTCGTAAAAACCGACTAAGGAACTATCTGTCAATATTATCTTTACGAAATAAAAAAAAGGAAATCTTGCAATTAAACCCTATACCATTCCGTCTGGCCAGCGTGGTATTAGTAGGCCAAATATCCTAAGAGTTAATGTCCAGCTATGGTTGGTGGTTCATTATCAGTCTTCCGAGTTCATAATGATCGTGATTATTTAATAAAACCGTACATTATACACAAAAAACACCCAGGGCTAATCAAACAGATATTCTCAAAGACAAGTCTCTAAAGCAGGCAGATATTTGTAATCACTAAACCACTGATCATTCACAATACAGTGCGCGCAATCTAAATTGACTGCCTAACACTCCGTAAACGCCTCTCAAATTTTAGTCAATTGATTAGCTTAAATTCTTAGGTTTATGTTTGGTATAAGGTTAGTCTTGAAATTAAAATCTCGCTAAACAGTGACTAAATTTAAGAGGCGTTTATGAGTAATGGACTGTTAGGCAGTCAATTTAGATTGCGCGCACTGTATAGTGAATGATCAATGGTTTAGTGTTAAAAATGGCAGTATTAAAAATGGGGAAGTTGTTAAAAATGGCTGCACAGATGTCATTTTTCGAACTTAATGACGAGAAGGTTTTCTTTGTTCCTGTACACGCGCGAACTTTTCTGAAAGCTAACTTCATCCCGCTCGAATAAGATTGCGCAAACGCTAGATACTATAAACAATCACCTGAATATTTCAGTATAAAACAAAAGAACACATCACTTTTAACTCACTCTATGTCCAGCTATGGGTAAAGGAGGTTCATTCTCATCTTCTTCCGAGTCCTCATCATCTCGAGGGTCGCGCGGAGATTCCGGCGCTGGCGGAGGTAGCGAGCTCGGAGTTATTGATACGTTAACTCCGCTCGAGTTTAGTTTACTGCTTACATCTAAACATAAAAAACAAATACAACGCGAATGTATTAAAAAACAGGTAAGAGACTGCCCAAAAACTTTATCACATATCAGTGAATTAACGACAATCGCTGGACCTCCTCCAAATATTTCCACTTTGTGCGGTCCTGTGCCTCCCTCACCCATCGGTACATAATAGACATCCTTTATAAAGAGTAATTCCGTAGCACTCATAACAAATGGTCATGTAGACGAAGCAAAGCAGGTTTTAAGGATTGCAGCACTTGGTGTTTAATAGTCTCTGCCTAACCCCATGTGAATAAGTCGTGAGGTTTTGCATGTATGGATATTATTATTGTATCTCGCAGTACAACGACCGTTACAAATCGGCACTCCAAAACCCGCTTCACGACCTTTGGCGTATTGTGTCCCAATATCATTGCCGCCTCCAAGATTATTTATCTGTGATTCCTCTGGTGTTGCGGGTGTCCATGGGCGGCGGTGATCACTTACCATCAGGTCACCTGCTGGCTCGTTTGCCTCCCATTATATAAAAATGGGATCTTGCTTCCTTAATTATATTATTTTGGTATTAAATTATGCTTACCACTAAACGGTGCAGGTGATGGCATCGATGGTTTACGATGAGGTGGTGCCGCGGGCAACAATACAATGTCGGGACTCTCTGCATAGCTACGTTGTTCTGATCGCGGTCGAAGAACTCGTTTACCGCTTGAACCCTATATCACAAAGAAAATAGGGTATAAATTAGTTGCTTAGAGGTTGTGTACAGTCACGAGCAATAATATGTACACATTTTCGCATTTTGTAAACCAGTTATCTAAAGTTCTGCCAATCCAAAATTGAAAATTCGAAGATTAATTCAAAACTGTACGGAACCTCTTCTAAATTACGAATTCATTTTGATATTGTAATGTCTAGATAAACGTGCAGATAGTTTAGAAAATTTGAAAATGTGTACATATTATTGCTCTTGACTGTACAATACCTACTAAATACTATAAAATGAAACTAAAGATGTAAAAAAATATTTTTTAAGAAAAGGTCTAAAATTACACAAATGTTACTGAAAGCTCAGTGGTTCCCAGATTAATCGAGTCAGATAATATATCAATCAATCAAATTAATCAACTAGCCTATTGCAGTCCACTGCTCGACATAGGCCTCTCCTAACACGCGCCACAGAACACGGTCCCCACAGGCATTTTTGAGGTCGTCGATCCACCTAGCTGGGGGCGTCCTACACAACGTTTGCCGAGTCTCTTTCTCCACTCTAGGACATGTTTGCTCCAACGTCCATTGGTCCTTCGACAGATATAACCAGCCCATTGCCACTTCAGGTTGCTAATCTACGAGCTATGTCGTTAACTTTGGTTCTTTGTCGGTTAACCTCGTTTCGAATTTTATCCTTCAAGGAGACGCCGAGCATAGCCCGTTCCATAGTTTGCAGCGCAGCTTTAAGCTTGTGGACTAGTCCTACTGTGAGTCTCCACGTCTCGGCACCGTATGTCATAAGTGGTAGGACGCATTGGTTAAAGACTTTGGTCATAAGGCATTGCGGTAAAGGCGAAGAGATCAGATATTAGTAGTGACATATTAATAAGGCTATAGAATATACATTAACTATTTAGATTTACTTTAGTAGGCACAGTCTGATCTCATTCGTGTCGTGTGTAAATCCTTACTATCCAATAACACGAACTAAAACACAGTGAAGGTGGTTAACTCATCACTCTCTAATCTATAATGTGTTTTACTTATCTTCAAAATATATAATTGTTTCAATATAAAAATCTAAATTACGCAACAGCTGATTTCAAAAAATCGGCTTACGAAATAATAAAAAAATAATGATTGTTATCTCATTATTTACATTAAGCATTGTTTGTATAAGATTACAATGGTCCATTTACTCTAAATTTTATATTTAAAATTGTTAAACAATTTTATTAATATGAAAGTGATTAATTGTCATTTAAACTACTTTTTGGGCTTAGGTAATCCTAATATTATGAAAGGTAGAACATTCATCACCTGTTTCATAATACTGAGATTAGTTATGGCAAGCATCAGCTTGCTCTAATTCTATCAGTTATAACCATAGAGCAATTAACTTGTTTAACATCTCTACCATAGAGTAGATTGGATAAATCCTCATTTTATTAAAAGTTGTAGCTTTGAGCGCTATTTAAATAATGGCAGTAAATAATACTATAATAATAATTAGTATTCACTTACCCTCTCAATCTATCATAGGAAAGCAATAAACAAAATAAAATTACAATTTAACAAGGTGTTACAGTATTAAGACTAAAGATTTACCTAACAAACTCTTTATTCTAACTACATTATGAATGATTTCATTAGACATAATAAGGTACATATTATTATTGAATTTAACCCTTATTTACTTTATTTACGTAATTTTACAACTATTAATCCTTGAATCTTCCCATTGAGTAGTCACATGACACTTGTGTTGGGAACCCTTATTAGATGTAAAAAGAATCCAGAAACCTACAATTTGTATTCTCTTTAGTTACCTTAGAGTTAACATCTAAATATGTAGTTTCCTAAAAATGAGAATCAAAAATTCTAATACCAAATCTCTAAAATAGCTACTATTACCCCACACAGACTATATTCTGTCCATTCGTTTATTTTCTTTTTGACACATTGAGAAATTACTAAATTAATGACGACCTCACACGATTTCGATTCGGTTTGTATTAATTATCGATTTTATATAAGAATAACTTTTAATTGATTTACACATACATATATTTTTAGTACAAATACTAATAAAAAATGATAAATGCAATAAATAAATATTAAACATAACGCATCTAACACGCGTTTATACTTTCGTTAAAAATTTATTTCTTATTTGTTGTTTGCTGTTTTTTTATTTCATCTTTCATTATAATACATTGGGGCAATTTTAAGGTGAACTTAGATTGAGCAGAGAACATTGTTCGTTAAAATGCGAAAAGACATGGTTTGAATGGACAATCGGGAGAATTATGTATTAAGTATATAAAATACATAATAAAACTTATCATGTCACACATTCGAGGGTAATAGCTAGTCTAAAAATTTTATTTTTCATTTTATAAACATATTATGAAGAGTTCAGGTTTATTCGTAGCATTTATTACTACCGATTATTTGTAATATGTTTCATAATTTTGGTAATCGTTATGAGTGTCCATCACTAAGTAACCATTGTAACCGAAAAAAACATGGATCCGTCAATTAAATACAAAATTATTTGTTTATAAAATAAGCGGAAGTATTACGAAAATTCATAGGCGTGAGCTGTCAAAAAGAAAATAAACGAATGGACAGGGTATAAAGTATTTTAGTCAAAATAATCATAGACACACTACATTATATTTACAAATACTTTTTGTTATTTTCATCTATAGCACTGAGAAAATTTACTTTATAAGCATTTGACCAATGCATATCAAGATACCTTGAATGTATGCATGATAAACAACATTCCATTGGATATGCAATAAGAATAACATGAACCAAATAAACATTCAAGTATTTTGCACATTATCATACCTCAAATTGTATTCAGGAATTATAATGTGAGGATATGATAACTTTTTGGCATGTTGAGAGGATCTTTATCCTGCAGTGGACTACAATAGGTTAATTAATAACGTGCAAGAAGCATAGGATCATAACAGCCCATTAATGTCCCACTGCAGGGACGGACCTGCTCCCGTGACAGAGGTTTACTTGGCCTACTAATACCACACTGGCCAGATGGATTGGTATAGGATTTAATTTCAAGTTTTCCCTCTTTTTATTACGTAAAGATAATATTTACGGATAGTCCCTTAGTCAGTTTTTACGACAGCCATGGGATAAGATGGGGTGGTGAAATATTGTATTCTTACTCCGTCACCACACAGAGAAATTAAGCATATTATTATGGTTAAACTTAAATTATTATGTAGGTATATATTATATGTATATATTTAAATAACATATTAGCATGTTGACCAAGATCTCTTTTGCTCTCAATAGTAGGCTAGCAAAGTAATGAATAACTGTGGGAAACTAATTTAACTAACAATGCTTATTATAATTGAATATCATGTGAATCAATGTGAAATTGTATACCTACTTCTCAAATACACACATTATCTTTTATTATTTTAATAGCTGCCAGACGGTAATTATAATAACTTTAAGGTACCTACAACTAGAGTTAGAATAGTGTGGGTGTAAAATGTTTTCTTTTCTTCCATTTAATTTAAAAGTAAAGTTAATACAGAATGTTTTTTTAGTTCATGTTACACATATTGAATTTCCAATGGAATGTTGTTTATCATACTTGTAATAGGAGTAAATGAAAATAGAAATAGATCTATTTTTAGACAATAAAGTAGAATCGTTGATGGAGGCCAACTCTGGTGAAAACTATCAATATGGCTAAGTTTTAGAGATTATAAATTTGTTTTTATAATTACATTTTATTTCTAAATAATACTTACATGAGGTGGGGGTTGAGCAGGTGTTATGGTAAGTCCACTTGCCGTCAAAGCCCTCAATTCACTCAATTCAGGTGGCAATGACCTGTACAATAAAAAAATTACATAATTTCAGATAACAACAATGTAAACAAACATAAATATAAAAAATAAAAATAAAATCACCTGACGCTTAGGTCGACCGCAGAGTCATCTACGTCCATTATGGTTAGTCACTTCTGAAACAATTACGTATCCGAAAATTACACACCAATTATTTAGAATATCAATCAATATAAACATTACTTATTTCACATTTAACACAATAAACAATCACGGTTACAAAATTCGTCATAGGTGCAATTCATGTTAGCAATCAGATTTTGAAACAACAATGAAATTGATAATCATTTAAATCGATTTTTTGTTCAAATGTAATGCACACGCACGCACCACCGGGATGACAATTGACAAGACAATGGTCAGTAGATGCGATAAACTTTCGATAATTCACTTTTATAAATATAATATACCTCTTTAGGCCACTAGTCACATAACTTATTTACGATTTTGTTAATTATTAGTTAATGTTTCCGCGAGTTTAAAAGGTATTCTTGGAGCAACAACAGAAATCACTTGCTCGCGGCCATTGACAACAGATAACAGATAACAACATAATGTAATTTAGACATTAGGGGATTTATACACGTTCAGCCCGATTAAGATTCCGCGAATTTCCATTCGAGTTTTAATTTACATCCAAACATCGCTGATGTAATAGATTAATTTTCTTGTTTATTTACGTACTATTATCTTTATATCTATCGGTATTTCCTTATATTATGATTATTGAAAAGTGCCATATTATTTTGTTAAAGGTCATGAAAATATTACATTTTACTACTAATTGATTGGACTTACGTACCTCATGATGTGTATCGATGAACTCGTGCACTTTATGGCATTGTACTGGGCCCAAAATATGGGTAAGCTGACGGCCCGTAATATTTCTTATTGAAGACAATGCCCAATTGCCAACAGGTTACCGCACGATTTACCATGAATCCCTGTCCTGGGACCTCAAAGCCAGAGAGGATTGACTAGTACGGGACTTGCCTACAGCGCCCCACGTGCAGGAGTTAATGAGGGCACACCACACCCTCGCCTCAGTATCATGCTGGCGGAATCGGCGACGCCTCTTTCGTGACCTTGCGCCGAAGACTCCCCGATTGTGCGGTAAGACCCGATTTCAATGGGTGACGTTTTAGATGTCTCACCGCCAATGGCTGCTTCGGTAAGTTTTTCCTTCCCAGGTGTATACACGGTGAGTACTGTCCCGAGGATACGCCACACCACACCCTAGTGGAGTGCTTCGTATGGGTACTGCAGCACCGAGAGCCTCTTAACGCAGTCGAGGTAGATAGCATCTCGCTCCCTGTGTTGATCTGTAGGATCGTTAGGGACGAGACGATAGAACGTGGGAAGCCACGCCTTCTCATTTGTCGAAGCTGTAATTTCCGCGTGGGAGGAGGTGGAAAGGGAGAAATAGAGTACTCAGTCCTCCCTATCAACCTTCAGACCTGGACATGGGACAAGGGCGCTCAGAGACGACGATGGCGGCTGAACGCCATAAACGGCCTCATTAAAAGACCTGCAGGCCCAGGAGGAATGCCTTTGTGTTCAACGTGAGCTTCTTTTTGGGACAAGGGTCCACTCTATCGACGCCCGCTAGGCCGGGCTTTTATCTGTCATGGGGCTTGAGCACAGCAGTCACCTATCGCCCCCTAGACCTAAAAGCATCCATATTTTTAGGACTCCAAGAAACCTCCCGCCCGGGCGTAAAGGCCTCTAAAATTCCTACTTTAAAAAAAAAAAGGAGTACCGGTAAACAAGTAGTTTGACTGTTTGAGTAGTTAATATTGTATAAATAGAGTATATTTATAAATTGTAGAGAATATGTTATTCTGATTTATGTTAATAATTGTTAAAGAACAATGCTCAAAACGTCCCCAGCTTGTAGCACTTTAAAACCTATGTTAATTGAAAGGCCTTAGATTTGTCATCATTTTATTGTATGACAGCAAATCTCAAATGTGTATCCGAAAAAAGTTATATCGACTTAAAGAAACCGAAATCAGTCACAAATATGTTGCTGCTTATTGTACTTTTTCGAAATGATAGCCAATTAAATACATAGTTAACAGTGTAGAATACAAGAAAAATATAAAATATTATTTATTTATTTATTATTACGCGCCGTATATGCCCAACGACCCGATTTTTTTTTTGTGAGCACGAGTAGTATGTCTCATGGGACATACTACTTCACGGCTGTGGGGCGGATGGCCCTCAACCTAAGGACATTTAAGAAGGCTCATTCTGTCAAAACCAACTCAGCTGTCGGCGAAGCCTAAAACATTGTTGTTTCACCAAACGTCGCGTGAGAAAGAGAACAACTCATAGAAAAGCAGTAAGAAACATGCACACGCACACGCGCTCGATTGTATTTATTACAAATCAAAATGTCGTTCAAAATATAAATATTGTTCTTCTTGATTGTTAGGGTTGACACTAGCTGTAGGTAGTTACTCAAAAAGTAATAAATCAGGAGTAAATGAAGATAACTAAAATGGGTTTTAAAAAAATATTTTATTGTAAGTTTTGTTGCGGAAGACACACCAAGCGAGACATCAATTTATCTTGTAAGTGGTGTAGCCTGTAGGTATGACACCGTAAAACATTATAATTTTTTTTTTTTTTAAGTTAAACTGTTTATTCTTGAGGCAGTTTTTTAGACCGTGCATCGTTAATAGGGGTTCCATACAGTACACAATAATATCTTACTTCACATACAGTACATGAAGTTAATTTTAGCTGGATTTAAAAAAAAAAAAGAAAAATCATATAATTTTCTAATTAAAAAACCGACTTCAACAGGAGTCGGTTAAAAACCATGCTGATTACAATTTCTAAGATTAGTATTAAATAAATTTCTGCAGTTGTCTTCATCATAAGATCATGTTTGTGTAAAGTTTTCATTAATACGAATAAAATAAGCCCAAACACTAGGTAGCTGCTATATACCGTTGAAAAGTTTCCTCGACCCTCAGTCGTCTTCATCATCAGATCATGTTTGTGTAAAGTTGTGTAAAGTTTTCAACAATACAATTAAAATAAGCCCAAACACAAGGTAGCTACTATATGCCGTTGAGGTGTTCCCTCGACTCTCGGTGGTCTCCAGGATCTGACCAGTTCTAACTCTTGATTTTTTTTATTAAAAATAAATAATAATTATAAAATCTGGAAATGATAGTTGACAAGAAATGATACTTGATCAGTCATTCAGATACCGGGGCGGGGGTGAGTCACGTAAATATTAAAAAAAAAATACAAAATGAATTACAAAAAAAAATACAGTTTGTGCAATGTGACAGCCTTAGCTATGCTCTATTGACTATTGTAATAGGTGAATTTTGACAGTTGATTTTAGTCAAGAATGTCACTGATGTAGGTATTTTATTTAACTGGTTATGCATCTGATAATAATTGGATCTCTTTGATAAAAGAAATTACGAAACTTCTTACTGTCAAGCGATACGTAATTGTCATAAATGACATAAATTAAAGTTTATTGAATTTTAAAAAAAAATATTCGGTAACATTCGACGACGGTCGGCTCGCTGTCGTACCTCCCCTCCGCCGACCCGAGGGGTGCAGAAAGTGGAGGCGAGATGCAAGATGTCGATGGCGGAAACGAGCACGGTAAAATTTCCTAAAATGATTTTGGGAAAAAGGTAATTGCGTACAAACTTTAGAATGTATCTAGTCAATATAAAATTATTTGAATTTTCGAATAAATAATCTATTCCTAGTCCCAAAATATATTTACCTTTATAAACGTTTAATCCTATTTTATTACGCTAAAAGTTGTCATAAAATGTGCATAGAATTATGAACTTTGAAGCCTCATAACTTGTAAATGAATATTTTTTTTACTGTTTTATTAATCAATAAGACTAGATAATAACGAGACAAAACGATATCATCTATAGTTTTGAGTATTTATTATCTAATGAAGGAGGAATTAACTTTCTTTGTTTGTATGGAATTGCGATTGAATTGTTTCCCCTTAAGTGTCCCTTGTGGGGCACGGGCCTCGGCCTGGACCGTCACCGACTAACAGGATGTGCGGAAGGCTCACCCTCTAGAAGAGAACGCGGCGCGTATTCCTGCCTCGTCGGCGAGGACGAAACCGCGGACGTGTTGACTCCGCGAGCCGTATGAGCTCTACGTTGAGCGATCGTGATCCTATCACCCGGCTCTTCGAGAGCATGTCTAGGTCTTCTAATTTTGGATATCCTAGAGGGGATGTACTCGGATCCCTCAACCACTAGTTGGTTGGGGTGAGCGGCAGCCGTTTCAAAGTAGCGACGGGAACAGAGTTTCATGTGTTGCTGGATGGTCGGCAACTTGAACCCGATGTGGAGATCGTTACGCATGAACCACGGTGCTCCCGTCGCTTTGCGCATGAACCTATTCTGAATTGTTTGTTATGCATCCTGCTATGTGGCCTAAGGTGGGCGAAAACTACTCACGCGTTCGTCATGATTGGCCTAATACAAGTCTCGTAAATCCTAACTTGGAAGGAGTAAGTGCAGTCGTCCCATCACAAACGTGCCCCGCTTGCTAACCATGTTTAGGTGGGGACGGAGCGAGAGTTTATCGTCGATTATGATTCGCCCAAGGGATCGGGGAGCCGAACTTTTTGACTTTTGGTGTCTCTGCCGAGTGAGTTTTATGGCTACTTTTCTTGTAAAACATCAACACTTGGCTCTTTTGGGGGTTGACTGTTATCCTCCATTTCTAGAACCACTCGCTGAGGGCATAGGACGCAGATTCACGAATGAAGAACCAAATAAATCCCGTCTAGTAACAATTTGTCCATTGGGTCATTGAGGCCATAAACGGGAGATTACACGTGATTTTAAAATGTTCAGGAATGTAGTATTCAATTATACACTTTCTCATCTCTTCACAGGCTTCCGAATTGCTGGAGCGCTTCTCAATACATTCAGGGAGCCTTTTCATGACAGTGTCTATGCCACAGACTTCGTTGATCGAAATCATCAAAGAATTCACATCAACAATGACTTGGGTAACTACGTTACAGGCGGGCTACGTTCAGAACATTAACTGATGAGTCCATAAATATACCGTTCCCTGAATTGTCAAACGAGGATATTATTTTGTTTAGTTTGGGGACATATCACACTTAAAACTAGCAGCTTCCTATGTTAGATAACATTTACGTGGCGGCGTCTGTAACATAAAAGTTTGTGCAACTCTAAGCCCAATTATGAACCAAAAGGGTATAAACACAGCAGATTGCTCTCTTTTGAGGGGTCGAATTTTATTTAAACATAGGTCAAATGCGACCTAGTACCTACAGGTTTTTATTTGGTTTTAAATAACGCACAGGATATAAACGCCATTCAGGCATATTATTGTTCATGGGTAACTGCTATGAGAACAGTTGGTGCCTGCGCGCTTGTTGTCAGTATCTTGTGGTACTTTGGTATTGGAAGTCATTTAGACAATTTCAATGGGGCAGCCAGTGCCTGAGACAATTTTGTAATAGACACTGAAAATACTGATTAATGTTATAATAAAAAGTTGCGATTATAAAGGTATTTTTATTTGAAAACTTCTAAAAACCGTCCATGGCCTCTTTACAAAAGGCGGGAGTCATTTCAAAACTCAGAATAAGTTCATCCCACAGTATTAATTAAAATAAAAGAAACATCATGAACAATAATATAATTATCATTGTGACTGATTTCGGTTTCTTTAAGTCGATATAACTTTTTTCGGATACACATCTGAGCTTTGCTGTCATACAATAAAATGGAGAGATGACTAATACCTTTCGATTAACATATATCTTAAAGTGCTACAAAGTGGGGACGGTGTCCATACATTTTTGAGCATTGTTCTTTCATTACTACATTCAGTAGTTTTTACGTAAAAGATTAATAAAGTGTCTCTATATTTACAATGACTATAAGCTCCCGGCTTCCTCTTAACTGTCGTTCCGTTAGACAACTTTGACATTTCATGATAATATGACATTCGTTGTTCATGCTTGTTTGTTATTGAAATATTTTTAATGGTTATTAATGGTAGTGAAGTCGATCCTAGGGTTATTGTTTAAACCCAGACGTATCTAAACTAGTACGTAATAAATAGAGATCATAAATAAAATATGCCGGGTCCAGACTTGCTTTCTAGTCAAGGACTTCGTCTGGACGGCCGCCGACCGAACGAGCTACGTCGTATAAGATGTAAACTAGGAGTATTTACACAACCTGATGGTAGTGCATACTTAGAACAAGGAAACACTAAAGTTTTAGCTGCTGTTTACGGCCCTCATCAAGTAAGTAAAACTGGAAATGTATATTCACGATAAGTGCAAGTCTATGTGCCGAATGTGAATGTCTTGCATTAACTTTTCCTTCTTTAACTATATATTATCTGCTTACTGGTCCTTTGCTGGAACTAGCGGACTTTTATATGTAGTGCGCTGGTCAAGTGGCTTTGTTCGTAACACAGTTTATACCAACACTAAGTATATTGCTCTATGTGCCTCTTACCCATACTTACTTCTGGATGCCAAACTTGGGGCCTCAAAGGCTCAGAGTCAAAGGCTAAAAGTGTGTCAGCAGGGAATGGAAAGAAGTATGCTACATATTCTACTGCAAGACAGGTGGAGACTGACCAAAATAAGAAAGATCACAGGGGTAACTGATGTTTCAAAGAAAATCAAAAGGTTTAAATGGCGCTGGATTGGTCATGTCATTAGATCTCGTAAAGAGATGTGGACTAAAAAAGTCATTTCCTGGTACCCACGACTTGAAAAAAGAATAAGAGGACAAACAACTTGCTGTGTCAACTACTGATGCATTCTCTATATAAAAGTCATTTTGTCCTCTTATATGTAAAAGAAGGTTTAATGTATTGCATTTATTTTATTCTTTGTTTCAGGCTGCTAAATCGAAAAGTCTACAAGATGGGGTAGTTGTGAATTGTCAGTACAGCATGGCAACATTTTCAACAGGTAAATTTAACTTTTTTGTAGTCAACTTAATCACACAAGGACCTCGGTGGCGCACCGGTAGAGCCAGCGGCTGCCGCGCATGAGGTTGTGGGTTCGATCCCCACGCAGGACAATAATTTGTGAGATCCACAAATTATTGTTCTGAGTCTGGGTGTTCTATGTGTCCGTTAATTGATGTTTGTAAAAGTCCCCGCGACACAGGGCATGATCCCTAGTGCGGGAGTTGTCTTTTTAAAAAATATAAGAATATAAAATATAAGAAACACATTGTAGTTGTGTAACACAATACATCACAGCAGAAGGAAAGCTTATAAAAGCTTTTGAGTTTAAAAACCTACATCCAATTCGGTATGTAAACTTTTTTTTTGGTAATTTTTTTTATATTTTTATTTTAAAGGTTTATTAATTATAAACAACTAATTTGAGTATTTTTGCTTTCCTACTTGTGGTTTATTTGTGGTAAACAGTTAAAGTGAGTAATTCGACTGCATGTATGACGTCATACATGCGGTCGAACTACTTACTTTGGCTGTTTACTGCAAATAAACTGTAGGAGGGGAGGGGAAAAGTACTCAAATTAGTTGTTTTAGTTATTGAGCAATGAAAGCAGAAACAAACTTCTGTTGAGCCGGGCGACATGATGTCATTTAGACGTCAAATGTAAAACAAAGTAATTTATGTAATAATTGTAAAAATAAACACAATCTTGCGTTTTTTTGCGCTAAAAATATGATTTTATTACTTATCGATCTGAAATCTCTAAATGGTTTTGGCTTCAACATAGGTAAACTTTTACTTTACATACCGAATTGAGTATCAAAAGTGCATGTACTGTCATTTCTAAAATACTCATTAATATAATACTTATTTACTTTGTCTTAGGTGAGAGAAAGAATCGTCCACGTGGTGATCGTAAATCACAAGAGATGTCTATGCATTTAAGACAGGCTCTTACAGCTGCCATAAAGACAGAATTGTATCCTCGATCACAGATTGATATCTATGTTGAAGTATTACAGGTAATCATTGCTTTAATATTAAAACTAAAGCGCGGCATAAAGTTGCGCGTGGAAGAAATGTTTAGAAGAGGCCTAAGTCCAGCAGCTGACGTTTTTTAGCTGATATGATGAAACATCTCATGACAAACTAAGCATGAGTAAAAGGCGACACGACAATGTAATAATTAGGGATTGCAATCCAGCGGCGTTTTCAATCCAGCGGATTTTTTGCTGGATTGACCTGAATCCAGCTGGATCCAGCGCGGATCCAGCAAAACATAAAAAGACGACATTTTTAAGACTTTTTATTGTACTTTTATTTTAATTTGTACTTCTTACGATAATCTTTGAAATCTTCCACTCATTTGGTGATATCTTATATTAATTTTCTTTGGTTTTTTAATAATTTGACATCAAAATAATCAACATAAAATGAAATAACAAACATATAACCTTAATATTCATATAACATTTAAGATAATGTTTCTAAGTAAGCACTATCTTATTAATTACGCTTATGTTTAATGATAGGACGGCTAATCAGTAGCAATCAGTCTCAGAAATTCTTTTAAAATTAACTTAATTAACATTCTTTTAAAAAAGGACCCCAAAAATAACACTATTTTAATTTTCAATAGTATTTTTGTATCAAAAAAAAAAGCTTTGAAATAATCTTCTCTAATTCTGACGATAAGAGACTACTTCTTTTTTTGAATTCTCTGAAAGTAAGACCTTAGAAAACAATTTTTTTTTATAGTCTTATCTCCCAACCTGCTTTGCACAGAACTGCATATGTAGCCGGCTGCTGAGAATGCCTTTTCGGCCTCTACACTGGTCGGTTTTAAGGTTGATAAATGTTCACCTCGCACTCCTTCGCTTTCATAAACGCTCATTTCTTTTTTCAGGATCTTTTCGTAATCTAATTGACCACTTGGCTTTTGTTTATTAAAGTTCTCCTTCTTTCTTTTAAGTTCTATCTCAAGCTCTAGCTCTAAAGTCATTTTAATGGGCGGCGTTGCCTTTCATGCAGCACCTGCTATGGTGACAAAACGGCAACGTTGCCGCGCCGATTCAAAAATGGCGGCAACTCAAAACTAAACAATAGAAATTGATACGTTTGCGGATCCGCAGTGCTGGATCAAGATGTATGCTGGATCCAGCATGTTTAAAAAGGCGCTGGATCCAGCTGGATTGCTGTATGCTGGATCCAGCAATTGCAATCCCTAGTAGTAATAGTCTAAATGTCTACCATATAAGGAAAACTATTTAACGCATAAACTAATCAGATATCCTCATTAATAGATTTTTAATAAAGTCTAAAATATTGCGTAGTATACCAACCCACAACCTCATTCACTGCAGCGACATACACAACCGCTTTCCCTGATGCCCGATTTACACATCGACCAGTACAGTAGCGAGTTAAGTAGTAAGTTGTTGATTAAGTTGATTTAAATAGATCTCCATCCTATTTTTTGCCGATTTAAGTCGGCGAGACGCGAGAGAGGGGGCTACTTCGTACTTAACTCGCCCAAAAATAGGATGGAGATCTATTTAAATCAACTTAATCTTAAAATACTACTTAACTCGCTACTGTACTTGTCGATGTGTAAATCGGGCATTAGAGGCAGGTGCTTGAACCACAGCTATTTTAAACCTCTCACCACTAAGACAGAATTCCATTCATAGTTATAACATTATACCCAGGCTGACGGTGGCGCGTACTGCGCATGCGTGAACGCTTCCACTCTAGCGCTCATAGACGCGGGCATACCTCTACGCGCTTACGCGTGCGCTTGCACTGCCTCTATGGCGTGGCGAAACGGACAGCCGGAACCTCTGGTCTCTCTGGTCGATTGAGGGCTGTGTTGACAGTCGCTAGTTTACCTAGCACTGGTTGAGGAAACAACAACTTTAGTACAAGCTTCTAATTAATGGACACAAAGAAACTTCTTTAAAAAAAAAGAAACATCCAGACTCAAGACAATAATTTGTAGATTAAACTAATAATTATATCTTGCGTGGGATACGAAACTCGCTTTGCCACCAAGGCAGTTACTTGAACCATGACTATTTAAAACTAAGTCGGAATTCCATTCATAGTTATAACATTATACCCAGGCTGACGGTGGCGCGTACTGCGCATGCGTGAACGCTTCCACTCTAGCGCTCATAGACGCGGGCATACCTCTACGCGCTTACGCGTGCGCTTGCACTGCCTCTATGGCGTGGCGAAACGGACAGCCGGAACCTCTGGTCTCTCTGGTCGATTGAGGGCTGTGTTGACAGTCGCTAGTTTACCTAGCACTGGTTGAGGAAACAACAACTTTAGTACAAGCTTCTAATTAATGGACGGACACAAAGAAACTTCTTTAAAAAAAAAGAAACATCCAGACTCAAGACAATAATTTGTAGATTAAACTAATAATTATATCTTGCGTGGGATACGAAACTCGCTTTGCCACCAAGGCAGTTACTTGAACCATGACTATTTAAAACTAAGTCGGAATTCCATTCATAGTTATAACATTATACCCAGGCTGACGGTGGCGCGTACTGCGCATGCGTGAACGCGGCCACTCTAGCGCTCATAGATGCGGGCATACCTCTACGCGCTTACGCGTGCGCTTGCACTGCCTCTATGGCGTGGCGGAACGGTCAGCCGGAACCTCTGGTCGATGTGGGGCATGTAGAGGAAGCCGCTGGGGGTGTGGTGTTGACAGTCGCTAGTATGCCTAGCACAGGTTAGTTTTAATTACTATGGATTTGTTTTATACATTAAGACTGTGCTAGTATTACGGGTATTTCACTAGAGATTAACATACATAAAAAAACTCATAACATTGAGAGAGAGAGACCAAGAAATTGCATTGAAGGGGATTGAACACAAAACCTCTGTCTATTGGATATAATTATTACTGGAACCAAAAATTATTATTAATTATTGTTTATTAATTTTATGAGCATAGCTCTGACATAAAATTCTATCTAGTCTTATTAAGATTACTCCATTTTGTAATAATAAGACGATGTATTGTTTTTTTATTTATTTAAATCATAAATAGCCCGGGTTCCCTAGAACGAATTTGCCAAGTAATTCTAAGAAAGTAGTTTTTTTTTTAGAATTTCCAATGGGAATTCTTTACTGGCATGGTTATCCGTCTTATTAAACTAAATTGTAAATAAATAGAATATTTTTTCTTACAGGTAGCATAGGACTGCTCGAAATGTCACACAGGCTTCACATGGACTATTTTGAAGTTGTTCTTAGTAGAGCTATGCAGGGCTGTAGAGATATTGAGGTATGTATACTTATTTTTTAATTTATTTTGGTTACGAAGTAATTAGAGGAAACTCTCCATTAGGCTCAATTTATACCGCCGCGGAACGGAACGTAATGGAAGTTTTTTTACATCGCATAATGAACTTTATGTCAAGTGTATAACAAACAAACTAGACGGTGCCGGAGAATTCTCGAGAATGCGCGCGACTTTTTTTAGGCTCTTAGTTTGTTTGATAAACACTTGACATAAAGTTCATTATGCGATGAACAAAAACTTCCATTCCACGGCAAGTTGTTCGATTGTTCAGTCAGCGTCAGATATATTATTGTAGCAGACAAGGTGATTCAAATACTTATGAGTTCTACACACTTACGTGACCATTATTATCTGAACATTTACCCCCTTACTCATAAACGCCTCCTAAATTTAATCACTGTTTAGCGAGATTTTTATTAGGAAAACCAACCTTATACCAAACAAAACCGTAAGAATTTAAGCTAATCAATTGACTAAAATTTAAGAGACCTTTATGGGGTTAAGGGGATTATTGTTTAAATGACTCAAATAGTTGTGAAGGTCAGGATCTACAGGGTGACCAATTAAGTCACATTGTCGCTACGAGATATCTGTTTGAAACTTCATGGGCGTAAAACATAATAGTCAAAACACCAAACTTACAGTAGAAAAAAGGGTATAGTTATCAGGTAACTCTTCTTGCAACTAGGAGACGCCTCAACATACATAGTCTCAACCGCAAAGATTAGCTAGATGTTTGTGATATGCTGGAACTGATAAAGACTAGGCTCTATATAGTCTATGATATCAAGTTCGTGAAAAATCCCATTATCTGATAGCTAACTTCATGCCGACAGAGTTAGTTTGCGCGTACTGTATAAATATTGTGTACAATGTAGCAACTGTATATTTTGTGATTATTGTTTCAGGTTATATTGGACAGGGCTGTAAGGGAACACTTAGCAGAGGGATGGACCAAACAGGATGTTATAACTATATGAAATAAACAGATATATCTTTTAATATTTGTCTTTATTTATAAACATACTTCACCCATACCTCTACTAAAATTATAAGAAAGAAAACAAACAAAATAGACTTACATATTTATTAGAGATCTGAACAAAATAAGAAATTAAATTATATGTACAGTCTATGTTAAAACTAACTAAATTAGAGGTAAGTTAATAGGTACACACTTTTTTCATTGCTTACTTAATTGTGAAACAAAAAACTTATTTAAGAATTGTAACATTCTATGGCAAACGAAAAAGTGTTGTAACATAAAGTTTAGTAAATATTTGTTACAGCAATAGCCCGCAGTACTATAATGCTAAATGAAAACAAAATATATTTTTTTTTATATATCGGATGTAAAATATCAGTCCATCCGTTCCTGTGATTGCACACACAAAATAAATAAAATGTAACTTTGAATAAATAAAAAAAAATACTGTATTGTACTTAACGAAGTCCTTGTACAAAATATCATTATTGCACACAAGGACACACTAATTCAAAATAAATAATGCTTCGTTCAAAGCCTTTGTTAAAACAGTTAATATTATTATTATTTAAAAATGTATAAAACTTTTTTCGACATTACCGCGTAACATAATTGCAACATTTTAAAACAACTCGACCATATAAAACATGCGTTTATATACGATTTTGCGATCAACGTATGTTGTCCTAAGACCAAAATATTATTATGGGATATAAAAATGTTATCTTAATACACTGAGTTGCTAAGGCACTCATCTACAATTATCATCTATATATAGAAAAAACTTTATGCGCAAGCAAAAGAGAAAAAAAAATGTGGGCATTTGAAAAAAATCTCGTCCATCGCGTTACATGCAAAACAAATATCTCTCAATTCCAAAGGAGACTTAAACCTAGTTGTATAATACGAATAAATGTTTTGTCACATCCCTATGGCTCCGATGTAATGCAATCGAATTAGCGACGCAAGGACGGCGCTTAGACATCGTCTACAATCCGTCATTATTTGTATAAAATAAGACTTACATGTTCTATTATAATGTGATGCGGTATGACACTAGTATGACAAAGTCGTAATAAATGGACTTATATTTAACTAAAAATTGCACTTTCCTATAACCGAGTGGTCGTAACTGCTTGGGTATATATCAACAATTAACAACTGTAAATAAATTAAGGTTAATATGCATAATAAAGTATGTATGCCGCCCGTACACGTATAATCGCTAACCCGAAAGCCGCTTACGACACTAAACGACAGCTATGGTAGAAAAGTCTAAACTTTAAATGTAACTGCAGTCGTTACTGAGCCGCCACCGGCTCCGGGACAGACACTTTTTGACTAGGATCGCCCAACACCACATCTGAAATGAAATACAACAAAATATTGAAGATAAAATTCTCTTACGCAACTTTCAAAGGTTTTTGTTTAAATGTCAACTCCCACACAAGCAAGCCCTGTGTCGCGGAGCGTTTTTACATAGATGATATTAAAGGACACAAAGAACATTGAGCCTCAAGATCATAATTTGTGGTTTACACAAATAATTACCTTGCATGGAACTCAAACACTTCGCCACAGAGGCTGTTGAAAATGATAATGCAATATAATATATCAAATATCCTTTCTTGTCTATTAAATAAAATAAAGATAATACAAAAACTTACCATTGCTAGTCTTGTTAGGTGAATTGTGTGGTGAACTGTTCTGCGATTCACTGGTGCTACCCTCTGCCTCGCCCGCTGATGACGTCGCCTACATAAACAATAAACTTATTAGTCTATGTTAATTAATATTTGAGAAGCTATAAGGTCACACAGGAACATATTTCCAGGATATCAATAAATAAATATAGACTAGTTTGGAATAAAATGACTAACAGAAATAGACAATAAGTACCTTTGTAAGAATCTATAGGGTCTTTGATCACAAAGTAAAAAAACAAAAATAACTGCTTAACGCATAGACAAAATATTTTACCCTTTGTTGTTTCAAATAATACACAATAATATAACTTTATCATACAACCAACCCTTTTAATTATTATTATATAGTACTTATTTTTCTCAAACAAATTGTAATAGTTTTTAATTTTAGTGTGAACTTACCCTATTTTTTCTAGGAAGTCTAGGTTTGGGACCTTTAGGCTCTTTGGTGGGGTCGAAATGGCAGTCAAATATCTCAATCAGTTCTTTTATGTCATCCTCCTTGGCAGACAAGGTTAGACCAGCTAATTGTTTCTCTAAACCTGTAAAGGAAAAAAAAAATTAATATTGATAACTAGATGGTACTGTACCCACCTGCCTATAGGTCACGAGTTCAAATGCCGCATAAATATATGAAAACATTTGTGTATAACAAAAAAATATGTGAGAATTTACAAATAAATATAATAAAAACATTTTAAGTTACATTTGATCAATTCGAAATGTAATGACTTTTTGGTATTTTTAAAATATTTTTATTTTTAAGGTTTATTAATTATAAACAACTAATTTGAGTATTTTTGGTTTTCTACATATAGCAGCTGAATTACTTGAGCAATGAAGGCAGAGACAAACTTCTGTTCAGCCAGACGCATGACGTCATTTAGAGGTCAAATGAAAGACAAAAGTAACTCATTGTTAAAATGAAAACAATCTTGCGGTTTTTTTGCGCTTAAAATATGATTTTATTCCTTACGAATCTAAAATCTCGAAATGGTTTTGGCATCGACATAGGTAAACTTTTACTTTACATACCGAATTGATGGCAAATGTACACCATAGGTTTTAGTTGGTAACAGGGCTTGAATAACCTAGTTCCCTTAGTCAGTTTGATCTATTGGTGACAAAGGAACAGTGGCTTTAGTTGGTAGCCTATGTTTTCCATTCCCTGCTTGCATGGATCAAAGCTTGATGAACAGTCTCTATAAAGTAACTCATGTGGTGACAAAAAGATGATTGAGTAATTACCTTCAAGTTTCTGTTCTTGCCATGCGTCCTTGAGCTGGTCGTAGAGCAATCCCGCGTCAGCCAGCAGACGCCTCAGCTGTGTGACTCGCTTACGTTCAGGCCGAGCCGAGCGCAGCAGTGGGGCGAACACTGGCCGGAACGTGTTCTGTCTGTAACAAATGCATCACATAAAGAAAAAGATTTCTGGTCTACAGTGTTTCTTGGGTTTTGAAATATAATAGAACAATCATTTATTTGCTATAAGATAAAAAGAAGTTCAGATCCACAATAACAGCCAATGGTAGTGAAAGTGTTAATAAGTTTCTTTTAAAAAGATTAAAACAAATTCTGGAGAATCGCAAAATAACTTATTGTCTACAACATTCATTTTGGTGTGGTTTTCAAATAAAACGGTAAATTCTGGAAAAACAAGAAAATATCATCATCATCATCATATCAGCCAATCGATGTCCAATGCTGGACATAGGTCACCTCCAAGTATTGCCACAAAAAAAAAACTAATAAAAATAAATTAAAGGTAAATACATAATTATCTTTAATGTTGTTAAATAAGTAAGTAATCTCACCTCTCTAATAATTTCTTAAGAGTAGCGAGCGCATCCAACTCGGTCTGCACTGGTCTCGCCCAGACGCGCGCAGTCTCCACCATGTCCTTGCTGGCGGAGGCACCCTCGCCACCAGCACCTACTTCTTGTTGTTCACCTGCATACACATTGATTTTTAATAATGCTCTAATTATGTAAACTTGATATAAAAAAAGCCTTTGAAAGGGCTACCACTTTAAAAATAGCAATAACCATAACATCTCAGGGGACTTTTACAGGCATGCAATTAATTAACACAGTCTCAGTATGTAATTTTTTTAACCTTGCGACAGACATCCTGCATGAAATTTGAAACCTCGACCACATTCTCAGCTAAAAAAACAAAGTATTACATCTTAAGTAGATGTAACACTTTAGTTTTTTAGCTATATAGTTTTTATTCATAAGATAACCTACCTTGCGCAAGGTGTTCAACAATCCTATAAGCGGCCGTGGCTCTCTCTAAGGCACTATCTACGGACAACGAGTCCGCATCGAGCAACACTCTGGCCAGCACTCGCAGTGACACAGACTTGACTGTCGCCTTACATTTATCTGCTGCCAACGCATAACTGTCAGCGAAGCCGGCTACTATGGTTTTAAAGCGGTCGAGAAGCTTGTACCTGGGAAATAATAAAAAAAAATGTTTTACTATTGTGTCTACTGATAGACAGGAACAAGTTTCTTACAAAGAACAAATTTTTAAAGGCGCACAGACGCGGGAACAAAGGCGGGACAGAGATACTGATCAGTAGGTAGCAGAGTTTTCCGTCAAGTTTTTATTTTGAAGGCCCCATTCGCACGAGCGCTTTTTTAACGCGCGTTAAAATGCGTCGGAATGCATTCCTATGTTCCTGTTAACACGCCAGCGCTTTTTAACGCTCCGCGTCGGAAATTGTGTTCTATTTCCGAGAAACATAAGATTGCATTTGTTCTATTTCGACGCTTTTTAACGCGTGTTAAAAAATCGCTCGTGCGAATGGGGCCTAATAATATCGGCATACGTTCTCTTAGTTTGCTTTTACACAACACTCGTGGAATGAGGTAGATAAGAAGTATTTAATAAAACAATAACAATGAGAATCATAATTTCTCAACCCAAAAATGATGTATTTATTTCCAAAAAAAGTCTAATAGTACTTTTGGTCGATTTGGAACTTAAATGGCAGTGAGTAGACAAGTGAGGAATATTCCTTTTAAAATCATAATAAAATCATCATTTGAAAAAAAATTATACTCAAGGCAGGACTCGAAACGCGCCGGGCCGCAACTTAGAACTCAACACTGTATACTTTTCGGATTTTTCTAGTTATACCTAAGCTTTATAGGTAAAAAATTATATGTAATATAATAAACTTACCTAGTTAATGCTTCAAGAAGCATAGTTGGACTAAGGCGACGGGGCTCATGGTAGATAAGAATTACACTACCGTCACCCTTTTCTTTTTCCAACCAATCCAAAAAATCTGATAATGCAGATATCTCAGACTTTGTTTTCAATATCTGTAGACAAACAAAGGTATGATATTGTATGACTATTCATTTAATATTAACAATTTTAAAAACTTCACTAGGGGTCATGCCTTATGTCGCGAGGACTTAGAAACATTAACTAACCTGGCTACACAGAAGTATCCATCCCGAGGAAAGAATTGTCCTGTGTTGAAATCCATAGCTGCTATCCACGAGAAAGTCGCGGGTTTGATTCGTGCTGAAATCAAACCCGCGACTTTCTCGTGGATAGTAGCTACAAGTCGAACATTTGTGAACATAAACATGGATTTGTCTTGGTCTCGGTAGATTTTTTTAAAGTTATTTATTCAATAAAAATTTTAGATACATTTTTACATTAGACATAAATTACTACAAAAACCAAACATGGCTTAACAGTGGTAAACAACAGTCACATCATCTCATAGGTATGTAACCAATCAACTTAATGATAACAATAACATAAAAATATGAATATGATGAAATATTGAAATAGCTTATTACTAATTTTACAGTTAGTGTAATTTATATTGTCAGAGACTTCAACAGGTAGTCCCTTCAATATAATAGGCTATAATAATAATAAGATAGTGTTTTCTAAATCTGTAAAATTACTATTTTTCTCATTTAAAATCTTACCTTATGAGTATTAGTATCCTTGAGCATTCGATAACGTCCTACAGTAACAACTCTAACATTGTGACGACGACGGGCGCCTGGGTTGAGGTCACCGTATGGCATTATGTACTGGGAGTACGATTCCTTAGGTGTATATGCGGCAATTTGACATATCTGGAACAAAAACATAAGCTTATTAGATGTATCTCAGTGGTTATAAAAAAACAACTTTTAAGTTTTTATGGCGGAAGGGAAAATCCTCATAGAATTCCTTCTGGTTCTGTCAGACTTCTACAGACTAAAACTCCCCGGATTTCCATTTCTTACATAGGCTAAGCAAAACCATGAATCTTCCGCAGTTTACAGCTAGTGATTGATCACGCCTTAGCATATACAGCAATTTATTATTCTTATTCATGACTTACCTCATCGATAAGTCTTCTGCCAGTAGTATCCATGTCCCAGCCAACAAGCGCATATTTGCCGGGTGGCAAACCAGCTGGTTTCTCAGCCAGTGCTGGAGGTAACTCAGAAGTCGGCTCCAGCTCGGCACCATTTACTTTTGCTTCGGACACCATGGCCATATAATATTCGTCACTCTGTTGGACAAATGCATAATATTGTTACGCCGCTTCTTCTCTATTAGCGCCTTGGAAGCGGTGGTAAAGTTTGGAAAGCTTTTAATATGTAAACTTAGTTTTAAATTGACGTCAATAAGCTGTTATTTTGTAACATTATGTTGAAAAATAAAGAAACTGAAACTGATAGGGCTGATAATTATCTCTGTGCAGAAGACAGGAAATATGTTGATTGCTACTCTTATTGTTATTGTGTCCTGTTTAAGATAACCCTGTTCTAATGTTAAGCTAATATGCAAAGTTTGTTTGTGTTAATGCTTGATATGTCCTAACCATTTAGAAAAATATTATATTAGGTTCTCATCAATTAGCCTAGCTTATGATGCTTTCTACTTAGACTTTGTATAAGCAAAGGTTTCCAATTAAATTTTGGATTGATTGGAAAAGTAGACTGTTGATTTCTGAGAGCACTCAGGATGATTTGATAAAAAAAAATGTGGTCTAGCTGTAATCATTTTAATTTATTGTCTGAATGATTAGCTATCTATAACTTTTACCAGTGTCAACAAGAACTGCCTTATCAGATTATAATTGTGGAATCAACAATAAATGGATAAATATACCAAAGTTCAATGAATTTGTCTAGAATACCACTAAGTATAATAAACAGAAATTGTAGCAGGGACTTTTGAGCAAAATGATGTCTAGCTTCTTTTAGCTGTGCTTTTTAAACTATTTCCCAAGAATAACATGCAAATGTTACTTTTATGAAGAAGAGTGCAGCTGTAAGTGAAATTACATAGGTATGGGACTTAACACTCTCCGGTAATGAGGTGTCAGTGCAGAGGCACTTTAAACTTAGTATTTATTATTGTTTAAAATTGATAACAAATTGTTAGTTTATACTTAAACTAGCGGCCCATCCCGGCTTCGCACGGGCATTATTTTCCCGCTTTTCTTTTGAAATTTTTCCTGAATTTTCTTTGCTATAAACCTCACAGAGCCCAAGACCTTTCCAACGAATGCAAAAGCGTGGAAATCGGTTTGTGCGTTCTGGAGTTATAGCGTCAGGAAGGAAAACCCGACTTATTTTTATATAGTAGATAGCAAACAATGTTTAATTTATTTACTTTATCGACCAAATTATTTATTTAAATAAAACTACATTCAAGATGTCTTTATAGATAAGGACCTTGAGTTAAAAGTTGAGCTTGTATTTAAGCTAATTTTGATTTGCTAAAGCAAAATTGATCATTTGTTTACATGCGTTCCGTTCAAAAGTTCGGGGCCATTGCAGTTCAGCATGTATTTATAAATTATCATTATGAGATTGATTACCTTTTTAAAACAAGTCAAGATTTAAGTTTATCATCTATGAAAAACAAAAAAAACTTATACAAAAAATATTTACACAATTTTGCTTCAGAGATAAAAATATTAATTTATTTCAAACAAAACATTATCTATTTAAAATGATAATATAAATTAGAATCATGTCTGCTGCAGATTAAAATTGAGATTGGCAGACAGTCTCTTAATACTCAAAACAACAACCACAAAAGTTTGCTTTACAAAAGAATTTATATATTAGAATTAATAAATTATTAATTTAAAAAATTTGCTAAGTATTCATAAAATTGTAAAATGAGGGTATAAATAAATAAAGTCATCTAATAAGTTTTTCCTTTTTGCATAAAATCTTTTTCACTGCTTTTTGTTTTATTTCAGTAAGTTATAGCATTGGTTTCATAAATTAGAGAAAATCAAATCTGGAATACCCCACAATTTTAGGACATGGCAAACATGTTACTGCCATGTGGGAGAAACAGTATTAAGTGTGACATAAAATTATATCTAAAATATAAAACACCATACAACATTCTACCCTATAAGAGATTATCAAGAATCATACAAGTAGAACAAATTAAAAAGTTCTTATATTCTATAACTGGTATTGTAATATCAGGAACCTAGGTAAAATGTCTAACTACCTACCACATTACAATTTTGAATCCACATGATATTAAAATTACTTAAAAATTACATGGAAAGTATATAACCCCTCCAAGTAATAGGTACCAGTAAGAAAACAATACCTTGAAAACTTGTAAGACTGTGAGAAATCTCAGAAAACTTATAAGGTATGATAAAAACAGATAACAGGCAATGTTTTATAAATATTATTTTCAGCTATTTACTTTAGTTTTATACTTCTGTGTATGCGCAATTATTCTGAACGTGCATAGAACGTTATGTGTATATTTACTTATACCTACTTCAACCCTGAACTAGACATTTTAATACAACTATGTAAAAATAAGTACACTATCAAAACATGACTACGTTATCTACACAATCTTACAAAGTAGTAGGTAATAAACTAAAAGCCAATGAAACTGATAAATAAACTGGTAATAGCAAAACCTCTTTTATAATTACTTCGTGAAATTGTTATAATTTGGTTTAAGATTTATGTTAAATATATCGCGGCATTGCCAAAAAAAACCGGCACCCAAAAATAATCGATCATGTGAAAACAAAATAATTACGCTGAACATAGACTACAGATCATAAAAATCAAATATTAAAAATTAAATAAAAAGGAATCCTTACGATAGTTGAAGCTATCAATCAATGTATTTTAACCTTAAATTAATAATTTCTAATAGAAAAAATTAAAAATAGGACACGTGGCGGTCTTTCTAGAGACATTTTGCCCCACCCCAGTATGTCAAAATAATTACAATTTTAAACTTACAATTTGCAAAGGAGCTGATATTTAGACGTATCCAAACAAAACCTATATAATAAGATTTTTTCTGATGGCCTGCTAATGCTGCAAAGTAAATTAAATTGGTAAAAATATCACAAAATCTCAGCACGTGTGCGGCAATTGGCAAACCGCAATAGTGAGTGACGCGACATTTACTTTAGTTTTGTCGATTAGAATTCGATTTTATGGTAAAAATGAAAAACTTTTTGTTTATGGCTCTGACATTTTAATATAATTATTTTACTAAAACTCCTACTAGCCCATAAAGACACAATGAATTTATTATCACTAAAGGAAAGCAAGAATAGTACTTGCAAAACAAAATTAAATAAAAATGAACTGTTCTTGGTTTTGTTCATTTTTCGGTTATATAATGTTAATATTAAATACAGGATTTCTTTAAAAGGCTGTTAAAATCTTTTTGCGGCTTGCCCTATTTACTAATTAATGAATTAATTTTAATGAACCGTACTTTATTCTTCATAACCTAATCTTCACTATGGACATCACTATTCACCACGGAAGAAAGAATCTAGTGGAAGTGCTAAGTAGGCGTGGTAACTGGTAAGCGTGTCACTAATGCCCGATTTACACATCGACAAGTACAGTAGCGAGTTAAGTAGTATTTTAAGATTAAGTTGATTTAAATAGAGTTCCATCCTATTTTTTGGCGAGTTAAGTACGAAGTAGCCCCCTCTCTCGCGTCTCGCCAACTTAACTTGCCAAAAAATAGGATGGAGATCTATTTGAATCAACTTAATCTTAAAATACTACTTAACTCGCTACTGTACTTGTCGATGTGTAAATCGGGCATAATACGCGCTGGTTCGCGTAACTTGTCGCTGAGGCCATAGGTAATCTATAACGTGAATATCACTCTTATTAGTAACATTTTAAAGTATATAATTGCCAGAACTGCGAAAACCGCCACCTATGGACAACGACAAAATTAACTCGAAAATTAAATCTATTTAGATTACAAGACGTCATATAATTCTATCTGCGCTACAGAAAAATAACTTCTATTTATATGAAGGTTCACTCCCAGATGTAGGATCAGTTACACTATGTTATTTTTTGTTAGTAGTTTATTTGTGTGTTTATTTGTTTTCTGGCGACAGCGGTTTACATAGTGAATTAGTTGTATTGCATTTCCACTTGATTTTTCTTCCATGCTATTCACCAAGTTGTGCTTGTGAATGTGAAGTCAAAAATGATCGAAAATAACATTCTATTTGGTAGCATCTTCAGCCTTTAAAACTCAAATTTAAACAATAGAACAGTGGTAAAAGTTTCAAACGTGGGGACTTTACACTTCCTCTTCTTATAATTCTACATTTCGACCCGTGTCTACCTTATACGTTAAAATGATATACGTCGTTCAATCTCAGACACCAGCTAACCCTATACAGTAGCGTTGCTCGCGTTGTTGATTTGTAATTTTAAGTTAGTGTAATAAATAAACCATTTTAATTTATTTAATAATTTTAACAAAAAAGTCCTTGTTGCTGTTTGCTCATCCCTATAAATATCTTAATCTTTTAAGCTTCGCCACGAATTTCTAAGCGGTATTTTGTAATATAAAGATAGATTCAAGAGGAAGCTTTGTATGTAATATTGTAGAGTACAAGCATTACATCCATGTGAAGCCGGGGCAGGTCGCTAGTTTATTTATAAATTAAGGGAAATTAAATGTCAAAATACCTATGACTAGGCAGAATGGCCCTAACCTTAGCCTGTTCCGTAAGGGATAAAATAAGTAAAATAACATGTCAATTTATCTGACAATAATGGTGAGGTGACAAATGACATTTTGAAAATGTGACAAGTGCGACTGCATTATTATTTTTGTGATAATTTCTAATTTGAAATAATGACTGATAACGTAGAATTTTACCGAAACCAAATCGCCCTAGCCAGAACAGAAATAAGAAATTTAAGGTGAAGTATAATAAGTATTACTTTTGTACTGTTTACGGTACATCCGTCGATAATTTATTCTAACGTTAATGATTTTCTTGTAGACAGCAAATAACGGCACTAAAACATGAACATTTAAAGGAAATAAAGATTGTTAAGAGCACTTTGAATGGACTGCGCTGCTCTAAATGTGGTGACACTGGTTTGTAATCTATTTTGATTATACTTTTAATTTAGAACCTTGAATATTAGTTTTGCATCAATTCATTGCTTCATGCTTGAGCAGATTACTGTTGAACTCGCTAAAATTATCTATTTCTAAGATCAACAAGAACTGTCAATATATATTTTTAAAGAATCAATTTTAAAAAGCTTATATAGTTACAACTTTAATTGAAAACAATGCAGTGAAAAATATATTATTTGCTAGATTGATAGAATCGCAACACTTACACGCATTTATCATGACACATGCCTACACAAACAGTTAGCTTACTCAATACATGGACCAACAACATAAAGATGTACTGTTTTTTATGTATGTAGCACTATATAGGGTGGGGCAGAAATATTAGCTAACAGACAAATATGACTAAAAATACTTACATATAAAATAATAGCTTCTCTTTAATTCAATAAATATTTCCTAAAAACTAACAGCCCTTGAATGTCCTGCTGTAGGGACAATCTGCCCATATTAAGGGAAATTTAACTTTGACTAGACAAATATTTGTCATTATCTCTTTTTGGAGATTTAACTAAGTGTCAGGATTCCTTAAGGTGGTACCATCCACTATTTTAAGCCTGTGTTACCACTATGATATATTTTTTTGTAAATGTTGTTAATAATTTATTTAAAATATTAAATCTCAAACAAACATGTATCTTATTTTATATTATTTAATCTGTTAACCGAATTATCATTTAACAGCTACAACAGTGGCATCAAATCACAATGGAGAAGACGTACCCTCCATTGAATCTGACAGCATATCATATCGGCCTATTGGAGTCATTGAAACAACATTCCAGAATAAGAGAGGTGTACCAAGGCAGACCGCCGTGATGGCTCAGTCTAGAGGCGTGGTTGTTATTGATCCTTCAGTGTTTAACAACCCTGAACATGCCTTGTGTGGGTTGGAAGAGTTTTCACATTTGTGGTAAGTATAATAATACATTTACTAGAACTTTAACCTCTCAGCTGATTTGATCTGTTTTTTAGATTTATTTACGAAAAATACTAAGTTTTGCCTTGACATGGTACCATGTTTAATCAGATGACGCATAGAACATGGATCCGTGTCTAATCAGTTCAGAGGTTAAAGGCAAGTGTATGGTTTAAACATCAACAGAAATGGAGGGAAACTTGACCTACAAATAACACATTGACCACACTGCTAGAACCAAATTTCATACAAAAAACCCCAAAAACAACCCCATCTGCAAATCTGGTGGTAGCTAGCTTGTTAACAAATCTTCCAACTTTCACAACAGTATTACAGTACAGTGTATTCCAAGTGAATAAATAGTTTAATTTCAAAAAAAGGGACATCATATTTATATTATTGCTTGTCAGACTGTACGCCCATTAATTTCAAATGTGCAATTAGTATTAACCTTTTTACAGCGCCGCCAGCAGACACAATAGTAAAACAATGCATGTACCATATATGGTACACTGCACTAAAAACGTGTTAATATGCTTTGATGTGCATATAAATATTCCTTTAATGATCTGATAACTTTTTCAGGATAATATTCCATTTCCACGCAACAGAGAGTACAAGTGTACCGGCTAAGGTGGCTCCCCCTAGACTGGGTGGTGAGAGACGTGGTGTATTTTCAACAAGATCTCCACATCGTCCTTGCCCTATTGGACTCTCACTTGTTAAAATACAGAGTATTGAAGGTTTGTTATATATTATTTTAATAATTTTAAATGTATTTACTGAAAAATATACTTTTTTAAACGAAAAATCTTATAGTTCTTTTATATGTATAAAAACATATATTATCATTAAACATTTTTGTTGTTTTGAGAATATGTATATTTTTTGTTTTTCCTTTATTTCTCTGTGCTTTGGAGGAATCATAAAACAAAAAAACTCATTATATCGTCTTTGGTTGCTGTCTAAGTGATACCTCATTATAGCCACTACCACACATTCCATTCCTGGCAACTAAATAATTTATATACCACAGTAACAAAAACCTTTATTTCCACAGGCAACAAAATCCATTTCCTTGGTGTTGACATGGTAAACGGCACACCAGTTCTCGATGTGAAGCCTTATATACCACAATACGATTATCCATCACAAGAATTGGAGACAAGTATGTCATCATTGGAAAGGCCTGTGACAGAGGGCATCAGTGATTTGACAGATATAGCCAACCTGCAACTGGATGACTTAGCTGATGCTCGGTTAGTAAAGTATTATTTGATTAATTTTAACGAACCTTTAACCCTTTACTTGTTCCTTGAATAACATATGATACATTCACATTGTTTTACTATAGTGTCTACTGGCAGGACTAATATTACGGAGTTGGTATAGGGTTTGATGTTAAGTTTTACTTTTTTTGTTTATATAATTGCAATTCAAAATTGGAGAGGTAAGGTCAAGACAACATGAAGTGTATAGCGGTGTACCACAAGGCTCAGTTTTGGGTCCGGTACTGTACAGAACTCTCTAACTTCTGACTCCACCACCTCACTGAGTTATCGGATTATGTTCTCTGACTATCAAGCAGAAATTAATCTCATCGGCTGCCACCCCGTGTGCGAGTTCGCGGGTTGTAACCCCACGCAAAATTATTTGTATGACTATCTTTTGCCCGCGGCTTCGCTCGCGTTAAATTGGGGGTAGCACTTCCCCTTTCCTGGGCACTGAAGAAAAAGAAATATAAAAAAAAAACAAAGTAGCCTGCCTATGTTACTCTCTACCCCTTTAAGTATCTCCAATTAAAAAAATCACGTCAATTCGTCGCCCCGTTTTGCCGTACAAGAAACACAAACAGACAGACACACTTTCCCATTTATAATATTAGTATGGATTCACAAATTATTATTTTTGAGTTTGGATGTACTTTGTGTCTGTAAAAGTCCCGCAAGAAAACACAGGGTACGGTGCCTAGTGCAGGAGTTAACGTTTTTACTAAACTGAAAATTATTTCCTTTTTTTTTAATTATAATTGTCTGGTACTTTCAACACCATTCCGAGATGTCGTGTGCGTTCGCAAAATGTTGTTAACCCATTTTGAATGTACATAATTACATCAACGCACAGTTATTAATATGATTCTCGCCATAAAATTATTATCTAATCTTCCAGAGTATCAACATCAAATACACCAATCTCAGACACAGTTAGCCCCACGCGTTCGACATACTCCAACGACCCATCACCCCAACAGGAAAATAAGCTCCCAACTCCCGTATCACCATCAAACTCATCACAAGATAGAAGCTACAGGACCCCGGGAACTAGAAGACCAGATACCGAAAGGGGAGCTCCCGATGGACAGGAAAGGTACACCCCACCACAATCTGCCCTTTTGACAGGTATCTCCCATGATGGGATAAGGGTAGCCCCATGGATATCTAATCCAACATCACAGCGCTACGAAGTCAAATTCACTGATGATGCTTTGGAAAGATTAAACTATTTAATCGGTGATCGAGCTCCTTCTTTTAAAGCGAATATTGAATGCCTGTTGTCCGAAGACCCAAGGTCACATTACGTGAGAAGCAGGTATCCAGATCATGAATACAGTTGTGTATTAGAAGATTTGTCTGTCAGTTGTGTCTTTGATGCCAATTCGTCGACGTGTACGATCATAGCGGTAAGAAATGCCGAAGAACTTCAAACTTGATGTAGAATAATGCTAAAATGGAAATTCGCCTTTATATTTAAACACGCATAATAAATTAGCACTCTTAAAAGTTTTATCGCGTTGTACGGTTCGCGCAATTCTAACTTGGCTGGTCTGAAGTTAGCTATAAGAGAAGTTTGCGCATGTACAGCAATAAATAAAACTCTGGCTTTCCGCTATGTAGTTCTTTAAATGACACTGCGCAGCAATTTGCAGCAACGTCAAGCCGGACTTACTTAGATTGCGCGTACTGTATGTTTGTAAATATTAAACGTTAACGAGACTGGTTTTTTGGTTTTTTTATCACTCTAGGATTGTCCTTACAAGGGCTTACCAGAACCTCTGACGCTTGACAACTGGGAATAATAGTAGCTAGTGACATTATAGGGCAATAGGATAAACATTATTCTTCTAGTCACCATGTTAAATAAAAATAATAATGAATAAAATGCAATTTATACAATATGTCCCAACTAAAGCTATCTGAGAAGTTCGTACATGTAAAGGAACAAAGAAAGCACCCGCTTCTAATGCTTTTATTAGGTTTCTAAACTGACATCTGCGCAGTCACTTGCAACAACTTCAAGCCGGCCGTGTTGGCGCGTACTTTCTGCGCAGCTTATACTGGCCATGGTCTCAAATTGACTATTAGCTTGAGATCGAAACGTCAAGCAAAATCAGAAGCCCAATTCTCGTAAATGTATTTATTACTGAGATTAAGTTGAGATTTTAAACTAATATAATTACAAGAATTACCACAGAAAAAAAAATCAAGTGGAAGTGCTAAGTAGGCGTGGTAAGCGTGTCACTAATATGCGTGGTTTCGCGTAACTTGTCGCTGAGGTCATAGGTAATACATAACGCGAATATTATGCGTTATGCACAACGTGTTAAAGTATATAATTGCCAGAACTGCGAAAGAACCGTCATGTACGACGGCGGAATTAACTCGTAAATTGAATCTATTTATTTAATTAAAACAACATATAATTTTTTCTGCGCTACAGCAAAATAACTTCTATTTATAGATTGTGAAGTTTCATTCCCAGATGTAGGATCATCTACATTATTATGTTATTTTTTGTTAGTAGTTTATTTGTGTGTTTATTTATTTTTTGCCGACAGCGGCGGTTCCGAATTATGTTGCATTTCCACTTGATTTTTCTTCCGTGAGAATTACCGTTTAAGTTAAAACAAGCCCTTAATTCTCGTTTACGTTTAATATTTATAATTAGCATTGTTTGTTAAAATGTGAAAATAATTTTAATGTAATAATCAGCAATAAATATATTATTTAAATTTAAACAATAAAATAGTTTATATTTGGTGATTTGTTTGTTTTATTGGAAGAAAATGATACCTAGCCGAAATATTATTTATTCATCATGCCACCTATAAACAAAGCAGAACTTTTACTATAGGTACACATAAACTGGACGCAAAGGCTCTACCCGTTTCCCCAGGCCCCCTCCAAGTAAGGCGATGAAGGAGTGCCGCTGGGGACTTTTAGTGGGTGCACTGGGGGGTCACCCCTGGGAGCCCCACATATGCGTAGGCATTTTACCCCAGCGAAACCAAAACAAAAATAATAAAAAAATAGGTACACATAAACCATTGATTTATAAAAAACCCTAGATGCACATTTTCAAACAAAACTAACAGCCAAAAGTGTCACCAAATTAAACATACGCAATAAATACGTATAGTAATATCGTAAACATATTTCTTTTTTCAAATTCAATCTTACACGCATGACATAAAGTTGTATTTAAAAAGTAATGCACATAAAGCAATAAAATTTAATGATTGACGTTTGCCGGTAGAACAACGCGATACTAATTTAAAAAAAGTGCACAATGCGCCCATTTGTTGCGGACGTTTTTGGGAAGTGGAGTGTGTATCTTTGGTTTTTTGTAAATCAATGACATAAACACACTATAGTGTATTCAGGGAGACGAGTTAGTATAGCGCCTTCTTTATCGCACATTATCATACAAATGACAAGGACAAAAAATACTGTTCTAGGGTCGGTGGGCGTTAACAAATCCTTAGAAATGTAAATGTGCGTTCACACTGCGCTTCTTAAAAGATCGCTTAGTTTATTACTGCGGCTTCGTCTGTCGTATAAATTGAGAGACATTAATTTGATAGATTTTTTTATGGGTATCTGATGGATATGAAGGAAAGAAATAAATTCGAGGATTTAATTCGCAATGATACGGCGGCAGTCTCAATACAGTTTTGGTTTGTGATTTTGACATTTCGTCTATAATGCAAGCGTCGTATGGTCGGTCTATGATTTTTAACGATGTTTAATAATTCACGTTTTAACATTTCAGCGTTATAGCTAATATTTTTTTCTCGTAACCAATTACAATTATCCTGTTTTTTAAATTGGGCCGTTGGGATTCCCTCTATTTTTCTAGAGTGATAAGCGTTATCCATGACTATCACAGAATTATCATCTAGCTTATTTAAAACTTCTCTAAACCAATTTTCAAATTCTTCGGCATTCATCTCCTTGTGATAATCGCCTTGTTTCTTCGACTCAAACATATTTAGACCACCTTCCATCCTCCATCCTCATCCTCACTCTCAACGAGAATATAAAAATGTTATAAAACACGTGTTTCAACAATGAGAATATAACAATAACTTAATGATAATAATAACAATGGATGTAGCGCACCAGTTTAATATACCAAAATTGGGAAATAGTATTTTACTATGGTAATGCTCATTTATGACAAAAGAACAATAAACGGGTCATTAGCACACCTGCGATGCTTAAAATTTACCATGGACCATTTATTAAAAAAAAATGCACACCTGAAGGTGTTTTCAAGCCAGTCGTTAGTTCATTAATAAATTATAAAATCCAATACACCAGCCGGTTCACAAGTCGAGCATACAGTCACAAGTATGAGCACGTCTGCACAGCACGGGAAGTATGAGTAGACTAAAAAGTACTCGTACTGTGTACACCGCCTTAGCGTTTATCACTGACCAATCGCAATTAAAAAATTGTGTGAGTGAGATAGCGCTCTACTAACTCGTCTCCGTGAATACACTATAACACATGAGAATGGTACATTTATGTTAACATAAGATAGAGCATAAGTACAAACAGAAAACGTCGAACAATAACCCATGGTAGGAGATAATGACGATACCTATTCGTCATAAAACCTAAACGGACGTTTATGCACTTAGGGACAGCCGATACCGATAAAAACTATTATTGTTTTAGTTGTAAATGCTATTGTCGTAGTAGATACCCATCTATCATATCATCACTTATCTGCGTAGCGTCTGGTTGATAAAATAATTTAAAGGTTAAATTAAACAGCGATTTATATATTAATGTTTATTAATTATAGATGATAAATACAAATAATATTTTACAGTTTTTTTTAAATCAATTTTCTCTTTTATGCCAGCCGGTTTTTCTATTAAATTATACAATTTCAGAGTCCGAAAAACAATACAAACAAGTTTTTCTAAAGTGCCCCAGACGAGTTGACGACTAAAGCTCCTTTGTGTCTGGCGATTGTTTCACGCCATCTAGGATGTCTAGTAGTAAACTTACAATATATTATTATAATAATTGTATTACTAATAATGTTATATTTATAATAACAATACTTGACGTATAAATCTACGTTTCATATAACTTATAGAAATAATACGTAAAACAATGGATAAATACTTTTATGTTTTAACAATAATAATTGATTATTTTTATAACTAAGTATTAATTATAACTTAAAAAGCTTAAACTTTTTTATAAAACCAAATATGTTTGCCGGAACCAAAACCACCGACTGCACTCAAAACATGTAAATCAAAATAATTTACTTTCTCGCCATTCAAAAATATTGTTTTAACTGTATTGTCTCTTTTCCAAGTAATAAGAGAAGACATGGGCCCCCAATTATTTTTTTCAATCGCTGTTCTGTACTGAAATTGTAAAATTGTCCCATTACCAGCATCTGCTCTTGGTTCGTACTCTACTTTATCGATATTGTATACCCCACCTAAATCAAAAGTCAGGTTAATTACTTTACCTCTATCCGGATCAGTTAGGCCTGATTTCCCCCAATCAGTATGCCAGATGGAAGTAGGATCTCCGTCAGTGAGCTGGGAGACTTCTTGGCATGGCTGACAAGAAATATTACAAGATACTTTAACATTTTTCACTGTATACTTATGAGGATCTTCCGCAGTTGATACAGTTATGTAATAACTCCACTTCGATACACCGCTATCATTAGCTGATCTGATTCTAAACTTATGCTCTGATTCAGATTTAAATTCTTCAAATTTGTATTCAGTGTCAGTGATGTTTGTGAATATTGTTCCGTCTCTTTCAATTTCGTAATATACATTTTTGCGTGGTTCCCAACGTAGGCAAATACTTGTTGACGTTATATCTTCATCTAGTACAGTAAAACGCGGTGGTGGTGCTATAGAAGTATTTAAGAATGTGTTACTACCATTTATTTTACTTTTATTCTCAAATCCTTTAATTTTGATGTGAATGTCGTTTTCCGTGACATCTACTTGTTCAATCTTTAACATTAAACATTTTTGTTTCAGGTCATTTCCACCAAGATTTTTCAAATAGGGATTAACTATGAATTCTTTGTTAAACCAATAAGCGTTTTCTTTAACTGCGAACTCTTCTTCAGTTTCAACTTTAGCTATATCAATTGCTTTATCTTTTATCGTAGCTTTTATTTCATGGATATCCTCTGACGCCATTATTCTAAACAAAGTAGATTTTTCTTTGACCATCTTTTGGTATGAGCCTTCAGTTTTTTGTACGTGAATAAATAAGTTACCATGATTATTTGAATTAGGTCCGACAACTGTAATCCCTGTTTTAGCATATTCTCCATCTAAATAATTACAAGATTTACCATCATCTTCATAAACTTTAAAGTTAGTTTCACCGTTTACGTAAATATTAAAAATCCTTTTGTTTCTTTCTATTAGATTTCGGTTATTATTTGGATTCACCATAGGAATTATAGCACCATCTTTGATAAAAATTGGTATTTTCCATAATGGAGTTTTTATTTCATTCCATATTTTCCCGCCTTGATATTTTTCACCAGTCAGCATATCAATCCAGACTTGATCAGGCTCAGGAAGATATATACAATTCCGTATCCAATCACGATTTTTGTTATACAGCTCTTTGTATACTGGTGCAACTAATATGAAAGGTCCCCACATGTACTGATATTGGGAGTCTTTCGTGTAAGCAGTATTTTCTTCGGGGAATTCCAAAAACATTGCTCTTATCATCGGAAAACCATATATCGATTTATGGCCTAGTGTATAGTTGTACGGCAACAATGTTGATTTTAGTTTAAGGTATGCTCTATTAATAACCACAGTGTCATCATCATAAGCGAATGGAGTCTTTTGTTTTTTACCCCAACCATCCATGTTTAATTGCAGCGGTGTAAATGTTTTCCACTGAAAATCACGAATGTTTATTTCTTTCACACCACCACCGTAAATTCCGTCCATATCTGAGCCCACAATAGGTATTCCGGATAAACCTGATCCGATATAAGTTGGAATATGAAATCTAATGTATTCCCATTGTCCACCAGTTTGGTCGCCACTCCAAATGCCCGCATGTCTTTGTGTGCCAGCCCACCCATCAACCATTATAATCATTGTACGAGCTTTACCATTCGAGCCTTTTTGAAATATGTTAGCTGCGTTTTCAACTGCAGTTAAAGCAAACGAATAACCAGAACCGATCCATGCAACGTCACATTTAAGTGCTACAACTCCAGCTGTACCTACTTCTTTAGTTAAATCACGATCACCTTTTTTCGGGTTTACTGGATCCTTAGGCTCTAAATTTGACTCAGTCCACAATGCAGCTTCTACGCCTTTTCCTCTAGCGAAGTCAGCAAATTCCTTTAAGTTTTCAATATCACCTGCTAAGGAATCAGTTTGACCATATCCACAGCCGTATCCGTCATTAGGAATAAACCAACCGAGTGGTAAATCATTTCTTTCATATCGTTCAATCATAGCTCTGGCCGAAAATTGGTAATTATTTTTCTCACCATTCAAAGATTCCAGAACACCTTCTTTACCCTCCATATCTTTAGGTTGATAACATTTATAATACAATCCATCTTCGAACAAAATAGCGTTAGGTACGTCTTTGTCTACTTTTACCCAGTAGTCTCGGTTAAATGCGTTTAAATGAGCTTCGTAAAATGCAAATTCAGGCATAAAAATAGGTTGTCCAGTCAACTCGTAATAGTCATTTAAAATTTCTTTAGGTTTCGAGCTAATAAAGAAAAACGCATCGTAGCAATTTTCTTCGTGAGACATTTCTATAGTTTTCCCGGCATCCGAATCAAAATCATAATAACCTTTCTGCCATGTATTTCTCAAAATACCATATCCTTTAGTTGACCAGTAAAATGGACATGGCGATGTGACGCCTCCATCTACCCAGTTATTTGTATTGATGATTGCGATTTTTTCTCCTTTATGAGAAAATTTACCGTTTTGCATTCCACCACCGAAGAAATATTCGTCTTCTTTCTGGTACAATGTTTGTTTGACTACGTTATCATAGTAGGACAAAGGTTCTGCCTCTATCAGAATGTTTTCCTTAGATTGTAAACTTTGTACAGACATTGTACTTCGTTTCTTATCAAAGTTTATTGATATTTTATTTGTGTAGACAGTATAAGATTGTTCGGTTTCTTTAAGCAATGAATACTCGAAAGGTTTTATATCGTAATCGGTTACTTTCTTTACGTTAATTTTGGCTGTGTCGCTGGGATTTTTTGGTACAGGATAATCGAGGAATTCGTCTGTTGTTGTCATGTAATATTTGAAGACATGGTCGTTTAAAATGTTGAGTTTAGCTAACTCTCCTGTTTCGTATTGTATTAAATATTCTGTGTCTGTCTTCATAAAAGACGCTATAGCTCCTAGAGAGCTCATTTTGTTAATGGTTTAGCTGATATCATTTAGGTAACTGGAACAAAGAAAATTAATTAACTACATATAATAAATTGTGTCTATGTGGCGAAACGGGTGAAGAATACAAAAAGTTACCATAACACTCATTTGTTAAGTATGTTATGGGACATTGTAAATAGCAACAGAAGATAAAATTGAGATCTAAATAAATATACTTTTTATTTTTTTTAAGTCAACTCGCGCACTATGGATTGAGCCTTGTGTCGCATGGACTTTAACAGACATGAATTAATGGCCACAAAGCACAACCAGACTCAAGACAATAATTTGTGGATCACACAAAATAATTATCTTGCGTTGGAGTCAAACCCAAGACCTCGTGCACGGCAGCCGCTTAAGCCACCGCTTTGCTACCGATACAGTTTGTATCAGGTAAATGTAAACTTGTATATATACATAACAAACCCTATACAAACATCATGTCATACGTAGGGTAAGGTTGCGATCATTGGACTAGCGCTTTGTTTGGACCACATCAATATTTCGCGATCTATTCATATTTGAACACAATATTTGCATGGAAACGATAGCTTTACAACCCCCCACACCGCCCTCCATCCGCCAGTACCGCAGCAGGCAGCATGAGGAATGGACGTACTTCGCTTTGTTTCTTGGACCTCGAATATAATTTTTACGCGGCAAATAATAGCATGTAAGTACTGTTATATTAATTATATTAATGTGAATTTTTTTACTAGTATAGTACAGTCATTAAGAATACTTACCATCGTAAGTTTTTGTTGAGTAACGTACTACTTTTTTTTAAATAATTATTTCAGTGGATGTTAGTGAGTTTCTATCAATGGACTGGCACGATGCTCTTTCATTGAACCGGTACAATCATGGCAACTTCTATAATGTGTGTTATTTAAACAACAAATCTTTTTATTTATAGCATGGCAAAGAGAAGAGGTCGAGAGGCGAGTATGAAACTAGCTTAAGGAAATAAGAAGTTGGATTGAATGAGGTAATCAGAATGTTTCGAGTGCCAAAAGCGACGTTAAAGAGAAGACTTGACGTACCTGAAATATTTTTGTGATTTTGCATGCCAAATAAAGAAATATAATTGGAGTCGACTAATTAATGTAACTATCTATTTATTTTTGAAAATAAAAGAAATGTCATACAAAAATATTTTAGTTTATTAATTTTTTTACATGCACCTTGAATGGACCAGCCACCTATAATGCCCTAAGTCCAATTATAGCAACTAAGTGGTCCGATGAAAGAGACGGTGGTTCAAACAAGGAAACCATCACAAAGTTTTATTTTCTTCTTTTGTGACTATATACCTAATAAAATTAACTTAATTATGTTAGTTACCGATAATTGAATATACAGACTACTCGTTTACACAGATTTTGTTGTATTTCACGCTCTATTTTAGATACCAGGTCTGTTTAAAATTAAGTGGTCCAATAGTCGCAACCTTACCCTAATGTTGTGTACATGTTAAATAAATAAATAATAGTAATCGTAATACATAATAGCAAACATTCTATAACTTGTATAAATAAGAATCAATAAACTTTTTATAATTTTACTTTTTACTTGTTATTAACTATGGTTATAACAGCACAGTGACTTTGTTTACATGTTTTTAAACATTTGTGTAAACATTACTTCTAGTTAAACAAAGCAAACAAAACATGTATAAAATAGGTGTACGTAAACAAATGTCGTGTATTGCGCCTGCTTACATCGAGATCAGGGTTCGATCCCACGCAAGATATTTTTTTGGCTCCTAAAATTATATCTATTCTTTCTTAAGCCTGAATGTTTATTGTATTAGATAATTTGCTGTCTGTAAAAGTCCCTACGACACAGAGTCGATCGCTAACAGGGGAAAAGTCTTCGAGTTGAATTATATAGAAATTCCAGACCAAAGTAAACATTTATGGTAAATCACAAAATTGAGCGAGAATAGAACCCGAGACCACTGCGTGACAGTGACGAGTTATAAATACTACTTCACTGAAGTCGTCACCAACTATAATGGATTAAATCTTTTTCTTAGCAATATGTCTTTAGTCGGCGCGGACGGCGTAACTAAGAACTAGAATACAAATAATAATGACAAACAAGACAAAAAATATGCATCACATATTCCTCTTGAGTCGGGTAAAATAAAGATTTGAAATAAAAGAGAATAATCTTAACTACGCGTACACCATTACATTACCTATATAAAAAGGTAAATTGATTGATTGGTTAAAATAATCAGCGATTTTTATTACCATAAGCAAAACAATAATTAAACGTATTATTTAGGTACTCACTTCCGTATTTCGGCGTTTACGTGTCCAGTGATAACTAAACGGAGTGCACTGTTGTTATTAAGCTAATTGCAAACTTCTACATTTAAATTGACTTTTGTACAAAACAATCTAGGTTACTTACAATTAATATATTTATTATAAATATTTACTTACCGATAAAACAATTTAAATTAGGCTGTAGAAGTTAGTCGTCTTTGTATCAAAATGCCAACGTTCAATATATACCGGCAGCTGCCATTTGTTTTCGTATGATAATAAGTGTTATCAGTTTACAAAATTGACGTATGTTTATTCTGTACTGTACCTATATTCATATGTGTTACCTAAAAAAATATTATTTTTTATGATAACATTGACAAGCTATTTTTCTTGTAATAATTAAAAATAAAAGTTTATTAGAAAATTGCTTTATAGCAATAAAGTTACCTATCACTCTTAAGCCATCGGATTTCATTTCGGGCGTCAATTCTAGCTCCAACATTATTATTTAAGAAACCCAGTAAAGTAGTTTCATAAAATTTTCTTAAAATAAATAATACAAAGAGAGTTCGAGGAAGTCTAGCGATCGACGTCCCTCTCTTGACTGATATTGTAAGGACTTCATCGAGTGGTAAATTCAGGCTGATTACGGTATGAATTGGCCGACTCGATAGGGGCCATCGTTTTACGGAAAATCTACGTTCAGTAATACTTTTTTTTTAATACTGCGCGTCCCCTCAGTCCTTCAGTGACTGTAAAGTACCGGAGGCCCAACTCTTGGGCAACGTAGGCAGAGGCTTGGCTGCTGCAGTCTAGAAGTGCCACTTACTATCGGTCGCTAAGGCGCTACTATTACCATCAGGTGGGCCGCTTGGTCATCTGCTGCACAAAGGCGATATTGTCTGTAATTTAGAGCGCTCTGAAATATTTACATAATGCAAAAATAACCTGGCAACTCTATTTTTCGACGCTGACGTTTCGTTTTTGATTGAGTTTGACATTTTGTGGACTCACCGACTATCGAAGAATTTGTTTGGTTCTTTTGACGGATAAACTTTGTGAAAAATTGATTACTCATTTCTTAGCAAAACAGTTCACATTGAAACTTAATTACGTTACGTTAAATAGAAGAGTAACTGAAGGTAAATACTACAAAACCTTTAAAATTACGAGAAAATAATTGTGTATTATTGTAAAACGCTTTGTCATGTTCATAACCTAGACCGGTGTAAGACTTTCATAAATTTTCAGATGTTTCTCACACGTTCCGAGTATGACCGTGGTGTCAATACTTTCAGCCCTGAAGGAAGACTGTTCCAGGTAGAATATGCTATTGAGGCAATCAAGCTTGGATCGACAGCGATCGGTATTTGCACTTCGGAAGGTGTAGTACTGGCTGTCGAGAAAAGAATTACATCTCCTTTGATGGAGCCTACGACCATTGAAAAGATCGTGGAGGTTGATCGCCATATAGCTTGTGCGGTTTCTGGCTTGATGGCTGACTCTAGGTAAGAAAAATATAAACAAGAATAATTGAATTGCCAAGTAGTAAAAAAATAGTTTGTCAGCTAAACATCTGTCTATTAAAAGTTAGGATATCTGTTAATTGTTTTATTAATAGTATAGTTTCCATTCTGGGTAAACGATAATAACTTTTATAAGCATTTATATTTAAATTGTATAAAAGACTCCTATTACCAAAATTTAAATAAGCAACAATCTCAACATTGAATAGTGTGGAAATAATGCATGGTTTGATATTTTTTCAAATTCACCTTACTTGTTTACTAAATAATTTTACAAGGTTAAATATAAAAGTACTCATATTACCTTGCAAAATGATTTGTTAAAAAAAAAACATTTTTGTAAAACAAAACATTTCTATAGGATTATCAAACTGAGATTACATTCATCTTAATTCAACATTTACCACAAGCTGTGCATTAGCTGTGTGATATTTATAGTCAGCCCATCACCACTTAAACAATTTGTTTATTATATAAAAATAATTTAAGCATGATATATAATTTTTACCTATAAAGGTTAGGTATAACTAGAAAAATCCGAAAAGAAGAAAGACAATGGAAAAAATTGGTATTCATAGTGGTCATGGTGCTGGACTCGTATAGTCCAGAGACGCGGGTTTAACATATAGAATGTAATAATTAAACAGAATATTTAAATTATGTCTAAAAATAATTTTGAAATTGTTTTCAGAACTCTAGTGGAGCGTGCCCGTGTAGAATCTCAGAATCACTGGTTTGTCTACAATGAGCGCATGACTGTTGAATCTTGTGCGCAGGCCGTGTCCAACCTTGCTATACAATTCGGTGACAGTGATGACGACAGTGGTACCGCTATGTCAAGACCATTTGGAGTTGCTGTTATGTTTGCCGGTAAGATAATGAGATATTTATTAAATTAAAACTATATTTTAAGTGGCAGACTAAATTCAAAAACAACATCCACACTAGGGATCAAGCACTGTATCATAGGGACTTCAACAAATCATCAGAAGAGAGAATTACCTGAATTGAAATTACTGAATTTAAACCTAAAATCTTAATGTAATTTTATTTGCTCCTTTATCTGATGCGGCCAAAAAAGTATATAGTTTTGCAGGTCTTCGTTTTCTGTAGATTTTAGACATTAAGGGGTTTTTTTTAGTGTATAAGTTTAGTGTAAGTACAAGATAAAAGGTATGATGGAACTGCTATGTATTTCTGTACAAAAGTTCCAAAAATAATAAAGAGAATAAAAAAAAAATCTAAATGTATTTGCCTTTCCGAAATGTTATTAAGAAATTGTAGCTATACATTATTTACAATTTTCCCTGTTCCTTAAGTTGCTGTTGTGGTTTCTTATCACTGGAGAGTAAACTAAATTAAGTCATGTATTGTTTTCTATTAAAGCATGATGGGCTCAAGTAATAGTAACTCCTGATCTAATTAAGATAATAGTATTAAGTAAGGGAATTTGAAAAGTATTAAATGGGATAATTCCTGAGGGGGGTCATATTAATCCAATTTCAATATTTATGATATTTCAGGCATTGATGAGAAAGGCCCTCAATTATTCCACATGGATCCTTCTGGAACATTTGTTCAGTATGATGCTAAGGCTATTGGTTCAGGCAGCGAAGGTGCTCAGCAGAGCTTAAAGGTACGTTTTCTTTTCTACATTTGAGGGTACTATTCTATTTCAATTATAAGGCCCACCATGGCATGCAGAGACTTTAATCAGTTTCAGCCATAAAAACATACATACATAAACTCACTCCTTATCCTGTCTAGGGTAGGCAGAGACGACAGAATGCCACTTGTCACACCATAAAAACCTTACAAAGAATTACTTTCTTAAGCTTTACTTTGCTACTGCAAAGGTACTACTCTACTTACCTGCATATGGTACACCCTGCTGATTAACTAAAGATGCTCTAGTAACCCACCAACTCACATTGATGGCAAAATAAGCAATAGCTATCAATATTGGAAAGCAAGTCTTAATTTTATCCAACAATAAATCTCTTTTACAGGAAGCATACCATAAGTCAATGACTCTCAAAGAGGCTATCAAGTCTGCTCTCACAATTCTCAAGCAGGTGATGGAAGAGAAACTTTCCGAGAACAACGTAGAAGTGGTCACGATGACTGTAGGGTCTATGTTCCACATGTTCACGAGGGAACAGCTTGCCGAGGTTATTAAAGATATACCTTAAATTGTATCGTAGAGAGTATTGTCTGATTACACTTTTAATGTCTTTATGTGAATAGTCATAATGGCATTTTTTTGTGTTATAGTGGTGTTACTGTATGACTAAAGATTGTCTTTTTAAAATTTCATTTAGCTTGTGGACCTAATATTGCAATACATGAAAAGTATGCAGCTTTCCAGGCTTTGAATTCTTCTGTTTCCACTGAATGACTAAATAATTCAAATTTAAATTAGATTAAATCTAAAAATCAACCTTCATAAAAATCTTTTTTTTGATCATTAATAAAAAACTTTATCTTAAAAAATTTAATTGTTAGAATATTTATTCTCAATACTAATAAAAATATTTGATACATTTAATAATCATACAGTTATAAAGTAACACCTATTTATTCAGACAACGTACCTAGAGGTAATATAGGCAGTAGTGTTTGAAGTAAATTGTAATAATATCTATTTATGTACCTACTTTAAATATAATTATATTGGTATTGTAAAATCATTGGGAAGAAAGATTGTAATTAGACCTAAATGTAGCTTAAAAAAATAGATGTACAATTCTCGTAATCATATTTGTAAAATTTCGGTTTCATTTTGGTATCAGCGACAAATCATGTTGATTGGTTACTTAAATAAGTATGGGAGAATTTGACTGGATGCCATGACGAGAGTTTGAACTGTCATTTAAGTATTATATTTTACAAATAGATTTTGTGATGCAGAAGAGGTGCGGTATTGTTTTGCAAGTTCGTGATCCGTAAATAATTATGATGAAATATGCAAGTGATTGGTGTATAACTCTATTATCTATGATTAGCATTAGGCCTTCTCTGATTGGCTACAAAAATATCAAATAAGACATAAGAGATGCGATAATATTTGTTTCATACTGCATTTGTAAGAAATATAATTATGAGAATTGTCTTGCGGCTGCTATGAAAAAGCTCGTTTGTCTACCGGTAAGGGGTTAACTCATCCGTCTTATGGTAAGCGGTCTTTACTCCAGAACCTTTCTATTTGGAATAAAGTATGTATTTATCAAATTTAAATATGTTTGAACGATATTTTTTAGTATTATACAAAAAAATGTATGTATAATTATTTATTTCAAATAATACTATCTGTGTTTGGTGTTGGAGATGTTAAAGTAAGTTTGTTCTTATAATAAAAAGATCAATTTTATATTATCTTTGTGTTGTTTTGTATACCCGTAGATTATAAAAATATGTGTAGTTATGATTTATTGACCATAGAGTTATAGAATAGATAATCTGTTAAAGGTAAGTAAAGTATGATAGAATAGTATTTTTAAATTGGTATTCAGTTCTTTATAGTTTTATATGGTAGTTATTTTTTTGATTAGTATACTAAGCTACATTACAGAATATTAATTTATATATCATGAAGAAAATAAATTATATTGTTCCAAGTTTTTAATAATTAACGACGCGACATTTATAGAATGCAAAATAGTGTAAATTAGGCTCTTTACAGACTTTCAATGACAATTATATAAATTCATAATCCCTTGTCATCTAAGTTCTAAGTTATTTGGGGTTGGTTTCCGCACTTAGTCCTTGAGGTGGACCATTGTACGTGAGGGCACTTGTCATTCCAGCCAGCCCACCTCCCTCCAAAAGCGTATAAGGTGTCTTATCTTGTTTAGGCATTCTGTGATTGATTTAGGGGCTCCTAGTGTGTCTCTTCGTATATCTGCGACACCCGTGCACTCAATGAGCACGTGTGATACTGTTTCCTCTGCCTCCATGCATGCTCTGCACAGGGGGCTGTCTGTTATGCCTATGGTGTGAAAGTGTTTATTTAGCGAGCAATGACCGGTGATGGTTCCAGTCACCAGCCGCAGGCTATTTCTGTCCAGACGCAGTATGCGCCTGGTCAGTTTGTCGTTTAGGAATGGCATGGCTTCCTTCGACTGCCTGCATCCTGGTGCTGCTGACCAGTGCTCTTGTGTTTGTTTACGGGTATACTCTTGTAGCCAGCTGCGAACTTGGCTGAAGGGGATGGGTGTGATAGGCTCAGGTCCGAAGACCGTCATATCAGATCCCCTTCTTGCTAGTGCGTCAGCCGCATCGTTTCCCGGTGATCCACTATGTCCTTTTATCCATTGCAACGTCACTGAGTTTCCATTGGAAGTCGCAATCCGCTCTAGCGCCTTGCGGCATTCCAATATTAGTTTCGAAGTGACATGGGTTTTATTCAAAGCTTTGAGTGCCGAAGCGCTATCGGTTATTATGCGGATTCGAGAGTTCGAAATCCTTTTTGACTCTATAGTATGGGCTGCCAGGATAATCCCTACGCATTCCGCTTGGAATACGGTGTTGAATTTGCCCAGCGGTTGGGATAGGTTTATATTGAGTTCGCTTGAGAATACCCCTGCTCCGGTGCCTGAGTTTGTCTTGGAGCCGTCGGTGTATATTCTGAGCTCTTTTGGGATTGAGTAATCTCGTGATTCCTCTACATATTGTATGTTGTAGTGCTTATTGAAGTTGAACTTTTTCAAAGTCCTGTCGTTGGGGGATGTCAACATGGGTTGATAATTTATCATTCGCTGACGTATACGTGTGTGTTTAATTCTGGAGTCATTCCCCAGTGTGTCCGTATTTTGGAGTCTAAATGTCGCTAGCGCTGCTTCCTCCTGTACAACTAGGTGCAAAGGTGGCAGCCCTAGCATAATTTGAAGTGCGGCTGTGGGTGCGGTTCTCATGCTGCTTGTGATAGCCACGCAGGCATATCGTTGTACTTTTTCTAGTGCTTTTTGACCGGTAGCCTGGTCTGTTCTGGGCCACCAGACCAGGGACCCGTATGTTATGATCGGTCGGATAACTGTAGTGTATAACCAGTAAGTGGTTTTGGGACTGATGCCCCAATTTTTCCCAAGCAGTCGCTTGCATTGCCACAATGCTATACTGGCTTTTGTAGTAATGTAATCAGTGTGTTTAGCCCAGTTCAGCTGTTTGTCCAAGTAGACGCCCAGATACTTGGTTTCTGATGCTAGGCTTAGAGTGGATCCGTAGAATTGTGGTAATTGTATGTTTGTCAGTTTCCTTTTTTTAGTGAAGAGGATTAGTTCTGTTTTGGTAGGGTTAACTGTTAGTTTGTGCTCTTTGCACCAGTCCTCTACTATTTTCAAGGCTTGGCGCATTAGGTTGCACAGTGTGTTTTCGTGGGTACCATTTATAATGATAGTTAGATCATCGGCGTAACCCACGGTGAAGTAGCCTTTGTCATTTAAACGGTGTATCAGGTTGTTCACGACGAGGTTCCACAGGAGAGGCGAGAGAACACCCCCTTGTGGGCATCCTTTCGCTACAATCGCTCTCGTTGTGTCGTTTACCGTTACCTGAATGGCCCTCTGCTTGAGCATATTGGTTATCCACCCGCGCAATGTCGGGGCTATACCGTGTCTCATGAGGGCTGTGTCAATACTGTGGAACATTGTTTTGTCGAAAGCGCCCTCGATATCTATGAAGGCAGCCAGTGCAGAGTTTTTGTGGTCTATAGCGCATTCGATCTTGGAGATCACGCTATGTAAAGCTGATTCTGTCGATTTGCCTATGGAGTATGCGTGTTGTTGTTTGTGTAGCGGTGTTGTGCGTAGAGGTCCATCTCTGATGTATCTATCGCATAGTCTTTCCAGGGTCTTTAAGAGGAAGGACGTTAGGCTTATAGGTCTATAGGCCTTTGGTTGTGTGTAGTCTGTTTTCCCTGGTTTAGGAATGAAAATAACTTTCACTTCTCTCCAGGCGTGGGGTATGTATCTGTGTGCAATGCAGGCTCTGTAGACCTCTACCAGCCAGGGGGTTAGAGGGTCTATGCCCCACTGGAGAAGGGCTGGCAAAATGCCATCGAGGCCTGCAGATTTGTATGGTTGGAAGGACTCGATTGCCCAGGTTATGCGTTCAGCTGTCACTATATCGTGGGCCACCGTCCAGTCGCTGTTGGTCGGTTCCATTCTTGTGTCAACCGCCCAGACCTTGTCGTTTAATAGGCTGCAGTCAGGGAAGTGTGTCTCAAGGAGGACCTTGCTGATTTCGTTGTCTGTTTGTGTGTAGGTGTTGTCAGGTTTTTTCAGCGCACCGAGGCTGCGATCTTGATCGCTAGATAGGATTTTCCTTACTCGGGCAGCTTCGTTGTTTGACTCAATTGATTCACAGAACTTTCTCCAGGCGGATCTCCTGGCGAGTCTGATTTGTTTTTTGTATTCGTATTGTGTTTTTTTGTACCTTTCCCAGTCCTCAATTAATCTTGAGTTTTTGGCTTGGTTAAATTGTTTCCGTAGTTTTTCTTTGTGTTTTTCAAGTTCGGCGCTCCACCATCGGTTATTTTTACACCTTGTATGTGGAACTTTTAGTTTGCAGCATTTGTGATATGCTTCTGTAATGTGTAGTGTTAGTTTTGTCACTATTTGTTCTATTTGTGGTGGGTGCGTTATTGTATCGTGTGGTAGATTACTGGCGATAAGGGAAGCGAGAAGTCGCTTGTAGCCAGGTATATCTGTCCGACGCGGGTTTCGTTTTGGGATGGGACTTATTGTGTCTACTGTTATTGTAAAACGGATTCTCCTGTGGTCTGAACAAGAGAGTTCGTTGGATACTCGCCAGTTAGATATGAGTTTTACCGCATTATCTGTGCCTAGCGTTAGGTCTATGATGGATTGACCCCTTGATGTAACCCAAGTGGGTTCTGATCCCCTGTTTACTATGTTTAGGTTAGTTGAGAATAAATAAGTGGATAATACCTCTCCTCTGGTGTTTGAAGTGTTGCAACCCCAAAGCTGGTGATGGGCGTTTGAGTCAGTGCAGATAATGAGATCCAGCTTGGCGCCCTCGCAGTATTCCACGAGGTCGCTCATCTCTTTTGGTGGGCAGTTCTCGTCATCCCCTGGCATGTACACTGAGGCTAGTACTATGTCAGGGATTTCTCCGGCATTCTGGAGCCTGACAGCTGTCAGATCTCTGGAACAGAATTGTGTTAGTGTTGTGATCGGGATATTATTTGGTACGTAAGCACATGTTCTTGGCTTTTCTGTGTTTAGTGTACTTTGAATTAGCTTACCTCCGATGTTACTGAGGCCGCATATTCTGTTGTTCCTGATCCACGGCTCTTGGATCAGTGCTATGGTTTGGGGGTTTGTCTCCAGTGCCCTGCGCAAGTTGGCCGTGGCAGTTTGGCTGTGCTGGAGGTTGGTTTGTATAATGTCGAGGGGGCTGGGTGTGGGTGGTGGGGGCAAAGGAGAGGGGCTAGTCCCGGTTCGATCCATCGGATCCATCGGACTCGTCCTGCTCCTCAATCCTATGCCTGCCATCCCCCGGCGAGGACGAGAGGAGCTGGCCCGTCCACCCCGGTGATACAGGTGGTAGGGTATCCGTGTCAGCATCCTCCATCGCCGCCTTTGCCATTTCCTCCTCGAGTTGGGCCATGTCGTCGGGGTCAGTCTCGGGTGTTGTGCCTGTGGGTGTCGTCGTCTGGGCTGCAGAGGGAGGCGGTCTTTTGGGGTAGAAGCGGACGTATATCGAGCCAAGAAGGTACGATACCCGTCGCTCCCGCGCCAAAACCTTAAGTTCTTCTTCTGGTGGGATCCCAAGAGTCAGGTACGTTCCTGGTTTCTCACCACCTATGGATGTTGCTCTGTAGAGCGACCACTGGCCGATGTCGTACCATTTGTTCTGCCGTTTGAGAACGCCTTGGAGCCGCGCTACGTCCCCATTGTACCTGGGTACAAAGAGCGCTGCTCTGGCACGGGTCGGTACGTCAGCTTGCCGCATGATCTGCAGTGTCTCGTCTGTGTTCGGAAGCCGGATCTTCGAGATGTTCTCCGTCAACCATGTCAGGGCGCCGTCATCCTCGCACCACATCTGCACCGTTCCGTCCGCCACCCGGGGGTAGCCGCGGAACGCGGGCAGAGCCGCGCTAGAGTCAGCGTCCATGACAAGGTCTTCGAGTCCGATCTTGATGGATTCGGCTTCTTCCTGTGTCAAATCTCTGGTTGGTGGGGAGAGGCAAATTGCTACGGCTAGCCTCGCAGGGATGTCCTTTGTGGCCAGCGCGTACGTCCTTTGCCCCCCTTGAGGAGGTTGAGTTCTCACTCTTTTGGCGTCGTTCTGGAGTGTTCTGGGTGAAGCGGTGTCGTCAGGGCGTGTTCTCTTCGCCACTCCCGTGCCGCTAGGACCTGGTTGTGGGTCAGAGTCATCCGGCCTGGATGTCATGGCCAGATACGCCTTGTGCAGATTTCCTGACCGCTTCCCTCTCTTCTTATTGCGGGCTTGGCTGCCATCACCTTTTGGTTCCGTCTCTTGCAAGGATTTTTCGCGCTGGGTTTCCCCTTCGCGTACTTCTCCTTGCTTGAGCTTTTCCGCGTCCGGTCGCTTTTCGCGCTGGGTGATCCCTTCGCGTACTTGCGACTGGTCGCGTACTTGTTTTTCAACGGCCCTCTGCGCTTCGCGCTGGCTGTCGCCTTCGCGGATGTTGCGCATTGGGTCGTCTACTTCGCTGCCCCTGTTGGTTCTTCCGCGTTTGCGTAGTTTACCGCCAGGTGCAGAGTTGGAACTGCTTGGGACGGCCTCCTTGTCCGCGGTTTTGTCTGGGTTGTGGGTATAACTCTTCCGTACGAGGCTCTGTTGCCAGGTGCTCGTGGAAGGTACACTCTTTTGTGTTTTTGGCGCGTGTGTCGCAGCCGGGTTAAGGTTTTTAGGCGCGTGTGTCGCAGCCGGGTCTGATGGCGCGTTTGTCGCAGCCGGTGTGGTATTGTTGTTTGTAGGCGCGTTGGTCGCAGCCGGTGTTGCGGGCGCTAGCGTGCTAGCCGCCGGTCGCGCATTTTGCGCGTCTAAAAGCAGTGAGGTGCCCCCCCCCAGATTACGATGGGGGCAGACCTTTACGGTGTGGGATTCCCCGGCTTGGCCGGGACCCACCTGGGGATTATTTTTGTCTTCTGCTTTGTTCATTTTGAAGTTGAGTGGGCTTTTAAGGGATATGAGGTTACCCTTCCTCATGGACCGAAGGGAGAAAAGTGGGAGAGGAGGGAGGGAGTTTAAATTGGAAAAGGATCACGGGAAAGGTTTATAAGGGTCACCCTTGGTCTGGGATTTGACTTCAGGGAGCTTCTCTTGTCCGGGTCCGGCTTAAGCCGGAATCTGGCTATCCGCAACCTGCCAACCCGCTCGGTGGCACGAGAAGAAGTGCCCGACTAACCGAGTCGACTCATCGTAGCTGCACGTATGTCTCTACGAATCATCGAACCAGCTCTGTCCCGAGATCCCTTGTCATCTCATAACAGCCCATTAGTGTCCCACTGCAGGGACGGGCCTCCTTCCGTGACGGAGGGATACTTGGCCTACTAATACCACGTTGGGAAGACGGATTGATATAGAGTTTAATTTCAAGTTTTCCTTCTTTTTATTTCGTAATCACGGATTATTCACGAATAGTCCCTTAGTGGGTTTTTACGATACCCATGGGATGAGATGGGGTGGTGACATATTGTATTCTTACTCCGTCACCACACGGATGGTATCCCTTGTATTAGTAAATATACATTTTTGATAGAATTTATAGGTATTTGCTTTGGCTGCGCCTTCTCATTATTTTACATTATTATTTCATAGGGGTAAGCTAGTGGTAAGTTCAACAATCAAATAACTCGGAAGTCCTTTATATGCGAAATGGGACTATGTTTATTATTTTCAGAGTTCACAAATTATATATTTACAATTATATGAAAAATAATAAAAATCCTCCGTACAGTGTGTCACCACCCCATCTCATCCGATGGGTGTCGTAAAAACCAATTAAGGGACTATCCGTGAATATCTTTACGTAATAAGAAGAAGGAAAAATTTAACCCCATATCAATCCGTTTGGTCAGCGTGGTATTAGTAGGCCAAGTATCCGTCCATCACTGAAGGAAGCAAAAAACGACAATTTAGTGCTTTAGTCGAAACTATTCATAATTTAATTATTTATTCACACAGTTGATAGCGGCAATCCCCGAACTGCAATGGAGTGAATCAAGTTCTAGGAACACTATCCAGGATTTGTCTAAACTAAGACTTGGCAGGCAAACTGTCTGAACTTATTATTCATTATAATATTACAGTGTATGTTTTATTATATAGCTTTGCATTTCATTTTTGTTGTTTTATTAACAGTAAGCGCAAACCAAGACTACCGGCTTAAAGTTGTTGCAAATGGCTGCGCAGATGTTATGTTTGGAACTAAATGGCGGGTGGTTTCTTTGTTCCTGTACATGCGCAAACTTCTCTGATATTAGCTATCAGACCGGGGGCAGGGTAAGTCGGCGCGTATTGTACATTTGTTTGATAAAGGATTAGGGAACAGTAAAGCTAACTTCTGGCACAGTCTGGTGAAAAGGACGTAATGAAACACCTTATTACAATATTATTTTGTCATTTATTTGATATTATTCAAGAAATATTTAAATTCATCCATTTTATATACTTAAATATTAACAAAATTGGCAAAAATATCACATTATTTTTCCTTACAAACAAAATCAAAAGTGTATAACAACGTTAAAATTACTAGTTGTACGGTTTCATCACCGCACATTATTCTGCTGATTCGGTGACATCATTTCACCCTACTCACACATATACATTACTAACATACAACGTAATTACTAACCAAATAATTGTGTATAAATAAGATACCAATAAGCATTTTAATTGTAGACCATTTATAGCCGTGGTTCTATCCACGTTACTTATTAAACTTTACTGAAGTTTGTGACGTGTTTCAACTTAACATCATCCTACATGACAATGTATGGTTCCTTACAAGTCCGTACACTAGTAATTATTTGTCTACACTAAACTATGAACTTTCGTAAAGTTAATTTTTTAGCATTCTTTCTTAAGTTAAAACCTTTAACCTTTTGTAATCTGTAGTTTGTTCTAACTAGGCCGGCTTGAAGTTATTGCAAATGGCTTCGCAGATGTCAGTTTTAGAACTAAATGTTGAGAAGCGGGTGTATTCTTAGTGACTGTACATGCTTGAATTTCTCTGATAGCTAACTTCATGCCGATCAACTAAGTTGGCGCTTTCTACGTAGAGGGTGAAAACTAATTAAAATTACCAATACTTTTCCAAATACGGTACCAAATCGATAGGATCAACATTAGGACCAAATCTCTCAACAGGCACACCATTTCTATCAATAATAAATTTAGAAAAATTCCACTTTATAAAGTTTCCAAAACTACCATCTTTTGTCTCTTTTAAGTACTGCCAAAGCGGATGAGTATTCTCCCCGTTTACATCTATCTTTTCAAATAAATCGAATTTAACTTGTCTTTTTGTTGTAAATTGCAGTATTTCTTTAAGTGTTCCTGGTTCTTGGCCACCGAATTGGTTGCAAGGGAAGGCCAGTATACGAAGACCTTTGCTAGAATATTTGTCGTATAGGTCGTTGAGTTGTGTGTAATGGTTGTCTGTATAGCCACATTGTGAGGCTACATTGACAATAATGAGTACTTTGCCTCTGTAGCTTTCTAAACTAACTTGTTGTCCGTTTATATCAGTTACTGTGAAGTCGTAGACTGTTTTTGACTTTGATTCCGATTGAGGTTTTTCTTCTAATTCGGGTGAGGTTGTTTCTCTAGATTGTGTACTGAAAAATAACAAATAATAATTATTCATAATTATGCAGAGTGGGGAGATCCCTCACACGGTGGACCGAGGACCTGGTTAGGACGGCGGGAAGCCGATGGATGAGGGAGGCACAAGACCGCGCAGGGTGGAAACGTTTGAAGGAAAGTCAAAGTCAAAGTCCAGCAGTGGGCGTCTATAGATATATGATATACGTATATGATATAATGTTGTGTGGTGGAGTAAGAATCCAATGAGTTACTAACCTAAATATGGTGGTGTTACATGGTTGTCATTAATGTTCGCTATGGAAAATTACTTAGATATCAACAGCTTTGTTAACGAAGACAAATCAAGGAAAAGTTTACCAATCTATCTGACCGACGACGTGGTATTAGTTACTAGGCCAAGTTTCCTGCATCGGTTTTTTTTATTCAACTGCTTTGGTTGCAAAGCGGTTCTGTATGCTGCTACGGTGCACGATATCGCGGATTGGAATAACACGCAGACAATTAATTGTGCGATCGACAAAGTATTGTTCTCTGTGTCCGTTTAATTGTAAAGTCCTCAAGACCCTAGTGTGGGTACTTACAAAAAAAAAAACTTACTTTTGTCCATGAAATTTTCTGAAAGTAGAAACAGCGTCAAAGATATCATTAGCCAATATTTGTGGGTGTTCCATGGCAGGAAAGTGTCCTCCATCTTCAACCATTGTACTATGCAAGTAATTGTGGTACTTGTACTTTAGTAAAGTGTCAGGCGTGAAAAGTAGCTCATGTTTGAATTTGATGCCCCAAGTTGGTACTTCTGTTGGTGTCCTGATAAAATATATTTAGTATAATTAATTCCAAAGTTTCAAGGACAAACGCCAATTTTTATTTTATTTTCTGAATTAAAGCGAAAATAAGTTTAATTTCGCATTCGAAAAAAAAACGGCTGCTTTGTTTTAAATGGAATATTTATCTAATTCAAAAACATTTAAAAGTGTTGACAGTGTGTTATACAAATACTTTATTGCCTTTTTTCTCAAGACTTAAACTTCGGCCGTTCAGAGAATGCGTTCCTGACACGTCGCGATTGAACTGACGCAGTAACTTTGTAATGGCGTTGCAGTTAAGATAAAAATATTTTTGCTGGTTGTTTATCGTTTTAACTATTGATGAGCATTAAAACAACATTATTATATCAATAATTAATGAATGTTATAATGTTGTGTCAAACTGAGTGTCAAATAACTTGGTAAACAATATTTTTCTAAATCTACACTGCGCTATTACAAGGTTATGTCAGCGCTTTATATTTGTAGTGCTGTGCCAACAATAACAGTGAATAATAGTATCGTAATCTGTTCTTATCGATACAGTTATACTTTATAAAATAATACGTTTTGTTTTTCTTTTCAAGAATTTGAAAATAATGGACTTTAGAATAACTTTTATTAAATATAAAAATAAAAGTACATTAAATACAAAGTAGCATTTTTATATTTAGGTTGAAAATGGTAACCCCAAATGGCGTTATGGGCCGCCATTTTGTGACGCTGAAACAGTCGTCTGTTGTCGTTTCGTGCGCATAGACCACGTTCTTCAAGTGTTTGCGATCTGTTGTTATTTGACTTTGATTGTGTCTTATATTGCGTTCTTTTTACTTTTGGTGCATAATAATGCCTAAACGTGGACAAACATTGAAAACTGGAGCCCGTGAGTTAATTATCAAGCTGCAAGATTACTTTGAGCGGGAGCGGCAAAATGGCGGACCCCTGGTTCCTGTCGAAAAAGTACAAGAACGCGTCTCTCAGGCGCTTGGAGTTAGCAAACGAACGATTACAAATATTAATAAAGAAAAGTTCGGCTCTACTGGCATGGAAGATAATATTTTACGTACTCCGAAGAAGAAACGTAGAACTAAACCCGTGACAGATATTGATACCTTTGACGCCGATGCAATCAGAAATCATATATATGGTTACTATTCCAGAAATGAATATCTCAACAGGATGAAGCTTTTGGCGTCGTTAAGAGAAGCTGGACTGTTTAGCGGGGGTAAAACTGCTTTAACGAAAATCTTAAAAGATATTGGTTTTTCGTATAAAAAAACAGACAAAAGAAAAATTTTATTAGAACGATACGACATCATTTTGAAACGGATAAGTTTCTTGAGAGAAGCAAAAAAAATTGATAACTGGGATAATGTCGTGTTCATTGACGAGACATGGCTAAACGCCAATCACACGGTTTCCCGTTCTTGGACGGATGATACACAAGCGTCGACGTCGAAAGTACCAATGGGTAAGGGGGCTCGTCTGATAATATGCCACGCAGGTACTGCAAAATACGGCTTTGTGGAGAACGCTTTACTGGCATTTCAATCAAAAACCACAAATGACTACCACGAGGAAATGAATGCCAGTACATTTAAAGAGTGGTTCCAGAACGTGCTTTTGCCCAGCCTACCAGAGCCTTCTGTAATATTGATGGATAATGCCTCCTATCACTCGTTTCAAATACAGAAACCACCTACCCAAGCTAATAAAAAAGAAGAAATGGTTGCTTGGTTACAAGCAAAAGGCATTGACGCAAATATGCAGATGCTAAAAGCAGAGCTAATTAAGTTAGTGAAAGAAAATAAAGCGGCAAATGTGCGATACGAAATCGATGAAATGGCTTTGGAGTACGGTCATCGCGTTCTAAGAATTCCACCGTATCATTGCCAATATAACGCGATTGAGCTAATCTGGGCTCAAATAAAAGGTTACGCCGCCCGCCACAATACTTCCCCGCCATTCAGCACGAAAAAGATGATGACCCTGTTAAAAGAAGCCTGCGGGAAAGTCACAAGAGATGACTGGGCAAAGGTTGTCGAAAAGACTAAAAACCTGATTATGGAACATTTTGACCGAGATATCAGGATTGATTCTGTAATTGATAATAATATAATTATACATGTAGGCGAAGATGATGATGAAGACACCACCTCCTCAAGCGAATCGGAGTCTGATTAATATTCTGTACGCACATTTAGTTCAATGTACTTTATTCCATAGAAATACAGATTGTAACTTTGTAAAAAATAATAAATAAAACAATTTTATTATATTAATATTCCCTTTTATTGTTTCCACGTAAAGAACTAAAATATAAATTTTAAATGATTCCGCCAATTTAAAACGGTCTAAATCTAATCATAAAAATAACGCGGCGGTTCATTTTGGAGTAACGGTAACGAACTCGGTATAATGTTGTGTCCATCACTAGTCGTGACTAACTGATAAGTGTCAGGAACGCATTCTCTGAACGGCCGGATAATAGTAAACAACATTTTGCATAATTGAACCTTTTTGCGAATTATGATTTTTTTTAGTTGGCGACGCTAGTGAGCGCTGTAAATGCTCTTAAACCATCTTTAAACCATAAGTCCGTTCCGACATCTTTATCAAATCAAATAGTATAGTTTCTAAAAATAAACGTGTTTCCTTCAAACTACGATCCTGGTTCCTTCAAGCGAGGCGTGAAAAAGCATCTTCTGAAGCCGCCATAGTGGAGACATTCATGCCTCTACAAATATTGTAGCTGGCATGGTGCTCGCCATTCTTGGACTCTAATGGATGCTTAACAACAGGCACCATAGAGTCATTCTGGTAGGCCAATTTAAAAAAAAATAAAAAAAATAATCACTCACTGATCAATAATTTCCATTTGACTAAAATATTCAACATAATGCCTAACACTTGTAGTAAAAGTATTGGTCATCCAATAGATCATAACATTATCTATAAGATGTGTTAATGATATTTTGTTAAGTAAACCACCATCGCTGGCGTTGAGGTTCCCTAAGTTAGTCCAGGATGAGAATTTCTCCAGAATATATGCTGCTAATCCAGCTGGAGATTCAGAAAGGGCTGTTCCTGGAATATATAAAAGTGGTGTGTAAGTTTTTATGATTAGTAACCATCGACATAACAACTAAAGACTAAAAGTCTATTACAATATTCGTGTAAAATTAGTGCTCGCCAAATAACTCGACCGGGCTGAAGTTGTTGTAATTGGCTATACAGATGTTTTGGAACTAAATGGCTAGGGGCGAAGGGAGCAGGTGTTTTATTTGTTGGTCCTGAAATGCGCGAATTTCTCTGACAGCTAACTTCAGACCTGCCGCGTTAGTTGGCGCTTGCTGTAGGTGTAGTAGTATGAATAAATGTTAACATTGAAATATAAGACGTAACATATTAAAAATAGAACTCATTTTACATTTACATGTTGTTCATAGAGACAATGACAAGAATTGACAAATTTAAACTAAGGGTGTATATTTGTTAGATAGACAAATGATTGTCTTGATCTTGAATATTATTTGTTAACGTTAATTTCATGTATGTAAAAGTCATCGCGACACAAGGCATGATCCCAAATGCGGGAGTTGTATATTCTTAAGAAGAAAATAATCTTGCATGGACAAGTAATCTGCAGTAAATACATTATGGACTCACCAATAGTATCCGGTTTCGTAGCGTGCATATGAAAATAGCCAGACTCTTTTACAAGTTTCTGTCCATAGTTAAGTAATGGGTAAATTCTATCTTTTTCCTCCGGTTCAACTATTAAAGAGGGCCATAATGAACCTGTAAAATAAGGAACATTTTATATAATTTACTACACTTTAATATTATATTATACACTAGCTGTGCCCGCGACTTCGTTCGCGTGGTGGATGATACTTACTTCGCAATTCAATTTTATACTGAAATATCGTTTTTTAAAACTTCATCATAACAGCCCATTAATGCTGCATCACTGCAAGGACGGGCCTCCTCTCGTGACGGAAGGGATACTTGGCCTACTAATACTACGCTGGCCAGTCGGATTGGTCTATACCAATCCGACTGGCTAGGGTTTGATTTCAAGTTTTCCTTCATTTTTATCTCGTAAAGATAATATATTCACGATAGTCCCTTAGTCGGTTTTACGCCACCCATGGGATGAGATGGGCAGGTGACATATTGTATTCTTACTCCGTCACCACACGGATAATCGCTAATTTATTGTGAATGAATTTGCACGCCACGTTATGGTGCGGCAGAATTACTTGCCTCGGTGGCGCATGGGGCGCGGCGGTCGCATTACCTGGCTGGCGTGCATAAGGTCGCGGGTTCGATTCCCATGGAGGACATTGTGATCCACAAACTATTCTCCTAAGTCTGGATGTTCTTTTGATTTGTCTAAATTTATTGTACCTAACACCTTTTTACCATATTATTCAAGCAATAAATATTTGATTAAATTTAGACTGGACTATATTATTATCTATAGATAAACTGCGTGCAGTATTTTTGAATTAGGTACTATTAAGTAATAAATAAACACAAACACATTGAACAATAATTTAATGTTTTGTGATTGTATTTCTATATTATAATGTCAATTTTCAATTTTTTCTTCAATGTTGACAAATAGCAATAATGTGTAAAATGATTTTATAAAGAAAAAGCGTGTTACTTATTATGTTGTCTGTTATATTATACCCATATATTATTTATTAAATAATTATATAAGTGTGTTATAATTGCAGTTATAATAGGATTGTGAGAAAAGGAATGTTATTGAAATTAAATTTATTTTTGTGATTAATTAAATAGTTTAACTTTAAAAATTGATGTTTGTACGCCAGTATTGGCAAAACAGGGAAAGACTATTTATTTTTGTAACATGTTTTGTACCTGTGATTAACAAATAAAGGTTATTTGTATTTATTTACATTTAAAAATACAGCACGCAGTTTAACTCTTGATGTACTACAGTCTAAGTTCGAAAGATGGCGCTGTTTAATATTAATTAATTAAATTCAAATATCTTTTAATAGAAGAAACCGATTGCAATGAAACAAAAACTAAATGTAACTTCAAGTTACGCTTAATCGTTGTGTATAAAAATAATCTACGAAATGTAAATTCATACAACATTATGTTTATTTTATAATACAATACAATGTATTGGTCTTAAGATTATATTAATTCGTTTTAAAGATGTGCGGTAACAAATAGACAGCCAGATATTAATTCTAAAATGTGTGGTTTCGTGCTTTTTGACTTTTTTCTAGATTTTATAGATAATTTTTATCTAAATTTTCGAAAAGAACAGACCTTTCGACCTCTACTGTTTTATTATAGTATAGATATAGATAGATTACTACTGGTACCGCCATCTCGTGAACAAAAGAAACGAAATTTAGATTCATTTCAACATTGACCATTTTTCTTGACCCCTAATTTGTATTGGACTGTTCTAATAAAGAGATCAAGCATTATCTCAAATAATACTTATCCGATTTTGATGAAACATACCTCAGTTTAAGCCCAATAAAAAAGGCTACAATACAATGTATTGGTCTTAAGATTATATTAATTCGTTTCAAAGATGTGCGGTAACAAACAGACAGACAGACAGACATTAATTCTAAAAATTGTGGTTTCGTGCTTTTTGACTTTTTTCTAGATTTTGTAGATAATTTTTATCTGAATTCTCGAAAAGAACAGACATTTCGACCTCTACAGTTTTATTATAGTATAGATATTATAGATAGATTACTACTGGTACCGCCATCTCGTGAACAAAAGAAACGACATTTAGATTCATTTCAACATTGACCATTTTTCTTGACCCCTAATTTGTATTGGACTGTTCTAATAAAGAGATCAAGCATTATCTCAAATAATACTTATCCGATTTTGATGAAACATACCTCAGTTTAAGCCCAATAAAAAAGGCTACAATACAATGTATTGGTCTTAAGATTATATTAATTCGTTTCAAAGATGTGCGGTAACAAACAGACAGACAGACAGACATTAATTCTAAAAATTGTGGTTTCGTGCTTTTTGACTTTTTTCTAGATTTTGTAGATAATTTTTATCTGAATTCTCGAAAAGAACAGACATTTCGACCTCTACAGTTTTATTATAGTATAGATAGATAGATAGATATAGATAGATTACTACTGGTACCGCCATCTCGTGAACAAAAGAAACGAAATTTAGATTCATTTCAACATTGACCATTTTTCTTGACCCCTAATTTGTATTGGACTGTTCTAATAAAGAGATCAAGCATTATCTCAAATAATACTTATCCGATTTTGATGAAACATACCTCAGTTTAAGCCCAATAAAAAAGGCTACAATACAATGTATTGGTCTTAAGATTATATTAATTCGTTTCAAAGATGTGCGGTAACAAACAGACAGACAGACATTAATTCTAAAAATTGTGGTTTCGTGCTTTTTGACTTTTTTCTAGATTTTGTAGATAATTTTTATCTGAATTCTCGAAAAGAACAGACATTTCGACCTCTACAGTTTTATTATAGTATAGATACATACCATTTTAATATTATACATACCAATCAATGTATAAACCGCAGCATAACGATTAGCAATCAACACTGGCATATTAGAATGTAATCCTAATACATTCTCAGGAAAAAAAGTAGCCATTGCAGAACCAACGGAATGTCCTAAGCCACCGCCATGAATGTAGTACTTCTCATGACCGATTCGTTTCAACAAGTTACGTAAAATAACTGACATCTCTATTGGACCCATTCCTGAGCGTACTGGAGCCTGAGAATTATAATAAAATTACACATTTATTAAAAAAATTGTGTACTTCATGGGCGGTAGGCGTGTACTTCATGGGCAGTAGGCGTGTACTTCATGGGCGGTGAGCATGTACAGAGTAGGCGGTAGGCTGGTACAGTAAACTATGTCACCTATGCCGAAACGTCTAGCAATTTTATATTTAGCTGCGTCAATAACCGTGGTCGTGTATGTTGCTGGCTTGCACGACTTCGTAATTTTGCATACTACGTTACCATTTTATGGCTAAAATCCCTGCGACATAAGTACGAGAGTTAATTTTACAAAAAAAAGGAAAAGGAAGGAGAAAAGCGTACTGGGTTCTTCCATTTACGTTAAATAATTAAAACTTTAATTACCTGAGAAAATCCAAAGCCTGGCAAACTTGGTACAATGACTTCAAATACAAAGTCGTGGCCTTCACGATGTTTCGTCAATAATGGTATTAGCTCATAGAATTCACGAACTGACGATGGCCAGCTGTGAATCAGTAGTATTGGGACTGACTGTGAAGAGAAATATTAAAATAAAATATAGTAAAACTAGCGGATGCTTGAGGCTTCACCGGCGTTGTATAAGTAGCTTAAATGTTATTCTACACCCTAAACTACCTATGTTCCAAATTTCATCAAAAACTTTCAGTAGTTTCAGCGTGAAAGAGTAACAAAGTTTGTGAGGCTGGATGTCATCCATCCATCCTCACAAACTTTCGCATTTTAATATTAGTAAGTTAGTGTCATTATAGTAAGAGTAGGATTATTGGGTGGAGTAAAGAACATGGGTGTGAACTATTGAGTGTCATTTAAAGCGACGAAAGTAAAGTGCGCAAAGTATATTCATCTCTATGAAAAAAATAATTAAACAATGTGTTGGTATACAAAAAATAAGCTTTCCTTCATCTTTGGAAGATGCCAATTTCTGAAAGAAGGAACCTACAAAGTTTCAAATAAGATTTTTCCTAACGTCTTTTGGTTTTAATTTTGTCCAGCAGGCCAATTTTACTTAACAGAAGAACATCCTACCAATTCGGTCAAATAGACATATCATTAAACTAGGTTGAGTTAGCAATTTCATCATATTTAATACAGTGATGTTGTATATTTAAATACTTACAATAGTACCTGGTGGAGCTGTAGGCCTCACATGTATATAATGAATATCCAATCCTTGTATATTAGTGATATAATGATCATATTTGTTCAAGAAATCTTCTCGCTCCTTAACATTATAGCTGTTTTGCCAAAAGTCCAGTATTCGAGTTAAGAAATTTGTGTTAAAACCAAATTTGAAACCAGCATCTTCTAAAGGAGGTGTAAAAGGGCGACGATGTAGAAGGCGTTCTTTAAGATCATTTACTATCTGAAAATAATAAATGTTTATTGACAATGCTATAGCTACTTTAATAGGTAAATGATTTTATGGTTCATGCCCTGTGTCACACAGCCTTTACAAACATAAATTTTACGGGAACAAAGAACATACAAACTCAAGACTATAGTTTGTGGATCACACAAAGATTTGTACACTGTTAAGCTTAGATATTATTTGTGTACATTATTTTCATGTCTGTCCTCGCGAATATGGAGTGTGGTTTCTAGTGCAGGAGTTGTCTTTTAAAACAAAAAATTAAGTACAAATTAATTCTAATTATAAAATAATATTATTCAAAAGGTACTATATGCTTACCATGTCTGGAAATTCGATATTATATGGTTGAATAGACTCATCTTTTACAATAGTACTTGTTGGACTCCATTGTTCTTCTAGCTTGAGTTCTACGCTAGGAACAAATGTCAAATATTGTTGACATTTATTCCATAAAATTCCAGTACCCACAACTGCTATTATAATGGTTATAAAAGTCTGTGGAAGAAAAGGAAATTCTATAAACATTTTGTTTTTCAAGTTGTTGCCAAAAATATTTTAAAAAACTGTAACTTAATTAATAAATAGGTTAGCAAAGGATGAATTCTTATGCTGTTTCTATAATATTACATACTTGTATAATATTATTTGAAAGAATATAAATTTGAATAAATTAATTGTATATTATTTAATAAACAAGATATAACTTTCTACATAGTTTTAGAATCAGCATGTCAATTCTCGTACCCAAAAAATTCGGTTAAGTTAACTTTTAGTTGTCAAATTGTCCCACTCTAAATAAAACTTTAACACGACCATAAAAGATTACAATTGCAATAGCAAAAATATGACAACTAAAAGTTAACTTAACCGAATTTTAGGAACGAGAATTGACATGCAGTTTTAATATTTGATTCACTTTTTAAATATTTGTAATTTTACCTTGTTTTTGAAGCTTCCTTTATTATCAACCACTTGAGATGGTTTAGATTTATTTTTCATAGTGATTGAAACTTATTTACTCTGAAAATAATATTCAAAACAATGAAATGCCGGTATCGACAAGCGTTTTGCAAATGTACGATGCAAGAAGACAATTACGTGTATAAATTGGACGTAGTTATGCAAAAATGTTCCAACCCACAAGTCACCCGAAATCGAGATAATGTGATCAAACTACCTTTTATGACACTTAGAGTCAGATTTGCAATAAGGTTCCACGTTTTAAGGCTTATATCAGAAAATATTTTTTTCACTTACGTTCCAACCCACAACCTTTATCAAATAATAACTTGTGTAAATTAACTAGAACGTACTATGAGGACAGGAACATTTAATGTTTTACGAAACAGTATATTTATTTTGGAATAAATGTTCCATGTAGATTTGGAACGTTTTTGCAAAATTGCAATAGCGAGACATAAACATTCCAAAATTTGTGGAACGTTATGTTTCAGACCTAAATACCATAATTTGAAAACTTAAAAGGTTTCATGAATTTTGTACTATTATTTACCTAAATAAAAAACCTGTTTCGAAAAAAAAATGTTTCAACTTTAAATAGTTTATTTTTAACACGCTTTAATTAGCTCCATCCTTAACTGTTTGCATACACGACCACTAAAAATAAATATTTATAACTCGTAAAGAAAAAGTTTATTTTCTTTGTAGCTATTTATCAATAAAATATCACTTGAAAAAAATACTATGACATTAATTCGAAGTTATGCCCAAACGACTCCAAAGGTATGTTGGAATTTAGTTAGCACATTATTTTATAAATTTGACGCGAAGTTGGGCTCTAGAAGTGGAAATGAGTGGAGAGTGGGGCTCTTTGGATATGGACAAAGAAATCCACGGGGCCAAATGCTTGCGGACTTCATGGAGAAGGAGGGACTTTTTATGATGAACTCCTTCTTCAAGAAGCGTAGCTGCCGCAAGTGGACCTGGCTTAGTCCTGATGGTGTCACCAATAATTAGATTGACTTCAGCATGTCGACAAAACGCCATATATTTAATGATGTCTCACTCAGTAATCAATTCGGAGAAAACCGGAAGCAATCACCGGATGGTGAGAGGCACATTAAATATCAATCATAGGCTGGAAAGAGGTCGGCTGATGAGGTCTACGCTACTACCTACACCAGTCCATATCCCAGGTCCATCCAAGTTTTTGGAACTTCCAAGTCATATTACAGATCCGCTTCGAGAGCCTCAGCGAATATGTTGATGTGGACGAATACCACGAAAGATTTGTGGAAACTGTCCGTAGAGTCGGTACCGGTGCTTTTAAGACCCAGCACCGGAGAAAATCAAAAAAGATATCTGACCACACTCTCTCGCTCATGGAGCAAAGGCGTACGATGGCACTGCAGTCTCCAGGCGATGCTGATCTATACAGACGGCTCAATAGACAGATCTTTAAGTCACTGACTCACGACCTTCGGCACTTTAACACATTTAGTATTAAAGAAGCCATTGACCAAAATAAGGGCTCTTAAGTGTTCGCAAGAGATCTATCTCTAGGTCATAGCCAAGTTTATAGGCTCAAGATTGGGGATGGCCTGACCTTCTAGAGGAGATTGAGAAGTTTTACGGACAGTTATATACTACAACACAGCCACCTAGTGATCTAGCCGTCGTTCCTAGAGCTATATTAACGCGACACCATACCGAAGGAATCCCGGACGTAAGTCTGTGTGAGATTAGTGATGCTCTTCGGCAACTTAAGAACAACAAGGCACCGGGGTATGACGGAACCACAAACGAGCTACTGAAAGCCGGTGGAGAACCCATTCTCAAGGATCTTCAGAGACTCAATTCCGTTATACTCTAGGGAAAAACGCCACAGGCGTGGCACAGGGGTGTGGTGGTACTGTTCTTCAAGAAGGTTGATAGAACGCTACTTCAAAATTACAGACCCATCACTCTTCTGAGCCACGTCTACAAATTGTTTTCGAGAGTCATCGCGGATCGTCTCGAACGCAGACTGGACGATTTCCAGCCTCCCGAACAAGCCGGATTCCGAAAAGGCTAAAGTACCATAGACCACATTCATACGCTGCTGCAGGTTATACAGAAGTGCAGTGAGTATAACCGGTCCCTGTGCTTGGCGTTTGTGGACTATTAGAAAGCCTTCGATTCGATCGAGACATGGGCAAAGTTGCAGTCTCTTCAACGGTGCCAAGTTGACCAATGATATTTCGAAGTGCTGCAGTGCTTATACGAAAACGCCACCATGTTAGTTCGTCTCCAGGGTAAATTATCAAGCCCTATCCAGTTGCAGCGAAGAGTAAGGCAGGGTGATGTCATATTCCCGAAACTGTTTACCGCTGAACTGGAAGATGCTTTTAGGGCTTTTGGACTGGGACGGACTCGGCATTAACATAAATGGCGAGTATATCACGCACCTTCGATTTGCTGACGATATCGTGATCATGGCTGAGACCATAGAGGACCTCAACACAATGCTCGATGGCCACAGTAGTCTCTCAACAAGTTGGTCTTAAAATGAACATGGACAAGACCAAGATCATGGCAAATGTCCATGTTGCACCCACTCCAATCATGGTTGGAGGCTCTACACTTGAAGTTGTCGAGGAGTATATATCTGGGGCAGTTTGGTTGGGTACAGATGGTTAAAATGTACCTGGAACGTTTGTGCAAAATTAATTTGAAGCTATGTTCATGTAAATATTAATTATGTTAAAATGTTCCAATACCAAAAACATATTTTTTTCTTATTGTAAAGTGAATAGCTTAAAATTAAACATACGATTATCTAAACACAATATAATTCAACAATAATACGTTTAGTATTGACCTTTACTAGTTAGAATAAAAAAGAATACAACTGAAACGCGTAAATGCTTTTATCTCAAAATCAACTTACTGTGGAATGGAACATTTTTGCATAACTACGTCCAATTTATCTATTCATGACTGAAGTTTAATTATTATCATATTTTTCTGCTGCAATATGAAATGATAAAATAGAAAGTCGTCAAAATAATATCTTATCAAAGTAAAGTATTACTTTGAAAAAAAAACATTTACTGACTACAACAACACTATACAATGATCAATACTACTAGGTTATCATTTAAAAGTTCAAAGTGCAGTTTTAACTATCATAAAACTTCATTAATATTTTGTTTTGATACGGAAAAACAAGTAAAAAGTTTTATTTACCTATTCCAATTTCCAACTTTAGCCACTTTAGTTGACAGTTCTGTCAATAAACTTTTGACGTTTTGTATACCTCCATCGTTTACGAATAATCGATTCTGCCAAATGCCAACAAGGGGTTGGAATACAGAATGATTAAATAAAATTAATTAATAAATAAAATGACAAACTGTTACCATCTGTAACCCATCGTCATAGTGTATAGTTTATTATAATACTTTTTATTTGAAATAATAATAATAAAAACAATGCGAGTTTGTACCTACACAATTCGAAAGTCGGCAAATGGCGTTAGTCCAGACCTTATTTACTTAAAAAGGGCAGCGATTTTAATGTTCTCATATAGTTTGGAATAGCAGATAGTAAATTAATATTATAAGTACATATAAGTACTTAAAAACAAGTCAAATATTAGATAGTATGGAAATTAAAAAATGTGAATAAACTTTACCAAGGGTCAACGTTATGTTTTACCAAGCCTATCGGGCGAATTAAACAAAATCCAAAGTAGATGACAGTATTAATATGTACTTACCAGCTAATTTGTTTATTTATAACTTATTATTAAAATAGCGTATAAAAGTGGATTACTACTTTGGTGGTGGCCCGACGACCTGGTTAAGACGGCGGGACACCGATAGAGGAGGGAGGACCGCCCCCAAGTGGCAATAATATTTAGAGGAGGCCTATGGCCAGCCTTGCCGTGGACGTCCACTATTTGCTGAATATGATGATGATGATTACTTTTGCATAGAATTTTTGATATAAATAGTAAAAACTTATAATATTTCTTGATAAATATTTTGTCATCGTAACTATTATTGAAGCGATAATCGTCAGGGTACGTTGTTCTTTTTCTTGAAACAACTACATATCAGTTACATCAAGGAAATCTTATTAAAATCATATTTAAATGGATGGGCAAATATTTGTCACCTAACTAATTAATATTTTATATTATTTAAAACTAGGTATACTTAACTACTTACCTACTCGTACTTATAATAAAACTGTGAATTGAAGAATTTTTTTGAATCACATTGTAATCCACACTTTATAGTACATATTAATAAATACGTTTGTTTAATCTTTTGTTTTATTCTAGTGAAAAAGCCAAAAACAATCGTAGAATAGTCGAAACAATCGTAAAAAAAACTATCTGACGGCGAATACTATGTATATAGTTGAAAAGTCTTGTCGTCGAAACTAACAAATGCGAACCAGTCTGTCGCCGACACATCCATAGGTGAAACGTTCTATCGACGAATCTCTCAAAAACGAAACGTCCTGTCGGTGAACAGTCCAAAGGAGGAACGACTGTCGGAGAACGGTTGCAGACTTTGCGAGTTAAGGTATCAGAGACTAAAAGTTGTCAATCACCTTCAAGAAGGGGAGGATATGTGTCTTATGAAACACATCGCCTTCTTTATAAGAGGCCTGTCCTGTTTGGATCTACGTGGGTTAATATGATAAGAAGACGTTTCTTTAATTATGATTGCCTCATTAAGCAACCTAACTAAATGGAACCATAGGAATCAAAACTTTGACTAAGCAGAATGTAGGTTTATTTAATATTCCTACGAAATCGTGTAAAGCACCTCCGCTCCGTGCCACCAAATAGTTAAACTTCTAAATAATTATAATTTAATTAGTAAAATATTTATAAACCTGTAACAGTGCAGCTCTATTATTAAATTAAATTTTCAAACTAATAGGTATGTACCAACATCATCGTAATAATATGATAAAAAATAATGAAGAAATTATTGACGTGTGAAACGAATTCGCGCGAAATAAATCCGAATGAGTCCGAATGAATGGAAGCTGTCACAATGGAGGCCGCAAGCCGCCCGTTAATTGAACTTGCGGGGCCAATATGGATATTTGATTATTTTTTTTATTCAACCTCTGTTGGATGCACAATGTTTTCAGGGCTGTCGTGGTTAATTTTTTAATTGTTTGTTGCGTAAGACTCAGTTCTGTACCTGCTGGCAGATTTTGTAATCTTATAAAAAAAAATACTACCTTGAACTTGTAAAAGTAATGCAATTTAGGAAATGTTTTTGCATAATATAGGATACGAACCCAGGACTTCATGTACATCTTCCCCATACACGACTGCTATGCCTATAAGGCAGTCAATAATGATGAAGTTACTACTACAAAGTTGGAATCTTATTATGTCTTATATGCACAACTAAGTATTACCTACCTCCGTAACTCTTTTTATGGTTTTTATAAGCTAGGTTTGGAAACTCAGATCCCAGGTTCCTAAAATTTAAATAAATACGAAAAAAACAGGTTTCTAAAGGTAAATTTTATAAAACATAAATTATTTGAATAATCTTCACAACCCTACTGAACACCCACCACGCTTTTAAAAGCGCTATCACGGCTCTCAGCTCTGTCAACGTTTTCCCATTTTTCCCGCCCACCCTTATACAATAGTAAAATATTTTAACCTCTAACACGTACACACAAATTTCAACCTTAAGTTCAATAATAAGAATTGAGTTTTGATCGAATTCGTTTATCAACTCAATGGAACGTATGCTGTTTTGATATGAGAATTCAGTTTAGCGATGCGGTTTTTCGAATGAAAATCTCTTTGGGTGGAATTGACATCCGAATTTAATACAGGTTTAACATTGTTAATAATATTATTGAATGTGAACGGTTTGGTAGTGTGTGGTTACTGTGTAAAATAAGATAATGAATCAGCTCATTTATCTAGGCGCGTGTACAAAAATAATTGACATTTTAATTTAAGTGGCATTAACGGTAAATGTCGATACTTTTGAACATTGAACATGTAGGTATATTCGCAGGTTTAAATTACAGCATACATATACGTTTTTGTTTTTTTTTAACTGTCGAGTTGTAGGTTGTAGGTAATACTTAACAGACATCGCTACCTACTTAAGTAATAGACACAAATAAAAGATTAGGCTCAGGACAGTCATTACCTATTACTGACCCTAATCTTATTAGGTATGTACGCCAAGCACGGGCGCTGCTTATTGCGACCGGGGCTTTCATTGCTTAGGTATAAGTATTGAAGAATCTATGATTTGAGAGTGAGAACCTGCCATGCGAGCTGAAATAATCGAAAGTGAATGATTCGAATCCGTTAGGTGTCTATCCACAAAATGTATGTAGTAAATAGAATAGGATAGTGTGTCATTAATTCAAAGTTTTCTCTACTTAAAACTAGATGGCGCTTTATGAAAAGTTAATAAATCTTCTAACAATGACGTAAAAGGAACTGACACCGAGATTTACGGATCGATGCCGACGAGTCAGTAATCTAGTCTATCTTTGATTTCACTTGTACTGAAGTTCCGCGTAATTATTCATATTAATTTAATAGCGTATACCTACAGATAATCTTAATATGGGGAAGTATTAGCACGCGCAGTTACCTCAGTGACACTTCTTTCGAATCGATTTGTTACAGGGTACCAGTTCAGAATTCAGCCACTTGTATGGCTCGATATGTAGCATCTATTAGATCCTCCATGGTGTAGGTATCAGGGCACAAGGGACAGGACATTAAATGAGTCATGAGTTGGGGGCTCAGCAGTGCCTGACCTTGGATCGGAGCCTGTTGAGAGCTTTACAAACTGACCACTGGCACCTGTAACCCAGTGGCTTCATATAGTCGTTCGCTGGCTTACTAAGTATATGTATAACCATCAATAACAACACTAGATGTAATCAAGAATCTTTTTACATCTAATGTATCTCTACAAAAACAAAAATAGGAAAACTGGACCTTAACCTCGCCTTGCCAGCGCAACAACAAAAGGGAATTTCAGTAAGCTCATGAAACTCAACTTTGACGATATCCTGGAGGGACGAGTCTCCTCCAGTAATCGATGTAAACTAGATACATATTTACGTTCGCTAGACGAGTTTGGTTTCTTAGCAAATTGTTTTTCTTCTTTATGCCGACTTCGTTATGACCAACAAGACGAGAAGACATAACATTTTGTAATATTAGTCCATGTTCACAAGGACAGTATAGTTTTAAAAACGAAACTTTCATTCTACCAAAGCAATAATAATAAAATATTAGTCACTAAAATGAATTCTAAAGACATCAACAAACTATAAAAAAGTAATTATCGTCATCAAATTTTAAAATGTTGTAAGACAAAGCCTTTTAGGCCCGCTCTACATTTTTAAATTTGCCGTTCAATTACTATTATGTGTATAGAAAGTGAATGTACATACTTGTAGACCATGCGTTACTTAATAAGTCTGAGAAGTATTTAGTTTATATTTTTTCTTTTCTTTTGTATAACATTAAAGTAATCATTACGACTAATTGTGTTGGTAATAACTGTACCAGATGTTATTATTATCTTTTGTGAGAGTGTTCTTTATAACTATACCTACAACTTTCATTGATTAAGTTTGTCTGCAGTTTCATGATGGCGAAAGCTGAAGCTTGAATCTCTCTATTCGTAATCTAAAGCATCCCTTTAGAGGCCCCCTATGCCCAGGCGTGTCGTCCCGAACTGATGGTGATACGGTGTACCGATTAAAGTCCACGATGTTCTTCTTTTACCTATAAAGGACCAGGGAGACAATATGAATTTGGTATTACTGAAACCGACTTGTGGTTTACAGAAAAGTCATGTCACAAAGGAGCTGCATTTGGTAGGGTGCTATGCACGAGGTGGCCGTTTCATTCATCCCATGCAAGACAATTAATTGAATCCTTTGAGGCCTTTACTAAATTGATGTTTGTTAAAAAAATCGCGACACACAGCTTGATCCTCGTGAATTAGAACAAAAAAACAAAAAATAATGTATTACTGCTAAAATACTTAAAAAATGAGTAGTTTTATTAACTAAAAAAATAAATAAACTCGTTTTATATCCATGCTCTATTACATCTACTATAATAACGTGGCATATTATGCTAATAATTTTGTTTTTATGAATATTGATTACTTCACCCAATTACCTAAATACATTTAAATATTTATTAGAAAAAAACATATTTATGAATTATAGTGTGTCCGCCTTTAGCACGAATAATAACATCAATTATAAAGAGCCATAGATTTCACTATTATCTAAAGTCCTACTGGGGACTTCCTACTTATATCTCTGGATAGGCAATGTGTGTGTTAAATAAAACAAACTGAGTAGACTGGTAGAAATTTCAATCCATCTGAAAATAAACTGTCAATTCAATAAGAAGTGATCTTGTCCGTGTGGTGAGGGTGACGGAGTAAGAATACAATATGTCACCACCTTTTCTCATCCCATGGGTGTCGTAAAAACCAACTAAGGGACTATCCGTGAATACTTTCTTTACGAAATAAAAAGAAGGAAAACTTGAAATTAAACCCTATACCAATCCGTCTGGCCAGCGTGGTATTAGTAGGCCAAGCATCCCTCCGTTACGGGAGGAGGCCCGTCCCTGCAGTGGGACAATAATGGGCTGTTATGATGACGACAGTGATTGAAGTCTAGAACCAGATACAAAGAACCAATAAACTACTAAATCAGCGTAAATCTTATTTTATTACGACAAAACGTAATGCAAAACGTATAATTTTACAGTCGCGAGACTTCACTAATGTTGTAACAGTCAAAGCTCTATATAATATGTAATGTTCTAGTCGGGAATCAAATAGAACTTAGTGGCACAGATTGCTATATAGTGACTCCGTAATTATCATGGGGTATTTAACTACCTTTGTGGCGTGGTAGTTCGATTCCCGTTGTATACAAATTTTTATGTGCTACGCTCAGCGATTCAGGCTTGATCCCTATTGTGAGAGTTGTTTATAAAAAAGTAGTACTTACAGTTATGTACTGTTCTGGTTTTGACTTATGGCTCCATCGTTTATCGATGATTCTGCCAACGACAAAGATTTGAAAAAATATTTTTAAAGAGTGCTTGACAAATGACCGTTATTTAGTGCATCGTGATATGTTAATTAACCAATCAGGAAATATAAGTTCGTAGCGAGACATGTGGTTAGTAATAAAATAGTAGGTACCTGCAGGTTCATTATTATTTAACGATAAAACGTCACTTAGTTAAAACCTTTATCTAATCCAAAGATAAACAGATCACTCAAACTATATAGTTTTAATTAGTTCTCTATTCATTAAACAAGTATTTATTCTTCTTCCGTATAACTTTCCTATTCAGAAAGTGTTGTTAGCAAACATTATTAAATATTAATTTTCTAACATAATATTGATATAACAAGGATACATAATTATTATATATAACATACTAGTATTTTCACGCGGTTCTGTTTGCGTTGATGTCTTTTTAGGGATAGAAATTATAATGTATTACTTATTTCATTCAAATTGGTCAAGGTGTTTAATAGTGTTTAAGTGTGATTGAGTTACAGACATCGATACATACTACCCGGTCACATTATCTCGAGACCTGGCGTCGATGACGTCACGTCGCGTCGGACGTATCACTGATGTGCCCGTGGCGAGCGCGGGGGTCGAAAGGAGAACGGGACGCGAGGTTCGCATTCCAGCGAGGTCTATATATAATGTGACTGTGTTATACATACAAACTTCCACGTTCATAATATTAGTAGATAAGGATGTTCTAACATAGTACTTATACATAATTATCTTATTATGTTATACATACATCCATTTTATAGATCTACTTTCTACAATAATCTGACGTGGTGATCATGAGGCCTTGAAATATATTATGTAAGTAGGTAATACCTACTTAACATAGATTCTTCTCGATATAAACTTTAGTTTACTGTCCATGTGGGGACGGATTTAGAATACAGGTTTTTACCACCATATCTCATTACAAGAGTATGGTTAAAGATGACAATTGGTTGAGTGTGCTAGACAAGCAGCCGGCCAGGGAGGAATGGAGGCGACCCATCAAATGTGTTATAGGGCCGAACTTGTATAACCCGGTCACATCTCGAGACCTGGCGTCGAAGACGACGTCGCGTCGGACGAATCACTGATGCGCCCGTGGCGAGCCCGGGGGTTGAAAGGAAAACGGGACGCGAGGTAAGCATTCCAGCGAGGTCTCTAGATAATGTGACCGTGTTATACTATGGGTTACTATTAGACAAATAAATACCTATTAAAGTAACATTGTTAAACGGGACAATACCCCTACTTGCAACTATAGCGCCGATTACACTAGACTACATGTAGTGCATTACATCTTGTAGGGCACTACATCTTTTAGGGCACTACTTGAAGATAAATAAGGAGTAGTAAGAGATACCTAACCTCCTACCAACCAGCACTCTATTTGACGAACTCTGTGGTGTAGTGGTTATGTAACATGACTGCTATGCAGAGGTTTCGGGTTCGATTCCCGCTCAATGCAAATCTTTGTGTGCATGAACATGATTGTTTGCATTGGTCTGTGTGTTTTCTATGTAAGTATAATATGTATGTATTTACAAAAAAAAAGGTATTTAAGTATGTTTATATAGGCGATGTGGTCGCTAAGCGACAAAGCCTATTAAAATAAATTAAAAAAAAAAAGTATGTTTATCTGTTGTCTAGTACTCATAGTACAAGCTTTAGTTTGGGACTAGGTGGCGCTGTGTGAATGTGTGAGGATTATTTAGTTATTATAGTCTATTTGCATTCAAGTCTCACACAGATTTAAATGCAAATAAGCTACAAGTAGATACAATATAAGAATGCACGACGGAGCTGTGTAGTTGTGTTCTTTATTTATTTACTTATCAAATTGATATATCAATTATCTTAACAATTACTTAGATTATCTTCTTAAATTCGAGTAATTTGTAAATAGTTTATTATCTTTCTACTCAGCTACCGTATCAAAGTATCAAAAGCATTATCTCCTTATCTTTCAATTCAGAACCTTATCATTCACAAAATAAGAGTTATTTTTTAGTACTTTAAGGGTAAAATATTTCTTCAAGGTTGATAATGATGGGATCTCAAATTAGTTGCACTTTTGTATATAAGTGGGCCAACGGAAGTGTGTAGATGTTACGCATAGAGTAATACGATAATAAAACTATTTCATATTTAGTTGGTTAATCTAAAAAGTGCCACCATTGTTTTTTATCAAGATTACGATGTTTTTATTGTCGCCATTTCTTGGTATTTGTGTTAATTTTATTGTTTCTTTCTATATGACTAAGATGGCGGGTCTACCATTCATGGATATGTAATTGTGACCGTGAATACATCTGTATGGTGCCTTTTTTTTGTACTGTAACAGATTATACAAATAGGTATACCTATATAAATATAATGAACATACAAATAAAGAAAATTCTTAAAAACAAGGTTTTTCTCCAAAAGCTTGAAAGTAGTGGCAGCAATGTAGTGCAGCAAGAATACCTAAAAGCCTTCAGCCAGCAATGCTAAGGATGGCCGCTGCGCAGGATTTTGGCTGATGTCTGCTGTTTTACTTTAATTGTTGAAAATACTTCTAATAGGATTAAAACGGTTAAATAATGACTGATCTATGTTTAATACATACATGTGATGTTAATACAAACGTGTAAAATCACAAACTGTCAATAGTTTTCTTCCCAGTTGTCATGTGGCGTTGGCTTAAGGTAAATTCTTGAAAGGATAATCATAGAGACCTCTGGCGGACTTTGATTGTATAAATGTCTCTGCGATTACATCACCTGGGTCGGTATTGATTTATACGTACATAATTAATGATTACATAATTCTAGCTATTTTGCATTTTCCACAATAAAAACACAAAGATTTTAGCCAAGTCTTTATAGTACACCTTTTAACACTATTAAAACCAATATAGGTATGTATAAAACAATCTTAACAATCCAATATAAAACAAACAATAATCGACTACCCATTCACGTATATCGGTGATCAGAGTACATAGAGACATCCCTAGCTATGGCTCGGGAACAATGTCTTTGAGTGCGGTCGAGGCCGCACCAATCAGGACGCTTGCCGGTCAGGGGTGGCACGTTGGAAACTTTGCGAGGAAATTCAATTAAACTTGAGCGCCCTGCCTGTTATCTGATGACTCCGTGGAGAGGCTTGCTACGTAACGAGGAGTACTAGGGTTGCCACTTTAGAAAGGAGTTTTGTTATTCATGTTTTTGTGTAATTTATTAGAGACCTCAAAAAATTCTCCGTGTCAGACTGGACGTGGAAAACGCAAGAACGTGTGCCGTGGCACGTGTTTGGAAATGCCTATGTCCAGCAGTATTCTGTGATATGCTAGTTGATTGAATGATTAGAAAAACATATTTAGTGGAGATATTTGGAGGAGGCCTGTGTCCAGCAGTGGTGCCTACGTCCATTGGGTGATGGATGGGTGGATGAGTCGAGAAAATACTTGTAACCTGTTGGTTATTGTAGTGTATTTCTTTAGTTCGTTTTAAGCAAAGCAAGGCTTCTAGTCAATCCTGCGGGTAACAGATGTATAAGGGAGGTACAGGACAGAGGAAGTTTGAAAATTTGATGGAGGTCTATGTCCACGTCATGGTAAGTCCAGCAGTGGACGTGTTTTGATTAATAAGGGAAATGAAAGCAAAATGTCACAAGACTTATAAGGTGATAAGGAACCTTATATATTAACAAATCTTTCAAAATAAATAAGAATATTATAAAATTTTAATAATCCTTTCAAATCCATTTCGTTTTAGTTAACCTTTTATTACCTACTTATGTATTGCTTAAAGTTACATACATTTTAAAAGTTTTAAAACTCTTAAAAATTAAAACTACTAATCCAAAATAGTTTAATTATGTACTTTTATAGAGTTAATTTGTTTTCTTTTACTGTCAAAAATGACATCTGCGCCGGCGCCATTTGCACAACGACTTCAAGCCGTTCAACTAAGATTACGCGTTTAGTTTACTATGAAACTATAATTGCGCATAACATTTGTAAGTTCACGTAGGTATTTAATTATGTAGGATGACGCCGCAACCATGCTTTACATTTATTACATTACAAGATGAGTAATACTCACAATGCTTTATATTACGGCAATGGTTGCCTAAATTCTTTGGATGTTTTATGCATTATATCGTAATTTTTATTATGTGAGTAGTAAGATGACGGTTCATTGACTGCAATGCGAATTAATGAGTTTCATAACATTGTCCTCTTGCAGGGACGGGCTTGCGGATGTGATAGAGGGATACATGATGAGAGACGTCAAGGATCGCGGAAGGTACAGATGTTTGGAGGAGGCCTATGTCCGCAGTAGAGGACGTCCATTGGTTGATGGATGGATGGAATATGTGGATGTGGTGGGGCTGCGCAGATAGAGAAAACGCCGCGCTCATAATGATTGTCCTTAGCCTGGATATTTTGCTGCATGTCCCTTAAACAGACGCTTGAAATAATTCGTTACAACACAAAGCATGATCTTAGTCTAAGAGTAATCTGAATTTAATAGACTAGCTGGTTTTCGAAGATAGGTAAACAAACATTTAAAGGCATTTCAAGTAGTAACAAGAAATTGCCAACCCTAAAGATTGATCGAATAACGCCGAAATCCCCATCCCTACGAACCGGAGCGTCAAGCGCGACTCGTAACCGCTAAGCCTCGACCTGTGACTTTATCACACCCCACTTAAAACCCTCCCCTTATTCATCTTCTACCAAATTCTCCTTTGCTTACTAACCAAAGCATTTTGAACTCTATTCTTTATGCTATAAGACTTACAGTGTTATTAGGTATACTTTATCTTCTACCAAATTCAGAATACATCTCCTTTACGTACAAATCAAGCCATTTTGAATCCTATAGCTTGTGTTATAAGAGTGATAGTGTTATTAGATACTGTTTAAGTACATAATCAAGGGATTCGCTGTCAAGTTACGATAAGTTTGTAATAACGTTTAAGGTACGCTTTGTAATATGTGACGTCTTTGTTATATTGTTGATATAATATGGAATAGGAGTTATGTAGAGTGTTTCTTAGATATTGAAATATTAATGCTTTGTAATAAAAGCTACTGAGTTTTGATGTGTAGGTAAAAACATTTAGATATATGCCTCAAGAGTTAATATGGGGTTCGTTTCGTTTTACTGAATGAAAAGTCTACACTCAAAACACTATAAATGCATTCCAGGGACAATCCTCTTTAATGCCCGATTTACACATCGACAAGTACAGTAGCGAGTTAAGTAGTATTTTAAGATTAAGTTGATTTAAATAGATCTCCATCCTATTTTTTGCTGATTTAAGTTGGCGAGACGCGAGAGAGGGGGCTACTTCGTACTTAACTCGCCAAAAAATAGGATGGAGATCTATTTAAATCAACTTAATCTTAAAATACTACTTAACTCGCTACTGTACTTGTCGATGTGTAAATCGGGCATAAGGGACGGGGATATAAACATGGCATAGTAATACTACGCTGGTTGTTGATTTGGTACTGTCTTTATAAATTTCTAAGGTTGATAATAAATATTGCCTGATAATTTCCGTGACAGTTTATCACTGAATAGTTATGTTTAGTTTTATTTGACCCAATGCGTGGCCGTGCATTATATTTTTTATAAAAAACCTAGTACCTAACAATGAAATTTAAAGCTTTGGTTTAAATACCTTGCAATGATATGTAATTCTTGTAATTATGTAAATTGGGTTGAATTCTATTTGTGTATAGTGTCTACTGTGTCAAATAAAGTTTATTTTCTTTCTTTGTTTCTTTCTTTCTTTTCTTTCAATGTTTTACATTTTCAGAAGGCGCAGGACCGAGTTCTGTGGCGCGTGGTGGGAGAGGCCTATGTCGAGCAGTGAACTGCAATAGGCTAGTTGATTGATTGATGGTTTACATAGTCAATGTTTGACGCTTTGAAGATTCGATCCTCCTCATTTCTGCTCATTTTTACTTACTTACCCTTATTTTCAGCTCGATCGATCCCAAAAGCAAGAGTTCACTTTACAAAAATAAAGCACAACTAATTACAAAAATAATATATTTACTACGTTCTTATATTTAGTTTAACCTTCTTGACGAATTGCATAACATAATTTTTAATTTAGCAACTCATTTAACAGTAGTTACAAGTGCTGTTTATTAATGTAAAGAAATCATTGTCAATACAATGATGGCGCGTTACAACTTGCAACACTCGTAATAGAGTGTTAAAGTTGATTGGAATATGAAAATAAGGCGTCCTACTTTTATATGTTTTTTATGGTAGCTGAGGTCATGGCCAAGTAATGAATGAAATTAGAATACATGGTGTCACCATACCTTTTCACCCTTCTTGTTAATGAGTTCTCGGGGACAAAATATTACAACACGTTAATAAGTTAAGAAAATATGTAGCTATTACACAGTCACATTATCTAGAGACCTCGCTGGAATGCGTACCTCGCGTCCCGTTCTCCTTTCAACCCCCGCGCTCGCCACGGGCGCATCAGTGATTACGTCCGACCCAACGTGACGTCATCGACACCGGTCTCGAGTCTATACTCTAATCTTTGTATCAGGGGTCACACTTTGTCTGGCGGACATATGTCGAGGCAACGTGTAATGCCCTACGTAGCTAAAAGACTACTTTTAGAATCCCAACCCATTCACCAGCATTGGTCATATCATTCACTATCATTTATTATCACCAGACAGACCCCATAAAAATGATTTCATTTTATTGATTCCACGTGAAAAAAAAAACAATATTAAAAAAGGGTCTCGAATACATATGTAAGAACATCAGCATTTTCGAAATTAATTGCGTTTCACCTTAAACCTTTCTGATGTCGTCGATCCATCGAGCCGGAAGGCGCCTTTCCATTCGTGAGCTCCAACGGCTGTCAGCCCTGCGATAGACGTTACTGTTAATTAGCAAATTTTGTTATGGAGAATGTGTAAGAATACATGTTGTTATTACTCTATAACCTCCTACGGGTGTTGTAAGAGGACTAAAGAATAATCTGTCTCTACAAAAACATAAGAAGGAAAACAATAAAAATTGGTCTAGATAGCTTTCTATTAGCAGCCTTCTGCCTTGACAACCTCTGTGGCGTAGTGGTTATATAACATGACTGCTACGCGGAGGCCTCGGGTTCGATTCCCGCTCAATGCAAATTTTTGTGTGCACGAACATGATTGTATGCATTGGTCTGGGTGTTTTGTATGTATAATATTATGTATGTATTTTAAAAAAAAGTATTTAAGTACGTTTATCCGTTGTCTAGTACCCATAGTACAAGCTTTGCTTAGTTTAGGACTATATGGCGTTGTGTGAATGTGTGAGGAATATTTATTTAATATTTATTATCTTCAACACTGGGTATCCATCTCTGCAGTAGCTCATTAATGGACTCCTAAGCGTAGGTATATTAAAACAGTACCTACAGTGAAAAAGCATCTTCTTAAGCCACCATAGTAGAGACATTCATGCCTCTACAAATATTGTAGCTGGCATGGTGCTAGCCATTATTGGACTCTATTCGATGCTTAACATTAGGCACCATAGAGTCATTCTGGTAGGCCAATAAAAAAAAAATGAAAAGAAGAGACGTACAGTATCGTCGTTTCTCAATAACATGCTAATTACAACCAGGAACTTGTCTAACAAAAAGCAACACTTACAAACGTTATTATTGCAAGTTGTAGCTTTCGTAACGTTATTACTATTAATACGTAACTGTGTATATTATTATTTTTTATGTTGTTGTAAATACTAGCTACCTACTCTATATTTATATACATAGATATAAATATAGAGTAGGTTATTATAATTGTAATTAGGGTATGTAACACGTTGAAAAGTAGGAGATGTTTGATTAAGTTCCTTTATTGAATTCGTGTGGAGATAGACTAATGGCTAACGCAGACCTGGACGGCATGGCAAAGTATTTTAATTTTTACTAATGGAAATTCAACCGTACTGTTACAGAAATACGACATAAATTGCTATGCTTTAAAATGATGCCGCGGCATTGAAAGGGATTTTTCAACCGACTTACATTAAAGTAATACTCTAGATTATCTGAGTAATACAAAAGAAATGGGACTTACCTCGCGAACCTACAATCGATTAGGAAGACAGGTTTTGGAATGATAACAGCGTACAGGGGAACTGAAACGCATTTAAGCACGCTAGTTCGATGGATGACGAGGGTGGCATAAGCTTTCATAAACGCTAAGATAATGTCAATATGTTTGAATATAATTCTTAGTTTATATGATTAGTATACTATAGCAGCACCTGTCACAATAATATTATAAGTTAAAAAATTAAGAACTATTTTGAACTGTAGTGAGTAGCTGTGAGATTTTTCTTACGGCTTATCCCCATTTACAAATCTAGCAGTAGTTTGAAGACAAATCTTTTTACTTTTATAAGTTAAAGGCACTGTGTACATACGAGGGCCACACCGTAAAGATCGGGAATGGAATACTTCTGATTGAATTAGACTCAAAATCTTTGTGGTATTTTAAATTATGTGCTCTTTCACACTCAATTCTATTTTTGAAATTAAAAAAAATAATATTATTGTAATAACTTTCTAGTTTTTACTATTCCCGATCATTTCGGTGTGGCCTATGTATTTCAAGTGAACATATGGTTTGATTTAATGAAAAGGAATATAAAAATTTCACTATTCCAAGAATTTAAATTGATTTCATTATTGCGAAATGAGGCAAATTTTTGTTATTTTAACATACTGTAAAATGTCTCTTACATAATCAAGAACAGCTTTGTAAATATTGGTTCAACTTTAAAACATTATAATTAACCTTTAATAAATGCAGCGCTAATTCAATTTCAACTGTCATCCGCATTTTTTAATTGCGATTGCTTCGAGAAATAAACACATTTCTTTTATAATACTTACTTAAAAACCGGACTTACTTTGAAATAGTGCAATTTATGACAGATATCGTTAGCTGTTTTGATTTTCTGTTAACGGGTGATTCTTCGAGCCCTATATTTTCGATGTCTGGAGGTTTTTCTTCGTAACTAACAGACCAACCAAACTGCAATTATTTTTAAAACATAGTTTAGACAGTTACCTATCTTGCACACGTTATTTTTTTTTAATAATAGTTTTTTAAATATTTGAAAAAAAATATTAAAAAGCGTTCTTCTGATTAATATGGTGTGTCCGTAACCCAGTTTCTTGAACATTAGTAACAGTAACATTTTTTTTTATTTACGAATCGATTTGTGTTATAAATATTACGATAGAATATTAGTTGTTTGTTTACACAAAAAAAATGGTACTAATATTTACGATAGTTTTTTAATGAAAAAATAAATTGTGAAAGGGATATAAAAATTTCACTATTCCAAGAATTTAAATTGATTTCATTATTGCGAAATGAGGCAAATTTTTGTTATTTTAACATACTGTAAAATGTCTCTTACATAATCAAGAACAGCTTTGTAAATATTGGTTCAACTTTAAAACATTATAATTAACCTTTAATAAATGCAGCGCTAATTCAATTTCAACTGTCATCCGCATTTTTTAATTGCGATTGCTTCGAGAAATAAACTCATTTCTTTTATAATACTTACTTAAAAACCGGACTTACTTTGAAATAGTGCAATTTATGACAGATATCGTTAGCTGTTTTGATTTTCTGTTAACGGGTGATTCTTCGAGCCCTATATTTTCGATGTCTGGAGGTTTTTCTTCGTAACTAACAGACCAACCAAACTGCAATTATTTTTAAAACATAGTTTAGACAGTTACCTATCTTGCACACGTTATTTTTTTTTAATAATAGTTTGTTAAATATTTGAAAAAAAAAATTAAAAAGCGTTCTTCTGATTAATATGGTGTATCCGTAACCCAGTTTCTTGAACATTAGTAACAGTAACATTTTTTTTTATTTACGAATCGATTTGTGTTATAAATATTACGATAGAATATTAGTTGTTTGTTTACACAAAAAAAATGGTACTAATATTTACGATAGTTTTTTAATGAAAAAATAAATTGTGAATGTCCGGCACAAAAGTCTGATTCATATTCGCGCGCTTTACTCGAACGTACCTAGCTAAGTACGAAACATCAGGAGATTCCTTCTAGTGCTGGCGGTAGCCAGGGGCTCTGCTGACGTGGTCACGACGTTACATGTGGCTGGTTCGTGTTGTTGCGGAGATATAAATGTAAATATGTGATTCATATTACTTTGGTTCACCTGTGTTTCTGATTAATATGTTGGCTGTTATAATTAACTTAAATGGTTTTCAAACTTGAATCTGCTGGAAATATAAGTCAATTGGGGACTAAAAACCTATGTATAAATAGCAATCCTTAATTGTATACGTTTCGTGATTTATCGATGTTAAAAGGCAAAATTTTGATTTATATGTGCCTGATTCATACGGTAAAAATACTATATTAATCAGAATTTCACACATATTGTTAATAAAACGATGCATTGGCGGCACGGATAATGATTCATATTGTAAGTTGTTAATGCTCCTAATAACTAGATTTAGGTGAGATAATTTTAACTTATTAACTGTGATTTTAATAAATAAATGACAGATTTTTCTAACTAGAATTTGTTTTTTGTTCCTAATTCTGATTTATATGACCTCAAAAAATTTAAAGTTAATTATCTCGAAAACCATTTCATAAAAAAGTGTGCCTTTTTTAGACATTGTATACTAGGTTATCATCTTTGACAAAAACATGTTTTATAGGCAAAAATGTGAAAAATAAATTATCCCATATGAATCAGACAAAGAATCGAATTTCGGAGAAACACCCTAACGTTAGATGTCTATGATAGTCCGAAGAAGTAGATAAATCAAAGGTGACCTCAAATTTTTAAAAATAGAACAGTCAATTAATTTCTGAAAATTATGGTTAAGTGTAATAATCCTGACTTCCAGAAGTTTCGATAGCCGATGAAGCTTTTTGTTGATGTACACTATCCATTTCGTCTCGCTACCTCTTACGTGACCTTTTTTTGTAGCTGGAAAGAGTCTTTCTACCCGCCATTGGCTCAGATGGGCAAGTGTGTCAGCACTATTACCGACCAAAACATAGATAAGGTGTTCCGCTCTAACTCATAAAGCCTCGGCGAGTGCTGGTCCTAGCATGTTGCTGATTCGCTGACAAACATTTATTCGCATGAAAAACATTAAGTACCTTTCTTCACCAGCACACAAAAGTCTTTGAAGCTTCCTTACTCTACGTATTTATTTGCTAAGCCATATTGTTCTTTTTGGAGCGTTAAATTACAATACTAAATAAGTTTTTTTACTTATTTTAATAAACATAATGTGTGTAGAAACATGTTAATTACTACATACGCATGTAGACATTATTTTAATGGTTTCGTTGTGTAAAATTTTGCCAACATTGTAATGCAGATGTTACAAAATCTTGATGAATGTTACTTATTACTTTGATTGTGTTAAGTATATAATTGTCGGAGTAAGAATACAATATGTAACCACCCCATCTCATCCCATGGTTGTCGTAAAAACCGACTAAGTGAATATCCGTTTCTATGAAGAAAAACTGGAAATTAAATCCTACACTAATCCGTCTGGCCAGTGAGGTATTAGTAGGCCAAGTATCCCTCCGTCACGGGAGGAGGCCCGTCCCTGCAGAGGGACATTAATGGGCTGTTATGATGATGTCCTTTTTTGCTTCTGCTATGCCACAGAGAAAGAGAGGGTGGAACCCCCAAATATAAAATAAGATGTTAAGTCTGAAGGTCCTGTAATTTGTGTAGCTACTAATGGTAGACAACCATGCTTCCACTTGCACACAATAATGTTACACACTACTGCTTGGAGGTAGATGAAGCGGGCACAAAGGTGGTAGGTACCGAACTTTTCTATCCTTTTGCTGAATATTAATTCTTTTCGGATCCTACTAAGTATGTAATATTATAAATGCGAAAGTTTGTGTGGATGGATGTTTGTTACTTTTTCACGCAAAAACTACTGGACGGATTTTGATGAAATTAGGAACATAGGTAGCTTAGGGTGTAGAATAACATAATAAATAACAATAATAAAGATTTTTAATCCCTAAGTCACCTTTCACGACAATAAAGTGATGAAAAAGGGACTAAAAATAAAAACCGACACAAACAATCTTATTCAATGGGTGTCTTTAAAATTTCTTAGGCAACAATTTGTTACTAAATTATATATATGAATAGTCTGAAATCTGAAAAAGAACTTAAGTTACTTTTAATCAAAATACCACGCGGGCGAAGCCGCGGGCGGAAACTAATTACATTTTAATTGCACATTTGTGATATCAGTAAACCAATAAAAACTTTTTACTTTATTTGTAAAACCACATAAGTACTAAAAAAAGCAGCAATTAGTAAATAAATTAGTTTTTAATAATAATGTTTTATAGCCATACGTAGTCTGCGTACTAATTAATTGAATCCGTCACGGTGTACGCTACCTAGGTAATTACTCTTGTATTACATAATAGTATTACTGTAACATAATTAAGTTGCAGTTTATCGATCATTTTACTTAATTAGAGGAAACTTAATTAATAATAAAATTAATTAAGCTAATTCTAAATGGACGTCTATAGGCTAAAATTATGATGATGATGAAAAAAATATAAAATAATAAAATTAATATAGTTTTTTTTAACTTCAGCTTAGTAGACATGTAAGTCAACTCTTATACTTACCTAATTAAAATAAGCATATAATAGCAAAACGCACTGCATACCTATGATCCAACTCCCTACCGCGAGTCTCCATAAATGTTGATAGAGACTCTTTGGAATAAGTCCATTTACCGAACGTTCTATTGGAACAATGATCACCGTATCAACAATTCACATGGCCTCGTGAGCAAGTCCATTAGTTACTTAAATTTTATAGTATACTTTTATAATTAATTCGCTACTCTCCTTTTTTACCAAACAACTGTCCCGAATTCACCCCTCACACGGTGGACCGACGACCTGGTAAGGACGGCGGGAAGCCGATGGATGAGTGAGGCGCAGGACCGCACAAGGTGGCAATATTTGGAGGAGCCCTATGTTCAGCAGTCGACGTCAACTGTCCCGAATGGGATATAGCTTATCACACGACGAGGCAGTTAAACATAAAATATAATTTGTTTAATATTCCATACGCGTGTGAAGTTGTATGCTCAACTAGCTTTACAAATACAAACGAATACACTAATTAAAGAAGCAATAAGTTCTATTAAGTATTGAGACTACAACAACAACTAATTGCTAATTAGTTTTTGTCTTCTTTAACAGTTAATATCTTCCGCTTACAACGGGAAATACTTATGCGAAAGAAAAATATTGTCATATTAACCTAAGCTATAAAATTTCTCACGTTACTAAAACTTGAGAGGTTAATTCTTTTAGTTATGCATTTTTTTCTCGGTTGTGTATCTGTGAAGAGTAAGTATATTTAGCCTATCATTCCAGAGAGCCGCATTCGAGTCTAGCATAATTCAAAAATTGTTGTTTAACATGGTTGTAAGTAACCGTGTGGTGACGGAGTAAGAATACAAAGTCACCATTCATCTCATCCCATGGGTGTCGTAAAAGACTATCCGTCTTTACGAGATAAAAAGAAGGAAAACTTGAAATTAAACCCTATACCAATGCGTCTGGCCAGCGTGGTATTAGTAGGCCAAGTATCCCTTCGTCACGGGAGGAGGCCCGTCCCTGCAGTGGGACATTAATGGGCTGCTATGATGATGATGGTTGTAAGTAGGAGGATCTTTGGTCAGGTCGGAGTAAGTATTTATAAGGTTGAAGTAACGCTGCGTTTTTCGTATTCCTAATTCTTCAAAAGAAATAGATGAAAATCTGCATGCATCGTGCATTTTAAGCGGTAAAACACTCATCCATATTTTTCTGACTCTACTTCTTTTGACTTCGCTACTAACACATGACGTTTAGTGATTATGCAAAACGTTACATCTCTTGAAGAAGGTGGGAATTGATACTTCATGCATGAAAGCGTTACTTTTTTTACCTGTTACTTGTCTTACGTGTGAATATGCACCTAAGTAATTATGTAAATGTATATTAGTCTGTGCAGCTTAACAGCCTGGTAATATTAACTACTATTACCAGGCTGTTAAAGCGGTTTCATACAAGGCTTTTGCCAGTTCTTCGGTGGGTTCCCAAACTTATTCCGTAAAAGCTGTCTAAGGAAAATGTTACTGACATTTTTTTCTATTAAAACAAATAAAAGAAAACTTCACGTAACACCCTAAACCTCTCTTTTTGGTCAGCGTAGTATAAGTAGACCAAATTTCGCTTCGTCATTGCAAGATACCCGTCTTTGCAATGGGCCTTTTGGTAGGCTGTTAGTATAATGTATTTAAATTTAATCATTTTCTAGATCACAAAATAATATACTAAGCAGATATTATACAACCTACAAAGATGTTTCGATGTTAACTAGTCTGTTATCTAATATCTAGCATTTAATTGTTCTTGTAACATTAATCTGGCTGATTGAGCAAGGTCATTGCCTAATATGTCAGGTGGATTTAAAAATAGAATCTTCTTTAAGATGACAGGTCGAGCTGTCACATCCATAAGCACTGGCTGAAGGAATTGGTTGAAGGTTTAGTAAAATAAGAAAAAATGCTAACTACCAATAATCCAGGTTCCCTAGAACAGGTTTGAAAATTGATCGCTTTAATTTCCTGAGTTTTTTAGTTTTATTTTGATAAGACGATGAGATGCCCAACAATTTCCTGTAAAAAGCTTTAGATAGTAAGGCAAGCAGAAACCTGGACTATTAGACAAAGCATAGACATAGACAAAGACATATTTTTAAGCATAACAACTCATTTAAGGTTACCGTCTCTACAGTGCACTGTAGAGACGACGAAACACTTGGGCTACTTATGCCACGCTTGTTGACAACTTTGGCTGGTTATAGAGGTCTCGATTACGATTTCCGTTTGAGACTTCGAACGAAATATTATTATTTCAACTCACTTGACACTGGAAAATATGTATGTACCCATTTAGAATTAAATCAGAAATGAATCCCTGATTTCATGTCGGAAGGACGAATAATATACCTAACTATGCATGAAATGTTTTTGATTTGGACGCATCTTAAATGTAACCTACGTATTCTTTTTTAAAACAGTGCATTCGCAAGGTTACCGCTAATTAATCGATATAGCGACGCTACCATTTAATATCTTCTTCATTATAATCTATATGAATCGAATTTCTCAATGTTCGGTAGTTGTAACACAGTATTATTAAATTTGACTTTTAATTTACAGAGATAAAACTAAGTAGTGGTTATATAAAGAATAGAAATGCTTTTAGAAAGGTTCTAGATCTAATAAATAAATTGTTGGGGCTGTCACCTCACGATTAAGAACGCTGTATAGCGGATTGAATGTGGGAGTAATTTCCTTGTAGTGACGGAGCAGGAACCATGCTGTGATTATACCATTTCATACTACCCCGTAGGTCGTAAAAGCCGACTTAATTGATAAATATAGTCTCTATGAAAACAAAAAAAAAAGGAATAATTGACCTAAAACCCTATACCTACGCATCCATGTAAGCAGCCATAGGGCAGGTTTCCCTCTGTCTCTAGACGTTCGGTTTCAGGCCTTTCAAATGTCTTTGGAGAATCGATAAGATAAGAAAAAAATTTTTTTGCCATCTCTATGTTTTATTAACTTTTGTAATTCTAGTGATCTTTACAGTAAACGTGATTAAAAATTTATTGATATTTATCCTAATAATAAAATAATAATAATTTTTTACAATATTGTTATAATTTGTTAATCTGTCATCTGTTACTGTACCTATTAAATAAAATAAAATAAATAAAATAATCTATATAGCGTTTTCTAATTTGTTAGGCAATTAATTAGAAATACCAAGTAAGTTTGTTATGTGACATAGCTCGTCGTATATATCGGCTTCTGTGCACGAGGTCGTGGGTTGGAATCCTAGACAGGACAATTTTATTTGTTTGATCCACTAATTGCCCTGAGCTTGAATGTAGCTTAATGTGCGTTAAATGTTCATTTGTGAATGTATCCACGACACAGTTTGATCCCTAGCGCATGAATTGTCTAATAAAGAAAAATATTATATTTGGTACACTAGTATTTGCTCTCGCCCGCGTTGATGTCGTTTTCGGAATAGAAGGTAGTATATATGTCGCAGGGAAATGAGGAAACCAGGGATTTCACGAAATCCCGTTTCTACCAGAAAAGAAATGCTCATATTTTTGTTTGTAGCTTAAAAAACACAAGGATTCCAACTTCTGTTGGTTAGGTTACGTTAGAACTGTGACCATAATGCACGAGGCGAGCGAAGTAAGCGTGCCGCGGTAACAGCCGCTGAAGTGCAAGGCATTTTCGACATTTACCGGGATTTCGTGATATCCTTAGTGATTTCTTGAAATCCCTGGTTTCCTTATTTCCCTGCGACATATATATTAATCCAAGACGCCAGCTTCATCCAAACAAAATTACATCGCAATCGGTCAAGTCGTAGAGTGATTGAGTACTAAACATCCAACCATACTTACAATCTTCCATATTTAGCCCAGTCAAAATAGACTAAATTATGATTAAAGTTTGCATTAATTCCCAACAAGCTGGATTTTTGCGCAGGCCTTGAGTACGTCATTACAAATGATATGTCAAAAGTCCCCATCGATCCCGCTTGTGCGTTGTTTTTTATTCGAGGTCAAAGGTCACAAATTTGCGTTTTTTGCGTATATCTCTGAAACAACGAAAGCTATCGAAAAATGGTTCAGAGAAGTTTGTAGATCGTAAAATTGTCTACAAAAAATATTCCAACACTTTTCTCCTACAAAGCATCGCTTTCGAGATATCGGGACTTTAGAGCACAGGAAAGTCGTATTTTCGACTATATGCACACACTAGCTTTTTCCCGCGATTTCGCTCGCGTTTATAAATATAATTAAAAATAAGGCTTATTTCAATATGTAGTAGCATATGCATGCTTGGTCTCAGCCTAATCGGTTTGAAATTGACAAAGTTACATGCAACTTTCATCCCCTATCTTATCCCTTTAGGGGTAGAATTTATCAAAATCCTTTCATAGCGGATGTCTACGTTATATCATCTACCTGCATGCTAAAATTTAGCCAGATCCCACCAGTGGTTTAGGCTGTGCGTTGATAGATCACTATGTCAGTCAGAGTTTTATATATATAGAAGATTTCCGCACCACCTCTGAGGTAGGTAAGGCCAATCTTGCACCAATATTTAATCAAATACAACCGTACATTGAATCAAATAGAGCAGTACATTGAATTAAGTACACGGCGCTTTATTTTTAACGTGGCTTCTCCAGAAGGAATACTCCTACCACATAGTGATCTATCAACGCACAGCCCAAACCACTGGTGGGATCTGGCTGAATTTTGGCATGCAGGTAGATGATATAACGTAGACATCCGCTATGAAAGGATTTTGATAAATTCTACCCCTAAAGGGATAAGATAGGGGATGAAAGTTGCATGTAACTTTGTCAATTTCAAACCGATTAGGCTAAGACCAAGCATGCATATGCTTCTACATATTAAAATAAGCCTTATTTTTAATGATATTAATTTATAAACGCGAGCGAAATCGCGGGAAAAAGCTAGTGTGTGCATATAGTCGAAAATACGACTTTCCTGTGCTCTAAAGTCCCGATATCTCGAAAGCGATGCTTTGTAGGAGAAAAGTGTTGGAATATTTTTTGTAGACAATTTTACGATCTACAAACTTCTCTGAACCATTTTTCGATAGCTTTCGTTGTTTCAGAGATATACGCAAAAAACGCAAATTTGTGACCTTTGACCTCGAATAAAAAACAACGCACAAGCGGGATCGATGGGGACTTTTGACATATCATTTGTAATGACGTACTCAAGGCCTGCGCAAAAATCCAGCTTGTTGGGAATTAATGCAAACTGGATATCTATTTTGACTGGACTAATTTATAATATTTGTAAGTATAAGCTAACTTCATACTAGTGTAGAAAGATGAAACCGCAATGCAAAATGTCGAGCGCCATTGTCTGTAAAGTAGGTGACTGGTTTACAGTTAACTTCCTTAATAATATACGTTACATTGTGATATGAATAATATGCTCCTAATAATGTTACCTTCGACATTTTAAGAAATTTTTCTTTTCCTTATTTCTGATTCTTTCGCATAGAAAAATTTCTAGCATGGCTTCATCATAACAGCCTATCAATGTCCCACAGCAGGGACGGGCCTCCTCCCGTAACGGAGGGGTATTTGTCCTACTAATACCACGCTGGCCAGACGGATTGGTACAGGGTTTAATTTCAAGTTTTCCTTCTTTTTATTTTGTTAAGATAGTCCCTTAGTCGGTTTTTACGACACCCATGGGATGAGATGGGGTGGTGACATATTGTATTCTTACTTCGTCACCACACGGAGAACTAGGATGGCTTATTCTGTCTTAATCCAAGTAATTGATAACACGCAGTACCGATATCCAAATGGGGCAGAAAGGTTCTGGAAAGGCGACCGGAAAAAACAAACTTGAGTGCTCTTGGGTAGGTATACTTCCGAAGGCTTACCTGGATACATGGCAACAGGGAAGTACGTGTGGTTTTAGTCCGTTTAAGTCTGATATGTTCATGACATTGACAGCCCTAGGTGTCATGAAGTCAGTACGGCATTTTGTCACAAAATAAATGTTCTTATGAATTTGACTGGACGCGATGACGAGAGGTTGAGCTGTCATTTATATATTTTACAAATTGATTTTTCGTAGATTTTGTGATGCAGAAAAGATGCGGTTTTGTTTTGCAAGTTCGTCGTCAGTAAGTAAATATGATTAAATATGCAAGTGATTGGTGAATAGCTGGTGGCGGCGTCGTCGTGATCTACCATTCCTGTCTCCATCATACGCGTTCCAGTGAAGTTCTCCTGGACGATAACGAAAAGTGAAGCATCGACTTTTTAATGTTGTGTTTTTTTGTATGTGTAAACTTATACTAAGTATTACTTACTAAATGTAATGTATTTCACTTTTCACTGGCAAAATAAGTAACTATGTTCATGACGCCATGATAAACAAATAAACCTAAATGTTTTTATTAACCACAGAGGTTGTTAGTCGTTTTTTTTTCTTAAGTAACAAATGTATGTTACTCCTTGAGACTAACGACGGAGCTAAAATAAGTTAAAAGATAATTAAGCGGATGAAATTATAAATCTTCATGAACATCAAACCGTGAAATTATATTAACAAATATTAATACAGAATTCTGTTTAAGAGTCGTTTTAAATTAATAACGCGATTACTTAGAGAGGTCAATGTTACTGCAGTAGGGTTGGGCTACACTGAAACGGCAAGATGAGCGGAGCGGAGATGTGCCTATAAAATCTTCAGAAGTACTCGTTATAGAGTTTAAGCTTTGGCCATTTGTATAAATCGTACAATTTTATGAAAAGACCCCTCACAAGGCGGCGATATTTAAAGGAGGCCTATGTCCAGCAGTAGACGTCAATTGGCTGATATAAAGATAATACAATTTTATAAATTGGATTTTACTCGTGGTATATACCAATATCTACGTGTGGTAACGTAAGAATACAATATGTCACAACCCCATCTCAACCCATGGGTGTCGTAAAAACCGGCTATCGGTGAATATTATCTTTACGAAATAAAAAGAAGGAAAACTTGAAATTAAACCCTATATGAATCCGTCTGGCCAGCGTGATATTAGTAGGCCAAGTATCCCTCCTCCACGGGAGGAGGCCCGTCCCTTCAGTGGGACATTAATGGGCTGTTATGAATGATATACCAATATATTAGAAGTATTAAAACCTATGTGTTTTCTGACGTTTACGCTGACTTATCTACGGTCCCTACGAGTCGGTCGAAAAGTCAGAAAAACAGGCGTATATGGATTCGAGGATATGCCCTAATCAGTACTCATTTCTTACAACCTACTTGCACTTCTTCAGTAACTTTGCACATTTTCAGTAAATACAACCCATCTCAAACTTTTTATCTCCGCTTCAGTAGAGCTCAGCCCTTACAAGATAGCTTTCAGGCGGATGAACATAAAACCTCCTTAAACTAGATACTCATAAGTAAATATCAAGAGATTGTTAACCGCCAAGGTTAGATACAGAGATAGAAATTTCACAACAACAAATATAACTGAAAAGTCAAAACAGATGCGGTTTCTAGCATTAAACCACATTTAACATGCAATAAATTTTAAGTGTTTTAATGGCAATTACAGCGATTCTAGAAATTATTTATGAATGCCGTTTAATAGTCCTTGAATAAAATCAAAAAGCAGTAAAACATAATTGTGACGACCTCTGTGGCGCAGTCGGTATATAACATGGCTGCTATGCAGAAGTCTCGGGTACGATTCCCGCTCAATGCAAATATTTGTGTGCATGAACATGATTGTTTGCATTGGTCTGAGTGTTTTCTATGTATAATATGTATGTATTTACATAAAAAAGTATTTAAGTATCTTTATCCGTTGTCTAGTAGGTACCCATAGTACAAGCTTTGCCTAGTTTAGGACTAGGTGGCGATGTGTGAATGTGTGATGATTATTTATTTATTTTCGGTAAAAACCCACATTCTAGGTAGCTCGTTGATTATATTTTTTTTTATCAGTAATCCATCATGCGTGAATGTCCATCCTCTGTCTCTATTCATTATTTAAAGCCTTCACAAAGTAGACATACGGCCTATTAAGGGGACTGGGACCGAATGAATGAGGAAAGTACTCATGTGCTTGCGGTCATACGTAACAGTTTATTATTTCAGTAAATTAGTTAGAGAAAGCCTACTACGCCCAGCAGTGGATGGCATGGCAACCGGCTAATATTATAATGACGATTAATTTCCCACTGCAAGGACGTACCTCTGCAATAAAGCAATAAAGAAAAGCTAGGCCATTTATTACTATATAGCTATAAAGTCAATATCTATAAACCTTTTTTAAGTTGGCTTTCACAACACTCCGGGATGAGATGGGATGGTTTCATTTAGTATTCATAGGGTAGCTACACACATAATCGGGCCGGCATAGTCGGTTCGGCAGTATTTGTCGAACAACAAACATATAACATTAAAACATTTATTTACATAAATATATTCGATTTTACCGCCTGGCCTTGCGATTACTGCCGACCCGCTCATGTGTGTAGCTACCCTTAGTTCCTATTATTACATTCTTTATTCGAAGACTTCATAAAGATTTTTTTTTAATTTACTTTATAGATAGATAGAAAAGCGCTTACCTCCAAAAGTAATAGAGTATACAATAAACATTATTACGCCACGACAACGTCTAGTATTGAGTCGATTCGGTCTGTCGACTCGTATAATTGATCCTCGGATTGATGATTCAATCTTGGACTATACGTAGTTTTTCATACTTCGTTAACACTACGTAATAATGTTACATGGAACCTATACGATGATTAATCCGCAAGCGCTTTATATTACAGGGTTTCAATGAGGCATTTTGAACACAAATTAAAAAGTATGTCATCTTTATAATCTTTAAGTCTACTTGTTCCAATAGGTTTAATGACAAAAGGAGGGTAAAACAATTGAAAACGGAAAGATCCTTCCTTTCAGTTCTCTATTGTTTGGATTGGAGCGAGTCTGGAACCATCTCCTAAAGAGATGGGTCATAAATACCCATCTCTGATAATATTTTTCGTTCATGTTCACTGAAGGCTAAGTTTTAATAAACGACAGCGTGAAAAAAAATTGAGAGAAATATAGCATACAAAAATAGTTATCTCTTTTAAATATCTTATTCCGTCACCAAACGTAACAGATTAATACCTAGCCTAAGCTTTAAATAATATAATTTATACGTGTTGGGAAAATATGTACTTAATGTTATGATTAATAAATAACAAATTAATATTAACTTTTATTGCTACATATTATTATTTGTAATAACTTTTCCGTTAGACTTCCACTTCCTAATACACTCATACATAAAGTGCGACGTTCGCACACACAATCACACATCATATTTATGTGATTCTATGAAACAAACATTATTTCTTTGTCTATTCAACACAGAAAGAATTTAAAAAATCGCTTTATTAGATCGAGAGATTACCCAGTACAACGTCACAAACACACAAACTTTACCTCTTCATAATATTAGTATAGAAGTATAGATATAATTACCAATATAAAATTATCGGATATGACACCTGCTTTCTTCAAAATGTTTCAATGTTAATGGTTGATTATCTTAGCAGTCCAGAAATGCCCACTGTACAGAGGAAAACCAACCCTACAGATACCGCCAAAAAAGTTCAAAGAGGTTGCTATCGAGTATTGTGTAAATTTTTTTTAAATAGTTTTACTATTGATATGCTTCGTTGCTATGTTATATTGGCATTTTATGACCCGTCATATTAACCAACCTATTTATTATATAGTTGCGAATATGTGCGAATATTAAAACTAGTTTGAAACATTGTAATAAATTATAAGATTGTACATTTATGCAAGTTTTAATTTATAACTGTAAATGGTAGGAATGTTACGTGGTTACGCTATCGATTTGAGTGTTCCTCTCTCACCCATAAATGGCAAAGACGGCAAGAAAACTTATATTTCTCTAGTCGAAATGGCGGCGCGGAGACTTTAATTTAATTACTTAGTGTTAGCCTTTATCATCCTATTACCAGGCAAAGGCCTATTTCGACACGAATCCGTCAGGTTCCTATTGGATATAATCATAACACTGACTGCCCTCTATATGAAGAAGTCCGTCTCAGATTTCAAAACGTTTAAAAAAATAAAAAAGAAGGTGTACATTTTTAATTGCTCCATTGTTAACGAGTTTTTTATTATGTAACAAAGTGCATAATTTATAATTCCGTGTGGTGACAGAGTAAGAATACAATATGTCATCACCCCATCACATCCCATGGGTGTCGTAGGAACCGACTAAGGAACTATCCGTTAATATTATCTTTACGAAATTAAAAGTAGGAAAACTTGAAATTAAACCATATACCAATCCGTCTGGCCAGCGTGGTATTAGTAGGCCAAGTATCCCTCCATTACGTGAGGAGGTCCGTCCCTGCAGTGGGACATTAATAGGGTGGTATGATGAAAGTGCATAATTAACTCAGTGTGGTGGTTAAGTATACGACTGTCATTTTATGAGATCGTGGTTTGTATCCCTTATATGTTGACAAGCTATTGCACTGTTTTTTATCACGTCCAGCGTACATGTGTGGTCAGACATGAAGACACAAAATATATTCATGACTGTCTTTAAAATGAAAATAAATGAAAATCGCGAATACAGTTCAAGAGAACTGTATTCGCGATTTTCATTGGGTTCGGTACAGTCACGTTGCCGTCACTTATAAAATAAAATCCATGGTAGCGTTGGAAAACTAAAATAATTGTGCTATGGTCTTAAATGTAGGGTAGAGATTGGGCTATAGGAGCAAGCTTTCAATCAGTCTCAAAAAAGGGAGACGATTACTGGCTTACTCGTGTAGTGAAATTTCCATTCCTAGGCAACAAAGCTAAACCTAGACCCCCAGGCTCGCGGAAGAATCAGAGTCTTAGGTATTACCACTCACGAACAGCTCGCGACAAGCCATTATACTTAACTCTACAGATTAAATGATAGTTTCATAGATAGATTAACAAATGTTATTACACAAAGATTACTTAGTTATGTTAAGATTCGACATGATTTACATAATAATGAATACTTATACTTAGTTATCTGTACCACTATAGAGACGAGAACAGAAGTCATTATTATTAACGAACTCTTTGTCGTAGAGGTTGCAAATGCAATACAAATGGTTGCTGCCCAAAGCCGCATTTAGGGCGTTGATACAGAATTTAACCTACTTACCAACAATTTAGTCTACATGAATGATTCAAGGAAATTCCAACTTTTGGAGATAAAATAAACAAATCTAATTTTGACAACTTTCCGTGTGGTGACGGACAAAGAATACAAAATGTCACCACCTCATCTCAACCCATGAGTGTCGTAAAAACCGACTAAGGGACTATCCGTGAATATTATCTTCACGAAATAAAAAGAAGGAAAACTTAAAATAAAACCCTCAATCAGTCTGTTCAGCGTGGTATTAGTAGGCTAAGTATCCCTCTGTCACGGGAGGAGACCCGTCCCTGCAGTGGGACATTAATTGGCTGTTATGATGATGATTAATTTTGACGAATTTTCTCTGACACTAATTTGGAAGTAACAGAAAGTTTTAAACAAAAATTTTGTTTTTGTCAAGAAATGATTGCCTGAAGATGAAGTGCCTCTTCGCCTTGTTGTGAAATTTGATAATAAATTAATCCAGTTACTGAAAATGAGCGCCACTACAACGATATTTTTGTGTATAAGGTAAATCAGACAAGCTGAGCGCGACCAAAATCAAAGCTGAACTTGCGCTGTGAAGTTTACATTGTACGGGAATCGACCTCGTTGAAGTCATTCGACAGAGGTCGTCTTAAATGTTAACCTTTTATTTAATAACGTAAATAGTATTATTTTATAAATATTTATTACTTAACATAAGATGTTGTCCCTTCACACGGTGGACCGACAACCTGGTTAGGACGGCGGTAAGCCGATGGATGAGGGAGGCACAAGACCGGGCAGGGTGGAAAGTTTTGGAGGAGGCCTATGTCTAGAAGTGGACGTCCATAGGCTTATATGTATGTATATGAATGTATAAGATGTTGCACTCGCGCTCAAATCTACCAATTTGAGCTCAAAGCCATTTTGTAGTTGGACTTCTGCATATTTTTCTTTATTGTGTACATAGTGTTTCTGTAAGATAATTCCTTTATGATTTATGTAGTGAGCTAATGTGTAATGCAATGCATCTTACTTGCCGCCTGTACGTTATTAGCAACATTTATGTAACAATAAATGAATACCTGTAGAGTGATTTATTTACGTCATCATCTCAGCTAGTTGAATATGTCAACTGCTAGACAAACTTAATATGTCTCCTCCAAATATTTCCACCTAACACGCTCCTTCTCCGTGCGGTGACGGAGTAAGAATACAATATGTAACCACCCTATCTCATCCTATAGGTGTCGTAAAAACCGACTATGGGACCATCTGTAAACATTATCTTTACGAAATAAAAAAAACAAAACTTCAAGTATCCCTCTGTCACGGGAGGACGCCCGTCCCTGCAGTGGGACATTAATGGGCTGTTATGATGATGATGATTATATCTTGTGATGGATTAGAACACGCAACTTCACACACGAGAACCGCATACATTACTGTCTTGGCACTGAGCAAATTAGATATACCTAATGTTTATTATAGTCTTAAATCCTACTAATATTATAAATGCGAAAGTTTGTGAGAATTATGTATGGATGGATGGATGAATGTTTGTTACATTACAGCTTAGGGTGTAGAATAACTTTTAAGCTTCTTATTCAACGCGGGTGAAGCCGCGGGCATTAGCTAGTTTAATATAAACAACAAAATCTACAAAGAAACCGGTTGGCTACTGTTTAAAACGAGCTGATACACTTATTATGTAAAATGGTTGTTTTATAGATTTAAATGCTTTAGTTTTAAGATATTATATTAAGCCTATATTATATAAGCCATCTTCTCCTATTCTTATGTAGCTGTGCCCGGCAGAGTCCATACTGAACAATTATATAACATAAAATCTATGTAAACTAATGCAATAAAGATAACTTACTACTTTAATGCAATAAAGATATGAGTAATTGTTTTTTTTTTTAAAAGACAACTCTTGCACTAAGTTCTGTATGGAAAAGACTTTTATAGACATGAAATAATGGACACAAAGGAAGTTCATAGAAGCTCAAGAGATTATCTAGGTGGAGCCAAGCTAATTACTTTTCTTAAAATTTGCCTGGGATTAGAAACTGCGGCCGCTACTGACTCAGTACTCTACTGCGCTCAATGTCGTTGCAGTAGTAACGAGGGATGTAAGTAAAATATGAAAATAAAAACAATGTGAATACATACAACGCCATCTAACCCCAAACTAAGCAGGGCTTGTACTATAAGCAGGAATCGAACCTGAGACTTCTGCGTAGCAGTCATGCTAAAAACTACGCTACAGAGGTCGCCTCTACAAATTAAAACAAGGAAAATTTTGCATAAAAACCAATCCTTTTTGACAGCGTGGTATTAATAGGAGAAAGTTGTTTGTGACTGCAAGAGGCCCGTCCTTGCAGTAGGACATTAACGTGCCAGTATGTCTGTGTACAAACTCTTATTAATATTGTGCTGTGAACCATAGCAATATCTATTACGAATCGATGAAGGACCTAACGAAGCTATTATTTCATTTAATCACAGAGATTTTCTGACATAGGTCATGATAAAATTCACCACATTATGTAAATTTTGATATTTAGTCCGTCACAAAAATATTCGTAAAACAATTGAATCAAATTAATTTAATTCGATATTTTGAGTCCGACAATAATTACATCGATTGTCTATTCGATTCGAACATCTGAGTGCTCCAGTTTAAAAATGGAATGCAAGATTATAAGTGCAATTAATATCTGTACATGTCATTATTTGGCCCAAGCGTTCACCCTTCTTTAGTTTGTATCTCAGCAACGTTCAAAAAGTGGGAGGGACGCTATATAACATGATGGCAAGATACTTTGACCACACAACCAGTCTTCGCCGAACGAACGAAGACACACAGCAACATGAAGTTATTGGTGAGTTCATACAAATAGTGCAGTGCCAAAAGTGTTTGTGTAAAAAAGTGATTTTAGTATTAAAAAAAAAAAAATAGGTTTTAATTTTTGAAAAAATAGAAAGTGCGACCGCTTCTTTTTTAATATATTATATATTTTAATTAGCGTTTTTATTAGTTCAATAGTAAATAAATAGTTGGAATTTAGTTAGTCGATTTATGATACGAGGAACCTGATTTAGGTTTGACGGGGTAAACGGGAAGCACGGGGCTTGCTTTCATTCTGTTTACTTTAAAAGTTTTCGTTATTTTAAAATTAACGTTTGAGGATTGTTTCATTTTACAAATAGTGCAGAATTTATAATTTCGTAAATCATTTACTTAATGCAAAATAAAAAAAATCTAAATTCAACATTAGAACTTAATTTGTCCTAATTCGTTTCAACAAAAAGTTTTATACCAAAATGATAAAAATATCCAAATTCAAATTCTACTTACAACCTCAGAACTACTTAAGTATTTTTTTTAAAGAAATAATGATATTAAGGTAAAATTGTCGTGTTTAGGCATTGGAAATTAATAGTGTTAACACACTTATTTAGACCTAAATAAACTATTAAAAACTTCGCTAATCAAAAGAAAAAGACGACACATCAAAGTAAAATCGCTCTAATTAATATGCATTAATTATTATTTATTTTAACTCTTATTCCTATAATTGATATTGATGTACGATATTAATATTTACTTCCTTATTTTCTATTTGGTAGAACTTCTTGATTTCCATTTAATTTCTATATTAAACTAGAAAGTATCGAAAATTGTATGTTACGAGATACGCTACATAGATACAAATTGCTAACATACATAATCATTATCCGACTATAAATTGAGTGAGAAGGGCTAGCGTAATACTGTTACATTAAATCGATGTCACGAACACAATGTATCGATTGTTGATAAGCGATTTTAAATAATATGAACTTGTTTATTGTTGTATAAGTACTACTTTACCACTCATTACATTCTCTAGCTCCATAAAATAGATTTAATTTTAATACAAATATCTAATAATGTCTGATATTACTTATTATACTCTTTTTCTAAAACATAATAATATAACTATCTAATATCTTGAAATATCTCTTTACCAAATTGTGTTAGAAAAGGCTTGGAGTTGAAATAACAAACAAAGATACGGAAAATACCTATATACTACAAACAATGAGCTAAAAGTTTTCACATTCGTATCCATAGAAAGCTTTTTCTTTTTTCGTGTCCCTAGTAAAAACTTGCCAGCTTAGTATTTTAGGCCAGGGTTAATTCTAAAATTCACGAGAGAGAGAAGTTGCTCGTTAGTCCTTATAAAATTTATTTAAATGTTACATTTAATAACATGCATTATTAATTCGTAATTTCGTGTGATTCACAGTTAAAGTTATTTACAGATCAAGTTATAAGTATGCAGGCTTGCGAAATCGTGCACTCTGACTTAATAACTGGGTACGAAAAAAGGAGATACATATATATTTATTTCAGCGATAATTAAGTTTTTTTACGTAAAAATATATAGGTACTTTGAATTAAATCTAAACCAAAAGTTTGTTTTCACATTAAAATTACTAGTTTTTTAACTTTTGCTCTTCGGTTCGAAAGTTATGAATAGTAAATTACGCATAAAGTTTGTTTTGAATAAAATTAACAACGATTTTTGTAATTAATCTCATAATATTTATGTTCGGACAAAGTCAAGGAAAGTTCTTACAATATTTAATTAATCGGATTATGTCAAAAGTTAATTCTTTGCATAAAATATTAGGTACTTTGAGTACCTAATTAAGCCTGTCTATCTCTATGCTAAGTTAAAAACAATATTTCATAATCAGCTGCACATAATTATTAATTCGTTCAATGAATCGACTAAGCGCTGCACTACTGTTCTAATTATAAAATTGGTGCGAGTCTACGCAAGTGCGTATCACGGATGACAGACTAATGACGTTAATGGCGTCATGCACGGCGCATGCGCGTCCCGCCATTAGCTGTTATGAGGTTATGAAACACGCGGATGCATATAAGAAATGTGTAATCTTCGCATAATTTAAAAACGTACTAATAAAAACAGTAACAATTTGATGTCATAATACTTTTAGTATAAACAACTATGTTACGTCACAATCATTTAGTTCTTCTCGTCGATAGTTGATAGCAGTTTGATTTCTCTATACTTACACGACTCCATAATAAATTCAATATTATATTATACAATAAAATGTAATAAGCAACCATGTATTTAGATTTTAGAGCAACTGCCTGCGTTTCTTGCTTGCGATTGTGTACCTAGTTCGATTTCGATTATAAACTACCATTACTTACTTGTTCATGGTTGTACTACGATAAAATAGTAGCGAATCGTGAAGAGTTAAAGCATTTTCTAGTACAATATTTATAAAAAAACCAAATGGATAATAGAGGGATCTTTTAGAATTAAGATACATAATTATGTTGCGTGGGATTCAAACCCGAGACTTCCTGCACGGCATTCGCATTGACGATCAATGCAGTAAAATTCTCAAAAGATTTCGCATATAATTATTCAGTAAAGTCATTTTCATCTTGTTTGTACTACGTAAATGTTGTTCGTTAAGTCTATGGCCGCTTAATTAAAAACAAAACAAAGCTGACATAGATTTCTGTTATTGGTATCAATAAAGCAAACCAATAACCATTTTTACTTTTAGGCTGGAAGTTCTATACTTTTTACTGCAGTTATGATTTCATAAAGTCTGATAATAAATAAATTGGTAACAAATAAATGGCAATTTATTAAAATTTTCTTTTCTTGTGTAATGTTTAATAGTTTGCCGATGTCGAGGTTAGACTTTTAAAATCACTACAGAGTAAAAGAAAGTAGGTTTTATTTTTATATTTTATAGTAAGTAATGACTGTTGGTAGACTTAGGGAAATTTGGATATAGAATACAATTTGAATATCATCATTATTCATCTCAATCAAAAGAGATCTATTTCTTGACATAAGCCTCTTTCAACCGTTTAACTTAATCTATTCTGTGGGGCAATACAATCTGCTATTGAGGGTCCAAATGTTGATGGTACATGTGCTATAATGGCTATCGTCCTTTAGTAAGGCTAATACCTGATGATGTATACCTTTGCAGGACCCCGTCTTCTCGATTAAGCTTTACGATGACTCTATTATTGGGTATAGATACTTTAGAAGCCCCGGTTGTAAAAAGTCAGACATTATTTGAAGTCAATAAGTAGGTAGGTAAGTAAAAGTAGCTACATGTAACAGTTAAAACTTGAAAGTGAATGACATTCATAATGTTACAGTAGCTTTCATTAACATTTCACTTATTTACATACGAAAGAGCAATTTTGTTTTAAGCTTATGTAAATGTAGGTAGTTGTTAAAAGCCACCGTGTTTTAAAACTGGCAACTCTCGCACTACGGATCATATCCTGTGTGGCTAGAACTAAAATAAACATCACTTTAACAGATACACAAAAAATAGAGACCCGATGGTTGACCTTCAAAAAAAATTATGGATCGCGTCAACATCAAATCTTGCAATTTTCATCGTGAAAATGCATATACTCGTAATACATATAATGACAACTTTAGAATAACATAACCTTTCTTCTAGCGCAGTTAGGTAAAAATAAAAGACAGAAAATTTCTTATTTTTCACAGAACAAAGTAAAACAAATGTATAACAATCAAAATTAATGCGAACGTAGTTGTTTTCGATGTTTTGCGGTAAATCTCTCACATGCTTAGTTGAATTCTGATCATTTGAACTGGTTTACCGAGATCATTGACACTGGCAACTTGATCTAATGGCGGATATGATATTACTATTTATACTCGTAGAGATTTCACTTTCGTATAGGACATACTATGTTGATACTAAGAAAGTCATAATAATATGATTGTATTATTTAATCATCATAAACAGCTAGTTAATGTAGTAACTTAGTAGACACAGGCGTTTATGAGTTATTTATATATTAATCTATTGGTATAGGTCCGATTACTACATGTCAAATTTACGCACACAATAAAATTCATGTTTTTTAATAGCGTAAATTAAAAGCGTAATACAGACCTGGATAAATGTAAACATACTAATTCATTAACATTTGCATTAACCAATAATCGAAACCGACACTTGAACGAAGAAGTCAAACACTAAAATTACCACGCCACAGTGGTCGTCATACAAGTAAAACAACATTGCCAATTAATATTATAACAAAACTCGCAAAAAACTCACTTTTATAAACAAGACCACAAGTAGCAATAGTTACGTGTAAATCCTCCATACAACTTTCACTGCAATGTGTGTTGTAATTAAGAACGGCTCGTGCACAACGAGAACATACTCTCGATGTCATTTGCTTTGACAGCTTATTGTTTCCCGCCATTTGTTACAAACAGAAATTAAGCGCCGCTCGTAATAAAACTTTTCTTTGACAATCATCATTAGATACTATATTCCCGCGAAAAACTTTCTATTAAAACTAATGGTTAAGTCAGAAAGATGGCAAACAAGCTTAATCTCAAGGATGATTCAGTCTTTTATACTTACGTATTTTTTGTTTATTTCTTTTTTGTCAAATTCTAAGTTAGAAGTCTTATTTGTCAGAATACCACAGTACAAAATGTCTCTAACATTCTTTGCTTCATACTCTTCTTGAATGTCGACTAATAGGTGCTCTATAATTATATTTATTAAAAGCATTCGCTATTGTTTATCTCACGGTAGAGTTAACAGATAGGTACATGACTAACAATTTTTTTTCATAAAGGGACAATCCAATACAAAAGTATGACTAAATTTAGCGCAGTAAGTAGTTCTGGATAACAGTAGCAAATTATTTAACTTTACATTACATGTACTGCCTGACAAATATTTTCACATCAATCATGATTACATTGGCATGTAGAATTCACTGTGATTATTTGTAACGAGATAATCACTTCCTTGAAGAAAGTGTCCGTTTTCTTAAACTTGAATTACTTAACCATACGTAACAGACATATTGGGACAGTTTTCTTGACAGATTGGTAACGGGTTTCCTCCTGAGAATATTTGTATGCATAATGCTTTTTCTTTAGTAAGTTTTTAAAACCACAAGATGAGATCGGGTGACATCACTCGGTAAATCTAGAAAAGCTCTTCAAGTATCATACATCGGTATTCCACAACCTTGACAAAGTCGTTGGTGCACCGGGTAAAGAGTCTGTGCACTCGTCATTTCAGAACCGTTCTGTCCCATCGGTAAATCACGATATCTATACTAATATTATAAAGAGGTAAAGTTAGTGTGTTTGTGACGTTGTAGGGAGTAATCTCTGGATCTACTGAACCGATTTTAAAAATTCTTTCTGTGCTGAATAGTCCATTTATCAGGAAGTGTCATAGGCTATATAGTATCACGCTATGACTAATAGGAGTGGAGCAGTAATAAATATGTTTAAAAAAGTGACGCGTTTTTTTCGCCGCCTAACGAAGTGGGCACGGGTCAGCTAGTAGGTACTAAAGCCATAACATTATCTTACACAGGAAAATCGCGGGTAGATCGAAAAGAAATCTCTTTGCTACCTATTTTGTCAACATTATGCAATTTATAATAATAATATGTTATTCATCTCGAATATCTAAACACTATTGAGACACATAGGCGAAATTGTTTCTAATACTTACATAATGTTTGTAATCATTTATGTCATCATAAGCAAATTACTTATTCATTCAAATTTATACTCTACGTCTCTTGATTTTAAGGTCGTAATTAAATTCGCAAAAATTTCCTCATATCATCTTTTATAATTCGATTATGTATTCAGATGATTACTAAAAGGAATAAAAAAAATCTAAATACTATTTATGTTAGGAAATTATGATAATTTATTTAAGTATATTAATATTAATTAGTCGATTTAATGATATAATAAAAGCGGCGTTAGCATTTTTTTGTAATAATTTCTTTATTTTGCGTTTTTAAATAAGGAAGACACATCGATCATCTTCTTTTTTGCAATTTCTTTCCATCCCTTAAAAAGTTTTCTAAACTTGCGAGATATTTATTTATTTATTTTTATTTCAGAGCTTACGATCAATAAAAAAATCAATCTATGAGCTTTCCTAAGTAACTATACTACACTAAATAGGCAGTAAATATCAGTGTATTTGTTTGTTTGTTTTGAATGTTGCCGTTCTTAAACCTGACCTAACCATTACCTAGGTGAATACGTTGACTAAATAAACAATAATATGGAACCTGTTTAGTGAATAGTCTAAGTATAACATGTACCTACTTATGACTTTTGTTCTTTCGATCGTATTTTTTTTCTAAATTTAAATTTAGAGTTTTCTTTTTAACAGTTAATTAGCTTCATGTGGTGACGGAGTAAGAATATCTATCTCATCCAATTGATTCACTGTACGACATATCTTTTCGATAACAAAATAGCGAAACTTGACATTAAAAACACTACGCAATCCACTTGTATAGCGTGATTTAGCTTCCCTAGCAAAGTTACCTTAAGTGAGAAAGCCTTCCGGGCAAGGCATTAAAAGTCAGTTACGATGAACCAGTTAAAATACATTATCGTTTACAAAACACACGACAAATCTACGCAACACTTAATAATGTAACAGATTAATCTTAAGTACTACAATTATTGCATCTATTGCATAAACATTGAAGTTACGAAATAATTGCAATTTAAAGCAATTGCAATCTATGTGATTTATGTTCACTGTAATAATATATATCACATTTTTATAGATTTAGAAAGTTTATTGCTGAATGAAATTGTCTATTACATTCATTTGGAAGGTCATTTTAAAAGTAAATTGATCTTTAATTGGTACTTTATGGTAACCTCAAAACTCAGTTATCGTGCTCAGTTAATGAATTTACAGAACTATAAAGCAGCTTAGCAGTAGCTTATGTCTAGAGTGGGCAACGACTTGGCATTATAACTACTTACCTTCAGGTAGGCCACTTACTCATCTGAACCAATAAAAAAAGCTGTTTTAGCTTAATGTAGTACTAACAATAATACTCATTCGCCTTTTCGAAATAATGTTGCATTTAAAACTATAAATCGTCTTTACGTATTCTCTACATCAAAATAACAACAACTTTGAATTTCGAATTCTAAACAAGTGCTTCAATTTAGAAGTTTAAGCAGGCGTCATTTAAATTTCGAATGCATAGAGCTGGGAAAATGTTACATATTTTTTTAGCAAGCGAGTCGCACTACTTTGGGATTTAAGTCGAGTCATAAAATCGAGTGAAAGTGTAAATTTAGTATTCCGGATCGATATGAGAATAAACTGGTTCTATGCAACTTTTACTTTGTTGCGCATTCAACAACCAGAGTAAAATATTAGGAAGACTATTTATCACTTAGGTAATGACATTAAGACAAACATAGAACACTTTGATAATACTAATGAATCATTATCGTCTGAATAGTTGATTACTGACTTTAAAAAACTATTTTGATTGTTATACTAATAGAGACTATTTTTTTGTTATCAGGTTGTACTGGTCGCATCGCTGGCCATAGTGGCCTATGCTGAGGAGAAAGCTGAACCAAAACAAGCGGCACCTGAAGAGAAGAAACAGGAAAAGAGAGGCATCTACGACATCGGACATTACGGTGGCAGCGAAGGTGGCGATGGAGGCTACGGTGGTCACAGCTTCGGTGGGCACAGCTTTGGTGGAGAGGGTCTTGGAAGCCACGGTGGCGAAGGACTAAGCTACGGCGGTGGCGACTTCGGTGGACACTCCGAATTCGGTAGCAACAACGGTGGATGGAAACCCATCTCATCTGATGACCATCATCATCAACATCATCATCACCACGAACATGTTAAGACCATTGAAGTAGTAAAGAAAGTCCCTGTACCATACACAGTCGAGAAACACGTTCCCTACACCGTTGAAAAGAAAGTACCTTATGAAGTCAAAGTACCTGTACCACAACCCTACACTGTTGAAAAGAAAGTACCTGTTACCGTCAAGGAGTACGTCAAATACCCAGTCTATGTACCAGAACCTTACACCGTAGAAAAGAAAGTACCTTATGAAGTCAAGGTTCATGTTGACAAGCCTTACGAAGTCAAGGTAAAAGTACCCACTCCTTACACTGTTGAAAAGAAGGTCCCATATGAAGTCAAGGTACCCGTTCCCCAACCCTACACTGTAGAGAAGAAAGTACCCTACCCAGTAAAATACGAAGTCAAAGTGCCCCAACCTTACGAAGTTGTCAAGAAGGTGCCTTATGAAGTAAAGGTCCCCGTCGACAAGCCTTACAATGTTTACGTACCTAAGCCTTACCCTGTCCATGTCGAGAAGCCATACCCAGTTACCGTCCACAAGCCAGTGCCTTATGAAGTCAAGGTCCCAGTCGATAGACCCTACAAGGTAGAGGTTGAGAAGCCTTACCCAGTCCATGTCAAGGTACCCGTACCTAAACCTTATGATGTATACAGGAAGGTTCCCTACACCGTTGAAAAGAAAGTACCTTATGAAGTCAGAGTACCAATTGACAAGCCCTACCCCGTATACAAGGAGGTGCAAGTTCCATTAGTAAAAGAGGTTCCTTACCCAGTGAAGGTCCATGTTCCTGTATACATAAAGAAGGAGGAAGAACATCACGGTCACCATGGATGGCATTGAGTTCTTCTTAATTAGTATTCACAGCAGTACCTTGTAGCTTAAGTTCAGAAATGTGATCATTAGTATTTTAGTTTTTACTTATACCTATGTATTTTTAATCGACTCCAAAAAGAGGTGGTTGTATAATCGACTATTTCTTTTTCAATGTGTTTTGCTCGATCATTTCTTGATCAATTTGGAAAAATGTTTTTGTTTGAAAGAGTATTTTTCCAAGTTGATACCACAGAAATTTCATCTCAATGGGTTAATTAATTTGGTTTCCATTTGACAAAATATCTAAACAAAACTTCCCAAGTATCACTATCGAAATCAACGCTCTATTTGAAGTCGATTTTCTAATTAGAAAATTATCTAAATTTTACAAAACAAATGTCTCGGTGGGCACATTTTTTAATGTGTGATACATCGTAGGTTGGAAAAGATCGAAAAAGAAAAAAATAGAAAAACGAAATTATCGACTGTAAATAGGTTCTTAATAGTACTGGCTGGATTATGATGATGGCAATGTATGAAAAACTGTTTTGAGTGCCGACCGCATAGCATCTTTTATGATGCGCGGTGTAATATAGATAATAAATAATGTTGTTACTTTTTTAGCTTTCATATGCTTTGTTATGATATACATACATTAAAAACAAAGTATGTGTACTTTGAATTGAGGCTGATTTAATAAAAAAATTAAAAGTTTTTTGTTTGTTTTAATTTTACACATAAATTATATTTACATCGTTTGAAAAATAGCTTTTTGGTTCGCCTACGGACCTATAGGTATCTTAAAGACTATTCCAAAAGACTAATAGTATGTATTTTAATATTAGCTGACCTTAAACGATTTCTGTAGCATAGCGCTTATAGTATAACAGTTCATTCCATCAGTTACGCAAATAATTCGTTTCCCACCAAACGGCCAAAGATTAAATATAGATTTTTATGGCAATAAGAAAAACTTAAAATAAAATCTTTCATCAGCCCTTCTGCCTAGCATGGTACATTCAATTTAAAATTAATTTCCCTTCGTATGTAGAGAAGACCTGCCCTTAAGTTAAACAGCATGTAAAAAAATCTTATACCAATCTATCCATCCCCATCCATTCCACAATAGCCTTAGTAGGCTACATTTACGTCCGCCATGCACCGCCTGTGCATGACATTTACAAACTGATAACATTTAAACGTATAAAACTTTCTAAAGAACTTTCGTTATAATAACGAGTTAAATAAAAATCAATAGCTACATGTAATCATTGAGTAATAAAGTAGGTACTCCCAATATTTTTGGCATATCGTCACATGTAGTAACTTCAGGCATTTGCCATTGGGGCAAAAAGGTGCTGGAATCATCATAACAGCCCATTAACGTCCCACTGCAGGGACGGGCCTCCTCCCTTGACGGAGGAATACTTGGCCTACTAATAGCACGCTGGCCAGACGGATTGGTATAATTTTTAATTTCAAGTTTTCCTTCTTTTTATTTCGTAAATATAATATTCACAGATAGTCCCTTAATCGGTTTTTACGACACTCATGGGATGAGATGGGGTGGTGACATATTGTATTCTTACTCCGTCACCACACGGAGAATGATGATCGCTTATTGGAACACCTAGTGTGGGAACACCCCTTAAACAGTGGACAGACTATCTAGTTAGTGCGGCGAGAAACTGATGAGGTAGTCCAAAGTAAGAGGAAGGTAGAGAGTACCTTGATGTTCAGCACTGGACGTATTCTGGCTCCATGTGTATATTCACATTTATTGCCTATATTTTTAATATTTATTTATTTATTATAACTGTAATAATAATTGAACAATAAAATAAAATAGTTTGAAATGCAATTATTTCTTAGAATATTTCATAATATGGCTTTGAAAGTAAGTACAAAGAAAGTTGACTTATGTGGTAACCAATAAAAGTAGGAATAAAGGTCGATAGATACTGACGACCTCTGTGGCGTAGTGGTTATATTACATGGCTGCTACGCAGAGGTCTCGGGTTCGATTCCCGCTCAATGCAAATCTTTGTGTTCATGAACATGATTGTTTGCATTGGTCTGAGTGTTTCTATGTATAATATGTATGTATTTACAAAAAAAAGTATATAGGTAAGTATTAATATCCGTTGTTCTGTTACCCATAACACAAGCAGGTTATGCCTAGCTTACTTTGGGAACAGATAGCACTGTGTAGAGATGTCCGTGAATGTATTATATTACTTACCAACTTGAAAATAGAATGTTGCTCTATCTCATTCTCATTGTCGTAAAACACGGTAACGGTACCACTTACTAATAGTCAACATATCTAAGAAGGAAAACACTGTATCCTCGAGCGAAAAACTCCCTAAACATTTTGCACTTGAATTTCGTGTTTGGGGATTATAGAGTGTAATCATAACATCATAACAGCCCATTTATGTCCCACTGCAGGGACGAGCCTCCTCCACTAAGGGACTTTCCGTGAATTCTTTAAGAAATAAAAAGAAGGAAAACTTGAAATTAAACCCTATACCAATCCGTCTGGCCAGCGTGGTATTAGTATGCCAAGTATCCCTCCGTCACGAGAGAAGGCCTGTCCCTGCAGTGGGACACTATTGGGCTGTTATATATATTTTTTATATAATTATCCTTCCCTTAGATGCAGATTTGCTACAGTATATATTTTTCATTATTTATGTTTACAAAAAGTCCCGTGTCTCGCAGACTATAACAGACAGTAATTGAAAGGACTCAAAGTCTTCTTGGTCTTCTTCACAAGCACATAATACTCCTACAGCCAGAGGTATTGATTACATTAATAGGTTCTTAAGGGATAATCCAGGTACGGACATATTTTTGACAAACCATCTTGTGTCGCCCAAAATGTCTATCAATAGGTACAGTCACGAGCAATAATATGTACACATTTTCAAATTTTCTAAACTATCTGCACGTTTATCTAGACATTACAATATCAAAATGAATTCGTAATTTAGAAGAGGTTCCGTACAGTTTTGAATTAATCTTCGAATTTTCAATTTTGGATTGGCAGAACTTTAGATAACTGGTTTACAAAATGCGAAAATGTGTACATATTATTGCTCGTGACTGTACCTTAATAATTAATTGACATTTCATTATGGCATAGTTATCTGTTATTGTTGTTTTATTTTAAAATTTATTTTATCTTTAATTTGTATTTAAAAACTTTTATAATTTAATAATATGAGTCGTAATTGTATAAATAATGTATAATAATAATATGTCAATAGTTTAAGTCTAGTATAAGTTTTAGCTCTGTATTTTAGTAATATTTTTAACTTTTTCCGACAATGTTCAAGTGATTTGGTTGTAAACTGTAAACTTGTACTGATTATTCAATAAATAAAATAAATTAAAGAACAAATAGACTTAGGACAATTATTTGGGGATCAAAAATAATTTGGGAATCAAAGCCACGACTCCGTGTTCGCCAGCTACTTCTGAGATCACCGAGTCACCATGAGATTAGATAGTATTCGCTGATGACGACTATTATATACGATGAATAAAATTTAATGGTTATTTTGTTATACATAAAATTTCCATAGGTATAATCGTATAATTTCCTAATATTATTGCATTGTAGGGTAATTGGGGCATACAGATCAGATATGGTTGTTGTGCACTGATGATCGTATGAACGCAATTGCAATTAAATAAAGTAAATTGCAGTGCTAATGTATGTATTTTTGCTTTTAAATAAGAAATATCACATATCTTTTCCGTGTGGTGACGGAGCAAGAATACAATATGTCACCACCCCATGGGTGTCGTAAAAATCGACTAAGGGACTATCCGTGAATATATCTTTACGAAATAAAAAGAAGGAAAACTTGAAATTATACCCTATACCAATCTGTCTGGGTAGCGTGGTATTAGTAGGCCAAGTATCTCTCCGTCACGGGAGGAGGCCCGTCCCTGCAGTGGGACATTAATGGGCTGTTATGATGAATAAAAATAATCGTATTAGAATGGCCAAGTTTCCTGCCGTCACTGAAAGCCTGTCCCTGTAATCGGACTTTAACAGACAGCATGATGATGACGAAGCTGTCTTCATTAACAACTCAATAACAATATTGACTAATGATCGACAGCGCGGTATGTTCGCAAGTTCTTGTTGTGTTCAAAACATATTTAATTGATATATCATTAGGATTACATACAACACAGTGACAAGTAATAGTTAAATATCACTATGGACCTCCCTCAGGAAGCTCTTCATGCAATTCTTATTTTCACCGTCCTAAAAGAGCCAACTTTCTTGTGTGCTACATAGAAATTGCAAATAATAAAACTCATCATAAAGGCATTGAGGTAATATGTACTACGTAGTACATATTACCTCAATGCATAAAGGTCGTCAATCCGATGCTTATAGCAATTGATTGACATGCCGTTTAGGGATTTTGATGCATAGACGTTTCAAGCTATAGAGCTCACGATTCATAGGTCTCATGAATAATAGAGTATACGTGTTCGAGCAAATGACCCGTTCCTTTAGCATGAGGTAAGTACCACCGAAGTACCTGTTTAATTAACGTTAAGCAGTGGAGTGGAAAAAATAATTTTGTTAACTTGGAAGCGTGCAATAGCTAGTGAGTCTACTGTGTTATGGTGCTTTTTTGGAAAATACATTGATTAGTATATATACTTAATGTAGCAGCCATTCAATATCTATAAGGATTGTTTTTTATTTTATTTAATAGCATAGAAACAGATGACAGATTAACAAATTAAAACAATATTGTACAACAACAAAACATTCAATTTTTAATTATCTAGCTTTAAATGACGCATTTCCATCCAAACTAAATAGCTGTCTACTACAACATTTCATTGTCATTTCTACAAGATTAGTGTTGAAATAAATATGTTCTTTATTCCACAAACAATGCACATCAGCTTATCTCTATGCACTGGTTAACTATTAAATTGAACTGTTAAGAAATATTTCAGCCTTTTTTTTTTTTGAAATCTCATTTATTTAAAAAAATAGCCATACATCGTATAGATTAAGTCGGCTTAAAATTATTTACATTAGTAACTTACTAAACTATGCTAAACTATAATTATACAGTATTACTATAAAACTATAACTAAAATATACAATGACATTTTAAACAATAGTGGGATTAGAAATAAAAGCATTGGTATTTTTATAGTATTGGTCTCTGAGAGCTAGAGACTGAGATAGGAAACTCAAAATTTTGTCGCTATCTGTAGAGGTAAAATTAGAACTTAATATGCGATGGAAAAAGAAGAGGAGCTCCCCCGACGAGCACTCAATATCCTTTAAGAGATTTAACCTTAATTCATCGTTGATCTTACAGTCGAGTACTAGATGAAAGAGATCCTCTTCTCTCTCACATTTTTCACAATTTGGAGTATCTCTTTTATGGAGTCTAAAATAAAATTTATTAAGAGGAATGTGATTCGTACGGGCTCTAAAACATATGACAAGATCTCGTCTATTGAAATTTAGTTGAGCAAACCAAGGGGTGCGAGGTGGTTCATTAACAATTGATTTGTACCAGACACCTTTTGTCATAGTTTGCTCATCAAAATATAGTTTAAATTTACGGTGTATATCTGATTTTATTTGAGGAATGTAATCACTATGATAAGGCTCCATCATAAGCGAGATACCGCCATTCTGTAGGGCCTGAGTGGTAAGTGAGTCCGCTTTCTCATTCCCGCTAATGCCGACATGAGAAGGCACCCACTGAAGTATAACTTCAACCCCGCTACGTATTAACTGTGAGATACATTTAATAGTAAGGTAAGTTTCCTTTCTGCCTTTACTGTTCATACTATAGCAAAACCTAATAAATGAAGGAGACTACTTTTTGAGTCGGTGAAAATAACAATTCTACGGTAAGTGGTGGACTTTACATATTGTAAAGCTTCATGGACTGCCATTAGTTCTAATCCCATTATTGGTATAATAACATTATCAATAACAAATTTTGCCTCAAGTTCAGCTTGCACATCGTAAAAAGCGCAGCTCGAACCATGTTTCGTTTTAGAGCCGTCGGTGTAAATAGCGCAGTAGTCAGCATAAAGCCTTATCATGTCTTCACTGTATAGTTTAAGGTTTTCACGAGAATATTTAGATTTTGGTTTTTCTATGTGATTTATTTCAGTAATAATTATTTTGTTCCAAGATAGTGATGTGTCGTCGACAGAAAGTTGAAATTGAGGCAAACTTTCAAATTTAGAAATATTTAGCTTAGAGTAGGTTCTAAAGCTTTCTAACAGTAAGGGGATTTGATTATTACGCCAATATCTTGTACCTGATTGTATTTGATCATCTAATGATGCAAGTTGATTTACCAAGTTACTGGTTTTCCTGGAAGAAAGCTTCAGAAAGTATTTATTACTTAAAAACAATCTTCTAAGATACAGTGGTGTAATATAAAGTTCACTTTCCATGACTACGATTGGAGTATCACGAATGAAACTACCACAAAGGCGAAGGCATTGGTTCTGAACTATATCAAGCTTTTTAAGTAGACGCGGGCTAGCATTGCCATATATTATACTTCTATAATCAATTCTAGATCGAACTAGAGAGATATAAAGTCGCCTGAGGTTAATTGGATGAACTCCCCATTTAGAACCGCTCAAAGAACGTAAGATGTTAACAAAAGCGTTACATTTAACTACAGTTTCAGCTATATGTGTGGTCCAGTTAAGGCGACTGTCCACCCATAGGCCCAAAAATTTAACACAACTCTGAACATCCACATTGGTGTCATTTATTGTTATATTAATAGAAGGGACTTTATATTTCCTAGTAAAGATACAAACTTTAGTTTTAGAAATAGATAACTCCAGACCGATGTCCTCTAAAATACTTTGAAATATGTTGAGACTTGTTTGCATAACTTGAACACATGTGTTTATGTTTTTATTAATATAATACAATGCGAAATCGTCAGCATATTGTGAGACTTTAACAGTACCAACCAAGGTGTTACATAATGCAATAGTTACAATATTAAATAGGATAGGTGACATGGGATCCCCTTGAGCAAGACCTTGTCGACAAGTTCTAGTAATTTCTTTGCCATCCCTAAGTTTATACACTAAAAACCTTTCTTTTAGAAATTCTCGTATGTATCTACACAAATGCAAGTCTACGTTAAATTTAACTAAAGCAGAAATCAAAGAGTCAATTGATACATTGTTATAAGCATTACTTATATCTGCATAAGCACAGAGAACATAATTCTTTATTTATAAAGGCAGTTTCAGTATCCACAATGAATCTAGATAAATTATCCTGGCAAGAAAATCCTCGACGAAAGCCCATAGTACACTCATTAAAAAGATTTTTATTTTCAAAATGAAATTCTAGCCGTCTAGTTACAATTGAATTAAATGTTTTACATAAACAATTAATTAATGATATAGGACGGTATTTGACAGAATTGGTATTTCTTTTAGGTATGGCTATTAGTTTAATGTCACGCCATTGCAGCGGTATCAGGCCTGTTCTGTAAATAGTGTTGTATATATGAAGTAGGTATTCTTTAGCGTTATCGGGTAGGTTGTAAATCATGGAGTAGGTAATATTATCTATCCCTGCAGAGGTGTCTTTTCTTTTAAGTGTTGTCATGTGTTCTGTAAGTGTAATTAAACTATTTGAGCTGATGGAATTTATATCAAAATAGTATGGTTGGGCAGAGACGCTGTCAGGTGAAAGTTCTTTTAAAAAGGAAACAGCTGAGTTTTCCGGTAAATAATCTTTTGGACTTCTATAACCCTTAAGCCATCTCATTTTCCTCCAAACCTCATGAGTGGACATATTTGAGTCAACGTCATTACAAAATGAATGCCAAGAATTAATTTTTGCTTTTTTAATTAATTTTCGAGCTGTTACTACTCTCTTTATAAATAAGATAGTTATCTACACTACGAAATTTTCTAAGTTGTTTGAGAGCTAACCTTCTCTCAGCCACCGCCTTAGACAACTCTGCATTCCACCACGGTTTTGGATTAAACTTAGTAGTATTTGTACTAAATTTAACTAAAGGAATATATTGGCTAGCACTATCTTCAATAATATTGATTAGATTATTGTAGCTGTTTTGCAAGTCGTCGTGAAATTGTGGAGTGAAATTGTCGAATGCTGATTTAATATGTTGAGTATACTGTGCCCAATTAGCCCTTTTAATGTTTCTTTTATATTCTATACAATTTTGAATCGAGTATTAAACTCGTATTAATTGAAATAACAAGATGGTCACTTCCAAAAGATTCGTTGGTTACATGCCAATCAAAATCCAATGCAATATCAGAACTACAAAAAGTAATGTCGGGGGATGTACAAACTATACTATTGTTGAGTCTAGCGCAGCGTGTAAAATCGCCGTTGTTTAGGAAAACATAGTTTAGATCATCGATAGAATCTAATAGTAGTCTGCCGCGAGTGTCTGTCGTATACGACCAAGCGGAATGATGTGCGTTAAAGTCCCCTGCTATAATAGTTTTCTCAGAAAAAAAGCCGAAAAGCTGCTCATAATCCTTACCGCTAATTGGTATATTTGAAGGCGAATAAACACTAATTATATACTGAAGATTACTAACATTCAATAATTGGACACACAAAAATTTGGAAGTAAGCTTTGGCTATTCCATTGAATAATCTTAAGCTTAGAAAGTTTATTAGTTTTATTCATTTCAGAAATGACTAATGTAATTTTAAAAGTATAGTAATATATAATATAGTAGTATGTAGACTTAATATAAGTAGGTATTTATAAAAGGTAAGTAGTTTGGTGTAATTTAATTAATTAAATGTACTATGTCTGCAATGCTTTAGTTCTTACGATTTTAAGTTTACTTATGATTCGTGTCAATCTATTTTTAACACTACGGTCGCCAATGACAGGCAACAGGTCTTTAAACATATCAATTAACATACCTATATCCTTAGTATACTTATAAGTTACTTCTTCGATATTTTTAACGCCAAACGTTTGCTTGAGATATTCTTTTAGTTGCATAAATGTTAGTGGGTATGTTTTCTTCGACTTTGTAATACAATTTTCAATGTTTTGCCATTCCATAGAATCTAAATAATTTCTGGACGACTTTTTCATTTTTTTACCGTTTTTTGTTTTCTTTACTTCATCTGAGCTTGATTGAGACGATATATCGAAGTCGTCCTCGCTGTAACTTTCATCGCTGGTTTTACAAGTGTATGTTTTTTCTTTTACGGACATGTTAGGTATAGAAGTAGGAGCTGAGATTGATGAGTCTGTGGGTGGGTATGGACGTTTAACAGACTGAAACAACGAGCTGTCTTGGAGGTCATATTCCTCTTGAATTTCAGCACAGTTTGTATTCACGTCCTTTTGTGGGCACTTAGAGGCTAGATGCCCCTCCTTTTTACACAAGAAACATGTCAGAGTGTCCGATGATATATATATCCAGTACGTAGTGTCCTCATATTCTATAATAATTTTTTCTGGTAGTTTGTCAAAGTCCTCTGGTGTAACAAACATTTGTCGTCGGAAACTCAGAATGTGACTGAAACCAGTTTCATTAAGACCAGCCCGAAGAAAAGAAATAGGAGACATAGATTTGATTTGTATTTCCTGTAACTTATTTTCTATTAATTTGGTATGATGGGGCACACGTTCGAAAGTATGATACGTTTATTGCGATTAATTAGTGGACGTATCGGTAACTTTTGGTTCTGGACTGTAATTGTTTTTTTGTTGTCAACAATGTCTTCTGCTATTGCCTTTGTAGATACATAAACGCATATACGGTTGTTTGAAATTCTTGACAGGAAACGAATTTGCGACGGTTCTATTATTTTGCTTAAAGCTTGGGCATATTCCTTTATTTGCACATTTTCGATCGCGTCAATAACTATTGCTTGATCTTTTTTCGGAAACATTGTATTTTGGGTAACAGATGCATAACTTTGAGTATTATTTAACGGTAAAGACATATTGTCCCTGTAGTCAGAAACAATTTATATTTTTAAAAGTCAATATATCACTTAAATATATTTAATTTAACATGCACTTCCATTGTATAATCCTTCAAAACAATTAATTTAACACGCAAAACACTTTAAATAACAAAAACAATTAATTTAATTTGTTAGTGAAAAAAATTGTAATTGCGCGGCAAACGAACCATAGAGAATGATATTTCAGTCTTTATATAGAACAAAAGGAAATTTGGATAAGTGTAAGGAAATTTGTAAGTGGCAAAGCCTTAATGTATACGGGTGTCGTGCGCATGGTTGCGTGATCAAATCCGACGCAAGACATTATTCATTATCATAACAGCCCATTAATGTCCCCCTGCAAGGACGGGCCTCCTGCCGTGACGGAGGTATACTTGGCCTGCTAATAAAATAAATTGTTTTTCCTTCTTTCTTTCTAATACCACGCTGGCCAGACGGATTGGTATAGGGTTTAATTTCAAGTTTTCCTTCTTTTTTATATCGTAAAGATAATATTCACGGTAGTCCCTTAGTCGGCTTCTACGACACCCATGGGATGAGATGGGGTGGTAACATATTGTATTTTTACTCCGTCACCACACGGATTCTGTCACGTCATGGATTACGAGTAACAGTAAGTGAAAACTTTTCAAGGAGACCCATGTCTTATAATAGACGTTTATTGGCCGACATGATGATAAATCCGACTGCCTTGAAATAAGAAACTCTTCCTCTTTTAGGAGTCAGTTAAAATAATAAATAAAAGGTAATAATATTTGTAATGATAATAAAGATAGCTACAGACTTCCTCCTATTACACGTAATGATTAGATATTGTGTAACTTTTAATACTAGTTGTTAAACAACACTGATTGAGTGTCGGGATTTTCGTCGATACAAGAGTCGACAAGCAGATGTCTAGCCTCCGCCTGGACTCGGCAGAAGAGGGAGACCCATAAAATGCTGGCTTGACGTCGCCAGGGATGATATGCATGTCAATGGTCTTACAATTAACCACAGTGCCGCCAGCAGACACAATAGTACAACAATGCACATGTACCATATATGGTTCATGGGACTGAGAACGTGTTAAGGATGCCGAAACCGTGCGAAGTGGAGAAACAGGAGCCGGAAAGCAGACCCCAGACTCCATGGCTCTCGAGCTGTGGACGTAACTGGGAACTAGTATAGATGAAGAAGACAAGAGTCGATAAGTACAAGGTTTTTGTAACACAATCCAATTTCAGACGCCAGTATCGTTTGGTCACTAGTCACTGGTATGGTAACCCAGTTATACCTACTCAATTATCTCTGATGTCTAGTCATTTGAAATGCGTCGGGCTTAGCGTTTGGTGTGGCGTCTGGAGTGGCGTCTTATGCAGCTTCTAAAGAGTGGCATCAGGAACATGTTCCGTCGTTTGGGATGGACACCGAAATGGCGTCTAATGTAACTGGAATGGAAAATAACAACACAAACAATTCTGTTGCCACTGTAGGCTCATAGCACATATAACGTAACGTAAACGGATCGTCACCGTATCAACTCGAGCCGTTCAGTATTCTTTGTATGAAACTCCTTACTGCAACGCACACTAATCGGAATCGTAACGTAATCGGATTTTTGACGTTTGACACCGAAGAAAAAGGCGAGGCGGTGCCGATCTGTTTACGTTACATTATATGTGCTATGAGCCTACAGCGGCAACATAATTGTTTGTGTTGAATAAGTTATTTATCAAGGAATTTTGTTCTATTCCTATAAAATTGAAGATTTAAAGAAAATTGTCACAAAGACAAGTACCTTTTCGGTACTTAGTTGAACATGGGTGAAACCAAATAGAGCTGGTACCGATTAAATAAATAAAGCGAGATGAAAACAAAAATATAATTATATTGTATAACATGTATTACTTTTAGAAATCTAAACAAAACAAAAGACACATGTCTTATTAGAAATTCAAGTTAGAAATGTGGTAACATTGTAAAAACTACCTTATTTTTATACTTGTTAGGTATATATTTCAGTGTGTTATTCTTAATTTATATATTTTAGTTGTTTTTACGAAATCAACTTTATATCCTTTGTTTGGGGGTCTACTTTTCAATGTGACTGTTTTCTAGATGAAATGTAAAGAGAACGTACGTGGAAAAAATCTAATGATCGGAAATAAATCTAAATTGATACAAGAAGGTAAAAGTTTGTTATTTATTTGCACGGTTTCATCATTGGATATTTTTTTGCTGATTCCGTGATATCATTTCCCTAATCCCTAATCATCAGGTCCCCTAATCACGTAAAATTTAAAAATAATTCACTTTCATCATCATAACAGCCCATTAATTTCCTACTGCAGGCACGGGCCTCCTCCCATGGAGGCATACTTGGTCTACTAATACCACGCTGGCCAGGCGGATTGGTATAGGGTTTAATTTCAAGTTTTCCGTCTTTTTATGTAAAGGTAATATTCACGGATAGTCCCTTAGTCGGTTTCTACGACACCCATGGGATGAGGTAAAGTGGTGACATATTGTATTCTTACTCCGTAACCACGCGGATTAATTAATTCACTTTACTAATCAAATATTATTGTGCATACAATTAAATAATACAATTAACTTATTTATCAATATGTTTTAATTACATGGTTATAGCTTATTGAGTTCTAAGTATAACTTAGTTTATATACTTCAAAGTTTTTTAACTTTAACAATGTTTAAGGTACTTACTAATCATTATTTAAATGCTTTTTATTGCATTTGACTGCCTCTCACATAACAAAGTGTTGTGAGATAAATTATAAATGGATCAGATCTGTTTCCGTATCATTACAAATAAACAATATAAAAATAAAACTTAAAATAAATGGTCACTTACTTGATCTGTCTAACTACTTCCATCATTTAAAACAAATAAAATCTTGCGACAAAGCAGCTGACAAAACCATTTCCATCCTAAGAAAGGGTTACAAAATAAAGCAATCATTTACTAAACTAACTCGACTAATCGACTAACGAATAATCGAAACCACTTGAACATATAATCGCAATAATTGGTATCGAATAACTCATTATAAACAGGTGAGGGGGTTAAGGGTTCAATAAAGTCTTTTATTTGTTCATCCCCTTTTAAATGAGGCTTGTTTTCATCCCCTCTAATCGGTCTGATTTAAAGGATTGATAAGGAAAGTATTTTATAGCGCTGGTTAGCAGTAATGTATTTTGAAATGAGGTGATTGGGATCCTAATTGAAAATTTTTTGGTATGCTTTCTTGATGCATTGTATCTTGACTTAAGATTATGATTTGGACTTGGTGAGAAATTCTAATATAAGTTGGGATTAGCAACGATATTAATCAGAAGAAAATGGAGGATTTGGTATTACTGCTCTCCTTTGGCAATGCGGGGTATTTATGAATGCAATAGGCTACACCTACATTACATAGAATCATAATGCGACATGGACTTCAGCTTAAATGGGGACGTATGTGGACCGGTAAGATGTAATAGAAAAAAAATGATGACGGAGTAATGAAATCGAATGCCTGTGGATACGTGCTGAAAATACACAAAGTCACCAAACCATCATTATCCCGTATTTGTCGAATAAGGCGACTAAGGAAAGTAAGCTTTTTACGATAGGTACTCTTAACCTACCCTTTATAACCAAAATTACGTCTTTTATACAAAAATACAAACTCATTAACTACAAAATTAACAAGATTGGTAGTAATATTTAAAATAGAAATCAAACATTATTTGTTTGTCTATGAGCGCCATCTACCGACATAAAGAAAAATGACAGAAATTTTGATGTTGTTGATAAGTAACACCTGTTAGGTTTCACCTGTGACTTATAAAAGTTTAGAGTGGGCATTTAAAGTAACATTCTTGGTAAAAAAAATTATTGAATGCAATACTGCATAAGAAGTAAACGCAAAAGTAAGCGCAAACGTGAAGAGGCTTATGTCCAGCCGTGGACTGTTCGTGGCGGACACAGAAAAAGGAAACGTTACATTTACTTAAATAATAGATGATTATATCACCTGTGATCAAACCCTATTAATGTCCCACTGCAGGGACGAAATTCTCCCAGTAAAGGAGAAAAACTTGGCAATACCACATCAGTCAAACGGACTGGTAGAGTCTTTCGTGTCAAAGACAAACGGATTAAAAAGATTATCTCTTTGTCATAAAAGTCCAATAAGGAAGATTGACAGGCATTTTTTCTAAGCGGTCTGGTAACATTATGTTAGTCTGATGACCTCTGTGGCATAGGGGTTATGTAACATGACTGCTACGCAGAGGTCTCGGGTTCGATTCCCGCTCAATGCAAATCTTTGTGTACATGAACATGATTGTTTTCATTGGTCTGGGTGGTTTATATGTATAATATGTATATATTTACAAAAAAAAGGTAGAGTTAAGTAATAATTAAAATAAATACAATGACATACTAGGGAAAGTATTCATCTATTCCTAACATAATATTAATTAACTTTTATTCTCAACCTTATCGGCCTAGAAATGTCCCACATCAAGGACGAGCTTCCTCATCGGGTGATCAAAATAAATAAACTAATTTGTTAATTTTTATAAAATAAATTTTCAATGTCTTCTCTATTTGTTTATTTGGTCTACAACACCATAAACGTTTCTCATGACCACATTTTGTGACCATTCGACAACATTAGACGGAATTGTATCGCGATCTTTATCAGCTAGTCAAAAGAATGCGCGCCTCGTATTATTTCATTACTCCTGTCCCTATTAGTTTCTATTGGCAATAAACGAAGTATAAAAACTTTCAATTATGCTGTTAATTAATATTCTAGATAGTTTTTTGGCGTGTTTGTTTTATATTTGGATAGCTATTGCTTGTTATGTGAATACCTATTAGGTGTTTCAATTTAATCACGTAGGTGTAACGCCTGACAAAAAAGTAACTGCAATAGTCGTTATTGTTTTGTTGCAGATATAAAAGCATCAGGAAAATATGAAACAGTAAAGTTATTATTTTCGAATGTGATGCCACTTTTAATCATTGTTATTAAAATGTCCGTGTACTATTTTGGGAAGGATGAATACTATTTAAATACTTATCAAACACTTTATTGTATGAATATATTTTAGAGTTATTCCACAAATGTTTTCATTTAATATACCTACATCAAGTATCCAACATCTATTGGTTTCATCTTTGTTTCAAGAGCCTTTACTAAGTAACATTTATCATAAATTGCTTTCACAAATTCTTCAAAAGTATTTCAAACTACTTTAAAAAGGTAAAACGTTCCAAATTTATCAGAAAGCATAACGGTTTTATGCCTACCATCTTTAAAAAGGCATAATTTCAAGTAATTTTATTACTAATTAAATCAAACACTCACAACAAACACAGAAGAAATTCCAGTTTGACACCGCGTATAAGTATTCAAGTTGTTTAAAAAAAATAAAATGTCACCCTTTCCCGCCAATTAGTGATCAATAAACGTCGCTACGTCAAACGTTTTCCTTCATTCACGCTTCGAGTCTTGACTATAAAAATATCGATAAAATCTGTGAATAAGTTGATATTTCAAGAATGTCTCGGTCCAATAACTTTCTGATGGTCGATTTAGTATTTTTTTGGCTACTGTTTTGATTTTAATCAAGTGATGTCGTAGGTGGGAATAACTTTTAGTACCTGATTTGAATGTGATCCGGTTCTCTTTAAAATAATTAAGTATTTTATTGAACTTTTCGTTTAAACATGCTTAGTGGTGACTAATTTATTTGTAAAACAATCATTAGTTTGGTAAATAAAATATTTTATTTTACAGTTTAATATCTTTACCGAAGAATCTTCACTGGTTGGTGATAGCTGTTATGTTTTAACAGTAACGACAAACAGTGCCCTCCCTCAATAATCCGACTGGAACAGCTATGCACCCCGCAAAAGCCTTCTCAACAGTTATATTTTCATTAAAAACTTTTATAAGGATTGTGAACTTTTTAAGTCAATTACTGGAAATTGTTGTAAGTTGTTGTTTTTTTTTTAATATAAATAATGTTATCATATGTATTATACCTATCATTAGGTACACAGAAATAAATAAAATGTCAATCAAATGGCGCAGGGATTTGTTAGACAGTAAATTTCTGCCTACTAAATTGAAGATTCAGGTACAAGTCATTTTTGTTATAAGTATTGCAGTTTGATTTGTTTCTTCGTAAGCTTTATATATTTACAACAAAGTAAAATAATTGTGTATAAGAATGTTTCAGTGGTCTAGTAGGTAATCACACAAGCTCTACTTAGTTAGCCAGCTACACTCTAACACTAGTATAGGGTTGGGTGTCTGAAATCTATTGGGAGATTTATCGATTCAGATAACAAACGATTAATCGATTTAAAATGCATAGTTGAGTCATATAATTTCAAAACCCCCTAAAGTGCTTTTTCTTAAATGTCGACAATTCATGAAAACGTCTTAAACTTACTAACAACTTTAATTCTGTACGATTTTTAACATTATATTATGATTGTAATATAACAATCCCAACAAACATCTTTCTTAAATAAAAACAATTTGGAAAACGAGGTTATTTGCAAAAATAGATTTGTTCTAAGGGACTTTGAAGTTTAGTGACATTTGAAAGTAACCGATACCGTTTTAGAGGATTTTGAAACACACAAGCAGTCTTTTAGGGTCTTTTGAAACTAAACTCGATTTTATAATTAATTTTTAGTCGGGTTAGAGTGGCATTTGAAGTTAAACGATCAGCGCTAATAGAACCTATTAATAAACCATTTTTAAAGTAGGTCCTAACTAAAAATTTCTATAAAGACGTTTTAGCGGGTTTTGATAATACAACACTCAGTTTTGAAGTTAAGATTGGGATAGGTTTGATAAAAAATGAGGTAAAGTATAGATTATCACTATTGTTTTAGGTTTAATGTTTAAAAATAGTTGTAAGTCTTGATTATAAATAAATAAACCACCTTTTCCAATAATTATTTTAGTGCTAGTGGACGCAGTATCACCCGTCCAAGACTTTAACTCGGTGTATTTTGCATTTAAAGTTTCATCTATAAATAACACTTTGTTCAAGTTCCTAATTCTGTTCATTTTGTGAAAAAAAAATATTTTAGAATTTTCAAAACTTTATTTGTTCAACCTATAAATTTTATTATTGTCCTGAGCCTGGTTGTACTATTTCATATTGTTCCTGTGACACAGGGCTTAATCCCTAGTACAGAACTAAGTAGTAGGTATTTGAAAAAAAATCTTATTCTAAAGTAGTATTATACTTATTGCAAGTCTAATCTAATCAAAGCCTTAAACGAATAACTGCTGCTAATTAAAATAAAGGCTACATTTTCATATTAACAACGTAGATAATAAAAAAAAATAAAGCGCGCCGATATTCTTTGTCTTCATTATCAGTGATACTTTTTTTAAACTGTTTTTTTTTAATGCAAACGTAACGGACCGTAAACTTAAATAGTAATAAAACCTGCACAGACAGTCGGCCTCTTTAAATTTGGACGTGTTGATTTGCGTCAGATAAAGATTGGCGACATTTTTTTTTAAAGATGCTATCTTTATGGTCGATGACATTCTTTCATTTTTAATTGGTTATTGGCGGCAAAATTATGGCTATGTGTTTTTTAAATATATAACGTACTTGATTGTTCAGGATGCCGTGTTTCACGTTAGTTCCATCTTTGTTGCAATGATGAAATCATCTTTGCCGTTTTGAGAATTGATTTCGAAATTGTAATCGTTTGACGTTATATTTATTTATAATATTGTGTTAGGTTATAAAGCTTAGTTGTTTGCTTATTTAAGGGGTTACTGGTTCGATTTAAAGTATTGCGTGTACCTAAGCAAAAAAGTTTCAAGTATCTAAAAAGTCACAAACAATTTTACGGTAAATAATGTAGGTATACGTTTTAGGTACACAGCGACTAAGGGTAATATACCTACTTACAAAAATTACTTAATGGCTTATTTTTAATAGTCAAGTTTCTTTCGTACTTGATAACGTTGTATGAATGTCTACATATTACATTAGATACATAATTATAGCGTTACTAACGAATCACTTAAACGTATTTGAACGCGTTTTATTCTTGATGCAAATTGTACGTTAGTGTCTTTTGCTAAAATCTAATTGCAGGCGCTGTGCAAAGTTTTAAGCTTTTCATAGAAATGAGTCGTTGCTACTCCTTCCCTTTCATTCTCTCTGTCATGAGGAACAAATGGCATAGGAAAAAGAGTGTTAGTAAGATAGCCACATACTCTTGTGTGCCACTTTATACGGACTTTTATTATTTTCATATTGGCAGTGTTGAGTCTGCTATTAAGAGATAGATGTTTATCACCCATAGACAATGACGTGATTGTCTCTGTAGGGTAGCAAACGCAAAACAATTATTTGTGTTATGTCAACTATTGAAAAATCATTTGGATTTTCCGGAGCTTTTGTCCTTTAAGTTAATGTTTGATTGCAAAAACTTTTTTCGAAAAATACTGGATCAGCCCATTCTTTGTATATTATTAATATTTTTTTTTATGGATGAGAAATCCATAAAAAATAATATTATGCTCCTGTAAAAAATATGACCACACGAGCGAAGCCACAGGCAACATCTAATTAAATTAAACTAAATTAAATTAAAAGTTACGAAGTGTTTAAAAAAATAAACGAACTAAATGAAAACATAACTAAGTAGTCAATAAAGTAATTTTATTTACATAACAATGAAATGATTATAGCATCCCTTAGTTTTTGAAAACTACCCCCTGTGAACAGGACTCTATTTCAAAAACCACCCCGGTAGAGTACGGGGGTCCACGTCTTTTAGTTTTTTATACTACTTTGACATTTATAGCTAGGGTCAGATTAAAAAAAAATGTTGATTCTAATCTTTGAAAGTTGGTATTGGCGGAATTAAAATGTTTGTAAAAAGAGTAGACAAATGAATCAAAGATATTTAATCTTTCTATTAAGAACCCATGACTGTCTCGCTACTGCAACAGGCGTTCTCCTGATATGTAAGGAAACCTTTTTTTTAACGTCGCAAACCTTTAGGAGGTCGTCTACTCGCCTTTGGGCCAGGCTAGTAGGTGTGTCAAAGTCCAAAAATGAAGTAAGGTTCCTTCATTTTCATTTCACATCCAGAAACGGTCGAGGCCGGTCTTTTTAATAAGCTGATGGTTAATAGGCTGTCTTACGAAAAGCAGAGATGATTTTCGCAAAGTATGTTATTTGTAAAGCAAATGTTACAATCAATCGTCCTTAAGAACGAGGCTCTATATCAAGTCACTCTCAGTGTATTAGGTATAGCCCTCGATTAAGAGCCTAGGTGCCGTATGTGGCAGTAAAACTGATGTTGGTACTGAAGTCCTCGCAACACAGCACATGGTCTCTGGAACGGGAGTTGTCATTTATAAACAAAAAAAAATACAACAAAAATACTCGACGAAAGGCTAAGCTCAATAGAAACAAATGATTGATTATGATTCTAACCATTACATGCGTATTATAACCGTTTACGATCATTAAAAAAGACTAAAAACAATAAATAAAATATATTATCTTTCACAAAAACTAAGTGAGTCGTCTTCACCATAGGGGGCGCTACTGAGAGATAAAACGACGAAATAATTTAGTTGTACGCTCATCGCGTTTCTTTAAAGACTACCTTTTGTTTTTGTTAAATTTATGACACTCTTGAGTTTGTGGTCGAACGACAAAAAAGTATTAAGGCCCTTTTTGTTCGGACATGAAGAAGGCGCTTTGCTTTTTTATTGCGAAAGCCGTCGTTAGATTTTGTGTAGATATGGCAAGATTTTTGTTATTTAATTATGTTATTACACCCGCTTATTGAAACAGCTTTCGCCTGCGGCTTCGCTTACGAGTAGAGCGGAAGTAGAGTGGAAGCGTAGCGGATAAACGTAGAAATAATTACCAAAAGGATTGCACAAATTCTAGGAGCGACGGTTTTGTGCAATTCTATTGGTTAATATTTATACATTCTCTGAGTAGCACTTACGCGTCTAAATGTTGTATTCCCAGACCAAAAGAGGCTACTGGGATTAGGATATCCTACCTACTCTTAGTGAATTTAAGATGATAACATTTTAGCACTGAATTTAGAAGTCTCCTATACAAAGGCACTTAAGCTTGAAAGGGGTCAAATTCTATGCTTTGAACATGAATATTAAATGGAAATTATCCGGACGACGACATAATATATTTTGGGGAACCAAATAATTAAATACCTACTTATTTTTTTGTTAAAGCCAGTGTTGTGAAAATCTCTACATTTGTTTATTTTTAATCCATATGGTATAAACATCCCCAAAGACAAAGTAACCCCAAATATTTACAACAAGGGTACACGAAACCACAATGTCAATTACGTGATTATTTATCTGTGACAACTCATTTGACACACGCTGTTCACAATAACACTTGCGATGCGCTGGCCGGTACTTATGACCCCTACGGTTTTATTAAAATTAGATATCTCCATACAATTTATAGGGAGACAGGGTTTTACTTATAGTGGTTAGATATTTTATGGTGTGTACAGATGTGATGACAAGTAGCTGAGTGTTATATATTGTTGGTAATGTTGTTATCTGTTTACGGGATTCGCAAATGTGCGTGTAATGATTTGATGGTGTTGTTAATAGTTAAATCGTTGCTGTAAAATATGTTATACATTGCCGACAAAATTGTCTCGTCACTGTCCGAAAACTGCCCCAGTGGCAAAGCGTGTGTGCGGTTGCTCTGTACGAGGTCGCGGGTTTGAATCCTTCGCAAAGTTACATCTTCTTCTTCTTCTTAACAGCCCATTAATGTCCCACTGCAGAGACGGGCCTCCTCCCGTGATGGAGGGATATTTGGCCTACTCAGACCACGCTGGCCAGACGAATTAGTAAAGGGTTTAATTTCAAGTTCCCCTTCTTTTTATTTCGTAAAGATAATATTCACGACTAGTCCCTTAGTCGGTTTTTACGACACCCATGGGATGAGATGTGGTGGTGACATATAGTATTCTTACTCCGTCACCACACGGAGAAGCAAAGTTACATATCAACAAATAATTATTTTGGACTTGGTTGTTCTTTTTGTCCGATAATTTGTTGTTATAGTGTGACCACAGGAGCTGTGCACCTCCTGAGGTATGCGCGCGGCGAGAGGGGGGTGGACATGTAGAGTACATGTTATATACTGGTATAGAATAAACAGTCTATGATGTAGCTACTAGCGACATCTGACGCAATATACTTAATTTATTTGGCTGGTACGAGTCGCTACACGAGCGGCTGTAGCAGTTTTCTATTAAAAGACAGTCATTTTTAAAAACTCCAAGAAAGTATTTACATTATTGTATAGTTTTAAGCGTAAATAGGAACATTATTTGTGTTTTTATAATGTAACTTTGAGAAAAATGACATCTAGCGGAATGTATCAAATACTCTTAAGAACATGAAATTCTTAACCTCTCAACTGGCAGGCACTTAAAGTCATTATAGAAAAATATAATGTTCGAATTGTTATGACACTGCCGTCAAAACTCGTGACAGCAGGTAGGTGTCCGTTATGGTAGCATACACAAGAACTATGCATAAATAAAAAAAAAATCCAATTGTTAAGATTAATGATGAGGAATTAGAAATCGTTAACACTACAGTATTCCTAGGAATTACTTTATACCCCTTACTTATAAACGCCTCTTAAATTTTAGTTAATTGATTACCTTAAATTCTTACGGTTTTGTTTGGTATAAGTTTGATTTTACAAATAATAATCTCGCTAGTGAGATTATTGATTATTGAAGGTGAGTTCTTATTTATCACCTGCATATTTTTAATAAAATATGAGTATATTTGGGTTACATTGTGATCAAATGTAATATATTACAGATAATATCTGTAATATTGACGATATCACAAATTTGACGACTTTATAGACATATTATGTCTATAAAGTCGTCAAATTTGTGATTTTTATTAGTTCATTAATCTACAATAAACTAATACTGACTTACGAAGAACAATGTAAACAATGAGTAGAGTAAATCAAAGTGGCACGCGGGAGGTGATTTTTAAAGTTATAAGGCGATGTTTAGCGGAGCACGATTCTGGTCAACTTTTATGCGATTTGGATGATGTTTATGGGCGAACTGCAACTTTGATGGGTATTGTGTGTTACTGTTTTTCGTAATCTGTCTCAAGTAATAAATTCACTCCATTTGAGATCTATAGACCAAAAACAGGCATTGTGTACATAGCACATTTTTAGGTTAGATATTCATTGTAAGTAAGAAAAATCGTAGTACAACCATTTCTGTTGATACATTATAATATCAGTTGCATTAGTATAATTCAGTCAAGATTTATCCTAATTTGAATTTGAATTAACTGCTTTATGTCTAAATTACGTTGATATTGATAACTAAACTATGTCACTTTCGCATCGACTGCTCTGTCTACAAAACATAATTAATTGCAATATTTTATTAAATTTTGTATCATTTAGCTCTTAGTAAATCCATGTTAAATGATATCTTGTTGGTTAATATTTAACACTGAATAAATTTTAGTTAGGTATTGTAGTTATTCTTTCCATTCCATTAGAATTATTAAATTTAAAAATAACAGATTTAAAAATAATGAAAAGCTTGAAACTCCTGGTAAACACAGACAAGGCCGGCCAAAGAAATAAATGTATAGTTTCTATATTTTTGCTCTCCCCCACAAAATACAATTATGTTCTACAGTAAAAAAGATGTATATAGGTAGGTAGTCTTGAAGTTCTACGCAAAACTTTAAATGCAATACGGCTTACCTACAAGAAATGCCCTAGTATTATAAGTGCTCTAATACTGTAGTGTGTTATTTGAACATAATTGTTTTGAAAACTATTTTGTCAGACTAAATAGGGTTGCTACGTGTCAGGACTTTATAGACAGACTGTACCTACATTTAAAAAAATAGTTGTTGTAGTTTTAATATTATAGCGTAATGAAATAACTCGAGCCCGGCCCCTAAGAACCGTTAATATCTCCGATAATATTGAATTTTGTATTGAAATAAAGTGTTACACAGGCGTTATTTCAGGGTTACATTTCTACTGCATTAACAGAATTACTGTACCTATGTTTTGTTGTTCTCGAGGGTTTCAAATCACTTGTGAGCATAATATTATCTGTACCAGTACTATGTACATAAATTAACATGGATTTTTGACATATTCCACTGTGAATTCGCACCTACACTAATTCAGTCAGAATTTCACGCATTATTTTTACATAAAGAATTTATCAAAAAAAAAGTTCCCTTTCTATCAGAACTATCACGTGTACGCTACCATAACGGACACCTATTTTTTCTTCGTCCCCCACCTCGCCGCACATACCGCAGGGGGTGCACAGCTCCTGTGGTCACACTATAATACAAAAGTTATCTTTAAAAAAAAACGAAATGAAATTGAGAAGTGTATGAGTGTATGGTTTCTATAGTTACATGAAAGTTTGTACATTATTATTAAGCTTACCTATACAGATATTGGTAAATATAATTCTTGTACAAATTTTCCTCAAAGCCTATCGTAGTCATCTGCAAAAGTAATGGTAGTTTGCATCTTAAATATGAGTAACAAATTTCTAGAAATTAATCTTCGATTAAAACAGACTAATAGTATGGTTGCCCGAGAATAAATAAGTATATTTTTCCTAATTAACAAATAGTTATCTAAAGCTTTCATCATCTGCTTCTAACCTCTTCCGCTCAACTTACTTCTGACTGACACCATCTTTCATTCACATACAACCCAAAAGTCCTTCCAAACGCCACGTGACTAAATTAATTTTATGTAATCCCATCATTGATATCGCTATCTCCGTCAACATTCGCTAAAGTTTTTATAAAAGTTAATTCGGATTAGATAATGTCCCATGGGTGGTCTTTATGACCCCCGTTCCGTTGAAGGGTCTCACCCCACTGCGCCAGTGACAGGTTGAAGGGTGCTAGTGCTTATCGAATTTAGATTTAATGTTGTGGCCTTTTAATGTTTGAATTAGGTATGTTTTTAGTGTGATCGGTAATCGAAACTCATGGTGGTTTCTATTGTTAATATATTTATTTAGGTAGTCTTTGCTTTTGTTCCATTTCAATTAGGAAATTAAACAAAAATGTGACTCTTGGCGTATTTTTACACTGAAATCATGGAAGACATAAGCTTTCTCCAAGTATTGCCACCTTCTGCGGTCCTGTGCCAGATTACCAAACAGTTAAGTACTACGTAAAGCGTCGGGTGGATCCCTCATCCATCAACTGTTTGGTAATTTGTGCTTAATGTCACAATCAGTTAAATAGTTTCCAAAGTACTGCTTTATCTCATAGTTTATCCATTAATCCACAATGCAGGGATCTCCATAACTACCTACTACTACTCTTGACTCTTATGAATATCTAAAACTTTCGAAAGACCCAAACATTCTTACGATCACAAATTCCGCGATAGATCCTTCACTCACACAAATCAATGGAATGCTAAAAATCAGCCCTAATTATTTTAGTAATATTAAATATTTTCTTGACAATGTCTACCTTTACAAAGTAAGTATATAAGCGTCTGTCATTACACGTTGTTGGTAACTAATGAACCGTCATTTTATTGAGTAAAATTACCAAAATGTTTATTGAATGATTACTGGTGTTGTTGTCGGTGCAATGATGTAGACTGGGAGCTTGGAGTATTTTTTTAATACTAATATTTTTAAGGCAATGGGGTGGGTGTTTTTAATGCGTGATCGAATTGAAAAGAAGGTTTTAAGCAGGAAGACCAAGGTGACACTAGCATTATGTCAGTGCTATGGATTGGCTGATTAAAATGGTATTGTGCAGCGTAGCATGCAGAATCGATAGACGATTGGGTAGAAAAGTTATGAAATGCCGACCGCGGACCGATGACCTTATTAAGGTTGTATAAGTTTATATGTCACTGGGGGAGATCGGTTTGTCGAATGTGACTTTGAAGTGCTGATTATGACAATAAAACATAAGTAACTAAATTTACAAATCACTTTCGTAGGAGGTCGAAGAAATGATCTCCTCCAGTATCATAAAAGAACTTGGTCAATTATCTTTATGAATTATTAGTAGCCTAACGTGGTCATACACTCATACTAGGGCAAGTTTTACTTAGAAAAGAAACCTGTCCCTACAATAAAGCATTGACGGAATATTATGATGATTCTTGCGTGCCTAATAACAAAAACCGTTCGCTAAATCTCACAAGCACAAAGTTATCAGACTCTACATCGATCCCATTAGAGATGAGATAAAAAGCAAAAGTATTTTCTTATCTTCAGTATCGTATATCAATCTTAAATCATTAGCTAACGAACTATGCCTAATGATTTATACGCGTAACGAGTTTAATTCCTAACTCAATATGGCATCCAGTTGAATATTTTTGATGTTTATTTAAATATGTTTTTATTTGACTGAAATGTTTCGCGAAACTGTGTACGATGATGCTTTATTAATTAGGTATTTACAAAGTTGCTTCCTAAAACCTAACAAGTTTCTGGCTTGTCTATGTTATGGGGTACGATTATAAATTAAAATAAATAAATAAATAATCCTCACACATTCACACAACGTCATCTAGTCCCAAACTAAGCAGAGCTTGTACTATGGGTACTAGAGAACGGATAAACATACTTAAATACTTTTTTTTACTACATACATATTTAACATAGAAACACTCAGACCAAGGCAAACAATCATGTTCATGCACACAAAGATTTGCATTGAGCGGAAATCGTACTCGAGACCTCTGCGTAGCAGTTATGTTATGGGTGATTCTTCGAGCCCAACATTTTCGATGTCTGGAGGTTTTTCTTTGTAACTAACAGACCAACCAAACTGCAATTATTTTTTAAACATAGTATAGACAGTTACCTATCTTGCACACGTTATTGTTTTTTAATAATAGTTTTTAATATATTTAAAAAAAAATATTAAAAAGCGTTCTTCTGATTAATATGGTGTGTCCGTACCCCAGTTTCTTGAACGTTAGTAACAGTAACATTTTTTTTTATTAACGAATCGATGTGCGTTATAAATATTACGATAGAATATTAGTTGTTTCTTTACACAAAAAAAAATGGAACTAATATTTGCGATAGTTTTTTAATAAAAAAATAAATTGTAAATGTCCGGCACAAAAGTCTGATTCATATTCGCGCGCTTTACTCGAACGTACCTAGCTAAGTACGAAACATCAGGAGATCCCTTCTAGTGCTGGTGGTAGCCAGGGACTCTGCTGACGTGGTCACGACGTTACATGCGGCTGGTTCGTGTTGTTGCGGAGTTATAAATGTAAGTATCTGATTCATATTACTTTGGTTCACCTGTGTTTCTGATTACTATGTTGGCTGTTATAATTAACTTAAATGGTTTTCAAACTTGAATCTGTTGGAAATATAATTCAATTGGGGACTAAAAGCCTATGTATAAATAGCAATCCTTAATTGTATACGTGTAGTGATTAACCGATGTTAAAAGGCAAAATTTTGATTCATATGTACCTGATTCATACGGTAAAAATACTATATTAATCAGAATTTCACACATATTGTTAATATGGCGGCACGGATAATGATTGATATTGTCAAGTTGTCAATGCTTCTAATAACTAGATTTAGGTGTGGTGATAAGCATTGTGATTATCAACTGTGATTTTAATAAATAAATGACTGATTTTTATAACTAGAATTTCATTTTTGTTCCTAATTCTGATTTATATGACCTCAAAAAATTTTAAGTTAATTATCTCGAAAACCATTTCATAAAAAAGTGTGCCTTTTTCAGACATTGTATATTAGGTTATCATCTTTGACAAAAACATGTTTTATAAGCGAAAATGTGAAAAAAAAATTTGGCCATATGAATCAGACAAAGAATCGAATTTCGAAGAAACACCCTTATATAACCACTACGCCACAGAGGTCGTCACTCACGTCATAAAGATCAGAGTCCGTCTACATTCCGCTGGTCAAGCAGCTGGTGTATTGTTGGTAGCTGTCCACTAACCACCAAGTAGGTAGATTTGACGGACTCTCGGAAGACGCAAACAAGATTCATGTTACTTTGAAGACAATTGATTTCGTACTTTTGTAATCATATAGATCGACGACTCTGTGGTTATTTGTCCATGATTTCTACGAAGAGGTCTCGTGCTCGATTACCGTTTGAAAATATTTGTGTGCATGAACGTGAATATTCCCATTGGTATGGATGTTTATCTTTTAATATTATAAAGAGGTAAAGTTTGTGTGTTTGTTTGTTTGTGTGTTAGTTTGTAACGTTGTAGGGGGTAATCTCTGGATCTAATGAACCGGGTTTAAAAATTATTTCTGTGTTGAATAGTCCATTTATCGGGAAGTGTCATAGGCTATATAGTATCACGCTATGACTAATAGGAGTGGAGTAGTAATAAAATATGTTTAAAAAAGTGACCCGTTTTTTTCGCCGCCCAACGAAGTAGGTCTGCTAGTTTTATATAGGTATAATGTAAAAACGAGTTGCTTAGTACCCGTAGTAGAATGTGTAAGGAATGTTACATTGTATTATTTATTTTTCCTTACACATAAAACATTGCAACTCCAGCTCTTAACCTACAAGCGGCCATTTTATTCTGTAATGCACAATTTACGCGCCGCTCTATAATTATATTCGACACGTATTGTTGGAATTTCGGGTGTAACAATGATATTAAATAAAATGTATGATCATTGTGTATGGAGTGTAAGTAACTACTGATTTTGTACGAATTAATTTGTTTGAAAGGATTACGTGGTACCACGTATGGTGTATAATACGAGTACGATGGTAAAACTAAATCAATGCTTCTGTGTGATTGTAGTATGGCGTCATTAAGATAAATAAATAATAACAAATATTAATGGTGATGGAGTAAGAATACAATATTATGTCACCACGAAATCTCATCCCATGGGTGTCGTAAAAACCGACTAAGGGACTATCCGTCAATATTATCTTTACGAAATGAAAAGAAGGAAAACTTGAAATTTAACCCTATACCAATCTGTCTGGCCAGCGTGGAACTAGTAGGCCAAGTATCCCTCCGTCACGGGAGGAGGCCTGTCCCTGCAGTGGGAAATGTCCCACTGCAGGGACAGGCCTCCTCCCTTATTAATGAATAGGCTGGTATGATGATAATGGTGAATCTGCTATACAAGGGCCGGTTGGGTATATTATGCATGTCAATAGTGTAAGTAATGTAGTCAAAAAATGCCGTGTTTATATGTATGCTGATGACATGTGCATCCTGTATTCATCTAGGCAGATACAGGAGGCGCAGCGAGCACTCCAGTCGGATTTTGACAACATTACCAAATGGGCGCACGACAATGGCATAATACTCAACCTTTCTAAAACTAAAGTTATGCATATCTACTCGCCACATAACTTAAGAGCTAAACGTGTAAATAATATTGACATTAGCGTAGTGGGCCACACGTATGACTGTATGCACAAAGAAAATATTAATTGTACCTGCCAAAAACTAGAGTTAGTTAGTAAATATAAATACTTAGGGCTGTGGGTTGATTCTAACATGAACTGGAGGAGTCATGTTGACTCAGTGTGCACAAGACTTAGAGCTGTACTTAGCAAATTCTACTCACTAAACGCCGTATTAAATAAAAAAACATTGCGCGTCGTCTATTTTGCCCTAGTCGACTCACTGTTGAGCTATGGCTTGAATACGTATGGCCGTACTTTTAAGACATATCTCGACAGTATTAAGTTATTACAGATCCGCTTCATAAAATACTTGGTTGATCCTAACACTAAAAACAAGTGCAGAGATGACTATGATAAATTGTTCCCTATATCTAGAATACTTCCTGTACACAGTAAGGTTGAATATCGACGAGCACCAGCAGAAGTGCCCCCACTTAGTCGTTCTAAAGAGCCAGAAGACTCTCGTGAGTCTCAAGAACCATTGCAAAAACGCGTCAAGAGAACTGGAGATAACGAGACTTTTGACCTAAACGACTACGAATTGGCAACCAATGTATAACGTTTCTCTTGTAAGAAATCCGATAGAATGGTCTTCTGTATTCTTTTCTGAAGACGTGTTTGACTTGCTTACAACTGAAACAAATATTGTATTTTGTGCAAAAGCTTCTTCCAGCTGACGTTCATTGCGAACCAGCGTACGTGGTAAAAAGTGGAACATGCCTCTAAACCTTCACTGAAAATGGTTGGTTGTTTTATAGACATGATGGCAGGCACATGGACTTGCTAAATATTCGACGTAGTATCGCAAACACAATCATCGACAGTAACAAGCTTCGTGAAAACCTGGTCCTAGTCTGCCCTCGTCAATCAATAATATCTGATTCGGGATATGATGGCTGAGCAGGCTAAGCAGGAGAACAGAACCAGGTGTAGATAATGTCACAAGCACACACCACACTTTACTAGGTGTGTCAAGTGCAATATTTGAGTTCACATGGAATATTTTACTATGTATCACACAAAAAAGCTAATAAAAGTCTCTGGTAAAAATAAAGTATTTTTGCATACGTATAGGCCTACTGTACTGTATATGGTACGCCCCTCCTATGCTCCCCCTTTTATTGGATATTTTTTTATATATTTTTTTTAGGTTGCTGAGGTGTCATTTAGCAGGATTTTGTTGAAAAATTATAAAATATTTACAAAAATAATTGTCGGTCTAAATGGGTTAATATCGGTCCAGCCTTTTCGTAAATCACCCGTAAGAAAATGACACAATTTTTAAAAGTGTGTTTGGTATTAGTATAGTGTATTCTTATACTCGTATTATGCCTACTGTTTGGTGTAATTTGGTGTAGTATCTATGTAAGGTATTTTGTTTGTTCTATCTGTTTTGTATATTGGTACAATTTATAGCCATTACATAAATCCCTGAACATTATGACGAAAACCAGCATAATTACATTCGTTTATTTTAAATATCCTGTCGGTAAACGATCAGATCACAGAGTAGGCAGAGCTCCAGGGTGTATTGATTAATAAGGCTTTATAAGGAAACAATGATGTGCAGTACTTTTTCACTGTTTGAAATGTGGAGTTGGCTTTTTATATTATCTTCTTTACTTCATCCTAATAAATATATAAATATTCCTCACACATTCACACAACGCCTTTTAGTCCCAAACTAAGCAAAGCTTGTACTATGAGTACTAGACAACGGATAAACATACTTAATTTTTTTTTTGTAAATCCTTACATAATAAACGTAGAAAACACCCAGACCCATGCCAACAATCATTTTCATGCACACAAAGATTTGCATTGAGCTGGAATGAACCGACACCGAGCGAACCTGAGACCATAGCGTAGCAGTCATGTTACATAACCACTACGCCACAGAGGTCGTCAGTAATGTAGGGAGGCGTCTCCTTCACTGCCTAAGGGAAAATTGATCTACTAAATACCTTGCTTGGTGGATTGATAAGGTTGGACGAGTCTTTTCTACTAAGGCACGATTTCTTCTTGTTATAGAAAAGGAAATAGTTAATGTAAATATTATTTTTAAATAAAACTCGATTATAATCCATCTAGCAAACGTCTCTGCAGTGGGACAATGTGTTGTTACGATGATGCTGATGTTGTTGAAATGACGAACAGAATTATGTAAGAAATCTTTCTCCACTCTTTTGTACCAGTAATGGGTATGGCCCACGCGTGGAACAAATTCATAAAGAGCAAGCACCCAAGAGATGACATCCCAATACCTACTTATTGAACATAAGTTAGGTGCCACTTATTGTAAATATGGATTATTTATTACCTCACGTTTTGGACTTATGACGAAATGTACCTGTTGAGTCTGGATATGATTTTTTGTGCGAAGAAAGCCGCGGATATTGGCTTATAATTGTTAGAAATAAGTAATTTTAAAATTATAATGTTTTGTTTTGAGGTAAACAAAGAAAAAACTTATAATGACCGCAAAAATAGGATGACATCGGATGATACTAAGTTATGTTTACGTAACACTCGATGATATAACTATGTTGATGTTAGAAAACTCGAGTAGGTACAGGTCAATAAAGCAACTGATAGTACCTACTTAATTATGAAATTGCTTTGCTCATTTGGCTATTGCCATCATTTTACTAACTGACCATTACGTGTGCGATGGATGTATACCTGCTGATCTCCAAACTGCTCATATGCACTAGTATACCGTTTAGTGGGTTCAAGTGTAAGGGCTCTTTCAATTTAGCCGTTTCGTGCCGTACGGCTGCCGTGCCTTTATCGAACGGCAACACTGTAAATATAACGCGAACGCTCGACACTATAAATACTGCCGTACGGCAGCCTCACAGTAAAATTTGTATGAAAAAACCAACGTTGCTTTTGCCGTTCGAAAAACGCACGGCACGAAGCGGCTAAAATGAACGAGTCCTAAGATGATAGCTACCTAGGCGACTATTAGTTGACCTACTACCAAGCAAACACAGGTTACTCCATCTCCAATAATCGACCATTAGGAATACCATTTCATAAGAAGTTTCAAAAATTACTTAAGTCTAAATTACTCGATAAGAAACTACCTACTGTAATGGCAAGAATTTACCTTTATTTACATACCATAAGCACTTCTTCTTCTTCTTCTTTATCTTTGCAAGTTCCCAGTTGCGTCCACAGCTCGAGAGCCATGGAGCCTGGGGTCTGCTTTCCGGCTTCTCTTTCTCCACTTCGCACGGTCTTCGGCATCCTTTATTGCTAGGCCATTGGCACGCATGTCATCCCCGGCGACGTCAAGCCAGCATTTTTTGGGTCTCCCTCTTCTGCCGGGTCCAGGCGGAGGCGCCATGGCTAGACATCTGTTCCCAACGTAATTTGCCGGTTTCCGCAAAACGTGACCGTACCAGCGTAGGCGATTTTCCTGCAATTTATCTGCTATGTCACGGACATGAAGGCTGCCTCGGATGCGGGAGTTTCTTACACGGTCTTTCCTTGAAACCCCGCACATCCAGCGCAGCATTTTCATTTCCGTGACACGCAGCTCCTGCTTGTGTCGCTCAAGCACTGGCCACGCTTCGCTACCATGTAAAAGGACAGGCCTAATGATGGATTTATAGACCTGTCCCTTCAACCTCACCGGCATTTTTGGGTCACAGATGACACCTGTCACCTCACGCCACTTTGCCCATGCCGCACTTATGCGAGCCTTGACGTCGCCATCGATGTCACCGGACGCGCAAAGTACTGATCCCAGGTATTTAAACTGGTCCGTACGCTTGACCAAGTCCTCGCCTATGCGCACGGGTAGGGGATCCGAAACATTACTAGCCATGTACTCAGTCTTCGCCACATTCAGTTTAAGACCGCCGTTCTCAAGCGTCTCCTTCCATACATTTGCTCGTCTCACCAGTCTCCCTCTGTCCGCATCCGCCAGTGCGATATCGTCCGCATACATGAGCAACCACGGGGGTTGCTCAAGTGTGCCGATAATGTGTTTCGACACTTCGTCCAATATCACACTAAACAGATAAGGACTGAGAACCGAGCCTTGGTGTACACCTACGGTAATGGGGAAGGATATGGTATCGCCAACAGCAGTCCTGACTACAGAAACGGAATCCCAGTACAAGTCCCGGATAATGTCAATATAGATCTCTGGAATTCCTTTGGATCTCATAGCCCACCAGATCATCACACGGGGAACACAGTCGAAGGCCTTCTCCATGTCCAGAAACAGGAAATGGAGCGGCGTATTCTTCGATCTGTATTTCTCCATGAGGATCCTTAGGGCAAAAACAGGATCCATGGTCCCTCGACCAGGGCGAAACCCATATTGACACTCCGAGACGGTACTCTCCTGCCGGATCCGAGAGTCCATTATACGCTCAAAGAGCTTCATGGTGTGGGACATAATCTTAATACCGCGATAGTTGCTACACTCTTGCACCGATCCCTTCCCTTTAAAGACGGGGGTGATAAAGCTCCGTCTCCATTGGTCAGGGATTTTACCGGTGAAGAGTGCGCGGTTAAAAAGGTCAGTTAACATGCCCACACCGCAAGAACCCATTGCCTTCCAGGCCTCAATGGGCACTCCATCGGGTCCGACAGCCTTCCGATTCTTCATGTGGCGAAGAGCTAGATGGACTTCTTCAGGCGTTATCGGTGGCGAGAGTCCCTGGTTCGGAGGGAGATTTGGAGGTTGCACCTCTTTATGCTGCTGATTTAGCAGCTCGTGAAAATAAGAGCGCCATCTCTCCTTCACCGCGAGGTCATCGCATAGAAGGTTGCCGTCTGGGCCCTTAATATAGCGGCACTTCGAGATGTCCTGTGCCGCCAAGGACCTAGAACGCGCCAACTTATAGACAAGCCTCTGCCCCTCAGATGATTCCAGCTTATCGTACAGTGGCTGTACGTAGGCTTGTCTGGCCCTGGCTACGGCTTTCTTAGTGGCACGTTTAGCAACCTTGTATGCGTCGCGATCGTCACTCGGGATGTGCTTATGGATTTACATACCATAAGCACATCCCGAGTTAATGTTTCAGTTTTTGTAGTAAATTCGTATGTCCGAACCTTTTATGGCGCTGCTAAGCAAAGAGTATAGTAACATTATAAATTCATAACCCGTAACCACGGTTCCAAAAGCGGAAACAAAATAAAACCTGCATGCCAAAAATTTAGTTTTCTATCTTAACATTGTATCTTACTTCTTATATTTATCTTACATAAGAGACGAGTTCTCCGTGTGGTGACGGAGTAAGAATACAATATGTCACCACCCCATCTCATCCCATGGGTGTCGTACAAACCTACTAAGAGATTATTCGTAAATATTATCTTATCGAAATAAAAAGAAGGAAAACTTAAAATTAAACACTGTACCAATCCGTCTGGCTAGCGTGGTATTAGTAGGCCAAATACCCCTCCGTCACGGGAGGAGGCCCGTCCCTGCAGTAGTACATTGATAAGCTGTTATGATAAGAGACAGTCACAGGCAGTTGCAATCACTTATTTATTAACTCTAAAGTTGGTTAAGCAACGTTAGCGAGGTTATTCCATAGATGGGTGGTATTTTATTTGAGTCTCCGTGCTTCGGAATGCATCTAAAAAGTCGGTTCCGGCAGTGGTTGTAGAGAAACATTTAAGTCACATCAACGGCCTAATGAGCGACTTAAACAACTCCAGGTTCTTTACTAGCCAAATAATAAAGATAAAGCTATTACTCTCGATCCAAAGAGGTATATAGAAATTATATATCCTAGGCCCGATACCGTAAATCCAGAAGCAGAAATAAATAAGTTAAATAAATTAATAATCCTTTCCACACATTCACACAACGAAAAAAAAACTATTATTTAATTACTTTACGCCAACATCATTATTATTATATTTTTCTATCGTAATTTCCATCAGTAGGTATATTTCTTATTAAACCTCCATCATTTCTTTACAACTAAGAATAAAGTTATCTGCACAATCTTCGTCATTGTTAAGGTTCTACTCTGTTATGATACACCTCAACTTAAACAGTGATCAGAATCAACTTGAACGCCAAATTTTTTACTTGCAACTCGAACATTCATACATTTTTCATAACATGTATGTAGCAAGACATATTTACAATGCCACTAGTACAATCAAAAATCAACTTTATGGAGTACAATTTAAGGTTTTTAAAGTATGTTTTTGTATGTTTGTTTGTCTGTTTGATCGCAATTAAAGCGCAGAAACGCACGTCATTAGCGACTACGGCAATATTCCACGGTGTTCTTGTTGGGACCGGTAAGGATAAGTAGTCAGAGTTATACCGTGTCCGATGTAATGCGATATTTTGATTGGTATTTTGATGAGGGATTGGTATTTTATTATGACTTCATGTTGGTGCTTTGTTTAATGTGGGTTTTGTTCGATGCATTTATAGGACTTCGATTATAGGCATAAGTGTTGCCTATTTGAATCGAAAGCCTTTTTGAAAGTCATTGTCAGTAAAGAATATTTTTCTATTTCTCAAATTCCTTCTGATATTTTGTTGCATCTTTGCTTTGTGATTTGTAAGGTCACGTTGGAGATCCTGGCTTACGGGAGTCACTATTGTGGTTGTGTGGATCACTCCCTCCCACTCTAGGGAGCATGCTCTGTATCGCTGGGACTTTTACAAACATGAAATTAACCGATACAAAGAAACGATACATCCAGGCTGAAGAACATAATTAGTAAATCACATAAATAATAGGAAACAAGTAGGTATATTAGGGATCCTTGGCCTACTAATGCCACGCTTGCCAGACGGATTGGTATAGGGTTTAATTTCAAGTTTTCCTTCTTTTTATTTCGTAAAGATAATATTCAAGGATACTCCCTTAGTCAGTTTTTACGACACCCATGGGATGAGATGGGGTGGTGACATATTGTAATGGGGTTGTATTTAAAAAATGTAAATCACACACACACACACACACACACACACACATATACATCTTGTTCCAAAATAAGGAAAGCTTTGCGTATTAGAGAACTCTTCTTTTTGTCGTAAAACATAATGTTTTATACACAGAAAACACCCAATCCAATGCATACATTCGTACACACAAAATTTAGCACGGCGAGAACTGAACCCAAAACACCTGCATAGAAGTTACAAGCCACCAATCCTTCACATAAATCTATAACCATATTACAAAACACAACAACATCGGTCATTCCTCTTCACATCGTCGACGCCGCCAATCATATCACAAAAATTATTTATGAACTTAAAACAAAAACTTTTCCATCAAAACAATACAAGTATACTTTTTGTTAAACACTCCGGTCTCGCATTTTTCTGGTCAAAACTGATTGTTTGCCGGAAAAAATTACACTCAGTTAGGCTTCTCTTAACATTGAGAAATAAATAAAAGATGGATTCCCATTCGGAATTTTGATTCGCTAGTTTTTCTTTCGTATCGTACCGATTGTAAAGGGTTCTCGTAAAAAATTGTACGTGTACGAATGAGTTGAGAGAACTTGAACCTAGTGTCATGTGATTCGGTACATTTATTTTGTACAGGACTGTTTTACACTGGATAGTAGAGAGTCATTTTATTCAGCAAAAGTGCTTATTTAATTTGTCCAAAACAGAGGATTTTAGGCCTACTTTCAGATGGATTTGGATGGTGAAGTTGGTTCTCATCACAGTTAATAGATGCTTATTGATTGATTTTTACTGATAAGACCTGTATTATGGACAACGGCGACGTGAGGTATGCTACGGGTCGAACTTTAAAAGTTGCTGGGTTCTGTGCAAAAAATCATTTTTTTAGATTTACAAAAACCGCTTCGTGGCTGTGGTATTCTTGGACTTAACTAGTGGTTGCTAATTCTTTATATATACGCGGGTTTGAATTGGATTTTGCACAGGCCAATGTTTATCATCATCATCATCATATCAACCAATCGACGTTCACTGCTGGACATAGGCCTCCTCCAAGTATTGCCACCTTGCGCGGTCCTGTGCCTCCCTCATCAATCGGCTACCCGTCGTCCTCGTCAGTCCACCGTGTGGACCGACGACCAGGTGAAGGATCCGTGTTAGGCCAATGTTAAACCCCCAAAATGATGTATCAAAGTTATTTGTTTCTATTATAATATTTAAGTTTGTAAAAATAATTACAAGAAAATGAGATGCACAAGGAATACTAAATACACCGTCCATTATAAACAGATCTCAACGTATGATTACTTGTTAAAATTTTAAGTGATTTAATAAGCGCAAAATCCACTTAAACTGGTTACATATAAGGTAACTTTAACAGCTAAGGTGATACTCGGTTATTGATTAAATACGCTATGGTATTTATTTTTAAGTACCTGCATTACCTCACACCACATTAACCTAGACACCTATATACCTTACTGAGTTACAATAAGACTCATTATCGAATGGCAATGTAGAGTTTTGATGTGTGACAATGGAGTACAGCAAGAAATGGAGTGAAAATTTGAACTGACAGTAACTTGAACAAGGATGCTATGGATGAAAAAAGTGACAGATCTTGTATTTTTCATCGGAGGTTTTGAAAGTTCGTTGACTGTTTAAGTCATGCTTTTGTGGAGTAGCATGATAGGAAGAGGAGGTGCGGAGCGACAAGTTCATTGCTGCTTGTCATAGGCACTGAGGCTGAGGAACGAGTCCACAAATTCACATACCTCGGAAGCGTGTCGGAAACTGGAGGAACTGAAGAGGACATCGCTTCTAGGATCGCCAAAGTCCTCACAATCGCAATCACGTAAATTGACACGGAGAGTTAAGCTCAAGATATTCCGGTCCAATGTAAAAACGTATTGCAGTATGGGTGTGAGACGTGGAAGGTCACAAAGGACACCACGCGCCAGCTACTAGTCTTTGTGAACCGATGCCTCCGCGCCGGATTCTCGGAATATACTGGCCCGACAAAATCTCCATCCTTGATCTGTGGGAGCGCTGCAGCGAGACTCCGATCGATGCAGCTTTACCAAAAAATCGTCATCATTTCAGCCAATCGACGTCTACTACTGAACGTAAGCCTCCTCCAAATAATACTAATAAGACCATGTGCGGTCCAGTGCCCCTTTATCCACCAATAACGCGCCGTCCATTTAAAAATTTCATTACATTAATAAAAATATATTAAAGTGCAATTCTATTAAAAACATTTAAATTGATTACTCAAAGGCATTCGCACTTAAGTGACACTAAATTACTTCCCTCCTTCATCTAAGGACGTGGTCGCGTAATTAGGTACCAACTAAATTGGTGGCACTTAAATGGTACTCCCGTGAAAGTCATGCGCACGACGGAACACGGTATTCGTATATAAATACTTTGTTGCAATCAATTGACTAAGTTTTTCTTTGTAAAGTATAAAAAAGGGGACATAATTAATAATAATAATGTAATTTATTATTACACATTGCTGAGCATGCAACGTGCGTTCTAGACAAATAATATATATATAATATATATTTATTTTTTCTCACCACAATATTGTTGATATTACATTTATAGGTAGGTACATAATTATATAAGCACTAATATCGTGGGAGACTGGTGCCTAAGATAGACTCGGGGTCTGTGTTTCAGGACACCAGGTCTCCTCCCCTTGTAATGTACATTTTAATTTTTATGTAACATACGCATACAAAGCACGGTTACAATTTATTATTTTATATTTTTTTATCAATAAGTACATAGAAAGTCTATTGCAGTCCACTGTTGGACAAAGGCCTCTCCCAACACGCGCGACAGAACTCGGTCTTGCAACTTCCGCATCCAGTCCGACCCAGAGACCTTTTTTTTTTTTGAGGTCGTCGGTCCACCTAGCTGGGGGGCGTCCTACACTACGTTGGACTGCAATAGGCTAGTTGATTGATTGTTGATTGACATAGAAAGTACTTTAGTCCAATGCAAACATTCACGTTCATGCCCTCATAGATTTTCATTGAGCGGGAAACTAACCAGTGACCTCTGCTTAACAGCCATAGAATATAATCGTTACATCACAGAGGTCGTCAAAAGATACACCTATTGCGTATGATAGCGGATTAAGAATAATGTGTACTTTTATAATATATAATACCTATATATTGTTATAATATGCACTTTACATCCCACATTATAACAAGACCAACGAGTCGTTTCTCTGATGTAAGCTTTACTTATCCCTCTCCGAGATGCAAAAGAACTCATTGCTTTGCAAACACATTAAGCTCTTCATTACTCCTTGTCACTCTGTGACTCTAGCTTTGATAGTTTAAGTTCTTTATTGCACTGAAACACAGTGACCATTACCACGTTGTCAAGAGTGACCCAAATAAAAAGGAGAATAATAAAATAAGTTGAGTTTTTATCAACATGCTAAGACGCCATCTGCAGAGCAAAAGAGCTTAATAAGATTTAAATAACTATAATCTCAAAATTGCTACCAATCATCAAAACTATTAGCTATTATAACAAAAGTGTGAAAAGGTTTGTCTACTATTTGAATAAAAAAGAAAATAGTGCTCAAATAAAAAAAAAATGTGTTCGAATTTCAAAAAGCGCGTGGACCAATCGCATGCGCGTAATAGGCGCGCGTCAGTCGCGTGCGCAGGCAGCACGCCGCGGGCGGGAGTAAGTATTGCCAACACAAAAATTATCAACTAATCATACAGGGTGGTCAGACCAGACGGCTGTTTTTACCCAAAAATATTTAATTGCTTCTTTAGAATAATTTGGGCTTAAACGCTTGTTACTCGTCTTTTGTAATAATAATTTTAATTTGTTTTAAAAATATTTTTAGCTAAGTACAAAAATGTCTTGAGTTAAGTATATAACTTTAAAAATATCAACCTAAAGGTATTGTAAAAAGCGAGTAAGGGAAACTTCACAGTAATTATTTCGAACCAAAAACGAAAGTAAGAAAACTTTATATATGATCGTTACGAATACAAGTTTTCCTCTGCTATGCCAAAAAATCTTCTGCTGCTAAACTGATACGGAGAAACCCTGCAAAACAGCTCCAAGTCCAAGCTACATCTTTTAAACTAAAATTGTTACTAGATACACTACTTAAAAAACAATTTTCTACATACCATCATAGGTGCGCAAATTATTCATTAAAAATCGATACACGATATGGCGTCCCGAAGGCGTAGAATCATAAAACAAAAATGTATTAAAATTGACATAATCGATTATTCGAGACATCGCATCACTATCATTATTCGAGAGGTGATTTGTTTACTCATATCATTATATCGATATACATATAAGTTGTTATTAAGTATCGTTTATCGATAATGTATTATGCGTGAGGTAGACTCGTGAATGAAGTAGTTGCTTTTATGACTTTATTTTTTTAGTAAATTTATTGTAAGTAGACCTTGTTTGTTAATTTATTGGGTGCTGGAGTTTGTTAAAATCTTATTTTTATTGTTAGTTGAGCTTGAGACGGGAATGAAGATCGGAAGGAGTGGCGCGATTTTGAAGAGGCCTATATGAAGTAATAGTTTCCTAAGCGTATCCTCGACATCGAACACAGTAGCCACATACACGGACCGATTTGTCATTGATTTTCAGACGTATTCTTTAAAGACGCACGTTCGAATCCTATCTTAATCTTGAGTATCAATTTCCCCTTCTAAACTTATTCAAAATTTTCTAGTTATACCTGAGCTCTATATTTTAGTTTAGTTTATATTTGATACCTATTAACAGACAGAATAGTGCCCAAAAAACTGCTAGCACTTCCAAAAAATTCACACGAACATTACCCGAAAAAAATCTTAATCTACCCACAACAAGCTAAAACATATTCCATCACTACCTATCATCAACTAAGTCGCCAAAATTCAATTTGATACTTGATAGATTATCAACAAATCATTTTATACTATCAACAGACACCAACGGTTTTGTGACCTGTGTAATCCCTTTGTAATTGTAATGGGGTTAGGGTGAGAATCACTGAGACTATTGCGCAGGGAATATGAAGGGTCGTCGAATTATTTTAGTTGGTTAAATAGTTTTGTGTTTGAGTCAAAATGGGCAAGTGGCAAGATTTGGTATGCGTGGTTTTATGCTTATTTCAGGTTGTTTTTTGTATATGGTTAAAAGTTTAAAAATGAAGTTGAGTGTTTGCAATGATTAAGAGATTAAAGCTTACTAATAAAGCAAAAAGAAAGTATAGGTAGGAGAAAATTGTTTCGATAGTACTTTCGGTAAATGTACTTATTCCAAAGAGTATCAGCGTCTAAGGAGACATTGGCTTGGCAGTTGGATCATAGGTCTAAGGCAGAAGGCAGTACTAATACCTCTAAGTATTAAACAAAGATTTTAACATTATGTTTCTTTTACGTCTCAATTAAAACAATAAAAGTGCAACCCACTCAGTGAATAGTTCCCATAGCACACACGAGCAGAATAAACCCCATATACATTGCTCTTTCACGCAGAAAATCTCTTAGGGCCGATTTTTCAATGCTCAGATAAGCAGTCGGATAGCATTTATTCAATGGTTAACCCAAAAACGCATTTTTCAATCGTCAGATAGGCTTTAACTGACGGTTAAATGGCATAACTGAGGAATAAATTTATCTGTCAGTAAATCGGTCCGATAGCGTCTTATCTGACGTTTGCGTTGGTAAATACTACTGTTGTAGAGGTTATTTTGTGTGTGTAGTTTTATTATGCAATAAATTGGATATAGATATAGATGTTTTTGATGGTGTAGATGAACCAGCAAACGAAGAGAAACTCATATTTAACCAGTATGTCAATCACTCCCATGAAGTCACATGAGAGGAAACCAAGAGTTGTAAGATCAAGAACGGATCATTTTTAATAATTGTTACAGCATCAGTTTTTTAAAATTTTAACGCTCTCTTTTCTCGGATTCCATTAATAAGACGGAAATAAGATATTATATTAATTAACCTCTCCACTGGCGGACAGACATATTATGTCTGCGGCAAAAAATCCGTAAACTGGCGGGCAGACATAATATGTCTGCAACCGGAATATGCCAAACTTTTGTTTATAGAAACATTTTAAATATGTAGTCAACAAAAATGTACGAAGTCAAAGTAAGTATCCTGCAAACCCGAGAAATACAAAAAACAACACGTTAACAGATGTCAAACAATAAAGCGACATGACACATGGCAGCAAACGTATTGTCCTGCTCTAACTTTAGTATGGCCAATATTTTTGTTTCATCTGCCTGAAGTGAGTGACGATTGCGGCGCGTTATTTGCTCAGTTAACTATCTATGGCATAAATGTCTATTGAAAAATTGGTAACAGGTTGTCTGTCTGTTTATCAGCCAGTTAAATTTATTCGTCAAATAGTTATCTGCAGTTTTATCTGAGCATTGAAAAATCGGCCCTTAGTCAAACGTTACACTAGTTGCCTGTCAGTTATGTCATGCGAATGACAAGAGGCGGACTTGTCAAACATAGGGGGTTCATAGTGACAAGTATTTTTTTTTATGAAAAGATAATAGGCAACTGTTTTATGCAATAAATAAATTAATAATCCTTTCACATTCACACAACGCCATCTAGTCCCAAACTAAGCAGAGCTTGTACTATGGGTACTAGACAACGGATAAACATACTTAATTATTTTATTTTTTGTAAATACATACATATTACACATAGAAACACTCAGACCAATGCAAACAATCATGTTCATGCACACAAAGATTTGCATTAAGCGGGAATCGAACCGATATTACTTTAGGCGACTTGACTCTGTGTGATGATAGAGTAAGAATACAAAGTGTGACCATGTCGGAAAAAGCTGACTAAGTAATGTTCGCAAATATTTTCTTAATTTTTGAAGATATTTCTAGATTTCTTTCTTAATAATAAGATAAAAGTACGAAAATTTGAGACAAAATCGAAAGCGAAAAAGTAATTTTTCGCATGAAAAAGTTTACTTTCATTATTTATTACTACAAAGTAAACTTTTCATGCGAAAAGATTACTTTAATGTTGTTCAAATTCAGAGATAATAACTAGACTTTGCTAAAGTAAAGTCAAAGTGCGGTCTCTGAATCTGGCCCTTAGACAGCTTTGTTTTTGAAGAGCTAGTTTCACTCAGACACGTCGGCAAATGACCTTTAGTAGGGCATTTTTGGGCTGTTATAGCTAGGCTATTGTACATATTTAGATTTAGCCGGTATGTAAGTACCTACTTTTGTAGTTTTGGCTGTTCCTCGTTTTCTTGATGACCTCTATAATGTATTTTTCACAATCTGTCTATGTAATATGTATGTATTTACAACAAAAAAAAGTATTTAAGTATGTTTATCCGTTGTCTAGTACCCATAGTACAAGCTTTGCTTAGTTTGGGACTAGATGGCGTTGTGTGAATGTGTGAGGAATATTTATTTATATTTATTTACCCCTCAACGCAGAGGGATTCTGGAGGTCCGTAAGAGATTATGCAAGTTGCATTCGCACAAGACATACAGTTACCGAGGCGATAGATCGAAAATACCCAGCCTAATACAAGCATTCATATCCATCCATACACACAAAGATTTATCATCATCATCATAACAGCTCAATAATGTCCCACTGCAGGGACGGACCTCCTTCCGTGACGGACTACTTGGCCTACTAATACCACGCTGGCCATACGGATTGGTATAGGGTTTAGTTTCAAGTTTTCCTTCTTTTTATTACGTATTTATTATTTTTTTTTATTCAGGGATAGTCCCTTAGTCGGTTTTTACGACACCAATGGGATGAGATGGGGTGGTGACACATTGTATTCTTACTCCGTCACCACACGGAATTATTAATACACAAAGATTTATATTGAGTGGAAATTAAACGCATAACATTTGCGGGACAGTTAAAGAACACAACCCACCGACAACCCAACAAAGACATTGTTAAGTAATTGATTTCTAATTAAACATTTAAATATATAATCTATTTGTCTAATGATATAATACTTACCCAAATAGTTAAAACCCTTTTACGTAAAATTAAACCATTACTACACTACCACCTTTTAATATAATCATTATAACTTACAACATTGTATCAGACCACTTATTACAATTCAATCCAATAAATAAAAATTACTCCACTACAAAATTAAAGAGCACAGCACACTGCTGACAATTTAAATTACCTAGTATTTCACTAATGGTAATACAATTAAAGGTAACAACGGACATGTGTCGTTGGCGGCGCGTGTGCAGGTGATTTCGTCTGATTTCGATAATGCCCGGTTGTGTGGTGGGCGCTTTTAGCTTTGGGCGCCCAGTCCTGCCTTAATGGGTCATTGAACATTCTACTGATTATTTTTAGGACGTTTTTTTTTTGGTATACTTAAATTAAGTAGTAGTAGAGTTGATAAGGCGTTGCTGTGCTGTTATTTCGTGTGGTAGTGGGTTTTTAATAATAGCAATAATATAATTATAATCTTCACATATCATCTAGTCTTAAACTAAACAGAGCTTTTGCATTGTTGACTTCCGTGAACGTCGTTTAGCTATTATCAGAAAGTGGACCGCTTTCTTGTCTGCCTACATAAGCAATCATCACCATAACAGCCCATTAATGTCCCACTGCAGAGACGGGCCTCCTCCAGTGACGTAGGGATACTTGGCCTACTAATACCACACTGGCCAGACGGATTGGTATAGGGTTTAATTTCAAGTTTTCCTTGTTTTTATTTCGTAAAGATAATATTCACGGATAGTCCCTTAGTCGGTTTTTACGACACCCATGGGATGAGATGGGATGGTGACATATTGTATTCTTACTCCCTCACCACACGGCACATAAGCAAGATTGATCAAAATTACATTTCAATTAAGGTCCAGTTTTAAATTTTATTTCAATGACTATTAAAACATTTTAGTAGGTGTGTTTTCAATGTATTTAAATATATTTCATTCCTGCTTATTCATGTTACGTGTGTTTTAAATCGACAAAACTAGCTATTATGTACGATAATTTAATAACAGTAACCTAAGGAAGGTGGCTGGAAATAGTTGGATGAGGCCCGAGGACCGGAGATAGAATAACAGTAAATGAATTCCGTTTGAAAGTATCAAAACTATTTCCCGTAGTAGGGTTTGCGGGTTTAATTCACGTGAATCAATTAATGGTTTTTCCGTGTGGTGACGGAGTAAGAATACAATATGTCACCACGCCATCTAATCCCATGGGTATCTTAAAAACCGACTAAGGGATTATTCGAAAATATTATCTTAACAAAATAAAAAGAAGGAATACTTGAAATTAAACCCTATACCAATCCGTTTGGCCAGCGTGGTATTAGTAGGCCAAGTATCCCTTCGTCACGGGAGGAGGCCTGTCCTTGCAGTGGGACATTAATGGGCTGTTATGATGATGATGGTAGAATGATTTGCCACTATCATAGGTATCACAGGGGTAGACTTTATCAAGAATGTCACGAATAAGGAGAACAATACTTTCTTAACAACGGACGTCAATTGGCTAATATGATGGATATTAGCCAATTGACGTCCACTGCTGGACATAAGCCTAATATTGGAAAGGATAATAGTGGAAGAATTGGAGGACTAAATATTTGCACTATAATTATTTTCAATATTTACTTTCTTATCTATCCGTGTGGTGACGGAGTAAGGATACAATATGTCACCACCCCATCTCAACCCATGGGTGTCGTAAAAACCAACTAAGGAAATAACCGTAACTACTATCTTTACGAAATAAAAAGTAGGAAAACTTGAAATTAAACTCTGTACCAATCCGTCTGGCCAGCCTGGTATTAGTAGGCCAAGTAACCCTTCGTCACGGGAGGAGGCCCGTCTCTGCAGTGGGACATTAATGTGCTGTTATGATGACTTTCTTATCTATGGAAAGTAATCAAACACAGGCAGCTAATAGAAAAAACGAAGAAGTAGGTATTTATTCTGCTAATAAAATAGGCATCGTACTATAATACAATTAGTACCCACGATACGCGTACAGTTTCTAGGTGGATGTGCAGGTAATTTATTACTAGGTAATATTGAGCTTAATTGAACTTGGCTGTGTGTTCATGGCGTTAGGACACGAAAGAGTAAAGGTATAGAAGTCAAACTCATGGGGCGACATGTTCACAAAGTGATAAAGCCCTTTTTTGGACAATAAAGATTTAAAAAAAAAGTCAAACTCATTTTTGAACGCCAATTTTTAATACCGAAAGAAGATGTTCTTTGGTTGCAATTTTTTAAATGTTTGTTACGCGATGACTTCTTGCTTGACCAATTCGAAATAATACCTGGGTCCATAGATTCTTCCTAAAAATTGGCGTAGGTAGTTTTTATGTTTTTACTAGTATGTACAAGTTCTTCAAAGTAATTCCAGGCTCAAGACAATAATTTATGGATAGTGGAGGATTGCTGGAGGTGGGCAGCCCTATCGCATGTTTATGTACCGCGCAGCCGTAGGCATTTATAATAAATATTCGGCCGAGATAGACTACTGCTTGTACTATGACGTAGTGGTTTCAGTACAAATTGAAGCGTAGAGGTGGCAAGTTTGATCCCAGCTCAAATTAAACATTTTTGTGCATGATAATACCTACCTACAAATTACAAGCTGGTCATACACGGTTCATCATTAATTGAAATATCTACCTACTTAAATTATCTGGCAATAAAACATACATAGACAAGCTATTAAGTCTCATAGCCCAATAATTTATCTAGCAATTTATATTCTTATTCCATTTATCTAACGGATAAATAACAGCTTGATATAAAATTGAGCCATTAATAAACAACACAACTGTTTTCATAAACTAACTGCGGCGTCACAGAACCACTAAAAACAACGAAATTAAATTCAAAAATTCATCTTCATAAATCGTTATATTTACGTTTTAAAACATGACAATAAAACTTCTTTATACATTCATCCAAATAATTGGTCCTAAAACTTCCAAATCGATGCACAGATTATAGCAAAAAATTAACTTTGAAAGATCATCTGTCAGCTGTCACCTGTCAAATGGAGACTTTGAAACATTTTAATTTGACGTTTTTAGTGTTTGCAAGCTCATAAGTTTGGTATTCGATGACATTATGTTTTATTACTGTATGATTGGTTAGATTTAAATAGGGCAATTAAAATATTTCGGGAGCACCTGTTTGTTTTAAGTACTTTGTTGGTTATGTATGTGTAGCTTTTCATTTATGATAAGCCCTTTATTTATATGAAGATAGAGTTATCATTATCATATCATCATCATAAAAACCCACTGCAGGGACGGGCCTCCTTCCATGACGGAGGGATACTTGGCCTACTAATACCACGCTGGCCAGACGGATTGGTATAGGGTTTAATTTCAAGTTTTCCTTCTTTTTATTGTGTAAAGATATTATTCACGATTAGTCTCTTAGTTGGTTTTTACGACACCCATGGAATGAGATGGGGTGGTGACTTATTGTATTCTTACTCCGTCACCACACGGAGATATTCATAATCATATAAATCATTTAAATATCAGATTTCAGAAGGCCGCGTTTTTCTACATCACTGCAGAAGAACGTTTTCTGCGTGGGGCAAGAAGTACTTAAAGAGCTGAGGCCTGATCACCAACTGTAGGCCATATAATAAATCTAACTGTCATTACTGTGAGCCAATAGTTTTAAGGTCGTCCGTGTATTGTGAGGGGGTCAGTCAGGAAGGCAGAAAACTGATAATCGTATAAGGGAGGCACGAGACCGCGTAAATTGGATACATTTGAATGGGTCTTTCTACTAGTAGCTTGCTTTGGCTGATAATATATGATTATTATGTAGACGAATATATTATGTCTAAGTCGCAACTCCGTGTGGTGACGGAGTAAGAATACAATATGTCACCACCCTATCTCACCCCTTGGGTGTCGTAAAAACCGACTAAGGGACTGTTCGTGAATATTTTCTTAACGAAATAAAAAGAAGGAAAACTTGAAATTAAGTCCTATATCAATCCGTTTGGCTAGCGTGGTCTTAGTAGGCCAAGTATCCCTCCGTCACAGGAGGCGGCCCGTCCCTGCAGTGGGACATTAATGGGCTGTTATGATGAATCCGCAACTAAGCCCGGAAATCCTTTGTAAGCTTTACATGCATAACTGTAAAAGACCCGCGACAATGCCTTGTTTGATTGCTACTAAATGAGCTCTTCTATAAAAAAATCTCTCCTACAAATTATACAAAAAAACAACACGGAACCTTAAGGATAGTAAGCAAGAAGGTTATAATATATAAATATAATTTATAATCAATTAGTAACAACCGGTATCAAGGTGCGTACGCGACGCTAATGTCACCTTTTTTGTAAACCGCACGTGGCTGAATCAGAAAAAAGTTCCTACGACAACTTCCTAAAGAAAAAAAAGTTAGTGATGTATAATCTGTAATCGGGTGGAATAATGAAGATTAAAACTGTGTGTGGTAGGCTTGAGTTGTTTGATTTTAATATACTGTTATCTTTCTTTTATTGACGGAGTACGAATGTCTGGTATCACTAGCCCATCTACACCAAGGGGTGTTTAAAGCCGACTTACTACCTATTATTTAATGTCCCTCTGTAAGGCGGGGTTCCGTCAGTGACGGTTGGAAGCTATGCCAAGTTAAATTACGCTAGCCAGACGGATTGGTATAGGAATTTACACCTAATTTTTTTTTCTTTTCTTCGATTTTGTACAGACAAAAGGTGATTTAGAAATCTAACTTTCCTTTGAATCATAGGAGAAGCTCTCCGCGTGGTGACGGAGTAAGCATACAATATGTCCCTACCCCACCGCATCCCATGGGTGTCGTAAAAGCCGACTAAGAGACTATCCGTGAATATTATCTTTACGAAATAAAAAGAAGAAAAACTTGAAATTAAACTCTACACCAATCCGCCTGGCCAGCGTGGCATTAGTAGGCCAAGTATCCCTCCGTCATGGGAGGAGGCCCGTCCCTGCAGTGGGACATTAATGGGTTATTATGACAGGAGAAGGCCCATCTCTGCAATAGGATTTTAGTGGGTTGTTTTGATGTATCATTTTGTATACTATCAGTCACAGTGCAGGAAGAGCTGTATGTTTCATATGATCCAAGGAAATGTGGGCTTGTAATACCCCGCTTTAGTCAGCTATGTCTATTTTGTACGGTCCTGTGCATCTTTTTTAACTCATAATTGCTGCACTATAGTTCAAGCTCTATATCGGGGGTACTTTTTAAATTCATTAAGTTAACGGTCTCAAAAAGTATTCTATTGCTTGCTGACTTGCTTGTTCGATCTATAAATAAATAAATAATCCTCACACATTCACACATCGCCACCTAGTCCCGAACTAAGCAAAGCTTGTACTATGGGTACTAAACAACGGATAAACATAATTAAATACTTTTTTTTCTTTGTAAATACATACATATTATACATAGAAAACACTCAGACCAATGCAAATAATCATGTTCATGCACACAAAGATTTGCATTGACCGGGAATCGAACCCAAGACCTCTGCGTAGCAGCCATGTAATATACCGACTGCGCCACAGAGGTCGTTGATTCTACACTAATACAGTCTTACAAAGGCGTAATCGTGGGCTTTTTATTACGACTACTGTTTAAAACGTTTATAAATTTTTAAATTTAATGTTAATCTTCTATGACTAAACCATTCTTAAAGTTAATTTTATTTCAATTAACCATTTTGAAGTAATGAATAAGGGATTAATGAATTATATTTTTCATTAGAGATTACGGAAATCAATTTATACAACAATGAAGCAGAGTATTTTTGTAATAATATAAGGTATCGTCTGAGAGTACTTTGATGATGAAGTTAATAGTAGGTATATCTATCAATTAAATAAAGACCTAAGTCATAGTACAAAGATATACTGTGCCTCAGCATAGTACAAATATAATATACAGTATTTCGACTTCATAGAAACGGACGAAACGCGAGTTATACCTACACGGTCACGAAAGCGGTGGCTTTGCGGAGTGAACAGTAATTAAAAAGCTGAAGGTGGGCAGCCCTATCACATGTTTACGTACCGCGCAGCCCGTAGGCATTTATAATAAATATTCGGCCGAGATAGACTACTGGTTGTTCTGTGGCAGAGTATTAATTTGTAATAATATTAGGTATCGGCTGAGAGTACTTTGATGGCAAAGTTAATAGTATATCTATCAATTATATGAAGACCTCCGTTTTATGCGAAAGTGGACTGAATTACAGGTCAAGCGTATCTCCTAAACTACCTATCTGAGTACTTAGTGAAAATTTAAGTAGGTACTAATAGCATGTTGTCTTTCGCGTTTTGTGTCAATCTCTCTTTTTAACCGACTTCAAGAAAAGGAGGGGGTTCTTAATTCGGTTGTATTTTTTTTTACTAATAATATAGACTTTTTAGTGGTCATTGTTTAAATAAAACTGACTAAGACATTAGTTGGTTTTACGACATTCATGGCCTGATATGGGATGGTAGGTAGGTACCAGTTACATTCTTATTCTATCGGAATTCAAGAATATAGTACACCATGACATGTGATGGGATTTTCACACCAACGTACACTTAATCTAGCACCATGTAGAGACATTACAAACTAGCTAATAAGAAATCCGTGATAGAGAATATAAATAGTAAAAAACAATTAGCAACGTTTTCCTATTCGAGCGTAACACATGTAAATAAACACGTTTTCAATGCGATCCCTACGTCACACTTATCTATTTAGACACGCCTTTTTATACAGCGTAGTCACGGAAATATACCCGTCCTTGTTCATCGTATGCGATTTTATATGTTCATCTCTTTTGCGGGAATAGATACGATGGTCTTGAATAAAGACGTAAGGATGGTCTGAGTTGTTGGGTGTTTAGCGCAGTGGTTGGGATTAGCTGACGTGTGCGAGGTTAAAGGTTTGAATTCATAGCAGGAATGGGTAACATAGGTACTTATACACATTACGCAATTGGTAAAGATTCGTAAATTTTAAGGTTTTTGGTCTCTCGTAAAATAATCTGTGTTTGATACTTTTAGAACCCATCTATTCTTCTTTAATTTTGGCACACAATTTAATTAGATTTTAAACAGCGTGAGCCTTTTATTTTCTTGGTTAACTGATCTAGAAAGACGGATTTTAATCAGTAATAAAATCATTACAGGGTTAAAAGGGTGGCGATTAATCCTTCGATACCTGGTTGATATAAATGTTGAAGAGAAGATATCATACTAACGAATGGCTTGTTACTCCTGGACCCTGGACATTAGTGTTGAGGCCATTGCGATTAGGATCGAATGAATTGACTGTAACTGTCAAAAGTGTCAAACCTTTCGTAGTAACCGATTTTGAATTTCAAGGTTAACTTTTTTCAACCGAATCTTAATTTTGTTGTCTTAAACTTATACCTTACTTATTTTGTATTTCTTTTTTACATGTCAGCGAAAATATGGAAAAAATAAATAAATTAAGATAACCACCCAAACTCCCGTACATTTAAATAAACATCTGCCTAAATGAGACGTTCAAAGAAAAACTCATTTAGTTTTATTTAAGTATTTTGACGTTATTGTTTTATGTCGCATTAGTATGAACGTATAGATATATATATGTTAATGCTTAAATATTTTTGTAATTGATGTGTCTCTTCTAGTCTAATCGTTTTCATTTATTTTAAATACATCTAGAGCGCCATTTTTATTTTTTGCTGTCAAAAGTGTCATACCATTATGTTCTGTTTTTTTATTTTCCCCATCGTTTACCGATGATTCTGCCAACGTCAAGGTGATGTCAAACTATTTGTGAAATAAAAAGTGATTTTATACTTTGAGGTTTATTTCTTTAATGGTTACGTAAACTTGTACTTTCTTCGTGTGGTGACGGAGTAAGAATACTATATGTCACCACCCCATCTCATCCCATGGGTGTCGTAAAAACCGACTAAGGAACTATCCGTGAATATTATCTTCACGAAATAAAAAGAAGGAAAACTTGAAATTAAACCCTATACCAATCCGTCTGGCCAGCGTGGTATTAGTAGTTCAAGTATCTCTCCATCCCGGGAGGAGGCCCGTCCCTGCAGTGGGACATTAATGGGCTGTTATGATGAAACTTGTACTTTACCTGCATTTTACATGTCAAAGTAAATATAAATAACCATTTAAATAAACATCTGCCTAAATGAGACGTTCAAAGAATAACTCATTCAGTTTTATATATTTTGACGTTAATGTTTTGTGTCACATTTGTATGAACGTGTAGATATTTATGTTTATATATTTGTAATAATTGATGGTTTGTGACTTAAAGCAGATGCCTGTGACTACGGTTACGAAATTTTACGCACGCTGTATTGTACTTGTGGGTAGACTGTGGACTTGAGACAATTTGTTTTTCGTTAAGTTTAAAGACGTATTTTATGCTAGGGCTGTATAGCGATTGCGATGTTCTTTTTTACAGATATGTACGTAAAGGATACAGAATATACAGACTCAGAATATTAGTTTATGGTTAGCATAAATGAAAGTACGTTACAAAATACTATTGTTCTGTAATAAATAAATATGTAATAAATACTTCTTTCTGTGATTTATTTACACTAATTTTATCCACAACACAAATTGACACTTCTAACATTCGATATCTGAAAACTTACTTAGCAGGTTAAGTTTGTCTTTATTAATTGAAGATCATCACCGGGATAACGATTCAAAAGAAGAATCATTTAACCGTTAAAAGATCTATTTAAATATTTCAAATAACATTTAAATTTAGAACATTATTCAAAAATTATCTTACATTCCAAATTCAAACATTGCTCAACGACAAAATAAGTCAAAAATTAAATTCCAAATTTAAATATTCGTTTCACCCAAGTGTCCACAGTTTTCGTGTCGCAACTCAACGTGCAGTAATTCCCCTATAATTTGAGGGTGTCCAGAGCGCAGATTGTTACTAAGATAGAGTCCACACGACTGCTACAAACACTAAGGTGCGCTTATTACTTACACCTGGGAAAATGTACCTTCTTTATAACTAAGCTTTTTGTGTTGGTTTCCTTACAGGACCGTTACATAGTTTTGGGAAGATGTCAGGTTGTAACTGACGAATCGTGCTATGTGTATAATTTTTCAAAATAACAAGTGGTCAAAGCCTTTTAATTCCAATTTAGTGTCCCACTATAGACTATACAAAAAATCAAATTAAAATTTAGAACATCATTTACATTTACAATGATCACATAGATACCAAATTCAAACACAACTCAACGACAAAATAAATTCCAAAACATTTGTTTCACCCAAGTGTCCACAGTTTTCGTGTCCCACTCAACGTGCAGTAATTCCCCTATAATTTGAGGGTGTCCAGAGCGCAGATTGTTACTAAGATAGAGTCCACACGATTGCTACAAACACTAAGGTGCGCTTATTACTTACACCTGGGAAAATGTACCTTCTTTATTACTAAGCTTTTTGTGTTGGTTTCCCTTCTTGAAGAACCGTTACATATTTTTGGGAAACCGCCAAGTTGTACCTGATAATAGTAATTAGTGGTTAAATCCTTTAACAGTCTTTTTATTACAAATTAGTGTCCCACTACAGACTATCAAAAAATCAAATTTCAATTTAGAGAGAATTTAAATTCAATTACTCAAATTAGAAAAGTCATTTAATTTTAGAACACTCTTACAAATTCCAAATTCAAACACTGCTCAACAACAAAATACGTCAGGAAAATGTACCTTCTTTAATACTTAGCTGTTTGTGTTGGTTTCCTTACAGGACCTACATAGTTTAGGGAAATTGTCAGGATGTAAGCACTTGCACTGGGTGTGTTCATTTTTAAAGTAATTGACTGTTACTAATCTTTTAACGGTCGTTTTTAATGTCGCACTGTTCTTTTGTGATGGAGAAATTTAAACCTACTATTATGCTGACTAAATGGATTTGTATGATTGTAATTAGTAATAACAATTCTATGGTTATTGAGTTTAAATTTAAATAACATTTTGTTTAATTCTTTAGGTCTTGAAAGTATAGTAGTTTTGATAAAATTGGTCATCATAACACTTCATTAATGTCTCAGTGCAGGGACGGGCCTCCTCCCGTGGCAGAGGATACTTGGCCTACTAATACCACGCTGGCCAGACGGATTGGTATAGGGTTTAATTTCATGTTTTCCTTCTTTTTACTTCGTAAAGATAATATTTACGGTTAGTCCCTTAGTCGGTTTTTATGATACCCGTGGGATGAGATGGGGTGGTGACATATTGTATTCTTACTCCGTCACCACACGGACAAATTGGTCAAGTAAATATTAAATTCTGACAAACTAATCAGCCAACAAAAATCCGGAATCAATCGTATTAAAAACTTCCTCCTTATTTCGGAGTCAATTATTAAATTACCGCCCGTGTAGTGACTACCTACTCGACATAATATACTTAAAACATTCACCATCTCTTTTTCCCCCGTGATTGCTATAATATGGACAGCATTGAAAGCACATTAGCATCGGAAAAACAAATCTGAAATTACCTGTTTTTAATTAATTTTTTTTTCGGGGAAATTAGCAACTGGGGTCTAATGCTACTAACCCATATTAGTAGCCAAAGTTCCCCTTCTTCACTGCAGTGTCCCATGTCCAACCGTTTAGCTATTTACTCTCTACGTTAATGACGTCACAAATTACTTTAATATAGTTCCAAAAAGCTAATTACTTTTAATCTTTTAATCTAATCAATGTATTATAGAACTAATTATAGTCGTTACGCTAGTACGTCCAGTCACAATAGAGAGTATATAATAATTTGTGAATAGAGGCGACAAAAGTTCGTTGACTATATAGAATATGTCATAACATTTCTCTATATTTTTGTGATTTGAAATTGTGCTTGCGATGTGTTCTAAAACGTTAATGGTGCGATACTTTGGATCGAATTTGCTGTGAATGTCTTTGTGTTTGTTAGGTGAGAGTCTACGACACAAAAATATTTGCAATATCTATCTTTAAGCAATGCAGAACTTATCATTTTCAAAATAAAACATATAAGTATCCTCACTTACCAGCCAAATCACAAGTAAAGCTAGTCCAGTCGTCCCATAGAAGGGTTACAGCTTAGAGTTAATTCATTTATGCATATCTATGGATATGAAAGTTTTGGCTTTGTTATTGTTTCAGTGACAATAATAGCCTAAGCCACGGAAAGGCCTTTGGGCAAAGGTATAATTTGTGAATCATTGAAACAATTAGTCTGTTTGCGATTCCAAACCGCAACGACACGGGCAGCCACATTACCGTATTACTTAATAACTATGAAAGAATCTATTGTCATCTCTATAACTTACATAGCTATCATAACACGTATAATAAGTTATGTAAAGGACAGTTGGTATGAGTGTGTGAGTACCGAGAAATACTGCGTGACGACTCACTCACTGCGCGTTTAAACACCGTGGCTATTTGTCCTTGTGTTATATCTCTTATGTAGTGGGAAAGAGATAGCACTCTAAATTAGATCCTCTTGCTCTTTTCTCCCACGTTTGAGCTAGAATTCGAGAATAACTAGATGTAACTTTTTTTTTGTTGAGGACGAGTAGTTTGTCTCCTGGGACATTTTCTACTTTACGCGGGCTGTGGTAGGGCGGATGGCCCTCAACCAAAGACATTTAAGTGACGTGCCTCAGGGGCACCCCCTGTGGGGTACGAACCTCGGCCTGGACCGTCACTGACTAATAGGACGTGCGGAAGGCACGCTCTCTAGGAGCGAACGCGGCGCGTATTCCGGCTTCGACGACGAGGACGGAACCACGGACGTGATGTTGTGGCTTCGCGAACCGTAACGTAGAGTCCTCAATTATTTTTATATTTAAAAAGCCAACTCCCCCACTAGAGTTGGGACTTATATCGCGGAACCTTTTCAATTAAATGAAATTAATGAACATAAAAAGTATTCTGCCTTGAGACAATCATGAAGGAAAATTGGTCAAGTGATACCACACTAGTCAGACAAATGTTTTTTGAACTGTTCCTCAGGCCCTGCGCAAACGTAGATACTGTTTATTGCCGACTCGGTACACCGGACACTTTATGATCGTCATTAGTATGTATTAAGTGGAAGCAACTGCACACAACGTATGCGCAGAGAATGGATGATTTCATACTGGTTCTATAGAAATAAAATATTCATCCGGTAGTTTGTATCTGACACAAGACACAAAAGTGTCTACGTTTGCGCTATGTCTTTTATCATAAAACCCACAAATATATTATGAAAACCCAACCGACGACAATCAGAATCGATGTGTTCAAAATGTTGTTCTGGAGAGGAATGGTATCCTAGGTTGGAATGCAAAACGCACCATCCAACGGTGCAATGCAATGGTGGTAGATATCGATCCTGGCCCAGATTCGCTTTGATTTGATTATCAACTTTATACAAATAATGTATCCTCTTAGGTGATAAAGGGCAATAAAAAATTCTTATTGACATTTTGAAAATGAAAATAAAAAAATTCTATATCAAAGTTATACTATTAACGAAATAACAATACAACTTAGCAATAACAACTGTTTTTAGAATTTTATTTGAAAGAAAACAACGTAAATTACGCAATAACAACTAACACACTTAACACTACGTACCACGACGTTTAAAGAAGGACTGTGTCTGATATCTATTGGTTAAGATGGACAGTCAATAATATATTATCGAGTACTACGTTGGTTTTCTGGCTTTACGGCAACGACCTACACGGACGTTTTACGTGCCCTCCGAAGCACGATGATGCTCAAAAACAATATTACTTAACGGTCACCCATCTATAAAATAACCTCGCCAACTATAGATGCTTAGTTGTTACTGGTTGTGAGTTTTTCCAATAAGACAAATACTTTTAAAGTTTTCCAAAAGGTAATAAAAAAGGAAAGGACCATTTGATTAACAAATTTATATTTTAATTTGAATGCAAATAGTAACCAGAAGTCTAATAGCTTGAGAGACCATTCATTATGTCATCTATACATTATATGTATAGGCATTATTATCTATTAAGTCTGTATATCTCCGCCCCGCGGAATACCAGACATTGACAAAACCAATCACAAAACAAACTTTAATTCTTAGTGAACAAGACTCAATTTCCTTCAAACTATCTCACTAATCCGTTACAAACATCGTACCAAATAACAAGACCTTCGAAACTTAAATAGTTACGTCTGCAGTAGCTGTTTGTATACGAGATCGAGGGGGCGGGGGAGGCCTTAGTTAAGTGGTCGTTCTAGTAGGTATGAGGGAAGTGTGAAGACGCTAAGAGGTGTATCCCCTCCGTTTCGTTCCGCGGTAGGCGGGGCCACGGATACGGTCCGGCCGTTACAAGCACTCCACGCATCGGACAGAGCTTACGCGCAAAGCTTGGAACGGAACGCACGCTTTTTGAATTCGGAAGCGATTCTTTTTTTTTTCTCTTCTCTCATGTGTTTTTGATAATCTATGAATAGTTTAGTAGCAGTTTTCGAGTGACGTTTGATTTTAAATTTGGAACTTTATCGATTTGTTTTTTTTTATTTCGTGAGTTTACTGTTTAATGTATTATAAACTTTTTGGACTTTTGATAAGTTTATAGTTTTAATGATGGACTTTATGTCTTCGTTTTGAGAAGTTAGAACTGGCTGTTTTCTTATAAGGTATGTTTTATTATATTCATAAAATAGTTATAATCTAAATTACTTATATTTAGTGAATATTAATTAACATAAATAAGTTTCTTTACATAGGTACAATAGTGTAAATTTTAATAATTATAAAAAAATATTGTAATTTTTAAAAAGATTACGTTTCTACCAATTTTCCCAAAAGTCTATTTTCGAAGTTTTTAAATTTTTTCACTCAGTAGCAGTTGGTGAAAATACTTAAGTGTCTCTACATAGAGATTTAGAAGTAATCTATTTATGTAATTATTACAGCTTTTCTAAATTATTTAATAAATGTATTTTAATCTTAAACATTATCTTATAGGAAATTTAAAATAACTATATACGCCTGGTAAAAATGGTTGCAATTTTTGAGTTGCTTTCAATTTACTATTAAAATCACTTTAGGGTTAAATGTTTTTTAAGTGTCTCAAAAATAACTTTAACTTTATTTTTTCAAACTAACTTACTTAAATTACTAAATATAATATTATTTTTGCCATAAAAGTATCTAACAAGTATGTTATCAAGAAAAGACATCGACGCGTTCATATCGTGATAAGATTTTGTTCTGATAAGAATAAATATTTCAACTTCAAAACCGTATAAGCTATCGAACATTTCATCCATACATATCGGCCTGTGGACGTCCACTGCTGGACATAGACCATGGAGGACCTCAACACAATGCTCGATGGCCTCAGTAGAGTCTCTCAACAAGTGAGTCTTAAAATGAACATCGAACATTGATTATAATCAAATATTAACTTTGTGGTAATCGATTTAGAATTTAAAATGTCACCATCCCATTTAATCCCAATAGCGAGCTTACAACAGAAATATCTACTGTATTTTAATAAACACTTTAGTTCATGTTTAGTTTGGGTACATATGGGTTAGATTACCGCTCAATGCATTTTTTTATGTTTTAGTCTAGGTGTTTTCTATACAGTAAGTATTTACCAAAAAAAAGTAATTATGAACATTAGTATGTTTATTAATTGTATAGCTTTTCTTAGTTTGGAACTAAATAGTGTCGAGTTAATGAAACATTTTTATTATTTACCTTATTAACAAAACATAACATATTGTTACATTTTAACATTTAAATAAACAAATGTTAGAATAATATAGACCTAGGAACCTCTGAAAAGAAGAAAGACAATGGAAAAAATGGCACTTGAGGCGGGACTCAAACCCGCGTCTCTGGACTATACGCTCCAGCCACCCGAGTATTCGTCTTGACTACCAAATTTAACCATTGCTTTATATGGCGCCAGAGCCTAGGAACCTCCTCACAATACGTGCCGTGTCAAGCAGTACTGCCTTCTGCATCAGACCTATGATCCAACTGCTACTTAATTTGAAGTTTTCCTGCTTTTTATTTCGTAAAGATAACATTCACGGATAGTCCCTTAGTCGGTTTTTACGACACCTATGGGATAAGATGGGGTGATATATTGTATTCTTACTCCGTCATCACACGGAGACCGACACCACACGGAGAGTAGTTCTAATTAGACTTCATTACGTTGGAATTGAAAAAGGTTTATTCATGCATTAGTCCAAATGTTGATTTTGGATTATGACTATGTTCATAATTTTTGACTGCTGCGCAAAGGTCTCGGGTTCGATTTCCGCTCTGTGTATAAATCTTTGTGTGCATGAGCCTAAACGTGTCAATAATGCATAAAATACGCATTTTTAAATTTTACTTCCGAAGCCTAATAATTACGGAACAGTCCTAAAACCATGACCAATATTTACGATTATGTTGTGCGAAAAAAGTCATTAAAGAAATCATTTATAAACCTCATGAGTACCTTTTTCTAATGTAATTAATACTCTTACCTTTTAATTGAACCAATTATTTTTGTCCTGTGGTCCGGTCAATTAGTTATCGACGGGTATAATAAGTCTTTACCTACGAAATTGCCGTTTTATTTCTGCGCAATCTTTAGACTCTATATTCTTGTAAAATATTGTTTAAATATTTTTTGTTATTTAGAAAATATAGGATATTATCAACATCTAACAATGTGCGCCATTACTTATACCAAATTTCATTCTATTATGTTTAACCATTTTACAGTGCCGCCAGCAGACACAATAGTAAAACAATGCACATGTACCATATATGGTACATGGGACTGGGAACGTGTTAATGATTATTGAAAAATCTAAGAAAACGTTAGTGTGAAAAATCTAACTACTTTTAAAATCTTTATACAAAACGGCAATTTCAGGTAAAGACCTAAAACTAAACTTAGGCTCTCTGTTTAAAAACAATGGAGGCCGAGGTTTTCCGTAAAAGCCTTCCGAAGCTCAATTACGCTTATAAAATATCATATAACGGGCACCCATCTATCAAGCTACCTTGCGTACGTTACTTCGCATGTCTTATCTGTTGTTAAAAGCACTGGTTTTAGCAGGCTGACAGTGATCCCAATTTTAAAAATTAATACTTTTTGGTCTTACTGAACTTGGTAAACTAGTATTAAGAATAATTGACTGTAAAAAATGTCTTTGATCAGATTAGCTTAGCTTAAGAATTGAGAACCGACGGCCATCGGGGCACGCATGATACTGTATTTGCAACCGCGGGTTATAATATTAATAGCTTCACTAACTGGAATCATCGTAACAACTCATTAATGTCCCACAGCAGGAACGGGCCTCCTCCGGTGATGGAGAGATACTTAGCCTATGATACCATGCTGGCCAGACTGGATCGGTATTTCAAGGTTTCCTTCTTTTATTTCGTAAAGATAATATTCACGGATAGTCCCTTAGTCGGTTTTTATGACACCCATGGGATGAGATGGGGTGGTGACATATTGTACTCTTACTCCGTCACCACACGGATAAACTTACTTGCATACTTATTTTGTAAATACATACATATAATACATAGCAAACATGTAGACCAATGCAAACATTTATGTTCATGCACACAAAGATTTGCATTGAGCAGGAATCGAACCCTGCGTAGCACCCATCGACTATACCAACTGTGCCACAGAGGTCATCGTATATACTCGTGTATGTAAATAAAACGTGTATTAAATAAAAAGTGCTCATAGATATAATAGTATAGTCACGGTGTCACACAACGTGGGACTGTACGTATACTGCACTTTTAATGTTTGTCTACGGTTAGGGTGTAAGATATAAGCGGTGGCGGGTAGCATAAGTGAGAGCGTGTTTATGTATGTTCTGTTTCTATAGGTAATTTGCGCCTAGGTTTGAATTCCACGCAAGGTATGGTATTTTTGTGGTCCACAAATTATTGTTCTGAGTTTAGATGTTCTTTGTGTATGTTAAACTGATTTTTGTAAAGTACCAGTGACACAGGGTATGATTCCGAGCAAGGGAGTTGTCTTTTTTATAACTAATAGATTAAATTTATGATATCAAAAATGCAGAAAATCCCTCTCTGAAACAACAAAGAAAAAATTAATAAATGTAAACATGCAAATAAATGTTTGTCTGCCTTCATGGCTGCTGTACAGGAATTTACGATTTTATTTCCCTCGCAAAACAGTGCAATCTACAAATTGTTGCCATAAGCAGGGTCCTTTTAGTCCTGTAAACGCTACGGCGCGATACAAAGTTTCATTCTCAATGTAGGAAATATTTTTTTCTTGAAAAATTATGCTTTAAAGTCTTGTACTTATTTTCATAAATTAATACAAAGTAATAGTAGATTAATTAAGCTACATGACGAAACGTAACCTTGTCTTATTTAGTCCGTTTGAAATCTCGAAAAGAAGTGAGTGCGTGCAAGCTTATGGTTAAATATACATAAATACAATATTTTTACATTAAATACACTACATTCGCAAAATATCATACCTTTTTTTAATTTATTTTTACTTTGTCGCTTAGCGACCACATCGCCTAAATCTCATATTCTCAATCTCACCTTGTACCACACATCAAACAGAAGCGCTAACTTTGATCTAACCGCTTGTTCAATTCGTAACGTATACGCGAATTTAACTTTGCATGCTTTGATACATAACATTGTTCTCACAGTTGTATATTAATTATAATTATGAACATACGTACAATCTGTGAGAATTTATAAATATTAAGAAAAAATAGATTGACTGACGGACTTTATATGAAGTTATGGCAGGAGCTTTCTGCTATGCCAAAAAATGGTGTATTGTAATATTCAATATAATATTATTTGTTTTATAAATAATAAATAAATAAATAATCCATCATCGACACTTAGTCCCAAACTAAGCAAAGCTTCTACGGATAAACATATTCAAATACTTTATTTTTTTTTGTAAATACATACATAATTATTATACATAGAAAAAACCCAGACCAATGCAAACAATCATGTTCATGCACACAAAGATTTGCTTTGAGCGGAAATCTAACCCGAGACCTCTGCGTAGCAGTCATGTTGTATAACCACTACGTCACAGACGTCGTCAACTTATTCACCCACAGTACCTATGACTATATTCCGCTCTAGTGCAAAAATTACCCATGTACATATACCAATAAAATATTATACTAAACCATATTTCTATTTAATATAAGTACCGATAAACGGTTTAAACTTGTCATAAAACTAAGCAAATACCTCGTAAAAATATATGTTGATTACGTTACAGCTTAGTAAATACTCTTTGGGAGGTATTAGGCTTCGTTTTTTTTTTTATTTCTTCACCTGCTAAACTTTTTACTATTGGTAGGTTTGAAGAAGAAACCGTCTTGGTTGATAACACCGGCCATCATAACAGCCCATTAATGTCCCACTACAGGGACGGACCTCCTCCCAGGACGGAGGGATACTTGGCCTACTAATACCACGCTGGCCAGACGGATTAGTTTAATTTCAAGTTTTCCTTCTTTTTATTTCGTAAAGAAAATATTCACGGATAGTCCCTTAGTCGGTTTTTACGACACCCATGGAATGAGATGGGGTGGTGACACATTGTATTCTTACTCCGTCACCACACGGTTCCGATAACACCGGTAGTGCACGGTTAATCTACCTCCAAGCTGTAAAATGTTACTGTGTACGGTTGGACGAGTAGGTAAAAATGGCCATTATAGGACTGTAAGTCTTAACACCTTATGTCCCAAAATACCGTGCAAAGGCCCTCCAAAGTTTATATCTGTAAAGCACCGATGAAAAGAGTATAGTTTACAATCATACAAACCTATTTTACTCTTATTTCAATGAAGTATAAAAAAATGAATTGAGACTTTCGAGTATTATATTGTGGAAACTGCAACTTACCAGAGTTTACTATTATAAGTACTGGTTGGGAAACAGTACTTTGCTACTGCCACGGTAGAGCAGAAGTTCTTAATATGCAGCTGCGTTTACAATCCCTTCAAACCCTGGTTGTAATACATAATTACAAATGTAATTGTGTTAAAAGTTTAAAACTAAGTATTTTTTACAAAAATGTACATCTTAAATATATTTTTAACATTTTTAAATACTCTACTTTTGTTTAAATAATAATCTGCGAACTTTCCCTCAGACGATTTTTACGACACTGGTGGTATGATATGTAATGACACCTTAATAACACCACGTATTTTTCAACCAATAATTAATATAAACATTAAATATTATACAAAATAATAACAGTTATTTTCGCGATTGTATAGAACTTCCTGAATTTATCAATTGGTTAAAGGGGTGACGTCTATTACGATATATCTTAAAACATGGCGTTATCCTAGTAGCTAGTTCATTCCGATCCAAAATCAAAATAAATGAAAATCAATAAAAAAACAATTTATAGTCAAAGGCAGCATTCAAACCTGCGTCTCCTAGGTAAATCACCTAAACACTGCGCTTCCCATAATATTTACATTTACTATACGATCGTCATTTATCTACTAGTAAACTTTTAATGTTGCAATCGCAATCTTACTAATAAGAATTAAATTAGTACGTTCAATTCCAAATATAAAGCCAGCCATTTTCTTTCACTGTTTTTTCATTATTTTGATATCCCATGAATCAAACCTTAGTTTTATATTAAGCAATTCATTTTATAGACTACAAAATTCACAATAGCAACATACATTACGCCGCTATGCAGATAATTTCATGGCAATCAGCTGTTCAAGTCATGCGCACCATACATACTTATACATCGCATGTTCTTCACACCATACCCTGACTTAACGACCCTATAATAACACCACTACCAGTTTTAACACCCAATCTTCGCACTTTTGAACACCAACGCCCTGTAACTAAACGAAATTAGCACCAAATATGACTTAAAACATCGCAAATGAATCATCATTCATTGCTATTAAGGAGACGAAAGTAAAAGCTTTTTGGTATGCATTTCACAGATTTAACTATAGGCTTCGAGGCATTTTGTCCAAGAATTTCGGCAACAGCGTATGTATTAGTTGCGGAATGCCTCAAGGCGGTTTCCTGGGGCCTCTTATATGTCATGTGTGAATGTCAAATTGTGAAAAGCGTCAAAATCATGGTATTAACGCCGTATGAAGGGTTGGTTAGGGTTAATTAGGCTTTAAGCGCTAGAGGCTTTTTAGCGCTACTGTAACTAAATTATACAGCTTGAAGCTATTAAGTAGTATTAAGAGTTAACAGCTGCGTTCGAGCTGTCGTTTTAGATTTACTCTGTTATTATTTGTAATCTAATTTGGTTTTTTATTTGATAAAAATTATGGCATCAAGACACTTCTGGAGTTATTGAGTGCATTAATATGGGGAAGTGTTTTTATGCCGTAAAAGGTTTAGAGAAATCTTGTACTTGTTAATTACACGGATTTAAAAACAGAAATTTGTCTTTTTTTTACTCGTCTAGTCAGCATGAAATTAGTAAGCCCTACATTACTGAAGGAGCCACATACATGTAGTAGTAATGAGCAGTAAGGGGGATTTTTTTTATAAACAGCAACTTAACCCAGCGGTTTTGAGTTCGATTCTCACTCAATGCAACTCTTTGTGTCCTCATAAATGAATGTTTGCATTGATACAGATCAGAAATCTGAAAACACACAGGTGTTTTCTATGCAAAATATGTATAAATTTCCAAATTAAAGTAAAATTTACCTACCTAAAGCTTAAGCTCTGCTTAGTTTGGTACTAAAGAAAGCATTGTGTTAATTAATGATAGAGGGAAACTTATTAATTTTAATTCCAGTCACCTTTTACAACATTCGTATTATTATTGTAATCTTAGTCTGTCGTAAGATCTTGACCTGTAGTCTCTTTTTACGACACATCAACATAAGATGGTATAGTGTCAAAACAAGAACAATTAAGTAAATGTGTAATAAATATTACACTAGTCGCATTTTATGATACTCTTAAGATGACGACACTAAGTACTTACTCCTTAAAAGCTACCAAAGGTAAAATAATAAAGTCAGTTAATATGACAAAAATGACAATAATATACGTAAAACATTAAACAAAATCAATCAGTTATAATAACGAAGTAAAAATGTTCCCAGCTGTAAACCATTAACTGCGCTGTAAAGGAAAAAATATTACCCAAATTATTACTAACCTGACAAATTAAAAATACCGACAATTGTTCCTCGGAGGGTACTGTTGACATGCATTGCAATTAAATCGAACTATAAAGAAAATCAATTGTTGTACTTCGTTATTTCTTAAATGGTACTTTTAAGTAATTTTATTTTTACTAAAATATATGTTTAAAACTGTTATTTAAGATAAGATATAGGAATAATATCACTGTACTTTATTTTTTTTTAATTAGACATGTCCCAGACAAGGTGTCGAGTTCAGTCACATGGGGTCTTTTACAAACATAAAATTAACGTACCTAAAGAACGTCTAGGCTTAAGAGAATAATTTGTGGATCACACATACAATTATTGCGTTAAAAATAAATTAAGGAAAAATATTACCCTAATTATTACTAGTTCTGACTACCCTCCGTCGAAACAAGAGAAGAAACAATTATCGGTATTTTTAATTGGTCAGGTTAGTATCAATTAGGGTAATATTTTTCCTTTATTTATTCTCATATTTATGCTCAACGCAATAATTATTTTGCAATTATTGCGTTGAAATAAATTAAGGGTTTCGAACTTATCATCGAAAGACATTTTTGCGAAAGCCATTTCTACGACGCCAAATCATCGAAGATCCATTACGTCGAAAAGCCATTTGACCGATGGGCCATTTCATCGAAAAGCCATTTAGCCGATAGGCCATTTTATTGAAAAGCTAAATGTACTTGGCGTTTGGCGGCCGCTCCCGCGGCACGAAAATAATATAAATCTAGCTTTAGTAGGAGGTACTACCTAATAATAAATAAATATCATCCCTAAATAAGTTGAGCTCATACTATTAGTAACTTCCAGCAGAAACAAGTTGCAATCAATAAAGCCCGATTTACACATCGACAAGTACAGTAGCCAGTAAAGTAGTAAGTTGTAGATTAAGTTGATTTGAATAGATATCCATCCTATTTTTTGGCGAGTTAAGTACCAAGTATCCCCCTTTCTCGCGTCTCGCCAACTTAACGTTAAGTTCGGGGATAATGGATGAATGGTGGCTATAAGTAGATCTACCATAACCTCAAAAAATTAAAAATGGTCTCTAGACCCTCAGTTACCTCTTACCACTTCCATGGCTATGGAAGCCAAAGACATGCCCAAAATTAGCACCAATTACATCAGGAAAACAATTGAGTGCTTCATAAAGAAAATCTTACTTCATCAAATAGCTATAAAATTAAATAGTCGCCAATTTATTTCAATAACCAATTCCATGATTAAACCAATCAATGTATGAAGCACGTTGTAATAATACATTATGATAAAATCTTCGTATTCCTCCATCTTTAACAATACTTCCCTTAGGCTGTCTCATTATTTGGCAATTGGTTTAAAAATAAAGAGACTTGAAACCTCTTTCAACCATATTTAAAGTTGCCAGTAGCCAAATACGTAAAAATTTATGATAGTTAAAGAAGTTAAGTGAATGACTTAATGAGATTAATTTCAGAAGTCCTATTTTTTTAAACTAGCTGATGCCCTCGGCTTTACCCGCGTTGTATAGATAGCTTAAATTGTTATTCTACACCCAACTAAACTAACTATATTCCAAATTTCATCAAAATACAATCCACAAAGAGTAACAAACATTCATCCATCTATCCTCACAAACTTTAGCATTTAATTATAATATTAGTACCTAGGAAGTAGGAAATGATTAAACTCAGTGAAAACACAAAGGTTTGTAAAAATGACAATTTAACATCTGAGTCCAGGAAAATAGTTGTGGATCCAACATAGTATTGTTATATTCGAGCTTGCGATCTGGAATTATTCGGCAGTGGTCACCTTTTTTATAATTAACTAGCTGACCCGTGGCACTTCGTTGGGCGGCGAAAAAAACGATTCCGATTAGTGTGCGTTGCAGTAAGGAGTTTCATACAAATAATACTGAACGGCTCGAGTTGATACCGTGACGATTCCATTCCGTTTTGATATGTGTGCTACGACCCTTAATTACATTCTTCTTTACTTTACGTTTAAAAGTAGAGTACCTAGAGTAGGTAGAAGTTAGAAGGTAAACTACCCTTTCTCGATTACAGTTATAGTTGTATGTTTGATCCGCACATAATTGTCCATAACCTAAAAGTACTTTATGTCTGTTAAATGTAAGTCTAAGGGCGACATGTTCACAAAGTGAATAAGCCCTTTTATGTCCAATAAAGATTAAAAAAAATGTAAGTCTGTAATAGCTGCCGTGTTTAAAAGAAAACAGACTGTCTTGTAACGTACTCTGCATGCTTAGCAAAGAAATATTAAAAGACAGTTTCCCACGCTATGAAAGAAATCTGCTACTAATAACTACATATTATTTACGAAGATCATAAAATGTTTTATCTTTTATACGATTATGAATGTTGTGCTCTTGTATTTAATTTATATTAATTATTAATGAGGAATAATTAATTATATTTTTGGAATAAATTTTCATTGTGATACATTAAAACTTAAGTAAGATTACAATTCTACCACGAGATCACATCCCTGTCATAAAAACCGACTAAAGTATTTCTCTGAAGGTACAGTAGCTAGGGAAAAAATAAAACTATAAGCCTCAGTAACTTCTGCCGGCAGGCAGCGGCGGTTTGGCTGTGCTTTGGGATTACCGACGTCCAAAAGCAGGGCTTACTACTTCATCATAATCATAACAGCCCATTAATGTCCCACTGCAGGGACGGGCCTCCTCCCATGACGTAGGGATAATTGGCCTACTAATACAGCTCTGGCCAGACAGATTGGTATAGGGTTTAATTTCAAGTTTTCCTTTTTTTTTATTTCGTAAAGATAATATTCACGGATCGTCCCTTAGTTGGTTTTTACGACACCCATGAGATGAGATGAGGTGGTGAGTGGTGACATTTTGTATTCTTACTCTGTCACCACACGGAGACTCCGTTACCACATGGTGGTTACCACTTACCTACCATCAATTGGGCAACTGACTCTTCTGCTACCTTAAAGCAATTAAAAAACCCAAATGTCCTATCATTATCAAACGTTCATAACTAAGCTGTACAGTAAAAACACAATGAACATTATAAAAACAGAAAGGAATTATAAATAGTAACACTTTGTTACCGTATATTGTATTAATTATAAAATTGGGGCAGCTATAACATCGTATGTAAATTTTGTGCGAATTCATTAAAAAATTTTTAGTGTTTTAAAACTACCCGTATCAAGGCGTTTCATGTCACACGAAAATGCAAATGGCCGCGAACATGCTTGCCTAATGTCAAACTAAATAATGAGTGAACTTTTTTTGAATAACTTTTCTGTTAGTAGCTTAATTAGAAAACTTAAGTTTTATGCTTTGATAACTTTGAGCTTGCAAATATTATTTTATTTTGAATGTTACAGAAAAATATTATTTTGTTTTTAGCTTTGCTAGACTCTTTTAAAATACTTATTCGCACCTACCGTGTGCGGTTTTGATAGTAGGTCTTGTTTTGTGGGGTCTACTACAGCTGAACTGCACCTGGTAAGACCATTTGATTTTTCGCCGAACTAACCCTTTGCCTGCGAGAGAAAAACACCGTAATTTTTAGTTAGTAAATCTTTCTTCCATCTTTTGTGATAATTATATATTTATCCACCTGTGTCAAAGCCAACTATGTCATCTAAAAGGTTATAAGTGTGTGTCCGCTGTGCTTTGCTAAGGTTAAGGGAAAAAAACCCTTTTCATTTCCGTCCTCTCATGCCATGTTCCCATATACGCCAACTCCAAAAAAAACTGAGTTTTATGATAAATGTGTACCTATACCTAGTTCAAATTACGGATTATTTTTTACTTTTTAGTTATTTTTTTCGTTGGTTACATTTTTGTTAAAAATGAATTATATAATATATTCGCAATAATATTCTGGTTGTAGTCGAATTTTTATTTAAAAAAATGTTAATCCTCTTTATAAATCTACACCCAGTTAGTATTCAACAAAAACTAAACATTTATTTACTCTTGCAATACTTTAGATAAAAAAAGAGTGGAGAGTTGACTAAATCCTCTATGATGCATTAAAAAAAAACCACAATCCATTCTGAATGAGTGTCAACATAGGATTACTGCTTTGTCTGCATTCTTTTATGTTCTATTTTGTGTCTGACATTTCTAATTCAGATATTGCATTTTTGCGTTATTATATTTATATGTTTAATTTTTCGCAGAGTATGGCCAGTGGGACCTGTTATATCTGTGTTTTAAAAACAGTTGTTTTCGGCACAAGGAAATAAATAAATATACCTCACACATTCACTCAACGCCACCTAGTCCTAAACTAAGCAGAGCTTTTACTAAACAACGGATAAACATACATAAATACTTTTTTTGTAAATACATACATACATATTACACGTAGAAAACACCCAGACCAATGCAAACAATTATGTTCATGCACACAAAGATTTGCATTGAGCGGGAATCGAACCCGAGACCTCTAAATAAAGAATAAATGCTTGTTTTTTTTTTAATGAAAAATTGGTTATTGTCCACTACAACCAAGGAAGTGAGTGGTATAATGTAGGGCTTGCTTCCACTAAAAAGATTCCCGCAGGCTCTCTGGCTATGCAGGTAGACTGCTGCAACCATAGATATCTGAATGTCTGTGGCTGCAACCTAGCTTATTATGATTTAAGGGCTACTACGTTACTTGTAAACGTAATTTATCACACCAGAAGTATCAATTAACGTAAGGGACATTTTTATAATACTCTATAATAATAAGTATGTAATTACATCATACGGTATAATACTCATTTTCGACAACATGTCCTTTACATTAATTGATACTTCTGGTGTCTCAAAACAATAAGTTCTAGATCACAAATAGAATCAGTCAAACATATTTGTATATTTTAATCACAGAAAAAGAGTACATTATTCCATTTAATTATTCGAATCATGCATAAAAAGCAGAGGTGTTAAAAGAGGTGAAAATTACTGGACAGCTGTGTGGTCCCCGTGTGCGGTAGAAAATGCAAATACAGTGCGGTGTTGCCCAGTGTCGCGCTATCTTTATCTGAGACACTGTGCAGGTTACGTGTCACACCGTACTGTAATCCTGTGTGTAATAAAGAAAGAAAGAAAGAAAAATATTTTATTTTTGCAAACAACACAACAATAACTATTAACAAATACAATTATAAACATTTTATTGATATTATGTAATGAATTAAATTAAAAATTATAGTTTACAATATATGTATTGTATTTTTTTTTAATGGTTATTTGAGTTTATTCTTATTTTATATTATTCCTACAGTGATGGATTTACTTTTATCATGCAGTGCAATCAATGTCTGTGAAAGTTTTTCTTAATAGGCTTTATGACACCTGTGTATTCTGACACTATATTCTTTTAACCAATCAAACAACACTAATTTAAATCATAGACACAAAAAATAGTAGCTGATAGCACAGAGAAACCTAATCTTAATCGTTTGGACTTTTGCATCGTCACAGAAGATTCATTGATTATATAAATAAAAAAACAAATCAAATGAATACATTTGATTGGTTCATTATATAAAACCATTGCTTTACAGTGTAGTTAATGGAGAACCTAGGTAATTTAGTCTTCGGAATGTGTTTAATGTTTTACTAACGGTGTAGAACGTTTTATGTGTCAGTCATTAGTGTCTGTCGTACAGTTAGTACTTTTAAATAGATATATGTATCTTTAAATATACCTAGTTTTATTTTAGTTACTTTTTAGTGACCTCTGTGGCGTAATGGTTATTTAACATGACTGCTACGCGGAGGTCTCGGGTTCGATTCCCGCTCAATGCAAATCTTTGTGTGCATGAACATGATTGTTTGCATTGGTCTGGGTGTTTTCTATGTATAATATGTATGTATTTACAAAAAAAAACAGTATTTAAGTATGTTTATCCGTTGTCTAGTACCCATAGTACAAGCTCTGCTTAGTTTGGGACTAGATGGCGTTGTGTGAAAGTATGAGGAATATTTTTTTAAACTATATTTGTATTGGGAGGTCCTCTGGGATTCTTAAATTCTGAATAAGGGAATGTTTCTCATACGAAACAAAAAAGCACTCATAACATCGCTGGGACTGGAAGATAGCCTATAAGGGACATGTTAGTATTACTTGTCTTTAATAAGTTCGGAAGTGCCACATTGCAGGGAAAGGTCTCCCCTATTATTAAAATGTACATTGTCCACTATCATGCTGAACAAAAAATTTGTTTCCGTTTTTTTTTGGATTCGTACTTAATATTCCGTTACCACAAATTAAATTCGTAGTAAGATTACGCTACGGTGTAAATGCAGCCTAGCACTCAACACTGTAAGCTTTCTCACCTTCAAATAATGAAGATATATTTAACTGTTACCACTAAACGATATACTAAAACTAAATGATTAAATCTCATTTAAATAAAATTGATTTGGATAATTTTCACATCACATTATTTTATTCCTTGAATTTTCTTTGAACTTAAAATTAAAAATTTTTAGCAATAAACATACTCTTTTCTTTTTAACGCGTCTAATAAAATAAAATTTTTTTTTCTCTTTTTGAAGGCGGTAAAGGAAAAGTATGAGAAACCACGTTGTCGTAGCGGCAATCAACAACTACTATTCAATCAATTGATTCTTCTTTAGCCATAAACGATCCACTACTGGATATACCCCTACCTAAGTTCGCTCGATTCATCCACTCATTTACTTCTGCCCATCCACTTATTTACGTCTGTTTATCCACCCATTCTTCCGCTCTCAAGTGATTTAGCAGGGACGTAGGAAGAGACCGATACTACGTTCTACAACCCTTAAACGATGCTAGCCTACAATTAAAGCAATTTAAAAGTTCAAAAGAATAAGATTACAGAATGAGCCTTCTTTACGCTCTCAGCAACTGGTGTTCTGTCTATGATTAGCATTACTACGCTGCTTGCTAAATTGAGACTGTTTTAATAGTGACTCCTTAACTTCTATTTCAACTATAAGTTGATAAATCCTTACATCCATATAAAGAACTAATTAAACATGCCTTTCATTCACCGCATCTCGCAATCTCGTGAAGCAATTGATTAATTAACGACAATTTATTCTGCCAATGTCCACCCAACATCATTAAGTTTTTTCTTAAGACGAAGACCGGACCAGAAATGTTACTTACGGATAGTCGATGTGGCATCATGGTGGTCAATATTATGACATAAAGTTATATTTTATTAAAAGTACGAGTATAACAAACTAGAGATTAGTGCAAAAGGGAAGTGTTAATTGTCAACAGAGAGGAATAGAGAGAGCTGTGTTGGGAGTTTCCCTTCGCGATAGAATAATTATGAAGTAAGGAAATCCGCAGGAGAACCAAAGTGATTAACATAGCAATTAGGATTACCCCTTTAAAGAGGCAAATACTCATCTTAACAGCCCACAATGTCGCACTGCAGGGACGGGCCTCCTACTGTGACGGAGGGATACTTGGCCTACTAATACCACTCTGGCCAGACGGATTGGTATAGGGTTTAATTTCAAGTTTTCCTTCTTTTTATTTCGTAAAGATAATATTCACGGATAGTCCCTTAGTCGGTTTTTACGACACCCATGGGATGAGATGGGGTGGTGACATAATATTGTATTCTTACTCCGTCACCACACGGAGGCAAATACTATAGGAATTAAATATTTTTCAAGATAATCTTTACACTAAACCTTATTCAACTCTTCTGGTCATAGTATTATTACTTTTCTTCTTAACTGGAAGAAACCCGTCCACATGTAAGAGAACTTTTCACACTGGATGTATTCTGCGTCCTACAGACTTTGTAGTTAGCAGTTTTCTTCCATCAGATAAATAACTACATTTAACGACTGCAAAAAGATCTTTAACTCTACAGAGAACTACCAGTCACCAAAATCCAATAAACATCTAACTACATTACGTTAAAAATTATCCCATCTAACTACATCACGTTAAAAATGATCCTTGGGGACGAATACATCTCCCGGTCTAGACATCAAGCCTAATAATCACGTAAACTTTCATAGACATAAAAACACAAAGAAATATAACCTCAAAACAGCAAAATTTTCCCCCAACCTCATGCAAAACATACCCAACCAACTTTCGTAAGCATTAAAACGTCATAAACTCGTTAGCGAAAAACAAACGCTAAAATCAAAAGCCCAAAGGCGCCTAGTATAAAATTCAGCATAAAAATAAAATCGTGATAAGGGCGTTACCACACCCGACTAAAAGACAAGTGGCTTAATTGAGAGGCGAACTGTGGGGGGTCCAAAGGCGTCGCTTTATGCTAATCAATTCAGGCAGTTTGTTTTTTAAACCACAATCGGCACCGGAATCATTTAGAGTTTAACTTGTTTTCTTTAACGTTAGCTTTTGCTATGCATTTATGGAAGTATTCAGTTATTTTTGTGTTTTATGTTTAGATTTTGATGTGTTGACGTTTTGAGCTGGGTTTTCATGTGATGAAAATTTTTGTTGTTTTTTGTACTTAGTTGTATTTATTAATTTATTTAAAGGTCTTTGGTTAATTTTGCGTTTAATATAAACTTTGTGTGTTTATCAAGAATGTTTGGTTTAGTTTGGGTATTTTCTATGTATGCAGAAGATAAGCATGTTTAAATGTTTTCTAGACCCCATAGTACCTACTTAGTTTAGGAATATTGTAATGTAATGAGTATATTATCTAATTATTTGACTATATTTACTTTATTTTCAATATTTTCAGGCAGTTTGTTTTTTAAACCCGTCACGGGAATCATATACCCCCTTACTTATAAACGCCTCTTAAATTTAATCACTGTTTAGCGAGATTTGTTATTACGAAAACCAACCTTATACCAAACAACGTAAGACCTTAGGCTAATTAATCAATTGACTAAAATTTGAGATTTTTTTTATGAGTAAGGGGGTTAGAGTTTAACTTGATTCTAGTACGATATCTTTTGCTGTGCATTTATGGAAGTATTCGGTTATTTTTGTGTTTAGGTTTTGACGTATTTTGATGTGAAGAAAATGTTTTTTTTTTACTCCACAAATATTTTTTTACTCCAAAAATACTCAAATGTGAGTATTTTTGGTTTCCTACCTATAGTTTATTTTTAATTTATATTTTAAGTTTCACTTGTGATGACGTCATGCGTACGGCTGAATTACTTGAGCAATGAAGGCAGAGAAAAACTTCTGTTCAGCCGGACGCATGACGTCATTTAGAGGTCAAATGAAAGACAAAGTAATTCATGTATGATTGGAAAAATGAACACAATCTTGAGGTTTTTTGCGCTAAAAATATGATTTTATTCTTTACCGATCTAATATATCTAAATGGTTTTAGAATCAACATAGGTAAACTTGTACTTTACATACCTACCGAATTGTTTGTGTAATCCATTACTTAATGTCTTCAGTTTGAATGTTATTTGTGACATGTCTGTTATTTCCATGTATGTAATAATAGTCCCCACGACACAGGATATTGCTCTAGTTGTGGAAGTAAAAACTAAAACTTTTTTTTAATTTCGGATGTAATGTAAAAGCACTTTAAAAGAAGTCATCCGTTCCGGGAAAAGTGTTTTATAAATAAATTGTTTGTGTCTTGTCAAAGTTTAGACCTCACGCATGTATCCGTTGCTCACCTGAATTAAGCGCACGGGAAATCTTTGTACACTTTGCTGTTCTACTTAGACCTTAACACTTTGTAATAAGGTTTAAATTTGAACGACAACGTATAGTTTCCTGAATTCAACGCTCGGGAAACTTGGTACACATAGCCATTAGTGGCGAAGTGTCCATATAACTCGATTCCTACCGGCTTACCTTTGCAAAAACCGCTTAGCATTGTCTATTAATCAATTATAAATCAATGATGCAACATCCACTCAATACAAAATAATATAAAACAAAAAAGTATTCTCTTACGTAAATCGCAATAATAATACAAAATTATAGTTAGTAATAATAATTTTCAATATGATTATTTACGTACTCATAACGCCATCTAGTAATTAAAGGTTGTCAACTAACCACTTGTTATGGGTCAGTCAGAGAGTACCTAAAGCGCGCATGCGCGGGGCGCGGTAAGCCGGTCGCGAAATTAGGAATCCAGTACAACAATACGTACGGAAATCGTACGGCCACGTGACACTTTGTCTTCGTCGATCTAAGGTACCATATAAGCCGATGGCCACCGGCTTATGACAAGGATAAAAGATACAACTACAACATTGCGAGAGCGAGAAAGCACTATTGCAACCAGTGGACCGACCAATTGTAACGAAGTTTAATTTCATTTTACGTTAAGTACTTAATTTGCCATTGACATTTCTTTTTGTTTTTATCAATTATTTAAATCTATACGATGTATGGCTATCTTTAAATAAATGAGATTTAAAAAAAAAAAATTTAAATCTGATAGAAATCAGTCTTTCTTCTGAATTTTCAGCTTTTAATTATATTTATTTGTTTTTATTTTTTTATTCTCTCCATCTTGACTTTGGCAGAATCATCGGTAAACGATAGGACCATTAGAAGAAAAGAAAAAACAGAATTATTTATTTTCTGCAAATAGGTTATAAAATTCGCTTTCTTGTTTAAAGTCATTGAGGTAATTATGTACTACGTACTTTAAAGTAGTAAAATTTGTATGTTTAATTATTTATGATTGTGTATTATGTGTTATGCATTGGTTGACTTTATTTTTGTCGTAGTGCGTTGGGATCCTATGGAATATTTTTGTAAGTACTTGTTTGTATTATTTATCAGCAAATTTAATAGTTTGTTGTTATAAGGGACACGTTAATAGTGTTAGATTATATTGTCTATCCATAATAATGTGTTGTGTGATAAAACATCGTGAAATTAAATTATAAATATAAGAAACGCCGGCGCACTTTGGGGCGCCTACGAATACCTATGAACTACAGAATAATAGTAATATAAAGTAGAACGAAAGTCCACGGAATCTTCGGCTTCCCTTTTATAAAAATCCACCCTTCGCCACTGATAGCCATCTAATACCTAGACCTTAACACTTTGTAATAAGGCACATATTCAAATGATACACTTCCATGTGTGCTGCCTTAAAAGCGAACTTACGTGGGTGCCGTATAATAAGTGTTTATTGATTGGGAGATTATTTAATTTTATTTATGGTTTCATTTAGTTCTTTAGGCAATGGTCAGCGGAATTGTGTAATCTTGTTTTGTTAGTTTTAATTGATTTTCGTGTAAATAGGATTTATTGCGTAGATAGATTGTCTGTTTCACATAGCTGTTCGACTGTATATTAACACTTCTTTTCGAGAAAAAGAAATGTAACTTACAAATAAATGTTCCTTTTTTAAAGTTGAGCAGCTATGTAACAGACACATAACGACCTCTGTGGCGTAGTGGTCTTATAACATGACTGCTACGCAGAGGTCTCGGGTTCGATTACCGCTCAATGCAAATCTTTGTGTGCATGAACATGATTGTTTGCATTGGTCTGGGTGTTTTCTATGTATAATATGTATGTATTTACAAAAAAAAAGTATGTTTATCCGTTGTCCATAGTTCAAGCTCTGCTTAGTTTGGGACTAGATGGCGTTGTGTGAAAGTGTGAGGAATATTTATTTATTTATTTAAATAACATTCTAACTCCTTTGGTTATAAGGTATTATTTACTGTAAGTAATTGGCGTCAGAAAAAAAGAAATGCTGTACAGGTTTTTGTCCCGCTTCTTGTTTACTAGAAACCAGGAAACGGTGGTAAAGTTTAGTAACATTCATCATCATCATCATCATAGCAGCCAATCAATGTCCCACTGCACGGACGGGCCTCCTTCCGTGACGGAGGGATATTTGGCCTACTAATACCACGCTGGCCAGACGGATTGGTACAGGGTTTAATTTAAAGTTTTTCTTCTTTTTATTTCTTTAAGATGATAGTCCCTTAGTCGGTTTTTAAGATACCCATGGGATGAGTTGGGGTGGTGACATATTGTATTCTTACTCCGTCACCACACGGAGACTGGTAGTGGTAGTTAGTAAAATTAAAATATGTAGAATAAGTTTAAGTAGAATAAAACGACGTCAGTAATTATATTTATGTTACAAATAAATAAAGTAAGTACTGTTACGAACTTGATGACGTAATTGAAATGTAACTTAGGCACCATTAGGCCTTTTGTTGTATGACAAATAACAATTAAATAAACAATAGTAATAATTTAAAAATATTAAAAAAAAGATAATGATCACCCTGCTAGGTCTAGACCCTCAAGGACACCCTTAACCTTACAAAAAACAGAAGCAAATAAATATGAAGCCATTCAAAAAAACTTAAACGGTACCTTAAAACGCGTGACCGAAGTGATTTTTTAAATAATCCGTATCAAGAAGCTTAAGCTTTCGCGTGAATGCCAGTGCGTGTTATTAATAATTTGTGAATATTTTACACTTTTAATATTTTTTATCGTGGTAACCCTAGAATCGTACGTTTTTATTACGTGTTCACTCAGTCAAGGTAATGTTTCAGGGTTGCCACGTAAAGGATGTGCATTTTTGTTGGTGATTGAATTTTATGTCTTGCATTTTTGGTTGAAGTAGCTCTTTGGTATGTAATAATGTTATTGCAGTTTTATTTATTTTATTGTTTTAACGTTTTTTTTTCATGAACCCACCTTGTTGTTTACTGTGCAAAGTTAAAGTAGGTAATAAAGATAACTCATACACATACTTATATACATATACCTATATTTTTCAAATAAAACACCTAGTCCATTGCAAACATTTATTTTCATGCACGCAAAGATTAGCATTGAACTGACTTGGATCCAGATAATATCTGGATCCAAGTCAGTTCAATGCTAATCTGGATCCATCTATATAATATCTAGATAATTCTAACCATATCCTGCGCAACTATGTTCTCCGTGTGGTGGCGGAGTAAGAATACAGTGTGTCACCACCCCATGTCATCCCATAAGTGTCGTAAAAACCGACTAAGGGACTATCCGTGAATATTATCTGAATGTAATAAAAAGAAGGAAAACTTGAAATTAAACCCTATAGCAATCCATTTGGCCAGCGTGGTATTAGTAGGCCAAGTATCCCTCCGTCACTCGAGGAGGCCCGTCTCTGCAGTTGGACATTAATGGGCTGTTATGATGATGATGGATCATCCTGCGTAAAATACCTTCACCTTGTTATCAAAATTAAAGTAAAGTAGATATAAATGCTAAAAGTTGAAAAAATATTAGTAAAATTAGTAAGTATAATAAAATTAATTTATTTGTATATTTGTAAAAAAAAAAGATTCTTAATACTAATTAGAAGAAACTTTTTTTTTTCGCTTTGACAAACTTGAATTAAGTAACATTTAGCTACTCTTACACCTAAATAAATTGCGTATTTTATTACACTATATTCACACTTAAACCTAAACATTTTTTCTCATCTATTATCAAAATCTAAAACATAATAATATAGTTGACAAATCACACAAATTAAACTTCACAAATGTACTAAAGTAGAATGAAATTCGGTTCATTTGTTACTATAATTTTGGTCATTTATTGCATGGCTATGGCGTGTCGGCCGAACTCAAGCTTGTAATTTAAACATTTTGTCGTATGCTATTATGCTAATAGTTTTTGTAATATTTTTTGATACGCTACCTTCCTTACACGGAATTATACGCACACGATCTTGTTAAAATTCGTATTTCGTGGACTAGCCACTAGTAGCTATGGAAGAGCGAGATCACCTGGCACAGGCATTCTTTTGCTTAAAAGGTGATCTCAATCACAGTTCTTAATAATGTAAAACTTTTTAAAGAAAATAAATTATTTATTATTATTATTATTTATTTATTAGCTAGAAATACAAAATAATGGCTATGTTTTTTTTTGTATTTGGCTGATAAAAAATATAAAGTTAGCTTTTGTCTATATTGCCCTAATAAATTTAAATAGTTACTGTATAAAAATATAAAACTTGGTTTTATATAAGTTGCTTTAATAAATCTGAATTTGTTCAGTTTTTAACGCTTTCTAAAACCAAACGAACTCAGTTATTTTATGATAAATTATCAAGAAAAAATTTAGGCTGTGTAAAACCCCGCTGAAACGTATAGGAACAGAGAAAAAAATGTGATACTTACATTCTTTAAAAAGCGGGGATTTGTTTGGTATCAATCTGAAATCAACTGTGAAACTACGAGCACTGTTAGCTACGAGTATTATATGTGTATTCAAAGAAAGATTTCCACAGAGAAAAAGGGGTAAACAGGAGAATTGCGTCAAACACTTCCGTCACAATCTCGAGCAAATCTTGTAAACAGGATGACGTTTATCAAAGATAATAATATTACTAATACATGAACCAAATAACATGCCTATATGATCAGTTTCAAATAATTAATTAAGTATCTAAATCCGGCCCTGTTGTGTGGACTTCGCCATTTTAGTAAGTTAGCGTGACTTTTCGCGGATAGTATTGTATCGATGCTGAATTGTAATTAATCGACATATTTGCGTTTTGTTTATCGACTTTACATGTTTTCACTATCCTGTTTTATTAGATGCAGGAATGGAGGTATTCTACCGCTTCGATATTATGTGAAATAACTATAAAAAAGCGTGATAAGTTTCTAGTTTCAATAAATTCGCATACTTAGATCTTAAGATGGCTATGGTAGGCAGATCACTACCCCGGACGGGATAAGGCGTGAGTCTATGTATGTATGATTAAAATCTCTACGGATCAATTTATAAGTAAATTGTCTTTTTTGTTAAAAAAATCTACCTCGATGACGAAGATGAGCTACCGTACAAGAGGTCGTAATTTTTTATCCTAGGCAAAACAATAATTTGTGCAGTCTAAAAATAAATTCTGAACTAGATGATCTTTAAGTTTTTAAACCCTGACCTTGAAAGTATCCCTTCATTCATGGATTTTAGCCCTGCAATGACACGGAAACCATATTTAACACTAAACATCTTCTTGTCGATAAAAATCCTTAGACCACCAAAGCATTATCGATACAATTATATCGATACAACCAGAGTGCGTCACTAAACAATGCTGTTATGCAAAACAGAAGGCAACGCTATCAGATCGGTGACCGCGTTAAGCGTGGACACAATTATTTACGAACAAAATAATTATAAATAACTAAATTGTTCATTGGGCTTCGTAGGAGGTATTTCTGAGTAGGTGTTTGAGGTTTAAAGAGGTTTGGTTCATGTGTTTTGCTTTTGTATGTAAGATTTTGATGTTTTAGGCTTAAACGATATATATGCTTGTTTAATATTAAAAATTATTGCTAATAGATAGCTGTGTCCCTTAAATTAAGGAGATATAAATTTCCAATGATTTTTAAACCATTTAAAATCCCATTGAAAAAAACACCCCAAAAAGAATCGGTTACATATAAATCGGATCAAATTGACACGAAATACATACACGATTCTTTTTGGGATGTTTTTTTCAATGGGATTTTACAGATCGGATCAAATCGATGCGATACACTATACTACTGGAAGCAGATAGGTTTAAGTCATGAGATGAATTTGGAAGTAACCCACAACTTCTCTTTTCCAAATAGTTTATTTTTTCCTTATTTATATAATAATGCTACAACCATTGTAAACTAAGGTTTTTACTTAGGCATGTCATCAGTAAAATGATAATGATATTGGGTAAAATCTAAAGTTTTAATAAAAGGTAGCCGTGGTTACAAAACCTTTATAAAAATATACATCTCAATTGAAAAACTCCTCTCAAAATTGTCCTTAAACCTATATCCGTATAAAATTTAGTAAAAACTTTAAAAAAATGATATTAGCGTGCACCCCACTCCTACAGCGAGCATTTTTTGTACCTTTTGAATTTTCACGGTGATCGTTCACTCAGATACCATCGATTTTACTCCTAACACGCACCTACTCACTTAATTCAAGATTTATAACCGCATCATATTTTGATAAGTATTTTTAATTTGAATAAATTATTATTTAAGCATGTTATCGCTTAATGGGGACGTTGTAATCGCAACCGTGCTTAACTTTTGTCACGGGGCCAACTGTGAACTACTTTTATTTAAGAAATAATTATTAATTTGTTAAGAAGTTAACATGTGTTTGATTTTGTTGTGTTTTATGTTATTATTGTTATACATTAACGATACTTAATTGTTTACTAATTAGATTAGCTTGGGTGTAAAATTGGAAACCATTATTCTTATGTGTTACACAGTAAAACTTATAAACGTGGGCTATTTTGTTTGCAAGCTACATCCAGATTCGAAAATAGTATTGAGACATTTTTTTAAGACAAATAACTGCAGATGTCGTTCGTTGCGGTGACCTTGGTCACGTCTCGCGAGGCTAAGGGCAAGATTCAGAGACCGCACTTTGACTTTACTTTAGCAAAGTCTAGTTATTAACTCTGAATTTGAAAAACATTACAAGTAATCTTTCGCATGAAAAGTTTACTTTGGGAAGATTACTTTGAAAGAAAGTAAAGTCACGACTCTGAATCTGGGCCTTATATCTCGATTTTGTATCAAAGTCGAACTTTCCTTCAAAGTAAAGTCAAAGTGCGGTCTCTGAATCTGGCCCTTAGTGGTCACGGGATTCGAGACAAGTAGCTACTCAAAAGACGCAGGCTCCATCCATGCTATAAGCTTTAAATTTTGTAAGACATAGGGACTAGCGCCTTAAGCACCCATAGTTTTGACAACATATTAAAAGAAAATCTTTTCAATTGAATTTAGCCCTGTGAGTTTGAGGTAGGGCTAGGGTTGCTTCCGTCAAATTCTCTTTAGCAATCTTTCTGTCCTCAACGCACAAAGACTGAGTAAGAATTAAAATCAAAAATCTTACGTCAAGATTCCTAACCTCTCGCAGTAAAATTTAGGTACCTACCACATAAAAAACATCCACTACTACGAGTAAGTATATAAGTGTAGGAAGTATAGTACATCTAACTACTATTTTCACCTTTACTATTACCAAATAGAATAAAAATTCCTAACGTTAATTTCCTTTTTCCTACCTTTACTACCCCTTGTAATCATTAAAAATCTCGATAAAGATGTCATGGACTTAATTTTAACCCGCAAGCGATTACATTTCGAGATATCAATGTTAAAACGACAAAAATAAAATTGTTTATTTACAATGTTCTACATTTTGAGGGACATTTTAGTTATGAAATCAAATATTTTATACGTGAAGGGTTTCGTTCAGGCATAGCGCAAACGTAGACACTTTTGTGTCTTGTATCAGATACAAGCTACCGATGAATATTTTATTTCTATAGAACCAGTATGAAATCATCCACTCCCTGCGCATACGTTGTGTGCAGTTGCTTCCACTTAATACATACTAATGCCGATCAAAAATTCTGGAAACACCACACCTCCGTGAGGTGACGGAGTATGATTAGAATATGTCACCACCCCATCTCATCCCATGGGTGTCGTACAAACCGACTAAGGGACTATCCGTGAATATTACCTTTACGAAATAAAAAAGAAGGAAAACTCGAAATTAAACCCTATACCAATCCGTTTGGCCAGCGTGATATTAGTAGGCCAAGTATCCCTCCGTCACGGGAGGAGGCCCGTCCTTGCAGTGGGAAATTAATGGGCTGTTGTAATTGATTGACTATAGATATGTAGAGGAACGGATATATATAGTTTTGAAATATATTTTTTTTAAGAGATACATATTGATACAGAACTGAAGAACATCAAACTCACGTTTTTTTATAAACTCAACAAACAAACAAGCAAGCGTAACCGCATGTCTAAATAGAGTATTTATAACAAAATACAACAAAAAAAACACAACAAAAGTTAAGTTAGTTATTAACACGACATTTACACTGCAGTGCAAGCTGCAACATTCTAATAAATAATTATTTCTTTTTACTAATTAATTATTACATTTATGTCACCCATTTATGTTTTGTCTCGTTTTTGTTACAGAATATTTTCGTCCGGTATGCCGCACACAGGTAAATTAAAAACTTTTATGTCTTTATCTAAATTATTAATTATGATTAATATGATGTATTGATCGTTTGGCAAGATAATGTATAAAAGATGGTACCGATAATATTCATGTGATTTGCATTAAATGCATGTCAATTCTCGTACCTTAAAATCGTTAAAAAATCGGTTAAGTTAACTTTAGTGTCAAATTGACACAATAGGTAAGAGAATTTGACACCTAAAGTTAACTTAACTGAATTTTTAACGATTTTAAGGTACGAGAATTAACATGTTGGTTAAACATTGAAGAAGACAGAAAACATAGTTATGAAGATTGAGAAACGTATGCTGAGGTGATTTGAATACATTGAGAGAATGAATAATGAGATTAACAAAGGAAATTTATAGCGCAAATGTATCGAAACGTCGGCAGAATAGTTGCAAAACTTCTGAAAAAATCCAAAATATTCCGGAGATTCTTCCGAAATATTCGACAGGAATAAATAAATAAATAAATAATCCTCACACATTCACTCATCGCCACCTAGTCCGAAACTAAGCAAAGCTTGTATTATAGGTACTAGACAACGGATAAACATACTTAAATACTTTTTTTAATAATTCGGAATTTTTCCCGCCAGCAATTATAATCGGCAGGGAACGCCTTAGAAAGAATTACAAGGTGACATCAGGGACTCATTTGGCGACATCCATATTCCTATTGGGGTATGCAAAAACATAGAGACATCTTTCTACATGCTCGTCGATTCTGATAGCATGGTGTAATACTAGTAGATTAATTCACCATTACATGGCTGCTTCCCAGAGGCCTCGGGTTCGATTCCCGCTCAACGCAAATCTTTGTGTCCATGAACCTGATTGTTTGTATTGTTCTGAATGTTTTTCTATATAAAAAAGGTATGTATTTACAAAAAAAAATGTATTTAAGTATGTTGTAAGTTTGGGACCTGCTGACGTTATGTGAATATGTGAGAAATGTTATTTATTACTAACATGGAGTAGATTCCATGCCATGGTATAAGATGGTATAATGCCACCGTGTATATTCTCTCTCTACCACCACAGATAAAGTATCAAATAACAGCTAATAAATATACTAAATACTAACATATAAATATCAGTAGTATAAGTAACAGGTACAGATAATAGCCCCCGTACTCAAAAGCTCAGATCTTAATTAAGTCGGCGTTTAACATAAAAGAGACCGAAGTAGCTTGTCTTATCGTTCGACAGGAATTTACCTCACGTATTGAAATCATAAGCGTTACCAAGAACCCTAAGGCAAGGGTGACTATGTTTCAGTAATTAAAAGGACACTTCTGCGATCCCTATTTAGTCATGATGGTACATATTAATTAGTATTGACCACACACAAGATAGAAAGAAGAAGTCTTGATAAACTCTCAGTACAGGGCCCAACTGTGAAGCGAAAAATTGTCTTATGAAAAAAATAACATCAAGTGTCGAGCTAGATTACATATTATTATGCCTGACCAGTATCTGACTATCTTATAAGCCCTTTTTAATGAAAAAAAATCACGATCGTCTCAACAATTTTATGTCTCATAATAAACTACTAACCGTTTGATACACCATTAAGTTTAATTCATCCGTGAAAGAGCAATAAGTTTGTCAAAATAGTTTATTATGAAACTGTCATCTTTCAGCCATTCTAGAGTAATAATAACTACGGGTTATTTCCCATGATATGTGTATTTTTTATGGCATATAAAACCTCTTTATATGCAATCAAATATTTTATTAAATTGTCATACTAATGTTTATTCAACACTCAATTAAAAAACAATTTATGAATTGTATTTTTGATGTTCTCATTATAAAATGGAAGCCGATAGACCGACTAAAGAAATACAACAAAATTTTATTAATTTAATTTGCTAATAATAAGAAAATACACGAAAATATATTACCTTCTATTATCCTGAATTAACATTATAGACAGCAGCTAGAGCAAACAAAATTCGATAGGGATCAAGTATATGTGTTACAATTACTTTTACCAGCAGGTACTTTTCAGATTTCGAGATTCACAACAGTGACTTGTAGATCACATAAATACTAATTGATACCTCGCACAAAGCGCTGTCAAGGCTACTTTTAAAACGTTATCGTTGCCTTTACGTAACTAAAAAACAGGACAGTCTCAATTAAACACAAACTAGCATACACACCCTGGTACCTTACTACCGTCCTCAACCATTAACGGTAATTAAGAAAATCGAGAGTCAAATCTCGTATCGAGATAAAATCGAATCCGTATCGAGACGGCCCACCCGCATCAACACTCACTTCCAATACATTATACAAACGCACATTAGCTGCTTATTAACATCTGCTCAGGATTGACCGTTCAGAATGTCACACAACATCCACAAAAATAAACCTTATTACAACGCAATAAAGACTACTAAATTATTAGCATTAAAATATCATTTTCATGATACACATCTTCTCTAGAAATAATTTCAAATTCAAGTGATGATATCAGAGCATAGGAATGATTTGTATGTCTTTACGTGGATCACACACGAAGTTTCCGGCTTCTAATTTGAATATTAAAAAAAAAGTTTAATATCAAAGTAGGTAATAATTGTCTAATTAACGGCTTTAATATATTATTTTAGGAAAGTTATTGGAAATTGAATGGAGAAAAAATGTGTAAATATTTTTGACAAAAATATGTGATAACTGTCTCGGTCGCGTATGTGGCTGCTTTACGCGAGGTTGCGTGTTCGAATCCCCCGCAGAGCAATCATTTGTGTGATCTGCTAATTGAGTTTCTGAGTCTGGATGTTCCTTGTGTCTATTAAAGTCCTCGTGATGTTTCTTGTGGTTCCTATTGCGGGAGTTGTTTTTTTAATCAAAATAAACAAACAAAAAAATGTGAAAAAGATAAGAAAATATACCTACACAGCGACAATATATGTGGCATCCTTCAGAAAGGGCAACAGTAACTGCTTAGCACGGTAGCACTCGTAAGCGTAACGTAACCGCGTGACGGGTATTACTTACCCGGTCACATTATCTCGAGACCTAGCGTCGATGACGTCGTCGCGTCGGACAAATCACTGATGCCCCCGTAGCGAGCGCGGGGGTTGAAAGGAGAACGGGACGCAAATTCGCATTCCAGCGAGGTCTCTAGATAATGTGACCGTGTAGTAAGAGTAATAACTGCGTAGCACTCGTACCGTAGCCGCGTGACGGGTATGTATGAAGATATACTTACTATGAATGTAGTAAAGCAGATTTTTAAGGACATACCTACTCAGTAGTCTATGCCTACCCCCATGCGAGTAAAGCTTTAGGGTCGTAGCACATATAACGTAACGTAAACGGATCGGCACCGTATCAACTCGAGCCGTTCAGTATTATTTGTATGAAACTCCTTACTGCAACGCACACTAAACGGAATCGTAACGTAATCGGCTTTTTGACGTTTGACACCGAGGAAAAAGGCGAGACGGTGCCGATCCCTTTACGTTTTGTTATGTGTGCTACGACCCTTAGTTAGCGCGTATGTTTGGTTATTTGACAAACAAAAATTCATTGCCGGATGTATAAAATTTTCGTAACAACGTAATGATGCTATTTAACATTGTAATTAATTATAATAGTATTAATGCCTGCAGTTTTACATATTTAATTTAGCCGTATAATATATAGTTTTAATTACGTCGAAAGCTTTGTAGAGTATTATGCAAATGATATAAAAAGGGTTTCAAACATTTTTGGATGTTTAAAAATTATAATGGTTACATATGTTTGTTTCTTTATTCATTTAAGTATAATTGTTTAATTAAGAAGACGTATATTTATTACGACCTCAAAAAGTTCTCTGGGTCGGACTGGCCGGAGAGGCCTATGTCCAACAGTGGACTGCAATAGACTAGTTGATTGATTGATTAATATTTATTAAAATTGTCTTTAGAGTAAGTAATGGGATGGAGAGTGGTAAGATGATATTTTTGTAATAAGGACATAAATAGGAATCATGATGTACAGGGGAAAAGTAGAAGGCCAAAAGAGGATTGAATTTACTAAAAGGCAATAAATGGGTAATTTACATGAGGTGAGTAATCGGTACTGAGTTTCTCACAGCCAGTTTCAATCACCGAATTTACCGAAAAGTATTAAACGGTAAGCAACGTCAGTGAGGTCATTTCATAGATGGGTGACTGCTCAGTGTTTCATCTGAGCGTCTGCTACGGATATTTAATTTTCTCCGTGTAGTGACGGAGTAAGAATACAGTGTGTCACCACCCCATCTCATGGGTGTCGTAAAAACCTACTAAGGGAATATTCCTGAATATTATTTTTACGTATTAAAAAGAAGTAAAACTTGAAATTAAACCCTATACCAATACGTTTGGCCAGCGTGATATTAGTAGGCTAAGTATCCCTCCGTCACGGGAGGAGGCCCCATCATAACAGCCCACTAATGTCCCTGCAGTGGGACATTAGTGAGCTGTTATGATGATGATGATGTCTGCTTCGGAGTACTCGTAAAAAGTCGGTCCCGGCTATCGTGTTAGTGATAGAATCGTTAAGCCACTTTAGATGTCTATAGGCCTATGTTCTTTTATTCAAAATTTAATTTTAGAACGAAATTTAAACAAGCTGTTAATTTACTTTAAAAAGGCTTCATAAATAGGACGTAACATGCGCTTTGACCCCCCGGCAAGATGCGGTTCGTTGGCGTTTCGTAAATAACTAAAGCTTTCGTGTTCCTGAACCCATGTCCGTTACGCTTAGATCTTATGTATTTAGTATAATTACTTTCAATTTACTATGAATTTCTAACATTACTGTTCAGCTCATAAAATATAATCTACTGCTGCAAGAGGCGTGATGGGAAAGAAAGGGAGGAGTGCCGTGATTAATAAATAAATAATCCTCACACATTCACACAACGCCATCTAGTCCCAAACTAAGCAGAGCTTGTACTATGAGTACTAGACAACGGATAAACATATTTAAATACTTTTGTTTTGTAAACACTCAGACCAATGCAAACAATCATGTTCATGCACACAAAGATTTGCGTTGAGCGGGAATCGATCCCGAGATATCTGCGTAGCAGTCATGTTATATAACCACTACGCCACATAGGTCGTCGTCGATTGTATTGTGATAATGAAAGAATTATTAGCCGATTCTGGTAATAGTCTTTGCAGGCCAGACTCTACAGAGGAAGGGTACGACCCTGACACATTAGTTACAGGTCTCAAAGTCGCAGACCAGCACCCGGCGTGACTGCTCTAGCGCCAGTTTTGTCACCGTCCTGGCTATAAATTAGTGAGAGACAAACACTGAGGGTTTTAGGCGGTATACCGTTGAAATTCAATCTTTCCGGGATTCTTATACACCTGTTCCACCTGGTTCGAAGGCGGGTCTGACAGGTTTGCACGATAAAAATGCAGATCTTGCTAATAATAGGCTTAGCTTCCATGTGCAAAATATTATTAGAAAGTCTTTTTGTTCAGGGTTTGTAATAAACGGATTCCTGCTCTATCACAGAAAGAAAAGTATGTAATGGTTATCAGTGTATTAGATATTAAAGTCATCGCAATCTTGTACAAAATAATATTAAATATACCAACCAACGTACATGTACGTACGACGTAAAATACACCTACGTGTTATTGGTAAGATCTATCGGCAATGGTAGCTTGCGACCACGGCCAGTGCAACCTGTGCCGAAACGTCAAGTAAAATAAAAGTAAATAAAATGCGCGTTAATATCCCGTTTATATAATACTTATTTACAATAATAAAACGCTATAGTTTAAAAGTTATAAGTATCAGCTAATATTTTATGATAAGACTGATATATAAAGCATGCAAGAAGGACGCGCTATTTGTACCTCCTCCCTTCGGGCTGCCTTGAGGTCATTATTGAGATGTATTAGGTAGTAGTTCAAAATCTTGTACAAAATAATATTAAATATACCAACATATACATGTACGTAAGCAAGTAGGACGTAAAAGACACCTACGCGTTATCGGTAAGATCAGTCAGCAATGGTCGCGTCGCTGTAGACGTTCAAACGCGACGAGTTCACTATTGACCATGAATTAGCTTATTGGGTAGGCATGGGCGGGCTCCGTCCGGTTACACGTTAGCTTTGTGTGGATACGCCTAAATCCTATATTATAAACGCAAAAGTTTGTAACTGTTCTCTTTCAATTAAAAACTATTGAATAGATTTTTATGAAACTAAAAAACTTTTTTTTTTTTTTATTAATTTTATAGATTAGATCATTTACAATTTATAAAAATATTGTGTGAATGGTTTAAAAATAGGCAGATGAAGTCGAGACTAGCTAGTTTTATTTATAACTAGCGGCCTGTCCCGGCTTCGCACGTGCATTATTTTCCCGCTTTTCTGTTAAATTTTTTCGTAAATTTTCTTTGCTATAAACCTTACGGAGCCCGAGACCTTTCCAACGAATGCAAAACCGTGGAAATCGGTTCATGCGTTCTGGAGTTATAGCGTCAGGAAGGAAAACCCGACTTATTTTTATATAGTAGATTACAATCATTATTAAAAATAAATATACATAGATATTAAACGTAAACGGCAGATTATCACGAAATGTTAGGGACATGCTTGAGACCAGTGCAACCTGTGCCAAAACGTCAATCAAGAAAAAGTAAAAAACACTTGCGATAATCTCCCGTCATTCATTCAACGCGATAGTTTAGAAGTTCAGAAAAGTAAACTAGTTTTTCACTGCATTTACTAGTAAAAAATTAAGCAGAATATAAACTATGATTCTTTTGTCTATCTCTTCTTTTTCTCTTTGGTTCAATAGAGCTAAAGTGAAGCTGAAAATCACAAACATAGCCATCTCCACCAACGTTTGCTTAAGCTCTACAGTAAGTGTTACGTTTCCGATCCACAATATATAAGTTAACGGCAACAGGTAACTAGCAAATGCGGACTTAATATGTTTCAGACGATATCTAGACAGTATATAGGTTTACTGTTAATTACTTTCTTTCCTGAGCTTTCCCATTAAGCCAATGCAGTAATTATTTACAACGATTACATTAATTTTAATTAATTACAGGAAAAGATTACTTAATTTCATATTAACTTTAATTTAAATTACCTTTTCGATTAATTTTATTAACCAATAGAATCATGTTGACATTAAATATATTTGACAATTATGTATAAAATTAAAAATTTCATTTATTTATTTGACAGTCGAAGGAAATATATATTACAAATTGTAATTAACTTAATTACACATGGTTATCGAAGGTCGTTTGGAAACTTTCATTTATTATTTATTTGTTTTTAATTACAGAAAATTTTATTTTTATTTTTGGGTACGCTAATCTTAATGAAAAATTTATAGAAAGCTGCAAATCATGGTTTGTTTTTAAAATTTATTAAGGAAGGTACGTGAAAAATCTTCACATTTATCGTTTATTTATTTAACCTACCTAACCATATTTAATAGCTTTAAAGACAAGTTTATAAATTATTTCTTTTCAAATGTTTTTCACTAATTTAGTCTCTATGACTGTAAACTTTGATGTAATAATGCTGTAATTTATCGAGATCAAAAGTCTTACTTACGCCTTAATAATATAAGAGTGATTTCGTATCCACATTAAGCTGACGTCATCAGCCCGGTCTATATCAAATGAATCTAAACATCAGATTCGATTTTCTAGTTCGATGTTTACAACTGTGTTACAATTTTATATCATAAAATTTATTTCTTTTTATTATTGTTCATTAATTATTGCTTAAACTTGTCTAGCCACTCATAAAGATGTTTATCAGGGTATTAACGGTACTTGTATATTATATATTCTTTATGAAAACCTACTGTAAAATAAGTAATTGCTTTACTTTATATAAAAAATCAAAACTAGATTTTTACAACGAATTTTAAGGATTTGCTGCTATTTGACTACTTTTTATTGTTTTAACTACCTCGGCGGAGGCGCGGTGTTTCCTTGTAAAACAATCCTTTGTGTGATTTAAAAAAAATGTTTTGAGTGCGTATGTTGTTTGTCTAACAAATTAATGTTTTATTAAAATCCCCGAAACACGGCATGATCCCCTAGTGCCGGATTTGACTTTAAAAAAAGATATATGAAAATAATCATACGTGCCAAAGAACTCTTGTGCTTTGGAAATGTATGTAGTTTTTAGAGTGACTGTGCACTGCGCTCGTATGTGGCGACATAAGTAAGCTGTTAAGTCGCATAGCCCTCCAATCGATCTAGCTAGATGAAGCTTCTTTATCGATCCACTTATTTCAGGCAATCATAACAGCCCATTAATGTCCCACTGCAAGGACGGGCCTCCTCCTGTGACGGAGGGATACTTGGCCTACTAATACCACGCTGGCCAGACGCATTGGTATAGGGTTTATTTCAAGTTTTCCTTCTTTTTATTTCATTAAGATAATATTCACGAATAGTCCCTTAGTCGGTTTTTACGACACCCATGGGATGAGATGGGGTGGTGACATATTGTATTCTTACTCCGTCACCACACAGAAATAGGTCAATATCAGGCAATAGGTCTTCATGGGCCGGTACCACAACTATACCAACTTATAAACTTTTATCTAGTGTAGGCACCAGCACGATGAAGTGCTTTGACTTTATACCGTCCATGTGCGACGGTAACTAATTACCATAATATGGTGAGGTGCTAATCTGCTATCTTAACCTAATAGGAAAACTTGAAATTAAACCCTATACCAATCCGTCTGGCCAGCGTGGTATTAGTAGGCAAGTATCTCTCCGTCCTGGCAGGAGGCCCGTCCCTGCAGTGGGGCATTAATGGGCTGTTATGATAAGAAAACAACAACACTGTAACATTTGCACACAATTTTAATTCAAACTCTCATCAACTCTTCATAGATTTTGGTCTATTCAATTTGTCTTTCAATCCATGGACTATCTCCACTATTGCCGCAATTTTTTTTTTATACATAATTGGAGGCAAACGAGCCAGCAGGCCATAGTCACCCGCAACACCAGAGGAATCACAGATGCGTTGCCGACCTTTAAAAAAGGAGTACGCTCGTTTCTTGAAGCTATTTCACATCAAACATAGGCAGTAAATATGGAGTCATGTATGGACACCACATCTTTTCAATTCGTTTAGCTCTGTCGGATAATTGATTATCTTCGGGAACATCCTTCAACCAACATTTAGGCTTCTCAAACCTCATGTCATCATGGCCAATACGGTTTTTAATCCAAGCTGTTAAAAATTGTGATCCTGTAATAAAAAAAGTTTGTTAGGCTTAGGTAGGACTAAAAGTAATTCAGTTCGAGGTGGTCACACCCAGTTGCGAACACTAATTACATCACGACAAAACTAGTTAATCAACGCCATTCCATAGACGGGTGACCGCTAAGGATTATCATAACAGTCCATTAATGTCCCATTGCAGGGACAGGCATCTTCACGTGAAGGAGGGATACTTGGCCTACTAATACCACGCTGGCCAGACGGATTGGTATAGGGCTTAATTTCAAATTTTCCTTCTTTTTATTTCGTAATGATAACATTCACAGATAGTCCCTTAGTCGGTTCTTACGACACCCATGGGATGAGATGGGGTGGTGACATATTGTATTCTTACTCCGTCACCAGACGGAGGAGTCCTTGGCCACCTCTTGCCAGTCGTTGATTTGGAGATCTCATTACCTCTCCGTTTTAGGAGGCATTATTGTATAAGTTACATCAGTTACTTAATCAACCAGGCGGGAAACCGATGGATGTGGAAGGCACAAGACCGTGGAAAGTGGAAATATTATAGTGGGACTATGTCCAGCAGTGGACGTCAATTGGCTGATATAACGATGATAAATAGTTACTTACGATCAAAGTTATCCACAATATCAGGTCTTAGTGTTCCAACAGTGTAGAATTTTATTTTCTTAACAGCATCTGAGCATTCTTGGCAACGGCATCGATCCATTATTTTATTGACGAAAAATACTTCATTTAATTTTGTGTAAAACTTATAACCATATTCATTTAATATGGAAATTAAATGTAAAGTGATTCTTCATTTATTGTATATGTTAATACATAGTTACCAAAGGCAATGTTAAGGTAAATATATATTACTATTATATTATGTAAAAAAAAAACAATATATTTACATAATTATTTTGCAAAAGTGCATAAACTGTCATTTGAGCTGTCATTAACGAGGTGACGACAGATATTATAAAAATAACTGTAAAACTTTTTTAAAAGAGGAGGCGGTTTAAATTTTATTTGTTAAATTATGTTTTATTTTACATAATTTAATTTAAATAATTAATGTATATTTAATATTAATATATGTATTACTAGAACGAGAACTTTTACAAACACCCACAACACAAAAAAAAATCAAGCTCGAAACAGGCAAATATTTGTGTACTATCTGGGATTTGAATCCACAGCCTCGTCCTGAACAGCCGCATACTGAGCCGAAACAATAAATATTATAACAAAACTGTAATTGCATAAAAGATATAAAAAACGAGAATCCTTACAACTATAAACCTCGTACAACTAAACACAATCACGGTAAAAGTATGAAGCGAAAAATCATTGCTTCTGTGCCGTACGCAAGGCAATCGAAGTTGTTGTAAAAATCAGTCACAAGTTATAAAAAGCGCAATAACTTGGACGATATATCGCCTATATAGGAACAACAAAAAAACGAAGCGAAATTTTACTGCCCACCGATTGTAAAACTGGCAGTATTAAGTTGAGGTTATGCCGATCCCAAGATCCGTGCAATTCACATCTTAAATGTCTTCCACGAAATTTACTTTACGCTAGTTCACTCTTTGGAATGATTCGGAATCGTGACAGCCTAAAGCCGAACCATTTCTTTGAGGAAGCCTCGCGTCATTAATGATTAAATGAAATAATGATTGGCTGCCGAAATTGATCGAGTTTTGGTACATATTCAATTTGATGAGCCGTAATTTATTGATCACAAATCGTGCTTGACATAAGCGCTTTTTGGTACCCTATGTGGTTTAAAATTTGCAATTAAATCTGTATACTCGTCACTAATTTACCTTAAATTATGAAGTTGAAATACCCAGTAACTATCATACACAAGATAATGACAAAAGTATTTAGTACTATTTTCTATTTAAAGTATCAACTCCATTCTTCATTCGTTTAGAAAACTAAACTATCTAGCTCTATATACGCTGCTGAATTAAATGTTGTTTTTAACAATAAAAATACTCTGTACTTTACAAATAGGTATAGCGTGGAGAGGAGATTGCTCTAGCACTGGGCTAATAGTCCTTTGATAGGGTGCGCCAAAGTTCACCTAAAATTTCAACTCCTATAATTGGAAGTCCGAAAATGTTCTTCCTAACATTTTTCATCCTAACAATCGCAATTCCTAATTTTTTTGTCCCTAATGTTAATAATCCGAAGCATTTATCTTCATAATTTCAGTAGCAATAAACATCTATTATACTATTATTTGTTTTCCTATATTTTCTCAACATAACCATCTTTTATACTATAATTTAAAGTCATATCTTTTTTGTTTAGATTTCTTTTTATTCATAATAATTAATATTATTATACATTAATTTTGCGTAACTTTGTTGACAACATGTAGGTATAACATGATATACCAAAGACCAGAGCAAACCCAGAGTCCCGCTCCAATCATTCAGTCAAGATCCACAAACGAAATGGGTCCTATTCATAATTATTGGTTTAGGTTATGGTAGAACTGTGACCCCAACGCACGAGCCGAGCGAGCGCAGCGAGCGTGCCGCGGCAGCGGCCGGCGAAGTGCCAGAACCGAATTGGTCCTTTACTTATTGGTTTAGTTACGGCTATGGTAAACTCTCAGGCCATAAGCATAACCGTGAACGAGTCATGTTTTATGGATTTCATTCATTTAAGACAAAAATATTCTAATAATTTTAATAAACAATAATTTAAAAAAAAATGGTTTGATGTAAAAATGTAAAAAGTTGTTAAGTAAAATCACAAGAAATAGTATAAAAACAAACCTTTTTATTACTTTCACTTGGTAAATATTTCTTTCTGAGTATGAGAGAAAATATTATGGTGAAAATGTTTAGGGATAAAAGCGTTATGACAAAAAACATTAGGAGTTTAAATATATTTACATAACGATATTATTAATAACGATTTTCGGAAACATGAGTGTTATGAACATCGCCGGTAGCAATACAAATAGTATGAATGAAAACTTTAGGATTTAAAATTTTAGGAAGAGTGATCATTCGGATCACAAATCGTTAGGAAGAACATTTTCGGAAGAAGAACTTTAGGTGAGCCAATATGGACCCCCTTTGATATGATTAGCTACTGGACATATCCTTCCACCTTAACACAGTAACTTCTTTGAGGATTAAGCAGACACTGTAGTGTTACCAACCTAAACAGCTTCTTGATAGAGATAAATAAATTTAAGAAGATTGAAATGATCTTTTATCATTTGTCTTTTTTTTTAAATTAAATAGAAGCGTTTGCCCAACTGTGGGATGCTAGAAACCAACACTTACTAAGTTTTTTGTTGTATTTAGGTACACGTATTAATTGCAAATTATTTTTTAATCAAACTTAAGACATCAATACATCTATACAGATCTCTAATATCAATTTTCACACTTCTCGAGGTTCCTTCAGCTACCGGCAATAAAACGGAACTGTAAACTATACAATTAATGTTGGCGGCTGTGTGGAAAGCACTGAGGGCGTACCTGTGCTCGATTGGCGAGAAATGAAAGCTACCGGTATTATGAGATTAAGTACGACGTATACTTAGGTACGAAAACGTCGGGCGGTTGGTTCGTACTAGGACAATAATATATTTATTTTTGTGCTTTGATAAAAAATAAAAGTAATTGTTTTATAATAAATCTTCACATAAAGATTACAAAACTTTTGAGTTTTTTGGTTAAACTCTAAAGCCAACTTTATGTCAAGTAATTTCATTTATTTTTCTTGTTGTATTAAGGGTTCACTGTTATATTTGTGATTTAACACGTAATTTTTAAATACGATATAAAAAAGGTACTAATGATTTGAATTCATATTCATTTATTTGTAAAACTTAAGATCATTATTGTTTCAGGAAATCATGCTTTGATTAAATTTCCTTTTACCGGAAAATGATGTAAAAAGTGATATATGTAATAAAGCTAGAAAATATTATGGAACTATAAAAAAATTATCTTTTATATCTTCCAAGATCCTCGTTTTACAGTTAAATGATAATTATAAATATATTAATCATAAACTATTGATATTCGTAGATATAAAATAAAAGAAAGTTATTATAGATGAGAAGACCCTAAGCCCAACCACTCAAATCCGATATAGTAAAGACGTTATTTTCATGAAGTACACGTTGAACTTTTTTACATTTACGACCGCCTTGCTAAATGAGATTTTATCTGTGCTTTTTTTTTTCTTACTTTACACTTAAGTTTTGAAGGTATTGCCATATAGAAATGTAATAATGTTGTATTTTTGTTTTGAGAGGTTGGATGTGGTTTACAGATCAAAAGGGCTTCAATACAATTAAAGTATTAGATTACAAATGAAAAAAAACACTCTTGGCAATTCGAAAAAAAACTTAAATTAATAAGTATTTTTAGTAGAGATAAAATACCTAAGAAATCGTATCTTCTTTACCAGATAATTGTTCAAAACGGGCTTCTACGTAAAAGCTACTTAATCAGAGTTACCATGTCTCAGTGATTACCAGTCAAGTAATCATCGTAAGAGGAATGAGAGTCAACTGTTTCCCAGAACATCGACATCTATCGGCCATCAGCAAAGACCTCAAGTTTCCAATAAGTTCTTTTAATGACACCACAACCATCAAACTAAATTAAACCTCAACAGGTAAACCCCAAAGTCTAATTTCCTCTGAACAGTTTTAATCATTACAAGTCAGAGAATCGTAAAGTCAAGGGAAGTAATTTGCATCCGTGGATCGCGCGGCGCGACAACACCCGTGAAATCGCGCATAGGCGGGTGCGGTGTCTCATTTTAAAGCAAAACGTCATAAACCCAAATTACTTCAGACAAATTAGTACGCTAATTTTATATGCTTTAAGGTTGTAAATGGCTTGGCGAGAGATTGTTTTATTACTTTATAATGGTCAGTTAAGAGTAGCGGTTAGGTTGGTGCCAGGAATTAAATCAGTCGTCTAGAATGAGTTTTGATATAAACATGATTGATTTTTCTCATTAGTGATGTATGGTTCAGGAAGTGGTTTTATTATTGTATTAGTGGATATTTTGATTAGTATAATCGTTATACAGACTGATATGGATGTGTTAAAATATTCTACACAAACGAATTTTGTTCTTTAAAGTTTCCATAATTAGATTTCCATATTATTTTATATTTCAGAATTAAGATAACACGTGCTTTATTGCTTAGGAATTTCTTAGCACACATTAGAAATAAATACATTTTTATCAAAGATATCAGAGATTTATAAAACCACGATATGGACAGTTTAACTTTTTGTGTCAAGTTTTCCTTATGTTTTCACAGAAATGATTTTACTAGCTTTTGCCTAAAAGCCTTTTTGTTAAATTAGGGCAAGCACTGTTTCACTTTCCTGAACACAGAAGAATAAAAAAGTAGCCTATGTTACTCTCCATCCCTTCAACTATCTCCACTTAAAAAATCACGTCTATTCGTCGCTCCGTTTTGCCGTGAAAGAAAGACAAACAGACAGACACACTTTCCTATTCATAATATTAGTATGGATGGATTCTAAGTAGAGTTACACTATTCCGTGGGAACCATCGAGTTTCATGCTAAGCGGTTTTTGCTCATTCATGCTTTTGATCCTGGTTTACAAAATTCAGATTTATGAAAGGTTTTTTAAAGATCCTACATGTATAAATGTTTTAATTCATTCTTAACAGTAACAGACTATAGTAACGACGGAAAACTTGGCATAGTAAAATCAGGCTGGCTAGGTCATCATAACAACCCATTAATGTTACACTGCAGGGACGAGCCTCCTCCCGTGACGGAGAGATACTTGGCCTACTAATACCACACTGACCAGATGGATTGGTATAGGGTTTGATTTCAAGTGTTCCTTAATTTTATTTCGTAAAGATAATATTCGCAGATAGTCCCTTAGTCGGTTTTTACGACACCCGTGGGATGAGATGGGGTGGTGACATATTGTATTCTTACTCCGTCACCACACGGACATTAGGCTAGGACTGGGGCTAGGTCGGTATTAGTTTTTTGTCAAGTTTTCCCTGCTTTTATTTGCGTAGAATTAATATCCCAACGACCTTTCCCTAAATCAGCGTTTACGAGATCTATGGCAAAACATGGGGTGGCGATATCATGGTATTCTTTCTTCGTAACTACACTGAAAAACTGGATAACCGCCGGCATTTACTTTCAAAAATGACACCTACGCAGCTATTAGCAAAAACTTCCTATAAAATTTCAACAATAATTAACAAATAAAAAGAACACAAGAAAAAAAATGTTACCTAATACTTAACTACATTTCAAATATTTACTACATTTTTAACAGTAATATAAACAAAAATAGATTAAACAACTGATTATTACCTTAATTAATGACAAAGTCGATAAATTTCGATGACAATATCTTCGATCTACGCTGTTCTTTTTTTTCAAAATGGCGCCGCCGACAGGCAACGGTCTTAAGGGTGATATGAATTTGGCAATCAAATAAATATTAGGACGAAATTGGGACAGGTGAAAGAGGCCTTTTGTAATTGAGAAATAAATGGTTTTTTTTATGATTAACTGCGACTTTCGAGACATTGTTTTGCATTTATTTGTTTATGACAATTTATGATGTATGAATGTCGGTTATTATTTGGGATAAATAATTAAAATTTATTTTTTATGTTTTCTCTTTTATGACTTCTTATATTTATTGTTTTTTGTAAATAACAAATGTAATGAAAAGAAATTGATTGTTGTATTATTGAAAATATGATATAAACTTATTGCTTTGTAGATAAATATTGGTTTCTTAAACTATTTTAAATTAAAATATAGTTTAAATGGCTTTAAACTTATAAGGACGATTATGGCAAACAATATTAATACAAATAAAATTATGGAAAATGATAATTCGGGCAAATGAAATTCTGGCAAGTGGAGGTACAAGACAAACAAGACATCCTCTAAGCTTTTTCAATGCGCGCTTTTCTCATCCATTGGCTTCCCGCCTCTTTATCAAGTACATAGTAACCTATGGCGTGTATGAATCACAACAATACTGGCTACTTATTGTTTTTTCTTCACAAACACGCGTGTAACCACTTATCGTGCGCGTCTTATTACTACCGTAGCTGTCAAAGTACGATTAGTTCTACTTCACGTTTTGTTTTAATCATTTAGATTTGACTACTGAAATTTTGGTGGCTTTTGGCGGCGTCTTCAAATAGTAATTAATTTTCCCAGGGACACGGTATTGAACAAGCCTTACATCGTGCGTCATAGTTTTGGAATCTTACGTAGAAATTATTGTTTTCGCGATCCACAAATGATTATCCTGATGCCGGATGATTTTTGTACCGGTTATATTTAATTGTAGTCAGCAATGTAAGAGTACCTATACCACTCAGCAAAAGTTAAGACTCCTCTTCTCTCAATTTTAATACTATATACTATACTTCTCTACTTTTCTACCTTTACACAGAAATATTTTCCTCCACTGCTTAAAGATGGATTAAACGGGGACAACAGTACTCAGACCAAACAAGAGGGCTTCCTTCTTTTACTGAAGAGTACCTAGGAAATATGCCATCCGTTTCTCATTTTTCAGGCCTAAACACTTAAGCAAACAATTCCACGATTCAAAGCCGCGACATCGTGCAAAGCATCCGCTTGAAAAATTATTGAACATTATAATAATAAATCTTTGTTTTTTACAGGCCAAGCCGGCGTGAACCAGCTCGGGGGAGTGTTCGTAAATGGTCGACCACTTCCCGACGTGGTCAGGAAGAGAATAGTGGAGCTGGCCATCATGGGCGTGCGGCCATGCGACATCAGTAGACAGCTCCTCGTGTCTCATGGCTGTGTGTCCAAGATACTCACGAGGTTCTACGAGACTGGGTCTATTAGACCCGGGTCGATTGGGGGCAGTAAGACTAAGGTGAGTTTTGTAGTAAATTGTTTTCGTTGTAACTATTAGCGGTAGGGATTAGGCTGTGTGTCGCGGGGACTTTTATTACAGACTTAAATTAATGGATACAGTACACACAGCAACTAATCAACCTAAACACTCATGTACCTTAATACCTTGAAATAAGACACAATTTCAAATGAAAATGTTTAACTTGATGTATGTACATTCAAACTCAAGACATTAATTTGTGGATGGTCAAATGTTCCCTCTGTGAATGTCGTCGGTCTATGAGGCATGACATAAGATTGGCCACTAACCAAACTATAAAGATGAACAAAGATATTTTATTGCATTTAAAACCTCTCTCTTCTCTCTATTTCACCCATGAGCGGGCCATTGCTGGACACAGGCTTCCAATAACTATTTAAAACCCTTGTCAATTCACAAATATATTTTCAACATTTATTCAGTAACCCTAAACACATATACATAAATAGAAATTTTCTAAAAATAACAAGAAATTTCACCAAAAATGATAAATTTCTAAAAAAATCCCTGAGAATTCTAACCAGAAATGTGTAACCCTTTGGCAAACGTTTGGGGGCAAAAAAATGTAAATCAACAGCTGAGTTGGTCGATCACGGGTCACGCAAGCAATCACTGGTAATTATAAACTATAAAATTTTACCGGCACCGCCTTTCGGCTTCTTGAGATGGCCTTTCGACACGGTATAGACCGCCTGATTGCTACGACTTAGAGGTTCCGTATATGGTAATAATAGCTTTTTTGTAATTTTATAAAGTTTTTTTTCTTTTAATTAGTAATAGATATAGCTTTTTAATCGACAAATCATCATCAAATTATTAAACCATTGTTAAAATTTTATACCATAAATAGGTCGCCGGTATTCTCCGGACCTAGGTATTCTTCAACTTTATCCACACATTCACACACACACACATTATGTGCCATCATCCATCAGCCTCTCGCAACTTTGGTCAGATTGTTAGTCCACCGCTGTGAGCTTTCTTCAGTCCACGGTTCTGAACTTTTCTGACAATCGAAAATTATTACATACATTTACGCAAATACAATTATTAATTACAAGATATCTATGACAAGTACCGTTCTTCAAAGCGTTTTACAACAACATTCAAGAAACCCTAAAGCGAACTCCAGTAAGCTTATTCGACACCGACCTCACTAAATTCGGTACGCCAATAAAACAACCATTTGTTATTACAAACGGACGCCGCCATCAAAAAATTGATTACAACAAAATACATCCAAATCACCGAATACTTTTATTGGCGCTGTTATGGGAACAGTTAATTGACTACTAATCAACGTGCCCACTCGTCACGTTTGAATCGATACATCGATATTAATCGACTAATATCGATATGACAGTGATCTCATCGTTTCGATACTGAAATTATGTAAAACGATTCGCGTTCTTGTAATTATATTTTTGCGTTTCTTTAAATTACTTTATGGTTTATGTTTTGATATGAATTTGCTGATTGGATATGGCCTCGAATTTTTTTTTGTAGAATATTCGCTTGTTCTAAATGTTATGTCCTAATCCCAATTTAATAAGCCGTAATATGATATCATTATCATATTAGCAAAACTACCACCACTGCTGCACAAAGTTTCCTCCTACAGTATTCACTGCTCGAAAATATGATATCCTAACATTAGAACTATGGATTATTATCTTTGTTACCCCAGTGATGATCGCAATGTCGTCAAACACATATATGTAATAAATCTATCTATATGGAAAATTATAATACATATAATATTCCTCACCCATTCACACAACATCATCTAGTCTCAAAATAAACACAGTAACTATGTTCTATAAGACAACGAATAAACTTACTTATATCATCATCATAACAGCCCATTAATGTCCCACTGCAGGGACTGGCCTCCCCCATGACGGAGGGGTACTTGGCCTACTGATACCACGCTGGCTAAACGGATTGGTATAGGGTTTAATTTCAAGTTTTCCTTCTTTTTATTTCGTAAAGATAATATTCACGGATAGTCCCTTAGTCGGTTTATACAACACCCATTGGATGAGATGGGGTGGTGACATATTGTATTCTTACTCCGTCACCACACGGAGAACTTATATCAATGTTTGTTAATACAAACCAAAATATCTGTGTAGCAGCTAAAGACTAAACCACTATATGCTACAGAGGTCTAAATACCCTTAGTTTTACGGGACTCGCAAACAACAAGAAGTAACGACTTTTTGTCTCCTAATTCCATAACCACAACAGTAATACCCAAAAAAAAAAACTTTCACAATTAAAAATGCTTTTCGACAACGCTAATTAATTTCGTGGGAAAATATATTGAAAATGTTTCGCAAAACATTTATTAATTATAATCAATCAAAATATTTTATATACCACACGTAATGTTGAACTTTCAAATTTCTAAACGGTTTAATAGTGAGAAGTAAATCATAGCTCCTTTAGTGGAAAAGATTTGTTGATTGCTAACTTTTAGTTATGTAAGTGGTGAAATATTTACCACCCGTAGTAGTAATCTATACTATATACATACTATAATATTATAAAGAGGTAAAGTTTGTGTGTTTGTGACGATGTAGGGGATAATCTCTGAATCTACTATACCGATTTTAAAAATTCTTTCGGTGTTGGAATAGTCCGTTTATCGGGGAGTATCATAGGCAATATAGTATCACGATATGACTAATAGGAGTGGAACAGTAATCAAATATGTTAACAAAAGTGACGCGTTTTTTTCGCGGCCAAACGAAGTGGGCAGTCAGCTAGTAAAATTTAAAAGTGACTGGAAATATCTGAAGTTCCTGCTATACTTTCAGATGAATTGTTTGTCTCGTTTGAACGTCGACACTTTTTTCATACGTTGGTACACATCATAAATTCGCGTTCCACCCTGTCACCTTTGGCGTTGTGTTTTCAGTCACAGCAACATTTAAAGCAAAATCAAATCAAATACACAAAAACAGAAAATCACCACTTCATCTCGTGGGCGTAGTAATCACCGAATAAGGGAGAGTTCACTGAGTTCACAGTTAAACATACGCAAAAAAAGAAAGAAACTTGAAATAAATCAATCTTGCCTGATTAATGTTAATAAAGCAAGCGTCTCTCCTTTCTTGGAGGTTCATATCCCTGCTGTGGGACATTATGGAGAGGGAATCGAACCCGAGACCTTTGCTTAGCAGTTATATACTGCACTAATACACCACAAAGGTCGAAATAAACATAAGGATTACGTCACTATGATAGCTTCACATAAATGCAATCATAAATGAATATGAATCAAAAGTATTAACAAAACCAATGCTCTGTGAAAAATTGTCTGATTGGATTATTGGACAATTAACTCAACCTTCGATTACGAAAGGTTAAAACAATATCATTGGAGGCACCTTGGATTGAAGACCGTATACAGCATTTAAAAGTTTTCCGTTCAAAATATATTATGTTTTACGACGTTATTCTAATGTTTTGTTTACTTTTGTGGATTTTTTATTAAATTTAAATGTTGTTTTTTTTTTAATTTATTTATTGTCATTTCAAAAATAACATGGACTACTCTCAAATCTTGATATAAAAACTTTCATTTCTTCATTTTTAAACCAACCATCTCACTTGAGTCTTGCTTTGGGCGACTTTTAGAAACACTTATAAGAAACACAATAATCATTGTGATGTATTGTTTAAATTAAATGTAGAACATAGATCAAGTACAGCGCCCTATGTTGTCTCTGCATTTGTCACTCGTGGCGAGCAGACGTGCTGGTCTGTGTACCTACTTACTGTATTATTTCGTGTTTTATTCTATATCCCAGGTTAGATTAGTAGTTATCACAATCATCAAGGCTCTACATATTAGTTTCTGGATCGTACACATGATTCCAACCTACACAGCCCCAAACGCGACTGCACCGCCACCTAGGCAGCCAACATTCCCACTTAAAAACTTATATTTTTTTCTTTTTACAGTACAAATCCTAATTCCTTACATTTTTTTCTTTTTTTATATATTCCAACAATCCGTATCAACATTCCTGTATCTATCCTGCTAAAAAGCGACGAGACATTTCCCTACAATAAAAGAGAGATAATCATAAGATAAAAGAACAACTCTTTATTCTTATGATAGATTCTTTTATGCTCTGCCTAGTATGTTATGATCATACCATTTCAACAGCAGTTTAATTAATGGTCAAGACTTATAACCAAAGCTTCAAGCTTCAATCAACTAAAAACTCTTTATACCTATGTAATGGTATTAAATATTAAAACTACAATACGTACGTTCAACCGTACGCATTTTAAACTTACGTTACCCATAGCCAATAACTATTAAAAAACATATACTTCACATCCATCAAATAGTTTTAATACGTAACAACATTAAAACGAATTCATGAAATACATAAAAATCGTTCACTACATCGACCAATTCGACCAATTCAAATCACTAGTGTGGGAACACACGCTAACTCGACTAAAAACTTTTTTCTTACAAATATTTACCGTTAGTACACTTGTTTCGAATAGCGAAAACTCGAGATAAACGCTCGATTACACCGTATAGCGATTATAAAAATATGATACGCTTTTTCTATGTTATTAATTGTTGATCGGTACAGAAGCATAGTTTTTTTTTAAGTTTTACCGGCTTCCATTTTTTAATTAAAATTAAAATGATTACGACTTGTTTCTGAAGGTTCGTTAATGTTAACTGTAGTTTAACATGAAAACTTTTACCATCAGTAATGGCTTCGGTTCTAAATGGTAAACAAATGAATCGGTTTTTAGTCGGTACTTTTTATTGTCTATGCTTAGGGTTGCATGCCGTTTCTATGATATTAAAAAAATATAAGTTGTTTTTGTATTCTTTTAATAGACGAATACAACTTTTTCTATCATTTAATAGACTATTTACAATTTCTCATACCTATAACATGCATTTAATTAAGAAAAACATCAAAAAAGATAAAAGGATAAAATAATGAAAAATATACTATTAACAAAGTTTTTCTACAACTATAACGATTCTTCTTCTCTCATAATCGGTCCTTTAAAGTGCGAGGTCGGGCTTTCTTCAGCGATCAGCAGAATCCTCTACTAATGCTTTGACGAAGAAATAACTAGGATCATCTTCATATAATATATTCTCCGTGTGGTGACGGTGTAAGAATACAATATGTCACCACCCCATCTCATTCCATGTCACCCCCACATACTAATACCACGCTGGCCATACAGATTTTTCTTCTTTTTATTTCGTAAATATAATATTCACGGATAGTCCCTTAGTCGGTTTTTACGACACCCATGGGATGAGATGGGGTGGTGACATATTATATTCTTACTCCGTCACCACACGGAGTTGCTATGAATAAATATTTATATGTTTTGCTAACTTTCCAATACTCGTAGTTAGCTTTTACGACACGTCTATTTGCTCAAAATCACGGGGTAGCCACACAAAATATAATTCGTGATTTCGTTTTCCCCACCAATCATTAAAAAAAACTAACAACAAACAAAACTAAATATTCTTCAAAGGTCAACCCTTCAAGACCGCTAGGATAACCAAAGATTTGCATCGTACATATCCCACTCTTTTACGATCACAACTTTATGGTCTTTATGATAGATGGCCAGTATTTATGACTAAATAACAGGTAATTAGTGAACCTTACACCAACCGCGCTTTATAATGGCGGCAAACGATTGTACCTTGCTTTCACACTGATTTTTGTATATCATAATAAGTGTGTTTGTTATGTTTAAAGGTTACACGGTGTTTAGCGGTACAATGTTTTTTGAAGTCTGTGTTTACATTAGTTTTTACTGTTGGGGAAGCGTTTATTTCTTTGTATTAAGGCTTGTGATTGAGTTTGTAAAAGTGAACTTATTGCAGGATTTAAGCAGGGGATTGTAAGGGCATACAAGCGATCAATATCCGTCGGAGGTTTCTAAGATTATCCTTCCGAGGACTTACCTGGAGCCTCTGACACATGACAACTGGGAAAAACATCGTGTGGTTTTTGTCAGTTTGGGCCTAACTTGCTATATCCTGACGGTTTTCAAAGACAGGATATAAGATGATGATTGGTTCCTGTAATTGTCGATCTCTACTGCATAGAGCGTAAGTCAAGCTGCTACACATAGGTCTCGGTACAGTCGGTACCAATCTCCCTCAATGCAATTTTTTCTGTGGCCAAGAATAAATGTTTTTTTTGCCTGGGTGCTTTCTATGTGTCATATGTCTAGTAACCACAGTACAAGCTCTGCTTAGTTTGGTACTAGATTACTTGAAGTGAAAGTTGTGTGCAGTAAATGTGTATGTTATAATTTATTATTTGAAAGCCCTACAGGATCTTAAGAATTTGAATAAAACCAGAATATACGCGATATTATTCAACGCCATCTAGTCCCAAACTAACCAAACTAATATATTATAGTATATTTTAACCCAACTTTTATAGTTTTATGTAAGACCCCATACAATCAATTGAGAAATCAAATACCTTTTAATTCGATGTTGTATACGTAGGTAACATTCGCAATTCGTTTGCGCAAGATATTCGATTCGTTACCATCGAATACGAATATATCCATAAATATGGTATTTCGTAATTCAACCTACATATTCTGTACTTGGCTTACAATCAATGGTTACCAAAAATAAAATATATCTACAGCTAGAAATAGCTATACCCCTTCCAGCGTAAGTTTAGCTTTTTGACAGTTCACGTCCATTAAGTTTCGTAATACTTCCGCTTATTTTTCGAACAAATTATATTGTATTTCATGGACGTACCCATGTTTTTTTCAGTTACCATGGTTACTTAGTGATGGACACTCATAACGATTACCACCATTATGAAACAAATTACAAATAATCGGTAGAAATAAATGCTATGAATAAACCTGAACTCTTCATAATACGTTTATAAAATGTAATAGGATATTTTAGATTAGCTAAAACCCGCGAATGTGTCACGATAAATTATGTATTTTAAATAATACCTAAGCTAACTATAATGTTATCATTTTAAGCTATAGGCTAATTCTCTTAACATAGAAGAAAGAAACAATAATAAAATGATAATGTAAGTTGATGTACCTAAGGATCCGAATATGTAAAATAAAGTAATTTGAAAAATCGCGAAATCGCTTACAATCGAATGGGATTACATTCGAGATACTGCTGAACGTCACTAACGTCAATCTGTCAAATGTTGTTAAATATAGTGGAAGGGGTATAGTTTATTAAACTTAGAGTTCACGCAGGATAAATTGTCGTGCTATTCACAAATAGTTGTCCTGATTTTGGATGTTCTTGGTGTAATTTAATTTGATGTTTGTAAAAGTCTTCGTGATAAAAAAAATTAATTATTTTTAAAACAGAGAAGTTCTTTAAACACAAAACGAGGAATTAAAAAAGAGTATTAGGTAGAGTTTTATAATCACAAATTCATTAAGAAGTTTGTGAGAGTGTATGAGTAAATGTTTGGTTTAAGTCGAAAACTACTGAAACCTTACTTTTTTTTGGTTTTTAAGGAATGTGCTTAAAATACAAAATTAAATGTTTTCTTTCTCCAGCTGACTACCCAATATGGACATGCGAGTCGAAGGAATTTTGGACATTCCTACAAAATTCTTTACCTCATTTCTACGTACAGCTTGGTGACTTTTTTTTCGCATGTGCAATAGGTTGGCAAAACTTTTGAAAACGTATTTATTTCTAAAATATTTGCTGTCGCCTTACTGACGTTTTTAAGCTATCACTTTATTATTATATTTTAGCAGGATCACGGATCTAAAATAATAATTATTTTTAGTTCAGTTCAGAAAAGACAGTTTTGTTTTTAATTTTACTACACTAGGTATTTTTATAAACTATTTTTTACGGGTCGCATAATAATTAATATCTTTTTGAAAACTCACCTATTGTCATTCTCGATTTACGAGTATTATTAAGACACGCTCTCGGTTTAGGCTTACAGAATTTATTTACTTAAATATTTTTGTTTTAATTTTGTATCCTTTAATTAAAATCTAGATTACCACAAATCCGCATTCTCGAGCATACAGTACCTATACAATAAAATAACCAATAAGGTTTTACATGTCGATCGCTACATATCGAGGTGTTACCACACTCCATTCATTGTTTATGACCAATTAGGAAGTTTGCGTAAACGCGCGAACTTCGTTATGCCCTGACGTTTACTACATAACAGCCCCGATATATAAATGAAGCTGCAGGATTATTAACCAATAACGGATAGAGTTACTATATCGGTACGGATTTCAAATATGTTTCCGTATTTTTGTAAGCCGGCAAGGTGATGTATTAACCCCGTCGTCATCATCTAGCCATCATCTAATGGCTAGATGATGACGACGGCGACGGGGTGAATTAATCTTTAGACTACCATTCGTTGGCTTCATTTCTGGACTGTGTTTCTTCTAAATATAATGGTAGCTATAAAATTATTGTACATTGTTATGAAAATGGAAATCTTTGCCTATTAACGATGCTCAAAATGGTTTCAGAGCTTTATATTTGTAAAAAGTTTTTCTGCGTCTTGTACTTTAACTGTAGAGCTTCCTTTGTTATTACTATGTCGAATCAAACATAAAAAGTCCCTTCTTCTACAACTTTCACAATTAAATCTCAAAAGATTCCCATAATAAATTAGACACTAATTAATGTATATCGATTATAAAAATGTCGTGTATTACAAAAAGTACAATGTTCACAATTATACAAAAACATCACGAACCAATTAAATAGAATACATCCGATCAACCCTTATATCCGGGCCGGGGGTAGGGGACACCGTTTATCTTAATAACATGTTAATATATCGGGCGTCGCAATCGAGGGTTAATTTTTTTACCTGAACGTGGTTTGTGAACGGTCATTTGTGGTATCTCTATTGCATCTCTACTGGGAAATACACGTATGGGAATGGTTAGGTCGTTTTTTCTTTTTCTTTTTTTTTAAATATATTTTTGCATTCTATTTGTGAGTTTAAATATAGAATGTTTTTTTTTAATAGGGAAGTTACGTTATTGTTACTTAGCTGTTCTTGCGGTCTTTTGTTTTTAATATGGCACTTCTGATTGGCAGAATCTATGTCTTAGTAGTGGTCGCGGGTGCGGGTACGGAAATGCGCCATCTCATGTCTAACTTACAAAACAACAGGAGGGTGCCATCTAGTCGGCTACCGTTGACTGGACTGATGAAGTCATGATAACGCAGTTCCAGCAGCTTACCTCCAAAGACGTAGAGTCCGAAATAGAGGTGTATTAATAATGGAAGCATGTCCCACTCTTCTGCCGATGGCGAAGTGAGGTGTGCTTTAGCATGTTATCGCCGCATAAAAAAAGAAAAAATAAGGACAACAATGTTATAAAAAACAAAAAAGACAAATAAAGAGCTTGTTATAGTTTCGCGTGAAAAGAGTCATAATTCTATAACCAATTGTACCTCTTACGTAAATATTACACTTTTTGAACAAGTATTTCGGTGTTGTCGGATCAATTAAAAACACGTATAAGTAATGTGTTGCCAACTATTAATATTTAATATCGGCACGTTATATTGTTTGACAAAGCTGTTAATGTCACTTTGGCATGTCATAGCTATCAAGCGATGTTTATCTATTTTGTTTTTTCAATAATATACGATTATTATGAAGCAATTTAAATTCATAGAAATTGTTTTAAAAATTTTTTTGTAAATTATTTATTGGATTTTATGATATATCAGCGAAGAAGAAAGAAAGGAAGTATTTATTTGACATAATAGGTACAGTCAGCCCCAAAAGTCGCTGAACACATTTTAAATTCCAAAACTGCTGAACACTAAAAGTGGCATAAGTCAGTGTTGCAACAAGAGTACAAAATAAGCTAAACGTACAAAACGACCATAACACGCTGCACACGGTTATTCCAAAAGTAGCTGCACATGGGTATTTCAAAAAGTATCAGCACACGGGTATTTCAGAAGTATCGATGTTGCTAACTCGTGCAGTATACGGGAGCCGCGCTGAACGGCAACGTCGCCCGCTGCGTCGCTCATCTGCGGTCGAGTTTCAGTGTAGTTGTAGTGAGTGATTTTGACAGTAGACAAAAGTCAAGCCAATTTCAAAGCGGAATACTACATTAACAATTTCATCAAAACAGTTGTCAACACGATAGCTTTGCTTGTATAGAGCTTGGGTTAAAAGAAAACAGCTCTGGTTCGATCCTGAGGAACGGATTACTTTTTGTGTTTTTTTATTTTTTCTTATTTTGTTTTCTACTATTATTATTCAATACAAGCTGTAACCCGCGACTTCGTTTACGAAAAAAATGTATATTTGACAATTAAATTAAATAATTTAATTAATAAATTAATTAAATGGCTTTATCACCTCTAGAGTTAATTTTAGTTGCATGTCATAAAACTATTAAGTTAAATGTCGCACAACAGGGAGCACTTCTTCTTACATAACATTTCAACTCATATCATCGAATCTCCGAAAATGTTTCTCATACAATTTAAATTCATAATGATCATTCTTCATTAAATTAATAATTAAATAAAAATACTATTTAATTTTCAATTAAAAATTAAAAATAATATTTTAACTTTATTAAAATACCTGTGAACAGTGACGGTGAATTTAAGTTACTTGTTTTTTTTGAGATAAAATACAATAAATAAAAAATAAAAAAACCAAAAAAAATACTTGGCACAACCCGGTTTCGAACGCACGTCTTTTTCATCAAAGTCGAGTGTTAGGCTATCGAATCTCAATGAATTGTGTTGAAATTATGTATATATTCCAACGAGTAAACATAATAGACACTAGTGTTCAGCTACTTTTGAAATACTAGTGTTCAGATACTTCTGAAATACCCGTGTGCTGATACTTTTGAAATACTAGTGTTCAGATACTTCTGAAATACCCGTGTGCAGCTACTTTTGGAATAACCGTGTTATGGTCGTTTTGTACGTTTAGCTTATTTTGTACTCTTGTTGCAACACTGACTTATGCCACTTTTAGTGTTCAGCAGTTTGGAATTTAAAATGTGTTCAGCGACTTTTGGGGCTGACTATTCGTATTGACGACGATGTGGGATTTTATTTCGTATTCACGAATAGTCCCTTAATCGGTTTTTACGACATACGTGATTTACGTCTAAAAGCTTATTAAATAAAAATTCAACAAAGGGTTCACACTGATTATAATGCTAAGTTGTGTGTTCCACATCAGTCAGACAGACCATCTTGATTATTACTAACTTTCACAGTTAAAAATATAATATAATACATCGGGTTTATTCTATTCTATATTAGTGCGGTCCTGTGGTTCTTTGATGCATTGGTTTCTACCTTCTTTGCTAGGTCTTTGTAAACCTACCATTGCGTCACCAAGTCGCTTTTTCAGACCTCTTAGATGGATGGATCATTTATTACATTTAAAATATTCACATTACATTATACATTGGCTCACAAAACTGATCCCTTTCCACTATATTTAACAACATTTGACAGGTTGACGTTAGTGACGTTCAGCAGTATCTCGAATGTAATGCCATTCGATTGTAAGCGATTTCGCGATTTTTCAAATTACTTTTTTTTACGCATTTGGATCCTAACATCAACTTACATTATCATTTTATTACTGTTTCTTTCTTTATCTATGTTAAGAGAATTAGCCTATAGCCTAAAATGATAAAATTATAGTTACCTTAGGTATTATTTAAAATATATAATTTAACGTGACGCATTCGCGGGTTATAGTTAATCTAAAGTATCATATTACATTTTATAAACGTATTATGAAGAGTTCAGGTTTATTCATAGCATTTATTTCTACCGATTATTTGTAATTTGTTTCATAATGGTGGTAATCGTTATAAGTGTCCATCACTAAGTAACCATGGTAACTGAAAAAAACATGGGTAGGTCCATGAAATACAATATTATTTGTTTGAAAAATAAGCAGAAGTATTACGAAACTTCATGGACGTGAACTGTCAAAAAGCTAAACTTACGCTGGAAGGGGTATACGCAGTTTAACTGTGAGAATCTTTATCCCCGTCCTTTATAGAAACAACTGAATGGGAACTGCTGATGTCAAATCCCCAGTCTCTTTATAATAAGTTATCGGCTGGAATCTATCCTCAAATATATTCTTGATAATAAAATGTCAATAGACACTAATCTCAATTTTAAAAAAATATAGGATTCGCTTTTTATTACTATAGTTATATCTCTTTTAAACTAAATCTGGACCACAAAAAGTGACTAAAGAAATTGAATCCCTTTCGATTAGATAACTAAATGAGGAAGTAAGGTATTAATATTAATAAACTTATCAAGAAGACTGTTGAGGTCATTAACGCCAGTAAATAATTTTAATAGGACAATTTTAATTTTTGACCTTAAGGCAAGCTTAACCTCAAGGTACCTACTCTCTTTCTATCCTCCTTCTTCTTTGTCAAGTTTTTCCAATTAGACTTTGATTTTAACGTCTTCGTTCTAGAGGCTCCCAGTCTCTCGTGTTAGATCTAATCTAATCTTAAAAAAACATTAAAATACAACCTATGATTAATTTATCAAACACCCTCAAACTCAAACGTTTATTTTTGCTGCTAAGTGTTACAATATGTTCTTATAAGCTAAAAAGTTACAAGACTTAGCGCCTTTTTCAGGCGCCCTTTGATCAAAAAAAGTAAGCAACTCTGCATTAAATAATTTTTATCTAAAGATTTATTAAGTTAAGCAATGCCTTGATGTCAAAATAATAACACCTAACTCAATCGAAAGTTAATCAAGCAAAACTCCCACTTTCCGCAAAAATAAAATGACAGCCGCTGTCACTTTTGGCGCGAATAAAAATTTTAACAAGTTCATTTGGTAATTCGTTCGGATACACATTCCGATAACAAAATGACAGATTATTAAAAAAATATAATGTTGAAGTTCGAATACACAAAAAATACATGGTGTAATTAGGTCTTCCGTACACAATCGGGGGTCGGATCAAAGGGTAATTTGTAACAATAATGGTGCGATTGGTCAAGCGGTTCATGGGACTGGGCACCTGTCAACCGATGTCAAACTATCGCCACTGTTATCTGTTAAGGGCTTAATCACAATATGTGGGAATAGGAACAGGATACGGGAATTTAATCGTATATTGTTGATTGTGTGTTTTTGATTTGATGTTAGGATGTGATTTGTTGCGTTGAGGTTAATAGCGATTAATGAGGAATGGCGGCGGATTAAAAATACATACGAGTAGTGTCAGCATCCTATCTTATACGAAAAACATTTATTAGAATGTCGAAAAATACTTAATTTAAAACATCGATCCGTCACCACTCGAAAACAGTCTAATAATTACCCAACTAAGACTTAAAAGTTAAGTCTCATTCCTTAAAACAGTCCTATGCTACTTTAATAGCAGTTCATTTATGTCCCACTATAAGGACGTGTCTTTTTCTATATCTCCTTGGCATTACAGATTGCCTTTAGGTTTAATGTGAAGTTTTACTTATTTTATTTTCAGAGACATAAAATATTTGTTAAATTTTCCTACCGACTATACGGCAGTCATGGAATAAATGGGAGATTCCATTTGCTTTTAACCCATGACCATAGATTATAATACACAACATCTTCCTCAGTAAACAAGACATATCAATAAAAAAGTATGACGTATTATTATCCGCGTTTATTACATTATAAATACATACATTCATACACGTCAAAGCAAAAATAAATACGTAGGTATATTTGTTCGCTAAAGTTATCTAAGAAATAATAATATAATATTATCGCTAATGCCCACCAAACACCATACCACATAACTGACATTAAATATCCAACTTTCCAGTTATTAATACTTAAATATTAGCACTAAAATCCCTCCTACTCAATATATAAAGACATCACATTAATAAATATATGTATTTTATACAATAGCAGTAATTTCAACCACATGATAAACAGGACATATTGACTATAATTTCCAATATGTTTTATGATCCAGCTTTACGGTATTAAGAGGCGAGTAATAATATTGACAGGGTAATCCATGGACCGAACCATAAACTCAATATTATCGCTGCAAATCCTACTTAAGTTGTGAAAATCCTGACGATCATTTCAATAGTAGAGCGGCGAGCATTGTACACTACTTATACGAGTATATCTATACGACCTCTTTTTTTAATAACATACGATGTGCAATTTCTTTTTTTTTGTTTCGTAACAGCCTGTAAATGTCTGCAAGGAGAGGCTTCCTTCAGTGATAGAAACTTGATCTACTAATACGGTACTGGGCTAAACGAATTGGTGTATTTTACATCAACCACGTGCACTAATTTTGGTAGAGATGCATTTTTAGGCCATCATCAGCGTAATATGGAAAACGCAATCCGCTCATTAAGTTGTAGTACTTTTATTCATTTTGGTAAATTATGCAATAAGTCGCGGACATGGTTAATATTGGACATTAGTTGATATAGAGTTATTAGGCTGTTTGACGGACCTAGATATAATTTCGAAATGAAGACCAGCGTCAGACAGAAGTGTTAAATTTGCTGATCTGAGTACCCTTTTAGTACCAGCTTTGAAATACTTATTTTTATTATACTACAGTTCAAACTTGTTACTTATTTGTGTCAATCTTTTATAGGTATTACAAGAAAATTAAATTTTATACGTTTATATGTTGTTCTAAAAAATAATTTCATTTAAACATTTCGGGGTGTCAACAAAGTTTTTAATAAAAACTCAAGTCAAAACAATGAAAACCATTAAAGCGGCAAAAAACCACCAACAAATTCTTTTCGAGGCGCCAAAGAGTCACTTCATTGAGGAGATCCTATATCCTCTTTAATGTCTCATAAAAACATAATTACAAAAGAGTTTCCGCTAAAGAGGTAGAACACGTTAAGTTGATAATTACTGTCGATGGATGGGGCAGTTGTCCGACCTTGATTTTGCCTTGCACACGTTACCTTGGAAAAAAGAATCTGTAATGTTTTAAGATCGCAATGTACATAAAATGAAATTAAGTATTACGGATTTATGGAAGCTTAAGATTTTTATTTTCGTAAATATCAAAATGAAACAGATAATAATTTTTCATGCCAGGAGTTTTTGTCTAATTCCATTCGTTGGTTTCGAAACAGCCTTCATAGACTACAAGCGTCCTTAATAAGTTATTTTTACTTTTCTGGGAAAAGCAAATTGTTCTTTATCTGAGTACAACCATTCATCGAATCTAGAAGAATTATACCTTTTGTTAACTTATGGTGTTAGCCCAATCAACAAATTGTTTAGACCTTTTTAACATTAAGAAGTAACACACACTCAGAAACTTTTGGCATAAAATTACTAGGATAAAATATGTTATTAAGATTAATTTTAAAAGCCATGCCTTGCCACGTACCAAAAATAAAAATTCGCAACTGAATCCCGTTTCATTTGTCACAGAAAAAAAAGATTAACTAATGATATATAGATTACTTCAACACAGCTATTGCAGCTGATCGCTTCTGTAGTACAACACCCTATAATTACACCATAGTTCCTGATAGGATGCAAGCCTAATGAGGACCGCATTGACCCATTTATTACACGAGAAAAAAAACCTTGTCAACTCCTAGGCACCTGCTGCATTAAGCGAATATTAAGCACGTTCCTCTCTTATTAATATCGAATCAATGTGCCATTAAAGCAACGGGTCACACGCCCCGGTAAATTATCTTTCACCCCATCAAACGTGGAAAGTCTAATAGAAATCAGTAATAAGAAACACTAATCGTGGCCGGACAGTTACTGGGTAAGTTGCGGCATCGTATAGCGGTCTGCAAAAACATTATATTGGATGTGTCAGGGTATGATTGATGTCCGAGTGAGGACAAAAACTGCGTTGAACGGAACGGTCCGTGACGCGGCGGGGAATGTGCTACGAGGTGAGCTTGCGCATAACGTCCGTGAGTTCATTTGTACATCGAGTCGTGCGATTATTACTTGCTTTGTTGGACCGAATGTGGATATTTGGAGTTATGATTTTTTATTTTAATGCGTATTTTTATCTTCTCTCTAAAGAGCTTATTAAATCTAGGTTAACCTTGCTAATTCCTGTTTACATTGTCACTACCCTATCTCATCCCATGGGTGTCGTAAAAACCGACTAGGGGACTATCCGTGAATATTTTCTTTACGAAATAAAAAGAAGGAAAACTTGAAATTAAACCCTCTACCAATCCGTCTGGCCTGCGTGGTATTATAGTAGGCCAAGTATCCGTCCGTCACGGGAGGAGGCCCGTCCCTGCAGTGGGACATTAATGGGCTGTTATGATGAATACAAACGCAAAGTCATTTTATAACACATTGCAACATCGTAAGCGTTAATAAACGAAGAAGCGTGCGTCTTCCTCCATTTTATACGCATAGATCTGTGTCTCATAATATAATGTCACTTGTAATAGTGACGGGAAATGTGATATTTAATGGTGTGAGCTAACGATCAAGCGCATATTGCGATATATACTTGATGTTTTGTAGTATTCTAGCAGTATGAAGATGAATTAGGATACAAAATGTCGTGAAAAGCGACTTAGAAGAGATTAATTATTGTAAATTGTTAAAAAAAACTTGATAAAACCTTCTCTAATCGTCATAAATGGCGTCTACCGTAGCGGGGTTGCATCTTCTAATCCTACAGTTACTTGAATTGAATGGTAACATACTACTGTACCCTGGACAAACTCAATTTAGCCACATTTTAGAAAAAGGTGGCTAAATTGATACTAAACTGTTGGGCATCTTCGGGCTGACAAGGCATGTAGCTATTCTGTATTATCCTGTATATCTTTGTCTATCACCACACGAAAAGTGAATTATACCTATAATTTTTTGATATGGTAGTATTGTAAATCTTTAAATAAATACTCACCTAACGGTTAAAATAAAAGAAAAGAAGCCGAAGTGTATAAAATTGCGTGCTTTTTTCTCAAAACAGCTTTAAAATTACTTAAATGTAAAATTATATCAATTTCCGGGACATCACACCGCATCTGTTGAATCGAAGCAATAAGTTCAATAATTATCTAAAATTCTTACCAAAAAATCCATTAAACTAAAATTTCTACTTTTTATTTTTTTATCATGGCAACTTCCACGCATGATGTGGTTTTAAAAAAATAATTATAGGACTTTTAAGTAGCCTGTCAAAGTTAATGTGTAAATAGTAGGTTTGAAGTAGAGGTGTGGCGAGGAACCCGGGTTGAATGCAAGGCGTCAATTTTCTATGGAAACCAATCATTACGCCATTAGATGCTCAATCGATATTCCTATTGAACGAACGATTTAAAGCTGAATGCGCACGGATACCGATAAAGAACGATTTTAAATTATTATTGGCGGGAGATGTGTATAATGACAGTACTAGTTTTTTTTAAAGCGGTATTTAGTTTTGTTTTTGCTGTTACTTTAGGCTAGGTAACTATTTCTTTAGAATACCTCCTTGATTAGTGGCTTCCAGTTTTAGAAGTGACCTAGTTTTACTGTTATATCAATACTCGTTGCTCATGAATGTCCCCTTTATTCAGGGACGGGATTTACGAAAGTGACGGAACTTAGCCTGCTTAGCTAAATTAGGTTAATGGTACTTTCCCTCTACTTGCATAGGGCTATATGCATGCACAAATCATTTACCATCGAGCTTTTTATCGTCATTTCGTACCTCGTATACGAAAACTGTACAAAAAAAAAGAAATGCTGAAATATTTCCTACACCTATTTAAATCTGATTTTTTTTATATTATTTTATTACCATTTCAAAACCTAAAACAAAACACCTAAACCTAATTATTGTCTTCATCAGAAGAAAATCACCATAATATTTATATCAATACAAAGGTAAACTAAAAAGCAAAATATTCAAATGCTACCGGAACCTAACATAATCGCGCGCGCTTTTGTTAAATAAAGCTATTGTGTTTCTCGTGTTCTACAAGGGTGCCACAATAATCTATATAATTATATCCAACACCTTTGAATAGGCTGCTGTCAAAATATTAAGATCGCTTTGCTACGGGTAAATGTTGCCAATTATTAAATCAAAAATATGCTGTGAAATCGTTCGCAAATCTGTTTCTTTTTAATGACGTTGGTAGTTTTTAAATTCGATGCGTTCGATGTGATTTTACTTCTTGGAAGATTTTTAGATATATTATTTGGAAATTGATGGTATTCTCTAAAAAAAAAAAGACTATCTATATAAAGGCCTACAAGATAATAAAAGACGATTTCACCAGCTCTACTCATCCGAGGGCTAAGCAAACCAGAGGAATGATTGCAGATATTATCTCTAGAAAAAAAATCTGTATAGCATTTCATTTGGCCAGGGTTTTTAGTAGGATATCAAAATGACGACGAAGTGAGTAGCAAAAGTCTAATAAAAAAAAATGCATTTGGTTTATAAAATGATAAAACTGTCATTACTGTCAACTCCAGCAAAAACAAAAGCCTTTTAAATTATTTTAACACTAGCTGACCCGTGCCCACTTCGTTGGGCGGCGAAACAAACGCGTCCGTTTTTTAAACATATTTCTTTACTGCTCCACTCCTATTAGTCATAGCGTGATACTATGTAGTCTATGACACTCCCCGATAAATGGACTTTTCAACACAGAAAGAATTTTTAAAATCGTTTCTTTAGATCTAGAGATTACCCCCTACGCAAACACAAACTTTACCTCTTTATAATATTAAGTATAGATTTATCCGTGCGCTTTCTTCCCTGGATTTTACTGAAGGTAGTTCCTTTACCACTAGAGGAAGTCGGATAACAGTAAACAGTGTTTTACTGATCACAATTTACTTAATTACCCTATTCTTCTTGTCGCTTATTAATATAAATAGCCGCTTATCATATCGCAAAAACAAACAACTACCGAACATATTAAGTAGTGTAGGAATTTTCATTATATTGTATCGAATCGACTATCAGTGAAATGAGAATTCGTGTGAACATTCAGCTGCGTTCAGTAATGACTTTTAGTACATCGGCTTAGCTCATTAGTATTTAGTCGAGTGGTCGATATATCAGATTCTATTCGACTACCGGGGGTCTATAGTAAACAGTTTAATCTTTGCACTACCGTGAGAGGTTCGGCGTTTTTATTATTTTGTGGTTATCTTTTGTTTTTTTGGTCGACACTCATTAATCGTAAAGATATTTGGAGAAGGATTTCCAGCTTTGAATGTCCGTTGGCTTATATAATGATGATGATATTAATTTTTAGTTTACAGGAGGTTTATAGCGTGACGCGTTAAATAATTTTGAACTCTCACTCTTAGCCATGAGCTGTCCACTGCTGGACAAGGCCTCACCAAGTTTGACCCACGTCTGCGCGTCTCATCTACGGAATGTAAACTACGATTACGGTACCTACGTATTCCCTCCGTAGTAAAACTACAAATTATTACTAAACAAAGTACTTTATTAAATGCTTCATGAAATATTAATAGGAATGTTACAAACACAAAAACTTACGCACAAGAACATTCCATAGTATAATCCTATAATGTCAGTATTATCCTAATGAAAGAAAAACTTAACCTTATACACATTAATAAAAAAAAACAATCAATTAGTAATGAGCGCCGGAATACTTAGAAATTAAGTCGATTAGAAAAAAAAACTTGTTAATTAGAAAAAGTGCAAGTAGGACCACACACGCGAAATGGTTCCGTCGCTCAAATTAATCGGATACATTACAAAATTTTATGTCAATTTATTTTATGACTTCTTGGGTGGTACCCCAGAGCACAGTTATGAGGTCGCAGGTTTGAACCCACGCATGAACAACAAATTTTAACAAACATCCATGCTCTAGATTATCATTTCATTTTATGGATCACATGTCTTATCTGGGATATGAACCATGAACCTTGTGTTACGCAGCCGCAACCCCAACCGCTGCGGCATGAGGCATAATATGACATATCACTGGTTTAGCAGTGAATCAAAACATTCAGTTATTCGATCAAATAATGTAATTGTCCCAATCTTTTAAGAAAACTGGCAAGTACTGTTTAAAAATTCCGTTTTTACTTCACTTTTAAGGAACTCCAAAAACAGTTTTTATTTTATGTCTTACAAATGCCTTACCGGAACCGGGATTCGCATGGTGAATTCTCGAATCTTCGACTGAGGAATGCCCGGACATGGGTGGTCTGAGAAACATTGAAAGGAAGTGAAAATATCTTGACAATTAAAATTACTACCTTGTTTTATTGGCTTAATATTATCTTTGTCGCAATTTCGTATGTTTCGAAATCCGGACAGATGAGCCACTGTGTCTAGATGTTCGTAATTTCGTATGTTTAAATTCGGGACAGATAGGCGAAAGTAGACACGCAATAAAATCCTAAACCTGGACGGACTTTCTTCTTTTTTTTTCGAAGAGGAAGTGTTTTGTGCATACGCAATTCTTGAGGGATTTAGCAAGGTGGTAATCACAGATATCAGGTTCATATTTCTGTGCTGGTATTGGCTATTATTAGCGGTCTACGTTAGCCATCCTCGGATCTAAATATATGAGTTGACTCGGTACCCCGGGGTCTAGGTACCTGTCAGGTTAGGTTATTTAAACTACCTTTTCCAAGTCGCAATTTTATTTTTGGATATTTTAAGAAAACCATGATTTGAAAAATGGGTACCTATCAATTGATATGTGGCCGAGGTAGACAGATAGATAGAATTGAGAACCTCTATAGTAGTCGGTTAACAAAAAATACAAAATCATCACAGATCGATAGCCATTACATGTATCACAAAACTTTCACATACATATAAATGATCGAGTTTCTGAGTATAGATTATGTCCCAACATATTACATTGCCATTACAGAACAACTTCCTACTTTTAACTGTTATACTAGCCATGTTATGTTTTACCGTAGATTGTCATTATAACAGCCCACTAATGCCCCACTGCAGGGATGTGTCTCTGACAGTGACGTAGTGAAAGGCTTGGAATAGAGTTTAGGTAAACTTGGCCTACTAATATCACGCTGATCAGACTTTTTGGTAAATGATTAACAGGGATGAGCTATCTCAAGTGACATACGAAAACATGGCTTACTAATATCATTCTGCTTAGATAGTTCGGTAATGGATTCTAATTTAAGTGGTTTTCTTTTTCCTTAGTCGGCTTTTCATAATCCTATGAGATGAGATGGGGTGGTTACACTTGTATAACTTTACTCTGTCACCAAATAGAGCCGCGGATTAGAATTTGTACATAATGTGTTTACAAAAATAAACGAAACTTGTTGTCAGCCAAAACTCGTCTTGAGCTTAGGCAAAGCTTATGTGGTTCCGATTACTAATATTCGATTTACTAGCGCCATCTAGGCAACAAGTAGCGAACAATCGATGTTAGAATCAAAATGATATTTTCTAATTAGAGTGTCATTATGGTCTACAATACAACTGCTTCTGTAGCAAAATGTTCGTAGGTACAACTCTAGTGCAGTAGGTTAAAATACTACGCTGGAAAATCTATGCTGTTGATATTCTTTGTCATAAAAAAGGAAGTTTCTGATCTTTTTTACGGTAATGGCTCCATCGTTTATCAATGATTCTGCCATCGATAAACTGCTAACAAATGTCTAATAAATAGAGCGACACCTAGTGCAAGAGTTTTAAATACTAATTAGATATTTTCTTTCCAGCAAGTAGCAACACCGACAGTAGTAAAGAAGATACTTCGCCTCAAACAAGAGAACCCCGGTATGTTCGCTTGGGAGATCCGCGAGAGACTGCTGAGCGCAAGAGTGTGTGAACCACATTCCATCCCTTCCGTGTCGAGCGTGAACAGGATATTGAGGAACAGCGGCTTGGCTTGGAGTGATGATGACACGAGGAATGCTCATGGTTAGTTGTATTGTTTTTTTTTACATATTTTCAATTTTTTGCAACTACTTATTATTATTTTACGAAGAGTTTGGGGACAGGCGAAGACAACATGCCCGATCTTTCTTAACCGACTTCAAAAAAGGAGGAGGTTCTCAATTCGGTAGTTTTTTTTTTGTACTAAGTTAAATATACATTTACACGGTTTATTTTTTTCGTTAAGCTTTTGTTCTAAACAATATGGAGCATGGAAATGTTCTTTACGTCCTTTAAATTCTGTGACCTAATACGTATTTGTAAATATACCTACTATAAAAGATAGGTAAAAGTAAGGACTTTATCAAACATCAATTTAACGGACAGTGTGAAGTAGTCAAGTGTTGAAGTTGTTCTTTTTAATTTGAAGATACTAAAATGTATACGATAGGTATAAAAGTATCTTTTGAAACACCTGTTACTTAACCCAATTAAGGACTGAGTTTATTTTTTTTAATTTATTGGTTTTTTTTTCGATACAGGGTTTTAATATATATGTATTTAAATGAATATAAGTCATAAATAAATAAAAAGTTGCCCAACTTTGAGTTTAGAGGTGTGACCATATGGTTACACTAGTCCAAAGCATAGTACAAAAGTTGCCTTGCCAATCCAATAGAGAATAGGCTGAGTTACTACTATGAATAGATGTAAATTATGATAAATTTTGAAATAAATAGACAGGAACAGATATAGAATAACGTTTATTGTTACGTAGGTAAACATCGCAAATTAGGAACTAGCAGTATAACAGCATCTGCGTGGTGGTAGGCCAACACCAAGTGGTCCGCCTGGGCTACCTAGGCGGACCACTTGGTGTACCACCGTATATCCGTGTACTTGGTGACCACCGCATATTCGATAAACCCCGCAAATGGTTTGCCGTTGCTTACCGTGTTCGGGGATCAGCCGGTATACATCCAGCGCACGTGAGGATCTAGGCGCAGTACCGCGGATGACAGAGGTGGATGTTCGCTGTGTCACAGTTGAGAGAGAGTCTGGTTGACCGGCCGGCCAGGAAGACCCGTAGAAACGGTTATCCGCTGGCCGCCCGCGGTATAGTACAGGGGCCCAATTGGAAGTAACTACCTCAAGAGACTGCCCCATCATGCCGCGCATAATCTTGGGGTAGGTTGTCGTGCCGGTTAGTGTCCGGAAAGAGGTCTAGGCAGCTTATCCCGGGGAGTATGGGGGCCCCTCCGTCCGGCTGGTCAGCTCGTTATCTTTCTCCCAATAGGATTCACTTTATGGTCTGTGCAGGCTACTGTTACCACTGAGTTATACATCCAGGGAACCAAAACAACATCACCTTGTGATGCATACTCAAAAGTACCTCTAGCTCGTTTCTTCATAGTCTCTACCTTTGCAATAGGACATTATTCCGGCAATCTATTTTGTCGTAGAATCTCAGTGCCACCATATCCCATACTTTTTAAATAATTTAGAAGAGGAATCCCGATAAACAAAATATCAAAATAAAATTCCATTTTTCAATTGGTCAGGTACTTCCCTTATCATAGCTAGCCTTGAAGCCGTTGCTTTCCCGTAATCTTTTTTATGTTGAAGGTTGGCTCCACGTATACTTCCTTGATAAACTTCGAAGACAACTTGATAAACTTCGAAGATAAACTTCGACCAACATTTGTAACCAAATCGTATCAAAAATGATTACGTAGATAAAATGTACCTAGAAATAGACTAGCGTAACCATATGGTCACAGCTTATAAATATCCTTATAGATTGGTAAATATCAGTAATTAGTAAAAATTTATAAGCATGATATGATATTGTAATCCTAGTAATATATAATTAGTAATAAAATAAAAAAAAATTGTAATAAATCTAAAAAAATCATTGACTAACTTTTTTTGCTGGGCTATTTTTACAAAGTGACGTGTAGCACTAAAATGTTTTACAAACTACCGCCAAAAAGAATAATACCACAGAGCATTACTATGGCATTTATTGGTGCCTATTGTGTTAGGATATACACACAAATTTAAAAAACGTTCAAAATCAGATACTTTTTTCAAAATTTGTTAAAAACTGACATCTAGTGGAATGTTACCATACGGTCACGCTAGTACTTAATGGGTTAACTAAGAAATTACTATCAAACAGCATCTACTACGCAATAGGCGTTAGTTTAAATTAATTTTATTTCACTTTTCAACTATAAAAGCGGCATCTTTATTAAAATTTAACTTCTTTAATAAAAAAATCACATCAAAACATTTTTATTTGTTTACACCAACCACGTCCAAACGCTTCATTAAATCTTAAATGTTTACAACTTTTTCGTAAACTTAAAAAGTCGTTATTCAAAACATCAAATTCAAATAAAATACTCGACTTCTTTATTTGAATTTGATGTTGCCAGCATTAAAAATAAAATGAATCATTAACTAATTAACGACATATTAAATGGACGGACGAACATAAATTGTCGCCACCTACCGCGGCAGCAGGTGTCAGGAAACTAATGATAAAACTTTTATTTAATTATAATGTAAATAATTGGTTGGGCGACATATTAAATCAGAACTATGTTCGGCTTGTAGCATGTGGAAATAATTACTGTTTTGTATTGTTGCAATCTATACATAAGTATGTATATAAATAAAGTTGAAAGTGTCTGTCTGTTATATGAATCATTCATTTCCCACTGCAGGAACGGACCTCCTCCCGTGACGGAGAGATACTTGGCCTACTAATACCACGCTGGCCAGACGGATTGGTATAAGATTTAATTTCAAGTTTTCCTTCTTTTTATTTCGTAAAGTTCACGGATAGTCCCTTAGTCGGTTTCTACGACCCCCATGGGATGAGATGGGGTGGTGACAAATTGTATTCTTACTCCGTCACCACACGGAGGAATGAATCTTACAGTTTATTCTAATTAATTAGAATTACCGCACTAATACCAAAAATCACATTTAATTTAAATAACTTAAAATAATAATTTATGGAACTAATATGGGGATAATAATTTATAATTTATGTTTAGTTCAATTTACTACCACAGTACCTATATAAAACTTGCTAATAGTCTTTTTTCCAATACCGTCCTTGGTAACTTAATAGAATTAAAATAGTAAAAGTCAATTCTAACAACAATTAATTTCGTTTACAGAATCATATCAACAACCTGATCTTCCACCGAACGTGATGGAGTATATGTCTCTGAAGAACGCTCTACCCCCAACACCGATGTCAACGCAGCAAAGTCCTCCGTACTTCGCTCATTCTGCCGTCAGAGTCCCACCACCTCAACATACAGACCCAGCCATGTATGACAGGAGACTCGCCACCTCATGGCTTCTAGCTAACCAGGTTCAAGCCCAAGGTCTTCTAAAACCCTACCCCATCAACCCATGGCAAAGAATAATGCTGCCTTATCACGACTCCAAAAACTTCTCCCCATACGCCTTGAATTTACATAACGACCTTCTAAACAGAATCAATCCTGATGAAGTGAAGTCAGAAAATTCTGAACATATATCCGTCGAAGCCAGCGATGATAGTACTGACCAGCCAGATGTTGACGAAGAACCGAAAACTCACGATAAAGAAAAGAAAAAGAATCCATATTCTATAGAAGAACTTTTGAAAAAACCTGATAAAATGGTCAATGTGAATCCAATTGGATTCCCGAATTTTCTCCGTCAACCGAGTGGAAGTATGATTGAAAGCACCCAGAACCATAGTAACAGAAGTTCTCCGGCAAGTTTCTGTTCAGTACAGAGCGGAGTTTCGAACGATTGTTTTTCTGAAACTGCTAGTTCCGAAATTAAAGCGGGAAATTAGATTTCTCGTCGGTCTAGTCCGTTAATTTCCTTTATTATTAACATCGTTTAAAAATAATAAATGTCATTTGAATGCATTATAAGAACAATAGAAAAATTAGTAGGTATTATATTTTATGCCGTTTAGTTTTTAAACGTTGAATTATGTTAAACAGAGATTATTGTTTGTAAATAAGAATTTTGTATAAATATAATAGCTTACTATAAAAATAGTTTGTATATAATGTAATTTTACTTATTTTACATTAATTGTAATATGAAATAGAGATACTTTGATGTCATATCACCAGCTGATCATTTTGTACGAACATGATTCGTCTTCGTGTCATCATAACGCCATCTATTGCTGTTGATTGAAACTAACAGAAAGGTTATTTCGTTATTTGAGCCATATTTAAATAAGTTAACTATTATGCTTTTAATATCATATTAAGTACCGTAAAAATATCTAAGATCTAAGTACTAAATGGGTGTCTATTTTCATTAGGTATTTTATAGAGTTACTACTTAATTTATTACTAATGGCTCTCGCTGTAGGCATTTAGATTTGTAACAGATTTTCAAAATTCCTTGTAAGAATCTTACTTGAAAATCGATTAGGTACCTTATCTTTTTTCATTATTTTTCATACTTTTATTTGTCCGATTAGTTACTTATCTGTATTTAAAATTATTTTTGGGGTATATTTGTATTTCACATGAAAAATTAAACCTATTTATTACACAAGAATACAAAAAGGTTGGTTGACTTGTTTCTTAGAAACCACGTTTTTAAACACAACAGGTGGCCATAGACAATAGACTCTACCTATGGTCGTATACCTCTATACTATGGTCAAAATAGTTCCCGATAATATTTATGTTTTATTCTTTATCTGGTAAATCTCGCTGTTATCTTTGTTTTATTTAATAAATCAATGTATAAACTATAATTTTCTTGTACCTATTAATTTTTTAATACTTTTTCTCAATTTACGCGGTTTTAAGCGCGCGCTGGGATGTTTTTGTAAAATAATAAAGTAGTTGTAAATAATGTAGTTAATTATGATTCTGTGATATCTTAGCTTATTTTTATTATAATTTAGTGTAACTTTTAATCGATAGAATTTAATCATTCCTTTATTTTTAATGTTTCAAATATTGAGCGTCTAGTATGATTTTACATTCTCTTTATTTACATTTTTCACAATTGATTACATTTTTAAATATAAATATAAAATAAACACATTTAAAAATATATAAAAAGGTAGACCCACCAGCATCGGGTACAGGGACCAAGCCACTGGTGGTTAGGGCCCCAGAGACAGGAAACTCCTCACAATACGTGCCGTGTCAGTACTGCCTTCTGCATCAGACCTATGATCCAACTGCCAAGGTCGAGTCTCCTTAGATGTTGATAGAGACTCTTTGAAATAAGTCCATTAACCGAAAGTACTATCGGAACAATGATCGCCGAATCAACACTCCACATGTCGACAACCTCGTGAGCCAAGTCCAAATATTTCGTTTGTTTGTCTTTTTCTGCTTTAACAAGATTCTCGTCGTGAGGAATGGTGACATCGATTATATTATCATTGCACGGCGTTCTGACCGATCTATCATCACAATATCTGGCTTATTGGCAACAATAGTCCTATCAGTGATGATAGATCGGTCCCAATATAATGTAACACTACTATTTTAGAGAACTGGGTCGGGTACATACTTATAATACGGTACTTCTGCATCGACAAGATGATATTTAAGAGCAAGTTGTTGGTGGACAATTCTGGCTACTTGGTTGTGTCTATGCAAGTATTCACTATTCGCAAGACGAGAACAACCAGAAACAATATGTCTGAGTGATTCTCCGGGACAGTGACATGCCCGACATATGTCAACTGTCCTTCAGGATATATTTCCGATAATTCTTAGTCATTACATTATTATTAGGTTTATCCAATTATATTCGTGACCCTTAACTAGTTCTGACCTCTGTCACTAGAGAAAATCTGTCCCTACATTAACCCTTCCTTAGTGTATCATTTATGATACATACATTAGCATTATTTTACTACGTTATGAAAGGTTATTTATTTTTAAATGCTCTCACAAAGTCGACTTTCCTTGTAAGGATCATAGCACATATAACGTAACGTAAACGGATCGTCACCGTATCAACTCGAGCCGTTCAGTATTCTTTGTATGAAACTCCTTGCTGCAACGCACACTAATCGGAATCGTAACGTAATCGGATTTTTCATGTTTGACACCGAGGAAAAAGGCGAGGCGGTGCCGATCCGTTTACGTTACGTTATTATGTTTTATGACCCTTAGTCGTCGAAATTACTAAATATAATTTGATTTAAACATTTTATTATTGTAAATCATCCTAGACTCTCAGTAGATAGTTACTAAAACTTAGTAAATAATATTTACATATATTGTACATAAGGTAATCACCGTAGTTGTTTATTTATGAAATGGCACAATAAACCAAATATAAACATATCTTTATTTGTTATTATTCCAATAACTTAAACCTAAATGTATGAAACTATAGTGACATATAAACTATATTTCCGTGTGATGACGGAGTAAGAACACAATATGACACCACCCCGTCTCATCCCATGAGTGTCGTAAAAACCATCTAAGGGACTATCCGTGAATATTATCTTTACGAAATAATAAAGAAGGAAAACTTGAAATTAAACCCTATTCCAATCCGTCTGGCCTGCGTGGTATTAGTAGGCCAAGTATCCCTCCGTCACAGGAGAATGCCCGTCCTTGCAGTGGGACGTTAATGGGCTGTTATGGTAATTTCAACATTTGGCGTTATGCTAGATTTTTATTTAACTGAAACCTGATAATGTATGGAATCACACAGATATAGTAGCAGTGGGCAGAGTGGAATGTCGACATCAAATGGACAGATTACTAAAAGGCTGGACGGACCTAGTTAAGGAAGTGGGAAAGCGATGAATGAGGAAAGCTCAAATGTAATCGGCAAAAGTCTTTGTCCAGCTGTAGCCATACGTCAGCTGATATAATAATGAAGACACTGTCATGTTAAGAAATGGCAGTGTCATAAAAATTCTACCGGTAAGGCTTAAGTAATTCCAATCTCCTTGCTGTCCTGGCTTATAATGGCATATAAGAGGAACAACGTGGCGCTTAGGCAGTACATCGCAACTTTCAAAAGATTGCATTACACAGTAACATTATCTAGAGCCCTCGCTGGAATGCGAACCTCGCGTCCCGTTCTCCTTTCAACCCCCGCGCTCGCCACGGCCGCATCAGTACGGTACCGCCGACGCGACGTGACGTCATCGACGCCAGGTCTCGAGATAATGTGACCGGGTTATAAGAAGGTAATCTGCTCCCTAGAATTGCTTCCCACTGTTCTACTGAATTCTTGTAGTTTATTAGTTGTTTGATGAAGCTGCTTCGCTCTAGGCCACTTGTTATTATAGTATGTAAAGGTAGGATAGAGTAGTGTGATACGTAGAATAAAATAAATTCTGGCAAAAATATAAACTTAAAAAAGGAGAGCCGATTTGAATACAAAAACTATGCTTGGCTTCGCCATAAAAATAAGAGAGATCTAAATAAGTGCCACGATCAAAATAACCATATAGGAACAAAAGTTTAGGGAACAGACGCTTAAAGGTTTCCCACGAAAAGAGATAGAGTTATAAGAAATATGACTTTTTCATGTAACTTTTCCACACTCAACTCAACTCTGCTTTGTAACCCTATCAGTAGCACTTCTTCTTAAACAGTATTCAATTCAATCCGAAGCTTTAACTGTCTCAAATAACCACTCCTAACATTTAAAATAGGGTTAAATAATTAACTTCACAGTTACCATTACTGTGGCAACATTAACACAGATTATACCATGCGTAATCAATCGTAATGGCCACCGAGGGCTTTATGTAAATTGTGTTTAATAGATGTATTATGTAAATGTGGTTACGAACGGAAACCTTCGTAATTTCAGAGATTTTCTTTGACTTCCCTTCAATTATTCATTCCACGCGACATTTTGAAGGAAATATAGAAATATTAATTTTATTTTGTAATGTGAATTATATTTATTTTGTACATCGGAAAACACTTTAAAGCTCAACGCAGTGATAAGCGTCTCAGAGGGCTTTCTAGCTAATCTTGATACATATTTAAATTTGCTTATTACTTTCCAGAAGTTATAAGAAGACGATTCTCACTAAACAGCACCATCTAGGACGTCTAGTAGTAAACTGAAAATATTACAATTAAAACGATATTAGTGCGTTCTAGAATAAGAATATAGTGAAACGTTGTGCTAGACGCGTATTCATAGTACTTACAGTACATACAGTATGTTTACGTCGCTTGTCATTGAATTTACCAGGGTCAAAAGGAGTTTGCAGGTGGGTGAATAAAATTAATTTTAATATAAAGAGCTTACGAACCGATAAAACTTCACAGACTTTATACAGTTCAGTAGTAGGGAACTGATAAGGTAGCTTCCAGCCGACCTTTAGTAGTGCCCTCTGAGCACGCTCCAGTTTCAGAAGGCTGGTCTTTGTTGTGCCGCCCCATGCGACAATGCAGTATTGAATGAGAGACTGCGCCATAGCGAGGTACACCAGTTTAACTATCTTAGTCTCCGCAGCATGTCGTAGGCTTCTGAAGATAAAGATCAGCTTCGTAATCTGGATGAGAGTGTGTTTACATGGGTATGAAAGGATAGTGTTTCATCGATTTGTACGCCCAGATATTTGATACAGCTGCTCTTATTTACGCTAGGGCAATTACAAAGAACTTGTAATGATGATAGTCCACCATCACATGAATGAGCAATTAATGAGTTCATGACAGGCGCAGGTTTACTAGCTGAGGAGAGTAAGAAGCTCATGTAGTATGTTTTTTCAACATTTAAAGTGAGCTTGTTATGGGCAAGCCAATTTGCACAATTTAGACCGTTCTGAGCGAAGCCAAAAACTGACGTCCAAGTTTTTCCATGGAATATCAGGGCAGTATCATCGGCGTACGTAAATATGAGCCGTTTAGGAGATTTAGTCTACACAGGTCATCGATGTAGATGAGAAAGAGCGTAGGGCCGATTATACTGCCCTGTGGAACCCCGTAGGAAACTGGAAGCTCAATTAGGTAATAACGATTTTCGGAAATATGAGTGTTATGAACATCGCCGTTAGCAATACAATAGGTAGGTAGTATGAATGTAATCTTTAGGATGAAAAATTTTAGGAAGAGTGATCATTCGGATTACAAATCGTTAGGAAGATCAATTTCGAGTGAAGTACTTTAGGTGAACCAATATGGACCGTCGGGGTCCATAAACACAAAACAACCAATCAGAATCCTACAAAAAACAAAGCACACGAACTTAGTAAAACAATGTGTAACAATTCTAGGAAGTGGATTACCTACTTACTTTCAAAGGGGATTGTTAATATAGTTAGCATTGTGTAGGTTCCTACTTTCGTATTATGTAGGTATTATAACCCTCTGTAGGTATGTATTAGCTAAAACAAAAGAACATAGTTAGCTTCCAAAATTTTATCGCCGTGGGATATTATTTTTCCTTTTACTTTTTTTAATTGTGTCCACTAAGACACAATTGTCTAATAATGTAGGTCACGTTATTTTGATCCTTGTTTTGAATAAGTAGTCCCTTTAATCACTACAAATACCTTTTACAAAGAATAATTCACACGAACCCGTTAAAACATTTACTTACCCTAGAACAATTCTAGGTACCGGACTACCGACTTACTTTGAAAGAGTAATTAAATTTAGCATTGTTACCAATGTGTTATTATACTAATACAAATGAAAGTGTTAGAATCTACTTACCTCATAAATACCAACACCTATACCAGATCAATAGATCCTTATAATCCGGTTGCAAACCTGGTATGTATAAGAATATCAAAAATTAATAAATTATGTGTAGATACATTCTGTTTCTTCATTTCCCTGACATAATGTTCTTATACTGTCTCTACTTATATTATGATATTTTTAATAATGACACCAGGTTATTCCAATTTTCATAGTATAATTATTTTAGTGTCCTTATGCATGTATTTTTTAAATTTGCCGCCAATATTCAGGATCAACTTTTGTTAGCCAGAATCTAGGTATATTCCTAATTATTTAATTGCAAAAAATTTTAAAAATTTTACGTGGTAGTTTTTTTCTTTTTACCTACTATTTGTAGGTCACAATTTTGAAATCCTTTTTTTCAATTGTCCCTATTGTCATATGAAGTATATTTAACAAAGAATAGACCACACGAAAGTAGTAACTTATAACAATTAATTCTAGGAAGCAGATTACCTACTTACATACTTTACTTTTTCCTTTTTAAATTTATTTATTGTTCTTTATTGTTGTTGAAGTTGTTTTTACAGATGCCACATAAACTTTCAAAGGGGATTGTACCTAAATGTTATAATAAATACCTAAACAATGCTATTGTTTGGGAACTTTTGTGATGATATAGGTAATTCTTCAAAGGAATATTTTTCCTTTTACATTCTTTAATTGTGTCATAAATGTAGGTCATGTTTTAATCCTTTCTTTCAATAGTCCCTATTGTTACAACTAATACCTTTAACAAAGAACCAAGAAAGCGGTAAAACAAAATTCTAGGTAGCGGAAATCTTACTTACAAAGAAATTAGCATTGTACTTTTGTGTTGATTTGTATTACTTTTTGAATAGATTATAAAATTAGGTAGTAAAAAGTAGTACCTACCTACCTATTTACGAAATTTCCATATTTTTTTACGTACTTACTAAAAATACCATGCTTAATTTTGATAATACTTTAATGATTGATAAATAATGTTAAATGCTAATTTGATTTATAATATTTACAATGCTATGAGAAAGTAATTATAATATGCATGTGACAGAACATTTTGAAACCATGTAAAAAATCGTCCTTTTCATATTCCGTATTCAGCTTAGAGAAAATAATTAAAATAAATCATAGTACTTAAGCTATATTTGAGTGTTTTATTTTACGTAGGTATATAAAGTACTTACTTGGTAAAAGGAGTTAATCCTCAGTTGGAAAGTTGTCTTCTTACTATAACAGCCACCATGACAAAAATACTGAAATCAGTTAAAGTTTTTCTCGCTTCAAACATGATATCTACATAAATTGTAGTAAGCCAAACAAAATACCGGTACCGTGGAATAAGCTTACCATGGTAGCGGTATTTTTTGCTTACTATCGTAGTTAGTAGTTCTTAGAAAAACAAAAATTGTATCATTATTATGCAAAATAATTTAAATGAGCTCACTTATCATTAAGAATACAGTTTTTAATTATAAATATGTACTACACCACTACACAAGCACTTACCTCTTTTATAGTAAAAAAACAATTGGTCATTAACTTAAAATAATTATTTTTTTACATAAATCAATAAATCTTAATATAATTTATACTTAATTAATTATAATTGGTAAGATATTATAATAGGTAATTTGATAATTAAATTATTTAAGTAGTTATTGCGTAAATCAGTTGCTCGTTATTTAACGTTATCAATAAACTTATATTTCTTGAGGTTGATCATAGCACTCTACATCATTCAAAGTTGCTATTGTGTTGACCAATATCAACTAGGTAACTACTAAAACTTATGTTAGTAAGTAGTTTATTAAATAACTAGCTGACCCGTGCCCACTTCGTTAGGCCGCGAAATAAACGCTACACTTTTTTAAACATATTTCATTACTGCTCCACTCCTATTAGTCATAGCGTGATACTACATAGCCTATGACACTCCCCAATAAATGGACTATTCAACACAGAAAGAATTTTTGAAATTGGTTCAGTAGATCCAGAGATTACCCCCTACAACGTCACAAACAAACAAACACACAAACGTTACCTCTTTATAATATTAGTATAGAAGTATAGATAAATATTCCTCACACATTCACACAACGCTAAGCAGAGCCAAACTAAGCAGAACTTGTACTGGGTACTAGACAACGGATAAACATACTTAAGTAAATATATGTACTTATTTTTTTGTAAATACATACATAATGTATAATACATAATAATTATGTTTAATAAGTAGTTGTTACATGATGGAGTCTTATTTGTAATAAGGAAAATATATATTTAGTTAAAAGTAATGTAAAAAAAATGAGAATATCATTCTTCATTCCACATAATCAAGATATACCTAGAGTGGTATAACCACACTTGGTTTAAACTATGTAATATTATTAAGAAATCAAGCATAATAATAAATTAAAATTATGATTTATTTTTAAGATTATTTTTAATTGCCTCGTAATGTAAATATTTAGAGTAAGTAATATAAAATACTTATGAGTCATACATACCTAATTAGTTTAGTATAATTGAACTTACCCAGTAACCCGTTATTTATCGTTAACAATAAGCTTTTGTTTCATGAGGTTGGTAGCACTATATCAACAATCAGTAGTTGCCAACAGTAGTACTTAAACCAACTCTACCTGTGTTTCCCGATCAAAATATCTGTTAGTCTCATTCTAACCGTGGTCAGAGAAAGACGTGTTCAAAATGAAAATTATCAAATTTTATTCAGTGCGCGATATCATGGAACGTGAACCGAATTCTACATTGCAGGTAATTTATTTATATTTATTTTAATATCGATATTTTTTTTAAAGTTTATCATAGTATTTCAATAATTACATATTTCAGTTTTAACTTTCCTCGGAACAATATCAATTTTGTAGAAATAATCTATTTTCTATTTTATGGTTTTAGTGATATTGAATTTGCAATAATACAGAGTTTTAAAACTAAAATAATGTTAATAATTCTTACATTTTTAAGTAAAAATAAAAAAACTAATTAATATTTTGTTGACTACTTAGATTTTACTTTATTAAGTATTCTTAAAGTGCATAGTTAAACGTATAATACATACTTGCAATGTGGGATCTGAAACTCAAAATTATTAAATTTTAATTATTTATAAAATTTAAAAACAACATAATTATTTAAATTTTAATTCATATTTTACTTAAGTGCTTATTGGGTAACCCTTTATTTTTCGTTATCGATAAACTTATGTACACACAGCAACACATCAAGTTAAACATTTTCATTTGAAATTGTGTCTTATTTCAAGGTATTAAGGTACATGAGTGTCTAGCTTGATTAGTTGCTGTGTGTACCATAAGATTAATAACAATCAATTAGTCGTTGTCAATGGTGGTACTTAGATCAACCCAACTTCTTTTTGACGGTCAAAACATTCGCCAGTCAAATTCTTGACGTGGTCAGAGAAAGACGTGTCCAAAATGAAAATTATAAAATTCTATTCAGTGCGCAATATCATGGAACGTGAACCGAACTCTACGTTGCAGGTAATTTATTTATTTTTGTCCTACTATCAATAATAACTTCTTTTACAATTAGTTGTAAAATTTTAATTCGGGTTTTTCATAACAAAATTTCGTAGAAATAATTATTTCTCATTTTGCCATTATAAATATCAGGAACTGTAATAATGTTATTCTGTCAAACTTTATACTTACAGGCGTTGTTTTTAAGATAATAATTACAGTAGACAAATAATGAATTCGAGCTAATTTCAATTAATAACTTTACCTTTTAGTAAAACGTATCGTTGAATAATTCGGCAATAAAAATCTTGTGCTAACGTAGTACTTAAGGTAAGAAACAGTTTAAAATATTATACAAATATACCTCTTTTCAACTTAACTTTCCCGACATCAATCAAGTAGTTGCCAATAGTGGTACATAGAGCAACCCAACCTCTGATTGCCGGTCATAATATTCGTCAGTCTCATTATTGCCGTGGTCAGAGAAAGACGTTCAAAATGAAAATTATAAAATTCTATTCAGTGCGCAGTATTATTGAACGCGAACCGAACTCTACGTTGCAGGTGATTTGTTAAACTTTTGTCTATCTCCTTTTACAATTATTTATTATACATAGTATTTTCATAGTCTTGTTTCAGAACAATTTGTATTTTTATGGCATTTATTTTTACGATAGTATTCAGATTTTTAATAATAAAGTATCTTGTTGTGTTTATTTTTATAATTCAATATAATATGTCTAAACATAATTTATGTATTTACGAGAATCAATTTATGACTATTTTCAGCTTATAACTTACATACTTTTAAAATTAATAGTTTATTAAGCCCGGCGATAAAACAACAACAATAGTAGGTATTAACGTAGTGTTTGAATTTAAAATACTTTTACAATCTTCCAACATTCCAAAATATTGCGTTGCATATAAATTAATAATACATGTTTTTCTTAAAGAAAATAAATATGTGTCTTAATTTAGTTACAAGAATATAATTTAACTCCAGGTTGACAATTACTAATTTATGAGCTATCGAGTAACCCGTTTATTGTTATCGATTAACTTACTTTACTTCAATCAGTAGTTGCCAAAAGTGATGATTACCGGTACCACTGATTACCGGTATGTGACAGTGTCATTCTGCCGTGGTCAGATAAGGACATGGTCAGTGTTAAAAAAAATATTATACACACGTCCAAGCTATAGTGCTGTGCCATAACATTATTTATAAAACAAAATATTATAAAAATAGTTGCCTATCAGCACTTTTAGGGCCATTTTTTAAAGATAGTTCTGTAGATCTAATCCTATATTTTCCTTACCGTTGACTCTGATAGGAGGCTAGTAACACCTACCTATTATACGTCAACGTCATCTTCCTCTCAACATTATGTCAATGTCAATTGTGTCAAATTAACCACTGATGGTGATTTGTTGTTGTAGTCTCGTATTTTCTTCGTAAATTACTCTGTTTACAATTGTACAGTTTTAATTTTCGTTAATGTATATGAAACTCTTAGTAAAACCTCATACTTCACTGGTAAAAGTACTATACTATGGAAAAAGACGATTTAACTTTGCAGGTAATTCATTGCCTTCCCTTTCCATACCAAAACATCAATATTTACTTCAGTTGCATAGTATTTAAGTTACCTTTTTCATTATTTTTAACGAGACTCTATACAAGTAGCCCTTATAATGTCTTAATTATATTTTCAATTAAATTTGTCATTGTATTGAATAAAATAAAACACAGTAAATAATATGAAAATATTTAATTAAAGAATTTTATTAAACTTTTGTCTTTGAAAGTAAATGATTACAATTCCACCTTACTACACCAATGTTTGAGATAGTTGCAAGATGTATATGAAATTAAAGATTTTTAATCAATAGGTTTCATCATTTTTTAAACATGGAATTACAGACTAAACAAACAATTTATACATGGGATCTACAGAAACAAACGACTATTCGTTAAGTTAATATTGAAATAGGGTTTATCTACATTCATAAAATATTTAATATAAGTATACTTTAAAAAGTTTTTTGACATTTTTTCCTACAGCTTCCCAGTCTAAAATTTAGCAGGCCACTAAAACACTTTTTTTTTGTTTGTCTACAGGCAGAGGAGATAGAAGCTCTAAGCTCAATCTATGGTAGTGACTGGATGACAGAGAGTGAAGCAACAAGGTCATATAGCATTAGGATTGAAGACAACAAGAATGAAGTGAAGTTATATGTGAATCTGCCGAGTGATTACCCAAGCAAGTCTCCTCCGAAGTACGAGTTATCAGCTCCTTGGATGAACAGGAAAGCTAAGGAACAACTACATCATGAGTTGGATGAAGTTTATTTGTAAGTATCTATTAACTTTTAGTATAATTATCTTTTCTTTTAGTATAAGCTTCTTTTACTTGAATCTTAATCTTAAAAGACATCCTGGTGGCCTTTAACAAAAGCTAATAAAGTATTTAAGTTTATTGGGTTAAGAATTGTGGTTTATTAACCCTTTCCATCTTTTTTACTAGATAAATTAATAACTTAAGTCAGTGTATAGTTTTTGATATTGAATATCATTAAGATAAAAAAAACCTAGAAACCACTTTGATTGACTCTGCTTACTTATTAGGGAACTAAATTGGTAAGCTGTGTAAGAGAGCCTAATATTTCTTAAACACACTTATAGGCTTGTTTAGTAATATTACAATACAAAACTATAATTGTAGCTAATGGAATATTTCATAATTAGTTAATATGCTGTTATTTAATGTGCAAACTATTAACTATTACATTGAAATGGCCCTAATGGAAAATAAATTACAATAGATATAATTGAAATATTAATGATTTGTTGTTATGCAATCTGATTGCTACTTATTATGGATTATGATCCAAAGATTTATAACTTTGTTGAGTCTTTAATGAGCATCTTAAATGAGGTGTTTAAAAAAAATACATTTTTAAGATCAGTATTGTCCATAGTCAAATCAATTTGTGTCTAAATATTATTAGGAAGCTGGAAGCAGTTAAAATCCACTCTAGTCATCATTTGATTACACTTGAAGTGTAATTTGAGTTTAAATACAAATATTCCATTCTATTAAAACAATAAGGCAACACTATGTTTCATCATAACAGCTACTAATACCACATTGGCCAGACGGATTGGTACAGGGTTTACTTTCAAGTTTTCCTTCTTTTTATTTCGTAACGATAATATTCACGAATAGTCCCTTAGCCGGTTTTTAAGACACCCATGGGATGAAATGGGGTGGTGACATATTGCATTCTTACTCCGTCACCACATGGAGAGTTCCGTCAACACACGGAGAACACTATGTTTATAATTATGCTTTTGCCACTTTAAAGTATATTTGTAGAATTGATATAAAATTGTTATATGTTAATTTGCAGAGAATATGTTGGTGAAGCAGTTGTGTTCCAGTGGGTAGAAAAAATAAGAGAGACATTGCAAGCCATAAAACCTGAAGAGAAGAAACCTAAATCAGAACCTGACGCTGTGGAAACATTAAATAAGGCCCTGGTAAGTTTGTGATGGACATTTCAATACAGTCAAATGATTTTTAATTGTTTTTTTATTAAATAACGTCTCTTAAATTGATTAGAATTGAAACAAAATGATTAGTATAAAACAAATTATTGTCACTAAATCCATCATAACAGCCTATTAATATCTTATTCTCTGCTGTGACGGAGGGATACTTGGCCTACTAATACCACGCTGACCATACAGATTGGTATAGGGTTTAATTTCAAGTTTTCCTTCTTTTTATTTCATAGGATAATATTCACCGATAGTCCCTTAGTCGGTTCCTATGACACCCATGGGATGAGATGTGTTGGTGACATATTGTATTCTTACTCCGTCACCACACGGAGATTTCACTAAATTACTCTTTATTTACGTTAGGCACTCTTGTCACTTTATCTTCTAGAAAATTTCAAGTTAATGCTACTTAAAACTTTACTATTATAAAGTACTTAATATAAAAATAATTTTATTTTACAGTTGAACATAAATTGTCCAGAAATAACACATGGAGAAGTAATAGTAGATAGAAAGAGCTCCTTCCAGGGACATGCGGCTGAAGTACATAGTATTGATGATGTCAAGTAAGTTTTAACATTTTAACTGAATTTATTGTTATTGAAATATAAATAAGGCCATGTATTATAGGCCCAACACACATACACAACAGAGTTTGCACTTTGGGATAAACATCTTCAACATACTTCTATTGTTCATATCTATATGTGATCCCTGCACCAATTAAATAATTTGCATGGCTGTTTGTTTTAATCTGCATGTCACTCTTCGTTAAAAATTCGCTTCAGTTAACTTTTAGTTGTCAAATTGTCACACAATAGGTAAGACAATTTTACAAATAAAAGTTCATAACCGATATCTTAATGATTTTAAGGAACGAGAATTGATATGCTGCACTTAAAATACTATGCTAACAATGTATACAAATACTGTTTAGTTTTCAACTGCGTGGCATTGTACAAACATGTGTGATAAAATAGAGAGATTTTGTATTAAACAAAAAAACAAAAAGTCATTTATTCATCTAAGATACAACGGTATTGCTCATGAATGTTAATTTATAGTGATCACATACGCACGTCTGACTTAACGGCTAGGTTTACTGAGGGTTCGGAACACGACCATGTCAGAGAAGACTCCCACAAGAAACTCTGCTGGGTTCCTATCGCTCTTTTGGTGATCACTTCACATAATATATTACTTAATTAAGTAATTAAGTACTATTTAATTAACCACATATTATTAATGTATTATTTTCTTTAATTACAGTAACGTGATAGCAAAACTAAAAGAGAACAAGAAGATAATGAACGCCACACACAACATGTACGCATATCGTATAGAACGCAAGACGGCCAAGGGCACAACTATAGTTCAAGATTGTGATGATGATGGTGAATCTCATGCCGGAGGCAGAATGTTACATTTACTGCAAATATTGGACCAGAAGAATACTGTTGTGGTTGTGTCTAGGTGGTGAGTATTTGATACTTTAACATTTTAAATAAGAATAAGATAGAAACATTTTTAATAAGATAGAAATGTTTTTTTAAACATATTTCATTAGTCATAGCGTGACACTATATAGTTTATGACACTCCCCGATAAATGGACTATTCAACACGGAAAGATTTTTTTAAATCGGTTCATTAGATCCAGAGAACATATCAGAACAGATCAGAAACATACAAACTTTACCTCTTTATAATACATATTAGTATAGATAGAAAAGTGAGTTTGTCTGTTTGTCTTTCTTTCACGGCAAAACGGAGCGACGAATTGACGTGATTTTTTAAGTGGTGATAGTTGCAGGGATGGAGAGTAACATAGGCTACTTTTTTTTTTCTTCTGTGTTCAGGAATAGGGAACAGTGCTACTCCGAATTTAACGCGAGCGAAGCCGCGGGCAGAAGCTAGTTTTAGATAAAGATAGAAATATTATATTTCGCAAATAATGAATGCAAAGGTATTACAGTAATAAGTCTTTAGCTATATTTTGCCTACTTAATTACTATTTCAACTTAATAAAACAAGGACAATAATAATTGACTTAAACAACAACAATTACATTTTGTACAGAAAGTGTCAATGCCTCTATCGGTTCAAACGGGAACTAATTTTATGTGAAAAATATCTGCCTTGGTATTTGCCATCGTCATCACCATAACAGCCCATTAATGTCCCACTGCAGGGACAGGCCTCCTCCCGTGACGGAAGGATACTAGACCTACCTAATACCATGCTGGCTAGACGGATTGGTATAGGGTTTAATTTCAAGTTTTTCTTGTTTTTATTTCGTAAAGATAAGATTCACGGATACTCCCTTAGTCGGTTTTTACGACACCCATGGAATGAGATGGGGTGGTGACATATTGTATTCTTACTCCGTCACCAAACGGAGACAGTTTGCCGATGCCTTTATCTAAATGTACTTATTCAATTATATTTTTCTTACAGGTACGGTGGCATACAATTAGGTCCGGATAGATTCCGTCACATCAACAACGCGACCCGGCAAGCTATACAACAGGCAGGCTTGTTACGTAAGAAATGACACTTGTTATAAAATTAGATAGGACAGGACATTACGCAACATATCCTTTAGAACTTTCTTCATCAACATCATAACAGCCCATTAATGTCCCACTGCAGGGACGGGCCTCCTTCCGTGACGCGAGGGTACTTGGCCTACTAATACCACGCTGGCTAGGCGGATCGGTATAGGGTTTAATTTCAAGTTTTGCTTCGTTTTATTTCGTAAAGATATTATTCACGGATAGACCCTTAGTCGGTTTTTACGACACCCATGGGATGAGATGGGGTGGTGACATATTCTTACTGATGATTATGATTACACTTTGTATTCTTAGTCCACTAACATGATAGACAAAAATAATTTTAGATAAATTCTTATAAAAAGACAATAACTAGAATATCTAAACTTCTTAAGGTTTTAGAGAAATATGTTGCGTATAATTTATCTTATGCCCGGTTTATGTGTAAATCGGGCATTATAGCTTAGATGTTTAATACTTTTAGTAGTAGACATTAGTGTTGTACTTACTTATTTGACTTTAGATAGCATAAGCTAGTCCTTATGTGTGATAATATTTCGCTATGCTATTCATAGCTTAATAAGTAGGTATATCACTAAAATCTTGTTGTCTTGTTTTACAATCACCAAATAACTTTCAAATGATAATACAAGTAATAATAAGATAGAAAACGTTTTGAAATTCTATTTAATTGTTATTTTTATCTTCCAGTATAAGTTTATTTAGTGATTATGTAATACGTTTTCATGTAAATACGATCGGGTAGGTAAACTTCACTATTTTGTACTTATAGATTTTTTTTAAATTTTAGATTATAAAGCAAATAGTGCCTTTTGTATATAAATTGATGTGTAAAATGTTAGATATTAGAATAGCATACAATATTTAATGTTTAATTAAAGTGAACGTGAACTGTATTGCCAGTTAAGCGGCGCCTCTGGCGGACGTAACAGGAATTAAATTTGACATAATTATGTCACTTCTGCCACCATTTCTTAATTTGTATTACTTTGTCACCATTGGGGATGTATGTGTATGTAAATAGATTTTCTCTCATTTATCATGCCTAGAAAAGTATGGTTTTATATACAAGCAATACTCTGTTATTTTCCCTATATCCTCAATGGTGACAAACCCAATTGTAACCACTGGAAATAAACGCTCTTTTGTAGTCCATCGAAAACTACTACACGGTCACATTATCTAGAGACCTCGCTGGAATGCGAACTTGCGTCCCGTTCTCCTTTCAACCCCCGCGCCCGCCACGGGCGCATCAGTCAGTCGTCCGACGCGATGTGACGTCATCGACGCCAGGTCTCGAGATAATATGACCGGGTAGTAGTAGTAGTAGGTAGTAGTTACTGTGATTTAATATGTTTTTTGTACATAAAAATCATAGTAGATATTTGACAGTTAATATTTTTAAAATGAGTGAACTTAATTTTTAAAGGAAAATAAGTACTAGTCTTTATTATAAAAATGTGTTTAAATGTATATTGTGTTCTTTAGGGCTGTGATGTTCATGCAGCAAGTACTGAATTTTCCGTGCAATTATTGTGTAGTAATTATAAATATACTTTATGTATATTGTTTTATGATTTACTTATTAAAAGTATATTATATTGTGTTCCTCAATTATTGTAATATGTCGTGTCGTATTTAAGAACAAAAAAGTCAGTTGATATAATTTTAATGTATCTAAAATTAATGAAATGTCAAATTAAAAGTTGATTTTATTAAGCTAATCGATTTTAAACAAAAAATTAATTCATTTGACATAATTTTATTTAGAAATTGTTTCAATTCATCGAAAAACAAATTTTCGAATACGTAGTGGTAATAAATTTAGTTTTTTAATTTGACTGAACTGTAATAAATTCAATAATAATGAAACAAAAGTATAAATAATTAAATTAATGTTTATTTATATTATATTATTTTCATGATTGTGTATGTGTGCTATCTCTTGTTTCTTGCATTGTTCTCAACTGTTTTGACTGTTATGCATTTTTTATCTAAGAATCTTAACAAATCCTGAAAACAATAAATTAATGTTTTTATAAGAAAATATTTCTTTTATTATTATTAACAGTCCTTTACAAATCATCATAACAGCCCGTTAATGTCCCACTGCAGGGACGGGCCTCCTCCCGTGACATAAAGAAATTTGGCCTACTAATACCACGCTGGACAGTCTGATTGGTATAGTGTTTAATTTCAAGTTTTCCCTCTTTTTAATTTCGTAAAGATAACATTCAGGGATAGTCCCTAAGTCGGTTTTTACGACACCCATGGGATGTGATGGGGTGGTGACCTATTGTATTCTTACATAATTTTAAATGTAGCTTCAATTTTAAGTAAACGACGATTTCAAACAATTTGTAATAAATTTTATAAAATAAAGTATTTTGAAGTTTGATGTTTACTCCATCACCACACGGAGTTATCTTTACAAATATAAAGCCTAAAGTGTACAGTAACATTCGCAAGCCACTGCATAAAGATAATTTAAACCTCTTCTGTGGCGCGTGTTGGGAGAGGCTTATGTCTACAGGTAAACTGAGCTAGTTGATTGATTGAAACCTTATAGCTATGGAGAGAAACTAGATCTACAAATATCACTCGTACCAAAAAGGCTAATAGCGGAGTTTTTATTAGATTTTTCTACTTTTTTAAAGATCCTTAACCCTCTCACAGTGCCACCAGCAGACACAATAGTAAAACATTGCACGTGTACCATATATGGTACACTGCACTGGGAACATGTTAATATTGATGTCCCATATCCACCCTATTTGACCTACTCAAAATAGGATGAAGGCATCATGCATACAAGGTCTGTCACTAAACGAATAACCATTAAATTAATTGCCTTAGTATGAAAGGGGTTGTGTAAATGGCTGCCGTTCATGAAGACGTAAGTTCAAATCCCAACCAAGACTATACATGATTGTCCTCAGCTGGAACGTACTTTGTGTCCGTTAATTTTATGCCTGTAAAAGTCCCTCCAACACGGCTTTGTCCCTAAAGCGAGAATTTTCTTTAAAAAAATATATAGGCTATAATTTCTTTATTTTTTTGTTGTCCGTGTGGTGACGGAGTAATAATACAATATGTCACCACATCTCATCCTATAGGTGTCGTAAAAACCGACTAAGGGACTAACCGTAAATATTATCTTTACAAAGTAAAAAGGAAAATTTGAAATTAAACCCTATACCAATCCGTCTGGCCAGCGTGGTATTAGTAGGCCAAGTATCTCTCCGTCAAAGAAGGAGGCCCGTCCCTGCAGTGGGACATTAATGGGCTGCAGTGATGATAATTTTTTTACTCTATAATTCATTTGCAATCTTACCTTAGGATCATACCGATGTCCATAAGATACTAAATCTTTATGAATAACATCAATATTGACGGGTTCATACTTTAGTATGGCTTCTCTAAGTCCTTGTCTGCTTAACACATAGTTGTGGAACGCTATTTGCAATGGTACTGAACATGTGTGGACCTGAAATAGTACAAAATGGCTTAAGCATATAATTAATGTTTAAAGAGAGCATTATTGCAACTGCTTGGCTGTGTAAAGCCAATACTGAAGTGGCGCGGACGTATGGCGGTGGCGTTTAGTCAAGAAAACATTATATAAATCATAACAGCATTAATATACAGTCGTATTTGACTAATTTAATACATCTCTTCAACAAAGAATAACTTATTATCTACGTAACAGTCAATCATGGAACAAAACACTCGCCACCGCCATACGTCTTCAGTATAAACCGCGCCTATCATTGCTCTATCTTAAGTAGGTATGTTATGTATTTTGAACTATTATTTTTACGACAGCAGGAAACTGGTGGATGATGGAGACATAGGACTGCGTAAAGTGGAAATATTTGTAGGAAGCCTATGTCCAGCACTGGACGACCTTTGGCTGAATGATAGGTAATTTTTGTCTTTATGAAGAGTAGGGAGACCGCTCACTCGATACCTGATAAAATACCTCTCCCATTCTTATCAGATAGTTTGCATGCCGTGGCTGATGATTCTGTTTGTTGACTGGTTAGATCTGAGGTCACAGTGCTGCCATCTCACATAGAAAGTTCTCATCAACATTCAAAATACGCTTACCTTAGCCTTCTCACGCTTTTGAAAAATCCAATCAGCAGGATCACAATCCACAGCTTTAATAATAGGCATATAACTTGTAACGTCATAAGCAGAAATTACATTATCTTGGGCAGAATCCTGTACCGTCCTAGGTGATTGTAGCGTAGCTACTCCTTTTGGCTTTTTAGGAGATTCCCTAGCCTTATATTTCTCAGGCGAAAATATATTTTTAGGCATTTTTTGAGGAGATTTTAATACTTTTATTGGTGATGTGTGAAGTTCTTGTCTCGGTCTTTTCGAAGATGACGGTTTGTCTTCATCTAAGTACGTTTCGATTAATGGATGTGTTTGATTATAAACGTGGTTGAGTATTTGTATAGCTGCAAGAATAGAAATAATATTGCCTTAGATATTTTGGTGTTAAGAATAATTTGAGTGGTTCTTCTTTATCATATACTAGCTGACCCGTGCCCACTTCGTTGAGCGGCGAAAAAACGCGTCCTTTTTTAAAACATATTTCATTACTGCTCCACTCCACTATTAGTCATAGCGTGATACTATATAGCCTATGACACTCCCCGATAAATAGACTAGGTATTCAACACAGAAAGAATTTTTAAGATCAGAAGATCCAGAGATTACCCCCTACAACGTCACAAACACACAAACTTTACCTCTTTATAATATTAGATGTCTAAGTCAACCTTCAGGTCAATTCTCGAAACATACTATTTAATTTAACTTAATTTTTAATTTTTTTTAATTTAATTTTTAATTAATCCAAAGTGGTATTCTTGTCCGTTATAGAAAAAGTTAAAATTAAGTTAAATGGCAAAAAAGAGTTAAATAACAGAGTTGCCAGTTTACGGTTTACAATTTAAAAGATTGGAAATTTTAATAGATTTTCTAACACTCCATATACAGAAATAAAACATTAATATATAAATCAACTACAGGAAATTATCTTCGGTAAATTAAGATATTTTAAGTTCCGTAAACTTCTATTCTAAGAAAACAAAATATGAAAATCAGGGTCTTTGAATGTAATAATGCGATATCCGTAACTTGTTTTTCCCGCTCGTTTCGCTTCCCTCGCGCACGCGCACTGCCGCTTTTATAATAAACGCAAAGGTTTTGACGTTTCTTAATGACAAGAATACTCATTTTAGCGCGAAAATTACAACTGTCACTTTAAAAATTACAGAATGCCGTTTTAAGCTTAGTTACAGTACGATTACAAGATTTTAAAAAGATTTTAAATTATAAATACAAAAATACCTATTGTGTCACAATTTGACAACTAAAAGTTAAATTAACTTTATTTTTAACGTTTTTAAGGAACGAGAATTGACATGCTGGTGTCAAGGAGTTATTCAACCCGTCCGCAGGCATTTCATATGGCCTAATGACTGTGTACCAAGTACGTCTTTAGAAATTTAAGTAGTCGAATTATTTGTTTATGAACCTGAGAGTCTCTAGTGCTTTTTCATTATATTTCTTTTAAGTATCATGGAAGAAAATTGGACTACTAATAATACACTGCTCAGTGAAATTGGTTTCAAGTGAAGTTCTCCTTTTTTTAACAAAACTTTCCCTTTAACGGTGTTTATTTAAATTATTTTCGACTAGCGGACCCGTGTCCACTTCGTTACTGCTCCACTCCTATTACTCATAGTGTAATACTTAGCCTATGACACTCCCCGTTAAATGGACTATTCAACACAGAAAGGAATCGGTTCATTAGATCCAGAGATTAACCCCTACAACGCCACAAACACACAAACTTTACCTCTTTATAATATTAGTATAGATAGGGTAGAAAGGTAATAGAATAGCGACATTGTACTGAAAGGGGCATGGTCGAGAAACGCCTTCAATCTGGTAATAGTCGTTCGAGCAATAGATGTTTGAAGGAGGCCTATGTTAAGCAGTGGACGTTTTTTGGTTGAGATGACAATAATTGTGTTTATAAATCGCAATACTTTACCTCGTTTTCTTTTAAAAGGCTTCAATCCATATTTTTCTAATTCCTTATTTCTTTGCGGCGTTGTCATTGATGCGTAATCTAGTTTAGGCGTAATATTGTCTGTTTTAATTATGTATTTACTATTTTTTGGTGTAACTACCGAAACAATACTGGCAACATTTTGTTTAACAACCTTTTTTGGCGCTTTGTCATTTTTATTCACTGCTTCATTAAGAACAGGATTATTTTTAACTTGTTTAATATTAACTTCAGGAAGTAATTCAGAATCATTCAATGATTCGTCATTGTTTAATTTAATTCCTGATTCAGAATCCATAAGTGAGATACCACCAAAATCATAATTAAAGTTGTCTACATCACATCTTGATTTGTGAATAGAATAATCTAGTTCTTTATCTGTAAGGTCAAATACTTCAGAATTCTGACTGGAATTTGAGACTAAGTCATTATTGTCAAATTCTACCTCATTTATTATATGCAATTCAATAAATGTTGACTTGTTTTTTAAACCTTCATTATCTTTGACGTCATTAATTTCTTGATCACTAACATATTCGCAAATTTCATCGTAATCTATTGAAATTTCATCTCTTTTACCAAGACTACTATGGTTATGAATAGTTAACCCTTCATTTTTACTAGTATTTCTAACAGATTCATCTGGAGAATGTACCATATTTACTATTTCATAATTACTAATACTTCTAACAGATTCATCTGGAGAATGTACCATTTCTATGTCTTCAGTACTTGCATTGAGGACAATATCTTCATCATCACTCTCAACTTTGCTGACTTTAATATTCCTTATTTCATCGCTACTAATACTTTTAACAGATTCATTTGCAGACAGTACCAAATCTATGCCTTCATTAGCCTTACTATCTGTATCTATATTTTCTCTACTATCTGAATGATCGTGTATAAAATCTTCAAAAACACTTTGATTGGATGCTTTTGTACTTTCTTCATCTCTTGCTTGTGTTAAATCAAAAATTTCTCCACTCTGTATAATTGACTTCGTAAATTTGTTAACGTACTCTTCTTTGTCTAAAATTATGGTGTCATCTAAATTTGAGTCTGCTTTATCAAAATCCACTTCAGGTAAATCATTAATATCAATACTTGATTTTGATGATTGAGTTAGATCTACATTGTCACATTCTTCATCATTTAACTTAGCTTTATCTTTAAGTAATGTAGGTTCATTAAAACTTTGTGTTAAATCTATTTTCATTTCAACAATTTTGTTGATTTTTGAACCATCCCCTCTTTCTCCGTTGTTTCTTTCTACAGTATTATTAGTATTGATATGTATTGGTGATGTACTAATAACTATAGTATGTTCTTTTATACAACTTATACTTTTACCATCATTTGCAGATAAAACATCTCGGTCACAATCATACAGCTCATCACTGTCTATTAGACTGTTATCCAAACTTAGATCTTTAACACTTCCTGTATTAAGGTTGATTGTGCCTTTCTTTGTGCTTTCTGTAGTAACTATTTCATCTAAGTTTTTTACACCTTGTGATGCGCTAACAGCACATTCAGTAATCTCCATAAAATCATCGGATTTCCTATTTGTTAGATTTTGAGCGGGCTGACTTGGAATACCGACACACTCAGTTAGATCCATAGTATTAGCATCTTCAGTAAATATTTTAGTTTTTAATCCTTGTGACAAAATTACTGAATTTGATACCTCCATTATACATGAGACTTCATCATCAAATATATCTGGAGATACACTTCTGTATTCCTGTCTAACTGCAAGAGTATCTATATTTTCCGAACCTATTTCAGTTCCTTGTGGCATTCCTAATGACGAGTTCAATCTATTTTCACTGGTACCTTCCATATCATCTTTGATAATTGTAGAATTTTTATCATTTACCCCAAGATCTTTGTCACATAATAAATCATTATCATCAATACTTTTAATATTTTTAGTTTTAATAATATCCTTTGCAGATTTAAGAGACCCGCTAAGGATTACATCTAGCTCTTCTTGTGAACATAAAATTTCGCTAATATTCATTGTGCTTTTGTCAAAAAGATGAGGGCTAACAGGCCTACCTGCTATTTCAGACCAATCCCTCAGTAAGCAACCGTCACTACTGGATTTTTCCACTAAATTATTAACATAAAATATACTGTTATCTTTCATATGCTCATATATTAAATTAGTAGCAATATTAAAAATAGGTGCTAAGGATGTGTCTGTACTATTTTCAGTAAATTTAATATAAATTGGACTTTCAAATAATATTTGAGAATATCTACTAGTTATTATTCCCTTCTTTTCTTCAGCAGTTGTTTCAAGAAGTTTATAGTGTTTTTTATGTTTTCCTTGTTTCTTTTTAATTTCTGGTACTTTAAAACCATACTCTTTTAAAGTTGTTCTAATGTTTGCTATTCTACTTTGCTTATTTGAGAACTGGGAAGTAGAAGCATCATCAGAACTCTTTGTTTGAAGGGAATTAGACAATGCTATAGCTAATTGTAACTCTTCAGAGTCTATATCTATACCAGACTTTTTGCATTGAGCATCAAACTCTTTACTATATCTTAATAATTCATTGCTTTTCCCTTTCAATGCTGATCGGATATCTTTTTGACCTTTAGGACGTTTCGTATTTTTTCTAATTAGCTTAGTGGGTTTTTGTATGGCTTTAGGTCCTTTACAGTTCTTTTTAGTTTCTTGAAAGTCTGAAAGACTATCATCCATATCAGTCTTGCATACAAAATATTTACTCCTTACACATTCACTAAAAAAGAACAAAATAAAACAAATTATTAACAGTAACTGAATATTTTATTAACTACATATTATATAATAATTATAAAATTACCTATCTTTGCTCATAACTATTTTATTTATTTGGTAAGTCAGGTCTTTCACTTTCTTCAATTAGTTTTCTTATTGCATCGCCAGTTCTGTTCGGTAAGCCACTTGCAATCATAATTCTTCTCTCTACTTCTTCAATTGGATCTTCATATAAGGGTTCTATAGCCTTGCGTAAATTTTCCGTGATTGAATTGAAACTAAAATAAAATAAATTCATTAATTTAACGAATAGTAATTATGGGAATATTAATAACAGATTAGTACTCGAAACTTTGTTACGAAGATTATTTCTAACCTCAAATAACTGTTTACTTGTCAGTAAGCAATAATAAATAAAACACTTACTGAAAAAAAGTACCACAAATTATTCCGAAGGTTATAAGGCCTATTCCAAGCCTATTGCGGAACTGTGCAGCTGGCGTTCCTTGTATTTTTCTAGGCTTCCATTTAGAAGTATCCACTCCAATAGCCATTTTTGATATAAGTTGCGATCCGTTTTATCCAACTACAATTACTTTTGAAGTCGGTTCATCGTCTATAGCTCAAGTTGGCTCAAGTAGGATAGTAGGATTAAACATTCTATTGTACAGAAACAAAAAAATAAAAAAACTTATTTTCGTTATCAAGATACTTTATGAATATTCTTATTTGTGTTTTTCAGAATAAAGTCAGCAGAATAACCTTTCAGCCGAATGTACAAAGTGTTGTTTCGTTTAGTGAAAAGACATGAATCGGAACATTTTGGAAAATGCAAATGTCAAATATCAATCATACCAACCATACAAAAACAGATTTCAAACACAGCTGATTTCGGGTCTATTGTTTTCATTATTTTTGTTTTGAGTGAACGTGTTATGTTTTTACACAGTTTTGAAAAGTTATTACCGTGCTGATTAGTTTAATAATTAAATGAATCAAGTATTTTATTTACTCTAAAATGTCCTTAATGCAAAATTTACCGTATAGAGAATATCAAAAAGCATTGGAATTAAATTTGCGTCAATGTGAAATTATATCTAAAATAGCTAATTTAAAGTGGGTACCGTAATATCGTTAACTTTGTTTTTAATTTGTTTGTTTTTTTATTTACTTTTTTTTTGTTTTAGATTATCATTTATCGATACCAAGAAACCTGGAGAACAGTTAATAAAAAGTTTAGATCGCGCTGGCTATTCAGTCGATGAATATAATAAATTTATAATTGCTTCAACTAATGTGAAGACAATTACTACATATTACAGGCCACAGTCAAAAGTAGCAATATTGGTTGCAAATGATAAATATTTACATTTGTCTAAACTAGCTACTCCTTCTATAGACTGTGATTCTTTGGCTACAAATTTAAAAAACTTGGGATTTATTGTGATCACCATTAAGAATACAACAAGTAATAATTTAACAACCATTTTGTCTAATATTTTTGATGTACTTGAAGAAAATTCTTATTGTAAGTATATTTTTAAATAATCATGGGGTATTAATCTCCCTCCTCAAATGACTAAATAAAACTTAACCTACCAACACCGTTCCATAGATTGGATTTTATGTTACATTTTTCCCATTCATTTTTATTTAAATTTTTTTAGTTAATAATTAGGTTTTATATTTTTTTTCAACTTACCTAATATTTTTAAGTTACATTTTGTTGTCATATTCACTCTACTTCATTTTATTGAACAACAAGTGAAGCTGAGCATGTACTAAGGATACAATCAAATGATAGCTGATAGATAAGAGATGTAGGTACACATAAAATAGTTTTAAGAAATTAATTTTATCTTTCTTTCTCTCCGTGTGGTGACGGAGTAAGACAAAATAAAAAGAAAGAAAACTTGAAATTAAACCCTATACCTGAGAAAGCGCATCGTAGGATGTGAATCTGTAACTGCCAACATGATAGACAACCAATCTGATTAAAGCTGACTGGCTGATTGCAGATAAAAAAAAAAAAAAAAAAAAGCCCTATACCAATCCGTCTGGCCAGTGTGGTATTAGTAGGCCAAGTAACCCTCCGTCACAGAAGGAGGCCCATCCCTGCAGTGGGACATTAATGGGCTGTTATGATGAATTTTATCGTTCAGGTTTTTTCTTCTATGCCGGTCACGGTTGTCAGCTATGCAATACAAAGTGCATGTTAGGCATCGACTGTCCCACAGAAAACATACAGTTAGAACACTGTGTCACTGAAAACTTTGTGTTGAAAGAGGCAGAGAGGAGTAAGCAAGATCTATGTGTTCTTATTATGGATATGTGCCGAGTATACCTGGATAGGTAAGTCATTTAATGGAGTAGTTGTATTGTGTTCAATGTAGTGTAGTTAATGGCGTTGGGGTTGCAGTATGTGGCTGCTGTGCAGGAGGTCATGGGTTCAAATCCCATATAGGAAAAGTATATTAACCGCCGAGTAAAATTACTAGGCCTGCGGGCATATAGGTCCCTAAAAAAATTCACCCGTTTCCCGCCGTTTAGTTTCAAAATTGACGTTTGAGCAGCCATTTTGCAAGAACTCAAAGTCCGCCATCTTACATTGCGCGAGCTGTATAATAAATAAGTAATTTTGTTTCACAGGAAAGCCAATCCCCAAATATACGCTTCAATCCACACAGTAGAAGAATATTCGATACACAAAAACATTCTAGTGAGCTATTCAACACAGTCATCACAAGCTGCTTATGAAGTATTACAAATCGAGTGTTCTACTACAATAGACAATGAGGTCACATATGAGCTTAAGACAGGCGATACGGACAGGATTGTGCCGGGAGCTAGTCAATATGTCAATGTTCTTTGTACTAGAATCACTGATGATTTGGATGTTAGCGCTATGTTGGATAAGGTTCATGAAGGTACCTGTTTCTTTATTTTATTTGTTTTTGAACTGTAAAACATTCGGACACAAAGGTTTTGGAATGGCGACCGCGTAGCGGAAGACGTAGTGGGGAGACCCTTCACAAGGTTGACCGATGAAGACGTCCTAGCTAGGTTGGATAGGACGTTTTCATGCACACTAAAGATTTGTGCAAGTGTGATTTGAACAAGAATCGAAGCCAAAACCTCTACGTAGTAGCCATAGACTATTATAACTAATACCTACGCCAGAGGTCGTCATTAATATGTCTTTATACGAGTCTATTCTTTTATCCCCGACATTGACATCTTTAATGACTCGTATGATACATTTAAAAACAAATTGTCAAAATTACTTTCTTTAAATCTGTGAGTTTTTGCAACTCTAATGTAATGTACATAGGTGTGTCTATATAATGGTTCTTTAATTTTTTTTATTATTTTAAAACTTTTTATAAAATATTGTATAGAATATTAACTGCTCTCATTATCTATCTATCTGGCCAATGTTATGCATACCGTAACTGTCAATATCAGATATATTTATAATGTAAGGTTTCTTGTACACTCAAGGAATTTAATTGTTTAGCAATTTGCTTAATTTTGAAATCAGTCAGGTTACTATTTACCGACTACAGACGACGGATGACGAACCCCGACGTCTTGGGAGTCGTAAAATTAATTAGACAAGGTATATATACCTATAGGCCGACCGCTTATCTCAGTCCCCGCCTGCGGTATGAAAGGGACGAGGGGGCGGGGTAGCGGTGTGCGTTATGGTAGCGTACACAAGAGCTATATCGAGTTGGTTCGATGTCAAATTAAATAAATTTTTACAAAAAAAAAACTGACTTCAAAGACAAAAATTGCACTAAAAAGTAAAAAATAATTATATGCCGACCGCTTAACTCTGACCTCGCCTGTGGGGTGACTGGGGGGCGGGGAATGACGACAAAGGGGATCGCACAATTTTGATTTACAATGACAGTGCCCAGCACAACATAGATAAGAATAAGTACTAACGTATAGATAGCTATCTCTTGATTTTTTGGCAAAACGGCGCCATCTAGTTACTGCGACCCGAACTACATTGCATCATAAGACGGCTTTATATACCTACATAGTTATTACTTTATATGCACGGAAGAAAAATCAAGTGTTAATGCAATACAACTAATTAACAATTGGGAACCGCTGTTCCCAATAAAATTAATATTTATAAATTTTTATAATTTTATTTCTTACATTTTTAGTGAAAGTGCATACTTAATACGTTTCTTATGAAAACGTATAGGTATTCAATTTTCATAAATACCTTAATATAGTGTAGAAGTAAATTGTATAGTGTAATATTGTATGTATTGCTGTAAATGTGCCATATTTTTATTTTTCTTATATTTTTAGTGAATGCGTATAGGTATACGCATTCACTAAACTACGTTTCCGTAAAAGTATATACAAATAATTAAAATAATTATGTTGAATGAATTTAAATTTCGTTCCCTAACTGAGTATTTGAAAGTAGTTCATAGACAAATGGTTAAAGTAGGAGCTGGATAATAAGGTTCGTATCCCATGCCGACGAATTTTCTTGGGCAATTTTTTATTTACACAATTTTTTTATTTACAATTTACATGCGCACATTACGCAACCTTGGATGCTGCTGGTCTACGGAATATATAGATTTCTTTTCAAAATTATTATCAATGTGCATATATTTATTATTATTATGTCAAGGATTCTCTGCAAAGTGCGTCTATCTGATAGTTCCAAAATCGTAACATAAAGAAGTTGTTAGCACAATGGGTGGTAACAATATTGTACAATATGGATTACTTGAGCCAGTAGTCATTCCAATTCAGCCTAGACTTAACCGGGAATATATTGATGAAACAGGATTTAGTGCAGCCGAACTATGCTCAATTCTTAATAATAATATTTTATTAATAATTGTTTAAAAATATATTTATTTAAATATAATAAAAAAAGTTATTTTTTTTTAAATTTATAAACTAATCCATAAACAATCAACAATTTTATGTCATAATGTCGAAGTCATTTAATAATATAATCTGTAATTCATGGGCGGAATTCCATTTGCTTATTATCTTATTTCGTTGGCTGACACCGACTCCAAAAATAACAATAATATTACATAATTTGTAATAATTTGATTTTCTTTTAAAGAATCTACAAATAAATATATTTGTTATTTAAGAAATATCCTTAACAATCCTTTGTACAATAATTAAAAGAACCTATTCTTTAGATTAAGAATGGCTGATTTAAAGTATATAATTATAACTAAAGTCTTAGAAAATATTTACAAATAATAACAAAGTACAATCATTAGTTATATATTAAAATCACAGTATAATCACATTTGGTGTAATTACAATAATTTACATTAAAACAGGTATGATTTAAACATATTAATTTTTAATAATCAGTCTTAGAAAATATTTACAGATAATAAGAACAATATGTACTAAGAGTTTTTTTTAATTTTTATACTATTTACGCTACCATAACGGACATCTAGTCAGTATGTCAGTATGACACTAGTGCGGTATCTTAGTCCGTCTTCTATACAATTTACAAATGTCAAAGATGGTGGCGTCATCTTGCCACTAAATCTCGTACTTTCTTAGAGAAAATATGCAATCTAAATTATTACACAATTTAAAGCTTGACCAGAAAAATAAAAAAACCTCTCCAGGTATTTCGATTGGTTTATGGTATAATTTCAATTTTTCCTTCTTTTTATTTCATAAAAATAAGCTAGCTAAAAATTAGAGCTGTGTTGTGATGTGATATAGTTCGGGACACAGCCTCTAGATGGCGCAGTTTTGCCAAAAAATCAAGAGATCGCTCTCTTCTTTGTCCTCGCCCCCCGCGCACCCCTATTACCGCAGGCGGGGTCTGAGTTAAACGGTCTGCCTATAGCCTTGTCTATCTATGACAGACAGGTATTTTGTGTTAAAATAAAATTCTTCAATTTTATATTGTTGACAGACCAAAGTTAAGTCAAACTAAACTAGACCTTATCTACCATCTCCATCAAACAGTATCCTTAGTCCGAGTTTGTGTAACTATTAACAATAAAGTATATCGAGTAGCATTCGCTGTTCTGATTGGTTCAATGCATTGTATTGATAATACTGTCAAAATTTTATTTTTTACTCTTTGGACAGAATGGTGGAAGTTTGTAAACAAAGAAGTTTGAAGTGCGATTCATACTTATTGGTTATATTTTATATTATGTCAATTTTGAGGTGTAATATCTTTCAAATTCGCTAGGATTATTTTGGTATATAATACGACTAAATTACGTAGGTTGTGTACCTGCTAAACAATTAAATTCCTTGACCGTACATGTAATAATATATATGATGTGGTTGTGCTAATAAACAAATAAATAAATATCCAGTCCATTAATGTTTCCGTTTGTGTTTGTCCATGTGGTGACGGAGTAAGAATACAATATGTCACCACCCTAATTGATCCCATGGGTGTCGTAGAAACCGACTTAGGGACTAACTGTAAAAATTATCTTAACGAAGTAAAAAGAAGGAAAACTTGAAAATTAAACCCTATACCAATCTGTCTGGCCAGCGTGGTATTAGTAGGCCAAGTATTCCTCCGTCACGGGAGGAGGCCCATCCCTGCAGTGGGACATTAATGGGCTGTTATGATTAATGTTTCATTTCCTAATAATGTATATTTAATATTTTTATAATTATGTTACAGATGTAGAGCATTCATTAAAGAAACAGAAACCAATAAAGTTACAGTGTGGTTTTGACAAAAGATCACTGTATGATCCTGCCAAAGGTTAGTCACTTACATACATAGAAATATAATAGAAGTGTCTGTTTGGGACAAATTCACGGCATATCATATCATCTTTATTAAAATGCACATTAAACAAATATTTATTCCGGGTAAACTTCAAAAATGCCGAATCGATTGTGATGAGGATTTCACTGATGGGTTGCATGCACGGCTCGAGTTTGTAAAAGTCCCCAGACACTAATTTTATCTCTAGTTACTCGTTTCCCGCCATTAAGTTTGAAAAATGAAATCTTGGCAGCCATTTGCAAAAATTCAAGCCGGCCATCTTAGATTTCTTTTAGTCCTAATTATTAACTAAAATCTAATTTGCAGGTGACATAGCTGGACTATTAGAAACATTAACCGACGCAATGAAAGAATTTAGCGAAAACTGTTCAGTTTTTTAAGCATAGATATTGTTTAAGCTTTTCATAGTTTGTAAGTCAAAAGAGGTTGTATTTAAATAAATTTTATATTTTCATATAGGTACGGTATAGGAGAATACTATTAAAAACAAAATAACTCTTTTATTTCAACTAGTAGGTATATATTACACTAAATATTTTTATATCGTGTTTTAAAAGTATTATAGTTAGTACTTTAAGTACACTGTTGTTTTATATATTATGTACTACATTAAGTTTTAATAAGTTGTTATGAAGTAAGTAAGACTTTTCCTATGACATAATTTTTGGAGTTAGATACTTGTAATGAACAAAATGTAAATGAACATAATTGTTATGTAATATTGTATTGGCGCTCATAGTCAGTTATACTCATTGTCATAAACGATTTTTTTTTAAATTATTGCTTCTTTCTATCTGCAATCAGTCTTCAGCTTTAATCAGATTCTTTGTATTTAAGCAATTAGGAGAATTTTCGTATCGAATGATACGTCATCTCATTTTATAAGTAATGCAGACTTTGGTAAGATAATTAATTGATGCTATTGGTTTTCTTTTCAGCCTGTGCATTGAGTTCTTTGACTCTAGTAAACAACTGCTAATTGGTTCTTATGATTTTCTAGTTTTAGCTTATATGCTTCACAGGATCGCTGGACATCCTCTTTTAGTTTCTTCTTTTAGTTCCTCGTCAGTTTTTTTGTGAACCAGGGCGCACAACTCAGCATCTTTAACGCACTATTTTGTCATAAAAGATACGCAGATTAAGCGACTCGTAGCAAATCGTCTAAAGATGGCTGTGAGCTGTAAACTTTTATATGCCAAAATCTTTTTCATTCGAGAATGTGTCATATTGTAAGCAAATAAGGTATAAATTAATGTTGCTGTGTTCTTGGACATATTTTTTTGATACTGTATTTACATTTTTTAGGAGGTATTATAAAATATGAAATAAAACCACTGTATTTCAATAACAATCTGAATTTAATTTATATCTAAATGAAAAGATTTATCACACTTAATAGACTTTGTGTTCTTAGTAGTCTTAACTACACATAGTAAGAGTTTGTAAAACTATGTATAAACTATATCGTTTAGTGTTTGCCATTCTTATTAAGCAGTTCATAAATTCAATAAAAGTTTGCAAATACTTGATAAAATACTTTTGTCAAAATATTTTTTGTTTACATTTGAAACTAAGAGAAAGTGATAGAAATAGAATAAATTGTATTGGAAAAAATAGAATAGATACCCTAATAGTCGATCTTGGCAAGAATAATATACAAAAAAACCTATGTATGAGAGAGGTACATGATAAAGTGTATTTTCACTTTTAAAGGAAGGCCAGTTCCATCAGTATACGTCAATTAGTTGGATATAATAATAATAGTTACTGTTTCAGAAATACATACATCATTTTATCATTGTTTAGACTATTGAGAACACAATTCATACAAAATTGTCAACTAACAATAACATTATGGCTGATAATGATTAACAACATTAACCCACCAACTATCCTCAACACCCTTTGTGAACTCTCTAATAAATCTATAGTTTAATATAAAAACTTTCTCTTGATAATCCGGTTGCAATCTGGAAATTAAAAAAAAGGTTTGCTATAAAAGTTTATAAATTTAGAAAATTGTTATTTTTTGACGTCATTATATCAGGTACAGTCACGAGCAATAATATGTACACATTTTCACATTTTGTAAAACATTTATCTAAAGTTCTGCTAATCCAAAATTGAATATTCGAAGATTAGTTCAAAACTGTACCTCTTCGAAATTATGAAATAATTTTATTATTCTAATGTCTAGATAAACGTGCAGATGGTTTAGAAAATTTGACAATGTGTACATATTATTGCTCGTGACTGTACCTATCCGTGTGGTGACGGACTAAGAATACAATATTTGTCACCACCCCATCTAAGGTGTCGTAAAAACCCCGTGAATATTATCTTTACGAAATAAAAAGAAGGAAAAATTTAAATTAAACCCTATACCAATTCGTTTGGCCAGCATGGTATTAGTAGGCCAAGTATCCCTCCGTCATAGGAGGAGGCCCGTCCCTGCAGTGGGACATTAATGATTTTTTATGAAAAGTTTATAAACTTCGAAAATTGTTATTTTTTGACGTCATTATTTAAGGTACTACTAGTTCAATTTTGATATGAAAAAAAAAACGACACAGATCATGTACGTTCAAGACTATGGATAACTTATCAATTACACAATTAATTATCTTGTGTGGGATGATTTGAACCTGCGGTTTCGGGCATGGGAGCCGTGTCCGCTTGGCAGCGAAGCAGTTATTACAATAATCTTGTTATTGTATTTTTTTCTAAGTTTCGGAACTATTGTAAGTATATAGTTATGAACTCATTATTTCATTAAGCCTTTTCTATTCCTACCCTCCTATTTAAATTGCTTTGTCTAATAATATTTTTAATATAACATAACATTAACAATAAATGGCTACATTAAAAACACTCACCCTAAAGACAAAGGTGGTAATGTCCCAGTCTCTTTCATATTTCTGAGACCTTTCATCACATGGTAACACATTGTAATTTCCACCCATCTTTTGTCGTCATCATCGAACATTACACCAACCTGTAATGAAAAATAAATAAATAAATATTCCTCACACATTCACACAACGCCATCTAGTCCCGAACTAAGCAAAGCTTGTACTATGGGTAGTAGACAACGGATAAACATACTTAAAATACTTTTTTTTTGTAAATACATAAAAATGAAGTCAAACACTGTTACACTGAATTTAGCGGTTCTGAATAAGGATAAACAGGAGCCTAAAAGTACAGAAAGGCAAGTCACATTAGTGCAAAGTAGCTCTAACATAGTTATAATGCTTCACAAGAAGCTAAACAAGTATACAATATTGTTCACATGTTCACAAAGTGATCAAGCCCTTTTCTGGCCAATAAAGATTAAAAAAAAAACATATTTATAAATAAACTAACAATGAAATTTGGCTGACAATCTCATTAACATAAACTTTAAATTAACAATGTGATTTCTTCTCAGTCTCATTAAGGCATACTCTACTAGGATTAAATTCAAAGTACATAGAGTCTGATCTGATAATCTGTTTGCCAGGATCATGACAAGTGGCGTTCTGTCGTCTCTGCCTACCCCGGACGGGATAAGGCGTGAGTTTATGTATGTATGTATGTACATAGAGTCAAAATAAATATTTAAAAAAAATTACTATAAATATTAACTTACCTGATATGGAAATGCATAAAATATATCTTCCTTTGCAATTCCTATCATTTGTCTCTGTGTTACGGATAGTGTTGATACGGTACTTTTAAGTGCTAATATGGCATCCTTTTCAACTAGGCCTTCCAAAGAATCAAAATCACTCTTCTGTAACACATCTGAAACAATCTGGTGGTAGATGTCAGGAGAAATATTTGCTTAAAAAAGTTTTGTTGTACACACAGCAACTAATCAAGCTAGACACTCATGTACCTTAATACCTTGAAATAAGACACTATTTCAAATGAAAATGTTTAACTTGATGTGTTGCTGTGTGTACTATTATAGAAATAAATATATAATAATTATGTTCACAGTAGGAAATAATTGTTATGTGAAGCAAGCAACAAAGAATAACAAAATAGGGAGGATACTACATCCTCTCAATTTGCGATTCCTTGTTTAATTGATTCAAGTTTAATACTCATAATGTGATAATGCATTACAAGGTGTATATTAAGTCACAATGTGGATATCTTTCAGCTGAAATCATGATTAACATGAGTAGCTGTTATAATAAATTAAATTGGATCCAAATACTAAATAGCATGATTTGATTGTCTACCAAAATATATTAATTACATCTACCTTCAAATGATAAAACTTCAAGATATAGGTGCAGTATTTATTTTTTAGTAGATATTGGTAGTTTGTATGAAAGAAGTAAGTTACTTTCTGCAAATATACCCCCTTACTCAAAAACGCCTCTTAAATTTAATCACTGTTTAGTATGATTTTTATTAGGAAAATCAACCTTATACCAAACAAAACCGTAAGAATTTAAACTAATCAATTGACTAAAACTTAAGAGGCGTTTATGAGTAAGGGGGTTATTTTATAATGGATATCAATTAGAGATTTGTACAGTTTGGCGCCAATGCTTAGAATGTTACATAATATAATCTTGTAAGAGTTAAATAAAGTTATAAGTACCTCAACAGCATGTTTTGAACCTTCTACAAATTCTTCTAAACTAAATTCCTGTTCAAAATATGGTCTTATTATTAAATTAGCAAACATCCAGTTTTTCATATATTTGATTACAGAAGGCCATTTAATAAGAGGAAATTCCATAAGTTGCGGCAGTTTTCTTATTTCTACTTTTTCATCGCAATAATTTCGAAATTGTATAACATGACATGATGAGGTTATAGGTATTTGTTTTGGTAAACTTCTGCACGTAAACCTGTCACATATTCTAAAGGATTGAGACCTAATATGCCTTAAAGCTAAATTCATCATTAATTATCTTTTAAAACATAAATTAAACGAAAAAAGTATAATAATATTCAGTTTAGTGTTTTGACATTAGCTATCGGCACCACAGACAGACACAGAATACATTTAATCAAGGATTGGATTGTCACGTTTGACGCTACACAGACATAAAACGTGGATTAAACCCCCTTCAAAATTAAGAATTAAAAAAAAACACTTAATCAGCGGACATACTAAAATAATTATTTATTTTTTCAAAGTCAGAACTGCATAACTTTATTATTATTATTTAATAAGCAAGCAGACAGTTGAAAAAACTGATAGCGTGTGTATCTGGTTTTTCATTTTTGGTGCTCGTCTAATTTATATTCAAAAGTGTTTGTAGATGTGGCCGAGATAGATTACACTTTCCGGTAGTCTGTTCCATGCTGAGAGGACTCTATTGATTGATTAGGAAGTGCTTGTGTGGATTGTTTCTAGAGTGGCTGGGACATAGCTTGAGGTGGTGACCTCGGAAGTGGGACATTTCACAAGCCTCAATAAAACGGAAACAAAGAACATCCAGGCCTAGGACAAATAACTTGTGGATATCTATTACAAAGAATTGTCCTGTGTGGATATCGAACTTGCAACCATATGCACGGCAGCCGCTTCCGCGATCGTAGTGCTATCGAGTCAGTCTCTCTCTCTGAAATAGGCATCGCGACGCTGTACAGTGAGATTGACGCGCTACATTAGTGATGTTGAAGCGTTACTTGAGAGGTGGCGTGGCGACGCGACGTCTTATGAAAGAGGCGTCGCGATGGAGTATGAGAAAGGCATCGCGATGGACTACGAGATAGGCATCGCGACGGGCTATGAGAAAGGCATCGCGACGAACTGTGAGAAAGGCCTCGGGACGGGCTATGAGAGAGATGTCGCGACGTGCAATGAAAGGAGCTTTTCGACAGGCTAATAGAAAGGCATCGCAACACAGTATGAGTGAGACGTCGCGAAGCCGACGTTACCGCGACGCCATTCTCATAGCATGAGAATGGCGTCGCGGTAACACTATGTAGGGCAATGAATTAGGTCTTTCCATTGCTTTCCTAGTTAGCCTTCTAAAAAGGCCCGTAGTGAACTATCAAACAATTTTTGAGGTCCTTTTCCTTTCCATTTTAATTCTCTTTATTTTCATTTTTCACATTTATTAACATTTTTAAATATAGATATAAAAATAAACACATTTAAAAATATAAAAAAAGGTAGACCTACCAGCATCGGGTACAGGGACCAAGGTATTGGTGGTTAGGGCTCCAGAGACAGAAACTTCCTCACAATACGTGCCGTGTCAAGCTGTACTGCCTTCTAATTATTTTTATAACAACTAGAGAAGAACCTACATGTAATAATATTTCTTTAGCTTCCGGCGCGGCGGGAGATTGTTTACATACTCATACACTCAGCCGTTTTTAAGTTTATGACCCAGTCATCTGAAGTGATAGTGTATACTCAGCCGTTTTTAAGTTTATGACCCCTTATTGTTCTGTATTGATTGGAGTCTATTGCCTAAATTTGTAAAACACTTGGTACTAAAGTCAAAAAGGAACAAAACAGATGCAGGTTTATTGAAATACACTTAATACTAATAATAAAAGAAAACATTTATTAACATAATAATATTATCATTGTACAATATTTTCATGGTTGGAAATGATTCACGACATTCAAACACCAATTGTCTTCTACACCTTTGGTAAACTCTCTAATAAATCTGTAGTTTAAAATAAAAACTTTGTTTTGAAACTCTGGCTGCAATCTAAAAAGAAAAGAACAATGATTATGCAACATTAAAAAAGTCATCTATACTAATATTATAAAGAGGTAAAGTTTGTGTGTTTGTTTGTTTGTGACGTTGTAGGGGGTAATCTCTGGATCTACTAAACCAATTTTAAAAATTCTTTCTGTGTTGAATAGTCCATTTATCGGGGAGTGTCATAGGCTATATAGTATCACGCTATGATTAATAGGAGTGAAGCAGTAATTAAATATGTTTAAAAAAGGGACGCGTTTTTTTCGCCGCCCAACGAAGTGGGCACGGGTTAGCTAGTAAATAAAAGGGTTGAATGTGCATTTTAAAAAGTTGGGCCAGTTTGTAAGGATCTAGATGCTTAGTGGTCATGGCCTACCCATCAAGGGCAAAAGGTGTGAGTTTATATGTAAAAAAAAACCATAATGAATTAAATACCAACCCTATTGACATTGGAGGTATATCCCCAGACTCCTTCATATATTTTAGACCTTTAAAAACATGGTAGCACATAGTAATTTCCACCCATCTTTTGTCTGCATCATCAAACATTACACCAATCTGGAAAAAAAATTACATCAAAAATATTATTAAGTTTTTTTTTGTGGATAATATGATGTACAGTCACGAGCAATAATATGTACACATTTTCAAATTTTCTAAACTATCTGCACGTTTATCTAGACATTACAATATCAAAATGAATTCGTAATTTAGAAGAGGTTCCGTACAGTTTTGAATTAATCTTCGAATTTTCAATTTTGGATTGGCAGAACTTTAGATATCTGGTTTACAAAATGCGAAAATGTGTACATATTATTGCTCGTGACTGTACACTGTATTTTAATCACAAAAAAATCATTACTTTTTAAAAGTTTATTCGGGCAAAATACGTAATAATAAAAGACATAGCATATTCAAGCAGTATAAGGCCTATATTTCTTTTCTTTTTATTAATTATTAGTGACAATTATAATTCACACTCAGTATTTGTATTTGTAATGATATGAATGATTTTCATTGTGTAACGCACCACAAAATGTTCTTACTCTGTTTATTGCATGGATAGAATTCAGAGGTAATGACTTTCCTACTTGAACAGCTAATATATTAAGTTTAATTTTAATTTTAGATCAAACACAATTAGTTTTATTGTTATATATATATTACTCACCTCGCTTGTAATTGTCGCGGAACTTTATTATTGGCATAGTTAATTGTAAATGCAACCAGATTTGGTTGCATACTAATCAACTAACCCAGTCATTTGTTAAAAATGCTGTTAAGTTTCCTTAAATACACAAATAATAATAAACTAGAAGTTAAAATATTTTACCTGATATGGGAAAGCATGTAATATATCTTCTTTTTCAATGGCCAGTTGTTGACGCTGCGACATTGAAAGTTTTGATACAGCAGATTTTAAAGCTGTAATAGCTTCCTTATCCACAATGCCTTCTAATGACTTAAAATCACTCTTTTGTAATGCATCTGATACAACCTGGAAAAACATTAATTAAAATATAAATAATTTTTCCCTTACATGCAATCTTGTTCCTAACTATAATCAAATAATGCCAAATGTAAATTATATAGCAATAATATTGTGTAGTGTGAGCTGGTCACATACATCATCCGATAACAAGGAATAGATTACGGTTGTACTATAACTATCATAAGATACTAAGATAAGACATTAAGATAGTAATATAGCTATAAGACACGTAGATATTAAGTATATAAATGGTGGTAAGATGTAATTAAAGAGCATTCAACATGTCATCATAGTATCATTTACTACCCCACTTCTACAACATCTGACGAGTTCCGGTGCCCACTCCACATGGCGACCCTGCCGTAAGAAGTCTAGAAAAGCAGAATGAGATTCGGAACAGGTTATGGATACGCGGAAAACTAAAATAGAGGTACAAATATTAAATTTATTTTGAAATGGGTGGTTCTACTTCGAAGCAGGAAGTAATCATAGCTCAGACAGCTTCTGGTGGATCCAACAACGCAACAGCAACACAACAACAACTGTCAGCCATAAGTACAGTCGTTTGGTTCATGGCAGCGTGTTTTTTGGTTATTATTGTGAGCGCAGTGGGTTATCTCTACCGAAGGTGCCACATGAACTGGATACAAGGAGAAATAAATAAGAGGGATGTCCAGCGAGTGATGCAGGCATAACAAGAAGGAAGGAAACGTGAGTGAAAATCAGTGTTATTTTATGTTTGTGTACGGAATGTGTTTAAAGACTATAAGTTTATCATAATCGGTTATTATTAAATTATGGAAGTAGAATTAACTACAATTTTTGTACAATTATAAAATTTAAGAGAAAATATTGTTAAACTAGGACCCAGTAGAAGGGTAGGAAGTAATTTTGAAGGAAAAATTAACGAAATACAAACTTTATACGATAAATTTAAAACAATTATTTCGGGAAGTTGCAAATTTTCAACAGAAATTGTAGAATTAATTAATAAAATAGAGAAACTTTATTTAGAGACTATAAAATTCGAAAATAAGATTACACCGTCAGAAATGGGTACCGAGAGTTTTTCTCTGAGGACGGCCGTGGGGCTATTGCCTAAAGTAACGGGAGAAGAACATGTCACTCAAGACCTTATAGACTCTATTGAGTTATACAGTTCAATGATTAAAGAGGAAGAAAAAAAATTATTAATAAAATTTGTATTAAAAACACGGTTAAACCAAGGGGCTAAAATACGGTTATCAGGAGAGTACGATTCGGTTGAACAATTAGTAAATGACATGAAAAAACATCTATTGACAATAAAATCAGACGTAGCTATTCAAAATAAATTCTCTAGGGCTACTCAAAGTAATAAATCGATAACAGAATTCGGGATAGAAATAGAAAAGTATATGATAGACTTAACCATTGCGCAGGCAGGAAACGATAAGGAAGCATACAAAGTGTTACGGCCATTAAACGAAAAATACGCAGTAAAAAGATTCGCTGACGGGCTTCGAAATCAACGTATAAGCACTATCATTTCAGCACAGAATATAACAACATTAAAAGATGCAATTAGGATAGCAGAAGACGAAAGTTGTAATTCCTTAGAACAGGTATTAACTTTTCAACGACAGTTCAGGACAAATGGATTCTACAGGAATAATAGAGGTAGTGGAAATAATAATAATTTCCAACAAAATTATCGCGCAAAACAAAACACAGCTGATAGGTACGTGTTTAATAATACAAAGAGATGGCATGGTAATGGAATTCGCGGACGTAGCGGTTATCGTGAACAACCGAGTCAGCAAGGTCGGCGAGCTGTAGCATGTTTAGAAGTAGAACATACGTCAGGCGATAATGAACTTGACACATTGGAACAACAAATAGAGCCGAGTCAGTTTTTTCGTGAATAAAGATAAACATATATTAACGTATAATAGTATAAACTGGGTTTATTTTTTTCTTAATGGCCTACACTCGGAATGGCTAATTGATACGGGTGCGTCAATATCAGCCATAAAAAATGAAATTAGAATGTTACCCGGGATGTTACAATATTATTAAGGATAAGGTAGTAGTTAACGGTGTAGGTGGTAAAATACAAGCGATAGGTTACGTGTACTTAAATTTAAATTTCGAACAGTGTTCGTTTATGCATAAGTTTTATGTATTTAATGAATTACCATGTAAATCGGTCGGCATAATAGGTCAAGATTTTTTACAAAAATATAAAGGCGTTATAGATTTCTCAGAAAATAAACTAACTCTTAAGGAATACCGAGGGCAAGTTATTTCGATGCCACTTAGATATTATGATTATGTATTAAGTATTCCGCCGCGTTGCGAGGTAATTAAATATTTTCCAGTTAGCATAACCGAAGATTGTGTGGTATCAAAACAAGAGTTACAGGAAGGGGTTTTTTTGGCCAGCGTAATAGCTAAACCGAAAAATGGAATGATACCTATTAGGATATTGAATACAAAAGACGAGGAAATTGAATGTATTTTAAAAAATATAGATATTCAACCCTTAAGGAATTATAGCTATTGTTATTTTCCGGAGTCAAGTAAGAGTGTTGAACGTATTAAGGAAATATTTTCAATTTTAAAATTAGACTATTTAAACAATGAGGAACGATTAATGATTGAACAGATCTGTGCGAAATATCCAGATATATTTCATTTACCGGGAGATAAGTTGACTGTAACTAATATATATGAGCAATCTATAAAATTAAAAGACAATGTATCACCGGGATATAAAAAACAGTACAGGATACCAATTGCTCAAAAGAAAGAGGTCGATAGGCAAGTACAAGAAATGTTAAAAAATGGAATTATTGAAGAGACGGTTAGTGAGTGGTCTAGTCCTGTGTTAATTGTCCCTAAAAAAGCAGACCGGGACGGGGATAAAAAATGGCGGCTTGTAATAGATTATAGGCAATTAAACGAAAAAATTCAAGACGATAAGTTTCCTTTACCAAATATTAATGAAATTTTAGATTCATTATCAGGAGCTATGTATTTTAGTCACTGTGATTTGTCGCAATCATATTATCAATGTCAATTAGACGAAAAAAGTAAACAGTATACAGCATTTACGACAGACAAAGGACAATATCAAATGAACAGATTACCAATGGGTTTAAAAATTAGTCCGAGTTCATTTAGTAGAATGATGACTGTGGCGATGTCCGGATTAAATTATAATAAATGTTTAATATACCAGGACGATTTGGTTATCTTTGGGCAAAATTTAGAAATACATAACCGAAATTTAATGTCAATTTTTACACGATTAAGAAAAACTAATCTTAAACTAAATCCATCTAAATGCGAGTTTTTAAGGAAGCAAATACTTTATTTAGGACACGTTATATCAAATGACGGTATCTCTCCAGATCCGGGAAAAATTGAAGTAGTAAGAAATTACCCACGTCCCGCTAATAGTGATGAAATAAAACGGTTTATAGCTTTTGCGAATTATTACAGAAAATTCATCCCTAAGTTCGCTAAAATAGTTGCACCAATGAATAAAATGTGTAAGAAAAATGCTGTATTTAATTGGTCAGAAGAATGCGAGGAAGCATTTTTAATACTTAAGGAGGCATTAATATCACCACCAATTTTAGATTTTCCCGATTTTTCCGAAAAAAACACGTTTGTTCTCCATTAAAGATTTAAAAGATATGGGAAATAATAGTATATCAGTAATGACGAGAATGCAGAATAGGCGGTTGCAGGAATTGGGTAAAGAACAGGATATTCGGAAGGATAATATAATAGATTCTAGGATAGGGCATCCCAGAATAGTAGAAGTACTGAAGAAACAAGGGAATGATGTGGAATTACGCAGAATAAATGCAAATAAATGGGGAAAATTGATACGTGACAAAAATTGTAAAATAATTATGTCTAAGTCACGAAATAAATTGATGTACGTGCCAGAACACTTAAGTGTTTATATTAACTATGAATCTTTATCAGCTTCTTCCCTAGACGAGTTGCTGAAAGACATAGTAAAGTTTTGTTTTGAACAAAACTTGGAACATATTATTATGTTAAAAAATAATGATAACGAGTATTTGATAAAAGGAATGGCACGGTATTTAAAGGAAAACAATAGTTCATTACAAAAGAACTTTAAAGTATGTATAGTGAAAGATGTACGTAGGATAGAGGACAGGGAAGAAAAGAAGGTAGTCATGAACGATTTTCATATATTACCAACTAGTGGTCATGCAGGGATACGAAGGATGATTAATAATATAAAGAAATCTTTTTACTGGCCAGGTATCGAAAAAGATGTAGTAGAATACGTCCAAAAATGTTATAAGTGTCAGAAACAAAAATTTCAGAAAAATATTAGGGAACCAATGACAATTACGACGACTGCGTCAACAGCTTTTGAGAAAATTTACTTGGATATAGTAGGACCATTCGATAAGGATACGAATGGAAATATATATATTTTAACATTACAGTGTGAGTTAACAAAATTTGTGGAAGCTTATCCTTTAAAAAACAAATCAACCAATGAGGTAGCAAAAGCGTTAGGGGAAAATTTCATTTTGAGATATGGGATACCGCAAAACATTGCTACAGATAGGGGAAGTGAGTTTATTTCCAAAGTCATGGTAGAATTATTCAAAATTTTAGGCATAAATAAAATATTAGCAACGTCGTATCATCATGAAAGTATTGGTTCGCTAGAAAATGCTCATAAAACTTTGGGTGCGTATTTAAGAATTCAGACAAATAACAACTCGTCATCATGGAGTTCTTGGATCCCTTATTGGTGTTTTTCATACAACACAACAGTAAATACTGTAACTAAATATACTCCATACGAGTTAGTGTTCGGAAAATTATGCAACTTACCAAGTAATTTAAATAATGGGAGTGTTGAACCTATATATAATTTCGATGATTATCCTTTAGAGTTTAAGTTTCGTTTACAGAAAGCTCAAGCGGATGCTAGAGAAAACTTGATAACTAGTAAATTGGCCAGGAAAATTGTTTATGATAAAAATAGTAACCCTGTAACATATAAGGAAGGTGATTTAATATTGTTGAAAAATGAGAATGCAAGTAAGTTAGATAATGTGTACAATGGACCATTTTATGTAATAAAAGATGAGTCACCAAATGTAAAAATAAAGTATAAAAATAAAATAGAAACTGTACATAAAAATAGAACCAAATTGTATTATGATAGTTAAAATTAATTATAATAGTTATAATCAAAACAATAAAATTAACTTAGATTTAATTTTATTTTTTTTTCTGGAAGGGTGATGTAGTGTGAGCTGGTCACATACATCATCCGATAACAAGGAATAGATTACGGTTGTACTATAACTATCATAAGATACTAAGATAAGACATTAAGATAGTAATATAGCTATAAGACACGTAGATATTAAGTATATAAATGGTGGTAAGATGTAATTAAAGAGCATTCAACATGTCATCATAGTATCATTTACTACCCCACTTCTACAACATCTGACGAGTTCCGGTGCCCACTCCACAATTGAAAATGCGGGCTTTGAACTTAACACCAATGGAATCTAGCTGAATACCCTCTGGTGATTAATAAACATATAAAAAAGAAATATTGCTAGTTCCACTGGAGGAGGCCCGTCCCTGCATTGGGATATTGATGGGCTGTAAGTAATGGTGATGATGATTGCTAGTTAGACATAGAAATACTCAAATCAAGCCACATTCGCATTCATAAATGTTTGACTCAAGTAGGCATTGACATTGTAACCAGCAAGGAAGGTTAATAATGAATGTATTACATGTATATTATAATATCCAATATTATAAGAAAAAGAGTATTCCTTTGAGGAACACAGTAAGTTAAGATAAAAAGATTTAAAATTACCTGAACAGCATGTTTGGATGCCTCAATAAATTCATTCAAGCTGAATTCGTTCTCAAAATAAGGTTTTATAATAAAATTTGCATACATCCAATTCTTTATAAATTTAACGAAAGAAGGCCATATTATAGGAGGGAACTCCATAAGCTGTGGCAATTTCTTTTCCTCTAATTTGTTTTCGCTGTAATTTCGGCACTGTATCGCTGGACATGTTGAGGTAATTGGGCTTTGTACTCTATAAATAAGTCTGTCACATATTCTATAGGTTTGTGACCTAACTAGTCTTACAGCTAGATTCATATTGTTTAACCTCAACTAGTTTTTATCTTCGTTTTACCCAAATAATCTGTAAAAGTATTAGGGGGCAAAACATTACAATATAAATAACTTGAAAAAGTATGTTCTACATTTTCATATTTTTCTTTTGAATTTATTTCCACTTCACATCACGTAAATAAAAACAAGAAGAATAATAAGTGATGTCAAAATTAAATGTCAATCAACGATGGATTACAACAGAGTGCAGTGTACAGAATGTACACAAAATAATGAGATTCTGCGTTTGACGGGGCGTACATTATAGACAAACTAATAAAAACTTACTTACGAACAAGTTTCAGATCCTCATGCATTTTAAAGATAAATCGCTGGTTTTTAGATATTATTCCTTAATAGTAAGTATTGTATTTATTGTGATTATACTACTATATCACCGAAGAATTTAAGGCACAATGTAGCTATAAAATTTTCCTTAGCTTTTTCCAAGGGAATGTCAATTGTCATCCGAGTCATTTTTTTTAACGTCAGTCAATTGTCAATTTATGAAAGACGGTTTCGTTTTGTTGGTATACCGAAAAATATTTTAAATTTTCTTTTATATTTATTGGAATAAACATAATTAGCTGCTATTTTTCTCAGGAAACATGGACGATCAAGCTTGCCCCCGTTGTAAAACAACTAAATACAGAAATCCATCTTTAAAATTGATGGTAAATGTCTGTGGTCATGCTTTGTGCGAAAGTTGTGTTGATTTGCTGTTTTTAAAAGGTAAGCTACGGAGTCTCATTAAATACATTATCTTCTTTATACACTATTTATATCATTTGCTTTTGTTTTTGTAAAAGTCTTTAATAGTATCGTGATTTTCCAGGATCCGGTTCATGCCCTGATTGCAATGTGCCACTTCGCCGCAACAATTTCAGAGTACAATTATTCGAAGATTCTATGGTAGAGAAAGAAATAGACATAAGAAAAAGGGTTCTTAAAGATTACAATAAAAAAGAGGAAGATTTCGCTACCCTACGTGAATACAATGACTACTTAGAAGAGATAGAATCAATTATTTATAACCTAACAAATAATATTGATATAGTAGGTACAAATAAAAGGATAGAACAATATAAAAAAGAAAATAAGGAGATAATTATGAAGAATAAAGTGAAAATAGGTATTTTGTTTTTACAGTATAACTATCACAAATGATTTCTTTATAGAATAATCCATAGTTAGTTTCAGTCTTTATCAACACACTGCTGGAGAAGGGCCCTTTAATTTCCATTAATAATCTATAACAAAATATTGCATTTGTTAATGGTTGTTATATCATCTTATATAATATAAAAGATAGAACCAACAACATAAAAAAAAAAGTTATAAAAATATGATGGGATGTGGAGTCTTCCATAGTTTCCGATCTTGCACAAAGGCACCCTCCAGATGCTTCTAGAGCTCTTTGTCTCTGGCAAATTTCGATATTTGGTATAAATGCAATTGTTTAAAAACAATGGATTTGATGTTAAAAGCACTTAAATTTTACCTATAAAAGATATAATACATTGTAAGGATGAGTTTCATATAATTCAATTAATTAGTTAATTTAAATAACCTAGAGTATCCTTGTAATTTACTTCACATACATAAACTCAGGCCTTTTTCCCCATTAGGAAAAAAGGTGTGAGATCACCAAGTACTCTGGTTCCTACAAACTGACACTCCACAACATGCTTGTTGCCCTTGGGGTAATGTGTGGTAAACTACACTGCTGCATCTAACATTACCATATTAATTATTTTGTTTAATTTAAATTCCAGGCAGAGAGGAATTGGAATTAGAAGAGATATTAGAAATAGAAAAACAAATGGAGGATCTACGTAGATCGGAAGTGATTCGGATGGAACAGGAAGCGAAGAAACAGAAGATACGGGATAAGGAGGCGTTGATTGATGAGCTCATGTTTGCGGAGGGTGATGCCAAAGAGATACTCAATACGTTTGCACAGAGTAAGGCACAAAAGCAGGAGGAGTTCTTGCCACCGGTACCAAAGGTGAAATATTTAATTATTTTTATTTTGTTTATTAAACTTTGGCATAAAAAACTTTTTACATAGGTGCGTTTAATGCTGATGTCATTTTCTAATAGTTAATCTTGGGTGATGCAGAGAAATCAGTAAGTTCAGTGTATTCTTAAGATGAGATAATAATCTATACTAATATTATAAAGAGGTAAAGTTTGTGTGTTTGTGACGTTGTATTCTCTGGATCTACTGAACCGATTTTAAAAATTCTTTCTGTGTTGAATAGTCCATTTATCGGGAAGTGTCATAGGCTATGTAGTATCATGCTATGACTAATAGGAGGCACACGTTTTTTTTCCGCCCAACGAAGTGGGCACGGGTCAGCTAGTCATTCATATAGTAATTAGTTCATAAAAAGAAGGAAAACTTGAAATTCAACCCTATACCAATCCCTCTGGCCAGTGTGGTATAAGTAGGCCAAGTATCCCTCTGTCACGGGAGGAGGCCCGTCCTTGCAGTGTGACATTAATGGGCTGTTTATTATGATGAGGGGTTTTTTAAACCAAAGCAATTTGAAAGATTTCATTTTGCTTTTAAAGAAATACCACCTCCATGAGTAGCAGAACGTATTTAAAATGTATTAAAGTCTATCTAAACTTTACATTATTCAAATTACAGGTGACCAAATTCTCGACCGGTATAAAATTCAACTTAAGTTCAACACAACAAACGTTACCTATTATAGAAGAAGGTCCGTTATATAATTATGAACCACCGATACAACCGGATCGTTGTGGACCTGATCCACCGTCTATTGAAGATATAATAGGACGGGGATATCTGCAGCATGTCAGGTAAAAATATATATTTATATTAATTATTAATTAATTTAATAATATTAATATATTATTTAATATTATTAATTAATTTAAAAAAAAAAAAAATATATATGTTTTTTTTTAAGGCAACTGTACAAACATCAATTTAACATACACAAAGAACAATCAGACCCAGCACAATAATAATTGTCCTGTGGGGAAATGAAACCCACGACCTCATGCATGACTGTTGCTTACATAAGATGACAACCATGGATTAGGGATCATTTCCTGAGTCGCGAGGACTTTATTAACATCAGTTTAACAGACATACATTCGAACTCAATACTGCCCCTATGGCGTGACGGTTGAGAAGATGACAGCTGCCGTGTACGAAGTAGTAGGATTGAATACCACGCAAAATAATGTAATTTGTGTTATCTCCAAATTATACACTACGTTTGCCGACTCGCGTTCTTCACTCTAGGAGACCACCATGTACTAATTATGCACTGTTTTTAAACCCACAGGCAAGAGAATGAAACGGAAAAGGCTGGAGGCTACAAGTCAACATTACCGTGTCTCCGAGCATTACAAGATGCTCTAGCTGGCTTGTATCATGCGAGCTGACAACCAGAGACCACCGATACTGTTATAGTGTTAGATTGAGCTATGTAGATGGCGCTAGTGGGACGGGAGCTCTTAAAATAAAAATTTTGTTTTGTCTTTTTGCATTAAAAATTGTCTTTTTCTGTACTTGGATCTTAGTTTATTATAGAAGTCATAATTAATGTAAAAAAAAAGATTATGTGATAATTGTCATTAATGTCAAGTCAATATCTTTGTTCACTCAGGCAACAAAGTAGCGTTTACAAGTACTTCAAAGTTTTTCTTCTAACTTTTAAAGAAAGTAAAAGTCACTTTATTTATTACTAGCTCTATGAAATCAAAATGCACTGTTCACAGATCTTTTCCACAACCTCTTTTATTAATCTTTATTAGACAAAAGAAAGGGCTTGATCACTTTGTGATCATGTCGCCCCAACAACCTCTTGCTGAACACTTTAGATTTGTATGCTGATCCTTCCTTATGATGAGAATGCAGTAAAACTTTTGAATCACGTGTCACTAGCGTTTCTACTAGAGTGTATGTGTAATGTATGCTTGAACAACAGCTTTAACTAAACAGTATGGTGGAGTAAAATTAAGATGGATAACTACTAGCTACTTATTGTATAAACAAGAACAATTTAAGCCAATTAATTTTATATTTGGGAATAGATGGCGCTGTTTAGAGATGTCCGTAAATATTTATTAAACAAGATGTTAAAAGGACAGGAAATTGGTCGAGAGTTGTTCAAGTCGTTCATAGGTCTTTGCTGTGGCTTAATGACTGTGTCACTACAGTTGGAACTGCCATTTTATGTGCCTAGAAGCACGGAATGTTAAGAGCGTTTATAGGGCTCACTAGCGCCGCCAAAAGAAAATAAAGCCGGTCAAGTGCGAGTCTGACCAGCGCACCGAGGGTTCCGTACAAACTTATTTATTTTCCCGCCAACATGCGATGACGTCACGAATAATCTGTCAAAATTCTATGACGTCACGACTCAGTTTTCAAAAATTTTGTGACGTCACGACTCAGCTGTCAAAAATATTTTCCCGGCAAAATTCTATGACGTCACGACTCATCTGTCAAAATTCTATGACGTCACGGTTCACGTGACCAAAATTCTATGACGTCACGGGTCACGTGACCAAAATTCTATGACGTCACTGGTCACGTGACTCAGCTTTCCCGCCAAAATTATATTATAATCAAAATATAATATGATTGAAGTAAAAATTTAAGGTTTTCGGAATTTTCCCATTACATTGCTATAAGTAAGACCTTGCTTCATGCCAAATTTCAAGTTTGTAGATAGACTGGAAGTACCCTGTAGGTTTTTACCCTTACCCCTCTAAAATTTGCGACGGAAACGGTTATATCTCTTACAGCACTTTTGGTGAAAATTTCAGCTTGATACCTCAGTTCGCGCGTTCCTGAGATGGAGAGGTCTTGACAGACAGACAACGAAGTGATCCTATAAGGGTTCCGTTTTTTCAAAACTGGTACGGAACCCTAAAAAAAGATTATTCGCATAGTATATTGCATTATAAACAGAAACGGTCGTTTTTTTTTCGAATATGGAATTTATCTAATTGAAATCATTGTTAAGTATTTGTTTAAAGCATTTGTTTAAGTCTCAACGTTTTTAAATGTTATACAAATACTTTATTGCCTTTTCTCAAGACTTCGTTATCAACATTTTGCAATATTGATCCTATTTGCGAATTATGTTTTTTTTATTGGCTGAAAGTACTCAGTAGGAGTGCTTACCCATCGATGGAATGAACTCGCCGACGTTGCTTAACCAGCGTTATCGTTTACAAATAATTGCATATGGCTGAGAGGGCATTAACTCTGCCTTATCTACTCTTCTGCCACGAAGATGCCAAAAGGTCGATTAAAGTAAAGGGTGCCGTAAGTGAAATTTCAACGATACCCATAGTATAGTGACTATATTGCTAAAAACCTTGCGAACTGTCTGTTAATTTGTATTGTCAATCTAAAGTAAGCCTATATTGGACGACCTAAGGCTCAGATTGTAATAAGGAATATTCTGTTGGTTACGATGATTTAGGAAGTAGCTGGTAGAGGTGTTGCCAATGTGAATAAATGTGTATAATTGTTAAATACATTGTCGGGTTTTTATGTGAGCGTGTTGTTACTAGCTGTTGTTAATAAAGTGAGAGTGAGAAGTTTAATGTTTTATTTTTTAACCTTGAAGTCAATTTTCGTACCTAAAAATTCGGTTAAGTTAACTTTTAGTTGTCATGTTTTTGCTATTGCAATTGTAATCTTTTGTGGTCGTGTTAAAGTTTTATTTAGAGTGTGACAATTTGACAACTAAAAGTTAACTTAACCGAATTTTAGGTACGAGAATTGACATGCTTGATAAAATAATCTACGTAACACATTCAACCATAGCACTAGTTAAATACTTTTTATTACCAGAAATGAATTCACCACAGGCTCTGAAAAATTGGATGTTTAAATTTTGGTTCTCTATTTTGTCTCATAAGCGTGTCAACACTTTTTGTCCGAATCATCATGTCGCATACCTCGGACAATAAAGGCGTTTATGCACATACGGAATTTTTTTTTTATTTCGCCTTTTGATGTAAAATACTTCGACTCATGTTCCATATTTTTTTCGTAATTTTCCTAACAAAAACCATAAAAATAGCTCAAAAAAATACAAAAGCTACTTCCTTAAGAAATATCATAATTAACTGGCAAAAAAAACGTAAATATAGTTGCTCGCTGCATAATTTATTTAAACCATTAACATTAAGTACGTAATCGCTATCAAGTCTTTATTGCTCCAGTCAAATTAAAAGATGTGCACTCGTGAGTTACTTACTCCTTTAATGCACGGTATATTTTCGAATACATTTTTCGTAACTTCACATAAGCGTCACTGTTAAGCTTATTCTGAAACATATGTGTACTCAATCCCTAATAACTTTATAGATTATTACACAAGTCACTTACTGCTTCATGCAGAATACCTTCCTTATCGATAACAATTCTTAATCTTACTTAGGTACAGAAAAATGTGAATGATATAGTTCAAACGTAAGTATGTTTACGTATGCATAGACAGCGTGTGGATATAAGGGTGTTTTATTTGAACAGCCTTGCTATGTGTTGTGTTACAGTCATGCCAGAATTGGATGGGTTGGCATTACCTATTGTGGCAGCTTACAAACGAGAATTTTGGTTTAATGATGTTATGTGTTGTGTTACAGTCGTGCCAGAATTGGATGGGTTGGCATTACCTATTGTGGCAGCTTACAAACGAGAATTTTGGTTTAATGATGTTATGTGTTGTGTTACAGTCGTGCCAGAATTGGATGGGTTGGCATTACCTATTGTGGCAGCTTACAAACGAGAATTTTGGTTTAATGATGTTATGTGTTGTGTTATAGTCGTGCCAGAATTGGAAGGAATGGAATTACCTATTGTGGCAGCTCACAAGCGAGAGTGTTGGTTTTAAGATGTTATGTGTTGTGTTACAGTCGTGCCAGAATTGGATGGGTTGGCATGTATTGAGGCAGCTCACAAGCGAGAATGTTGGTTTTAAGATGTTATGTGTTGCGTTACACTCGTGCCAGAATTGGATGGGTTGGCATGTATTGAGGCAGCTCACAAGCAAGAATGTTGGTTTTAAGATGTTATGTGTTGTGTTACAGTCGTCCAGAATTGGATGGGTTGGCATGTATTGAGGCAGCTCACAAGCGAGAATGTTGGTTTTAAGATGTTATGTGTTGTGTTACAGTCGTGCCAGAATTGGATGGGTTGGCATGTATTGAGGCAGCTCACAAGCGAGAATGTTGGTTTTAAGATGTTATGTGTTGCGTTACAGTCGTGCCAGAATTGGATGGGTTGGCATGTATTGAGGCAGCTCACAAGCAAGAATGTTGTATTAAAGGTGTTATGTGTTGTGTTACAGTCATGCCAGAATTGGATGGGTTGGCATGTATTGAGGCAGCTCACAAGCGAGAATGTTGGTTTAAAGATGTTATGTGTTGTGTTACAGTCATGCCAGAATTGGATGGGTTGGCATGTATTGAGGCAGCTCACAAGCGAGAATGTTGGTTTAAAGATGTTACGTGTTGTGTTACAGTCGTATCAGAATTGGATGGGTTGGCATGTATTGAGGCAGCTCACAAGCGAGAATGTTGGTTTAAAGATGTTACGTGTTGTGTTACAGTCGTATCAGAATTGGATGGGTTGGCCTGTATTGTGGCAACTCACAAGCGAGAATGTTGGTTTAATGATGTTGTGTTGTATTATAGTCGCCTCAGAAATATTGGGATATATTGTAGCATTTCACTACATTTTATTGTCGCAAGTCTGGCAAGCGACAATAAAATGTAGTGTTGGAGTTAGTTTTTTGAGAATAGGATGGGTTCGTAAGCTAATATTTGGTGGTGTTATGTGTTGTGTTATAATCGTGCTAGAATTGAATGGGTTGGCGTGTATTGTAGCATTTCACTAGCGATAATGATGGTTTGGTTGATTTAATGATGTTATATGTTTTGTGTTAAAGTCGTGCCAGAATTTGATGGGTTGGCATGTATTGAGGCTACTCACAAGCGAGAATGTTGGTTTAAAGATGTTATTGTAGCATTTCACTACATATTATCTGCGTTATGTTAGCTTTCAGGACAATAGTCGATTGTAGCTTTCAAGCGACTTCAGAAAACCCCACAAGAAAAATCAAGTGGATTCAAATCACGCTACTTTGGTGCTATTAACTTTGAGCTAAAACCTTTTAAAATCTTTGTTTTCATAATCTTTAAGCGTTTGTTCTTGGACCTCTTGGTTTTGAGTTAATTGTTATAGTTATTCGCACACAGACCCAAGCCGCCTTGACCTAAAATTCTCCAAGTTAAAGTCTATGAAAGGTCGAGTCCACGTGCATAGCGAGAAATCGACTGCTTTGAACTCTTCTGATTACTCTCACGTCCAGCGGCTATAGTTTCGTCTAATCTCGCGTTCCTTTGACGAAAAAGGGTTGGTTAGTTATTTACCTAAACGGTTATATTAAATTTGGTCACCAATGGTTGGTTTGTGGACTTTGGAGGACCACCACGTCTGCCTTAAAATGGACGCTATGCATTTTCACTAACGAACACTCATTTTGAAACCAAAGTTTTACTATTTGCACATGATGCTGAACCGTGTAACTTGGCATGGTGATTTAGCATAAGTGTCATCTGAACAAAATAGCCGCTACAGACGAGTTACATCGACCAGCTCTATTTGAAAGACATTGTAGCCTTAAATTGACGTCAATAAGTGTTACATAATATTGAATGAGGGTATCCTCATCAACAACACTAAAAATTTAATTGTATATTGTGTATACAATATACCATTAAATTATTAGTGTTGTTTGCTGTTTAAACATGCATATCTATGTAAAATAATAAGAAAAATTTTCTTCCATTATTAATAACTTTTGTAAAAGACAAGTGTCCTCTTTGGCCAACTGTAAGGTTAAGTTCCACCTGGGTTCGTGTATGGGGCCATACACGAGGTCAGGATGGAGGAGTGTAAGGTTTATATTTTATTCGGCAAATGTCGGGTATTTTGATAATCTTTACTATAAAAGGCGTAATGGACGGCACGACAGGGCTGGCTTTTCTTGTCTGAGTATATTATGTAAATAAATATAGGTACATTGTACAATAGGAAGAGTTTGATAACATTTGTAACCTTCATAGATGTAAAAAATTGCTTTAGTTAGCAAAATAAGTACAAAATCAAGAATTTAAAAAAAATATTTATCATCTCGTTTTATTCCTGAAATTAATTACCTAACACTTTTTGATATATTGTACATTAGTTGTAAAATCATAGCAAATTAGATACCGACAATTCTTAAATTAAAATGTAAAGTTATTTTTTGTTATTATGAAAATATAAGAAAATATGTATAACTCTGTAAAATATTTCTTCGTGCAATAAATAAGTGTGTCACATACAATATAAAATCTTAATAAATTATCACTGCAATATACACTTACGTAAACTTACTTATTATTTATTATCAAAAATAAACGTGCAATAAGTACTTAAAACTATAAGCTCCGAGCTTATGTCACGAGAAAAAACAAGCAATAAAAGCGTTTGTATACTTAAGATCCATGTTTTGTTTATAAATGAACAGCAAAAAAGGCGTATGTTTATTTACCAACAGTTACTTAGGGATAACTCTAATACAATAAATAGGTAACTGTTAATTTTCCCTGTAGTATAAAAACAGTAAATCTATCTATAATTTCAGTAAATACATATTAAAGAGCTCATTTAGAGGCTTCTTATGATATATGATACAAAGTACTATCATTATTAGTTCAGGCAATATTCTAGAAACAAACTGTTTTTTGGCTCTCCTGTAAAGTTGGTGTTTTCGAGATACGCCTTTGTTGTCCGAGGTATGCGATGTGTTCGAATGGTAACTAGCCCTAAAATCATGTCTAATATATATATATATATATATATATATCAATATATATCACTTGTCCGAAAACCTAAATCCCTAAATATAACATGACCTAATTTTTTTTGCTATAAACATCACATTCTATAATATTAAAAAAACATAAATACTAAATTCTAGTTTAACAATAAAAAAAGAGTTTCTGGCTCACCATGCTAACCTAACCAACTGTTTCTGACTTTTGCCCTAATTTTATATTAGGACATGTGATTCCTTTATTCGCATAAGGGCAACTTCTCAGAATGGCAATTTCTCATGACGGCAACTTCTCAAAAGGGCAAGTTTGCATAAAGGCAATTTTGGTACAGTTTTGCTCTTAAGAAGGCTCCTTCTGTCAAAACCAACTCAGCTGTCACCGGAGCCTAAAAGATTGTTGTTTCACCAAACGTTGCGTGAGAAAGAGAAAAACTCATAGAAAAGCAGTCAGAAACGTGCACACGCACACGCGCTCGATTGTATTTATTACAAATCAAAATGTCATTCAAAATATAAATATTGTTCTTCTTGATTGTTAGGGTTGACACTAATACTAGCTGTAGGTAGTTACCTAAAAAGTAATAAATCAGGAGTAAATAAAGATAACTAAAATGGGTTTTTAAAAAATATTTTATTGTAAGTTTTGTTGCGGAAGACACACCAAGCGAGACATCAATTTATCTTGTAAGTGGTGTAGGTATGACACCGTAAAACATTATAATTTTTAATTTTTTTTTAAGTTAAGCTGTTTATTCTTGAGACAGTTTTTTAGACCGTGCATCGTTAATAGGGGTTCCATACAGTACACAATAATATCTTACTTCACATACAGTACATGAAGTTAATTTTAGCTGGATTTAAAAAAAGGAAGAAAAATCATAAAATAAATAATAATCATAAAATCTGGAAATGATAATTGACAAGAAATGATATCAGTCATTCAGATACCGGGGCGGGGGTGAGTCACGTAAATATTTAAAAAAAAATACAAAATGAATTACAAAAAAATACAGTTTGTGCAATGTGACAGCCTTAGCTATGCTCTATTGACTATTGTAATAATAGGTGAATTTTGACAGTTGATTTTAGTCAAGAAGGTCACTGATGTAGGTATTTTATCTAACTGGTTATGCATCTGATAATAATTGGATCTCTTTGATAAAAGAAATTACGAAACTTCTTACTGGCAAGCGATACATAATTGTCATAAATGACATAAATTAAAGTTTATTGAAGTTTAAAAAAAAATATTCGGTAACATTCGACGACGGTCGGCTCGCTGTCGTACCTCCCCTCCTCCGACCCGAGGGGTGCAGAAAGTGGAGGCGAGATGCAAGATGTCGATGGCGGAAACGAGCACGGTAAAATTTCCTAAAATGGTTTTGGGAAAAAGGTAATTGCGTACAAACTTTTGAATGTATCTAGTCAATATAAAATTATTTGAATTTTCGAATAAATAATCTATTCCTAGTCCCAAAATATATTTACCTTTATAAACGTTTAATCCTATTTTATTACGCTAAAAGTTGTCATAAAATGTGCATAGAATTATGAACTTTGAAGCCTCATAACTTGTAAATGAATATTTTTTTTACTGTTTTATTAATCAATAAGACTAGATAATAACGAGACAAAACGATATCATCTATAGTTTTGAGTATTTATTATCTAATGAAGGAGGAATTAACTTTCTTTGTTTGTATGGAATTGCGATTGAATTGTTTCCCCTTAAGTATAATAAATAAGTTACTAATTGGAGGAGAATATAAAACTGTCTTAGAAGATTTATTACAAATAAAAAATTAATTTAGTACAATAGGTTTAGAACTTAATTTTGAAAAATGTGAGTTATTTGTTTCTGAACGAATTGATCCAAATTTAATTTCACATATTATTATGTTACTACCTCCATATAACATACCTGAGGCTTATTTGGCCATTCAGGAAACGGCTCCTGACAGTCATGAATTTTCTGAATTTCAAACATATTTCACAATGCAATGGATCAAAATAATCACAAGCCAAATATTTAATTGTTACGGAGAATTTCACAGAACTACGAACGCCGTTGAAGGGTGGCATAGAAGATTAAATACCAAAATACCACTAAAACTTTCATTACTACAAGCCATTGCAGCGTTAAAAAAAGAAGCGTTCGTACAAGATACCAAAATATACCAAAAGGGTTTTAACTGTGGTGACAAAAAACGAAAATCGGCAAATTTATTAACAAACAAAAATATTAATAAAATTAACGATAATTTTATAAATGGTTCTTCTACAGTTATGGAATGTTTGGAACGTCTGATTGTATTCTAGTAATAAAGAACAATGGTCATTGCCATTCTGAGAAGTTGCCCTTATGCGAATAAAGGATGTGATTTTATAGCAAGAAAAATTAGGATATCTAATAATTATAGTACCCCATTTTCTTTATTCGTTAAAAGGCAGATTCTGAAAACGGCAGATTCTGTAAATGGCAGATTATTTAAACAACAGATTCTGAAAACGGCAGAAGTACAGTACCAAACAACATCGTTATTCTATACATTATTTATTAAAGGTAATATTTACAATTAAAATTAACTTAAAATCAAATTAAAAAATCCTTAAACATAAAATTCTTCTTCAACTGCAACTTCTTTAATAAAAAACGTCCTACCGGGTGCACCCTTACCCAGTCCATCCTTTATTATTTTTACCAATCATCAAATTAACTTTTTTTTACACGACATAACCGTTCTAAGCAGTCTAAAGGAGATACTTCATTATTCAAGGTCAATAAAAATAAATAAATAAAGGGATGGTTTAATAATAGACAAAAATTAAGTAAGTGCAAAAAGGCTAATCAACACATCAGCTATATGTTTTAGAAAGGTAGTCAAGTCAAGCTACAAAGGTCATGTCTAATAACATTTTGTTTTTAGCTGACGACTGTACAATATCTGCCGTTTAAAGAATCTGTCGTTTAAATAATCTGCCATTTACAGAATCTGCCGTTTTCAGAATCTGCCATTTAACGAATAACCCCACTACATTACAACCAAAATAACACGTAAGTATAGGTAAACGATAACAGCTGTGTTATATACCTATGTCGAAAACAGTACTTAATTTGATTCATAAACAAAGCTCAGCACGAATGCCGGTAGAGGCGACACTGTCGCAATGACGTGTAGTTAAAGTGTTACGTGTATTAAAAGTGTTACTTCGAGTTGACCGATCTATCGTAGAACGTGCCATCATAAGCTAACGCCGACATATTATTATTGGAAAAATAAAAAAATCAAATTAAAAAATGGTCTGCCTTTTTCCCCGAGCTTTACAACCGACCGGACCGCGAAAACATTAATTGACTTCCCCATAACTAGACTGCGGCAGAACAAGGTGTTTTGCAATTAGGTATGTCGCGTTTTTGCCACTAGGTACCTAAATTTTTGGACACTATTACTATTCTAGTTTTTCCAAGAGTAACGTAAAAGGTAAAGAATGGGTAAATTAGATAGCTTCTTTGAAAAAATTACTTAGCACAAAATTATAAATGGGTAATCACTTTTAGTCCAGTCAACGAATGACTCAAAGGGGGGTATAGAGTGCGTGAGCACAGCCCAAACCACTGGACAGATCTGGCTGAATTTTGGCATGCAGGTAGATGATATAACGTAGGCACCCGCTAAGAAAGGATTTTGATAAATTCTACCCCTAAAGGGATAAGATAGGGGATGGAAGTTTGTATGTAACTTTGTCAATTTCAAACCGATTAGGCTGAGACCAAGCATGCATATGCTACTATATATTGAAATAAGCCTTATTTTTCATAATATTTATAAACGCGAGCGAAATCGCGGGAAAAAGCTAGTGTGTGCTTATAGTCGAAAATACGACTTTTCTGCCCTCTAAAGTCACGATATCTCGAAAGCGATGCTTTTTAGGAGAAAAGTGTCGAGATATTTTTTGTAGACAATTTTATGATCTACAATATTTATAACGACGTTAAATGCGTATTTCCCATAGAAAACGAGATAATGGGAAAAAACTGATTTTCGTGACCTTTGACCTTGAATAACTTATGACCCAGACACGTGATCATATGAGACTTTCCTACCAGTCATTAGTACACCAAAACAAAGGTTTATGCAAATTTACAGCTTATTCGCTTCCGTTCCGAGGTTTGCCCCTAATTAAGCCTTATTTGACTGTACTAATGTGGTATTACTTATTCTAAAACTTTTCTTCGAAGTCCAACTTTGTCGACTTTAGTACAAAGATAATACAGATAAACTAATCTTTACTTTTGTAAGTGCATTTCTTATTTGTCATAGTTTAGTACCTTAGTCGGCGCTTTTACTTGTTATCCGTATGACAATATTTACTTATTCGCTTCTAGAGTATACAGTGCGCCGTGTTTTCGATTTTGAATGTCGAACTAGTGGGCACTTGCATTGACTAGGAATGAAGTTGTTGCTTTCATGTTTTTCAAGGTGTGTCTTATTAATTGGCTCACGTGCACCTGTATGAATTTCATACAGGTTTCAAACAATTAAGTATAATTCTTTTTGAAGAGACTACTTTTCGCACTTCAACAAATAGGTACTATAGTGTGACCACAGGAGCTGTGCACCCCCTGAGGTATGCGCGGCGAGGTGGGGGACGAAGAAAAAATAGGTGTCCGTTATGGTAGCGTACACGTGATAGTTCTGATAGAAAGGGAACTTTTCTTTTAAAAAATTCTTTATGTAAAAATAATGAATGAATTAGTGTAGGTAAATGCTTTATGCGAATTCACAGTAGAATATGTCAAAAATCCATGTTAATTTATGTTCATAGTAGTGGTTCAATACAAAATTCAATATTATCGGAGATATTAACGGTTCTTAGGGGCCGGGCTGGAGTTATTTCATTACGCTATAATATTAAAACTACAACAACTATTTTTTTTTTATGTAGGTACAGTCTGTTTATAAAGTCCTAACAAAAAATTAGGGCGCCACTGTGCTACACGTAGCAACCCTATTTAGTCTGACAAAATAGTTTTCAAAACAATTATGTTCAAATAATACTACACTATTAGAGCACTTGTAATACTAGGGCATTTCTTGTAGGTAAGCCTATTGCATTTAAAGTTTTGCGTAGAACTTCAAGACTACAATTAAAATCCATCTCAGTTCTAGCTATCATCTGCAATTTTCTGAGGGTTGGAACTCGAAATTTTACAAAAGTTATGTAAATTGAACATTTGATCTACAATAAATTTAGGCATAACTAGAAACAAAATACAGGTAAAAGAAGCAGCTCTTTTTTACTGTAGAACATAATTGTATTTTGTGGGGGAGAGCAGAAACATAGAAACATACATTTCTTTCTTTGGCCAGCCTTGCCTGTGTTTACCAGGAGTTTCAAGCTTTTTATTATTTTTAAATCTGTTATTTTTAAATTTAATAATTCTAATGGAATGGAAAGAATAACTGCAATACCTAACTAAAATTAATTCAGTGTTAAATATTAACTAACAAGATATCATTTAACATGGATTCACTAAGAGCTAAATGATATAAAATTTAATAAAATATTGCAATTAATTATTTTTTGTAGACAGACCAGTCGATGCGAAAGTGACATAATTTAATTATCAATATCAATCGTAATATAGACATAAAGCAATTAATTCAAATTCAAATTGGGGTAAATCTTGACTGAATTATACTAATGCAACTGATAATGTATCAACAGAAAGGGTCGTACTACGATTTTTCTTACTTACAATGAATATCTAACCTAAAAATGTGCTATGTACACAATGGTCTCTAGATCTCAAATGGAGTGAATTTATTACTTGAGACAGATTACGAAAAACAGTAACACGATTACATACCCATCAAAGTTGCAGTTCGCCCATAAACATCATCCAAATCGCATAAAAGTTGACCAGAATCGTGCTCCGCTAAACATCGCCTTATAACTTTAAGAATCACTTCCCGCGTGCCACTTTGGTTTACTCTACTCATTCTTTACATTGTTCTTCGTAAGTCAGTATTAGTTTATTGTAGATTAATGAACTAATAAAAATCACAAATTTGACGATTTTATAGACTATATCTATATCTGTAATATATTACACTTACTTAGTTGATCACAATGTAACCCAAATATACTCATATTTTTTTAAAATATGCAGGTGATAAATAAGAACTCACCCCTTACTCATAAACGCCTCTTAAATTTAATCACTGTTTAGCGAGATTATTATTTGTAAAATCAAACTTATACTAAACAAAACCGTAAGAATTTAAGGTAATCAATTAACTTAAATTTAAGAGGGGTTTATGAGTAAGGGGGTAATCTGTATAAAGTAATTTCTAGGAATACTGTAGTGTTAACGATTTCTAATTCCTCATCATTAATCTTAAAAATTGGATTTTTTTTTATTTTTATTTATGCAGAGTTTTTTGGCATAGTAGCTCTTGTGTATGCTACCATAACGGACACCTACCTGCTGTCACGAGTTTTGACGGCAGTGTCATAACAATTCGAACATTATATTTTTCTTTAAGAATTTCATGTTCTTAGAGTACTTGATACATTCCGCTAGATGTCATTTTTCTCAAAGTTACATTATATAAACACAAATAATGTTCCTATTTACGCTTAAAACTATACAACAATGTAAATACTTTCTTGAAGTTTTTCAAAAAACTGTCTTTTAATAGAAAACTGCTACAGCCGCTCGTGCAGCGACCAGTACCAGCCAAATAACTTAAGTATATTGCGTCAGATGTCGCTAGTAGCGACATCATAAACTGTTTATTCTATACCAGTACATAACATGTACTCTATATGTCCACCCCCCCCTCGCCGCGCGCATACCTCAGGAGGTGCACAGCTCCTGTGGTCACGCTATAGCTGACCCGTGCCCACTTCGTTGGGCGGCGAAAAAACGCCTCCATTTACATATTTCATTACTGCTCCACTCCTATTAGTCATAGCGTGATACTATACTTATAGCATAGCCCATAGGCTATGAATAATCTATTTATCGGAGAGTGTCATAACACTCCCCGATAGGTAAATAGATTATTCAACACAGAAAGAATTTATTAAATTAAACATTCGATTCAGAGATTACCCCTACAAAGTCACAAACTTTATCTTTAAATATTAGTATAGCTGGTATAGATGAAATTAACAGGCATAAGGAAATAATTTGTAGATATTACACAAATAATTACCTTGCATAGGATTCAAATCCGCGACCCCGTGCATGCCAGCCGCTAATAAATAGCCGGGCGATGCGCCGCGCTATCAAACTTAAACTCAAATACATTATGTTTATTCAAAACAGTACAATCTCATTGTATCTGTATAAGTATCTGAATAAAATAAAATAAAGTATATACTCTCCATCCCTAGAACTATCTCTACTTAAAAAAATCACTTCAATTCGTCGCTCCGTTTTGCCGTGAAAGATACACAAACAGACAGAGAAACTTTCGCATTTATAATATTAGTACATGCCCGATCAGAGACATATAACCCCCCCTAGTACTGCTATCTCTGTAAAATATTTGGAACTAGCTGAGAACAAGGTAAGATCTATTAATTCATCAAACATCACCAATCTAATATATAAACGAAAAGAACTGTTTATTAAGAAAACAATAACAAACATCCTCATTAATACGCATTCTTTGTCTAACTCACAAATTAATAAATTACTACGTTTAAATGAGGTTCAGTGTGTGCCATCTATCGAACAACAACAAAAATAATGCGATGTTAGTTATTATGCTACATCCATATATAGACTGATACTGCTGGCACTTGGCTGGCCGCAACACAGCCATACACAGCTTGTTTAATTACTAGCGCACGCACACAGCATTAAGGAAGATACTTGGAAGGCAGTCTTTTGAAATAAGAAGATTAAGTTATTTTTTATGTATTTATTATTCATATGAAATTCGTTACTACAATAGCTAATTACTTAACCCATTAGCCAAACTTAGATAAACAAATATTTATTTACCTACTGATATAACTGCACCATAAGTGCGTAACTTTTTGGCGATTGATAAAAAAAAATGTATTAACAATTTTTGGGTAACTTTGACAAACAATTATAGGTTATAAAATTAAACCTGACATCAAATATACACTCTGTCTATAAAGTCCTGAAAATAAATGAGGCCGCCACTGTGCTACACGTAGCAACCCTATTTAGTCTGAGAAAATAGTTTTCATACTAGTAATTTAATTTTATTGAAATAAAATAAGTAATTTTGAAACACATTATATCTAATACTCAGGTAAGAAATTCACACAACTCATAATGAGATAATTCATTTCATTGGTTGAAACCCTAAGTGATTGAGAAATTTGAATGATTTTTATAACATGACCTTTATAGAAGTAAAGTAGTGTTAGCCCTTTAAACATTTTAGATGACGATGTTTTATTTCTGTTTAATATGCGCTATAGTCAAGCCATTTTAAATTTTGACAGTTGTTTTGAGCCATAAAATGTAACATTGTAAGAAATATGAGCCATAACGTAATTTTTGACTTCTGCAAAACAATTATGTCCTATGGTTTTAATTTTAGTGCTGCTACTATATGGCTGCTGGCACATGTATACCAAACTTAAAAAACTAAACTAAACTCCTTTGCAAAAAAAACGGGCACTTACCAGTCATTGGCTTTTCAATGGATAATATTGACATATTTAGTATGGCATTAGCTTAGATGACTAGAAATTTCTTATTATCAATAAGAACATAGTTTTTAAGACTTAATTCCTGGAATTGGTGTTTTAGTCAATGTAAACAGAGAGCCGTGTTAAAATTGAAATTTTAATGTGTTTAATGAAATTAAGACTACGAGTATTTTTATGGTATTTTAATAAAAAAAGACAGTAAAAAATAAAAATTAATAACGAGTATGACTTCCCCTTGCACTGATTACGGCATGTAATCGTCTTGGCATGCTTTCCACCAGGTTTTTGATGGTGTCCTGTGGAATGTGTTCCCACTCAGCTGAGATCACACGCTTAAGCTCCCTGATGTTTTGTGGAGGTGGTTGGACAGATCGTACTCGCCTTTTTAGGAGGTCCCAGACGTGCTCAATGGGGTTAAGGTCGGGGCTCCGCGCTGGCCAATCCAAACGACGAATACCGACCTCTTGCATATAGGCATCTACGTCGCCAGAACGGTGGGCCCGAGCATTATCATCCATAAATATGGCATCTTCACCAATTACAGTCAGTGCGGGTTGTGCATGTTGACAAAGGATTTCTGTTATGTACCTTTGCGCATTTAGTGAGCCATTTTCAATGAATACTAACTCGGTACGACAGCTGGAAGTTACGCCCCCCCAAAACATAACCGATCCTCCACCATAAGGGGTGATTTCTTCAAAACACACGTCCGCATAGCGTTCCCCTGGTCTTCGTAAAACACGCCGACGTCGGTCCTCACCATGCAGACAAATCCGAGCCTCATCTGAGAAAAGTACGCTACTCCAGTGACTTAGTGTCCAAGATAGGCAATTTCTAGCGAACCCTAATCGCGCTATCCGGTGCTCACGGAGTAATTTGGGAGCCCGCGCTGGTCGTCGACTGCGTATATCAGCCGCTAAAAGCCTCCTCCTCACAGTCCATAGACTAACTTGTGCTCCTCGTACCTCTTCAAGGTTTCTTTCTAGGTCTATGTAGCTGCATCTGCGGTTCCTCAGCGCCTGAGTTACTAAAAAGCGGTCGTCTCGTGGTTGTGTGCAACGTTTTCTCCCAGAACCTTGCCTTCTCTGAACGGAACCTGTCTCTTGGTATCGAGCCCAGGTTCTTTGGACTGTTGAACGACTCACGTTTAACCGCTGTGAGACGTAACATTGGCTACAACCCTCCTCCAGCAGCGCTATAATTTTACTAGCTCTTATTGCTTTTTCTGCCATTACAATAGACACAAGGATATCTCTTTTAAGTCACAATAAGGCAGGATTATGCGATAAACATAAATTATTCTATTAAAAATAACTAACAGTTAGGTTTAGTTGCCTGATAACCTTTTAAACGAAATCCCGCGAAAAGTAAGTAAAAAGTTACAAACTGGAAAAGGGATTATTATTTTTAAAAACAGAAGTTTCGAATTTAGAACTAACTTTTTTCATACCCAGACTCTTGATTAAGTGCCAGTAATATAGTTTGGCGGTTAAAACCTCTTTAGACCTAAATTATTACCAATAATGTAGAAAAATCAAAACCGCCCGTTTTTTTTGCAAAGGAGTGTATAAATAATAATCGATTAATCGCTTGTTATCTAAATCGATAAATCTCTTAATCGATTTCATACACCAACCCTAAACTACATGAGTCAAAATTCACCTATTAGAATGGTTTGGGTATTAGAATAAATTAACGGATTGAATCAGAGTAATAAAAACGCATGTACACAGTTAACAAGGAGATTTATTAATCGCTTTCATCATAGGATTTTTTAAATATTCGATGTTGAGATAACTTTCGTTGCCACCTTCATCGTCATCACTAAAGCTTTCTTTGCTGCTGCTATTATCGTCAGTATTTGCCCAAAGGTGACGTCCTCTCTTGTAGTATTCTGATTGGAGCTTCTCGACGCGATGGCAACTGTTTTTCCAAGTTTCAGCTGTGATGGCTGCTGAAGGCCCTTTTAGAAATTGCCAACATTTTGTGACCTGCGGGAACATAAATAGTTACTTGTTAGTGATGATTTTATAAAATATTCTGTTAATTTATATATCAATTCATCATCATCATAATACTTGGGCTACTGGTACCACGCTGGCCAGACGTATTGGTATAGGGTTTTATTTCAAGTTTTCTTTCTTTTTATTTCATAAAGATAATATTCACGGACAGTCCCTTAGTCGGTTTTTACGACACCCATGGGATGAGATGGCGTGGTGATATATTGTATTCTTCCTTCGTCACTACACGGAAACTACTGATTTACTAACAATACTAATATTATTATTAAAAAAGATTTGATTATTGGTTTATTTGGAGGGGCGTATAGGGGGCAAAGAGGAGTAGAAAGGGAAAATAGGCTAGAAACTATTATTTTAACTATTTTATACAGTTAATAATGAGAAAAATTACTATACAAAAGAATATGCTTTATTATACAGGTTAACTTGTATGAAGAATGATAAAGAATGTATTTCCTTAGTTCTTCAGGCAAATCTCGATTTTTATATTACTAGGGCATTTCTTGTAGGCCTATTGCATTTAAAATTTTGCGTAGAACTTCAAGACTACAATTAAAATCCATCACAGTTCTAGCTATCACCTGCAACTATCTGAGGGTTGGTTGGAGCCTGAAATTTTACAAAAGTTATGTTGATTGAACATTTGATTATACTTTTACAATAAATTTAGACATACCTAGACAAAATACAGGCAAAGAATGGGATGGAAAGAATACCTGCAATACCTAACTAAAATTTATTCAGTGTTAAATATTAACTAACAAGATCTCATTTAACATGGAGTTACTAAGAACTAAATAATAAATATTAATAAATTAATAAAATATTGCAATTAATTATTCATTGTCGACAGACCAGTTGATGCGAAAGTGACATACTTAGTTTAGTTATCAACCGTAATATAGGCATAAAGCAATTAATTCAAATTCAAAATTGGGATAAATCTTGACTGTATTATACTAATGCAACTGATAATGTATCAACAGAATAGGTCGTACTACAATATTTCTTACTTTCAATGACAATCTTACCTAAAAATATGCTATGTACGCAATGCCTGTTTTTGGTCTCTAAATCGCAAATGGAGTGAATATATTACTTGAGACAGATTACAAAACACAGTAACACGATTACATACCCATCAAAGTTGCAGTTCGCCCATAAATATCATCAAAATCACATAAAATTTGAGCAGCTTCGTGCTCCGTCAAACATCGTTAAAGAACTTTAAAAATCACTTCCCACGTGCCACTTTGATTTACTCTACTCATTCTTTATGTTGTTCTTCGTAAGTCAGTATTAGTTTATTGTAGATTAATGAACTTATAAAAATTACAAAATGAAAACCGTTCCGCAACTTCTACTCGATGACAGCTCATGTACAAGTCTATTTTGAATTTCAGTGTTGCCAGACACATGAACAATTTAGTTCCTCAAACTTTAATTTCTTGACTTTATAGACAACCTGTAATCTTGGACCTAATATGCTATAAAAAGATATACCTTTCTTCAAAATTTGCAAAAATAATAATTCATCACGTCTTTAACGTGATGTTTTATTCAAAGTTACCCAAGATGACTGTAGTTTCGTTTTGATGATTACTCACGAGAACCAACATGTTACTCACGTTTGAAACAAACAGAACAACAATTTACATCTCGCGAGATATATCAAAACTATTTACTATTAAATAAACAATTATATTTGTGGGGTCAAACTTAGGTTTAAGGGTTTAACTAACTAATAACGAAGAGGATAACCTTCACTTTCTATTACTTCTTCTAATCTCGATCTCATTCCATTTACCATATTAGAACAAATGTCACTTAATCGCATTAATTCCCAAGTTCTCGTAACCTCTTCATCTAAATGTTTTTTACTCCTAACTTCACTTGAGTCCCAATTTAGAACCATTTGACCCCACAAATTTTCTATTAAGTTTAAGTCAGGACTTTTCGATGGCCATTCAATTAAGGTTATATCATTTTGCCTAGATAACCACTCCATGACTTGTCTCGACCGGTGCACTGAACTGTTATCTTGAATAAAATAAATTTGTCCTTCTGGATAAACATTGCGCACTGTTGGAATCATCACATCTCTTAAGATTTCCAAGTAACGTTCACCATTCATTCGAGCGCCGACTTCAACAAGCTCTCCAGGGCCTGCTGAAGACATCCATCCCCAATATCCTAGAAAACAAAAGTTTGTTGTTATATCATATTTTACTTAATTAATCGAAATTATTTCATAATCAAGACTGTATAAATATAATATAATTTTAGACTTAACAAAATATCTATACTATTATATAAAGCTGAAGACTTTGTTATTATAATTATATAGATGTAGGTATATAATATACATAATTATATATCTTTATATATAATATATAATTAACCTACACCTATATAATTAATATAAATGTATATAATTAATGTGTAATTTATATATTAATCCATAATAATATTAATATAATATCAATTTATATATATAAAGATATAATTTTTAAAGTAGGTTAACTTACCCAGCGTTAGCCTGCCGCTAGTCCTCAAAGGTAAAACATTTTGAGAGCTGTAGCGTTCGCCTGGTCTTCTCCACAGTATTTTACGCCCATCTTTATCGGACTTAAATGTTTTTTCGTCGGTAAAAATCACTATTTTATTTTCCCAGTCAAAGTTCATATATTGCCTGGCAAATCTTATCCTAGCTTGACGATGAACTTCTGTAAGTTCTATTTTTTTAGCTGGTTTATAATTATGTATCCCAGCTGCATGTAAATGTCTTCGGACAGTGATAAGTGAAATACCATGTCTTATAGCGCTTGATCTGGTGGTCGTGAAAGAATCCACGGTATGACGATCAACAATGTCACGATGACGGTCGGATTCGTTTGTATAGGCAACCGGGCGTGGCCCTGAGCGCTTACGCTTTACTTCACCAGTCTCTTGATAACGTCGAACCCACAAACGAACGGTGTTTCTCTGTAAGGAAATATGTTTTTAAGTTACTGTTCTAAAGGAAAAATAATGTAAACGTATTTTATTTTAGATTACACTTACTTCGACATTTAATTGTCGAGCAATGCTCTTTAAACTTTGGTTTTGTTCCCAAAGAACAATAATTTTCACTTTTAAAAATTCAGTTAATCGAGGCATGATTTAAATATAAAAGTAGTTACTTGCAGCACGTAAGCAGACGAGTAAATAATATTAAGAGACGGATAACTACGAGTATGTTAAACTTACCCTCAATTTTCATAATCAGTCTTTATTATAATAACCACTCAGTTAGTTGGTAATAATTATATGATGGATAATTAGTAAAGTTATCTATAATTTTAGCGTATGACGTAAGTGCATGGTTGGCTGATTGGTTTGCAACCCGGCTTTGAAGGTGAAGGTCATGCGTGGGACCCAAGATCAAGTCTGGCGTACGGAATTATAGTTTTTGTAAATTTCTATAAGTAAAGTGAATTTTAGAAATAATAAAAAGGTAATATATTAGAAAAGTGTGCGAATCATAATTATCTTGCAAGATAAAATTTAATGCAAACCTTAATGTTAAATAAATAAACTAAAACAAAAAAACAAACATTGAATTTACAGAGATGGTCCACCAGCGCCTTTTTTATTTTTAGAAACTATTTTATAGTTTCGAACTAATCTCATAGATGGCGCTACAAGGGGGGCCTCATTAAAACGTAGTAATTTATTAATCTGTGAGTTAGACAAAGAACACATAATAATGAGGATATAGTGATATCGCATTTTTACGATTATGATGATGTTTGTTATTGTTTACTTGATAAACAGTTCTTTTGGTTTATATTTGATTGGTGATGTTCGATGAATCAATAGATCTTACCTTGTTCCCCGCTAGTTCTAAATATTTTACAGAGATGGCAGTACTAGGGGGGGTTATATGTCTCTGATCGGGCATGTACCTACGTTTTTAAAAGAGATAATACTTATCCCGTGTCTTCATGTTATGCGTCGGAATAAAACTATTATCTTTCTATTTTTCCTTCCCAATTCATGTCCACGAAGTTTTCCTACTCCAGTGTAACATTAACCTCTTGTTATATAAATTACTAGCTGACCCGTGCCCACTTCGTTGTGCGGCGAAAAAAACGCGCCCGTTTTGTAAATATATTTCATTACTGCTCTACTCCTATTAGTCATGTCATGATACTACATAGCCTATGACACTCCCCGATAAATGGACTATTCAACACAGAAAGAATTTTTAAATTCGATTCAGTAGATCCAGAGATTACCCCCTACAATGTCACAAACACACAATCGTACAAACTTTACCTCTTTATAATATTAGTATAGATTTATGCTGGATTTTACTAAATAATAACACAAAATGTATCTATAATTATTTATCATCGTAACAACTTCATTAATTAATCTTAACCAATTAACAAGACAGACACAGTATTTACCAAATTAACGGTTAAACACAGATAAATAATAAGCATATTATTTGGCAATATACCTGTAGCCGGTAAACAAACCGGTTGGGTATTGCAGCCAGCAGGGTATGATACAATTAGCATGTGAAAACAGTGGTGCCGCGGGCCCGGTCTAATTGGCCCTGTGTAAACTTACCCTGTTATCGGGGTGCCTCGAGCTTTCCAGTTGGATACATTGTATGGAAAACGAGTTTTTGTTTATAATATTTATTTTATCTAAGTATACTAATATTATAAAGAGGTAAAGTTTGTGTGTTTGTGACGTTGTAGGGGAGTAATGCCTGGATCTACTGAACCGATTTTACAAATTAATTTTGTGTTCAATAGTCCATTTATCGGGGAGTGTCATAGGCTAGGCGTATATTATAGTATCTCGCTATGAGTAATAGGAGTGGAGCAGTAATAAAATATGTTGCACGTACCCTATAACTTCTAAATCTTTTGCATAGACTATACTTTTTACTTATGACTTTTTAGTTTGTATGGTAGAATAGCTGGAATAAAATAATTTTATAGGTGTAATCATTTTGTAGGTAGAATAAACTTGTTTTAATGTAACCGTTCATTTCTCGATTAAGTCTATCTACAGTATGAGGACATTGATAATATGATTGGTTTTTAAAGAAAGACAGACAACAATGAGGAAGCGAGAAAGTGAGATTATAATTTATTGATGATTTTGAAATTGTATATTATGACGTTAACAATAAGTGCTATATTTTGTTGCACTGCAATGACTTTTTATCGAAGTGCAATGTTTCCGTCACCAGTGTCACTTAGTAAGACATGATGAAACATACAATGTCAAAGAGAAGTAAGTAGGGATTCAATCTTTTATAATTTCAACCTTATGCCGAACGCCATAAGATACATTTTAATGTGATAATTTTTAAAACTTATGCTAAAATTATTCAGCTATTTTCGGTAATCGGATGTACTTTTTTTACTCATTGATTTGCTGTCTTTCTTTAAAACCCAATCACATTATCAATGTCCCCATACTGTACTTAAGTATATTTTTTTAATTAAACTGTTTGAGAATAACTTACTTATTATAACTTATTAATGTGTTATTAATGCCAGAATGTAATACAGTGATTAGTACTTAGTTGTGTTTTTATATTGTGCAACCTACTTTTATGTTTTGGATTGGACTATTTTCCATAGGTAAGTACTGCACACTATTTCTTTATTATTATTATTTTTTTAAATTCGGTTTTAGGTGCATTGTTAATTGTTTCTTGTGATTAGACTATTTTTTTTGTTTTATAAGTAAGTAACTGTAAATGTGTTTATTATAGGATTAGTGAGCTTTTTATTAGAACAAAGATAATATAAAAGTAACAATAAACAAAAAAAATAGTAAAAATAATATGTATAAGTGCAATGTTGTGTAGAAAGAGGCCTAAAAGGTTTCAGCTCAGCTTAAGCTACGGATGACCGCAGCGCTGATTTTCAGCTGAACCTCTATGAGCACTTCTAGTTGACCTGCTCCAAATATTTTGAATCTGTGCGGCCCTATGCGTCACTAATCCATTGCATACATTTTTTACGACACCCTCCAGGTAAGGTATAAATATAAAATTCGTGTATAAAACTCTATCCCCCTTACTCATAAACGACTCTTAAATTTAATCACTGTTTAGCGAGATTTTTATTACGAAGACCAACCTTATACCAAACAATATAAATAGACCGTAAGAGTCTATGCTAATTAATCAATTGACTAAAATTTAAGAAGCGTTTATGAGTAAGGGGGTATATATATAAATTATTCTTTCTGAACTTTGTACATTATTAACTTCAACAAGTCCATCTCCACACGTGACCCTTACAAATCCGTCCGACCAACTAATATTGACTTCTTATTACGTCGCACACGCGGATATCGCACCGGTGCCGCGCGGATAATGTCCGCCGTGTGCAGCGATAGCGACGTCCACACAATAACCTTCTTAATTTAGTGACGTCATTCTAAAGTTAGCGGTTATCTTACTGTCTCAGGGTAGAGTTTGATTCTATCTATTTATCTATCTAGAACTTGGTGTTTAATGTCTGATTCTTATAGTATGTTTAAACGAACGGTTTTCTGTGATAGTCATTGTTATTGAAAGTTCCGTTTCAGGGTCGTAGATCTACTGTTATAACGGAGAGAAATGTCAAAGATAATTTTCTTTTTTACAAGGATGACATCTTTATAGATTTTCTTAGTCACTTTTGCCGGTGTCGTAAAAGTGACTGAGCAGTTTTTTACGACACATTTGAAGTAAGATTACCACACTGAGAGCTGTATAAATATATTATTAACTTCAACAAGTCCATCTCCACACGTGACTCTTACATATCCGTCCGACCAACTAATATTGACTTCTTATTACGTCGCACACGCGGATATCGCACCGGTGCCGCGCGGATAATGTCCGCCGTGTGCAGCGATAGCGACGTCCACACAATAACCTTCTTAATTTAGTGACGTCATTCTAAAGTTAGCGGTTATCTTACTGTCTCAGGTAAGGGTTTGATTCTATCTATCTAGAACTTGGTTGTTTCGATGTGTCGTGCCTGATTCTTAATGTTTGTTAGGTCTGAATGGTTTTCTTTCATGGTAATTGTTATTGGCAGTTCTGACTTCTGGGTCATAGACCTCCTTCAGTAACTGAGAAATATGTGAGAGATTTTTTTAATATATTTTCTTTAAGACAACTCCCGAACTTAGTAACATGCCCAGTATCGCGGGGACTCTACAAATATCAATTTAAGCGACACAATAAACATCTAAATTGAGAACAATAGTTAATAGATAGCACAAAAAATTGTCCTGTGATGTTGTCTTTAGGAAAAACTGTAAAGGTAGTAGATACATTATAATATTAACTTTAACAAGTCCATCTCCACACGTGACTGTTACAAATCCGTCCGACCAACTAATATTGACTTCTTATTACGTCGCACACGCGGATATCGCACCGGTGCCGCGCGGATAATGTCCGCCGTGTGCAGCGATAGCGACGTCCATACAATAACCTTCTTAATTTAGTGACGTCATTCTAAAGTTAGCGGTTATCTTACTGTCTCAGGTAAGAGGTTGATTCTATCTATTTATCTATCTAGAACTTGGTGTTTTAATGTCTGATTCTTATTGTATGTTTAAACGAACGGTTTTCTGTGATAGTCATTGTTATTGAAAGTTCTGTTTCAGCGTCGTAGATCTACTGTAATAACGGAGAGAAATGTCAAAGATAATTTTCTTTTTTACAAGTATGACTTCTTATTTAATTTTCTTAGTCACTTTTATGGGTGTCGTAAAAGTGACTGAGTAGTTTTTTACGACACATTTGAAGTAAGATTACCACACTGAGAGCTGTATAAATATATTTTTCACTACAGCAAATCCATCTCCACACGTGACTCTTACATATCCGTCCGAACTCCGACCAACTAATATTGACTTCTTATTACGTCGCACACGCGAATATCGCACCGGGCGGTGCCGCGCGGATAATGTCCGCCGTGTGCAGTGATAGCGACGTCCACACAATAACCTTCTTAATTTAGTGACGTCATTCTAAAGTTAGCGGTTATCTTACTGTCTCAGGGTAGAGTTTGATTCTATCTATATATCTATTTAGCTAGAACTTGCCTGTTTTAGTGTCTGATTCTTATTATATTATGTTATTTCTGAACGGTTATGTGGTAGTAAACACAGTAAGACAGATAGTACTATCTGTCTTACTGTGTTTGAAAAAAGTGTTATTGAAAGTTTCGATTTAGAGACGTCCTTAAATCTCCTTTAGTAACGGGGAAAAAGCCAGAGAAATTTTTCTTCTTTTACAAGAACTATAATTTAAAAAGCCTTTTGTCTTTTTTTATGATACACACAGGGTTTTAACAAAACAGCATAATCATTAGCATCATATGACGGCGGCGGCAGGCCGATGGATGAGGGAGGCACAGGACCGCACAAAGAGGCAATACTTCGAGGAGGCTTATGTCCAGTCTCACCCATTTTCTTACTCTAATTACAATATTACCTACCTTGCTCGGTCCTGTGTCTCCGTCGTACATCAACCTTCGTCTCGTCCTAACTAGGTCGTGTGCCCACCGTGTGACGGATCTCCCTACCCGGTGTCTTCGGTTTCGCAGTCGCCATTCCAGAACCTTTCTTTCTTTCAGAACCAGTAGGCACACGAATTCTCTTTTTTGTTCTTTTTTTACTATTTTAGTTTTCTTAAGACTCGCGCGAAATTTCCTTTAAAAATATAATGAATTTCCTAACTACAAAACCAATATCAACATAACTCTATAAACCCACTTCAATCACCCCTCAATTCCTGTTTAAATAGTAAATGTTCAAACAATAACGGCTCAGTCGGCCATATTGCTTCGATGACGTTTATCCGCCATCTTGGATCGTGTTGCATACAACGTGAGAACAAAGCACATCAAGTTACCATCACAATAGATCGGTAAAGTGATCTCTATATGCACTAATTTGATTATTCAATTGAGGACCACACACAGGTTTATAGGTCTAATAAGTTCAATGTTCATTATCGTAAATAATTATAGTTTGTTAATTAGTCTTGTTAATATTGTTGTAAGTACAAGGTCTGTCTGATGTCTCTGGTTTATAGATGCTAGCGGGAAAAAATCCGAATAATTCAAGTTGATTAAATCGGAATAATACCGAAATATACCGGAACTTTGGGATTTTTTCAACTGATCGCAATGTCACGTGATTTATTTATTTTATTATATTTATTATATTATTTATGTGCTATAAAATTTATATTATTATGTTTTTATTTATTATGTGTATAATTATAATTTATAGGTACTTAAGTATAAATAATTGTAAATAAACTATTTATGCATTTTGTCTGGTACCGATAGTTTTATATTATTATTTTAGATTAGTTTAATATTCGGGCGATATATTTGACGGAAAATTCGATCGAATCTTACACTCACTCGCGGGGGGAAAGCTCCTCCGCAAAGCATGTCCTCTCTCTCTCTTAAGCCCGATTTACACATCGACAAGTACAGTAGCGAGTTAAGTAGTAAGTTGTTGATTAAGTTGATTTAAATAGATTTCCATCCTATTTTTTGGCGAGTTAAGTTAGCCAGATGCGAGAAAGGAGGCTACTTCGTACTTAACTCGCCAAAAAATAGGATGGACATCTATTAATATCGACTTAATCTTAAAATACTACTTAACTCGCTACTGTACTTGTCGATGTGTAAATCGGGCATTACCGCACCAGGCACCGCTGCCGAACAACTCGAGAGTCATGTCACAACGTGAACCACTCACGTCGTGACATGAGTCGAGTCAGACGGGCTCGCGCCCGTGAGGCTGCGGCCGGCGCGGCGCGGCGGTGATCGACGATCGATGCAAAATACTATTTTTCAGCAAATAAAACATAAAAATAAATTTTGAATAAATCCGATTTTATGAAATTTTCCCTGATTTTTTCCGGTATTATTCCGTATTAATCAGAAGTTTTGCAACTATACTCTGGTTACCCCTACGGAAACATGGTGAGTTTATTTATGAATTAAGTAGTATTTGTTGAAGTAATTTTTTAAAATTTTAATTATTACGTACTAAAAATGTAAAATATCCCCACCCTATCTCATCCTGAAGGTGTAAAAACGGAACTAAAAGATTACTACCTAACAATTTATATTTCCGCAAACGTGAAAGGAAAACTAAACCCAATACCCGATATACCAACTGATATGGCCAACCTGGTATTTCTAGGGAATCTTAATACACGGATAACCCCATTAGAGAATACGACATTCGTGGTCTATTATCTTTGTCTATGTTAATGCAATAGACGACAGAGCGTCAGATAGGTATGTTACCGATAAAGTCTATCTAATGTTTCAAACTTACTTTCCTTCAGCTGGAAGAATCGTCTGTCAACGACAGAGCCGTTAAAAAAACTTGCATCACAATATCATTAACACAGATAAAAGATACTACAGATACCATATTTTAAATATAGGTTGAACATGAATGTATTTTAATTCGTTGCAAAAATAAACTATGCTAAAAATTGTTCGGAACAAATTCTTTACAACTTTTATTATGGTCGTAAATTACTATAGTTTTATAGAGTAAACATATTAATTGATTGTAAAATGTACAATAATATACTCTTAAGTTTACACATATGCTTTATAAAGACGGATGAGCTTACCTTCGATGTTGATTGATAGGAAAACACCACGATGATTGAACACTGATACAAGCCAGTATATTGATAAATAAATAGAAGCTTTAGTGTTGGGCGTTGATCGTTCAAAAACATATCGATACTTGATAACATATATTCTTAATTTGAACTACCATCTATGTTGTGCTTATTATATTCATGTCCCACTGCAGGGCGAGGTCACCAGATACAAAGTTTTATGAAAACTTTTCATTAGATATAATATCAGCGAACTTTTTCTTAGTCCTATTTTACGACACCCATGGCTGTTCATAAAGTCATTGTTGATTAAAAGATAGATCTTTTACATTACGGTCTCTGTTGCTACTTATTGATTTCTGCCAATGCAATCTTAACATGAATCAACGTATTTTCTAAAGATCGAATGAAAATTGAACTTTTGAAAATACGTATAAATGGAAGAGAATCAAGTCGATAAAAATCGTTGGTCGATTTATTACGATCCAAAATTCGATTAAAATCAAAAGATCGACCTCATCCCTAGTCCAGCATTTTATGCATTATAGGATTTTTATATTATACCTACAGTTAATGCTCTGATTTCGATAAATAAATACAAATAAATAACATTTTTATTTTATTATACATTACACACAAAACTTTTATAATTTATCGACAACATCTCATCACTAGTTCAAAAGAAATCAGTTTAGTGTAAACTGTTTCGTCTCTGAGCTATGTTATTATTTGTTCCATAGAGCAGGCCACCGTAAAACTTTGTATTTGTGATGCTGAGAGCATAAAACTGTGAGTATGTACTCAACATGCACAGACACACTCATCTGTTCCTAATATTTCTATTTTAAATTTGTTGAGTCAACTGTAGTAAGGTTTTTCTTTGAAATTAGTAATAGAACAATGTTATACAATATGGATTCAACCAAGTTTTTGTTTTTTGAATGGAGCTTTTGAAAATATGACTAACTTATTCTCATTTAATAAAATTAAGTAAAAACAAAATTGACGTTAGTTACAGCTATTCAATTTATTTATTTTTAACATCATAGTTTTCAAAATTAATAAATAGAATTGAATTAAAGGTCAACATTTTAATTTTAACTTATCGCCAACATCCCATCACTAGTTCAAAAGAAATCAGTTTAGTGTAAACTGTTTCGTCTCTGAGCTATGTTATTATTTGTTCCATAGAGCAGGCCACCGTAAAACTTTGTATTTGTGATGCTGAGAGCATAAAACTGTGAGTATGTACTCAACATGCACAGACACACTCATCTGTTTCTAATATTTCTATTTTAAATTTGTTGAGTCAACTGTAGTAAGGTTTTTCTTTGGATTTAGTTGTAGTAGAACAATGTACCTATGTTATGGGATTAACCTAATTTTTGTTTTTTTTTAAGAAAATAATGCTGAATTCATTTTCATTTGATTAAATTAGCTGTGATTTTATAATATACGTGGACATCTTTTGCTATTTGCTTAAAGATTCTTGTTGTATAGTTAAAACATAGTTTAAACATTGAAAAATGGCTTATAATAGTTAAATTAGTCACTAAATAAAGTTAAACAAAAATATTTATTTATAGTTTCATAGTAAAATAAAAAATTATAGAAATTGTTATAAAATTTACAATTAATTGTCAGCATACAATTTTTCTACATAGTTGTCTTAAGTGCAATTTTCTCTCATGTATAGGTAACAAATTTTTAATGAAACTTCAAACTCGCTGACACAAACACAACAAAATAATCTAATCCATAAGTTACAATTGTAACCAATGGATAAGAATATGAAGTAAACAAAAGAATAAAGAGACAATCCCTATGAATAAAATAAAAATATTAGAAGATGATATCAAAGCAAACTGCCTGAGTATGGAATACGCCGACTTATTATTCGCCTAATAACTGAATCGTATTAACTTCGTTATATAGACTGTAATACGTGTAGAGAAGGCAAAACTAATTTTTCTCATACATACACACACATAAATAGTCCTACACAAACAAGAGCTTATCCTATAGGTACTAGACAATGGATAAACATAATACTTTTTTACTGTATCATCATCATCATAACAGCCTAATAATGTCCCACTGCAGGGACAGGCCTCCTCCAGTGACGGAGGGATACTTGGCCTACTAATACCACGCTGGCCAAACGGATTGGTATAGGGTTTAATTTCAAGTTTTACTTCTTTTTATTTGTAAGTATAGATAATACCTATTCACGTATAGTCGCTTAGTGGTTTTACGACACCCATGGGATGAGATGGGGTGGTGACACACTGTATTCTCTTACTCCTTCACCACACAAATAATTTTTTTGTAAATTTTTATTGTATGTATTTAACATAATTATAAGCACACAAAGATTAGTCTCCTTGAACCCTTGTCTTGTCGTCTCCAAATTCTCGTAACTTTTACTCAACTATGACAGAGGCATTTAGGCTTCAGAGCAATAAAGATTCAATGTCGCTATTGAATGTATTTTACTAAATGATGACAATTTTTGTTTATTAATTTACGTAATAATTATCTCATCATCATATCAGCCAATCGACGTCCTCTGCTGGACATAAGCCTCCTCCAAGTATTGCCACCTTACGCGGTCCTGTGCCTCCCTCATCCATCGGCTACCCGCCGTCCTAACTAGGTCGTCGGTACACCGTGTGAGGGGTCTCCTCACCCTGCGGTTTCCGGTTATGTTATATTAAGTAATAATTATCAACAAAGCTTATTATTCAATAGAATAATAAAATCTATTTGACTTGTTTAGTTGACTTTTAAAGTGTGAGAATAATGTTGACACTACTTCAAGTGGCCCAACACAGTATAGCTAAATAATAAACTCACAAGAACTAGCTTTCAAGAATTTAAATTCCACCTGCCCTCACCTTAAACCCTACTTAATTTATGGTTCAAAAAATTAATTATCATTTTAATAGCAAGATACTTAACCGATTTAAACGCGGTCTAGTTAATTAATTAAATTGATGTAATAAAATATTGTTTGTCATTAAATCAAGTGTGAGTGAACAAGCTTACAGGGTGTTCATGATAATGGGGGATTGATTTTGTCACAAGATTGGGCATAATTTTCATAAGCAGAAACAAAATATTAAATCATACAAAAAATATCTTTTTGGCATGCTTTTTTAGCTTTATTTCAGTAACGGATAAACCAATCGTAAAATTAAAAAAAGCCATGCTTATAATGTTTAACTTTACTCGTTCCAATAGGTTTTATGAGAAAAGGAGGATAAGGGCCTTTACATGGCCCAATAGCGCTGCTAATAAAAAAAAATCATAATTCGCAAATAGGATCAATAATGCCAAAGTTTGGTAACGACGTCTTGAGAAAAGGCAATAAAGTATTTGTATACCACACTCTCAACACTTTATGTTTTTCAATTAGATAAATATTGCATTATAACCAAAAACAAAAAAAAATTTCGAATGCGAAACTGAATTCTGACTTCGTTACCAACATTTTGGATTATTGAATGCGAATTATGATTTTGTTGTATTGGTGACGCTAGTGAGCCCTAAAATGCTCTTAAAACAATTGAACATTGAAATGGTCATATCACCGAAACAGATATTTCTTGATGATTTTTTATGCTCCTACTTTGCCCTATCTTGCGACAACATTTTAGTTCGCCATTCTTATGTACAGACTGTATAATCTCTACAAGCCTATTTATAATCCTTGACAAATTTAACTTCATTCTTAATAGGGCAATAAAGTACTTAAGATAATATCTGCTGGTCTCGTTAATTGGTTAATGTTTGAGACAACTTTGAAGAATGTACTGCTGATAGATTGACATGTTTATATGGTTTGCAAAAGCTGGATTAGACTGCAATTGACGGATTAATTCTTTAGAACTGGAGTAGTAGATTCTTCTACTTTGCTTGAGAAACCGTCCTTGTTGCTAAAGGGAAACGAAGAATCCCATCATCGATGGAGTCCTTGTCTAGTCGGGCCAGAGTGCCAGATAAAAACATGTGTGTCACCAAATGTCAGATATGCCGATAATGAAGTCAATTGTATATTGCCTTCTCGAACGCGACTGGTATAGACTCTAGAGAAACTCCAGAGTGTCAATGCGGGCTGGAAGGTGTCTGGATTATTTAAGACTGTTACCGACAGGCCAGCTGGTTACGTTACCTGGCCCTCTCTTAAGGAATTTACGATGGGAAGTCGTGCAACAACTCCAGCTCATGTACCTATAGCTACACATACAAAGAGCACTCCAGCATGGCAAACATAACTTTTCAGCACACGTAATAGAAGACCAGTTGGGAAAAATTGTAGCTTTGAGATTTTCCATTCCATGATCCATTCCATATCAGCCTATGGACGTCCACTGCTGGACATAGGCCTCCTCCAAAAGTTTCCACTCTGCGCGGTCTTTATTTATTTATTGAATAATCAGTACAAGTTTACAGTTTACAACCAAATCACTTGAACATTGTCGGAAAAAGTTAAAAATATTACTAAAATACAGAGCTACAACTTATACTAGACTTAAACTATTGACATATTATAATTATACATTATTTATACAATTACGACTCATATATTATTAAATTATAAAAGTTTTTAAATACAAATTAAAGATTAAATAAAATAAAACAACAATAACAGATAACTATGCCATAATGAAATGTCAATTAATTATTAAGGTATTGATAGACATTTTGGGCGACACAAGATGGTTTGTCAAAAAATATGTCCGTACTTGGATTATCCCTTAAGAACCTATTAATGTAATTAATACCTCTGGCTGTAGGACTATTATGTGCTTGTGAAGAAGACCAAGAAGTCGGACAGGCGAGCAGTGGGCGTAGCCGACGCCCAGCACCACGTAAATAATTATTAGGCACATAGAATTAAATGGTCTTGTGCCTCCCTCATCCATCATTCAACTGATAATTAGTACTAATACTATAAATTGCCAAAAATATTGATTAATTTATTATTATTTATTAATAATGCCACGTCTAAACATTAATAACCCCCACAATCAATGTCTTAAAGGCATTTATAGATTATTCATTTATATCTCTCAATATCGATTCCTTTATGTTATTGTTTTGCTGTCGTTTTGTCTGCTACACAGAGATATCAAGCGTAATTGGCAGTTACCGTATGACAAACTTACATTTGCTGTCATATCCACCCCTATAGAGAATAGTTTGTGGGCTATTTTATTTTCTTAACGGCAAAATAAGTTTGTCATATATTTCAGTAAGTTTTTCACAAAGAAGTTTAATGTAATTGAGATATGTTTTTGCCTATTAGATTAGTTTTGTAGTTGTTAAAGTGTTATGGAGAGGATTAATTCTTATTGGAGTTAAGGTTTTGTATTTGCAGCTCATATAACCTTCTTAAGACTATCTGTGAATATTATCTTTACGAAATAAAAAGAAGGAAAACTTGATTAAACCCTATACCAATCCGTCTGGCCAGCGTGGTATTAGTAGGCCAAGTATCCCTCCGTCATGGGAGGATGCCCGTCCCTGCAGTGGGACATTAATGGGTTGTTATGATGATCATGATGATAACCTTCTTTCCTTATAATGAACAGTATTTTTTAGACAATTCCCGCACCAGGGATCGAACGCTGTGTCGCGGGGATTTTTACAAATATAAAATGGACACAAAAACATCCAGACTCAGGACAATAACTACAAGATCGTCCAACAAATTGTCCTGCGTGAAATTTGATATACCTTTTTCTTGCGAATTCTATACAATAGCAGTCTTACAATTATTTGCGTCGAAACAGTTCACGACTACATTGTTACGATATGTGTGAAATACAGGAAATGAGATACCAACAACACGTATTATGAATATGTAGAATAATTTTACTACGTGTATACGTAGTCTGAAAGTAATTTATACTTACAGTTATTATGTATACTATTTAGAGTTTCGCTATTGAAAAAAATATATAAATATTCATCACACTTTCACACAACGCCATCTAGTCCCAAACTAAGCAGAGCTTAGCTTAGCAGCTAACTATGGATACTAGACAACGGATAAACATACTTAAATACTTATTTTACATTTTTTTTTTTTATATTTTACAGAGATGAATGGAAAAAGCATACATGTTGCGCCGACCCCAAGTGAAATGGGATAAGGGCAGGAGGATGATGATTATGATGATGATGATATGTATTATACATAGAAACACTCAGACCAATGCAAACAATTATGTTCATGCACACAAAGATTTGCATTGAGCGGAAATCGAACCCGAGACCTATGTGTAGCAGTCATGTTATAAAACCACAACGCCATGCGCCACAGAGGTCGTCAAATCGTTGTAAAAAATCTTAATATTACATAAAAGACCCACTAAAGGGATGTTTTCCTATTATAGTACATACCTACTTAATTATTTGTATAAAGGACCTTAACAATGGACCGTATCGAGGGCAAAACCGCCGTTCACTGATTGATGTTCGCAATGTAGTTTAAGACAGTGTTGCATTCCCATCTATTTGTTATAGGAGGTTGTGTTATCTATGCATTTAATCCATGCTATTAAAAGAAAACAGTTACTATCCTTAGCTTACAAAAACAGTTGCAATCTGTCAATTAACACAATACTGTAAGAACAATTAAGTTGCAGTACAGAGGAAATCATATTGGGAACAAAATGGTATCTAAAAGCAAACAAATACTGCATGAGACAAACAGTTAAATACAATAAGTAAAAGATCTTTCGAATCAGGATATCAGAACAAAAAAATCAGCTTAAAAATAAAATAAAACTAGGCAAAGATGACTCCTCATGCGTTAGAACTACAGCATAAATAATGATGTTTGGATTACTTAACACAAAATGATGTGAATCAGGATTCGTATGTGTACCTAGATTGCAATTAAATTATAACAATAATATTATTTTCAGATATAACAAATATTTGTCGGATATTTACATTTTTGCATTACTTACTTACACAATGTTTTTCTATATTACTGTCAAGTAAACTCAATTATTAATTGTGACAAAAGAGCGCGAACTCTGCCTTCTATGTTGAGTACACACGAGTGGTTATTTGTTATTAAAATAATTCAAAACTTTTACGCTGAAATCTATATCTAAATCTTTTGTACTTGTACAGGTCATGTAAGCTTAACTGTTTTTAAAAATCGAATCTTTTATAGCAGAATCCGTTACAGATTTAAATCACTTTACGTTTCGCATACCTATCCGAATCAACAACGGAGATTAGCACGCAGTTCAAAGATATATCAGTTTCCCAGCTTAATTAAATAATAGTGTAAAACAATTCGTATATCTATTAACTTATATTGTGTAGAATGGATACAATTGAACGAGCTATTTGCTTGTTTGAGATCATTGTGAAGGAACCTTGGATACGGTGCTGGTTTAAATTTATTGCGAAGGAAGTTAGATGTTAAGATTTGTTCATAATGAACTGTTGCCCTGAATTCGTCATTGTTACTTGCAGTTGTTAAATGCAAGTGCAGTTAGTATTGTTTAGAAATCACATAGGTACAATGTATTTTTTATTTTATTTAAAGACAACTACTTACTGTAAGTACTAAGAACTAAGCCCTGAGTTAAGAGCTTATAAACATGAAATTAAAGGACATAGACACACAAACAATGGAGAGAAATAGTGAGGGAGAAATGAGAAGAATAATACACGAGAGGAATCAGTCCACAAATTATTGACCTGAGTCAATAATGTGTGAACTGATTCCTCTCGTGTTGCGGGTGTCCATGGGCGGCGGTGATCACTTACCAACGGGTGATCCTCTGGCTCATTTGCCTCCAATTACATTTTAAAAAATCCGAATAAATCTTGCGTGAGATTCGAACCAGCGACCTTGCGTACGGAAATAGGTTACACGATTTGCCACCAAGGAAGTTCAGACAGGCGATTGTTCTTTGTGTTCTTTATTTGCATGTGTGTAAGAATCCGTGTGGTTCTGTGCCTAGGAAACGACCACGCGGCAGTGAACACAAAAAAGAAAATAAATTTAAATAATTCAGTGAATAAAAACAAGCAATGTAACTGCAGTCAGCCCTCCACTCAATATCAATCAGTTAATTTATTTCCCAACGCATGTCATGCTTTCAGCTTAAATGATGTCTTTAAATACTTAAAATTGCTAACTAAATCGAATAAAATTCCCTTCAACAAACTTTACCTCTGCTATTCAATTTTGAACTCAAAAACGGCAAATATACAATCGAAATTATAATTGTTACAACTGTATCTAAAAACGAATTGACATCTTGGCGATCGCGTTGCAAAAATATGCGTATATGTCAATCTGAAACCATCTGTATGACACATAGCTTAAAGTTCATAATTGTTCAACAAAGTTAAAACTGCATCAATAAAACCAATCTACATTTTAGCCCCTATCAATGCAATCATTAATTTTATTTACATACATATTAGTATCATTTTCGCTTGCACATACGTTTTGAACAGCAATATGTATTGAAATATTCTATACAGTTAAGTTTGTCGGCTACGTTTGATCTCCTGCAATTACAGTTTTAAATGGCGTCGTAAACACAGGGAATAAAATGGAGCCAGGTAAGTCCCATTGTTATCGTTTTTTTACCCTCAATAGGGTTTTTAGATCGTTTCTGTAAAATTAGTTATGGTTACCATCGTGTATGTTACTGAAGACATCTGCTAAAAGCTTTTTGGCTTGTTAAAAAATGTGTGAAGTGTATGTTTAAAGTTTGTGTGAATGAGATTTTTGGATTATGAGAAGATTCTTAATTTGGTTTTCGTTTTATTATTATTTGTTAAGCATATCAGAAGTTTTAAGTAAGTAATTTCTTGATGATGAGGGAGGCGCAAGACCGCGCAGAGTGGTAACTTTTGAAGGAGGCTATGTCTAGCTGTGGACGTCCATAGGCTGATATGGATGGATGGATGGAATTTCTTGATTAATTTTTTTGAATTGACGACCATTTTGGCGTAGTGGTTATACAACATGACTGCTACGCAGAGGACTCAGGTTCGATTCCCGCTCAATGCAAATATTTGTGTGCATGAACATGATTATTTGCATTGGTCTGAGTGTTTCTATGTGTAATATGTATGTATTTACAAAAAAAAGTATATAAGTATTAATATTCGTTGTTCTGTTACCATTAACACAAGCAGGTTAAGCCTAGCTCACTTTGGGAACAGATGGTGCCGTGTAGAGATGTCCGTGAATATTTATTTATTATTATTAATTTAAATAAAACCTCCTTTTTTATTTCTGCAAATGAATCGATGGCGGTCTGTCAGACCTCGAGCCTGAAAACTTCGAAAAAGCTAGAAATTCTACCAAGTTTCATATAGCGTATGGCGCCTACCGGCCCGAATCCCGATTGACCTACGACTTGAGAAGGATGCCTGATGAGGGCTAGGTAGTCTTACCTAGCCTTCATCAGCCGGTTTTGCGGTCCTCGGCCAGTCGGCCCGAAAGAGTGCTGCGAACTTAGGGAGGCCTTATTCTAGCAGTGGATCGCTTCTGGGTGGGAGAAATGTACTAAGTTTTTTTCTATCACCGAAAGATGTTTATTCCAGTAGTCATAAATAATAAATGGCTGGTGTACGAAAAAGAAAGTTGGTATGACTCGTTCCGGACAAAAATAAACATTAATGAATACAAATAAATACATAATGTGGTAATTAGTATACATTTTTAAATATACATTATAAGATCTTCAGCTTCACATAATTTTTAAGGTTTAGTAGAGTCACTGTACAAGTAAATAAAGAAATCAATCTCATGAAAGTGGTGACAATCTCTCCGTATGGTGACGGAGTAAGAATACAATATGTCACCACCCCATCTCATCCCATGGGTGTCGTAAAAACCGACTAAGAGACTATCCGTGAATATTATCTTTACGAAATAAAAAGAAGGAAAACTTTAAATCAAACCCTCTACCAATCCATCTGGCCAGCGTAGTATTAGTAGGCCAAGGATCCCTCCGTCATGGGAGGAGGCCCGTCCCTGCAGTGGGGCATTGGTGGTCTGTTAACTTATGATGAATCTCATGAAAGGTGTAAATTAGAATAAAGCATCTGAAGTTGTAATTAACTTTTTTATATAATTTACTTATCCCAACCCTGAATACATTGCTTATAATTAACTAGCGAGAAGCCCCGGCTTTCTCAATTCTTCGTATCTGGTTTATTATTGTTGGCAACAGCTTGGTCAGACTCCTTTCTGGCCGGCTCGAGCTTTCTTCGTATGTAGATTGTCTGACACCATAATTGAAGAAGTGTCAGAAACTAGTTTTTTAGGGGTTACTATAGATCAACATTTAAATTGGAAGTCACACATAGAAAAAATAAATAAAAAGATTTCAAGTGCTTGTTATGCTTTGTCCGTTCTGTCAGAAACTACAGATGTAACTATTGCCAGAACTACTTATTTTGGTAATATTTATCCTCTACTTACCTATGGTGTCATTTACTGGGGAAACTCGACAAATGTGCAATCTACCTTTGTTCTACAGAAAAAATGTATACGGACTATATACAATATGCATAGCACTGAATCACTCAGAGGGGTATTTAGAGAAAAACATTATCTAACCCTGACTTGTATTTATGTATTGGAATTGTGTTTGTTTGTTAGAAATAATATACAATATTTTGAAATGACAGCTGCATCAAAGAGTAATTAATGTCCGTAGAAAATATAAATATAATATAAATATTCCACAAATTAGAAATACTGTCTACTACAAAAGTACATATATTACTGCCATTAGGGTGTATAACCATTTACCTGTAGCTATTAAGGAACAAAATAATACTTTACTATTTAAGAACCATTTAAAAACATGGCTTATTAGTAATGAGTTCTATAATTTAAAGGAATTTTTTGAAAAAAATAACATTTAGTTAAATAAGTTTTTGTTTAATATGTGTAGTTTTAAGATATTATATTGCTATAATTTGCATATCCGATGGGATAGACTGTTGAAACTAATTACTGTATTTATACACTAACACCTGATGTACACAGTTTTGCAATAAATAAATAAAATAAATCTTTAATCTTTATCTTCTGTAATTATCTCTGTTTTATGGCAGCTGCAAATTTAAACACTTTTTATTCTCCAATAATTATTTTCGAATAATGAAGATTGTTTTCACTGATTGTTTTAATGTTTTTCGTGCCTATGTATGTATGTATGTCCTTTTCTGACTTCATGTGACCTAAATGTCTTGACTGATTTTGAAGTTTGAGGTGTTATTAGATTTCTATTCTTCTCTGAAATGTCATAGGTTAGATGACGTGAACGAATAAGGGGAATGGTCTGGATTGGATGAACTTAATCAAAAGGTGCAAGAGGCAAATTGAAAATTAAAAAAAAAAATTTTTTTTGTAAAGTGGTAACGAGTTCGCGGGTTCAAATTCTACTCATAACAAATTGTTACACAAATGTTTGTTCCAAATACTTGTATTGATGTCTGTAATCCCTAAATATAGGGCATGCTCCCTAACGCGAGACTCATAGTTTTTAAAAGAAAAATAATTAAAATAAAATTATATATAATACCTAGAGCATTATAAAACTTATTACTGCCAAAAGCAAAGCATTACTCACTGATTTTATCATTGAATAATCCTTGGTTATAGATGGTTATTTATGGTATACGAGTACAATGGTTGCAGCGCCTAATTACAGTTATCTACAATGTTAAAAAATTATGACGTCAAGAAAATGTAGCAGTAGAGTTTGTTGCGCCGCTTCTTCTCTACTAGCGCTTTGGAGGCGGTGGTAAAGTTTTCTAAACTTTGAAATGTATTTAAACTTAGAATAAGTAGTAAAAATGACGTCAAAAAAGATAAAACGAAAAAATATAAATAAAACTCTCGCAAAAGAGTTGAGCTCACACGCAAAACATCCAAGCTCAATCATTCGCGAATCGCAAAAATAAATATCACCCGTAGTATTCAAACACGCAACTTAGCTTACTTCCTACGCCATCGATACATTCAAAATAGTATAGCTACTATAAATATTTGTAAGGCTTAACTATAACAAATGTGTTTTTAAATTGCAAGATATGGTACCATGTATAATTCCCACAATAAATACAAATTTGTACACCCAGTATTTACGTTCTTAAATCCTGTATCATTCGATCAGCAAATCAATTTTAAAACTTACAATAATTCAAAGTATTAAACTCAAGATGAGAGGATAATCTTCAAATTGATGTTTCTTTTAATATATATCTTTGCTAGAAGTTTTCGCAACTTTTTTTTTGCATACGATGACATTTTGCGCAACATCGACATTCCGATCTGTTAAGTTAGTAAGGGCTTGGAAGGATGAATTCGTGCAGCTCTTTACTGCATCTACACGCCCTCCGGTTCGACCCTTCCCCTTACTGAGAATACTATGGAATACTTACAAACGGCTTATAGCAAGCCAGTCTGGTTTTGTGTTTCAATGCGCGCGGGTCGTAAGCGCGCCGCGTCTAAACATAAACGATTGCACACAAGAATCTTTTTTCGATTTTTTCGAAAAGTTCGTATTTTAAAAGCGCTCTATGCAATTTAGTTTTTGAAAGTTTTGTTCTATTTTTTTTAAAAGTGTTTCGCCGGGATTAGGAAACTTTGAGAAAAGTTTTATTACGTTTTTGAAAAAAAGTTTTTCTTTTGAATTTTTTAGTGATTACTTTGTTTATAAGTTTGTGGTTATTGTTTTAGTGTTTATGTTTTTATTTTTTTTTGTTACTGAAGTTTGAATTTGAGATTTTTTGAGTTTGTTTTGAATTTTGAGGTGTTTTGTGACGTGTGTTTTAAAGTGACTGAATAGTTTCGCCATCATGATGGTCATATGGAAAGTTCTGTGTTGTCTACTTCTCCTTCTTCAAGTTGTTCTGGGAAACTGGTGGTAAGTGGAAAATTATATTTTATTACGTAGAATAATTAATATTGGTAAAATATTTTTAGTTTAAGTTACTGATTATTTAAATTCAAATAATAATTGAAAATTTATTTTAGTTTTATAAATATTTTGGGTAAATTATTTTTTTTTATTATAAAGAGCAGAATAATTACATGTACTTACTAAACCGTATTTTTATTCATAACTATATTGTAAAAAGAAATTTTAACATAATTATGTTAAAAAAGCAATAATTGTATGTGATTATGTATTGTATTTATTATTTATATATATATATTAATGTATATATATTAATGTATTTATTAAAGAAAGTATAAGTAATATTTTTTTTTTAATTTCTTATTTTGCAATAGAGTTGGTACAAAAAAAGTTTGTGCCAATAGGAAAAATGCGACAAACGCATTATTTTGTAGCTTATGCCCGATTTACACATCGATAAGTACAGTGGCGAGTTAAGTAGTATTTTAAAATTAAGTTGATTTAAATAGATCTCCATCCTATATTTTGGCAAGTTAAGTACGAATTAGCCCCCTCTTTCGCGTCTCGCCAACTTAACTTGCCAAAAAATAGGATGGAGATCTATTTAAATCAACTTAATCAGCAACTTACTACTTAACTCGCTACTGTACTTGTCGATGTGTAAATCGGGCATTAGCGCTGCTATTCATTAGGTCGTATTCAAATGTCTGATAAATACGAACTTTATAAAAAGAACTTAAGTGCTAAAGCCCGATTTACACATCGACAAGTACAGTAGCGAGTTAAGTAGTAAGTTGCTGATTAAGTTGATTTAAATAGATCTCCATCCTATTTTTTGGCAAGTTAAGTTGGCGAGACGCGAGAGATTCTTCGTACTTTACTCGCCAAAAAATAGGATGGAGATCTATTTAAATCAACTTAATCTTAAAATACTACTTAACTCGCCACTGTACTTGTCGATGTGTAAATCGGGCATAAGGGTCAAATAAATAAATTCCTAGAGGATGTCTCTGCATTTTATTTTTAGTTAAGTTCTTAATCGATTTAAAAATAGAACTTGTTTTCAAAAAATAAAAACACCTGCGAGTATCTTCGTTTTTAAATATAATTAACTTTGTTTTTAAATTTAAAAGAAGTTTTATTTATTTATTAGTACTATTATACATCATAGATAATATACAAGATTACTCTTCTTTTGAATGCGGCGGGAAAGATTTGTTTTATCTTAATTGGTACAGTAAAATATAGAGTCGTATATTGTACACCTTTGTTATAAAATTCTTTTATTTACCTATCTATTTACCGCACATTTATTTATTTATTATTCTTTTATTTTTACTACAAACTTAACTTTATTTACTTGTCTATGACCAATACCTTTTTGTTGTGGGTGTCATAAAAGATAACTAAGAGAAATTTTGCTTATGTTATCTTTAAGTACACAAAAGAATACAATATGTTAAGAATACAATATGTCACCACCCCATCTCATCCCGTGGGTGTCATAAAAACCGACTATGGGACTATCCGTAAATATTATGTGTACGAAATAAAAAGAAGAAACTCTTGAAATTAAACCCTGTACCAATCCGTCTTATTAGTAGGACAATTATTCCTCCGTCATAGAAAGAGGCCCGTCCCTGCAGTGGCACATTAATGGGCTGTTGTGATGATGACACAAAAGAAAGAAAACTAGACATTAAACCATTATACACCAAATCGTCTGACCAGCTTGGTATAAGAAGGCCAAAGAGCCTTTCATCTCTGCAATGGGAAATTAATAAGATATGTATTAAGAGGAGAAGGATGAAGCAAGAGCTAGTGATGTTCAGATATCGTATAATCTGAAGCAAGTCATACGATGTCGTATCCATACTAATATTATAAATTTGAAAGTGGGTCTGTTTGTCTTTCTTTCACGGCAAAACGGAGCGACGGATTGACGTGATTTTTTTTAGGGGGAATACTGAAGGGATGGAGAGTAACATAGGCTTCTCTTTTTTTTTCTTCTGTGTCCAAGAAAGGGGAACAGTGCTACCCCGAATTTAACGCGAGCGAAGCCGCGGGCAAAAGCTAGTAATCTATAGCTTTGATTAATATTTTGGTTATGTATTAAACCCTGTCCCTTGTATCATTTATGATACATACACATAGTTTTACTATTGTGGCTACAGACAGGGCAGAAACCTGATAAAAAAGTAATAATAACCTTTAAATTGCTCTATACAAAATTTTGATATCAAAATAAAGCCTAATAAATATTCACACTAGTACAGGATTAGAAGTAAAATAACGAATAAACGTAATTCACCTCATCTTATCTATAGTATTAGGTTACAAAATATCTACAAACTTGACAAGGGACTTGATATAAAACCTTATACGAATTCGTCTTTCTAGTGCGATATTCGTCCATTACAAAGTATGTTATCCGCGTGGTGACGGAGTAAGAATACAATATGTCACCACCCCATCTCATCCCATGGGTGTCGTAAAAACCGACTAAGGGACTATCCGTCAATATTATCTATACGAAATAAAAAGAAGGAACACTTGAAATTAAACCCTATACCAATTCGTCTGGCCAGCTTAGTATTAGTAGGCCAAGTATCCCTCCGTCACAGGAGGAAGGAGGTCCTTCACGGGAGGAGGCCCGCCCCTGCAGTGGGTCATTAATGGACTCTGGTAATAGCCTCAGTATGGAACTGTTTAGTCAAGTCAGTAGCTCCTAGTGTCACCTGTTAGTACTTACTAGTTGTTCGTGAGTAGCCCAAAAGACTTGTTTGTTACGACGCTTCTTCTCTACTAGCGCCTTGGAAGCGGTGGTAAAGTTTGAAAATCTTTTAATAAATGTAAACTTAGACTACGTAGTCTTAAACTGACGTCAATAAGCTGTTATTTTGTAACATAACATCGAGAAAATAAATGAACTACTATGAACCATGAACTAGACATTGTTTGGCGCCCCTTTGTTGAGACGCGGTAAGAATGCTTTCGGATGATGCTGTCGAGTTTGCATCTCTCGAACCCCTGAGAAAGTCAACCTCGTTTTAGTCAGTAGATCGATCTAAGAGTTCGACTTTAACCTGCTTGCTTAAATACAACGCGAGAGGTATACACAAAGTATTAACGATCCTAAAAAAAAAGCAATATTTGTACTTATGGCAAGTTTCTCTGTGTAAATAGACGATAGTCCCTTTAATAGGATTTTTTTTGAAAATGTTTTAATAATATTTTTACTATGACCAAAAATAGAATAATATTTAGAATACTATACACGTAATAATTTGCGCATAAATCCTCTTTCAAACAAAATAAAATAAAAATAATAACTGTTCTATTTACAAACATTTCAAAAATAGAACGCTCGTTCCTAGTTCAAAATATTGGGTATGTTTACATTTCGGCTTGCATTGAACATTGTTTGTTTGAATAAAGAACTGCATACAAGTCGGGAGTAAGAAAGGCCTGTGATTGGTTTAAATCGTGTCAAATGACCGATTAGAAATATTATGGCGGGTTTTAAAGGCGGTAAACTTACGTTTTATAGTTTGTAATTTGTATTAGAAACGCCAAAGCATGAAATAACATGGTGAATTATGTAGGTGGTGGAATAAAATACTGTTTTACCACTTCTATCTTAGTTTAAAAGTGTCTAAAAAGCGGACAGTAACTACTCTTGCCTACCAGACTTTTGTCAGGTGGTATTCGTTGGTGGTACAGTCCTTGACGGGTTTATTTCCCATCATCATCATCATCATAACAGCCCATTAATGTCCTACTGCAGGGACGGGCCTCCTCCCGTGACGGAGGGATACTTGGCCTACTAATACCACGTTGGCCAGACAGATTGGTATAGGGTTTTTTTTATTTCTCATGCCAGACAATTATTTATAAGATCCACTAATTACTATCTAGAGCCCGGTTAAATAATATTACTGTCGCCCGGATGTTCTATGAATCCGTTAATTTCATGTTTGTAAAATTCCCCAAGACAAAGGCAGAATTTATCCCTGTGCACAAAATTATCTTTTTGAACAAATAAAACAGCGGAATATTAAATTTATGAATGTAACAAGAACCAAACCTAAGTACCTAGTTGACACACTCCATTTCCTAGTATTACAGCTTGCGAGACTCTATAAAGGACTAACTATTAAACATATGGTACATTAACAGCATCTCCTTTGATCTATTTTGTCTAAACACGTACAAGCTAAGAGTTATATTTGTACTTGTGTGAGGACATTTGCGTTTATTATGTAAGTACTGTCAGAGGGACAGTCGGCACTAAGGATTTTTTAATTTTTTTTTTAGGTTTTATTTTTTTTGCAAGACATTAGGCCTAGATGTAATAAAAAAAACTAATGTAATACATAACTCATGCAGAAGAGCTCGGCCATTTTTAAACTATGGATAACTAGCTGATGCCCGCTGCTTCACCCGGCCGCGTTGTATAGGTAGCTTAAACGTATACCCTAAACAAACTATATATTCCAGATTTCATCAAAATCAGTTTTTGCGTGAAAGAGTAACAAACATCCATCCATACATCCTCACAAACTTTCGCATTTATAATATGTATTAGTAGTAAGATGTACAGGAGAGGACAAAGAACGGCAGAGACGTTTGAACAAGGCGTATAGCAGTGTACGTCTATAAAAATGCAACGCGATAATTTCATTATAACAGCCCATTAATGTCCCACTGCAGGGACGGAGCTTCTCCCATGATGGAGGAATACTTGGCCTACTAATACCACACTGGCCAGACGGGTTGGTATAGGGTTTAATTTCAAGTTTTTCTTTCTATGTAAAGATATTATTCACAGATAGTCCCTTAGTCGGTTTCTACGACACCCATGGGATGAGATGGGGTGGTGACATATTGTATTCTTACTCCGTCACCACACGGAATACTTAGTGTATAACGTGATAGTTTAAAAGTTATAAATGCATGAAAAGTTTATATAGTTACATTATGTCCTTGTGTACAGTCACGAGCAATAATATGTACACATTTTCGCATTTTGTAAACCAGTTATCTAAAGTTCTGCCAATCCAAAATTGAAAATTCGAAGATTAATTCAAAACTGTACGGAACCTCTTCTAAATTACGAATTCATTTTGATATTGTAATGTCTAGATAAACGTGCAGATAGTTTAGAAAATTTGAAAATGTGTACATATTATTGCTCGTGACTGTACCTAATGACAGACTAAGGTTAAAGATGTCAATTTTACATAGGTATTAATTAAAGTAATTGTTGTTTTGATAAACTTATTAACATTATGCAGGTATCATTAAACAGTTACTAAAAGATTGTTGTATCAAAAACCAACTTTAACATGGCGGCCCTGTTACGACAAAATGCTGTAAGCTTTGAAGTGCCAAGTTTCAGAAAACGCGGTTTTAAGTTTTAATATTCAACTCGTTACCAAATTACATCAAGTATAGATAGGCATTTGATTTTTTTTTTAAATTATTGTTAATAGTGTTTGCTAACTTTCATTAGAACATAACATTATCAAATTTTGATTAGAAACCTCACAATTTAAGAAAAATTGACTTGTTACGATAACATGTATTGGCCAGTAAGCGACAGTATTGTCATATAACGATGCAACCTAAGCTTACCGCGTTTTGTTGTGATAAGTATAGGAAGAATATAATAAGTTAGGATAAAATTAAAATAAAAACACTGAGCTTACTGGTGTTTCAAATTTAAATATTTCTGAAGTCTCATCTAAATCTTTAGTTATGTTAACATTGACTGTTAAATTATAATAAAAGTGGTGCCTGGACGTGGCCATAAATTTTAATAAATCTTTTAAATCATAATTATTTTTTTGAGAAATACCTTTTGGTGTGTTCTTCTTAGTAGGCCAACAAACCCCTCAAAATGATAACACACAAAAAGTAGGGGGAGCGAAGAATCTCCGGGGGAGGTCAGGCTACCAAAACAACCGACCTTTGGCCCTGGCAATATACAACACACCACACTGCGTACCGATGAGAAGGTCGTAGAATTGGAGGAAGAATTGAGCAGGTTACGGTGGGATATCGTCGGCTTATCGGAAGTTCGGAGACAAGGGGAGGATTCGATAATCCTGAAGTCCGGTAACCTGCTATTTCCGGGGGGCGACCAACAGTTCCAGGGTGGTGTTGGGCTTTTCGTCCATAAATCGTAATCGTAAATAACGTGGTGAAGATCGAAAGTGTGTCTTCAAGGGTAGCATACCTTCTCGGCAGAATTACCAAACGATATTCGTTGAAGGTAATGCTGGTATGTTGAAGGTATGAAAGCTGAGGTAGTATCGTAAACCAGTTTACGATCCCACATCAGCTCATGCCGACAATGAGGTGGAAGAAATGTATAAGGATATTTCCTAAGCCATACATACATACCTTTAAGACCCATTACACCATTGTCATGGGGGACTTTAACGCGAAGCTGGGGTTTAGAAGTGAAAATGAGTTGAGAGTAGGTTTTTTGGGTATGGGCAAAGAAATCCACAGGGCCAAATGCTTGCAAACTTCATGGAGAGGGAGGGACTTATTATGATGAACCTCTTCTTCAAGAAGCGTAACTACCGTAAGTGGACCCAGCTTAGTCCTGATGGTGTCACAAAAACTGAGATAGACTTCATCATGTTGACAAAACAGTGATCAATTCGGTGAAAACTGGTAGTGATCACTGGATGGTGAGAGGCACAACCACTTCAATAGGCTCAGCGAGAGCGTGGGTTTGGATGAATATCACGAACGATTTGTGGAAGCTCTCCGTACATTCGTTTCGGTGCATGAAAAACCCAGCACCGGAGAAGATCAAAAAAGATCTTCGACCACACTCTGTCGCTCCTGGAACAAAGGCCTAAGATGGCACTGCTGTCTCCAGACGACGCTGAACAGTATAGGCGGCTCTATCGGCAGATCTCAAAGTCACTAACTAGCGACTTTCGGAATTTTAATATAGTTTGTATTAAAAAAACCATTGAGCGAAACAAGGACTCAAAAGTGTTTGCAAGAGCCAACTATCTAGGCTCAAGGTGGCTCACTCGGTGTGGCAGAATAATGTCATCAAAGCCTGAACTTCTAGAAGAGATTTGGAAATTTTTCGGGCAGTTATACACTCCAACACAACCAGCTGGAAAAAAGCCAAAGGCGTAGGAGAGAGAGGTGTGGTGGTACTGATCATGAAAAACGGCGATAGAACGCTCCTTCAGAATTACAGACACATCAGTCTTCTAAGACACGTCTACAAATGCCGTGTGAACCGTGAGACCGTGGAAGACCTAAACACAATGCTCGGGGACCTCAGAGTCTCTCAACAAGTGGGTCTTAAAATAAACATGGACAATACCAAGATCATGTCAAATGTTTGGGTGTTGCAATTGTCTGCGTATAAAACTACCCCTTTATAATCTCTACAGAGTTTTTTTTATGAATAAAACATACTGTTGCCTAGTCAAATGCTTTACGTCCAGATTCGCCTTCGTGCCACAATATAGTCGTCACCACTTTATTTCCTTTACCTATTCTGCCAAAGGTTTCATTAACCAAATTTAATTTTCTGCTAAAGAAGAAATCTTTATTACATAATATAATATATAATTTTGGCATGGTAATACATTTCTGCATATCTACAGTAAATAAGCCAATTTCCAAACGTACCGAAAAACCGAAACCGAAAACCATTTGTAAATTAAACTGTGTAATTAACTTCAAATCAATTATTTAGTAAGTTATCGTATATTATTTTGACAAAACGCGGCAACCCGAGTTTGCAGCGGTTTGTTGAAATAATAAGAGGTTCGCCGCTCGCTACGATTTCGGTAGAACACTGCAGTCTAGTATGCAGCGTTTTGTCAAGATTTTTAGTTAAAATTTTGGGTTGCAGTAAAATGTTATTACGAATATTTCAGTTAGAAAAAGTGATATTGAAATTTTGATTGAACTAGTAGCAAGTTGACATGCAGCAGATTATTTTAAATCATGTTACGACAAAACGCTGTAACCCGGGTTGCAGTGTTTTGTCGTAACAGGGCCGATGGTGGCGTTAATTTAAGATGCTAAACAAAAATTCACGTTATAATTTTTTAATAACAGTGTAATAAGTCCTAGACTACTTTTTTTCGGTAATATTTCGGCATCATCATAATAGCCCATTAATGTCCCACTGCAGGGACGGGCCTCCTCCCGTGACGGAGGGATACTTGGCCTACTAATTAATACCACGCTTGAGACGGATTGATATAGGGTTTAAATTCAAGTTTCCCTTCTTTTTACTTCGTAAAGATAATATTTACTGTTAGTCCCTTAGTCGGTTTTTACGACACCTATGGGATGAGATGGGGTGGTAACATATTGTATTCTTACTCCGTCATCACACGGAGAGCTATTTCGGCATGAATAAAGATTATTATGAATGTAGACAAAGCAAAGATCAAAAGCCAAGCTAGGGTCGCAGTACTTCATGGTCAGTAACCTCTACCTTCCCCCTTGGAAAAAATCTGTAAGTTTATGTATGTATTTATCCACATTCGACGACCTTTGTGGTGTAATAGTCATATAACTTTACTGCTACGCAGAGGTCTCGGGTTCGATTCCCGCTCAATGCAAATATTTATGTGCATGAACATGATTGTTTGCATTGGTCTGTTTGTTTTCTATGTATAATATGTATGTATTTACAAAAAAAGTATTTAAGTATGTTTAACCGTTCTCTAGTACCCATACAAGCTTTGCTTAGTTTGAGACTGAATGGTGTTGTGTGAATGTGTGAGGAATATGAGGAATAAGTATACATTGAAATAAGTATTCATAAAACTATAGCTAAATGCTACTACTAGACAATAAACCTAATATATCTGATTCAATCTCCTTAATCCACCTACGTATTGTCCAAAGTAGACATTATTGCAACATTACCCACAGACTAATCTCTAGAATAAGTTTATGAACCCATAGAGCAAAATGGGTGATTGGATTAACTCTTTTTGGATTTAAATAAAACCTTTATTGTTAAGTAAATTGTAACCTATTTGGTAATCTGTCAGTTTAATATGGTTTCTATATTTGGTTTTATAAATTAAAACTACAATTGGTTTTTCTCTATAAGGGGTAAATAGTTAAAATTAATTCGCGTACTTATTGTGCGATTAATATTTGTGCAAATAAATTATGTTGCGGCTTTTGCCTAATTTCAAAAGAGCTTATGCCCGATTTACACATCGACAAGTACAGTAGCGAGTTAAGTAGTATTTTAAAATTAAGTTGATTTAAATAGAGTTCCATCCTATTTTTTGGCGAGTTAAGTACGAAGTAGCCCCCTCTCTCGCGTCTCGCCAACTCAACTTGCCAAAAAATAGGATGGAGATCTATTTAAATCAACTTAATTTTAAAATACTACTTAACTCGCTACTCTACTTGTCGATGTGTAAATCGGGCATTAGTGTAAAATGCCTCGGTCGGCCTGGTGGCAAAGTCGTGAAGCTTCTGCGGGTTGAATCAAGACAATTATTTTGGTAAACTATAAATTATTTGTCTTAAGACTGAATACACTTTGCCTAGGTGCACTTTTTATTTAATAAGTAGGTACATAATTATAATCTGCTTACAATATAACCTATTTATTATTTTATGCTTATTTTAATGAATTCTCTATTTACATTTCAAAAGGCTATACAAAAAGTACCTATACTTACATATAGCAATGAGTACAACCAACATTAAAGATCAGAATTAATGATAAAAATTGGTTATCTCTGTGCCATATTAACTAACACGAGAACACTACTACTTACTAATGTATAATCGCCATTTTTATAGTATCGCGTTTCATTGTTATAAATATTAAGGTGACCGCGTACCGGACGCAAAATGGGCAGACTCTTCATGAGTTGGACAAGGGAGATACAGGACCACAGTACAAGTAGTGGGTCCATATTGGCTCACCTAAAGTTCTTCTTCCGAAAATGTTCTTCCTAACGATTTGTAATCCGAATGATCACTCTTCCTAAAATTTTTAATCCTAAAGTTTTCATTCATACTATTTGTATTGCTACCGGCGATGTTCATAACACTCATGTTTCCGAAAGTCGTTATTAATAATATCGTTATGTAAATATATTTAAACTCCTAATGTTTTTTATCATAACGCTTTTATCCCTAAACATTTTCACCATAATATTTTCTCTCATACTTAGAAAGAAATATTTACCAAGTAAAAGCAATAAAAAGTTTTGTTTTTATACTATTTCTTGTGATAACAAAACAACATTAAACCATTTTTAAAAAATTAAGTATTGTTTATTAAAATTATTAGAATATTTTTGTCTTAAATGAATGAAATCCATAAAACAGGACTCGTTCACGGTTATGCTTGTGGCCTGAGAGTTTACCGTAACCGTAACTAAACCAGTAAGTACCTAAAGGACCAATTCGGTTCTGGCACTTCGCCGGCCGCTCCCGCGGCACGCTCGCTGCGCTCGCTCGGCTCGTGCATTGGGGTCACAGTTCTACCATAACCTAATACAATAATTATAAATAGGACCCATTCCTTTTTAGGATCTTGACTGAATGATTGGAGAGGGACTCTGGTCTTTGGTATATTATGTTATACGTAGGTATAACATATATATGTTGTCAACAAAGTTACGCAAAATTAATGTATATAATATTGATTATTATGAATAAAAAGAAATCTAAACAAAAAAGATATGACTTTAAATTATAGTATAAACAATGGTTATGTTGAGAAAATATAGGAAAAGAAATAATAGTATAATAGATGTTTATTGCTACTGAAATTATGAAGTTGAATGCTTCGGATTATTAACATTAGGAACAAAAAAATTAGGAATTGCGATTGTTAGGATGAAAAATGTTAGGAAGAACATTTTCGGACTTCCAATTTTAGGAGTTGAAATTTTAGGTGAACTTTGGCGCACCCACAAGTAGTATATGTATGTACCTAGTATAAATTTGTACTATGACAGGACCGAGCAAAGTTGTGACGATTGAAGCATACTTATATCTAGTTTACTTATACATTACGCACGCAAAGTTAAGCCCGATTTTAACTTTGTCTTTTTAGAATATAACAGAACATAGTTTCAAAACGCCTTTGTTTCCTTTTTGAACACATATATATCCTTATTTAGCATAAATGAGTTTAGTTGCATCCTGTACGGTCTAATAATAGTATAAATGGGTAATATTTATGTATAAACATAAGGACAGACATACACACATGGTGATATGCTACGTTAACTTCAAACGGAGCGAGACAAAATGTTTAGACGTATTTTTTTTTATACTTAGTAATGAGGTTTGTGTGAAATAAGTTTTTATTGTCCGTAAATATTAGAAGTTTGATCTATTTCTTTGACAATCCTTGTGGCACTGTATCATGCAAACCGAGATTTTGGCGTAGGTAATTTTAAAAATGTTGTCCGTGTGGTGATGGAGTAAGAATACAATATGTCACCACCCCATCTCATCCCACGAGTGTCGTAAAAACCGACTAAGGGACTAACCGTAAACATTATCTTTACGATGTAAAAAGAAGGAAAACTTGAAATTAAACCCTATACCAATCCGTCTGGCCAGCGTGGTATAAGTAGGCCAAGTATCCCTCCGTCACTGGATGAGGCCCGTCCCTGCAGTGGGACATTAATGGGCTGTTATGAATGTCAAAAATTTACTCAACTGGTCAACCGGTTTAAATTATTTTGATCTCCGTCTTGACGTTGGCAGAATCATCAGCTAATGATAAAGCCATATTTAACAAAAAGAAGAAGAAGAACAGTCATTGTTACAGGTCTCGGGTTCGATTGACGCTCAATGATAAATCTTTGTGTTTATGAATGTTTGCACTACCTATAATATGTACCTATGTTTAAAAAATAAAATTTGTAAGTATACAAGTTTATCCGTTGTCTAGTAAGTACTCATAGTACACACAGCAACTAATCAACCTAGACACTCATGTACCTTAATACCTTGTAATAAGACACAATTTCAAATGAAAATGTTTAACTTGATGTGTTGCTGTGTGTACAAGCTTACTTTAATTTGGGACTAGATAAGGTAATTATTATCAGGTTCATTGTGAGATTAAACTTAGAGCAGGTGTCGATTTTGGTCTCGTTTTTAAAGTTATTTTTTTACATATTGCTAACAACTACTTTTTCTGGTTTTATCTTTGTTTTGTTCATATTATGATAAGGCATAGAACCATTTTGAATAACTAGTTTTTGGGACCAGTCAGAATAACAGCGCTGCAGCTATCAACGTTGCAGCATTATGCTGAGACTGGTTGTACACCTCTTGTAACGTTTTATTATGTATATATTGTAATTTTTAATACTCTTGTATGAGGTGCAAAATAAATATTTTTTCTTTCTTTCGTTCTTTTTCAACGCACGTAAACCACAATAAAAAAATATTGTAAAATAATTCTACAACAATCAGAAACATCGCAATATCAACCCTTTAAACAAATATTGTAACCATCATTTACATTATCGCAACCACACCGATTTCTCCCCTAATAATAAACAATATGGAAGGGTTGTAATGACTAATTATTTACATTGACTGTTTTGTAGATGTAGCTAAAACAGGTTCTGGGTTTAATTCTTTGATTCATCATTTTTAAAAAGATAGTTTTTGGATTAGCGATTGCTTGTCTTATATCGCAGAGAATTTAGATAGAGATAGTTATTTGGTGATCGTACAGTTATTAAGACCTGTGGCACAGGTTTTCTAAACCCATTTCAGGCACCAGTCCTTCACAGATTACATAGTAACCTCATCAAATAATGTATTAGTTATAGTCAAATTGTGAAAGAAAATAAACGAATTATTTATTTATTTTTTAAGTATTAAAAATGGAGCAGTATTTATCATCATCAAATTGCATTTAACCAACCGTAAACTGACATGAAGTCCACCATTCGTGGACATTACTGATTTTTACCAAAGTAGAGTCAATCTGATAAACCATTTAACAAAATAGCTTTTTTAAAACACTTTTGTGTCATTTATCAAGCTCTCAATTGCCGGCGTTTGTGCGGAATTAGTTTTAATAAGTACAAATAACGTCAAGATTTCTGTCAATAGTCCTGCGTTTACGCAAAACAAACAAACGGACATAATTATATGTGTTATCCACAATTTTTTGTTTTGAGGCTAGAAACTTTCTTAAAATAAAGATAAATATCAGGCCTATAAAGTTCCATTTGTCTCTATCTACCTATCACGGCATTGTATAGAAATCATTGAAGTAACACTACTGTCTAGGGTTGCCAATTTATAAATTAATAAAGTTATGTAAAATGACACTGCGCTTGTAGTAAAACGAAGGGGGATTTGTAATGAGGGTAAGACGGTAGCTACTAGGACTTACATAAATTATGAAACGATGTAGAATATGTGTTTTTTTTCATACATATAAATAGTTTTCAGTTTGAGTGTTCTTTTAAAAAAGTAAATAAAAATTTAGCGAAATCGAGGAATATTTTAGGAAATAATTGTGACAAGTTAACAGTAAACATAAAAAAATGTGAAAAACATTGTTCAGTTTGGGATTAGATTTCGTGGCCACAGAGAAGTAATACAAAATGTCATCATCCGTTTTCATTCCCTTTCATTCAATAAAGGTATTATCTCAGTTATTGTAAAAAGGAAAACTTGATTTATTTTGTATGCTTACCAAATTTGTCTAACTAGCTCGTTATTGGTACAGAATTATATTAAGCCAGGTAATCACGGGACGAGCCCCGTCCTCCTGGCATGAAGGTATAGAAGATTGATGAAGATCTTCTAATTAAAGGGTTGCTATGATTAACTTTAAAATCTTACATTAGTAAAAAAAATTCCTTCTTTATTCAAAAAAAATACCGTATAAGTTGGTTAAGTTTTCCATCAATAATAAAAAAGGTCTAAGATATTATTCAAATTTTTATTTAACAATAACGAAATCTATAATATAATGTTAATATGTAAATATTCCGTTAACTGCAAAATGCACTTTCCAAAATGAAACTCTCGTCAGTCACTCTAATAGTATATTTAAATTTTAATCGACTGTTCAATAAATCCTAAACATTGTTACCCGGGGGATTATAAGAGCGCATGTGTGCCCCAACAAGCGTCCAGATTGCGTCCGATTCAATTTGCCAACATAATATATCAACAATACAGGGCAAGATAAAATCATTTGTAAAAGGCGTCACAAAACATTTACATTTTGTTCGTTGTCTTAGGGCTGTCAAAAATAATTAGGATTTTGTCTTTGTTGATAGCGTGCTACATAATTTTAATCTATACTAATATATAAAGCTGAAGAGTTTGTTTGTTTGTACGCGCTAATCTTAGAAACTACTTCTTAGATTTGAATTTTGTTTTTAGTTTTGGATAGACCATTTATCGAGGAAGGTTTTAGGCTACATAACATCACTCTAAGAACAAAATGTAAGAGACCCAGAGATCCAGGGAATGATCTCTAGTGGGAGAGTAGTCTTTTTTTTGTAATTTTATGTGTCTAATCACTTGCATTTTCCGACAACTGTTACTTCTGCAAACCAGGACGAACAACGTGATCTCGAAAAAGCACCAAAGCGTGACACCTAGGTGAAATCCCGGGAAGAGATAAACGTGAACACTGTCGTTGTAGTTAAGAGTTTTCATTCATAGATGGGCTCTTGCCAAAGAGGGACAGTATGCTTCAAAAATTAAATGTTTTCAAATAAAATAAGTAAAGATATCTAAATATCATAAAGAAACAAAGATACATATAATTGTATATCTTTTTATAATTTTTTTAACGCAGTTACTGTTACATTTCTAATAAATAACAACGCAGTGACAACCCTGTTATAGCCTAAGGGCTATTGCACATCGCTTGGCTAATTTGGTGATGTTATACAAGTCGCCTCACTCTTTAGTCGGCCTATTACGATATTGTACTTTCTTAGTGATGTGCATATTAGAAAGTATTATTTTTAGGTCTGTCGATATTTTTTTAATAACATTTTTTAGTAAGGTTCATGATGTCATGTCACCGGTACTTAACGTAAGTAATAATTTACCCGATAAAAAAATCTTTAGGCTCAGAACATTAATTTCTGTATATCACAAATACTAATTGTTCTGAGAAAGATGAAAAAAAAACAGCGTCCGCTTGCTTCGATCACTGCATATTTATTATTTTCCCATTTTTCATAATTTCATATCTACCTGTGTATCTTTTTGGAATATTATAAAATAGAAACACACCATGTTGTTTTTGTTGTGCTAAATATTGATGGTGTAAAAAGATGATTTGTTACTATCATATCTAATGTGTTTAATTATATTTAATGGTAACGATAAATTAATAATTAGCAGATTTATAACCACGGTTCTTCGTATTTATACATAGGTATATACCAATATAATTTTCAACAAAGACAACAAGTATGAAATTTTGGTTTAAAAGCTTTTCAACCGACTTCAAAAAGGAGGAGGTTCTCAATTCGGTTGTATTTTTTTTTTATTTTTTTTTTTTTTTATTTTTTTTTTTGTGTTTGTTACCTGATTTCTCGAAAACGGCTAGACCGATTTGAAAAATTTTTTTTTTGTTCGTATTGGTATGCTTCCCATTTGGTCCCATTGTCACCAGATCTGGATCTGGATGAGGGGATCCCAGAGAAATCGAGGGCATCTCTTGAAAATTGTAGAGACGCATTGTGTAAAATCTTGTCATACATGTGCATCTTTGACGTCACTATCAAATAGTCAAGAATTTGAACTGGTCAGATCCTGGAGACCAGAGAGAGTCGAGGGAACACCTTAACGGCATATAGCAGCTACCTTGTGTTTGGGCTTATTTTAATTGTATTGATGAATACTTTACAAAACTTTACACAAACATGATCTGATGATGAAGAAGATTGAGGGTCGAGGCAACTCCTCAACGGTATATAGCAGCTACCTAGTGTTTGGGCTTATTTTATTCGTATTGATGAAAACTTTACAAAACTTGACACAAACATCATCTGATGATGAAGAAGACTGAGGGTCGAGGAAACTTTTTAACGGTATATAGCAGCTACCTAGTGTTTGGGCTTATTTTATTCGCATTGATAAAAGCTTTACACAACTGTACACAAACATAATCTAATGATGAAGAAGATTGAGGGTCAAGGGAACTTTTTAATAGTAAATAGCAGCTACCTAGTGTTTGGGCTTATTTTATTCGTATTGATGAAAACTTTACACTAACATTATGACTGTAATTGAAGGTATGGTTTAAGACTTAATAATGAAGTTCTTATTTGAATTTAAAATAGGAATTAATACCGGATTATAAATAGACTATAAACAAATTTTTGAATTGCATTTCATTTATTTTAAACTTATTCTTTAGGTACAACAAATTGATAATAATAACTATTATAAGTATTTATTTGATTTATTTTTATGTCAATTTATTTAAATTATCAATTTAGTGTGCATGTCGCACAATAAATTAATAATTTTTAGTACTAATTAACCACGCAGAGACGGTGTGGCTACGCTTTTCGATGTTCTCCCTATTTAAAACGTTTTTCATGTAGGTCCTTTTTTGTGAAAGCTGATTCTTACGTTGTTCACTAGTCTCTTTTGAAATGGCATTGGAGGTAGATTTCCTACTTCGAGAATGGCGTTTCTTCCTTTCTTCGGTTGTCATCGAATCGAACCCGTGGCGGGCGCGTCAAGTCTTGTGACCTGTGACGCGCACCAATGAACATACCGCGGCGGCGCCCGCGCTGCACTCCCCGCGACCCGACGGTGACCGGTCCGCCCGCTACCGCTCAGTCGCGAGCGAGCGACAGTCATAGATAAGAATATGTACTAACGTAGCGACAGTGCGAGACGTAGACCGACGGCGAATGCACGTTCGCCCGCACTTCATGCGTACGCAATTAACTCGATCTCTAGATTCTAATTTACATCTTGTTTTCTACTCCTATATACTCGTAGTCTAAGCTACGTCTAGCTAATCTACATCTTGTTTTTTATTCTTGTATAACTTAACTTAACTTCAGTGCTGTGAACTTAACTAACTTAATAACTCTGTATTCTCTTTCATTCTGTGTCATTAAGTAAATAGTCTTGTAAATAACCGTCACGTTTTCTTTATCACCTCTACAGTCTCATACAATCAGCGCTGTCTCATGAGCAGCGCGTTTCGTAGGTCTACCCATATTTAGACAAAATAATGTCCCACTGCAGGGACGGGCCTCCTCCACTGACGGAGGGATATTTAGCCTACTAATACCACACTGGCCAGACGGATTGGTATAGGGTTTAATTTCAAGTTTTCCTTCTTTTTATTTCTCAAAGATAATATTCACGGATAGTCCCTAAGTTGGTTTTTACGACACCCATGGGTTGAGATAAGGTGGTGACATGCATTCTCACTCCGTCACCACACGGATTTATAGAATTGGTATTCACTAAAAATTTGAAAATAAAATTGATTTTTACAAAAAAAAAAAAACCGACTTCAAAAACACAAATTGCACTAAAAAGTAAAAAATAATTAGTTGTATTTCGGTTTTACAACATTAAATCAGCCATTCCTTCTACTGAATTTTAATCTAAAGAATAGGTTATTTTAATTATTGTAAAAAGTATTGTTTAAGATATTTCTTGAAGAGTCTGTAAATATATTGATTTGTAGATTCTTTAAAAGATAATCAAATTATTACAAATAATGTAATATTATTGTTATTTTTGGAGTCGGTGTCAGCCAACGCAATAAGTATGATATAGTTATACAAAACTTTATGGCCTTTTCTAACACACTCGAATCACTTTAAATGGTTTTTATTAATTAGATAAATATTGCATTTAAAACAAAAACGGCCGTTTCATTTTCTAATGCGAATTTTAAGTAATTGTTAGTCTTTAGCCTGTGTGTAACATGACGCCATAATGTTTGTTTAAATATTAAGTCAGAAATAAAAAATGGTAGGTATATAAACTATCGTGGCTGACACCGACTCCAAAAATAACAATAATATTACATTATTTGTAATAATTTGATTATCTTTTAAAGAATCTACAAATCAATACCTATATTTACAGACTCTTCAAGAAATATCTTAAACAATACTTTTTACAATAATTAAAATAACCTATTCTTTAGATTAAAATTCAGTAGAAGGAATGGCTGATTTAATGTTGTAAAACCGAAATACAACTAATTATTTTTTACTTTTTAGTGCAATTTGTGTTTTTGAAGTCGGTTTTTTTTTTTTTGTAAAAATCAATTTTTTACATGTTTCCATCAGTCACCATAAGAAGCTGACAGGTCCTTGCAATAGGACAATTTCAACAAGTCTTCGATCACTTAAATTTAATTATTCATGTGTTTATTCATAAAGTATGATTAGCTAACTTTAAGACCTTAAGCCCGATTTACACATCGACAAGTACAGTAGCGAGTTAAGTAGTAAGTTGTTATAGATATAGGATAGAGATCTATTTAAATCAACTTAATCAACAACTTACTACTTAACTCGCTACTGTACTTGTCGATGTGTAAATTGGGCTTTAGTCGTCTTTTACTACACATATAAATTGAGATAATGTGGCATCACCACATATGTATTCTTACACTGTGGAAACAATATTACATTATCGACATTTCACTAATCTATTCAAACACTCAAACTATCGACATAACAACTGTAGCATCACATCCCATCATATGAATATTTAATTTCACCCCTTTCTGTTTATTTATTGGTCGTATATTTCACGGGCCGGGGGTTGAATCTGCATGCGTTACCGTGTTAGTGTACGCTTTCCAAATTACTGTTGGGGTAGCCCTTCTGTTGCAATGAATACGTAGATAACGATGACGTGTTGTAGTTGTTTGAAAGGAAGACTCGGTGAAGCGTGTATGTATGTGAGTAGTTATAATTTGAGCTGCTTTTAAAAGGCTGAAAGGTTAAGGAAAGCTTTTGCTGTTGAGATGTTTAAAGATAGAAAGTTTTTTTTAATTTGTACTGTTTGGGCATAAGATGGACCTGCATTACAGGAAAGAAAAGAGGACTTTATAAAGAAAATATTGTTTTTTAAATTAATAATTTGGACTCCTACCAAAGCGGTTTGATGCCGAATATAACACTTAATCAAATTACTTAATAAATGTTCTTGACTGTCTCAGTGGCACAGAGGTTAACGTAATTTAGGCAGCGGCTTTGATTTCCATAAAAAACAATTATTTGTGCTATCTATGATTTTTTTTTCGTTAAAATTGACGTTTGTAAAAGTTTTCTAAAAGGGGTGAGAAAAATAGTAATTAATAAAATCGACAAAAATGATATCTAAAAATGATACATTACACATTACTCATTGTTATAAAACTATGTGATCCATTGCTTCGTATATAATCGATTGTTATCGAATACATAGGATACGATTCGATAAACAATAATTTGTTACCATTCGAAATATTTTGAGGCATATAATAAATGTTTTGACACTATGTATTTATTACTACGCAAAACTATTCTGAATGATTTAATGTGTTTTATTATGTATACCAATATTTAGTTTTCAATCGTATCTCTGTATTTATGTATTATTTTTTTATTATTATTAAAACAGTTTCTTAAGCTCGCATATTTAATCCATTATTGTTCCACCGCAGAAACCGGCATCCTCTAGTGATGTTATCGGGTCATTGTAAACACTTGCCTTCTCCAGACAAAGGTCATTTACTAAACCTTGCAAGACAAACAAATTAATTATTTTGTTTTCTGAAAACGAAACGAATGCATTTTCATCAAAGTTTTCAAATTATTCAAATATTATTATTCAACAAACTTACCCACCCAAAACATCATATAAATTACGTATTTTTACCCTAGTTTATCACACGAATAAATTAAGAGGAATACAAACTTAGCCAGAAATGTGCCAAAATTCCTATTCCTGTGAAATGAACGAACGAAAGAACACAATTAGTCTAAAGAGCAATAAAACATAGTCTAAAAAGTTAATAACCCGCAAACTTTCCTCACAGATCTATTTACTAAAGAAACTCAAAGTTAGAGTCTATATAATATTAGTATAAAGGTCCCGTATACACTTGAGCATTCCGTAAGTATCGGAACATCGAGCATTCGCTATTGCTTTATTTGCCGAACTGAACAACGACCTGAGCCAAGCGTAGAGCCAAATATTGCTACAAACATCAAAAGAATTCTAGAGAAAGCTCTTTTCGATGCTTGTCAAAAATATTCTTCATGAAGTTGTTAGACTTTACTGCATTGGGCGCTTGTGCTGCATTTATAATCATTCTATATGTTAAAAAAAATAGAAGGTGGTAGCAAACATATCTGTTTCTATCGTCTCTCGTATTTTCCTGTAATGTAACATTCGCAAGAATGTTCATAATATCGGCTTATAGACGTCCACTACTGAACATAGGCGTCCTCCAAACATTTCCCCTACCCTGCGCGCCGTCTTGTGCAAAAATGCTCATTACAAGTGAACGCTCAAGTCTGTCACCACCTTAAGGAATTCTATATTGCTTCCTTATACTAAGTTTTCATATAACTTGTGGTATTTATACTACTTTTGTTTGAGTTGAAAACCAAAATGAAACGTTTTCAATATGGCCCCTTTTAATAATAAAACAATAAGTTTAAAACTTAAATAAGCTAGTCTAAGAAATGTCGATTCGGCGAATTCGTTTTATTGAAATTTATAAAATGTTGATTTTACGAGTTTGTTTTAACAGTTTTCTTTCACAACTTTGTTGAAAGAAGGAAGATAAATTTTGTTACTTAGTTAGTTTTTATTTGTCTGAAAAGTTTAAAATAATATTCACACATTTACACAACTCCATTTAGTTCCAAACTAAGCTATGAGTAGTACTCATAGCTTAGTTTGGAACTAAATGGAGTAGCAAGCAACGGATAAACATGCTTACATACCTTTTCTGTAAATACATAATTACACTTATTATACATAGAATTTATCCAGACCTCTGCAAACTTGTATGTTAATGCGCAAGAAGAGCTGCATGAAGTGGGAATCAAACCCCAGCGTAAAAACCATGAACTAAAACCACTTAGCCACCTGATGACGTGGAAAGGAATTTGTAAAGTGCGCATTTATCATGGTGATGATATAAAAATCGACTTAGAAAAATACTTTTCACTAATCATAATCATCTTCATCATCATCATAACAGCTCATTAATGTCCCACTGCAGGGACGGGCCTCCTCCCATGACGGAGGTATACTACTTACTTTTCACTGAACCTTATAATCAATCCATCTGGTTAAGTGACATCTTTAAACGCGAAATATGTGCTTCCTCCTAATAATTAATTGACAAAGAAAAGGATTCGCTTTTCTCAATTAGGCAACATTCGCTAATAGAAATAGTTTTCACTCGACTACATTCGCATAGAGAACAATGGCGTTAGTCTGTTATATTTATAATCTGTGCCACACACGATGCGGAACGGAAGGTAACGGATATCGGTTCGAAAACAAACTCAGTTCTGAAACGAATAGTTACATGTTTTGACTTCTATTTGTCAAATTGCATGAAAGTGACATGCACTTGTTTATGTTTTGACTTCATGAAGGTTACTGCTGTTGATTCTGTCAGCCTTTGTCTTTGGGTTTAGAGACATATTTAGTAAAATAATCAAACTTGTAAATGTAATTTTGATAAAAGACGCGCAAAGGCAAGTAAAATTGAAGTAAAGTCCACCGTTCGAGGTGGTGATAGGACGGCGCCGGTTCAGTGGTTAATAAGCGGCTCTCCTGCTCAAGAGTTCGTTAATTTCACGTTTGTAAAAACCCCCGAACAGTAGGCATAAGTCCAACGGTGGAAGCTATAGGGTTAGATGGTTTGGTGACACCATGTTCTAACTCCGTCACCACACGGACAATATAAAATGAAAATGTGTTTATATAATTATGAATTTCGATTAGGAAACAACTAAAATAGTTAATTTATGTGTGAGATAACGGCATAGATAATGATATTCCGTTAGTTTTTTTTTAATAAACTGTTGTTATTACATTTTCTTATATTATTATTATCATCTTGCAACGTTGGAAGTTAGGGTCTCGACTCACTTTAACGGAAATGTATAACAACATTTAACTTTAAAAGTTAGGTTTTCTATAACTTAGTTCTGTATTTCTCACCACAATTTAATTGCAAAAAGTGTGCAGGTCTATTCCCATGTAGAAAAAATATTTTTTCAGTCCTCTAATGATTCTGAAGAGCCTGGAAATTGTTTGAGTCATCACCTTGTGAGAAATATTAGGTAAATAAGGAAAAGTCTAACATGTTGTAACGGTTATAGAAAAGGAAAATTACATACTCGTATAATGTATGTATTCTTAATCAATTCAACTAACCAGCGCACATCGAAACGCGATACTAGTTTAGTAATAAACCAAGTTAGCGTATGTCATTGGAGGAGTCTAACATTTTTTTCCGTCCGTCTCTGTAGTGGGACAATAAATATCTGATAAGATACCTACAAATTTAAAAAAAGAATTTGTGCAAATAATGACTTCTTCATGCTAGTGAATTCATACCCTATATTTTAAATAATTTCACGCATATTTGAAGTTTGTATACAAAACAGATAATACCAGAAGTCAGGGTTCTTGTATGTTTATGTAATTATTTAATTATTTTTTATGTAATTCACTTTCCATAGCCACGATCGGCGGTCGCAACTCCCATGCACTACCGTGTGGTTACTGGTTAAAATCTCACTCAAGAAAATTGCTTGTCCACATAAGCTTTGTCTTGAGCCGGGATGTATTTGTGTCCATTATACCCGCTATCACGGGCAGGTACATACAGGAAATCAGTTAAATTACATACATACAGAAATTATCGCAAACAGCTGCGCCGTTGTCATTTTAGGACCTAAAGCCCGCTTAACATATCGACAAGTACAGTAGCGAGTTGTTGATTAAGTTGATTTAAATAGATCTTCATCCTATTTTTTGGCGCGCTAGGTACGAATCTTGCCAACTTAACTCGGCAAAAAATAGGATGGAAATCTATTCAAATCAACTTAATCAACAACTTGCTACTTAACTGGTTACTGTTCTTGTCGATGTGTAAATCGGGCTTACAGGAGAGTTCCCGTACATGCTTGAACGTCTCTGAAAGCTAACTTCGAGTATTGTCTGTACGTGTGAACGCACTTTATTTGTAGTTTGTCTTCTGCCCATAATTGTTTTGTGGTATAAATCTATGCAAGTGTTATTGATGATCTGTTAATGTACTCATCAAAAAAGTATATTAAGTATAATATTATGTGGGCGTGTGTTCATGTTTTACATTATAATAATATGTTGACTATAAAGAGCTCTGAGTGAGAGGTCCATTATCAAGTAAAAGTAAGATGATTAGCTTATTTCACACAAATTTACAACAACGGCATAGTCCCAAACTAGACGGAGCTGTACTTTGGGTAGTGGACAACTGAGAAACATACTTGTAATATTAAATAAATAAATAAATAAATATTCCTCACACATTCACACAACGCCATCTATTATTATTGTCTTAACTAATATTATAAAGAGGTAAAGTTTGTGTGTTTGTATGTTTGTGACGTTGTAGGGGGTAATCACTGAATATAAAGAACCGTTTTTAAAATTTATTTCTGTGTTGAATAGTCCATTTAGGGGAGTGTCGTACGCTATATAGTATCACGCTATGACTAATAGGAGTGGAGCAGTATTGAAATATGTTTAAAAAACGGACGCGGTTTTTTCGCCGCCCAACGAAGTGGGCACTGGTCAGCTAGTTTTTTATAAATACAGTATGCCTCGACAGAGGTAGCGGTGTGTCGCATGCCGTGCTTGTTCCATTCCATGCAAGACAGTTATTTGTGTCTTATAACCAATTTTTTTTTTAAATATCGACTCAGTAGAGTTTGTGGAGTGCCATCTACCTAAGGGTCGCCGGTTTAAATCAGTTATTAAGACATTCATTTGTATGTTCCAATGATGATTGCCTTGAGTGGTTATAGCCTGAAGTATTTACAGTCACGGATATTTCCATGGCGCGGGAATTGAATCCGAGACCTCTGTATAACAACCATGGACTGTAACCACTACTCCACAGAGGCCATAAACAAAACAAAATATTATAATCCTCACACATTCACACATCGCCACCTAGTCCCAAACTAAGCAAAGTTTGTAGTATGGGTACTAGACAAGGGATAAACTACTACACTTAAATACTTTTTTTTTGTAAATATATACATATTATACATAGAAAACACTCAGACCAAATGTTAATTAATTTTAGATATTATTTCTATGCGTACAATGTCGATAATAGATTGACAAATTAAAAACGCTCTCCTTATGTGTTCCGGTCCTTAGTGAGTTTTATCTTAAGTTCCTTTGAATAACATAAATTTCATAGAAATCAATGAGTGTTAAGCAAATTCAGCAAAACGTTAAAGTTGATTCTCATTCTCACGGGTTATTCCCAGAACATTTACTAGTGAAAGGAAAAAGTTGCATTTGAACCGAGTTTGTTTACGTCATCATAACAGTCCAGTCCAGTTCCAGTATAAGAATATGCCTCTATTGTAGCCCATTAATGCCTCCTCCCGTGAAGGAGGGATACTTGGCCTACTTATATCACGCTGGCCAAACGGATTGGTATAGGGATTAATTTCAAGTTTTCTTTTTTTATAATTCGTAAAGATAACATTCACGGATACCTTAGTCGGTTTTTATGACACCCATGGAATGAGATGGGGTGGTAACATATTGTATTCTTAGTCTGTCACCACACGGAACCGTCACTAGACGGATTGGTATAGGCTTTTATGTTAAGTTTCCATCTTTTTTTGGAAAGATGAGATCTTCTAAAATCTATAAGTATAAATAGTGACGATGTAATTCTTCTTCTTCTCTCGAGTCGTAGATATACAATTACTTTTCTTTTCAACCGACTTCAAAAAGGAGGAGGTTTTCAATTCGGTTGCATTTTTTTTTTTTAACTAGTAGTTAATACAGTTATATGGTCCTGTGTGATGCTGGAAACTCCGATCTTCTTGATAGCACAAATATACACATCCAACGCGAAATTAAATTAATTTTAGAGCTTTTGTAAATCAATTTTACTAATGTACTGCTTGAAATAGTTTGTCTGATAATAAAACCATTATAAACACATCTTTAAACAACTATACTGTTAATGAAATTACAACTATATTGCTATAATGATAAAGATGTATTTACTTTGACAGGAATGTAACACAAGTATGATGAATTGGCACTACCACCGGTATTGAACCTTGCAAATTATTTATTACAAGTAATCTAAATACTTAATTGTAATGTAGTGATGAATTAAGAATATTTTGTGTCATCACGCCGTATGATCCTAAGGGTGGCGTTGAAGCCGAGTAAGGGAAAGTTTGCAAATAAAAACTATGCATCTTTTTCTTCTTTCGAGGCGTAGATATACATTTCCTTTTTTTTTTTTTCTTTATACATAACCAGCCCAGAATTTCCCCACAATGACTGCCTTGTCAGTGGCGTTCATATGGTCTTTCTCTGTGCAGCTCTGTGGGCAGTTAGGACAATGAAACTGCAGACAATGTTTCTTATCTGAGTGAAATTTAGTTTACTGGATGTGTTTGGTTATCTCGGTGGCGCAGCAGTCGCGGGTTCGAATCCCACGCATGATAATGTTTATGTGATTCACAAATAAGTATCTCGAGCTTGCTTAAAATCCTTTATGTTAATGTCTACAAAATTCTCTAGGAAGGTAATGCCTAGTGCGAAAATTGTTAATAAAAAGAAATATATATTATGCGTCTTAAGCGCCGATTACACTAGACTACATGTAGTCTTCCTACATCTTGTAGGAGACTACATGTAGTCTAGTGTAGTCACTGTAGGCTGTTAGGACACTACATATCGGAGATTGGCGAGTCCAGACCGTCATCATGTAGGACACTACATGATGTAGGAGACTACATGTAGTCTAGTGTAATCGGCGCTTTAGCTTTACGGTAATAGAAGATTATAGCCAACTTTTAATCCTAATAACTCTACAAAGATTATAAACTAAAAACCAGTTGATACACATTTATTTGTCATAAAAACGTAATTACTTAGTAAAATTACGATCTACCATAAAATTAATTGAGAAGACCTAAAAAACAAACGTTTTTATTTTGTTTTTATATACGTCCAATTTAAGTACCTTAGGAATTTAACAAAACCTGCCTTATTGGTAAAGATTTTTTTTGTTTTTTTTTTGTAAATGCGTAAAAGGTAGACCACCCCTGATTATGGTAGCCGAGTAACTTACGATCGCCATTAATTTTAAATGATGTCAGTAGTTGTCAACAGTTGGGTCCATATTTTATACGATTTATGTATTTTGATTGTGTTTTTATTTATCTTAATTGTTCATTATTGGCCTTCTGCAGGGATAGAGGATTAGAGAGTGACTAATATTTGACCTACTGTTACGGTCAGATGAATTGGTTTGTGTCAAGTTTTGTTTCCGTTTCTTACCTTCTTCTTTAGTCGCATATTATGGCAACCATAGGATAAGTAATGATATATAAATTCAGTATAAATTCTAACTGCGATGTCATCGCAAACTCTAATCATTTTTAGTTATTGCTTTTTTAGTTTAGTTTTTTATTTAAATGACACAAAGAAAATTTAAATTATTGCGTGTTGGGAGAGGCCTATGTCAAGCAGTAGACTGCAACAGACTAGTTAATTGGCATCCAAAATCAGGAAAACAATTCCTGGATCGCACTAACAATTGACCTGCGTAGGTTTTTAACCGTTTTGTTGCGTTGATCCACTTAGCATGTTATAATCCGATTCAAATTATTATCTTTGTGTCATATCCTTTGTAAGGATATTATTCACATTAATTTATGTTCAGCCTTTTTTCGGTTCGATCGCTAATTACGAGTTCTTCTTTTTACCTGTGATTAAAACTTTGATGTTTATTTTATTCATATAATGCATGAAGGTCAACGTTCATGCATTTGTTTATCATGTTCATGTTTTTTTTTAATACATAAAGCTTTTAGTTTTCAAATAACTTTTACTTAATAAAGTAGTTAGGTAGTCAATTATTTTAAATTCAAATCAATTTTTTAAACAAATCTTTTATTAGATTTTCTATTTAATTACTACTTTATATATTTTTTAGCTGTGACCGACTGATGATCTAGAGGTAATTTTACATCTTTCAAGGTTGGCAATGTAAAATAAAAAATCTTGATAAAATGTTATACACTAGTTATTAAAACCGAAGTGCATACACAAACTTCACTTCTATAAGTATCTGTCTTTTTAGTGCCTATCTGTCACTAGTCGAAATCGAAAAACGCCTTTACGTATAAACACACCTATACCCTATCAACATAAATATACTAACCAAAAAGTATTAATCACCAAATAAACAACCCAAAAAATATCTAAAACGCCATTAACACTAACAAAGTTGACTTATGTTTTCGACCCGTCGCTTAATGCCCAAGAAATTCCTTCTTCATCAACTTGTGTATCGTTTTTCAAGCTACCAAAGAAGTTATTAAGTTGATAAGATCAGGGTCCATAATATACTTGCGTCCTCTATTAGCAAGCGTCTTGTGAATTTTAATACTTAATTTAGTTGGCTGTTTAGGTGGTTGGTTTAATTTAGAAGAGGGAGCGAATGTTGATTAGAAAAAGTTATTTTCGTAGTTTTAAGGCGCCGCACCTTTAGTAGTAGTATCAACATAACAACCCATTAATGTCCCACTGCAGGGACGGGCCTCCTCCAGTGACGGAGGGATACTTGACCTAATAATACCACGCTAGCCAAACGGATTGTATAGGGTTTAATTTCAAGTTTTCCTTCTTTTTTATTACGTAAAGATATTATTCACGGATAGTCCCTTAGTCGGTTTTTACGACACCCATGGGATGAGATGGAGTCGTGACACACTGTATTCTTACTCCGTCACCACACGACACCTTTAGTAACGAAGGGGAAACTTGATCTATCAAATAGAACTCGCTGAAAAACTCTATCGCTTGTGATTTAAACCACTCTATTAAAGTAGCGTTTGTCGATTGGCTCGAAACAAATTAATTATCAACAAGAAATATCTAGAGTATAATTATAGTGTTACTTGGATAATTGGGAACTGTACAACTTAAGTAACAATTTAACTGCTTCGGTGGTAGACCAATCACGGGTTCGAATCCCTCGCAGGCCCGTCCTTGCAGTGGGACATTAATGTGCTGTTATGATGATGATGATACTATTGGGTTAGATAGATTGGTACTAAGTTCTCCTTTTGTTTTCCTTCCTTAGTTCTTTGAGTCTATTTATTTTATAATGTCTTTGGTATAAAATGGGGTGATGACGACCTCTGTGGCGTAGTGGTTATATGAGATGACTGCTACGCAGAGGTCTCGAGTTCGATTCCCGCTCAGTGCAAATCTTTGTGTGCATGAACATGATTGTTTGCATTGGTCTGGGTGTTTTCTTTGTATAATATGTATGTATTTACAAAGAAAAAGTATTTAAGTATGTTTATCCGTTGTCAAGTACACATAGTACAGTCACGAGCAATAATATGTACACATTTTCGCATTTTGTAAACCAGTTATCTAAAGTTCTGCCAATCCAAAATTGAAAATTCGAAGATTAATTCAAAACTGTACGGAACCTCTTCTAAATTACGAATTCATTTTGATATTGTAATGTCTAGATAAACGTGCAGATAGTTTAGAAAATTTGAAAATGTGTACATATTATTGCTCGTGACTGTACCTACAAGCTTTGCTTAGTTTGGGACTAGATGGCGTTGTGTGAATGTGTGAGGAATATTCATTATTTTTTATTTATATTCTTATGTCTTTAGCATAAAATGGGGTGATGACACCATTCTGACTCCATCACTGTACGGCTAAGTGGTACCACAATTCGATTAAAACTAATATAACTAATAAACACTTTAACTTAACAAGTTAATAGTGGCTTTTATCTCAAGTACTTTAAGTAACGGACATTCTTCCAGTACGATGGTAGCAAAAACGCTAATTACTGTCGACTGTAGCAGTATTAGGAAGATTACAACTTGAATAGTTCTCATAGTTTTAACTTGTGTAAAGGTGTGGATTGAGATATGTGGATTGTTAAGCGTTTTGATTTATAAAATTAATATTGACTCTTTTTGAGTATGCATTGCTATTGTTTTTTATCATAAAGAGGACATGAGTATTAAAAATCAAAGCCTGTGTGTCTAGCGACACTTTTTTTTATAAATATTAAGGAACGGTACAAAGAAAGTCCAGATGTTAGTGTGCATAAATAATTGTTTAGGGGTAGCCGTGTCCACTTATATTTCAATTCCTAATGCGGCTGTTGCTCCATTGTTTCTCTTAGAATAAGATTGGGTTCGTAACCAAGGCTTTCATTTTTAGCAAGGCTGCAGTGGTGAAGCTTAAAACAACCCCGATCGTTTCAACTGTCAAAGAGAAAACAAACATTATATTAGGCACAGTAGCTACGATGTTGCACATAGCCACACCAAACTTATCCCTCCTTTTGTAATATTCTGTACACAAAAAAAATGAGTTTAATTTTGGAATACTTATTATGTATAATGTTTAAGTAACTACTTAGGTTAGAGCACCATTCCGCTTTCCGCTACATCTTATCATAGTGTACAGCTTAAAGTTTGAATATTTCTGTATGCATACTTTTGTGAACACGATTACTAATTACCTTGAATAGTTCAAGATTTCTTCCCTTACATATTTGAATTTCTTTAACATAACTTATTCTTTATTTTGTTCATTCAGCGCTTCGTTGGAATTTCTGATATCAAATGCTGCATGAATGGGGGGTTCTTCTGCGGTGAAATCACGCTTGTCCTATTAAGGCTGGTCTTATGCTTACCAATCTAGGCAGATTAGTATAGGGTTTGTATCGAAATTACCTACCATTGTCATTATAAACTTGTTGAACCAAACGAGATTAGATGGTGATGTTTTTTATGTTATAATTTTCTTTATTTAGGTAATACCATCGATATTTTGCCTAGCGATCGATAAATTTCAAGTTTGAAAGAAAAAAAAAAAGTTTTATTTTTAACCCAAGCGCGAGTCCAAGTCAATTGTATGCAGATATTAATAATTATAATTGTATTCAAATGAGAAAAATAAAGTTATAATTATTCCACAATCTTTTTTACAGTATTAGTTTGTAATTCAAAAATATTGGTTCAAAGAAGCTCCAAGCATCTATGTATTTAATAACTTAACTTATATCTCTCTATAACATTTACAGTAACATGATATTCCTATACCATTTACATCTAAAGCTTGGTGGTCTTACTAATGTTATCTGCCAACAAGATTATAATGACATACATATTTATTGAACATATCCAACTTGATCGTTTTTAAACATCCTTGTTTTCGTGTGAGCTTCAATCTTTGGTATTTTTACTCGATTTATAATTGCCTGTGTTAATTCCATGCAAGATTATCTCTGCAGTTGCTTCTCTTACCGGTTTTGCAGAGATATTTATTCAAATTTTAGTGAGATGAGGATAGAGACCGACCTTGTTGCTTGATGCGCAAATTGCTCGTGTGGTTATTGGAGAATGAATCAAGTAATTGCGATTAATGTTATTATTAAAAAAGATAAATGAAAATGTTGATAAAGAAATTGGTTTTTCTTTTATTTATTGATAACATATCATGTAAAAATCTTATGGATTTTGGTAACAATTTTAGAGCACAAATATCAATCAATCAATCAAATTCTATGCCAGCCGTGGTTGCTAAGGAAGTAAATAATTTAAACAGTTTCAAAACTTAGAAATCGAGTAGACTTCTCCTATAGAACTCTGATCTCAAAGCCTTATGCATCACAAAGTATTGCATAAAATAGAAAAAAAATCTTTTACAATTAAAAATTATACATCAAAACCACAATAAATCAACTTTATCAAAGTAAAACCAAATACCAATTAACTAAAAAAGTAAACTCAAAAAAGCACCATCAAAAATTACAATCCAAATATTGCATCAACTAAATCAACAATAATCACTTTAAAGATCTTATCATATCGATTTTTAATAGGCCTTTGAGTCCTTAGCGTTGGTATTTATTTTCATGTTCTGTTGCACCGTTACTTCCAACATGTTCATTAAGCCTTCATTGACTTGTCTGGATTACTAAAAATGAGATTTTATGATTCAGACGGGACCATTAAAGAATCTTTTATACAAGATAGGCGCGGGGTTCCACAGGGAGGCCCCTTTGCACTTGCACTGTGTATAAATATGATTATAGTTAATTTGCAACTTTTTCTGATTATTAAGCAGCAATAGAGTTCTCAGTAGTAAGGTTAATAAGTAATAATGGAGGTTAGCGGCTAAGGTATAAAGGAAGCTCGGAACTACGAATATAATAAGCATTAGAGGATATTAGTGTGCAGGAAATGAGGTTTTTAACGTCTGATGACATCAGACTTTTCTGAACCGTCATTGCAGGATGAAATGTCTTGTATATTGATGATGGGATCTGGAAACATATCAGATGTAGTGATTGGATCACCAGCTTATGAGGGAACTACTTATTTAAACCACTTTAGCCAGACTTCTGTTGGCTTAGAGTTTACTTTCATCCAAGTAAATTAAATTGAATATTATAATTATGTTGCTTATACAACGTTCTACTTTATGTGATGATTTTTAATTAGAAAACCTACAATTTAAAAAAAAATATTACGACAATTTTTTCTAGATTCTAGTCTAGTTTTAAATGAATATCTGAGGTTCACACAAGTAAATGTCCTGTGCCTGGTTATATCCTATCTAAATCTAGTTTCTCCATCAAGTATACAGTTTTTATAGGTCTAATTAAGTTCTTATGGTAATTGAGGTTTATTCGTATATTTGTAATAAACTCAATCCTGTGTTAGGAATTACTGGCCGCTTGCATTAGTACCTTTGTATGGTTACAGTGTTAGCGTGGTTTGCATGTTATTTATATTTATCATCATCATCATCATCATTATAACGAGCCATTAAGGCTGATCGAGCCTTCTCCCTAATGGAAGGTAAATTGACTCATTTGTGACAGCAGGAAATATCTGGTCTCATCATCATCTTAACAGCCCATTAATGTCCTACTGCAGGGGCCACCTCCTATGAAGGAGGGATACTTGGCCTACTAATACCACGCTGGCCAGACGAATTGGTCTAGGGTTTAATTTCAAGTTTTCCTTCTTTTTATTTCGTAAAGATAATATTCACGAATAGTCCCTTAGTCGATTCGATTGGATGAGATGGGGTAGTGATATATTGTATTCTTACTCCGTCACCACACAGAGATATCTGGTCTAATTTTAAGTTTTCCTTATTTTGTTATTCGTAGAGATAATATTTATGAGAAGATTCTCTTAGTTGGAAATGCGGCTATCGGACGTAGTCGTTACTTCGATTACCACGCAAGATAGTGGTGAAATTCACAAATGATTGACTTAACGTTTTAAATCGTTGCATCCTGTTTGCTTGGGACTCGCCAAAACGGCAAGCAAAATAAAAATAAAAGGCATGTCGCGATATACTTATGCTTGTTTGTTTAATATTTACAAACTAAATAATCAGCAATCTATGTTAATTGGCAGATAATACAACAAAGTTTGCATTAAACATTGAAATGCTGTTCAAAAACTGGTTCCCGCACTCAATGGGACCACACACCTAAGTAATTATCATGCAAAACTACATGCTTATAATTTTGATATTAATGATTTTATAAATACACAGCGAATAATGTTAAGGTAGGGATATACAAGCGGACTAATGTCCTGGGTCATGCGTGGTGAGACATAAGACGTAGGGCATGTCATGTTGGATAAAGAAGTGCAACATTGCTACACTTAGCTCAACATGGCTGTACATTCATAGATAGTAGTTTCTTAAAATATAGATATATATAATAGTAGTTATAATATATACATATTATAGTAGATAGTAGTTATAAAATACTTGATGAAAACTTTATAAATCTTTTAGTAAAGACGACCTTTGTGGCGTAGTGGTTATTTAACATGACTGCTACGCAGAGGTCTCGGGTTCGATTCTCGCTCAACGCAAATCCTTGTGTGCATGAACATGATTGTTTACATTCGTCTGGGTGTTTTCTATCTATAATATGTATTTACAAAAAAAGTATATAAGTATGTTATCCGTTGTCTAGTACCCATAGTACAAGCTCTGCTTAGTTTGGGACTAGATGGCGTTGTGTGAAAGTGTGAGGAATATTTATAATATCTATATTTTGTATAAGAATTTCAATTTTGTTTTATAAAAGGACCGAGCCCTGTGTCTCTGGGACTTTTACATACCTTAAACGATGATACCATAATTTTTAAAAGTTGTCAAAACAGTAAGCTTATGTGGAATAATTAAAAAGTCGGCATAAAAGGACTATAATTAATGAAATTTGAAAATTCGGCATAAGATAAATCTTACTCTGTCACCACACGAAGAAATGGTATACAGGGTGGCTCATTCAAAAGGGTCAGTATGGGAAAGTCTAAAACTATAAGTCATACGAAGATTTGTTCTTAGGAACCATGACACCGATTTTGATAAAAAGAAAAACTGCATTCTTACATTTGAAAAAGATACTGTACCCAGCTGGGGAATCGAACCCGGTTGTTTTGCAAAAATAAACTTATACTTTTTCTATTTAAATATCGATTCTGTTGGTCTTAAGCAGTAAATATCTCTATGAAACATTATGTCTTAAATGAATAAAATGCATTTTTTTCACATACTTAAATTTGTTATAATAGGTGTTCGAAGTGGCCACCCGTTTTGTTCAATACAATATTTAACACGTTTAGGTAACGATCTTATTCTTATTGCATTTTGTATCTTCATGCAGCCAGTCATACTGAAACGTTCTATTTTTAAATGAGGCTTAACTTAACACGTCTCTGTACCTATCTACAATATCTACATACTTACTTTCTGTGGGCTTTTCAATTGATTGTTAGTGTTTGATTAATAGAAGTAAGTAGTTGCATAATAATAATATTACTGTAGATAACAAAACTTCCTTAAAAGTTTAATGCAATACTACATGATTATGTAACACGGTGTATGTAACTAGTAGAGGGGTACAAACAACCGTAGGGACAATTTTACATGCCTGAACTTGTTGAATATTGTAATGGTGGTCACTTCGAACACCTACTATGATAAATTAAACTACAGTAGAACCTCGATAACTCAAACCTCGGTAACTCAAAAACCTCTATAACTTAAAAAAATAATATGTTCCCTTCCCTTCAGAGCCCAAAACCTCTATAACTCAAAATTCGCAACCTCGATAAGTCAAATAAGTAATCTCTGTATTGGCCCTCAGTAACTAAAAGAAATGTTTCCACAACCTCTATAACATAAAATTGTTTATCAATGAGTCATTTTGAATGAGTTTGCAAAACAAAAGTTTTCGGTATTTATGGATTGCACGTGTTCACTACATAAATAAATTGATAACGTAAACAATACATATGTCACCTATTGTTTGCTTCTTCGAAATTCTTTAAAGCTTTGCGGCGCCGGAGGTTAGCTTTAAGACAAAGGCTTACTTAAATCATATAGTTTTTGATCATTGTGCAAAACAAACGTTTTCGGTATTTATGGCTTGCACGTGTTCACTACATAATTAAATTGATAAGGTAAACAATACATATGTCACCTATTGTTTGCTTCTTCGAAATTCTTTAAAGCTTTGCGGTGGCGGAAAATAGGAACAAGGGGTCATACATACACATGTACATACCTACCTCTATACATATTAATCAAACCCTTGGTAACTAAAAACTCGATAACTAAAAACCTCGATAACTCAAAATATTTTGTGTTTCCCTTGGACTTTTACTTATCGAGGTTCTACTGTATGTGAAAACAATGCATTTTATTCATTTAAGACATAATGTTTCATAGAGATATTTACTGCTTAAGACCTACGGAATCGATATTTAAATAGAAAAAGTATAAGTTTATTTTTGCTAAACAACCGGGTTCGATTCCCCAGCTGGGTACAGTATCTTTTTCAAATGTATGAATGCAGTTTTTCTTTTTATCAAAATCGGTGTCATGGTTCCTAAGAACAAATCTTCGTATGACTTATAGTTTAAGACTTTCCCATACTGACCCTTTTGAATGAGCCACCCTGTATTATAATAAATATTTATATTATAAATACGTTCATTTCACCACCTTAATGAATAACTACTGACGACAAAGCAACAGTTATAGAGAAGCGTGCATAGACTCGGCTGCTGTTAGAAATATAGGGCTGGCACGTTTAAGTTTTTAAATTGTAAAATAACATTTGAGGCTTAGGTTGGTTTTATTAACATAGAGGAGTATTTAATGTTATAAAGAAATACATAAAATATACACAAAAAAAAGATAAAAGGATAAAAACCAAATATAAATGATGACAATATGTCATCACCCCATCTCATCTTATGGGTGTCGTAAAACCGACTAAGGGACTATCCGTGAATATTATCTTTACAAAAAAAAAAGAAGGAAAACTTGAAATTAAACCCTATACCAATCCGTCTGGCCAGCGTGGTATTAGTAGGTCAAGTATCCCTCCGTCGGGAGGAGGCCCGTCCCTGCAGTGGGACATTAATGGGCTGTTATGATGACGCAAAAATAAAATGATTTAAAGCAATGTATCCAGGCTCAACACAATTATTTTATCATAACAGTCGCATATTGCTCCACTCACTCCGGTAGAGTAGTTTAAGTGACATTATTTACGCTTGTAACTTTATTTAAATAAAAATATCAAAATATGTTAACTAACGATCTCTGTCGTCAATACGCAGAAGTCTCCTACTATATATTTGTGTGAGTAAATATAAATGACTGCAATAGTCTGGATAAATATAAACAATATCATTTACAAAAGTTTGTTAAGCAGTAATCTACTACACATCTGCTTAATTTAGAACTAGCTGGCGTTCCCTAAAAATGTTAGTACTTAATATTACAATTGTTATCATCATAACAGCCCATTAATGTCCCACAGCAAGGACGGGCCTCCTCCAGTGACGGAGGGTTATTTGGATTGGTACAGGGTTTAATTTCAAGTTTTTCTTCTTTTTATTTCGTTAAGGTGATAATCCCTTAGTCGGTTTTTACGACACCCATGGGATGATACGGCTATTATTATATTTTTCACAAAATTAAAAGCTTTTTGACAACCCTACGTATAAGAATAGTGCACTTAAACGTCGGCGTTCGTGTTATCGCAAGTCAACACTCTCGAGATGCGCCTCCTCACGTTAATTGCAAATTTACACTTTTATACAACATTTGAATATGTCTTTTAATAACATTGGGAATTGAACGAAAATAGGATATTGATGGGAATATTTAAATTTATGAGTTGGCGCAGACGGGCTGTCGTGAAAATGATAACTCTATGTGATTTTATGTAAGTAATAGGCACACAATTATAAAGTCTTTTTATATTGTAATTACCTACTGTTAATTAATAGTTCTCTTTAGCAAGATGTTGGAATTGTGAAATGTTAACTTGATACTATCTCTGTGTGGTGACGGAGTAAGAATACAATATGACACCACCCTATCTCATCCCATGGGTGTCGTAAAAACCGATTTAGGGGCTATTCGTGAGTATTATCTTTACGAAATAAAAAGAAGGAAAACTTGAAATTAAACCCTATACCAATCCGTCTGGCCAGTGGTATTAGTAGGCCAAGTATCCCTCCGTCATGGGAGAAGGCCCGTCCCTGTAGTGGGACATTAATAGGCAGTTATGATGAACTTGATACTAAACTACTTGATATTAAAGAAAAAAAAAAATGATGAACTTTATTCTTAAAACAACCTTATTTATTTACATAATCTAACGTGGAATTCAAACTCGCGCCCTCTCTCCCGCCTTCACTCGCAAACACGACGGATTTTTCTTCTTAGAACAGATTTTTATTAGAATCCTTACCACCGAGACTGCTGCTATAAACAGACAAACTTATTAATTAAAAAACCAAATTATAATCTGTTCAAATAAGAGCAAACAATTAATCTTTTATTTACTTAACAAATAATATTTTAACAAGCCACAGACTAACAAATAAATGGAATAGATAAGAAAACGAGTTGCCTGGCTCAGTATAATCTTATTAAATGCGGTTTAAATTTAACCTATAATTAAAACACGAACTGGCCGGATTCGATAGCAAACCTCTTTTGTTTTCTTCGATCTTATTTTGTCTTTAGAATTTAATTATGAATTAACGCTGTTGATTTATATTGTGGTAGATTATTAAGCTCATTGCTCGGATGGGATGTCTTCTTGTATGGAAGGAAACCAAGCCTGTAGAAACCGGGTTGGTATAGGGTATATTTCGAGGTATCGTGAAAATTTAAAAAGGAAATCTTTACTATTATATATTGGTTCATTAGTTACCTTTTGACGATACTCCTAACTCCTCTTAGAACTAGGCTAACTTTCAGTTCATGAAAAAGAGCTTTTAAGTCATAAAGGATTAACTTTACTATGCAGAAACAAAAAAACTTCGAAAAAGTTATTACTCTTAAATTTATGTTAAAATGTCTGCGCCATTCTCATTTTCACCCCGTGTATATTGTGTAATAATGAGTATATCAACTATAATTATAAAAACACAATAATTAAAATTGTATTACACAAATTGCGAGTACAAATTAAAAATAAATCATCTTAAAATACAAAAAAAAAAACTAATTAAATAATAATTTGTAATACATCAACCCATCAAAGAAAAAAGTACCAACTTCAAAAAACGACAAAACAAAAACGTTACACAAAGGGACCCTCATTTTTCGAAAACGACTATGCAAGGACTCTATCTCTTTCCAACATTAAGTAGCATGTATTTGTTATCTCTTTCACACATCATGCACAGTGGGCGTGGCTTTACATTCTCACATACATTATAATTACTTTTACCTGAATGATTAAGGCAAGGAATTTGGTGGCATGCTTATTACAGTAAATCTTTCGATACTTAATTGCTAAGGAAACCATAATTAAATATTAGTTTACTCTCATTAATACGTATAACATAAATTGAAGGCAGATTTATCCTATTAAGTCACGCCATAATATTTATTCTTTATTTCCATTATTAGTTTTCGTTTTATTTATTCATTTATTCTACTTTTTGTTTAATTAACTTTGCTTCTGTACATTTAAAAACCTTTTGCAAAATTAACTTTTCATTTTATTTTGTAACTTTATCTTGTACATGCCTACCTGGGTAAAATATAGCAGAAGTATATGTTTATTTTTAATATCTATATTGTCTTTTATATTTGCAAAATAAATGTTCTATTCTATTCCTATTAAGATTTTGAACAAACTAAAGGCTGATTAATTTCCTCTATTATTATAATGATTTTGAAAAAGTATTTGCCCAGACCGGCCAAGGTAATAACGACTGTGTAAAGTTGGTTTTTAATTTGGCCTGTATTCGCATTTTCCATTAGTTTCGATAGAGTCATATTGCTTGAACTTATACCACACTTTTCAAAGGGTCGTATATAGGTTTTAATGTCAAGTTTTCTTCTTTTATATTCGGAGTCTTAATAGATATTAAGACTCCGAGGTAATAAAGATAGTTTGCAGGTGCACTATCTTTTCGAAATTTTTAATTATTTTTTTATATTTATCTAGATTATTATTTTTCGGTAAGACCAGCATGTCAATTCTCGTACCTAAAATTCGGTTAAGTTAACTTTTAGTTGTCAAATTGTCACACTCTAAACAAAACTTTAACACGACTACAAAAGATTACAATTGCAATAGCAAAAACATGACAACTAAAAGTTAACTTAACCACTCATCTGGCAAGGCGCCTGAAATCGGACATTGGTCAGTTGAAAACCCCTGCCTGGCAAAACGCCTGAAATTGGTTGGCCAGATGTGCAATTTTCCGCCATTTTGTCTTGCCAGACGAGTGGTTAACCGAATTTTAGGAACGAGAATTGACATGCAGGTTCGAGCACACAAATATTTGACATGTTCAAGCTCTCTGATATTGCAACCTAAACACAAACCACTATGCCATCAGGTTCTTAATTAAATGTTGCATGTTTTATTATAAGAAAGGTAGCCATTTTTAAATAATTTTCCATACTTACACGTGTGTCATATTATTATGTAGGTAATGTTTTTCACGTCACGGCTTATTTAAGATTTCCATTGCATATTAGTGTGAATTGATGAGAAATTGTTGTGAAGTACAAATTATGCATCATTTGCTTACGATGTAGCGATTTAAAGGCAGGGTTCTACTTATATATAAACTTAAGAAAGTAACATTCGCCGCACAGGCCAGATTACAAATACAATACAAATTTTTTACAGATGATGGTTTATAAAATATTATGTACACAATGTTTCGCTTACTTTATCTCAGCATGCAAATTATTTAAGTGTAGCATACACTCTGACTACTTCTAATGTATTTTTTTATTTTTAACAACTTAAATAAACTTATCTACTAACTATCCTACTTAATAATTATTCTTATCATATTACATCTATATATTTTATCCTAAAATTTACTAACTAATTAATTAATGTTACATGAATACATACATAATAAACTACTATTGTAGTACTTACTAGTTGGTAGTAGGCTTTTTGTTTCTCACTTTTGATAGAGATATTGACTGTTTTACTGTCGACACAATCGGCCCACCAGGCGGCAAGTCTCTTTAGTAATAGATTCTCTTATGAAGTCACACATTTGCCAGCTTAATAAAACTTTAAGTATTAGAGTCAAAATGTTACTGAACATTAAAGGCAAGCAAGCTTTAGCTAATATAAAAAAAATACCTTTTAGAAAAGTATATCTACACCCAAACAAGGTTTACAAAGTTATTTGTAGTTCTACGAGTACTTACCATTTACTGCGAATAAATAAATTTTGTATAATTATACAACTAACAAAATATTCTTTAGAATATAATAGATACAACATCTCAGTATACAAATATAGCCGGAAGGACTTACCAAATAATATAACAAGACGAAACTCAAAAGTTTCTTACAATTCCCCCATTATACTAACAGGGATCAACTAATCCTTTTATTAAAATAACATCTTTAGCCCCTTCTACTCAATACAGAGTATTTTCAAAACATTTTTAATGGACTCTATTGTTATTATCTTTATAAAAGTTATTGAGAAGCATTGAAGTATGTAATGTATACTTTATTAAAAAGTTTGTTATTGTCAAAGAATTTGTAAGGAGGTCGACAACTTAAGGATTTAATTGAAATATTTGAATGTGTGTTTACGTAGCTGGCTGGTTAGAATAGGTCGAGTGGCTTTATAAATTATGGCGTTCTATTTTGTAATAGATCATTGGTTCTTGTTTTGATTTAATATTGTAGTAACTGGTGCCGGTGACTTTGTCTGCACGCGATTAGTATTTCCTTGATCTTTTATAATAAGCTGAAATAGGGCTAATGCCAAGCTTAAACTTTGAGGCTTAATATTTAAGCAATAAGGATTTGATCTTTACAATTATCTGTTAAATTATCAAAGAGTTCTGTTGTATCATATCTCGTGCTATTGCCTTGGGCAGAAAATTCTTAATTTTGATACATTGCCAACATGTTTTTTAATGGTAGTTGACGCGTCTAGCGTCGAGGAGAGATCGTCAGCAATGCCGCAACACAATCAAGGCACTGATTTCATTGACTACTGCACCCTTTTGCCAAAATCGTAATATATTACAGTAGACACTATATACAGTTTTAGTCTGTGCAATGACAAAATAGTCATTGTTAAAATCCATTCTTAGTAAAAAATAAAACTTTACCCCATTAAAGTCTTTTAAAATAAAACATAATGAGATACATAAACAATAGTTAGCTCTATAGTATTCCCAACTTAAAGAGATATATTGGTTCTTAGTATTCTAAAAATAATTTGTAGTCGAGCGTCAAGCAGTCTGGTTAAGTTTAATTGTGGAAGTAATGGAGACTTTATGTTTTGAAACGACATTCCGTATATAGTTTTTGAGAGCTTAATTTCTACTTGGGAGTCTTCGTGCTTTGTTAGGCACGTTAAAATTGACACAGTCGTTAGGCCAGGGAATAGACCAAATGGCTTGAAAGAAACAACCACTCTGCGAATCTGGTGGTAGCATGCAGACAACCCTTTCGACGTTCATAAGTGGTGTGTCCAATATTAATATATATTCATAACAGCCCATTAATGTCCCACCGCAGGGACGGGCCTTCTCCCGTGACGGAGGGATACTTGGTCTTCTTATACCACGCTGGCCAGACGGATTGGTATAGAGTTTAATTTCAAGTTTTCCTTCTTTTTACTTCGTAAAGATAATATTCACGGACAGTCCCTTAGTCGGTTTTTACGACACCCATGGGATAAGATGAGGTAGTGACACACAGTATTCTTACTCCGTCACCACAAGGGGAGGTGGTACTGTGCATCCCAAATAAATGGCTTGGTATTATAAAAGAAAACATTGAGCTCAATATTTTTATCTTGTATCCATAGTAAAATTGCTGCATAATTTGTTACTTGATGGCGTTGTATGATTGCCAGACTAAAATATTAATTACATTCATTAACAAAAGTTTGTCAACAGAGCATAGACAGAATTTCTATACATAAAGAACTCTTTGCTAATCTTTTATTTTACTTTTATTTCCTTGCAAACAGATGCTATAACCAAACGGTGTTAGAGTCAAGTATGTTGCTAATAAATCTACTTCAAATGTTTTTGTGTGAGTTAATGTGTGTGTATGTGTATTGTGTGTGTGTGTGTGAGTCAGTGATTGTCGATTGTTTTGACTATTTCCTTTTGCTTTGAAGCAGTAATGAGTTGAGATGTCTTAGAGAGAGTTGTAATGTATTTTATCGTTTTTGGTGCATCGTAAATTTATTTAGAAAACAAATGCAAGTGAAAAGCTGTAGATATAAAGTGCATGACCTGACTGACTCCTTCATGATAATAATATGAGAGTTGAATTATTTCATACTGAAGTATCCTGATGGTGGATTACGTTTATCAATAAGGAATGCAGAAGACTTGTACCAATATACATAATTAAATAATAAATAATCCTCACACATTCACACATCGCCACCTAGTCCCAAACTAAGCAAAGCTTGTACTAGGGGTACTAGACATCGGATAAACATACATAAATACTTTTTTTTATAAATACATACATATTTAAAACACTCAGACCAAGGCAAACAATCATGTTCATGCACACAAAGATTTGCATTGAGCGGGAATCGAACCCGCAGCCATGTAATATACCGACAGCGCCACAGAGGTCATCATACATAACAATATAGCTGCGAGTGCCTCTGTACCCTGAGTCAGAAGCAGTTTAGTAGTTTCTTAGTCTTGTAATTTACAAGCTACTGCACCTTCTCCTTTAAAGTCCTTCTGCTGTAGAGACTTAGCAGCATCACTTATGGCTAAAAGAATTACTTTCATGCAGAAGATAACATTATCATCATAACAGCCCATTAATGTCCCACTGCAGGGACGGGCTTCCTCCCGTGACAGAGGGATACTGAGGCCTACTAATACCACACTGGCCAAACGGATTGGTATAGGGTTTAATTTCAAGTTTTCCTTCTTCTTATTGTCCTGCATGGGGATCGAACCCACAACCTCTTGCACGGCAGCCGCTTGCGCTACCGTCGCGCCACCGAGGTCGTCACGTAGTATTTAAATTATATTTATTAAAAGATGGGGGATGTTTCTAGATGGTGTTAGCTACAATGTTGTTAAGTAATACTAGAAGACGCGAGATGAATTCATTTTGACCCAACACTCTACCGTATCCAGTATTACCATTCCTTAAATTAATAAACAAAGGTACACTATTTAAAAATAGTTAAGTGAGTAAAAAACCTTTAATAAATCGACTACATTAAGAGACAAGTTTCTATTTTGTGTTATACAACACAATTTATCTTAAGATAATGACTTTAAAAGCCTACATTTTATTTCAATGGAGGCTTTTATCATATTAAGAATTTATAAAATAGGTGATTTTTCTTGGGTCGTGGCGGTCCTAGAATTCGGCTGCCATGCTTTGTTCGCGGTTTGGAAACCATGAACAAAATATTGCGGTGTTTTGCGCTAATAAAAGAATAAAATCATATATTGTATTCCTTACCGCGCAAGGTGGCAATACTTGGAGGAGGCCTATGTCCAGCAGTAGACGTCGATTGGCTGATATGATGATGATGATGATTCATTACCGATCTAAAATCTCTGAATGGTTTTGGAATCGACATAGGTAAACTTTTACTTTACATACCGAATTGTTCTGCGTATACTGATCCATTTAAACTAGTGACACGGGAGCTGTTATAATTTAAACTTTTTGGTACTTCTTCCTTTTGTATTTCCAATAGTTCCATTAAATACTAATCTTACTTACTACTTTTTTCGAGCAATTGTACAGTAGGCTTAAATTTTATTGAATAAATTTTAGTTATTTATTTATTCTCTTAATATATATTATTTACTCCGTATAGTGACGAAGTAAGAATACAATATGTCACCACCCCATCTCAACCCATGGGTATCGTAAAAACCGACTAAGGAACTAACCGTAAATAATATCTTTACGAAGTAAAAACAAGGAAAACTTAAAATAAACCCTATACCAATCAGTCTGGTCAGCGTGGTATTAGTAGGCTAAGCAGTGGGACATTAATGGGCTGCTATAATGATTTATTTATTTAGAAATCATAATCATATGACGAGTCTAAGGTTATTGTGATCATATGTAATAACACATATACTATTCCTATTTCTTCGTTGTGGAAGCTGCAGTACTGGCTTCACCTATACACGGTTACTATGCAACTTTCTCTTAACATTAATTGCTTTGCATAATTAGGAACCTTACACACAAATACTTATTAGGGCTAACACAGGGTCCAGGTTATATTATGGTAGGCCCGATATTTCAGTCTTAATACAAAATTATCCGTGTGGTGACGGAGTAAGAATACTATATGTAACCAACCCATCTCATCCCATGGGTGTCGTAAATACCGACTACGGGACTATCCGTGAATATTATCTTTACATAGAAAGAAGGAAAACTTGAAATTAAACCCTGTACCAATCCGTCTGGCAAGCGTGGTATTAGTCGGCCAAGTATCCCTCCTTCACGTAAGGAGGCTCTTCCCTGCAGTGGGCCATTAATGGGCTGTTATGATACACGACCGTATTGCCAGCGAGGCAGTTTGGTACCTTCATTCAACCTGGTAGGCTAATTTATCTTTTAAACCCAGATAGATTTTCAAATACCAACAATGACAATTTTTGGTTTTTAACCGACTTCAAAAAAAAAGAGGAGGTTCTCAATTCTGTTGCATTTTTTTTCGTTTGTTACTTACATGATTTCTCGAAAACGGCTAAACCGATTTGAATTTTTTTTAATCCTTTTCAATTTTGTACATAAACCTACGTGTGTAAAAGCACCTTTACAAATAATTTACCTACGCTTATCAGATGCCTGCACAGTTAATAGATATCGAAGAGAAATGATCTTCGTTGATTACTTGCTGTAATTACTACTAACCTTCAAGACACGACCGCTGTGGGATAAGCAGTTAATACGTTATTATTTATAGAGTTTTAACTTTACTGTGTTTAACTGTATTTGGTATAGATTAGTTATGTTCTGAGGAGTAGCTTGCCATATGCTAGTTATATTTTTTGAGGAGTAGTTGATGTGCCAAGGTTTTGGGTTCGATTTCCTTTAAAATACACACTTATGTCAAAGGAAGCAGGGGAATAAAAATTAACAGTCACAAAGAACATGCAAGTACTAAACAATAATTTCTAGATCACATAAAAAATCTTGCTTGGGATTCTACCCCGAGACCTCGTACTCAGCTGTACCTATACCCAACCGCTTCGCCACCGAGGCAGATATTATTATGTTAAGCTAGAGAAATACCTTACAAAACCAGAATAATATTAAAACATAAAAGCACTATTTCCACATAAAACAATATAACTACAAGTTGTCGTTTTGTTCCACGGTGATTTGATGTTCCCAACACAATGTTCAGTACCATTTGTTGCTAGTATGTGCATTATTCGCCGATAGGGCAATAACAGTGTATCGTTAGGCCTATTTAAAATACATACTAAAGTTAAAGGAAGCAGGGGAATAAAATTAACGGTCACAAAGAACATGCAAGTACAAAACAATAATTTCTAGATCACGTAAAAATCTTGCTTGGGATCGAACCCGAGACCTTGTACTCAGCAGTACCTATACCCAACTGCTTCGCCACCGCGGCAGATATTATTATGTTAAGCTAGAGAAATACCTCACAAAACCAGAATAATATTAAAACATAAAAGCACTATTTCCACATAAAACAATATAACTACAAGTTAGCATTTTGTTCCACGGTGATTTGATGTTCCCAACACAATGTCCAGTACCATTTGTTGCTAGTATGTGCATTATTCGCCGACAGGGCAACAACAGTGTATCGTTAGGGCTATTTAAAATACACACTTATGTTAGAGGTAGCGGGTGGCTCGTGACGACGCATACGTCAGGATTTACTGTAAGGCATAGGCGGTAGCGGTTTTAAAAGCTTTGAATTGGGTTTTAAAGGGAGAAGTAACACACTTCTCTGGCGATGCAGGGGTCTATGAGCTACGGTAACTACTTACTTACCATCGGGGGACCGTATGCCTGTGTGCCATCGAAGTGTTATAAAAACAGTGTATCGAAGAATAAACTATCTAACGACAAAATAATAATGTTTTCTTTTCAGACAGTTAGTGCTTGAGATTATAATGTTTATCCAAACAAAGTGATCATACAAAAACGAAAAGAAAAACGCCAATCCCTGCAGTGGGACATTAATAGGCTATTAGATTAGTCACAGGAATGTTAAGTTACGTATTATCTTATAATCTATACATATAATAAATCTGTAGAGAAGTCAATTCTGTACTTGAAATATATTCTCAAAATAACTATCAGGGTGTGATTAGTGATCGATACTGATGCCAAAAATGCAATCAGTACAATTTTTGTCTGTCTGTCTGTCTGTCTGTATGTTCGTTATAGAAACAAAAACTACTAAACGGATATTGATGAAACTTGGTACAATTATTCTTCATACTCCTGGTCAGGTTATAGTATACTTTTCATCACGCTACGATCAATAGGAGCAGAGCAGTGAAGGAAAATGTTGGTAAAACGGAAGAAATAAGAATTTTTAAGTTTTAGGTAGCTATTAAGGTAGGACATGTAACTTAGGTTATTTTGTTAGGTATGTTAAAAAGCAAGAAAGAAAGAAAAATGATCGCTTGAAAGCCCTGAAAAAAATTATTGACAAAAAAATGTTTTACCCTTTAAGAATTTTATGTACATAAAATATAAACATTGCAATGAACATTGATATTAAAATTTCATCAGGCGTTTAAAAAATGTAAACTATTTTTTTAGAGCTTTGAAGCGTCTGTTAGGTAAAACGGCCTATACTTTTCATCACGCTACAGCAGTGAATGAAAATATTGGTAAAACGGGAGAAATTAGAATTTTTAAGTTTAAGGTAGTGATTTAGTTATGAAATCTAACGTAGGTTATTTTGTTAGGTTGGTTAAAATGAAAGAAAAATTATCGCTAGAAAGCCCAGAAAAAAATTATTAACCATTTTAACTCCTCGCAATAGTCAGGCATATGAGATTAATAAAAAAATACTGTCGAATATACAAGTAGAAAGTAAACTTTATTTTTCAATAAATAGAATGGTCGATGAACAAGAAACCACTAATTACCCTATCGACGGGTCCTACGTAGACTAGACAAAAATAAATAGTCTTTTCCTGTATTGCTAATATTGGCGTACCAACTTCATTTTTTAAATTTATACTATATCTATACTTAATCATAAATATTAAATTGAATTAAAATAACATTCCTTATCTCACAATCTTATTATAACTGCAATTATAACACACCTAAATAACTATTTAATAATTAATAATATATGGGTATAATATAACAGACAACATAATAAGTAACACGTTTTTCTTTATAAAATCATTTTACACATTATTGCTATTTGTCAACATTAAACAATACAAAACTGACAATAAAATATAGAAATACAATCACAAAACATTAAATTATTATTCAAAGTGTTTGTGTTTATTTTATTAAGTAATTCAAAAATACTGCACGCAGTTTATCTATAGATAATAATAATAATATAGTCGAGTCTAAGTTTAGTCAAATATTTTTTGCTAGATGGTAAAAAGGTGTTAGGTACAATAAGTTTTCAGCATTTTTTTTACAAAAGACAAATCCCACACTAGACTTTAAAAATATCAATTTAACGGACACAAAGAACATCCAGACTAAGGACAATAGTTTGTGTATCACAATTGTCCTCCATGGGAATCGACGCCAGCCATGTAATGCGACCGCCGCGCCGCGCCACCGAGGCAGGTAATTCTGCCGCACCATAACGTAGCGTGCAAATGTATTCATTCATAATTAATTAGCGATTATCCGTGTGGTGACGGAGTAAGAATACAATATGTCACCTCCCCATCTCATCCCATGGGTGGCGTAAAACCGACTAAGGGACTATCGGTGAATATTATCTTTACGAAATAAAAATGAAGGAAAACTTGAAATTAAACCCTATACCAATCCGACTGACCTGCGTGGTATTAGTATGCCAAGTATCTCTCCGTCACGGGAGGGGCGTCCTTGCAGTGGGACATGGGCTGTTATGATGAAATAAGCGATGTCATTTATTTTAACTTACAAATTTGACAACAGATGGCATTGTGCCTGTGACGTCATTTTCAGTATCGCGGTGTTAAGATTTTCCTTGAAAGAATGACGTTCGCTCATGTCTTTCAGCATAAGTTTAGACGCAGTCTTCATAGATCTGTCTTTGTAAAGGTCTGTTTTTGAAAAGGTTTTGGTTCGTTCGTTAATTTTACAATTCGTTTGTAGGTATATCAGTATTAAATCGAAATGCGAAGTAAGTAACATCCGCCACGCGAACGAAGTCGCGGGCACAGCAGCTAGCTGCTATTTAATAAACCAGATCCATAATCTCCGATAAAGTCAACCCAAAGTAATAATTATCCTATTAAATTTACAATCAATAATCTCGTAATAATTATTAACATAGGCTATTATGTCTTTAGTGTTTATATTTTGCAAAGATTAATTTTGAACATGTTTATGTAGGTTTAAAATAGTTTCAAGGATCAAAATTATTGTATCAATTACTTAATTTACATAACTAATAATAGGGACTCATTTAATAATTATAAAATAAGCAAATAGTTTATAACCTTTAAAATTAGGTTATAAAGCTACAAAACCCAGCCTTCGCAGTTTTTGTTTATTATACAATCGATTTATGTATTGACCACAAAGATAATAAGCTGAAATTATTATTTTACGTATAAGCTCTAATGCGTTAAGAATGCCCAGATGCTTTAAAAAAAACCAAGTTTGTCTTCCGAACATAGGATTAAAAGCCGATTCGTGTAAAAGAGGTCCGACTTTACAACAATACTCTTATAACTAAAAAAATGTACCACACATTTATTCCAGAATTGACACAAAGCAAAGCATTAACCCGTAACCGCTACAGCGCCTAACTTCGACCACCCTCATAGGGTGGCCCGTGAAATTGTGTATTACCATCATCGTTCCACGACCTCGCCGGCAATATTAAAGGGACTATGACCTCTATGTAATGATACAGATTAACATTAACACTATGTCTCGTCTACCTTTGCAATTACAATTAAATATTTTAAACATACCTTTTACCGTTTTGTGGTAAAGAATCGACAATTAAGGTTGGAATTTACTTGTTCTGTAATCCGCTTTACTTTTAGTTTGGGTTCTGTTTTCTATAATTTAATGTTTACATTCCTTTTATGTGTTTAGGAACGTAAAAGTATTGTACGGTATAATTTTAAAGGAATTTCGTACTTATTGGTATTATTTAATGTAAAACTTTTGATTAATAACCCACTAATGGAAACATAGTTTAATCTAGTAGCTCTTAATTAAATGAGAAACATATTTGTGACTGTTTTTTTGTTTAAAAAAATGCTTTTTACACTCTAAAAATCAAGATAATGGTGGGGACTTTTACAAATATAAAACGTACGCATTTTTAGTGTGTAAAATATTTCTTTTTCCATTTCTTTTTAAAACTTTACGATATAATGTTGACACTTACACCCTGTATTCTCAACTGAGAATCACTTGGTTAATAATAGCTTCATTCACTGTGTTCATATAACAGAATGCAATATTCGCTATTGACACCAGTCTTTGTAAGAATACATGAAAGGGACATTAATGTCGATAGTGCACGTATAAACACTAAGTAAGTGTTGTAATTATGACTTTGACTAAATACTGGTAACTCGATAAAAAAAACGCTTTTAAGCCGTTTAGAGGCCTTTCACCTATCTTTAGTCTAAGCGGGAGGTACGGGCGGAGTCCCGATAGGTATTATTAAAGATTGAAAAATTCGGTTATGTTAACTTTTAACGATTTAAGGTACGAGAATTGACATGCAAATGCAAAAAAAATTCACGCCATGTAGTCCCAAAGCAAAGCACGTTTATACCGGGTAACCGAAAACATTTAAAAATAATTGACTTTTTTTTCTGTAAATACAATATAATATAATAATTATACATAAAACCACCAGAACAGTTATGTTCGCTTCCTCTGACGTTATTACATTATGCCGGGATAAGACAGATAATGCTAAACACAATTCAAAAAATAAACACCAAGATTTTCGACAAAAGCATCACAACTTAAAATATAGTAAATAAACTTATACAAAGTAAACATTTTTACTGCATTCCTGTTTCCGTTAAACTCTTATGACAACATTCTATGTCATTGTCATTCTATTAACGCTTAAAGCTTGTAAATTGGACCAAGCGAGCGTTTTAGTGTTGAGTGTCTTTAAGGTGGTCCTGTTTGCACCTTTTTGTGCTATTTTGAAACTTTTTTAAAAAGCAAATAGGCCAAAGCCTATTCATAGTAATAGACCTGATTCATATCAATCTCAACATTATTCGTCGAGTTCTAAATCCGTCGTGTAATTGAGGCAGAAAAATTTGTGTGTGTGTCTAGAAACGAAAAGTCTAGAACTGTTACATGTTCATGTTTAAGAAGACATTTTTACACCGCGTTAGTGGTTCTTTTTAGAGCACCCCATGTTGCTTTTTCTAACTTCCGTAAGATTGGGTAAGATTCTTAATTGGTGGCGACTAAGGACACATATAGTTTTTATTTTTTACCAGTATTTAGCTCTAGTAGACAGGTGTGTTGGGATACCGAAAAGTCTCCGACATACCTGTCTACCAAAAGAGGTTTATCGACAAAACCCTTCGTGTTTCTCTGTCACCTGTAAAGGGTCAGAAAGGCGAGAATCCTAACCTTAGACAGGCATTTCAGTAGGGCTATGTAGCATTTCAAATTAAAAAGGTGTTTGTGGAAAAATACGCCTTATTCTCTGGCCAGTCTCCTCTTTTTTGTACTTAGCTAAAAACGTCGAAACACGTCATTAACACAATATAATTTAATTAACATTACTTTATATTTTTTACAGAACTTTATTATATATCTTGTGGGGTCACAAAAGGTTATAGCACCTCAAATTCCTATTGTAGTTCGATTAGCAAATGCGTGTCTTGCGTTGAATGCGATAAAAGGTGTGGTCTTATTGACAAATATTAAAGTTTATGTTCTCCGTGTGGTGACGGAGTACGAATACAATATGTCACCACCCCATCTCATCCCATGGGTGTCGAAAAACCCGACTAAGGGACAAACCGTGAATATTATCTTTACGAAATAAAAAATGAATATTTGAAATTAACCCCTATACCAATTCGTCTGGCCAGCGTGGTATTAGTAGGCCAAGTATTATATTAGTATTCCTCCGTCACGGGAGGAGCCCCGTCTCTGCAGTGGGACATTAAGGGACTGTTATGATGAAAGTTTATGTTTATTGTATAAACATTTTAGATGATCGCAGATGACGTTTTCTTACGCAGATTGCCTTTATCCTAAGGGTCATTTTAGTGGCATGCGTGCGTGCTACCCATGTCGTGGCAAACATGTTCTTGTTATTATGCTCACCACACGCACGCGGAACGCGGGTGAGATGATACAGGTATACGCGGATGCGTGCAGGTTTGCCGAATCCGTGCGAAAACACGCGTGACACAAAAATAGCTCTAACACATTTTAGTTAAGTACTAAGGTACCTGCATAAAATGTTTTCTACAGAGGAACCAAGACTGTTGAAAGCTTAGAAGTTTAAGCGATGTTGGATCTATGCATAATTTGATGTAACTACGCGAGCACTTTGTTCTCTCTATTCAGCAATGGTCATCGTTATTGAACAAACCTTGTTTAGTTCTTGTTTCCTGAATCCGGAAGCTGTAACCTCTAGTTGTTTGAACATCAAAGTAGCAGCGGGTTATGGGTTTGTTTTAGTCGTATTTACATACACTAAACTTGCCATTTTATCGGTCAAGCAATCATGCTATAAATGTCCCACTGCAGGTACGGGTCTCCTCCCGTAACGGAGGGATACTTGGCCTACTTATACCACGCTGACCAGACGGGTTAGTGTAGGGTTTAATTTCAAGTTTTCCTTCTTTTTATTTCGTATAGATTATACTAGCGTTTTGTATTGTTTAACGCTACCAATGGTACCATACCCAATCAAATAATTTTCAAAAGCATCGCTTTAACACTTTATCGTTAATTTTTACTTGTTAATTATATTTTTGTATTCAAAATATTTTTTATAAAGATATTCAATGGCTGGTTTCTTATTTATGTACTTTATACATTAGGTCCTGTGCCTCCCTCATCCATCGGCTTCCCGCCGCCCTAACTAGGTCGTCTATGGATGAGAGAGCCACAGGACCGCACAAGGTAGCAATACTTGGAGGAGGCCTATGTCCAGTAGTGGACGTGGATTGGCTGATGATGATGATATATTAGGTTTTTTTTTTATCTGGATGTGTAATACTTGTGTATTCACTTATAATATATACCTAAATATGAGTATGTTTATCTATTGTACTAAATAGAAGCCATTAACAAGCTCTGCATTCTTTCGTATTAGGCTACATTCCGTTGTGTGAGAGTAATATTTAATTATTTTACGTATAATATAGCAAATATTATTGGTGTGACGGAGTAAGAATACAATATGTCACCCATCTCATTCCATGGTTGTCGTAAAAATCGACTAAGGGACTATCCGTGAATAATATCTTTACAAAGTAAAAAGAAGGAAAATTTAAATTTAAACCGTATAACAATCAGTTTTATTAGTAGGCCAAGTATCCCTCCTTCAGGGGAGGAGACCCGTCCCTGCAGTGGGACATTTATGGGCTGTTATCATCATTATCATACTCGTATTTATAGTATAAATTACTTCAAATATTTTTCATTTCATACAGTTAGCGAGAGATAAGTAGAGAATACATTCCAGTTACAAGCCCGACAAATAAATAAATAAATATTCCTCACACATTCACACAACGCCATCTAGTCCCAAACTAAGCAAAGCTTGTACTATGGGTACTAGACAGCGGATAAACATACTTAAATACTTTTTTTTTGTAAATACATACATATGAATGATTGAAAAACAAATAAAACAAATATAAAAATGATTTTCACTTGCCTGTTATCGTGGTTTGAAATCAGCTATCTAGCTATCTAACATTGTGGTCATACCGGTAAAATGATGGCGTAAAGTCATCAGATCCGATGCAGTCATAATAGCCGTGTCCTAAATTTATAAAAACGTTTAAGTTAATGATATTGGTAGTTCCTTTATCGACTTATGTCGTTAAGTGTCTTTATCTTTGTTACATCTGGTGCAATGACAAGTATTTAACTATTCACCTGTTAACTAGGTATACCTAATCTTTTTCAATATTTTTTTCATCATCTCCCGAGGGGATGGGCCTCCTCCCATGACGGAGGGATACTTGGCCTACCACGCTGGCCAGACGGATTGGTATAGGGTTTAATTTTAAGTTTTCCTTCTTTTTATTTCGTAAAGATAATATTCACGGATAGTCCCTTAGTCGGTTTTTACGACACCCATGGGATGAGATGAGGTGGTGACATATTGTATACTTACTCCATCACCACATGGAGATTATTGTATGTTTATCTATTAATATAAATGATGTAACCTGCACACAACGCCATCAAGTCCTTAGCAAAATTAAGCGATAATGTAGGTAAGCGAGAACAATTTGAATGGTGTCAATATGTCTGGTGCCCAAGTGTTTCTTGTATCTCATTGTCCTAAAAAACTTTAAAGGTAGCAACCCTATCTCACATTGCAAGTAATTAAGATAAAAACTTCAAACTATATTAACAACAAAAACTATTTCTTTCTACTAAAAGGAAATACATTCTTAACTCAAACATTGCGCATTTTTTTTCTTACGTACTTTCAAAAGATTAAAACCTATTCGCACAGTGGTCGACGCTAACAAAAGATGGAACAAAAAACTCTTTGGATAATATCTTGTCATTGAAACTTTACGCACCGTATTATTAACTGTTAATCGTCGGTATAATGTAAGGGTCTCGAAAGTTATGTATTCGTCACTTTGTCGGCAACGGTTTTGTCTGGACGTTTTTTGTAAGCGTCATCGAATATGTTGACCAGTGAGTCGTGTAGGGTGGGTAAAAGGTGTTGATATTTGAAGAAAAGAAAGTTTTTAATCAACAAACAAAAAAATATGACTGGTTTAGTTTTAAGCATTGTAAATATTTGTAAGTTTTATCCATTAAATTAGAAGAGAAATATGTAAAATTCATCAATTATTTTTAGCGCAAGCACATTTACATTAAAATAATAATATATGACATAGACGTAAGCTTATTAATTATTTAGTTAGGGACTTTAAACGGTATAAGTAGATTTATGTTTTCAAATGCTATTATGTGCTTTAAGTTTTTGATATTTTTTACAACATTTGTAATTAAGTCGCTAATGAGAAATCCTTTTTTATAAATTGTGTTGACATCATTAAAATTAATGAAGTCAACACAATTTATAAAAAGGATTTTACAGTACATACTAAAAGTTAAAACCACAATAATAATCTAACTAAATAGATCTCTGGAAAATTCAAGAAATTAAAAAGGCCAAGTATCGAGACTATTTTGGACTGTTCAAACGGCGGCATTGCGGTCACAATGAAAACGTTTTAAAATAAGTTTTTTTGTCCCAAAAACAGCGGGACCCTCACCACTGTGTCAATTAAAGATGCACATAAATATTAATGATGTCGTCTCTGACTGATGTAGATTTAATTTAGTTAATTAACGAAGGAAGAATACAAGGTGTCACCATACGTACTCCATGGGTGTCGTAAAAGCCGACAAAAGGAAAATTCGCAAAAATGAAAATAAAATAATTAAATACGTACTTATGGTATCTAAGAAATAGTCTACTGACCTACTTAGACCAGGTTTGTGTTACTTCAAGAGAGTATCCCTGCTGTGGGATATTCATTAATGATGAAGTAGGTATTTGACCGTTTTTAGAAATTGTGTTAATTAAAAAATAATAAACACAATAGAATAAAGCCGAAACATCTTTATTTTGCTCGACGTTTCAGCACAGGTTACGCTAGGTGTGTTTTCAAGCCGACTCAGTTAATTTGAGACCACGGCCTAGATATCTCTATAAAATATATTTTCCACACACATTCACACAACGCCAATAATTTACATTGAGCGGGAATCGAACCCGAGACCTCTGCGTAGCAGTCATGTTACATAACCACTACGCCATCGAGGTCATCATCTATCTATCTAACTGGAGATGGTGTGACCTATGCCAAAACGTCAAGCAAAAGAATGGTAAATAGCATGCCGCTTACTTAATATTAGTTATATCCAAGATACCTCTTTACATCATAACGTTATTATCTTTAAGCGACAGTCAATTGGCCTATGATTTAAGTGCCGATTGTAGAAGATTTACGTATCGCGTGTGTTAGGTTAGATTTAAATCAAATGGCTTAATGGATTTCTGCCATTTTTGTAAAAGGTTATAGGGTACAAGTGAATGTTGTTTTTCAAGGATAGGTATTGATATGTTGTGGGAATTTATCACATTGTTGTTTGTATTAAATGTGTGGAGATCCTGCTGTGTGGTCATCTTACGAGAGCGCTGAAGAGGAGGGGTTTTAATTTTTAATGTTTTGTTAATTTAGAAGTCGGTAATTTTTAAATAATTTGGTAAAAACATTCTTTTCCGTGGAATGTACCTATAAATACTTCTACGTTGGGTTGGTCTCATATTAATTTCACCTAAAAAAGTTCAGTAATTTTTTGCCACCTAGCTCCAAAAAAAAGTTAGTTTGGAAAAAAAGTATAACCATACTTACTTAAATACTTTTTTTTTGTAAATACATATAAACATAGAAAAAATTCAGACCAATGCAAACAATCATGTTCATGCACACAAAGATTTGCATTGAGCGGTAATCGAACCCGAAACCTTAGCGTATTTTGGTTTCTATCTTCAAAAGAATCGTATGGGATATTTAAATATTGTGTGAAAATCATTAAATGTAACAAAAAGTTATAGTTGTATAAAAGCACAATTTGACAATGCCCACGCGCCTTAGGGCTTCTTGCCTATTGCTGAAGTATCTGCAAATATTTCAAATCTAAGAAAAAAAAAACTACAAAAATATTTTTCTAAAAACACCTACACTATATTCATACGCTTTCAATTAAATACACAAAATCTATAACACATAACGTAGGCAAATAAATTAATTATACTTCCTAATTAGTAAGTTTCAGATAACAAATAATTGGTTTCGAACTGGTTACACAGCTTTACAATAGATAAAATTGATTTATTGAGCACAATGTCGATGTGTTATAGATATGATACCAGTATTATTATTCTGTATATTTATATATAGGACTGTATTCAATTGCCTATTGATGACGTAATAAATATGACGTCGTGAATCGAAAAAAAAAAATGATGATGACGCCTTAGGATGGTTTACCATCATCACAATTATATCAGTCAGTAGACGTCCACTGCTAGGCATAAGCCTTTTCCAAATATCTCCACTTTGCGCGGTACTGTACCTCCCTCATCAATATAATGATAATGATTAATTATAAGATGGTTAATGATATTTGCGGCAGCAGTGCGCGTAGTCGCGGCTTGAATCATAACAGCCCATTAATATCCCACTGCAGGGACGGGGATCCTTCAGTGACGGAGGGATACTTCGCCTACTAATACCACGCTGGCCAAACGGATTGGTATAGGGTTTAATTTCAAGTTTTCCTTCTTTTTATTACGTAAAGATAATATTCACGGATAGTCCCTCAGTCGATTTTTACAACACTCACGTAAGATGGGGTGGTGACACACCGTATTCTTACTCCGTCACCACACGGAGATAAGTTCTATTGCCACAGAAATATACCTACCTAACCCAAATGATTGTCTTGACCCTAGATGTATTTTGCTGGGTCATTTCATTTCTGTAAAAGTTCCCGCAATGCAAGACTATGCGAAGCAGATTTAAAAAAAAAAAAAATGCACATTTAATTTAAGTTATACCCTTATTAGTAGGCCAAGTATCCCTCCGTCACTGGAGGAGGCCCGTCCCTGCAGTGGGACATTAATGGACTGTTATGATGACACCCTTCAAAGAAAAAAAAAATTGTATGTGTTATTAAATAGAAAAAGTATTTATACCTTCCATTGTCCATAGCAAAGTTAATACAACTTATAATACAGTGAAAGTTTAATAAAACAATGCTTTAATGGTTTATTATGAAAACATAAAAAGCCTTGTCGTATTAATTATTTCCGAACTGTCGCATCCAAGGGATTAGCAATTAGGTTTATAACTTTTAATAGTAATACGACAGTCGAGACAAAAATCTTATTGTTGACAAGATAATACTTAAATTAATGTTGGACGTGCGGAAAAGCCCTTAAAATAGAATAAATATTGTTAACATTTTCTCTGTTAAAACTAGAAATTCTTTTTACGTGTAAAAATAAAAAATAACTGCTTTCACAGACATAATGGACTCAAAAAAACATCAGATTTCAGACAATAAATTGCAGATCAGATAAATATTAATGTCTTGCGTGAGTTATCAATTATATTTGAACCCAACAACCTTATGCTCGACAGTCGCAAACACACTTTGCCACCGAGGCAAAAAAAATGCAAAAAAAAATAAACAATAAAAAAAACAAACACTCAATATTAACCATAATTACACCAGAAAAAACAGCCATACAGTTTTATACTTAAATGCTATGTAATTACTTGAAAAGTTTAAGCATCGAGGTTTCTCGAAACAAAAGTATGGAATAATTGCTGTTCGCCACGCCCTCGAGAATGCTCGATCATACAAATTGTTTTAATGTATGGTTTATGACGGAGTACATTGTGATTTTAGTGCCTTTAGTACGAGTACGTTTAATATGAATAAGGGCTTGTTTTGTATTCTTCCTGTGACATCTCATACTTATGCAGTAACTGTAACAATCATTTGATTAAAAATTTATTAACTCAATCGTATCTATAATTTGACGACCTCTGTGCCGTAGTGGTTATATACCATGTCTGCTAAGCAGAGGTCTCTGGTTCTATTCCCGCTCAAGGCCAATCTTTATGTGCATGAACATGATTGTTTGCATTGGTCTGGGTGTTTTCTATGTATAATATGTATGTACTTACAAAATAATATATGTATATACGTTTATCCGTTGTCTAGTACACACAGTACAAGCTTTGCTTAGTTTGGGACTAGATGGCGTTGTGTGAATTTGTGAGGAAAATATTTATATTAATATTCCTATTTATTTTATCGTAAGAGATCTTTTTGAGACGCAAGATTATGCTAGGTTAAGACAATAACTCGTGTGCCTGTGTGCACCACAGGTCTTAAACTCTGTGCAGGACTAGTTTTAAAAAATAACAATATTACTCGCTCATTAAAACATGAAAACGTCATGCCCGCTATTTAAATAAAACTAAAGTGTTACATAATATTTAAATAAAAATAATGCTCTTTTACAATGTTGTAAAGCCGTTTATCTCATGAGCAATCTTTATCGACAACATAATACTTTAACAGTAAAAAGTAATTTAACTTGTCTTACAATAAACGCTTGACCGTGTGAAATCTCCTTTAAATACTAAATAACTATAAAGCAATAACTTAAAGGTTAAAACCTTGTGTTCACCAAGCAACTTTTTTGTTGCATTGTGCAACATGTGATGGTGTTGGCCACTTTTGTGCAACATGACCATGTTGTTTGTTTTGGTATCACGGGTAGTTGAACATCATCATCATCATCATATTAGCCTATTGACATCTACTGCTGTAAATATGCTTTCTCTATTTTCCATTTCCACTTTACACAGAAGAAAATTATTAAGTATCAAAATTGTTAAATGAAATTATTAATTTATTTTGTAATAAGTAATTTTTTTTAACGAAGTGTTAATTTTCTTTGTGATGCTGTTTATTTAAAAAATCAGCATCGCAAATTAATCCAGAAAATATAGTTCAATATAAAAAATTCTTCTCTAACTTTTAAAGAAGCATAATTTTTAGTGTACAATATTGTGCAATCTCGGTGTGGTGACGGAGTAAGAATACAGTGTGTCACCACTCCATCTCATCCCATGGGTGTCGTAAAAACCGACTAAGGGACTATCCGTGAATATTATCTTTATGTAATAAAAAGAAGGAAAACTTGAAATTAAACCCTTATACCAATCCGTTTGGTCAGCGTGGTATTAGAAGGCCAAGTATCCCTCCGTCATTGGAGGAGGCCCGTCCCTGCAGTGGGACACTGGTGGGCTGTTATGATGATAAATATTGTGCAACATACCGTACGCTAAGTGTTGCCGAGTTTATACAAGACATCGTGTAATGTGATTCGTCGATTAACAACTGGATTGAAAGTGAGCATGCATTTACTTATCCCTGACATTCGACATGTTCGATTTGTTGAAGTTAAACTGCTATTTAAAAGTCAGTGTACTTTAATGTCCTACTACAAGAACGAGCCTCTCTAGTGGTACGCTAAAACATATCCTATTAATGCTTACGACATTAAATGTCGTATAAGTATAAATTTTATACTTTTATGTTAAGAGATTTCTGGAAAACAATCAAGACGTCTTTTTATTACTATTACTGCAGACTTGACTTACTTTGACTTATGTTCCTAAGTCCCCTCGATGGGGCAGAGGGCGTCCACAGTGCGTCTCCATCCCGGTCGGTCTTGAGCTTCGCGCTTTATTTCGCTCCAAGTCTTCCCTATACCTTTCACTTCTGCAGCGACAGTCCGCCGCCAAGTCTGTTTTGGACGGCCACGTTTGCGCCTTCCTTGGGGGTTCCAGTCTAGGGCTTGCCTCGGTATGTGTTCCTGGTCCCTTCGGAGAGTGTGACCAATCCAATTCCACTTGCGGCGTTTTATCTGGTGGTCGATCGGAGTCTCGCTGCAGCGCTCCAACAGGTCAAGGTTGGAGATTTTCTCGGGCCAGTAAATTCCGAGAATCCGGCGGAGGCATCGGTTCACAAAGACTTATAGCTGGCGCGTGGTGTCCTTTGTGACCTTCCACGTCTCACACCCATACAGCAATACGGTTTTTACATTGGACCGGAATATCTTGAGCTTAACTCTCCGTGTCAATTTACGTGATTGCCATATCGGGCGGAGCTGCGCAAAGGTTGCTCGAAACAGATACATTTTGCCTTACTTATAGGTGATGTTAGTTTTACTTAAGAATATTTTTCATCTAATTTTGTCGGCTTTTTATGACATCTTGGTATGAGATAGGATAATGTCAATATGTCACCATAGGGACAAGTTTAGACCAATAATTCCTGTCAACAATATCGATCAAGGGTCTTCCAAAAAAAAATTGCAATATTCACACTTCACAATTTTAGTTTACGATATAGTGCATCATTCTTATTTGATTTATCCCCTCCACTGATGGGATAAGAACTGTAAAAATAAAATTGATCGTAAAACAACCCCTATATGTTGCAACCCCTGAAAATGATCTCAGTGTATCATATAGCTATCTTTATTAGTTGGGGGCAGGAATTCGTCACATTTTAAGGAGATTTGGATTGTTGATGTGGGTAGAAGAAAATTCGTGTTTGACGTCTTAGTTGGAACAGTCACAGACAAGGCGAACATTTGGTCACTTTTGAACAACTTAAGACGCTACTTTGAAAATTTTCGAGTTGAATTCGGCCGTGGCCAGAGGGGCGCGCCCCTCGGCGCGCGAATGAGACGGATATACTCTCGCTCACGCGCCGCCGCGCCGTGTGCGCTGTCGTCGTCCCGCCGGCCCTCAAGGACACGTTATCGCTCTGTGCCATAGTACAAATATATACAGTATTTCAACTTCATAGAAACGGACGACGAAACGTGAGTTTATACCTACACGCTCACGATCGCTGAGGGAACAGTCGCTACTGTGCCGCAGTAACGAGCGGACTGTGTGTTATAATTTGAAACTAAATATATTATTCATATGTCAATTTCAAACAAACATGGCTGATATAAATACCTACCCTACTAAATAACTTAGGTATTTAATATTATAATAGTATTTTGTGTATATCACGAAAACGGTTTGTTGTACTTAGGTCAATAATAATGAAAATTTAGCCCCCCTTTATGTAATCCCCCATGCGTGTCTTTCACTTTGATCTAGGTAAATTAAGCAATGACATCGATGTCATTTTTTGAATGGATTGGTGAAGTGACCTCGATGCCTTTATTTTGACGTTAAATAGATCTAATAGACCTGTTTAAAGTTTGGTTTTGGTTATCGATAAATTCAATTTCAAACAAACATGGCCAATATAATAAACACAGTACCCGGCCGCTCTACGAAGCCGAAATTGACCGATTGTATTTTTCTATAGGTTGATATGCAATATAAACGGCCCGGTACTGTACCTACTTTACTGAATGACTTGTTAAGTACCTTCTTAATATTATAATTTAGTATTTTATTTATATCACAAACATGGTGGATATAAATACAAACATATACATGTTTCTTTAAATTAAATGTATCAATCATAAAACAACACGTTTTTTACAGAACACTTCCTATTTATTTAAATATAAAATAGAAAAATAAAAAGTATTAATTTACAATTACAAAACTAAATGGAAACACAAAGTAGATCGCATGTTTACTATTGTTTACGTACCGCGCACCCGTAGGCATTTATAATAAATATTCGGCCCAGTTTGACTACTGGTTATACTGTGACGTCAGTCCGCGGTAGGTAACAGAAAATTCTGTTACAGAAAAACCTACTATCTACCGGCCTATTATGTATATACATGTAGCCCCTATTTTTTTTTAAATTTACACCCGCGCAAGGTATTATGAAGGCACAAAACACATCCAGATTTAGAACAATAACAACAATATAATTTGACCGCCTCGGGGTATCGGTCGCAGTGCACGAGGTCGCGGGTTTGAATCTCACGCAAAATAATAGAACTTTAAAAAAAATACAATAGCCCCACTATGTATTGTCCTGTGTCGCGGGGTATTTACAAACATTTACTTAGCTGACACAAAGAACATCCAGACTCAGGACAATAATTTGTGGATCGCACAAATAAAATTGTCTTACGTGAGATTTGAACTCTAGGTGATTTTCCACCTGAGGGGCAAGACGAGGCAAAATTTGAAATCTTTATGTAAAAATGAACCGTATTGCTTAGGAAATAGAGTATATATTAACTTTGTAACAAAAACACTCGCTTCTCGCGATAGGCCTATTGTTGTTTGTTGCTACTTTTTGTTTGTGTAAAAATGAACCGTATTATTTCTCATGTAGAGTTCAAAATACATTAACAAGAAACACGCATGTCGCGATGTCAATTTTTGGTGGATTTTAATTCTCGTCTCGTCTCGCCCTTTTGGTGGACTCTTCATGCTGACTTACGATTACCGATTACTGCGCCCGCCACTGCCTAAGGCAGACAGTTTTTTTGTGTGATCCACAAACAACAGTCCTGAGTCTGAACGTTCTTTATGTTCGTTTGTTTCATGTTTGTAAACGTTCCCGCGGTGGAGTGCGTGAGAGTTCAAATCTCACGTAAGAAAATTTTTTGTGTGATCCACAAACAACTGTCCTGAGTCTGGACGTTCTTTGTGTTCGTTTGTTTCATATTTGTAAACGTTCCCGCAGTGGACTGCATGAGAGTTCAAATCTCACGTAAGAAATTTTTTTGTGTGATCCACAAACAACTGTCCTGAGTCTGGACGTTTTTTGTGTTCGTTTGTTTCATGTTTGTAAACGTTCCCGCGGTGGAGTGCGTGAGAGTTCAAATCTCACGTAAGAAAATTTTTTGTGTGATCCACAAACAACTGTCCTGAGTCTGGACGTTCTTTGTGTTCGTTTGTTTCATGTTTGTAAACGTTCCCGCAGTGGACTGCATGAGAGTTCAAATCTCACGTAAGATAATTTTTTTGTGTGATCCACAAACAACTGTCCTGAGTCTGGACGTTCTTTGTGTTCGTTTGTTTCATGTTTGTAAACGTTCCCGCGGTGGAGTGCATGAGAGTTCAAATCTCACGTAAGATAATTTTTTTGTGTGATCCACAAACAACTGTCCTGAGTCTGGACGTTCTTTGTGTTCGTTTGTTTCATGTTTGTAAAAGTTCCCGCGAAAGTAAAAAGTATTATTTAGATCTTATCAGTAAGTACCTACCTACCTAAGCTTGCAAATAAAATAGGTACGTAATATTATAGTACGTTTCAATTACGTGATCTTGACGAAAACGGTTATAAAACTTATAACACTTGAGCATATAGTCTAAAATCGCTTATATAAACAAACGCTTGCATTATCAAAAGGGTCAACAGTAACTAGGTACTTAGTTGAGTTATGGCGAACTTTACCTAAGTTTTATAAAAGACATAACTACAAAAATATTTTACGATACAATGTTATCGAAATAACTATTATAAAATAATACTATTATTTACTGATAAAAGAGAACTAAGTATTAATAAAAACTTAGGTATAAATATTTTAAACCTAACCTATATATTTTACCTACGATATAAAATTACGCGATAAAATTCAGTACGAACGGTGAGTCGACATGCACAGGTCCGGCGTCGAAGAGGGCCATCGCCCGACTGAATCGTCGACCGTACTCATTCTGTATCGATCGTTAACTTATCGGTATAAGGTCTGAAATTGCGATGCGCCCGCAACGATCCGGAGCGCTTAGAAATTGCTAAAATCTTATTTGATTCATTAAAAATTATTGGTTGTAGTTATGTAATGATATTCTACAGTAATACTAATATTGATGTTACGAATGTATTTGAGTAATTCCTAAGCATAATGATAGTGTACTTTCCGTGTAATATGTAAAAAACTGTTTTTGTAGAGGTGTTTTCAAAAATAAATATGATCGAGCCAAAATCAAGCTATCGCGTTTTGGTAATTACAAAAACCTAGTTAAAGGTATCAATTTACCTACATTAAAATTCTAGATCAATAGGTCTTTTCATATTCCTGTAGTAGTTGATGAAAGATAGTGCATTTTATCAATGTATCATCTTAAAATGTCAATAAGTTCTGTACGCTACAAGTACGTACCATTAATATCTAAACATTAAACAAATTGGCTGTTTATTTCATGTTCATGTTCATGGAATGTTTCCCAGTGTGCGAGTTGTCTTAGGATAAAGAATCTTTTTGATTAAGTTATACTATGTGGGCATTAATACATAAAACAAGCTGGCAAAATAAGAAAATACACTAATTTTAATACCAGAAAGATTCTTTTTACACTTTTTTAATATGGAACCCTAATGAAGTTGTATCACACGAATCAGAAAATTCTCGCTACATACAAAATTTAAAAAAAATGAAGTTTTTTATAAGAAATCGTCAAAGGGGAGTCAAGGTGTAATTTAGGGGTCCCTTAGACATGCAACAAAAAAGCGGGCAGCCACCGCGTCCAATTTGAGCTAGTGAAAAATGAATGTGTATTATATCCTTAGTAAATTATTGTAGGACCACCCCGTACCATGATACTTCTATGATAGTGATACACAGGTATTGTATCGTTAAGGGCTTTATTAACTTATTGCGAAATAAGAGTTTTTTTCTTTAATGTTAACTTTATATTATAACATAAGTTTTAAGTTTGTATTATATACAAAATTAATTTGACAGTTCAGTCTGTCTTTTTAAATTTTTGTTTAACTCGTCTATCAATGTGGCTATGTTTTTAAATAATTTCCTGTAACACAGGTTCTACCTACCTCAGTGATCAGAGAATTCAAGCATAATTTGTAAAACTTTTATGTGAATAAACTATTTGTATTTGTATTTAATTTAAGTACAAAGTATAATTATGATTTCATTTTGATTACCAGAAAACACAAAATAGCTCAAATTTTGGTAGCCATTTAAGTATTTATTTTATTGAAGTGACTTTTATCACAATCGACGACGTTTAATCCGTCAAAGCACTAATTTTTCCCTTTTTTGTTACAGGTAAGGAAAAACAAATTATCTTGTTTGCCATTTGACAGACAGACGTCATAGTTCACGTTGGACGCTAAGGCTGAGGTACCTACCAATATTGTCGTCTTTTATTGGTAAGTGATAAATTTTAAGAAACAGATTGTGGCTGTAGTAATTATAACTTCCGAAACTCCTTTACGTTGGTGTGACAGTGGTTACAACGCTAAATAAAATAAAGGGAAAATAAATAATACAGCACGGTACGGGCACGCAAACAAGTACAATGGTGATCCTATTTTCAATTTCAAGACACTTATTTTTTCTCAAAACACTGTAATTTCTCGTAATACGAAAACGACAGAATTAACGCACGTATTTACTAAAAGATATCGTGGTACAGAGACAGGGGCCAGACATCGTAACTTTACGATTTCAACTTTACTGCACCGACCGCTCTGCAACTGTGGGGAAAAAATAAATTGGAAATTGACGCCCTCCGATACTCCTCTGCTTTTACGATCTTACGTACTAGTTGGAATGTGATGACGGTGTTTTGGGATGCATTCTATATAGGAGCTGGTCGCAAATTGCAAATCCTTTAAGAATGCCTATCTTCGTAAATTAAGACTAAGTTTTAAACTCGTTTTAGTGTCTAAGTACTTAAGTTTACGGTTTTGTCCTTGTTTGATTGTAATTACGTTGAAGTATATAATTAATCTTCGTGTGGTGACGGAGTAAGAATACAATATGTCACCACCCCATCTCATCCCACGGGTGTCGTTAAAACCGACTAAGGGACTATCTGTGAATATTATCTTTACGAAATAAAAAGAAGAAAAACTTGAAATTAAACCCTATACCAATCCGTCTGGCCAGCGTAATGACGCTCTACGAAGCCGAATTGACCGATTGTCTCTTTTCACAGGTCGATGTGTATTTACGGCCGGTTTAAAGCTTGGTAGGTTTTAACCTTATGTGTTAATATATATACTTTGTTTGCGAATGTTAAAGGACAGTCGTACACACAAATACGGTATGTAAATAAACATTTCAGATATGACTTATGTTATGTTTTCATTACAAGGTGCTGGCAAAGTTCTTCTTGGCAGTAACTTTAATAATGTTGTGTAAAACGTTGTTTTCAAGAAATCATAACAGCCCATTAATGTCCCACTGCAGGGACGGGCCTCCTCCAGTGACGGAGGGATACTTGGCCTACTAATACCACGCTGGCCAAACGGATTGGTATAGGATTTAATATCAAGTTTTCCTTCTTTTTATTACGTAAAGATAATATTCACGGATAGTCCCTCAGTCGGTTTTTACGACACCCATGGGATGAGATGGGGTGCTGACATATTGTATTCTTACTCCGTCACCACACGGAGATCAATTCAAGAAATGATCTTAGGCTTTTTTGGTTATAAAAAAAGCTATAAAAAGACCTTAATGATGATTGTCTATCATAATGATACAATAAGCAGAGTACTATTTCAAGCAGTGGTTTTAAATAAAATGTCTGAACAGGATGCCTGTTCCGACAGTTGACACGTAGACACAATAGTTAAACAATGCAAATATATCACGTATGATACACAGACAAACCTTTACTACATGTACCTACATTTATTAAAGTACCTACACAAGAAAAAAATAATTAACTTCAAACGTAAACGCTCAAAATTACGAGTAGTAAAGAAATAAATTTAAAACATTTTATATGAGTCATCCGTAACGGAGGACTCCAAACCCAACGCTATCATAATCCATCAATTAAAATAGTTTGTTTATGACATTAGTATTTAATAAGGGTTCTATATAATGTTGGACGATCACCTGCCTTCTGCTTTCAACAAAATCAAATATTTAAATTAAAAAAAAACGTACACTGTCAAATGACTTGGGAGATTGATGACAGTTGTACAGGTGAGAACAAAATTGTTGTAAACAGACGTTCGAAAATAAAGTAGTGATGATTAAAAAGCTCATGGTTAAGATAAAATAAACAAACAAATGTTGTCTTTGGGATTTTGGTGTTATTTTCAATGTGTACAAATTTAAATGTACAAAACTAAACCCTGTGTGTGGTGACGAAATGGGGTATTGGCATGATCTCTACGAAAACAAGAGAATTAAAATTTAACTTCAAACGTTATTAATCCGTTCGACCAGTGTGTTGTTTTTTGGCAATGTTTATTTTGACACAGGAGAGGAGAAATCTCATCGAGTAGGACATCAATATGATGGTCTGGCTCCAAACATTTGACTGATTTTTACGACGTAAATTCTTTGTAGGTCGATTCTAGAAAGAGAGAGTTTCTTAATTGGATTGCATTTTTTGGTGTTTGTTTCCTCACCATTCAGTAATTTCTTGACCAATTTATAAAATCTTTTTTGTTTACAAGCCTAAGTGGTCCAGTTCCAAGTTGGATCTGTTCACTATAGATTGAGTAATCTTAAAAAATACATGGAACCCTCGTGATTTAAGAATTGCTTTAGTATTATAGTATTTCTATGTGTTTTTTAATTAGAACTTAATTCATTTTTATTATTTAATATAATATTTTGTTAACACTTTAGTTCGCGACTGTAGTTTACCAACTTCCAACCGCACCGTTTGTTGATCTCTGACATTTGAATGAGATTACGAAGGATTTCATTACCAGGTGAAACATTTTAATGATTGATTTGTAAACAGATCTGTGTCGACAATATTATTTACATTTGTGGTTTTATAAAGGTACGGACACAAAAGGGTCTGGGTTGGGAAAATTTCGAACATAAAATGAAAAGAGGACTAAGAGAGATAACTGATATTTTGTAATTAAAAATATGACTTTAAAACCAAAGTGTTGTTATTGACTGTTGTTTTTGCTAGCACTAGTATACGTAATTTCGTTCGCCGCTTCCATTCCCGGTCTATGTGAAAAATTCAAAAACATTAATTTTTAAATCGGTGTTTTTTATATTACGTTTGTGTAATTACAAAAAAAAGTAGATTATTCAATTCAATTCAATTCAATTCAATTTATTTATTTGCGAATAATGGGTTTACATGTTATTATGTTAACAAGGTCTGCTTAGTTTGGGTCAAGTCAAGATGGTGTTGGGTCAATTTGATCGAACAACTCAAATTCTATGTATATTTTAAAAAAAAATAGAAAATTAATTAATCAATAAAGATAATTTTGTAATTTTTGTACATAATTTAAAAGTGTACAGTATCTGTACAAAAAAAAACAACAAAATAAAGTAATAATAAGGTAACTCTGAATGCTATCAAGTTAGCAATAAAACCTTTGCTTGCTATAATAAGGCTGTAAGTTTTAATGATGGCATTAAACATACCATGTTTTAATTTGGCTGTAAAATCAGACAGCTATTAAGGTCTTCGATGGGCTTTATGTAGATTTGAATCACTGTGAACATAATCCCAACTAATATTATAAATGCGAAAGTAACTCTGTCTGTCTGTCTGTTACGCTTTCCCGCTTAAACCTCGCAACCGATTTTGATGAAATTTGGTACAGACAATCTTTAGACCCTGAGACAGAACATAGGCTACTTTTTATTAACAAAAAGAAAAATATTTTTCTAACAAAAAAATCGTATGTTCAAGCATTTTGAAACTTTTACCAGTGTGGAGGTGAATTAGGGGATTTCTGATTCTGATTGACAAAAACTAATTTCACGCGGGCGAAGCCGCGGGCGGAAGCTAGTAATGAATAATATCGAAAGGCTTATTGTTCTATAAGACATGGGAATATGACTATATCGAAGAGTTGCACGACTATAGTCCAGTCGGATATAGGGTAAAATGGAGTGTGTAATGACGAAATAACATTTTTCTTAAAATAACTTCAATTTTATCCAAATTGATGGCGCGAATACGGAGGAACAATGGAAGCAAGGATGGTATCAAAATAATTTCACTCCATTCGCCATAATATTATGCTTCTTTAAACTATTTTTAAAGGACGCCATATAATACGATACAGAATTGGTTTAAACACATTTCCGGAAGATTGTTTTAAATAAATCAAATATTTGAGAAAATAATACCTAATACTTTTGACCATCATTAATTTATTTTAATTGAAAAATATGTTTGTTTTTAATAATGTATAAATATTTATTTTTAATATATACGAGTATAATAGGGGGATCATCTTATTAAATGACATTTAACCGTTTAACTACCTTTGACCTATACTATAGTTAGCGAGACTAACCCCCGGTTTCTGAAACGCATGTCAAATAAAAAATCAAATAATTAAATGCCAAAACTCTTGTCAACTATCATTTGAGTTGCCGAAACTTCGATTATCTACTTTGATTTGATCAGCATGTTAGTTGCCAGGGCAACTATCAAATCAGTAACATTCGTAGGTTAAACTCCATTTTGGGTTTCCGAAATGCAGATTACGACATGATCATTGATTATGCGCATGTCAAATCGTTTGTCAAGTAATCGGTGTATATCCTCAAATTAAGTGTTATGATGAGACAATTTCTGCTGTAAAAAGGCACTATAGGGTAAAGAGAGGATATGTATAGTAGTAGGTATAGGTTTATTCGAAATAATTCCTTGGAACTTGTCATTAGGGGTCGTCTTGTATCATCATAACAACCCATTAATGTCCCACTGCAAGGACGGGCCTCCTCTCGTGACAGAGGGATACTTGGCCTACTAATACCACTCTGGCCAGACGGATTGATATAGGGTTTAATTTCAAGTTTTCCTTCTTTTTATTACGTAAAGGTAATATTCACGAATAGTCCCTTAGTCGGTTTTAACGACACCCATGGGATGAGATGGGGTGGTGACGTATTATTATATTCTTACTCCGTCACTACACGAATATATATAGTTATTTTGAAAAAATATTTCTTGTACAGAATTGACTTCTCTACAGATTTATTATGTATATATAGAATAGATAACATAAAGAGCGTTAAAAATCAGTAGTCGATACTCTCAAACACGTGTGTTGATTTACCTATCAGACGTTTTACCTAACACACGCTTCAAAGCTCTGAAAAAATCGTTTACATTTTTTAAATTTCTAACACCTACGGAATACAAAAACGCCTGATGCAATTTTAATATCAATGTTCATTGCAATATTTATAACTCTATGTAGGTATATAAATTTCATAAGGGCTAAAACATTTTTTTGTCAATAATTTTTTTCAGGGCTTTCAAACGATGATTTTTCTTTCTTGATTTCTATTTAACCTACCTAACAAAATAACTTACGTTAGACGTCCTAGCTAAATAGCTACCTTAAACTTAAAAACGCTAATTTCTCCCGTTTTACCAACATTTTCCTTCACTGCTCTGCTCCTATTGATCGTAGCGTGATGAAAAGTATACAATAACCTGACCAGGAGTATGGAGAATAATTGTACCAAAGGTAAACGGGCGTTTTGTTTGGCCATATGACCCATGGCGTACACGAACGAAATATGTTTAGGTATATAGTTAAATATACCTATTACTAACTGGTATAGGTCCCACTGTTGTGGAGTATGGGAGAACGGAGAAAAATGAAAATTTTGTTTATTGTTTTAAGGCATTCAACAAAGCACTTTTCAAAATATTTTTGTAACCGATTTGGGCTTATTTTAATAATACTTGAAACAGTAGTCTGTTTAATACAACACAGATCATACTATTACGTTTTTACCCAAAAAGGATAGAAGTAAAATCCTGTTCTACAAAAATGTTTTTTTATTCTACTGGATACCTATACTTACTCTTATTCACAATCATCTACTTAATTGCACACAATAGAATCCACTATCAATATTTTAGTCATGCAGTTTCGTTACAGATACATTACTCCTAGCAATTTAGCATCTAACTACTATTATTGTTTTAAATTATCATATCCTTTTCTCTCAAGTATATCTTTTTGCTTATTGTTTGCTAGTTTGATCAATTACTGCTGAATTGCTAGCCGTGAAAATCTACATCAGACACCAGTCTCTCACATAGGTTGTATCTACTTCTGTAGTATCTGATGTTAAACTATTGTAAGACCTATTGTGAAGAGAAAGAAAATTAGTTATTTATTATTATATATTTATTATCATAACACAAAAGCAGTTTAGCAGCAGATATTCATCACACAGTGTCAAGTTTTAAATTATTTTATACATTTGTTTCAGTAAAGTTATTTTCTTATAAATTGTTTTGAGCACTTGCATCTTTCACTAGTAATACTATCACAAATCTTTTTTTTTATTCAACAACACAAGAGCAATGGGTAAGGTGGTAGTACAATGAATCATATAATATATAATAATATAATGGCTTCATTAACTATGTTCATACGCAAGTTTACACATATAAAGAAACAACATTAAAAATTCGATGCTTCACTTTTTATTTTCGTCCAGAAGAACTTCACGAGGCAGAATCAGCGTGACCTCGCCACCAGTCATCAATCACTTGCATATTTCATCATATTTAAGTATCTAATGACGACGAACTTGCAAAACTAAACCGCATCTCTTCTGCATCACAAAATCTTCTAAAAATCAATTTGTAGAATATATAAATGACATTTCAACCTTTCGCCATAGCTTCCAGTCATATTCTCCAATTATAATAATCTTATATCTTATTAAAATTATTCAATTTAATATTATTATTATTATGTATGTAACGTAAACAACAATTTGTTGCTTAGAAACGACAGGATTTTTGACACTTGAGAACGAATTATTGAATGATTAGAGAGCCGCTCTGTACAATGTGTCCATACACAGAATAAAAATCTATGACAGCTGTAAATGATCATAGATTACTTAATTTATCTCTGACAAACGTTCCAGAAACTCGATTTGATTTGACAGAGCTGGTATATTGACCTACGTGTTATTTAAACAAAGATTTGACACGCGTTTCAGAAACCGGGGGTAACCCCCGGTTTCTGAAACGCATGTCAAATAAAAAATCAAATAATTTAATGCCAAAACTCTTGTCAACTATCATTTGAGTTGCCGAAACTTCGATTATCTACTTTGATTTGATCAGCATGTTAGTTGCCAGGGCAACTATCAAATCAGTAATATTCGTAGGTTAAACTCCATTTTGGGTTTCCGAAATGCAGATTACGAGATGATCATTGATTATGCGCATGTCAAATCGTTTGTCAAGAAATCGATGTATATCCTCAAATTAAGAGTTATGATAAGACAATTTCTGCTGTAAAACGGCACTATAGGGTAAAGAGAGGATATGTATAGTAGTAGGTATAGGTTTATTCGAAATAATTCCTTGGAACTTGTCATTAGAGGTCGTCTTGTATCATCATAACAGCCCATTAAATTCCCACTGCAGGCCGTCCCTGCAGTGGGCCTCCTCCCATGACGGAGAGGTACTTGACTACTACCACTAATACTAATACCACTCTGGCCGGACGGATTGATATAATATATGGTTTAATTTCAAGTTTTCCTTCTTTTTATTACGTAAAGGTAATATTCACGAATAGTCCCTTAGTCGGTTTTAACGACACCCATGAGATGAGATGGGGTGGTGACATATTATTATAATCTTACTCCGTCACCACACGAATATATATACTTAGTTATTTTGAAAAAATATTTCTTGTACAGAATTGACTTCTCTACAGATTTATTATGTATATTATATAGAATAGATAACATAAAGATCGTTAAAAATCAGTAATCGATACTCTCAAACACGTGTGTTGATTTACCTACCAGACGTTTTACCTAACAGACGCTTCAAAGCTCTGAAAAATACCGTTAATATTTTTTAAATTTCTAACGCCTACGGAATACAACAACGCCTGATGCAATTTTAATATCAATGTTCATTGCAATGTTTATAATTCTATGTAGGTATATAAATTTCATAAGGGGTAAACCTTTTTTTTGTCAATAATTTTTTCAGGGCTTTCAAACGGTGATTTTTCTTTCTTGATTTCTATTTAACCTACCTAACAAAATAACTTACGTTAGACGTCCTAGCTAAATAGCTACCTACGCTAATTTCTCCCGTTTTACCAACATTTTCCTTCACTGCTCTGCTCCTATTGATCGTAGCGTGATGAAAAGTATACAATAACCTGACCAGGAGTATGGAGAATAATTTTCAAAAGAAGAAAATCTACATCAGACACCAGTCTCTCACATAGGTTGTATCTACTTCTGTAGTATCTGATGTTAAACTATTGTAAGACCTATTGTGAAGAGAAAGAAAATGCCTTATTTATTATTATATTTATTATCATAACACAAAAGCAGTACAGCAGCAGATATTCATCACACAGTGTCAAGTTTTAAATTATTTTATACATTTGTTTCAGTAAAGTTATTTTCTTGTAAATTGTTTTGAGCACTTGCATCTTTCACTAGTAATACTATCACAAATCTTTTTTTTTTATTCAACAGCACAAGAGCAATGGGTAAGGTGGTAGTACAATGAATCTTATAATATATATAATGGCTTCATGAACTATGTTCATACGCAAGTTTACACATATAAAGAAACAACATTAAAAAGTCTAAAAAGTCGATGCTTCACTTTTTATTTTCGTCCAGAAGAACTTCACGAGGCAGAATCAGCGTGACCTCGCCACCAGTCATCAATCACTTGCATATTTCATCATATTTAAGTATCTAATGACGACGAACTTGCAAAACTAAACCGCATCTCTTCTGCATCACAAAATCTTCTAAAAATCAATTTGTAGAATATATAAATGACATTTCAACCTTTCGCCATAGCTTCCAGTCATATTCTCCAAATATAATAATCTTATATCTTATTAAAATTATTCAATATATTATTATTATTATGTAACGTTAACAACAATTTGTTGCTTAGAAACGACAGGATTTTTGACACTTGAGAACGAATTATTGAATGATTAGAGAGCCGCTCTGTACAATGTGTCAATACACAGAATAAAAATCTATGACAGCTGTAAATGATCCTAGATTACTTATTTATCTCTGACAAACGTTCCAGAAACTCGATTTGATTTGACAGAGCTGGTATATTGACCTACGTGTTATATAAACAATGATTTGACATGCGTTTCAGAAACCGGGGGTAACTCCAAGAAATGTACAAAGCTCAAGAGACTTTTGTGGGCCGCCTTTACCCGTGACCCATACTTGTCATTGTAAGACTAATTTATAAAAGATAAAAAAAAGTTTTTAATATTTTATTAAGTATTCGATAACAAACAAAAAAAATTATTTAGAACTTTATTAAAAGCAGAACTATTTAATCAAGAATACAATCTGTGCCGGGAAAGAATGCTCACTAAACAAATTTATGAAATCGGATCTTCAACAAAGCCATCCGTCAAAAATTATGACAGACGAAGAAAAAGTATGTTTTTTTTACTTTTTTATTTCTTGTATGTACAGCCAGCAACACAATTAGTAGTAATAATGAATCTTCGACAAGCAAAAAGGTTTGGTAAGAATTTCCGCTAAATTAATTAAGTAAGTTTGCATGCAACGCCATCTAGTCACTTACGTAGCAAACCTATGAACAACTAATTAACATAAAACAAAGTTTTATAATAATTACAAAAAATACACAATGATAAACTCCGTGTGGTGACGGAGTAAGAATACAATAATATGTCACCACCCCCTCTCATCCCATGGGTGTCGTAAAAACCGACTAAGGACTATCCGTAAATATTATATTTACGAAATAAAATGAAGGAAAACTTGAAATTAATTTCCAGCCTGGTATTAGTAGGTCAAGTATCCTTTCGGCGCGGGAGGAGACCCGTCTCTGCTGTGGGATATAAATAGGTTGTTATGATGAATTTTTCAAATAATTCTCTCTGATAATTCTTAAAAATACTCTTTGATATCGATGGGTCCTACGTATAAGGGCTAAAATGCAAAATGACAACTTTACAGGAGAGGCTTCCAAAGTTTAAACTAGCTGTAACTTAAGATTGATAAAACCGAAATTTATGAAACTTTGCTAATTTACTGAGACAATTGTCCTTTTTATATATACTAAACTATTGTATATATATTTTTGTTTAAATTATTTGTATTTAAAAACACCATAAAAGGGCCAATGTATCAATCAAAATTTGCAAAAAAGAAGTATTTTTAAATATTTTTGCTCATGAAATCAATTTAAGACTGAAGTAGTTGATAATTAATTAGTTATAATGAAAGACATTTGGATATTTCGATAATTAAATCACATTGACATTTATACGTTTTAGAATCTGCTAACCTAGTAACTGTGTTTTCAGTTAGGTTGTATCTATAGTTGTAGTTTGTTTGTTTGTTTGAACGCGCTAATCTCAGGAACTACTTCTTTGAATTGAATTTCGTTTTCAGTTTTGGATAGACCATTTATCGAGGAAGGCTATAGGCTATATAACATCACGCTATGATAAAAAAATTCAAATTAGAGGGCCTATGGGCCTACCCAGAAGGTTCATGGTCACTTAGAGGGCAATGGAGAGACCTATGTTGTAGCCTGACCTATGGGCCTACTCAAAAGGCTCATGGTCACTCAGAGGGCAATGGAGAGAACTATGTTGTAGCCTGACCTATGGGCCTATTCAAAAGGCTCATGGTCACTCACAGGGCAATGGAGAGAGCTACGTTGTAGCCTGACCTATGGGCCTACTCAGAAGGCTCATGGTCACTCAGGGGCATTGGAGAGAGCTTTGTTGGGAGTTTCCCTGCGTGATCGAATCAAAAATGAGGAGGAAGGGAGGATGAATGCAAAAGAAAGGCAAGCAGGGCAGCAATATAGCGCGGATAACCGACAGCTGTTTGGACATAACGATTCTGGAATGGCGACCGTGTACCGGAAAGCGCAGGTGTGGACGGCTGGAAGCCGATAGATGAGGGAGGCACAGGACCGCACAAGGTGGCAATACTTGGAGGAGGCCTATGTGCAGCAGTTGACGTCTCTTTGAACCTTATACGTTTCAATTAATGCTACATATGCCGTTATACTTTAATAAAAAGTCGTGTTTCCGTGCAGATTTTTTTTAGTTTTAATGGCTCTCACGATTAATCATATCGATAGGATTACATTAGGACAATTTGACAATTTTGACTTTTTTATGGTAAACGCTTACCATAAAAAAGTCAAAATTGTCAAATTGTTAGTTTTGCCCTTATATGTAGGACCCATCGATATATTAATGCACACAGAAGTTTGAAGTTGGACCCATTACCTCCGACGTGGCAGGCTGACACATTTATCTACTACACTGTGTCAGAATCCGGTTGTAGAGCCAGTTCGAGATTCGGAGATTACCCGGAACAAATAAATATTTAAACGTGATTTTTGTCATTGGTGTCATGTGTACATTCGTATGCAGTATGTCATATCATAACAGCCCATTAATGTCCCACTGCAGAGACGGGCCTCCTCCCGTATATCCCTTGGTCTGATTTTACGACACCCATGGGATGAGATGGGGTGGTGACATATTGTATTCTTCCTTCGTCACCACACGGATAAATGCAGTATGTAAAAAAACTATATTATCATAATATTATTAACTTATGTTTGATTTAGCTTCGATTTTATTTAAGTTTATTTAAAGATATAGAAATGACATAAATTATTTTAAAAATACATATCTACAATGCTATTTATATTCATCATATTTTTTAGAAGAAGAAACAAAAATTAAATGACAAATAAAAACAATCTAAATACTACTTACTGTCAAAACATTTATTATTATAATTTTTTTAGTCCTTAGTCACAATTATGCATTTTTGTTGCTGACCGTACCAACATGCAACGAGGCTGAATACTTTAAGCTTCTTAGTTAGAGTAAATAAGTGATGGTTAAAATGTTTAATTTGGTTTATTTGTTGGAAACTCGAAAACTGACCAAGCGTGTCAAAAGTAATATCGTTAAATTTTAATGTCACCTTTTCCTGTCGTTAACACTTAACTGAGACAGTAAAGTTAATTTTGTAAATATATGGTTAACTTTTCATACTTTCGTATTATAACGTTATAACGACACTATCCGTATCCGACAATATTATCTTTACGAAATAAAAAGAAGAAAAACTTGAAATTAAACCCTATACCAATCCGTCTGGCCAGCGTGGTATTAGTAGGCCAAGTATCCCTTCGTCACGGGAGGAGGCCCGTCCCTGTAGTGGGATATTAATGGGCTGTTATGATGAACGACACTAATCTCCGAAACTGCTTGTTCGATCTTAGTGGGACCAGCTCTGGTTGTTAATATTGCGATGCGTAACATAGGCTACTTTAGATTTTAAAAAAAACATGGTATCATAGAAAAAGACTTAATATAAGATACAATTTATTTAAAGGTCAACATAATATCTAGTAACATATTGCGGTGAGAGCCACACTAGGCGCAGCCTTTTTCGTGGCTTTCACGCTTACGAATTAAAGGACACAGGTACACAATGAACTTATTTTAAACAAAAATAATTAAAAATACAAATAACTAAATAAATGTAAATCAGTAGTGTTGTGTGTGTGTGTGTGTGTGTGTGTGTGTGTGTATGTGTTTGTGCGTGAGTGTTTGAAGTTAAGTCTAATTGTAATCTAAATTAAACAAAAAGTTATTAAATTTGGGTAAAGCCTTGTGCGATTTATATTTACGTAAAGGGACGGTTAAGGTTTTAGAAATCCGCGATTTCGTCACGAATACCAGCTAGTATACAATATAGCACATATATAAACGTGTTGCAAAACTATTTAGAGCTTCCCGCACCTGCCATTGTGAATGTTACAAAGTTACTGCGTTTTGTAATATGGAAAAACATTTTAAATTTATAATATTTGATCTATGGGGGTTACTTTGTTCTAACTTACAGAAATAATGTCATCATAACAGCCCATTAATGTCCCACTGCAGGGACGGGCCTCCTCTCATGACGGAGGGATACTTGGCCTACTATTACCAGACGGATTGGTATAAGGTTTAATTTCAAGTTTTCCTTCTTTTTATTTCGTAAAGATTATATTCACGGATAGTCCTTTAGTCGGTTTCTATGACACCCTTGGGATGAGATGGGGTGGTGACATATTGTATTTTTACTCCGTCACCACATAGAGATCATTATAGGCCTTTAATATCAATCGGAAAAACTGGAAAGTAGCTTTTAAAAAAAAATTCAGGCATTTCATTTAGACAAGAAAAATAACATCCAGGCATACAGCAACCATTTAATTTTGTTGATCTTACAAATGTGTAATTTTCATACGTGGGTTTAAATCAAAACCGAATGCTAATTCGTGGACCGTTATACCAAGGAGGTAGTTAGGTTTAAATAGGTTCAAAAGTTGGTACAAAAGTCTAGTATCTCTATGCTTTATTTATTTAAGACTAGCTGACCCGTGCCCAATGCGTTGGGCGGTGAAAAAAACTCGTCCCTTTTTTAAACATATTTCATTACTGCTCCACTCCTATTAGTCATAGCGTGATACTACATAGCCTATGACACTCCCCGATAAACGGATTATTCAACACAGAAAGAATTTTTAAAATCGGTTCAGTAGATCCAGAGATTACAATCTACAACGTCACAAACACACAAACTTTACCTGTTTATAATATTAAAGTATAGACTATGGCGTTGCCGTTGTTCCAATTTCAAATTCACCACATTAGATTTAGTTTGTAATATTGCGGTTAATACTTGACTATGATTGCCCTTTGTATCAGTTTATTGTCAATAGAGGTACTAGAACGATTTGCTTTCCTCACTCACTGCAGTGTAAACATTGTAAACAGGTTTTGTACAGTGCAATGTAAAGTGTGTTTGTGGTTATATATTACTGGCTAGCGTGAACTATGCAGACGCGTGGTTAAAAGATGGCGTGAATGGGAGATGAGTGTTTAAAAGAGACATTTACTGTAAAAACCTCTGTTTTTAATTTGTGCATATTTGAATGTCAACTGTCTCGGGGGCGCGGCGGTCGCGGGTTGTATTCCCACGTAGGACATTATTTGTACGATCCACACGTCATGTCATGAGTCTGGATGTTCTTTGTATCCATTATCGTGATGTAAAGTCTCCACAACACAGAGCATAATCCCTAGTGTAGTCTTTAAAATACTTTTTTTTGTAATGTTACACAACAGGAATTAGTAACCATAATACTAATCATCATGTCGGATTAACAGTTTTTTCCCTAAAGTGTAAGCTTACTTAGATCGAGTATTATTTTCAAAAATGAAAATGAAAACAGATTATAAATCAAAACGTCAAAATATTCAATTATAATCCTTTTTTTTAAATCTTGTGACTCATAAATGTTTCATCGCACTTTATTTATTGCTAGTATTCATGTAACATATAATTTTCGCATACGATACTTCATAAATATCAATTTGCTAACACTAAAATTATAGGGAGTGTCGGCCATACTTGATTTACTTACTAAAATGGATAATATTTCGGCGCCAAACATGGCGGATGGTTTGTATTTACTTTCATTTTGTTGTAAAGAGGTTATATTATTGTTTTTTTTCTTACAATACATATTACATTATATCTAAAAATAACTGGCTTGTAACGTAAGTAAAAAAAAAATGAGACCAGTTAAGTATGGCTTTTTAAGTTTATTATATAAGCTGTGTTGGTATATTAACCCTTTCACAGACAGCAGCAACACAACAGCACACAACCGCCAGCAGACACAATAGTAAAACAATGCACGTGTACCATATATGGTACACTGCACTGGGAACGTGTTAAATCAACAGAACACTTATACTCAAAGGAGATTAAATCAATGTAATGTTCTGATTTTGAGTCGATTTTAAAAGTAAGAAAAATTTTGACATCATTTTTACTATTAACAAACTCAGTATACCAATGTCGACAAAATCATGTTACTTCTTTATTATCTACTAAATATCAATTTTCATTAATCATTTTTCTTACCGTATACGGAAAGTATCTAATTAAACGACCAAAAAATGTTGTACTAATTCTATTAAAGGTGCGTGGTAGTGTGCCAGCCAAGTTCAAGTGCTGTACATTTTAAATGGTTTGGTAGATTGTGTTTAGTACTGAAATATGTTAGTAGATAAATCTAATTGCATACATTGATTGTATATCTTTCAATAAAACTTCAATCCTTACAAACAAATAATAGTAATAAAAAAAATATTGACATTCTGAAATGTTAGTGTGAATGTGATTAGTAGCTTTTTGTGTGTATAAAAGTACTAGAAACTAGACTAAAGTTGTAAGTCTACTATGCAAGTAGACTTTCGTAACCTACTATATTAGTATCCAGGTGTTGTCAAGTTTAGTATTTGAAAGTAAATTCCCGCGTCATATACACAAGAGTTTACTCCGTATTATACTGAACTTGGCTCGTTTGTAATATTTCTTGTTTTGAGTTTTTTTTTAATTAACTGCTAACGGTGTGTAGCTTATGTTTAGCATAGTTTTCGGAAACATATAACATTGATACTTATGACGATAATAAGCGTTTTTTAAAAGCAATAATTTTATTTTATTACGTGAAGGCGTGGGATTGAAGTATCTATAGGATGTTGTTTATTATTTATTTTTGGGTTTATTTTTAATATTATTTAACGCACTTTTAGCTTCTTAAATTGTAAATAATTCGTGTTGTGTCGGAGTAGGAATTCCTAATACTAGATTAAGGCTGTAAGGGTTATAGCCCATAGCTGCTACACAGAGAACTCGCGTTCGATTCCATGAAAAGTTTTGTGTGCAAGTACTTTGTTTCATAAGTAAGTATGTGCAATTTGAATAAGTATTTACAAAAGTCGGTATATAAGTACGCTTATCCATTGTCTAGAGCTAAGAGTATAAGATCAGCATAGCTTTAGAATAGATGGCGTTTTATGAGGAATACTTTATTGCAAGAATAATTGATATTATAAATTTTGATATCACAGGGGTTTTGCTTGTTCTAGAATAAACTTTAAGGGGTGGTTAAAAATCCAACAACCACTTCATTAGGAATAAGACAACCTGTTGTAATAACCACTATTTTCGTTGAAATCAATAGATTAAACTAGCTTCTTACACAAACTCGTCTCGTCTGAAAGAGAAAATCCAATTAACTTACCCCACAGAAAACATTATAGTTGCTACAAACATAAAGTCTTATAGAACCTTTATAAAACCTTTATATGAGCAAAGCACATAAGATTTCATCACTAACTCCAGAAGCAACGCGGTAACATTAAAACAAGTAATTTCCATCGCCTTTATTAAATCGTAAACAATTTAATGGGTAATTTTACTTTTTTCAATAAAGTGTTTATTGGCTTTCCACTTTATAGCTGGCAGTAATGTTAGATTTTGAGTATATTGTATAGTCTTTTAATAGTCGTTTAACGATGTCGGATAGCCATCAATAGATTTCGAAGCTTCTAACAATATATTATTGTGCTTTTTATTAACATTATACTTGCAAAAGTTTGTAGGTATTGATACATAAATAAATAATCCTCACACATCGCCACCTGGTCCCAAACTAAGCAAAGCTTGTACTATGAGTAGTAGACAACGGATAAGCATACTCAAATACATTTTCAATTTTTTTTGTAAATACATACATATTATACATAGAAAACACACAAAGATTTGCATCGAACCCGAGACCTCTGCGTAGCAGCCATGTAATATACCGACTGCGGCACAGAGGTCGTCAAGTATATAATATAAGCTCGGCTCTGGATGTGTCTTTGTTACGCTTTCACGTATAAACGTTTTAACGATTTTGATGAAATTTTATAACAATGTAGCTTTACAAGGAAACATTAGAATAATATAACACATAGGGTACAATGAATAAAGAGATTGTATCTAAAATTTAAGCTACTCCAAATACTAATTCTGCGCAGACGTAATCGCGGGTCAGCTATTCTTACTAATATTACAAATGCGTAAGTTTGTGAGGATAGATGGATGAATGGATAGATGTATCTATGTTTGTTACTTAATTGTTTATTTAATTATGTAGCTGAAATGTTATTCTACATCCTAAACTACCTATATTTCAAATTTCATTTTGCGTGAAAGAGTCATCATAACAGCCCATTAATGTCCCACTGCAGGGACGGGCCTCCTCCCGTGACGGAGGGTTACTTGGCCTACTAATACCACGCTGGCCAGACGGATTGGTTTAGGGTTTAATTTCAAGTTTCCTTCTTTTTATTTCGTAAATATAGTAGTTACGGTTATTCCCTTAGTCGGTTTTTACGACACCCATGGGATGAGATGGGGTGGTGACATATTGTATTCTTACTCCGTCACCACACGGTTAAAAGAGCGTGAAAGAGTAACAAACATTCATCCATCCATCCTCACAAACTTTCGCATTTATAATATCAGTAGGATTAGTAGGAAGTTGGGTATTTACGTAGAAAACGGTCAGACCAATGCAAAATTTCAAGTTCTTACATGTATGTATATTAGCATTAAACGGGAATCGAAGACGAGCTCTTTAGCCATTAACTACAACCATTATACTAGAGGTAGTCAATATTTTGTTTATATGTATTGACTTGTTTATATAGATGACTTAATTGTTCTTTTGAAGATATGTATTACGAGAACATAAAATTAAATGAGGTTGGCTCGTCAATAAAATTGTTTGTTGTCTCTCTTTTATTAGTCAAATTAAAATATTTCTTTTTGAGTTCTTTTGAAATGTTTGATTTTGTGTCTTAATCAAATAAACAGCCCAAGATGTTATCGAAATGTCTTTTTAATATTAGTAATAAACGTTAGCAACGTTTTTTTTAAAGAGTTTAATGGTATGTTAGTTTTCTTGTCATCGAAATGTTTACTGTCATGATGGATAAACTAGAAATAGATAAATAATATCAAATACGTAATTGTATGAGAAAAAAAGCTTGCATTAATTATTAGTTTTAGTAGTTTTTTTTTAGTTAGTATAGTTTTAGTAGTATTGTTTATAAAACGACCTCTATGGCGTAGTGATTATATAACATGACTGCTACGCAGAGGTTTTGGGTTCAATTACCGCTCAATGCAAATCTTTGTGTGCATGAACATGATTGTTGTTTGCATTGGTCTAGGTGTTTTCTATGTAGGTATAATAAGTATGTATTAAAAAAAAGTATTTAAGTATGTTTATCCGTTGTCTAGTACCCATAGTACAAGCTTTGCTTAGCTTGGGACTAGATGACGTTGTGTGAATGTGTGAGGAATATTTATATTTAAATAAATGCCATACCGTACCCACGACCATGCCACGTGTATGGTAGCGTCTTGCCTTGCCGTCAAACTACGAGGTAATATTGTTAAAAGATCAATTATCTGGTTTTGCGATTCTTTTTGTTAGGTACCTAATTAAGGTAATTCAATTCCATCTTTTTGTAGGAATTGTAAGTTTTTGTTACTTATGTGTATTTATAGTGAACTTAAATATGTGTTTATTTGTAGCGTAGCCTTCACAAACACATTAAATAAATCTTTAGATAATCATTGCTTTTGTAATTAGATTTTTAGCTAGCCTGCCTTTACTAGTAGGCGATGTTAAGGAACATTTGAAAAACAAAGTACTATTAAAAACGGTTAACTTAACAAACCCGTAACATACCCTTCTAGTTAGTGAGATTTTTGTTGGCCACAACAACTTTCTAACGCAAGAGAAGTCCTATCCCTGTAAGACATTTAAAATCAGCATGTCAATTCTCGTACCTTAAAATCGTTAAAATTTGGTTAAGTTTACTTTTAGTTGTCAAATTGGCTTACACCTATTGTGTGACAATTTTACAACTAAAAGTTAACTTAACCTTTTGTTTTTACCAACATCTTAAAACTATAAGTGCAGTCAACTGGTGAACATAGGCCTTTCCAAACACGCGGCGCCGTTAGTACCCAGTTTGAACCTAGTATATAAAGTTAGAGTGAATTTACTTGATAATGTTTTCATTTTTTCAACATCAAAGCTCGGTCGAAAATTAACTATGAGTGTGTATTTTAATAAAGTCGTCTTTTCAAAGAATCGACACGTGAGCCACGGTTTGTAATCGATTAAGGTAAATGCTACCTGTGAGTCACTCAAATGTGTAACATTGGGAATTTTTGATGGCTAATAAAAGTTTCCGTTTATTGGGAGGCATTACTGCTTGTGGAAAGGTCCTAATTTCTCATTCGATCACATGGCGATATTAGCCTGTAACTATTTTCACCTGTACATCCATATACTAATATTAATGCGAAAGTAACTCTGTCTGTCTGTCTGTCTGTTACTCTTTCACGCCTAAACGGCTGAACGGATTTTGATGAAATTTGGTACAGACAATCTTTAGACCCTGAGAAAAAACATAGGCTACTTTTTATTACCAAAAAAAAAAAATTTTTACAAAAAAATAATATGTTCTAGCTTTTTGAAATTTTTACCAGTGTGGGGTTGAAATAGGGGTTAAATTGAAGATAAGACAATAAATCTTGGTAGGTAGGCTTTTTCTACAAACGGAATTCCCGAAATTCGAACTGTACGGATTCGGAACGGGAACTACAAAGCCAAACTCACATTCACTTCTCTCTCACTCACAACAAATTCTGATTCTGATTGACAAAAAACAATTTCACGCGGGCGAAGCCGCGGGCGGAAGCTAGTTGTCTATGTATTCCAAAAACTATGTAGGTAAAGTGTTTTTATTATTACAATTTAATGGCTGCATATTGCCAAAATAATTGTGAAAATGAGTCTGGATTACTATTTTAAGTTTATATTCCCGGTATTGCCGTTTTTACGGCAGTATAAAATATTTTATTATTATCAGACTAATACATTAGCACCATATATATCATGCCGAGGGTGTCATAGAATTTTATTAGTCAAGTAATAAAGAAAAAAATCGTACTTATTAAAAACGGTGCTAGACCTTTGTCAGTCAGGTCTTACACCGTTAAACCTTACCGTCTTTATACATCGTGAAAATATCTTCTCCTTTCGGATTCCATCACTGGGAAGATCCAATCAAATAAAACTAATTTACTACATTGGTCAATCTATCACTACTATGTAAGAGCAATAAACTTAATGAATAAATCGTTTTATGATCTCTGCAAATAAAACTAATTGTCTTATTTGCAGAGATCATAAACATTTTATGACCAGCGTACTTAAGTCTATTCTGCGTATAGTGACATATTCAGAGTACGGTACTTCCCCATGTCATCTATAGATGATTCAATTGAATATTGGATTTAATTTATTTTTTCCAAAACAAAAGTATGAAAATTTGACTTTCGGATAAGGGTTTCTCTCGTCCGTGCATTGGGCATTACTAAATATTTTTATAAATAACTGTTTTTAGGGCAGTAGTCAAAATGATTTTTCACCACTTTACCGCTTCGTATAATGTAGACAGGATCACCATACCCTTGAGATCACCCACTTTATTTCAATCACTTAAATATTTTAAACTTTACGATTGACTGACGATAAACTTGCTCACCAAACTGCATCTCTTTAGCATTGCAATACCTTTAGGAAAACCTAAAATTTATAAATAACATCTCAACCTTCTGGCGTCCCGCCAAATTCTCCTGACTTAATCTTAAAGAAAACAAGTCTATTACAAAAAAATAGTGATAAAAGTTCAAGAAAACAGTCGTTTTTAACTCCCAAACATAACCATTTTACGTTACCATACAATGTTTGACGATGTTAAGTGATAATTAATCGGCTCACTTTTCACTAAACCTTTCAAATGCCGCCTACATAGAGATTTTTTCTAACGCAACGTTTATTTATTACACATACATATACCAAAACAACTTATAAGTACATCAGAGTTATACGAAAATGGTCTTTATTGGTATAGGAATAGGTGGTATGGCGAGTGAAATTTCTTTGGTTGAACAGTGACGTTTCGACACCGGACGCAAGTCAACAATTGCCTTCCTGTTGTGATAACGGTAACCAGGCTAATTACTATACTATAACAGTGAACATCTTAAATATATTTTAACTAATATTTTACTTTGAGTAGATTTCAATCAGCACGCTGACAGCTGCTGGTTAAGGAACGTCGACGAGGTCAGTCGACCTTGGCTGTCATCGTAGTGCACGTTAGCAGCTACGTCACTAGTTACTAGCCTATGGGCAGCTTGTACAACTCTCGACTGCAGGGTGGACACTAACTTAACCATAAAGTTAAAATAAAAGTTTTAATCTCGGTCTATCAAGGAGCATTGAAAACGTAGTATTTTGGGTATTAAGCATGCTGACTAAAAACTCAACACTACGTTCTAAAACACAAAATACTGATGGGCAATTCGGCTGCCATATTGAAGTGGAATTATGCAGCAGGGGTCTTCAAAAATAATTGCCGAACAAAGGGCACAGATCGCAAAAATTGGACGTTCAAACAGAAGGCGTTTGGCCCGGAAAGGGACAATTTAGGCTCTTAATCAATAATAATAAGTTATAATGTTTCACTATTAACTCTATAATCTTCGAACCCGTTCTTTTGACATAATATATTGGTACCTACATGATGTTAATCTGGCACTTTAAGACATTAAAATGTTACTGTTTGACAAGTTCCCATTTTCCAGTTCCCAGTTCAAGTGGTGATTATTGATGTTTGTTCTACTGGCAGAACAAGAAAAGCATGTTTTTATTAGCCTTCTGCGATCGACACAAAATTGTGTTTGATCTTGCTTGTCCAATTGACTAGTATGTTGGTTAACACTTGTCATCATGACACACAATTCCATTAGTACCAACCGTGCGTTTCTGCCTGTAATCGCACATCTCGTAAGGCGTTGCTTTTTGTGTGCAATTGTATTTCGTAATTATTCGATTATTGTGAACTGACAGTCACAAGATTAAAATCCGGACTCGATAGACAAGTAGTGGGAACAAGCTCTTATACAGGCTAATTGATTGCTTAAATAGGTGCCGAGGTAGCTTGTAGGTATGTTTCCAGATACCAACGTTTAATACTTACAGCTAGTTGAAACCAGAAATAAGGCAGGATAAGCAATAATTAAATTTGGCCAGGTCATTTCGTAGATGGGTGACCGCTTAGAAAAAGTGCATCTAAGACTCTTTGTGCTTAGGGAAAGCAATTTTACAGACATTTCTGATGACTAAGAGGGGCTTAAAAACATTTGATGAGTTTTACAGCTTGAATCGTGTATTGGTTGGCAGTGTGCTCGAGAACTGACATTACTCTATCGCCATCAATTTACTGGTCCGGCCAGGTGATTCTTCACATTACGTCTAAAAGACTGAATGTCATAGAAAAGAGGAAAAAATATGTCTAAAAATTGTTCTACTGTATAATGCTTTGTCATAAGAAGGCTTAATTTGCCTATTAATCAATAATAGTTTAACTACATTCAGCTCAGTCGTTTATGAGCTTTGCGTGTCGCGTCACGTTATAGTAATTACGTACTGTTTATGTATTTTATTACGACAATTAAATGTTTTACGACAACTTTAGATGTATTTATAAGATTTAGTACGTTTCCATATTATAATAAGTAGGTATTATTTTTAAACGACTTTAAAAGAGGAATAGTTTCTCAATTTAGTTTAAATATGTTTCATTATTTTATTTGTAATCTTTTACATAAATATATAACTTTTTGACTTGACTATAATATGAGTACTACATAACGGATAAACATACTTCTATACCAACATATTACACATATACCAATGCAAACAATCATGATCATGCGTACAAAGATTTCCATTGAGTGGAAATCGAATGAACCTCCGCTTAGCAGCTATATAGTATAACAACTATACTATAGATTCGTCAAATATTCACTTTAACTTTTACGATACCATGAGCCATGATAGCATGGTATTAAGTATTCTTAGTCCATCGCCAAATAACCATAAGATAGTTCTACCTCTCTATGATTAAAAGCATAATTATGCATAGATTTAATAAACGAAGTGAGAGTCAGTAACCTCATGACTATAGAAACGAATAGTCACACATAATATTAATTTCTTCCTTCTTAGGCTACGTTTACACTGGAACTGTGGACTACTTTGTAGGCACGTTATTATCTGAGAATTTCAAAAAGAGATAGAAGATATAATATAAGAATATAAGACCCGTAAGTGCAAGCGAGAAAGATATAGAGAAATGATATGCCCTTATGACTCAGATGATAATGCGATATTTATAGTCCCCTTAGTCAGAGATTGCCAACTTGAAAAAAGTTTTTCAATACTATATTAAACCTGTCAATGTAATGAGTAGGTACTCAATTTAGAAATTTTATTTTCTCATTTATTAATACCTTATTATAGAATTTTATTTTGGTTTAATTTAACTTTGACCAAATGAAAATATGTTAGTATTTTAAAAGTAACTTATTTAATCATAAGTTATAGTTGTAGGTTCGTAGCACACATATCAAAACGTAAAGGGATCGGCACCGCCTCGCCTTTTCCTCGGTGTCAAACAGTTGAAGTAAGGAGTTTCATACAAATAATACTGAACGGCTCGAGTTGATACGTTGACGATCCCATTCCGTTTTGATATAATATGTATGTGCTACGACCCTAAGACGGGCAGAAGACCGAGAAGAGTGGTGCAAACTTGCGGTGGCTTATGTCCGGCAGTAAACTGGTTATGAGTGAAAGAGGAAAAACCCTATACCAATCCGACTTGTCAGCGTAGTATAAGACACCAAGATTCCGTCTATCGCTGCAGAAGACCCATCACTGCAATATACTTAAAGAAATTCTCATGATGGTACCTTTCATAAACAACTAGCATCTTCCCATATCATAAACAAGCCTTTACATAATCAATGAAACATAATTTCAATTCTTATACTCGCACCTTTACTCAAAGACTTAAACATTAAACATAAGACATTTACAGACCTTATATATTTGCCTATTAACCTCTCAATAAATATTCGTTTCAAGTTAAAACTTGTTATGCCATTCGAAATGCTATTTCATTTTCTCTATAATAGGGTTGTTAATTGAAAAGCATTATTGTTAAACCAAGAATTTTTCTCACTTAGTTGCGAAATGTTTGAAACGAGTAAGTTAAGAATGTTGACTAGCTTAGGGCTTTTAATGTTGAACTCCATTTGTGTATGTTTGAAAAGTATTTAGAGAGTATTATAACCAGAGTAACTAAAGAAGTATACCTACCTTCTTCGTTTTAGGAGGATGCGTGTACCTAGAGTAGAAAATTGCTAACACATTTACACTACGTCATCTAGTCTCAAAATAAATATAGCTTATATTTATTAATTGTGTCAGTGGTCGCGGTAGCGGCTGTCGTGCACGGGTTCAAATCCTATGCAAAAGAATACTTTGTCCGATCCACAAAATATTGTGCTGAGTTTGGATGTTCTTTGTTAATTTAATTGTGTGTGAAAGTCCCGACACTTATTAGACACTTGTAGTGCGAGTCATCATAACAGCCCAATATTGTCCCACTGCATGGACGGGCCTCCTCCCGTGACGGAGGGATACTTGGCCTACTAATACCACGCTGGCCAGACGGATTGGTATAGGGTTTAATTTCAAGTTTACCTTCTTTTTATTTCGTAAAGATAATATTTACGGATAGTCTCTAAGTCGGTTTTTACGACACCGAAGGAATGAGATGGGGTGGTGACATATTGTATTCTTACTCCGTCACCACACGGAGAGTAGTGCGAGTAGTCCCTATTAAAGAAAACATCAAACAAATAACAACTTAACTTAACTTGTGCGACAATCGAACCAGCGACTTCTACGTAACTAAATGTACTGTTATACTACTTCGCCTAAGGTACTGATTTAAATAACAATAGCTACATATTAAGCAAGTACTAAAGTGGCAGACTTGGCAGACATGTGCCAATCACGCCTCCGGCAGAAAATTAGCGCCTCGTCTCATCGCGTGCCTTTATGCTGAGCTGGATGCCTTTTTGTCAAAGATTATTGCCATGTAACGTTTTTATTGATTAGCTGCTTAGTTATGATTAATTTACTCGTAGTCACTAACTAACACTGAATTAAGGAGGTTTTAAATTCAGTTTAATTTTTTTAAGTGTTTATTTTGTAAGTTTACAGTAAGAACTAGAAGCCATTAAGAAATTTTATCAAAACTGGTTTTGATCTAAAAAAATATGAAATTATTCTGTGTCATCCAAATAAACAAAATTGTCTATTAGGATCAGTATTACCGCGTTGGTTTTGGATTCAGTATTTTAATTAAAAATCCTAAATTATTAACAGCTTTATATTACTTTTTAGTTAAGATTTATTTAGTTATCATTTCGTTAATATAATTTTCGTCTTTTTCTCTTCTCTTTGAGCAAGCATCTTCGAGTAAAATACAAAATTTAACACCCTACAAAGCAAGACAAAATCAAAAATCATAAGCCATTTTATTAAAGATGAAACTAAAACCGCGAACCACATATTATTGAAGCGATTCTTCAAAGCATTCTGCGCAAACGGCTCTTTAGTTCCCACTATAACACAAAGGGCCAGAATAGCATGTAAACTGTTCTTAGAAAATATTCTTATGATCTGTTAGCCATTTTCAAAGAGATTCGCTAAGGCATTATATTGTATCAAGAAACGTGTTTCCTGGATGACTTCTTAGAATAAAATAAACAATTGGAAATCGAAATAGACGCGTAGCAATTGCGATTTTAGTGTGGAGTTATAAAGAATGAATTGCGAAACGAATTGGGATTTACATCCATAGAAGTTCTGTCTTTATTAGGTCGTCAGCCCTTCGTATTAGGGTTATAGCACATATAACGTAACGTAAACGCGGCATCGCCTCTCCTTTTTCCTCAGTGTCAAACGTCAAAAATCCGATTAGTGTGCGGCGCAGTAAGGAGTTTCATACAAAGAATACTGAACGGCTCGGGTTGATACGGTGACGTTCCGTTTACGTTACGTTATATGTGCTACCTACGACGCTTAGGAGTCTGTCTTTATACTTTTTACTGTAGATGATGAAGGGACAAGATGGCTCGTTTTATCAGCTACAGGAGAAAGCTCCGTGTGGTGACGGAGTAAGAATACAATATTATGTCACCACCCCATCTCATCCTATATATTAAACCCTATACCAATTCGCCTATCCAGCGTGGTATTAGTAAGCCAATTATCCCTTCGTCATGGGAGGAGGGCCGTCCCTGCAGTGGGACATTAATGGGCCGTTATGATGAATTTTCTTCTGTTTAAAATATGCATGGTAAACTAAACTAAGTACGAGTGTGTCTATTCTTGCTTTAAGACAAAACAGCGGGATGAAAATATATTTATTGTGTGGTCATTTTTAATGTGGTGACAGAGTAAAAATGCAATATGTCACCACCTCGTCTTATCCCATGGGTGTAGTAAAAACCGACTAAGGGAATATCCGTGAATATTATCTTTACGATGTAAAAAGAAGGAAAACTTGAAATTAAATTGGCCAGCGTGGTACTAGTAGGCCAAGTATCCCTCCGTCACAGAAGGAGGCCCGACCCTGTGGTGGGACATTAATGGGCTGTTATGATGTGTATCTATTCTTGCTTCAAGACCATACAGCGGGATGAAATAGATTCTATTCAAACTATTTTTAATAAAGTAATAACTTTAAAATTTCTCCATCCATTGTACAAATAAGCCCTTTTATACATGAACGTTATTAGAGAGTAGTGTACCGTGAAATCAGGATACCTGTCTGCGGAACACTTTAGTGTGCAACTACCCCTATTTTTTACGTAGATAGATATTTTTTTAATAAAATCGTACATAGTGCGGGTGAGCTGTATCATTGTGTTTGGAATGAATGAGATTATTGTTTAGGGCCTTTACGTGGCTCACTAGCGCCGCCAATAGAAAAAACATCATAATTCGCAAATACTTAGGATAAATAATGCTGATAACAAAGTCTTGAGAAAAGGCAATAAAGTATTTGTTTGTTAGTTAAATTTCGCATTCGAAAAAAAACGGCCGTTTTTGTTTGTAATGCAATATTTATTTCAATAAAAATCATTTAAAGGGTTGAGAGTGTGTTATACAAATACTTTAGTGCCTTTTCTCAAGACTTTGTTATCAACATTTTACATTATTTATCCTATTTGCGAATGATGAGTTTTTTTCAATTGGCGGCACTAGTGAGCCCTATAAACGTTCTTAAGTACGGCAGAGTGGTGGAAATTGTCATATTGGAGGGGTGATGAAAGAAGGTAAGAAAGACAGTAGGTACAATTTGTTTTGTAGAATCTGAATATTCTTTGTATGCATTACTGTTGGAAGCATAAAAAAAATACCTACTTATTTATAAAAACTATTCCTATTTCATTTATTTTATAACTTTTTTTAAAATATACAAAGTAAGGTCATAAAGTAGCAATGTTGTTGCGTGTTAAACTCCTATCAGGTTAGCAACACTGACTAATAGTGTTACCAACAGTCAACGAGCGATCCATTTCCGCTCTTACTATTCCATAGTGGCTTCCGGTCGTTTTTAATACAAAATATAAATGCTATGTTAAATTATTATAAATAGAAATTAATTAAAACTGATTTTTATTTAATGTATATAAAATAAATGATTCTTAAAGTAAAATAAATGATTTTTAAAGAAAAAAAAGAGAATACCGAATTTTGTTAGATAAAATGAAGATAAAATGAATAGAATTTTACGAAGTTTTATGCAATTTCTAAGGGAATTCTCTTGGGAAGATGTATATTACCTATTTACAAAAAAAAAAGTATTTAAGTAGGTATGTTTATCCGTTGTCTAGTACCCATAGTACAAGTTTTGCTTAGTTTGGAATTAGATGGCGTTGTGTGAATGTGTGAGGAATATTTTAATATTTTAGAGTTGGTTAAACTCAGACACATATCCACATACACAGCTATTCTTAAATATACATATTCTTTAACCACAATTGTACCTATACTATATTAGCGGCATCTTTACAATAAAATAACATGTTCTTAAATATTCCGTTAGTCATAATAGTGAGTAAGTATATGAACGCATGTATAAGGTAAAGCAATTACTCAAAAATCTTTAAAGTCAATATTTGACAGGTGTGAAGGGCCGGCTTATCAGTTCCCTTAAGGGCTTAAGTGAGTGCCGACAACTAACTTTCGATATCACGAAGAAACTATGCTAACGTTAACATTGTCGAAGTGTCGAATATTTTTACTTTTTTATATTATGTACTTAATTCTTTTCTTTTTTCTTTTTTAAAAAGACAACTGCCGCACTAGGGATCATGCCCTGTGTCGCAGGGACTTTTACAAACATCAATTAACGGACACATAGAACACCCAGACTCAAGAAAATAATTTGTGGATCTCACAAATTATTGTCCTGCGTGGGGATCGAATCCACAACCTCATGCGCGGCAGCCGCTGGCTCTACCGGCGCGCCACCGAGGTCGTTAATATTTTAATTGCATTCGTGGCGTAGGTACCAGTTGTTGTTGGCGCGGTTGTTGGGCACTACCGCATCCAACAAGTTCAAATTTCAAGCAGGACAAATAGTTAAAAGTATATAAAAGGAAACCAACAAACCGATACAATCTCTGTATGGCGGCAACATTTAAATATTATAAAAATAATAGAAAAGCATTTAAAAATAATTTAGCATACAACTTGAAAATAACGACGATTTCAAACAATTTGTGATAAATTTTAAGAATTATTTTGAAATTTGATTTGAAACAATTTAAAATAAAATCAAAATAGGTTGATTGCACAATTATTGTCTTGCAAGGAATTCAAACCCGCGAGATTCTTCTCGTAACACAAACAACATCGCTTTATTGTAAAACATCGATAAGCTTATAATAACTAGCGGACATCACTACGAGTATACTAAGCTTACATTAAAGTGTTAAATGAAAGGTAATAACGTATAAAGGCACTCGAAAAACCACGAATTATCATTTATCGATATACACACCCATATCCCTATTTATGCGATAATACTTTTAAAATGTCAATAGTCACAATAATTTAGATTGTGTAAATAGTTATGTCAAATGTGTTTAGTTGAAATGATTGTCGATTTTGTTAGCATCGGGATTAACTCTATAGATTGTAATATTATTGAATTAAACATTTTCTTTATATTTTTTTATTGATAGAATATTTTAATAAGGATTACTGATAAGTTTTCCACTTGTGTGGTCTTTTATTTGTGTAAATGTTAACTTAAATTTAATCAAAAGTAGCCTTATCTAATCGGACATTTTCGAGACTCTTTTGGGTGCCCGGGAAAGGCTATCGTAGATGTTTTAGCCAAACGTCAAGTTCGAATACAATTTATGCCCGCCTGGGCCAAAGATGGGTGACACCTTGTAAAAGTTTCCCTACTAAAAAGGGGCCTGGCGCTTTTCCTCTGACATACCTAAGTATGTTACAGACTGTCAATAAAGGAGAATGGGCGGTTTCGTCCTATGTGTTGTAACACTTGGTTAAATTAAGACGTGTAAACAATATCACAATGCAAAAAATAAACATAAACCTCAACGACAAAGAAAAATCTTATAATAATAATTTAAAAACTTGGATTATTTCTAAAAATTATAACAAAGCTAGTTTCATCAAATATAAATTAAAACAATTTAAAACGACATAGGATACCTGTGAATCTCTGACGTAAGTACTTAATATTAATTAATCTTCCTCTTAACAACTATGTAATCCTCTATTTAAAAACTGAAGACCTCTTCATAACGCACAAGAGGAAAAAATAAATCCGCATTAAATATCTTAATGACTTACGAAGCATCATTGACCTCAGAATAAAGTACACTGAGATTATTCCGACACAAATTTCATTTTACAACGTGGACCACATAAACAATCCCTACCCCCTATTTAAACGATGAATGCACTTCCCCGCCTGAGCTCCGGTGCGCGTGCAACACTCAAGGTCCCACAACCCCTTACACATCCTCTCATACTTGCAATTAAAACGAAAAACCAACCGCGACAACGCTATACAAACTCAATGAGCACGAAAGAGACAGCAAGCCTCATTTACCCAAGCACTTTTATTTCCACTTGCACTTGAGAGGTCGTCGGCCAATCAACGGTCTCACCGCACCCGCCTCGCATTGGTCCGTTTGAATGGAGAATATTTTTTCAAAAAATGGAACAAAAGATGAGGGTAGGTAATAGCGAGTTTTGTTTTATTCGAGTGGTATTTCGCATTTGAGTGGAAGAGGCCGCACCGAGCGGACGTCTCGACTTTTAATTACCTTAGATTTTCTGCTATTGTTTCATGGATGACACTCATACGTTAAGTTGCTTTTCATTTTACAACACGATGATGTTCAACATTGTTGTTATATAACAGTGAGCTCGTTTAGTACTCATTTAAGTAGGCTTTCAGTTTCAAAACAAGCAAATTAGCTATGTTTATTTCTTAGTATGCAGCCTTTGTTTGTCAGGAACTGCCGGTATTCAAGTGCTTGCAGTCGACGGGACACGTTTAACTGATGTCAGACCTTTCTATTCTTTTACTGAGTCATGGTTAAATTAATTATCAAAAGTTTTTATATTTTATTTTTATATTGGACGCTGTGTAGAAATACTTGATGGAAACCGTGAATGCTGTCCGGGAAAGTAGGCTTTGGATTGTTATCATGACTTAGCGAAAGCGTTATGAAAAATTTTGACATTTTGGCTAAAGCATTTTGATAGTCTGATTATACAATATAATACACTGTATACACCATACAGAAGTACAATGTTTTGGGGGCTTCAGCCTGATTGTATGGTGGTTACTACCCAATTAATTGCTTAGGCAGATCAACACAGTCTACTGTTATGTTTATTTTCCACAATACAGTTAAAAATGTTTATGTTGTTGACAATGTAAGGGTGGACTGGAGCCTAAGCTTAAGCTAGGGAAACCCTGTATTTCAGGATAAAGGTTATACTTATAGCATCACTACAAAGATAAATCATTGTCTCTCAAGATACAGGTTGCCTAGTTTGAGAGGCAGAGTTCTCCATGTTGTGTACAGATTTCTAGTTTTAAGATTCTACTATATTGTGTAAACATAACTAACATTACCATTATCATGTAAGTTGTGTTCATTATAAAACATGTTAAATCTGTTTTTTGTGAAATAAAAATTCTGTGGTGACATATTGTATTCTTACTCCGTAACCGCACGGAGATTCACAGGTTTAAATAAAATAAAAAAGTAGGTATATTTCTTAAAATAATAACATCGCTTAAAAGTTAAACATAAGCCAAACGGATGTGTTGCAACAAACAAAGTGCCAATTGATGCTTCAAGTAAATGTATTTTTACCTTACAAGGACTTGTTTACCTGTGTTATGCATTCAATCCTTTACAGAGCCTCTTTACTCCATTTCATTCATTATTTTTTTTTTGCTGTATTTTAAAATAAGGAACTACTTTTTTTTTCTTTATCGCTTAACCTGGTGCGATAGTTGTTCAAGGCCTCTGACAAGTCTCAATGACTGTCAATCAATCAACTAGCCTATTGCAGTCCACTGCTAGACATATGCCTCTTCAACCACAGAACACGGTCCTGGGCCTTCCGCATCCAGTCCGACCGAGAGACCATTTTGAGGTCGTCGGTCCACCTAGCTGGGGGGGCAATGACTTTGTTAATAGAATAATAGTAAGACGACAGCCGAGACCGACTTTTTACGAGCCCTCACTGAAAGCTACGAAAATGACTCGTGGTATTTCCTGTACTTCTATCTCTCACAATAATTGATTTCTCTTTTCACAGGAACCTAGCAGCTCCCAAACCTCAAACACAGACTGGCAACACATCCCTGGAGACATTCACGGCATTACACAAAGAGAACTGTCACAGGTTGGAGTACCTAGTAGAGCGGCAAAAGGAGCTCTGCATGCTTTCTGATTCTATGATTAAGGTAAGATATTAATACATAGGCCCTCTGCTAGGATGCGGTTTAGTACCGCTTGGCAGTACAGTTTTATGGAGCTTTAAGGCCTACGCAGACGGCATAGCAAAGGATTTTAATTTTTACAATCCAATTTTTACAAAATCCCTTGCCATGCCGTCCCGGTCTGCGTAGGCCTTTAATGGTACTAAAACCTCAAACTGAAACCGTTTAATGCACTCTATAAGTATTTACAATGGTGTAATAAATAAACATAAGAACCATTTATGGACCATGTCGGGTAAAGCAAAACGTAGGAGAGAGAAGAGATAATAAACATTAAGCTTTATGTTGCCAAAATTACAAATTACATTGCTAACTTATTTTACTAATTTATATTTATTATTGTCATAAGCTGTGGTCATAAGTTTAACCTCCATCTTACGATATTAGATCCTTCAAACGTAGCTAAAAACACATTTTGACGGACCGTCAAAGTAAAAGCAATGCAGTAAAGTAGCAGATATTTTATGACTAGCATTCGTTGTCATAATTTATGTACTGCATTCGCGCTTTCCACCAGGGCTGGTATGGTCATATTGTTATTTTTTGTTTCTAAACCTTTGTATTTTTAAAAAGTAAAGTACATTAATTTGTATTTTTAAACGGTTTTATTAAACGGTTTTTAAACGGTTTTATTTAGCTCACCCCGTTTGTTTTCTTGGGTCAAATTTAGTAATTCAAATTTCACCCTCTTCCTGTCAACCGATTAATCTGAAATTTTGTATACACTTTGGGTTTTGGTGACAATACAATTATGTTTATTCATTATCATTTTAAATCCAAGATGGCGGCCGCTACAAAATAGCGGATAACGTAGGTTTTATCAATCCCATCAATATGGGTATCAAATGAAAGGGCTCAACAAGCAAAATACAATATATTATAAAAAATTGACGTCCAAGATGGCGGCCGCTACAAACAGGGGGATAACGTAGGTTTTATCAATCCCATCACATCAATATGGGTATCAAATGAAAGGGCTCAACCAGCAGAATACAATGTACTATATAAAAGTAAAATCCAAGATGGCGGCCGCTACAAACAGGGGGATAACGTAGGTTTTATTAATCCCATCCCATCAATATGGGTATCAAATGAAAGTGCTTACCTATTTTTATTTTTTTATAATAACTAGCGACCAGCCCCGGCTTCGCATGGGCACCTATTACAGAAGGTTCTTAAACAACGTTTAACAACTTTATTAGACGATTACATTAGAAATCTCTAAATTTATATGAGTTTCTGTACTTATATTAGGTATGCATATAAACCTTCCTCTTGAATCACTCTATCTATTAAGAAAAACTGCATCATAAACATTGTTTAAAAGATTTAAGCATACAAAGGGACATAGGGACATAAAAAGTGACTTTATTTAATACTATGGATAGATATAAAAAAAACAGGACTATTCATCGAGCCTTCGTCTGTAACTACTTAACTTAGCTTTATAAAAAGTTTAAGTGCGGTATATTTTAATTAGCAGTTAGTTTATACAACTTCAAGCGCATGTGAAAAGCTGTTGACATCATTTCCAGTTTTAATTTAAAATGTAAGTTAAAAAATAGTTATGAGGATAGGGAAAAGTTTTTACTAAATTTTTCAAGTGCTGATACATCCCATCATATTGCAACATCTTCTGATTCTCATTCCATGATAAGTGACAGTGGGGCATTATTGAGCTGTTGATGTATGATGATAACTTTTAGCATAGAAGTAGGGCCATCCTAGCAATGTAACATAAACAGGCTATTACGATAGTGAAAACAGACGGACAAAACAACAACATAATGCGACAGAGATGACGCTCTACGAAGTCGAAATTGACCGATTGTCTCTTTCCACAGGTCGATGTGCAATATTTACGGCCGGGTACTGTACTCATATTTTATGCATAAATAATCTTGTAAAACAAAACCCTCCTGAGTTGAGTAAAAATACATAATTTCAAAGTATAAAAGAAAATATTTAGGTCACTCAGACCACCCAGCATATCACGTAGTAAAGATTTTCGCAAACTTGTAGCTTTTATAACCCAATTTGATCGTTCAATGCGCTGTTATGGTACTAAGCACCTATTTGAAGTTCATTTTTACATATTTTACGATATACACTTTTATCAGTGGTATAACGTGTTTTGAATTTTTATTACTTTTAAATGTTGCCTGATTTATATTATAAAATGGAGGTGCAGAAGTCAATGGACATAAAAAGTTGGCGTGCAGTATCTGGAAACAGTTGGGAACAGTAATAGTGGTATTTTTAGCTTATAAATGTTAGTTTAGCTTAGAATGGCGTCTGCCATATTTATCAAATCAAATCAAATCGTTTATTTGTGATACATGGGTTATATACATACAGGTCTTATTAAATATGTTACAATTTAATAAGACCTGTATGTATGTATATATTTATATATGAGATCTCGGCTTTTAAGAATGATTGGATACCGTGGTAGCAATTTTGGTCGCCTAGCGGTCCAAAGTGTATACCTTAGAAGATGCTGGTTGATCTCTGCCTAGAGCTTTTTTTATTGTGTCTATTTATCTCGTTACACAACAAGATTAATAGATAATTTCATTTGTAAAATATAAAAAAGTAAAAGGCTTAAAGAGTTAAGGTTAGATTATTATTGATATTTCGCTTCATGTATTTTCCAGGTTCTTCAAACTGGTGCCGTGCAAGCAGTTGAAGAATGTCAGCATCAGTTCAGACACAGTAGGTGGAACTGCAGTACTGTGGAAAACTCTACTGATATATTTGGAGGCGTACTTAAATATCGTAAGTATAGGTATCATTGTTATACGACATAGTAAGATGACGAGCATTCGCTTGCATCCTTGCCAGAAACATAATATTGTAATTGAAAAAAGTTAAATCTTTTTTAACGAAAAAACTATTTTAAATAGACATTGTCCGTGTGGTGACGGAGTAAGAATATAATGTGTCACCACCCTGTCTCATCACATGGGTAACGTAAAAACCGTCTAAGGGACTAAACATAAATATTATTTTTACGAAGTAAAAAGTAGGAAAATTTTAAATTAAACCCTATACCAATGCGTCTGGCCAGCGTGGTATTAGTAGGCCAAGTATCCCTCCGTCACGGGAGGACGCCCATCTCTGCAATGGGACATTAATCGGCTGTTATGATGATGATGATAACTATAGATAGATATAGACAAATTCAAACAAATATTCAAAACAGCTCACATACTATCTACGCTCACACAGCTGGTATGAGTATGCCACATGCCCTTTGATGTTTTCAACGCATCTCAATGTTCGTCAATCAGCGGTAGACTTTCTATTGTTTATGTTGCACCAAGTAAGGACTTACGTTGGAATATTTTGAGGAAATTCCTAAAAAAAACAAAGTTGTTTTATTTTGGACTTCAACTTAGCTGAAACTGAAAGAAAAGTTGACTTACAAAAACTTTACTTCTGGTGATTTTACTGACACTATGAACGTCGTTACTTCCTGTTTTTATAAATATTAGACTAATACAACCTCATTACCTATGAGTTCGGCAGCTTTTAAAAGCGTCTTCTACACACTTCCTTTGTTGACAGATAGAACATAATTTCCCAGCGAGAAATTTGACCCCAAGTATCGGGTTGTCATAGTTGCCTTGTATCTGTTCATTTTAGTTTCTCAAAAGTTCCTTCGGTGACAGATCCTGGTTAGTACAGGAGTCGTCTTAAAAACATAATATTAGCCCAAAATAATTTCGTTTGACTCATTCATCCGTTCCCAAACATTATTGTATACAAGTTCACTTCAAGACAGATTTCATAGAACTTCATTTTACAAGTGTAATGTTTATTTTCATATGTCGATTAGTAGGATCACGTGTGTGCCTTGTTGATGGAGCAGCTCAGTTTGTTTACTGTATTACTAATAACAATTCAACCAGTTAAGTAGACCTTCATGTCTTCCTTGAAGTTCAAAAGAATAAGTAGAAGTTGCAGTTAATACAAAGGTTCTTGGTAATTGGTTACTTCATGAAGTAAAGGTCAATGGACGTGTATGGAATTTTGGTTTAAATTTTGGGTTCAATTTTGACAAATCATTCTTCCATTACTTTCAAAGTAATACTCAGAAATATGGCATGCAGTTTACATGTTTCTTGCTTGATGTTTCGGTCAGGTTATGCTGGCCATTGCAGAAAGTTGACTGATGAGTCGATGTCAGCGTTCGTAGCTGATAAAAATCATGTAAACTGCTTAGAAGTGTTATTAATTCAGCCTCTACACTGAAAAACAAAACTTACTGGGACTTGATACTAGACTAGAAATATTTCGGAATTAGAATATTTGTATAGAATACCTTTACCTTTGTTCAAACATGTACAGATAACTACAATATAATACTCGTAGGTCTTTACCTATAAAGTTGCTGTTTTTTTCTAAGCAAATTTTGACCTCTATATTCTTTTAAAACATAACTATTATTTGTTATTTTTCAGAATCTCGCGAATCGGCATTCGTCCACGCACTGTCTGCTGCCGCGTTGGCCCACGCAGTAGCACGTGCTTGCAGTAGAGGTGAACTCAACGAATGTTCCTGTGACTCACGTGTGAGGAAACGTACTCCAAGACATTGGCAATGGGGTGGTTGCTCTGAGGTAATAAGATGTTTATTTATATTGTCGCTATTTCAAGTTCCCCATCATTACTTAATCCAAGTGGTTGGCAAATTTTTGTTTTTGTATCTAATTGTTTTCTTTTTTTAAATTTTAAATAGTCACGGACATCTCTACACAGCGCCATCTGTTACCAAAGTAAGCAAGGCTTAACCTGCTTGTGTTATGGGTAACAGAGCAACGGGTATTAGTACTTATATACTTTTGTTTGTAAATACATTCATATTATACATAGAAACACTCAGACCAATGAAAATAATCATGTTCATGCACAAAAATATTTGCATTGAGCTGGAATTGAACCCGAGACCTCTGAATAAATTTCATCCTTCCTGCATGTTTTTTTAAAATATGATAGAACGCGCGATCAAAAATAAAGGCAACGAATAGTAGTCAAAAAGCATCAAAACTCCGTCGCCATCACCTTGTTTATCTGGCACAATACTTCTTAAACTTACGGTGTGTACGTTAACTTTTAACTAACATAAGGAATAATTAGTTAGCTTAATAAAGTACTTTATATAAAAATCATAATCTTTATAATTTAAATAGTCATTTTTTTTTAAATTGGCCTACCAGAATGAGCCTATGGTCCCTGATGTCACAGCTGATGTTAAGAATCCAATAGAGTCCAAGAATGGCGAGCACCATCCCCGCTACAATTTAAGAGTGTTTTAGTAAATTTAACTAAATGTAATATCATCTATATTTTTAGGATATAAGGTACGGTGAGAAGTACAGCAAAGACTTTTCGGATTCCAGAGAAGACAAGAGTACTGACGAAGGACTTGTTAATCTACATAATAACGAAGCTGGACGAAGGGTAAGAGATTTACAAAATTGTAATTTATTCTACGACATAATTCTTTTGTTTATTTATTAGAAAAAAATATCTTTCGCACTAGGAATTGAGTCTTGTGTCGCGGGTCCTTTAACAAACATGAAATCAACGGACACAAAGAGTTTCATGTTCTAGCCATTATGATGTGGATCACACAAGTAATTTATCTTTCATGAGATTTGAACCCGTGTCACCGTTTTTAACAATTTGATGTGTGCAGTTCTCGGATTTCTTTTCAGATATTGGTGTACCTCAGGGAGGCGTGTTTTCACCTCTTCTCTTCACCTTGTATATTATTTATTTTTAATGTTTCTGGTTTTACTTTTTATTTTATATGTTAAAATATATTATAATTTGTGCTCTATACTTTACAGGCTGTCCGTGGCCGAATGCAACGCGTATGCAAATGCCATGGAATGTCGGGCTCCTGTTCTGTACGAGTTTGTTGGCGCAGATTACCGCAACTACGAATGGTTGGAGATGCGTTATCAACCAGATATGAAGGAGCTTCACATGTTAAGGTAATTTAATGATGTATTACTCAAAATTCAGAAGTAGATTGGTTTGTTAGTCTAATGTATAAATGGAAAAATTAGTGTCTTAATCCAACAATAAAAACCTCCAGCTATGTTTGGTGAAACACATTTACATGATATTAAAATAATATAGACTAATACAACTAACTCAATTTTGGTGGTCCCCTATTCCATAGAGCAGAATAAATTCGGGAAAGAATAGTTATTGTAACTATTACATAACAAATAAAAACTGATATTTAAAATAATTCTTAATTTCAATTTACACGCTAAGTTTAAATAACAAAATAATTTAGTACTTTCATATTGTAGGTAACATTATGTTTTAGAATTTCACATTACAGGTGGTTGAACGCAAACGAGGCAAGAATTTGAGGAAGCTAAGACCTTTGCACATGGACATGAAGAAGCCTAACAAGACTGACTTGGTTTATTTGGAAGATTCACCGGATTACTGTGAACCTAATGACGAGTAAGTTGAAAAATTAATTAAATTTAAACTGATTATTTAAACCCTGTACCAACCCGTCTGGCCAGCGTGGAGTAGGCCAAGTATCCCTCCGACACGGGAGGAGGCCCGTCCCTGCAGTGGGACATTAGTGGGCTGTTATGATGATGATGATAAAAAACAGTTTATTTCAAGATGGAAGGTACATACATGGTTTAGTTAATTGGGATATATTTTTTTATATTGAGTATTATCCAGGATTTAAATATTGTTAGTGCTATTTTGGTTATTTTTAATTATTTATTTATTTCGATTAAAGAGTTCAAATGACAGAGTACTTTTACTTAAATTGTTAGAAAGCATAATTTTTAACCAAAATACTTATTTGAATCAAGAGATGGAACTAATGACAAAGAGAATACACTTAAGCAGTGGTAGATAAAAAATGAAATAAGCTTGATTTTTCTTAGTTTTGAAATGGTAGAATCAAGGCAGTATCTTCAGGCCAAGGAACAATTCAGCTAAACCAGTATCATATTCTTTATCATAATCATCACAAGAGTCCATTAATGTCTCACTGCAGGGACGGGCCTCCTACCGTGGCGGAGGGATACTTGGCCTACTAATACCACGCTGGCCAGACGGATTAGTAAAGGGTTTAATTTCAAGTTTTCCTTCTTTTTACTTCGTAAAGATAATTATTTACGGTTAGTCGCTTAGTCGGTTTTTACGACACCCGTGGGATGAGATGGGGTGGTGACATATTGTATTCTTACTCCGTCACCACACGGATGCCTACTATACTATAGTAGTATTTTATAACTTGAAAAGACTTTTTTGAATTATAAGGAGCTTGACATTTTTTGGACCTGAAGTAGCATTATTTATCAGGATGGCTATTGGTTAGACCAGTATCAAATTCTAAATAAATAATGTTTCGTTTCCAGGTTGGGTATACTCGGTACCCGTGGCCGCACTTGCAACAGAACTTCGGCTGGACTAGACGGATGCCGCCTCTTATGCTGCGGGCGAGGATACCAAACAAGAGTACGAGATCACGAAGAGAAATGCCGCTGTCGTTTCGTATGGTGTTGTCGAGTACACTGTGAAATATGTCGATTTAAACGAGACCATCATGTGTGTAATTGAAAATGAAACTTATGTAGGGTAACATAGGGTAGGTTTTGATGATGATAATTATTACGGTGTTGACTTTTATAGTGCAGGGAGTTATATTGAGTAAAGTATTTCTGATGATTTTAATGCAATTTGTTGATATAGTTTTAGCTTTTATGCTACAGTTTGTAATAGCTCTAGACATGAATTATTTAATATTATTATTTTCTTTGATTTAAATTTAATATAACTATGAAATTTAATAATCTAGAATTGCAAAACCACTGCTACAATTAACGCCAGCAAGCTAATTGTTCAGACTATTTTTATTCAGTTTTGGATTAGCAAACATCGACTTAGGCCAAATTCTGAAATCATATTTACTGAATTCATAATACACACCTCAACAAAGTCTAGGGATATTTGGTATTTACTCAATTTTATTTGGTATAACTCCAAAATTATTGGAGATAACATACAACATGTTTATATTCTTATAAAGGCAATTTATCAGACTACAATCCTGTATTAAATAAAAATACATTTTTAGCATAAATATTTTTTTTTTACAAATAAATAAAAAACTTAGAAAATAAGTAAAACTAACAATGACTGTGTTTCTTAAGCAAAAGTGAAAATAAGCGAAATTTTATCAGTAATTAACTGTTATGTGAGTAATCAGTATTCAGTACATTCAAAAAACCGTAAATAACGGTCCTGCAATTGTTTTTCATGCTTGGATTAAGTTACCCAGGTCTTGGTGCGGTATATTGTTCCAGGTCGACTAGGATACTAAACAAGTAGCCCTTCCATCGCAATATTATGGAGGAAAATTCATCAAAGCCCTTCTTTAGAACATGTCCTACGCGTATTTTATGGTTTTAAGGTTAGGCGATTGAGTGGTTCAGCATAAAATCGATACTTCGTGCTCCTGCAACCAGCTTGTCATCACTCTCGCTTTATGCGGACGGGTGTTATCGTCCATGAGCTTAAACATTTGGCCTAATTTTAGTCTACGGGGGTAGATTATTAGTACTAGCACCTCGTTAAGTTATTTTTCAGCCGTCATGGTGTTTCTGATCAAAACGCGCTCTGTTCTTCGACAGATACAAATTCGCGTCCAAACCATTATTGTTCTATCGTGGTATGAATAGATTTCTTGAGGATGTTGTAGACGGCTATCACAACCAGGAACTCGCCAAGCACGTTCTCTACGTGAATCCGAGTAGAAACCGAACCGGGACTCATGTGTAAACACCACTAGAGATAACAGGTTGTCTTTATAGAGCAAATGTTCACGAGCCCACTCTTGTCGTCGTGCGCGATTCGCTCGGCGTAGTGCTGGAGTACAAAGCGGTATGCAAGCATAAAGGTGGGCTTCATGCTGACTTCTTCTGACAGTTTGGTCACTCGCAAGAGGCTCCACCAAGAGCTGGAGCCTCTAAACCAGCTGCATGGTTGTAACATTTGGCTGTCTTTTCGCGGGAACTTGCAAAAATCGATTATTTCGTTGAGAGGTGATAGACTTTTTGCCGTGGTATCTTTCAGCCACTTCACCAGTAGCACGATAACGTGACCATAACCTTGATTACATATTCTGTATTGTTCCAATCTCACCAGCAATACTCCGCTTAGTACCCGCAGCTGGGAGCATGCCTACTGCCCATAACTTTTTGTTTCTGATGAAATGGCGCCGCTGCTTGATGCACACAATATCATTTATTCGAAATAAACGTTTAAATTGTTCTAAAACTTAAATTTTACACAAAAGTGCAGTCAAAACTTACTGTTGGTAAATGAAATTCTTTAACTTGACTACGTTTAGGCCGCGTAAATCTTTTATTTTTAATTTTACTTTTCAAATTCAAATTTAGAATGGTTAAAAAAGGTCATGAAAGTAAGTTTTCATCAAAAGAATTAAAAACAAACCATTTTTTTTTGAGTTGTGAAACTTTATACAAAATATCCCTAGACTTTGTTGAGGTGGTATATACAGAACTCCATTAATGTAATAGTCGATAAAAAAATCAAAATCAAGACAATGAAAATAATTATAACGTTACGTTTATTGTAAAGCTTAAAGAAGCTATTAATAAACATTTCAATATTTTGAATGTTTATTGCAACAGGCGAATCATTGAAAAACTGTATTTATTTTAGTAGTAATCTTTTATAAGTAATATTAACTGCCAATGCCATTAAAAGTAAGACTCATATTATTTAATTATAATTATTAATCATTTTAAAATCCAGCGCCATTAATATCCCCTGGGTATAACCGATCGTACTTATTTTGTAAAGTACCTGTGCCTTTTTTTAAAAACAATATTTTTTTTTTTTAAGCAATTTTAAAATTTAGAATTCTTATTCCAAACTCTGTTGTGAGTGAACCAAGATTATTTTACGGTTATTGAAATAAAAAGTTATTTGATCTTAAACAATAAGATCTAAAGTAGAATCTAGTAGCTGACTGAATATTAATTTTAATTAGCGTTTTAGTACTTAAAACATTTATTTTCTGAAGATTAAGCTTTAAAATTATTTACAGTATTACTAACTTATTTTATTTTTTAAATGTACATGATTGTAAATATTGCTTTTGTTAATATATTACTATTAATAATATAATAACTGCTAATGTATTTCGTCTTATTTATGTGTCAAATGTAAATATTAGTATTTTTTATTGTGTAAGAGTTTACACAATTTGATTTTCTACCTCAGGAGGAAGATAATTTTGTTCATTGCCATGATATTAGCATTGCTTAGTTTAAGATAAGTAAACAGTTATTGGAAACACTTCTTCGTATTAAACTTTAAAAGAGCACTTCACTCACTAACTATATCTGTACAATGTTAAATCAACGTAAGATAAATACATGACAGAAGCAGCCATTTTCAATTATTTTAAACCACAGATTTAGCCATTTTTGACCATTTTAAACCCTCATTGTGAGACGAAACACTATTTTCGTTTTTTACGACATTGCGTGTGTGGCACTCTCTTGTTTAGGACCAATAATGCTGTGACACCTTAATGATTTTATAAGCATTTAATATGTTGTATGCGTCTTTCTTTATTTCATTCTGTCTAATACGACTAGTGTTTTCAAGAACTATTTTACTAAAAACCCAGTTGTAAATATTTGAATTCGAAAATAAGTGTAATTAAGTAATTTATTGTATTAGGAACGTGATAGCTTTATTCCTCTTAGTGATAATTTCATCTACGACATATTTCAGATAATCAACGTTGTTATTGTAAATATTCTAGTGATTTATAATATGTAACATATTAGATGTATGTATAGTTTAAGATGTTTGTTTACTCGAAGTTCTGGGATTAAAAACCATTCTCTCATCTTTACTAATAATACTACTTTGTCTGGAGTTTGAAAATCTTTAAGTTTAATAAGATTCTATATATCGTCGCTGCGCTTTCAATAATCGCTATGTGATTTTTACACACTTTACAGGAGACGCAAAAAACTGATTTGCTTAGTAAATACCCGGTGTATTCAAATTATTTATTTTTTCTATAATGCATATAACAAACTTTCCTAATTGTAGAATACTTTAGGATAGATAACATTATTAATAATGCCAAAATCAAATATAATAGGCAAATTTGACACATAGCGTTAATTGTTTATGTCGTAAATACTCGGTATGTGCACTAAGAACACATAACTATTATAAAGTTCTATGGAATTTTAAAGAAACTGACTATGCGGTGACATAGCTATATTGTCGAAAGAAATAATTAAAACAAACTAAAATAAAATAAATATTTTTTTTATTCGAAATGATATTTTACTTTATCAAATCAATTATAATCAAATCAAACAATAAAAAAAAAGTCGCTATGTGCAGTAAAAAACATGTCAGGCGCAAGTTTTGATTGCACTTTAGTAAATTTATTTTAGCTAAGTGAATTATAACACTTAGCGTTATAGGTACTACTACTTTATAGGGAACTTTCTGTGTTTGAATGTCACATAGCGACATTCCGTAACTCGTAACTCTTTAAATATTGCATCAATCACATAGCGGTTTTTACAGTATGTGCGTATCGAAACAACAATTATAACTGCATAAAAAAAAAAAAAAAAAAAAAAACAAATAGCGACTTTTGCACGCGCAGCGACGATATATTTTTAAGCCGGTACTTAAATCTTGGATATCTACACAAATAACTTCTTTCTTTAATAGTGTACACTTAACTATCTTGCACAAACTTCTCAAAGGTTTGAAGAGAACTCATTTGTGAGTTAAGCAAGTCTTTGTACATTTTCTCTCATTTTATTATTATCATTGTATTATGTGTTTAGTGTACAAAATAAATAAATAGAATAAAATAATAAATAAATAATAACTTCTTTTGCTATATCATTCAGAACCTCGAGTAGTCATTCGACATCAAATTTTTACACTTGCCAATTATTGTAATGTGTCAAATATTCGAAATCGTCTACTTATAAATTAGCTTTAAGAATTTTTCTTATTAATTCAAACGTATCACCAATGATACTTAAGGTACTTAATCTGTATTTAGATGTTAAAAATCAAAGCGCTCGTGACGTCATGTTACATTTTTCAATTTGTAAAATATACTGAAAGTACTAATATATTTTAGTTAATTCCTAGTCTCCATTTGAAAAATACTTCCAGCTTTTATTTTGAATACTAAGATGTGTGAACTTTGATTCAGTGTAATTATTCCACTATCATATTTAAAGTCAAATTGATCAGATATCACACCCTTCCTTATTTATTCATCACGTCCAGCTTTTTCAGTATTGTTTTTAACTAAGTAAAATGCTTTAATAAAATACACTTCATGTAATGCCAATTTACTTCAATCTTGAATTTTTTGTTGTTTAATGTTACTTGTTTCATTGTTTCAGTAATACGTTGAGCAGATCTATGTATTCTTTTAATTATTTTAACCTTATTCATGTGTTCAAAATGAGTATTCGATAACTTTTTTCGTATTAACTCGTAAAGGTCGATAACTTTTCTTCAGTATCTTCTTTACACCAATTACAATCATAAACAATATTTTGTAAATTTGTCCATTTCTTATTGATTTGTTTGTGGGTGTTTTCATTGATGTCTTCAATTACTTCATCTTTTAAAATAGGTACTTGATGTTATTCTATGTCACAAACTATAAGGCTATACTAGGCCTTATTACTACCACTTTAAGTACTATTATAATCATCATCATTATTACTTTCTCTGAGATTCGTATGACTTGTAAAAGTAGATCAGAAAGATTAAAAGACGTCATAGGTTTTCTTGAAACGTTAGTCTTATCACAGACATAGTGATTTAGCATGAATAGTGGTGGTTTTAAGGTCTTTGTACTTAGATATATTCGTTTAAAGTTTAGATTATATTTTAGTATGAAAATGTAGTCTAACTTTATTCTGATTCGAAATAAGACTTAGTATTTACCATTTTGAATATGCAATAGTTACTATTTGATGTAAATGAAAATAAAATAAATGTATGTATTAGAAAACATGTTGATTTTTCTTTAAACATAGTAGTAGGTATCACAGTAAAATGACGGACAGGTAAACTACGTTTAAGGTTTCAGAAAATTGTTAGGATCTTACCATGGCTAGAGATGGAAGCAATATGAATATGAAGGTTAAAACGTCTGTAAAATGGTCTGTTATGCTTATGATACATCGTTAAGATTATTTTTCAACTTGAGAACATTGATTTTCATATCAGCCAGCATACGTGCCCTTAAGACTATTAAGTCTACTTCAAATAATAGTTCATCTAATGGAATTCTAAGCCCTCATTCATCGGTTTCCCATCCACTCCCACCTTGGGAGAGTGTCGCTCTGTACGCGATCGCCAACCCAGAACCTTTTTGCCTCTAATTTAATCAAGCGATCCTGTAACGTCAATTATTTTGCTAAACACGAAACCTAAATCGTAAATAAAGTAGCTGTGAAAAACCCATTTTGATAATAAAATAAAAGGATATGACAAAAGCAATCTTATCAAGACGAAATTGTTGGTAAATGAAATCAGGTAAATTAATGGTCAAAGATTTGTGATAAGATAGTTCATGACTCCAATATTCAATTGATTACCTACGAAATTTGATAAAGAAATACATATTATGTCAATATGCTTATTACGTTATCAAAATTGTGTTAGTTTCATACTTCGTATTATTTGTTATTTTAAGTCAACGACGTTTCGTAGGATGTTTTTCAATGATTTTTAATGTACTTTTAGCACATGATCATACTAGACTATCTCGTATTGTAAAAGATTTTAAACCTGACTTTCTCATTAAAAGTCTATTAAACATAAAATATTAAAATACGTAGTTAGCTGCTTATCATAATCTACAGCCAAAATAACAATATGTAAGACAATGATAACAGACGGTTAGTTTATAGGAGCTATAAGGACGTTCCAGATCACTTAGAATTTAAAGGAAAGAGTAATATTGTGTAACTGGTTATCTTCTCGCACGATTAGAATAAATTCAGGATACGCACAAGATAAATAAATTGACCGATATAGCACATGTGAAAGCCCGATAAACGTAACAATGGACATTCTAAATCACGCAGAAACGGTTGACTTAAAACGCAGTTTCGGAAATACCAACCTTACCGTATGACACAGAGTCATACAATCTTCAGTTAAGTAGTAAATACACAAAGATATCTATCGGTAATACGTAGAAAATTTGGGTGAAAGAAAAGAAGAATATAATATTAAAATAAATAAGCATTTTATTAATAATTCTTTAAGTTTCAAATCTATACTCCGAGGGGATTGCCAAGCCAAGGATAAACACGTGGGCACACGTTGCAGATTGACATCCAATATGTCACCTAGAAAATATAAAATTGAATTAGTGCAAAACTTATTACACCTTTAGTGTCACTATTGTTTTAACCAATGTAAAGTTCGCCTGGAATTTTACAGCTGATTTGAGGTTTATTTGTCTGCCTAACTTATGTTTTGCATAATTGGTAAGTAACAGTTCATATAGGCAATATAAATGGGTCATAGTTACCCTGGCACCAGATAGGACATAGTATACGTGCACTTATATTTAAGCAACTTTTCACATATGAAATATACGAAGAACATCCAGCCAGGCGATAATTTGTGAATCACACAAATAACAATCTTGCGTGGGAATAAAAAACTTCGTCCAAAGCACCTGTATCGACAACCGCTTTGCCATTAAGGCAGTTTAATTTATGTTTGTGTAACTGCAGACTCTGCCAAGTTTCAACTGTTATTCCCTTACCCTTCTTTCACTTTGGATACGTGTAATGCCTTCGATGTTGCTACTTTCTTTGCCTTATCTATGAGCTTACCAGCAGGTGACCCGTGGGTTCCTAGACCGTATTTCATAAAAACTATTTGAATACTTACACCATTGTGAGCACTAGTAAGTGGGCAAGTAGCACGGGAGCAGATTGTAGGAATGAAAGTTTTGCAAGACTGGCTTTTGTATTCATCAACAGGTACTGGCTCTTTGACCCATCTAATGACTTCTTCAGGGGTTACCTGGTTAGAAGAAAACAAGGTTTTATAAGAATGTTTATCATCACCACTCAATTATAATTATCACCAAAGCTCTGGGAGTATCACCAAACCAGCTTAAGTAACTGTGTATGTAGTGACATACAAAGAACAAGAAGGGTCACTGTCCAATCTCATCTCATGAGTGTCATAAAAGTTGACTAAGGGAAAGTTTGAAGATAATATCTCTGTAAAAATAAAGAAAGAAAAAGCTACAAATCCGTTTGGTTAGCTTAAGAGCGTTAGGATTAAGAGATCTATCACCATAGGTCAAAATAAGAATACAGCAGCTGCATCAGCATAAACCTCTTACTGCTGAGGTTTATGCTGATGCAGCTGCTGTATTCTTATTTTGGCGCTATGAAGACTATACATAATATTAATCTTATAATTGTTTTTAGAATCAAAGTTACTTACCACAAAAGCATCTTCTAAATTATTAACTAAATTCAAGAATCTAGCCAACGCCCTTTCTACTGCAGGGAAGGCATCTAAGAACCATTCGTGAATGAAGAATGGGAAAGGTGCTCTATTAGAAAGGTAGTGCCTTTCAAAGTTTCTTAGAATGAATTCGTACCAAGCATTCTCATCTTCGCGATCAGGGCTGTAGAGAAAGAAGTAGTTGATCAATACATAAAATCATGTCTTCTTCATATGGGGTTAGGCAAAGACAAATGTAACCTTCCACAAGGATAATTGACACTATTTGAACGATTACTTACTGTCTTCATAAAAAATTAATATCGCAAGTCGTGGTTTAATTTATAGAAATCAATGTAGTCAGTCAGTTCAGAAAAAAACAAACTGCTACAATTTATAGAATCCAAATTATGTGTCACAGAATAAATCTTTGTTACCCAAAACAGGGGCAAACCAAATCAATAAATGAATAAGTATTACATTATTGTTAGTAGTGTTGTGTTTGTATGTTTGTTTTATTTTGTCATAATTAAAACAAATACAAAATATACTTACAACGCAAAACAAGCATCAACCATTGAACATGGGAAGCCCATTAGATCAGTCCATGATATCATAGGTACAACCCATGTTCCAGGAATAGAAGCTGTTGGGCAAGGGCCGATAGGGCAATCTTGAGTTGTGCGGTAGTCCAAAGTGTATGGCCATAGTGGAGGGTTAGTTAAAGTGACGGTTGGCCACGATGAGTCATACTGCAAGCCATGATTGGCCATCATTTGAAAACTGGAGTTTCCAGCCAGTTGCAGGAAAGGAATGCGAAGTCCTAGAAAAAAAGTTTAATTATTGACATTAGTAATCAGAAATGAACATTGTGAATTGCTTCCTATTATTATGTGTTACTGTACAAATATACTTTTCGTTTGACACAATTTCAGCTTTATAGCACATAGACGTACCTAATGCTAAACTGTATGTCACACAGCTCGAAGCATGAAGCACAGGTTTCACCAAGAATAGATGTAGCGTAAGTAAGTAAATGTACAATTTACAAGTAGGAAAGACGTGTTGGTGCACTGGTTACTTTTGATTTCCCGTGTTGATGAATGAAAGTTTGGTTTTGTTGCCTTTTACGGTAACTACATTTTGTATCCATACTCTTTCACCATACAGGCAATGGACTGCTTGTAAGGAGTTGCAGGATCGAGCTCTAGCGATTTTTGTTGTCCTATTATGATAGTTTGAAAATATTTAGAACATTGATGTTAGGGTTTAAGAAATATATTAATTTTGTCACAGGATAAGAATCATATTGCAAGAGATATCTTAAGAAATATGATTTGTTGTCTCATAAAAGTGTTTACAAATATTTGATACCTTATTGTTATGGCTTACAAAAAAATGCATCAAATCCAGTGGTTACCAACCTTTTATCGAATCATAAGGAATATTGGCGAAGTGAGACATTTGAACTTTTTGATGAGCGAATTCTTGAACCATATCCTCATAAGAAGCTTGAGCCCAATAAGTCTGTGGTGTTTGATGGCTAATAGAGTGCAGTGCGATTTCTTGACCATTGTTGTATAGTTCGTTGACCATTGAGTAATCAGTGTACTCATGGTTGACGTAGAAAGTTCCTGCTGCTGGGCATCCATTAGAGTTTCTACGATTGTACAGAAGACGGCGGTACGTTAAAATGTTTCTCGTGTTAACTGCATCGTCGAATGTCACCATAACAAACTGAAATAATATTGTCCAATCAGAACTAGAGCATACCGCAAATAAGCAAACTTTGTTTACTTGGATGACTTTAGTACAGATAAGTAAACTTATTTACCGAAGTAAAACCAAATTACACAACCAATTTGAAGTTTTTGTATTTTGTATTCTTTAGAACCGAGAATTAAGAATTGCCTCATATTTTTACACCCGGATAAAAACCTTTGGTATATAATTTTGGCTTTTGAGTAGGTAAAATTCGTACTCTATATCAATTTCTGTGGTAGACGATAACTAAATTAAATAAAAATAAAACTATAAGCCAAAAAACCCTCCATCACCGGACGAGTCCGTAAAGAAATGGATAGTCGTCTTATATGATCAAAATTATAAAGGAACAAGATGCCGTTCAAAAAAGATCACACGCATTAACCTTTTCACTTAGAGGTGTTCATAGTCCAGCAGATAACGTATATTGAATTAATGATGATAAACAAATGGAAACCCATTGCAACAACCAACAAATTTCAACACTAAACTACTGTCACATAGTAGAAGTACTAAAGATAAGATGATACCTGCGGAGTATCCCTAGGCAATATTCCTCCAGGAATATTGGAAGATGAGCATCTGCAATCAGGCAGCAAACATTGTTCCACGTCACATGCTTCTGCCAATTGAAGCGTTTCTTCTGAAGAATCTTGAGCAAACGCTATCGCTACTAATAGCAATGAAATCACTAGCGCCCACTTCATTTTGCGATTTAAGATATAAATGGTAGATTAAACTATTTGTCATTCGTTTATATGTGTTATTTTATCTTGGATTTCGATAATGGTGCTTAATTATCAGTCGAAGTAATCTGCACATATGCAATTTTCATGCAGTAATTTGATAAATAACCTATTAATAATGTTTGGCTTAGGGTTACTATGGATAATTATTTTTAGACATTTATCCCCTTAGTCATAAACGCCTCTTAAATTTTAGTCAATTGATTAATTAGCTTAAACTCTTATGTTGTTTGGTATAAGGTTGGTTTTCGTAATAAAAATCTCGCTAAACAGTGATTAAATTTAAGAGGGGTTTATGAGTAAGGGGGATAAAGCTCACGCATTCTTCCCTTGGGGGTAACAGAGACTACTGAGGGCTATGTACTAAGATCCTAACAAAACTGTTTGGCTTCGTTTACATTCACACCCTTGCTGAAATAATGTTAATCAATATAATTGTTCTGGCAAGTTTTCCTAGACTGTTTCGTAACAACATGACATAATACATCCGTGATATCAAGTTTTTTTGTTTATCTCCTATAGATAATCTATTCTCTCAATGTGTCTGAACCACCTTAACATATTTTTCTCGATTCTAGTCTTCTTTTGATCTAAAATTTCTCTTCTTCTGAGATCGTTAGTTTGTCTGAATGAAAAAGTTATAAATCTGAAACTATGACATACTTTCACAGAGGCTTAAGATTAAAATCTAAATTAAAATCAAACTTCCTGCCGAGAAGGTAAATTACCTGACAAACAAAACGCACCTTTTATTATTGTGAACGATTAATTGATAATGAGTTTATCGCAGTTTATTTTAGTTTACCTTGGAAAAGCCGGTTGACTATCAGATTTCTGAGTAAAATAGAAATGCTACTGAAAATAAGCAACACATTTTGGTCATTACATCAGAGACCTTTAAAGCACATGCTTAGGTAGTTAGGGAGACGTAGGTAGGTCCGATGCAGGTCTAGAAGGGTCCCGGGGAAGGGGAAGGGGAAGAGGAAATTATTGTGAAGGCCACTTAACTTGAGTTCTTGAGAGATGGCAGCAGGTCGTCCAGCGACGGAAAAAGGCGCGAGCGCGCCGCGCGTTTTCTTATATAGCGGCGAGCCAACCACCGCCCGGGGAGCTGTTCAGGAGGGGTGCGGGTGGTAGTAGGAGAAGAAGGCGTTACCACGCCACATATTTTCCAAACCGAACAACGCGCCGAGCTGAGCATAGAGCCAAATGTATGCTACGAACATTATGACAATTCTAGCGAACGCTCGTCAAAAAACGTTATTCACAAACATCTCAGACTTGACGATTGACTTACTTTAAAAAAATGCTTGCATGAATTCTATGCTTTACTCTAGAATACTTACTTTAAGGAATTCTTAGCACTTCTCTGTTTATTTGATTCCCAGTCTTTCTAAAAATAAGCAGCCCGAAGGCTTAACATCGTATAATTTATTATCTAAGGGGATTTAGTTTGTCTCTGCCTACTTTTATGAGAGTAAAGCTTGAGGTTACTAGGCTAGGTCACTTTGTTTTATTTTGACTAACAGCTATTCTAGCATTTTTTTGTTGTTTATTTAATTTGTGTAGAAAACTTAGGAGAGATCTTTATAAATAGTTTTCAATCAATCGATGTCTTATCATCCATTACCATTATATGCATTGGTCTCATGGGATTTATTTTATTCATGGGTTACAGGATGAAGAGACCCCTCACATGGTAGAAAAACGACCTGGTAAGGACAGCGGGAAACCAAAGGACGAGGGAAGCGCAGGATTCAATATAATTCTTTATTGCATTCTATTTAATGTACAAAAGATAGTAGAGAAGAGTAGAAATATTTGGTCTTGTAGCCCACTGCACGTCTACGTCAATTGACTGATATGTTGATGATGGTGTCGATGGGTCACAATTAATCAAGCATTGTTCAGCCATTTATAAACTTTATTAAATATTTAAGGATTATTATATACTCTATCTAGACTACTCTATTTATCTAAACTACTTACTGCCTTGTGACAAATGCAGATAAAATATTATTATACAAAGAAAAGTAGGAATGTTTGTAAGGTAGAACTAACATTTCATTTTGTTTTCATTCGGTCGATGCGGTAATTTGCCGATGTCTCTAATAAAAAAAGAACCTCATAGATATTAATTTGAATTTTTAAAACACCAAATTTTTATGTATCACTAGCTTACGCCCGCGGCTTCATCCGTGTTGTATAGGTAGCTTAAATGTTATTCTACACCCTAAACTACCTGTTATTCCAAATTTCATTAAAATCCATTCAGTACATACATCCTTACAAACTTTCGCATTTATAATATTAGTAGGATTTGTGGACAAGCGTTAAGCTTATGATTGACTTTATTTGTCTCGTGAGAAAAAATGGTAGGTTATGTGAAAATAAAAAGTAGAACATATCAGAATTTTAAATTTAGTTTCATGTTTAAATAAATCAGTTCAATAAATAAATAACATAGTACTAGTTTCTTTATAGTCCTAGAGGATTTCCGACCCACGGGTAGACACGGGGGCACATATTACAAATCGTCATGTAGTACGAGACCTGCAAAAAAGTAAATAGATTAACTCTTCGACAACATGCTTCTTTTTTAGTTTCTGTATATAATTATGTGGGCACACAATATTTTTTTTTTTTGAACAACTTTCGCACTAGGGATCATCTCTCTGTCGCGGGGCCTTTTTACAAACATCAATTAACATCATCAATAACATCCAGACTCAGGACACTAATTTATGGATCAATTATTGTCTTGCGTGGGGATCAAACCCACAACCTCGTGCGCGGCAGCCGCAAGCGATACCGTCGCGCCACCTAGGTCGTCATAATCGCAGTTATGACAAAACAAGGCCGGATTTTGTTGTCCAATTGATTCTGCCACTTAGCCTCATCATAACAGCCCTCCCGGGCCTAACAGGGCCTCCTCCCGTGACGGAGGGATACTTGGCCTACTAATACCACGCTGGCCAGACGGATTGGTATAGGGTTTAATTTCAAGTTTTTCTTCTTTTTAATTCGTAAAGATAATATAGGGATAGTCCCTTAGTCGGTTTTTACGACACCCATGGGATGAGATGTGGTGGTGACATATTATATTCTTACTCCGTCACCACACGGATATGCACTTAGCCTCACTTAGATTTAATATAAGAAAGTAATTACCAAGTTATGAGCTCCAACAAGTGGTCCGCAGAATGTTACTCCACAGAGCGATGGCGTAAAGACCTTACAGGATTTCTGCCTGTATTCTGTTAATGGTATCGGATTCTGTACCCATTCGATTACATCTTCAGAGTTTACCTGTAAAACAAATTAATGGTGATGTTAAAAACAGTTTCATACTGCAACGATAGGATCCAGTTTGACTACCTTGGTGCCTGCAGTACACTAGGTCGAGGTTTCCAATTCCACGCATGACAATCCGTTGTGTGATTCACAAATTCCACAATGTTCAGTTAAACAATGTGTAGATGTGTCAATGTGTAATGTATATATGGTATAATATATCATACTAATTAATAATAATCATTATCTCTTTTATTCTATTTAAAAGATGGTAATAATTTGTATCAATAAAAAAATTACTTATTGTGGTAGTAAGATACAATTTTAAAGGTAAAAAGTTTTTCAACAACTTTGCCTGACTAGAGAGAGAGTTATCTCTCAAGTTACTGTATTACTGAGGATCGTGGCTCTTTCGACATTAACAATGAGATGTCTCCATCGGTTTTGCTGATTTACTTGATGTAGTGCAGCGCTGACGGAATAAATATAGGTATCTAGATGCTTAGATAAAAATTCCAACCATTATTTTGGAATACGGCCCCAAGGTCTTTTTCCTTGTATCTTTCCGGTGTCTACTAGGTGTTCCAGGCTATCTGCGTCCTTGCGGGCAGTATTAGCAAAGTAAAAAAAAAATAGTTTCCATACTTACCATGAAAGCGTCATTCAAAGAATTGATGAGGTTAAAGAATCTAATAAAAGCGTTCGTAATAGCTGGTGTAGAGTTGAGGAACCACTCGCTAATGTTAATAGGGAATGGTGATTTGTTGCTCTTGTAATGTCTCTCGAAGTTGGTTATGATGAAGTTGTACCAACCGTTTTCGTCGTCACGGTCGGGCCTGAAAACAGACATGAAATCTTTAATAATGATACTAACTTTTTATTATGGTGGTCACATGAGTATTTATAAATATGACTGTTGTGTATGAAGTTATGGAATGAACAAAATTGAGCTTGTGATAACACTTTATAAACTTAGGAGATGTTAGCTAGGGTGCGTAAAATTTTCCGTTTCATTTTTATTGAACTGTTGAAGGAACTAGGCTTTTATTATCTCACTGTAAGGACTAGATCTTTTACACACTACTACTACATAAAGGGTTTGTTTCGAATAATTTAATATTCAAGTTCTTGGTCTGTTTTAAAGAAAGATTTTGCCAAGTCTTGACGGTTTATTACAGTTTGTTTTAGTTTAAAAAGTACAGTCCTTTCAAATATTATACCAGCAATTATTTTCTTTTTTTCTCCGAAGTTTCTTTCTGTTGACGTAGTTTGTCTAGGAAATGACCGATATGGGCAAATATTAATTCCCTGCATTCATAAAAATTTTAAAAAAATACATGCAAAAAGCGACTTACGCCCAGAAACAGGATTCGACGAACGTACAAGGAATGTTTTGCAAATCCAACCATGCCACTGATGGCAATACCCATGGTCCAGGAATAGAACTAGTGGGACAAGGTGGAGCGATACACTGTTGAGTTGATCTGTAATGCAATGTATAAGGCCAAAGTCCAGGGTTTGTATTTACGGTAGTAGGCCAGGAAGCATCGTAGAGTAGATTGTTCTGAGCCATCATTCGGAAACTTGTGTCACCATTCATTTGGAGGAATGGGAGACGAATACCTGCAAAGCAAATTTTTTTTAGTTTAAAGTACTTCGGTTCCTGGTCTTCTGATGGTAATAAAAAGTATGCATGGTGATACACTTTGAATACTAGTTTTTACCAAACCATTTTATTCTAATTTTGGTAAGCTTGAACACCTCTCGAAACCAGGTTAGCCACTACCCAAACGATAAAGAAGAAAGAAGATTGACAAAAATAATATGAATTTCATTTAGCTTACCTTTCATGGCACCGTATGGGATATTAGCAAAATAGACCAATTGAATCTGCTGATGAGCATACTCTTGGACGATTTCTTCCGGGGTTATTGTTGCCCAGAAATTTGAAGGTGTTCGATGGCTGATTGAATTGAGACCAATCTCAAATCCTTGGTTGTAAAGTTCATTGACGCCTTGATAGTTGGTGTATTCATGTCTGACGTAAAACGTGGCTCCGGCTGGACATCCATTGGAGTTTCGTCGATTGTAAAGGACGCGACGATATGTGTTCAGATTATTTACATTAACTGCTTCGCTGAAGGATAATGTAACAAACTGGAAATAGAGAAATTAAGTTGAATAATAATACAAATAAGGCAAAAATAATACAATGTTTTAATATTCCGGGCACATTCACACATCGCTATCTAGCCCAAGCTAAGCAGAGCTAGTAGGTCCTATAAATACTAGATAGCAGATAAACATAGTACAAATTACTGTAACAACATTTCAGAGGTTAAAAAATATAACGAAATATTTAGTATCTCAAGATGCTCAATATTCGGACACACCTGAATTTTTTTAATAAACTTGACAAAAAAATGCAGGCCAAGTCAAAAATAGGTCTCTATTAACTAACGCTAACAACCTGTGTGAATGTTACCGTATATGAAACGGTTATGCTGCCCGCACTGCATCCAATCATCAAAGTACTTACGTAAGTAGGTACTATACTTTGCAGATTCAAAAGTAGTGATGCACCTAAGTTTTTAATATTTTTATTTACTGGAAAATCTCCTAATATTTTCAAAGCCATTGACTACATGAACTGTGATAGGTTTTTAGTTAAAAACCGTCAGTTAAGCTTAATTTTAAGCTTTCAGACGCTGCAAAAATCATCTATTCAGATGATGTAGGCAATAATGATGATAATGATTTAAATGGACTAACCTGTGGCACATCTCTCGCATTTAGTCCACCAGGGATATCAGTTGACGAGCATCTGCAAGCAGGAAGTTGACAAGCCTCGACATCACATTCCACTGCAGCTTCATCATCAGCAACAGCAACTGCAGCAACCAACAACAACCCAAAAATCATCCACTTCTGCATCGTGCAATGTTTTTGGATGATTTAACGTAGAAATAGTTACTTCCTCATTTTATACGTATTCATTCCTTTATCGACATTTTGATTTATAAGATATCAATATCTTATCAGCTAACTTTGCATTTCTAGATTTGTTTAATTAGCGGAACTCGAAGTTTGTTAAATACAGTTACTTAATTGGTCATTCAAAATATGACAAACTTACTAAGATTAGCCATTATCGAAGTAGCTACACTGTGTGCGTTAAAAAAAATCCGTGTAAAACACTCTGCGATTAACGTCATGATCTCTAGTGTACAATCTGGGGTCATTGAGATTGGGTTAATGTATAGTGTTGGAAGGTTGAAAGCCTTTTATTCTAAGTCAGAATGTCATTGTAAATAGTTCTACTGAATTCTACAAATTTAAAAAAAATACTAATTATACCTAGTCTAGCCATAAATATTGTTACGAAGAAAAAACATTTTTTTTTATTGCAAATAATATTTATTACTTTTACAGTGTGTTAGTTTAATACATAAATATAAAACAATTCAAAATATAAAAAGCTTATTCGAAGTCGTCTCCATTGGCTGCAACACAGTCCTTTAAACGTTGAGGCCAGTTATCAATAGAAGCACGCACTCTTTCCATGGGAAAATTCTTCACTGCCAATCGTATGGATTGTTTTAGGGACTCCAAATTATCATGGCGTTTAGAGCAAGCCATACTCTCTAAAACTGACCATAAATCATAATCCAGCGGATTAAGATCGGGACTAGACGACGGCCAGTCTTCAGCTCTGATGAAGTCCGAAACGTTCATTTCCAACCAAGACTGCGTGGACCGAGCTTTATGACCCGGCGCTGAGTCTTGTTGGAAGGACCATACTTGGTTATTGAACATGGTGTTGTTAAGGGGTTTAACTACCTTCTCAAGAATGGTATCTTGATACACTTGTGCCGATGTTTTGATACCTTTTTCACAAAAATATGGCTCAGTCACTCCTTCATAGCTAACACCCCACCAAACCATCACTGAAGTCGGATAATGCCCACGTTGCACTCTGTCGACTAATTGGGAAGCTTCCTTAGAGCTTTGAGCATAAATACGGTCATTTTGTTTGTTAAAATGTTGCTCAACTGTAAAGATTTTCTCATCCGTAAACAAAATTTTTCTGTGACCTCCCTTTGCGTACCGCTTCAGTAGTTGCTTCGATTTTACCACCCTATTCTTTTTTAAATTATCAGTTAAAAAATGACCAGTGCGTCTCTTATAGGCTGCAAGTCCTAAGTCATCTTTTAAAATGCGTGACATGGTTCTGGGTGCTATCTTCATCTCCCGAGATAAAATCTTTTGCTTTCGGACAGGATTTCTTCGAATTCTTTCCCTTACTGCTTTGACCACCATTTTCGTACGAACACTACGTGGACGGCCAGATCTTTTTCTGTCACAAACAGAGAAGGTCTCATTGTACCTATTAATAGCCCGGTACACAAACATTTGACTAATACCAAGCGTATGGAGAGTTTTAAAAATTACATTCGGCTCCATACCAACTTTGTGTAATGCAATCACAGCGATTCGGTTTTCTTTATCACCCCACTCCATTTTAATATAGCAAAATATTGTACAATGTATTGGCGCCAAAATTAGAAAATACAATGAACAATCGTATAAAAATGACAGATTCCAAATTCAAATGTAATATCTTTCTTATTTTTAATTGTAACAGTATTTATGGCCAGACTATGTATACTTAGGTCTAGTTACTTGTATACTTCAAAGTTGTATGTTACATTTTTTTAAAAATAAGGATATTATCTACTCCAGTTTTTAAAATAAAAACCTTGTCCCAGCTAAATTTATCTAATCAACATGTAATTTTTAAATCACACCTACAGATAAAGTTCCTTTGATTATTATGATTTTGATTTTAATATTTAGATTAGTTCATTAGTATTATCATAATACCTTATATTCTACGAAGCTGTATACAATTCTTCAAAACCGTTGAATCACTATGTTTTGTTGGTAGCAGGAAATGACTTTCTTCTTTTTTTTAAATTTAAGAAAACAGGTACATATAAGAGAACCGCCTTAATTTTATGTTTTTCTTTACTTATTTGCTTTCCCTTTTTTAAACCCCTGACAATTAATCAGTGGGGGTTTTCAAAGACCCCATGCGACGAACGACGTAAATAAAACCGCGCGATTGATCAAGAGTTAAGTACCTGATAGTACCTACGCTAGATCTTGTAACGGAAAGATCATGGCATGACAGAATTATAGCAATAGGTGTTTCTAGGTTTATGTACACTGCTGTAAGTCTTATTTAAAAAACGCTGCCTGGTTATAATGTATTTCTTCTTTATATATTAAATTAAGATTTTTCAATTGTCGGATTTTAGTCTCCGTGTAGTGACAGAGTAGGAATACAATATGTCACCACCCCATCTCATCCCATGGGTGTTGTAAAATCCGAGACTATCCGTTAATATAATCTTTACGAAATAAAAAGAAGGTAATCTTTAAATTAAACCCTATGCCAATCCGCCTAGCCAGCGTGGTATAAGTAGGCCAAGTATCCCTCCGTCACGGGAGGAGGCCGGTCCCTGCAGTTGGACATTAGTGGGCTGTTATGATGACATTAATTTGTGGATCATACAAATAATTATTTTGCGTGGGATGCGCACCCAGGACCTCATGCATTGCAGCGGTAAATTTGACCATTTTGCCACCGATGCAGTTAAAGTTAATGCAGTTATTATCATGAATTAAAAAGTTTGATTAATTACAAGATAGAATTAAACATATTTTTGGCAAGATAGATTAATAAGAAGATACAATTTAACATATAAAAGTTTTTAGTATATCAAAGGTATCTATTAGCTTCCGATTTAATAATCTTTTAATATCAATTGTTATTATTATCAGATAGTATCATGTACAGATTATCAGTTATTTGTTTTCATTCAAGGCTAAATAATGACGTCTTTTATTCATATTCATTCCCCTGCCCTTATCCCAATTTTTTTTGGGTTCGACGCAGCATGTCCTTTTCCACATGCTGCTAAAAGTTTTGCCTATGTTTTACGGCTGGCCGCCTGCCTAACGCCAATCCTCCTTGGGTATGCTGTTGTTGGTAACTTACCCCCCACCAGGAGGTTGACCCTAGGTGCTAGGTGGTATGTAGCGGGTCGTGGTATCCCTGAGTCGTCTCTTACGACACCTACGGGAGGATATGGGGTAGCCCAATTCTAACCGGGAACCGCACGATCTTTTATTAGTGTTAATAATTCATGGCTTACAAGAAACTTTTACTAATTTTAAATTGGGTAATCTTATTTGTTCTCATTGTATGTTGTGTTGCGTAACCTTTAATAAAATTAATTATTACAAAAACATTCAGTTTCCAGCTCAGCATTTGTAAATAATGCAAATAATTGTATAATCTAACACAAGATTACGGAATGTGCCATCTTGCGGCTAAATTGAGAACTGCGTTGATTCCCTTTCGTTCCTGTTTAGAAACGTATCAAATGTCAGGAATTAGTTTACGGATCATAAAATAGATGGCGCTGTTATTTAGTCCTTAAGATATTTTGAACATAAGCAACTAAATACTCGTAGTATTTTGCAGTCAGTAGAGATGGAGCTTAGTACAGTGTAAAGATTTAAGAAGACGGTTTATTAGGATGAAGAAAACAGAGCCATTTTCGATTTTTGAATATTTATTTAGTTTCCGGTTAGTGGACTAACTAATCTTAAGAAAGAACATGTTGAAGTTTTAGTATGTACGTCACAACATGATAAAAATGTTGATTAATAAAAGTAGATTAATGTTTTCATTTTAACTATTCATAATTATTTCTCCAATTTGGGATTAATGAATTATCATACGTATTACAAAGACCAGAAATAAGTAATTTAATAATAAACAAACACGATGTTAAATATAAATCGATACGTATCTATAAAAATTGACAAACAAAGACTTGAGCTAGGTACAGGTAAGCTACGAATGAAATTATCGTTCCCAAAGGGCTTGTTATACTCAAACAGTATCACAATAAAAGGCATAACATTCTCCCAAAAACAGAACATCAATTATTTTACTAATTTATATGCTATGAAAGGTATTTCGTACCGGAGGGGTTACACCTGGGACGTCGTTTGGGCGATGACCAAAAGTCCCAAACTCAGTAGGGATTTCCGGGATTCCACTGTTTCGTATGAAAACTAGGGATGGCTTACATCGGTGTTAGTTTTTTTTACGTTGTGATCTTTGTTACCCCGATTATCGCCCGAGAATGTTTAGATGAGCTCATAAAAACATGAAAAGGGTTCCGAAATAAGAATAGGAAAAATGTTTTACTAGATCTTGTATATGTTTCTTTATTAGTTATTAGGTTGTTTTGTTAGAGTTATTTTGTTAGGTTTTTATATTTATAGAATAAGAAAAAACGTGAGGACATGTTATGTGCTTGGTAATAAAATAATATTAATAAGGAATTGTTAGGAAGTTTCTATCTCTAGAGCCATAAGCACTAATAACTTGGCCCTTGTTCCCAATTACTCACTCCCCAATGAGTCTCTTATGAGTCTTCCTTTGATTTTATTTGTTTTTGAATGTATTAATATTTTTTTGTTTTCCAAATTACTCCAAAGATTTTATTGAAATTTTTATGGGCTAACTTTAAAGTACATTTTAACAAATAGATTTTTATAAATTGGTTAAAAAAATAATGAATTTTGAGCTAATAAACTACAAAAAATATAATGAACAAAGGAGAATGGGCAAAAATATATGGAGCTTGGTCCAAATTTCCACCATCAATAAGAACTATGACATATGATGGAACACTGTGTTCTGAATCATTATAAGAAGACCGCAACCCAAAATATTCACTCAGTAAAAAGTTATGACCCCATGAAAACTTGCAATTTAAAAACCTTTTTACGCTTAATTATTTCACTATATCTTTTAAACTACTCGATTGATTTAGGTGTATAACATTTCTTTGTAATTCATACGGTATTCTGGTTGATATAAGCTCTAAGACCCAAAATATAAACAATGTGGCGGTCGCGGTAGGTACCTCACAACGTCAAAAAAATCAAACCCTATCATGTGGGGTATCAAATGAAAGGACTTATAGCTATCTTTACAATGCTTATGTTTATTTTAAAATATTTGTAATACTGGGAAGAATGTAAACACAAAAATATCACACAAGTTTTATTTATTCCTGCCTCACAGTGTGGAGTCTGTCCTTATAAGAATACATCTCATATCTTCACCCACAATAACATTGTCCAGATTCGCAGCTGGAAGTAGAATTGTGGGTTGGTGTCTCGCCCATCCAAAATAACAAATAATTACCATGACATGGGCACAGCACCCCACAGTTTGCATTCCAGAAAGACAAGAACAATAGTAGTTCGAAATGGTTTCTCGATTATGGATCATTACATACGTGTAGTGTTGTCATGCACGTGCGAAAAATACTTTTAGCACGATTGCGAACCGTCCCGATTACATTTTTACATAAGTAGGTGCGCTAAAGTTATCATTGTATACTTTGCAGACGATTTGAGCGCATTACAGAACAGGAGGAATCCGTCTACCATGTTTTTACTGGTTGAAATGTGGCTATGTGCGAAAAAATTAACGGTTAAATTACTAAAAATACGTATTTTTAAAACAGTCATAACTTTTTTCTGAGTGAATATATTTTTGTCACCTAGTAATCAAAATTGTATGGTATTTAGTCAACTTTAAGCTTACATAGCCCTCAATAGTGGTGGAAATTTGGACCACTTCTGCTCATTGTCCATGAGAACATCATCGTCTTTTTTAGTTCGATTCAAAAAGATGAAAAAACAGCTGTATATATTCTGTGACACTACACCTGCCTAAGTACCTTTTTTATGCAATAGGAGGCAAACGAGCCTGTAGGTCACCTGATGGTAAGTGATCACCGCCGCCCATGGACACCCGCAACACAAAAGGAATCTCAGATGCGTTGACGACCTTTAAGAAGGGAGTACGCTCGTTACTCGTACCTAATTTCGGGACAACCCTGCACAAACGTTTTATTCAAATGACTTTCTAAGTAACTGAAGTAGGCAAAAGTACTATCAATAGTGAATTGTGTGCGTACAAAAGGTTGATTCATAACTGTTTTGTAGTCCCACGGGTGGTACCAAGAAGTTTGCCCACTGTTGTCATAGTTTCGCAATTTTGACTGGAGTTTGGGATACTCGATCGTACTAAATATTATGTTTTGCGCAATCTATCAATATATACTTGGAAGACTTCCAGTTACCGTTTGCGTTTTGGCATTATTAATAAGCTTTATAGTTTGATCTCAATCTTAAGAGATGATATTAAGCTCGGCTGTCAATGAGATATTACTGAGAATACTTACGAATATTTGAAACTGGAGCACTAAAGTTTGGAATATACACTGGGCCGCTATGAAAACGGGTCGCTTACAAAAACCTTAATAATTTCCAAAATATTGGAGCTAGCTTTATGAAATAAAGACTAAATGATAGATAATTTAATCACAAATAATGCCGCAAGTAAAATCTTTCAATTTATTTTTGATTATTGTATTAAATCCATAAATTTAAAAAAAAAGGCAATTTTTTTAAATTTTAACAACAGTTTCGAAACCATTTTTTTACTCTTCTTTCTGTTATATCATGAAAAAGACGCATTTTATATACAGAAATTCGATATTCTGATCAAATTAGCATTAAAAATGCCTCTAACCCATGAAGAGTCTACAAGGATCCCAGAAATGCTAGAAAAATGAGGTAGTCATCGTTATACAGCGAGAACTGCTAGTTTATAGCTCTCAACCGTTCGAAAAGTACTCCAGCCATTAGAAGACACTGTATTCAATGCGCGCAGACCAAGATCAGAACCAACAGCGTGCACAAAAACACAAGAGGTTCGTTACATGGTGTCGAGAATGTTGAGAAATCGATTTCAAACGGCTGTTGTAGTCAAAAATCACTTGCTACGTGCTCGAGAAAGCAATCCAAGCCCTTGTATAGTGAGGCAGTGTCTAGATGAATCAAAATTACAGTCCTAGACCTGAAAATATTCGTAAACATGAAAGACAACATCAAAATTCAAGATAGAGTGATTTAAAAAAACTCGTGAATAGCACTCATGGCTAGCTAGAAAGCCGCACCGAGCTAGTAGTGATAAAAAATGGTACTTTAACTGCAGAGAGGTACTTGAATAAAATCATTAATGAGTATGATGGCTCATTTTTGGTAAACATCTGCGAAAAAGGCACCTTTATGGAACTCAACGCTCATCTTCATACTGATTTAATAGTGTTAAAGTTCCGTAAAGATGTCGCGATCACACGTATGAAGTGGCCAGTACTCAACCCAGACTTGAAACCGATCCAGCATGCTTGGGACGTATTGGATCGATGAGTAGGATATCAATATATCCCTCTTATCACCCTTTGTGAACTCTAAGAAGCAGTGAAAGAGAAATGGGTGTATTTTCCTCAGGATTAAATTTAAAACCAAATGGAAAGCATCCAAAACCAGATGACAGCTGTATTAACAGCTTTTGATAATAATACAGCGTATTAAATGAATGAAAATAGCATTTTGATACCTTTTACCTGTTTTAGACATCTAATGAAAGTGTCAATTTTTATTCACCTTACTTTTGTCCAAAATACACTTAACAATCTGTAATTTTTATCACTTTCATTTAAGGACTGTTAAATTATCTTTATTTTAGTGTTTATTTCATAAAGCTAGCTCCAATATTTTGGAAGTTATTAAGGTTTATGTAAGTGACCCGTTTTCATTGCTGCCCAGTGTAGATAACCGACTGATATTTAGTTCATACTGATTCTGCAACTGTCGTATTAAAATAAAAACTGACTTAACTATCTAAGATTTTTTGAAATCATTAACTTATAGCAACTCCTTTTTTGTCCGTGTGGTGACTGAGTAAGAATACAATATGTCACCACCCTATCTCATCCCATGGGTGTCGTAAAAACCGATTAAGGGACTAATCATAAATATTATCTTTACGAAGTAAAAAGAAGGTAAACTTGAAATTAAACCCTATACCAATCCGTCTGACCAGCGGCAGCGTGGTATTAGTAGGCCAAGTATCCCTCCGTCACGGGAGGAGGCCCGTCCCTGAAGTGGGACATTAATGGGCTGTTAATGCTGTTATAATATGATGAACTCATTTTTTTGTCTTGCATTCTTTTTTCTCTTCCAGTTTAATAATCATTCACTGTACTTTCAAATTTAAAGTAACAGTATTAGATTAAAATTCTCTAAGGGTATCCTTGTTAAACCCATGAAAACCTTTCAAACGGTAGTAAGTTTTCCTTTGTATATTTGAAAGGCTATTATTACCAAGAAGAGTTATTATAATATACATAAAAGCTATTTAATCCTTAGACTTGACGATGTTCATGTTTCTAGTCACAGAGGATGAGAGCTGAGTATCAAAAGTATAAAAAAGGCTAAAACTTAACTCTAACCACACGTCACCACATGAAGAACACAGATAAACGTTAAGAAATCTACAGAGGCTCTAAACTGTTCGGTCTACTCAATAGACTCCCATTTATCTATTCAAAGCTTGTCCATTTATTCAAAGTCCAATCTTTCATGACACGTATAAACAAAACCCCTTACTATATCACTACCAATTTATTTAAATTGTTTACCCTCCTTAAATGTTTAACCCCTTGGACAGTATCTGAAAAAAATCTCGTAAATATTTACCCGCAAAACGTAAATGTTTATATTACGTCACCCAAAATTCTTGTAACAAATTCAACAATTTTACAGGAACGTTGCTAAAGGCGGGTACTAAATTGCAAACAACAAAAATTTTCCGACAAACGCTTCCCTTCCCCAAAGGGTGGACAGACAAAAAGGCTATGTTCACACTGACACCGTGTTTTTGTCTCGTCCGTCATACGGATGACAAGGGTCCCGGATAAGCTACGCTTGTGTGGGCGCCTCTTTAATTATTCTAGGTTTTTGCACGAATGATTTCGAATATGGAACGAATGGACTACGAAGGTTACATTTTACTTGCAGGAGCTATCGTTACAATTTCATCCGGGTCGATGGTAAGATTTTTAATAGCCTATTTTCTTTGATTTACACTATCGTTTCATTTTCAACTTTCTAACTTAACAAATAAAGTTTAAAGTTGATTGAACGCCGTTGTAAGTGAAGAGTACAGTGCAAATCCACTAAGCTGTTACTCATCCGAATAAAATCCATGAGAAAGGTTTTTGGCATGTTTTGGTAAAAAATATAAGGTTAGTTATTTTTTTGCTTAGAATTTCGGAGAGACTACAAGCTATTAAAGTGTTTGTGTTTCTATTAAAGAGCTAAAACTTGATCTCAACGAATACGTTTAGTATTTTTCTATCATACAAATATTTAATGGAAGAGTAGTTACTTTCATAAGATGCACAATGGGTAAACCCTACGCATGCTGGACTAACGATCTAGTTAGGAACGGGGAAAAACTGTTGGGATGGAGAGAGGCACAGGACCGCGCGGGGTGAAAATATTTGAAAGAGGCCTATTTCCAGCGGTGGACGTTCATTGGTTGATATGATGATGAATTCCTTAACATCCCGTGTACTATTCAACACGTTGATGAAAGGAAACTTGACAGATGATTCGGTGTATAGATTGCTTTCGTCTGTTTTCGTTAGATAATAATATCTGAAATACTCCCTCAGTCGCTTTTTACGACAACGGAGAGATAAGTAGGTAGGAGTATTTTAACTCTATCATTAGATAAATAATAATAATAAATAAATAAATCATTTATTTCTCTCAAAAAGGTAAGTAAGTACAATAGTAGATATATAAACTGTTTTTTTTATATAACTCCTACACTAGAAATCGAAAGGATGTCGTGGGGAACAGACGTTAAATAAAGAAATTAATGCGTGGTTCACAAAAATCTTAGGAAAAATTCGAACCCGCAGCTTTGTGGACGCCAGCCGCTTCCTCAACTGTCATGCCCACCGTGGCCGTATTTGTTATAAAACTAATATTTATTAGGAACATATTATTATTACAGCTTTATAAACTTCCACCTTTATATAACAGAAACTCATGGACAAATCACCTACGTAAAACTATCAAACTGTGCATAGTTATTTGGAGTACATTAGCGCAATAGAGACCTCAATTTGTGAGCTGGTGAACAGTTTAAAACTACTGTGTAGCCCCGGGCGGGGTTGATGTTTTAAACAGCGTCCGGAACAGGGAAAGGTGTGTAGTCGTGTTGGTCTTTTACTTTTTGGTGCGACTACTTGATTGAAATTTTGAAATAGAGAATTCATTTGTTACACAACATCTGCAAACTAAATTTAAAGATAGAAGAAAAATTGATTATAACTGATACGCAGTTGCAAATAAATTGTTATTTCGAAATTATCATTGCAGCCATAACTGCCCCGGTGACGTGACCTTAGCGCAAACGGTTACCGTGCAAGTGGGCGCGGGTTCGATTCCCACGCAGGACAATTATTTGTGCGAACGTCAAGTTGTTGTCCTGAGTCTAGATGTTCTTTGTGTCCATTAAATTATCTAACATAATTTGACGACCTCTGTGGCGTAGTAGTTACATAACATGACTGCTACGCCTCTGCGTAGCAGTCCGGGGTTCAATTCCCGCTCAATGCAAATCTTTGTGTGCATGAACATGATTGTTTGCATTGGTCTGGGTGTTTTCTATGTATAATAATATGTAGGTATTTACAGAAAAAAAAGTATTTAAGTATGTTTAGCTGTTGTCTAGTACCCATAGTACAAGCTTTGCTTAGTTTGGGACTAGATGGCGTTGTGTGAATGTGTAAAAAAAATAATTGAATTGGTGAAAAACACAGGCCCCCGCAACACAGGGCATGATTCCTAGTGTGGGAGTTGTCTTTTTAATATAAGTTGGATTCAAAACGGACCCCAAAAAAAATCAATATAAGAAGTTAAACCACCACACGTTCATTCTCTTAAAATAAACAAAATTTTATAGTCATAAGTCTCCATGTCATTTATTATTCTTCCTGTCCATGCCACTTTTACGTAGTGACTGTTTAGTGTTTAATTTCAAGTGTATTAGATTACCACGAAACAGTTGTCCACTATTAGCTCAATAATAAACTTTAACGATGACAACTTTCCTTTTATTGGCGGTAAAGAGGGATATAAAAACAGAATGGACTTAATTAACAGTTTGATTGCGAGAAAATTGGACCATTTGTATGTGAGTATGGCGTATTTAAGGCACTGTGTACCAATACTTCTTATAAACTAGGAATTTTGGCTAAAATGAAATAAATCATGACCTATTAAGAAAAACTATCTCAGTGACTTCAAGGTCGCGGTGTGTGGCTGCCGAGCAAGAAGACGCGGCTTCAAATCCTACTTAGGGCAAATATTTTAGAAATCCTTATGTGGTTGTCCTGAGTCTAGAAGAGCGTGTCTGGTTAATTGATTTTTTTAAAGTTACAGCGATTAAGCGAAAAATACCTTTTGCTGGAGTACATATCACACGCTTATCACACGGTAGAAGGACGACTTCATTAGGGCAAAAGGAAACCAATTGACAGAGAAGAATAGACTTAAAAGAGATGGCAATGTGCAGCAGTGGGCGTTTGTTGGCTGATGATGATGATAGTGAAATACGATTTTAAGTGGTTGGTCCTAATCAGAACAAAAATTTGTTATTATAGTTTTCTATTTGATTATAAATGCAAACATTACAGCTATAAATATATAATTAACTACTGGTGAACAGCCAGTAGTTATCTTCGCATGAACAACAGAACCCAAAGATGACCAGCAAAACGCAAGCAGCATCCATACCCTTTACACCAAGATACACACGTACATAGTTACCTTATAATTAACAAAGGAACATTTTTCTGTCGTTTCACTGTTCAGCGCAAATTGCTCCCTGAAGACACATTCGAAAATAACCCTTATTGTATGTGAGTAAAGTGGGATTTGTTTCCGTATTTATGTGGAAAAGCAAACAGGTGACACATGGCTGGATGTATCCTAAAAATCCGTACACCCTTGTATGATACCCTTGGGAGACATTGGACGATTCCATCCTTTGTTAGTAAACTGACAAAAAAAAATGGAATGGAAAAAGCTATTTGTCATTTTCCCAACAGTATAGTTAGGCTCGTTGCTTAGTTGTATCAGTGATTGGGAGCGACGAGGTTAAGCGCTATCAAACATGTTCAGCATGTAGATGGGTGGACGCCAATTGTTTCTTTGGTTTGATAATAGATGTATGTGGAAAACGAAGCTTCCTCAGACAGATCATCAATGTTTATGTATTATTTTTACAAAATTGTAATAACACGTATATTGTTTGGTAAATATTTAGTAATTATTTACCTTTGAGGCTCTCGACGTTTCGGCCAAATTGTATTTTACCCCTGGCTGGCAAAGCGCCCAAGATAGAATGATCAGACATGCAATTTTCCGCTTATTTCTAATGTTTACACACTGTTTATACTTCAAAGAAATTGAAACTGGAATATTTTTATGATTGTTATTTGATATTTAACAATTTATACGTAGCTGTTGTAATAGATATTTAAGTATGTTAACTCTTAATTTTTGTAATCCATTTAGAAGTTCGATGCACTTAGCACTTACCTAGAAAGAGGAAGGTTCAACTTTCACGGCGGATTTCATAATATTATTTCCATCATTTTAGTTTATTTATATGACTTTTTTGCAGATACAATACTTTTAAAGTATATATTCCTCACAATTTCACACAACGCCATCTAGTCCCAAACTAAGCAGAGCTTGTATTATGAGTACTAAACAACGGATATACATACATAAATACTTTATTTGTAAATACATACATATTTATACATAGAAACACTCAGACCAATGCAAACAATCATGTTCATCATCCATGTTCATGGATGTCGTCAATTCTTCAAACTTTCTTGCAGATACAATACTTTTAAAGTTTCCGCTGCATTATACTCGACGTACGTCAAATTTTAACAGTGAAATAGTGAGCAGAATTACCCTAAAATCTTTATTTCAGCTTTGACCTCGAGCTTAGTATTTTCGTCAGAGTTATATGTAAATGTTTATACCTACCCACCGCATGACGGGTACACTTTGGACTACACCGTAAATTCCTTGAGTAACGTTCTAGCATAGTACAAATATATACAGTATTTCGACTTCATAGAAACGGACGAAACGCGAACGGTAGCGGTGACTTTGCGGAGTGAACAGTCGCGACTGTGCCGCAGTAACGAGCGGGAAAGTAGGTAAATTGAATTAAAAAGCTGGAGGTAGGCTGGTCTTTCGCATGTTTAAGTATCGCGCAGCCGTACCTACGGCCGAATATTTATTATAAATACCTATTTATAATAAATATTCGGCCGAGAAAGACTACTGGTTGTACTGTGGTAACGTTCTAGTTTTAGTATTTTGGGCTTAAATGCGGTTATATTATTTCACTAATTACACGAAAAGTGAGTTGTTTGCGAATAATTTTACTGTTTACGTGAAAATGGGTTGAAAGGGGAAATATTTCATTTTATGTTTAGAGTTAATGATGTCTGTTTTACTGTACCTCTATTTATAACAGTACGTTAATGTCTCACTGCAGAAAGGAGGGAAACTATTTTACACTGACCGGACGCTTGGTTATAAAATTTTGTTTGATCATGTTTTTGATTTTATTATTGTAGTGATAATGTCTCTATGAATATTTCTTTAGCCGACTTCTATGCCACCCTCAGGATTAGTAATTTTTCTTTTTCACAATAACACAACGCCATCTAGTCCCAAACTAAGCAAAGCTTTTACTATGGGTACTAGACAACGGATAAACATACTTAAATACATTTATTTTTTGTAAATACAAACATATTATACTGCAATATATAATGCAAACAATCATGGTTATGCACACAAAGATTTGCATTGAGCGGAAATCAAACCTGGAGACCTCTACGTAGCAGCCATGTAATATACCGACTGCGCCACAGAGGACGTCGCGTCGTAGTATTGACTTAGTGTGTTGCTGGCTTAAACGCTACTTTAAGTTTTGTACTACTTTCGTTTACTTAACTTCGAAATGGTACCAGCTCTGCAAAATCATGTTTTCCCTGTTACTAGTTCTGTTCCTAGATTGCCAATCAACACGATGGTATAGATGGAAAGACTTAATAGTCATTTCACAAAAGCATTAATAAAACTTAAAGATTTTTTTTAGGCTTTTATTTCCAAAATCCAAAATAATACAAATAACAAACAATTAGCCGCAACACACAGACCACACAGGGTCTATCTAGGTAACAGCGAGCCGCTTAAAAACATTTTTTATTTACTTATTTAATAAACTAACTAACTTTCTAATTTCTTTTTTATTACTTGTTATGTTCACAAAGCACACAATATTATTTTACTTTGTACATTTGTTATATACCTAGGTACATAAAACTCCCCAAATAGAGTAGGTCTAAGTGCTTATAGTTAGATGTAAAGGACAACTTAACAAGTGACAGAGAAAAGGGTAACGGGAAAAAGGAATTTTAAGTTCTTTGTATAAAGGACTGCGTGTACGAGGGTTGATTACCGGTGAACCTGTCCTTCAAAATGGATCCTGAAATAAAGCACAACTACGTTTTGTACATACATTTTGTAGTTAAAAATTAAATGGCTTTTTGATGCAGCAACATCGTAGCTTGTACTTATAGGCATGAATGATACGTTTCCGAAACCCTTTTTAATAAGTATGTCAATTCTTGTACTTTAAAATCGTTAAAAAATCGGTTAATAGGCTAAAAGTAAGTAACAAGAAATTTAAAAATAAAGTGACTCCTAATTAAGAGCGATTTCTAAAAACGCAGTATTAAACCAAATTAAAGGTACAATAATATAATTTTAAACAATAAAACGTGTTTTAAGGTGAGAAAAAATGTTTATAAGGTATCCAATATAATTAAAGAAATACAACCAAATTAAACCTGCATGCATAAACATTCTGTTTCATTTTCTCCTCCCCGCTCTATATTTGGTTTTATAGCAAGCTCTTCGACAAAGAATTGCATACCTGTGTTTAGTCCGTATTACGTTTTCGGCAAACATTTTATTTTTATTGATGGAAAGTCCCTCGTCTGCGCAGGTCTTTATATTACACTCCGAATTCTTGTTTCGAATTAAACACAATAATGTACCCAAAACACGACTCAAACGAATATCGTACATTCGCAAAAATTACAGTCTTCTTTTTTATTGCTTTAAGGTAGTCCAGTCGTGGCAAGCAGGCAAAGCAAGCGGCTTCATCATATCAGCCAATCGACGTCCACTGTTGGACATAGGCCTCCTCCAAGTATTGCCACCTTGTGCGGTCCTGTGCCTCCCTCATCCATCGGGTTCCTGCCGTCCTAACTAGGTCGTCGGTCCACTGTGTGAGGGGTTTCTCCACCCTGCACTTACATGATGTTAACTATTAATCGTCGTTTATTGTCCATCTCCGTGTGGTGACGGAGTAAGAATACAATATGTCACCACCCTATCTCATCTCATGGGTGTCGTAAAAACCGATTAGGGGCTATCCGGAAATATTATCTTTACGAAATAAAAAGAAGGAAAACTTGCAATTAAACCCTATACCAATTCGTCTGGCCAGCGTGGTATTAGTAGGCCAAGTATTCCTCCGTCACGGGAGGAGGCCCGTCCCTGCATTGGGACATTAATGAGCTTTTATGATTGTCCATAATGTCAGAACACAGCCTGTCCGCTACATACCCATAAACTGCTCAGTCTTGTAGGCCTGTAATAAAATTTTCCTAGTTAAAGTACCCTTCCACCTGCACTCTTTGATCGAGGATTAAAGCGCCGATTACACTACCCTACATGTAGGACACTACATCTTGTAGGACACTACATGTTGTCTAGTGTAATCACATGTGGGCTGTTAGGACACTACATATCGGAGATTGGCGAGTCCCGACCGCCCTACATCATGTAGTCTCCTACATGATCCGTCCAACAAGATGTAGTGCTCTACAAGATGTAGTGTCCTACATGTAGGCTAGTGTAATCGGCGCATAAGCGTGGTATCTATAGAAAGTCTTTTGCTGAAGGGCCCCAGCATCTGGTGAAATGGACAAACGTTACCTAAATCCTAAGTTTTGTACTAGATACTACCAAAATAGATAGCCTTCTAAGAAATGGAAATGCGGTTAATAGGACCAACTTGTCACTTTTAATCGCTACAACTCAGATTCTTTTCGACGAAGTTTAACGTAAATCCTCCATAAGATACCTGCTATTTATCAGTGACAAGATTGCTAACCTAAAAAAAGAGCCAGTGAAAAATTGCCTACTTTATTTTTTGAGCCCGGTATTTTCTTGTAAATAGAATGACAGGAAATCTACTTGTATTATTTTACTGAATACAAAATTAACTGCTGACGCGTAAAGGCGTTTTTTAGCTGTCAAGGACAATAGAGAATAGGGAGTATTGTAATGCCTGTTTCTCACTGTCCTTAGCAATAAAAAGATTGGTTGACATTGAAAACAGACGCTCTGGTTGTATTTTCTTATTATTTTGTTGTTTTTTGGGGAGCTTACTTTAAGATTTACGTTTTGAGTCTTATTCGGGACTGTTCTTTAGATTACTTAAATAAGGTAAAACAAACCTTTTCTTTGAATAGATGTTGTAAAATCTAAAGAAAGTTTTTAGATGTTATCTCTACGAAAATTATCGAAGGAAAAGTTAACATAATACCAATAATACCTAATACTAATACCACTAAGAAGCGGGCTTACTTTTACTGTTCCATTGACGACCTCAGTGGCGTAGTGGTTATATAAAATGACTGCTGCGCAGAGGTCTCGAGTTCGATTCCCGCTCATTGCAAACATTTGTGTGCATCGACATGATTATTAGCATTGGTCTGAGTGTTTTTATGTATAATATATGTATTTACAATAAAAAGTATGTAAGTACTAATATCCTTTGTTCTGTTACTCACAACACTAGCAGGTTAAGCCTATCTTACTTTGGGAACAGATGGCGCTGTGTAGAGATGTTCGTGAATATTGGAGGAATTCTTACTCCGTCACCTCACAGATATCGAAAAATAAAACCAAATTACAAGCCGAAAAACAAGCACTATGTAAGTTGAATTTCGACAACACTAATACTCAAACATTCCTAATCACAACAGCTGATAATGACTGGATACATCTACAATCTCACAAATAATTGTACGAAGTTTCACACCGATACACGCAAGTGTAACCTGAGCATTAGAAAAAACTGTGTTTAATTTTTATTTCGATTTAAATGTGAATATCACGCGAAACGCGTATCAATCACTTTTCGTTCGTAACGAGCGCCGTGTAATTCGTATTAGATTTTTGTGTACGAATATATTTCAAATCAAATAATCTGTTTTGGCTTTGCCACTAAACAAATAGGTTCAGAAATCAACCAAAAAGTAATTGTAAAAAAACACAATAAATTAAGTACAAACTCAAGTAAGTACTTAATTTATTGTGTTTTTTTACAATTGTTTTTTTTTCAGACAAGGCATGCCTTGGGCCGACGACGATAATTTGCGAAACGCAGAAAGTCCTGCGTGATAATTGAACCTACGACCTTTTGCACTGCAGCCGCTACCATAAACGCTTAACATGCTTGTATCGAACCTGAGAAAAAGCACGAGCGCTGGCGAGGTATGAAGGAACTGGATGGTACTATGTCCTACAAGTGATTGTCGCAGGAAGGTTGTCAAATTAGGCTTAAGTAGCTCCCAAGGGAAGAGTGGGAAGATGTTTCCGAGGGAGAGAGGGAAGAGGTTCTCTAAAAAAACGGGGAAGAAATTCCCGAGAGAAGAGCAGTTCAAAGGTGATCATTTCCGAAAAGTGGTAATTTTAAGAAAGTGGACATTATCAACCTAAAGGAACTTATTGTATTTAGATTGACTTCTGCAATAATTTCTGCTTTGTACATCTATATTATGAAATAAAATTATTATAATGAGAAACAGTAATAAGAAATATATGTTATATTTATTAATATTACTTTGCAAGCGTAACTTATATTATTTTTATTACTGCAGAGAAACAAAAAGGACTTTATTGTTGAGCTCTTAATGGTATAAGTACTCAAAAATGCACTTTGCAGAGCTCGCCGTCTCATCACTCAGTAAGTAATCTCATTAGCTACTGCAACCTAGAAATCTTAACACAATTGTGATATACCACTTGCAAGTAAGATTTTAAGAATGAATATAAATTTAAGAATATGTTTGTTCGCAAAAATTTCAGCCGCTAGGTTTGGAAGTATTCTAACCTTATCTTGGATTCAGAACCTTGTAATTTCAATTCAAATTTTAAGTACTTCATATAAAACCAGTACTGATATTGCAACAATTTAACAGGCCTTGTGGATTGGGTGACAGTCATCTTGAACAACGAGTACGCCCAATATATCGCAAAGGTTCTCTTACTCTAGATGAACATCCTGTGATGGTGGGTATCGAAGTCTGTATAGTATTTCAAAATACCCCTGACCGAAAGGACGGTTTTCCGATAACATTCTACTCCGACGCTTAGTTAAACAAAAAATGATTGGCCGATGAAACGTTTCGCCGAAAATTTTATATATCGACGGTTGGTAGTACGAATGAATTCTTCGCCGATGGAACGTTTCGCTGAAAACACTCTTCAACGACGATTGGTTAAACGAACGATTCTTTTAACTATAATCCTATACTACCTAAATTACATGCGGCACTGATCCGATTGTTGACTTCAGTCTTAAGGTTGCGCTTTAAAGCCCGATTTACACATCGACAAGTACAGTAGCGAGTTAAGTAGTAAGTTGGTGATTAAGTTGATTTAAATAGGTCTCCATCCTATTTTTTGGCGAGTTAAGTTGATGAGACGCGAGAGAGGGGTCTTCTTCGTACTTAACTCATCAAAAAACAGGGTGGAGATCTATTCAAATCAATTTAATCAACAACTTACTACTTAACTCGCTACTGTACTTGTCGATGTGTAAATCGGGCTTAATGGACAGTGCTTCAGCACATTAGATTACCTGGGACCCACCAAATAAGCTGAATCATTGAGTTTCATGGCTAAATAGATAACTTCGAAGAGATAATTATCTGCTAACGTTTCATTTTTGGCTTTCACGACATCCATGGTTAACAGAGTAATATACCATGTAGTCCATGTGGTGACGGAGTAAGAATACAATATGTCACCACCCCATCTCATCCTATGAGTGTCTATGAACCGACTCAGGGACTATCCGTGAATATTATCTTTACGAAATAAAAAGAAGAAAAACTTGAAATTAAACCCTATACCAATACGTCTGGCCAGTGTGGTATTAGTAGGCCAAGTATCCCTCCGTCCCAGAAGGAGGCCCGTCCTTGCAGTGGGACATTAATGGGCTGTAGGTATTCTTACTTCGTAACAGATCTAAAACTTAATATGAACGTTAATTCTCAATTATAAAATGCTCGATAATTTAAAACCAATAACGACCATCTATAAATGTACCTCGTTATCAGACCAGTATCTAGTATCAACAATCTCTGATTTATTTAGAGGGTGAAAAGCATTGGGTAATACCTTTTGAGTTATACGCGTGAATCGCGAGTAGGGTCACCTCATTTCTCATTTGGAACGAAGTAAACAAATTACAAGTAGTTACTGGGGTACTATCGTCTGAATTTTGACCTTACTAATGATTTCGTTACTATGCTTTAGATTCTAGTAGAAATTTCGATAATGGTAGATTTTGGGTTTTTTTATACTACGTTGCTTGAGGTCAAGGTTTGAATTTCACGCTAGATAATCCTGAAATTATTTAAGTTATTAAAGAATTATAGCTTTGGGATAGAAAGTACATTTGCGTCCGTGAATTTCATATTTGTAAAAGTTACCACCATTATCATAACAGCCCATTAATGTCCCACTGCAGGGACGGGCCTCCTCCTACGGAGAGATACTTGGCCTACTAATACCACGCTGGCCAGGCGGTTTGGTATAGGGTTTAATTTTAAGTTTTCCTTCTTTTTATTTCGTAAGGATAATATTCACGGATAGTCCTATAGTCGGTTTTTACGACACCCATGGGATGCGATGGAGTGGTGACATATTGTATTCTTACTCCGTTACCACACGGACAATATTTTCACAATATTAAAACTTATTGTCATTTGTCATGTAAGACAAATGACAATAAGTATCAGTATCAGTATCAGTACCCAGTATCCAGTCTTTAATCTAACAAACATTCAAAATGCTAGACGAGTCTTTTGATACAATTCTTAATAAAGCCTTATTTATAAGAATATTTTCATTGTAAGTTTACATTTTCATAATATTTTGAATAGAATAAATTAAACGGTTCAAACTAAAGACAAAGTGATTGTAAACATTTGAATAGCTGATAACTGATTCAACAGTTATTGGTCTTCGTTAAACTCAGCTAGTTTAACTAAGTCTATTTACATTTGTATTATAACTACTGATTGGTTACACAAGAAATGATATAGGAGTTTAAACATAGTATGTCTGTATTTATCTATTGTTAGGTAACACTGTTTAGAGAGGTTATACAAAAACAAGTTGATCGTTGGTTGAGTTTAAAAGGGGTTTCTTACTTTAAATTAATTTAAATGATACGGAACAACAGGCGTTTTAAACCATTAAACTATCGAACTAACAAGCAATCGCTGTAAGGTTTTTCGCAACAGAATTTTTCGCACTAGCGTTACATCGCACTAATAAAGCATCAATATAATATAACATCGTACTACTGAATTATGGCGATACCGTGTTCTATATAATAAAAAAAGAACCAACAACTTTCGCAGAAAAATAGGGAACCCCATTTATTTGTGGTATGAGAAAGGTACTAGGTACTCGTAGATCCTTCACAAACCCTTTAGAGACTTTGATAAATATATATTTACGGTCTTACTCATAAACTCGTATTAAATATTAAGCAATCGATTAACGAAATTCTTTACTCATGAAATCAACTAAACTTTAAGCAGTGGTTATTCTATGGACAAAGAGCTGTCAAAATTAACCACTCTTTCGACCTAGTTAAGATGTTGCTTGACATTAAATTTTAAGGTTTTATTTAACAACTTAAATAATTCATAGATATTGACGAACAAATATCTAACTCAACAAATATTACTCTATTATGTAAATTGCTGATTCTAATTAAAGGTATCTATCAAATTTTGAGTACTTCATGCGAAATAATGGTTTCTTTGTCATTGTTGACATTAAAATACAAAATCTTATTTTGAAGTTAACTAAATGTGAAAATTCAGTTCGATTTTGTACAGGATACCCATTATAAAATTAGATCGAATAATTTTAAACAAATTTGAATAGATTCGTTTATGTCGTAAGAAATGTAAATGTTCTTTGTTAGAAATTTAGTTGTGTATCGACACGTAAATCGTTATTGTCGAACTGTTTCATTAGCTATTTGATTGAACTTCGTACCTGCGTTAATATTTATAAAACTTACTATATACTAGTATCACTGTTCTATTTTTCAAGTTTATTTTATTTTATATAGACTTCCAGAAATGATATCTATACTAATAAGTATTATAAAGAGGTAAAGTTTGTGTATTTGTGAGTTTGTGACGTTGTAGGGGGTAATCTCTGGATCTATTGAATCGATTTTTAAAATTCTTTCTGTGTTGAATAGTCCATTTATCGGGGAGTGTCATAGGTTATATAGTATCACGCTATAACTAATAAGAGTGGAGCAGTAATGAAATATGTTTAAAAAGGGACGCGTTTTTTTCGCCACCTAACGAAGTGGGCACGGGACAGCTAGTATGTAATATATGAGATGGTGTCATTAAACAGGTCATAGTAATACAGTATAGTTACTACAATAAATACAGTTACTTAAACCAATAAAATCGAGTTAATAGTGAGAACAGCTAGTAAGAACATAACACTGAATGATGTCGAATAATACTCGTAGGCTGCCGTCATTACAAAACCCCAAACGAGATTGTTCAGGCAATGAGTGTTATATTGTTTGTTTGTTTGCCACAAGCGTTCTTTTAGACTTAACCCTCAGGTGAAAATACAAGGTAATTTTGTGAAGGGTTTCTTTGCTGTGTTGTAAAGAGGGTAAGTTCAATTTTGTAATTGAAGTTTGTAGTTTAGGGTTATGATTATAAATGTGATTACAGGTTGTTAAGTTTGTCATTGTTTATTGAAAAACAATGGACGAACTTTAAAGGTCGACTATTCTACGTCTTCTAGAGACTTATAGATTTTTGTCTATTCCTTAAGGATAATAATGTTTTACGTGTATTTACAAATTCTGTAAAGGTCGAGTTTGACTGTTTGGCTTGATTGATCGTTTGGGGGATCTTCTGGGCCTGCTAATTGATTTTATTTATAGTCTATAGTTAGACTTCACATTATAAAGCTATTGTTTTTTAATGCTTTTAAGGATATTAGTCGTTATTCTAATCAAACTTCAAAGGTAAGGTAAACACTGGGTAAGTATGTAAAATTAATAAATAAATCTTTGAAATTATACTATTTCACACAAATGAATCGCGCATATATTTACTAAGTAGTAACAAATACTTCTCTACTTAAGAGATGTCAATTTCTATTTTACATTTTTTTTATCGTAAAATAAAGAAGTACATCATCCCTATATAATACGAGTACACTCGTTTAAATAGGTTTCATGGCGAAAAGAGTTTGAAACATTTATTATAAGTGGTCAATCTCTTAAGCCGATAAGTATTTTTCGATGACCTTGCATTAAAATATATTCGCCAATGCCATATACATCCTGTATAGTATAAAACAGTGTCAGATGTTTGAAAATTGAGGTTATATTTAGAACACTATGCTCGTGGAATACTTTATTAGTGTGTGAGGTTTTTCTTTCCATGTTTTCCTTTATCTTGAAGGGTCTGATGCATTGCGTATTCTGTTATATATAATCTGTATACGTATTGTTAGAATAGCTGAGTAGCTTCCGACACTTTTCGTGTTTGTATTTTGGATGTAAGGTTTCAACGTACTTATGTGAAGATGAGAATAGTGTGTTATTTTTGTATTGTGTCTTTGTTATCTATACTAATAATAATAAGTATTATAAAGAGAAAAGTTTGTGTGTTTGTGACGTTGTAGGGGGTAATCTCTGGATCTACTAAAATAATTTTTAAAAACAAATTTCTGTGCTGGATAGTCTATTTATCGGGGAGTGTCATAGGCTATATAGTATCACGCTATGACTAACAGGAGTGGAGCAGTAATGATATATGTTTACAAAAAAGGGACGCGTTTTTTTCGCCGCCCAACGAAGTGGGCACGGGTCAGCTAGTTGTTCATAAGTAAAGTTAATGGTTTTACTAGACTGATTTGGAAGTAGGGTTATGTATGAGTAAGCATTTTGTTTGGAAATAAATGCTACTTTTAAAATGATGCATAGTGAGTTCATCATTATAACAGCCCATTAATGTCCCACTGCAGCGACGGGCCTCCTCCCGTGACGGAGGGATACTTAACCTACTAATAGCACGCTAACCAGACGGATTGGTATAGGGTTTAATTTCAAGTTTTCCTTCTTTATAATTCGTAAAGATAATGTTCAGGGATAGTCCCTTAGTCGGTTTTTACGACACCCATGGGATGAGATAGGGTGGTGACATATTGTATTCTTACACCACACGGAGAAACGAGCTCATCAGTTCTGGCAATAGCGAATACGAATGGTAGTCGTGAAATTACCTCATTCCGTTACCGTCACTTTTAGGCTTGGGCAGAATGCTTCTTTATAATAATATGTTTGAAGAATTAAATCTAAAGCCAGTGTTTCCTAATATGAAGAGAGAAAGAAGAAAGAAAAGTTATTCAATAAAAGATTTTCACTTACAGTAAAAAAGAGAAAAAAATAAAAAATGTTACACTAAAACAAGAAGCGAAATAAAAACAAAAAAAAATAATATTAAGGTATACAGCCAAATAAAAAAAAATCTTATAAGGTAATATAAAGTATAGATTAGAAAAGACATCAGTGAAATGGGGTACTTAAATATTTTTATGTCTTTTTATTATCGGCGTTATATTTTAAAGCTCTGTATAAACATTAAGTGGAAAATCGCTGCTACAGCGGTGTTAGTTGGACACGTTTGTGCCGCGCTATAGTTTAGGATGATGCGGATTGCAGACCAAGAGATAAGCTAAGTTAGTTTAGCTCAGCTTGCATAGCTTGCACTGTTTCCAGTTTCCATACTTAGATGAAGACTGCAAACTATGGAACAAGTATAAAAAACTGTGTAAGCTATGCGAGCTAAACTAAACTAACTTAGCCATCTAGTCCCAAACTAAGCAAAGCTTGTACTATAGGTACTAGACAACGGATAAATATACTTAATTTTTTTTTGTAAATACATACCTATTATACATAGAAAACACCCAGCCCAATGCAAAAAATCATGTTCATGCACACAAAGATTTGCATTGAGCGGGAATAGTACTCGAAACCTCTGCGTACCAGTCATGTTAAATACCCCCTACGTACGTACCCGTTATGATGATGATGACATAGACATAGATATCTGTATCATCTTTTTGACTTTGACTTTTCTTTCATCAGCGGAGTCAAACCTCTTGGGAAGCATTGGTAACTATACGCAATGAGCTCCATAAGACATCAAAACACGTATGCCTATAGAAACTAAAGCAAAATTCTTAGTCAAAAAACGCTATGTAGATTCCCTGAGGCAACGTAACCGTTCATTTTTAGGGAATGGGAATTATATGTTATTCGATGTGATTAAGGCAACGTGCAATGATCTTAGATTGTCAACTATTTTTTTGTAGATTGGCACTATTTGGTTTCATCTAGAGTAGCACTAGATGGGACATTCGCATTTAACTCTAAGTTTTGTCCACAGTTGTAAGTAAATCATCAATTAAAAATTTTGTAAACTGAAATGAGAATGGGCAAAAATATATGGAGCTTGGTCCAAATTTCCACCATCAAAAAGAACTATGACATATGATGGAACACTGCTTTCTGAATTATAAGAAGACCGCAACCAAAAATATTTACTCAGTAAAAAGTTATGACCCCATGAAAACTTGCATTTTATAAACCGTTTTACGCTTCATTATTTCATCTTTATTTAAACTACTCGATTGATTTAGGTGTATGACATTTTGTTGTAATTCATCCATATTCTGGTTGATATAAGCTATATGAGCCAAAATATAAACAACATAGCGGCAGCCGCTATATGTCTATGTATATATGAAGATTTATAATTGTCTTCATCCACAATAACATAGTCCAGATTCGCAGCTGGAAGTAGAATTGTGGGTCGCGCCTATTCAAAATACCAAATAATTACCATGACGTGGGCACAGCAACCCACAGTTCGCATTCCAGAAAGACAAGAACAGTAGTTCGAAATGCTTTCTCGATACTTGTAGTATTGTCTTGCACGTGCGTGTGAAAATACGTATTTTTAAAACAGTCATAACTTTTTTCTGAGTGAATATATTTTTTTTACCTAGTAATCAAAATTGTATGGTATTTAGTCGACTCTAAGCTTACATAGCCCTCAATAGTGGTGGAAATTAGGACCACATCTGCTCATTGTCTTTTATTATGGTTATAAATACCTTAAAATTCACTTAATTTAGCTGTTTTAAAAATTTACTTCAGTTTGTATGGAAAACTTTGTCGATTTAAGTAAGTACCATAAAATTTCGTGTACAAGTAAATCATTTACTAACACTGAGGCATGCAGACATCTGATAGCAGAAGTTTGACTTCAAGCAGAGCTTGATTTTAAAATAAATTTAAAAAAGCGGGTGTGAATCCTGTTACAAGTTTCAAATCTTTTATTATTAATAACTTCACGGGTATTAACACGATTAAATTGTGGTAAATATTAAATTATTTACCTTTGAGGCTCTCGACGTTTCGGCCAGGCTGCACCAGCCATGGTCACGAGATGACTGACAACCACTTAATCGTATTAATACCCGTGTAGTTATTAAATAAATTATAACGGAACAAGTTTTAAAGTTAATAATTTCGAATCTTTGTCTGTTTTGGTGTTATTTGTACTTACATTTTCGTATAACACAGTCTAGAAGCGTATCTCGTTTCCATAAAACGTTACCTGTAACTGCAGCATCTACAAGTTTCCGAACTCCAAGTCTTCGAGTTGTTATAGCTTCATTTTACTCTTTAAATGCATGTCTACCGTAAAATTGAGTTCCTTTATAGCCCAGTGCATTCGATAACTGAACATACACTTAAAATAAATAATGTTAAAAGCACTCTTACGCCTTCACTACAAGATCTACTTTACAATGATCAAACGCAAGTTCTCGGTTGCACCAACCATTTAAACTTGATCCTAAGTTCACGCAAAACTTCTGAATTATGGTCTTATTGAAATAGTTTTGCGGATGTCGAGGTAGTTCAAGTTAGATTGGCTTATTGTGCACCGCAAAACGTTTTATGACACCCGTGTTTGACACTTGAGAGTGAATGATGTCAGGATATAGGCGGTAGGTTATCTGCTGCCGGTTTCCGAGTGTTAAACATATCTCGAGAGTTCCTGTCAAACTCAAGAACATGTTTTTAAAACGTTCGCTTTGAAGTCGATACGTTCGAATATTAAATTTTGTTTATTGTAAGCGGTGGAGGAATTTTATAGCAAAATATGGAAGCTTTATGATATGATACATTGAATATTTTTCAATTTCAATATTTATGTGCAAGTTATGTTAAACTTATACTGCAGATTCAACTGGCTCAGTAGCAAAAAGGTTATTGTGCACGAGGTCGCGGGTTTGAACCCACACGAAACAGTTACTTATGTAAACCACTAAAAAAATCTTTGAGCATTAATGTATACAGAAAGAAAAAAAAGAAAGAAAGAAAAAAAAAAATAGGAACTTTAGAAACAGACACAAGGACACACAAGGATATACGGAAAAAATATACGTTAGTTGAATGCTTGTACAATTCCCGTGATAAAGCGTCATCCGTAGTGCGGGAGTTGTATTTTAAAAACATGAAATAATAAAAAAAACATTATGGCAACATTTTTGAAAAATAGTTTTTAAGAAAGGTAGAATTCTTACACATTAGGTGTTAGGTTTTTTGAGCAATTGGCGACCAAGAAAGTGTAATCCACCTGCAAGGAGTGGCGTGCAAATGTTTCAACAAGCGGCCGTCAATGATGGTAGCACCAATCTACCTCAAAATTGATATTGGAGGGTACCGTAGACAGCGAAACTGTCTTATAAACACGGTGCAAAGACACTACGAGCTTTATACCTATTATTGAGCATTTTATTGCATCTCGAATGAATAACAGCAGAGTTTATCACTTGACACGAATTTCTTCCTCTCGACACTATGATGAATAAAAATATTCTAAAAAGTTTTATAACGGGCTTTTTTTTTTCTTAATTAAAAAAGAGGTCTTTGCTCCGCAATAGGCTATTTATGCGTTAAAATCAATTAAGGTCAGGGCACTTAGTTGATCTGTTCTGTTTCGTGGAGTTCCTTATCGGAGATCGTTAAGTCGTATGTTTCTAAAAGTTATTTTAGAAATCTTTGTTGATTGTTTTTTTATGTTTTCTAAATTACTTTTTATTTCCTGTAATTAAAGAGTAATAAAGTTAGGCATAGCGCAGGCTCTCCAAGTGGTGACGGAGTAAGAATACAATTTGACACCACCCGATCTCACCTCATGGGTGTCGTAAATGAAAAAAAGTAAAACTTGAAATTAAACTCTTCGTAAACAATTCGTCTGGCCAGCGTCATGGTATTAGTAGATCAAGTATGCCACCATTACAGGGAGAGATACTTGGCCTACTAATACCACGCTGGCCAGACGAATTGGTATAGGGTTTAATTTCAAGTTTTTCTTCTTTTCATTTCGTAAAGATAATAGTCACGGATAGTCCCATAATTGGCTTTTACGACACCTATGGGATGAGAAGGGGTGATAAGTTATTGTATTCTTACTCTGTCACCACACGGAGATAATCTATACGACTAAATATTGAAAACATGTCAAAGTCAGAGTTAAATTTATCCTAGCTTCCTAAATACATCATTTAGTTTTCTACAAAGACTTTTAAGTTGTATTTCCTAATTCAACAATTGCCGAACAGATAGCCTTAAGAATGTATCGGAAATAGAATGAGTAAAAATAGAATTTAAAGGGCTTCATTTTGCCTTGAATAAAAAGGTAAAAAAGGAACAGTCCCTAATGTTTTCTTATAAAAATAAAGAGCCTCTTTAAAGATCACATATTGATAAGAGTATCTAGTGGATGTTTGTTTTTCATTGTGAGAAAAAACTTTATCGACGTTTGAAGAAACATAATGCGACCTACTTAACTTAGTAGCCAAAATTTAGATGATTTGGCGTAAAAACCCAAATGTCAAATATTATTCGTTTATAGATTTAAATAAACCGTAGTTTTAATCAAAAATCATGTTCATTCGTATTTGTAAATAGAATGTGGTAAAATTATTTTAACAACAAAATGTTCGAAATATGGAATATTTTTATTGGTCAATAAAAAAAAACGATTTGCGGAGGCTAACTGGATCTAATCAAAAGCTTGTGAATAATAATTCTAATAATATAATCACAAAAAGTCCACATAAAATCTAAAATTTTATCAGAATTGTACTTTAAATATCGGTATTTATCTCATTTATTATTCATTCATTTCGCCCTTCCTCCTCTCTCCTACACTATGCTGTGCCCGACAGGGTCCACAATTTGAACTATTGTTAACTTCACCATCTTGTATATAAACATTGTGGAACGCAATAAAGAATTGAGTACTTATTCAAATATTTAGGTTATGTACTATAATACCCAGAGGGACTGTCAGACAATAATGTTTATAAATCGTGAAAGTTAAATATGTATTCTATTTCAAACTTGTCAAAACTAGGCTAGTAATAATAAATCTAAAACCAACCTAACACACACAGTCCAGTAATAAAATTGTTCGCTTAAGTACGTCTATAAAAAATGTAATGACAACAAAACGAGCAACAATTTACTCGTACACTTTTCTCACTCTAATGAAACGAAAAAGTACAAAGTACTGTAATAAAGAAATAAATCGGAAGAAGCTCAATGATTTACTTTTAAAAATGACTTGCTTTAGCATAACAATGTATGTAAACTGACATTACTGGTTTTAGAACTAACGTAACGACACCGTGACGATAAATATTTTTTTTTAAACAATATGGATTCTAGAAGAACAGTTCGCTTACCTGTTGTAAGCTCTTATGTATGATATTTCATAGATGCGGAGAAATTTGTGTGGTGCTTGAAAACAAAAATATCTTCTCTGTACTTCTGAGAAAGAACCTGTCAAGTCTCGTAGCCCTGTAATTTTACTGGTTACCTTAACACAGAAAAAAATATACACAACACTGCTTGGAAGTGTCTTGATCAGATATGGCAGTAATACAAATAAATCTATTGCTTAAGAGACTTTCAACAGTGATCACACTGAGGGTAAATGAAGACAGAAAAAAATATACACAACACTGCTTGGAAGTGACTTGATCAGATATGGCAGTAATACAAATCTATTGCTTAAGAGACTTTCAACTAGTGATCACACTGAGGGTAAATGAAGACAGAAAAAATATACACAACACTGCTTGGAAGTGACTTGATCAGATATGGCAGTAATACAAATCTATTGCTTAAGAGACTTTCAACTAGTGATCACACTGGGGGTAAATGAAGACAGAAAAAAATATACAAAACACTGCTTTGAAGTGACTTGATCAGATATGGCAGTAATACAAATCTATTGCTTAAGAGACTTTCAACAAGTGATCACACTGGTGGTAAATGAAGACAGTGGAAAAAGTTTTCTTTATTCTACATAATTTACAGTTAAATAAAATGGTACTTAAACTATTAGAGACTTTCAACAGTGATCACACTGAGGGTAAATGAAGACAGAAAAAAATATACACAACACTGCTTGGAAGTGACTTGATCAGATATGGCAGTAATACAAATCTATTGCTTAAGAGACTTTCAACTAGTGATCACACTGAGGGTAAATGAAGACAGAAAAAATATACACAACACTGCTTGGAAGTGACTTGATCAGATATGGCAGTAATACAAATCTATTGCTTAAGAGACTTTCAACTAGTGATCACACTGGGGGTAAATGAAGACAGAAAAAAATATACAAAACACTGCTTTGAAGTGACTTGATCAGATATGGCAGTAATACAAATCTATTGCTTAAGAGACTTTCAACAAGTGATCACACTGGTGGTAAATGAAGACAGTGGAAAAAGTTTTCTTTATTCTACATAATTTACAGTTAAATAAAATGGTACTTAAACTATTTCATCACATCCCACAAATGGCTCACTGCAGGGACGGGCTTCCTTCAGTGATGGAGGAATTGTTGGCCTACATGCACCACGCTGATCAGGCGAGTTGGCATTTCGAGTTTTCCGTCTCGTGTTTATCATGATGTTCAAACATTGATTTTCCCTTAGTCCATTTTTACGACTCCCCCGGGGTTTATTATTGGGCCATTAATGGGCTGTTATGATGATGATGATGAATCTATAATAATAGTGGTGGTCTATTTGAGATAGGTTAACAAAAAATTTAATAATCATAGGACCATTTAATTTATTTTTTAGCCTCGTAAAAGATCAGTCTATTGTTAACCAAGCTGCGAACAGAATTCATTGAACAACGCCGAACCCGGATCTTAAACTGAAATATATCTTCGCAATATTCGTACACAATATAAAAGAGATTTAACGGGACGGATATTTTATGTATAATGCTTCCGATAATAAAGTTAAATATAAAATATCGTGTCGTGTATTATAAAAGGCATTGTTACCGCAAGATTTAAAATGTCAGCGTAAATAACGAGAACAGAGGAATACATTTCAAATACCGTTTATGATATTTCACAATTTTCTGTTAGTCGAATGGTTGGTATTATTTATGCTGAACGAACGTTCTGTGGAAGAGACGTTGAATAAGGAAGTCGTTCACTTTGTCGTATTATGAATGATGAATGAATTTACATGATTTGCAACTTGCATAGCGACGTGTTTTAGAAAAGCTACTGGCAGTTGCAATCGCTGATACTCGTACTTCTGACGAGGTTAACTAACGTCAGCGAAATAGTTTTATAGAGATTTATTTTACGACACCCTTGGGATGAGATGGGGTGGTGACACACTGTATTCTTACTCCTTCACCACATGGAGATAGGTAAGTTACTTTAACATTTTGTCTAATGTTTTGTAAAAGTATAATAAATAAATTACTATTTGTTCCCGACTGTTATAGGTAGTTAATGACATGTCTGTTCGCTAAAACTATTGTTTCCTTCTTAGATATAGGTGGCTTTGTATCGCGGGAATTATGCTAATGACAGTTCCGTTTTATGTCAAACAAAGCTCTCTTGGAAACTATATAATATTGTTCACACGAACGTTTTAGTGGAGCCCCATTTATCATTAGTTATGGATGACTGAGTTTTTTGTAGGCAGAATAATACTTATATCTCATCTCGTTTTGGAAGTTTTCGTAAAAGGTGATTATGGAAATATATTAGTAGGCTGGTGGTGGGTATCTTTACTAAGAGGCCTTCTAGAGTCAAAGTCAAAGTCAAAAATATATTTTCAAAATAAATACAACTCTAGTTTTATATTTTTGACGTCACTTATGGCCAAATACTCAAACATCCGCTAAAGCAAAGCGGCGCCCAAACTAGAAACTCTGTCAGTTTCTACAAATGTCCAGTTCAAGCGCTTATGGTAGGATCAGCAGCAAAAGATCTCAGCATCCGGTTTAGAAAACTCTTAAGAGGATTAGGTACCTAAGTGCTTTGAGTGTTGGTTTGTAGCCGCGGTTTATCCCCTCAGAAGATATACCATCAAATTTCCTGTACTCTAAGCTTAGACACCTTGGAGGTCCTGACATACGCATCGGATTTTAGATTGTAAGAAATAATCCGTGTGGTAACGGAGTAAGAATACAATATGTCACCACCAAGTAACCCTACATCACGGGAGGAGGCCCGTCCCTGCAGTGGGACATTAATGGGCTGTTATGATGATGTCACCACCCCATCTCATTTCAAGGGTGTCGTAAAAACCGACTGAGGGACGAACCGTAAATATTAACTTAAATAAAAAGAAGGAATACTTGAAATTAAACCCTGTACCAATCCGTCTGGCCAGCGCGGTATTAGAAGGCCAAGTATCCCTCCGTTACGGGAGGAGGCCCGTCCCTGCAGTTAGACATTATTGGGCTGTTATAATGATTGTAAAAAATATTTACTTTTAAATTGTAAGAAAGCAGGAGACATCGGTTTAATCCCCACGCACGTCAAAAATAAATAAATAAATTCACAAATTTCTTAAGTTACATTTTGTCATAAGCAATTATGTTGTAAAATGCTTGCTACGGAAATTATCTTTAACGATGGATCTCAATGATTTTTCTAAATCAAAATGTATTTATCAGTATTTTATTCATTGGACTCAGGGAACCTATTACGTGAACAAATACTGCTTCTATTATTTATATTGTTACTTTAATACGTAGTTTTCTTTATAATGATAATGTTAGATACTAAATGTTAGGAAAATCTTTTACTGCACATTGGGTACCTATTGAGGCGGATCTTACCACGACTTGGTCGATGTTGTTACTTTATTTTATTATCATGTGATACAGACGTTTTATTTCTATGTTTTTCTTTAAAGAGTGAATTAAATTGATTATTTGAAAAAAAATCTGTAGCGAACTACTAACTCCGAACTTTGGTTTCGGATTTCAGCTTTATGAAATCCTGTCTTTAATATAAATATTCTTCACACTTTTACACAACGCCATCTAGTCCCAAACTAAGCAAAGCTTGTACTATGGGTACTAGACAACAGATAAACTTACTTAAATATTTTTTTTTTGTAAATACATACATTATACATAGAAAACACCTAGACCAGTGCAAACAATCATGTTCATGCACGCAAAGATTTGCATTGATTGGGAATCGAACCCGAGACCTCTGCAAAGCAGTCACGTTATAAAACCACTACGCCACAGAGGTCGTCCTTTGCATGACTATGAATATTTGGATTGGTCTAGGTGTTTTCCATTTCCAATAATAGTATGTGTTTGAGCCTAGGTGACAGTGGGCCGCGCCGTGTCGAGAATCGAGGTTTGATTTCACATCAGCAAACTATCTACAATTTACCTCTGGCAATGCCTTCACGCCGTGAAGTTCACAGTGCGCGGTGGCTAAGAATTTTTTTTTGCACCCTCGACAAAAATTACTTTGCCAATTAATTACCAACAGTAGCAAAAATAGTTTTTCGTAATGTGGCGAAGTCAAAATATGGAAAGAGGAAAACATTAAAACAACATAACTTTAATTTATTATTTTATTTTACTTTATTTTATTTGTACAAAAGTTACGAAAAATGTATGAACCTTATTTAATTAACTAACCCTGTTATACTCGTATATTTTTTAACCATAAAAAATCATAATAATATCAAAATATATATGATAACCGAAGTAAACAATTTTGAACCTTCGATTCCTGGTAAACGGAATACAGAAAATATATATAATTAAGGGACCTGCATTAATTTTTAACAAGGATATTTATATTCTAAGGGTAAAAGGGCAGTAGATATACAAACTTGCCAAAACATAGCTGTATGTAAGTATCATGACATTGTATGGAAATAAAACGGTACTGTCAGCTACAAAAGTTAACTAACAAATGTAATATTACAAAACGTCTTAACAAAAATGTTATCGTAAGGAGAAGAGAAATTAGCCTTATCATTTGCAATGTCGTATAAACACTGACCACCAATATTTCTTAAATCGCTGAAATCGAAAAGCGACGTTGTGATGGGTTCCCTTTGCTTGGCATAATTTAATTTCGCAAAATACACATAGCATAAACTTATTTTGACGAATATTTAAATAGCACATAATAAAAGCACAAAAACATCAAGCATAGTTTTTGTTTGGCACAATGCAATCTTTCAAGATGGCATGATTTAAAATTTAATTAGGCATACAATAAACATGGCAGAAAAAGACGGTTTCGACGGTAATCTTTCTTCGATGTGCTGTTACTGCTTCTCAATGTTATACTATATAAAATGTATGTTAAATGCGTGTATGCCAACAGTTTTCTGCTTAATGAAGTTTATGCCATTTGTTGTAATCTGCCATAAAAAATCTGCGATAATAGGGTAAACTATTGGATGTATAAAGCGCCGATTACACTACCCTACATGTAGGGCCCTACATCTTATAGGGCACTACATGTTGTCTAGTGTAATCACATGTAGGCTGGTAGGACACTACATATCGGAGATTGGCGAGTTCCGACCGCCCTACATCATGTAGTGCCCTACAAGATGTAGGGCCCTACATATAGGGTAGTGTAATCGACGCTTAAATCAATCTTTTGTAGTTGACTGTACATACAAACTAGCTAAAACATAGCTGTAAGTATAATAACAATGTATGGAAATAAAAACGGTACACTCGTAAAAGTAGTTTAATGTGTGTATTTCTGTAAGCGTTTAGAAATATAAAGTGAACACTAAACGATTTCTTTAAGTGCCTCGTACCGGTACCTTCTTCATTGTTTCTCTTGTATGTTTACATTTTTATGTAGAATTCTTTTGAAAGGGAGAGTTAAATGTTGACTATGTATTAGCAAAGGATATTTTAATATTGTTATGACATTCGATATTGTTGGATCCAAAATCTTGAGTCGGAAAATTCACCGAGCCACTTTTCAGACTAAATATTATGAGAATTAAAAAATATTTATTTCAGCCAAGTTCATAAGCGACAAAGAAAATTATCTTAAGTACATGTGTTAGTAACATTACTTATTTAAATACTACGTATGGAGTTTCATGTAATGAAAAAGCCTTGAAACTAAAACTATTATAAATAGGATAAGTAAATAATATTTAGGATGCATTTAAATCAACATTTAATGCTTAAAAGCAACTTTACAGCAATCAAAGTGAATATTGTTCAAGTACTATCACATAACTCTAACAAAATATTTGCAAGTTCAAAAGTTTACGAGTACCTACAACGCTAAGAAGTAAACAAAATAAGATAATTTTTTTTTCATAAATAAATAATCTCTAAAGAAAATATCACAGAGAGAAACTTCATAACAAAACATACCACAAACTTGAAAAGAATTACAAAAGGGATACAAAAAAAGGTAACATAAGGATTATTGCACAAAATGGAATAACACAAACAGAGAGGGCGAGACAATCGGTTTACCCATAAGGGGACGAAGAAGGAATACTAATCCTTAAAAAGAAAATCAAGAGGATATAAAAAGTAGTGTTTTACGGATTATGTTCGGATTTGCATGTCTTAAAGATAATAATATTATTAGCTACTTTATTTTGCACTCGTATTTATTAAATAAATGTTGGTTAGAATCTTATTAGGACTAAGCTTTTAATGCATTTTTTTTTTGCGTCATCTTTAATGATTTTCCGTGTGGTAACGGAGTAAGAATATGATAATGGTGTTACCGTCTCATGTTAATTAATTGGTATCGTAAAATACGGCGTAGGAAATATTAGCTATAAGACAAATACACTTCTCATCAGAAAAAACGAAACACTCTGCAAGTTTGTGTTTTGTAAGGATTATCTGAAATATGTATATGTCAAGCTTTTTTTTCATTCGAACTATTCCTAATTGTATAATTTTTTTCTTATAATCCATACAAAACACAAACTTGCAGGGTGTTTCGATTTTTTTGATTAGAAGTGTATTATAATTTGTTGTCAACTAAACGTGGATATAAAAATCAGAAGATGACAGTAGACGGATGATAGTAGACAGAGGAATCATAGACTGGTATTTTGAAACTAGGCTAGGCTAACGGGCTAGGCTTAATTATAGAGAAAGCATTCATGTCAATTCATCTCATCCTCTCCGTGTGGTGACGGAGTAAGAATACAATATGGCACTAAGCGTAAATATTATCTTTACAAAATAAAAAGGAGGAAAACTTGAAATTAAACCCTATACCTATCCGTCTGGCCAGCGTGGTATTAGTAGACCAAGTATCCCTCCGTCATGGGAGGAGGCCCGTCCCTGCAGTGGGACATTAATGGGCTGTTATGATGATAGTAATCATCAAAATTAATAAAACAGACAACTGTTTAGTACCTTTATACACAAAACCTCTTAACATAAATACTATTATACGTATAATTTTACATCGAAAAGTTTCCAGTTTGGAGGTTTTAGACGAAAACTCTGGCTATGTCTTCAGGCGAAGAGCGTACAGGGAACTTTACAAGCGCTTAGTTTGAAACGAGTCAATGAATTTAGTTGAAATTTTGCATGCAGTTTCAGTTGGACTCAGTGATGCGATGCTACATTGAGTAACAAAGAGAAGAAGGTAGATAGATCAGTACTCAACGAGAGCGAAGTTTGCATAATTTCAATTTCACTAAGGATTTGCTGATGTAGTAGTTCGTCTTTTATTAGTGTGAAGTGAAGTAGTTGCACTATTTAGGTGTTGTTGATGATACTTAGTTTTCGTGTAAAACTTTGTTTTACTATTTGTAGCTGTTTTTAAATGATGTTTATTAAAAATTTAGCTACTTCGGTGGCGTACCGGTTGCATAAGTGGCTGTCGTGCACGAAGTCGTGGGTTCGATTCCCACGGAGGACAATTCTTTGTTTGATCTACAAATTATTGTCCTGAGTTTGGGTGTTCTTTGTGTCCGTTCAATTGATTTTTTTATATAATGGGAGGCAAACGACCCAGCAGGTCACCTGATGGTAAGTGATCACCGCCATAGTAAAAACTCCCTGCGACACAGGGCATGGTCCCTTATGCGGTATTTGTTTTTTTTAAACAAAAAAAAAGAAAATTTTAATTTTCTTAACGATCGGGTTGCTGTCTTGTCTCGTTCCACGGTATACTCGCATCATTTAGGGACAAGCTTATTTATTTACACTATCTAGGTACTTCAGTTTAATTTAATAGTTAGAAGCTATGATATTCCGAATTTATTTGGAAGGTAATTGATTTAACAATGCAAATCTTTGTGTTCACAAACATGATTGTTTGCATTGGTCTGGCTGTTTTCTTGTATTTACAAAAAAATAGTATTTAGGTATCCGTTGTCCAGCACCCATAGTACAAGCTTTGCTTAGTTTGGGACTAGATGGCGTTGTGTGAATGTGTGAGGAATATTTTTTTAACACATTGATGTACCTTGCAGCAGATTAATAAAAACCAACCAAACTTAACTAAAGTGTTCGAAAAATACAGTTCTTGTGTTAAAATCTAATTAGATGAACAACACTTACTTAGGCAGAAAAAAATGTAAAATTGTAAGATACAAAGCAAAAAAGTTTTTGATAATATTTTTCTCTTTTACGGGTAGGCATATAAATTATTATTATTATTTAACATCACAATGTATATAACCCTTTAGTAAAGAATGTAATGGCTTCACATTTCCTACCAAAAGTCTGGAAACAAAACAGAAGCCTTTTCTACCTCCGCAATTACGGACATTAACCAACCTCCTGTAATTTTTAGCGGAACGCTTTTAAAACCATAAAAATAAACTAAGAAAAGGTTAGAGCTCTTACACACGAGCGGCATATTCTCAACGGCAGAGGTAATAGCAGCCGTCGACGTGCGCTCGGCGGCAATCGTCGATGCTTCGACGAAGTAGTCCACCTATAGCGACAATTATTGCAGTTGTAGTTTGAAACACTGATCTACATAGTTGAAATATCGATGGCAGCTGTCGACGCATTGACGGCAGCAGTCGGCCTATAGCAACACTTGCTATAAGTAGTTGTAGTTTGCCGTGAAATTGAAATGTTGACTCTGCCGTCGACGCGTCAACGGTAACCGCCAACGCTTCGACGGCTACCGTTGACGCGTTTTCCTCTGCCGTTGGGAACATTCCGCTCGTGTGTAAGAGCTCTTAGACTTTAGACTAAAAGCAACTAATGTGGTACTTTCAACATGAACTGTGCTAAATGGTGAGTGGATCTCAGCTAGACAAACTGTCTAGATCATGAACATAGGATTACTAATTTTGGTATAACACGAACTCGGTATTATACTTTTTGGAGTAGCCTAGCTTTTAATTTTGGGCTATATTTTATTTTAAGATGTTTGCTTAGAAAAAATGTATTTAGAATATAAGGCTTATTTGTAAATTGGGTTAGTATACATTACTCTTATATAACTGTTAGAATAACTAGCCTATAACGACCTCTTAGTAGAACTGTGTAAATATTTCGTTACGACTTGGGGAGCTTCAAGAAACGAGCGTACTCCCTTTTTAAAGGTCGGCAACGCATCTGTGATTCCTCTGGTGTTGCGGGTGTTCATGGGCGGCGGTGATTACTTACCATCAGGTGATCTGCTGGCTCGTTTGTTAATGTTAGTAGGTAGGTAAAAAGCGGCTTAGATTTGATTGAATATTGTTGATGTGTTTGAGTGTTACCACTTATCAACATATACCTACGCCACTTGCAGCCGAATTACAAAAATAATTTCTTTAACCATCACTATATAGACAGAAGTAGTGTTATGTGGTTATTGTTGCATATACAACAGTATACCTAAAGTATATCTTACTAATATGAAATATAAGTAAGATAAAATACACAAGGGAATTAACTAGAAAGCTTTACTTAAGAGTAACCGCGACCGTGTAAAGTGGTTCTGTAAAATAAAAACATGATTGTGAATTTTACGTTCAAATAAAATAGTTCTTACTTTTACACACTCAGTGTATTTAAGACTAAAGGCTGATTTACACATCGACAAAAACAGTAGCGAGTTAAGTAGTTAGATGTTGATTTAAAGAGAGATCTCTTTTTTTTGACGATTTAAGTACGAAGTAGCCCCCTCTCTCGTGTCTCGCCGACTTAACTCGCCAAACAATAGGATGGAGATCTATTTAAATTAAAGCCCGATTTACACATCGACAAGTACAGTAGCGAGTTAAGTAGTAAGTTGTTGATTAAGTTAATTTGAATAGATCTCCATCCTATTTTTTGGCGAGTTAAGTTGGCGAGACGCGAGAGAGGGGGCTACTTCGTACTTAACTCTAGATCTATTTAAATCAACTTAATCAAAAACTAACTACTTAACTCGCTACTGTACTTGTCGATGTGTAAATCGGGCATAAAAGTCATGAGTTATAAAATGTTAAGCAAGTTTTAGATCAAAAAGTTCATAAACCTTTATAAATAAAGTCTTTTAAAAGTATTCTCTTTGTATTTAGTGCAGATGTGATATTTATATGAAAATGCAAATGAAGGTTTTAATAGCAAATATGTTTTACATACAGACCAACATGCATTTTTAATGCCTCGTTGGGAAAACGTGCGCGTATGCCGTCCTGTAGATTAAATTCTTTAAGAAGATATTGTGGTGACGGAGTAAGAATACAATATGTCACCACCCCATCTCATTCCATGGGTGTCGAAAACCGACTAAGGGACTATCCGTGAATATTATCTTTACGAAATAAAAAGAAGGAAAACTTGAAATTAAATCATACGGTACCAATCCGTCTGGCCAGCGTGGTATTAGTAGGTCAAGTATCCCTCCGTCACGGGGAGATTACCCCCTACAGGGACGGGCGTCCCTATAGTGGGACATTAATGGGCTGTTATGGTGATGATGACCTAAACACAATACTATACTGTAAGTAGTTCTTCAAATTACTGCTTGAAATTAAACTATACCAATCCGTCTGGCCATCGTTCTTTTCTGATATCAATGAACATTCGTTCTTTAATCATACAGGGCTTCCAAACCAGCAGGCTTTAAAGAAATTCAGTCGTTTTTATTCAAAAGAATGAACCCTTGCATTTTCATAGCATTAAAAGCTCTAAGATATCTTAGATCAGTGGTCCGTCTCAGTTCATTAGGGACGATTAATCACGTCCCCCGCTTCGAGTCCAACGCTACTAATCTCTTAAACGAGTGTTAACTTGGACAAATATTCTAACATATATCATGATGTCCAACTGTTAGGTACTGTTTGATGTATTTTGTGGAGCAATGCATAGTGAATTAATTATTGAGCTGAGTACATAAGAGTTGTGTGTGTTTTATTGAATCTTGTTAGTTTGTTTTAAACAAAATTATGTAATATTAGCTATCCCGTGACCACTTCGTTGGGCGGCAAAAAAACGCGTCCCTTTTATAAACATATTTCATTACTGCTCCACTCCTATACGTCATAGCGTATAGCGATAGCGATACTATATAGCCTATGACACTCCCCGATAAATGGACTATTCAACACAGAAAGAATATTTAAAATTGGTTCATTAGATCCAGAGATTACCCCCTACAACGTCACAAATATACAAACACACAAACGTTAACCTCTTTATAATATAAGTATAGAAGTATAGAGAAAAAAAGTTTATAAGTACTAATATCCATTGTTCTGTTACCCATAACACAAGCAGCTTAAGCCTAGCTTACTTTGGGAACAGAATCAGATGGCGCTGTGTAGAGATGTCCGTAATTATTTATTTTTTATTTATTGAATTATTGACTTGAGTACGTAAGAGTTAAGTGTGTCTTATGTATGAAGCTTGTTATTTTGTTTTAAACCAAATTATGCAATAAACTAAACTTCATAAGGGACAAAGCACGGGTTTCGCAAAAGAGTTGACTATGTTCCATGACAAATTATTTTATTTTTATTTTATTTTATTATTTATGCACACAATAAAATTAATGTACAAGGGTAAGCTTAATGCCTTAAGGCATTCTCTGCCAGCTAACCAAATTATAACTGCTATGATTTAACGTGGGGCGTTTAAAAAAGCTTCATAAAAGGCCGTTATTTGTATCTTCACAGTACATTCATGTCGTCTTTCATACAAATCCAAGGTAAAGTTTCCTACAGAAGGCATTAAATCTAAACATACGGTCTGACTCATTTTGGTTAATATCGTTTATTTTCCAGTTTGCAGTTAAAAATTAAATAATTATATTTTAATTTAACATTTACCAGTAAAACCATTTTTGTTTGTTTGTCAAGCGTGAAACAAACAATCACTTCAACCTTACCAAAGAAAAAATTGTCTTCGCTTATCGAGAGAATTTTATGTCTATCACAAGTTATATAAATGCCGCGACTTCACTCATATTTTATTTTCCGTTTATAAATTGTTACCGTTGAGACCGAGAATATCAACTGTTCCATGTTTATGTATAGTGTGACCACAGGAGCTGTGCACCTCCTGAGGTATGCGCGCGGCGAGAGGGGGGTGGACATATAGAGTACATGATAAATACTGGTATAGAATAAACAGTCTATGATGTAGCTACTAGCGACATCTGACGCAATATACTTAAGTTATTTGGCTGGTACTGGTCGCTGCACGAACGGCTGTAGCAGTTTTCTATTAAAAGACAGTTTTTTTTAAAACTCCAAGAAAGTATTTACATTGTTGTATAGTTTTAAGCGTAAATAGGAACATTATTTGTGTTTTTATAATGTAACTTTGAGAAAAATGACATCTAGCGGAATGTATCAAATACTCTAAGAACATGAAATTCTTAAAGAAAAATATAATGTTCGAATTGTTATGACACTGCCGTCAAAACTCATGACAGCAGGTAGGTGTCCGTTATGGTAGCATACACAAGAGCTATATCGAGTTGGTTACTATGCCAAAAAACTCTGCATAAATAAAATAAAAAAAAATCCAATGGTTAAGATTAATGATGAGGAATTAGAAATCTTTAACACTACAGTATTCCTAGGAATTACTTTATACAGATTACCCCCTTACTCATAAACGCCTCTTAAAAAGTTAATTGATTACCTTAAATTCTTGTGCGAATCTTACTTGAGAAATCGATCGCAATTGGTGTCCTTAAAAGGCTTTAAATCCACACAACAATTTATACCTTCGGGGGTTCCTCAGGGCTCGCACATCGGTCCTTTATTTTTTCTAGTTTTTATTAATGATCTGGGTGGCAAAATTAGTTCGGGGTACAAACTTTTCGCTGATGATCTAAAGATATATCGAAATATATGTGACGAATCCGATATTAATCAACTGCAGTTGGATATTAATAGAGTGTACAATTGGTGTGAGCAAAACAACATGTCATTCAACCTCCTCCTTGACCTATGAGAAGACTGAACAACTTTTGGTGCACGTAGCTTAAACGGTTATAACTTTTTAAGCGCTAATCATATATGGGTTCGATGATGATTACTTACATGATCACACATCTCTTTACACTGTTTACTTTTATTTGTAATACCAACAATTTACTGAGCTTATTAAATATTAATCTGTACAGAATATTATTATATTTCCCTTAAATAACAATATTAATCGTGTATCTACGTGTGTGTCTATTTTCTACAGTGTGAATGTGTACCCGTATTTAATGTTTTGCTCATTTAGTTAAGTTAAATTAAGATTGTATGATTATGCCGAGTGTAATTTTAAGATATTTATTGGTAATCGTAACAAGGTACCCACAGGACAGGCTTTGCCTAGTGTGGGGCCATGGGACAGTGCATATTGTATTGTAAACTTTTTGATAATAAACACATTTTATTTATTTTATAACCTAAACAAATGCTACTGTGTCAAATTTAGTAGGAGAAAAACGAAATGCGACTCTCATTATTTCATTAATAACCATCCACTGCAAGAGGTAGAGACCATTAGGGACCTGGGTATTTTGTTGGACAGTAATTTAAGTTTTAGAAATCACTATGACCAAATGATCGGGAAAGCTTCAAAACTGACTGGGTTCATTGTAAGAGAAATGAAAATCTTTAAAGAGCCAGTAATAACCATCTCCATATATAATAGTATTATACGTAGTATTTTGGAATACGGTAGTACGGTTTGGAGCCCCTCATACCAGGTGCACTCCGATAGAATAGAGCGAGTTCAAAAAAGATTTTTGTATACTTTATGTTACTCGGATAACAAGTGCCGTGATTTGAATTCGTATAACTCTAGACTGTCTTACTATAAAATGAAGTCGTTAAGCTCACGCAGAAAATCATTAGATGTCATTTTTCTTTATAAATTGGTAAACAGTTTGATTGACTCGCCCGAACTATTACAGAAAGTGAACATTTGCATTCCACGTAATAGCAGCCGCTTAGTTAACCGTAAAACTTTTTTTACCGCTCACAGCCGAACAAACATAGGTTGTTTTTCGCCTGTGTCACGTATGATTTCTTTGGCCAACTCCGTTCGTAATGATATAGATGTATTTGCTGGTTCTGTGGCCTCAGTTAGGTCTAAACTTAAAGATTTGTTCCCATAAGGAAATATTATCCATCTTAACTCATAATTCTGATATTGTTTAAATTTAAATTTTATTTGTAAATCGTCTTACTTTATATGCATGCAAGATTCACATCTAGTAGATGTCAATCAAATCTCATAAAATGTAACCGCAATTTATTGTATGAAGGATTGAACATCGGTTTTGTGAATTATATTAAAAAAAAAAATAAAAAAAAAATAAAAAAAAAAATGTCACTTTCGAATCGACTGGTCTGTCTACAAAAAATAATTAATTGCAATATTTTATTAAATTTTATATCATTTAGCTCTTAGTGAATCCATGTTAAATGATATATTGTTGGTTAATATTTAACACTGAATAAATTTTAGTTAGGTATTGTAGTTATTCTTTCCATTCCATTAGAATTATTAAATTTAAAAATAACTGATTTAAAAATAATGAAAAGCTTGAAACTCCTGGTAAAGACAGACAAGGCCGGCCAAAGAAAGAAATGTATGTTTCTATATTTCTGCTCTCCCCCACAAAATACAATTATGTTCTACAGTAAAAAAGAGGTATATAACATTTTTCTTCTTTTACCTGTATTTTGTTTCTAGTTATGCCTAAATTTATTGTAGGTATAATGAAATGTTCAATTTACTTAACTTTTGTAAAATTTTCAAGTTCCAACCCTCAGAAAATTGCAGATAATAGCTAGAACTGAGATGGATTTTAATTGTAGTCTTGAAGTTCTACGCAAAACTTTAAATGCAATAGGCTTACCTACAAGAAATGCCCTAGTATTATAAGTGCTCTAATAGTGTAGTGTTATTTGAACATAATTGTTTTGAATACTATTTTGTCAGACTAAATAGGGTTGCTACGTGTAGCACAGTGGCGCCCTAATTTTTTGTCAGGACTTTATAGACAGACTGTACCTACATTTAAAAAAAATAGTTGTTGTAGTTTTAATATTATAGCGTAATGAAATAACTAAAGCCCGGCCCCTAAGAACTGTTAATATCTCCGATAGTATTGAATTTTGTATTGAAATAAAGTGTTACACAGGCGTTATTTCAGAGTTACATTTCTACTGTATTAACAGAATTACTGTACCTATGTTTTGTAGTTCTCGAGATATTCAAATCACTTGTGAGCATATTATTTGTACCAGTACTATGAACATAAATTAACATGGATTTTTGACATATTCCACTGTGAATTCGCCTATTTACCTACACTAATTCAGTCAGAATTTCACGCATTATTTTTACATAAAGAATCTTTCAAAAGAAAAGTTCCCTTTCTATCAGAACTATCACGTGTACGCTACCATAACGGACACCTATTTTTTCTTCGTCCCCCACCTCGCCGCGCATACCTCAGGGGGTGCACAGCTCCTGTGGTCACACTATAGTGTCGACTTACATGCACATATTTTTTATTTATTTTGAACATCTTCTCTCCGGAACGAATGGAATATCTAGTTTTTTTTTTTATTATGAAGACTGTTCTCTTGATTAATTTTATATCTCTGATCATTCGATTCTAAAAAACTTTTCTGCAAATCTAAATTATCTCTAATTCTGTATTTTTGGTTGTGGACTATATTATACTTATATTGTGTATTTATTTACACAACGTCTAATTTAAAAACTCTGCTTAACTCAGATCTTGGAACGTCGAATTTCGAATGATAGGTAAGCAATGACGTAGGGGTTCGCCCATCATAATAACATCGTTAGCAAAGACGGACAAGTACGCAATTCTTTGTACACCAAAAAACGTCAGCAGAACAGGTTTGTGTTTTCATTCAATTTTAAACTAATAATACGTCCAAATCTATACTATAATAAAACTGTAGAGGTCGAAATGTCTGTTCTTTTCGAGAATTCAGATAAAAATTATCTACAAAATCTAGAAAAAAGTCAAAAAGCACGAAACCACAATTTTTAGAATTAATGTCTGTCTGTTTGTCTGTTTGTTACAGCACATCTTTGAAACGAATTAATATAATCTTAAGACCAATACATTGTATTGTAGCCTTTTTTATTGGGCTTAAACTGAGGTATGTTTCATCAAAATCATATAAGTATTATTTGAGATAATGCTTGATCTCTTTATTAGAACAGTCCAATACAAATTAGGGGTCAAGAAAAATGGTCAATGTTGAAATGAATCTAAATTTCGTTTCTTTTGTTCACGAGATGGCGGTACCAGTAGTAATCTATCTATATCTATCTATACTATAATAAAACTGTAGAGGTCGAAATGTCTGTTCTTTTCGAGAATTCAGATAAAAATTATCTACAAAATCTAGAAAAAAGTCAAAAAGCACGAAACCACACATTTTAGAATTAATATCTGGCTGTCTATTTGTTACCGCACATCTTTAAAACGAATTAATATAATCTTAAGACCAATACATTGTATTGTATTATAAAATAAACATAATGTTGTATGAATTTACATTTCGTAGATTATTTTTATACACAACGATTAAGCGTAACTTGAAGTTACATTTAGTTTTTGTTTCATTGCAATCGGTTTCTTCTATTAAAAGATATTTGAATTTAATTAATTAATATTAAACAGCGCCATCTTTCGAACTTAGACTGTAGTACATCAAGAGTTAAACAGTAGACTGCGTGCTGTATTTTTAAATGTAAATAAATACAAATAACCTTTATTTGTTAATCACAGGTACAAAACATGTTACAAAAATAAATAGTCTTTCCCTGTTTTGCCAATACTGGCGTACAAACATCAATTTTTAAAGTTAAACTATTTAATTAATCACAAAAATAAATTTAATTTCAATAACATTCCTTTTCTCACAATCCTATTATAACTGCAATTATAACACACTTATATAATTATTTAATAAATAATATATGGGTATAATATAACAGACAACATAATAAGTAACACGCTTTTTCTTTATAAAATCATTTTACACATTATTGCTATTTGTCAACATTGAAGAAAAAATTTAAAATTGACATTATAATATAGAAATACAATCACAAAACATTAAATTATTGTTCAATGTGTTTGTGTTTATTTATTACATAATAGTACCTAATTCAAAAATACTGCACGCAGTTTATCTATAGATAATAATATAGTCCAGTCTAAATTTAATCAAATATTTATTGCTTGAATAATATGGTAAAAAGGTGTTAGGTACAGTCAGCCCCAAAAGTCGCTGAACACATTTTAAATTCCAAAACTGCTGAACACTAAAAGTGCCATAAGTCAGTGTCGCGGGTATTTCAGAAGTATCTGAACACTAGTATTCCAAAAGTAGCTGAACACTAGTGTCTATTATGTTTACTCGTTGGAATAGATACATAATTTCAAAACAATTCACTGAGATTCGATAGCCTTGGGTATAGAACAGTCGACTTTGATGAAGTAGACGTGCGTTCGAAACCGGGTTGTGCCAAGTATTTTTTTTGGTTTTTTATTTTTTATTTATTGTATTTTATCTCAAAAAAACAAGTAACTTAAATTCACCGTCACTGTTCACAGGTATTTTAATAAAGTAAAATATTATTTTTAATTTTTAATTGAAAATTAAATAGTATTTTAATTTAATTTTTAATTTAATGAAGAATGATCATTATGACTTTAAATTGTATGAGGAACATTTTCGGAGATTCGATGATATGAGTTGAAATGTTAAGTAAGAAGAAGCGCTCCCTGTTGTGCGACATTGAACTTAATAGTTTTACGACATGCAACTAAAATTAAGTCTAGAGGTGATAAAGCCATTTAATTAATTAAATTATTTAATTTAATTGTCGAATATACATTTTTTTCGTAAACGAAGTCGCGGGTTACAGCTTGTATTGAATAATAATAGTAGAAAACAAAATAAGAAAAAATAAAAAAACACAAAAAGTAATCCGTTCCTCAGGATCGAACCAGAGCTGTTTTATTTTCACCTAAGCTCTATACAAGCAAAGCTATCGTGTTGACAACTGTTTTGATGAAATTGTTAATGTAGTATTCCGCTTTGAAATTGGCTTGACTTTTGTCAAAGTCACTCACTACAACTACACTGAAACTCGACCGCAGATGAGCGACGCAGCGGGCGACGTTGCCGTTCAGTCATGCGCGGCTCCCGTATACTGCACGAGTTGGCAACATCGATACTTCTGAAATACCCGCGACACTGACTTATGGCACTTTTAAGTGTTCAGCAGTTTTGGAATTTTAATGTGTTCAGCGATTTTAGGGGCTGACTGTACAATAAATTTAGACAAATCAAAAGAACATCCAGACTTAGGAGAATAGTTTGTGGATCACAATGTCCTCCATGGGAATCGAACCCGCGACCTTATGCACGCCAGCCAGGTAATGCGACCGCCGCGCCCCATGCGCCACCGAGGCAAGTTAATAATTCTGCCGCACCATAACGTGGCGTGCAAATTCATTCACAATAAATTAGCGATTATCCGTGTGGTGACGGAGTAAGAATACAATATGTCACCTGCCCATCTCATCCCATGGGTGGCGTAAAACCGACTAAGGGACTATCGTGAATATATTATCTTTACGAGATAAAAATGAAGGAAAACTTGAAATCAAACCCTAGCCAGTCGGATTGGTATAGACCAATCCGACTGGCCAGCGTAGTATTAGTAGGCCAAGTATCCCTTCCGTCACGAGAGGAGGCCCGTCCTTGCAGTGATGCAGCATTAATGGGCTGTTATGATGAAGTTTTAAAAAACGATATTTCAGTATAAAATTGAATTGCGAAGTAAGTATCATCCACCACGCGAACGAAGTCGCGGGCACAGCTAGTATAAAAATAAAAGTGGCTGTCACGCGCTTTAGCTACTTTTGTGGTCCGTTCTTGCTTCTTGTGGCGGTGTTCGTGGCTTTAGCGTGTGGCCTGTGTGGCAAGTCTTAAGGTTTTAATTCAAGTTTTCCTTGCAAATATCTGAAAACTTTTCGCACCAACCATATTTATGATGCATAGAAAAAAATTCAATGTTAAATCTGTTTTTCTTTTTTTGCCATAATAGATATAGATATATATCGACGCATATAAAAGAAACATTGCTTCATTTGTGCCTTTTTAAAACTGTGTTATGAATACTATGCCCACAAATATTTAAGAGCTGTATAAGATTTACATTTACCTTTTTCTTACAAATTTCTTTTAGACAATACAATTTTCAAAACAACCAAGATACGTTAAAAGTCCTTATCGTCCCAATTATACACTTTTAAACGAAGAAAATTGTAGGGTGCGTAAATTAAATCATTTAAAAAAAAGGCATTTTCAAAATCATTTTCGCAAATGCCTTCTTCAAAAACCCACTTTTCTTGACGTTTATATTATAAAAGAGGGGTTTATGGTTATCAAAAAACATCCCCCTTTCAAGGGGTAAGTCCCCTTAAATATATTTCTCGTTAACAATACATTGTGCTTTGATTTAAATTAAAAGTCTCAAGAGGCTGAAATATTTGTGAAATTTAATTAAAATTGACAGACAGGTAAATTGCTTCATACAGCAAAACAGCATGCTACGAGTATATACTTACATTCAAAAATGTGTCTTATTTGTATGCCAATAAGGTACATAGATGTATTGTTGTATTAACAATAATATAAATGAACAGACAACGACAGTGCTTAACCGAAATTCGCAGCTTTAGAAATGCTTGCTGTTCATACTCATTTCAAAAGAGCAATTATGTTAATATTTTTGTGAATTAAGAATGCAAAATTTCTCTTCTCAACCCCTTCACGTCTCATGGGATAACATAATTATTATAATAATGCATTATTTCCCAATTCAATTTTTAAGTACACTATCTATTAAGTTCAAATTAGAGATACATTGTAATTTTAAGTGACAATGTTTTACTGTTTATACAGCGACCTTAGAAGGGGGGCTTCCCCTTCTAAGTTCGGTGTTTTTGTACATCCATCGATCCACCCATATCAGCCTATGGACGTCCACTGCTGGACATAGGCCTCCTCCTCTCCTGTTTTTGTACTTATTTAACGGTTTTATATTAGAAGTTTTATATATATATATTATATAGATTGACGGTGACAACACCAGGTCACGCGGATTGATATCTTGCACTACTAAATTACTTTTAAAGAGTCGAACACTTTGCTTTATAGGGCAGATAGGTATAAAATAGAGAATATTTATCCTCCTGATATTTATACCTATCTGGCTTTTTAGACCTTTAAACAGTTGCCGACGATTCCAGAAATAGAGTACGTCCGCGTTAATCCTATTCAAATACCTGTAGAAGAAGAACTTCTCAATAAAATAACATTGACGCTATATTAATTAAACTTTGATGACCTCTGTGCCGTAGTTGTTATATAACATGACTGCTACGCAGAGGTCTTGGTTCGATTTCCGCTCAATACAAATCTTTGTGGGCATGAACATGATTGTTTGCATTGGTCTGGGTGTTTTCTGTGTATAGTAATATGTATGTATTTACAAAAAAAAAAGTTTTTAAGTATGTTTATCCGTTGTCTAGTATCCATAGTACAAGCTCTGCTTAGTTTGGGACTAGATGGCGTTGTGTGAATGTGTGAAGAATATTTATTTATATTTAAATTAATTTTAAACTTCTGTTTACTTTGTACAGTTAGAGCGGGTACATCTGTTTTTATTTTTTAGTCCCACAGCACTTACTATTTATGTTAAACGTAAGCGTTTCTTACATTAGCCCCTTAGGGACTAGGACGACGATAAGGAAAACGACAGAAATATTTTATTGTCTTCTGTACTTGTGAAATAAAAAATCTATTGATTTAATAAAAATGAATATAGGGAGTTCGAATTGTGATTGTGAGATTTGAAATAAATGCAAGTGTAGTAAAATAAATTCTATTTTACTTTAAATTAGCCTTTATATTATTAGCTTAGCTTAGTTTGGGACTAGATGGCGTTGTGTAAATGTGTGAGGATTATTTCTTTATTTTCATTTTTATTTCTCCTTAATATGACGATCTGTACATATCTGTCTGTGTATGTCAATAATATGTGTTTATACAAAATTCCAATAACTGCTATCGGAATTTTTGTTCCGTGGGAATAACTACTTGTTCAGAATTAGTCATAATAGGCACATCACTTATGCCCGATTTACACATCGACAAGTACAGTGGCGAGTTAAGAAGTATTTTAAGATTAAGTTGATTTAAATAGATCTCCATCCTATTTTTTGGCAAGTTCAGTTGGCGAGACGCGAGAGAGGGGGCTACTTCGTACTTAACTCGCCTAAAAATAGGATGGAGATCTATTTAAATCAACTTAATTAGCAACTTACTACTTAACTCGCTACTGTACTTGTCGATGTGTAAATCGGGCTTTACAGGCTCTTGTTAAAATATGTGTAAGACAGTAAAAATGCCAATACCAATGGATGCTTTTATCAAAAACAATTACTTACTGTTGAACTTCATAAAACTAAGGATAATTTATTTTAAATAATCTTTTTTGTTTCATAAAGCCCCTTCCTTGTAGTGGGACATACATCTGCTACGAGTATTGTCATGTTAATAATATTTACGAGTAATCATAACATAATGTCCCACTGCAGACACTCCTCATGTGTCAGAGGGATACTTGGCTTACTAATAACACGGATTGGTATAGGGTTTAATTTCAAGTTTTGCTTCTTTTTATTTTGTTAAGATAATATTCACGAATAGTCCCTTAGTCGGTTTCTAGAGTTTCTACGACACCCATGGGATGAGATGGGGTGGTGACATATTGTATTCTTACTCCGTCACCACACGGAGAACGATGAGTTACGAGTAATATACACATACAATTCCAAAGTTTATTAATTACATTTCAAAATCAAAACCAAGAGATATTTGTTCAGTAATATTTGTTATAACAATAGTTGATTCTCAACGTTCATTCGCTTGTTAGCTGACAGATTACTCTCAGAGAAAACAAGAGTATTCTCTGAGAGCAAGTGCTTTGATGAAGGCTCCATCTTTGTTTACAAAGAACAGAGCTCTACTTTGATTTACTTTTTTCTTTTTCTTTTTAAGTTCCAGTGTTTTAAAAGAAACAAAGTTTAAGTGCTTTTTATGTGACGTTGTATTTCTATTATCTTTTTAAATTGAAAGTTGAAGGAATTTGTTGTTTGTTTAAGCGAAAAAATGTTTCATTGCTAAGATGTGCTCCTTTTAGTCTTCATGTGAAGTATATTTTACTAATACTATGCTGACTAAATGGATATTATAAGGGTTTAGACAAAGTTTTCCCTATTTTGCAATGCTATCATCATAACAGCCCATTAATGTCCCACTGCAGGGACGGGCCTCCTCCCGTGACGGAGGGATACTTGGCTTACTAATACCACGCTGGCCAGATGGATTGGTATAGGGTTTACTTTCAAGATTTCCTTCTTTTTTATTTCGTAAAGATAATAGTCACGAATAGTCCCTTAGTCGGTTTTTACGACACCCATGGGATGAGGTGGGGTGGTGATTGTATTCTTATTTCGTCACCACATGGAGATGCAATGCTATGTTTGTGACTAATCTGAGTAGATTTAAAATGTCAACAGGCCCTTGGCGGTGGGCTTCCAAGTTATCAATAACTTAAATATTTTATACGTTTTAAGTGATTGACGATGAATTAGCAAAACGCATCTCATAACCTCTCGTTATGGTCTCCAGAATTTCTTGCTAGAAAATTATAAATTCTGTACTTAATGTGTAATTGTGTATCTTGTGACATGCTGTCATGTTTTAAAGTAGCTACTTTACGTTTGACAGCTGTCAAACTGAGGTTTATGAATGCGCTTGACAGAAACTAAATATTTCTAGGTGAATGCTTAATTATGTTTGATTGTTAAAATATAAATGTAATGTTAAATATAATGTCCCACTGCAGGGACGAGCCTCCTCCCGTGACGGAGGGATACTAGACCTACTAATACCACGCTGGCCAGATGGATTGGTATAGGGTTTAATTTCAAGTTTTCCTTCTTTTTTATTTCGTAAAGATAATATTCATCATATTTAAGGATAGTCTCTTAGCCGGTTTTTACGACACCCATGGGATGAGATGGGGTGGAGACATATTGTATTTTTTCTTCGTTACCACACGGATTTTAACAATCAATTTAATGCTTTGGTCTGAAACTTGGTCGTTTGAAAGGCATGTCTTCAAGGGCTCGGCTTGTATTTCATTTTCTACATTTTGGGTATATTTGAAATACCGTAAATGTAGAAAATGAAACACAATTAATTAACAATAATAAAAAAGTAAATGCCAATCTTGTCAAATAATGAAACAGCGACGAAATAGAGTAGGTACTAGTGTAGACTACTTTCTACATATTGGACAGTTCATTCCAACAAAATGACTTCTAGTATATCCAATTTCACAAGATAACCATTTAGTACTGCTATCGGTATTCAATGCATTGAATATTGTACCAGACGGATAAAGATAAAGATAAAGATAAAGATAAAGATCATTTTATTCACAAGAAATGCGGTACATAGAGCTGGTGAAGTAATAAAGTCCAACACATTCTACCATAACAATGGTGCGTGAACATAGTAAATAAACTTAAAAAAATTAAAAACATAGTACAATATTTATACTTATTCTAGATGTTATTTAACAAATTATATCATTTAATTATTTTATTGAAATTAATAACAACATGTACTTATTATATTATATTTGTTAATGTATGTATAAAATGTTAAAACGGACAATATAGACAAATAGAATCTTCAATGTATTTTAGATTAAGTCTAGGACAAAAATGTCTACAGAGAATTGTGCTTAGATAAAATTAAAGATAGAAAGAATAGATACGAATTGAGAAATTATATTGAATACTTGCTTTTTCTTGATGTTTTGAAAATGCAGAGCCTAATCTGCATTGTATAAACATACCAATATTTTTTTGTAAAAAAAATTCATTTCCCACAGTACAGTCAGTAATCCAGACAAAAAGACAGACTCAGTGACCTGTCATTGCTTTTCAATGATAGCAGGTATTCTAATACTGTCTTACTACTAATAATGTTCATGTAGTGACGAAGTAAGAATACACCCCATGTCATCCCATAGGTATCGTAAAACCGACTAAGGGAGTAACCGTGAATAGGTATTATCTTTACGAAATAAAAAGAAGGGTAACTTTAAACCCTATACCAATCCGTCAGGCCAGCGTGGTATTAGTAGGCCAAGTATCTCTCCGTCACGGGAGGAGGCCCGTCCCTGCAGAGGGACATTAATGGGCTGATAAGATGATGATGCTACGAACCATTAATTGCATTTGGTAACAACTTTGATACCTGTATTTTGGGCCATTTACAACTTATCCTTATTTTTTACTTGAAACATCAGAAAAAGCAGTAGTACACGTATTTTCAACGGTCGAAAGAACCTACATTTTGGTACATAAACTTAAAATAAATAAGGATTTAAATCTGCTCTTACTTAATCTCTTTTCTCGTTTCAGTGAATTATTCTTTGAGCTTTGCACTAATTGTTGGATATTCATTATATTTTACACAATCCGAACAAAGGAAACATAATATTTTAATATTTAATAACAAAATAATTCATAGTTTATAATATTTTGCATTGTCCGGTCTCAGAGGAAAAGTATTTCCAATCAGGCGTTCCGTTACTATAAAAGAAATACGTCCAGTGATTTTAATCTCTACTTGTATAAAAATAAAGTTGAAATTTCATTGCAGTATCCAATCAATGCAGTTGATAGTGTAAAATTTATTTTTTATTTCCTCGCGTTTCGTATTGTATAGAGCTTGTTTGTTTTTCACATAAACGTGTAACTGTAAATGAAAAATGGTGATTAGTTTTTTATGTTTATTTATTATAAGAATTGTGGATTAACTCTGCTAAAAATAGATTTTACTGAAACATAATTATTTTATTGTGTCCGTGTGGTGACGGAGTAAGAATACAATATGTCACCACCCCATCTCATCCCATGGGTGTTTTAAAAAACTCGTCTGGGTGCTACCAAACTGTCTGGCCAGCGTGGTATTAGTAGGCCAAGTATCCCTACGTCACGGGAGGAGGCCCGTCCCTGCAGTGTTTCCCTGCAGTCCTTGGTTTAATTTAAAGTTTTCCTTCTCTTCATTACGTAAAGATAATATTCACGTATAGTCCCTTAGTCGGTTCTTACGACACCCATGGGATAAGATGTGGGGTGACATATTGTATTCTTACTCCGTCACCACACGGGGTATACGTAGCATAGTTAATCCAATCAACAAATAATTCTCTTGAGCCAGATACTGACATAAGAAAAACGGTATAATCTTCAAGAACCTCGGATGTTACTAGAAATATGTAAGGAATTGCTATTAAGAAGAAAATATGTTCATAAAGGCGTACGAAGTATTTCTGTCGGAAGGAACAATTCATTAACGATCATTATGTATTAAGTTTTTCATGTTGATATGGTATGAGCATAATAGGAACCCAGCAGAGTTTCTTGTGGATGTCTTCTCTGACATGGTAGTCATCCGAACCCTCAGTAAACTTAGCCGTCAAGTTAGACGTGCATATGTAGTCACTATAAAAACGCCGACTTTCATGAATGTCACTAACGTGTCTTATATGAATATTTTTTCATATCGGATTAAAGAAATTTATTTTCATAAAAAATAGAAAATAATAAATAATACATAATATTCATTATCATTTTTCATGGTTCTTTTTGGGTTTGCCGACCTCTGTGTCGTTATTGTTGGACTATTCATGACTGCTAAGCTAGGTCTAGGGTTTGATTTCCGTTAAATGAAAATCTTTTTATTCATTGACATGATCCTCAAACCTTTTAGTGGGACATAGTGTCTGGTAGACTGTCTCAGTATGACACCGCATAGTCTTATAACCTTTGCTTACTTAGGGTCGTAGCACAAAACGTAACGTAAACGGATCGGCACCGTATCAACTCGAGCCGTTCAGTATTATTTGTATGAAACTCCTTACTGCAACGCACACTAATCGGAATCGTAATATTTGACACCGAGGAAAAAGGCGTAGGCGGTGCCGATCCGTTTTCGTAACGTTATATCTACGACGACCCTTATTCGTTCAAAAATAATTTTTTGATACGTAACGGGTATTGTATTTGTTCATAATTAACTTTGTAATGATAATTTGCCCAAATTTACTGAATTATTGTGTATTACAGAGAATAGAAACTACCCAGACCAAGTAGTCCATAAGTTTTATAGTGACAGATAAATTAATATTAAATTTTCACAAAACGAAATAACTTAAAACCCTTTGCTTAAAATTTATAAATCATTGCCTAAAATTATTATTAATTTGAAAGTGCTCTGATGTGAATATAAACGAAAAAAGTCAAGAAATTTATTAACGAAAGCATGTAATTTCTTTGTTACCTTCATCTAATATTCGTGAGATCGTCTGGGTGCTAAAATATTTTATACCCAAGTACTTAAGCGCCGATTACACTACCCTACATGTAGGGCCCTACAACTTGTAGGGCACTACATGTTGTCTAGTGTAATCACCTATAGGCTGTTAGGACACTACATATCGGAGATTGGCGAGTCCCGACCGCCCTATATCATGTAGTGCCCTACAAGATGTAGGGCCCTACATGTAGGGTAGTGTAATCGGCGCTTTATTTCTAGTAATAAATATAAAGCTGGGAGACATATTACTTGTTTTACTCATACTGGATAGAAACATAAGATTTGAGTGCTTGAAGAATATTAATATTAATTTTTTGAACCGTTAACTTTTACTCGCAGTTTTGAGTTATATTAAATGGCAGAGGATTGTTTTCGTCTAATAGAATCAACTAAGTATACGAGTACAATATGCATAACCTACTCAGTCGGTCCGTGTGGTGACGGAGTAAGAATACAATATGTCACCACCCCATTTTATCCCATGGGTGTCGTAAAAACCGACTTACGGCGCTTGTACACGCTAAGAAAATTTGCCGTGTCTACGCCAGACAAGACAAATCTTCGTGTAGACGTCAAGAATTTTGTCTTTTTCGTACACTCAATTCGGAACGTGTACACGTCAGGATTTTTTTCGTACAGTCGTCAGACGGGCGTAGGGCGCGCAAGTAATAACAAGTGTGATAATCAGTGTGAGTTTCCTTTAGTAAAAATGTTAACTAGAAAGCAAACAAGTATGATACCCTACTACACCGCTCCCCGCCCCTCCGCAACAACGTTCGCCGTGTCTTGTCTTGCGCAGACAAGAAAAATTTTCTTATGCATCGCCGGCGCTGTATACACAGGTCGTGCTTAGAAACGACACGAATTCTTGCGTAGGCCCGGCGATTTTTTTTACCGTGTACAAGCGCCGTAAGGGACTATCCGTCAATATTATCTTTACAAAATAAAAAGAAGGAAAACTTGAAATTAAACCCTATACCAATCCGCCTGGCCAGCGTATTATTAGTAGGCCAAGTATCCCTCCGTCACGGGAGGAGGCCCATCCCTGCAGTGAGACATTAATGGGCTGTTATGAAACTCAGTCGCCTTATAATTTGTTTGACTCCTGACACTCGTATTATTCCATGAAGGTATCTCGTTCCATATAATTTGTAGCTTATTTGATCAGCAGTCGTTTGATAGCCTAAGCTAAATATGGTATGTGACCAAGTATTGAGTATACACAAAAAAACAAAAAACATCAATCAATAAGTGAAAATTTATCAAAATTTCTACGCTCTTTTAATTGAATGCGTTGCATGTTTTTAGTGTCCCCTGAAACTAACCGACAGGCTTGAAGCTTTTACAATGACTTGTATTACCTATGTATTCATTGACCTAGGCTTGCCAAAGATACATTTATTTATGCGAAAGTGCTTTGTGGGAGCTTTAAGAAACATGTGATTCCTCTGGTGTTATAAGTGTCCATGGGCGGCGGTGATTACTTACCATCAGGTGACTTGCTGGCTCGTTTACCTCCTATGACATAAAAAGAAAGGAAAAAGTGCGATTTGTAGTTGAGGACTGCCAGTTCCAAAATAATTTTTCGTCACTATAAATTACCACCAAGTTATTTTATACCAAAATTAAATTGTAACTCGTAAATGGGTTCATTCTCACCTCAGATAGTTGTCAGATTATGGTCTGACAAACTTATTTAGATTCTCTGAACAAACTATTGCGACCTTAATAAATTTAATTACTCTTAGTCTGGTTAATATAATTTTGTACTTGTATTATTTAAGGTTTCTGACAAACTTTATGAACTAAAGGAGTAATCTGATGCAAAAACTGTTTAGAAACTTAATTTGCTTTTCTAATTAAAATGAATATAATATTGTGGTTTAGAACGTTATATCGAATTGGTTTGCTCTGAATATTATGTGCGAATTAACAGAAAACCTCATTATTGTGAATTTTAGCTTTAAGTTTTCTTAATTTAATAGAATAAAATAAAATTAAAAAAAAAGTAGATGAAAAGCATGAATTTAGTCCAGGATTTAAGGCGACGAAATCTTATTTTTATTTAATTTTCTACTGTAAATTGAAATTGTGATAAGTCTTTACATAGTCCGTGTAGCGAACTACAAAGGCATACTAGAAAAACATCCTATCACCCCAAGAGAGGATAATCTCGCCAGCGTATGGCCAGCCTGGTATTAGTAGGAAAAGTTTACCACTGCCACTTACAGAACCTGTCCCAGCATTGGGTTAATTAATAATTAAGTATATGGTTTAAGTCTTTATTAAAACTTAGAAATATCATTTTTCATTTGGTCATTACACTTACATTAACAAAATCTTTTTGTTACCTTAAAACAATGCCACTCAGTTACAAAATCAATCTGTCAGTTTTACAAAAGATACTAAGTATTCTTTTCTTAGCCCTTCAAAAACATTTTCGTGTACAAAAGTTAGCTTCAAAGAAACAAAATGTACAAAGTTCCCTCGAGTACTATTTTATTTATTTAAGAAAACGACGCTATTCATAATACGTCACGGGGCATGACGTACTAATGTGGAAAGAAAAAGGGGTTCTTCTGATAAATGGTGTGAATATAAATTGTTTGAAGAAAGCAAGAGACAAAAGCGACTGAGACAATATGATTTTGGTTTATATTACAATATTCAGCCTTTTTTTTTCGTGCTGAAAGTGCTCAAATTACATTTGGCTTATTGTTTTGTTACAGATTTTATTTCATTGAGATTTTGTTTTGTATCATTTAGATTTTTTGTTTTATAGATATATAATTTGGAAAATAAGGTGTTTGGATAATGTATTGTTATGTGTAGGTATTACATATTTATATATTCTAGAATTTATATATTTTTATTGTTTCGCTGCAGATACGGTTGTCATTTTGTTTTGGCTTGTTAATTTAGGGTAATATTTATAACTTTTACGTCATTAGAAATAATAATGACCATTACATGAGAGACCCGTGTGGTGACAGAGTAATAATACAGTACCACCCCATCTCATTCCATGGGTGTCGTAAAAACCGACTAAGGGACTATCTGTGAATATTACCTTTACGTAGAAAGAAGTAAAACTTAAAATTAAATCCTATACCAATCCGTTTGGGCAGCGTGGTATTAGTAGACCCAACTATCCCTCCGTCACTAGAGGAGGCCCGTTCCTGCAGTGGAATATTAATGGGCTGTTATGATAATTACATGAGAGATAAATGGATCAGTTTATTGTATGTACTAACTTACTTATTCGTTACGTGATTCGTTATAGTAAATGTCATATATTACACCCCCAACGAACAAATTTAGTGTCTTAAGTCTGGATGCTCTTTGTGTCCTTCCACACGTACAGGGTTACCACACCACATCATTACAAAGAGATAAAAGTAGGTACATTTTATGAACTTCTTCTAAACAAAGACTACGTAATAAAAAAAGAAAATATTGATGAAACTAGAGTATTAGCATTCAGTTTTCCCTTCATTGTTAAAGCAAACTTTTCCTCTAATCTATACTTCTATACTAATATTATAAAGAGGTAAAGTTTGTGTGTTTGTGACGTTGTAGGGGGTAATCTGTGGATTTAATGAACCGATTTCAAAAATTCTTTCTGTGTTAGGTAAATAGTCCATTTATCGTGGAGTGTCATAGGCTATATAGTATTACGCTATGACTTATAGGAGTGGAGCAGTAATGAAATATGTATAAAAAAGAGACGCGTTTTTTTCGCCGCCCAACGTAGTGGGCACGGGTCAGCTAGTTCAATATATTATGAAAGGATTTTCACATTTACGCGGCAAGAACTAGCAAGCTATATTTTTCAAATCCATGAAAGTGCCGAAAAAGAAGTTTCAGTAAACTACTCGTATCTATGAAACAACTGCCAGTAGTTCCATAGATACAAATCCACTCCTCTTATTTGAATAAAGAATGTTAAACTCATAAGCTCTGTTTAATCTGTAGTTCCAAGAACTCACTACAGACTACAAACGATATTTGAACGTTCTCTATGGTATGAGATTTAAACCCTTTCAATACCTCTATGGTAATGATAATTGGATATGATTTTGGATTTAGAATATCTTTGACTTTTTTATGCTTAATATTTTATAACATGGATATTCATCATTTTCTTTTGTAATTCAAGAAGCAAAAAGTATATTTAAGAGCGTTTATAGGGCTCACTAGTGCCGCAAATTGAAAAAATATCATAATTCGCATATAGGATAAATAATGTAAAATGTTGTTTAACTAATTGGAAAACATTTAATGTTGAGAGTGTGATATACAAATACTTTATTACCAACATTTTACATTATTTATCCTATTTGCGAATTATGATTTTTTTTTCAATTGGCTGCGCTAGTGAGCCACGTAAATGCCCATAAGTAGTAAACTGTTTAATTGCAACATTATAAGTTTACTACTTTGCGCCTAGATGGCGTTGTTACTTTGGGTGAAAATTACGACAGCAAATGGCTCCGTGATTTAATTTGATTAGCGAGGCACAGACTCGGGTGGCTAAGTGGTCAAGCCGTTTCGGACGCATATTGTCCGAAAATGCACGTGCGAGTCCTGTCTCGATTACCAAATTACTTTCACCGTTTTTCTTCTTTTAGCAATTTACATAAAATCACAACAGACACCTTCAAATTAAAGTCCCTTTTATAGATGTAACCATAATGCACAAAAAAGCAATCTAAAAAGGATTTTGCATTTTTTAACAAACATGTTTCAAGACTTAATATTCGTAACAACACGCGTTCTAAAGAAACACCGCAGCGGAGACTCGCCTAAGGCCTCTTTGCTTTACTCATCGTCAGATATACAAGATAATCTTTCCTGAAATAAAAAGGCTGGCCGCAGATGTGCGGAGAAACATCAACGAAAAAAAACTACGGGCTTAAAGCTGGAAAGGGGAATGTTGACCGTATTTAGTGTAACGGTTTCAAAAAGCAGGTACGGATATTATAGCATAGATTTAGTCGGCCATTTTTCTCCGACATTACTCCGAATTGGGCTTATGCCCGATTTACACATCGACAAGTACAGTAGCGAGTTAAGTAGTATTTTAAGATTAAGTTGATTTAAATAGATCTCCATCCTATTTTTTGGCAAGTTAAGTTGGCGAGACGCGAGAGAGGGGGCTACTTCGTACTTAACTCGCCAAAAAATAGGATGGAACTCTATTTAAATCAACTTAATCTTAAAATACTACTTAACTCGCTACTGTACTTGTCGATGTGTAAATCGGGCTTTAGTTGCTTTCGGTCAGTTCATGTTGGTTTGAAATTGAGTATTAAGAGATTTGTTGTGAATCAATGTGGCTTCGTAGTTGGAAAAATGTGATTGAGTCTTATCGGGTTTTTGGAAAAAAACTTTTGAATTTTTGGTACTGTAATTCTGTGTATTTCCTTAAGAGTTGTGATTTTTTGTGTATTTATATACTTCTTCGTCGGCCTAGTTCTATCTGAACTCATTACAGTAGATATTTTTTTATTGTAGAAAGGGACACTAATTAAACTACAAAAAAAAGGAATGTTTCTGTGGCGCATGTTAGAGCTTATTCGTTGTTTTTCGTCTTTGTTTATCTCACCGTTGATAAGTGCATTGTTTAATCCAAAAAATGTTTTTTTATTAAACTAAAACACAACACGTACAGAAATATCCAAAGTAGTACCGGATCTTACAATAAACACCAACAATTTGCATCTCGTTATCCAAGTTTTGTCGCATAAATTAATTCAATTTTTATCCGGAGAGGGTCTCGGCAAGCAGCTGTGACAACTGTCACCAACAAATTCCTGGACGAGACTAGAGGACTCACTCAACGTGATATACTGCTGCAAAGAACTGGATACAAGAAATTGTATTTAAATAGATAAAAGTGTACTTTGGTATAGAGCCGAAAATTACAGAAAGTATGTAATAAATGCCCAAAAGTTAACGTACAAGAAAGAACGATGACGTTGTGTTGTGTTTGAAAACTAAAAACAAAACAAAGGAATAACGTCAAGGAACACTGATTGGAACCTTGTATCGCAGTGTCTTTCACAGACATGAAATTTAAAGTGACGAAAACGACGAAAAGACGACGTGAAACTTAAAGTGAAAATGAAATTTGAAGTCACAGACATGAATTTTTACTAAAGTACAACTGAATATCAAAAGTTTCATCCATTTCTTGAATAGGTACATGTTTTTGGCTTTAATCCTTAACTGCATTCACGCTTTCTATTAGCTTCAATACAGTCATTTATATTATGTATTCTCAAAACATACATACATACATAAACTCACGCCTTATCTCGTCTGGGGTAGGCAGAGACGTCAATTAAGTCAGGGGTAGGCAGATACAACGACAGGAAGGCCACTTATCACGATCCTGGCAAACAGATTGGGCCTCGTCCACATTCATTAAGCAAGTCATACATGCGCGTCGGTTACGATTGCTCTTTATTTAGCCCTTCTCCAAAATGCAACCTACCTGGTCAACAAAAAAAATCCTAAAAATCTGTAATAATTAATTTATTTATATTTGCTGTATGTTTTACCCGCCCGTGGGTCACAAAGTCCAGTGGTTTTTCAACAATGTGCCGCATTACCACTATACATTGTAAAGAGGTTCTAGTTAATATTAGTTTGTTACCATATTTTTTTATTCTTGCCAATGATGATTACGTTAAGTAAATTACGGTTCAAGTTAAGTAAATGCTGATTTACTTATAAACTTAAGTCGTTACGAAATTGAATTATAAATAAATAAATAGATAATCCTCACACATTCACACAACGCCCTCTAGTCCCAAACTAAGCTGAGGTTGTACTATGGGTACTAGACAACGGATAAACATAGATAAATACTTTTTTTAAATTTCTAAATACATACATATTATACATAGAAAACACCCAGACCAATGCAAACATCATGTTCATGCACACAAATATTTGCATTGAGCGGGAATCGAACCCGAGACCTTTGCGTAGCACTCATCTTATATAGCCACTACGCCACAGCTAGACCAATTATATTCGTTTTTGCAGATATATTGCCGTGTCATAAAATCTTTATTAGCTCAAAGTCAAATTAATTATCTATTTTAATATAATTATGTATAATTTAAGCTGCATTTGCAGTCAGTTTTTATGACACCCATGGGATGAGATGGGGTGGTGACATAAATTGTATTCTTACTTCGTCACCACACGTATTAATTATTATAATAGGATAATATCATTAAATAATAATATTTAAGGATAAGATAATAAGTCCAAAATCATCATTCTGTAAATACAGATTTCACATCAAGTTACTTAGAAGAATAAAATAAACATTAACCCCCTTACTCATAAACGCCTCTTACATTTAATCACTGTTTAGCGAGATTTTTATTAGTAAAACCAACCTTATACCAAACAAAACCGTAAGAATTTAAGCTAATCAATTGACTAAAATTTAAGAGGCGTTTATAAGTAAGGAGGTAAGTTTCTATTATTATTTTACAATAATCTCCTACTTGGGGAGGTTATTAATATTTAAAATATGTCATTGTGAGCTACATTGTTACACAGTGGTTAAATATAAAAGCAAAAAATAAATAAGTATTTGTAATAAATAGAACCAAAATTAAAATAACAAAGAATGCATGTTAATGGCCCATTTAGATCTATTAGTGATTTGTATTTTTCCTTACAATGTAGACGCAAGGAGTGTATTACGATGAAAGCGACCATTGAGATTGGATTTAATATAGCGTTTAATTTTGGTATGTCAATATTTAAAAATATTATTAATTATTATTTTGAGGACCTCTATAGCGTAGTGGTTATATAACATGAGTGCTACGCATAGGTCTCGGGTTCGATTCCCGCTCAATGCAAATCTTTGTGTGCATAAACATGATTGTTTGCATTGGTCTAGGTGTTTTTATGTATAATATTTGAATGTGTTTAAAAAAAAATATTTAAGTACGTTTATCCATTGTCTTGTATCCATAGTACAAGCTCTGCTTAGTTTGGGACTAGATGGCGTTGTGTGAATGTGTGAGGAATATTGCCAATAACTTGATTGCCATGTGTTAAATGTGTTAAACCACACTGATTGTCTAAAAGAAACTTAACAGGTTAATATTAAGTTTATATCAAGGTTGGCAAGAAGAAAAGACAAGAAAGTCGTTTTTACTAATTTTAGCACGAATTAAAAGCGTCGGTGAATTATAATGAAAGTGACACAAATTCAATACAAATCCATCTAAGAAGTGCAATATCTTTACGCCAATGTTATTTCCAGAATATAAAGAAAGACGTATCTGCAGTGGGACTTTTTTAATCTACAATTGAAAATAACAACTTTACATTTGATTCACCAACAATTTAATCATCATCATCATAACAGCCCATTAATGTCCCACTGCAGGGACGGGCCTCCTCCCATGACGGAGGGATACTTGGCGTACTAATACCACGTTGGCCAAACGGATTGGTATAGGGTTTAATTTCAAGTTTTCCTTCTTTTTATTACGTAAAGATAATTAATTATTCACGGATAGTCCCTTAGTCGGTTTTTACGACACCCATGGGATTAGATGCGGTAGTGATATATTGTATTCTTACTCAAATACATACAATTTAATATTAAGAGGTAACTCCTTATAAAGTATTTATCCAACATCAATCCCCTTTGTCGACAAACAACTCACTTTACACGTTTATCTGACTATTGACCCCAGAAACTGCAGACTTTTTGGCGTCTCCTTACCATTACGTCACTTTGCTCTTAAGATAGCGAGTAGGGGGAAATAAAACACCAGTATTGTTTAATAGGGGGAACGATTATAATGCATCTTTTGTTCGTGTTAGGGAAAGGTGGGTAACTGGGTCATCTAATGGTAGGTATACTATTGATATTAAAGAATACGACAACGAATACGAATGACGACTTCTGTGGCGTAGTGATTATATAACATGACTGCTAAGCAGAGGTCTCGGGTTCAATTCCCGCTCAATGCAAATCTTTGTGTGCATGAACATGAATTTTTGCATTAGTCTGGGTGTTTTTTATGAATAATATGTATGTATTTACAAAAAAAAAGTATGTAAGTATTAATATGTATGTTTTTACAAAAAAAGTACTTATATAAGTATTAATATGTATGTACTTACAAAAAAAAAGTATATTAGTATTATTATCCGTTGTTCTGTTACCCATAACACAAGCAGGTTAAGCCTAGCTTACTTTGGGAACAGATGGCGCTGAGATATTTCTATCACTAAGGGATACTTCAACCCTTCAATGCTATAGAAACTAAAAACGACGATTAACATTAAGAAACTTGTAAACCTAAAGACTTTCTTTCTAATTAATAATTAAAGACCTTAATTAAAGATACCCGTTTAGGAGAAAAATAAAAAGACTCCACGTAATATTAACGAGGCAGTACTTTTACGTGCCTTGCCTAGCCGTTTAGGCAACTAAGTTGAAAGAAAATGAAAACGTTAAAAATTTAAATGAAATATATTTTTATTCCGTCGGCAGCTAAATGAAATTACATTTTAATAAAACGACGTGTAATTTAGAAATGTTATATTTTGTTGTCGTTACTTCTTGGAATCTGTATTATTCGAGAGAAATTTTCTTAATACTCTTTTTAGTTTAATTTAACTAATTTCGTAGTAATTTTGTGTAAAATAACAGCTAACCTAGCCTAAGTATTTAAACTATGCACTTGGACAAAAAAAGCCTTTGTCTAGTACCCATAGTACAAGCTCTGCTTAGTTTGGGACTAGATGGCGTTGTGGGAAAGTGTGAGGATTATTTATTTATTACTTTTAATTTGTTACTGATACGTATTATGCCTCTGCGTAGCAGTAATGTTAAATAACCACTACGCCACAGATATTGTCAATATATTAAGATTGTAAAGGCTTGATTATTTCTAAAAGTGAGTCCAGCCATAAAGCAGCAATAGTGATTAGCTGTACACTGAGGCATGCTGCTTTGCCTACTTGCTCTTGAACATTTTCTTTCTTTCCTTTCCACAACAACTAACACTGAGTCTGAGCTCTACTCAGCTGTGTTATACTCAGACGGCCTGTCAGATATCGTCTTCAACAAAAAGGTTCAGGAATTCTGGCCTATGTCGTACTCATTTTGGCATTCGTTTACCCTGTGTTAGTGTACATTTATCAGTTTCTGATTTTTTATTTTACAATATGCTGTAACAAAATAACAACTTATTGACGTCAGTTTAAAACTACTTAGTCAAAGTTTACATATTAAAGTTATCCATATTTACCACCGCTTCCAAGGTGCTAGTAGAGAAGAAGCGACGTAACAAACTCTAAAACAGCATTTTTTAAACGTCTCTATAATTTTACAACAATTTTGTAACTGTAATAAAGTGCTGCAACCATTGTATACCATATAAAAACTAAGGATTGTACTAAAAGATCAATATGTTTAATATCTTAAACTAGAAATAATCGTCCTGTAGGTACCTAAACACTACACACGCGTACACACGCGTGTACGCCGTAGTACATAAAAGTGAGAGCACCAAATCACATTTATAAAGTTTTCTAGTAATAAAAACGTCGGCATCGCCCAATCTAGTAAACAGGTTAGTTGGTAAATGTTTATTTGTTTAATTTTTTTCTTATGTTTAAAATAAACTCAACCCTAAGCCTACGATTAAAGTAAAAAAAGCATTAGTCTGTATGTCGTTAACCATGTTTTAGTTTAACAAGGAACATTACAGTGTCATTAGACACAATCGTAGCGGCAAGTCACGTACGTTATGTTGCTTCTATATTGCTCGGCTTTTTTCTTTTGCATCCCTAATAGTTGGGCTGCTAAGTCAGCAATTAAAATATCAAATTTTTTATAGATATTTTGTTGCCTAAGTTACGCACCGTAAAATTGTCAGTTTTCCAAAAAAAAGTTTCATCAATATTAATCTATTCGTTTTGGAGATTAAAGAGTACAGTCACGAGCAATAATATGTACACATTTTCACATTTTGTAAAACAGTTATCTAAAGTTCTGCTAATCCAAAATTGAATATTCGAAGATTAGTTCAAAACTGTACGGAACCTCTTCTAAATTACGAAACAATTTTGGTATTCTAATGTCTAGATAAACGTGCAGAAAGTTTAGAAAATTTGACAATGTGTACATATTATTGCTCGTGACTGTACAAACAGAGACATGGATTTTTTTTTATAATGTTTGTGATTTTTTACATTAGTTTTTATAGGACATGCCTATTTATATTTTTGAAGTTAGTGAATTAGACAATATTAAAACAGTCACTAAAGTAAAAAAAAATCATTAGTCTGTATGTCGTTAACCATGTTTTAGTTTAACAAGGAACATTACAGTGTCATTAAACACAATCGTAGCGGCAAGTCACGTGCGTTATGTTGCTTCTATATTGCTCGGCTTTTTTTCTTTTGCATCCCTAATAGTTGGGCTGCTAAGTCAGCAATTATTATAGCAATTTTAATTTTTATAGCTTTTGTTTGGCTAAATTACGCGGGGTAAAATTAACAATTTATAAAAACTATTTTACCTTTAACTATATTGGTCTATTCGTTTCGGAGATTTACCGAAACATACAAACAGACAGATATTTTTTTTAAATGTGATTTTGACAGTTCATTCATCCCATAATATTTAAAATTAGTAAAATGGACTGAAATTATATACAACCACTTAAGTTAAAAAATCATTAGTCTGTATGTCGTTAACCATGTTTAGTTTAACAAGGAACATTACAGTGTCATTAGACACAATCGTAGCGGCAAGTCTCGTGCGTTATGTTGCTTCTATATTGCTCGGCTTTTTTTCTTTTGCATCCCTAACAGTCGGGCTGCTAAGTCAGCAGGTAATTATTTATTTATTTAATAGCTTTATTGTATAGCTGTGTGTAATCATTACTAGTATAGTAACTAATCATTACTATACTAGTTATGATTAGTAGCATATACGAGTATATTTATGTAAATCAGACTAAAACTTGGTAGTTTCAATTACGGTTTCATCATGCGAGTTGATTAAATTAAATCAGATAGTTGTAACTTATTGACGTCAACTTTATTTAAATGTTTAAGGTGGAATGGTACTATACCTAGAAAAAATACAGGGTACAGCTCTGTAATTTATATAATGTAGCCCAGACTTCACAACTTATGTCTTGGGTCAGCAGTGACTGGATCATGTTATGACTGATGGCCTACTTGTTCATCTTCTACCTTAAAGCAATGTAAAAACAATCTCGGTTTGTAGTTGTTGTGAAGCTGAATTAGGGACAAACTAAGATCACTAAAAACAGTTATACAAAATTTTATTGAACAGGAGATAACAAGTTGTCTGCAAGTTGTTAAACTACCGTTTTGAAAATTTCGTTTAAACTATAGTTAAAAATAAAAAAGAAACTTACATAAATCCCACATTTCGTGGCTAAACATTAAAACAACGGAACGGGTGCGCGGATCGAATGAGAAACGCGCTCATTACCGCCCGGCTACATCTATCGAATTTGTACACAACACTGTTTCTTTTGACGCCCCACAACCATTGTAATACATATTGATGTGGATATACTGTTTTAACGTTACCCGATATTTTATTCGATACTTTGTATTCGATTACTGTTAGGCGAATGTTTTTGATCAATTTTATATTCTTTAAGTGTAAATAGAAGGAGACAGACGTTGTTTGTTTTGAGTTTGGTAATGGTAAGAAGTTATTCAAGAACATTGTTTTTATAACGGTAAAGAAAAGGTTATATAAGTCACCTTTCTTTTCCTAAACTAAGCAAAGCTTGTACTATGGGTACTAGACAACAAATAAACATACTTAAATACTTTTTTTTTGGAAATACGTACATACATATAACGTATGTAGGTATTATACCTATATATGTACGTATAAAAATATACGTACATATATAGGTATAATACCTACATAGAAAACACTCAGACCAATGCAATCAATCATGTTCATGCACACAAATATTTGCATTGAGCGGGAATCGAACCCGAGACCTCTGCGTAGCAGCCGTGTAATATACCGACTGCGCCACAGAGGTCGACCTCTGAGGGGCAGTCGGTATACTCGTAATTTATAAAGATACACTCCTTGATACCATGGACATACTAAGGAGGCTGAAAAGAACTAAGCCTTTCGAGTTAGTTTAGTGAAATTAGTGTGACATAGTGCAGCCAGTGCTATCCTTAAAGAACACAAGAACAAATTGACTTTCCATTATTATAACTAAAGACTATAAGAAAAGTGCCAATGGACACATTCTTTACTCTAAAGTACTTTTGGCAAATTAAGTTATATTTAAATTACTTATTACCCACAAGGCTAGATTGTAATTGTTATGAAGTAACCATTCAGTTACATCTTAATGAAAAAAAAAAACGAAGATACAAGTCTCTTATTAGTCACTTAGAACAAGTCATGAGTCACAAAAACTTTTAGAAACACAAAATTAACGGATACAAAGTACAAACTTGCTCAAGTAAATCATCAGACTGATAATTATCATTGCATCGAAGACTCGTGCAAGTTCCATAAGCGATCTTTGCACTATCGTGGTGCTTCATCTTAACAGCCCATTAATGTGTGCAGGGACGGGCCTCCTCCCATGACGGAGGGATACTTGCCCTACTAATACCACGCTGGCCAGACGCATTGGTAAAGGGTTTAATTTCAAGTTTTCCTTCTTTTTATTTCGTAAAGATAATATTGACGGATAGTCCCTTAGTCGGATTTTACGACACCCACGATCCCATGATGAGATGGGGCAGTGACATACTGTATTCTTAATCCATCACACACCACAATCAATAAAGATTCTCTTATTAGTCACTTCGGACAAATAATGAGTCACGGAAACTTTTAGAAACACGGAATTAACTGCAGCAAGTCAATCATCAGATATTACCTCAAAAATAAAATATCCGGAAATTATGTTGAACTTGTAGAAGACCTTTTGCTACAATTAAAACATATGGGGTGTAATATGAGTATAAAACTTCACTTTCTATTGGTCATCTAGACAGGTTTCCGGGAAATTTCGGAGATATGAGCGAAGAGCAGGGAGAGCGTACGCAACAGTACTTACGTGTCATAGAAGAGCGCTATCAGGGTTTCTGGGATAGAATATGATGTCTGACTATTGTTGGTCTCTGATACGTCATTTTCCAAAGACTACACATCAGAGAAGAGCTTTAAAACGTAGTTTTTTAAAATTAAATGTTTAATTATTTTTTTAGTAAAGTTTTCCTTCGCAAATGCATGTTTTTTGGGTTTTATTTCTACATAGCTGAAACTCAAAAACTAGAGCTGATAAAAATATTCTAATTATATATTTGTAAAAAGCATATCATGTAGTCAGCAACAGCTAAAATTTCTTTGGCAACAGATTTACTGTAAACTAGTGTAATCATTAGACATTAAGACTCGTGCAAGTTCCATAAGCTATCGCTGCACTTCCGAGGTGTCTGATTGTAAATGATTCAATCAATCAACAAGCCTATTGCTCCACTACTGGACACAGGCCACTCCCAACACTCGCCACAGAACTCGGTCCTGCGCCTTCTGCATCCAGTCCGACCCAGAGATATTTATGAGGTCGTCGGTCCACCTAGCTGGGGGGCGTCGAAAGATATCTGCACCACCTTGCCACATTCTGATAAACTCGAGGAATGTAAGGGCTTGTTTGCTTAATAGAGACCACCCAATATATCAATAGGTGTGAAATTTAGTGATAAACAAACTATTTCGTTCAAATGTTGTGTACTTCCCTGTGGTGACGGGTTCCGTGTGTCACGGGACGAGGCCCGTCCCTGCAGTGGGACTTTAATGAGCTGTTATAATTATGATATTGACGATTGTGTATTTTATTTTATTTTATTTTTTTCTTCTTAGGTATCCTGTACGTATTATGAAAATAATATGACCTGCACCGAAATAATTGAAAGAACGTTGAATCAATAATAATGACCCGATTCCTACGTGCATGTCAATTCATACGTATAAAATTGAATCATAAAATCCAATAATTAAGCATCGAGGTGCCATAAGCAATGCAGGACAAATAAAACGAAAACGTAATATTGCAGAAACAATGTGTAGGTATGTCATTGCTAAATATTGAAACAAGATAAATTGATAAATGACTGGCTTTTGAGTCAAAGATTTTTAAGAAGTTTTCATTGGTTCTTTTTCTATTATCTGATTTTAATGGGTATCTTGGCTATTATGTTAGGCATAGTTTTACTTCTATTGCATTATTATAATGCTTATTTAATTACCATTGATCGCGACAAAAATCACGGAAAGAAAGAGTGGTTACGGTAAAAGTCGAATAAGGAAAGTATTATCTCTATGCTAATATCTTTGTAAAATAATAGACAAACTTTAAACCAAGTCCTATTCTATCCGATATGCCAGCGCGGTATTATTAGTCCAAGTTTTCCTCCTTTACCGGAAAAAGCTTGCTTATCACTGTCAAGTAGGTTATGATGTAAAAGAATGTACCCTTCCATTTCCATGGGAACAATGTTGTTCCGCTTGTTACCATTTTATAGACACTTCGTGTTTAGTCTAATTGTATAGTCACACCTGCTACATATGTATACTACTACCAAACAAAATAACGGTCCGTACTCACGGTCACAATTTTAACTGCTCCTAAAGGAATATAAATTTCAATTTTAAAATCTCCATATTGCCGCTCGGTGTCGTGTACACAAAAATGCGGAAAAGAATTCATAATGTAAGTATACTTTTATTTTGATTTCAGTGTACGGGCCTCTGTTGTTTATAATGGCGTTTTTAGTTCTTGGAATTTGCAGTTATGCAAATAAGTAAATGTGGGAATAACGCTACTAGAGTCTATTATACTAAATTAAATAATAAAGTTTTTTCCAGTTATGCAATTCTGTGTTTTGAGGAGTTTTTTTGCCGCAAAATACTTGCACAGTTGGTAATGAAGTCGTTGCTCGGGGTAATTATGGTTTTAACAGCGTGTTCTCACGAACGTACGAAATTAACATGAATATCGAAAAGATGCATTATTATGGTGCATTCTATAGTGTAGTACGACTTTAAAGCGGTATTCAAATAAGTAGTATTGACACGGATGCGATTCTGAAAGGATTAGAGAACGAAAATCTTAGCATACCTTGTCCTAGGTGAAAGACCTAATAAGTAATGCGGTGCAAAACAGCTTAAAACTAAAAATAACAAATAGTAAACGTTGTGTAAACTTGCGGCCTATTTATTATAACAGCCCATTAATGTTCCACTGCAGGTACGGGCCTCCTCCCGTGACGGAGGGATACCTGGCCTACTAATACCACGCTAGCCAGACGGATTGGTATAGAAAGAAAGAAAAGAAAGATTTTTTTTATTTTGTTGCACAAACGAAAAACATACCATAAAATGAATTTAAATATTAAACAAATGTACACAAAATAGGACCTAACTCAGCTATTGCTGTAGCGTCATGCGTCATAAACACTATTTCAAGTTTTCCTTCTTTTTACTTCGTAAAGATAATATTTACGGTTAGTCCCTTAGTCGGTTTTTACGACACCCATAGGATGACATGGGGTGGTGACATAATATTGTATTCTTACTCCGTCACCACACACACGGCCTACGGCCTATGATTTGGTGAAAATCATTGCGTGACAATATTCAACTAAGAACGGTCTTGGTTCTTGTGTAACGCTATTACGATTATTGTTTTTATAGTCATAGTCCGGGGAAAACATTGTGTTAGTTTGAGAATTGGACCCACTAAAATATCTCGCAATCAATTGTGCTTCATGAAATTTAAAACCTGTAAATTCATGCACAAGAACCACCAAAAAGAAGACAGACAATGGAAAAATTGGTACTCGAGGGGGGATTCAAACCTGCGTCTCTGGTCTACACGCATCCAGCGCCATGACCAACTAGGCCACCCGAGTATCCATCTCGATCTCGACTACAAAACATAAAACCATTGCTTTATGCGGCGCCAGAGCCGCAACTTAAAACTCAACTGTACAACGCCATCTAGGCGCGACAGGTGTCAATGTTGCAATTGGAGAAATTACGGCTGTTGCTCCAATTTTTCCATGGTCTTTCTTCTTTCCGGCTTTTTCTAGTTATACCTAAGCTTTATAGGTAAAAATGTATACGTAATTTAAGAACCACCAAGTTCACCACCCAACTAAGAAAGGTTAATATTCGTAGATTATTTACTTAACTGACGACATTAATGTGTGTATGCAAGCCAAGCGCTTAGTCAGTTCACAGATTACACCGTTCAAGTAGAGTTTACAGAGTTAGTCATTGAGTAGCAGACGTTTACGAACATTGACATCTTTAATTGCTATGCGTTGACTCGTCTGTGTAACTACGTTAGTAGTCACTACCTATTGTCAGTTCAGAGATGATTTCTTAGTTCGCCATTTTATGTTCATCTATCTAGTCTTATGTCTTACTCATTCGTTGATCTCCTTTTGCCTTCTAATAATAAATAATCTTCACACAACGTCACCTAGTCCCCAAACTAAGCAGAGCTTGTACTATGGGTCTAGTACCCAACGAATAAACATACTTAAATACTTTTTTTTATGTAAATACATACATTTATTCATAGAAACACTCAGACCAATGCAAACAATCATGTTCATGCACACAAAGATTTGCATTGAGCGGGAATCGAACCCGCGACCTCTGCGTAGCAGTCATGTTATATAACCACTACGCCACAGAGGTCGCAATCCACACTCGAATACAACAATCTTATTCCAAGTTTGACTCACCATTGAGCAAGTTAATATTTATTTTAATATTCTAGCCGCTATGTTAGGTGCTTCAGTTCTACTGCGTAAGACATTATTACTTATTTAATTACGCAGAGAAATACCTAGAATAGCTATTTCTATTGCACTGTAGGTTTCCAGCTTTTTGATAAGTTCATCTTCATTGCATCGTTAATATTTTGCCTACTAATCAAAAACTGTCTCCGTTTGGTGACGGAGTAAGAATACAATATGTCACCACCCCATCTCATCCCATGGGTTTTGTAAAAACCGACTAAGGGACTAAGTAACCGTAAATATTATCTTTACGAAGTAAAGAGAAGGAAAACTTGAAATTAAACCCTATACCAATCTGTCTGGCCACCGTGTTATTAGTAGGCCAAGTATCCCTCCGTCACGGGAGGAGGCCCGTCCCTGCAGTGGGACATTATGATGATGATGAACAAAAACTAATAAGTCTTACAACAAGGCCCATCAGAGTCATAGGCAAAATCAACATCTTCAGAATCGTTAATATTTTTTTCCAAATAATCAATGGGTAATGCAAGGTTTTATCATTACAATCACGTATCTCCAAAAACCTTTTGGTTTAAAAAAACTATTTGCTCAAACCATTCAGAACCCTACTTTCAATTACGGAAGCAAGATTCGTTCAAAATTTCATTCATTTCAAAATTGAGTGACAGGCAGATACGAACGACTGACTCTACACTACTAAGTACTTAGATAGGGGCTTCGTTTGTATTTTCGTCATTCTCGGAATGATAAATAACGATTTATTTTTAATAAGATAACATGTCATCATAACAGCCCATTAATGTCCCACTGCAGGGACGGGCCTCCTCCCGTGAGGGAGGGATACTTGGCCTACTAAAACCACGCTGGCCTGACGGATTGGTATAGGGTTTAATTTAGTTTTCCTTATTTTTATTTCGTAAAGAAAATATTCACGAATAGTCCCTTACTCGGTTTTTGCGACATTGTATTCTTACTCCGTCACCATATGGAGAATAGATAATGAGATAACAATGTAATAATATGTTTTAATTATTTGTATGTGTTATTAATTTTTAAAGTCTATAAAGTAAATTGAAAGTAATTCATTGATGTTTTTAAGTGTACCTACCTATGAAATTTTAATGTCTATTAAATTTAGTCTATACTTAGTTACAGCGTTAGTTCAGTAAGGTTGCGAGGAAAGGTCATTAATCATGAAATTCGGGTGGTTTTTTCAGGTAACAGGCGACGTAAATAAAAAAATAATTATAATATAGTAAGTGCCTAATTTGAAAGCAATTTTAATATGGCTAATGTGTCTACGGGGTGAAAGATGTTCACTTAAAAAAGTGCCTTAAAAAAGACCCAATTAGTCGATAAGGCAGCACTGTCAATAATACTTAAAAGTTTAATTCTTATTATTAACAAAAACTCTATCTAGCGCCAAGTTTTCACGCCCACTTTTCCTTCACACAAGAACATCCTGGCAAACAACGTGGGTTGTTAACCCACGCATTAGTTCACAGTTACTATATACATACGTTTAATACATTCCTCTTTTATTTACAAATACTCGCTAAATGGTATGGGGTTTTTTGGTGAGTTTTCCTGCTTTTGGCTTCTAGGAGATGTGTTTTCAGTTATAATTATAAAAATAGTGACAACCCTCGCATTAGGATTAACGCCCAGTTTTTCTACACTTTAATAATTGAACACACAAACTTATTATCACTTTAAGAATTGTGAAGGTTTGGAGTAATTTTACTCTTATTCTACGGTTTTTGTCACCTTACAATTAGAGTATTACAGTTAATTAAGAATTTTAATTTCTTGTTCTTGCAAAAAAAACTTTGTTTTTTCAAAAGACGTACGTTTTTTCGAAAGACAGTTTTAGATTATAACAAATCGTAGGTCAAAATAATTAACTAATTTGTATTAAGCAGGAATAGAAACTGAAACCTTAACGTATCAATGAAAATACCTTTACAATACTATACTATCTCAATTCAAATTTCTTTTACAATTTTATATTACTCTTTCAAAAAACATTTCAAATTCATATCTCAAAATCATAATTATTCAGTAACCGACGTAACCCTATTAAAAATGATTGTTCGAATTGTTCAAAGCTAAACTTAATCGCCTAACTTAATAGACCCTTGTCAGCTGGTGTTACTACGTTTAGATAACTTTGAGGGGTCGCAGATACAAAGATAAGGGACTAAGTTTGTACTTATAGAACATTATTTTGTCCCCTTCCTTGTACTAACTATACCTTTCTAATAAAGATATAGTTAATCACTTCTTTGAATCGCGTGTACCTATACTCCTTTTCTTTTCTTTCATATAATGGAAGGCAAACGAGCCAGCAGGTCACCTGATGGTAAGTGATCATCGCCGCCCATGGACACCCGCAACACCAGGGGAATCACAGATACGTTGCTGACCTTTAAAAAGGAAAGGGAGTACCTACGCTCGTTTCTTGAAGCTTCCCAAGTCGTAACGGTTCGGAAATATCGCCGCAGCGAGCTTGTTCTACTCTTCTACTTATATTCATTTGGTGCTGGATTAAAAGTTTGAGGTGTAAACAACCCATCACTTAGCGAGGGTGTCGTAAGAGCCGACTAAGTGAGAACGCTTGTTAATAATATAAACTGCTTTAAAGGAACTACTCGAAAACAAACTGAGTACTAATTTGTCTGCCAGCGTAGTCTATCAAAAGTTCAATGATTTGGATTCCTTTAGACTTATTTGAAGTCCAAAAATTTACCACTTTTATTAAGATAAGACGCATTTTGTAAAAACTGCTGCACTAGGGCTATGTATGAAATTAACGGAGATAAGCAAAAACTAAGCTCAAAAAAAACCTTTGTGAACCAGACCAAAATAATTTAGCGGTGGTTACGAACGCGCAAAACGAACACAAACGTTTATAACGATATACAAAAAAAATAATGTATGCACGAAAAACAAAATAAAATATTTCCCAACAAAATATCAAAATAAACTTAACCCTCTATTGCTAAGTTATCAAATATGTTTGCACAAACTAATGGCTCGAACTTACTTACATTGTTCACCAAGCAAGGGTTAATCGATCTTTGTTTGTTCTTAGATAACGTTTTAATATGAACTAACTTCTTGTTTCTTGCTACATTATTTTTATTGCAGCTTTTATACATACGTAAACTAACGCCTGTCGATTTTTTCCTTGCCTTTCTGAAAGATTTCACTAATAATGTCTTTGTAGGTCTTTCTATCTCCGTGTTATGTGTATAACCTACCTAACTTGTCAGACATAAGCGGTTACATCTATTAGGCCCCTATTTTCAATAGTTAACACACTTCTCCGTATGGTGACGGAGTAAGAATACAATGTCACCACCCCATCGCATCCCATGGGTGTCGTAAAAACCGACTAAGGGACTATCCGTAAATATTATCTTTACGAAATAAAAAGAAGATTACTTGAAATTAAACCCTGTACCAATCCGTCTGGCCAGCGTGGTATTAGTAGGCCAAGTACCCCTCCGTCACGGGAGGTGGCCCATCCCTGCAGTGGGACATTAATGGGTTGTTATGATGAGGTCTTTCTAGGGCATCATGTGTAATCTATCATCCATTTTCTAAATGTTACTTGACCATTACACTAAAATAGATATTTCAAAGTCTACTTCCAGTCTTGAAAACTTGATTTAAATTGGTGGACTCAATGTTTGTAAAGACAAATGTCAATTTCGTGTTCATAGACGACAGATGCTTAACCCTGCCATTACTGTGGTAGCAGTCTAAGAAAACATTATTATTCATAGATCGCAAACATTAAACATACAAACCCAATGTAACACATAAATTCAGGGTCAGTCAACTCTGTTCTACAAAATGTTTCTATGGGGGCTGTTAGTCACGACAGAGAGAAAAGATGAAATAGAAAATGTTATGTCATTTCCTAGCAACCACAAAGTACTTGTTTATATGGAGCTGTCAACAGTCAATACTACAAGAAAAGAAACCTTTTATTTTGTAAATTGCTAAATATCTTGCATTTAAGATATAAAGCCATATTTAACAAAAAGAAGAAGATCTTGCATTTAAATATGTTGAATTTTGTATGAAGTTGTCATTATTCTCCTTTGAGTATGTTAGTGTTCTGTGCATAAATTGCTCTGAAATAGCTTCACTTGCCACTAAAATGCTGTCACAGCGTTGGTTTTCAGATACAAGCTTGCGTTGACTACGGTCAGCTATCGCCATTCAGCCATTGCCATTTTTGTAAGTTTTTAATACTTCATTTCACGTACGAGTACAACCACTATGTTAATTATCGTACTTTATAAAGTGCATAGCATATTTTTATTATTTAACGCAATAATAAGCAGAGTAACAAACTGACCGGTTGTCTGTCCTATAATATGCTTAAGCATAACAAAACAAAATAATGGAATTAGTTTCATATTTTGAGTCTAATTAACCTTAATAAAAGACAAAGACGAACCAAAATATGTTTTCCTAATTTATAACCTAATTTACCGAAAAACATTAACCCAATTAATTCTCTTAGGTGTATCAAATTATTTGTATGAACTAATCTACTAATGATATCCTTAGTGAGCTAAATATTTTAGTAACAATGCTAGAAATTAGATCAAACACAAAAGTAGGTCCTAGTAATTGTTTTGTTAAGTGATACAATACAAACGCTTAATACTAGGAAACCAATACAAAACAGAGAAGTGAATTAGTATTTATAGAAGTTCTCATAAAAGAGAAATTAGTTCATTTGCTTATCGACATTAGTTTATCGACATTTTCACAACACATTTAATATAATACTACAAAGTATAATAAAAATATAATACTACTACAAGTAGGGTATGATCTGCCTTTACAGCAGCATATTACTTTCATACATACATACATAAACTCACGCCTTATCCCGTCCGGGGTAGACAAAGACGATATACCTACCTATAATTTTCGTTGTAACAAAATTGTACAACCACAAATGCCATGCAATACCTTTGATTTACTGGTTCACATTAAATGTTATAAAAATTCTGAGATACATTTTTAAATTTTATGCAATCAACGATGTGAAAATCCGAACTTTAATCACTTGAATAGTAATAAAACCGACGGCGTGATATTTGAATCTACTTGGAGCTGGAACTAGAGTGACAGGAGACGTCAATCGATCTTCGCTTGTTTCAATGGACAGAGCGGCCTTTTAGGCAGGCCCTTCTCAGATTTGTAATAGGCGCGTGGGCGAGTTTCCCTCGTCGAATGGTCTTCGTCCCACGTAATATATAAATCAAACTGAGAATGATTGTCTACAAGGTAATCAGAAACTTTTTTTGTGTTTATTCGGTAATTTCGTAATAATTCCTGTAATCATAACAGCCTGTCTTACTACAGGGACGGGCCTCCTCCTCCCGGATTGGTTTACCAATCCGGTTTTAATTTCTAGTTTTCCTTCATTTCATTACGTAAAGATAATATTCACGGATAGTCCCTTAGTCGGTTTTTTCCGCACCCATGGGATGAGACACCACACGGAGAATATAATAAGATAATTGTCTACAAGGTAATCAGAAACTTCCTCTGTGTTTATTCAGTAATTTCGTTATAATTACTGTAATGTTAGGGTCTTAAAAAATTGGCTTGGTAAAGGAGGGAACATGGTTAAGTGTAAATAGCCCCTAACGAGTTCTAGGAAGGCCTTTTTGAAGCTACATGTAAGTTGTTAGCCCTAGGCAACGTAATAGTAGCAACTGATCCTTCTTCAATCGTGCGATGGACACGGTTAAGGATGCTCAGGTTTAAATATACGGTTGATAGTTACAACATAATTAAAAGCTTTTTGTTATGAATTGCACGGTTTACAAAATGTTTAATCATCATAACAACCCATTAATGTCCCACTGCAGGGGCGGGCTTCCTCCTGTGACGGAGGGATACTTGGCCTACTAATACCAGGCTGGCCGAACAGATTGGTATAGGGTTTAATTTCAAGTTTTTCTTCTTTTTATTTCGTTAAGATAATATTCACGAATAGTCCCTTAGTTGGTTTTTACAACACTCATGGGATGGTGACATATTGTATTTTTACTCCGTCACCAGTTCACCACACGGATTTGGAAATGTTTCATATTCCCAGACAAAAGGATACCTACTAGTTTTAACTTTCTAAATTATGACAACAATGTCGATAAAGACTACATCTTATCTTTTAACATTAGGCATTTATTATATTAAATCATGTTCTAAATAAGTTTTAATGACCTGTCTTAGAAGGTTATTAAGTCTACGCTTAAGTTTTAAACACGAAATAAGGACGGTAAAGTTGGCGAAATGCCTAATTTTTCAAAGGGCCAAAAGCCAAAAGTCATTGATTTTCATTGTGGTTGTAACAGCGAAAATAAACTACTAACATTTAAAAAAATAACTGACTTACTTCTAGAACTAAATGAACTGTGTAACTTTTTTACTGGCAGACACCACACACGCACACAAAACCGCACAGAACCAGTTTGCTTACAATTAAATTTATGAAAACTGTTAGTGGTGGTTTAACTCAATATCATTTTTCATCACTATTGTTTATTTCAATAATAAAATTTTCATAGTATTTTTATACACCTTTACTTTTTGTTGAGTTTTTTAATTTTAACGAGAACGTTTTTAATATTTTCATTCATAGAAAACACTCCAATTTCACAAATTATTTTTACAGTCATGTTGCCTAAAAAGTAGCTATGGTAAAAGCTCACAAATAAATCACATTATTAAATTTTATTATCTTATTTTTGTACATGATAATTGTATAGTATGTATTAATAAAAACAAGTACATATGTACGACTATGTTTACCCGTTTTCTTCTAGTCCGTTGTTATTCAGATTGGATGAGTGATGTCTGAGTAATATTTATATTATTTTTACCTGGCAACAAAAGGAGGCTCTTCAAGAATTAATAGAAAAATATTTTATCATATAATACATATTTTATTATTGAATCACAAAGAAAATCATTTCTAATAATAAGTGTTTACACTTCAAGGTCTTGGAATACTAAAATAAAAATATAATAAATACTGTTGCTGTATGCCCTTAGTTTAAGTTCTGCCTCTGTTGGCAGCTTTTTTTTTTACATTTTACGTTAAGTTTTTATTTTGTTTTCATTACTTGTTCAATTTTAGCAACGACACTTCTATGCAACATAATTAGCATACATATTTTATAAAAATAAAAAAACAAAGTTCGTTGGTAATTAACTTTTCACAGATAAATTAATGAAGTACTAATAATGAAGTAAAAGTGCACAATCATTCTGTTATGAAACATGAACATTTTTTTATTCTTAAACGGTACATATTTGTTCCGATTTTATGTATACGGGAAGCTCTACAGTATTTGGCTGTTATGACCTGAATGCAGTAGCCGTTTTATGTTATGTAACGTTCAGGAAAATACGAGTATTTTCACATACCATTGTGGACTTCGCTTCAGGTATTTTTGCATAACTTAGATATTTATATATGCTTATGTATAGTTGGAAAGGCTATTTAGATCTTGGAAGTATGTAACGGTTCCTTTTCATGGTAAACTGAACTCACATGCAATTTAGGATGAATGATCAATGCGTATGCGTAGTTTTCGCAACGAGTGAAACGACTTGCGAATTAAAATAAATACAGTACACAATGTTGTATAAATTATCCGTGCGGTGACGGAGTAAGATTACAATATGTCACCAGCCCATCTCATTCCATAGGTGTCCAATGCAGTGGGACATTAATGGTAACAGCCCATTAATGTCCCACTGCAGGGACGGGCCTCCTCCCGTGACGGAGGGATACTTGGCCTACTAATACCACGCTGGCCAGACGGATTGGTATAGGGATTAATTTCAAGTTTTCTTTTTTTATTTCGTTAAGATAATAATCACGGATAGTCCTTTAGTCGGTTATTACGACACCCATGGGATGAGATGGGTTAGTGACATATTGTATTCTTATTCCGTCACCACACGGATAATGTGTGTAATTGAACATTAACCTTAAACAAAATCGTCATACTCAGATCATAAAGCAAAGTAAAACCACCAAACAAATCCTTTAAAGGCAGTAAAACTGTCGAACACAATTTTATTGTGTGGAAATAAACTTATTATACTTTAAGTACTACATTATTTGTTAAGCTTTCAACGATAAAGCACTACCTTTAAAATATATTTTATTACAGTTTCACATTCAATCCATTGTAGTGCCTTCATTACTGGTTGGAATTCAATTCACGGTAGTGCATTGCTGCGTATGGGTACTATGCGTTTTAAACAAGAATAACCCCATACGTATAATATACGAATAACCCTACGCCATATTGTGTCGTCATCTAAAGAAATTCGTCCGTACTTTTTAATCGAAGAGCGTGCATTCTTATTTGAAACGTTTAATACGCATTGCCAGACTAATTGTGTGTGCACTTGTATCGGCCAGAGTAAAGCGCCGATTACACTACCCTACATGTAGGGCCCAACATATTGTAGGGCACTACATGATGTAGGGCGCTCGGGACTCGCCAATCTCCGATATGTAGTGTCCTAACAGCCTACATGTGATTACACTAGCATTAGCTATTAGCATTAGCATTAGCGATTACATTACACTACCCTACATGTAGTGCCCTACAAGATGTAGGGCCCTACATGTAGGGTAGTGTAATCGGGGCTTAAGTTAGACTGGTAATTGTTTGCTTCTGGTGTCTAACGGTTTAGTTGTTGAGGAATCGTAATTAGTGTATTAGGTAGAGCTTTTTATTTTTAATCACTAGCCATACTGTTAAATACCCTTGTTGCTACGATGCTATTGGAATTTCGTTAAATATTGTTTAACGGCAAATACTTACCTAATTTTTGACGGTAGTTGAACTATTCCAAAGAATGACCGACATCTATGGCATGGTGGTTATATAATATGACAGCTAATAGAGGTCTCGGGTTCGATTTCCGCTCAATGCAAATATTTGTGTGCATGAACATGATTATTTGCATTGGTCTGAGTGTTTCTATGTATAATATTATGTGTGTATTTACAAAAAAAAAAGTATATAAGTATTAATATCCGCTGCTCTGTTACCCATAACACAAGCAGTTTGAGCCTAGCTTACTTTGGGAACAGATGCCGCTGTGTAGAGATGTCTGTGAATATTTATTTGTTATTATATTTCCGGACCGTTACGACTTGGGGAGCTTCAAGGAACGAGCGTACTCCCTTTTTTAAGGTCGGCAACGCATCTGTGATTCCTCTGGTGTTGCGAGTGTCCATGGGCGGCGGTGATCACTTACCATTAGGTGAACTGCTGGCTCGTTTACCTCCCTAAAAAAAATAAACCAAGTCTTCAGGTCAAATTACTAGCAAAGTAAAGATTGAAAAGTCGCACACACTTTAGACCAACTACTTCAATTTGGTTTCGACAACGTTGGCTTTTTTCGTCACCCATTTCATAATACAAGTTAAGTTTGGATGAGATGTATTCGAGAGGATCTCGTTGATCTTGCTTATGGATATTACATCAATGTCAGCAAAAAAGTTGTAGTGTTAGGTAAATATTTCTAAAAGTATATATGTTTTCGTTGGCCTAAGAAGGGAAAAAGCTATAGTAAAGAGTATTCTATATCCAAGTTACTTAGTAGTTACCCTCATCCCGTGGGTGTCGTAAAAACCGACTAAGGGATTATCCGTGATTATCTTTACGAAATAAAAAAGAAGGAAAACTCGAAATTAAACCCTATACCAATCCGTTTGGCTAGCGTGGTATTAGTAGGCCAAGTATCCCTCCGTCACGGGAGGAAGCCCCATCCCTGCAGTTTTTTAAAAAATTTGTTAAAATTGAAGCAAAATCACCTAGCGACCAATTTGAATCAAATTTACAAGCACCAATTATCAATTTCAGTCAACGTTGATCGACACCATAATGCAAAGTACAATTTTTCCACCATGTTCGATACATACATACATAAACGCATGCCTTATCCCGTCCGGGGTAGGCAGAGACGACAGAACGCCACTTGTCGCCATCCTGGCAAGCAGATTAGGCCTCGCCCACGTTCATTAAGCGAACAATTATATTGTTCGATACAGTCACATTATATTACAAAACTATTCAAATATTTTAAGAAAGTACCATGGAGATACGTCCTCATAATATATTGAGAACCTTTATCTTTACCATTGAATGCATTACAACGCTATGCTAATACTGTCCCATTTGTACCAGGTACTATACAATAAATTTCGTATTCTTAAAATATCTAAAACGAAAACCAATATATAACATAAACAATGATATCAAACGACTTCAAAACATCAATACAAATCAAATTGTTTACATATAACCGTTGCAACTTTGTGCATTCCGAACATTAAGCTATTGAACTACTTTTATCGTGTACAGCACATACGAAAACGCTTATAAATAAAACTGTATTGCTCACAACGATATGCGAAATGTATTCAGTTGTTGAACATCGTACAGTTATAGAGATGCAGTGCATGTATTTTGGTGCTGGTGGTATGCTACATAATAAATTGGTGTTTGGAAAAATCGTGTAGCCAAAAATAGGAGATAGTAACAATTGTATTGGCGTGTTGGTTTGGAAAAAAATAAAGCGTTTATGTTACACTATTATTCGTTAGAAATAAACCTATACAGGTGTCGTAAAACCGACTTAAGTCTACCTATATAAAAGCTACCTACCCATTATATCGAAATCGAAAGAAAACAAAAAAAATACATAAAAAATACAGGTTTTTTCATCTGACAAGGAATATTCAAGGAGTTGAGACCTCTATTCGCTGATTTGATACCTACCTGCTTGAGAAAATCTTATAACATTTTCATGCAGCGTGATAATGGGATAGGTTTCTCAGTCCGTTACCAAAAACTTTAATATTAGTACAGCATTAAAGCTAGACATCGTTATCTTCTTATATCCGTGTGGTGACGGAGTAAGAATACAATATGTCACCACCCCATCTCATTCTATGAGTGTCGTAAAAACCGACAAAGGGAATAACCGTAACTACTATCTTTACGAAATAAAAAGAAGGAAAACTTGAAATTAAACCCTATACCAATCCGTCTGGCCAGCGTGGTATTAGTAGGCCAAGTAACCCTCCGTCACGGGAGGAGGCCCGTCCCTGCAGTGGGACATTATTGGGCTGTTATGATGATCGTTATCTTCAAATGTTTGCACAGCGGTCAATTATACCTTGTTCATGTATTGACCTCTAACTATCTTCATCAGGTTTTGATTTTCTAAATTTTTAACCTGTATTTTAAATGAACAAATTTAAATTTTCCATAATTGAAATGCCATCAGATAATACAATAACAATCTTCTGGCATTACGAAGCCTACATAAACATCGAGATGCATGTAATACTGTGTAAACGGGTACACCCTTATTAAATACATTGAAGGACAAACGTGATTTTTGATAGATTGATTTATGAATGAGGACCTAAGTAAACAATTCTTTTTTTGCATGATCAGATTGGATGCATATTTTATAATAAGATTTAATAAAACAAACTTTGTTTGGTTTTGTAAACAAATCGAGTATATTTCTGAATAAGTATTTTATAAAATATGTAATAATATCGTAATATACACATCTCATTCAATGAATGGGTGATAAAGGGAGAATAGGTGAAAGTTTGCATCTCTACAAAAAACCCCTCACCAAGCAGTCTGTTTTTGCAGTGCTAAAGCCCGATTTACACATCGACAAGTACAGTAGCGAGTTAAGTAGTAAGTTGTTGATTAAGTTGATTTAAATAGATTTCCATCCTATTTTTTGGCGAGTTAAGTTAGCCAGATGCGAGAAAGGAGGCTACTTCGTACTTAACTCGCCAAAAAATAGGATGGACATCTATTAATATCGACTTAATCTTAAAATACTACTTAACTCGCTACTGTACTAGTCGATGTGTAAATCGGGCATTAGTCCAGACATTAATAAGTTGTTACGATGATTAAAACTGAAATCAACGACGTTTAGAAGCATGAAACTATTTGAGAACCTTTTAAAAACATACAATTTTATACTCATCTATGAAAAATACATTTTTAAACCTGCAATATTGTCAGCTATCCTTCCTACTAATATTATAAATGCGAAAGTTTGTGAGGATGGATGGATGGATGCTTGTTACTCTTTCACGCAAAAACTACTTAATGGATTTTGATGAAATTTGGAATATAGGTAGTTTATGGTGTAGAATAACATTTAAGCTACCTATACCACGCAGGTGAAGCCGCGGGCATTAGCTAGTTTTACATAAAGGTACTTATAGTAATTACGATCCAACTACGACTACAGGTGTTACAAGTAAACAAACAAAGACATTATAATTTCAGTAAGCTTAAACACAAATATCTCAACCGATGTCAACATATCCGTTATCAAAGTTATACCTCTGAGGATGATATGTCAGCTCTTTGATATGCCACGGCACCCGAATTAATTATAGCAACGCTGACGTTACGTTTGTATGAAGTATGTGTCCTTATCTTGTTTATTCATACACTTATTACTTACAAAGAGATTTTGCTGAAAATACGGTTTTTGATTTAACGTATAATTGTTATTTGGGTTTATTCTGTTTTGCTCGCAGTTAGCAATCGCAGAGTTCTAGTAGTTATTATTAAGACTCTCACTGCCAGTTGGAATTACAGATTCATGAATGAGAAAGGTACGTAAGAACGTCTCCGTATGGTGACGAAGTAAGAATACAATATGTCACCACCCAATCTCATCCCATGGGTGTCGTAAAAACCCACTAAGGGACTATCATCTTAACGAAATAAAAAGAAGGAAAACTTGAAATTAAACCCTGTACCAATCCGTCTCACCGGCGTGGTATTAGTAGGCCAAATATCCCTCCGTCACGGGAGGAGGCCCGTCCCAGCAGTGGGATATTGATGGGCTGTTATTATGAACGAGAAAGGTGGTTAAGCAACGTCGGCAAAGTTATCCATATCAGAGCGTCTTTGTGCTTTAAAGGGCACGTTAAAAGTCGTCATAAGCCTGAAATTTCTTTGACTGCATTAAATGTATATTTGTTAAAAGAGTCGCGTTACAGAGCTTGAACACAAGAGCTGGGATTGACTTAAAAAAAGAAAAATTAAAGTGGGATTTGATCCCACAAACCTTGTGTTTACAAGGTTTGTGGGATCAAATCCCACTGTGTTTACACACAACTTGCCACCAAGTCAAAATCACATTACATAATATTCTTATAGTACACATAAAATCGTATGTACTTGAACTGTCACATTGAACTAAGGACTCTAGACAATATACATCGAGCTACGTAAACACTAAGACAGCACTTGACAGCAGTAAACATAGAATGATTAATTATAGCTTAAGATTAGGCTCAACTGAACGGGATGGGATGTATTTACGTTGTTAGCCCAATTAATAGGGATTAATAAATTGAAAGTTTAGTAGAAGTCAAGTAATTAAATGATTTGAGTTAATCTTTAGTTTAGTTTATTTTCTGAATGTTGTGATGGTGAAAGAATAGTCTCGGTCACCATCCTGTCGTATAGAATGGCTGTCGTAAAAGTAATCTAAGGTAAAGTTAACGACTGTCGTAAAATTCACTTAATGACTGTGTCAATATTACGACAGTTTAAACACTAGAGCATTACAAAAGTAGAAATAAAACGGGATTTGAACCCACTAGCTACTTAGTAAACACCATATAAAATCATAGCAACTTGAACTGGCACATTGAACTAACTACGTTAGACAATATACATCGAGCTACGTAAACACTAAGACAGCACTTGACAGCAGTAAACATAGAATGATTAATTAAAGCTTAAGATTAGGCTCAACTGAACGTGATGGGATATATTTACGTTGTTAGCCCAATTAATAGGGATTAATAAATTGAAACTTTAGTAGAACGTCGCCTGAATGCTTATTTGCTCAACCGACCATTTTGACGAATTTCACTTTTTGATGCAATTTTATTAAGGATCTAATTGCGGTTCGATTGGTATATAATACTTGCTGCTTGGACTTAAAATACATGAATTATAAGGAATTTAAGTTTTTGTAAACTAACACAAGAGAATTAAAACTTCATGCTTAATTGCTCAACGTCCGTAGAGAAACACCAAACGTGCATCCGAACATCGATTGCGTGCTTAAGTATTCAATCTCCTCACAGGTAACCAATCACGACATCGCATTTTGATGACGCAATACGCCGCCATCATAAATTTCTTTTGTGACGAAGCTGGTGCTCGCACGCATTTGAGTAAAAAATAACGCGAAATATAGAAAAAAAGTATTAATTTTAATAAAAAACAGTACCCCAAATGTCCGTGATGAAATATAAATCGGAAAATATAGTCACAACTATAGAAAAGAATCGGTAACTTGTATTTTTGTTAACATTTCTTTGTAGATTACCACTGCGTATCGTTAACTTATAGTACAGGATGTTTAAATTTAATTCTTATTATTTCAGATTTAATTAAATCTTTAAATGAAATTGTGACGTATCTATAAATGAACAGATTGTTTCGAACATTTCGTAAGGTTGTAAAATATAACTAATATAATAATAAAAAATTTTGCTTTTGTGCGATGACTGTCAAAATATACCTGCTACTTGTGTTTTCTAATTGTTAAATAGGTAAATTTCTAAGCATTAAATGGGTAGTTTTGTGTTTACGTATACCTATACTTTGTGTTCGCAATGATGTTAGATGCTAGATAAGTAGATTAATACTATTTTTTTTTTCTAAAGAATTCCTTATGAAAACGTAAAAAATCGTCAAAAAAAGGTTAATTTTCTTGAAAAAATAAATCAATTCTAAATTGTTTAAATAGTCTCAGTATATTAATTATTTTTTATACGTATAGGTATGATATTATCACCGTTTTGTATTTAATGTATGTCGTTTTTATTGTACATATTGAAATGAAGAAGTGGAGCCACGGTAATACCATAGTTTCATTTTATGTTGACATTACGTACGATGAATCAAGAATCCGACCAAACAAGAATCCGACGAAAGAAGAATACGACTAATTAAAAAAAAAATTACTAGGACTAATTCAAATCAGACACTAACCGAAAAAAAAATTATATTAGAAGTACTTACAAATATATGAAAGCTGACGACAAAGCCTCCATGGAATCTCTAATTAAAAAGGTTTTGACAGGATCAGACAACATAAACAATACCAGGCGAAGTAAACGATCTTGTATCGGTACAAAAACAAAAAAATATTGTATTTTGTATTTTATATAAATCAAACAGTGTTTTTTTTTTAATTCTGTGTTTTTTTCAATAATAAATAGCAAGTTAACTAGTTATATTTTTTTTACCACGATACCCAAACACACTGTATTTGGTTATAGGGCACTTAAGTACTAAATATATTCGAATGCAAAATGCTCAACCTCCACCCCGGTAGTGGTCTATCTCCAATTGCATAATTATTGATGTGTTTATTTGCTCAACCTCCATAAAGAATTGTGAAAATAAACATAACTGTTTGACTTTTTAATGATTATTTGTAATATATCATTTCATAAACACATTAACTATTTTTTTAATATAAAACTTTTATAAAATCATATTATTTGCTTAAACTAATCAATAAAACGTCTCTGGTGTAAAATGTTGAAAATGGAGGTTGGACACTTAAGTATTCGTGCGACGAGAAGTCAAGTAATTAAATGGTTTCAGTTAATCTTTAGATATTGTTTATTTGGTTCTATGTTTTGGTGGAGTAAGAATACATTGAATCTCATCTCATGGCAGAAGTATTGTAAAAGTCGCATAATGACTTGTCACTACGACGACCTCGTTGAATCCTAGAGTATTTGAATAAAAAAAAGAAACGAAAAACATTATGAATGTGTGATTTATTTGACCCTACGAACTTAGTAAATTTTCACACCTCTCCACTATCAAAGTAAAAATTACACTTATCCTACCTGTGACTTAATACACATAAAATCGTTGCTACTAGAACTGGCACATTGAACTAACTACGTTAGACAATATACATCGAGCTACGTAAACACTAAGACAGCACTTGACAGCAGTAAACATAGAATGATTAATTAAAGCTTAAGATTAGGCTCAACTGAACGTGGATATATTTACGTTGTTAGCCCAATTAATAGGGATTAATAAATTGAAACTTTAGTAGAAGTCAAGTAATTAAATGGTTTGAGTTAATCTTTAGTTTCATCTTATAGAATAGGTTTTGTAAAGTAACGTGGCTAATGACTGTGTCACTATGATGACAGCCGGGACCGACTTTTTATCCATACTAATATTATAAAGAGGTAAAGTTTGTGTGTTTGTATGTTTGTTAGTTTGTGTGTTTGTGACGTTGTAGAGGGTAATCTCTGGATCTACTGAACCGAATTTAATTTTTTTTTTGTGTTGAATAGTCTATTTATCGGGGAGTGCAATAGGCTATATAATATCACGCTATGACTAATAGGAGCGGAGCAGTAATGAAATATGTTTAAAAAAGTGACGCGTTTTTTTCGCGGCCTATCGAAGTGGGCACGGGTCATCTAGTGTTCAATATAATTATTAAAACTGTCATGGTCACATTCACTATTATTAAACGAATTATCACAATATTTACCATGCTTAGAGTTGTTGAGTTTCCGATATTTCAAAACTTACCGAAAATATTTCCTTGTCGTTACAATTAATCAGTATCATTCGGCTGCTAACTGCAGATGTATTTGGCTACTTCGTAACTGACCTCCGTCTCTTCCTCACTTAATCTAATGATTGAACATTAATCAGGAAACTAAATCTACAGCCTCCCACGTGACTTCAGTAGGCAGATCGATAAATTGTGATATAGAGATACGTACAGTTTACTTGTAGAACGTTTTAAGTTTAGCTGTAACTTAGTAGTACTTCGTGTCAAGTGGCGTTCTGTCGTCACCGCCTACCCCGGACGGGATAAGGCGTGAGTTTATGTATGTATGTATGTATATAATATAGTAGTTATGGATCATGACTTTATAGAGGTCTCGGGTTTAATACCTGTCCTATGCTTATCCTTTTGTTCATTGGCTGGATGTTTAATACAAATAAAAAAAAAAAAGAAACGAGCGCCCTTTTTAAAGGTCGGCAACGCATCTGTGATTCCTCTGGTGTTGCTCCATGGGCGGAGGTGATCACTTACCGATCAGGTGGCCTGCTGGCTCGTTTGCCTTCAATTACCTACATAAAAAAACATAGAAAGTGTGCATACTTACCAGTATGCACATTTTCTATATTTTCTGCGTGACGGGGTTTTCTAGTGCGGATACCAGACTCCCACAAAGGACAATTTAACTAAGTTGTAATGTATAATTTTTTTTTATGAGCAACCTTTGTGGTAGAAAACCTTTCTTACGTTTTATTTTATGATATCATTTAATTTATACGTACAAGCTTTACAATGAGACTTGAAGGCGTTGTATGAATGTGTAAAAATTATACACGACACACACGCAAATTGTTAAAACCTTGTTATTGTCGTCTATCTACTTAAATTTTATTGTATCGAGAAAAGCAGAGTTATTTTCAAACTTAAAAGAAGTATCTCTAAAGAAATTAATCCAAATACTTATACCAGAAACCTAGCAACCTATAATCCGTATTTAATAGAAAGAAAGAAGAAAAAAAAGTTAATCTAAAAAAAAAAAATAACTAACAAAAAAGTTTAACAAACAACCCTTTGATTCTTTGAACTTATATATTTTTGGTAAAGGTATTACTAGTGATGTAGGCAACTTGAGTATTTGAGTCTTACATTTTGAGCTCGACTGATAAATTACAAGACTCGACTCATTGCAATAAGACTAGAAATAGACTATAAATGTGTTAATTGATAGAAAAGGTAATTAAAATCATGAAAAAATAATAATTATATTTAGTACAAGCGACAAGTCCTCAAAATGCTTGAGTCTTAAAAGAGTCGCTTTTAAGACTCAAGCATTTTGAGGACTCGAGCTATATTTAAGACTCGAGCACTTTTTAAAGCTTGAGGTTTATTTTACCGCTCAAGTCTTTATAAAGAAACTGAAGCTCGACTCGACTTAAGACTCCGAGTTCAGTTAATTCACTGAGTCTTGTAAAATTGAGTCGAGTCTATCAAAAGGACTCAGAGACTCGAGTTCTTAACATCACTAGGTATTACTCGTTACTATGTCTTGTGTGAATCGTACTGTTATTTACCTGATAAAAGAAGGATATAGAAATGTTATGAATCCACAAGATATTATTACGTAGCTTATACAATGTCCTTTTTATTGTTCCTTTTCGAAATGAAAGAAAGAATATAGGATTAGGCCTCTTTCATCTTGAGTTGATAACATATTTTCGGTTGTATTATAGACGAATATTTTCTATCTATTCAATATACAAACTGCCAAAGAGGTCATGTATACGACTATTTCACGGGGTCGTGAATAAGAATCTTACGAAAGACAATTTGATCAAAAAATTATTGCATAAATTAATAAAATAAATAGGTATTCCTCACACATTCACATACAACTTGATTGTTTGCATTGGTTTGGGTGTTTTCTACGTATTTATTTACAAAAAAAAAAAGTATTTAAGTATGTTTATCCGTTATCTAGTACCCATAGTACAAGCTTTGCTTAGTTTGGGACTAGGTGGCGATGTGTGAATGTGTAAGGAATATTTATTATGTAAACATCACAACTAATCATAATAAATAACAGTTTTCATTACGTAACCATGTCTTTATACCATTCGAATATTATTTCTGTTCAAAGCGTAGCGCCGCTCCGTAAATTTTCCTCGCGATCTATTTGTCAAGGGGATTCGACACCACCTGAGCGCCAAGCGGTTTCGTGAACAGGATCCCAGTAATCACTAGAGTTTTTAGTGCAGAATAATAGTGAAGCTTTTTATGGATTTCGTTTGGATGGCAAGTTTATTAATGCCTTTTTCTGCTACATTGGGGATTACAAGTAGAAGTTTCGTGGTAGGAATAATAAGTTAAGAGATATTTACCGATTTGAAATGGTGTTACTGATTTTAGGATAATTATAGTTATACTCTATATCTCCTTGTAGTGACGGAGTAAGAATACAATATGTCACCACCCCATCTCATCCCATGGATGTAATGATAATATTCACGTATAGTCGCTTAGTCGGTTTTCACGACAGCCATGGGATGAGATGGGGTGATATGAACTACCTATAGCAAAATGTTAAGATGAAAGAAGATTCCTTCATCATTATACTTTTAATATTATCGCTACACTGCTTCAATAAAGACTTACAAGTAGGATAAAATAAAATGAATGATTACCGATCTACTCCTACAAGAGAATATCATATTGGCATACAACAGATTTATATTATATACCCAAGGGTTTTATCTAGCCTGATACGTTTAGGGAAAAGAACACGCCATATTTTTAGGGTTCCATTCTCAAAGAGCAAAAAACGGAACCGTTAGAGATTCGCCATTTCTTTCTGTCTGTGTGTCACAGCCACTTTATTCCAAAACTATAAGACTTAGGTAAATAAATGTATTCTGTAAACCGCTTTAAGATTTTAACCAAATCATTTTTTCTAAACTGTTACCGCGAGAGACACTTCTTAACAGCCCATTAATGTCCCATTGCAGAGACAGGCCATGTCCATGAGGGATAGTTGGCCTACTAGTACCACGCTGGCCAGACGGATTGGTATAGGGTTTAATTTCAAGTTTTCCTTCTTTTTATTACGTAAAGATAATATTCACGGAGAGACACTTATAAAGTGATAAAGTATATAATTACTCCATCCCATAACTTCTTAAATACAAGAATGATAAACCTAAAACAAATATAGGATGTTAATTTACCATGTAAACATTTACTGAAAATTAGTAACAACGATACCTATTGAGTAGACTTTTAATTTTTAGTTATTGAAATCATTCGTTATAAATAAAATAAACAAATATTCATCACACATTCACATAACGCCATCTACCCAAACTAAGCAGAGCTTGTACTATGAGTAGGTACTAGACTACGAATAAACATACATAAATACTTTTTTTTTATACATAAGTACATCCCAGACCAATTAAAAAAATCATGATCATGCACACAAAGATTTGCATTGAGCGGGAATCGAACCCGAGACCTCTACGTAGCAGTCACCTTATACAACCACTACGTCACCGAGGTCGTCAAATCGTCGTTATGCCACGGAACCCTTCATGGACTAGTCGTACTTGCACTTGGCCACTTTTTTATTAACAACTTACTGTAAAACAGTATTTTTTTTAAAAACAAAGAAAACCTCTTAAATATACATTGGTTTGTTTGAAACACACGTTTTGTTAGACAGTGATTGATGGTTTGTTTTTGTTCTTAAATTTCCTCGGTAATGATAAGTAATGTTTTGATAAATGCTTTTGGTATGGTAAAAATGTAATTAATTGTTTTTTTTTAATTCTTTGGTAATATTATTTGTATTATGATTGACATACTCCCTAGGAAAAGAAGCAGATGTATTAGTAGCTAGAAGATTTTTAAGTACAAAGTAAATTTGACAGGTCTGTCGTACATACATAAGCCAGCCATAAGTTACAACTGAACACTACTTATAGCTATCCTTACAAAACTACATCCCCACATCTATACTTATAATATAATAAAGAGGTAAAGTTTGTGTGTTTGTGACGTTGTAGGAGGTAAACTCTAGATTTACTGAACCGATTTTGAAAATTCTTTCTGTGTTGAATAGTCCATTTATCGGGGAGTATCATAGGCTATATAGTATCACGCTATGACAGATAGGAGTGGAGCAGTAATCAAATATGTTTGCGTTTTGCGAAATATGTTTTTCGCAGCCTAACGAAGTGGGCACGGGTCGGCTAGTCAGTTAAGTATATACTAAAAAAATTAATCGGTACCGACTGCTTCCTTGTTTTACAGGATGTCGCCAATGATTTCTGTTTTTCTAGAGCGTTCACTATATACTCGTACTGTTACATCCCTATTTTCCTACGAATACTGCCGAATTGCAATACTCAATGATTGACGTCAATTGCATAGTGCAATTCAGCAGATATTTCATTATAAATACTCCGTTTTTTCGTAAATTAAGTTTAGTGTTTATTTCTCTAGTGCTGATATAATAGCGGTCTTAGAACTGCTGCCCACTTGTGGTTTTCAGCCCAAACCTAGAGCAAATAGACTTACTCCGGGTCTCTCTCTCTAAAAATAACTCTTCACTAGAGTTAATCGCGCAGTGAATAAAAACCAAGTCTAATAATAAGTGTTTTAAGTCCTAAGTTAAAGTGTAGTTAAAAGTGTAGTAAATATTATTAATAAATCGCTTAGTTAAACCAGCCTTGTGTTTTTTTTTATAAGTGCTGGATAGCGCGATCTAACATTTGGTGTCAGAAGAAACAGGGATTTGTTAAGTCCCTCTGGTCGCCTACTCCTGACGACAACCAGCTACACAACCCAGTCGAAGGTCACTCATTTAGACCACTGGGAAGGCTACCTGCTGTCTCTGCCGTCTCACTGACGACTTGCGAGGCCGCCATATAGAGGACATCGACACTTCATCGTGCTCCACTGTGCCCGAGGGTTCTCTGCCCAGCACCGAGCCACGTGCTGCATGTTATATTAAAAACATTGCAGTCAAATACGACAAGGTTACACACTTCGCATCGACCCGTAACTGCAACGCTGCACATTCCGCCAACATCGCATCGCCGCCGCCGCTCCTGCCTGTAACTCGACGCCGCCAATGACGTCGTGTCTACTACTGCTACTGTGAGTCGTTTATTATTGATTTACTTGTGTTATTAGCATAATTTTGCGAGTGGATTAATTGATTATAATTTCCTATTCCCTTTGTTTAAATAATTCCTTAATTCTATTTCCTATTTTCATTACTATTTCATTTACTCTTTAGCTTTATTCTATAATGGCCTTTGAAAGTAATAAACTCGATAAAAAAAACGTTCAGTCGTGTTCGAGTTTAAATAACATCGGCATGGAGGAACTTCATTTCTCCGTATTAGCTAAATTCATAAAATCATTTGATGGCGATAGGAATAAACTATCACCATTCATTAGAAATTGCGAAAATGCTTTGAACTTAGCTACTGTTTCGCAACAACATGTACTTTTAAAATATATTCTTTCCCAATTAGAAGGCAAAGCTGAGTCCGCTTGTTCCCTTAAGATATTTGATACTTGGGCTGAGCTGAAACAATATTTAAAATCTACGTTTGGCGAGACTAAACATAGAGACCATTTATTGTTAGACTTACAAAACTGTAAACAAAAGTCTAACGAGTCAGTTACACAATATAGTCTTCGTATAGAGACATTTTTAACGCGATTGCAAACAGATATAACGCATTCCACTAGGGATCCAAGTGAGTTGAAAGGTCGAATAGCCAGCACAGAAGACTTAGCGCTGCATACCTTTTTACTCGGATTGCCTAGCCATATTTCCAACATTTTAAGATGTCGCAACCCGAGTTCCTTACACGAGGCCATCAACCTAGCTATCCAAGAGGAGAAACTGCATAATTATATACAGTCTTCCACCTCCAAATCGCCTGATTCAAGGCCAAAATGTAGGACTTGTGGTAAATTAGGACATTCAGAAAGATCCTGCTTCCTTAATCGCAATCGTCCTATTCATGCTATTCCTCCTCATGAACCTCAACCTTCTCCTCAACCTTCTACATCAACTTATCCTCAGAGTAATATTTGTAGGTACTGTAAAAGTCCTGGCCACGACATTATGCAATGTCGAAAACGCCAATATAATAACTCGAGGAAAACATTCCCTCCTAATAACTCGCATAGGCAAATTAATAATTATTCTGAAGGAAACGACGTAGATGATTGTTCAAATTCTCTGAATGATGCCAACTCTGATTCTCATAACCATTTAAACTAAAAGGGATTCCGGTTACGCGTCGTACGGAATTGTCCACACAAACCGACGCCTTTCTACATCAAGTTTCTACTAAATCGAGTTATAATAATATAATTCCTACTAAATCTACTATTTCTACTAAATCTACTATATCTACTAAATCGAATTATAATAATATAATTCCTACTAAATCTACTATTTCTACTAAATCTAATATATCTACTAAATCGAATTATAATAATATAATTCCTACTAAATCTACTATATCTACTAAATCAAATTATAGTAATATAATTCCTACTAATTCTACTATTTCTACTAAATCCAATTATAATATAATTCCTACTAGATCTACTATATCTACTAAGTCGAATAATAATAATTTATATCCTACTAATTCTACTATTTGTCCTAAATCAAATAATGAAATAATTTCTATTAAATCTAATTCTACTATATCGGAACATAATAATTTTATTCCTACTAAATCTACCACTCCTACTAAACCCATTTCAGAACACTGTAACTCAAATAATATTACATCTTTAGAACAGCCAATTATTTTTCCTACCTCTGAGTCTCACTCCAATGTCTATGAAATAAGTTACAATAAGAGAATACATCTCCCACACGTGTATGTTAAATCTAAATATTGTAACCGTCTACTAGTTCTATTAGTTGACTCTGGAGCAGGCATATCACTAATAAAACAGTCTTCTTTAGATATTCAGCCTGCTTCAGTACATGAAATTATACAGTTCAAAGGAATTGACAAAGGTACAGAATACTCAAAGAGCCTGGGTCATTTTCAATTAGATTTTACTTTTCAAAATAATAAAACAATATTAGGTAAATTTCACTTAATACCCGACTGTGTCGATATAGAATTTGACGGCATAATTGGTAACGATTACCTTAACTCTCATAATTCTAACATTAACTATAAATCAAAAATTTTAGATATAAATGGTTGTCAATTACAAATTTATTTTACTAAACCTGAATATATTATTCCAGCTCGTTCTGAAATGATTATAGAATGTAATGTACTTAATCCTCAAGTTACAACTGGTTATATTAACAAAGCTGAAATTCAACCAGGAGTGTTTCTATCTAACTGTCTAGTCAATTTAAAAGAAAATAATCATGTTACTGTCTCTATTCTTAATACAACTAACAAAGACGTTATCATAAAATGTCTTTGTGTAGAATTAATTCCTTGTGACTTATTAGGTGATTTCATACACAATATAAATTCTACTAACTCCCTAAATCATAATAATAATGATAAAACATTATCAAATAGATGTGAGAAAGTGCAGAAACAAATACGCACTTCACATCTTAATTTCGAAGAAACCGAAGCCTTACTAGATCTGTGTTCTGAGTTTGCTGACTTATTCTATTTAGAAGGAGATACTCTTACTCATACTAATACTTTAGATCATAAAATCAAAACTACTTCTTCACAACCAATCCATGTTAAAACATACCGATATCCTGAAGTTCATAAAGAAGAAGTAAATAAACAGATTAAAAAGATGCTAGATCAAAATATCATAAGACCCTCTGACTCCCCTTGGTCCTCTCCTATATGGGTTGTACCCAAGAAGCAAGATGCTTCCGGTCAAAAGAAATGGCGTATCGTTGTAGACTTTAGAAAGCTCAACGATATCACAGTTGGTGATGCCTATCCTATTCCTAATATTACGGACATTCTGGATCAATTAGGTCATAGTAAATACTTTAGTACCTTAGACCTGGTGTCCGGATTTCACCAAATTCTTATGAGTGCAGAAGATGCACCTAAAACTGCCTTTTCTGTTCCGAATGGTCACTTCGAATATACTCGAATGCCTTTTGGTCTAAAAAATGCACCTGCTACATTTCAAAGATTGATGAATACTGTCTTATCTGGCCTCCAGGGGCTCCACTGCTATATCTATCTCGATGACGTCATCTGCTACTCTCACTGTCTCTCTACGCATATTAGTAAGCTCAGACTCATATTTGAAGCCCTACGTAAACATAATCTTAAGCTTCAACCGGATAAATGCGAATTTCTTCGACGAGAAGTCGCTTATCTCGGTCACATAATTACAGACAAAGGTGTCTCTCCAAATCCTGACAAAGTTAAAGCAGTTTCCAATTATCCAACTCCTAGAAATCCAAAAGAAATAAAATCCTTCTTAGGATTAATAGGGTATTATCGTAAATTCATAAAAGACTTTTCTAAAATCACAAAACCACTGACTTCACTACTTCGTAAAGATACTATTTTCAATTGGACTCAAGAACAAGAAAATTCTTTTATAACTCTTAAATCTATGTTAACTAGTGCTCCTATCCTTCAATATCCCGATTTCTCTAAAGAATTTATCCTTACTACTGATGCCTCAAACTATGCTTTAGGTGCTATACTTTCTCAAGGAGAAGTAAGCAAAGATCTTCCTATCGCATATGCCTCTCGAACTCTGAATAAAGCCGAAGGTAATTATAGCACCACAGAGAAGGAACTTCTTGCAATTCTATTCGGTGTCAAAACATTCAGGCCATATCTTTATGGTCGTAGATTCAAAATAGTCACTGACCATCGACCTCTCGTATGGTTATTTAACTGCAAAGATCCAAGTAGTAAATTAGTCAGATGGAGACTAAGACTAGAAGAATATGATTATGAAATTGTTTACAAATCCGGTAAAACCAACTTAAACGCAGACGCATTATCTCGTCCGCCTATAAACAATCTTAATGATATAGATCTTAGTAATAACCTAACATACGGAGATTTTCTAAAATCACGTTCTAGTCCTATAAATTTCGACACTATTATTTGTCAACATAATCAACATTTACTTAAAACACAATGTTCTGCTATAGCCTATCCTACTTCCATTGACCTAGATCCATCTAACCCTTATTGTGAAGAAATTCTTGAACTATTAAATGATAAAGAAGTTTTTATTAATTCAGAGAAAGAACTATATTCTATTAAATATTCTAATATTAATAATAAAATTTATTTTCATATGTTTACTAAAGTCCATTATTACGATACATGCACTTATAGAGAAATATTCAAAGTGTTAACATGTCTTCGTAATGAGTTAATTATTTTTCACTCTGACATCAAAGAAATTTCTATGTCTGATTTTGCTAATGAATTTGATAAACATCAATTCATTATTATTTACGAAATGATTGCTTTTCTATTTCATAACACACAAATTAAAATTAATATATATCATAACAAAATAATCTATCCTACACCTAATCAAATTCCTACTATTCTAAAAGATAATCATGATTCTCCTATAGGTGGACATGCTGGTTCCACTAGGTTATATAATAAACTTAAAGAATCATACTATTGGAAAGGTATGAGAAAAGACATTGAAGCTTATGTCCAACGTTGTCCTCAGTGTCAACAAAATAAAACTCTCCGAGCCTGTAATAGAGCTCCAATGGAGATTACTTCTACATCTTATGAACCACTCCAGAGGATATCTACTGACATAGTAGGTCCTTTACCAGAATCTGGTTCTGAAAAATATAAATATATAGTCACTTTTCAAGATGACTTAACCAGATACTCTATGGCATATCCTATTACTAATTCAACAGCTGAGCAAACAGCTGATTGTTTAATTAAATTCATAAGTCATTTCGGAATACCTAAAACTCTATTATCTGATCAAGGAGTTCATTTTATCGCGGAAGTATATAAACAAATCGTAGCCCTTTTTAAAATAAAACATCTTTTTTCTACTCCTTATCATCCCCAAACTAATGGTGCTCTTGAAAGAAGTCATGCTACTTTAAAAGAGTATTTAAAGTCCTATGTTAATGAAAATCAGAGTGACTGGCACAAATTTCTCCCAACCGCTCTTGTTTCCTATAACTCATCCGTCCATTCTTCTACTAATTTCACGCCTCATGAGTTATTATTTGGCTGTAAACCTTACCTTCCTAGTTCTATTTATGATATAAATCCTACAGCTACTTATCCTGATTATCTAAAAACACTAAAACAAAAATTGATTAATACTCGAAGAATAGCTAGAGAAAATATACAAAGAAGTAAAGAAAATTCTAAAAATCATTATGATAAGAATACTCGAAACATATCTTACAATGTTGGAGATATGGTGTATGTAAAGCAACACCATAGATTACGCAAAGCTCTTTCCAATGTCTGGAAAGGTCCCTTCAGAGTTATACAAGTTCATAATAATAATAATGTTACTCTTTTAATTAATCGCAAACATGTTAGATATCATTTTGATCAAATTAAACTAGCTCACGATAATTCTCTTCCAGGGCCTTCGCGCCAGGACTCTTCGCAAGATCCAACTTAACTACGCCGATTGTAAATAGTCCAGGTCTCTATTATGACCCTATAGGTACTATGAAATATTATAATAATTATTGGACCATTGTTACATTTTCTGATTTATCTTATATACAACCTCATATTTCTACTCTGGAACATATTCTGGAAACTTGTAAATATATATTTATGTACTTCCCATCAATCAACTAAAGTTAAAACTGATTGTTGGAATGTTTTAAGTCCTTTAGAAAGCTTATTTATAAATGTTCAAAATAATTATTTGTCTCTATCTCATTTGACAAATACGAATGATACTCGTAAAGTTAAACGAGCAGCTTGGTTTGGTATTGGTGGACCAATACTCAAACAACTCTTTGGCTCTCTTGATGAAGATGATGCTAAAACATTTACTGATGCTATTAATGCAGTCCAAGATGATCAAAGACACTTGGCTGCTATTATGAAAGAAAACATTCATATAATGTCTTCTACTATATCCTCATTTAATAATACTATTTCTAAACTTAAGAAAATGAACATATACTTAATTCTAATATACAAAATTTAGGTAAGATTCTAGATACTGTTTCACAGAATGCTAACAAATTAGAGATAATTTCACATCTTTCTATGACTTTCAGTGCCTTAGAAAGTTCTTTAATGATACTTAACTTCAGCTTAAAGGACCTCATCGATGCAATTCTATTTGGGAAACAAAATATAGTTCACCCTTCAGTGCTAAGTCCAATACAATTATATAACGAATTAAGTTCTAAAAATAACGATATTACTGGCAGTTTACCTTTACATTTAACTTTACATAATGTTCATACTATTTTAGATTTAGCCGAAATTTCATCTTTTATTTATAATGATAAGTTAATATTTGCTATAAGAATTCCTTTAGTTATATCTTTTGTAGATTATAATTTATACCACATTTATTCCTTACCAACTCCTCACGATATTAATAATATAAATTCATTTGCGTTGATTAATCCATCTGCAAAGTTTTTAGCATTAACACATGATAAATTAATGTACTCGGTGTTTGAAGACTTAAGTGAGTGCAAAGTGATAAACAATAATTACTATTTGTGTAGGTTAGGAAACATTCAATCTAGTGTCGCGAATCCGATTTGTGAAGTGACGGTTTTAAGTGAACATGTTAAAAATATCCCTGACTCTTGTAATTTTAAGATAATTAATGGTGAAATAGACATTTGGCAAAAACTTAGTAATAATAAATGGATATATGTCCAATCAGATATCACAAAGATATCTATTAATTGTAATGGTAATTTAGAAGACTATGATATTGTGGGTACAGGTATTTTAAAACTACCTAAATATTGTAAAGCTTATCATAAGCTACTTCAGTTCATACCATCTCAGGAATTTGAAACTAAAATTTATATACCTCATCCTGATTTTAATATTATTAATGATGACTGTTGTTCAAAGAATAAATTAAATGATACTATTCCTTATTTAACTCCTGTAAAATTATCAAATATTAATTTAGACTCCTTGCAATATGCTTCACATAGATTAAATCAATTTGATGAAGAACTGACTAAAATTGAAACTCAACCCTATCATATTACTTAAGTATAGTTACTATTTTAGTATTATAACATCTATATTATCAATCTCTGTATTTTCATATTTTTCATATAAAATATACAAATGTTTTTGTTGTAAGAAAAGTTCTTCTTGCTGTGTAAAAATTGTAAACACCTGTATGACTAAACCTAGAACTAATATTCATACTAGATCCAGTGTACACATGGCAAACATAGAATATGATACTGAAAGTACAGATTCCAATCTTAGTTTACCAAGACGAAATCTTGAAGTATTGTAAATTCTAATAAGCATACTTAATTATAATTTTAATATTCCTAAATGTTTTAATTACTATATTAAATTCTTAATGTTAAATTTAGATATAAGTCTTACCTTTGTCTTATAATTATAGTTATTATGATATCTTATCTTATAATGTTTAAAATCTATGTCTAATTACTAAATCTATTACTAAATCTAATCAATTATCATTATCTTAATTCTAAGTAACTAATGTAATATTACTATATCAAACTTGGTTTATACTCACATCCCTTTTTCTATTTTTCGGATGTTTCGTTTTAAAGGGGGGAGGTGTTACATCCCTATTTTCCTACGAATACTGCCGAATTGCAATACTCAATGATTGACGTCAATTGCATAGTGCAATTCAGCAGATATTTCATTATAAATACTCCGTTTTTTCGTAAATTAAGTTTAGTGTTTATTTCTCTAGTGCTGATATAATAGCGGTCTTAGAACTGCTGCCCACTTGTGGTTTTCAGCCCAAACCTAGAGCAAATAGACTTACTCCGGGTCTCTCTCTCTAAAAATAACTCTTCACTAGAGTTAATCGCGCAGTGAATAAAAACCAAGTCTAATAATAAGTGTTTTAAGTCCTAAGTTAAAGTGTAGTTAAAAGTGTAGTAAATATTATTAATAAATCGCTTAGTTAAACCAGCCTTGTGTTTTTTTTTATAAGTGCTGGATAGCGCGATCTAACAGTACGTTACTTTCACACTGTAAATTACTTCTTCCAATCTCTTTACATGTACAGAACATCTTAGCATGCTTCTCTCAATGTACGATACAGTTGGTCGTGTGGGAATTGGGTTATATTATAAGTGTAATGATAATAGGAAGAAGCAAAACAGATTTTTACATTATCTTGTAATTTAACTCTTTGTTCCTAAATTACCCATAAATTTTTACATATAAAGCTTAGGTATAATTAGAAAAATCCGAAAAGAAGAACGACAATTGAAAAATTTGGTACTCGAGGCGGGACCTAGTTAACTATGGTCCTAGTTAACATTTTTATCTGTAATCAAGAGAGCCTTCTTTTATGTGGCGCGTGTTGGGAGATGCCTGTGTCCAGCAGTGGACTGCGATAGGCTAATTGGTTGATTGATGCCGTGTTTTCTTTTTTTTAAACTTGTGAAATATAATTGTTAGTAATAAATATAAATAATATAATATAACAAAGCATATAAATATAAATAACAGGTTCGAAAATATAAGCAACAGGCTACGTTCAAAAATCAAATGTTATATCATAACACAAAGTGCTTTATATGATAGCTGTGTATTCAAAATAAAGACGTGATTCCTTATGATTACAGCAGGCACGTGCTTTCTTGCCTTATGGCTGCGAATGTTCTATTTTATTACTGTACTTATTATTTTAAGGAGATGGTCAGCAAATAGATTTTTGTAATGATTTTAAATAATATATAATATACAAATCTTGCCATACGGCGGAAGCTCGACCCTATAAATACTGCAACCACAAACTAAAACAAATACAAAAATAGTTTTTGTAATAATATATGAACTCCAAAATAATTTTTTTAAAATCTTCTAATACTTCAGTTTTTTTACACAACTTTCAATTTTGTTTTTAATAACTAAAATGATAATTTTAAAAACGATATACTTAATAGCAAATATTACTTAACAGTTACTGATGAAATGAAAAAATAACCATCAATTATTATTTTGTTCCACACACCATTTGTATCTCCTCACTGAAGATTAACTCAACCAGCAGTAGGAACATTAAAAAGTTTTCAAAAATACCCAAATACATTTACTTTGTATACTAAAAAGAAGTCGCGGGGCGCATATATTACTTAAGAAACTTACATGTCATTGAACCCTACGTAGTAGTGTGGGAGACCGGAAGCTTTTTATATCCTTTCTTTGTCATAGGTACTTTCTATTTAATATTTGTGTATTATACTGATGAGGTATAACCGGTGTGTTTTTGTGTTTTGTGTATTTTTTATATAATTACATAATATATTATAGCAACAAATTATACTATCTCACAGTACTCCGTGTGGTGACAGAGTAAGAATACAATATATCACAACCCCATCTCATCCCATGGGTGTCGTAAAAACCGACTAAGGAACTATCTGTGAAAATTATCTATACGAAATAAAAAGAAGGAAAACTTGAAATTAATCCCTATACCAATCCGTATATACAAATCGGTCGTTTAAGCGAATGCCGTACTTAAGGTCGCAGGCTCAAATTTTTCGCAAGATAAGAACTCGTATTCATTTATATCTGTGATCCCCGAATTATTGTCGTGGGTCTCGATATATTTTATGATCGGTTACTTCAAGTCTTTAAAAGGACTTAAAAAAGTTTTTCTTTGTATTAATGTAGGAACGAAGTCGTAGGAGGCATATTTTATATTACTTAAGAAACTTACATGTCATTGAACCCTAAGTAGTAGTAGGGAGACCGGAAGCTTTTTATATCCTTCCTCTTACTTTGTTATACAATAATATTTATATTTAATATTTGAGTATTAGACTGATGAGCTATAACCGGTGTATTCATGACGTGTGTTTTGTATATTTGTTTTCTACATGTAGGTATATTTACTCTAGCTGTTGGTAAGTTCATCAAAGAATATTTCAAAATGATTATGTGCTGTTTATAAAAAAAAACGTATCATGTACTTTACCAATCACGTTTTTGCGAACGAGGATCTAACCAGAGAGATCAGCTAAGCAACTAAATATAAAAGCAACTAAAGAAAGAATAATTTATTTTGTTGCACACAATAACATTCAGTAAGTAGATAATTATCAACATATTATTACAAAAATGCACACAAAATATATAGGACCTAACTCAGCTGATCGCTGTAGCGTCATAGATACTACAGCGCTGATATTCTGTTAGGCTCTTATACAGAAGGTATTCTAAAACATGCGGATTCTATATTGCTATTCGATTACAATAACTACGCTATAGAAATTGTCAGTTGACTTACACAGCTTGCTATAATAACATTTCACGAGTAAAAAGGTACAAAATGCATCTTTCAAAAAATATTTTTACAACTGTTTGATATAAAAATCGTGTTTATCTAGTTTAATGTCGCAATCCTGCATAATAACGTATGTTAGAAGCTGCCCCGAGTAGTAACTTGTTAAATATTAATAAAGCAGATGTCTTATAACATTCAGTGCTCTTACTTGATAAATTTATTGCCTTTATTTGAGATTTGAAAAAAAAACAAATGCACAATGGAAGATCAAAGTCAAAAACAATCTGATTGTCATCGACACGCAAAGATTTGATTGAGATTTTACCAAATGATTGGTATCACGTTTTTTAACACGCTCCCAGTGCAGTGTACCATATATGGTACACGTGCATTGTTTTACTATTTTGTCTGCTGGCGGCACTGTGAAATGGTTAAGGAGTCATTTCCACTGGAAATTTAAACCCCATGATGAGAAACGTTGGAGAAGACCTATGCCCAGTTGTGAATGTCAATTGGCTGTTGGATGTAGAAACATGTAAACAAGCTGTGAAAATGGAAACATGACATGATTGTAGTAATGGAAATCTTAAACGCTTTCCCGTATGCGGGATAACGACCAGTATATATAAGCCCTTTAACACTTTGGCCATCCGGTAGATAGCTTTGATAGATTAATTCGATTTCAAGCTACTATTCCAGGAGAACTCTTAAGTAGCTGGTAGTTTAAGAGCTTATTATACCCTTTATCTGTTAAATAAGCCTATTTTTCCATTAAGAAAACACACCTTCCCTAAATCAAGCCTCTTTATCTACTAGGACGAAACACAGTTTGTTTTCTAGTACTTTCTTTGTATAATGTATGTCTTTACAAAAAAAATGTGTTTAAGTAGTAATTCAGTCTAGTACCCATAGTACAAGCTCAGCTTAGTTTCGAACTAGACGGCGTTGTGTAAATGTGTGAAAAATATTTAAATAAATATATCTTAAATGGTCAAAAAGCTTACTAACTACAAATATTTATAACACCCAAATTCGATTTTTGTATGGAATACATACAAAAATCGAATTTACGTAGGTTAGTAACATGCCCCGAGTAGCTAAATGTTAAATATTTATGAAGCAGATGTCTTCTAGCATTCAGTGCTCTTACTTGATAAATTTATTGCCTTTACATAATGTTATGTTTATAGTGCTGAGATTGTGCTGAGAATGTTCAGATTTTAACAGCTGACGCGGAGTAATAATAAACAACACTATATAACGTGGAGTAATAAGTAACTATACTATATGTATTACTATACTATACGACCTCTGTGGCGTAGTGGTTATATTACATTACTGCTACCCTCTGCGTAGTCGTCTCGGGTTCGATTCCCGCTCAATGCCAATCTTTGTGTGCATGAATATGATTGTTTGCATCGGTCTGGGTGCTTTCTTTGTACAATATGTATGTGTTTACAAATAAAAAAGTATTTACCTATGTATGTTACATCCGTTGTCTAGTACCCGTAGTACAAGCTCTGCTTAGTTTGGGACTAGATGGCGTTGTGTGAATGTGTGAGGAGTATTTATTTATTTATTTATAGTACAGTCACGAGCAATAATATGTACACATTTTCACATTTTGTAATACAGTTATCTAAAGTTCTGCTAATCCAAAATTAAAAATTCGAAGATTAATTCTAAACTGTACGGAACCTCTTACAATTACCGAAATAATTTTGGTATTCTAATGTCTAGATAAGTGAACAGATAGTTTAGAAAATTTGACAATGTGTACATATTATTGCTCGTGACTGTACCCCGCGTTCCGTAGTCTGTATGCTATAGATATTTTTTTCTTGTCCTCTAGAAGTTTAATCACGTACTAACCCATCTATATCTCCTATAGGACATGACTACCAAAATTTGAAGACCTACTTTCCTAAAGGCAACAAATTTTTATTTAATGTAGGTAGTTAGAAAAAGTTTTTGACCTTTTTTTTACCAGACCATACCTCACATGAAGAACATCGTTCGATAAGCCTCGAAACTTGGCAACGAATTCGGAGTTCCAGCGAAAATATTTTTGTTGGATGGAAATTATAGTTGACATGTGGACGAGGAAACGCTTGACAGACGGTATTTTTAATGTTATGTTTGTTATGAATATAATATTATACCTACATAATATTATGTAGAAACAGCTGCTTTTCATAGTTTTTAGCTTTATTCGGAAAAGGATGATTTATTACTTTTAAATTTCATTAAAGAATATAGAAAATTCAACAAAAAAAAGTACATGATCTCTCTGCTCTGCTCATTTCAAAAGGTTTTACGATGTAAGGTAAAATTGAAATTGTTATAAATCTCCTAAATGAATGGATATTTACTATTTTTCGATGATATTTTTTGTTGATGTCCTTGTGTTAATTTTTTTTTCCATACTCATAATATATTACCAATCCGTGTAGTCAGCTTGATATTGGTGGTGGAGGAGGCCCGTCCTTGCAGTGGGACATTAATAGGCTGTTATGATGATGATGATGACTCATAGTTATTATACACCCTGTATATTTAAAAAACATCTAAAACACAATATTTGCTTCCAAAATACTATTAGGTACCATAACTAAACAGAGAATGCATTAACCCGTTAGTTTCGCGAGACCAATTTCCTTACACGTCAGCTGTCAATTTTCATATTTACAAAAGACGTTTGCATTTACTTTGAATGAATATTAGGTGTGTTATATTTACTAAGTGATGATAATATTACACAAGCTTCCATTTAAAATGAAAGAAAGAAAGAAAAAATAAAAATAAATAAAAGTAGTACTTACATAACTACTAGTATATGACGTCATGCGTAAGTTAGAAACAAAAAAATAACAAGATTTTTTTGTTTTCTTATGGACAAGAACTATGTTTAGTACATAGGAAATCAGATTTGTAAGGATTATACGAGTATTACATGGAGTTCTAAAGTCTCTTTTATGGAAACAAGGCTACGACCCTAAATCGTATTCACAATGACATGTTTTGATAAAATAAAAGTAAAAAGCTCCTAAGCAATTAAATTCAAAACAGATGTGAACGTAACACAACGGTAAGGTTGTTAACGCCGTAAAAAAGCTCGAGTTATCGCAAACACTCTAAGGGAAATCACTTCGACGAAATAATAGGGAGCCCTTCGGATTTACCACTTTAACAATTCGCTCCCTTGATTCAGGGTAGGGTTGCAGTGATCGCGGGATGCAATGTAAAAGTCCCCTTTTCGTCATTAGTGTTGATATCGTGTTACTATACTTGTTATGTGCAATAATTATCTCAATTAGATTGTGGAATAAATATCGCATTTCAGCGTTACCCTTTTATAGAAAAATATGTATGTGACGGCCTGTGTGTATTGGGTTCCTCCATCCTATTACATCCCGACGGTGTCTTATAAACCGACAAACAATTTGCTAGATAATAGTCAACATTATACAGCAAAGAACCTTTAATACGAAATCCGATATTAATTCTTAGTATTAAGGCATAATCCGTGTGGTGACGGAGTAAGAATACAATATGTCACCACCCCATCTCATCCCATGGGTGTCGTAAAAACCGACTAAGAGACTATCCGTAAACATTACTTTTACGATATAAAAAGAAGGAAAACTTAAAATCTAACCCTATGCCAATCCATCTGGCCAGCGTGGTATCAGTAGGCCAAGTATCCCTCCATCACGGGAGGAGGCCTGTCCCTGCAGTGGGACATTAATGGAGTGTAATTATGATAAAGCATATCAATTATTGGTTTGAGCAAGAATGTTCTTTAGATCCGTCAAAATCATGTCGATCGACTCGATAGTGTTTTATTTTTGATAGCTTATTAAAATTTGGTCAAAATAGTTAAGCGCACAAGACTAATCATGAATACCTATTTACCAATCGATATTTTAGAAAAAGCCTATTATTCGATATAACGCTGTACCGGAGCTATATTTCTAGCTATACAGAATAAAGGCTTTAAACCAAACCGCTGTCAATAGCACTCAACACAAAACTCAGTGATGCTAAGTGGAGTGGTTCCTACAGTATTCGTCGCTCACGCACGCACGCATTAATTCGTACTGTAATCGAAATATATGACGTCACGTTATTATGGACTGCGCTTACATTGAGTAGATTAAATTGGTATTGGGAGAATATTATATAATTGGCAAAATATATAGTGCTTTTTGTAAGGTGTGTGCTGGGTGGTTGCGGCCCTGGGCTGCTAGTGGGTGGCTAGCAGAATATAATTTAATTTCAATTATTTTTTTTTTTTTTAATTTCATTTCATTTTTATTTTAATTTTTTTTTTATTTTTTATTTTAATTTCCTCGAATATAATTTTGTTTAAAGTTAAAGTTTTTGAGTGGTAGAGTCACGATGTTTACAGCATTAGGCTCATAGCACATATAACGTAACGTAAACGGATCGGCATCGCCTCGCCTTTTTTTTTTGGTGTCAAACATCAAAAATCTGATTACGTTACGATTCCGATTAGTGTGCGTTGAAGTAAGGAGTATCATACAAAGAATACTGAACGGCTCGAGTTGATACGGTGACGATCCGTTTACGTTACGTTATATGTGCTATGAGCCTTAATGGGCTGACTAGCCCAAAACAATACCAACCTTTTATAGAAAATCCGTGTGGTGACTGAGTAAAAATACAATATATAGAATATATATACTATCCCATCTCATCCCACGGGTGTCGTAAAAACCGACTAATGGACTATCCGTAAATATAATCTTTAAGTACTAAAAAGAAGTAAAACTAAAATTAAACCCTATACCAATTCGTTTGGCCAGCGTGGTATTAGTGGTCCAAGTATTCATCCGTCACTGGAGGAGGCTCGTCCCTGCAGTGGGACATTAATGGGCTGTTATGAAAGAAAACCATAATAAGTTTTGTACCTCCTACCATAGGTGAATTTGCCAACATTAAAGCTTTACAAAGTCTATATCTTTCAAACATTTACTATTGAATGCAACTGTATAATATTGTGCAGAAATAGTGGACGCTATCTCTGACCGCAAAGCCACTCAGTTAATTAAGAGCTGGTCCCGTCTCTTTAAGTTTTTTGTTCGTGTGACGACAAGCGTATCAATTTTAGATATCTTCAGCAATAAGTAACACTACATGTCTGTAGTATCGGATCAACTGGATCATGATCCACTATAAACTCTTTTTATAAACCTTTAAGTTTTTTATTTTATTTAATTTTTCGGATAGCTCTACACAGCGCTATCTGTTCCCAAAGTAAGCTAGGCTTAACCTGCTTGTGTTATGGGTAACAGGACAACGGATATTAATACTTATATTCTTTTTTTTGTAAATACATACATAGAAACACTCAGACCAATGCAAATAATCATGTTCATGCACACAAATATTTGAATTGAGCGGGTATCGAACCAGAGACATCTGCGTAGCAGTCTTATTATATAACCACTACGCCACAGAGGCCGTCGTTTAAAAGTTTTAAACAAATTGTCAGCAAGGTGGGTCATAACTTAATGGCTCGATAGTACGTATTTTGAGGAGAGTCGCAACAATGTACTTCTTATTCCGTTTTTATTTATTTAAAAAAGTTTTCGCGTACTATTAAACCAGTCAAAGCAATGAGATGGAAACCAAAAATGTCTAGTTTTAGAGAGTATTTGGGCTGAATATAGTTGAATTGCCGTATCGCAAGTATATAAAAATGATTGAAAAGGGACACAGTGCCATTAAACAAAAATTAATATAATTATTGTGTTTATATCACGCATGTCGCATTTACAATTCGATTATTAGGTATGTTATTAGCTATTTACGAAAGGGCAATTACAGGATTACATTTTAGTGCATTGAATAATAGACCAAATGGTATAAAGCTTTTAGTAGTAAAGTTGTAAAACACTGAAGTAATGCTTCATCTGATAAAATAAACAGTGTTCGTGCGATCGTAAATGTCCCCTGTTAATAGTAAATTGGAAACGTAAATTAAATGTTCGGAGATACATTTCAGGAGATCAATGATTTATGATTTAAAGTTTTGAAATATCGGCAGGATATAAAATGTAATAAAACATTATATTGAATATTAGGATGTTATTAGACCAATCGATCGATCGTCGAAAGAAGGCATCGATAGATGGCAGAATTGTGTAGTCGATGTCGTTGGTGTGATAGAATAATCGATAGTAACTAGTAACACCCTTAGAAGTATACCTAAAGATAGACGTAGCCGCCGAGGCCGCAAAGAGTCTGAAGTTGTCGTAATTCACTATACGAGATACTGGGAAGATTTTGCAGAACGCAGGGTTGCTTGAAAAGGAATGGGGGAGACCTTTATTTTATTTTATTTATTTTATTTTAACATGTTTGGGAGGCTTACAGCTATGATAAACATGAACTTAAAAGTAGTAACAAAACGCCAAGAACAAGCTTTGCTCTGTAATGGAACTAAATTAACATGTTACTGAAAAAAAAAGAATCAAAAATATTTCTTTTGTTAACAAAAATGTACACATTAAAGTACTTAACTCAGCTAATCGCTATAGCATCTAGCGTTATACAAACTACAGCGCTGGTATTCTTTTAGGGTCTTCCGTGAAATCTATCCGTCCACAACCGAAACAATAGTAAGTCATTACCTTTTAGGTATATATAAAATTACGTCATTAATTAAAACAATTACAAAATATTGTTCAACATAAAGTAAAATTTTATTCAAAACACGAAATTTAAACATAAAATCGTACTGTTACTGCAATCTGAATACCAGCTTTTATGAGTGTTATTTATAATTTTATAAATTATTTGTTCGTGAATTAATCTAAAAGTATCTGTTTTATTATGCGTTATATGTAATTTCCTTTTGTATGACTCATTTGTATTAGCAATATGAACTCATGAAAACTATAGTCGTGTCTGTATTACTATACCCCTTCCAGCGTAAGTTTAGCTTTTTGACAGTTCACGTCCATGAAGTTTCGTAATACTTCCGCATATTTTTCGCACAAATTATATTGTATTTCATGGACGTACCCATGTTTTTTTCAGTTACCATGGTTACTTAGTGATGGACACTCATAACGATTACCACCATTATGAAACAAATTACAAATAATCGGTAAAAATAAATGCTATGAATAAACCTGAACTCTTCATAATACGTTTATAAAATGTAATATGATATTTTAGATAAGCTATAACCCGCGAAGGTGTCACCATAAATTATGTATTTTAAATAATACCTAAGCTAACTATAATTTTATCATTTTGAGCTATAGGCTAATTCTCATAACATAGAAGAAAGAAACAATAATAAAATGATAATGTAAGTTGCAGGGCTTGTTAACGGTACCAAATTCCCAGTATAAGTATCGTTAAGTAACGTTACTTTCATAATGTTAACCTAGTAACGATACTACGGGTAGTTTTACTTTGGTATCGAATTAAATTTATACCGATAACAATGTATCGGTAAGAGTATCGACACTTTTACCGGTACCTACGAGCGATGTTGCCAACTCGTGCAGTGTACGGGAGCCGCGCATGACTGAACGGCAACGTCGCCCTCTGCGTCGTTCATCTGCGGTCGAGTTTCAGTGTAGTTGTAGTGAGTGATTATGACAGTAGACAAAAGTCAAGCCAATTTCAAAGCGCAATACTAGATTGACAATTTGATCAAAACTGTTGTCAACATGATAGCTTTGCTTGTATAGAGCTTGGCTGAAAAGAAAACAGCTATGGTTCGATCCTGAGGAACGAATTACTTTTTGTGTTTTTTTTATTTTTTCTTATTTTGTTTTCTACTATTATTATTCAATACGAGCTGTAACCCTTCGTTTACGAAAAAAATTTATAGTCGACAATTAAATTAATTAATTTATTTATTAAATGACTTTATCCCCTCTAGAGCTCATTTTAGTTGCATGTCATAAAACTATTAAGTTCAATATCGCACAACAGGGACCGCTTCTTCTTACATAACATTTCAACTCATATTATCGGATCTCCGAAAATGTTTCTCATACAATTTAAAGTCATAATGATCATTCTTCATAAAAAAAATAAAATGAATATTAATTGCAATTCATAATACCTAATCACTAATCATACATTTAATTTTTTAACCGATGAAAAAAAACGGAGGAGGTTATTAATTCGACATGTATGTTTTTTTTTGTATGATCACGCATAAATCAATAGGTTAATAAAATACCACTTAGATGTCACCCGTCTATGCAATGACCTCGGTGAAATTTTACGCTTTTAAATCTGTGACCGCAACGGGCTGTCAGTGGCTGCCAGAGAGAATGCATTTTAAATATAACCATTTTTTTTCGCTCGCCATTTCAAAGGATATTGTAACTGTTTTCTTTGAGATAAAATACAATAAATTAAAAATAAAAAACCAAAAAGAATTCTTGGCACAACCCGGTTTCGAACGCACGTCTACTTAATCAAAGTCGATTGTTCTATACCCTTGGCTATCGAATCTTATTGAATTGTGTTGAAATTATGTATCTATTCCAACGAGTAAACATAATTGTCTAAAAATCTTGATGGTTAGTAAGTGACTATTTATATTTTATTAAGCCAAGTAACTCAAATTCACCGTCACTGTTCACGGGTATTTTAATTAAATGAAAATATTATTTTTAATTAAAAATTAAAAAGTATTTTTATTTAATGAGTTGATTTTTCACAATTTTTTTTTTTTGTTTTGTTTTGTTTATTTTTAACAAATAAGTTTACATCAAATTATACATCAGTCTCACAAAACAGCTGAGGCTGTTTATCTGTGAGATCAGGGAGTCTCTTAAATAACATAATACATAATTATACAAATATCAATGAGGCAGCTTTAGGGATAAATCTAAATTAAGAGTTAAAAGTTAATTATTATTAGTTCATTAAATCACTACAATTATATACCTACATAATTATGTAGTATGTATTCAATAATTATAAAAGTGTGTTAAAATTGCAGTTATAATAAGATTGTGAGAAAAGGAATGTTTTTTAAATTCAATTTATTTTTATGACTAAGTACTATCGAAGAAAGTTCTGCTCGATCAGTTTCTAAACAAATTGCCTTAAACAGCCACCGACAGTGTGACACGCACACATAGATGTTGCATTAATTTCTAGCCCCGCTAAGACACGCCCCTAAAAATATTTCTGTTTCTTAAGTATTAATTAGTTCCGATTCACTCTCCGGCTATTGACAACGCGCTATTTATTTTTGTTTCTACACTCACGACTTGGTTTTTGTTTAACGGACTTTTGGAATTATGCAATATATATATTCGGTATGAGATTGATATTATTTAGGTATACGTGAAAATGATAATCACGACTTTTTTTCATGTAATAATTCATAATTTCATAATTCATATCTTTATTGCATTCCATAGTTTACATAGATGTTATGTCTATGTATACTTATGGTCAATCGGAAACTTCCGTGATTGTACATAGTTCAACTATTGATGCAGTCCAGTCTAAGTTCGAAAGATGGCTCTGTTTAATATTAATTAATTAAATTGAAATATCTTTTAATAGACGGAACCGATTGCAATGAAACAAAAACTAAATATAACTTCAAGTTACTTTCAATCGTCTACTATATAAAAATAAGTCGGGTTTTCCTTCCTGACGCTATAACTCCTGAACGCACGAACCGATTTCCACGATTTTGCATTTGTTGGAAAGGTATCGGGCTCCGTGACGTTTATAGCAAAGAAAATGAACAGATAAGCTGGAAAATAATGCCCGTGCGAAGCCGGGACGGATCGCTAGTTCTGTATAATAATCATCTACATTGCTTTCGTACTTGTTACGTGATGCCCGAACAAATTTTAGAACACAGATATAGGTACAGTTACAGACAAACAGACAAAAATTCCAAAACTGCTGGAAATGGGTTCTATTGGTTGTCTTGTAATACCTTGGCTATTTTTTTTTTAATGTACACTCAAGGAATTTAATTGTTTAGCAATTTACATAATTTTGAAATCGGTCAGGTTACTATTTACCGACTACAGACGACGGATGACGAACCCCGACATCTTGGGAGTCGTAAAATTAATAAGACAAGGTATATATACCTAGCCTTGTCTATCTATGACAGACAGGTATTTTGTGTTAAAATAAAATTCTTCAATTTTATATTGTTGACAGACTAAAGTTAAGTCAAACTAAACTAGACCTTATCTACCATCTCCATCAAACAGTATCCTTAGTCCGAGTTTGTGTCACTATTAACAATAAAGTATATCGAGTAGCATTCGCTGTTCTGATTGGTTCAATGCATTGTATTGATAATACTGTCAAAATTTTATTTTTTACTCTTTGGACAGAATGGTGGAAGTTTGTAAACAAAGAAGTTTGAAGTGCTATTCATACTTATTGGATATATATTATATTATGTCAATTTTGAGGTGTAATATATTTTAAATTCGTTATGATTGTTTCGGTATATAATACGACTAAATTACGTAGGTTGTGTACCTGCTAAACAATTAAATTCCTTGACCGTACAATAACGACTTTTCTACAGTTTTATTATATTAATATTATGTATAGATTATTATAGTGGAAAGAGTTATAATGACAATTAACGGTGTTTCTATGGTAACGTTAGCAAACTTTGACTTACAGTATTGTTACTTTTTACCGGTAAATCATCGATAGCGATAAGTCAACTTACCGGTAAAAATCCACCCAATTAACGATACCTGGCTTAACGATACCTCTACAAGTAACGTTACCATAGTATGATGAAGGTATCGATACCTCATTTTTAACGGTATTTAGAGCCCTGGTAAGTTGATGTAAGGATCCAAATGTGTAAAATAAAGTAATTTGAAAAATCGCGAAATCGCTTACAATCGAATGGCATTACATTCGAGATATTACTGAACGTCACTAACGTCAATCTGTCAAATATCGTTAAATATAGTGGAAAGGGTATAAACAGTATTGGCTTTCATTACGATTTCATTAGCTTTAATTAATACAATCACCGTGTGGTGACGGAGTAAGAATACAATATGTCACCAACCCGTCTCATCCCATTCAGTTAGGTTAACTTTACTTGTCAAATTGTCACACAATAGGTAAGACAATTTGACAACTAAAGTTAACTTAACAGAATGTTTAACGATTTTAAGGTACGGGAATTGAGATGCTGATTTAAATAGATTACGACAATACTTTTTTACACAGCGAACAGGCAACATCTATATAATTATATAAAACTCAATGGTGACTGACTTAATGATCTATCAACGCACAGCCCAAACCACTGAAGGGATCTGGCTGAAATTTGGCATGCAGGTAGATATTATGACGTACGCATCCGCTAAGAAAGGATTTTAATAAATTCTACCCCCAAGGGTATAAAATAAGGGATGAAAGTTAGTATGAAACTTTGTCAATTTTAAACCGATCGGGTTAAGGCTTTGCATGCAAATATGTACTATAACGTAGGCATCCCCTTAGAAAGGACTTTATTAAATTCAACCCCTATAGGGATAAAATAGGAAACGAAAGTTAGTTTGAAATATTGTAAAATTCAAACCGATCAGGCTGAGGCTTTGCATGCAGGTAGATATTATGACGTTAGCATCCGCTATGAAAGGATTTTGATAAATTCAAGTCCCAAGGGGATAAAATAGGGGATGAAAGTTTGTATGAAACTTTGTCAATTTAAAACCGATCGGGTTGTGGCTTTGCATGCAAATAGCTACTATCGCGTAGGTATCCCCTTAGAAAGGATTTTATTTAACTCAACCTCTATAGGGATAAAATAGGGAACGAAAGTTAAATTGAAATTTTGCCAATTTTAAACCGATCGGGTTGAGGCTTTGCATGCAAATACATAGTTACTTTGACGTAGGTATTTCCTTAGAAAGGATTTTATTAAATTCAACCCCTGTAGGGATAAAATAGGAAACGAAAGTTAGTTTAAAATTTTGTCAAATTCAAACCGATCAGGCTAAGGCTTTGCATGCAGGTAGATATTATGACGTAGGCATCCGTTAAGAAAGGATTTCAATAAATTCTACCCACAAGGGGATAAAATAGGGGATGAAAGTTTGTTATGAAACTTTGTCAATTTTAAACAGATCGGATTGAGGCTTTGCATGCAAATAGTTACTGTGACGTAGGCATCCCCTTAGAAAGATTTTATTAAACTCAACCCCTATAGGGATAAAATAGGGAACGAAAGTTAATTTGAAATTTTGTCAATTTTAAACCGACCGTGTTGAGGCTTTGCATGCAAATAGTTACTCTGACGTAGGCATTCTTTTAGAAAGGATTTTATTCAATTCAACTCCTGTAGGGATAAAATAGGGAACGAAAGTTAGTTTAAAGTTTTGTCAAATTCAAACCGATCGGGTTGAGGCTTTGCATGCCTATAGTTACTATGACGTAGGCATCCTCTTAGAAATAATATTTACAAATTCTACCACCAAGAGGATAAAATAAGGGATTAAAGTTTTTATGAAACTTTGTCGATTTTAAACCAATCGGACTGAGACTTTGCATGCATATAGTTACTATAACGTAGGCATCCCTTCAGAAATAATTTTGATAAATTCTACACCTATGGGATCAAACAAGGGATAATAGTTTGTATGAAACTTTGTCAATTTCAAACGGGATCCCTTTTTTTCTCATAACAGTTTTTGTCATAATTTAAATTGTCATAACAAGTTAGGCATAATTGTCCTTGTCATAATAATAGTTTGCCATAATTGGCTTATAGCATACTATGTTTGTTGGCATAATCTCGTTTTACCATAATTTCATTTGTACTAATATAGTTAGCCATAATCGTCCTCAGTCATAATATTTATTTGCCATAATAAAAATAAATTGTTAAAACCCCGAGTTAGAGCAGTCCGACTAGGATAGATTAGGTTAGGTTTATTCTTTAAGCCACCCAGAGGTAGGAGACCCGCGAAGCGGGGCTAGTAGTCCCTTTCTTCTCCGAATATCGATCGTCCGAAAATCATAATCCCTAACAAGTATACCTACTATAATCAACACTTTCCATAATGTTCACGTATACGAAATCGTATATTACCTAATCGTCTTTACCTATAATACTTGTGTATCATAAAATGGGGTACTATAATTATTACATATCCTATTTTTTCTTGCTATAAAGTCACATGTCATTAAATGAAGTATTAGGGCAAAAGTCAGAAACAGTTGGTTAGGTTAGGTTAGTATGGTGACCACAACGCGCACGAGCCGAGCGAGCGAAGCGAGCGTGCCGCGGTAGCGGCCGGCGAGTGCCAGAAACATTTTTTATATGTAAAACTAGAATATAGTAATTATATTTTTTAAATATAGATTGTGATGGTTATAGCAAAAAAAAATAGGTCATGTTATGTTTAGGGATTTAGGTTTTCGGACAAGTGATTATTATAAGACATGAATTAAGGGCTACCATTCGGACACATGATGATTCGGACACAAAATGTTATGACTAAGGTGTCATAAGATTATGGATAAAAAAATTATGAGACAAAATAGAGAACCAGCGGGGCTCCGTCGAGCTTATTTGGCGTTATGTCTAATGAAATTATGGCAAGTATCAGTATGGCGTAATGAAATTATGGCATTAAAAATTATGGCAAAATGAAATTATGGCATTAAAAATTATGGCTAAAGACTATTAGGATTAAAAAATTATGATTAAAAAGTTATGCCAAATGATTATTATGCGAAACGTATGTTAGGACAAGTAACATTATGCAATCTTAAATTATGACATAAAATCTTAGGAATAAAAATAGAGAACCATTTCAAACCGATCGGGCGGAGGCTCTGCATACATATAGCTACTATGACGTAGGCATCTCTTTAGAAAGGACTTTAACAATTCTATCCCCAAGGGGATAAAATAGGGGATGAAAGTTTGTATGAAACTTTGTCAGTTTTAAACCGATCGGGCTGAGACTTTGCATGCAGATAGCTACTATGGAGTAGGCAATTAGGCATCTTCTTAAAAGTATTTTGGTAAATTCTACCCCTAATAGGGTAAAATAGGATGAAAGTTTGTATAAATCTTCTTACATTTTCGAAGATTCCGCTAATATAGGATTTTGATCAATTCAGGACCTATTGGGACGTCATGTCTCAGCTGTTAAAATTCTATGACGTTACAACGAAGTTGTTAAAAAAAATTCCCGCCAACATTCTGTGACGTCACGTCTCATCTGTCAGTATTTCTATGACGTCACGACTCAACTGTCAAAAATTCTATGACGTCACGAATCATCTTTCCAAAATTCTGTGACATTACGAGTTAGCTACTCCACGCATTTATTAGAAAAGTGGTTTTTACATACACGCAGGAGACGGACAACAAAGTAATCTCATAAGGGTTCCGGTTTTTAACCATAATTTATAATAATACTTATTAACGCGAGCGAAGCCGCGGGCAAAAGCTAGTCTAGGTATAAAGAAATAAAACAGATGAATGCACTAAACATGTCCATATTCGACAAAACAGGAGACCGGTCATTTTTTGTTCAATTTAATTTCGTCCGAGTTATATCCTAAGTAAAATTTTATTGTCTGTTATTTGACTGTATTGGTATACTGTTATCGTCATAATGTCCAAATGTTGTCGTTAAAAAATATGGCAATTTATGACTTTTTAGTTTTTACCCTTTAATGCGACAGTTTGAAACGTTTTGACGTATAATATGACGTCATTTTGCTGTTTTAATGTTGAATTATTTTTATATGCTCGTAAATAGCCTTCTGCTAATTCCAAAAAGCCATTCCACTGGCCAGACGGATTGGTATAGGGAGTAATTTCAAATTTTCCTTTTTTTTATTTCGTAGAGATAATATTCACGGTTAGTCCCTTAGTCGGTTTTTACGACACCCATGGGATGAGATGGGGTGGTGACATATTGTATTCTTACTCCGTCACCATACGGAATTAATCCTTATTTTATTTTCTTACTTTCTATTGTGATTTTGTATATACTCTTGTGTCATTTTGTGTTAAAAATTTCACGATACCGTACCATTTCCTAACAGTAACTCAGACTAACCATTTTTATCTTTTTACAATTAACTATTTTTACTTTTAGTTGAAATCTGAACTTCACGCAAGCGGAGCTGCTGGCAAAAGCTAGTTGTAAATACCATCCTGCTTTTGCTGATACAAGCCAATCGATCTGATTCGTACATTTACTCATCAAGTTAATTACAGTAAGCAGTTGTTGTTGTTTTGATTCAAGTTTCCTGAACATTAATCGATAATTATAAGCCCGAGTAATACGATTATCGTTTTAAGATAATACAGATTATTGGAATACGGTATTAATTTAACGGCTTTTAGTTTGTGCATTAAGTACAAGTAATGTTTGTAGTAACATACTTAGAATACATCAATAGGTCACAGAACAACGGATAAACATACTTAAATATTTAGATAGAAACACCAATGCAAACAATCATGTTCATGCACACAAAGATTTGCATTGAGCGGAAATCGAAACCGAGACCTCTGCGTAGCAGCCATGTAATATACCGACTACGCCACAGAGGTCGTCAATGAATAATATAAATATACAAAATTTTACATCATAATCCTTTGAACATATTTTAAAAGAAACATTTTCAACATAAAACAGTAAGAACGCCCTTGAGGGAACCTTATCTTAGGATGAAAAAGTAAGAATAAAAGTTATAATGTCGTCGTTAAAACAGCACGTGTTGGACTCTTTAGATTGAAGCCTATTTGAAGGGACACTTTCATTGTTTGATATTGACCTTAGGAGTATCGATCCTAGTAGATTGGCAAACGTTTTCAACATTACATGTTTTTATGTGAGAATGTTATTTCTTATGTAGTAACTATAATAGTCCAGGATCCCTAGTACAGTTTTGCAAAGTAATTACTCATCATCATCATTACAGCATATTAATGTCCCACTGCAAGGACGGGCCTCCTCCCGGGACGAAGCTTGCTTGGCCTACTAATATCACGCTGACCAGACAGATTGGTATAGGGTTTAATTTCAAGTTTTCGTTCTTTTTATTTTGTAAAGATAATATTAACGGATAGTCCTTTAGTCGGTTTTTACAACACCTAAGTTGTAGATATAAAAAAAAAAGGAAATTGTGGATAGACCTGTAATTTATTACAGCAGAACTAAAAAGTAGATTGACAAAATAGGTCTTATTACCAACGCCTATTACCAACAGGTTGTAAGTAAATCACATCTTTTGTGTGGGTTTCCACACTCATTGAAAGTATGTTTATAGTTCACTGCAAAGTGGTGCTTCTACCAAAACAATAATTAAAATCACGTTCCATTAAGTACATGCTTCATCTAGAACCGTCACTGACTAATAGGACGTGGAAGCATGGTCCGTGGAACAACGTCAACGGTGAGGACGATCTTTGCCTACTAATACCACGTTGTTTATGCGGATTGGAGCTTATTCAAGATCTCCTTCCATAACAAATTATGTTGTTTGATAAAAATTTCTTAGTTTATGATATACAGAGGGGTATGTTGGGTGGTGACATAATTGTATCATTATAACAGCCTTTTAAACTCCCACAGCTAGAAAAGTGCTTCTCCTTTAACGAAAGGAAACTCTGTCTATTAAAATTACGGTTTCTTGTTTTGTAAGCTTAAAAAAATGGAAAGTCTAGAAAGTTTTCCCTAGGCTTAGATTTTTTAGAAATTACCCATATTATGTGCAATCTTTTTTTTCTAATAAGGACCCTTATAGATACCTACAATTACACTGCATATTCCTACTCTGTGACCAACTAAAACTGCCAAATCAGTTGTCACACTTCAGTAAAATATCAAAATCACATTTTTATTTTAAACATTGATGATGCAACAATTTCTCGCGTATCGGATTTGTCTCGTATTCGGATGACATGAAAATACTTTTTTATGCACTTCACCCGATATTCGTTAAACTAAAAAAAAGGCATTCACACGTTTTTTTAATAGTTGTCATATGTTTATTTTCCCACACCATTTGATTTTAAAACTCGTTCAAAAAGCGTAAACTATTCCTAGAATTATTTTGTTACAATTAAACTTTTGACATTGGAATTTAAACTCCATACTTTATTTTCATTTTGGAATGTTTGAATAAACATGACGTTATTACAAACATACACAGGTAATATCTAAATTAATAAGATAGGAAGTAAGAACCTAAAGTTACTGTTAAATAGTGTGGTAACAAAGAAGGAAAGTTTGACATTAAGTAATACCAAACCATCTGGCTGGACTGGTATTTGTTCACCCACGTTGTATAGGTAGCTTCAATGTTATTCTACACCCTAAACTACCTATATTCCAAATTTCATCAAAATCCATTTAGTAGGTTTTGCGTGAAAGAGTAACAAAACATCCATCCATCCATATATTCTCACAAACTTTCGCATTTATAATATTAGTAGGAAGTAGGATTACCTAAAACTCTAATTATGATGTCACAAAAAGACACTTCAATTTATTCAAATATACACAGCTTTAATTTTCCCTTATTAAGAAATTGTTACCTACGAAAACAACTTTCAAAGAAAAAACCCTTATCATTCCATTAATTTGAAATACCCTAATTACAGTTCCCATATAAAGACATTACTTAAACGTTTAGAAGAGTTATTCCGGACTCATATCTCGTTCCAGTAGCAAGAGGATACGCCTTAAGTCACTTACAGAGGTCCCTTTAATTTGGGATTTTCCACGCGAGTACACTTAACTTTTTAGATTAAAACATCACGTAAATTTGCTTGGCTTACGGTATAGAATGAAAATGTTCGCGCAGCCGTAACTTCAAGGCTAGTAGTACGGCTGTTAGAATGAAATTTACGCTCTGATGAAAGTGAGTTTACGTACTTGAATTTTATTAAATTTGAATTTTATAAAAGGAGGGAAAGTGTTTGAGGACTTAAAGCGAAAGTCGCGTGTTTTATAACTTTATGAATATTTATTTAAAATGTAAAGTCATTCGTAGATTATGATATAAATATTGTGAGGGTAGGGTTAAAGAATGAACGCAATATTCATCACGTCTCGTGGGTTTCATAAACTTTTTGAAAAGTATTAACTTATGTGCCTTTCTTTCACCCTATAGGAGATGACTGGTTTTTAGTGACTAGAAGACTCTGCTTTGTGCCGATGAAACTACGCTATTTTATGTACTTTAAGTCATCAGCTGTACGCTCAACAACTGCTTACGTATACGTACTGTGAGTAACTCATACTTCTTATCTTCTACTCCTTCTTTTCGGGAATCCTCCAGGATGCACTTAGACCCCATCAGATCTATTGTGCTGGTCCCTCGTTCACCACCCCATAGCTTCCTCAATCATCTTCGCGAAGGAGATGAGTAAGCCTAGCGTCAGCTTGTCGAAGTCACCAGGGGTAGGATATCTTACTGCTAGTAGTTTCACCCTTTGTCTTGTGAGGGCTTCGCAGTTACACATCAGATGTTTTACTGTTTCGTCTTCTTTACCGCATGCTCTGCACTGGTTAGTGTCTCAACTTACTACTACGACTGATCCATCACCCTACCCAAAGCCAAGCTCGATGACGTTTGAGGCGTTCACTCAGAAGTACGAATCCTGCCATATATGTGAAAAAAGGAACAACTCCCGCTCTCTAAATATATTACAGTAATGTAGGTAACATCCAACAAAAAACTAACATACAGGTATTTATTTCTGCGTAGGCTAATCTTTAATGTTTTGTGTAGATGATGCTATGGTCCCCGCTAGTGTATTAAACTTAATACACATAACCCTCACACGGGTGACCGACGACCTAGTTAGGACGTCGGGAAGCCAATAGATAAGAAAGGCATAAGACCGCGCAGGGTGGAAACGTTTGGAGGAGGCCTATGTCCACCAGTGGACGTCCTCAGGCTGATATGGAAAAAAAAACCATACCCTTCATACCTTGATAACTTTACAATAAATTGAATAATAACAGAATATTTTCCTCATAACTATAAATCAAGTCATAAATCAAAGAAGCCGGTAAAAAAATGTTTTTCTTAAAATGGCGACAAAACGGTGCCGTTTGATTTATGTTACGTTCTCACAAAAACATTTGCACCTCTTTACATGATTATTTACGTAATTTAAATATAGTAAGTCAGTAATATTAATGCATGTTATAATTGTTTTTGTGCGTGTATTGAAGGACTTCATCCAGTTTAGAAAACAACTTGCCTTTTCTGCCATACCTTTGAGAACGATACAATATTATAATAAGAGGCGACTGAGGATCTGGGAGTTCCTAGAGTCAACCTTGATATATAGTTTACATCAAGGGTTCCTTCTGTACTAGAAGTATTAACTGTAAAGCAGTTTTGTTATAATCCCTTTTAACAACTTAACCACGAGATAAGATCATGTATTACATTTATAAGTCATTATTTCAAAACTACCAGTTGTCTTTATGGTTTTTAGTTTTTACTGCGTTTGGGCTTTCTATTTCTTTCAATACAGTCTTATTGCGTCTTATATAAAATATAATATTAGAATACAATAAGAGTACTGTACTATTAAATACAAGGATATAATAAGTTATTGCTTTCTACGGCGGCATTGCGTTATACTATTTTAACCACACAACCAAAGGTAAAAAAGAAAAACGCGAATCAAAATTTTTCTTCTGCTATTCCACTGTAAAGTGTATGTAATCTGCGTACATTATGTTAATGCAAAAGTGGTGTGTCACGAACGTGCCCACCTGAGAAAATGGAAGCCGGATTTCTGAGTCCTTGAGACTTGCTAATGTGCATATGTTTTAACGGACGAACGAAATGGACGGTTGAGTATGTGAATGTTGCTTGTAAAATATGTTAGCTATTTTTGAATTTGTATTTTTTATTAACGGGTACCTGGTTATGTAATGAGAAGGTATGCAAGGGGCTATGAGAGTAATTAATATAAATGTTGATAGATGAAAAGTAAGAAGGTTAAAGAAAATATGGATGGACTGCGTAAGAGAGGATAAGAATATTTTAGAAAAGAGAGTGAATGGGTGGAAGAAATCATTTATTTGCATTCACCTCAAGTAAATGAGATGAGACGAGAAAAAACGTCATCTACACATATTAAGTTAAGATTATTATCAAAAATTTAATTATTGATAATAATCTTAACAAAATATATTTGGAAACCACATTTTGTCTGTGTGGATGGATCTGAGCTATTTAAGATTTATTGGATTATATCCAACGAACAAAAACACTAAACTCAATCTGGCAGTGGCAGCTGTTACTCAACCAAACCCTGAACCTAAATATTTGCAATACATTGTAACAAAATCAAAGAAATAATCATCATCATCATCATTATTATCATCCTATAGACGCCCACGGCTGGACATAGGCATCCTCCAAACGTTTCCACCCTGCGCGGTCTTGTGCCTCCCTCATCCAGCCTGGTTAGGTTGACGGGAAAAAAAAGATCAGATAATAATTGAAAATAATACAATGTTACACGATTGATATCACAATACGTAAGAACGATTTATGAGGGCTTAATGTCGGCGGAAGGAAGAAGGAACAAATCTATCAAATCATTGTTTTGTTGACTCGAGCTTACAAACTGTAATCAGATTGTAAATGTTGACTGTAAGTAAGGAATATGTTTTTTGTTAAAATGTATTCTTATGTCCTTCTTGATCATTTTTTTTTTTTTTTTTTTTTGTTTGTATGATTAACACAAACAAACCTCTCGGACTCTAATGGGAGAGGAGGTCGGGAACTCTCATGAGTACCAGCCCAGCCTATTGCTGAACTGGTTATGTCAGACTCTTACTGACTAAACCCGCCTTTGGTGTCTTGTTTCCTTAGAGGCTATTAGACAGTATCGAAACGTCTTCTCGGGACTAGCGTCCGGGAAGCAGTTATGAAGTTGATAAGCATCACCCTATTATATAATAGAGTAACCGCTATAACTTTCCCTATGAAAAAGACTGTGAGCTATGTGCTCAGGGCATGACTAGCTAATGGGGTATGCGTTACTTAGCTTTAGAAGTCGCTAAGTAACTTCCTATCGGGATTAATTAATTGAAATAATTAATTAATTGGGCAATTAAACTAAAATATTAATAAGATTCCTTTATAAGGAAAATACAAAAGATAAGAATGATAAGAACAACAACAACTAAGTGTTTTTTATTGTGTATGTGAGTACATGTATAGTGTTATGATATGTGTAGTGTACCTACGTAGGAGTGTGTGGGGAATGTATATTTTAATAGCCTAAAGCGGCTAGAAGAGTGCGGTGGTTGTTTATCGCCATGAGGCGGTCGATGGGGCTCTTAGCTTCGCGGAGTTTGCTCGCGAGTAAGGCGACTTCGTTAAGGTCGACACCTTGCATCACCGAGTCGATGATAGCAAAGTCGTCGGCTTGAGACGGAGTGGGGAAGGTTGAGGGCTTAGGTGGCACGGGGGCCGCCTTCCTCGGGCCCCATACGGGGCGGGATTGAGGTGCGACTGGACCCTTAGTGGGCACAGTGACTGGGCCCTTATGGGGCAGAGAGGGGAAGTTCTCCTCAGTGGGAGGCGGGACATAACGTTTAGGTATTTGAGGTACCTGTTTAGGAGGAGGGGGGCGCCGTGGCGCTTTAGGACAGCCCTTATAGTTGGCTGTGTGGCCGGTTTGGCCACACAGCACACAGGCTGGGGGTGACGGGGCGTCCCTTGTACGGGAGCACTCTGAGGTGAGGTGAGGTGTTAGGCACTTCACACACCGGGGAGAGGCTGTACAGTTACGGGCGGCGTGGCCGTATAACTGACAGCGGTGGCACTGTCCTGGGAAGCGACGTCGGTGTGGCGGCTCGACCTTGAGGCCGGAGAGACCACACACGACAAGTGATGTTTGGCGGAAGATGTCTCTTGCCGCGGAGCCTGGCGCATAGGTCAGAATGACCATGGCTAGGGGGAACTGCTTGCCGATACGGCTGTACATTTTATGTACCGCCTCGACTGGGAAGCCCTGACTCTTGAGGTCATTTAGGATGGCCTCATTACTGATTTCATGCGGTATTCCGCGAAGCACAGCCCTCACCTTACGCTCCTCTGGGAGGGCGTAGGTCTGGTAAGGGATGCGGAAGTCTGACAGGTGTTTAGTTAGACGACGGAAGTCGTCAACGGAAGGGACTTTTATTTTAATCGACACCCCTGCGTTGGTGGCGCTAGTGAATTGAATACGCTTCTCCGCGAGGTCACGGGAGAGAGCGTCCCACCTAGTCTTGTCACGAAGGAAGACTGGCGGGGGGGCTTTGGGGCTTGGGATAGAGGCTAGGCCTTGGTTGACCTTAACGCCTGATGTGGAGGGAGCTACTGGGACGGGTGTCTCAATGACAAGGTCCATCAGTGCTGGGGCGGGGACGTTAGTTACAGTGACGGGGGCGGGTGTTGGCACTACCACTGAGGAGACCTCCTCTGTGGCGGTGGGGGCTTGAGCGGCGGCGCGCTTACGCGCACTGCGTTTTGACTTCTTCCCCTTTACAGGGGTGAAGGAAGCGGACGGGTCTGGGTTACACTCGAAGGTGTCCCCCACACTGGAGGCAGAGGAGGGCGCCGGGGCGGGCCTCTTGAGGACGGTGTGTTCTTCTTGGTAGGCAAGAAGGACGTCTGGAGGGGTAGACTTTTTGCTTGAGGTATATTTAATACCTAAGCTTTCTAATGTTTCCTTCGTTAACTTTTCCTGGATTGTAAGGAATCTTCCTTCGTGGAATGTGGTTGAGATTTGTTGAAGATATTCTGAAGTTGCTAGTTTTTGTTGCTCAAGATTTGGCTGTTCAGCCATGATGAACTACGCGCCCCCCGCGAGGGCAGGGAGCGCCACAAAAACCTAAGTGAACAGGGACAGTCCTATTAGTGAGCGGTGCCCTAGTGGATCACCGGTCTTCCTTCCCCCTGGGAAGGCCCAGTGCAGTGGGGTCCGGACTTTCGGTTTTTGTTCCCGACCTGAAGGGGCGGAAACGAGCTACCTGAAAGCTCAATCGGCTTCGTTTGCACCGTTAGGTATCAACCGATTACCCTGAAGGGGTCAAAACACTACGTATAGTTTATTATTAGATTGTTTACACTCGTCCAAGCCCTTTTCAGGACTTTTCTAAGCGAAAACAAAACAATAATAACACACGTAATGTAGTCTGGCGATGTACTTACCGCGCGCAGTGGCGCGACGGAGTCGTAGCGGAGGCAACGGAAACAGTCGATCGCGGAGACGTGCGTCTCACGCGGAGTGACAGAGCGGAGTGTTTCTTGATCATTAATGTCCTTTTCAACCGACTTCAAAAAAGAGGAGGTTCTCAATTCGGTTGTATTTTTTTTTTTTTTTTTATTTTTTTTATTTTTTTTTTTTGTGTTTGTTACCTGATTTCTCGAAAACGGCTAGACCGATTTGAAAAATTTTTTTTTTGTTCGATTGGGTATACTTCCCATTTGGTCCCATTGTCACCAGATCTGGATCTGGATGACGGGATCCTAGAGAAATCGAGGGCATCTCTTGAAAATTGTAGGGACGCATTATGTAAAATGTTGTCATATACGTGCATCTCTGACGTCACTACCAAATAGTCAAGAGTCAGAACTGGTCTGATGCTGGAGACCACAGAGAGTCGAGGGAACAACTCAACGGCATATAGCAGCTACCTTGTGTTTGGGCTTATTTTAATTGTATTGATGAAAACTTTACGAAACTTGACACAAACATGATCTGATGATGAAGAAGACTGAGGGTCGAGGGAACTCCTCAACGGTATGTAGCAGCTACCTAGTGTTTAGGCTTATTTTAATTGTATTGATGGAAACTTTACACAACTTTACACAAACATGATCTGATGATGAAGACGACTGAGGGTCGAGGAAACTTCTCAACGGTATATAGCAGCTACCTAGTGTTTGGGCTTATTTTATTCGTATTAATGAAAACTTTACACAAACATGATCTTATGATGAAGACGACTGCAGAAATTTATTTAATACGAATCTTAGAAATTGTTATCAGCATGGTTTTTAACCGACTCCTGTTGAAGTCGGTTTTTTAATTAGAAAATTATGTTTTAAACGTGTGGAAATTCAAACCGCGAACATTGGTGTGGGTTATACGTTTACTTTATCTATAAGCTCTATATTTTGTAATTATGTTAACGTATAACTGTTAAATGTCCCTTTACTAATAAATAAATAAATTAAATTGAGATGACATTTAGAAAAAAAATCAACTTACGGAATTTAGTAGACATTTTGATGACAAAACACGGAAATTAAAAGTAAATCAATTTTTTCTGTGTTTATACCTTGTAAAGGCCGAATTCCTTTCTTTGTCCCAGGGAGACAGGTATATCAAAATTCCAAAAAGATTTAAAAACTATTTACATGTTTCTCAATTTAATCATATTTCTTTCAGGTTTATTATTTTACTCGATTATTTTCTGTTAGAACATAACTTACAATGTAGGCTTACAAGGTAGGTTCTACGAAAACTACAACTCAAAAGGTCTAGGCCATAAAATTAGTAGGAACGTATATAAGGATACGTCTTTAGTTTAATTACGTTTCATTCATCTAATCCCGAACTCTGTGATTACAGTTTGTATTGATTGCCTTCACTAGCTTTTCTGTTTGTAGACATAGGATTAATGTACTATGCGAGCGAGTAAACTACATATTATTATTATTATAACAGCCAATTAATGTCCCACTGCAAGGATGGGCCTCCTCCCGTGACGGAGGTATACTTGGCCTACTAATACCACGCTGGTCAGGCGGATTGGTATAGGGTTTAATTTCAAGTTTTCCTTCTTTTTACTTCGTAAAGATAATATTTACGGTTAGTCTCTTAGTCGGTTTTTACGATACCCATGGAATGAGTTAGGGTGGTGACATATTGTATTATTACTCCGTCACCACAAGGATCTCTCCAACGCCTGTCTAGAAATTCATCATCATCATAAATATTAGCCAATAAACGTCCAGTGCTGAAAATAGGCCTCCCCCAAATATTTCCACCGTACCGCGTAGTCCAGTTTCTTCCTCCCTCACCTATCGTTGTCCCGCTGTCCTAACTAAATGTACTTAGACTATAATTACTTTATGTTAATTTCTGTAAATCCATTTTTGCAGTTCATAAAGAGCACTCGTAACCGACGCGTATGTATGACTCGCTTAATGAATGTGAACGAGGCCAAATCTGTTTGCCAGGATCGTTACAAGTGGCGTTCTGTCGTTTCTGCCTACCGCGGACGGGATAAGGCGTGAGTTTATGTATGTATAAAAACATAATATGACAAACTGTAACTTCCGAATAAATTATTTTCCTTCTATTTTGTCCAATGGGATCAGTTTTATCTTACAGATCTCTTATCTTAGCAAATAATAATGTCAAAAATATTACAATAGAGAGAAGAAAGCTGACTATTTATAAGAAAAACATCTAGTATTTATGTGTAATTAAATAAATAAGTTACTATTCCAAGAAACTTAGATCACAACACGAACACAATTCGGAATGATATAATCTAAATAAGATAAACTTTGTACATCTTTGTTTGTTTAGACAATCAATTTTATCTTACAAAACTAAAGGATTTAACAAAAGATTAAATATAATTTTTACCTATAAAGCTTAGGTATAACTAGAAAAATCCGAAAAGAAGAAAGACAACCTCTAGGCCTAGAGGTTATGGCGCTGGACGCGTATAGTCCAGAGACGCGGGTTCGATTCCCGCCTAGAGTATTAGTTTTTTTCATTGTCTTTCTTCTTTTCGGATAACAAAAGATAATAGACAGCCTTGATGGCGAAGCGATCGTGGGTAGGTTGTGAATTCGAATCCCTCGCATTCCTTGTGAGATCCAATCCACAAGTAAATGTCTTGAGCCAGAATGTTCTTTTTGTCAGTTTATTTCATGTCTCCGCGACAGGTGTCTTTTGAAAGAAAAGTTCACGAATAAACTGGTGCCTCAGAGTTTCTGTGCATGGCATTGGTTGGTTATTTTTACTGGTGCCCTTATGTTCCCATCTTCGTGTTAGGCACTTCTAGACATGGTGTCCTCTAAAAGTTTTTTCTTCGCGGACGTGACTAAACTGATTATACAGTTTGAAGAACATTTAAGTTCAGAAATTCCATACATAAAAATATACAATTATCATAATGAGAACTCTTTTAAATCACAGACGCCTGAATCTTTTTGCACGACAAAAAATAAATCCTAATCGTTATTGTGAAAAGTACGCATGACGTAAAAGCCTTGCGTGAGCAATTACAACCAACTTTGACGTAAATGAAGGTTGACGCTCATTCATTTGAAGTTCATTTGGCGCGGGTGACAAGCATCCATTCTGTAGGCGAGTTTCATTTGAAGCATTTTGCTTTAAGGTTCAAAATTTGGTGTAAATAGGCACATACGTTTATAAAATTACGCATTATTCTAATGGGGGAAAGCAGATACTATTGAGTGCCAAGTACTACAATTAATTCTTACAAACCTGATTTCCTAAATTTATATTCGTACATGTACATCAATTCCGAGTGTAATTTAATTAAAAAAATAATTTATTTTGGAACCAAAAACCATCTGTAAAAAAAAGATTTTATTTTAATCAAAACTCTGTTAAAATCACGGCGCCACAACATGTTTTTGCACGACAAAAATAAAACCTAATCGTTATTGTGAAAAGTACGCAACATGACGTAAAAGCCTTGCGTGAGCAATTACAACCAACTTTGACGTAAATGAAGGTTAACGCTCATTCATTTGAAGTTCATTTGGCGCGGGTGACAAGCATCCATTCTGTAGGCGAGTTTCATTTGAAGCATTTTGCTTTAAGGTTAAATTTGATGTTGATGGGATTTATGTGAATTTTATATAAAAAAGAAATATTTTTTTTATTTTGTGAAGAAAACCATACAATAAATGAATTTAAATATAAAACATAACACAAAATAGAACCTAACTCAGCTAATTGCTGTAGCATCATGCGTCATAGACACTACAACACTACAGCGCTCGTATAGGGTAACGTGATTGATGAGAAGAAATCTTAACAACTTACTGCAGGACAGGGGTCCTGCAGTAGAGTAGTGTAGTAGAGTATTAGTGCTCCTCTGATTTCCATAATAATATCGCTCGACATTATTTTTATTAAATTTCTTATATCCATACATTAATCATTCAAGAGTTTTTGTTTGGCTTATGAAATATTGTCTAGATAAGCGTAATGTTACTTACAATTTTGTTACAAAAATATATTATTATTGCTGATAAAGTTATTTTAGAATAATATCATGTTCTGTGTTATTCTATTTTCGGGATTTTCTAAAGGCTTTTCGTAAGGCTTTTCTATGTTCTCTATATAAATATAATAATATAATAGTATAAATATTACATACAAAAAACGTACGCCTTATTCCTAGAGGACGACTGAGGACAACTAAGGGCCATGTATTACGATCCTTACATATCTGCTTTAATATCACACATCTGCAATATGTCACATCCCCATTTCATCCCATGGGTGTTGTAAAAACCGACTAAGAGACTATCCCTATATATTATGTTCACAGAATAAAAAATAAGAAAATCTTGAAATTAAACCCTATACCAATCTGTCTAGCCAGAGTGGTATCCCTACGTCACGGAAGGAGGCCCGTTCTTGCAGTGGGACATTAAAGGGTTGTAATTATAATGTTGTTTATGCCTGTATGTTCCCAAAAGAGTTACTAGTAAATTTCAAGAAGTCAAAAGATTTTTTGACTTCTATATCTCATACCTTTCCCAATCAGCATGATACCCATATTGGTATATATTTTTGGCTTCTCTGATTACTTACAATTAGGAGGATTAAGCAAATAAGCCTAGAAAAATGCTAGTTTGCAAATATACTCTACTATACTACTACTATACTATAGAAAGAAAGAAAGAAAGAAAATACATTTATTCCTGCAATAATGTTACAGACAATTACAAAAAACAAAACAAAAAATAAAATACAAAACAAAAATTATGCAAAAGCCACATCTGTGCAGGAATCGGACCCCACTCAGCATAATGCTGCGGCAGACCAAGCAATAATGCTCAGTAGCTTACAGCGCTGATTTTCAGTGAGGCCCATTGCATGAGTTCACCCTTGAAATACCCCCAGTTTGTATACTGTAGGGAAATGTAAGAAAGCACATTCCCTACAGCAGACAAACAATAAAATGTTATATACATTTAATTTTAATTTATATAAATGTATATAATACAATTATAGTATGTAATATATATAGTATGTAAGTATAGTATAAATAAAAGAGAAATTAAATAAAATAAATAAATAATTGGTGGTTGTGTCATGTGTTAGTTTAATAATAAATAAAAGATTATGGCAACATTCACAGCAAAAACGCGACGCGACACCTAGCTATACTACTACTATAATACTCTACTACACTACTCTACTGCAGGACAGGGGTCCTGCAGTAGAGTAGTGTAGTAGAGTATTAGTGCTCCTCTGATTTCCATAATAATATCGCTCCATGTCCAAAGAAGCCGAGTGGTTTTGGAACCCTAAAGCTTTTGATACTTAATCACTGCTTGTGATAAAATAGGTATCTCATGGTATCAGAAAAAGTTAGGATGCGGTCTTTAGCGACAGGGGTCCTGCAGTAGAGTAGTGTAGTAGAGTATTAGTGCTCCTCTGATTTCCATAATAATATCGCTCCATGTCCAAAGAAGCCGAGTGGTTTTGGAACCCTAAAGCTTTTGATACTTAATCACTGCTTGTGATAAAATAGGTATCTCATGGTATCAGAAAAAGTTAGGATGCGGTCTTTAGCGACACTAAGAATCAGTTCACTTAAAAATAAAATGCTTTTTCAGATTTCGTTCAAAGTAGATTATTTCCCAGTATTTTCTTCATTGTCAATAAGGTTCTCTACAATTAAAACAATATAACTATTGCCTTTTCCGTGTAGTGACAGAGTAAGAATACTATATGTCACCACTCCATCTCATCCGATGGGTGTCGTAAAAACCGACTAAGGGACTATACGTGAATATTATCTTTACGAAATAAAAAGAAGGAAAACTTGAAATTAAACCCTATACCAATCCGTTTGGCCAGCGTGGTATTAGTAGGCCAAGTATCCCTCCATCATGGGAGGAGACTCATCCCTGCAGTGGGACATTAATGGGCTGTTATGATGATTGCCTTTTAATTTAGAGAAATAATCTGAATAAAATAAGAGTAAGAATACTTGAAGGCAATAATATGTAAAAATAACGGTCAAGGAGGTCGTAACTATTTGATATTATGAGTACAACGCTATTCAGATTTCTTCCACTAAGCATTTGCAAACTAGCATTTCTCTAGGCTTATTTGGTTAATATTCTTCATTGTAAGTAATCAGAGGAGCCAAAAATACATACCAATATGGGTATCATGCTGATTGGTAAAGGTATGAGATATAGGGGTCCATATCGGCTTTTTTGAACGCTTGTGCTACGCTACGCTAACGCTTTGAGTTCATAATAATCACTCTTCATAGTTTTGTTGTTCATAATTTTTTATTACTACCAAAGGAGCTCATAACCGTTAGTGATCATATTTTTTTATTCATACTGTTTGTACCAAGAAACGTTTATATTTATAATTTTTATTTTCAAAACTTTTATCTTCATAACATTAAATGATCATAATTATTATTGCTTTAATTGATAATGACTGTCATTGTTCAGAATAGCTTAGATTTTTTGTTGAAAAGAATTTATATCTGGCATTTGTGATCACAGTTCTAACCTAACCTACAGAAGTTGTAATCTTGGTGTCCCTTATTCGGTTTTTACGACACCTATTGGATGAGATGGAGAGGTTACATTTTGTATTCTTATTCCGTCAGCACACGAATACATGTATAAATAATATGAACATAATAATATATTTACTAAGTAAAGCAGATTTGTAAGGATCGTAGTACATGGTCCTTAGTTGTCTCTGTCTTCCCCTCTAGGAATAAGGCATAGGTTTATGTATGTAATATTTATATTATAGTATATACTAATCATATTTATTGTCGTCCCTAGAGAACATAGAAAAGCCTTACAGAAAAGCCCGAAAATAGAATAGTAGAGAACATAATATTATACTAAAATAACTTTATCAGCAATAATAATGTATTGTTGTAACAAAATTGTAAGTAACATTACGCTTATCTAGACAATATTTCATAAGCCAAACAAAAACTCTTACATGATTAATGTATGGATATAAGAAATTTAATAAAAATAATGTCTTTTATAACTCAGCTATGCTATTATTTTCTCGTTGCTTTTTATTAGTAGTGTAGGTTAAATGTGTAATCATGTTTGTAAAGTGGTGTACTTAGTTACAAGATTTAAAATTAGATAAAATATCAAAAATGAAGAGCTATGGGCATAACAGCTTATGTCTCAGGGTCAATTTACCCTGTCATTATAAAAAATCTGTACTAAGGATCTACCCGTGTAGCGGTTACTTCTGCAAACATCTAGAAATTATTTTGTGGTTTGCACAAATAAATTGTCCTGCGAGGAATTTAAGCCAGCGATCTCTTGTCAGATAGCCTCATAACCGAGTTTACAGCAAAAGGTATAAGGACAGTGATATCTGTTAACAGTGATTCCTATATACCGAGATATTACGAGCAATGTTTTCTATGAAAAAAGTTTTCGGCGAAACGTGCTTTCTAGGAATAGAGATTTCTATGAGCCATGATTTCTGTGTACGGTCATATTGTACAAGCGTGTTTCTGTATTACGTTCCACACTTGTAAGTGCTTAAAAGTAAGCTTAATGTGGTTTTATGTTAATAATACAATTACTTAGAAATGAACTGTCAACTCTATACCCTGAAGGACTTACCTAGAAATTGTGAAACAATGTCAAGAATTATTTTGATATTATTTTAGTACAATGTTGTGTGCACTAAAGTAAGGTAGACTGACAAGGCTTTGTAGGTTAGACGGACATTCCGAAACACAATTTGTCGAGAAAATGTTGGTACTATACAGTAATATTTTCTAGTTTTGAAGATGTTCTAGAACACTGTGTTTATAAAATATTGCGAATTTGTTGTTGGAATATGTTTGTCTTTTGTTTAGTCTTTGTATTTCGAAGGTGCATTATAAAGACGTGAAGCTTTTGAATTGTATAGTTGTATAGCAACTGTATTTAGACTCCGTGTGGGTGGCGGAGTAAGAATACAATATGTCACCACCCCATCTCATCCCATGGGTGTCGTAAAAACCGACTAAGGGACTATTCGTTATTATTATCGTTACCAAATAAAAAGAAGGAAAACTTGAAATTAAACCCTGTACCAACCCGTCTGGCCAGCGTAGTATAGTAGGCCAAGTATCCCTCCGTCACAGGAGGAGGCCCGTCCCTGCATTAATGGGCTGTTATAATGTATTTAGACTTACAGCATGTTTTCTTTTAAGGTGTAAATTAAATTAGACTCCAAAGAAATTTCATAAATAAATAATTTATTTTTATGTAAATAAATTTCAAACGTTCTGATTTGACCACCGACCTTAGTTTTATTAAAAGGTTCGAGGTATGTTATTTGATAGGTTCGAGAGAGTATTCAAAAACTTTTGTGCTATGCTGGCCGCATTTGCATGCATGACGTCATGCTTTAGTTGATAAATTATAATTTTTGTGTACATTAATTTCATAGGGCTCTGTTTCTTGTTCTAGTTTCTTTTTTAATGAAAAAAAAACTAATGTCTTATGAGAGAAACTTTTGACTCCTATTGTATTAAGTATCAATGTTCTTATTCAATATTAGGATAAGTATCAATATTGGAATTAAGTGTAAATACAACTTTTCTTAAGATTACTATAGCAACTGAACTTATTTTAGGCATCTTCAACAGCATAACACGTTTACAATACTACAATACAAATTATACAATATTTTTGGGATGTCCACTAAATTTTAAGCATGTTTTCAAAGGATTTTAAGAAAGTGGCCTTCACAGCACACACACACGTATATAGCGCCATCTACACAACGCTAACTCAACCCATCAAGTGAACCATAAACCGTCAATTTATCCATCTATCGCCTCTTATCAACAAGTATATGAAATTTTATGAAGTAAATGACCGAAAACAGTTAACCTTTAAACATATAATACTCTGGTAGAGTGTGTTAGGCCATAAAATGACATTTTATGGGAAACTTGAGGCTCATAAAATGAAGGGTTACATGTCTTTGATCTGATGTTATGGCTAAAATGGTATAAATTTAAAATTTGTATATACCTATATTGGTTTTAGGAGGCATCTGATTGGCGTATTTGTGGACGTAGGAACAGATTACTAATATTCTAATTTTATGAAGGAACTCTTTTACAGTGCAGTGTACCTATAGTTACTTTGAATTTCTTTACTTTTATTCTGACAGTAGGTACTGTGAAAGGTTATACTAAAGTTGATACTGAATAATACTAAGTGCATGCAATTTTAAAATTACATTCTCTTACCTATTACGACGACCTCTATGGCGTAGTGGTTATATAACATGACTGCTACGCAGAGGTCTCGAGTTTGATTCTTGCTCAATGCAAATCTTTGTGTGCATACACGTGATTGTTTGCATTGGTCTGGGTGTTTTCTATGTATAATATTTATGTATGTATTTACATAAAAGAAAGTATTTAAGTTTGTTTATCCGTTGTCTAGTATCCATAGTACAAGCTCTGCTTATTTTGGAACTAGATGGCGTTGTGTGCATATGCGAGGAATATTTATATTTACATATATATTAAGCTAAGGTTATGTTATGCTACTTACTTATAAAGTTGACAAGAAATAAATGGCAATGACAAAGAATTGAAGATAATTGGTGACTTCCTCCAGAAAGGGCAACTGTGTAGCATTCTAAACTGACGTATGCATAATTGATAAGAAATAAAAGTAATGAAATAGATGTTAATGCTCGAAACAGTATAATTGATGACAATTTTTAGAACGAGCAAGTTAGTAGCACTTCGTAACGACAGCTATGTCTGAATATTTCTGAAACTTTTAACAGAAAAACAAATTCACGAACTTGCAGGACACTTACTTAAGGTAAACTAAGCGTTTTATCGAAATACCGTTTGCCCGAATCTGTCTTAATGGAGACGAAGCAAAGAAGGCTTTTAAGTATAATAGCGTTTAGTGGCTTCTGCCTACCCTCATCAGAATACGCCAAGTATGTATGTATTTCTAGTTACTTAAATAAAATTTTAAACATTATTTAAATATGCTATGTAAATTTAAACCGTAAAACAATGTAATAAAGTTCATGTGGGTGTTCTGTTACGTTAAATACACATACTTTTGTATACGTATAATTCAAGAGTTTATTACACTTTGTTTTTAAGGTTGAGGTCGTAGAAACAAGCGATTAACGAATTAATAGCTGTTTTAAAATTTGTATTAGGTAAAGATTGACAAAGGAAAGCTATATTGTTTTAGAATTCTCTTCAATAAAATCAAAAGTTTATCTATGTATGTTTTAAATAAAATTCCTCACACATTTAGACAGACCTATCTAGTCCTAAGTCTTCTTTAATTTACTAAGAAATCGATCCCCAGACCTCTGCGTAGCATTCGTAATTGTAAAATGTGTACAAAACTAAAGGTTCTAAGTGTGCTGAAAGCAAATTAAATATAACCCAGAAAGGCAAATTTTTTAACTAATTCTACTATACAAATGTACAAAAAATTTCTTTGCTCCATCAGTAGAGTGGAAAATTTGAACAATTCACGCTGAACGCTCCTCTGTACTAAGCACGAATCACAAGACATATTCTCTTTATGAGCGATGAACAATGTTCTAAGTTAACTGAACATTTATTTAATACGGGTACGTATCTGAATCTCACGTTAAAACAACTCCATTCAAAATACCTAAAATAAAAATGCTTAATTTTTGTTTTATTTATTTATTTTTATTTTTAAAGACAACTCCCGCACTAGGGATCATGCTCTGTGTCGCGAGGACTTTTACAAACATCAATTAACGGACACATAGAACACCCAGACTCAGGACAATAATTTGTGGATCTCACAAATTATTGTCCTGCATGGGGATCGAACCCACAACCTCATGCGCGGCAGCCGCTGGCTCTACCGGCGCGCCACCGAGGTCGCCTTGTTTCATCTAAACTCAAAATACCAAAAAGTTTTTGTTCATCGTAATATTAAATTTAAAATAAACTTAAAGGTATTTTTATTTTGGGTCTTTCGAACGAAGTTGTTTTAACGTGAGGTATTTTAATTTTAGACATTCAGATTGGCACCCATTGAATACATGTCTCCTGCGAGTAAAGTTTATTTTTAGCATTTACTTTCATGTGTGGAAGGTTTTGAACTTAATACGTCTTTATTTGAGACACTAATCCAGACTTAACAATTACTGTTATTCTTTATACATTAAGCGAAGTAAATGTAAGTGTATTTTGTGTACGGTTACCGTTACAATTACTGGTGTTCTTTATACATAAAGCGAAGTAAATTAAAGTGTATTTTGTGTACAAACGTTAACCCACTTATTTACAGTTGGTCTGATAATTTGTGTTTTAGCGGTGACTTGCCAGAATTTTGTATTTTTGGATTTCGAGTAAAAATTAATAAAAGCACCTATCAAGGTATTGCCACATTGTTTCGTCCTATGGTTGTTGGGTCTCATTCGTGACTGACATGAGATATAAGACTTGTTTTCAAGTTAAAGAGTTTTCCTGTGAATGAGTATCAAACTAAGAGCTTAAGAAAACAAAATATTGATGTTCAAGCACACATATTTGCATTGAGCGGGGATAACCACAACTATGTAAAATATTTACACCTTGTGGCCATGTGCCTTCCTCTTCCTCATCAAACCTACACAGTTTAATCCATCCACTTTAAGATATTTCCCTGTAATACGTCTTTTCCAAGCACATTGGTTATTAATTCTTTAACACGTAAAAGATATACTGCATACACTTACTTACATCGTACCCTTTTTTATAAAATTTTATACAAATTCAAAATAAACAATAGCCGGAGGGCATTGTTTGTTAATCATATTGCTTGTAAAGAAAACAATTTGTAGACGATTTTTTAAACGGAAATTGCTTTTTCGGGAACTGAGTTTAATACGGTTTTTTTTTAATTTCTTTCATTTTGTCTTATTGTTTTATTTTCACTTTTAGGTTACCTACGTGTGATTCTACAAATTATTGTTCCGATATTGGATATCCTTTTTTCACGTTATGTTTGTAATATTACAGGTTGCCTGTCTCGCCAGTAGACACAATAGTAAAATACTGCGTTTGTATTTACTGTACTATATATATATGGTATACTGGTATAGCAGGAAAAGGGTTAATAGAATGAAGATTTACTTTGCACTTCGTAACATACAGTTAGAAAAATACTATCCAGCTAAATATTTAAATTAATCCATCACAAAATTCTCCGTGTGGTGACGGAGTAAGAATACAGTGTGTTACCACCCCATCTCATCCCAAGGGTGTCGTAAATACCGACTAAGGGACTATCCGACAATATAAGACCTAATCTTAGCATTCCATGGATTCTCCGTGCGGGTGCCGGGTCCATCGCGTGATAGAGGGCGGAACACTGGCGTAATAGCGTCTGGGACTTACGACCCAGATGTAGGTTTAAGAAGGCCACCTTACAACGCGTTAGCGGTCACCTTCACTGTCTGCTATGTTCCGTCCTCTACCTATCCAAATTTGGTAGGAACCTAACAATGCCGTTTTGGACATTCGTGATAGTAAAGAGCTTACTGAAGTTTTCGGCAGTCCTAGTTCTTTTAATAGATTGTAGAGGGATTTAGCTGGTGTACTCCTCGCCCCTATTTCCACGGCATACAGAGTAACCCTATAGCCATTTCTGGTTATCTCATTTGTCAAGTCAAAGTATTTATTTGTCTTAATTGCGTGGTCTTTAGGGATGTTAGTTTCCCACGGTACCGTGAGCTCAATAAGTACTACACGCTTTTTAAATTTTGAGTAGAGGAATATGTCTGGTCTCAACGGCGACACGCAGATATCCTCCGGGATTTTGTAGTGTGTTTCATACGTGACAACCAGTAGAGTCCAATCGTCTGCCGGACTCAGGACCGAAAAAGGCTTGTAGGTGGTCTTTTTAGTAGTGCCTTCCTTAAGAAATTGGATGTTTTGTCTCTCATTCGTAGTCAGTCCTTTTCTAGCTCTGGCAATCGACAGACTCACTGCCTCGCGTATAATCCCTAATACTTTGTCGTGACGTTGCGAGTAATGACCCCTATCCAAAAGCACTTTGCAGCCTACCAATAAGTGTCTTGCCGTACCAATTTCTTTGCCACATTCTGTGCATTTTTTATCCGTGGCTTTTCCCCATCTTACAAGATTGCTTTGATCAGGAAGAGTCAATTGGAAGGCGTTGAGGTAGAATTTAAGTCATGATGGTGACCAGTCGTAAAGCAAAGTGCGCCAACTCAAGGCTAAAGGTATACAGTAATCCCCTAGAGTAACCCGTTCATTTTGCATTTCTAGGTTCATTGCGTGCACTCTGTAGCTGTTATTCTCATCTTGGTTTAAGAAAGATTTTATAATTTCTTTGTCCGATTGACTTTCCGTGTTTCCTAGACCTACTCAACTAGTATGTGCGCCTATCATGAACTTTTTGTGGAATTGTAACCGTGACTCGAGCGCAGATGAATTTTTATCAGTTGGGATGGATTTTACAATTTCGTCTTTAGATGTTGATAAGACTTGCATTTTAGTGACTCTTAGATGTTTGTAGAGTTCCGATGGTTTTTTTAGTTTCATCCCAAAGTTATTTGTGTCTCGATACAGAGCAGAAGAGTCTGCAGATTGAGCTAACCCTAGCCACGATTTCAATGTTTTCGTCACTTTAGCATCTAGTTGTTTCAAGAGGTTCTGGTTTAAATCATACACAAGGAAAGGCCAATTGAGACGTGATGTTAAATAGTTGTCGTATATCCAGACTTTTTTTACGTTATTTATCGGTTGATGGTCTACCTTTTCAATGTCGTTTATGAAACTATTGACGACATCGTCTAGTACTGGAGAGCGACCTTTATCGTTTATCTTTCTACCAAGAAATTTAAAAGGCACGGTTTCTGATATTATTGAAACGTTTTCCCCGCCAATAGTGAGACCGGGGTCATATGAAGTATATCTCGTATCCCGCCTACCTAAACACAGACAATAACATTTGCTAGGTTTTACTCTCATTCCATCAGTCCACTCACAGAATTCATCAACCTTTCGCAGTAGTTCTTGGCACTGCTTTGAATTCCGAGTAAGTATCGCTAGGTCGTCAGCGAATGCTAGAATGGATTCTGTATATTTGCCATTGGAATTAAACCGATAGCCCCACCTTTTTTCATCTATTGTTATGTTATCTATTAGTATATTAATTACTGTGTTAAATACTATAGGAGATAAGCAGCAACCCTGGAACAGGCCCACGTTGTAGTTTAGGGGCTTTGTATGTCCGTCCTTCGTTGCAATTACAAATTTAAGTTTACTACAGTACTTAGCTATTATTTCTGAAACTACTGGCGGAAAGTTATACCATTGCAGTGCAAATAACATAAGCTCGTGCTGTACTGAGCCAAATGCGTTTTCTAAATCTATCCAACAAACTGTTATTTGCCTTTCATTTGCTCTGGCATTTATTTATTATTATGTGTAATATTATATTATTATTATTATATTGTATTTACGTAATAAAAAGAAGGAAAACTTGAAATTAAACCCTATATATAATACCAATCCGTTTGGCCAGCGTGGTATTAGTAGGCCAAGTATCCCTCCGTCACTGGAGGAGGCCCGTCCCTGCAGTGGAACATTAATGGGCTGTTATGATGACATAGGTTTTTATCCCTTGTGCAGGAGAAATTAATTATAAACACAAAATTCGGATGTTCAAAATTACCTACTTCTGCCAAAGTTAAAATAATTCAACACTAAATTCTCCACCAATAAAAAAATCCTACCACAGCAATGTATGATATCACAGAAGCTTAAGGATATTTTTCTTTTAAAATAATAAAATAACTTCGTCAATTTAACCATTCGTCTCCATAATGTATTTTACAGTCAGTTTTACAACTTTGTTTTCTATATGTCTAGACCGATGTCCTAAAGTTTCCATTTTATGTTCCAGAACTTTCGGAAGAATTTTGCTTTGGACATTTTTATTTGCAATATTTAAGAAATAAATTGTTTTAATAAATTGAAAATAAAAATTTAAAAGATTTGAAGTCTAAAACAGAACACGGAAAAGAAAATAACCAATGAAATAGTACCAAAAATAGGTGCTTCAGCTGACTGCCTTTCAAATTTTACAACATCGAAGAAGTTACATTGCTGTTTTGTAGTTTAATAATATAACATGGCTTATTTAATTAATGTTGTGTAATATACTTTAAGTGACGGAGTAAGAATACAATATGTCACCACCCCATCTCATCTCATGGGTGTCGTAAAAACCGACTAAGGGGCTATCCGTGTCTTATATCCGTATCTCTACGAAGTAAAAAGAAGGAAAACTTGAAATTAAACCCTATACCAATGCGTCTGGCCAGGCAGCGTGGTATTAGTAGGTCAAGTATACCTCCGTCACTGGAGAAGGCTTGTCCCTGCAGTGGGACATTAATGGGCTGTTATGATGAATATACTATAATTTTCAAAGCAAGTAGTTTTCGTTTTTACCAAAAATGTTTATAATACTATTTTAAATTTCATCAAAATTACTCTAGTAGTTTAGGTGTAAAAGCTCAGAAAACAGGCAGAGTTACGTAAAACACACATATTTAAACAATCACCTACCAAGGATTAGTAAATTTAATTTACTTTGCACTAACACATGACATTAACAAACTATTCAGTACATTTGCTGTGAGCTATAACCCTACCTAATATGAAAGTGTCCTTCAACAGTTTTATTCATACAGTTTACCACAACCATCATACTTTAATCGTGTAACGCTTAGCTAGTTTAGTAGTAAAATTGCTTTTTGAATAAATTAAAACTTACACCATCTCATCTCACCTCAAGTAATTTTCTTCGTTAAATTTAACTTTTCATGGAATTAGTGAATAACTTCGCAATGGCTTTTCTTAGTGTAATGCATAAAGGAGATGGAATATTTTGTGTTAATATTATCTTGTGTGTTGATTAAATACGTGTGGGATGTTAGAGATTTCTGGTATACACTATACGAGTAAGATTAAGCTACTCAAGTGATGCGTAGGTCTGGTATGGGGTCGTGGGCTCGAATCCCACGTAAAACAAGTATTTGTGCGTGATTGTCTATTATATCCCTATATTATAATATCTATAAAAGTCCCATGGTAGAGTAGTATGTGGTATGGTACAAATACAAATTGTTTATTCGCTGTAAATAGGGTACATTTTATAGGTTTTACAAAAAAGCAGGTATAGCACATTCCTATTTAACTGGTGAACAGCATGCAAATATTATAAGTTAACTTAATGTAAGGACAAAAAAATAATAACAGCATTCAATTTGACGCAACTTTACACAGTACAACAACATTCAACTGTATACAGTATTTTTCTTATTTGTAATTTAAATATTTCTTAACGGAGTAAAAAGCATTACATAGTAGCCGCTCACTAAACACTGGGATAAACTTATTGAATTGCAATTCTTTAATACACTCTGGAATTTGTACATGCACATGTAGTAATTTACTATTTATTATGAATTAATTGTAATTTATTATTTTGCATCCTAGTTATTCTATGTATAGTATCAAATATTTATTGCGTAATGTTTTAACTATCCAAATGATAAAATCTTTCTGGACTGTTAGTTAGGTATCTAAAGGAAATATATAAAAAAAAGAAAAAAAGATACTGTACCGTATTAATGTGCGTTTGTATAAATGTCGATCTTCATAGTCGAAATGGTTTATTTTAGCCTCTATAAATATTTGTGGCAAAAACAAGAATTTACAATTCATGATCGGAAACTTTTACTTTCATATACATGAGTCTATGTAAAGAATAAAGTGCGGAAAGGTTTTGAAAAGCGAATGAGCTGAGTAAGGAATGGAAGGAAATGAATTTAGTTCTGAGTTCGTTCCTTTATGTCAAAATCATTTGAATACTGGCTGGCGAGGTGAGATTTTATCCTTTTTTATTTGGTATGACGTGTTCATATATCAATGAATGGCTCTTTTGGCAAATCACGGTTTAATATTAATGTTATATTTTATATTTGGCAGTTACATATTTTATGGGTATGTTATAATGAAACAACAAAATGTTATTTAAAAAAGCTACCACCACACTAAGTTTGAAAGTTTGTATAAAAGAAACTTTTACAGATGTGAATTTAATGGCCCTAAAGGACACCCAAGCTTAAGACAATCTTTTGTAAATCGTCCAAATAGGTTCTTGTTTACAACTCCCTCACTTGGAATCATGGGACCTAGTTTCACAAGTGACGTAATAGCTGCAAATGCAATCACCACGCCACTGAGGCAGTGTTCATAGTACACTTTTGACAAAAATTTGCAGACTCCTTAGTCGATCTTACGAACCTGATCCTATGACAGAACACCAAACGAGTAAATGTAATTGGCCGTTGGCACACCAAGAATTCGATCGGCCAACACAGATGAAGTTTCAGATATGAAAACCCTTCCATATTATTATAATAATATGCTGCTGGTATAATGAGCGGCAATACATGAATTGAGTATTTTAACTATAGTTTGCACACAAAACGTAATCTTATTTTTATTACGATCCTAACAATGACATCATATAGAGCTGGTATTATCCTTACCAAATTTCATGTTCCTAATTTTCATATTTGAAAAGGGTCACAGTCTTGTTCGGAAACATTACTACATCCAGCTATCATAAACAGGGATACATTAGTAGGGAACACCGAAAATTCTCCGCCAAAATGGTACAAACTATAGCAATTGACGACAAACCGAGCCAATGTTTGAAACTTTCAAAATTTAATAATAATTTCAAAACTCAAAATCAAGGTTTTCATTTTAATCTATTTTGTAGAGACTAAGAACTTGTGTTAAAGCTGTAATGATGTTAATAATTTACTTGAATTGATTATATGGGCAAGTAGCTCTGCAATGACGGCTATACCCCTTAGAATACCCATGTTGATGCCATTACAACCGGAAGACTTCGTGTTCTTCAGCCCGTTAATTATATTAAAATTTCGGTTGGATTTGCGGGGTTCAAAAAAATACTAGTTTAATACATTATGTTATTAACAAATTAAGCATTTTTGAACAAAATATTATTCCGTGAACTTGTTTTTTGAATAAAGAAACGATGGATAGATTGTGTGAAAGACGATATGGCTGCGAAGAATGTTACTTGTGAGATGACGTCCGATAGGAAAGTATGGAAGAAGAAGACATGCTGCGCCGACCCCAAATAAAATTGGGATAAGGGTAGGGGAATGATGATGATTGTTTTTTGAATAAAATTACAAAATACTTGCACAGTTTTTTAGCTTAAAAATATTGTATACACGCACTTATGGAAAAAGTTACCAAAATATAATAATTTCAATACTCAAAATCAACGTTTTCATTTAAATCTATTTTGTAGAGACTAAAGTGTAAGAACTTGTGTTAACGCTGTAATGATGTTAATAATTTACTTGAAGGTCGAGAACGTCATTTAGGAAACAACGCTCTGAATGTTAATTTATTAAGACACCTTACCCTGATAGCTCTTCATGACGACGAATTCTCATTTTGACAGCTTACGTAACAATTTTGTATAAGGATAATGAAAGTGATTTCTGACGCTTTTTCGCACGACCTTGACTTATAATGTCTTGAGTTTATTACACTATTCATTGAAATTGTGATTTTTTGAATAAGATATTTAACACAGCTAAGTAACGAGTAGGTAGTTTGTAAAGAATTTAAAATGCACCTACTTGTTTTTCAAATTGTTAATAAAGAAGCTACAAATAAATATATATCAATAATTATGTAATTAAAAAGTGGACTTCATTCAGCCAAGAGTGTCAATTAACTCATTTACCAGATTTTATATTAAAACTTATATAGCAATAATTGTAAAAAAAAAAATTCTAATGAATTTTCAAAATAATTTATCAATTCGTAAGCTAACTGCTAAAAAACTATTTAATATAAAGGTCAAAAAAGGTAAAAGGTAAAAATCTACTCTTAATTAAAGGTATTGATCTCCTCTAAAAAAGTAAAAAACAATTCTAAACTGCAGAAATTAAATTATTCTTCACATTCCTTACACATTCACACAACGCCATCTAGTTCCAAACTAAGCAAAGCTTGTGCTATGGGTACTAGACAACGGATAAACATACTTTTAATTTTTTTTTTTTGTAAATTCAACATATAAAACACTCAGACCAATGCAAACAATCATGTTCATGCACACAAAAATTTGCTTTGAGCGTAGCAGTCATGTTATATAACCACTAAGCCACAGAGGTCGTCAAACAAAACCAACTTAAAACTCAAAAGGAGAATGAAACCTTCACTAAGAGTTTTGGGCCAAGATTGTACAGAAATGAGAGTATTAGCAATTTATAGCTTCACACTTATTAGTCTCGTGCTAAATCTTTTGTTAGTTTTGGCAATCTGAAATCCAAGATAATATTTTTTTGAAGGAGATGGAAACTTCTGGGCTAAAGCCTGTATATTACTGTACAGAGTAAGGATATGCCCTAAAAATCTTTTCTATTTTTTTCAAGTTCGAATCTTAAAAAAAATTGAGTAATTTTATTATTATATTATTTAAAAATAGAAACGATTTTTAGGGCATATCCTTACTCTGTACAGTAATGTACATACAGGCTTTAGCCCAGAAGTTTCCATCTCCTTTCACTAATAACGTAACCAAGTAGCAAATACAAAGTTTGGTCATCACAATTTTCGCTGTCATCGTGGATCTAAGGCAAAGACAATATGATTCTTCTCATAAACGGTTATCAAAAAAATAAAATATTTGACTCCCGGGTAATATATCCGAGATTTCACACAGGATATGAATTCGTTCCTTGTGAACTCAATATTGGGTTCTTATTACAGCTGAAATGAAAAAAAAATCGTATGATATACCAAGTTCCATGTCGATTTAGGAAATTACTCGATGAAATACTCGTATCCAGAAAATAAATCGTTTGGGTTGATATCGATTGCTTATGGTGCTGTAAAATAATTTATACTCTTACTACTGATTTGACGACTTAGACTGTCTTAGACCCAAAAAGTGAGAATTGTTATCATCAATAATAACAAAAGACATCACGACAATACACTTTTACTAAGACTAACTATAACAACCACAAGTGGCAGGGAGGTAAGTTCCTAGCCGAAAAAAAATTGCTTACTGGCGTAATTTTACTAAATTATTCGCACCGATAAAAAACACTAAAATAACAAAACGATAAAATAAATAAATAATCCTCACACATTCACACATCGCCATCTAGTCCCAAACTAAGCAAAGCTTGTACAGACAGCTGCAAAGAAATCTAACCCTTTTAGCGCGCTTTTATATTCTTAAAGGGGGTTAGATTTATTTGAAGCTGACCGTACTATGGGTACTAGACAACAGATAAACATACTATAATACTTTTTTTTGTAAATACATACCTACTTATTATACATAGAAAACACCCAGACCACTGCAAGCAATCATGTTCATGCACACAAAGATTGCTTTGAGCGGGAATCGCACCCGAGACCTTTGCGTACCAGCCATGTAATACACCGACTGCGGCACAGAGGTCGTCTAACGATACCTCTTATGACCTTAAAAAATAAACTGAAAGTTCCCAACCTTGTTTCTAACCTACACAGCTTGTTAATCCATTTTTTCCAATTATGCCCCAGGGAAAACATTATTTAACATCTGGTAACAAATTTATAGAAACTGGTTACAATAAAGGTTATTAAAATATTCAAGCAAACGTCTGATCACACCTTGGGGATACATCCCTTTCCGATTCTAAAATGACAAGTTTAATTTTATAGAAAATGCTTTTTTACTTTTTATCAGGGTTGGTTCCAATCTCCGCAGTCTGGCTTCCATATTGTTTTTTTCTTTCCTTTTTGAAGATCTTGCTCCGTTCTCATTCGGAGATTAATAAAATGTAAATTTTCTGACAAGTCTCGCGTTTCCGTACAATTTCACTAAAGTGTTTTTTTTTTAATTCTGTAAGAGTCAAGGTTAGGTTTGAAATAGCTTAATCTTTTAAGCAAACAGTTTGTTTAAAAGTTGACTTTTTATGTTTCTTTATGCCAGTACTGCAATTGATTAACTATCTTTTTAAAAGGTACTTTTTATACTAATAATTATAACAAAATATACAAGTTTGATTGTGTACTACTTATTACTAGTTAACAAGGAAACTAATTGGTTGAATTTAATTTATGTTTATGTGTGTGTTAAGCATTTCAAAGACAAATTAAAAACATACAAAAACAAAAAATACATTTTAAATGATTACAACATAAAATAAAATAAGTGTAATGAAATAAAATTCCATTACACTTTTATTGTGTACCCTTTCATTCGTATCCTAATACGATAGAAATAAATCGGAACAAAAAAGCAATACCAAAATCGTGGAGAACAAATAATGGAAATAAAAATTAGCAATTTCCCATACGGACCCCTTTTTAATATGAGAAAATACGTACGCTTTAACACATTACGAGGTGTACCTTTTCAAATAAAAGTGACCTGTGAGGGATGGAATGAGGAAATTAAAGATTTCGACGAATAAAATTGCACAGGAAACGATATTGAGTGAGGGAACGGAATATTGGCAACCAACTGCTCGTCTTATAACTGCGATATGTAATGTATACAGCATTGCCTACCTTCATCATAACAGCCTATTAATGTCCCACTGTAGGGACGGGCCCATGACGTAGGGATACTTTGCCTAATACCACGCAGGCCAGACGTATTGGGTATTAATTTCAAGTTTTTCTTCTTTTTATTTCGTAAAGATAATATTCACGAAAAGTCCCTTAGTCGATTTTTACGACACCCATGGGATGAGATGGGGTGGTGACATATTGAATTCTTACTCCGTCACCACACGGAGACTACCTACCTTAATAGTAGCTTAACAATATTTATTAAAATATCTAGCTTTATTTAACTAAAAAGAAACGTCAATAATATATTATAATCAGTATTAAAATAAGACACAGTCACGTTTAAACATTATCACGCTAAGATATTATTTATATCAGTTATTTGTGCCACCACAACCTGGCTACAAGAAAATTCTTAAAAAAACAAAAAAAATATAAAACGATTTTTACGGGTCTTACTCGCGGTGTTACTAATTATCCTAGATACTAGTTATATAAATACCTAGGTTTTTCTCCGACGTTTCGGCCGACTTGCAAGGGCCGTGGTCGCAGAGGGACTCAAGTAGTCTAGTATCTAGGATAATTAGTAACACCGCGAGTAAGACCCGTAAAAATAGTATTATGTAAAATATAAAACGATTAAAAAACTTATCACACCCCAATTATAATGACGCCTAAATCAGAAATTGGGGTCCTTTAAAAAGCATATAATCTAATTTTATATTAATAATAATTTAAAGCAAAATATTGGGTATTAAGTAAACATGCAGAGGTCCACACAAGGACTATTCCCAAGGACCTTAGTTGGAGCAAAGTTTAATTAGCTAAGTTTATGGGAAGCTCAAACGTCTCGGCCTGCTTTAAGTATTAAAGTGTCTGCCCACTATACCGTACCATACCATAACTGTGCTAGGACCGTGCTATAAACGTGTCAAACAAAAAAAAGTATTTAATGTATTAAAAAGTATGAGACTATGCCCACTAGACCGTTCCGTAACCGGCCAGTACCGTCGTTGTTTTATTTTACGGGCCTAATACGGTTCTAGCACAGTCTCCGTGTGGTGACGGAGTAAGAATACAAAATGTCACCACCCCATCTCATCCCATGGGTGTCGTTAAAACCGACTACGTGACTATCCGTGAATATTATCTTTACGAAATAAAAAGAAGGAAAACTTGAAATTAAACCCAATACCAATTCGTCTGGCCAGCGTGGTATTAGTAGGCCAAGATCCCTCCGTTACGGCAGGAGGCCCGTCCTTGCAGTGGGACATTAATGGGCTGTTATGACGTGCCTAATACGGTCCTAGCACGGTCATGGTATGGTATGGTACGGTGTAGTGGGTATACTTCATTAAAGGAATCTCATTACACCGTATTATAGATAGCTAATGCAAATTTTATTATCACTGTGACTGACGTGAAGAAGGGAGATAGAAATGTCGTTAAATTGAAATCAGCGGATCTTATTTTGAGTTCTTAAATTAGTTTTGTTTTAATATTTCTTAAATTGTTTTTGAATTTTGTATGGTATTGTTATGAAATTATTGTTTAAGTTTGAAGGTAAAGTGAGAGTTCGGATCTCTCTCTTTGTTTTATATTCTAATATTAATAAATAATCTCTCACACATCGTCCCAAACTAAGCAGAGTTTGTACTATGCGTAATAGACAACAAAAACGTAAATAAATCTTTTGTAAATACATAGGAAACTACATAATATATTAAACGTAGAAAACACCCAGACCAATGCAAACAATCATGATAATGCACACAAAAATTTGCATTGATCGGGAATCAAACCCGAGACCTCTGCGTAGCATTACTACGCCACACATATTTCATCAAAAAAAAAAATTAGAGGGTAGGTTGTAAAGTAAGGAAGCAAAAAATTTACTGCATATTTAAAATCAAATTTAATATTACTAATCGCCAGAAGCGTAAGTGGGAGGAGTGTGACTATCCACGTATACAGCTCAATCCGATAGCATTTATCTCATATTTCTGGCAAAATTTTGCCAGAAATATGAGAAAAATGTCAAAGTTGGCGTTTATGCTGCGTATATTAACGGTTAAAATTGAAAGATAGCCATTGTTTGAGCAAGATTTTAGTTCTGTAGAATCAGTAGGATCACTCAATTTTTTACATTCAATACCTTCGTTGTCGATATCGTTTATAACTGTATTATTTATTGAATTGAATGTTGATTATTTGGTTTTCTTGTGACAATCAATGTAATAGGCGATAGCTGTTGTGGTGTTAAGTATATGCAGTAGGCATTAGTTTTATTAATTTGTTTCATTTTGGTTAGGCTACAATACCTACTATGAATATAGGTATACACGGTGGATTTGTATTTATCAAATATAATTATTGACTTACCAATGGGTGCTGTTATATTTTTTATAATTTTCATCTGGGAATACTGTACTGTGTAATAATGATTGGACCATATAATTTTTATCAGACTGAAACTTGAAATGTGTTTTCAAAGTATATTGGTTGTTATAAGTGGAAAAGTGCATGTAAATATGTATCTGTGTAGTAGTAATAGGTGTGATAATGATTTTGTGGTGATTAATAGGCTATTTGATGTGTGTTCCCTATTGGGTATTTGACATGTGGATGAGTGTGTGATGAGATATGTGTGAATGTAAGTATTACAAAGTATTTTATTTGTGTGATTAATTAAAAATAAAAGAAAATAAATACAAAACTTACAAACTAATAATAATGAACTGTTTTCATCATGGCATCTGTTTTCGATCTCTAGTCATTTAATTTTACTGAGATTATCAAGGTCTGCTTCAGATTTTATAGTCGTATACCGTTCTCCATCTGCTTTTCGTACAAGAACCTTACCATAAGACGTCCAACAATACTTATAATTATTGTCAGTCGCAAAAGCGCGCGCCAGGAAGTATAATCGCTGCACTTTTGGTGGCAGCTTCTCTGATACATAAATTGGCTTACAAGGTCCTTCAAGTTTGAGGTGCGAGGTGTTCAATTTATTTGCCTTCCTGTTATAGTTGAATTTACGCACTTTCTTGATAATCATGTCTTTCGTTATCGCGCTTGTAAAGTCGACATTTATTGTTGCAGAGTTGTTCTTGTTTTTAACACGATAAATATCTTTAATTTCATCCAATTTTATGGGATGGCCAATCACGTTTGCTGTTTTCTCTACAACATCATAGAGGTCTTCTCTACTTTCTTCTGGCTTTTGTGGTACATTCCTTATTTCCATTTTAGTGGAAAACAATTGACGATCCATGCTATCTAGTCTCTCCTCCAACTCACGTATATAACGGCGATCGTTTTCACGTTCGGTTTCCATATTCGTGAGTTTGATCTTGATATCATCATATTCCTGTGATATGAAGCTGATGGAATTTTTAATTTCTGCATTTTGGCTTATAATTTCAGTAACTGAGGCTTGTAATGCGGAAAACTTGCTATCGGATTGAGCTGTATACGTGGATAGTCACACTCCTCCCACTTACGCTTCTGGCGATTAGTAATATTGCTGTCGTGCCCGATAGTGGATAGGTCAGGGGAAGATCCAGTTTGTAGAAACATTCGAGGACATGACCCCGCAGATATTTTTTCAATTGGGTCATTTACCGGCGTAGTAGGTGGTGTGCGCTTCAGCGGCATAGTTAATAATAATAATTATTACCTTGAGTGTGGTTAAAGTGAAGTGCCGTAAGAGCTAGTCCGCTACCCGCTGTCGCCTATAAATCGTGGCAAGCTACTCACGCTATGACGTACTAGTTGCCTTAGCGCTCGTGTGGCGTAGCTCACGCGACGTTTGCTATCTCAACTCGCTGTCCTTTTCCTGTACCGATGCAGCGTTCACTGGTCTTTTATGCGTCTTTTATTTTTAACTATTTAATGACTTATTTTGTTAAAGTCTTCTAAAATTTTAGCAAAGTGGACACGTCTGTTCGCTTTCGCGGTCCGAAGGGAAGGTGGCTTAAAGAATAAACCTAACATATTATCTAGGTTAGATTGCTCTAAGTCTCTTAGTTTAAACATAATTGAATTATGGCAAGTAAATATTATAACTAAGGACGATTATGGCAAACATTATGGAAAATGAAAATTCGGGCAAATGAAATTCTGGCAAGTGGAGGTATACGGAAAAAAACAAGTAGGCAGCAAAGTGAAACCATGTCTTCAGGTATGTGTTATAATAGCTGAGGCATTCTCTGTTACTCTGGGTGGTGGAGTAATAAAACTAGGTACTCGCAAAATAAATATTAAAATTATAATATTGTATTTGACTTAACGTCACTTTTCAGTAAGACATGACACATACAAGTATCTTTTACCGGTTTGTTAATGTACTAAACTAATAACTTTCAAACAAAATCTATTATTTATCTATCTTTTAAGATTCATTACCTAACACCATCCACATTGTATCCACCAAAATCTAACCAATCACGATAATCATTAAGCGATTTCGTTTCCCCTTGCTTAACCGTAACAGCCAAAAACACTGACCCAGTTACAGAGCCATTTATAATTTGATTCTTCTTCCAACCAACCAATTTCTAACAAAGCAAATGGATAATGTATTCGGCCAGCCATGATCTGCAAAATCCGATGGACAGACAAAATGACGAATGAGCATAGAAATCACACAATAAGGAAATGTGGGCTCTGGGATCTTTTTTATGTGAATATCGTTTTAGAGCTTCACATTTGGAATAAATTAATTTGATTCAGATGTTCGTATGTAGGTATGTATTTTACATAGCTTTGTATTTAAGATTTGGTTTTTTAAATTTGGACATAAATTATAAAGTATATCAACAGCATAAAAAGTAACCGTATCAATCAATTAATTAGCTCATCGCAGTCCACTGGTAGACTTAAACCTCTTCCAACACACTTATTCATTAACAGCCCATTAAAGTCCCACTGCAAGGACGGGCCTCTTCCCGTGACGAAAGAATACTTGGCCTCCTAACACCACGCTGGCTAGACGGATTGGTATAGGGTTAAATTTTAATTTTTCTTTTTTTTGCATTCACTGCATTCTTACTCCGTCACCACACGGATAATAATTTAGCCCAATTTAAATTGATCATCGTCATTATTATCAGCCTCCACTGCTGGGTATAGGTTTTCTACAAAATGTTCCACTCTAAGTGGTCTGTATCTTTCTCATTCATCGGAGTCCCACCGTCCTAACTAGGTTGTCAGTCCACCGTGTATTATATACACCGTATATTATAAAAATTAATTTAGCAAGTGACTCCCATAAAAAAGGAATAAAAAGAAAAACTGTTATTAAAAAAGTTCTTAAATAACTACACAATGTTCAGAACTAATGTCACCTTAAATAAAAACGATAGAGTCGTCGTTTATGTTCGAGATGTGTTTGAGCCTGATTCATTCGAGCCCGAGTGTTTTGATGGAAACTGCATTGTAGTAAACATTACAAAAGATATTTGCATTATAGGAACATATCGTCCCCCCTGCTTTAAAAATCCATTAAATTATATAAACTCACTAGATAAAATAATAAATACCTAAAACAAAACCAAAGTACTTGTTCTCACTGGTGATTTGAACTTAGATATCATGCCTGAGAATATCAATGCAAACTCGGCAATATATATGAATTTAAGGCAAGCAGTTAATTGTCCTACTAGACAAACTACTTGCCTTGACCATTTTATGGTGAAAACGACGGCTAAAGCCAAAAGCTCTGTTTTTAATGAATTGACGGACCACTCACCGATTCTATTGCTCATTGACTTTAGACCCGCTCTTAGGAGAAAGGTCGACGTTAATAGAGTTAAGATTGATCTCAATGGTATAAACAACTGCATGGAGAGAGAGTCATGGAATGATTTATATTCTGTAACAGATGTTAATCAAGCTGCCTTAATACTAACCAGCAAAATTGAAAGTTTTCTAAACACCAATACTACAATTAAAAAAGTTTCAAATCGTAATAGGCCTTTAAAACCTTGGATTACTTTGGGAGTTATAAAATCTATACGCAGACGGGATAAACTGCATAAGAAAACAAAAATAGATGCAAATAATTTTGAAATTAAAATCAAATACATTGCCTATAGAATTATGTTGAAAAAAATAATTAAAACTATAAAAACAAACTACTACACGGACAAACTCAAGAAAAATAAAGGTAATTTAAGGGAAACGTGGGATACGATCAAAGAATTGTGTAACATAAAAAAGACTAACGCGTCGGCATCAGAATTGCTTAACATAAGAACGACGATCACGGAATCGTTAGATGAAGTTAATGGGTTTTTTGCATCAGTAGGCCGAAATCTAGCCAAACGTACTCTACAAGCCTTAAACACGACTGAAGCCAGACTCGCACAAAATGCTAAAATATCGGCAACACCATTACATTCCATGGCGCTATATCTTACGGATCTTTCAGAGGTAATCCATGTCATTAATAGTCTTAAATCTCACAGCGCTCCAGGGATAGACAAAGTATCAGCTCATTTTTTAAAAAAATTTCGTCACTATCTTGCGAAACCTTTATCCTACCTGACCAACCTAAGCTTCGAACAGGGTGTTTTTCCTGAGATTTTCAGAAATGCTATAATCTACCCTGTTTATAAATCCGGCGATAAATTTCTTCCAACAAATTATAGGCCCATTTCTCTCCTCAATACTATACCTAAAGTAATCGAGAAAATAATGAACAGACGTTTGGTAAAGTATTTGGAAAGTAATAAACTTCTGGGCAATAATCAATATGGTTTTCGAGCCAACCGATCCACTGATGATGCTGTCCTACAAATTACGTCTAATATTACGTCATACATTGATAGAGGTGATAAATGTCTAGGTGTGTTCCTTGACCTACAAAAGGCGTTCGATACTGTTTCCATTCCAATTTTTTTGACTCGTCTCGAAAATCTAGGGATAAGGGGAAACGCATTTTTGTGGTTAAGGGATTACCTAACAGAAAGAAAACAGTGTGTTAGAGTCGATGACCACATCAGCAACTACTGTGTAGGTTCTTATGGAACGCCACAAGGCAGTACTTTGTCGTCGACGCTGTTCTTGGCTTATGTCAATGACCTCTGCAAATATAAAATTAGGGGGGCTGAAATACAAATGTTTGCTGACGACACTGTGCTCTTCCATGGTAACACATGGGAGAATGTAAGGCAATTGGCTGAAAAAGGCATGTCCATTATAACTGCTTGGCTTGAAGATAGTTTGTTTTTACTAAATGTCAGTAAAACTACATACGTCTGCTTTAGCAAAACTATGGCTTCTTGTCCAAAAACGCTTCATCTACAATTACATTCTTACCCCTGTAACCGCTCAGACATCGAATTCCCAGCACGTTGTAATTGTGCCCAGCTATCAAGAACAACTAAAATTAAGTATTTGGGGGTAATTATAGATGATAAGCTAAATTGGAGAAAACATATAACAATGATCAGTGGTAGGTTGAGAAAACTAATTTACTTTTTTAAAGACCTGCGACTTATATCTGACACGAAACTATTAATACAAACATATAAAGCGCTAGCTGAATGCTTAATTACCTACTGTATATGCTCATGGGGTTCAGCGGCTAAGACACATTTGATTGAAGTCGAAAGAGCACAACGAGCTTTACTTAAAGTAATATTCTATCTACCGTTTCGTCACTCCACACAGTTAGTGTATGAGAAAGCGGAAGTTCTAAGCGTGCGTAAGTTGTTTGTTTATCAATGTATCCGAAAATACCACAAGATTACTGTACCTCATGTTCAACCTACAGGTAAAAGAATAGATAAATGTCCAGTCCCGCGTGTTAAAAGCAGATTTGCCCAGCAACAATATAGTAATATTGCACCTAGACTGTACAATAAACTCAATCTCACATATAAAACCAAGACGTTAACAAACTACAAAATTAAAGAAATTATTAAACTTTGGCTTAAGAATCTTGACTACAATAGTGTGGAAAACTTATTTCTTATCGCAACATAAAGGAAAACTAACACACACAACACACACACACACCACACACGCACGCCCACACTCACACACACGCATCCGCGTGCACACACACACACACACAAGTGCGCACACGCATAAACATGCATTCAACCCACAACACAATATACAACATAACATAATAAATTTACCTAGTTAAGTATTTTATTATAAAGTTAGTTTATTTTTAATATTATTATATCAAAAATAAAAGAGTACTCATTTGTAGTTCATTACAAAATATTTAATGCAACTTATGACTTGTACCACGCACCATATCGGCCTACTGCGGTCGTCGTTATTATTTGTTTGTTGCGTCGATGTTTGTTATACCTACCCGCTTAAAAATAATTATAATAATATTATACATTTATGTTTTAACCTGCTCAAATTTATGTAATGTTATAAGTATTCTTTTTGTTGTAATCGTATCATACTTAATCTTTATTGTAACAATTTAGCATTATTTGTTTTGGGAAGGACTGTTTTCCAACATACAGCTCACGCTAGTTTGGGAATCAGGGCCTTACACTGTAATTGTATACACATTCTGTTGCAATAAAGAATTTATTTATTTATTTTAAGAAGAAGACGAGCTGTTTTTGCCGTTATATCTAATAAAATTATGGCAAAAGAAATTCGGGCATTAGAATAGTTTATCATATTATTATTTTCGTGAAAACAATAGTTATGCGTTTTTTTCCATATTAATGCTATCGAATCCTTCAAACATAATGTGAAAAAGTATTTGGTCAAGTTAAAGATAGAAAAGGGACAATTAAAGAATGTCTCAGTCATTATGTCCACCTAAATACATGTTTTATTCGTATATTTCATGTACATATTATTTTCCATGTGGTGACGGAGTATATCCGTGTGGTGACGGAGTAAGAATACAATATGTCTCCACCCCATCTCATCCCATGGGTGTCGTAAAAACCAACTAAGGAGCTATCCATCAATATTAGGTATCTTTACGAAGTAAAAAGAAGGAAAACTTGAAATTAAACCCTATACCAATCCGTCTGGGCAGCGTGGTATTAATAGGCCAAGTATCTCTCCGTCAAGGGAGGAGGCCCGTCCCTGCATTGGGACATTAAAGGGCTGTTATAATTCATATTAAAGTTCGAAATAAATAAAAGATTTGTTATTATAAAATATTTATTCAAAAGCTAACAGGGAGACATTAAACAAAGAGCACGATGTTGTCAACAGAGATGAGTAGTTTAATATTACATTTGAATCCTACTAAAACTCCCCCTAGTGGTTTTCGAAGTAAATTTTAGTGCTCCTTTCATTTTAAACCGCAAAGAGACTGCTTAAAATGTAAAGTGGGAATTTTCACTAATTTCAAATATACCGTTGGCAACATTTTCTGTGCGTATTTCACCTTTACCTTAAATCATTATTTACGTTGCTTGAATTTTTGCGTAGTAATTAACAAAAAGTACAGAAACTGTCTATGTTTTATAGCAGATATGTGAGTAACCGATGATAACCTGAAATTCAATCTCACTTAAGACAATATTTTAACTTTTGATCCATAATATTGTTTTAAAGCATCTAGTTGTTTTTCGCAACGTTCATAATATTATATTTAAAATAGAAAGATATAACCAATCAAGAGGGTAATAAAGTAAGTAAAAATCAAGGATTACAATGTAACGCAATATTAAGTTCCTTCGTTTTCTTAGAATCCCAGAGATTCCCACTACAAGGATGGATGATGTCTCGTCCAGTAATGGATTAAATCTTGGCGAAGAATAGAATTAAATTTCTTAGAAAGTCAAGAGTTTTGATGAATATCATCTACCGATGGCAACGAAACATAGGTCGATTATTTTTTTTGTATTTACGAACATCTGTACACAGCGCCATCTGTTCCCAAAGTAAGCTGGGCTTAACCTGCTTGTGTTATGGGTAACAGAACAACGGATAAACATACTTAAATATACTTTTTTTTGTAAATACTCACATAATTATACATAGAAAACACTCATACTAATGCAAACAATCATGTTTATGCACACAAAGATTTGCATTGACCGGGAATCGAACCTGAGACCTCTGCGTAGCAGCCATGTTATATACCGACTACGTCACAAACGTCGTCATTCAAATTCCACAAGCTGTTTTTTTTAATACTCCGTTAGAGGCAAACATATTATATACGAATGATCCTCAGACCTTAGGGTAAGTGTTAAAGGTAGCCTACCTGCGCCTGCCTGCAAGAGTAGTATTCTGTATTTGACATTCGCCTCTTGCATTTTAAGGAGTCGTATTCTCTCTGCCGACACCGTCAGGGTAAGATAGCGTAACTACTAGTTACACTCAATGTTCTTAATTAAGCACCACGATGTTTCCTTGCGGTGACGGAGTAAGAATACAATATGTCACCACCCCATCTCATCCCATGGTTGTCGTAAAAACCGACTAAGGGACTATTCGTGAATATTATCTTAACGAAATAAAAAGAAGGAAAACTTGAAATTAAACCCTATACCAACCCGTTTGGCCAGCGTGGTATTAGTATCTCTCCGTCACAGAAGGAGGCCCGTCCCTGCAGTGGGACATTAACGGGCTGTTAGGAAGCACCACGATCTTTCCCTAACTAGAAGAACCACATTTCTCACTTATAAAATTCTAACAACTAACCCTCTACAATCCTTTACACACAACACACGTTTGTAACAGAAACTTATCTTTGAACAATGGCCTTAAAATCTCAGTCGCAGTCGTCAGTTACGTCGACTCATACAACCATTATGCTTACGTGGTTCTTCACAAAAAACCCGCGTAATTTTTCCTCTGGGCCGTGTCAAAGGACAGTGCTCAATCACCTGCCGGTTGTGGTTGGGCTATAGCATAAGCGAGTTTTGGACGACCTTTAGTGACCTCTGTATATAAGACTACTCTGTTTTTTTTTAAGTATAAGGTCTTTTCAAGAAACTAAGCAACGCAGAGGTTTTATGGTGCTTCTTTGATTTACCTGCAAGAAGTACTACGATATTTCCGGACCGTTACGACTTGGGGAGCTTCAAGAAACGAGCGTACTCCCTTTTTAAAGGTTGGCTACGCATCTGTGATTCCTATGGTGTTGCGGGTGTCCATGGGCGGTGGTGATCACTTACCATCAGGTGACCTGCTGGTTCCTTTGCCCCCCATTATATAAAAAAGTTCTGTGCAAATACGAATGAACAGTAATAACAGTGTGTCACTACCCCATCTCATCCCATGGGTGTCGTAGAAACTGACTAAGGGACTATCCGTGAATATTATCTTTACGAAATAAAAAGAAGGAAAACTTGAAATTAAACGCTATACCAATCCGTTTAGCCAGCGTGGTATTAGTAGGCCAAGTATCCCTCCGTCACTGGAGGAGGCCCGTCCCTGCAGTGGGACATATAATTCCTACAAATAATTCCTAGGGCCATAAATAAATACCTAACTCATTGACTTAATGTCATAAATGCGCCAATAGATTTAAAGAAAAATAACAATGTTATTTATTACATTTTCCTCTGCTCAACATAATTTACGAAGAGTACAATCAAGATTGTACAGTTCCGTTGTTTTTATGGCCACACTCGCGATTCGACTGCATCTGCCGGTGACAAATGAACGCGGTTTTTTAAGCACGTTGAACATATCCGCATTTCACGAAAAGCTTTACTTTTTAACAAACCTTATGCTTATGTACTTAAGGTTGATATTTGAAAGATTTTTCATCAAAATTCAGACTCGAGATAGAATGAAGAGGTATAATGTTTGGTGTTTAAGTTATGTACCGTTAAGTAAAGGTCTTTTATTATATTATTTTTGGTGTTCTGATTTTAAGGAGTGCAAATTAAAAGTTTATGGAGCTTGTAGTTTGTCTAATGTTTGTAAGAAAACTCAGAATTAATGTGGATCTCATATTTTATTTCGTACTTATACATACATAATATATTTAAACTTACTCCTTGTTCCATGGGAGTAAGCAGATATTACTGAGTGCCATGTACTATGATCTTTACAAACTTGCTTTGCTTCCTCTACCTTCAAACGTACATAATTATTTTAGACATGCTCGTCGCTTCTGAAAGATGACACCAATTTGTATGTCCCTGTTGCCCCCAATTTTTTGCGTATATAATTATGTTATAACTATTCATAATAATGAAGAATTACTATACAGGGTGTCCCAAAACTCGACGTTAATTCGAAACCGGGTGATAAGGCAAGTCATGCTGGTTATCAGAAAAATATTTTAAAAAATCTAAGTCGCATGGTTGTAAAGTTATAGGCTTTGAAAAAAAACGCAAAAGTTCCCACTTTGTAACACTCTTTTCCCTCCTGTTGTCACAAATCTTAACTTTTTCCAACTTTTTTTTTTGATGTGTTACCCTGAATAGTGCCTCTTTAAATTTTAATAAATAATTTAAAGCCACCTGGTCTAGTTTTCACATCAATAGGACTTATTTCTTAGAATAAAATTTATTATGAAAAAAATGTCCAGTTTGAACTGACTGTAGTGAAAAAAAAATGTACTACGCAAGTATGGCAAATTCCGCCAAAAGTTGGCGCATTTAGTAAGGATTTGAAAATGGTATCATACTTGGTAAATTGTTGCCGCTATCGTGGACAAAAAAATACTTTTTAGTTAAATTTAGGAGCCGATTCCAATGCTGAATAAGTTAAACTGCTAAGTAATTGAGCCAGAAAGAGTCACCATATCAAGTGAAAAGTAGTAGAAACTATCGTATTAGTTGAAAGTGCCAAAAAGTACAGCCTATCGCAATTTTAAAAAGCCACCAGTTACACTCATTACATTCATGCAAATTATGCATGTTCATGTTGCTGCCTTTTTTAATGTTAAATCATCAGGCCAAAACTTTTTTTAAAAAAAAAAGAGTCATCTCAGTACCTCTTCAATATTGTCCGGGAAAATTTACTCGATGTTGGAAGTCCCCGGATAGTAACGTTTGTACTCGCTGTACTAACGTGGTACGGGAGAAATTCGTGTGTTTTTAAAATACGATGGGCTGTATTTTTGGCACTTTTAACTAATACTACTGTTTCTACTACTTTTCACTTGATACGAGGGCGGGTCAATAAGTCCGTGACTTTTACCATAAAACACAGCTTTTTATATAAAAACTTATTTTCGTTTTCAACGTAGTCTCCTTCGAGCTCTATACACTTAGCCCCAAGTTTCTCCAATTTTTTTATCCCTTCCAAAAATTGTATTTTGTAGAGGTCTTCAAAATAGGCATTTGTGTGTGAGGTGACTTCGTCATTGGTGGCAAATCTCTTTCCGCCGAGCCATTTCTTTAAATTTGGGAACGTAAAATAATCACACGGGGCTAGATCTGGTGAATAGGCCGGATGAGGGAGCAACTCGTAGGCCCAATTCATGGAGTTTTGCCATGGAAACTGCACATGTGTGCACCCGAGCATTATCCTGGTGGAAAAATCTTTTTACTTGGCCAAGTGCGGTCGCTTTTCTTTCAATGCCTCATCGAATCGACCCAATAAGTTGCTGTAATATTCACCATTGATTGTTTTTCCTTTTTGAAGGTAGTCAATGTGGATAAAACCGCGTGCATCTAAAAAAATAGTCGCCATGACTTTATTGGGTGACAAACCCACCTTTGCCTTCTTTGGCGCCGATTCACCCCGAGAAACCCACTGTTTTGAATACTGTTTGGTATCCGGTATGTTGTGGTGGATCCATGTTTCGTCCACCGTTACAAAACGGCGCAAAAACTAGTTCCTATTGCGATTAAACAAAGCCATACGTTCCTGCAAAATTGTCACACGATAGTGTTTGTAGTCGATTTTGAGCATATGCGGCACCCGTCTTTCTGAAAGCTTTCTCATACCCAAATTATGATTCAAAATTGAAACCACTTAGCCATATGAGATGCCTGTGGCTTCCACAATCTCTCTCACTTTCAATCCCCGATCGAATAGAACCGTATCATGATTTTTTTTAATTGTTTCGGATGTGGAGACCTCATCTGGTCGTCCAGAACGTTCGGCATCTTCTGTGCTTGTATGGCCACATCAAAATTCAGTAAATCACTTTTTACCATGGAAATGGATGGTGCAGAGTCCCCATAATATTTATCAAGCTTAGCTTTGGTTTACGTCATAGATTTTTTTCGCAAAAAATGATGCTTTATGAGCACACGAAATTCACTTTTTTCCATTTTCTTATTAGTCAACGCGGTAGTCTGATATTAACGGCCGTTAAAAACAAACTAATTGTCAAAACTTGTTCAATTTTTGACAAGAGTCAACTGACAGATGACTCTTGACGGGAGCAGTGTTGCTTTTTCAAAAAAGAGATGGGAAATCTAAAAAGTCACGGACTTATTGACCCGCCCTGGTATGATGACTCTTTCCAGTTCAACTACTTAGCAGTTTAACCTATTCAGCATTGGAATCGGCTCCTAAATTTTACAAAAAAAAATTTTTTTGTCCATGATAGCGGCAACAATTTACTAAGTATGATACCATTTTCAAATCCTTACTAAACTTGCCAAACTCGCGTAGTACATTTTTTTTCACTACAGTCAGTTCAGACTGGACGTTTTTCTCATAATAAATTTTATTCTAAGAAATAAGTCCTATTGATGTGAAAACTAGACCAGGTGGTTTTAAATTCTTTATTAGAATTTAAAGAGGCACTATTCAGGGTAACACAGCAAAAAAAAAAGTTGGAAAAAGTTAAGATTTGTGACAACAGGAGGGAAAAGAGTGTCACAAAGTGGGAATTTTTGCGTTTTTTTTCAAATGCCTATAACTTTACAACCATGCGACTTAGATTTTTTTAAATATTTTTCTAATAACCAGCATGACTTGCCTTATCACCCGGTTCCGAATTAACGTCGGGTTTTGGGACACCCTGTATAAACGAGTTAACTAGATAAAGAAGATAGTTCTGCAGTAACAACTTAAACCGAATTTAGAAGCATTTTTTCGTAAAGAAATATATCAAATGTATATGTAACTCAAGTTGATTATGATATAATCGACTTATAATAATATCTCATAAACAATAGAAAAATTAAATTAGACCAAATAATTTTATACGTTACGAGACGAATTTATAAATAACTTATTACCATAAATGTGTAGAAAATCGGCCATTTCTTGTTTCTTGTTTCTTTTATAAAGACAACTCCCGCACTAGGGATCATGCCCTGTGTCGCGGGGACCTTTTACAAACATCAATTAACGGACACAAAGAACACCCAGACCAGGACAATAATTTGTGAATCTCGCAAATTATTGTCCTGCGTGGGGATCGAACCCACAACCTCTTGCACGGCAGCCGCTTGCGCTATCGTCACGCCACCTTCTATTTATATCAATGAAATAAACGTAAACTTACCACACAAGGCTCATTATGTGATTAATGTAAGATCGTTTGATGTATTCATGGTCATGCTCAAGTGACAAGCAGTGTTACATAAGAGAATCTATCAAGGCTTTCTCAGGTACATTTGTGAGACTATAAATAGTGTAGTGACTGATGATAGAAAGGTCTAGCACGATAATCTTTACTAATATTATAAAGAGGTAAAGTTTGTGTGTTTGTGACGTTGTAGAGGGTAATCTCTGGATCTACTAAACCGATTTTAAAAATTCTTTCTGTGTTGAATAGTACTTTTAACGGGCAGAGTCATAGGCTATATAGTATCACGCTATGACTAGTAGGAGTAGAGCAGTAATGAAATATGTTTAAAAAAGGGATGCGTCCATGACGTTTTAAATAAATTTAACGTTATGCCTAATGATTTTAGATTTTAAAACGTTTTATTAAACAACATTATACTAATTCAGTTTTAGAATAACTAATTAATATTTTATGTAAAGATAATATCAACTTTTAGTATATCTCACGTTGATTATATTTCATGAACGATAGCAAAATTGAAATAGACAATTGAGTTTATACGTTATGAGCCCCTATTAAATTAATAACTATATACGTCTATTTATTTCAATAAAACAGTCGGAAACTTACCACACAAGGCTCATTAAGTGATTAATGTAAGGTCGTTTGATGTATTCATGATCATGCTCAAGTGATAAGCAGTGTTACCTAAGAGAATCGATCAAGGCTTCCTCAGGTACATTTGTGAAACTATAAGTAGAGTAGTTGCTAATGATAGAAAGGTCTTGGATAATAATTATCTGTAGTTCTGATTTTGCTTAGCTGAATTATCAGAATCTTTTATTAATCGCGAACGTATCTAATTCTCAAAAATATAAAATAAAACTAGCTTTACCCTCTGATATTACAACAGCCTATTAATGTCCCACTGCAGGGACGGGCAGGGATACTTGGCCTACTAATACCCAGATAGATTGGTATAGGGTTTAATTTCAAGTTTTCCTCCTTTTTATTATTATATTCGTAAAGATAATATTTACGGATAGTCCCTTAGTGGGTTTTTTTTTACACCCATGGGATGAGACAGGTTGGTGACAGATTGTATTCTTACTCCGTCACCACACGGAGATCTAATTCTCAAAAAAAAAACATAGGTAAAACTAGCTTTACCCTCTGATATGAAATAAGTGAAATCTGTAGCTAAAACATGTTTTCATTGTAAAACAAATAAACTACCTTTACTTTTTTATATGTAATCTAAAAGCAATAATAATTAAAAGAAAATGTATGTTTCAACAGTAGACCGCCAACAGTCAAAACACGAGAATCATAAATTAAAACGAAAGTGCAGGACCGAAAGGTATAGAAGAATACTTGGCTGAAAAGAACAGTGCTGTGGAAAAAAAGATAAAAAATATGCAACTGTCTCTATCATACATCGCTCGTTGTTGAGTGCAGTGCTTTCGTGGCGTTTGTATGTATACCGTATTCATCCTTACTTGATTTATTTAGTAAACAAACACCACATATTGCAAATTCACTAGTTTTTACATCAATCGCACACTTTGATATGGATGAAAATTTCTGGAAAGTAGCATTAAACGTTTATGCAATAGAAAACACGAAAATCACTTTGATTTATCCACTATCTTTCGTAAATTTTAAATAAATGTATTTTTTTCCAACATATAATTTCACAGATAAAATTATTTTTACGATTTGACATTTGTAGATTATAGAATTTTGTCCTTGATTCCTATACATTTTTCAAAGATTAAAGACTAAAGTCTTTAGTCTGTGGTTGACACGACGCCATATATGTTTACGTTTTATAGCAAGTCTGTCTAAATAGACAGTCTGTTTGGTGTAAAGTATAAGAGTTATATGAGAATGCCTATCACAGTCCTAATACTATAGTATGGTTATATTAGTTTTCTAATATATTTTTCTATCTTTATCATATTAGTCCATGTTCCACTGCAGGGACGGGCCTCCTGCCATGACGGAGGGATACTTGGCCTAACAATACCATGCTGGCCAGACGGATTGGTATAGGGTATAATTTCAAGTTTTCCTTCTTTTTATTTCGTAAAGATAATATTTACGGATAGTCCCCTAGTTGGTTTGTACGACACTCTACCCTATACCCATGGGATGAGATGGGGTGGTGACATCTTGTATTCTTACTCCGTCACCACACGGAGTGGCATTATTCATTTTGGTTTATATAGATATTTAACACAAACGACATGCTAAGACGCGTATTATAATCTTAAATACAAAAGCAAATTTCTAATTTTACTTATTACAAGTACACTAACAAAATGATAACTTGAATAGGCTAAGTAACTAAGCACCTATTAGTATAAGGTACTAAATAATAAGCTACTATTGTATCTTACAATTTTCTAAGTATACGTAGCTTAAGTTATACTTAAATACCCTTAGAACCTTCAAAATTAATTTGTTTTGTTAAAATTAAAGCAATGTGACCTTTAAAATATGATAATTGGTTTCTTAGAAACCGATTTCGCTTCTATTTTAGTAATCTGGCAGATGTTATTTGAGATTCATCTGGAGGCCATGTATCCCCAGTCATAGAATTCGTGAATCAAAATATTCATTGCTTAAGGGGTCTTTCAATTTAGCCGTTTCGTGCCGTACGCTTACAGTGCGTCTGCGGTGCGTTTGTCGAACGACAAACGTACGTTCGTTTGTTTTCATACAAATCATGCGGTGCGGCGACCGTACGGCGAACGCTCGACAGCAGGACGGCAACGTCACAAGCTTTACGTGTTCATTTTGCTTTCAAATAAATAAGAAACATGACTGGCAATACTAACATACAAACGCACGGCAGTCAAATACGCTTACAATTTAGGCGTTTCGTGTTGTACGGCTGCCGTACGGCAGCAACATGGAAAACGTGCGGCAGCCGTTCGACACGAAACGCCTAAATTAAAAGAGAAGTTATTTCATGTTATGTCTAACAAATATTTATAAATTCTAAAAATAATTTATTGTTTGATTTAATATTTTAAAAACTTCCAAGATGAACTCATGGAAATATACTCAAAACTGTTTAAAATTTAGGATGTTACCAAAAAATTATAGATTTTTTTAAATTTTAGCAAACAAAACAGCGCAACTATAGTAATTAGCTCTAGATAAACTCTGATTATTAATTACAAATTTATCAATGTTTATTAAATTCAAACAGATTAATAACAAAAATAAGTTTTAATAATCAATATTACTAATTAAAAAAACAATTTTCTATGTAAAGAGCAACGACTTTAAACATTCCATCAAAGGGTTAACGAGATGGCAGTTTCAAATACTTGGAACACTTTAATATGTCATTAAAACTCATGAAGGCGTTTTACTGTAAATGGTACATTCCTAGAATTCTTAACAACTTCTTAGCAATTTTTAATAAGATATTACAGAGACGCTCACGGCTAGTTGCGATCACTGGTTCTTAAACGATAACGATGGTTAAGAACCGTCGTCGAGGTCCTTCCATAGATGGAGTCACCCAGAAATTCCACTGAGCGGCACTGATCGGCACTGACACTGAGCTGTTTATTGTGTTTAACTTATTATTCTTTTAATTCTGATAAAATAAAGTATTTAAGTATGTTTATCCGTTGTCTAGTACCCATAGTACAAGCTTTGCTTAGTTTAGGACTAGATGGCGATGTGTAAATAAGTAAGGATTATTTATATTTATTTATTAGACAGGCGACAAACAAATGGCATAGGTGATTGTAAGTGGTAATCACCATAATTATAGACGTTTTAGAAATAAGCTGTTGCAGTCTTATAACCCTGTGAAATCGCTACTTACTGTTCTCCACCACTAAAAAATAGTCACATTTTCAGTTTTCCTCCTTGGAGAAACGGACATAGCAGTTTTACTTACTATGAACTCTTGGTAAATAAACCTATCACCTGGGAAAAAGAATAAACTACAACTTTGTTAAATGTTTTAACGGGTTCTGGGAAAACTCAGGGTTTCCAAAATTAACTTTATTCTTTTAGCAAAAAAGAAATCCCCTAAAATACTTTTGCGAAACCAAATCTGCGGAATTTTCTAACACGCCGAATTCGGAAGTCACATCCGTATTAAGGTTTTCGAAGAACCGTTGACATATGCAATTTGTCAGTGCAAACGATAGTCGTTGTGGCGTCGAAAACGTGCCCCTATTTATGGCTCTCCGATGAATTCAATCTACTGTATTGGTTCTAGTCTAGATTGGGGTGTTTTGGGGTGAGCATGGATTATGGATGCGAGGTGTCGTTTTGAGTAATTGGAAAGGTAGTTTTGTGAACAGATCATTTGTGTTAGTCTTTTCTGTCACACGAGCCGTCCAATTCACTAACTAAACCGAACAACATGTACACAGTTTGCTAAAAAGAGTTTATAAGATTGTGTTAGGTATTTGTCTGAGTGGTTCTAAAGTTAATTTATACGAGTGTTCGTCTCTTTAGTACTTCCCTTGTCAGGCCTTGAGTATCTTGTAACGCCCCTAAAAGCAGCCATAATTATTGTGTTCATAAACTCATACATATTATTATTATTTCGTGTTTACAGATAAATATTTTGCTCGCGTGGTAGTTGCTTCCTGCGGCTGCGCCACGAGCATTTGGACAGTTGCGCAAGCCACGTAGCCTGTGGTGTGTTTGCGTGCATGGCGTGGAACTCTTGCTTGCTTGATGTTTGTCTTTATTTCATGCGCGCCCTCGCTAAATCTTTGCACATAAAATTTAAGTATAACCTTGCACTTCTTAATTTAAAGTTTTTGCACTTAATTCAGTGAATTATTGTTTGTTTGTTGTCATGGATTACAAATCTTTAATTAGAAAACGTGGTACCTCTAAAGCTAAATTAACTCAATTTCAATCATATTTAGAAATACTAACAAATTGTGCCACTTTAAGTACCTTACAAATTAGTGAATTAAAAGTAAGGTTAACAAAGTTAGAGGAGTTATACCCTGAATATGACAGTATACAGAGTGACTTAGAGAATGTATCTGAAATTCCAGAGGACCAGTTTAAAGAACGCGAAACCTACGAGACCCAGTATTATGCTGCGATTGCTGTTGCCCAGGAGCTGTTGAGTAAGCAGGAGGTCTCTGCGGGCACTGGATGGGTTACAGGTGCTAGTACTGCTTCTGGAAATAAAGGTGGGACAAAGCTTAAACTTCCTACAATACATTTACCTACCTTTTCGGGTCAATATCACAACTGGCTTGAGTTCCATGACACATATCTATCATTAATACATTTAAATGACACTATTCCGAGGATTAGTAAGTTCCATTATTTGCGAGCTGCTTTAAAGGATAGTGCCGCGTTAATAATAAGTTCTCTTGACTTCTCTGACGAGAATTATGATGTTGCATGGCAGTTACTATGTGACCGCTATAATAACAAACGACTTCTAGTTTACAATCATGTTCAAGCTATCATCAATATTGAATGTGTATCTCACGAATCCTTTAAAGTTCTGCGCAACATCATTGATACAGTCAATCGTAACATAAGATCTTTGAAAACACTTAAGTTGCCTACAGATGGTTGGGATGTGCTAGTAATACACATAGTTTCAAGTAAATTAGATTCAGTGACAAGTAGGGAATGGGAAACTTACCGTAATTCATTAGATGACTTGGCCACACTTGCTGATTTTAACAAATTTCTTAAGAATAGAGCAGATTTATTAGAAACCATTGCAGAGGTAAATAACAATTCTAATGGCAAACGCAGTAGTAGTACCCTCAAAAAAGGTGACAGTACACAGCATAGACAAAAAACATTTACTATCAACTCTGAGTCTTCATTCAATAACAAGCCGTATACTTGTCCATTATGCAAGGGAAACCATGCCATTTATCAGTGTCCAACTTTTAAGTCACTTTCCATTGAAGATAGAATTCAAAAGTCAAGGTCCCTTAACCTGTGCATTAACTGCTTGCGGATTGGTCATAAAGCGTTTAAGTGCAGGATGGGTGGCTGCAGCCACTGTCATAAACGACATAACACCATGTTGCATTTAAATTTGCCATCTAGTACACAGGATAAAACCAATGGTAGTACTAATTGTCAACCTACTTCTATACAAGCTACTGATAATACTAGTAGTGTAGTGCTTTGCACATCACAGTCAATCACACAATTGCCAACAATCTCACAAGATAATGTAGTTTTGTCAAGCACTCATAATTCTCAATTAGTTATATTGCTGTCAACGGTAACCATCAATGTTAGTGATCACAGTGGTCACAAACACAGAGTCCGTGCATTATTGGACAATGGTAGCACATCTAGTTTCATTACAAAAAGCCTATGTGACAAACTTAAATTATTAACTCATTCAACCACTACATTAGTTGAAGGGTTAAATTGTCAATCTAGTTGCATATCTAAAAGATGTGATGTCATTATATCATCACTTATTAATTCATATTTTGAAAAAGTACATTGTTTGGTGGTCCCACACATTACTCAAGAATTACCTTGCAAACAAGTCAACTATAAAGGGCTAGACATACCTCCAAATATTACATTAGCGGATCCTTTATTCCACACACCGTCACAAGTAGATATGCTGCTTGGAGCGGACTTATTTTGGAGTGTATTGTTAAACAATAATATTTCATTAGGCAAAAATAAACCCACATTAAGTGAAACAAAGTTCGGATGGGTGATATCTGGGCCCACACGCTCATTGCAACATAACATTAATACAGTCCACTGCAATCATTTAAGTACACATTATGATGATCAATTTCAAGAACAAGTAACTAAATTCTTTGAACTTGAAACGGTCACAGTACATAAACCTGTATCCAAAGAGGAACAGGAATGTGAAAGTAACTTCATACATACTACCACTCGTGACAATGATCGTCGATTCATTGTAACAATTCCATTAAAAGAATCGCCTCAACAACTGGGTAATTCATATGAGCAAGCCCTATCTAGGTTCATATCGTTAGAACGTAGATTCAAGTGTGATCCTGTATTCAAAAAGCAATATGCTGAATTCATTAAGGAATACATATCATTAGGTCACATGACTGAAAATACATCTCCAGATAAAGATAAATACACATATTTAATGCCACATCATGGAGTAGTACGTGAAACAAATTTATCAACTAAATTAAGAGTTGTCTTTGATGCATCTGCAGTAACCTCATCCGGGTTATCATTTAACAACATTCAAATGGTCGGCCCTACAGTACAAAGTGACCTCATTAGTATACGAATTAGATTCCGACAGTTTAAATATGTTGTTACTGCAGATGTTGAGAAAATGTATAGAATGGTAAAGGTAATTGAAAGCCAACACATGTTACAACAAATACTATGGCGTTTCGAACCTAACGAACAACTCAAACAGTACAAACTTAATACCGTTACTTATGGTACCGCATCTGCACCATATCTTGCAACAAGATGTCTAGTTCAGCTGGGAAAAGAATGTACTAATAAATTAATTTCTGATGCTATCATTAAAGGATTTTATGTTGACGATTTTATTTATGGAAATAATGATGTGTCACAGCTGATAGACATTTGCAGAGGCGTCATTAACCAGCTTAAGGGCGGACAACTTTATTTAAGAAAATGGCATTCAAATAATTCAAACATTATACAACAATTGATAGATGAAAATAGCAAAGATGAATTGCTTAATTTAAGTAACCATGAGTATTCAAAAACATTAGGATTGCTTTGGGGTTGTAAAGAAGATGTATTGCTATTTTCAGCGAACATTAAGCAACATAAACACATTACAAAACGCACAATATTGTCTACTATGGCTCAAATATTTGATCCACTTGGTCTCATCAACCCTTGCATTTTGCAAGCAAAAATAATTCTACAAAGGGTATGGTCATTAAAAATAACATGGGATGAAAATGTTTCAAGTGAAATTCAATCAGCTTGGTCTAACTTTATTAATTCATTATGTGACATTAGGAATATAAAAATACCAAGACATGTCAGCTGTGACTATCCTGTGGTTTGTGAACTGCATGCCTTTAGCGATGCATCCACACAAGCTTACAGTGCTTGTATTTATCTACGGTCCGTGTCCCAAAATAATAAAGTGACAGTAAAATTGGTGACTGCAAAGAGCCGTGTAGCTCCATTGAAACCAATGACAGTGCCACGTCTGGAGTTGAGTGGAGCTCTATTAGTAGCTCGTTTAGCTGATAAGGTCAAGTCATCATTAATAGGACCTCACAGTTGTACTTACTGGTGTGACTCAACCATTGTATTAGCTTGGATTAATAATTTATAGGTTAATCTTTTAAAACCATTTGTTTACAACAGAATTCATGAACTGAAGTCTCTTACAGAACCAGGTACTTGGCGTTATGTACCTACTAGGTTAAATCCTGCTGACATAGGGTCACGCGGGGCAGAGCCTAGACATCTGAAATCCAATAGCCTGTGGTGGTCAGGACCAGCATTTTTAACAGAGCCAGAGTCTAACTGGCCTAGCCCACCTGGAAACATTAAGGAACAGGATTTGCCGGAGCTTAAGGTTCAAGTTCACTTTAATGTCTCAGAGCTACAACCAGTAGAATTTGTACACAGATTTTCAGATTTTAGTAAGCTACAGCGCATTACAGCCTATATACTGAGATTTATGCATAATTGTCGTTACCCACAAAACAAGTTTTTAGGATTTTTAACTTTAAATGAGCTTAATCAGTCTCTGATCATGTTATGTCGAATTTCACAATATGAATCATTCCATCAGGAATATATATTATTAAAAACCAAGCAACAATTGCCATTAAAAAGTAAATTAACTAATTTGAATCCATTTTTACATACTGATGGTCTTATAAGAGTTGGTGGTAGGCTATCGAATTCACATTATAGCTATGATACTAAACATCCTATTTTGTTACACGCATCCAACCATATTACAGAACTTATTTTTAAACATTATCATAAACTACTTATTCATGCTGGTCCACAGTTACTGCTGTCAAACATTCGTCATAGATTTTGGGCATTGAATGGTAGAAATCTTTCTAGAAAAACAGTTCATAAGTGTGTTACATGTTGTCGTTTTTCAGGCAGAATCACACAGCCAATAATGGGCAACCTTCCTGAGCAGCGCCTACATGCTGATTATCCATTTGTAAACACAGCAGTAGATTATGCAGGCCCAGTGATGATTTTGAACCGAAAGGGTAGAGGTAGTAATTTAATTAAAGCATACATTTGCATTTTTGTGTGCTTGGCTGTTAAAGCAGTACACATAGCATCACAGAGCTTGTGACAGATCTCAGCTCCGAAACCTTTATTTCTGCATTGAACAGATTCATTGCCCGCAGAGGAAAACCTGTCAACATCTTCTCGGATAACGGTACATGTTTTGTAGGGGCATGTAATGATTTAGCTAAGTTTTTAAAATCAAATGTTAAATGAGTAAGAATACAATAAGTCACCCCATCTCATTCCATGGGTGTCGTAAAAACCGACTAAGGGACTAACCGTAAATATTATCTTTACAAAGTAAAAAGACGGAAAACTTGAAATTAAACCCTATACCAATCCGTCTGGCCAATATTAGTAGGCCAAGTATCCCTCCATCACGGGAGGAGGCCCGTCCCTGCAGTGGGACATTAAAGGGCTGTTATATTTATGATTATAATGAAACAAAGAACAGTAAATCTAGTAATGTATCTTACATGTTTAGATCTGATTAATCCACTAGAGAAATTATCTTAAGACGTAGGTAATTACTTCCAAAGCAAATAATACGTTCATGATAGTACGAAATTCATCGAACATCTACGCAAAGACTTAATACGATATTTCCAGGAAAATTGTGCTAAAGGTTGTGTTCAAGGCGTAACTAACGTTATCTTACGATTAAATAATTGTTTGCTTAGTTAAGCTTAAATATTAGAATGGTATATAAATGATATAAGTAAAATTGGAAATTCGCTTTCCGTAGAGAAATATTGTTATTTCGGGATAATGGTTAGTGATCTGTAAATTATAATTAAGATAGGTATATACTCGTTCAAGCATAAATATAATGTAATAGGTAGGACGAAGCAAGAAGAACATGCTCTGGTGAGGCCTTACAAATAATGGCCCTCCTCTCAGCATGTCCTGGATGCCCTAACACCTGCACTCAGAAAGAGATAATGATTGTCAGTGATAACGCAGTGAGTATCGCAGAGTTTTGCAAGACTTCGTTACCAACATTTTGCATTATTGATCCTATTTGAAAATTATGATTTTTTTTTATATTGGCGGCGCCAGAGAGCCGTATAAACGCTCTTAAATGTAAGTACGTAGATAATATTACCACCACATAAACAAAACAAGAACTTTACTTATCCGTCTGGCCATTGTGGTATAAGTAGGCCAAGTTTATCTAGACAAGGGCCACGCAAGGCCCTGCATATTTCTAAAAAAAATACGATTTTTTTTGCACTTTACATTAAAATGTTAAAAAATATATAAATCGCAACGGATTTAACAAAGAATCCAACTATGTAACTCTTTTAACCTAGACGTAATTCCTAAAAGTATGGTGGCAAATATTCTCCGGAGATTCTGTTGGAGATTCTCCAAGCGACAAAGTTAAATGAGGGTCAATCTCCAAATCGGGCGTATTCGTGTGATCGCTCTGGTGCTTTTCAGATCTTGATATTTTTTGGTAATTATGTATCTCATTGAAAATAACGATATTAAAATACTACATTTTTACTATTGGCCTTCATTTTTGACAAACAGTTATGGAAATATTTAAGTTCAAACATTTTCGCGTCCAGAGCAATCATGATAGGCGCTAGAGCGATCATAAATGGTGAAACAAAAATAATAAAATTGGTAATATATTATTTATTTAGTCATTTTTAGTCTTGCATGTTACAAGATTTTATGATTTTATGTTTAGGGGATATATCTAGAACTTCAGTTGGAAACTTGTTCATTTTTAAGGCAGCATACCGATTTTGAAACAACGGAACCCTTATAGGATCACTTCGTTGTCCGTCTGTCTGTCTGTCTGTCTGTCAAGACCATTTATCTCAGGAACGCGTGGAGGTATCAAGCTAAAACTTTCAACAAATATTATTAGTGATGAGACGTGACGTCATAGAATTTCTGACAGATAAGCAAGTCGTGACGTCACATAATTTTGGCAGGAAAATATTTTTTGACAGCTGAGTCGTAACGTCATTGAATTTTTGACAGATGTGTCGTGACATTGCAGAATATTTGACAGATGAGTCATGACGTCATTGAATTTTTGACAGAATCTGTCGAAAACTCTCACATTCACATCTGATGTGTCGTGAAATCACAGAATTTTTGACAGATGAGTCGTGACGTCATAAAATTTTGGCGGGAAAAATAATATTTAGACAGCTGAGTCCTGACGTCATCACAATTTGGCGAGAAAGTAAATAGGTTTGTACGGAACCCTCGGTGCGCGAGTAAGACTCGCACTTGACCGGTTTTATAAGGGTTCCGTACCGATTTTGGAAAAACGGAACCCTTTGTTGTCCGTTTCTCTATCAAGACTGTTTATCTCAGGAACGCGTACAGGTATCAAGCTGATTTTTTTACTAAATACTAAGGTCTGTTGCCTTTTAGTACTGTAAAAAATTCAAACTTCTAATCTAACGAAATCAAAACACATAGCCATTTATGTCGCAAATTTTCGATGAGCAAAGGGCAAAAAGCTACAGGGTACTTCCAGTCTACATACAAACTTGAAAGGCATGAAGCAAGGTCTTATAGTGCATGTAAAGGAAAACTGCCGAAAACTTGAAATTTTGACTTCCATCATATTATATTTTGATAATTTCGTCATAGTCATAATAATTATGACAGCTGAGTCACGTGACTAGTGACGCCATAGAATTTTGGTCACGTGACACGTGACGTCATATAATTTTGACAGATGAGTCGTGACGTCATAGAATATTGGCGGGAAAATATTTTGCAGGGGAGTCGTGACGTTATAGAATTTTTGACAGATGAGTCGTGAAGTCACAGAATTTTTGACAGCTGAGTCGTGACATTTGTCGTTGTAACAATCTGGTATTATTACTTTAAGTAGTTTTATAACGTACAATTATTGCAAAATATCATCGCTCTGGTCTTTTGGACAGAGCAATCATAGCCATAGCGATCAAAAAAAGTCATAAAAGCATTAATATAGCCCAAAATAAAAACAGTAGAAAGTTGTGTTTACGCCTTATAAAAAACATCATTACTATCACTTAATTTACTTAATAAGCACATTTACAACCTTACTTTTTAATTTATAAAACATGCCATATCAATCATCAAATTCGAGAACCAAACCCAGATAAATCATAAACTTACCCTCGTAATTTTGTAGTGGGGGACCGTGGCACAAATGTATCTTCCTCGGCGGTTAGACCACTACAGCCACTACTCCGGGGGAGGGGAATAGAGTTTCTATTTCGTAAAACGAGGGATGAGCGCGATGTTTTACTCCAGCGCAGAGCGATGAGATAAAATGCCAGGTCATGACGATAAATTTAAATTGTGCCAAAAATATTGTTAATATAATTTTTTTTTAAATATTACAATGAAGATTAACTATTTGTTATGTAATATAAAATAACATCGGACATATGAACCTTCTCAATAAAAAGTTACACAATGTTTTCTCATTCAATCGGGAGTTAGGTCAACCCAGAGCAATCAGGATTTTAGGGTTTATGATTTTTTTTTAAATATTTCTAATAAACTAATTCATAATTTCAGCCCTGCACCACATAGATTAGACACCAAAGTATACATAAAAAAATGTAATGAAAACGTTTATCGATTTCAAAATGGGTTTCTCCAGTCCGACACGATAAAAAATGCCTCTGGAGATCTACCCATGAACATACTCTTGATACTTGTGGCGTTTTTTTACACTAAATATAGTTACTGTTGTGGTAAGCCAAGTGGTCGAACTTTAAACTCTACTGTTACAAAGGAAAGAAAAATAATTTAAACACCAGTTTTAGGTACAGTGGGCGACCGAAAACGTCCGCCAATTTTCTTTTTCATTCGTTTGTGAAGCCTAAAACTCTTAGTACCTTTTGAAACTAAAGTATTGTATAGACAAAACACATAAAACTATACTCACACAGTATGATAATAAGGTTCAAATTCATTTTCACCTTTGGCTTACGTCTAGTTACAATGTCAACATCAAACCTTTTTAATTAACTATTTAGTCTGTTCTGTTCTATTTTTTAATAATGGCTGCTAAGTTAATCGATAATTCTGCCAACAGGCCTGTTTAGTCATTACAAACTTTTAATTTGCTGTGATATCCTCTGTTTCATCGTCAATGTCTATTACTGTTTGTTTATTACTATTTAATTAATAATTTATTATACCTATAGCCACAGAATATAAAACTTGAACATTAAATAAGTAATGTTAAATAATAATAAATATTACTTCCGATTTGCGAGCATTCACGAAGGACTAATTTTGTAGCCTAGGTAACCGATATTGTATTGTCATCCCTACTAATGACAGCCGACCATTGACTGCAATATTATGTCATATTCAATCGGTAAAGCAGAGTATCGCTCATACTGCTTATGCACACGAAAATAGGCCTTAAGGTGGCGGACCTTTAAATACCATGACTGTACATAACAGCCAACACTTGAAATATATAGATCTATAGAATGTGAAATTGTTTTGTACTTTTTGGACTCTATTTATTTATTAATGAATAACACACAAAATATTTTACAAGAATTGGACGATCTGGAAATTGCTAAAAGTAAGGCTTTGCAAATAAAAGACTTCCATAAACATTTTCGCATTCAGCACTCAGATCTAACAATAATAGCACAAAATATACGGAGTATATACAGTAATTTAAATGACTTGCATATTACACTGACACAATTTAAGTTTGATATTGATATAATCGTTTTAAGTGAATGTTGGCTGGACTTAGACAAAACAATTCCGAACATACATAATTATTTATCCTTCTCAACTAGTCATCACCTCAATCGTGCCGATGGGGTAGTAGTATATGTCAAAAACACTCATATTGTAAAGGCAAAAGAAGTAATATTAATACACGCTTCATGTATACAGATTAATCTGCCTGACTTGGTTGTTTTGTGCATTTACCGCTCTCCTTCTAATAAAGACGCTGAACAATTCATTAATTCCTTAGAAAGTCACTTACTATCACTTAAGACTCGTAAAAATATATTGATAACGGGCGATATTAACATAAACATAAGACATAAAAGTGATGAGTCAAATTTTGAACGTTTTAATCGACTTAGCTATAACATGTTAGCAATGCACGGACTATTGCCCGGTCATAATTTACCAACAAGAGGGGATAACTGCTTAGACCATTTCATGTTAAAAATAAATAAAAATAAACAAAAAGCATCTATAGGCGTGTTGCATACTACAATTACGGACCATTTTATGATTTTCCTAAAGTTAAGTTGTATGAAAAAACTATACACGTGTAAGAAAACTAAAATATCAATAGACTTCGAAGGAGTTCTGACCACACTTAGTGAGAAATATACTGACGAACAAATTAGATCCATTATGGATCCCGTGGCGTTAACTGATTTTTTGATAGATAGCCTTAAGAACTCACAACTGCAAAATAGCCGTGTAACTTTAATCCCACGAAATAACCGGACAATTAAACCATGGATTTCAGTGGGAATACTTCGTTGTATCCATAATCGGAACAACATGCAAAAACAGCTACGTTCAGATCCTGATAATGCTATCCTACAACTTACGTACAGAAGATACCGTAATTATATAAATGGTCTTATTAGAAAACTAAAAAGAAAATTTGATTATGAACAAATACTAAAAGCGAATAAAAATCCGAAAAAAACTTGGGCCGCTATCAATGAAATTACTAACAGGAAACCTAATAAAACACAAAACTTAGAACTGTTGCAAATCAAATCATCTCCCTGCGAATCACTAAACTATGTGAACAACTACTTCACTAGTATAGGTAAAACCCTTGCAGAAGAGATAATTTCTAGAAACCCAATTTTAAATAATAACACACTAACTTTGAGCAAAACTGGATCGTCGTCGTCATTCGTGTTATATAAAACTGACCCCACTGAAGTGTATACTGTATTGATGAGCCTTAAAACTGATAGTGCACCTGGATGGGATAATATACCGACTAAACTTTTAAAAACAACACATGAGTTTGTAGTACCTATCATTTCTCATCTTGCTAACTTATGTTTCGAACAAGGAATCTTTCCAACGGCATTAAAGCAAGCTATCATAACTCCAGTGCACAAGGGTGGTGATCGAGACGATGCCAGTAATTATAGACCAATCTCTGTATTGCCAGCTATATCGAAAATCATAGAAAAGCTCATAAACAAACGATTATTAGATTACTTTGATAAATATAATGTATTATCACAGGCACAGTACGGATTCCGACATGGCTTATCAACGGGGGACGCAGTGATGGCGTTGACTTCGCATATCGTTGAACGGGTTGATGCAAACGATAAATGCCTCTCTGTGTTCCTTGATCTCCAAAAAGCATTCGACACCGTCTCGATTCCCATCCTTCTGCGCAGTCTTGAATGCGTAGGTGTAAGAGGCGTTCCCCTTGCGTTATTGGCTGACTATCTCCGTGATAGAAAACAGGCTGTCAAAGTAAGCAACCACGTTAGTGATGCTGCGAGCCTCAGCTATGGGGTTCCGCAGGGCAGTGTATTGGGGCCGACGTTGTTTCTAGTCTACATAAATAGCCTCTGTGAGATGAACTTGGAGAATGGCCGAGTGATCTGCTATGCTGATGACTCGGCGATTGCCTTTTTCGGGAAATCGTGGGAATCAGCTTACCGTTCGGCTGAGAAAGGTCTCGTTCAAGTATCGCAGTGGTTGAGTAATCATCTTCTTACGCTGAACACCTCAAAAACCCAATACATTGCCTTCAGCAAGTATAACAGTAGTCAACCAGGATCAGAACTCAGCCTCAGAATACATAGCTGTGGTAATCTAGATAGTACTGATTGCTCTTGCTATCAAATTGCAAAAGTAACAGACCTCAAATACCTAGGTGTTATGGTAGACCAGCGATTATCTTGGCATAAACACATTGAAATGGTTATGACTCGGACTAGGAAACTTACATCGATATTTAGGACGCTGAGACATGTCACTCCGGGATCTCTATTAAAACAAGTATATACGTCATTGGCACAATCAATCCTAATTTATAACATTACTGTGTGGGGTGGTGCTACAAAAATGAAAATGTTAGAGTTAGAGCGTGTACAAAGGGCACTGTTAAAGGTTATGCACTTCAAACCACGTAGATTCCCCACTGAAGAACTGTACCAACAATGCGGCCTCCTTACGGTGAGAAAGCTTTATATCCTGCACACTGTACTCAGGCTACATAGAACTATACCTTATAATCCACACTTGCCTAAGAAAAGAAGAGAATTACGCGCTGCGCCAGTAGTCTCGATAAAATCTACATTTGCAAAAAGACATTTCACTTACCGATCAGCTCTGTTATACAATAAAACTAACAAACACCTAAGTATAAATAAACTTACATACTATAAATGCAAAAAGGCGCTAATGGAGTGGCTAAACCTAAAGACTTATGATGATATTGAAAATATGTTTTTAACATAGAGATATAAAAAAGTGGAAAAAAAATATAATAAAAAAATAATAGTTAATGAACATTCGTGATACTCACACACACACACATACATATACACACACACACACACACACACACACACACACACGCACATACACAAACATACATGCTATATATACATTTTAATTGTTTAACTTCTTTCTATTTTCTTATATTCATTTGTTTATGATAAGAAGTTCATTGTAAATGGATACTGAAGAGCGAAGTTCACCTAGCACAGGCATACATTTGCTTAAAAGGTGACTTTGTCAACTAGTTGTTTGTAAAAATACTTCTGTGTTTATGAAAAATAAAAATTTATTATTATTATTATTATAGATCCTTTAGAGCACAGTGGTCGTAGTTGCGATCACAGCGTAAGTCTAACATTATGTGAATGAACAGTGTTTGATTTTTATCTGCATGTCTTCTATGTATAATAAACTAGCTTTTCCCCGCGGCTTCGCTCGCGTTAAATTCGGGGTCGCACTGTTCCCCTTTGTGGCTGGACACAGAAGAAAAAAATATAGTAGCCTATGTAACTCTCCATCCCTTGAACTATGTCCACTTCAAAAAATCACGTCAATTCGTCGCTCCGTTTTGCCGTGGAAGAAAGACAAACAGACAGACACACTTTCCCATTTATAATATTAGTATGGACAAGGTATTTATCATGAACATAAATGTTTGTTTGATCTAGCTATGTATTTACAAAAAAATGTATATAGGTATGTTAAGGGCAATACTGTTTGTCTATTGCAGAGATTAGTTGTCTACAGCAATACCGATAGTGCTAGTTTGATTTGTTGAGGGCACTTAGCCTTTAAGAATACAATATTATGTCACCACCCCATCTCATTCCATGGGTGTCGTAAAAACCGACTAAGGGACTATCCGTGAATATTATCTATACGAAATAAAAAGAAGATAAACTTGAAATTAAACCCAATCCAACCGGCCAGCGTGGTATTATTAGGCCAAGTATCCCTCCGTCATGGGAGGAGGCCCTTCCCTGCAGTGGGATATTAATGGGTTGTAATGATGAAGTGTCTTTATGTATGAGAAGTAATTATATTAATTAAAAATTTGGACTTTCTAGTTTAATGACCCAACGAAACGTATTACCTTTGCAACCGTACGTACTTTCTTTAATTCCACTTAGACTAAGACTAATGGTTAGTAATTATCATTTACCGCTAAATGTTCGTTTACTGTAACTATCTTTTGGTTTTGGAAGTTCCAAAACTTGGTTGTTAGTTTTAAGCCCGATTTACACATCGAAAAGTACAGTAGCGAGTTAAGTAGTAAGTTGTTGAATAAGTTTATTTAAATAGATCTTCATCCTATTTTTTGGCGAGTTAAGTTGGCGAGACGCGAGAGAGCGGGCTCCTTCGTATTAACTCGCCAAAAAATAGGATGGAGATCTATTTAAATCAATTTAATCAACAACTAACTATTTAACTCGCTACTGTAATTGTAGATGTGTAAATCGGGCTTTATAGTAATTATTGAGGCAAGAGCCTTCTGTGGCTAAGGTTTTAGTTTCAAAGATTTTGAAACTTAAAGTTGTGGCATCGTAAATTACATTTGAATAAAATTTATTTATGTCTTATTTTCGAGTTTAGTTATTATTATTATGTAACTTAGCGTCTTTTTTACCTAACGACACAAGGTAAGGCTCAAAATGATTTTTTCTGTTATCAATATTAGCCATAAATTAATTATTTCATTTTTCCTACTGGAAAAATAAATGAAATTCACGGTTCACTGTTAATTAACTGAACAACATATTATTTCTTGTGAAATAAAATTCCAACCTTTTCAGTATACTCATTACAAATTACTGCCATACGTGGAAACATAAAGAGATGTTAACAATAATAATTGTTATAATTGTTAAATTCTGAGCATTTTAGACTAGTATTTATACCTTTTAGTCTGTCTAGACAAACATTTAGATGGGTTTTTGTGTAAAGTTTACATTACGGAGAAATACTTAACATAAAGTGGTAGCTGATTCTAAGAACTTCATGAATTTGACGTGTGGGTTATTAAGTAATCGATCTGGCACAAACTTGAATACTTAAGTTGTAGGTTAAGGAGTCCTTCTTATGATGCGTTATCTATGTTACGTTCACTATCAGCCATGGTATTCTTCCTAGCGTGAGATCTTACTCAGAGAGCTTACTCAAGCTCTCGGTAGTTCAACCTTCGAAAACCCTTTCGATTTTTATAAGTGGTACTCGTAGGTACCGAGGATATTATGTATATACACGCTGATTTATACTTTATTTAAAAAAACTTTTAATGCACGATTGATATCTGTGTCGTGGATATTTTTACAGAAGACATGGTAAAATCAAAAATTAGTAGACATAACAAATCCGGGCGCAAGACAGTATTGATTTGTTTTGTTACTATTAAAACCCATCTAAATGTTTGTCTAGACAGTCTAAAATTTCGATTCGAAAAAAAAAATCGCAGGGATCGATTTATCATAGATCGTTAAAATTTATCTTGCATAGGATTTGAAAAATTCAAAGTCACCGAGTAACGTAAAGTTAGTTTATTCTTCATACGCCATGTTTTTAATTCTGTTCTTAGGAAACGCAGTAGTTACTAGGAAATTGAATTGAAATTCTGTATAACTATAATATACATATTATGTCAAACAGCTTAAGTAAATGAGTTTGTATTAGTTCTAGAAAGGCAATTTCCCTGAATTATCGAGAACGGTTTTACTAGTACACACAGCAACTAATCAAGCTAGACACTCATGTACCTTAATATCTTGAAATAAGACACAATTTCAAATGAAAATGTTTAACTTGATGTGTTGCTGTGTGTACACAGCTAATTAATTATTAATCAACACTACTTTATATCACACCTCCGTGTGTTGACGGAGTAAGAATACAATATGTCACCATCCCATCTCATCCCATGGGCGTCGTAAAAACCGGCTAAGGGACTATCCAGGAATATTATCTTTACGAAATAAAAAGAAGGACAACTTGAAATTAAACCCTATACCAATCCGTCTGGCTAGCGTGGTGTTAGTAGGCCAAGTATCATTAACAGGTGTATGTATTGTGTTTATTGTACGACACTTTTTCTTTTTTTTCTTCCAACAAAAGTCTTGCGTCACATCGCAATTTAATCCTATCGATATTTTATTTGTAAAGCCACAGTTCTATGTGTAGCCTAGTGAACATAATCCACTGTCGGATACGAACAAAGCATTTAACCTTGTCCAACTTAGTCTTAGTATTTTATAAGTGTTCTATATTTTATTTTAACTGAAGCGGCTTGTAGACAGTCAATTATATTTAATTGTATACCCGAAAACGAAATGGCTTGGCCAGTTTTGACAAAAAATTCTATCATAATTCAAATTCATTAAGATCGTTATTTAATGTTTATGCGTGAGCTTGACGTCATTGGTTGACCGTAATCAAAACTATGCTTAGATAGGTGCAATCTATTTCAAACTTTCACTTCAACGCAATAAATAATAATATCTACTAACACAATACAAATGTCACTATATTTAAACTGTAGAGTTTGTATGTGAAAAACCATGAAAAACCATTAAATAATTTAAAACTAAAGTCAACTTGTTACTTTTGTGACATTACAAGCTTGTCATTTCAGAAAAACTGAAAATGTAGAATTTAGATATTGGCTGGTAAGCTACCCAATTGTTGGCACCTTAAGAGTGGACATCGTGTCAGACTAAAATATAAAATATCATAAAATAATAAAATACTTTAATCTTTGCTTATACTTAATCATTATTATGTGATTGAATAGTATTAAATAAATATTATTGGCACTAATGCCAATAAAAGGATTCTGATAAAGGAGAATGGGCGGTTTCGTCCCACGTGTTGTAACACTTTGTGACCTATATCATTTGAAAGATCTCAGCGAGTGTTATGTTTTATTGTATGGGCATAACTCCGTATCTCGTGCAGGGAAACTGTTATAGGGGTTCTAAAAAAAAAAAAATTAAAAATGTCTTAACTATTGGTCTTTTAATAACTATTACTAAAGAGATTTAAAGGTAGTGCCTACTTTGACCCAACACCCTCTCTGCCACCATTGTAAGCGCAGCGTTGAGAAGATTGCGGTCCTTCTGGGTAGAAGAGTTCTCAAGCTTACAGAAACGTTTGCGCAATTACATAGATAAAGAAAAAACAGCTTCCTATGCTCCCCGCCATTTTGTTCCAAATATGACATCTGCTCAGTCAGTTGCAAGTGCAACAACTTCAGGTCGGTCAAATAAGTTTGCGCTTAGTGTAGATGCCATTATTAACTTACTGGTGTAGTGTTGCAGTCTCTCCAACGATGCCAAGTACACCAACGATATTTCATAATACTGCAGTGCTTAAGTATACGGAAACGCCATTATGTTGGTTTGTCTCGAGGATGGATTATCAATATAAGATTATCGGTATAAGACAAGGTGATTAAATATCTCCGAAACTGTTTGCCGCGGCACTGGAAGATGCTTTTAGGCTCTTAGACTGGAACGGAAATGGCATCAATATATTATGGCGAGTATATCACGCACGCACCTTCATTTGCAAACGAAAATGGTGTCATGTCATAGACCAAGGAGGACCTCAATATAATGCTCGATGACCCTAATAGTATCTTTCAATAAGTGGGTCTTAAAATGGACACGGTCAAGACCAAGATCGTGGCAAATGTTCATGTTGCACCCCTTCAATCACGGTTGGAGGCGCTACACTCAAAGTTGTTCACGAATATATTTACCTGGGACAATCAGGCCAGATAAGTCCAACTTCGAAAAGGGGTTCAGTCGTCAAATCACAAGGCTTTTGGTCATACAGGGGAATGGAGAGAGCTTTATTGGGAGTTGACCTGCGTAATTGAACCAGAAGTGAGATAATCCGCAGGAGAACTAAAGTGACCGATAGAGCACTCAGGATTGCCCGTTAAAGGGGCGACATAGCACGAAGAACTTACAAATGACGATGAGGCAGAAAAGTTTTCGAAAACCGACCGCGTATATCGCGTGATATCGGGGTGGCGCCTAGTGATAAGGTAGTCACGGGATCGGCAAAGTAAAGATATTTGTAGGAGGCCCATCTCCAGCAATGGACGCCTATTGGCTGAGGGTTGGAAGCATGGTGTAGTGTTGTTGCTGAGCTGTACTTTCGTGTTTACAATATATTTTGAAAGATATGTGAATAAAACAGGTCTATTTAAAGGAGTTGTATATTTATACTGTCATTATAATTATGACAACCTTATCAACATCAACAGCTATAATGTAGAGAAAAATGCGATGAGGATTTTTATTTTCTCAACCTCAACGCTATCTATACATTTACGTAAGAGATTTATTTAGCGATAACTTTACCATTTTCACTTATATATTTTTAACTGTGTACTCTAACTAATAACCGTCTAAACTAACGATTACTGTCTGTAAATTGTCTACAGTTATTATAAGTGGAATAACTATAATGTGTTTCCGTGTCACAAAATGTAAAAAAGTACGATTAAAGCCTTATTTGATACAACAATTATATTATTATGAGCTGTTAGCTCAGTACTTTTGACCTGCACACAATTTTAATGAAAAAAATATATATTTATAGAAAAAAAATCTAGGTTTTAACATGTTTATGCTAGTCGTAACATGTTACAAAGGTTGGGACGCAGAGAGCAGATGTCATATTTGGAACAAAATGGCGGGGAGCATAGGGAGCTGTTTTTTCTTTGTCCATGTAATTGCGCAAACGCTTCTGAAAGCTTGAGAACTCTTCTACCTAGAAGGACCGCCGTAAATCTCATTTTACATGTCTGCAATCTTCTCAACGCTGCGCTTACAATGGTGGCAGAGAGTGTGTTGGGTCAAAGTAGGCTCTATCTTTAAATCTCTTTAGTAGTAGTTATTAAAAGACCAATTAGTTAAGACATTTTTAATTATTTTTTTATTTTTTTAAAACCCTATAACAGTTTCCCTGCACGAGATACGGAGTTATGCCCATACAATAAAACATAGCACTCGGTGAGATCTTTCAAATAATATAAGGCACAAAGTGTTACAACACATGGGACGCACCCCATATAAAACTGCCCATTCTTCTTTATTGTTGCTATGTTGACACATGAAATAAATAAAATATGATAAAAATACTAAATAAATAATATTTGAATTTGAATAATCTATAGTGTTTTCTTTCTTTTTACTCACTTTTAACTGTTAAGTGCCAATAATTGTAGAACTTCTAACGATTAGGTGGTTTACCCTAATTTGATTAATATTATAAAATTACGAAAACTTTAAATTGAAATATGCGCCAATGACGTCATGCAAGAAATGATAGGGATGGACATATAAGGAAAAAAGAGAGAAATTCATTAGAATAAAACGTTTTACCGAAAATATGCTCTAGTAACAGTCAATAATGTTGACTTTACTATTTGTTTTTATAAATATCTAACGACTTTTTGCTAATACAAGAGAACTGATATGTCAAAGTAGCGTCATGATTTAGCTGATGTTTTGTTGTGCAATATTGAACCTAATAGTTTTATGACATGCAACTAAAATTAACTCTAGAGGTGATAAGGCCATTTAGTTTTTGACTATACAATAGTGTTGAAAGTTGCTTTGAATTGACATTATTTCAGACTACAAAATGTAAATCATCATAACAGCCCATTAATGTCCCACTGCAGGGACGGGCCTCCTCCCGTGACGGAGGGTTACTTGGCCTACTAATACCACGCTGCCCAGACGGATTGGTATAGGGTTTAATTTCAAGTTCTCCTTCATTTTATTTCGTAAAGATAGTAGTTACAGTTATTCCCTTAGTCGGTTTTTACGACACCCATGGGATGAGATGAAGGTGGTGACATATTGTATTCTTACTCCGTCACCACACGGATACAAAAAATGTAAATGGTTTGTGACAATTCTAGACAGAAAGAAAGAAAATAATTAGATAGTGTATTGTGTTTTGATTCGTGTATTATAAGTTTAGCAATAAATACATAAATAAATATTATTTAATAACTTTCTTACGTCACATCGCAATTTAATCTTATCGATATTTTATTTGTAAAGCTACAGTTCTATGTGTAGCCTAGTGAACATAATCCACTGTCGGATACGAACAAAGCTTTTAACCTTGTCCAACTTAGTCTTACTTAGTATTTTTATAAGTTGTTTTATATTTTATTTTAACTGAAGCGGCTTGAGGACAGTCAATTATATTTAATTGTATAATAGTGTTGAAAGTTGCCGTTGCTTCGAATTAACTCTGTCTTAGACTAGAAAGATACTCGAAATCCAGTAATTATTATTTACTGTTTGTATAGTTAATTATAATCCCTAAAATATTATACTTACAAAGATACGATAAACTACTTTTAACTTTTTCATTTATCTTTCCTATCTGAAGTAATTGAGTAACAGTAACTACTATCACAACTCTATTTTTTCCCATAAGAGTTGAAATAACTAACTAAAGAACATTTAAGTACTAGATATTATACTTCTTTCTACTCGGGTCTTACTCGCAGTATCTTTTACATAACCTCGTACTGTGTAGGTATAAATACCTATGTTTTTCTCCGACTTTTCGGCCGACTTGCAAGAGCCGTGGTCGCTGAGTTGATACCCTTTATTGTAGAAAGAAAACATGAAATTAAACCCAATCCGTCTGGCCAGCGTGGTATTAGTAGGCCAAGTATCCCTCCGTTACGGGAGGAGGCCCCTCCCTGCAGTGGGACATTAAAGGGCTTTTATGATGATTGTTCAAAGAAATATAATATCTAGTAGACTAGTCAGGTTATCCACTTAATAGTTAAAAGAAAGGAAGGGAAGAAAAACACAAGTACAATCGCGATGTACATACGCTTATAAAAGTTAATTGTTTGATCATTTCATTTTGTTGTTATTTTTTTTGTTATGAATAATAGTGTTTCTTTCACATTTTTTTTACTTTGATGTTTACGTGCGAGATAAGCAACCTAACAACATTTTGAACTTAAATTTCAGTAAACGTACAATCAGTACCCCAACGATAACTGGTACAATATATAGTTAACATAATCAATTACTTACCATAAAAAACAACAGAAAAACACAAATATGTTCAGCCTAATAAAATAAACCTTATCTTTTTTTCTCGACAACTTACCTTCATGCAGCCAACGTAAAAAAAAATATTAAAAAAGGTTAATTAATCTCTAAGCTCCCATTTTCTAGTACAGTCACGGCCAAAGGCATAACGTGTCGTGGTCATGAATATACTTTAATAATAATTATAGAAAAACTTCTTAATTTCTCTAGAGACCAATTTTCTTCATTTTTATCATTTAATTAAAAGTTCGTGACAAATAAGGAGGCTTTGTATTTTTATTGTTTCATGAGATTTAATTTTCAAGGTTTATTCTATTAAGTATTTTAATACCGCCCGAGTTCACATGCTTCAACCAATCGACCAACAATTGACGACCTCTGTGGTTTTATTACATGACTGCTACGCAGAGGTCTTGGGTTCGATTCCCGCTCAATGCAAATCTTTGTGTGTATGAACATGATTCTTTGCATTGGTCTGATTGTTTTCTATGTATAATATGTATGTATTTACAAAAAAAAAGTATGTTTATTCGTTGTCTAGTACCCATAGTACAAGCTTTGATTAGTTTGGGACTAGATGTGCGATGTGTGAATGTGTGAGGATTATTTAATCTAGAACGAGGTTGGCATTCTGCCGTACCAGTAGTCCCAGTAACATTCGTACTTAGATAAAAATATTATTTGGACTATTAATATATAAAAAAGTTACCTGCCTAACTAATCAGACTTGTAATAAAATTTGTAAGTTTGTTTGCTGTTATATGGTAGCTTGGCGTACCTAGAACTAACTTCATTTCCTTTCAATTGTCGCAAATAACGATACTTTTAAATCTATTAGAGATTACTGAGTACTATTTACAACACTCATTACAAACCTACATTGTTTCGTCTTCATACATACATTATCTTTATAGATTGATGCCTGTCGGTTTGCTACGCACTTGCCCTTTCATAGGAGTGTCATTAATGGTGCCACTGTAAGTTTTGTTACCTTATGCATTATTTTAGTAACGAATTTAAAATTATAATTAAATAAATAAATATTCACGGACATCACTACGCAGCGCCATCTGTTCCCAAAGTAAGCTAGGCTTAACCTGCTTGTGTTATGGGTAACAGAACAACGTATAAACATACTTATATACTTTTGTTTTTTGTAAATACATACATATTATACATAGAAACACTTAGACCAATGCAAATAATCATGTTCATGCAGACAAATATTTGCATTGAGCGGGAACCGAACCCAAAACCTCCGCGTAGCAGTCATGTTATATAACCACTACGCCATAGAGGTCGTATATATTGAGTGCCATTAACAACATTAATTACAAACTTACTTTGCTTCGTCTCCATACATACTTTATCTTCATAGATGCCTGTCGGTTTGCTACGCACTTCAAAGGAGTGTCATAAATTGTGCCACTGTAAGTTTTATTACCTAATACATTATTTTAGTATCGAATTTTAAATTAACATGTGGATAATGTTGTTGGTTGTACGTTAACTCTTACTATGTATTGATTTATATGTATTACTTATAAGTGCAATTTACAACTGTTTATTGTCCCAAATAAAATAAATAAATAAAATTATTATTATAAAGTTATTATTGGTTTGTAATACCCATGTTTTGCTAACAACACACTTAGTAAGCGTGGCTCTTAAGCAGTTTCCTTGTGATCAAATATTTCAAAAGACAAATACAATTAAGAAAACGAATTGCTTTTAAGATATTTTAAATCTTGGTCTAATTTATAGCAACCTCGTTTTAAATCTAGGAAATTAATCAATGTTTGCCTTCAGCTTGATCCCTTGCATTACTGTCCTTATGTTTTTTAGAAAATTCTTAGAAAAATTATTCTTTAAAAGTGGTACGTGGATTAAGGTGTGATCCAAACAGATGTTAAAAAAAATCATATTTTAAGACAGAGTAACTATATTCTTTATACTCATACCTAAGACTGTAAATTCTATTTTGCATAGTAATCATGGTTGTCATTAGTAGGGTAGTAAAAACGGTGGTTGTCATTACAGGGTTTTTATGCCGCGTCTTATAAACGAATAACCGAATTGTACCGGCAAATTCTTAATTCGTTTGGTAATTATTGAATAATCATAAAGTAGTACACAACATTATAATAGTAATAAAATGATAATAAAAAGCTTAAAAATATCCAAAAACACCTATTAACGTAATGAAAAAACACTGATCTACAGCAAAACGATCGATCAAACCCAACAAAAAAATCAAGAACAGCACTAAAATTACATTTCAAAACCATAAAAGCTATTGGCCCTGAGTGAGAACATAATTTACTTATTCAAAGCATTCTTCAACAGCTGAAAGAGGGTAAATAACGAATGTCCTACAAAAAGGCAGGCTATAAAAGGGACAGATTAATGAGCCGAATGGCCAGTCATTAAGTTCACTTAACAGGATTCACAGTGTCACAAGCTGGAGTGTGTTTGAGACAGAATAAATTTTCTCTGCTACTAGTGACATACGGCCTTAAGAAATGACAAGGCTTTTGTTATTAAAAGCCGACTAAAATAACGTACTTTCTACGAATAGTTGTATTGTACAAGCGTGATTTTGTTTTAGGTTCCACACCTAAAAATAATATTATAAGAAGTACTCGAATTTAGCGGAGGCAGCAGGATTTAGAAAAGGCCTAAAAGCAGCAGAAGGTATCTATTAGCTGCCTTGATAATTAATAAAAATAATTACCAAAGTATTTTTAGTCAATATGGTATAAGGTGGGCCTGCAGTGGGACATTAATAGGGTATTGTTATTAGCCTATACTACATGCTGATACTAACCACTATACTTAAAGGTATCAAGGCATTATGTCTCTGTTAAAGTCACAGAAATGTACAGATATCTGTGGTTAAAGTAGTACGTTCCGTAGATATTTATGTATCAATGTTTACAAAGTATATCATGCTTGTAAGTATCGAAGTACATGGAGCTTAATAGACTTTGCATAGCTCATGAAGATCAATGTAGGTATGTATGTATAAATACAGTTCCCTTTTGCTTAACTTACTAATTCCATCAAAAATTCTACAGTAACAATCGATTGAAAAATATTATACGGACTGAATAAAAACTATTCGTTTATTAATTTTGCTTCGTTCCTGGTTCAATTGAAATGAAGGTTTATTTTAATATAAAAATATCTTTTTAAACAAAATGTTAATTAAAAATGAAGAGTACTGGAAACTAATTTAGTGCGCTTTGTGAAATTGCGGAGACCAGTATCAGTTATTTGTGTGAAATTTATTTATTTTTGATTTGATTCAATTTAAGTCGTTCCTGTTATTTTTATTTCCGAAGTAATATCTCTTTGTGTTTTGTTTCACGTACCAACAAGTTTCCGAAAAACAATTAAACATGTTTGTCAGAAAATTGTCAAAATATCACTTACTAAAACTACGCTGGGCAGAAGCAGATGTATCAGGTTATTGTGTTTTTGTTTCATATTTCGTTTTCATTATGAATATAAACTAATATAAGCGTAATATATAAACTAGCATAAGTAAACTTGGCTTTACTCTTTTTATATGATACTAGCTGACCCGTGCCCACTTCGTTGGGTGGCGTAAAAAACGCGTCCCTTTTTTTAAACATATTTCATTACTGCTCCGCTCCTATTAGACATAGCGTGATACTATATGTACAGCCTATGACACTCCCCAATAAATGGACTATTCAACACTGAAATATTTTTTTAAAATAGGTTCATTAGATCCAGAGAATACCCCCTACAACATCACAAACACACAAACTTTACCTCTTTATAATAAGTATAGATATAGATTATTATGGTCATAATAATATTTACGATGGATTCTTATTTTGTCACTAGATAATAAAAATCATTACAATGTTAGTCTATATTACACAGCACAGAATCCAAATTAATTGGTAAATTGATACGTTACATACGCGGATGATGTTAAATCTTTCCAAACAAACAATTTATTTAACGATAACAGAAAGAAACCAATATTCTGTACAGAGGTCATAGTACAAATATATACAGTATTGCGACTTCATAGAAAAGGACGAAACGCGAGTTATAGCTACACGCTCACGATAGAGGTGGCTTTGCGCAGTGGACAGTCGCGACTGTGCCGCAGTAACGAGCGTGAAAGTAGGTAAATGTAATAAAAAAGCTGGAGGTGGGCAGCCCTATCGCATGTTTACGTACCGCGCGGCCGTAGGCATTTATAATAAATACTCGGCCGAGATAGACTACTGGTTGTACTGGGACAGAGTGAAATCCTTACAAAAGCAATTACATCGTAAAAATCTTTTAATCCAACATTTCATAAGAAATACGAAGTCGATGTCGGAAAATGTGAAGATAAAAAAAAATTGAACGATTCTCTCAAAGAAACGCTTAAGGCAACTTTATTGAGAAATACTGTGGGACCTCTCCTTATAATGGGTACTTCAAACGACTGTCTGCAGTAGGTCAATTATTATTGTATGTCTCTTACTTTATTGTGCTTGTAAACGCCTTCGACTATGTTTACGTGTCTTATTTGTTGTTTGACGATATGAAAGGTGTAACAATTACTAATCGTCGTTCAGGGGGAACATGTGTTGTGAAGGAAGTTTAAATATCATCATCATCATCATATCAGTCAATCGAGTCAGTTCACTGCTGGACATATGCCTCCTCCAAGTATTGTGCGGTCCTGTGCCTCCCTCATCTCTAGTTTAAATATGTGGTATGATAATTGGAATCCATGAAATTACTGCAACATAGGAATAGGCATGTACTTTTTTTATATAGGAAAACTTGGCCAACATACCACGCTGGTTAGATGGATTAGTATTAGGCTTATAGCTTGTCCGTGTGGTGACGGAGTAAGAATACAATATGTCACCACCCTATCTCATCCCATGGGTGTCGTAAAAACCGACTAAGGAACGAACCGTAAATTATCTTTACGAAGTAAAAAGATGGAAAACTTGAAATTAATCCCTCTACCAATCCCTCTGGCCAGCGTGGTATTAGTAGGCCAAGTATCCCTCCGTCACGGGAGGAGGCCTGCCCTTTGCAGTGGGACATTAACGGGCTGTTATGATGAAATGATTATAGACTGGTAGTTAGTCTCTAGCTCTCCACTTTCGACTACTTTAAAATGATCTGGTTGTTAGTACATAAATGGACCTGCACTTTTAGTTAAACGGTTTCTTTTAAATATGAAGTTTAATTAAATAATTTAGTTTTATTTATTATAAAGTTTAATGTTTCTTGTACAGAGCGAATTTTAAGTACATGAAAACATAAGTGAAAGAGCTTAGTCCCATACAAAATAACAAGCTAACAGCTCAAACGCTGTTATATATTTACCTCATAAAGATTTTTTCCTTCATGTTAGTAAGGTCGGCACCAAAAAAAGTTATAAACACATTTTCAAATTAATTTTTACTCGGAATTAGGTACATTAGTATTAATGAAATTGATAATATATATTTTTCTTAACAATTTTTGCCAAAAGCTTTACCTTGTATTTTGAGTCCTTATGATTTTTTTTGTTAATACTTTTGTTTTGATTAGGCAGTGTATTACTAGGTCTTTTACAAATACCAATTCAACATTTGATAAGAATCACCACCTCCAACTCATTCATCATTTTGTAAAACACATAAAAAACTGGCCGGCAAAAGACTCCAACATGCGACCACTCATTTTCATAATAAAATATTATATTCTCACAATTTTATTTTGCAAACCAATGTAAAATCTGACTGTTACAGCTGTCCTTTTTTTCCGACTGTACTTATTGTTGCGGAGATAATTACGTATGTAGTATAAGTACCCACCTGCCGTTGACAACATGACATTTATTTATTTAAGCAATTTGCGAAAAATACTGCAGCTTACGTTTCTAACGCCTTCTTAGTTTATAAGATGGCATCATTTACTTCTTGTAAATTTATTTGCTCGTGTCTTTGTTACTTATCACTTTGTTTTTGGTACTGGTGCTTTTGGTGTTTTTGGTATATCATAAAGGTTATTGATATACTTAGAATTATCATCAGCATTGAGTTCTTGTTGTGGTGGGTTAAACAAATACGAAGTCACAATAACCATCATAACAACCCATTAATGTCCCACTGCAGTAACGGGTCTTCTCCAGTGACGGAGGTATACTTGGCCTACTAATACCCCGCTGGCCAGACGGATTGGCATAGGGTTTAATTTCAAGTTTTTCTTCTTTTTATATCTTAAAGGTAATGTTCACGGATAGCCCCTTAGTCGGTTTTTACGTCACACATGGGATGAGATGGGGAGGTGACATATTGTATTCTTACTCCGTCACCACACGGATTAGTAGCTACTGTGAAAATATGTACCTATTCTTAGTCCTACACCATAAACGTTAAGACTAACGACGGAATATTGGCAGTCAATTTTCTATAACAAAAGGTCACAAGCGTAGCCGGCGAAGTTTTCGTTTCGTTCAGTAAATATGTTAGCAACAGATTTTACGCGATGCTTGAATTCCGCATGTTAGGAAGTTGTGTTGTTATGGTGTTCTGAACAGATATTGGTGTTTCGAGTGGTAGAAATATAGGTTTTTGGAATCGAAGCTGTATGGTTCGGTTGCTAGTACATCAGCATTGATATATAAGTATCTCTTCTAAAATGTTGCTTGTCCATTAGATAAAAAACGAAAAGTAAAATCAGCTATTTATAAAAAATAAATAAATAAATAATACTCACACATTCACACATCGCCACCTAGTCCCAAACTAAGCAAAGCTTGTACTATGGGTACTAGACAACGGATAAACATACTTAAAACTTTTTTCTTTTGTAAATTTTACAAATTAAAATTACTTTCATTTTATACACACATTAGAGAAAACACTCAGACCAATGCAAACAATCATGTTCATGCACACAAAGATTTGCATTGAGCGGGAATCTAACCCGAGACCTCTGCGTAGCAGCCATGTAATATACCGACTGCGCCACAGAGGTCGCCATAATGGAGTAGTTAAGACGTGATTTTTAAATTTTAGTATTAATTTAACAGACACAGCCATTTTTAGATTTTGTCACAAATTGTCACGATCATTGATAAATTGCCGAAGGTACTGAATTTTGGTAAAACAGATTTCAATTAGGCAACCTTAACAGCGTCCTTTTTTCAAAAAAGGGCAACTTTACCTGAACGTCCCTAATTTATAAAACCCCTTAATCAACAGCAGAACGTTCTTTTAATAATACAAAACCGTATTTATTTACAAAATTGCAGTAGCAAGGGATTTGAAGGGGAAAATATATGTGGATTCAGCAGGATTGCGGACATCACGAGTTGGGTGACAAAACAGTTCCCTGGGTGATTCTATTTAATTTTATTTTCGCGTAACTTTTGTCCATAGTGTTGTTCTGCGTATATTTGTTTGAAAATTTATCCGCAGTTAAAACGGCTTTATCTGCTGTTCGTTTGTATTTCGAATGTTCGTTGTTTATTAAATGCTTTTTGGAGGGAAAATTAAAGAAATTACGTTTCGTTTCGTCGTTACTGTCGACCTGATAGTGGTGTTTGAAGCTGTATTTACGGTTGTAAAGTTGAAGATAATTTTAGTGTTCCATAACATCTGTTTTTAATGTCACACCCACCTCGTGTGATATTAAAAACAGATGTTTTGTTACTGCAGTTCCTTTCTAGGCAGGTAAAATTTGTAAATTAGTCAGGAAAATGGTATTGGCACGAAAAGGCGCACGAAATAACACAATTAAAACGACTTTCTTCGTGGAAAAAAAATGTAATAAATAATTTTCTTATATCAAAACCGACTAATTGGAAGAAATAATTTCAATAACATGGAAAATTTTCACAAAGCGATTCTGTAGTTTTCGAAATAAAAACTAAATCACTTAACTAATTTTGATAAAATTTCTATGGCATTATAAGGATTCATTTTCAAATACAAAATTGAGGACCTCCTCTTTCAACGAGAGTCCCTTAATAACACTGTCAAATTTAGGTCTCCTTTCATAGACTAATTCGTCAACGTAATACATAAATTTAGACATTTTAATGAACGCCTTTGTAAGGGTTATTTAATATCAAAGGGCTTATGCATGGAAATAGGGTAACAAAGTTTTTTTTTTTAAATTGGTGGAATGTAACACTGGCCGATACGGGCACATTGTTCGTAAATTCCAAATTTAAAATTTTATTAGTCTTTTTTGATGTGACAGCGGTATAGGTAAAAAACGTTAAGGACATTATTTTGTTAAAATATGAAACGTGTTCTTTGCAATTTAAAAAAAAAACCTTTGTTACACAAGAATCATTGCGGTTTTACGTACTTTCACAAAATACATAAATTAAATTAAATTATAATTTTTAAATTAAAATTATATAAAAAAATAAAGCTAACTGAATGATTAAATTATTTGGACACATTAAGAATTACTATTAAGCTATTTTTAAAAAATGCCTTTCTTGGTGTCTGTCATTGATTTACAAATTTGTAAATCAATGGTGTCGGTTTAAATTTTAAAATCACGCATTCTATTCATAGCTAGCTTTTCTTTTGTTTATATTTTTTAGTAATATCACCTGGGCCAAATAGTTGGGAACGGGTGTTTTGACATTCGGATGACATGTTCCGAAAGGTATGTAAGTAGGTACAGATTTTTTTTTAAATTTTAGTGACAGTGTACTTGTATTAAAATATGTTATTCTAGCAATTAAGACTTTTTATCAGCCCATTTATATCCCACTGCAGTTGGGAACGGGTGTTTTGACATTCGGATGACATGTTCCGAAAGGTATGTAAGTAGGTACAGATTTTTTTTTAAATTTTAGTAACAGTGTACTTGTATTAAAATATGTTATTCTAGCAATTAAGACTTTTTATCAGCCCATTTATATCCCACTGCAGGGACGGGCCTCCTCCCGTGACGGAGGGATACTTAGCCTACTAATACCACGCTGACCAGACGTATTGGTATATGGTTCAATTTCAAGTTTTCCTTCTTTCTATGTAAAGGTAATATTCACAGGTAGTCCCTTAGTCGGTATTTACGACACCCATAGGATGAGATGGGGTGTAAAATATTGTATTCTTACTCCGTCACCACACGGATAAGATATAAGACTTTACCATTACTTAAACTTAAAGCAATCCTGTAAGCATATCCATATGGCTGAATATAGCTCATACCAGTTTACTTAAAGGCAATACAGAAAAGTCTGACTCGGTGCTAAGAACCTTATCCATTTAGTTTGGTCTCAGGAGGCTTAAATCATTAAATAACCAAAAAAACATTTAAAATATTAATATTTAAAGTCTCACTTACAGTATTGTATAATGACATAAATATTAAATATCATATTGTCATCAAACCTCGAGGGTATATAAAATTTCAGTTTAATATGATAACTGCAACTGAATCACTATCAATTTGTAACATTTTATTGCCGACGAATGAATTTCATGAATTTAAAACGATTCGTAACATTTTTAGATAACAATTTTACCAACTATTAATCTCGCTGTAGTTTTGTATTTTAATTGTAGTGACAGGAAGGTACTCGAATAACTCGTCGACGTTGAAGTATTATTCACTAAGTGACATTTTGTTATCATGTTACGTTTGTTTAGCCATAATCAACTTAATAAACAAGTATTTTAGAAGTAAATAAAAAAATCTATGAAATAATATAATTGTATTAAGTAAGTACTTATTACCTCTCCGTGTGGTGAAGAAGTAATAATACAATATGTCACCACCCCATATTATCCCATGGGTGTCGTAAAAACCGACTAACGGGCTATTTGTGAATATTATCTTAACAAAATAAAAAGAAGGAAACTTGAAATTAAACCCTATACCAATCCGTCTGGCCAGCGTTTTATTAGTAGATTAATGGGCTGTTATGATGGAATAACCCTTCCTTTTGAGCTTCTGAAGGTACATTATTTATACAATTTTATTTAAATTTATCTCAATAATTAATTACATTTAACATAATTACAATAACTTTAACTACTTAAAACTGAGTTAACATAATTAAACTATTGTTAAAAACCTAACTAGGACATCATCATTTTGTGTAATATAATTTAAGTCAGTCATGTCTATAATAAATATCATCTAATAGCACGTCTTATACTGTGTAGAAAAATATCTTAATTCCTCTATTTGCAATTTCAATGCTAAGCTTATAAAAAAATAAAATATTTTAATTAAATAGAGTATCAATTCAATTTCAATTTTCTTGAACCACAAACACTTTCAATAATCCGTTAAATTTATACGAACATTTTCTAGTCCCTAGGATTATGAAGTAAAATGCTCGCGACTTGCGTTTATCGGTACTAACACTCTTTGGAAAGAAAACGTCTTCAAGGTTTTAATGCGGAGAAAAGCTTGATGTAAACAATCTTAAGTAAAGAAATTCATGAGGACTTTTTCCGTTGTGAAAAATAAAACTTTGATTTTCTTTGTTCTACTATTCTTAGTTGATTTTTTGCATAAGAAAGGATTATGAAATGTTATTTTTTAATTTTTAAAGAAATGTTTATTATGTTCGGAATAGATTAATTCAATCTGGAAACTTACTTTAGAATTATTGGTGTTTATTCTGTTCTTTTCCATGTGGTGACGGAGTAAGAATACAATATGTCACCACCCCATCTCATCCCATGGGTGTCATAAAAACCGACTATCGTATATAAACGGACTATCCATGAATATTATCTTTGCGAAATAAAAAAAAGTAAAACTCGAAATTTAACCCTATACCAATCAGTCTGCAGGCCCGTCCCTGCAGTGGGACATTAATGGGCAGTTATGATGATGATTACAAACTCTCTTAAGCATGGAGATACTCAGATGAAATACCACAAAGCAGTTACCCATCTATGTGTGATGACCCCTGAATAAGGTTTTAGTTTTAGGAAAAAAAGGAAAGAAGTTTTCAAATCAATTACAAGAATACTAAAAGTAGGTAAGTCTACTAATGTTTTCCCAGTAGGTGCGTCAAATCGGAAAACGTAGAAAACTTTTGAATTAATTATGAAGTTTTCGAACAGTGATTATTGTCATCAACTTTTTATAATTATGGCTTAAAGGAAAATAATTGCTTTCCTGTTCTAACTACATAGGAAATTAGGCGTTAACGTAATTTATTTCGTACAATAATTATTATTAAAAAAAATGAAAACCTTTTATTAATCTAATTTAGTAGTATCTACGACTTACAGTGATATCATTAGTAGCATTCTTCAAAATATGAGTATTCTAGCATTCGGAAACGACAGGCATGTATGAAGATATAAACGAATATAGTCAAAGCAAAGCAGATTTGTAAGTAACGTAGTACTAGTCGCTCAGTAATCTTTGCCTTTCATTATGGAACACTTTTAACTATTTACCTTGAGTCGCTTGACGTTTCGGCCAGGTTACACCAGTGTAGACTCAGTGTAGTCTACTCGTGACCATGGCTGGTGTAACCTGGCCGAAACGTCGAGCGGCTCTTGGTAAATAATTAAAGTGTTTACCTAAAATCTATACGCATTAATACTCGATCATATTATTATAATAAGACATACTTAATATGGAATACAAATACGTAAACTACTAACGGTTTTATGAACCAATTTAAATAAAGCCCCATTATGAGGTTAATTTCGTACAGTTTTTGATACACAAATAAGTCAACATTTATGTAAACACACATTTCTATGGCGACGACCTTTTGATGGCATAGATACACCGCCCCTATAGACCCGTATTTGACATAGTTTATTTGTATTTAAAATGTCCTTAGTAAAACATACGCTGTAAAAGAAGGAACTTTTATTGCATGGGTTTAAACCCTTTATCGTGAAATTGGGTCATGTGACTTTGGGCTACACTCTGTGCTTATTCTAGCCCATGTAACTCAGGCGTTCGCCAAATGTAGCCTTGTCCCAACTTAGCTTTCTATCATAACAGTCCATTAATGCCCCACTATAGGGACGGGCCTCCTCCCACGATGGAGGGATACTTGGCCTACCAATACCACGCTGGCCAGACGGATTGGTATAGGGTTTAATTTCAAGTTTTCCTTCTTTTTATTACGTAAAGATAATATTCACGGATAGTCCCTTAGACGGTTTTTAGGACATTCATGGGATGAAATGGGGTGGCGACATATTGTACTTATTCTTACTCCGTCACCACACGGACGTATTATGTTTTTCTATGTATAAAAAAAAATTATAAATAAGTTTATCTGTTGTCTGGTACCCATATTACTATCTCTGTTTGGGTTGAAAATAGATGGCGTTGTGTGATGGATATTTCTATTGTTTTTTAGTATATCTTATAAAAATGTATGAAAAAAAAAACTAAAACTAATACTGATAACGACCAAACAAACAACAAACCACTTCATATACAGTGTGTTCTTAAATAAAACCTGCCCTATTATACAGTTCGTAAAAAGAAATCTGCGTTCATAAAAGACAATGTTCTTTTAAACGTTATCCGAGAATTAATACAAAGCCGCTTCAAGTGCGACATTAGAACGAAATTAAAAGATAGTAGTATTTTATTAATCCAATTCTAAGCAATGGACCCACAAAATGTTTAAGCTGATAAGTACTTGGCTTCTCTAATTTATCTTTATTACTTGAATATTTAATAAGGAGGACATTTAAATTAGATAATTTAGTTTGTTTTGTTGCTGGAATATATTAAGAAGAGATACACGCTCGATAAGCAGCGTATTAGTTGCGGAATACAGCAGTCGTAGTTGAGGTTGTAGGTTGAGGCCCTTAGCAGGACAATTTTTTTATGCATAATAATATTACAGATACAACTTTCTTCACCCTTACGGCATAACCCATAAAATAACACAACAAAATGTTCTAGATCTTAACTGTAACCTAGACAGTATAACATCAAACACAGCAGACACATTAAACCCTTTAACTGCAATTACAGTGATAAATGACACCAATATGCAGCAAAAAAAGAAATATACACCAAAATCAACAACCTTCAATCAGGGCCCAAATATATTTTCTTTAGTACCATCCATGTCCCGAATAACCAATAAAATATTCTCAACTGAGAGGCAAAACGAATTACACCAAAAATACCGATGCGTCACACTGATTGTCACATTCGTCTCTTTTACGATCCAGAATGACGTTGTTACTGTCCCTAGGGACACTCTGTTTTATAATTTCGTGACCTCAAGACAGTAAGTACGTGTACTCCGTGTGGTGACGAAGTAAGAATACAATTTGTCACCACCCCATCTCTTCCCATGGGTGTCGTAAAAACCGACTAAGGGACTATCCGTGAATATTATCTTTACGAAATAAAAAGAAGAAAAACTTGAAATTAAACCCTATACCAATCCGTCTGGCCAGGGTGGTATTAGTAGGCTAAGTAACCCTCCGTTCCGGGAGGAGGCCCGTCCCTGCAGTGGAACATAGATGGGCTGGTATGATGAAGACAGTAAGTAAAATAAAACTTAGATTAGCCTTGTCTTTTAAGATTTTTCTTTCTTCACGATAAGTCAAGTTGGCTTGATCTAATTTAGGACTGGTCACGAAGCCACTTGAAGAATGAAAGTTCTGCTTAATGTCGGAATTGTTTTCGGACAACATGGGCATTTCTAACTTTAATTTTTTTTGTCTTGTTTCTAGGAATTCTTTGGAGTGTTTTTACTAGATTGAGAGTTGTTTTGGAAGCTTTCATCGACTTTGTGTAAGGAAATTAAATTATCTTTAGCTAGCGATAAACTTTAGTAGACTTGTTATTTGGTGGTAGTTTAGGTATTATTAACAGATATACAATTATATTCAAAAACTAGATTGAAGAAGCAGTTTCTACAATAATAAATGAAAAAGTCAGAATAGTGTCATAAATAACATTCATTATTCAAAACAATATGTCACCACCCCATCTCATCCGTAAAAACCGACTAAGGGACTATTCGTGAATATTATCTAAACGAAATAAGGAAAATTTGAAATTAAACCCTATATCAAACCGTTTGGCCAGCATGGTATTAGTAGGCCAAGTATCCCTCCGTCACAGGAGGAGGCCCGTCCCTGCAGTGAGACAATAATGGGCTGTTATGATGATGACGATTCATTCGTAGTAGCTCATTGATATTTTACTGTAAGACCAAAAATCTGTTTCACGTATGAATGGAAACTTAAAATTGAAGCTACTCGACTGATTTTGACAACTTAGTTACCAATATCCCTAGACTACGTTTATGCTAAATTTAATTAAAATCGGTAAAGTGGATACGATCTTACTTGGAAACAAACATGTACAGAATATACACACACATGTGTGTATGTAGGTGTATATGTGTGCACACGTACATACGCACTCGCACACAGGCACACGTGCAAACACACTACATATACAACGAAAAGCAACGCGCATTCTCATAATTAAACTCCTTGTGCAAGATGTAAACCAGCATTTCTTACTGAAAGAATCCTGTCCTTCCAATAAGCCATTCATGAGCTGTTATATAAATAGAGTGTCCCCCGGTTTCTGAATGACTGATCAAATCAAAATCAACTAATCAAGTGTCAAAACTATCATTTTCAGGAACTAAAATGACAGTTTTGACACTTAATTAGTTGATTTTAACTTGATCAGTCATTCAGAAACCGGGGGTAAGTCAATTATGATAAGTCATATAAATAACACCAAGAACATAATGAAACTGTCTGTTCCACATAAACTCCACACGAAATTCTAAAGTAGAAGCTTCGATTATTTCCGAACTCCCTTGGTTTCCAAATCGCCCCGTAGAGAGAATATTCGTGGAAAAACTTTTCGTCAGTCAGTCGAAACTTAATATCAACTTAAATCAGTACAGAAAATTTTATTTGAGGAAATACGAACAAATCCCAGTTGGGTAATATGCATCATAGCATCATTCAGCTATGTAATTTAGTACTTCAAACTTCACAAAGATATTTAGAAGTTATATAATCTTGGATTACATTAAGCAAGAAAGACTTATCTACTTGCCAAAAGGGTCTTGGTTTTCAGATGTTTGCTTATAATTATAATTTTGGTGGATTAGAGTTTGGAAGAACTGTTTAAGTTTACAAGAGATGGGCTTGTATTTTGAAACATAAGTATGTATTTCTATTATACTGTTGTAAATTAGGGTTGTTTTGCGGTATTTTGGATTTGGCTCTGTTTTCACTTTGTTTAATAAAGGTGTTATGTTTGTGTAACTTTGAAGTGAGTTTTTCGTAGTGAGGATATCGTGTTTTACAAGTTTGTTGTATAAATTATAGCCATATCTTTGACTAAGATCATGCGTAATAGATAAAGAGAGATATTAAAATTTAGAATAAGATAATCATTCAACGGCTGTGCAAGGTTCTAAAAGGATTTAGATCATAATATTTATTATGACGACCTCTGTGGCGTAATGGTAATATAACATGACTGCTACGCAGAGGGTTAAGGTTCGATTTTCGCTCAATGCAAATCTTTGTGTGCATGAACATGATTGTTTGCATTGATCTGGGTGTTTTCTATACACACAGTACAAGCTTTGCTTAGTTTAGGACTAGATGACGTTGTGTGATTGTGTGGGGAATAGTTATATATTTATATTTATATCGACATACTAAGTGATGAGAGTTTAAGTTTTTCGCTTGATGGAAAAGATCACGCTTGTTTTTGCCATTTTTTTTAGCGTTTTACAAATTAAAATAAACATCAAAATGCTGTGAGTTTTCAATGTGAACTTTTACCTTGGGATACAATGTTTATGCGTATAGCGTTGTATGTTTTGCAACAAACGCCTAGTTATAAATCAAGTCAATCTTTTCAATAAAAGATCTTTAGCGCTTTATCCACATCCAGTTTAACCTGCACAGAAAATAATTAAGTTAACTTACGTTTTATATACACTACCTTCATGACGATATAAATTTTGAATAACATCGCGAATTTCCAATATCAGCACGTTTCAGGTAGTTCCAAAATGTGCCGCAACGTCGCTAGTATCCTCCCATATAGTGTACTACCAACGCGTAATTAGCTTAATTAGTTTCTAATGTAGGGACACTCAACTATATCTCTGCATAACTAATTTCTGCAATTATGCCTTACAGTAATAACGTTGACTTCAGGTACAGAACAAACACTATATTTTTGTGTATAAACGAATTTATTATGAATACAGCTAAGCTTATAGCAGCACCTGAAATTAATCCAGTAAGTCATTATGATTTAAAGGCCATACAAGAATCCTGACATAACGTAACCAGGTGAGATAAGTAATTTCACGTTGAACCACTGAATATGAGTCCTGGGACTAACCCAAAACCGTCCTGCTCATAAATATAACGTGATATTACCTCTTATAATATGTATCTTGTGTTCGAAAAGTATTGCACATACTAGCAAATATGAACCTTATAGTGTTTGATTAAAGTTCAAAATGATAAAAGCTTGTATGTTAACAAATGTACGAAGGTCTTAAGTAATATGTTCTCACATAATTTTTGTTAAGGCCGTTGTTGTAAATTAATTTTTTTTCGATTTAACTTTCTGAGTAATGAGTTATCAACCGTTTTTCTGAATTTGTCGGGCCACGAGATTTGCACGACTGAATAGTTTTTTTTTTGGTGCTAGTAGAAACATGTCGTCTTGATGTCCGGAATGACAGTTGACTGACGATATTTGCCTTTATTTAAAAATCACTTTCTTTGTTTTTCCTGTAATCATATGATAATCGATATTTAACATAAGTAAGTTAAGCCTAGCTTACTTTGGGAACAGATGGCGCTGTGTACAGATGTCTGTGAATATTAATTTTTATTATTTAAACAATGAGCTTGTGATCTTCCTCTTATCTTCTCTTTTTCGGGGACCCTCCAGGATACACTTCGACCCAATCGGATCTTTTGTGCTGGTCTTCCATTTACACCCTACTAGCACAATACTAGCTTTGAGCTTGTGATACTAGACATAGGTTAACTAATGAAACCAAACACACAGTGACACAATTTAAAGCTCGGAACTAATTCTAATACCAAAATACTAGACCTCAGTAGGCCTAGAGGTCAAAGCGTCTGGAACGCTAACTCAATAATGTTCTAATTAGAAACAGACTCTAAAGCCTAGATAACATTTGTATGTGTGTTTCAACATTGGTTGTAAATACCATTTTTCCTTGACATAACTACCTTGGGGAGATCTACTGGAGAAATTTCGTTTGAAAGTTTCGTAATAATGTGTTTATATTTTTAGAATGAAGTTTATTTTTAAGGTTATATTTGATTTATAACTTATTTCTTGTTAACTAAACTATATTTTATACAGTACCTATATTTGTAAGCACTAAAATATTTTCTGGTGTGTCTGGTGACCAAAGTTATATAACTCTGTTTATTCAGATTACTGGACAGTGCCCGCGATTTCATCTGCACACGTTTAGTATTTCGAGTTACTTAAATTATAAATGCAAAATTATAGCTTAAGGGTCCTTTCACACAGACCGGCTCGGAGAGGAGAGCAGATTCTTATCACGTTGAAAAGAGTGATTTTAGTATTTGTAGTAAGGTTTGTTTTTGCATCTGCACTGCTTATGTCATTAAGAATACTCAAACGCGCTTAGTGTGAAATAATAAGAGGAGCCGACCGGGTCCGATCGCATACTTTTTTACGTTCGCGCAGCCTAGCCGGTCGGCTCCGATCGCATGCTCTATCTCGCCCGAAAAAGCCGCAGCAGGTCTATGTGAAATAATTGTCGGCTCTGCTAATCCATATTTACAAACATTCGCATTTGTAATATTAGTAGGATATTGTGCCTAGAATCCCGTATTTTGATGTATAACCCCTAAATTCAAAATACCATAATAAACTTTAATAACATTTCATATATCAAAACTTTCCTGATACTTACACCTGAATAACTTAAAATCGTTCATTCGTTCACTCACCTCACTCGTTCAGTGAACCGACGCTATCTACGTTATGCCATCGTGAATGAATGAACGAGAATAGATGAAAATACGTACAAAAATTCTTCTGATATAAATGAATTCTGAATTTTTCTTGCTTAAAATCTTGATATCGATGGATCACCGGCCATCTTTATCAGTATTAAGAGCTTTTCTTATATTTTTATCAGATGTGACGTTTTATTTAAATAAAATGAATTGAAATGTCGAATTATAGACCATTATGTACAAGTGTATCTGATTTGTGTAATAGGCTTTAATTTTATTGGTTGGGATATTATTATGGAATACGACTAGTAATATAAATTGGTCATAGGATGTTCGTCATTCGGAAGAATAGCAGACGTTTATGCGTCGTAGCACATATATCCTAACGTAAACAGTTAGGCACCGCCTCGTCTTTTTCCTCGGTGTCAAACGTCAAAATTCCGATTACGTTACGATTCCGATTAGTGTGCGTTGCAGTAAGGAGTTTCATACAAATAATACTAAACAGCTCGAGTTGATTCCGTTTACGTTAGGTTATATTATGTGCTACGATCCCAAACCAACTTACAGTTCAACAAATCTAAAAGATACAGTATGACGTTTCATATTTTTCAAACTGAAACAACTTTATTCATGCGTACATTATTCAGTTTCGAAAACCTTTTTCGTAAAACCATGAATTTAGAAAGATTTTATTATTGTATCTAAAAATGTACAATTCTTAATATATAAATTAAATTGAAAACTTTCAAACAAAGCAAAATAACACATATTTACATAGTAAATAATATCTTAAAGTTCTATTCTTGACCTCATTGCAAAGTCACGTAGTTAGGTTACTGCTCGTAGTGTTGCGACTCTTCGGATACACTTGTATGCAAAAAAATCGTTTACATATACAAAAAATCGTTATTATCGTTAGACACGTAACTAACTATTACTTAAAACTATTACTCGACGTGGTCGAAGGTGACGGGGGGCAACTTATTAAGGTCTTAGTAGTGAATAAAAAAATCCTAAACATTACTTTTATTTAATTAATTATAATTAAAATAAAAGTAATGTTTGGAATTTTTTTTTATTCGCAGATTATAGAATTTGCAGTATGTGGTGTTTTTTTACAAAAGGTTCTACCCTTTACTAATAATGAAATTAATTATTAAAGTGTCTTAAAAATCGGATATTATCGTAATCGATCTCTTAAATTTCGGATATTATAGTAATCGATTTTTTTATCCCAACCTTATTATTCAATTTGTCAGAACTGTCATACTACGGTATGACAGTTCTGACAAATTGAATAATAAGGTTGGGATAAAAAAATCGATTACGATAATATCCGATTTTTAAGACACTTTAATAATTAATTTCATTATTAGTAAAGGGTAGAACCTTTTGTAAAAAAACACCACATACTGCAAATTCTATAATCTGCGAATAAAAAAAAATTCCAAACATTACTTTTATTTTAATTATAATTAATTAAATAAAAGTAATGTTTAGGATTTTTTTATTCACTACTAAGACCTTAATAAGTTGCCCCCCGTCACCTTCGACCACGTCGAGTAATAGTTTTAAGTATTAGATTGTTGGACTTTAGATGATACGATTTGGGTGACAATACAATAGGAATAAGGCTTTATTTTAATCTGAAAAGTATGATGATCATTTTACATCCCATCAATGTCCTATCAAGGACGAACCTCTACCAGTAATGGATAGAAATGCTGGCCAGATAGATTTGGATAGGCTTTTACGATACTTTATTCTAATTTCGAAAAAAAAAATATCTTTAAATTTTCCTATAGTCAGCTTTATCGACACCCATGAAATAGCATGGGGTGGTAACACTGTATATTGCAAAGCCCTAATCTCTTACAGAAACAGTAAAAATATAAACAGCTTTACAGCCATTTTCATGTTTCACACGCCATAAAATAAAATAACATAACATAAAACGACTATCACCTCATACACGATGTTTCTAATATCTCACAAAGTACAGGTTATGTTACAAAACTGAATAATTCAACACACCAATAACTAGTTGGTTTAAAAGTAAAATTTTAAATTTACTCTCAAAGCGTGTTCGCGTCACATTTGCTTAGAGAGGACAGGTCCCTCACGTGGCTTGAGTGTATCGTTTGAGGTCGAAGTTATGAGAACAAAGAGTAAGTATCTAAAATTATTTTCTAGATATTTTCTTTGTATAAATCTAACCTTACTATAATATTATAAAGAGGTAAAGTTTGTGTGTTTGTGACGTTGTAGGGGGTAATCTCTTGATCTACTGAATCGATTTTAAAAATTCTTTCTGTGTTGAATAGTCCATTTATTGGGGAGTGTCATAGGCTATATAGTATCACGCTAAGACTAAAAGGAGTGGATCAGTAATGAAATATGTTTAAAAAAGGGACGCGTTCTTTTCTCTGCCCTACGAAGTGGGTACAGGTCAGCTAGTAGTAAATAAGTATGTTTTGCCGTTGTCTCATCTCATGTCATCATAATACAACCTTTGCATAGTTAACACGACAGTGTGTGAGTGTTGTTGTTAAGCTCTCACTCTACGGAATAAAAAAATAATTAATAATAATCTTAAGCTATGGTGTACCATAGGAAAGCTTTGAAAAAAAAAATTTCCTAGCCCTTCTATTAATGTTGGCCCTGCACGGCCTTTCCTCCTCCAGTGATGGAGAGAAACCTAGCCTAGTAGTACCATGCGGGCCAGATGGATTGGTTTGGTACAGCAGCTTACGTAAAACAAAAAAAAAATATTTTTCCACCGAGACAATTTTAATGTATAATAATAACAGGAATAAATTATTATTACCATAAGGCTAACCGTCAGTCATTTAGTCACAAAAGACGACCTCAGTGGCGTAGTGGTTATATAACACGACTGCTACGCAGAGGTCTCGGGTTCGGTCTCGTCTATGTATAATATTTATGTATTTACAAAAAAAAGTATATAAGTATTAATATCCGTTGCTCTGTTACCCATAACACAAACAAGTTAAGCCTAGCTTACTTTGGGAACAGATGGCGCTGTGTAGAGATGTCCGTAAATATTTATATTTATTTAAAAGAATTTGATCCCAAATAAATAAATAAATAAATTTGAACCTTATTAGAAACACAATTAACTTTAAATTCCAAACCTCGTGAGTAATGTTTGATTCTTCCATTCAAATCAAGTGTTCTATCTAGCGCAAGTCTTAGACTTAAGGCACACTACAAAAACGTCGTCGTGTTCTCGCGAGAACATCTTATTTAAGCTCAAGCGAGCGTGATGTCTCCAGGATTTCCTTGCTATTTTCCTACTATTTTCCATTCAATAACAGATTTCAAGTTAGAAATATACTATCAGTGACCACCTGTGCTAATCTACGTACTGTCTTATCAGTTCCTACGATTATAGTAGTAAAAGATTTGTCAGGTCTCTTCAGCAAGCAGCCCTCTAAGTAAGTAGGTGTGGCTGCTTATTCCAGATATAAGCCTGACTTTCTCCGTGTGGTGACGGAGTAAGAATACTATATGTCATCACCCCATCGCATCCCACGGGTGTCGTACAAACCGACTAAGGGACTATCCGTGAATATTATCTTTACGAAATAAAAAGAAGGAAAACTTGAAATTAAACCCTATACCAATCCGTCTGGCCAGCGTGGTATTAGTAGGCCAAGTATCCCTCCGTCCCTGGAGGAGGCCCGTCCCTGCAGTGAGACATTAATGGGCTGTTATGATGAAGCCTGACTTGGCTTGGCGCTGTAAGTAGTAGTATTTAGGTGCAAGTTTAAAGTAGCCAGTATAGTTACAGGGTTTAGAATAATAACAGTTTCTGTTCCAACAAAGGGTACCTTAATTCATTAAAAATATATTATTTCGCATTGACTTTGTAAGTCGGTCGAGGACACTTTATAAGTACTTACCTAAACTAGAAAACTTTGTGTAACAGTCATAATGTTCTAAAACGGCTATATCACGCATATTATGTTTGATGTGATGTAAGTTATATTGTCAATATTAGATATGTTGTTAATTACATATTCTACATGAAATTAATAATGACTCCCTAATCAAAATTTAACGTTAGACGTGAAAATATGTTCATCAAAACAGCAATCGATACTTCAACAAAATTTATTCAAAATTGAACAAGAAGTACGGTTGAGTTAGACGTTGTCAAAACATGACGGATAAGGAATAGATTTTATACTATAACCCGTGCGGATAAAGAATAAAATTATACTCGTAGGTAGCGGCATTTCTATTCACCTTTCGCACGCACATTAAACTTGCGTCTATACTCGAGGGTACTGACTGACAAAATACAATTATTTTTCTACTAATTTAATAATTTTGTTTATAAATTATTATTCGTTATTGCTTTTTTATGTAGTATTCTGACGGTATCGGCTCCATTCTAATTCCATTCTTTATCCGCGCGGGTATTACGAGTTTTCATAGTAAAAAAAAAAGTTCGATACCGTCTAGTTTTGCTTACCTCTCAACTTTGTAAAAGATTTATCATAAAAAAGATTTTTATAATATAGTAGCATGCTCTATATCCAGCAGATTTTTGAAGGTTATCGAAATTTATGCAGTTAAGATAAAAAAGATCTAGCTTTGTTTAAAAGAATCTTATATAGGATACCAAAGTTATTTCTATTATATTTTATGGATGATGTTACCTAGCTTCGTAAAGTAACAGACTTTGGAAGATTTCTGTCTTGTATAGTTTGCTACTTAGGATAAAATCATTAAAATAAAATAAAATCTGTGTTTTTTTATGTCTTACTTTTTGTATGATCATCTAGATTCCTACACATCACGCCAGTCGGTTTCATGTGTTACGCTTCTACCCTTTTTGATAAATGTGTTTAGGGATACTGTAAGTTTTTGAAAAATAACCAAAAATCAAAAAATGTAATTTGCCTTGTTGGTTCAGCGGTTGAGTAGGCTAATGTGCACGAATTACTATACACGCACGATATTTTAAGTCCCAACAAAGACGAATATTTGTGCGAATAACTAAAAAGTATCATGGGTCTAATTTGTTCTTCGTTTATTAGCTACTGTTAATTTAGTAAAATCAGTTAAAATTTGACGACTTTAACAGGATTTAAACTTGATTATATTCTGTCAAAAAAAAACAAAAAAAATTAAATAAATATTGTGTTATATACAGGACTATTTTGGTTGTATGAACTTTATCCCAAAAACTAAGTCGTTTCTATCTAGACTAGTTTACACTGAAACCAACTCTCAATACAAATAGTGAACTACGTTGTTTGTTCAAAATCTACGATAACATCGGTATCATTAAGCTTTATGGTCTTGTTTACAGAGTTTTTCTGTAGCCAAACATTTTTCCTTTTTTGTTAAATCTCTAGCCCCGTAGTTTTTTAAGTTACGGTAATATTTCATAATTAAATAAGTATGGAGAAACTAAGCTGGTGACATAATTATTACTAGGAAAAGAATAAAAACGAACAAATACGAGTGTTTTTAGTTTTTTTTTAATAAACGAACACGCACCCATTTCACTCGTGGGCAATCAATGACGTCAATTCATGCATAGCCTCTCCGTGTGTTAGAGTGGACACGACCACATACATTTTCTTCCAAAGCGAAGCCTAAGACACGTGCGTACACTCTCCGTGCACCGCGGTGTGCCAGCGCTTTTACGGTTGACCTTGCAGCTAAAAGCGTGGCAGAGAGCGTTAAGATCAAAATTATGAAAATGTACGAAGCACGCCACGAGTCGCCGCTAATAACAAAAACGCATTTTGTTTTTACACCGCTCCGCTTGCCGCCCCGCTTGTCGCTAATACAGAAGTCGTGAATTTGCTGTTATGTTGATCAAAATGATCATCAAAAATAGAACAGGAAAAAAACTAACCATATCAAAAGATCAATTTACTACACTAATCCCCGGTTTCCGAATGACTGCTCAAGTAAAAATCAACTAATCAAGTGTCAAAACTGTCATTTTAGTTTCTGAAAATGGTAGTTTTGACACTTGATTAGTTGATTATTACTTGATCAGTCATTCGGAAACCAGGGTCACACTTTTATTTCGAATTAAAAGAGGTTTGACCTTTTATTTGAAGCTTTTCAGGGATTCTCCTTACGCAATTGCCGCCTGGTTAAGCGGTTTTAGGTGTAGCAACAGATTAAGAATTTAAAATATCACCTCTTACTTTTGTCTTAAACGTACGTCTGATTATTAAGTTTTAATGTTTGGTGTATTTATAAGGTTATTGATTCTGGGTTACAGGTTTTACAGTGCTGTCAAAGTGGGTGGTAAATTCACCTTTCGCACGCACATTAAACTTGCGTCTATACTCGAGGGTACTGACTGACAAAATACAATTATTTTTCTACTAATTTAATAATTTTGTTTATAAATTATTATTCGTTATTGCTTTTTTATGTAGTATTCTGACGGTATCGGCTCCATTCTAATTCCATTCTTTATCCGCGCGGGTATTACGAGTTTTCATAGTAAAAAAAAAAGTTCGATACCGTCTAGTTTTGCTTACCTCTCAACTTTGTAAAAGATTTATCATAAAAAAGATTTTTATAATATAGTAGCATGCTCTATATCCAGCAGATTTTTGAAGGTTATCGAAATTTATGCAGTTAAGATAAAAAAGATCTAGCTTTGTTTAAAAGAATCTTATATAGGATACCAAAGTTATTTCTATTATATTTTATGGATGATGTTACCTAGCTTCGTAAAGTAACAGACTTTGGAAGATTTCTGTCTTGTATAGTTTGCTACTTAGGATAAAATCATTAAAATAAAATAAAATCTGTGTTTTTTTATGTCTTACTTTTTGTATGATCATCTAGATTCCTACACATCACGCCAGTCGGTTTCATGTGTTACGCTTCTACCCTTTTTGATAAATGTGTTTAGGGATACTGTAAGTTTTTGAAAAATAACCAAAAATCAAAAAATGTAATTTGCCTTGTTGGTTCAGCGGTTGAGTAGGCTAATGTGCACGAATTACTATACACGCACGATATTTTAAGTCCCAACAAAGACGAATATTTGTGCGAATAACTAAAAAGTATCATGGGTCTAATTTGTTCTTCGTTTATTAGCTACTGTTAATTTAGTAAAATCAGTTAAAATTTGACGACTTTAACAGGATTTAAACTTGATTATATTCTGTCAAAAAAAAACAAAAAAAATTAAATAAATATTGTGTTATATACAGGACTATTTTGGTTGTATGAACTTTATCCCAAAAACTAAGTCGTTTCTATCTAGACTAGTTTACACTGAAACCAACTCTCAATACAAATAGTGAACTACGTTGTTTGTTCAAAATCTACGATAACATCGGTATCATTAAGCTTTATGGTCTTGTTTACAGAGTTTTTCTGTAGCCAAACATTTTTCCTTTTTTGTTAAATCTCTAGCCCCGTAGTTTTTTAAGTTACGGTAATATTTCATAATTAAATAAGTATGGAGAAACTAAGCTGGTGACATAATTATTACTAGGAAAAGAATAAAAACGAACAAATACGAGTGTTTTTAGTTTTTTTTTAATAAACGAACACGCACCCATTTCACTCGTGGGCAATCAATGACGTCAATTCATGCATAGCCTCTCCGTGTGTTAGAGTGGACACGACCACATACATTTTCTTCCAAAGCGAAGCCTAAGACACGTGCGTACACTCTCCGTGCACCGCGGTGTGCCAGCGCTTTTACGGTTGACCTTGCAGCTAAAAGCGTGGCAGAGAGCGTTAAGATCAAAATTATGAAAATGTACGAAGCACGCCACGAGTCGCCGCTAATAACAAAAACGCATTTTGTTTTTACACCGCTCCGCTTGCCGCCCCGCTTGTCGCTAATACAGAAGTCGTGAATTTGCTGTTATGTTGATCAAAATGATCATCAAAAATAGAACAGGAAAAAAACTAACCATATCAAAAGATCAATTTACTACACTAATCCCCGGTTTCCGAATGACTGCTCAAGTAAAAATCAACTAATCAAGTGTCAAAACTGTCATTTTAGTTTCTGAAAATGGTAGTTTTGACACTTGATTAGTTGATTATTACTTGATCAGTCATTCGGAAACCAGGGTCACACTTTTATTTCGAATTAAAAGAGGTTTGACCTTTTATTTGAAGCTTTTCAGGGATTCTCCTTACGCAATTGCCGCCTGGTTAAGCGGTTTTAGGTGTAGCAACAGATTAAGAATTTAAAATATCACCTCTTACTTTTGTCTTAAACGTACGTCTGATTATTAAGTTTTAATGTTTGGTGTATTTATAAGGTTATTGATTCTGGGTTACAGGTTTTACAGTGCTGTCAAAGTGGGTAGGGTTATTCCATAAAAAAACACATCAAAAATGTAAACTATCCCTGTACCAACCTGTCTCATTAGCGAAATATTTAGTATGTTACATATTCATTTATGAGAAGCTGGTAAGAAAAAAAACTAATCCCTAAAATTCACTCCCCATACATTACCTATCATAAAAACAAATTGAATTATACAATATACTATAACAAAAGGTGTAAAAACCATTCGGTTGTTCACAAACATGGACGTTTTCTCGTAACCTATTTGCTATGCATGTGCGTTTGTTCAGCGAGCGGAAAATGACGTACGTAGTCAGGTTCTTGCCATTTACATTTTGAATAAATAGTTTCAGGAAAGTAGAGGTAGTTTAATCATTATGTACAGGTAGGTACAGTCACGAGCAATAATATGTACACTTTTTCACATTTTGTAAAACAGTTATCTAAAGTTCTGCCAAACCAAAATTGAATATTCGAAGATTAGCTCAAAGCTGTACGGAACCTCTTCTAAATTACGAAATAATTTTCGTATTCTAATGTCTAGGTAAACGTGCAGATAGTTTAGAAAATTTGACAATGTGTACATAATTATTATTGCTCGTGACTGTACTATCTCTTGTAGAAAGTTATTTTAAAATCTCATACTTAAAGTTGAGGGCTTGGTGTTCTTAGTTTATAAGTTTTATTTTAGACTTCTCCGTGTGGTGACGGAGTAAGAATACAATATGTCACTACCCTATCTCATCCCAAGGGTGTCGTAAAAACCGACTAAGGGATTATCCGTTAATATTAACTTTCCAAAATAAAAAGAAGGAAAACTTGAAATTAAACCCTATACCAATCCGTCTGGCCAAAGTGTAATTAGTAGGCCAAATATCCCTCCGTCACAAGCGGGACTTTAATAGGCTGTTATGATGATGATTTTATTGCCATAACAACTGATGAGAGAGCAACGAGTCCTTAAGTTAAAGATTAATTTGATGTAAGATGGTATTATATTTACCTATCATAACATCTTTTGTTTAAGTTACTAGTTAGAGAAACCACAACTTAAATTAAAAGCACAATAGTTAGTTATTTAAAAAAGCTATTAAAAATCATCAATTAAAAATGAAATGAAACTGAGAAAAACTACTCCATTTGATCTAAACGTATGAAAACGTGGCTCATAGATTACTAGCTGCGTGTGAAACTTCACATAAGAGCAATCGATCACACTTCTATAGAATCACTTAGTTTTAATAACACTACGTTTTTATATTGAAAAAATATGAATGAACGTTTCATCATCATATCATAGCAGCCCATTAATCTCCCACTGCAGGGACGGGCCTCCTTCCGTGACGGATGGTTACTGACTTGATCTACCACGCTGGCCAGACGGATTGGTATAGGGTTTAATATCATGTGTTGCTTCTTTTTATTTCGTTAACATAATTTACGGATAGTCCCTTAGTCGGTTTTTACCCATGGAATAAGATGGGGTGGTGACATACTGTATTCTTACTTAGTCACCACACGGAAAATTTTTCATCGTAGTGGCATAAAAAGTAATCTTGGTCCTAGTTATATCGATTGGATCGGCGGGTAATCGATGTATGGAAGGAGAGGGGGCTGTGTAAAGTAGAAATATTTGAAAGAGGCCTGTGTCTACTGGTGGACGTCAATTGGCTGATATGATGTGATTTTATGATGCTGATACTTATGATGATCGTGTTATTAATATTAAATGAAGGAAATAACAATGTACTACTATAAATAAGAATAAGAACTCAAATCCTGTACTCGATGGAAATATATTTGCCTTCATGAATTTAAATATTTTTATTTGGTTAGTTGTTTTTTATGTAGGTTTATAATATGCAATAATTAGTATTAGTAAAATGGAATTTAAAATAAAAGAGTTTAACGACATGTAAATAAATTTTCTAATACCCATACTACAAGCTCTGTTTAGCTTACGAGTAAAAGACATTTTGTAAAGAAAAATAAATTAATGTACAATCATGACTCTGTTAACAAAGTTTCAAAGACTTCATACGTCACTTTTACACATGCCGACGAAGTCAGGTAATTGCCACTTTCAATGCAAAAAGGACACCATCACTTGAATTTTAAGCGTCGGGCTAAGTGTGAACTAATGCCAATTTTTACGAGACATCCCTGCACTGAATACTCGATGAGTCAAAGTAATGATGTAGAACGATCTTTACTTAGTCGATTTTATTCGATGTTGTTAAATACTGATGAATGGTAATCGAGATGGTAATCGATTATCGAATAAATTGTAAAGATTCTTGTGCAAACTGAAGCAGTTTTATTTCTGTTTGTATTTTTCTTTTGCATATTAAAAGCTTTAGAGGAGGGCTTCATTGACCCATATTTCGAGATTTTTTTTGTGATGTTGAACTTGCGATAGATAATAAAGAATGGTTGTTTTAAACTTTGTTGTTTGACGAATTTGACATCTCGATTGAGTAATGATATTTTTTGAGTTTTGCGTAAACATTAAGAATAATGATTTATTAATTAGTTACAACGTTAACTTTACACTTAACGTTTTTTAAAGAAAAGCTGGATTAAGCTCAGACTCTAGTCTCAGGATCAATGTTTGTCGGTCGTATAAAACATTCGTTATGCGTGGGATTTTAAAATTAACTCAAAAATATTATAACTTTTTTAATTAAAGCTTCCTAAAACGTATACGAAAACAAAACACATATCGAATTCATAAGTAACTTTAAGTTTGAATGTCGATTATGAGAACTTCATTTTATCATTTCGTATATCCGTCCCATCCCTACGAGCGAACGTCGAAAGAGTTAAGTTTTTATAGCAGTTTGGATATTTTGCTCTAAAGCACTGAAGTTTTAAGATTAATTCTTTGATATGTTTTTCTGCTCTGCGTTTAAGTGAAGAGAAAGTTTTTGCATCGTTTGTCGCGCCTTATCTGGAGGCTAATTCGGTCTCATAGTGCGAAAGTAGTAGTGAGTAGTAGGAAAGTAGTAAGAAATAAATCACATGTGACTTATATACTACAAATAAATATAATTATTGTCTTAATCTATATACTAATATTATAGAGGGGTAAAGTTTGTGTGATTGTGTGTTTGTGACGTGGTAGGGGGTAATCTCTGGATCTACTAAACTGATTTTAAAAATTCCGTATATTGAAAATTCATTATAATATAGTATCACGCTATGACTAATAGGAGTGGAGCAGTAATGAAATATGTTTAAAAAAGGGACTCGTTTTTTTCTTCGCCCTACAAAGTGGGCATGAGTCAGCTAAAAAAATATATATACAAATGTAGTCAGTAGACGGTCGTGTTAGCAGGCTTAAATTATTTTATTACTGGTGTATACTCGTGCCTGCAATGGGACATTAATAGTAGGTTGACTATGATTATACTGAAAATGGTTTGAAAGGATTATTGTCTCGAAGACTTTGTAGTTCTGTTTATTAATTCTGTGTGTTTATTTTATATTTTCTAAGAGGTCGTTTGAGCAGATCATCGTTCTTAGATGCGCTTTGAGTCAAAATTCTTCAAATTCGATATTCTAGATAACGCTCTTATAATCCGGTCTGGGAAAACAGGGAAAGCCAAAAAGAATATCGCCAATAAATTTTAAAAAAAATGGAAAACCGCTTTTATTTTGAAATCGCACAATTGAGTTATAATAAATCCCAAAAGAATAGAACGGCTTTTACCTAAAACTGTATATTATTCTGGGTTTCATCCTGGAATAAATACTTTTAAACCCTTTGTTATATTCAGATGTCCAACTTACCTTTGCCAAACTTTGAAATGGGTTCTGCAGATGTGTTTTGAAAACGTAACATATAAATCTGAATTTCAATCATTACTCATGGCTTGATTAGTAATTTGGATCATTTAAAATTATTCCGATGAAAGAGAAAATCATTTGGTTTTTTCGAGAGAAAGAATTTTCTGATGTTTTTTTAATTAAATACAAAGAATTCCGATAGTAATAATGCAGTAGTATACTTTATGTTAAAACTGATAAATATTTTGCTACGAAAATATTTGTGTACTTATTTCATTTTAATTAAGTATTCTCCTTTTAGGGTTATTTTATTTCTGCGTGTTGTGTAACTTTATGATTTTAAGTTTTTGTAAATACGTACTTTGAATATATCCAGACCAATGCAATTCATGAGCGGAAACCGAAAGTGGGACATTTGCGTAGCAGTCGTAGATTATAACCACTTCGCTACGAAGGTCGTCTAGTTCAGTAGTTACTGTTAGCCTATGTCACTGTCGATCCATTAGCAAGATAAATGACCGGAAAGAGGAAACGTCACATGTCATGTTAATATTAGTAGCTATTAATATAAGTTGGTAAACTAAGTAGCTTTTATATCGTAATTAATTAAACATTTAAAAAGTTATAGGTACTTGAACAAATCACTTAGGTATAAACTGGCTAAAAGAGATACTTTAAAACTATACTCAAAAACAAACAAAACAGCCCTAATTACAATCCATCTGGATATCCTATCCTACTAATATTTTAAAATGCGAAAGTTTGTGAGGATGTATGAATGGATGGATGGATGTTTGTTACTCTTTCACGCAAAAACTACTGAATTGATTTTGATGAAATTTGGAATATAGGTAGTTAACAGGGTGTAAAATAATATTTAAGCTACTAACAAAACGCGGGTGAAGCCGCGGGCATCCGCTAGTTAAGATATAAGTAAGTAGCCTAAGATTACTTCCATCACTAAAGGAAGCCCGGACTCACAAGACTAGTATATAACTTTTTTATGTACGTAAAATATTAATAAATAAATAAATAATCCTCACACATTCACACATCGCCACCTAGTCCCAAACTAAGCAAAGCTTGTACAATGGGTACTAGACAACGGATAAACATACTTAAATACTTTTTTTTGTGAATACATAATTATATATAGAAAACACTCAGACCAATGCACAAAGATTTGCATTGAGCGGGAATCGAACCCGAGACCTCAGCGTAGCAGCCATGTAATATTATACCGACTGCGCCACAGAGGTCGATATAACTTTTTTATCTAATGTAAAATATTAAATTATGTATTTGTTTTAATTTGTTGAACGAGTTGTTAATGTTAGTTTATGGTTTTATTATTTAAATATTAAATGTTAGTAGTTATTATGTTTGGCTATTTGGTGAAACTAGGTCGCCTCTTACGACTCCCATGGGTATTAAAAGGGAGACTTGTATATACTCGTACTAAAGCTGTCATCATACAGACAATGCAGTGTTAATTTTTAGCCGAAAGCTTTTCACTAAACTGGCTAAAAGAGAAGATGTAAAAAGATGTATTATTATTTCCTGGATCATAATTTTCACATTATTAAATACTAGCTGATGCCCGCGGTTTTACCTGCGTTGTATAGGTAGCTTAAATTTTATGTTATTAAATATTAAATGTATTTAATGTTATTCTACACCTTAAACTACTTATATTCCAAATTTCATCAAAATCTTTTTATTACTTTTTGTGTGAAAGAGTAACAAATCCATCCTCACAAACTTTCGCATTTATAATATTCGCAGGAGTAGTAGGAAGTAGGATAAATCATTAAAAGTTTACAAAAAAGTTATAGTTAATTATTGTTTTTTTATGTTATGTTATGTGTTAATAGGTAAAATAAACAGCAAAAAACAGTATTTTCACAAGTCAAGTAATACATAATATTCGTAGGTATAAATAATATATTACAGCCTGCATTGAGGAAGTAAACAACCTCAGAACACATTTACCTAATGTCATCTAATTTAGTAAAGCACATTCAAGAGAGTGCTACCCATTATCGTATGTAAAAGGAGTTGTGTGAACTGAGGAGTCTTTTCATTTAATTTAGAATGTTTTGCTTGTAAACAAACAACTTTCGGGTTTTACTTCGTGTTTAATTTAGAGTAATACTGTTATGTTTATCTATTCTATTTTTGAAAAGTATTTGTTGTTATTTTGTTAAATTATTAGGTGTAATTCTTAATTCGATAATTATTATCTATATTGTGGTAGAGTTGTAATAAATATCACACTAAAAGGACATACTTTGTGAAAAAGTAGTAGTGAATAAAAATAGATAAATGTGTCGACCATGCATGAAAACAATAAAAAAGAAATGCCCAAAAAAAAAAACAGTGTCGTCTCAAGTCAAGTAATAAGTACAGATATTCCTATGTATAAATAATGTATCACAGCCTGCATTGAGGAAGTAAACAACCACAGAACACATTTACCTAATGTCATCTAATTTAGTAAAGCACATTGAGGAGAGTGCCACCCATTATCGTATGTAAAAGGAGTTGTGTGAACTGAGGAGTCTTTTCATTTAATTTAGAATGTTTTGATTGTAAACAAACAACTTTCGGGTCTTACTTCGTGTTTAATTTAGAGTAATACTGTTATGTTTATCTATTCTATGTTTGGAAAGTAATGTTTTGTTGCTGTTTTGTTCAAAATGTAATTTTTAAGTCGATAATTATTTATTTTTGTCGAGTAGAAATAAATATCACACTTTAAGGCCAGACTTTGTGCAATCGGTCATTGTATCTATTTAAATAAATTTCTTAATAAAAAAGCGGTAGTGAATAAAATTAGATAAATGCATGAAAACAATAAAAACGAAATCCCCCAAAAAAAAACAGTGTCGTCTCAAGTCAAGTAATAAGTACAGATATTCTTATGTATAAATAATTTATTACAGTCTGCATTGAGGAAGTAAACAACCACAGAACACATTTACCTAATGTCATCTAATTTAGTAAAACACATTCAAGAGAGTGTCACCCATTATCGTATGTAAAAGGAGTTGTGTGAACTGAGGAGTCTTTTCATTTAATTTAGAATGTTTTGCTTGTAAACAAACAACTTTCGGGTCTTACTTCGTGTTTAATTCAGAGTAATACTGTTATGTTTATCTATTCTATTTATGAAAAGTTTTTGTTGTTATTTTGTTAAATTTTTCAAGTGTATAATTAATACTCCACTAAAGATTGACTCGTTTGACTAGTGTGGTATCTATAAGCCAAGTTTCTAGAAGAAAACTCGTCTCTTTAATAGGACGTTCATAAACTACTATCAGGATAGCTTTTGCCTAAAAGCCCATGCTAAGTCATGCTACAATATGAGTGTTGTGGGAAAATGTGAGGAGTAAAACTATAATTAAAATGTAAAGTAATAATATTACAAGTAATATTCAATATATGAAAATCAAAAAGATTTTTTTGACTTTATCAAAGCACGCAAAGAAACTGTTTCCGGGTATCCAATCAGCATTCGAGAGAAAAAAATAAGTGACCCACATCTCGAATATATTCCGTCTTGCAATGGAGGCCGAATTAACCGGAACAGTCTTTGTTAGAAAATAGTTTCTTTGTGAAATGAAATGAATAAGAAAAACGTAGGAAGTACCATTTCTTAAAAGACAGACGTTCTGAGAATTGTCATTTTTATGAAAAGATGTAATTTCTTATGGCTCATTAATACTTAGATATTATTTTTAGTTTGTTTCATGTCTGGAGCAAATTGTGTGGACACTTAGTTCAGTTATTAACTGAGAAGAATAACCTCATATCTCATCGAATAAGCTTATCTTGATTAAATTTTGATGTAATATAATTATATTGAATACCCTATCTCATCCCATGGGTGTCGTAAAAACCGACTAAGGGACTAAATATTTTCTTTACACAATAAAAAGAAGGAAAAGTTGAAATTAAACCCTGGACGGATTGGCCGACTGGCCCGCGTTTTATTAGTAGGCCAAGTATCCCTCCGTCACAGGAGGAGTCCCGTCCCTGCAGTGGGACATTAATGGGCTGTTATGATGTCCAGCAGTGAACGTTCATAGGCTGATCTGAAGATGATGATACATTAGCAAGAGTCTTATAAATTGGTTCTATTTCTACTGCTCTTTACAGCATCAAAAATATTTGTTAAATGTAAAAGTCATCTATAACACGTCATACCTGCTGTCAGCCTGCTCCAATAATAGTCTTATACATAGCGTAGTTATTATGAACACTACGATATCAAGTGAGATCATGAAAGCAATATTCAACATTGAAACAAATAATCATTATATTTATTCTATTTGCGAATTATGATTTTTTTTCTTTTGCGGTTCTAGTTAGCCATACCCAAGTAACACAGAAAGCATTTTAACAAGCAACAAGTGAACTTATATAGAGCTTAAGACCCGTACAAACTCTTATATAAGTTCACCGAGCGTCTTGAAGCTGAACAATGGCATTTGAAAATCATTGTAATGCTTTACGCTGTATAACAGTTGGATAATGGCATATCAGAATGCTTTTGTAAAGCCTTTAGCTATTTTTAGTGCTTTTGGTTCTACAAAGACATTTTAAAGTAGTTAATAAGTGCTTGAAGCTGTTTAACAGCACAAACGTGAACCACTATAATGCCATGTAAATCCGATATCCAGCTCTAAGCTGTTTTTTGTGCCTTTTGCTGTGTAAAAGCACTTGTAAGGGGTAAGTAAAAGCTTAATGCTGCTGAACAGCATAAATGTGAATCAATATAATGCTTGCATTTTAGAGGAAGAACTGAGTGCTGTTGTGTAGCTAATAGCTCTTTAAACAATCACACGTGAGTAGTTGTAATGCTGGTGGCATTAATTGGGCTCACCGGGCTGCTTAAGGCTGACCACCATTTTGTAAATATTTTATAACCAAAAAATATTTTCTTTCGAACCTATTTATAAAAGGAATTGTCATTTAAAATATTTATATAACTTAATTTAATACAGTACAAGCAAAACTATGATTGTATTTATTCAAAACTTATTCTGTACTAGAAATACACATTTGTTTTGGTTTTACACACATCATTTTTATAAAACATTTTGTATGAAAATCACAAAATATCGAAGGCGCGTGAAAATTTTCAATGAAACTTATATAAACAAGTACAGTAAACTACACTGCGCAGTAATATTTGAAGGCAAGAAATAACAAACGAGTCAAAAACTTATCCGATGAATTTGTTTTGATGCAAACTATAATATGGCGTCACTCACTGTTTTATTTTGACCGTCTTTACCTATTCTTTTTTTGATTGTAATAATTTACACGCAATAATATAAAGTTTCCTAAGTGTGAACACTTAAATTTCTCCAATAATTCTTTTAGCACATTTAAATGCTAGTCTAATGCTTTTGTAATGCCGTTGGCATCTTCACTATCAATAATTTTTCTATTATAATGCTTCTGTAATGCAATAGGCTATCTCATTGACCATTTTAATGCTTTCTTAATGCGATTGGCAATATTATTGACCAAAATGATGCTTCTTTAATCCGATTGACATCTTTCTTGACCACAATAATGCTAATATAATGCGCCAGTAATGCTATTAACCAGCTACTGTGAACCTATATAGGGCATAAAGCTGTATAATTTGTGCCCAAATAAGCATTACAGTAGCCATATAAACGTTTATAATGCGACTATAAGACTAACTTAAAATGCTAAAAGGATACAAGAATACTCTTATTCGGCCCTTATAATGCTTTGATGTGTTACTTGGGTATAAACGCTCTTATGAATTAAACTTACCTACCATTAATTAAGTACAATTTTTCTATGTACGAGTAGCTTAGATTATTAACAGGCAAGTTCATCTAGCCGGCTAAAACGGACCAATCAAACTAATTTAAACGCTTAAGTCTTTTTAACGCTTTAGCGGTAATAAAAATTGTATTTTAGCTCTGTCATCAAAAGGAGATAATAATTATAGGCCGACCGTTTATCTCAGTCCCCGCCTGCGGTATGAAAGGGACAAGGGAGCGGGGTAGCGGTGTCCGTTATGGTAGCGTACACAAGAGCTATATTATCGAGTTGGTTACTATGCCAATATGATGTCGTGTTATACACTGACTAAAGACTAAGATGAGAAATAAGTACCTACTACGAATCAAAAACAATTACTTAAAATTAGAGCTGTGTTGTGATGTGATGTAGTTCGGGTCACAGTATCTAGATGGCGCCGTTTTGCCCAAAAATCAAGAGATAGCTCTCTCCTTTGTCCTCTCCCCCCGCGCACCCCTATTACCGCAGGCGGGGTCTGATTTAAACGGTCTGCCTATAGATGATAACATTCCTTAAATATTAACTTACCACAATGTAAATTACAAGTAAACTCGTACTAACAGATTTGATTAATGAAACAAACACATGTGGCTCAAATTATGAACATTACGATACATATTGTGTTCACATAATGAATGATTACTGTGATCATCAGTCATTATGTAATTATTACGTTTACTGATTAAACAATCATTTGAGCACGTCAATTTGAGATGTTAATAAGGGTTTGATTGGTTTGTATTAATTTATGAGGTTTATTTACACTATAATGTTATCTTTGGTGTCGATTAAAACTATATTATACAATATACATCTTTATGTGCAACGTTTATATGTAGACTATTCTTAAGTTTTACTTATTAATTTTCTGAATAGATGGAACATTTTACGCTGCTTAACTTTAATTTTTGAAAAGATTTAAAAGGGGTTCGTAAAAAAAGCAACTGTAAGAATTTGAACAATGTAGCTGATGTCATGAGGCTTAACTTATAAAGAATAATCCACCAATAATGAAAAAGTGATGGTCTGTGTGGTGACGGAGTAAGAATACAATACGTCCCCACCCTATCTCATTCCAAAGGTGTCGTAGAAAGTTAGGATATCACTTTTAATTTAAAATGGGACGAGTCTATTAAGGTAAAATACAGCACAATGGAACATACATGCACAACTCCATACTTGTACTTATTATTAATGGAATACTCGCGCGAAAAACAGTTGGTATGCTTTTGGATCAGTTGGCTTAAAACTATCTTACACCAACAATCACTTTATTAACTTTACACAAACGAATTTGACCCAGAACTACTTTAAACGAAGAAAACGTACGTTGACCGTTGGGCAATTTTTCGCACTATTTCACCTGTCCAAAGCAACACTCGTTCGTTTTTACCCTTGACGTTATAAGGTAGTAACTGGAAGTGACGTATAAGGAGGTTTATTTTTGTAGAGGTATAACGAGGATCAAATTGTTTTGGCAAAGTACTCGTATGAAGGATCTCATAGGCGTCGAAAACAGCGACTCTTTGAGTACCTATTTATTCTATAGCCTATTACACGATGTTGTTGTCTTCTGCGAAATTTGTTTCATGTTTCTTTTGCTGTGTTTTTTTACTAACGAAGGAGTATGTAGTTATTTTGATGTGTGTTTGTTTGTAATATGATTAAAATGAAAATGACAAAGTATTAAAATGGGCAAGAGAATAGGTAATACCAACAGTGATCATATTTAACTTTCCTACCTGCATAGTATAATAATTCGCGACTTTGTCACAAAAATACTGTTCAAATAGGTAATGTCTGTTTTTATTTATCATCATCATCATAACAGCCCATTAATGTCCCACTGCAGGGACGGGCCTCCTCCCATGACAGAGGGATCCTTGGTCTACTAATACCACGCTGGCCAGACGGATTGGTATACGGTTTAATTTCAAGTTTTTCTGCTTTTTATTTCGTAAAGATAATATTCACGGTAAGTCCCTTAGTCGGTTTTTACGACACCAATGGGATGAGATGGTGTGGTGACATATTGTATTCTTACTCCGTCACCACACCGAGGCAGTCAACTTAGAAAACTACAATTAAAACAAATTAAAGGGTTTAAGCATTGATTTTATAAGTCTATTTTATCTCCTGTAGTGTTTGCCTTTGAAAGGTTTCTTAAAGGTTGGCTCAAGAATATTATCTTAAGTGCGAAGCCTTAAAGTACCTGCAATTATGAAGTATTATCACTTAGTAAATTGGTTATGAAATACATTTATGAGTGTGTTCACAGTAACATTTAGAGGTCTGAGTCGAGAGAACTGTTTTCTAATAAATGAAGGTGTCATTGGAACTGTAGGGTCGTTGGATGTACTAAGAATTGTATGCAAGAAGAAATTTAAAGTAATTAACCCTTAAATATCAATTAAAACATTTTGAGAGAATATTAAAATATCAATTAGTATTACATGCAATTTTATGATTTATCGCATCATGAAACTAGACATACTCATCATAAAAAGACATAAAAATATAATATTATACTCTTTTATAAATTTATCGATATCTTCTATCTCACTTTTCTTCTAAAAAGGTATTTAATACCTTTTTAATTTTAAAAAACCTAAGCTCAAAAAAGATGCAATTTTGAAAAGAAGAAAGACAATGGAAAAAATTAATACGGTGGGACTCGAACCCGCGTCTCTGGACTATACGCGTCTAGTGGAGCGGGTTCGAGTCGCGCCTCGAGTACAATTTTTTCCATTGTTTATACCTAAGTAAGCTTTGTAGGTAAAAAAAATATATATGTAAAGATGCAAGTGTCGTTTAATTTTGTGTCCAGACACAAGACAGATAGGTTAGGGTAGCTCTTATTACCTTTTCATCGAAATTGTACTTCTGTAGTTTAGCGAATAATTGATTAAACCATTTTGACATGAATTAGACATCGAGACGGATTCCTTGTAGAATAAAAGTAAGTACAATCTATAATTTAAATAACATACAATTTTAATATTTTAACAAGACTACTACGCAGTGGTCTCGGTTTCGATTCCCGCTTAATGCAAATCTTTGTGGACATGAACATGAATGTTTGCATTGGTCTGAGTGTTTCTATGTATACATATATAATATTTATGTATGTATTTACAAAAAGAAAATTATTTATGTATGTTTATCAATTGTCTAGTACCCATAGTACAAGCTTTGCTTAGTTTGGGACTAGGTGGCGTTGTGTGAATGTGTGAGGAATATATAAAAATATTTTAACATATTGCAAAAGTTTAAAACCATCAAAAACTAATTTACGAAGCTATTAATATAGAGTAGCAGGCATCTTTCATTTATATCTTAAGATGCAACATTGTTTATCAAAACCCATGCGAGAACAAAGGCTTGCAATTAATCCCCACACTGTTTACTATGATGTAAAACTTTTGAATCTTGCTTAAACACCTTGTTCTTAACTTACGAACTATTTTAATTAAAAATTGAGTTTGAGTTATGGATGAATGAAAATAAAAGGACAAATGATAAAGTTTTTGAAATTATAAACAATAAGTTTTGTTTTGAAAGTTGGAGTTTAGAGTTGAATCATCGCAATGACTTTTAGTTTTAGGGTCATATTTTTTTTTTAATGATAAGGGTTAAATATAATAGCATTTAATTTTAAATTGATATAGAACTCCTTGTGATAACCAAAACTATACATAGGTAAGAAATAAATAAATAATCCTCACTTAATACGTAAGGATTAATTGTCCTCCATCCCCACCTAGTCCCACTAAGCAAAGCCTGGGTAACTACAAGACAACGGATAAACATACTTAAATTCTTTTTTTTTGTAAACACATTCATTATTATAACATAGACAAAACTCAGACCAATGCAAACAATCACGTTCATGCACACAAATATTTTCATTGAGCGGAAATCGAACCCGAGAAAAGAAGTCCAAGAAGCACGGTAGATGCGGTTTAGCGATTAAAACAAAGAGGATGAGAAGAATAAAATTACTGGAGCCTCAAAAACAGGTCTGTATGAGTCCTTATTCTATGAAGTTCTCTCTGGATTTTTATGTCATTTGTCAATTAATATTATAAAGTCTTTACTGAGTGGTTCTAAGAAATGGTTCCCCAACTACAATACCATACCATGATCTGAATCAGCACAAAACAACAATACGAATAAAACAATAAAATAATTTCCAACTTTTAAACAAAAATAGAGTTCGTACATTTTCATAAAATCCAGTTTACTTTTCTCAATTAATGGGCAATTCCGTTTGATTGATTATATTCTCAGAAAAGGTCTGTAAAGCTTAATAAAAGGATTGTGAAATAAAAGAATTAGTTCGTAGAATCTCAGTTCATATTTGAACCTATTGTAAAGGGTGTTAGAATTTTAATTAATTTCGAGAAATTTCTGAAAGTACCCCTTTGTACTATGTTTTATTAATTTCTTATTTTATATATTGACAAACGAGTTAGCGTTATTTATTATTAAAACACCCTTTTAAGAATATTTTGTGTGACAAGTTTATTACGTTAGGTGTTTGAAAGATATTAATGTTTATGAAATTAAAAGTCGATGGAGCGAGCTATTTGGATATTCACCCTTTTGAATAAAATTGCGAATAAGATATCAGAGATACAGTACAAGGAGACTGACATGGTAATATGACACTCACTGAAGACTGTGACCAGTGAACTGCACGTAGCTTAAATAAAAATAATGTTTAATTATATGGGTCGTTAAATGGTTACACAAAAGGGTGAAAAACCACCCGAATTTTATTATAGTTTTTTATTTTTATTTACATTTATCATTATAAATTATGGTTTGTGTCATAAATAATTTAAATAATAGCTTTTTTTTCGAAACTAACCAATTTTTATTTAATTCTGGCTTGGGTAATGGTAGTCGATGCAGCATACGCTCGATTTGGTGCACTGTCGATGTAGAATACTGTCGATGTAGCGTACCATCGATTTGGAGTACCGTCGATGTAGCGTACCGTCGATTTAGGCTACTGTCGATACATTACCGTTTACATTACATTACTTCAATCTCACGTGCTTATTATGTTTAAAGAGCTTTCATTACTTTTTAAAAAAAGTTACATAATATCTTTGAACCAATCTACATCGATTTTATCTTTGGCTTTAGGTACCATCCCTTCTTAATTGTAGACTACCCTACTTAAAGAACAGTGTAACAAAAGTTGAAATATTAGATCCAAATAATAAATAGCATAAAAATATTACGCAATTGAATTTCACATATTTCGTTACTAAACTAACTACGACGTATAAAATATTTACTAATATTTCAACGAATGGTCAAAATAAGTACATTAAACAAATAATTTAGTTTGCCACACAAATTCATTAGTTGGTGTCATTTATCATGACAATCCGAACGGGCAGGGTGTAGGTACCATTAATGTACGGTTAACCATCTCATTAGTGCACGTTAGATTTGGAATTATGCGTGTGACAGAGATAAACAAGTTCTAGATGTATCATTTTTAATTTTATTTTTTAATGTTGTATTTTTTCTATTTTTTTATTAATTTAAGACAGTTCTAGACCTTAAATAAACTACAACAGTTATTAGACTAGTGCAAAGGGTTTTGTAAAAAATAAGTTCCTGCTTGTGACAGCGTTAATAATTATTTAGGGTAAAAGTAATTGCTTATAATTAATTAAAACTAAAAACCCAGAATGATTTACAAAAATACATTAAAATATGTCAAGTTAAACTCCAAAATTGTTGCAGCTATTTTATCTACCGGAGATAGCCATTATCTTATATATTTAACCGTTTTTAACAATTAACGATCGAATCAAAATTCGCCGAATTACAATAGTCAGGATACAGAAAGTCACCATAGTAGGCAAATGAAAAGAACATTACTATAATCGTAACCAAGAAAAGTACCAGATTTTTTATTACCAATTAGTCGAAAACCCTTCAAAAGTATCCCAAAATATCCTAGAAAAATAAAATAGGCTTAAAAATAATGTCCCATATAAATCGCAAAGGCACAACAGGCTCAGTGGGCAGTAAATCCGTATCTTATCTTTGTGCCGACTATTTTAATAAATTCGTATAATTATGCCTTAACAGTGCCGTCTCTATTTATCCAACAGAGACATACTTGTGACGGATTTAATTTCGTTTCGTTTGCTTCGCTACTCAGTTGTGGTACAAAGGGAATACTACTTGAAGAAACAGTGGTTTATTAAGTGTATTTCTTCCGTCAATTGAGAGACGAGTCTTCTCAATTTATGGAGGAAACTTACTTTGCTAATACCATGTTGGGCGGGTTGGTGTAGCGCTTGTCTAGGCCCAAACTAAGCAAAAGTACTACTTTATCTATAGGAACTAGACAGAGCATTTACTAAGCAACTACTCACCTAAATGCTTTTTTGCAAATAATTTATCTATACTAATATTATAAAGACGTAAAGTTTGTGTGTTTGTGAGTTTGTGACGTTGTAGGGGGTAATCTTTGGATCTAATGAATCGATTGAAAAATTAATTCTGTGTTGAATAGTCTATTTATCGGGGAGTGTCATAGGCTATATAGCTAACGCTATGACTAATAGGAGTGGAGCAGTAATTAAATATCTTTAAAAAAGGGACGAGTTTTTTTCGCCGCCCAACGAAGAGGGCACGGGTCAGCTAGTTTAATATATTAGTAAACTACTAAAACAGTGCTAATGTGCACAAATATTTGTAATGAACGAGAATCGAACCCGAAACCTTTCCGAAACAGCCATGGAATATATATACCCACTTATTATATCGTCACAATGTTTTAAGTCTCATGAAGATTCTAAGAAAGGCAGTGATTAAAACTACGTATACTAAACTAGGTAAGAAGAAGAACCGTTTCATAATAATTAATCAAGATTTCACTCTCAATTTCATCGCGGGTTTCAAGACGGTTTAGCTTTTCCTCGGAACTTACGAAGTGACATGCTCGCTCAGTGCTTTTATAAAAACGTTCTTACTTACAGGAATCACAATTATAGATAAGTAAGTAGGATTAAACCCAGACAACAAATAAAAATGAATTTACAATAATTTAAAAAAAAAATTCAAAGAATGCTTAAACTACATTTTACCAGCAATTCTTTCTGCGTTGATGACGATTATCGCTATGATTTCTAGATTGTTTTGTTTATATAAAACACAAATACCGCACTTAGGATTGTGCCCTATGTCGCATTGCAAACGTAAATTTAATAGAGTCAAATAACATCCAAACTCCCCTGCGTGATACTAAAAACCCGCGACGTCATAACAACCAACCGCTATTGTGACCTTCGCTCCACTGAAGCTACCTGTTATTGTCCTTAAGTGGAGACCACGAATTCGTAAATGTAGCGTATAGTAGTATTTTCGAGGTTGTCTGATCTCTGCCAGAAATAGAAAAGACTATGTACAATAGTATAATATTCGTGTGGTGGCGGAGTAAGAATTTAATATGTCACCACCCCATCTCATCCCATGGGTGTCGTAAAAACCGACTAAGGGACTATCCGTGAATATTGTCTTTACAAAATAAAAAGAAGGAAAACTTTAAATTAAACCCTATACCTATCCGTCTGGCCAGCGCGGTAATAGTGGGCCAAGTATCCCTCCGTCACGGGAGGAGGCCCGTCCCTGCAGTGGGACATTAATGGGCTGTTATGATGATGATGATGTACAAAAGTAGCTATTGGCAGATAGAAGATGTTTTATTATAATATGATGTATAAGCTATTATATTACTGCAAAAGTTTAGACAAATCTCATTACCACTGTTCAGCATATCATAACAGCCTATTAATGTCCCACTGCAGGGACGGGCCTTCTCCCGTAAAGCAGAAATACTTGGCCTACTAATACCACACTCGCCAGACGGATTGGTATAGGGTTTAATTTCAAGTTTTCCTTATTTTTATTTCGCATAGATAACATTCACGTATAGTCCTTTAGTTGGTTTTTACGACACCCTTGGGATGAGATGGGGTGGTGACATATTGTATTCTTACTCCATCACCACACGGATATTCAACATAAATATAAGAATCACAAATATTAAAACATAAATTTCGCATTTATAACAGTAGTACGATACCTCTTCCATTATTTCAACATCATTGTCATACTCAATGATACCAGAATCCTGTTAGGCAGGCTTGTTCAGTTATAACGTATTATAATCTATTTATACTATGATTAATTGACATTTCAACGCTTTGGACAGACAGTAGTCTCTCGGGGTTTAATTGTTCCGAATTAGACACTTGATGAGAATATAAAACTGAGATTTTTGGTGAATTTTGTTTTTTTAGTAATTATCTTTGTACTTAGTTAATTTTTTGACAAGCTATTTTGTATTTGATTAATGAATCGATTTGTTTTTTAGACAAAGCCTTTTATTTACTTAAAAGGGTTGTAATATAATTACAATTTTAGGGTTCAAGTTGGTTTTACAATTAAGTTGTCAATTGTTATGATTTTAAATTCAAAACTAACTCCGCGTGCGGGACGCTGAAGGTGTACCTAAGTTAGCATACAGCCTGACAATTTTTAGTAAAATAGTAAATTAAATGAGCTTAGACATTAGGATCATATTACATTATTATTGTGTGACCAGTGCTGGACAAACAAAAACCAGCAGGCCATGTTTTCTATTAATATATAAAAACTTTTTACAGTTTGAGGAATTTCAAAGACATGTTAGAGATAAACGCGAAGAGAAATGGAAAGTATTATAGACTTTTAACAGGCACCCCATTTTATTCCGTGAGAGCGTTAAAGTTTTAATAATATGTTATAGATATTGAATCAGATAATTAAAAAAAAAAACCACGAAAAAAATTGATTACAAAACCCTTAACAGTCTCTTTTGGTCAGTCCAGTGTATGCTAAAATGCCCTTTAACACTGAATGAAGCCCGTCCAGAGAAATATTATCAAGCAGGGTAATACGTATACTACCAATAAGTATCATTACAATAGGTACACAGTATTGGTAATTATTAGTAGGATAACGAAGAATGCAACAATACGAAACCTGATTACAGCTTTCCATATTATGACGAGCTATTGTATTGTATAGAGTAATCAATATCGTGGTTATATTCATGTAGTATTATAACGATATTACTATTGTACGTTTTGTATAGATAGGTTCTCTATTTGGTCGAAGAATAAATATATTTTTTTTATATCCCGAGATTGACCAGGCTTTCAGAGGCTTATAAGAAATCGACTTAAAGCTTTAGCACGAAAATATCCAACAAAGACATTTTATTCTTTTATAATCATTATCATCATAAAAGCCCATTAATGTCCCACTGCAGGGACGGGCCTCCTCCCGTGACAGAGGTATACTTGGCCTACTAATACCATGGTCAAACGGATTGGTATAAGGTTTAATTTCAAGTTTTCCTTCTTTTTTTACGTAAAGATAATGTTCACGGATAGTTTTTACGACACCCATGGGATGAGATATTGTACACATGGTGACATATTGTATTTTATTTCGACACGACACGGACATCCAGTTGGTGGCGGAGTAAAATACAATGTCCGTCAACACACGGATTTAAAATTTATTTTACATAATTATAATCAAGCAGTACTTTTTTATTAAGTACTTCCAGAGGACCCTTAAAATGTTCAAAATACATATTGTCATGATAAACTCAAATCAAAATATTTATCTGCTAAAACAATGTTACGACTAATAAAATTTTATCAGTCAACCTAATGTGACAGTACAACCAGTAAACTTCGGCCGTTCAGAGAATGCGTTCCTGACACGTCGCGATTGAACTGACGCAGTAACTTTGTAATGGCGTTGCAGTTACGATAAAAATATTTTTGCTGGTTGTTTATCGTTTTAACTATTGATGAGCATTAAAACAACATTATTATATCAATAATTAATGAATGTTATAATGTTGTGTCAAACTGAGTGTCAAATAACTTGGTAAACAATATTTTTCTAAATCTACACTGCGCTATTACAAGGTTATGTCAGCGCTTTATATTTGTAGTGCTGTGCCAACAATAACAGTGAATAATAGTATCGTAATCTGTTCTTATCGATACAGTTATACTTTATAAAATAATACGTTTTGTTTTTCTTTTCAAGAATTTGAAAATAATGGACTTTAGAATAACTTTTATTAAATATAAAAATAAAAGTACATTAAATACAAAGTAGCATTTTTATATTTAGGTTGAAAATGGTAACCCCAAATGGCGTTATGGGCCGCCATTTTGTGACGCTGAAACAGTCGTCTGTTGTCGTTTCGTGCGCATAGACCACGTTCTTCAAGTGTTTGCGATCTGTTGTTATTTGACTTTGATTGTGTCTTATATTGCGTTCTTTTTACTTTTGGTGCATAATAATGCCTAAACGTGGACAAACATTGAAAACTGGAGCCCGTGAGTTAATTATCAAGCTGCAAGATTACTTTGAGCGGGAGCGGCAAAATGGCGGACCCCTGGTTCCTGTCGAAAAAGTACAAGAACGCGTCTCTCAGGCGCTTGGAGTTAGCAAACGAACGATTACAAATATTAATAAAGAAAAGTTCGGCTCTACTGGCATGGAAGATAATATTTTACGTACTCCGAAGAAGAAACGTAGAACTAAACCCGTGACAGATATTGATACCTTTGACGCCGATGCAATCAGAAATCATATATATGGTTACTATTCCAGAAATGAATATCTCAACAGGATGAAGCTTTTGGCGTCGTTAAGAGAAGCTGGACTGTTTAGCGGGGGTAAAACTGCTTTAACGAAAATCTTAAAAGATATTGGTTTTTCGTATAAAAAAACAGACAAAAGAAAAATTTTATTAGAACGATACGACATCATTTTGAAACGGATAAGTTTCTTGAGAGAAGCAAAAAAAATTGATAACTGGGATAATGTCGTGTTCATTGACGAGACATGGCTAAACGCCAATCACACGGTTTCCCGTTCTTGGACGGATGATACACAAGCGTCGACGTCGAAAGTACCAATGGGTAAGGGGGCTCGTCTGATAATATGCCACGCAGGTACTGCAAAATACGGCTTTGTGGAGAACGCTTTACTGGCATTTCAATCAAAAACCACAAATGACTACCACGAGGAAATGAATGCCAGTACATTTAAAGAGTGGTTCCAGAACGTGCTTTTGCCCAGCCTACCAGAGCCTTCTGTAATATTGATGGATAATGCCTCCTATCACTCGTTTCAAATACAGAAACCACCTACCCAAGCTAATAAAAAAGAAGAAATGGTTGCTTGGTTACAAGCAAAAGGCATTGACGCAAATATGCAGATGCTAAAAGCAGAGCTAATTAAGTTAGTGAAAGAAAATAAAGCGGCAAATGTGCGATACGAAATCGATGAAATGGCTTTGGAGTACGGTCATCGCGTTCTAAGAATTCCACCGTATCATTGCCAATATAACGCGATTGAGCTAATCTGGGCTCAAATAAAAGGTTACACCGCCCGCCACAATACTTCCCCGCCATTCAGCACGAAAAAGATGATGACCCTGTTAAAAGAAGCCTGCGGGAAAGTCACAAGAGATGACTGGGCAAAGGTTGTCGAAAAGACTAAAAACCTGATTATGGAACATTTTGACCGAGATATCAGGATTGATTCTGTAATTGATAATAATATAATTATACATGTAGGCGAAGATGATGATGAAGACACCACCTCCTCAAGCGAATCGGAGTCTGATTAATATTCTGTACGCACATTTAGTTCAATGTACTTTATTCCATAGAAATACAGATTGTAACTTTGTAAAAAATAATAAATAAAACAATTTTATTATATTAATATTCCCTTTTATTGTTTCCACGTAAAGAACTAAAATATAAATTTTAAATGATTCCGCCAATTTAAAACGGTCTAAATCTAATCATAAAAATAACGCGGCGGTTCATTTTGGAGTAACGGTAACGAACTCGGTATAATGTTGTGTCCATCACTAGTCGTGACTAACTGATAAGTGTCAGGAACGCATTCTCTGAACGGCCGGATAATAGTGTATCTCAGCCGAATATTTATTATAAATACCTACGGCTGCGCGGTACGTAAACATGCGATAGGGCTGCCCACCTCCAGCTTTTTAATTATATTTACCTACTTTCCCGCTCGTTACTGCGGCACAGTTGCGACTGTTCACTCCGCAAAGCCACCTCTATCGTGAGCGTGTAGGTATAAATCGCGTTTCGTCCGTTTCTATGGAGTCGAAATACTGTATATAAGTATTTGTACTATGCTAATGTTAAATCGTCCTCTGTAAACTAAATATTACAATTTGGTAACTTTGTTGTATTCCGTGTCCGTTGTACGCTGATAAAAATTTAATTAAATAATTTAGACTAAAGTGGTAGTAAAGTGAGTAATCGCACGAAGCTCGTATACTTGTAGTAAATGTCAATGAACTTTCTCATTACATAAAGTGATAGTGTTTCATGAAAATTTCGTCACGTACTTTTTGGAATTTTGTTTTTCTATGTAATAAAGGGACTTTGTTTTATCTTAGACACTTCAATGTGACTGTACCGGATCTGATTGACTGCACGAAAACAGTTAAATAATGAAGGTAACTGATAGCTAGTATAAAATCGCTTCAATCCGTCGCCATTATGTTTAACAACACTTGAGAGCGCGCTGGATGCTTACTGCTTTACTCCCGGACACTTTAATTGCAAGTGCAAACTTTTCCGGTGGCTTTTCGTAAGCGTTTTAAAATTTGAAAAAAAAAATCTCTATATTTTTCTTACGCTTTTCACTACGTGGGACTGGCCATTCTATCAGAAAACAACGAGACAACCTCTTACCTACTAAAACCCACCGATACCGAATCCTTACCCGTGAACTCTAGTCTTCGTAATATGAATTAATCCATAACTTTCCGGCTCATTATAAGATTAAGAGTTTCTTGACAAGCCGTTTCTTCTAAGTATTCCTACACGTGTGTCGTAATAGAATAACCTATCCTAAGTATTATAAAATCTACTACAAACACACACAACATCCATACCAGTAACTTTATTCCATCTTCTATTCTAGCTTTAGCTTCTATGTATAAAAGAACATGTTGTATGGAAGACTGAGCGGTATAAGTATAAAATGTTGGTTATAATAGTTTTTAATTGTTGTGTAGAATGAATTGTTAAGGAAACCTGCAGTAATTTAGACAGGAATAGTTTTCCTATCAGTTATTATTTACTGAGATTACCTGAATTGTTAGTAGACACCATAAGAAAATAATCCCCTTAGTCGCTGAGTACCTAAAACGCAGTTTGCCAATTTCGTTTTATGCCTAGGCCTAACAATAGATCGTCCTAGTGATATTTAGACCGAGTTTTTTATGTATAGCATAATTAAAAGATTAAGAGCTTCCTGACAAAGAAGCCATTTTCTCTAAGTATTTCTCCACGTGTGTCGTTATACAATAACCTATCCTTAACATTATAAAATCTACTACAAACACAAACAACATCCATACCACTAACTTTATTCCATCTTACAAACTTCACATAACGTAAAAGCAACATAATATAAAGTTTTTTTAATACTTAGTACAAAGTATCTTCGGCTAATGCAGGCTTGGGAAACAACGTTATGAAATTTCACTTCAACGTAGCAAGGAGTCTTTAAGCTAATGTAAAAACTGCATGCGGTCGAGTATTATAATAATAGAGCATTTTAAAAGTTTATTTGAACTTAGTTTAAGAGTTGTGTCTATGTAAGAACATGTTTTATGGAAGACTGAGCGGTATTTTTATGGACGACCTCTGTGGAGCAGTCAGTATATTACATAGCTGCTACGCAGAGGTTTTGGGTTCGATTCCCGCTCAATGCAAATCTTTGTGTGCATGAACATGATTGTTTGCATTGGTCTGAGTGTTTTCTATGCATATTATATGTATTTACAAAATAACAGTATGTATGTATGTTTATCCGTTGTCTAGTACTTATATTACAACCTCTGCTTAGTTTAGGACTAGATGGCGTTGTGTAAATGTGTGAGAAATATTTATTTATTAATACTACAAAGGTACACAACGTTCATACCAGTAACTTTATTCCATATTAAAAACGTAAAAAAAAGCAACATAATATTAAGTTTTTTAAAGACTTAGTACAAAGTATCCTATAAATTGTTGTGTAGAACGAATGTTTTAGGAAATCTGCAGTAATTTAGACAGGAATAGGTAGTTTTTCTGTCAAATATTATTTACTAAGAAAATCAGATGTATTGTTAGTAGACACCATAAGAAAATAATCCGAGTTTTTTATGTATATCATAATTAAAAGATTAAGAGTTTCCTGACAAAGAAGCCATTTCCTCTAAGTATTCCTCCACGTGTGTCGTTATACAATAACCTATCCTTAACATTAAAAAACATACTACAAACACACGCAACATCCATACCACTAACTTTATTCCATCTTACAAACTTCACATAACGTAAAAGCAACATAACATTAAGTTTTTTTTAAGACTTAGTACAAAGTATCTTCGGCTAATGCAGGCTTGGGAAACAACGTTATGAAATTTCACTTCAACGTAGCAAGGAGTCTTTAAGCTAATGTAAAAACTGCACGCGGTCGAGTATTATAATAATAGAGTATTTTAAAAGTTTCTTTTGAAGTTTGTTTGAGCTCAGTTTAAAAAGTTGTCTATGTTAAGAACATGTTGTATGGAAGACTAAGCGGTATACTAATATTTGTGTGAATGTACATGATTTTTTTTCATTGGTGTGGGGGTTTTCTATGTAGGTAAATTTGTATGTATGTATTTACAAAAAAAAGTATTAAAATGTTTATCCGTTGTCTAGTACTCATATTGCAACCTCTGCTTAGTTTGGAACTAGATGGCGTTGTGTAAATGTGTCAGAAATATTTATCTATAAATACTACAAAGATACACAACATCCATACCACTAACTTTATTCCATCTTACAAACTTCACATAACGTAAAAGCAACATAATATTAAGTTTTTTTTAATACTTAGTACAAAGTATCTTCGGCTAATGCAGGCTTGGGACACAACGTTATGAAATTTCACTTCATTGTAGCAAGGAGTCTTTAAGCTAATGTGAAAACTGCACGCGCCGAGTATTATAATAATAGAGCATTTTAAAAGTTTCTTTTTAAGTTTGTTTGAGCTTAGCTTAAAGAGTTATCTGTGGTGTAGTAGTTAAAAAACATGACTGCTGCGCAGAGGTCTCGGGTTCGATTTCCGCTCAATGCTAATATTTGTGTGCATGTACATGATTTTTTCAATTAGTGTGGGGGTTTTCTATGTAAATTTGTATGTAATAGGTCGGGGAAAAAGTCTTTTCGCATAACGTAGGTATAAACTTATTATAAAATTTCTTTGACTGTACTACTTGTGTCTGGCTGGTTTTGGTATCATTAAAAAGGTTACATTATAAAGAAAAGAAAAAACTAAAAAAAAGTTGTTTCCCGCTATTTTTCATTTGTTTTTCTCTCCGTAAAAATGAGTGAATCTAATGAAGAAATTCGATACATTTTAAAATTTTATTATAAAAAAGGCAAAAATGCAACTCAAGCAGTGAAAAAAATTTGTGATGTTTATGGACCTGATGCAGTGTCAGTAAGAGTAGCACAAATTTGGTTCAAACGTTTTCAGTCCGGAAATTTTGATGTTAAAGATGCACCTCGCTCTGGTCGCCCTGCCCTGTTACGAATAAAATGGACGCCATTTTTGAAAGAGTGGAGCAAGATCGGCATATTAGTAGTTACGATGTAGCTGAAGAACTGGGAATTGACCACAAAACAGTTTTGACCCATTTGAAGAGAAGCTGGTTATACAAAAAAGCTCGATATTTGGGTGCCACACGAGCTCACTCAAAGAAACTTAATGAACCGTGTACTCATTTGCGATTCATTATTGAGACGTAATGAAACCGAGCCGTTTTTGAAGAGATTGATAACTGGCGGACCACTAACTTTATTCCATCTTACAAACTTCACATAACGTAAAAGCAACATAATATTAAGTTTTTTTTAATACTTAGTACAAAGTATCTTCGGCTAATGCAGGCTTGGGAAACAACGTTATGAAATTTCACTTCAACGTAGCAAGGAGTCTTTAAGCTAATGTAAAAACTGCACGCGGTCGAGTATTATAATAATAGAGCATTTTAAAAGTTTCTTTGAGCTTAGTTTAAGAGTTGTCTATGTTTAAAAAGACATGTTGTATGAAAGACTGAGCGGTATTTAAATGTTGGTTAACATGTTTTAAGATCTCGTGTATGTTATTCAACCTGCTATGTAGTTGGAAAATAGTAATTTATGCACAAGGGAATGATTTCCTTGCCCTTAATTACACAGGGCTACTAAATTTCCTTTAAAAACTATTTATTAATTTCAAAAAAAATAATCCAATTAAATTGTAATTCACAAAATTAATTATAAATAATATATTTATTATTTCTATCTTTATTTACACTTTTTACATTAATTTACATTTTTAAATATAAAAATAAAAACATTTACTTAAAAATAAAAAAGGTAGACCCACCAGCATCGGCTACAGGGACCAAGCTACTTGTGGTTAGGGCTCCAGGTTTTATTTTGATTGTTATATTAAATATATTTTCATTGCCTTAACAAGTGTATTTTTATGGGACTTATCCAACATACTTTTCCCCTTACGAGAAGTTCCTCTTTTGCCTTCAACTTAAGGCTAAGTTAATATTATTACCTAGGACCAGACAGTAAGCATTGAAATACAACTTCATACAAAAAATATAGTCAAAGTTTACCGTCGTAATTGCTGTCTCCATTACGGTAATAACGTTTTAATAGATACAATATAGGTAATTACCCCATAATATGGCCTTTTAATTAAGTAGGAACGTTTCATAAATATTATGAGCAAATTTATTATTGTTATGCTGCTTTTAATATGGGGTAATGTCAATGTTCGATAGAGGACTCTAGGTTTATCCTTTCTTCTTTACTAGAGCTTACTTTTTGTGCCCAGCATGTCAATTATCGTTCCTTAAAAACGTTAAAAATTCGGCTAAGTTAACTTTTAGTTGTCAAATTGTCTTACCTATTGTATGACAATTTGACAACTTAAGTTAACTTAACCGAATTTTTAACGTTTATAAGGTACGAGAATTGACATGCTGCATACATAATTATGACGGAATGAATACCAATAGCTTTTAGTCGGTTCTGGTATCCATAATAGCTATTGCCAATTAAAAACAAAATAAAAGTATACGGAAATTCAAACCGTAGTTTTAAAAAATAAAGTAAAATGACTCAGCAGGACAATATCATGTAAATCAAGTTCTCACTTGAGAGTTTTTAAATTAAATATTCAATCTTTACGCCTAAAACTTTTTCATAAATAAGTTTCTGATTTAATATTATGCAGATGAGAGGTACACTTTTAGTAAAGTTTGTTCAGGGAACTAAGTAATTTTTATTTGAAGAAGATTTTTTATGAAAATGTCCCTTTACTAAACAATTTTTTTGCTTTTGTAGTGATGAACTAAAAAAACAAAAGTAGCCATTACAACCACGTCTTATCGTCTCTTAGCCTAATATCTAAACACAACATACTTATTTTTGCGTGTTTTTTGTCAATTACTTTAAAAACTCTTTTATTAAAAGATAATTTTTATCCTCGATAATGTAAATAAAACCATTCCCTTTTGTATTTCCAATGAAGGGACGAGCATCTTTCGATACCGATTCCGTGTGGTGACGGAGTAAGAATACAATATGTCACCACTCCATCTCATCCCATGGGTGTCGTAAAAACCGACTAAGGGACTATCCGTAAATTATATTTACCTAATAAAAAGAAGAAAAACTTGAAATGAAACCCTTTACCAATTCGTCTGGTCAACGTGGTTTTAGTAGGCCAAGTAACCCTCCGTCCCGAGAGGAAGCCCGTCCCTGCAGTAGGACATTAATAGGCTGTTATGATGACACTAATATTTAGCTTGTATGGTTACCTAAAGAATATACACAATATCCAATATTATAACGTATTCTGTGAAAGCATATTCTCAAAATCATGTTTTAGTATTACTAGCTAAGCTAGAATCTGTTAAGAAATATATTTATCCTTCTTATATTAGAATCCCGTGTCAACACAAAATGTAAGGAGTTTTGTTAGGTTATATTAAGGGTTAAACCTATAGTTATTTTGTACGTGAAATGAATTTATGTGAGATATTTCGTGTTAGGAAAAAAATGCGTGGTTTTAGATGTGGAGTTTTCTTACCTTTCTAATCAAATTCTTTTGTTTAATACCGAGACCAGGTTTTCCATCAAACGTACATGTAATCAGACGATAATAATAATTAAAAAAGCTTTTTTGTAAATCATTTAAACAGAAAATTAACGAAAACTGTCTTTCAACTAGTACAACTGTTGTACATTAAAAGTGTTATACTTAAGTGTTTAGCGTTGGTCCTAAGTCCTAACCAGTCCGATGACACTTTCGCACAAGATTTGCTGTCCCACTCGGGCCTCCTCCCGTGACGGAAGGATACTTGGCCTACTAATACCTACGCTGGCCAGACGGATTGGTAAAGGGTTTAGTTTCGAGTTTTCCTTCTTTTTTTTTGTAAAGAAATTTAAAAAAAAAAATTTCACGGATAATCCCTTAGTCGGTTTTCACGACACGCAGCTATGGGATGAGATGGGGTGATGACAATATTATTGTATTCTTCCTCCCTCACCTTACAGATAACCTGGTATTATTTTCAGTTATTGTATTGTTTGTAAAACAAAGAATGATGCATGGTATTTAAATAAAATATCAATTTTCCATTACTCATAATTAAACATTTATTTATTAAAAGTAAATACCTAATTCAGACTAAATTCTGTACTTAACTTAGGTAAGCAATTATTTTGCCAAAATGGACAGTAATTGTGTGAATATGAATTACTGAATAAATAATATTGTGCAAAATTTATTGATTTATAATATTATTAGTAATAAATTATAACTAAAACGCCTGGGATTTGATGAAGGATTACAATTTTGTTTATTTTGCGAATAGGTTTTCCTGTTTACCTTATCTGATATTTGTATATTGTTTTGATTGTGTATTTATTCCTGTAATAACGTATACAACAGTATACAAATCAACTTGTGGGTTAAATTTAAAGAATGACGAGTAAATCTTAAAATATCTTCTTGAAGAAAAGGTTCATTTTAAAGGTTTCAATGACGTTATTTTAAAAAGTTCATGTAAATAAACTAGTGTCTAAAATGGAATTTATAAATTTCCTTTTTTTCTCTATCAGTCACTTGTGTAGGGCTATTTTGTAGCAAAAGGGTGTTTGCAAGGTTTTATGGTCTCATATAAATAATGTTTTAAATAAAACGAACAAAAATTTTAATAAAAAAAAACATTTTAAAAATTTCATGTTTGATGACTTTACCCTAGTCTAAACGATTACACACAGGAGACTTACTGCTCAGTAAAATAAACAATGATTGTGAATTGGACTTTTTATAAAACGCTACATTTTGAGTTATCACTTTTTTTGCAAGAAGGTTAATACAGTATTTCAAAATTGATTTTATTTTTAGCTAAAGATGCAGTTGTTATAAAAATATTATATTTTAATTAAAAACCGACTTAACAACCGTTAATACTAATTCATTGAATGATTATATTATGTATGTATTTTCGTTTAGATGGTACACATTTTTTTTATTTCAACTTATTCTAATTTGGAAGTACCCATTCAAAAAAGATGTTATATGAATTAGCCAAAAAGTGACTGACTATAACGAAAACAAATAAATAAATACAGAAAAAAAACATCGGGTATGAGTCTTTGTAATAATTGCTTAAATAAATTGACATAAGAAGACATAAGGAAATAAAACAAAATTCCGTTAAACTCAACCATAAATACAGATACATAAATATTACCTTACCCAAACACATTACGTTATTAAGCCCTTACCGAAGTACACAGCAAATACAAAAGCTGAATAATTCTTCCAAGCAAGAAAAAAAAAGAAAAAACTGGTTAGCCAATGAATTATTACCGTTGTGGAGGCCACTTAATTAAATAAAACGTCCCCCGTCAACCCAGGGGAGACATTAACGATGTTTACGTAAAAACTCTCCTGACATCTGACATGACAATTAGATGGCGAAAAAATAACAGAATACTCTTTTGTTTGATTTAGTTGTATGTTTGATGTATGGAATCAAAGGCTCTTTAAAAAATCATAGATATAGTTATGAATATTAATCGTAAACGGAAGATTAACGCAGCACAATATAATTTAGGTACCTTTCTTTGTTTGACGTTTCGTCACACTTGCCGTGGTCTGACTGACAAAGTTTTCCGCGTCCCTTTTTTAAACACATTTCATTACTGCTCCACTCCTATTAGTCATAGCGTGATACTATATAGCCTACGACACTCCCGGATAAATGGACTATTCAACACAGACAGAATTTTTAAAATCGGGTTAGTAGATCCAGAGATTACCCCCTACAACGTCACAAACACACAAACTTTACCTCTTTATAATATTAGTATAGATGACGATCACATGTTATCCCTTTTCTTGGCAAGACATTTTATGTTCGATTTTTATTATTTTTTTTGCATATTTGTTTTCTACTGGCACTAAAAAGGGGTAGAAAAATAATAAAAAAAATCCATATCAGTTCGAAATAAGTTTTTTTTAATGTATACATAAATGCACATTGCCTAGTCGACAAAATATAACATTCCAAATTGAGCGTATCCTTAAAGACACATTGCCATAATCACATTCAATAAAAAAATAACAATTTTTGCTCAAATATAACAAAAAAATAATTTTACTTCGCATTATTTAACAAAATTAGGTGATCAATAATCCATACTAATATTATAAATGCGAAAGTAACTCTGTCTGTCTGTCTGTCTGTCTGTCTGTTACTCTTTCACGCCTAAACGGCTGAACGGATTTCGATGAAATTTGGTACAGACAATCTTTAGACCCTGAGAAAGAACATAGGCTACTTTTTATTAGCAATCATATTATATTTTGATTTCATAGAATTTTGGCGGTAAAGCTGTGTCACGTGACCTGTGACGTCATAGAATTTTGGTCACGTGACCTGTGACGTCATAGAATTTTGGTCACGTGACCTGTGACGTCATAGAATTTTGGTCACGTGACCTGTGACGTCATAGAATTTTGGTCACGTGACCTGTGACGTCATAGAATTTTGGTGACGTGACCTGTGACGTCATAGAATTTTACAGATGAGTCGTGACGTCACAGAATTTTGACAGATGAGTCGTGACGTCACAGTATTTTGGCGGGAAAAAATTTTTTGACCGTTGAGTAGTGACGTCATTGAATTTTTGAACGCTGAGTCGTGACGTCACAGAATTAAATTTTGACAGCTGAGCCGTGTCGTTTTTGAATTTTTGACAGATGAGTCGTGACGTCACAGAATTTTTGACAGATGATTTGTGACGTCATTTTATTTTGGCGGGAAAATATTTGATACCTCTGTCACTTTTGACAGCTGTCAATTTTGACAGATAGGCGTGACGTCATAGAATTTTTTTGACAGATGAGTCGTGACGTCACAGAATGTTGGCAGGAAAATATATTTTGACAGCTAAGTTGTGACGTCATTGAATTTTGGCGGGAAAAATAGTATTTAAACAGCTGAATCCTGACGTTATCAGAATCTAATCAACTAATTTCACGCGGGCGAAGCCGCGGGCGGAAGCTAGTTATAAAATAAATGTAATCTATACTTATTATATAAAGCTGAAGAGTTTGTTTGTTTGTTTGAACGCGCTAATCTCAGGAACTACTTCTTCGAATTGAATTTAGTTTTTAGTTTTGGATAGACCATTGATCGAGGAAGGCTATAGGCTATATAACATCAAGCTAGGACCAAATTTTTTTTAATCAAATTTGGGGGGCTAAGGGCCTACTCAGAAGGCTCATGGTCACTCAGAGGGCAATGGAGGGACCTATGTTGTAGCCTGATCTATGAACCTACTTAAAAGGCTCATGGTGTCTCAGAGGGCAATGGAGAGAGATATGTTGTAGCCTGACCTATGGACCTACTCAAAAGACTCTTGGTCACTCCAGAGGGCAATGGAGAGAGCTATGTTGTTTTTTTTTTCATTTCTAATTTATTCGCGGACAAAGTCGCGTTTTGCAGCTAGTTAATAATAAAATTGTACTTCGTCGAGAGCTAAATTTATAAATTTCCCTAAAGATTATGACCTGGGAAACTGAATACAGATTACCGACGAGGCTAAGCGCCACTGCCTGCGAAGAATTTGCGCAGGCAGAAACCCATGCTGCGCCGACCTCAAATAAAATTGAGTTATGAGCAGGAGAATAATAAATAATTAGCCTTGATCTTTTTAATCGAGTAACGGCTAAAAGAGAAAGAACTTTAAATTTGATGTAGAAGCCACTGGCGATAAAGAAAGAAAGAACAACAATTTATTTGGATGAACACATGATACTGATACTTGGCGAAGATAGTACAGATTGAGAGGTTACAGCCAGAGGAGAAACTAGATTATCAGCTGGATTATATGAAGATGAATTAGGTGACTGCAGACAGTTTTCAGTAGGATGTTGCCAAAGCAATGATGGATACTGAGATAGAATCAACGGGGATGCAGCAGAAGTTGATGGTGATTGATGGGAGCATCTTAAAGATTACCTGTGTTTGTAATGGTAGTTATCTCAGTATCACTATCACACAACAGGTGGAGATTTTCAAAGGAAGATGGTAAAACGGTGGTGTTGAAGTGCTATCAGACCGATTGCGTGGCACATGATTGTGTAGCTCATCTTCAAAAGATGAGCTACAAAATCAAACAAACAGGCAAACGAGCCAGCAGGTCACCTAAAGGTAAATGATCACCGCTTCCTATGGACACCCGCAACACCAGAGGAATCACAGATGCGTTGCCGACCTTTTAAAAGGGAGTACGCTTGTTTCTTGAAGCTCCCCAAGTCGTCCGGAAATATCGGCGCAGAGAGCTTGTTCCACAAAACAGTTGTTCGCGGTAGGAAGTTTCGCGACTCGCACAGTGGATGATCGCCAACCATCAAGGTGATGACGATGGTAAGACAGTCGATTGCGAGTGGTTCTGTGGAGAAATTCAGCTGCGGGCAATGTCCAAAACAACTCGTCAGAGCACTCCCCGTGATAAATGCGGTAGAGAATGCAAAGAGACCCTACATTGAGAAGGAAATTTGGAAACATGCCCGCGATAAAAGCCCATTATATCGTTCTCCGGGGTTCAAGCTATTTTTACACGATTTTTCATCACAATAGGCTTAGCAGTTTTTAGTAGAAGCGTCCAAGACAAACAGACAGAGATACTTTTGTATCGTAAATATTAGTGCGGTAAAAGGACAGTGTATCTTTAAATGTACATAGCCATAAAAAACATTAGACATGACGCCCGGGCAGTGTGCATTTAAAGATACATACACAAAAACGGTTGCATAAGTTTCTATTTATCGTATATAAATATATACAAATAGCATAAACGAATAGGCAATATAATATATTACATTATAATAGCTAGTTATTAGGGCAATAATGCAAAAAACATAGTGAAAACAATAATATTTACCTTACGGTGCGCAAGCGCCTAACGTCGGTTCACTATTTTGCTTTCTACTGCTAATTCAGTTTAGCCACGAACATCATAATATTTTTTATCTTAATCAGTAGAATACTGATGTTATACACAAGAAAAAAATAAACTTCTTTCATTAGTAATTAACTCTGCAGATTTTAATTTCTATATATGTGCATAACAATGCACACCGTCAAGAAAAGGTGCACATGTTACACTAGTAACGGTCTCGAGCTGACACAGAAGTTTGTTAATCTCCTGCTTACATTTAATATTTATAACCATGGAACACAATAATTTAGCACAACACCTTCATTTTGCCTATCTGGTAAAAATGCTGCTTTACACTACGTTTGTCTCTAAGGAATTTATAAGCTGAAAAATTTGCTTTACAATTTAATAGTTTAAGGATAGATTTACTAACAAATTTCTTATGCAGGACGTAATTTTTTGCTGTGTTTTTCTATTTGCAAGTTTGTCATTATTTTTATGTCTTTATTTAGTCACAAGAAAATGTTCTCCAGTAAATATCGCTATCCCAGGTGTTTAATTGAGTTATGTAAAGACGTCAAACACTCTTTGTTTCGAATAAATTACATGGAATGTTGATCACGGAGAGGACAAGACAAGTAAACGAGCGTTTACAGAACGCGTTTAATGTCTTAATTAAATAGAATGGTGTTGAAACGGTGGCGTAAATTTTGCACAAGAGAAGAGTATTATTCTAGAAGTTATTTTTGGTAAATTAAGTAAAAAAGTTACTGATTAAATTAAATAATTAAAAATAGAATAGTATTTTAGTCTGTCCGTCTTTATTTTTTTTGTTGAATTAAGATACAACTCATTTAATTCGGTAGCGTCTATGACGCTTCAGCGATCAGCTGAGTTAGGTCCTATTTTATGTGCATTTTTGTAATACTTATTTACGTTGATAAATCTATATATATATAAAAGGAGAAACTGACTGACTGACATATCAACGCACTGCTTAAACGCCCTAACGTAGGCACTTGAAATTTGGAAGGAACGTAGCTTAGGTACCGTAGGGGTGCACTAAGAAAGGAATTCCTGAAATTCCCTCAGGAACGGGAAATAGCGGGAAAATCCTTTTGTATGAAAAATCTAAACTGCTTAAGTTAGACGCTTGAAATTTGGCATGCAGGTACCCTAGCAAATTTAAAGCTTAGTCTTGGAACAGGATATTGCAAAATTCTCACGGGAACGGGAGTTAGCGGGAAAAAACATTTGTATGAAAAAATTTAAACCGCTTAAGCTAGACGCTTGAAATTAGGCATTCAGGTACCTTAGTAAATTTAAAGCTTAGTTGCAACAGGATATTACAAAATTCCCTCGGGAACGGGAATTGGCGAAAAAAACATTTGTATGAAAAAATCTAAACCTGAAATTAGGCATGCAGGTATCTTAGAAAAGCGTAGTTGCAACAGGATATTGCAAAATTCCCTCGGAAATGGGAGTTAGCGAAAAAAACATTTGTATGAAAAATCTAAACCGCTTAAGTTAGACGTTTGAAATTAGGCAATCAGGTACCTTACTAAATTTAAAGCTTAGTTGCAACAGGATATTGCAAAATTCCTTCGGGAACGGGAGTTAGCGGGTAAATTTGAATGAAAAAATCTAAACCTGAAATTAGGCATGCAGGTACCTTAGAAAATTTAAAGCGTAGTTGCAACAGGATATTGCAAAATTCCCTCGGGAACAGGAGTTAGAGGGAAAAACATTTGTATGAAAAAATATTAACCACTTAAGTTAGACGCTTCAAATTAGGCATGCAGGTACCTTAGTAAATTCAAAGCTTAGTTGCAACAGAATATTGCGAAATTACTTCGGAAACGGGAGTTAACGATAAAAAACATTGGTATGAAAAAATCTAAACCGCTTAAGTTAGGCGCTTGAAATTAAGTATTACCTGCATCCCAGTGAGTGCAAAGCAAAAGAAACCTTTGAGGACGGGAATCGAATTAGAGGCTTAAAATTTATAGCTCTCGGTAGTGTTCAACCAAGAAACGTCGCGGCCGCGGTGGTTGCGATAGCGGTGGAGAGGCGCGGAGAGGGGGCAGATGAGCAACCAGAACGCAGCAGACGCGTGAGGGCAGACGTCGTTGATGGTCATGTCTAATATTGAATTTTACAGGCGCACTTTTCACTATTCTTCGATGGTTAAAATCTTTAGTAGGCAGCTTTCTGTTGAATTTTCCAGGCGGATGTTTCACGGCCCTTGAATCTAATATTCTAATATAATATAATACTAGCTATTGACCGCAGCTTCGCCCGCGAAGGCTTATGACTATTTAATGCATTACGTCTCGGTAATCAACATTATAGGACATACTGCATTCTGCGTATACCTATAAAATATTGCCAATTATAAGGAGTGCCTAGATGTAAACCGGCTACTTAAATCCTTTGCCCATAACTTTTACTAAAGGTAAAAGAAAAGAAGTGGAAATTGCAAGCGCTTGAACTGATAAAGTAAGAATTCTCTTAAAGGCATTAAGTTATGGACAAAGGCTTTAAGTAGCCGGTTTACATCTAGGCACACCTTGCAATTGGCAATATTTTTATAGGTAGGTATACGCAGAATGCAGTATGTCCCATAATGTTGTTTCGCGAGACGTAATGCATTAAATAGTTATAAGCCTTCGCGGGCGAAGCTGCGGGTAATAGCTAGTTAGTTACTGTATCCTAGGTATTATGTGCAACAAAATACATTATTTTCTTTCTTTCTTTTATTTGGGGGGATTGTCATAGGCTATATAGTATCACGCTGTGACTAATAGGAGTGGAGCAGTAATAAAATATGTATAAAAAAAGAGACGCGTTTTTTTCGCCGTCCAACGAAGTGGGCAAGGGTCAGCTAGTACGCCGTAAAAACAGTTATAATCAAAAACTAAGTCAAAATTTCTTCACAAAGACAATATACATCGTACGATAATACTAATCTAAATAGTGACCATCAGAGAAAACCTATTCTCATCCCGTGGTGTCATAAAACAGAGTTTATGACTAGCGCAGTATACATTTGCAAATGAACGACTTGAAAATTCGAAACAAACCGTGTAATAATTCGCTTGGCCAGATATAAAACAAAATATTTGCGTGCTTCTCTTACATACCGAAGTAAATGTGCATTTGCATGGATTAGGAATTCACTGTTTGCTGTAGAATGCTTTGCTAGATGGTGTTGTGTCGATGTGGATGTGTGTAGGTTGTTGTTACATTTGCATTCTTGAAATAATACTCTAGCCGCCTAGTTCCAAGGGGGTAGTCATAGACTTTATACTGCATGTCATGTACTATGACCCTTGCAAACCTTCTTCGTCTACATACTCTATGTTCTTAATACATATCGTCAGTTATGGCCGTCGGTCGATTCTGAGTGCTTCACACTTTTACACTACGAAAAATAATCATCATAACAGCCCATTAATGTCCCAATGCAGGGACGGGCCTCCTCCCAGGACGGAGGGATACTTGGCCTACTAATACTGCGCTGGCCAGAAAGATTGGTATGGGGTTTAAATTCAAGTTTTCCTTCTTTTTATTTCGGAAAGATAATATTCACGGATAGTCCCTTAGTCGGTTTTTACGACACCCATGGGATGAGATGGGGTGGAATAATATAAAAACGAAAAATAATATAAAAACTTAATTTCTATGTTTTACTCGCTAAGCCACTCTCAAGACACAGCCTTGTGTTCAATTACTTGTACAATAAAACCATTTATTAATAATACAAGGGATAAGACCTTTTGTTCAAGTTCATCATTTAGAGATATTATTAATTTCTTAGTAAACATTAATTACATTGAGACAATCCTTTACTTAGTTTCATCATTTCATTTCAATGTTCAAGAAAAGAGATGGCTCTCAACCAAAAATAAACTAATTATAATACGCAAACTAAAATATTATCTTAAAGCTTTTGCGTTAAATTATTAAATCTATTATTATATTTGATAATGTTAGTTGGGACTAATGTAGTCATCATAACAGCCCATTAATGTGCACCCCACTACAGGGACGGGCCTCCTTCCGTGACGGAGGGATACTTGGCCTACTAATACCACGCTGGCCAGACGGATTGGTATAGGGTCTAATTTCAAGTTTTCCTTATTTTTATTTCGTAAAGATAATATTCGCGGATAGTCCCTTAGTCGGTTTTTACGACACCCATGGGATAAGACGGGTGGTGACATATTGTATTCCTACTCCGTCACCACACGAGCAACACATGAGCAACAAGTAAAATACTTGAAAGAAAAAAAATACCTCTATTATGTTTTTTTGCCCAGACTCATGAGATTCTTGACATGTGGAATGTTGTTTCACCTCATCTTTGTTTTAATAATGTTTTAGTAAATCATTTCGTTTCAAAGAGTTTCTATGAATGTAAGGAGACTCACGATAGGCAGTAATCATTGATACGGCATCTATTTATCTATTAGTAAGCTGATGATGGCTGGACTACTCATCATTACAACCATTAGGTTGGTCCTCGTAACCGATGCTGGTAGGTCTACCTTTTGTACATTTCTTAATGTATTAAATTAAGAGTGAAATCAACTGAATAGTCTGTCTGTCTACCCTGCATAATAAATCAATGTTGCAATAATTTCGATTTACCAATTTTATGAATCAAATCATGATTGTTACCTTAAAAAGAATATTTTGTCATGAAACATTCAGAAAATTTGCGTCTCATAATACCCACACTTATTCAATATAAAGAGAATGAGGACCAATCTCAAGAGCGACCTTACAAAAGAAAGCATTTTTCAAAAGGGAAAAATTACTTTTCCAAATTGGTGCGATATAAAAGACGTTTTGTCAATATTAAATTTTTTTTTGTCAGCACTTTGGACCCCGGCCATATTCTAAGAATCTGGTGGAATTAAAAAGTCGAATGCCTTCTTGGGTACTTTAATATTAAAGGTGTTATTCGGAATTTCTGAGTGGTCCGATTGTTCGGCTGAAGGCTTACCATTATTAATGGGGCTTAGAAGTTTAAATAATAATCGGGATTTGGATTATAGGTCGATGCCCCTTTGGGTATTTTATCAGAAAAGGCTTAAGAGTTAGGTTTTATTACCATTGTATTTTACTAGTAAATAACACCGTGTCTTTGCTTTTGTGTTCTTAAGACAACAGTGTTTTAGTCATAGTAATCTTAGATATTATGGAGGCCAGAGCTCGGGTGACCTGATAAACTGGAACCTCTTGCAATAGTTTTTCGTTGTTTGCCAGTCAATTTCTAAAAATAATTAGTTTCTATTAAGTGTAAAAATGGTATTAAAACTTTGATATACCTTTTAGTACCAGTATGTAAAGTTCGCCTTAACCTTAACGAGCTGCGAGCATGTCGCGAATGTCTTCAAATATGAACACACCCTAAGATGCAAAATTACATAACAATACAACATACGTCACTTCGTAACTGTCCTACACAATACATAGCTCCAGTTAATATCCTATTAAGATCTAGTGATATTCATTGTCATATTATTATTAGCATATACATACGTAGATCACAATCACTGTATCTAATAAGGGCGTGTTTAGCATACTCATCAATATATTATACTGATTATGTCGCTGTCTTAGTTGTAGGTATGATAGGCACATTATTTTGGTGTTGAGCATTGTCTTGTTGGTCCAAGATTCTGTTGAAAAAAAATGAACCTAATAAAATAGAAATTTGTACATCATTAGGTTTTTTTTTCGGGGAACAATGCAGCTGGGAACTAATGCTACTAACCCTCAAACAGTACGTGTAAACATTAGAATCTTTAATGAACAACCAACGCCTGTTTGATTTAAAAAAAAACAACAACCTTGACTATCTTTCTACCTTATAGTGTTTATAGTAGACCTACTTGATTTACTGTATGAATGCTTGATTCCTGCTCAAAGCAATATGTTGTGTGCATGAACTTCAATTCTTACATTGATATTTTCTATTATGGATAAGCAGAATATTATGTTGAGAGAAATGACAAACTCGCAACAAAATCCTATACCAATCAGACCAAGAATATTTTTTGTTCTTCTGGTTTTTGAGGATTCTTTCTATGTCTTTTCTAAATATAGTTATTTCAAAACATAATTATCACATCTAAATATAATTATTTAAACTGTCATAGTCACATTTACTTTTAATAAACGAACTTTTGGGATATTTGTGTGTGTCTCGCGATCGAGTTCGAGTTACTAGTGAGAACAGCGAGAACAATTGTAACAAGAAACGAGTGCAAAAGAGGGTAGAACGATATTTTCATTCTTAAGACTTATTAACCGCAAGTACTTCAGCTCCTCCGTGATCATAGCGCTTGTAACAGCGTCGAAATATCGGAAACTCAAAAACCCTAAACATGGTAAATAATAATATCACATCTAAAGACTAAAAGCTCTTAGTACTCGTTATGTCTAAAGCAATGACTAACTTTTTGTAATTAATAATCTAGACCGCTTGACTAATGTTAGTACGTACTAAAAAGATAAGTAAAACTTTCAACGCGTCATTAGGATAGACCTAAATTTGTCAAGTACTAAACCCTTAGGTTAGCATACGAAACAAAAACTAGAGCAAATTACTTTAAGTTCTTTAGTAGATAAAATAAAATGGAGTAAGGGAAAATACAGAGACAATGATAAACTTTATGATAATGAAATCAGTTTTTAAACGTGTATTTTTGTACACATTTTCACAATATCATCAGAATCTATTCCCAAAGTAAGCTTTGTTGGTACTATTAGTACTTGACAACCGATTATTATATCATCATAACAGCTCATTAATGTCCCACTGCAGGGATGGACCTCTTCCCGTGACGGAGGAATATACTTAGCCTTCTAATACCACGCTGGCCAGACGGATTGGTATAAGGTTTAATTTCAAGTTTCCTTCTTTCTATGTAAAGGTAATATTCACAGATTGTCCCTTATTCGGTTTCTACGACACCCATGGGATGAGATGGGGTGGTGATATATTGTATTCTTACTCCGTCACCACACGGATACTATGTAAGTTTTGCTTGAAATACATACATTGAAAACACCAAGGTCAATGCGTATTTTCATGTTCAGTTACACAAAAATTTACATTGAGCATATCATGCTAATTACCAACTAACCAAATTTCATCATCATCATAATCAGCCGTCGGCAACCAATTATGCTAATTATACATAGGAGTCTCTGTGTGGTGGCGGAGTAAGAATACAATATGTCACCTGCCCATCTCATCCCATGGGTGTCGTAGGAACCGACTAAGGGACTACCCGATTATCTTTACGAAATAAAAGGAAGGAAAACTTGAGATTAAATCTATACCAATCCATCTGGCCAGCGTGGTATTAGTAGTCCAAGTGTCCCTCCGTCACGGGAGGAGATCCGTCCTTGCAGTGGGACATTAAAAGGCTGTAATGTTGATATCATAAACAAAATAAAGCACAAGGTTTAACCGAGACATGATATATACGAAAAGTATACTCATAAACGTCCTATTTAGAAAGTGCCACCAATATTTCATACATTTATGCTTTAATTTTACGCAGATTATCTTTTTAGGGTTAAGGCAATATTAATTATAGCAGATTTCGGTTACCGGGTTTTGATTTGGGTCGTCTTGAATGTAAGCAAATAATCGACTATCAGGCAACTGTGAAACCGGAGTTATCTGATAAGGACGACCTCTCTTAATACAAGCCTGCCTTTATTTAACATCGTTTCGGCAATTATAAGCCATTAAATTGGGCTACATTAGGCTTATTTTAATTATCAGATCGGCTAATCCTGTAAAATGAAGCTAGCTTCTTATATTAGATGTCCACTTAAAAATTGATTTTGCTTTATTTAGAATTTATTTTATCGGATTTCCTTTTTGGAGATTAATTAAATTTGAATATTCTATTTCAAGTTGTTTCAATGTTTATTTTTGTAATTTGATAAATTTATCTTTCCTTACACGTGTATTCATTACAATTGCTTAATGACTTAGAAGACTTCAGATACAATCTAATGTTTTGTCTTTGTTAACAATCGTGCCTTTATTTTACACATTCACACAACGCTATCTAATCCCAAACTAAGCAAAGCTTGTACTATGGGTACTAGACAACGGATAAATATACTTAAATACTTTTTTTTCTGTAAATTCATACATTATTATGTATATACTCATACATACATAGAAAACTCTCATCCAATGCAAACAATCATGTTCATGCACACAAAGATTTGCATTGAGCGTTATTATGTTATATAACCACTACGCCACAGAGGTCGTCATTTTAGATCTCCGCATAAATATTATCATATACTTTTTTATCGTGTTATTGTTTAATTTTAGAAACTTTATATACTGCAGTTACTACTACTATTCTGTTTTCACAAAGTTTTGCCACAAATTCAAATATAACAAAATACATTAGTATTCTGTTAAATAATATTTTACAAAATAAATGCGAAACATTGGTTCATGCATTTTTAAATGTTTACAAATTTTATTAGTCCATTGTTACTGACTTTTGTTGTAAACAAAATACATTTAGCATCAATTACAAAACTCAAAAATTCATCAACGAAATTCTGTCAATGTTCAAACAAAACCAGCGAAAATAATTGCATTCCGTCAACCTTATGTAAAATTCATGAGACAGATGCAATAACCGGAATTGGTGAAGCCGTGCACTATACGTTATTCGCTGTGTAATATTATGTTTATTTAATTACCTCCATACCTTTATTTATTTATTGACTAAAACAGTTAACGCGTAACTGTACGAAATTATTACTTTTTTGCAAATTATTTTTATGATGAGAATTTGTAAATTAATATTGTTAGGTATAGGAGAATAACTTAGATTTTTGTTATCGCTAACCACAATACTACTGGTTTTATTTCTTTTATCTGTAAATAGTCAATTTTTAAGAAAAGATAATAACAGCCTAAAACTAAAAAAATATTACTAATCTCTCTTACATAATTATTTTCAATTGTAGCTTAGGCTCGACAATTTGTAATCAAATTAGTCCTATTTTTATGACGTTAAAGATAATAATATCTCGTCTTGCACCTTCTTAATAGTAGTACTGATGTCCCGCTACATGCAGCCCTCAAGACCTATGGGCTGCTACAGGCAATGCAGTTGCTGTGGCCGAATTCTGGGTCGGCACTGTCTGAGTTTTTGGCAATCGACACGAAGAAGAAGAATAGGAGTACTAGTTTTCGCATTCGTTTCAAGAGGGAAAACTCAAAACAAAACAATTGCTGAACTAAACTATGGATGCCAGGGTAACTGGGTAATTTATATTACTGATTGAAGATTATATCAAAATTGTGTTTTTTTGTGTAGTAGAAATCTTTAAGGTAGCATTTTGAGCACCCTGTTAAGATCTACGTTTCAATGAGCCAGTGACTTTTAATTTGACGCCAAAAAGTACGAAAAAACAAATATCATAAAAATAAAAATTACTACCATTTTCTTTCATTTTGAAAATTCTTATCACGTACAGTCACGAGCAATAATATGTACACATTGTCAAATTTTCTAAACTATCTGCACGTTTATCTAGACATTATAATACCAAAATTATTTCGTAATTTAGAAGAAGTTCCCTTCAGTTTTGAAGTAATCTTCGAAAATTCAATTTTGGATTGGCAGAACATTAGATAACTGTTTTACAAAATGTGAAAATGTATACATATTATTGCTCGTGACTGTACAAATAATATCTTAGTAAAATAGTGAAGAATCATATAAATGCGAATTTATAACCCATTTTATTACCCCACCTCGTCTGAATATTTCTACTTCTCATATTTATGTTCAGTCCATCGAGTTCCTTGTTATTCTTATGATGCTTTTATTTTTATTCGACAGTTTTATTATCAAACTGACATTGTTATTTGGTGTTACAAACTTAATGTTATGTGTTTTTTGTAGACATTAGTATTTGCAGACGACTTTTATTGACCGTGTACTTTACTAGGGCTCTCTTAGGAATAATGGTTCTGAGCCAAAATCAAAGTATAATTGTTGGAATGTATCATTGGACGACCTAATTAGGACGGCGGGAAGCCGATGGATGACGAAGGCACAGGACCGCACAAGGTGGCAATACTTGGAGGAGGCCTATGTCCAGCAGTGGACGTCGATTGGCTGATATGATAATGATTATGATGATCATTGGTCAAGGATAAAAAATAGTTTCGATTCATCAAGCGTAAGCTTTATGCCTAATAGTGCCCATGTAGAAGGGTGTAATTCGCGGTTTATGCAAAATATTATTACTTTTTACTTACTGGTCAACTAAACCTGTACGTGGAGTACCTATGGAGTACAGTCACGAGCATAAATATATTACTATGGGCAGGTTGGCAATAACATCTGACATTTCAATGAGTTCAATAATATCTCTCTGCACGAACGCAGCATAAACATCTGATCACTCATTGGCAACATATAATTCTGACAGGCCACAAAGCAAAAATATGTGACGCGCCACTTTTCTCAAAAATATCTGACATGTCGTCTCGTGCAAATATATCTGACATTTGATAGTTTCTGTATTCCTGCAAGAATTGGTGTGTTTTTCCAGTAGCGTGCATTAATATCTGACTTCAACATGGCGGCATAAATATCAATATTACCTTTCTGTAATGTAAATTTATTTGATATAATTTAAGTATTTACATAAAAATAGTTGGTTTATATTATATTTATTTATTTTAATAATTAAAATGAATATTATTCCCATTATTACCTTTAAATAAATATTTTTTCATGATTTGACTTGAATAATCTATATTCTAAAATAATAAGAATATTTTATATGTATAAAGTATAATTATATCAAAATATAAATAAAAATAACAGGGACGTAATTATACCTTCACTGTTTTCATACATAAGACATTAATATTTGGATACTATTATTATTCGTAAATAACATAATGATATATTTTTATATTTGTTATTGCTTCTATTTATTATTCTTACCTAATTTAAATTTATTTGATAAAATTTGAGTATTTACATAAAATAGTTGGTTTATATTAAATTTATTTATTTTATGGTGCAGTGGCTAGAAGAAACCGGCAGTCCCAGAAGTAAAATAGAAAAAACTATAATCAAAAATGAAAGAGAAATTCTAAAACCTACTTTTTCTAGCTTTGGAATTCGATAGTATTTTTTTATGAACTTTACCTATATTAATTCAACATGAATTTTCCTTCTGTTAAAATAATACCCTAAATACCTATTGGAATGATTTGCAGATTATTTTCTTGAAGATAATAAAGATAAAGTAATAAAGTTTTTTTTTTTAAGTTTTTAATAATTAAAATGAATATTATTCCTATTTGTTTACTTCGAATATATATTTATATATATATATATATATATATAATACAGAAACGTACAGTCACGAGCATAAATATATTACTATGGGCAGGTTGGCAATAACATCTGACATTTCAATGAGTTCAATAATATCTCTCTGCACGAACGCAGCATAAACATCTGATCACTCATTGGCAACATATAATTCTGACAGGCCACAAAGCAAAAATATGTGACGCGCCACTTTTCTCAAAAATATCTGACATGTCGTCTCGTGCAAATATATCTGACATTTGATATTTTCTGTATTTCTGCAATAATTGGTGTGTTTTCCTAGTAGCGTGCATTAATATCTGACTTAAACATGGCGGCATAAATATCAATTACCTTTCTGTAATTTAAATTTATTTGATATAATTTGAGTATTTACATAAAAATAGTTGGTTTTTTATTTATTTTAATAATTAAAATGAATATTGTTCCCATTTATTTACTTTAAATAATATTTATTTAAAGTGGTAATAATTTATATAAATTCTAAAATAATAAGTATATTTTATTTGTATAAAGTACGTATATATGTATAAAGTAAGTAAGTATAACAATATATAAATAATAATAACAGGGACGTAATGATACCTTCACTGTTTTCATACATAAGACATTAATATTTGGATACTATTATTATTCGTAAATAACATAATGATATATTTATATATTTGTTATTGCTCCTATTTATTATTCCTTCTATTATACGTTAGTAACCAAGTCTAATAATATATTGTTATAATTATACTTTATACAATTAAAATAGGTATACTTATTATGAATATACATATTATGTTAGAATATAGATGTTATTACCACTGCTACATACATTCTAATCATGAATAAATATTTATTTGAAGTAAATAAATAGGAATAATATTCATTTTAATAATTAAAATAAATAAATAAAATATAAACCAACTATTTTATGTAAATACTCAAATTATATCAATTAAATTTAAATTAGGTAAGAATAATAAATAGGAGCAATAACAAATATAAAAATATATCATTATGTTATTTACGAATAATAATAGTATCTAAATATTAATGTCTTATGTATGAAAACAGTGAAGGTATAATTACGTCCCTGTTATTATTATTTATATATTGTTATAATTATACTTTATACAATTAAAATAGGTATACTTATTACTTTATAATTTATATATTATTACCACTTCAAATCGAATCATGAAAAAAAAATTATTTAATGTAAATAAATGGGAATAATATTCATTTTAATTATTAAAATAAATAAAAAACCAACTATTTTTATGTAAATACTCAAATTATATCAAATAAATTTAAATTACAGAAAGGTAATTGATATTTATGCCGCCATGTTTAAGGTAATGAAGTAAAATTATGATTATGGTGTCACTAATAATTATCTCATTCTTTATGGATTTTCGTAAAAGCACTTTAGGGGACATTTCGTGAGTGGCAATATTTAAAAAATTTAGAACTTGACCAAAAACTTGTATCAATTTTTCTGGTCTGCATTATATTTGTAGGTCATTATGCTTTCTTTACTGGAAAAGGTCTTTCCTAAGAGTATGACGTTATGTTGTTAAGAAGATAATAAAAAAACGAATTTTCAATGTTACTATCTTTATTTGTCAAAGTTTTTCTTACCATTAATTACATAGTCATTTTATTATAACCAGATTCTACCAATTGCAATGAGTCTCTTCGTAAAACAATCCACTTTATATATGAAACAACTTGTATTTATTACAAATAATTTCTAATATATTGCATAGTATAAATAAAATAACAAATGTAAATTATAATTACTTATAATTAATATTCTATTATTTACAATAAACTATTTACATTTTATTTTACATTAAAATTAAAATTTATTTAACATTCGACTAGCAAAACAACTACAAATTAATTTTAAAATTATATATTTTCCGTGCTATTTTATGTTTTAATCGTGTATTTAAGAATATTATGTAATTAATTATTTACAATAAAATATTCTAATATAAATTTAACATTTATTATATTGTAAACAATAATAGTAATAATTGTTGAAGTAAACATCTAATATTTTTTATTCCTTTATTTATAATTAAAATTCTCGATTTTACTTAAATATCAAGGAATAATCCAGAGTAAAGAGATGTTAATTATAATAATTACAAAAGAATTTATATAAATTTTAAATACTATATTCTATAAATTATTTTGTAATTTTACCTTTTTTGTAAGTTTACCATTATTGTTTTATTTGCGATCAAATATCCAAATTAATTCCTTGATCAAAGCTAAAATTAAATTTGAACAATTGGGTGTAAAATTGTGCTATTTTTTATTCTAAGCCCCGTGCAATTAGATGGTGTAGAATGGAATTTGCCGTCTAATCCTTTCAACTCCAATTAAATTACGAAAGATTTTAAAGAGAATGAAAGTAGAATTTATTGTAGGTTTTCTAAGCTAAAAAAGATTATAATAGCAAAATAATTTTGTGTATTTATTTTTTAACTAAAACTGGCTTAAACAAGTGTTAATTAATTTAGATTGTCTGCTTAATGTATATGTTTTGCTGAAACATTCAATAAACGTCATCTTGTATTAAACTTATATGTACTTGATAAATACAAAATTTGTGTTTTCAAATAAACTGGACAAACGATATTATCAATACATAGATTAAGTTTGTAATTTTAGCTTTGTTGCTAAGCCTGCCACGATCTGAACAACTCAAAAAGAAACATGACGCACGAAATTTAATGTAAATTGAATCATAAATATAGGGTAAAGAACAAATGTAATATACAAAATTATGATTCAGAAGTATCTCTGTTATAAATCAAGAGTAAACAATAAATTAATGTGTTATAAAAGTCTATAAACATTATTTTGCAAGGAATGTGAGATAAAATGCAAAAAGAAACTACTTAGTTTATAATAAACGCTATCTCTTACAATTGATACCCACTTCACCCAATATATAGCTACCTAAAATTTAATTAAGATTATTTACATTTTACGTTTTGCCGAAATTAGAAGGCCATTTTAATATAGGTACAGTTTCTGAAAATTATTTCGTTGTGCAACACAACTAAGAAGAAGTTTTAAGGAGAAACATAAGTCGATGACTTTGTTTACTTTTGTGAATCCATTGCTGTTACTGTATTAAGTCCGTTACAAATTGCTTATACAGTAAGGCAATGAAAGCGGTCTCTCGGTTGCCGGTTGCTTAATATGATTATTTACCTATACGTTATAAGCACTCGATGTCATGGTCAAGAGTGAGCATTATTTTAGTTCATTTAAAACTTTTACGCTTAGAAAATGCAAATAAGGTCTTAATCTTTTTAATTAATTAAACAATGTTATAAATTTACAAAAAATAATAACAATAGTTTAAGTTAGAAACAACTAATAATAATTTATCAGTTTAAGTAATACGTTATACAATAACACTAATATTTTTAATACAATAACAAAATTATTACATGTTACGTGTTTGCATAAAAGCTTAGTTTAAAACAAATTGAATATACAAATATTAGTTTGCTCCACATAATGCTTAAATACGTGACCCTTAGAAATGGTAAACAAAAACTTTTAGGTAATGTAAATATTTCAAAAATAAAGCTCTTTGTGAAATACAAAGCTTCGGAAACATCAAACAACATACTCAAACTTACTATAAATCACAAATCAACATCAAATTAAAAAACCTTTGATAATTTACAAATATTAAATGTTAACGGGACAATAGAATGAAAAGCTATTTTACCTTTACTTTGCTTGACGTTTCAGCACAGGTTACACATCGTTAGCTCACTATTACAACGTTCATGTTAAAATTTCAGAGTTTTTTATGTTATGAATGGTACAAGGTTTTAAGTGTCATCAACTTCACTGTTAAATTTTTATACCAATCATAACATAATATAATATTCTGAAATTTGGACATAGAACCTTGTAATAGTGTGCTAACGATGTGTAACATGACTTGACACATCGTTATGACATGTATGTTCATCACATACTTTTCAGTATACGTTAATACGTTGATCTCCAGTTTTCTTTTAATATTGTTTTGTAACCATGCAACGCGATAGTTTAAAAGTTTGACTTATCTAGACCGAGCTGGTCCATAAGTAAACGTGTTGGACCATAAGTAAACTTGATATCCTATTCATGAAGTAAAAGATCCGCTAACAACTACACTGACCTATTTTATCTGTCAAGTGATGTTTGCATTCACGAATGGCTGTTTTCAACAATAAATATGAACTTTCGAATCAAACAAAAGTCAGAGTTTCAAATTAAAAAATAAGTCGCTTATGATATTGTTAACACAGAATCTTAGAAAATATTTTATCATTTAACAAGAAAATGTTAAAATAAATAATTTATAATTCCTTTTGATTGTAATGCATGGTTTTAAAACTAATAAAAGATTTACATGAAAAATAATAAAAAAAAATGTTTTTATAAAATATGCCAATCATAACAAAAGCGTTGGATTATTTCTAATACAATATTATCACCTCTACCTTTTGCTGGCAGAGGTGATAATATTGCCATCTAATTAGCAACTCTAATGACCTTGTAATAAAGGTCAAAACCAATGAAAACACGAAGTTACTTGTACCGGTTAAGGGGTTAATTTCTAAGAAAGAAACTATACCTACATCTAATACATCTCGGCAAGACTGTAGTTAATTATATTTTTAAACGATATCCATTACTTATTATAGAACTTATATTCATTAATCTAAATCTATACACTGTTCAATGAAAAACGTTCTTTTGGATATTTACGGACGTGAATATTATGTTTTTCTTTAATGATTATTATAAAATATGATTCAGTATTATTTCAAGAGTGTAATCGTATTTCTAAATACAAAGGATAGATTTAAACACAATTAGATTAATGACAAAGTAATCAGCTTTCAGGTGATGATGTTAATCTCAATCTAAACTACTTATTTATAATGTTTTACTATAATATCAGCAAAATATTGGTAGGAAATTTTTAATAAAACTTTATGCTCATATAGAGTTTTACACTATGGCTAACTAGCAAAATATAAGACTTCAATAATTTTCTTAAAATATCCATACATATTAAATAAAAATGGTAATTCAATTCATCCATCAAACTAAATGTTCCTTCAATATTTTAATTATCAGTTTAAAAATAAACGACAGATATCGAGAGGGTTTTCTTGTCGCTGGTTATTTAATTTATCCATTTCAATTCGTTTAGTAAAATCTTTTCATTTAAAATTCATTGAAGCGTTGTGACATGTGGGCACGATACGAGATTTTAAAAAAGATAAAATGGATATTTACGTAATTACTTTTAGAATTTCTATTGTAATTTCGATATCAAGTAGAATTTTAACTACATTTAAAAGCAAAATAAAAACTAATAATCTAGAGAAAATTTATAAATCAACCAATATGTTCGTCAAATCTATTCATAAATGTCAACAACAATTCATAAATGTAAACATTGAACTTATTTATTGAATTGTGGATATAGTTTTTATTCTAGTAATTTAAAACCTATTAAATAGCCAATTAAAATCATTAAAGGTATCAAAGTAAAACGAAATCATTAAGAATAATGACTATACAAAAGGTAAAGCACAAAGATAAAATTGATAATATTCACGCCCGTGAATATACATTCCAAAATACTTAACTACTAGTATTTTAACCAGCCAACGTAACGTAGTTGTGGCTTCAGAGTATATTGTGTAATTTTCATCTAAATCCATCCACTGTGCTGGTGTATAATGTAGCCAGTGTGCAATACAATGAGATAAGCAGATTGACCGAGAGAGCGCACGGCGACGCTGTGTTTGCGTTCCCATGTTGCATCGCCGCTGGGTGTTCTCCTGATAAAGATGAAAGCAATATTAGTTGGGAAAGTTACAAAGATAAATGTTTGTTCAAGTTTATTGCGATCTATTGATAGAAATAGGATATTGAAGTTATTTGTTCTATGTTTACTAACTGAATATGTTTCTTTTTTAACAGCCTCTATAAATGTCTGCTTACAAGGAATATTTTCATGCTTAGAAAATGATATCACCTTTTATTTACCTAAAATTAAAGTAACAGTCGACTAAGGGATCGTAAATAAGGTAAAATTTTCAACATATCATTTTATATCACTTTCTTTAATAAAGCAGGTTGATTGGCTTAGTTAAGTGGTAAAGGCTTCGTCGCCATCATTATGCCGGACTAACTGACACATGTGCACTGGATGTCTGTCGGCGGAATCCCGAACACGATTCACAAGTGTTAATCATTTGAAAGGATTGCCCTATGCGGCGATCGCTATTCAAGTGGCTATTAGTTGATCTACCTTAAAGTTAAAAATTGGTTTCTAGACCCTCAATCTTATCTTATGTCTCCCACAGGTTTGGAATGGCAGGCGAGTGGCAAACTAAAGTCGCCACCTCACAGCTAGTTAAAACATGAAATGTTTAATGTTAATTATAGTGACGGAAGTTAAATAGCAAATTTTTCTATTTAAATACCGCCACTTTAATTATTCTATTTATTTTTTAAATTCTAAAATAAGGCAAGAAATAAGCTCCGAGATTAATTTAATTAACAAGGCAGAGATTTTGTTACAAAAAAGAAGGTAACCTTTTTAATTTGTTGCACTATGTTACGGGATATCTTTCCTTATCGAGGACAGGTATTTAATTATTTTTATCTTTCCTTTTTATAAAAAAAAGGTGTTAACTGACGGCTTATGCTACGTAATCAGGATAAGCTCATTTTGAAATCAAATTTAAAAGTGCCTTTTATAATCGTAATCGTTTCTGTTATACAATCATAATCGTTATGACTTTAGTTATACAGAGTTACCACCCCAACTCATCCTATGGGTGTCTTCAAAATTTACTAAGGGGTAGTTCGCAGTTATTGTCTTGGCCTAAAGAAAGACGACTTATAGTGAAACCCTAAATCCGTATGTCGCGCGTTGTATAAGGGTTAGTAGTATTCCTCCATAATTAAAGAAGGGCTGTACATGCAGTGGTACTTTTATAATTTATGATTAAAAATTCACTCTGATGTTTTAGAAAGTACTATTAATTCCGGGTCCTCTCTGTAACATGGTTTGGGTATTATATATTTACATTATTCTCTATATTTTGGTTGTAAATGCTTTTTAAAGCATGATTAACATTTTAGTAGTTTAAAAAAGACCAACTTATTTTTTATTATAACTTGTCGTGATAAAATTTGTAAAGTTAAACTTTATTTTATTTTTATAAATAAAAAGACACGAAAACACAACCATTTTAGAAGTCCATAAAGTAGCACACAATAATACAAATGAAAACGTGGCACATTCACTTAAGTACTTAGCAACTTAAAGCAATACACATGAGTATTCAAATGATTAAACGTTTAATTTGCTGTTGCAAATAAACTTAACTGCTAGTTGCCGTACAGCAACAAAGGATCAAAATACTGCGAATGACAATTACGAATTGAAATTATTCACGTTTATTACGAACAATTATTTAGTGTTTCATATACCTCTTGTATTTTGACTAGTCTAGTTATTTTGCTTGTAGTGTTAATATGTATATGTTATAGCTGTTGGATTAATTTTAAACTTGTTTCTCAACCCTACTTTGTACGTTTTATTTTTGGAATATGTCTTTACTTTTGGGGATTTCCAATACCTTGTTCCAATAACTTTACAGTATTGTAGTACTCGTACAAAATAAACTAAAGCAAACATGTAACAATCTATATTTAAAGTGACTCAGACAGCACTTGTAGCGAAAAAGCTCGTTATTGGACCGACGACTTAGTTAAGATGGCGGGGCACCGATGGATGAGGGAAGCACAGGACTCTGCAAGGTGCCTATGTCCAGCAGTGGAAGTCTGGATAATATGATGATTATCAAATAAAGTTAACTGTTTTAGTACAGCAACAAAGGATCAAAATACTGCGAATGACAATTACGAATTGAAATTATTCACGTTTATTAGGAACAATTATTTAGTGTTTCATATACCTTTAGTATTTTGACTAGTCTAGTTGTAATAATTTTGCTTGTAGTGTTAATATGTATATGTTATTGCTGTTTGATTAATTTCAAACTTGTTTCTCAGCCCTACTTTGTACGTGCATGGAATAAGACGAATATTTTGGGCGTTATCCTGTTCCAATCCTTTTAAGGTATTGTAGTCATACTGGAACATACAGCATAATACAGAGCAAATATGTATACTCGTACCTTAAACAGCACCGTCATAATCTGAGCCACTGAAATATTTTTTTCAATGAAGTGAGGTAGGCTTAAAACATAATGGAACCTAGCCTACTTAGCCAGTGTACTACTTAGTGATGAGAGTGTGTGGGGAAAGAAATTCACTTAATGTGGGACTGTTGAAGTTGTTTTCCAAATGATGAGCACAATGTGATTTGGTTCATCATAACAGTCCATTAATGCCCCACTTCAGGGACGGGCCTCCTCCCGCGAGGGAGAGATCCTTGGCCTTCTAATACCACGCTGGCCAGACGAATTGGTATAGTGTTTAATTTCAAGTTTTCCGTCTTTTTATTTCGGAAAGATAATATACACGTGTTTTAATATTCACGGAAGTTATTTGGCTATCCAACTTTAATGACTTCAATGCACTGCCACTGAACATTTTTTGCAAAAGGAGGTATTTGACTGGTAAAATAAACATAGGTTCTATAGTCAAAGAGCACAATACTAGCAACACGCAGCGCGGCGCGTGTGCCTGACACTTTTCTGCCGTTCTCTAGTAAAAGCGAAGCCGATGAATGTTTGCCGTATAGCGTGGCGGAAAAACCCATTACATTTTACAATAGCCATTTATTTCTGTTACGAATGTTTTGTTGTTTCTGTAATACCGGCGATCTAAGTTGTTGCTGGCTGACCAAATTATGTCATTATAGGAATTACATGGCGGGACCATGGGAACCTGGTGTTTTCTTAGCTACTGTACACTCGCGAACGTCTTTGAAAGCTAACCTTAGGCTAGCCAAATAAGACTAAGTAAGTAAATTCTATACGCACAGACATATAAGTCCAAGCACAAATACTTACTGAGGGTAGCACATCAGTTATACCAAAATGTTAGCGCTCAGCGTTCGTCCGAACTGTGTTTGGACCTTAATGTATTTCATTGTTTTTTTTTTCAGAAATAAGATATCGTTGGAACGACTTTGTCGGAAGCATTTTGTAAGAAAAATTTGACGGAAAAATTTTGTCAAAATGATTTGTCGGAAATACTTTGTCGGAAATAATTTGTCAGAAAGCTTATGTCGACAAGATTTTGTCAGAAAGACATTGACGGAAAGATTATGTCAGAAAGACTTTTTCGGAAAGATTTTGTCGTTTCTTACTTACCATTAATGACATGAACATTAACAGAAGCCGCTTCAGCCATAGTGGGCACGCAGCTGTAGTTCCCACTGTCACCAGGCAACAGCTTGTCTATGGTCAGTCGTGACGTCAGCTGCTCGGTCCACTCCGTCTTCAGTCTCAAACGAGGTTCGTCCACCAGGTTGTTGTCTTCTAATTCCTTATACTCTATTAGGTTTGATCCTAGAACATTAGAATTTTATTAAATAATCTTGCTATTTAATCAAGTCAGTTTATTTTGATTTCTTTGTTAAATTAAAAGACTTTGCACTGGGTCACGGAAACTTTTACAGACACAAAAAAACCATCGAGGCTCAAGACAATAATTTGTGGATCACACAAATAATTATTTCATGAGGGATTTGAACCCTCAGCCTCTTGCACGGCATCCCTATACACGAAGATTAAAATTATGTAAATTGTTGAAAATTCTACGAACTAAGAATGCTGGAAAATACTGGCTGTCACGAAATTCTGATTATTTCTCTAGAGTATTGTAAAATACGATTAAACTTCTTTTTCTAAACTTACACGATGTCCTACGTGGGCGACGAATGCGACGCGAACCGACGCGATACTACACGCGACATGTGTCCTACATGATTACGTCGCTTCTCGTCGCAGACTGCCACAAGACAGAAGTAGGGTACGCCGCCGTTGACTAGAGCGCGTACGTCGCGTCGCGTCGCATTCGTCGCCCTTGTAGGACACCGCGTTAAAATCAATATCTCTACCATAGAAAAAACTAGGAAAACTAAAAAGTCAATGCCAACTTGTCCAGCCAGTATGGAATGTCGTCTTCATATTGGAACCTAGATAGGCTGCGATGATAATTACATAATCAAAGTTACTTACCCTTATACCAAAATATGGTACCTAAGTCATGTGGGCCCTGACTTAGTATACAAGTGAGTGACAGCGAACTGCCAGTCTTGACGTACAGGTCCACAGGACCCAGGATATGGGCTTTTGCTTCTGTTGACAAAAGAAAACACAGTGTTTTAAAATTAGATTACAAAAAATGGTAAAAAAACCAGTTGAAATTGTTGAATCAATAAACGATTATTATAAGTTCATTAACGATGGTGAAATTATTTTAATGTGTTGGTAGGTACTACAAAAAAAATATGAAAATGCCTCCGTGCTTTGGAGGGGACGAAGAAGTTGGACATGACCAATATAATAGCAAATGTCCATGTCGAATTATAGAGTATTAACGAAACTTATATTTTGATTCAGAAATTTGTATTTCTCATCCGCAGTCAAAGAGCTAAACCGCTTTTTAGGAACCTAATTTACTACACAGGTATGTAAACTGTAAAAATAAATTAATAATATCAAAAAGTATTTTGTATTTTAAGCAAACAAAGTTCAGCTCGTTCCATATTAGTTTGGTTATTTGAACACACTCAAAGCTTAATCGCGAGGTAGATTAATACTTTATTTTAAATTTAAATTGCATGTATGATATTATTTATTTCATACACACACACATAAGCTTACGCCTTGAATTCATGGCGCAGAGATTAACTGGGAGCCATGATCATTCATCTTTCCAAAAACAACTTAGATTCTGAATATAACGCTGGTCTGAATACGACATCAATCTGTCGCCATCTTTGCTTGCCTAACCAAACGCTTTTTTAACTAAGTTTCCAATACTCGATATCATAGAAAGAAGAAATTTCTTAGTCTGTTTTGACAACAGCTTATCTTCGTGATGAAATAAACTGACGATTAGAGTTTTTTATATTCTCAAAAAAAAAACAAAAACAATAAATAAACATTTTCATCAACCAACTTTCAAGGACGAAAGTTACTTTTAAATTGTAAACAGAACACCAAGTTGTTTTCACCATTACATATTCAAAAACTTTAAAAACAAAATTCGTATACATCACAAAAATAATTCTATGAATAGTATGTTGCTTAATACCGTATAAGAAAAAAAAAACCTCATTTTCTGTTTTATCGTTCTAATTCTACGAGAGATGTTTTCTGTTAAGATATTAAAGACAGAAGGGCCTATGAAGTGCCTACTAACTGTGATACAGCACGCATATAGTAGGCACAAATGCCTCTTAAAACGATGAAGAAAAAATTAGGCCAAGATTAAATCAGGGAGCGTAGAGGGCTTTATTTCACATTGTTACTGAGGGATTTCTAAAAGTTGAAGAGCATTTAAGGTTTAAGGGCTTTTTCTAAAGTCACTCGTGATAATTTTCAAATTGAAATATGTTGATGGGGTATGTTAATATTATGTCACCATTCAATTTATCCTGTGGGAGACGATTAAAAGAAATATGACAGTTTCATTATTTACAATCATCATAAAGCCCATTAATGCCCCACTGCAGGGACGGGCCTCCACCCATGACGGAGGGACCCTAGGCCTACTAATTCTACACTGGCCTGACCGGTTGGTATAGGGTTTAATTTCAAGTTTTCCTTCTTTTTATTACGTAAAGATAATATTCTCGGACAATCCCTTAGTCGGATTTTACGATACCCATGGGATGAGATGGGGTAGTGGCATATTGTATTCTTACTCCGTCACCACACGGAGATTAACAAAAATAATAGAAAACTTGAACACAAAATTATGAACCAGTCCATCTGTCTAGTCTGGCACTCCATTAGACTAGGTTCATGTGAACTTTTAACTCAAGCACTGAAGACGCAAACGCACTCGTTGTGCCACCAAAGTCAAAGTCAAATAATAAGGACTGTTGTTTTATTGATCATAAAAAAAATACGTAAAAAGTGATTTTGATACAGAATTTAATAGACAAGAACCTGCCACAATCTATACTATCTATACTAATATTATAAACAGGTGAAGTTTGTGTGTTTGTGACGTTGTATGGGGTAATCTCTAGACTCATACGATTTTTAAAAATGCTTTCTATGTTGAATAGTCCATTTATCGGGGAGTGTCATAAGTTAGGTAGCCTACTCCTATTAGTGATAACTAATAGTAATGAAATATGTTTAAAAAGAGACGCGTTTTTTTCGCCGCCTAACAAAGTGGGCGCGGGTCAGCTAGTAATTTATAAAACACTAATATTAAAAAAGTCAAAAGAGCCCACAACAAAGTAGTTCCATAATTATATGACACTCTAAATAAAACATTCGAGTAGGGCCATTAATTAAGTATGCATCCAGCTTTGCTGAAAGCGCTGCAAACAAAAAAACTAAGCTTAAACTCTATTAAAACACCACTTAGCTTTTGTAGATGGAAACTGCAGCGACAACAGTAACTATTAAGCAAAGCACTTTTCAAACAAGTTAAAGTTTCTTGTTAACTTTCTCACTGTACCCTATAAAATGAAGTTATGGAAAAACTAAAAAATAGGGTCACTTGGGCCTTAATGGTTGAGTAGAATCAGGGTACGACAAAGTCACGGTTAGGTAGTTAATTTCAGTCTTATGTATTACTAGTGACTTTGGTTGCCTTGGCAAGGTTGAAGAAAACATTGTATAGAAGTTAAATAAACTGTATAAATCCTTTAATCGAATCTAAACAGAGAAGCAGACTTTGAGGTGACGCACAAATCGCTAGCTTGATACAAGTAGATTTACGCTTCACCATAACAGCCCTTTAATGTCCCACTGCAGGGATAGGTCTCCTCCCGTGACGGAGGAATACTTGGCTAACTAATACCACGCTGGCCAAGCGAATTGGTATAGGTTTAATTTTAAGTTTTCCTTATTTTTATTTCATAAAGATAATATTCACGGATAGTTCCTTAGTCGGTTTTTACGACACCCATGGGATGAGATGGGATGGTGACAACATATTGTATTCTTACTCCGTCACTACACGGATAGTTTACGCCATGTATTAAGCTTGTTTACTACAGATACAAAAGCTATAATAGTCGGTGCTTTACGATTGTAAAGTTCTATATAAAAAAAAACAACTCGCGTACCTACTGGGGATCGATTTTGTATCGTAGGGAATTAATAGTTTCAGGCTTATCTGGGTTAACAGACATTAAATTTATTGTTAAAAGGAAAAGTCGGTTTCATACAATCCGCGAACAAGCACAAGACAGACGTTTACACAACTGCTTTGTCATAGACTCAGCTTACTGTAGTGGCTCTGAGCTGTGTTAGTCACCTCGATACAAAAGTCGAGATCTATAATTTCACTTCCTTTATACCCAAACATAGCACGCTTCTGCCTAAGAAAATAGTATGGATAACAGTATAGTAGTTATATTTATTTAAGTATTTTATTTAATCATTTCTTTTATTATGTATATAATATATATGTCATTTATTCGTGTATTTTTATTTTTTATACTAAACACGGCAATATGACTATATCGAACCTGATGGAAAGCGCGAGTACAGTCCACAAATGAAGCCAACGGATAGAAGTCCAAAAACAACTTTAATCCGTCGTCATCATCTTGCCGGTTTGGCCAAATGCTTAATTAACTGCTGCTTTGCGTGTTAACGAATACCTTCCGTAGATGGGTCTAACAGAATACCAGAGCTGTAGTCTCGTAGTGTCTATGACGCATGACGCTACAGCAATTAGCTGAGTTAACTCCTATTTCGTCTACATATTTTATATTTAAATTCACTTACTGTATGTTTTTCTTGTGTGCAACAAAAGAAAAAAAATTCTTTCTTTCTTTCTTAGGAGTAGCAGACGGTATCTAGTTGAAGAGTCATACAATCTTCGTAAATGTGTGAAAAGAGTATTATAACCCTATTAAAATTCTGACTTATATTATAGGTCTAGGTTCAAAATATTATTATTATAAGTAATGTAAGTCATGCAAATTCAGTTATATAGACGACATTAAATTATCCTATCACACACAGCGATAATACATTGTTACGCGAAGCATAAATGGAATGATGGGACAATTACCATAATTTTATATGTGGATTGGATTTTCGTTGATCATGTAATATACGATGAAATTATTGAGTTTGGTTTAGAACCTTTTAAAATTAAAGTTATTGCGTTATAGCGTATACAAAACATAATATTATGTTTATGTTATAACTAGCTGCTGTGCCCGCGACTTCGTTCGCGTGGCGGATGTTACTTACTTCGCAATTCGATTTAATACTGAAAAATCGTTTTTTTAACCTTATAACAAACAGATATACCTACAAACGAATTGTAAAATTAACGAACGAACCAAAACCTTTTCAAAAACAGACCTTTACAAAGACAGATCTATGAAGACTGTCATTCTTTCAAGGAAAATCTTAACACCGCGATACTGAAAATGACGTCACAGGCACAATGCCATCTGTTGTCAAATTTGTAAGTTAAAATAAATGACAGCCCATTAATGTCCCACTGCAAGGACGCGCCTCCTCCCGTGACGGAGGGATACTTGGCCTACTAATACCACGCTGGCCAGTCGGATTGGTATATGGTTTAATTTCAAGTTTTCCTTCATTTTTATTTCGTAAAGATAATATTCACCGATTGTCCCTTAGTCGGTTTTACGCCACCCATGGGATGAGATGGGGAGGTGACATATTGTATTCTTACTCCGTCACCACACGGATAATCGCTAATTAATTATGAATGAATACATTTGCACGCCACGTTATTTTGCGGCAGAATTACCTGCCTCGGTGGCGCGGCGGTCGCATTACATGGCTGGCGTGCATGAGTTCGCAAGTTCGATTCCCATGGAGGACAATTGTGATACACAAACTATTGTCCTTAGTCTGGATGTTCTTTGTGTCCGTTAAAGTGATATTTTTAAAGGCTAGTATGGGATTTGCCTTATGTAAAAAAAATACTGAAATAAATTATTGTACCTAACACCTTTTTACCATCTAGCAAAAAATATTTGACTAAACTTAGACTCGACTATATTATCCGATTTTGATGAAACATACCTCAGTTTAAGCCTAATAAGAAAGGCTACAATACAATGTATTGGTCTTAAGATTATATTTTAATTCGTTTTAAAGATGTGCGGTAACAAACAGACAGACAGACAGATAGCCATTAATTCTAAAAATTGTAAGTGTGTAGTGTTGTTGCTTTTTGCCTTTTTTCTAGATTTTATAAATAATTTTTATCTGAATTTTCGAAAAGAACAGACACTTCGACCTCTACAGTTTTATTATAGTATAGATAGATAGATAGATTACCTGCTTAAAAAATAATACCTAAAAACTACGTATCTATGTATTATAATATCTAAAGTGCGCTTATTCCGAGAAGAGTCAATAAGAACCACGTCCGTTCGCATTAAGAGTCAATGTGAATGAAATTATATAGATGCACCGGTTGGCCGTTTCGGACGTTAAACAAAAATCAACCGTACAGCCGTACTCATACTGGCGCGGCGACATTTGGAAATTTTCTTTCATCTATATCTTGTGTGTTTAAAAACCGATTTCTATAAATTTTTTTTATAAATAAGATATTAAAGTGTACTTTTGAAATATGGGAGTTTGAAAAAGATATGTCTATGCCAATTACAATATATTTATGTATTTAATACACTTTGAAGAAAACCCTAACGATTTAACACGTTATTGTGGCTAATATATAAAAGATAGATATATACTATTGAGGACTTTTTTGTACATCTTTTGAAGACCATTATTTTTGTAATACATATTTTTGGCGTATGATCAACGTATGCGATGATAAGAGTTCGAACGCGCGTTTTTTCAACCGACTTGCTTCAAATTTTTCGTCACTGCTCAGCTTATGTGTCTTAGCGTTATGTTATACACCGTGTATTTCAATCGGCATTAAAGAATTAAACCACTTAATGTAACCGATTTTAGGAAATTTTTGGTTATATTTAAAATTAATTTGAATAACTTTTATTTGTAAATCTTAAATTTAAAAAATAATCAAAATTTTTAAAACCATACTGTACATTGCATGAACAAAAGAGCCGCCCATTTCTTTGTTGTAAAAATGCATTTATTGGGTAGGATTATAGCAGGAGAAATTGAATCAACCAATGTTTTAGAGTCCGCGTAAACTTTTGTCCAATCATAATGATCTGCATAGATCGCTAGCGTCTCACGTGGTCTCACCCCCCGCGCACCTTCCGGCAACTCAAACGCACCGCCGCCCGGTCGGCGCCCGGCGCGGCCGCCGCAGTCAGCCACAAATTCGCAAGCGGAAGTGCGTCGTGCGTCTAATTACCTTTTTATTACGTATATCGTGACATTACAGTTATGATCAGTCATCCTCGCAATAAACAACGAAAACTGCCCATACTCGAATGTCGAGTAACTATTTAGATGTGATGAGATTGTAAGTTAGCTGAAGATAACCTCAAGCGAAGCTAGAAGACTGTATGATGCTGATTCCAGCATCATTCAAAAGTTACAACGCCAAGGCATTACGCTCCCAAGGGTGCCTAGCATACAAGTTATTTTGGCAGCGACAGAACGCCTACGGGACTACCTAGACATCGGCAAGGACGTGGTAAACCAACCACGGTACTCGGCAGCCCTCGAAGAAAACATTTTAGAGTATTTCGAAAGACATCCTCGACGAAGTACTAGAGCGGCTTCCTTCCTTCGAAGTCAGCCATTCATATGTTTAAAACGAAATTAAAATAAAATTAAAAGTGATACCTAAAGTGACGGTCAGTGAACCCTAATCAGGATTCGTGAAAATATTAAAAAAGTGCACGCTTGTGTTTATGTGTTTAAAACAAAATGGGAAGCAGTTTTAACAATTATTTCAATACCAATAGGTAAACAACTAATAATAATTCAAGTATCTTGCGATTGTACGTTTTCCACTTATTGATGAGTTATTATGTTTGTTCACAATACCTATGTAAAGAGATACGTCCACATATTGTTGTATAATAGATCCTCTCTAATAGTTATGTAGTAAATACGGTCCAAAACAAATTGTCAATTCATAAGAAAATTACGCTTAAACTAAAATGAAATGACTAATCAGACTTACATTGTTGTCTAAATGTTTAGAAACTATTATTTACTGTGTGACATGAAATTAAAATAAAGTAACATAAAATTTAACATTTGGTTTATTTTAATTCGTCGCGTACCTATGCAGCTGCCGATTTCAAGGTCGCGGGTTCAAATCCTGCGAAAGTTGTATGGTATGACTTTGTCTTGTTTATTGATACTTGTAAACATCCCCGCGACCTAGGGTACTGTCTGTAATACATTATTTTATAGCAATAGTGTATGAGGTGTCCGTATAAAAAAAAATAAATGAACATGAACTAGATATTAAGGAACAGCTGATCGACCCGCGCGCTTGCGACGTATTTCACGTAAGTATCTAACGCGCGGGGGGTGTTTAGCTGCAGGTCAGTGCCCGCGGCGAGCTTTTGTACCTACGTTATTGTAAAGCGTGTTGCATTTTTAAAGTGATAATGTATTATTTTTAACATTTTTGAAGTTTTTAAGTCTAATTTAAAACTTTTTTTTGCATAAATGACTAATATACAGTCTACTGATTGCTTGGTTCAAATCTTTAATGTCGACTAAAATACACGGTGTATAGCCTATAACCAGCCCAGGAGTATGGACTACAATCGTACCAAGTTTGGTTAAAATGCCTTCAGTAGTTTTTGACCCATGCGTGCACATACAGACAGACAGACAGACAAAAAATTTATTGATTGCATTTTTGGCATTAGTTTCGATCACCATTCATCCTCCAATATTAATTTTTAACATATATTCAATGTACAGAATTGATCTCTCTACAGTTTTATTATATAGTATAGATATAGATGTAAAATTTAGGTTATAATATAATATTTACGACTAGGTAATATTTTACTATTCTCGATGATCTAGGTGTAGTTTAGATCGTAAAAAAAATTTTTGTCATCAAAATATCTTTGTAGAAAGTTTAAAGAATCTCTGCTGCTAGATAATCCCTTAGTCGGTTTTTACGACACCCATGGGATGAGATGGGGTTGTGACATATTGTATTCTTACTCCGTCATCACACGGATAATATTTTAATATAACTATGCTAAGTATATTATTTTATTGTTATTTATTTGAGTTAGGAACATTTATTTGCGCCAACGACAGTATCAAATACTTGCGAATTCGATGTTGGTTTAATAAGGCTTTCATACACCCGTTTAGCTCTCAGCAATCCTAGATTTTCAGTATGTTTTTTTTATTTTCTTTATTACACATTCACACAACGCCATCTAGTCCCAAACTAGCTAAAGCAGAGCTTATAGTATAGATACTAGACAACGGATAAACATACTCATTTTTTTTTAAATACATTATACATGCAAGCAGCATTTTTCATGGACACAACAATTTGCATTGAGCGGAAATTGAACCCGAAACCTCTGCGTAGCAGTCATGTAACATAACGGCTGTGCCACAGAAGTCGTCAGGTGGTAGTGGTATCAATGATTAAACCACTTACACTTCCATAATTTCACCAACAGTTAATAAATTAATTCTATAGCATTTCATTATAAGAATTAATGTTATTTTAACTCTATCACTAAATTATGGCTGTTCATGCAGATGTACAATTTTAGGCTAATTTAATGCTGATAAATTATTAGTTGTTTCAAAATTTATTGATGATTTTAACTAACCAAAAATCTAATTAATATGCCACTAAATATAATTTCATGATTTTGAATAAGGTCAGAAATGTATTCGAAATTCTAAATCCTTTTAACACTGCAACGCATACATGGAGAAAGTGTAACAAAAAATAACATAAATTCCAAAACTCTATGTTTTGTACCCAAATCCAGTGCAGAATTTAAATACCTTTTATCCTGTCACGCAGAATCACAAAAGCTTGCGTTTGACCCATTTATTTCGTAATATTATGAATAAATAAATAAATAAATAAACAAATATTTCTAACACATCGCCATCTAGTCCTAAGCTAAGCAAAGTTTCTACTCCATAGTACGTGTGTACGTAGTTTACCCATGTATTAAACAACAGATTCTGATAAACATGCATCATTATCAATTATCAGCCAATCGACGTTCACTGCTGGACATAGGCCTCCTCCAAGTATGTGTGCCTTGTGCAGTCCGGTGGCTCCCTCATCCATCGGTTTTCCACCGTCCTAACTAGGTAGGTCGTCGGTCCACCCCACCGTGTGTTTTACGATACGCGGTCGCCATTCCAGAATCTTTCTGCTCCAACGGTTAAAAATCATACGTAAATAAATATAAACATAAAATAAACACACATAAATACTTGTTTTAATTACATACATATTAGAAATAGTAAACACCCAGACCAATGCGAACAAACATATTAATGTAGGTACCTATTTACAAAAAAGGAAAGTATAAAATGCTTATCCATTGCTTAGTATATATTATAGTACAAGCTCTGCTTAGTTTGGGACTAGATGGAATGCTGTGAATGAAAAATTAAAAAATATTAGAATGACTACGCCACTGAGGTCGTAAACATTCTAATTTGATAAAATATATTTCTGCATCATTAGACAGGCTTGAGAAAGCAGAGCAACTAGAAGAAGCATTAAGTGCTCAAGACGCTTGGAAAATTGCAATGTCAAGTGACGCCAGTTTTAGTCCTCGCATTGTAGTTTGTAAGTTCATGGCGGAACTTAGACTGCCGCGTTAATGAATACTCGTATTTCATTAACTTTATACGAGTCATTGAAATTATTTATCGTCCAAATCTAGTTTAGAGTTGAGGCTTTCTTAAGCTTTTGATTCAAGTTTGGTTATAATAGTGTTCATTTTATGTTTAAAAATTTTAGTGATTATTTATTTATTTATTTTATTTAACACTTTATATACAATAATGTACAAAGGCGGACTTAATGCCTAAGGCATTCTCTTCCAGTCAACCTTGGGTGATGCAGAGATAAATGTGGTAGGTGTTAAATATTTATTAATATGAAAAAAACAAAAATCTAAAATAAAAAAAAAGTGCGTAACGAAATATAAACATACTTATTACTATCATATACTTAATAAACTACATACATACATACCTAACCAATTTATCTATATATATAAAAGGAGAAACTGACTGACTGACTGACATATCAACGCACAGCCTAAACGGCTAAACAGAGGCACTTGAAATTTGGAAGGAACATAGCTTAGGCATCGTAGAGGTGCACTAAGAAAGGAATTCTGGAAATTCCCACGGGAACGGGAATAAGAGGGCAAATCCTTTTATATGAAAAATCTAAACCACTTAAGTTAGACGCTTGAAATTTGGCATGCAGGTACCTTAATAGATTTAAAGCTAAGTTGCAGTAGGATATTGGAAAATTCCCACGAAAACGGGGGTTAGCGGGAAAAAACATTTGTATGAAAAAATCTAACCCGCTGAAGTTAGACGCTTAAAATTAGGCATGCAGGATCCTTATTAAATTTAAAGCTTAGTTTAAACAGGATATTGCAATATTCCCTCGGGAAACGGGAGAAAGCGGGAAAAAACTTTTGAATGAAAAATCTAACCCTGAAATTAGGCATGCAGGTATCTTAGTAAATTTAAAACGTAGTTGCAACAGGATATTGCAAAATTCCCTCGGGAACGGGAGTTGGCGGAAAAAACATTTGTATAAGAAAAATCTAAACCGCTTAAGTTAGACGCTTGAAAATAGGCATGCAGGCACCATAGTAAATTTAAAACGTAGTTGTAACAGGATATTGCAATATTCCCTCGGGAAACGGGAGAAAGCGGGAAAAAACTTTTGAATGAAAAATCTAACCCTGAAATTAGGCATGCAGGTATCTTAGTAAATTTAAAACGTAGTTGCAACAGGATATTGCAAAATTCCCTCGGGAACGGGAGTTGGCGGAAAAAACATTTGTATAAGAAAAAATCTAAACCGCTTAAGTTGAACGCTTGAAAATAGGCATGCAGGCACCATAGTAAATTTAAAACGTAGTTGTAACAGGATATTGCAAAATTCCTTCGGGAACGGGAGTTAGCGGGAAAAACATTTGAATGAAAAAATCTAAACCACTTAAGCTAGACGCTTGAAATTAGGCATGCAGGTACCTTACTAAATTTAAAACGTAGAATTTAAAGCTTAGTTGCAACAGGATATTGCAAAATTCCCTCGGGAACGGGAGTTACCGAGAAAAACATTTGTATGAAAAAATCAAAACCCCTTAAGGTAGACGCTTGAAATTAGGCATGCAGGTACCTTAGTAAGTTTAAAGCTTAGTTGCAACAGGATATTGCAAAATTCCCTCGGGAACGGGAGTTAGCGGGAAAAACATTTGAATGAAAAAATCTAAACCACTTAAGTTAGACGCTTGAAATTTGGCATGCAGGTACCTTAATAGATTTAAAGCTAAGTTGCAGTAGGATATCGGAAAATTCCCACGAAAACGGGGGTTAGCGGGAAAAAACATTTGTATGAAAAAATCTAAACCGCTGAAGTTAGACGCTTAAAATTAGGCATGCAGGTTCCTTATTAAATTTAAAGCTTAGTTTAAACAGGATATTGCAATATTCCCTCGGGAAACGGGAGAAAGCGGGAAAAAACTTTTGAATGAAAAATCTAACCCTGAAATTAGGCATGCAGGTATCTTAGTAAATTTAAAACGTAGTTGCAACAGGATATTGCAAAATTCCCTCGGGAACGGGAGTTGGCGGAAAAAACATTTGTATAAGAAAAATCTAAACCGCTTAAGTTAGACGCTTGAAAATAGGCATGCAGGCACCATAGTAAATTTAAAACGTAGTTGTAACAGGATATTGCAAAATTCCCACGGGAACGAGTGTTAGCGGAAAAACATTTGTATGAAAGCATCTAAACCACTTAAGTTAGACGCTTGAAATTATGCACGCAGGTACCTTAGTAAGTTTAAAGCTTAGTTGCAACAGGATATTGCAAAATTCCTTCGGGAACGGGAGTTAGCGGGAAAAACATTTGAATGAAAAAATCTAAACCACTTAAGCTAGACGCTTGAAATTAGGCATGCAGGTACCTTACTAAATTTAAAACGTAGAATTTAAAGCTTAGTTGCAACAGGATATTGCAAAATTCCCTCGGGAACGGGAGTTACCGAGAAAAACATTTGTATGAAAAAATCAAAACCCCTTAAGGTAGACGCTTGAAATTAGGCATGCAGGTACCTTAGTAAGTTTAAAGCTTAGTTGCAACAGGATATTGCAAAATTCCCTCGGGAACGGGAGTTAGCGGGAAAAACATTTGAATGAAAAAATCTAAACCACTTAAGTTAGACGCTTGAAATTTGGCATGCAGGTACCTTAATAGATTTAAAGCTAAGTTGCAGTAGGATATTGGAAAATTCCCACGAAAACGGGGGTTAGCGGGAAAAAACATTTGTATGAAAAAATCTAAACCGCTGAAGTTAGACGCTTGAAATTAGCCATGCAGGTTCCTTATTAAATTTAAAGCTTAGTTTAAACAGGATATTGCAATATTCCCTCGGGAAACGGGAGAAAGCGGGAAAAAACTTTTGAATGAAAAATCTAACCCTGAAATTAGGCATGCAGGTATCTTAGTAAATTTAAAACGTAGTTGCAACAGGATATTGCAAAATTCCCTCGGGAACGGGAGTTGGCGGAAAAAACATTTGTATAAGAAAAATCTAAACCGCTTAAGTTAGACGCTTGAAAATAGGCATGCAGGCACCATAGTAAATTTAAAACGTAGTTGTAACAGGATATTGCAAAATTCCCACGGGAACGAGTGTTAGCGGAAAAACATTTGTATGAAAGCATCTAAACCACTTAAGTTAGACGCTTGAAATTATGCACGCAGGTACCTTAGTAAGTTTAAAGCTTAGTTGCAACAGGATATTGCAAAATTCCTTCGGGAACGGGAGTTAGCGGGAAAAACATTTGAATGAAAAAATCTAAACCACTTAAGCTAGACGCTTGAAATTAGGCATGCAGGTACCTTACTAAATTTAAAACGTAGAATTTAAAGCTTAGTTGCAACAGGATATTGCAAAATTCCCTCGGGAACGGGAGTTACCGAGAAAAACATTTGTATGAAAAAATCAAAACCCCTTAAGGTAGACGCTTGAAATTAGGCATGCAGGTACCTTAGTAAGTTTAAAGCTTAGTTGCAACAGGATATTGCAAAATTCCCTCGGGAACGGGAGTTAGCGGGAAAAACATTTGAATGAAAAAATCTAAACCACTTAAGTTAGACGCTTGAAATTTGGCATGCAGGTACCTTAATAGATTTAAAGCTAAGTTGCAGTAGGATATTGGAAAATTCCCACGAAAACGGGGGTTAGCGGGAAAAAACATTTGTATGAAAAAATCTAAACCGCTGAAGTTAGACGCTTAAAATTAGGCATGCAGGTTCCTTATTAAATTTAAAGCTTAGTTTAAACAGGATATTGCAATATTCCCTCGGGAAACGGGAGAAAGCGGGAAAAAACTTTTGAATGAAAAATCTAACCCTGAAATTAGGCATGCAGGTATCTTAGTAAATTTAAAACGTAGTTGCAACAGGATATTGCAAAATTCCCTCGGGAACGGGAGTTGGCGGAAAAAACATTTGTATAAGAAAAATCTAAACCGCTTAAGTTAGACGCTTGAAAATAGGCATGCAGGCACCATAGTAAATTTAAAACGTAGTTGTAACAGGATATTGCAAAATTCCCACGGGAACGAGTGTTAGCGGAAAAACATTTGTATGAAAGCATCTAAACCACTTAAGTTAGACGCTTGAAATTATGCACGCAGGTACCTTAGTAAGTTTAAAGCTTAGTTGCAACAGGATATTGCAAAATTCCTTCGGGAACGGGAGTTAGCGGGAAAAACATTTGAATGAAAAAATCTAAACCACTTAAGCTAGACGCTTGAAATTAGGCATGCAGGTACCTTACTAAATTTAAAACGTAGAATTTAAAGCTTAGTTGCAACAGGATATTGCAAAATTCCCTCGGGAACGGGAGTTACCGAGAAAAACATTTGTATGAAAAAATCAAAACCCCTTAAGGTAGACGCTTGAAATTAGGCATGCAGGTACCTTAGTAAGTTTAAAGCTTAGTTGCAACAGGATATTGCAAAATTCCCTCGGGAACGGGAGTTAGCGGGAAAAACATTTGAATGAAAAAATCTAAACCACTTAAGTTAGACGCTTGAAATTATGCACGCAGGTACCTTAGTAAGTTTAAAGCTTAGTTGCAACAGGATATTGCAAAATTCCTTCGGGAACGGGAGTTAGCGGGAAAAACATTTGAATGAAAAAATCTAAACCACTTAAGCTAGACGCTTGAAATTAGGCATGCAGGTACCTTACTAAATTTAAAACGTAGAATTTAAAGCTTAGTTGCAACAGGATATTGCAAAATTCCCTCGGGAACGGGAGTTACCGAGAAAAACATTTGTATGAAAAAATCAAAACCCCTTAAGGTAGACGCTTGAAATTAGGCATGCAGGTACCTTAGTAAGTTTAAAGCTTAGTTGCAACAGGATATTGCAAAATTCCCTCGGGAACGGGAGTTAGCGGGAAAAACATTTGAATGAAAAAATCTAAACCACTTAAGTTAGACGCTTGAAATTTGGCATGCAGGTACCTTAATAGATTTAAAGCTAAGTTGCAGTAGGATATTGGAAAATTCCCACGAAAACGGGGGTTAGCGGGAAAAAACATTTGTATGAAAAAATCTAAACCGCTGAAGTTAGACGCTTAAAATTAGGCATGCAGGTTCCTTATTAAATTTAAAGCTTAGTTTAAACAGGATATTGCAATATTCCCTCGGGAAACGGGAGAAAGCGGGAAAAAACTTTTGAATGAAAAATCTAACCCTGAAATTAGGCATGCAGGTATCTTAGTAAATTTAAAACGTAGTTGCAACAGGATATTGCAAAATTCCCTCGGGAACGGGAGTTGGCGGAAAAAACATTTGTATAAGAAAAATCTAAACCGCTTAAGTTAGACGCTTGAAAATAGGCATGCAGGCACCATAGTAAATTTAAAACGTAGTTGTAACAGGATATTGCAAAATTCCCACGGGAACGAGTGTTAGCGGAAAAACATTTGTATGAAAGCATCTAAACCACTTAAGTTAGACGCTTGAAATTATGCACGCAGGTACCTTAGTAAGTTTAAAGCTTAGTTGCAACAGGATATTGCAAAATTCCTTCGGGAACGGGAGTTAGCGGGAAAAACATTTGAATGAAAAAATCTAAACCACTTAAGCTAGACGCTTGAAATTAGGCATGCAGGTACCTTACTAAATTTAAAACGTAGAATTTAAAGCTTAGTTGCAACAGGATATTGCAAAATTCCCTCGGGAACGGGAGTTACCGAGAAAAACATTTGTATGAAAAAATCAAAACCCCTTAAGGTAGACGCTTGAAATTAGGCATGCAGGTACCTTAGTAAGTTTAAAGCTTAGTTGCAACAGGATATTGCAAAATTCCCTCGGGAACGGGAGTTAGCGGGAAAAACATTTGAATGAAAAAATCTAAACCACTTAAGTTAGACGCTTGAAATTAGGCATGCAGGTACCTTAGTAAGTTTAAAGCTTAGTTGCAACAGGATATTGCAAAATTCCTTCGGGAACGGGAGTTAGCGAGAAAGACATTTGTATGATAAAATCTAAACCGCTTAAGTTAGACGCTTGAAATTAGTCATGCAGGTACCTTAGTAAATTTAAAGCTTAGTTGCAACAGGATATTGCAAAATTCCCTCGGGAACGGGAGTTAGCGGGAAAAACATTTGAATGAAAAAATCTAAATCTGAAATTAGGCATGCAGGTACCTTAATTTAAAACGTAGAATTTAAAGCTTAGTTGCAACAGGATATTGCAAAATTCCTTCGGGAACGGGAGTTAGCGAGAAAAACATTTGTATGATAAAATCTAAACCGCTTAAGTTAGACGCTTGAAATTAGGCATGCAGGTACCTTAGTAAATTTAAAGCTTAGTCGCAGCAGGATATTGCGAATTCCCTCGGGAACGGGAGTTAGCGGGGAAAAACATATTTATGAAAAAATCTAAACCGCTAAAGTTAGACGTTTGAAATTAGGCATGCAGGTACCTAAGATACCCAAATGAGCAACCGGAACGCGGCAAACGCGTGAGGGCAGACGTCGTTGATGGTCATGTCAAATATTGAATTTTAAAGGCGCACTTTTCACTACGTCTCGGTAAACAACATTAGGGGACATACTGCATACTGCGTATATCTATAAAGATATTGCCAGTGCAAGGAGTGTCTAGATGTAAACCGGCTACTTAAATCCTGTGCATAACTTTTACTAAAGGTAAAAAAGAAAGAAAAGCAAAGTAAATAGCAAGCGCTTGAACTGATAAAGTGAGAATTCCCTTAATGCCTACATTTAGCAAACTATGGCAAAGGGATCTAAAAATATATCTCCCTTTGCCCCTCCAGAGAAAGTGGTGGCCTGAAAGATTTTACATAAAATGGTGTGGCATTACACAATCGAGGCGGGTCCAAGTTATACATCAGTAGAATAGGCAGAGCTCTAATCTAACCCAAATGGCCCTGTTCTTTAAAATAATACCTATAAGTCATAATGCTTAGTATGCCATTTAAAGTTCTGCAAAACAGTAATTAATTGTGCTAAAAATGATTGTGCCTTTCAAATATTTAAACAAGTTTATGCCAAATCATAACAGCCCATTAATGTCCCACTGCAGGGACGGGCCTCCTCCCGTGACGGAGGTATAGGTACTTGGCCTACTAAAACCACGCTGGCCAGACGGATTGGTATAGGGTTTAATTTCAAGTTTACCTTCTTTCTATGTAAAGGTAATATTTACAGATAGTCCCATAGTCGGTTTCTACGACACCCATGGGATGAGATAGGGTGGTGACATATTGTATTCTTACTTCGTTCACCACACGAATAATTTTCCCCTTTTTATGCCAAATGTGTTCTGCGAAATAAAATGTCGCTCCGTGGAGGGAACCCGAACTATAGAGCTATCTTGGTCCAATGAGTGAAAAAATATTAATGAAAAAATAATAGTGCACGTTCAAGCTAAATAAAATAAATTGATTGATTGAAGCTAGGGTGTGGACCGAGCGATGTGTCAATAGATATACATGGTGATGACATAATCTGATGACGGTACTACACTGTTGATTACTTAAATTCTCTTAAACGACCAAGAAAACCCTTCCACAAGTTAGGGATCAAGGTTGCTGTGCCTGTCCTACTGATGTGTAACTGGACCCGCCTCAATTGTGTAATGTCACCAGATTATGTAAAATCTTTCAGGCCATCACTTTCTCCGTAGGGTCAAAGGGAGAGACATTTTTAGAACCTAGAAGCTCCTCAAGACCGGTAGGCATTAAGGGAATTCTTACTTTATCAGTTCAAGCGCTTGCAATTTCCTTTGCTTTTCTATTGACTTTAGTAAAAGTTATAGGCAAAGGATTTAAGTAGCCGGTTTACATCTAGACACTCCTTGCAATGGCAATATTTTTATAGGTATGCGCAGAATGCAGTATGTCCTATAATGTTGTTTACCGAGACGTAATGCATTAATATAAGCCTTTGCGGGCGAAGCCGCGGGCAATAGCTAGTACTTATATAAACAACTAATAAATATTTAAATAATAAATATATACTTACATATATAAATAAATATATAAATATAGCCCAATGATCTAATTCAGTTTTGCTAAGGTTTGTTCAGCAGAAGACGACGCACCTTACATTTAAATGCATGACGAGTAGTTGACATCCTGATTTCCAGAGGCAGGGCATTCCAGAGAAGAATAGACTGAACTGGGAAAGAAGAATGAATAAAGTCAGAGTTATGAGAGGGACATGATAGCAGAAGATTATTAGTGGATCGCAGATTAAGGTTATGAGTAGAACAAAGGTACTGAAAGTAGGGAGCTAAATAGGAAGGAGGAGTAGGAGAAGTAAGGAAAGAGTAAAGAGTAGTGAGAGCACGCATGCTGCGTTGCTGACGAATAGATAACCATTGCAGTTCAGAGCGGAAAGCAGACACATGGTCATACTTTCGAAGATTGTATATGAAACGAATGCAGTTATTAAGAAGCCGGTCAAGTTTGTTGAGAAGATCTGCATTCAGGTCATAGTAGCACACATCACCATAGTCAATTATAGGAAAAATCAAAGTCTGCACAAGCGTTGTCTTGGTTTGCGTAGGAAGAAAATTTTTTAATCGGTAAAAGGCTCGCAGAATACCTGTAACTTTATTACACAAGTTAGTTACTTGAGTGTGCCAGCTCAAAGTCGTGTCTATATATACTCCCAGATCTTTAACAGACGCACACAGATTGATGATCGTGCCATTTAATTTAATGGAAGGGAGAGACGATGTGTCTGTTCTGGCTATTGTACGCTGGCTTCCCACAAGCATGGCTTGACACTTGTTAGGGCTTACAGACAATCCATACCTCTGTGACCATTTATGTATCTGCTCAAGGTCTGTGTTAATCTTGTCGATTGCCAAAGGTAATAAATCAACAGTGGCCTGTGTGTAAATCTGCAGGTCATCAGCGTATAGGTGATACGAACACTGAAGATTAGGGCAAATGAGATTAATGAAAATTGAAAATAACAAAGGTGAGAGAATACCGCCTTGAGGAACACCAGAGCCGATGTCGCACCAACACGAAAGAGATTGATCGTTGCGCACCGACTGCTGACGTCCCTGAAGATAACTTGAGAACCATTCCAATGCTTCAGAGGAGATCATGTTGTAGGACAGTATAGCAAGCAAGATGTCGTGACTAATAGTATTAAAAGCATTGGAGAAATCAATCAAGACCAACACAGTGATTTTTGTGTCCTCCATACCCTGTCTTATATCACCAGTTACTTTTAAAAGTGCCGAGATAGTACTATGTCCTGGTCTGAAACCAGATTGCAAGGGACTTAAAAGATTATTTTTGTGGACGAAAGAGGAAAGCTGTTTGTGTGCACAGGCTTCAAGAACTTTGGATAAGAAAGGAAGAATAGAAATAGGGCGGAAATCATTGGGAAGAGAAGGGTTTTGGGTTTTAGGTAAAGCAATTACGTATGCTTTACGCCATAAAGAAGGGTAGTTTCTGGTAGCCAAGGAATGATTTATAATGTGAGTTATAATAGGAAGAATACTTTCTAGGATGATGACTATCATTCTACGACTTATGTCGTCATAACCGATGGAGTTGGATTTGATAGATATAATTATTTTCTTGATCTCCTCCTCAGCAACTGGAGAAAAGTGAAATGACTCAATATTTGGGCGAGGCAGTTCTGCAAGGTCGTGAACCGTCTGGATCACAGTTTGGCGATCAAGCGCAACAGATGTGGAGAAATGACGATTGAGATCATCCAAACTAATTGATCCAGGAAGATCAGCATGCCGCTGTTTACCGATACCCAGTGAGCCCAAATATTTCCAGATATCTGCTGGAGAAGAAGAGTTAAGGTTATTTAGAATGTCACGGCGTTTAGAGTTTCGTATCACCTGATTACACCTGTTCCTCGCAGATTTATACAGAGCCCACCTATCATCACTCCGATTTTTCTTGTATCTACAGAGAGCCCTATCCCTACATTTCATGGCTATGCGAACCTCATTTGTGATCCATGATGCCGGAGGACGTTTTAATTTGACCTTTTTCAGAGGCGCATGTTTGTCGAATAAGTTGAGAATATTTTGGTTAAATATGCTGACCTTGCCATCTATTGTTTCCGTCGCTATCAAATTGTCCCATGATATGTCAGAGGCATCTCTACAAATGTCCTCTTTATCGATCTGTGCAAAACAACGAATGTGCAGAACTTTAGGTGAAAGTTTAGGAGGCTTAAGAGTGTAAGATAGATATAATAGATCATGACGGGAAAAAGGTGCAAGAAACTGGCCATGAGATGTAACAAAAGAAGGGGAAGAGATAAGGATTAGATCAAGCCACGTATCATTACCACTGTTGTTGTGATGAGTTGCTTGCAAAGGTAGTACGTGAAGACTAACTGATTCAACAATTTCAAGGAGTTTACGGGAACGCGAGGAACTAAAAGATAAAAGATCGGTATTAAAGTCACCCATGATGATGTTGTGTGCATACTCTGACCCTAAAGTTTCCAGTATTAGTTCAATACTGGAGAAGTAGTCAACAGAAGGGGGACAGTATACAACGCCCAGTGCTATTTTGGTTCCTCTAACAACAACTTCCAGGAATATGAATTCTGCAGACGCAGATGCGTTAGATTTTATAAGGATTTTATAAGGAAGACCAATACGAATGTAAATAGCAACACCGCCACCTCTTTTACCAATACCACCAATACCAATGTGATTATTAGATTTATGATTATGTATTTTTTTCGTGTAATGTTACAATCTTGAAATGTTAACTGAATTAAATGTAAAATATAAACTTATTTAAGTTTAAATTTTACATTTAATTCAGTTAACATGTGCATATTTCACGGACTTTCAAAATTAAGTGCACAAACAAAATGAGCATTTAAGTTCAGGACAATCTATTAGGGAGTATTTATCTGAGTGGGGTTTGAGCTCGCTACATTACAATTTTAATTTATCTAAAGATATTCTGGAGATAGTGAAAGACTAGGACAACAAAATGTCATCGCCCTGTCTCACTCTGTAAGTTTTAAAAAAATCAACAAATCATTCATACATAAACTGCGTTATCAATTCACGAATGAATACTAGAAAAGAGACATAACAATATACCTATCAATCAATTAATCAATGAACTAGCCTAATGCAGTCCAAAAAGGTATTTGGGTCGGACTGAATGCGGAAGGCGAAGGACCGAGTTCTGTGGCGCTGTTGGGAGAGGCCTATGTCCAGCAGTGGACTGCAACATACCTATACTATTTTATAAATACACCACTATTCATACATATTTAGACATTTTAAACCAATTCATACAGCAATATCTGTTTATGCTCATGAACTTGAATAGAATTTAACTCCCAACTTTTAGCATGACAAACAATTAAACTAAACAACGTCACCTGTTCGTAAAATAAAATTAATAAATCAGCTGATTTTACATAAAAGAAGGAAAACATGAAATTAAACCCTATTCCAATCCGTCTGGCCAGCGTGGTATTAGTAGGCCAAGTATCCCTCCGTCACAGGAGGAGGCCCGTCCCTGCAGTGGGACATTAATTGACTGTTATGATCATTTTAAATGCAAATGCAATATTAACAGAGTTAAAATTAAAATCTTTATCTTAAAATATTTAAAAGCAGAAGTAAATAATCCTTATTACAGTTACTAAGCACTTTTATGTTACGATAAAAACCTTAGTATTAAGAATAAAACCCAGTATAAAATACATAAAACTTAAAAGGCTTAATCATAATAGTGTAGTTAAATTATATAACCATAGCAGCTTTCTTGCTTCATATAGTGATGGATTAAAACATATTAATTTGTTTCGCCTCCGTGTGGTGACGGAGTAAGAATAATATGTCACCGCCCCATCTCATCCCATGAGTGTCGTAATAACCGACTAATTGATTATCCGTGAATATTTTTTTACGTAATAAAAAGAAGGAAAACTTGAAATTAATCCCTATACCAATTCATTTCGCCAGCGTGGTATTAGTAGGCCAAGTAGCCCTCCGTCAAGGGAGGAGGCCCGTCCCTGCAGTGGGACATTAATGGGCTGTTATGATAAATTTGTTTCTCCAACACACCGTTTGTATTTTGTGTAATATTGACCAAATGTCCAAAATGTGTATTGTGCAAAACTTGCTATGAATATTTCTGTCAAGAACACATTGTTTCGATGTGTCAACAACATGTTGTACACTTAACTAACTAAATCTATAATTAATTTGTTGATCAATTTGTTAGTTGTTAGATAGTGTTTAAAAAGCGGTTTCATTATTATGTCAGTTTTTTAACAATATGCTCCTTAAATAATTAAACTGGCTAAAATGGTTTTCCAAAACTACGCAATATTCCTTATTATAAAGTTCGTCTAAACGAAATACTGCAGAACAAGCTTTGATTTTAGATACTATTATCTAAAATATTCAACATCTGACAAAGATGGCTTCAATTTTCTTCAACGACCTCAATTATCAAGATTGTTCTTGCTCACGTACGATGTTCAGGTGGATCAGAAATAAAAGTAATTGCTATAATTGACTTACCTACTACATTCAGTTGAAAAGCCAAAGACATCTTCGGTTCTGTATTGACTTGGCATTCGTATATACCGGCGTCCCTTTCCTGTGGAAATTTTATTTGTAGCGTCCAATTTTCTGATTTCTCCGGTCTTATCACCTGTTGAAAAAGTTTTTAATTTAGTAATTAGGTCGGAATAGAAATATAGTTATGGAGAAAACTGAAAGTTTTTATGAAAGAATAATAAATTTTAGTATCATCGGGTCAGGGTCGTATAAATGCGCCAATGCAGGGACGGGCCTTCTCCATGAATAGACGTATGCTGGTTAAACGGATAACTAATAATAATTTGACGACCTCTGTGACGTAGTGGTTATAAAACAATATGACTGCTACGCAGAGGTCTCGGGTTCGATTCCCGCTCAATGCAAGTCTTTAGGCATGTACGTAAATATGTATGTATTTCCAAAAAAAAAAATTTGAGCAAGTATGATTATCCGTTGTCTTGTACTATTACAAGCTTTGCTTAGTTTGGGGCTAGATGGCGTTGTGTGAATGTGTAAGGAATATTTAAATTTATTTAGTAATAGTCTATTGTGATAAAGTTTTACTTGTTTACTACTCTTACTTAATAAAATATAAATAGACAACAAGAAAACAACTTTTAATCAGTAACACCAGATTAAAATGTTTATTTTCGAAATCTTAGCGTAATATCAAAATCTTTAGGCTAAAGGTTAAATTATTTCGATAAGAAAAGGTAATCTGTCTAATCATATGATATTAGTACACGAAATGTAATTGTATTTATAAATACTCTGAAATATACAATAAATATGATTTTAAATAGGATAACAATAGGCGGAAGCTTGTAGTTGACCACTTGTTTATCTATAAATGTAAGTCAATTGTACCAATTAGCTCGTAAGCTTTCCTAAAGTAATAAAGAAAATATCTTCTTCGATTTTATGCAAAATATCTCCTTAACATAACACAATTCACACAACATGTAACTCATTCTCTAAGCTCAGAAGTCGTACAAGCGATTTGTAACACTTTGTCATGAGCACAGAGCGACAAGAAACAACTACATAACATTTGTATACAATCTGTTCATAACTATGCGCGAGCTGATTTACAGATTGTATTGTGTTCTGATATTGTGGACACTGTTTGTTTAGGAGATAAAGTGTGTGTGTTGACGAAGTATGTATTTTTATATTGATACGAATCTACTATTAGGTAAAGGCTCTCTATTTTTAAAGGAAATATACTGTCGAAAGCAATACAATCTATAGGGGCACTAATTGATCAATTATCTATCGGTGATAGAATTGTTGATCGATGCATTGATCGATCGATTAGTGTGATAGAATCTTTAACATAACAAAATTCACACAACATGTAACTCATTCTCTAAGCTCAGAAGTCGTATAAGCGATTTGTAACACTTTGTCATGAGTACAGAGCGACAAGAAACAACTCAAACATAACATTTGTATACAATCTGTTCATAACTATGCGCGAGCTGATTTACAGATTGTATTGTGTTCTGATATTGTAAACACTGTTTGTTTATGAGATAAAGTGTGTGTTGACAAAGTATGTATTTTTTATATTGATACGAATCTACTATTAGGTAAAGGCTCTCTATTTTTAAAGGAAATATACTGTCGAAAGCAATACAATCTATAGGGGCACTAATTGATCAATTATCTAAGGTAATAGAATTGTTGATCGATGCATTGATCGATCGATTAGTGTGATAGAATCTTTAACATAACAAAATTCACACAACATGTAACTCATTCTCTAAGCTCAGAAGTCGTATAAGCGATTTGTAACACTTTGTCGCGAGTACAGAGCGACAAGAAACAACTCAAACATAACATTTGTATACAATCTGTTCATAACTATGCGCGAGCTGATTTACAGATTATATGTTTAGGAGTTACAGAAAAGTCTGTGTATTCAGATATATTAATACTTCACGAAGTCTATTTTTGACTAAAGTTTTCTGTTGAAATAAACAGATTTACTAAGAATTTCTACACGTGCAGAAAATTTTTTGATGTGCATTTTTTTAAAAATTTGTTAATAACAAATGTACACATAACCAAAACTCTTTAAAAAAATGCTTTTTTGTTGATTGTATTCGTGCCTGTTATAGAAAGTCTACCAATTAAAAGTGTGAAAAAAATGATCAACACATACAAATCATAATTGAAGTGGGGACTTCGGAATAATTACGTCAAGTTAGAGTAAGGTAAAATTCAGACACGCAAGACCTAAAGCAACTTGATAAAATGCTGTAATGTTTGTGTGACTTTTCTTAGTGTAAACTTGAAGTTGATAAACTAAATTATGTAAGAGCATTATTATAAACTCCGTGTGGTGACGGTGTAAGAATACAATATGTCACCACCCAATCTCATCCCATGGGTGTCGTAAAAACCGATTAAGGAACTCTCCGTGAATATTATCTGTACGAAATAAAAAGAAGGAAAACTTGAAATTAAACCCTATACCAATCCGTCTGGCCAGCGTGGTATTAGTAGGCCAAATATTCCTCCATCTCGGGAAGATGCCCGTTCCTGCAGTGGCACATTAATGGGCTCTTATGATAATTGTTATAAACTTGAACATAAATTTATTTACCTATATCTGACCCACATTTAAAATATTGAAATTTTAAATATTCAAATTAATTTCAAAGGTGAATTTCTGTGAATTTCTAAAAGAGTCCATTAAAACAAATTCAAAATTAAACGTTGCAATGATCATTATTTACTAAAACATTAAAGTTTTCATTAACGGCTTTCAACGGAACAACTTCTATTTATAAATATTGGATGAAAATCTTGAGGGGAATTTCCTTAAGTCAGTCAATGTCATGTCTTTGAAAACGAGTTTGAGTGAAACACTCGGTTCATAAAGATGCTAAACTTTTACTTGTAACCTTTTCGAAGAAAATTTGTTCAACGAATGAAAATGTTTCGTCTTTTGATTTCTTTTTTTGTGGATGTCTAAATTTTAAGCGGGTTTTGAAGTTATATGAGTTTTCTTGGTACGTTTCCAATGCCGGTTAAATTAACTTTATTTTGATGCAGTTTGAAGGTGTTTTAATTTTGTTGAGATCAATAAAGAAAGTAGGCCCTAAGTAGGTCGAGTTTACTGGCATTTGTTGACAGTGGATATAGTAGCATTTATGCTGATGTTTTAGCTGTGCACAATGTTTAAGTAAATATTAATTAAATGGGTTGAATGAACAAAATAAACTTAGGAAAGGTGCATTAGCTTAGTATTAATCTACAAGTACTTACTTAGAAACTATGTAAGTTGGATACTGCCTCCATCTTAAACATTTTAGTTTAGTGCGTTATAGCCAACCTAGTTTTGTAAGACCAACACAATAAAGTCTAAATTTTTAAAGTTCACGTTTTAATTTTGATTTCACCAAAGTTATGATTATTATAATTGAAAAATGTAGCTAAATCTAAAAAATATAAGGTCTTTGTTTAATACGAACAACGAAAAACCTTATTTTAACAAGAAAAGCTAAATTTTGATCCCAGAAGGCATATTTTTCATTACAACCTTTTTCATTAAATTTTTGTTGCTCAAGGAACTTTAATAAACGACTTCTTATTTTGTCTTGATTTTAGTAATATAAGATTAACGTTCACCTTAACGTTTGTAGATTAAAACCAAAATGGTAAATAATTTTAAGGAAACTAATTTAAGAAGGCTCTTTTCTTTCTAGTCTAAACAATACCTTTGGGTATACCCCTCGTCGGTTAAGTGACCAGGTGATGACGGTCTTGTATTGATAATAGATTTTGGGAACGTGATAGCATCATTCAATATCCTACCTACTTAATTTCGACAGTTTTCATGATTAACGTTAACGAAGAAAGTAGGGGACTTTACTTGTATTACTTACTAACCCGCAAGCAGATTGCCAGTGACATCAAGCCGAATTTGTGAAATAATTACGAATTAGGATGAGGCATAATATACTACTTCGTCCGTAAATAGAAATCAATTATATTAAAACTATTTTTGTTAACTTGAGGTTTTGAAGTAACATAATACCTAGACAGACATTAACTTTGAAATAAAATATCGAGTTCATTGGAATTTTTATTGTAGCTGTACTAAAAGACCTTTTTAATATTTTTTTTATAATCTGTATAAGTAGATGTAATAAAGTTTTAAGACAGAAGAAATAAATAAACTTTCGAAGAATTCCAAGTGGTTTTTTGTACGTGGATATTGAAGATCTAATAAATATAAGTTTTAAATACTAACTGTTAAGGTATATATTATTGATTTACCTGAAATCGTTGATCTGAAGTATATGTTAATATGCCGGCAGTTAGTATATGTAGATCCCGCTTTCTGATCCATGATACCTGCAAGGAAAGAAAAGTTTAATAAAGTATTCAACTCATACATATCTGTGGCGTTTTCATTATAACCTCGACCTACATTTGTGTGTAGGAACAATCTTAAAGTAGGTACATCCGTTGCAAAACTTTTGTGATCACTGAGTATAATTTACCCGTGTGGTGACGGAGTAAGAATCCAATATGTCACCACCCTATCTCATTCCATGGGTGTCGTAAAAACCGACTAAGGGAATAACCGTAACTACTAGGTATCTTTACGAAATAAAAAAAAAGGAAAACTTGAAATTAAACCCTATACCAATCCGTCTGGCCAGCGTGGTATTAGTAGGCAAAATAACCCTCCGTCACGGGAGGAGGCCCGTCCCTGCAGTAGGACATTAATGGGCTGTTATGATGATGAGTATAATTTAAGATCATTCTGATCAAAATCGACTGAATTACTTCTTTGTTTTATAAGATAGCTACCCCACTAGCTATTATGCCTTTTGTATAAAAAAGTAAAGTAGAATAAATAAGTACGCAAAAAAATTTGCAACATTGTTAAAAAAGGTAAAGTTGTACTTAGTTGGCTAAAAATAAATGTAACATTATAAATAATGAAAAAAGGATTGAGGAGCTCACATAACTAATTCCGGTCATATCCAAATGTACAGGGACCAAGGGACCATATTGCTTTGAATCTCCATAACTGACCCTTCGAAATGTCACTTAATAATTCAAACGTTCAGCCTTCAAGATAAGTTTATTTCGTACAAATTACTTAAAGCAGCTAGGTATCTTTTTATAGGTCCTTTGAAATTCAGAATCCCAACAAATGTTTACAGAAATTCTTAACAATGTTTCTCGGAATTTGGTTCCTTCAAAAATCTTATTTGGGTAAGACTGCATTTGTTGTGAATTTTAAATTGTATTTTCGAGTGTTTTATGTAGGTGGTATTGCGTAGAATAATTTTGTTGTTGAAAATATTTTTGCTGAGATTTATATAAAGTGCGTTATAATAACAAGGAATTTGTTAGACTTTAGATAACATTTCGAAACTAACTATTTATTTTTTCTTCTGGGGTGAACTAATTTATATTATTCTCACTACCTTATCTCATCACCTAGGTTTCGCACAAGCAGACGTAGGAAATATTAATTGACAAGTTTAATATTATTTTCAAAGAAGTACAATAGGTTAAATAAACCTAAGCTCATGGTCGCGCTATGCCAAGGGACAGCAAAGCTGTTGCCTATTCTAGACAGGAGTGGTTAAGTCTCTTAGTCCAATATTAATACTGGGTACTGCTTGGAGGATTAAGCAAGAATTGTGGAGTGGTATTGACCCGTAGCACTTAGCATTTAGTCACCTTTTACGACATAAGACGTAGTAGTAATAGTCTACATTCTTAGTCGTTTACGACACGGCAAGGGTTAAATATAGATATTTTTTACACTTTCACACAACGCCCTCTAGTCTCAAACTAAGCAGAGCTTGTACTATAGGTACTAGAAAACGGATAAACATACTTAAATATTTTTTTTGTAAATACATAAGTACATAAATATTATAGAAAACACCCAGACCAATGCAAACAATCATGTTCGTGAACACAAAGATTTGCATTGAGCGGGAATCGAACCCGAGACCTCTGCATAGCACCCATGTAATACACCTACTGCGCCACAGAGGTCGCCAAATAATACTACGTCTCTCTCCATGTTGTATCAGAATAAGAATATAATTATAGTTTCCTCATCTTATCTGTGTTGTAAAAGCCGACTAATGAATGTTTCTCTCCAACTTTGCTTATGTCACAAGAGGATTAAAGTTAAGCTTATAGGATTCCTGGAAAATGTTTAGCTGCGGTTTCACGTGTCTTTGGTTTAAAATATTTGTCTAGTTTTTTTAAACATATAAGTATATTTCTAGCCTAATAATAAATGTATCTTTTTTTCTGTAAATAGACCAAGACAAAAAAACAGGTATTAAAATTTGCGACTTTCTGCTCGCTCGATAGTCTCATGCAAATAATGAAATAAAATGAAAATCTGTTTACTGCTATCGTACAGCATAAAAAATACAATACTTGAAAGGTAAGAAAAAATATGGGAAAAGGTGATAGCTCAGAAAGATCTCCATAACATCACACTGATGTCAAGAAAAAAACAAATGTCCAAAACTAATGCGGCCTTATTACAAAATACGGTCTAACTATAAACCACGATTTATGACGTCACAAAACCACTGTTTTTGAAATTTGTTATTGCAAAATCAGTCTTAACGCTAAAGTGTTAAAACTGATTTTGTATTAAGAAATACAAAATCATAAATTTGATAATACAAAATCAGTTTTAACACTTTAGCGTTAAGACTGATTTTGCAATAACAAATTTCAAAAACAGTGGTTTTGTGACGTCATAAATCGTGGTTTATAGTTAGACCGTATTTTGTAATAAGGCTGATGTAGTCCCTACAAAATCAGCTGTCCAATAGGTATACAAAGTAAACAAAGAAAATATCACATAGACACACACTCACACACTATAAGAAGACTCTCCAATACCCAATCTGACCTTAATATAATGTTTCGAACAAAAAGGGTATCTAATAACACGTTACGAAAAACACTGGAAGTACCTCATATAACTTTTATTCCTTAACCTAATGCTCTTCCCTACTTTGACATATTTCCCCGATACAAAAATAAACAGCTTATAAAAGGGGCTCTGGATATAGACTGTTCCACTTACATACAATAGGCTAGTCGGACAAAGCCTTAGGTATTGATCATTACCTATTTTAACTCGACGAACTCTAGAGGAAAGCTGGGCAAGTACTAAACAATGGTAGCGTAAGATTCGAATCTGTATTATTATTATGTTACGTCATAACCTCTGTGGCGCAGTTGGTATATTACATGGCTGGTACGCAGAGGTCTCGGATTCTATTCCCGCTCAATGCAAACCTTTGTGTGCATGAACATGATTGTTTGCATTGGTCTGAGTGTTTCTATGTATAATGATGTATGTATTTACAAAAAAAGAAGTATTATTAATATCCCTTATTCTGTTACCCATAACACAAGCAGGTTAAGCCTAGCTTACTTTGGGAACAGATGGCGCTGTGTAGAGATGTCCGTAAATATTTATTTATTTATTTTATTATTTCATTGATTTATTGTCCTGTGTGAAGTTTGAACTCTACCCACCTGGGTAGAGTTCAAACCTCACACAGGACAATTTCTTTGTCTAAGAATAATTTTCCTCCTGGGTGTTCATTGTGCTCGTAAAAATGATTTTTATGGAAATCACAAGTGCACTACTCTCCCGCACTACGCATAGTGTGTCATGTCTTTTCAAAAGAAAAAAAAAGATAAAAGAAAACGTTATAAAAACTGCTTCTTTTAAAATGATAAAAACCATTAAAGTTGTCTTTAATAAAGAAAATAAATAAATGTAAAAGGGTGTAAGTAGCCTGATTTAAAATGTCATAAATCTTGTCTTTCATAAAGAAAAATAACTATCAATTAAATTTTACACGGTTAAATGCAGTTCAATAATACTCACAGCTTTATCGCCTAGTTGTTCAACCCTACAATGCAGGAAGGCGGTCTGTCCGACCACGGTGGTCACGTTCCGGGGTACATTGTACTCGAAGTACGGGAACGACCCCACGCTATCCTCACCGTAGTGGGCGGTACCTGTGAACAAGGATAGTAAGTTATGAGTTAAATTGTTTATGGGAAATATAATTCTTAATGGACTTGTACAAAAAGGATTATAGTTTGATTGTTTTTAGTTTATGTAAAAATATTACCTTATAAACAAAAAACTGAAACAAGTGCAATATATTTAAAAAAAAAACGATGATGACATTTAAAACCAGTAAACATACTCGTAACATTATCCCCCTTACCTACTCATAAACGCCTCTTCAATTTTAGTCAATTGATTAGCTTAAATTCTTACGGTTTTGTTCGGTATAAGGTTGGTTTTCGTAATTAAAAATCTCGCTAAACATTGATTATTAAGAGATTAACTGTAACTACTATCTTTACGAAATAAAAAGAAGAAAAACTTGAAATTAAACCCTATACCAATCCGTCTGGCCAGCGTGGTATTAGTAGGCCAAGTAACCCTCCGTCACGGGAGGAGGCCCGTCCCTGCAGTGGGACATTATTGAGCTGTTATGATGATCGTTTTTTAAATGTTTATTAAAAGAACAGAGGTTTAAAATATTCAAAAGCTTTAACTTGGTTTCGTTGTTTTTCGACTTATTTGATTAAGTTACAGTTAAACTCTATTCCATAGCTTGTACACTTTATGAAAATTCCATTTCTGCTAAAATACGTTCAATGTTAGACATATTATTTTTGAAATGTTTTAACCTTCCCCTGGCATGTGGCTCCCTCATCCATCTGCCTGTAACCGTCAACAGATCGTCAGTCTACCTCGTGAGGACTAAAATGTATTAATTCTAAATATACTTAATACTTATACTTAATCTCCGTGTGGTGAAGGAGTAAGAATACAATATGTCACCACCCCATCTCATCCCATGAGTGTCGTAAAAACCGACTAAGTGACTATCCGTGAATATTATCTTTATGAAATAAAAGTAAGGAGAACTTGAAATTAAACCCTATACCGATCCGCCTGACAAGCGTGGTATTAGTAAGCCAAGTATCCCTCCGTCACGGTAGGAGGCCCGCCCCTGCAATGGGACATTATTGGGATGTTATGATGATACTTAACAAGAAATTTAAACACTTGTCATCAAAAATACATTACCACCAAAAACATAATTCCTTGTCGACACGAGTAGCAATAGAGATCAATTACTGCTAATCGCCGTCGCATACAAGCCTGCCTTAAACGAGTGTTAGAAGCAACTAGTGCATACGGCTTAAGGCACTTTTATCGTGGCTAAAGTTACTCGTAGTAGCGGTCAGCCGATATTACTTTGTAACTCACGTAACAAGACACTAACTGAAGCCTCATACTCAAGTTTTTTGCTACAACGAACTCTCTTCCTTTCATTTTCCTTTTTTCTAAGAACAACTCCCGTAGGAAAACCTTGCTTGAACTGCTAAGTGTAGACTCTAACAGTTTTACATAATTTATAAATACGAAGAAATTCCGAAAAGAAGAATAACAATGGAAAAAATTGATACTTGAGGCGGGACTCGAACCCGCGTCTCTGGACTATACCCGTCTAGCGCAATAACCACTAGGCCTCAAAGAATTTCCCAGCTTAATGCTATCATTTGTGGATCACACATTAATGATCAAACGTGGGTATCGAATCACCGACCTCGTGCACGACAGCATACTTAGCTATACTCGACGCCTTAATCTCTAAAGCCCGATTTACACATCGATAAGTACAGTAGCGAGTTAAGTAGTAAGTTGTTGATTAAGTTGATTTTAATAGATCTCCATCCTATTTTTTGGCGAGTTATGTTGGCGAGACGCGAGAGAGGGGACTACTTCGTACTTAACTCGCCAAAAAGTAGGTAGTTCCGAGAATAATAATCAAGACCACATTTCTAACCCTTCACATCCCTAGGCTGTCGTAAAGTTGAGTAACAGGGAGATCAAACTAACGACGTAGCTTTGTCGCTACCCTATGTTTTTATGGGGTTGCTATTAATATAATAACATGCTCTTCCTAGGTTCGGTTTCTAGGTTAATGGAAAAGTAGGTGCTATATTAAGTGAAACCAAATTAATGCCACGTAAATGACGTCCTATTTTGAGCGACTCAAAAAATAATGTACGCCTATAATTGCACTAGAGGTAGAGCTTTTAGTTATTCTACACATTTGTAACAATGACAGCCCTATGTTTTTATGCTTGATCACAATTTTCTACACACATATGTATGTGTGTAGAAAATTGTAGTATGTACACAAACTCACGCCTTATCCCGTCCGGGGTATGGAGAGACGACAGAACTCGACGAGAGAAGGCAGAGATGGAAAACAGATTGGGCCTCGTCACATTCATTAAGCGAGTCATACATGCGCGTCGGTTACGAGTGCTCTTAATTTGGCCCTTCTACTATATGCAACAATTTTCTGTCCTCAATATTCCAAGTAGATAATCTAGGATACGATATTTCATCTAATTTCTGTATCATAAGCACTGAATAGACAGTATTCTCTTAACCGGCAACCGGCGAACTTGTATGAAAAGCACACAGAGAAAAATATCGCTTAAGTCCAGCTATTAAAGTCCTTAGGGCATAATAATAGTAAGCGATATTGCGTGCACCAACTCAACTAATGTATATCTTTATACACATTTCACATAGTACATTAGCACATCGTACTCAGTTCTAATTAAATTTTACCAGAGTATAAACACCAAGGCCGTCTGAAATAACATTGTTGCGAGGTAAATTGTTACTCATTACGTAGGAACTATGTATTATGCCCTAGACGCTGTATGGACAATGATGTTAATTACAAGAATTGTTTACCCAGACGCGTTGTAAATCCTATCCTACTTCATACTGATATTATAAATGCGAAAGTTTGTGAGGATGAATGGATGGATTGATGTTTGTTACTCTTTCACGCAAAAACTACTATTATGAAATTTGGTAGGTATATAGGTAGCTTAGGGTCTAGTATAACATTTAAGCTACCTATCCAACGCGGTGGAAGCCAGTCAAGGGCATCAGCTAGTCTTTAATAATATTGATGCTTTTGTAGTGTATTGCTACATACATCTTGGTAGTTAATGAATAAGGGTCAAATCATACTACAGCAGAGTCGAAGCGCATCGAAGCGTCAAGCCAAAACTGAACATATCAAATTCAACCTTAACTCCACAGTGTAACACACACATTACTTCTGAGATTTAAAAAAGTCACGCGCATTCTTTCGAATTCGCGCGTCTGCGCTTGACAAACGCTGATTGGTGCGCGCGCAATCTCAAAAATAATGTGTGCGTTATACTGTGGAGTTAAGGTTGAATTTGATATGTTCAGTTTTGGATTGACGCTTCGATGCGCTTCGACTCTGCTGTAGTATGAATTGACCCTTAGCCACTGGTGGTTCAAATACTTACTTGGTAGCCATTTTAATAAAAGAACATAAATTTTGAAAAAAGATTCTTTTTTTTTTCGTTTGGTTGGTGATCAGCGTGGTGTCGAGAATTGTTCCAGCCACCCGTAAGCCTTCGACGGGGTTAAAAACTGTGTAATTGTAACATTGTCCTACTGTTTAGGTGTCCTCCGAAGCAAGGTGATGCTGAGATATGAACGTTGATGAAAGAAAGAGGATGTATTCACGACTTTTTTTCAAAAAACAGAAGTAGTTTAGAATTATTTTTCATGATTCAAAAGTCATAGTATGTCTTACGCAATTATTTTTACTTTGATGTTATTCTTCAGTAAAAAAAAGTATTTGTAACTACACACATCAAAAAAGTCTAAGCAACATGCATGATATTACAAATTTACCATTTATATTAATTTATTTTACCATTTATTTTAATTATAACGTTGTATTTTATTTTTAAAATAATATTTTTAGGGTTCTATGATGTAAAAATAACAGCTGTTTTCTTTATAAGTTCTTTTAATAACAGAAATTAACAATATTAGAATATACAGGTACATAAGAAACTAAACTTTTTTTTTACAAATTGAAATTTCTTAAGAAAATGAATTTATTGTGAAAGAATAGGACAATTTAATACAAAGTATGGCCTCCTCTGCTATTCAGAACTTGTCGGCAACGATTATTCATTGAATTAATGAGACTGTTTATGTCATCTTGCGGTATTCGCTCCCAATGGAATTGTAGCAAATCCTTCAGCTGTTGGGTTGTTGTCACTCCGTCCAAGTCCTTCAAAACACGTCTCTGGAGCATGTCCCATGCGTGCTCGATGGGGTTGAGGTCTGGCGATTGTGCAGGCCAGGGCAATACCTGGATGTTCTCCGTTGCCAAGTATTCACTGGTTCGCCGAGCTGTATGTGAACGCGCATTGTCATGCATTAACGTAAAATCGGAGCCAAAGGTTTGTGCAAATGGATGGACATAAGGTCTGAGAATATCCTCAACGTAATTTTCAGCGTTCATGTTTCCATTTACAAAAACGAGCTCAGTTCGCCTGTTCTTCATAATACCCGCCCATACCATAACTGTTGAGCCGCTGTATGGATGAACTTCCTGAACGCACCTGAGTCTTTCAGTATTTCCGGGTCGACGGTACACTCGCACCCTTCTTGTATCAGGCCTAAACCCGAATCGCGACTCATCGGAAAACATAATTTTATTCCATTGTTCCTGGGTCCATGTTATGCGTTCTCTACACCATTCATTTCGACGAGCGCGATTCCCGTGACGTATCGGTGGGCACCTGATAGGGCGTCGAGCTCGTAGGCCGTACTCATGCAGTCGATTTCGCACAGTTTGGGGACTTACATCAACACCACTTGAATTTTGTAGCCTCAAACTTATCTCTCGAGCGGTTAACATCGGCTGGCGTCTTGCAGTCAGTTGTATGTACCGGTCTTGCCGAGTGGTTGTACTCCTTTTACGGCCTGGATGCTGTTCAGCGGGTTCCCCTGTATTATTGTAGCGCTGCCAAAGACGACAAATAACACTTCTATGAATACCAAAATGTCGAGATACCTGAGATTGATTACTTCCCGCTTGCAACATCCCTACAGCTCTTTGCATTTCATCTGCCGTCAAATGACGTCGCTCCATGACGTAAAGAATATCTAACAATTCAATTTTGTCGCCAACTGTATTTAAATGGTTGGTAAAATTATAAAATCAAGACTAAAACGTAGCAATTAACATGCACTCAAATTCAAACAAATTCGCAGTCATTTGAATTTTATGAAAAAAAACAAAACATAATCGAAATTTTTTTTACACACACACTACCTATACCTACCTACCTACCTACCTACTTTTACCTATACACTTTGAGTGAGTAAATACTTAGAAATTAATTAATATAAATGGTAAATTTGTAATATCATGCATGTTGCTTAATGTATGTGTGGACTGAGGGCCCATTTTTTTTTTGCGGTTTTTTGCAGATTAATCAACAAAAGTGCATAGTTAAAGTTGTTAAAGAGTTTGTTAAACGATTATCAGAGTTTGTTAAGACTTCATTCAAAAGATATATCGCTTTAAGTGGGTCCCTCAGTTCAAACACAAAATCTCCCATAATTAGATAGGTAATGAATTAAACAACAATTTTTTGGTAAAAATCCTTAGTTAAACATGTATAAAAGTATAAAAAGCATTGAAAAGCCTAATATGAGTAGCTAATAAAAAATAACAAACGTTTTAAAAGGTCCCCGAGGGCCCACTTGAATTTATCTCATAATTAATCAATTATAGCATGAACATTAAATATTCCTAAGCCAAACATTTGTTAAAAGGGCAAGGATAAATTTAAAATTAAAGAAAGATCACAAACAGTGATAATTATTGTTATTTTTAAGTTTTTAAGTGGTCCCTCAGTCCACACACTATGCAAATGCTAATTGTTAAATATATAATTAAATACAACAATTACGAAAATGGGGAGCCTTTCAGTGCATAGTTAATTTTGTATTTTATCGATCTGTATTTATCTTGTGTCTGGTTTATTTATATTTTTTGTCATTTTAACTGTTTTATTAATTTTCATACTAAGTCTGGTGTGGGGTGTCCACGTTTTAAGAAAACGGCTGTATATTTGTTTTTAATGTCATTTATTATTAATTTAGTTATTTATTTATTTATAATTAGGATAACCCACGAAACATACACAAAGTCAATCAGAAATAATACAATACTTAAGTAGCTCAAGCAACAGTGCTGATTCCATTACAAGTTGCCACGGCAAGCAAAACATTACACAATATTAATATTAATCAATTAAATCTAAATTGCAATCATTTTTTAAATGTAAAAAATAAAACAATAAAATTTGCAATACAGTAAAATTAAAAAGTAATAAAATTTTTAGTTTTAGACAAGTGACAGGTTATATTATTAATTAGCTACAATCGTAATACATATCTGTATGTCTATACATATAAATAAAATTGGAGTGTCTGTTTGTAACACGAAATCCACAGTTTTTAAGGTTCCGTACTCAAAGGGTAAAAACGGAACCCCAATTACTAAAGCTCCGCTGTCCGTCCGTCCATCTGTATGTCACGAGGCTGTATCTCCTGAACCATGGCAGTTAGAAAGTTGAAACTTTCACAGATTATGTATTTTAGTTGCCGTTATAGCAACAAATACTAAAAACAAAATAAAATAAATATTTGATGGAATGATTTAAAGGCAATTTAATTGTAATTAACTAATTTATTTAATTGGAATAAAAGTATCATGACATGCGACGCACACGGACACCGGACGAGAGAGCGCCTATACATATAGTATATAAAATTAAGTTATTGACACATTGCTATGATGTTATTCGTAGGCGTCCATATTCTCAACATCCTCTCCTGGACGCAAACGCTTTAAATTTAAACCCATTGATGAGATGAAGTTTTCATGCAATGGTCGATGGACTCCTTTTGTCAGAATATCGGCGACCATGTCTCTAGTGCTTCTGTATTGAACTACAACTTGTTTGTTTGCAATCTTCTCTCGTATAAAATGGTAGCGGACATCGATATGTTTACTGCGTGCGTGGTAAATGACATTTCCTGAAAGACTAATTGCACTTTGATTATCACAATAAAGGGTTATAGGTTTAGCTTTAAGTTCTGGTTGTAATTCATCTGCCAGCTGTTTCAACCAAAGTGCTTCCTGAAAGGCAGATGCTAGGGCCATGTACTCAGCTTCAGTCGTAGAAAGAGCTATAGTTTGCTGTTTCTTAGAATTCCAGCTTATTGCTGCACCCTGAAATAAAAATATATAACCTGTACAAGATCTTCTGTCTTCAATATCATTTGCCCAGTCTGAGTCGCTATATCCTGAAATTTCATCATCAACATTCCTTTTATAAACCAGTTTCATATCAATTGTAGCTTTCAGGTACCTCAAAACACGTTTCAGGGCCACCCAATGTTCATTAGTAGGTTGACTATTAAACCTACTCAGAGAATTTACAATATAAGTAATGTCTGGTCGAGTTCCCTGAGATAAGTACAGCAAGCATCCAATTATTTCTTGATATGGAATGTTCTTCAAAATGTCTTGTTGATTTTCGCACTTTTTCAGTTTTACATTAGCATCAGCAGGTGTCCACACCGGCTTACAATTGTTCATTCTAAATCGAGTAAGTATATTCTTTATGTAAATGGATTGATCAATGGTAATCTCATCTGCTTTTTCATTTTGTGAAATTCTAAAACCAATGCAATGTTTGGCTTCTCCTAAATCCTTCATATGGAATTTTTCTTTTACTTTATCTTTTATTAACTGTTCAGTTTTTTTATTGTTAAAGAAATAAAGTATATCATCTACATATACTGCGATAAAAAGCATGTCATTTTCATTTAAAACTCTGTAGTAAACACATGGATCTATGTTTGACCGAGTCATTCCAATTTCTAATAAAGCATTATTTAATTTCTTATTCCATTGTCTACTAGCTTGTTTTAGTCCATATATTGACTTGTTAAGTTTGCATACTTTATTTTCTTCTTTAAAACCAGCTGGTAATGACATGTAAATTTCTTCATCAATTTCACCCTGTAAGAATGCTGTCACTGCATCCATCTGGTGTATTTTAAGTCCATATTTCGCAGCTAGACCAATGAGGTATCTTATGGAGGTATAACGGACAACAGGAGCATATACCTCATTGTAATCAATGCCTTTGACTTGTTTATAACCTTTAATTACAAGTCTTGCTTTATAACAGCTGACTGATCCATTAGCATCCCTCTTAGTTTTAAAAACCCATCTGCTGGGAATAGCTGATTTACCTTTTGGTAAGTTAACTGATGTCCATGTATCATTTTAAATCAATGACTGATATTCTTCATTCATAGCCTTCTTCCATTCATCAGCCTTTTCATTATTCAGAGCTTCTTCAAGAGTTTGTGGATCATTGTTTAAGAAATTCATTGTTGATTCAATATTAAGACACATCAGTGATGAAGGACTACTGTGGTGTTGCACTCTGTGTGGCTTTGGTCTCAAAGTCATGTTAGATTCTACTGGAAAATCAAGTGTATTATCAGGTAAGTATGTCTCATCATTGACATCTTCAAATTCATCAGAATCATCTGAAATACGTTGAGATTCAACTTGTATTTGTCCTCTTTCATGAATCTCATCATCAATGTTTCTTTCCACAGGTTTTTCAGGTTCATCATCAGGTAAGTAAACAGTTTTCTTTTCTTTTACTTTACAACTTTCATTTGAATTTTCATTTTTATTTTTCTCTATGCCATTTTCACTAATTCCTTCTTTTTCAGAAACATCATTCACTTTATTTCTTTTAATTGAAGCTTCTAAAAATATGACATCTCTACTTATAATGGCTTTTTTAGTTTCTAAATCAATGAATCGAAAACCTTTAGTACTGTCACTGTAGCCAACAAATATTAACTTACGTGACTTTACATCAAGTTTCGTTCTATTTTCTTTTGGAATATGCACCATTGCTGGACATCCAAAAATTCTCATGTGACTCAGATTCGGTTTTTTTTCCAGTCCATACTTCATGAGGCGTCGCATCTAGTAAAGTGCAGGTGGGAGAACGGTTTATGATATATGCAGCTGTAGCAACCGCTTCTGCCCAGAATGTGACCTGTAATTCTGCATTTAACAACATACATTTCGCACGCTCTATTAGAGTTCTGTTCATTCTCTCACTGAGACCGTTCTGCTCAGGAGTGTATGGATTCGATGTCTGGTGCAATACTCCATGTGCCTTCAAGTAGGCTTGAAAAACATTGTTCTTGTATTCTGTTCCATTATCGCTTCTCAGAGTTTTTATTTTTATACTTAGTTCATTTTCTACTCTGTTTTTAAATTCCATAAATTTTTGAAAAACTTCATTTTTATTTTTAATAAAATACACATGTACTCTACGAGAAAAGTCATCAATGAAGGTCACAAAATACCTTGCCCCTCCTAAAGAAGTATTCTTCATCGGTCCACAGACATCACTGTGAATAAGCTCTAGCAAACTGGTTGCACGGGAGCCTTCAGTGGGGAATGGTTTTCTCGTCTGTTTGCCTTCAAGACATGTTACGCAAATAGAATTTTCTTTTCTTAATGGAAACTTTACACCTTCAGTACAGTTAGGTAATTTATTAAGATAAGTAAAGTTTAAGTGTCCCATCCTTTGGTGCCACAAATAGGGATCATCATCAGTTTTAGCAATCATGACTTGCATATCTTGATTTTTACAACTATTTAACAGATATGTTTCATTTACTAAGTCAGCCTTTGCAACCAATTTGTTGCTGGGATTGTAAATTTCACAACCATTTTTATTAAATCTGACATTACATCCACTTTTAATTATTTTACTAACTGACAACAAATTTGCTTTTATATCTGGTACATATAAAACATTCCTCACCTGTATTGCATTAGTGGTGCCATCTTTTGCTTTTACATTAATGCATGCATTACCACAGCATTCCACTTTTAATAGTTTATTATTCGCAATTTTTATGCTCGGTACAGATGACGAAGTAATATCAGTGAGCCAGTCCCTGCGTAGAGTGATATGCATGGATGCCCCTGAATCAACATACCATGAGTTACAATTGTTTGCTGCTGTGGATGCTGAAAAAGCTGCAACATATCCTGTTTCTTCTGTTTTTGTATTTTTACTTGACTTCTTGTGCCAACAATTTTTACTGAGATGTCCGTTTTTATTACAGTGAAAACACCTAGGACCTTTTTTATTCTTGGGCTGATTTTTTGAGTTTACATAAAGTGCGGTATTGTCTGACGTGTTTTTTACTTCTTGGAGTAATTTATTTTTCACTAAATCAGCACTTAGCTTTATGCCGGAACTCTGTAATCCCATAATCATGGGCTTATACATATCTGGCAATCCTGCCAACATCAACGTGCCCAACCACTCATCGTCTACATTAAAATGTATATTTCTTAACTTGTGCGCAGCCGTCATTACTTTATTCACATAGTCTTCTACTGAAGTACTATTTTCTAAGGTGGTATTAATAAGTTCTTTTAATAAACCAACTCTACGAGTTAAACCACTATCTTCAAATGCCTTTGTCAAATTGTCCCATACCTGTTTTGCATAAGTACAATTTTGAATATGTACATATAAAATTGGATCAACTAATAATATTATCTTCGACTTAGCTCTGGTGTCTTGCCTTATAGAATTTTGGTCAGTCGGCACTGGCTCCTTCAAAACACAGTTGTATAAATCTTCATGTTCCAAGTAAGCCTTGACTGCAAAACTCCAACTTGACCAATTTTCACGACCCGTTAGCTTTTCTATTGATAACATAGTACGATCAGCCATTTTTTTTATATGAAAGTGAGGTTAAAAATATATTTTAATTTTCAAATTTAAAAACCTTTCAAAACACAAAAATAACAATAAACGGCAGGCTTGGGGCGGCCCATAACCTGATGGAATGATTTAAAGGCAATTTAATTGTAATTAACTAATTTATTTAATTGGAATAAAAGTATCATGACATGCGACGCACACGGACACCGGACGAGAGAGCGCCTATACATATAGTATATAAAATTAAGTTATTGACACATTGCTATGATGTTATTCGTAGGCGTCCATATTCTCAACAATATTTAAGGGTTATTTATTTTATATTGGAAAAATAATTTTTGACAGCTAAGTCACGTCGTAAAATTTTTAAAAGACGAGTCGTGAAGTCATCGCATTCTGGCGCGAAAATAAATAATAATATGGGTAGAATAATAATACAATTTTATTTTATTTTAATTTAAAATTAATACTCGTAACTGAACGAATTCACGATAATCAACAAGCTGACAGTTTACCACAGATTTGAGAGTTCTACTTTCTTTTATATGGTTCTTGTTTTTATGGATTTGAGAGTTACTATATAAATAAATAATTTAGAATAAAACTGTCAATATCTACTGCTATTATCTACTGCTATTATAAGAGGTCAGAGTGAAAGTAAAATATTTCAAAAGTTATGTAGACTAAATTATTATGTTTTTTAACATTTTTATCAATTTATTATTAACTGCAATACGGGACCATAAGAATTCTATGTCATAATTTTGGAAAATTTAAAGATTAGGTACTTCGTAATATATATTTTTTTAAATCATTAATTTAACAGGAACATGTATTTTTTTATTGTTTGTTTACGTTTGCATCAAATAGCACTCAATTCGGTCCGCATACGGCCCAACACAATTACAACTATTTACTTTTATCTCACACTTTATGACTATGCAGAAACTTTAAAACGTAATGTAACATCATTAATGTATGTAATGGTTCTTAATTATCTCTTGACTGCATGGACACTCTACTTGTACGAAAAACATATTTTGTAAATTTTTCGTAAAAGAATTATAAAACCAGTGATAAGATAAATACAGATCGATAAAATACAAAATTAACTATGCACTGAAAGGCTCCCCATTTTCGTAATTGTTGTATTTAATTATATATTTAACAATTAGCATTTGCATAGGGTGTGGACTGAGGGACCACTTAAAAACTTAAAAATAACAATAATTATCACTGTTTGTGATCTTTCTTTAATTTTAAATTTATCCTTGCCCTTTTAACAAATGTTTGGCTTAGGAATATTTAATGTTCATGCTATAATTGATTAATTATGAGATAAATTCAAGTGGGCCCTCGGGGACCTTTTAAAACGTTTGTTATTTTTTATTAGCTACTCATATTAGGCTTTTCAATGCTTTTTATACTTTTATACATGTTTAACTAAGGATTTTTACCAAAAAATTGTTGTTTAATTCTTTACCTATCTAATTATGGGAGATTTTGTGTTTGAACTGAGGGACCCACTTAAAGCGATATATCTTTTGAATGAAGTCTTAACAAACTCTGATAATCGTTTAACAAACTCTTTAACAACTTTAACTATGCACTTTTGTTGATTAATCTACAAAAAGCCGCAGAAAAAAAAATGGGCCCTCAGTCCACACATACATGTTGCTTAGACTTTTTTGATGTGTGTATATTCTTACACAAAAATACTCTATCTTACTATTTTTTATTCGGTCTAACATTATTTAGTCAAATAAAAGCTTTCAGCATGGCTACCTTCGTAAATTGTAAAGGTGGTGATAGACTTGAGCGTTCACTAATAACAGAACATCGAGAATATGCCGTTTTATTTTATTTGTTGAACTCCTTGTTGAGTTCAATATTGCTAAGAATGTTTAAAGGATTCTAGGGAATGCTCTATTCGATTATCGTTAGCGAGTATCGCTTGTTAAAGTATTTTTTATGAAGATGTCAGACTTGACCGTAGTGTGTATTTTTAATTATAGGTAAAAATGGCGATATTGATGATAAAAATGTTTGCTAGCATTCAATCGAGCGTTCTGGCGAGCATTTGCCAGAACGCTCGATTGAATGCTCGCTAAAATATTTTCTGTAATATCCACAAACAAAATGACACAACACAGCATTCGCAGAAAAAAATGCTGATTACAAATGAATACTCAAGTCTGTAAGCACCTTAATATTTCTTCTACATCTCTTCTTTTCTTTTCAGAGAAACACAATTGAATAACTTAGATTCAGATAAGATAGCAAATAAAAATATACAACAACGAATTATTATACCACGTGCAGACGTCAAAGGGACCCTTTTCACATAATTTATTCCAACAACAACAGGATTATCAAGTTTCTTTCCTCTTTTTTCCTTGTCTTTTAAAAAAAAATAATGTATTATATTACTCCGAGAAGGAAATGTATATTGAATGCTTGAAAATGCAAATAAAGTATTTTGATACTTTTCTTTTCAATCGCTTCGCTTTCTTCGATTAGCATAATAATGTATAAATTGTATATTTTAACGTTGAAATCCTTATGTTGTAAGTAATACTTTACTCTAAGGACATGCTTTTGTTTTTTTTTTTACACGGACATCTCTACACAGCTCAATCTGTTCCCAAAGTAAGCTAGGCTTAACCTGCTTGTGTTATGGGTAACAGAACAACGGGTATTAAGGGGGAACAATTCAATCGCAATTCCATACAAACAAAGAAAGTTAATTGCTCCTTCATTAGATAATAAATACTCTAAACTATAGATGATATCGTTTTGTCTCGTTATTATCTAGTCTTATTGTAACTTTTAAACTATCGCGTTTCATTATTATAAATATTATATAAACGGGATATTAACGCGCATTTAATTTACCTTTATTTTACTTGACGTTTCGGCACAGGTTGCACTGGCCGTGGTCGCAAGCTGACTGGTGATGCGACGTCACAGCTTCGTCTTCGTGATAGATAATATATTATTATCATCTACCCTCGCATCTTGAGATGTTAATATAAAGTCCCCCTACATATCTTTGCTCATATCTTATTGGTATCATAGTCTTATTGGTTAATAAAACAGTAAAAATAATATTCATTTACAAGTTATGAGGCTTCAAAGTTCATAATTCTATGCACATTTTATGACAACTTTCATCGTAATAAAATAGAATTAAACGTTTATAAAGGTAAATATATTTTGGCATTAGGAACAGATTATTTATTCGAAAATTCAAATAATTTTATATTGACTAGATACATTCTAAAGTTTGTACGCAATTACCTTTTTCTCAAAACCATTTTAGGAAATTTTACCGTGCTCGTTTCCGCCATCGACATCTTGCATCTCGCCTCCACTTTCTGTACCCCTCGGGTCGGCGGAGGGGAGGTACGACAGCGAGCCGACCGTCGTCGAATGTTACCGAATATATTTTTTTAAACTTCAATAAACTTTAATTTATGTCATTTATGACAATTACGTATCGCTTGCCAGTAAGAAGTTTCGTAATTTCTTTCATCAAAGAGATCAAATTATTATCAGATGCATAACCAGTTAGATAAAATACCTACATCAGTGACATTCTTGACTAAAATCAACTGTCAAAATTCACCTATTATTACTGTAGTGCCCTACATATTATTGTTAATTGTTAACTCCTACATTATTATAATACATTTAAATATTTAATCTAACTTAACCTAAAACATTATAATTAAAAAGTAAATTAATAAAATAAATAAAAACTTCAACAAACAAACAGTACAAACAAATATAGCATAATATTAGATAAATTCCTAAGCACCGGTCGCCGAGTCTATTGTGTATCGGCAACCGGTCTTCACAACTTGATCGTGCGCGAACGAGACAGCGCTATGGGAAGCGCTTGCGTTCCTGCTCACGCACATGCACCCCAGTCTCCAGTCTCAGGTAGATCACCGCTTGAGTTGGACTGCGTTCTAACCGCCCAGCGCCCGCGCATACGCTTAAGTCTTAAGTAAAATTACGTGTTTAGTGTTTTCTTATTCTATGTGTATATGAACTCTCAGTGCTACTACTACTACTCTTCGCTATAAACTCTGTGCTATCAAACTGTGCTATACTTCTCTTCCTCACTCCTCTGTGTATATTGTATAAATCTCCGTGTCTCTGTGAACTAAAAACATTATAAACTTTCGTTCTTCAAATCACATCTTTTCTTTCTTCACCCTCGACACTACAACCTATATTACAATAGTCAATAGAGCATAGCTAAGGCTGTCACATTGCACAAACTGTATTTTTTTTTGTAATTCATTTTGTATTTTTTTTTAATATTTACGTGACTCACCCTCGCCCCGGTATCTGAATGACTGATCAAGTATCATTTCTTGTCAACTATCATTTCCAGATTTTATGATTATTATTTATTTTATGATTTTTCTTCCTTTTTTTAAATCCAGCTAAAATTAACTTCATGTACGTGAAGTAAGATAATATTGTGTACTATATGGAACCCCTATTAACGATGCACGGTCTAAAAAACTGCCTCAAGAATAACAGCTTAATTTAAAAAAAAAATTAAATATTATTATGTTTTACGGTCTCATGCCTACACCACTTACAAGATAAATTGATGTCTCGCTTGGTGTGTCTTCCGCAACAAAACTTACAATAAAATATTTTTAAAACCCATTTTAGTTATCTTTATTTACTCCTGATTTATTACTTTTTAGGTAACTACCTACAGCTAGTATTAGTAGCAACCCTAACAATCAAGAAGAACAATATTTATATTTTGAACGACATTTTGATTTGTAATAAATACAATCGAGCGCGTGTGCGTGTGCATGTTTCTGACTGCTTTTCTATGAGTTTTTCTCTTTCTCACGCAACGTTTGGTGAAACAACAATCTTTTAGGTTCCGGTGACAGATGAGTTAGTCTTGACGTCTTGAGTCCTCTTAATACTTAAAATTTTTTTTTTGCTAAATACATGCATAAATATTATACATAGAAACACTCAGACCAATGCAAATAGTCATGTTCATGCACACAACGATTTGCATTGAGCGCGAATAGAACCCGAGACCTCTGCGTAGCAGTAATGTTATATAACCACTACGCCACAGAGGTCGTCAATATAAAATTTTACTTAAACAGTTACTTTGAAAAGACAATTGCATCAGACCGTGTTTAAGTATCTGAAAATTCAAGTTTCGAATTTCAAGAGCTCCTGCTTACTGGCCAACTAAAATTAGCTTTGCCGGCGATAATACTAGAAGGTAGTTCACATGAATAGTAAAATCAATAGCCGGTCGAGCTACTAGCATTTGAAATAGAACTTCATCGTATTCAAAACTATCCTGGATGTTAAGATAGCTGGTAATAGTAACTTAGTGTATTAAATTGATATTGATTTGTTAATCATTTAAAATAGCTACATATTTATTTATGAGTTTATGTTTGATCATTATTTTAAGTTAAATTCCAGCGCCTTTCCTCCTCTCTCATACACTATGCTGTGCCCGACAGGGTCCACAATTTGAACCATTGTTAACTTTACCATCTTGTACCTATATAAACATTGTGGAACGCAATAAAGAATTGAGTATTGCCTTGTTTACAGGCTTAGAAAAAATTAGTTTTGTCTGCTATGACGTAATTTTATTTTACGTAATAAGATTGAAGAATCAAAGAATGTTACTTGTGAGATGACGTCCGATAGGAAAGTATGGAAGAAGAAGACATGCTGCGCCGACCCCAAATAAAATTGGGATAAGGGCAGGGGAATGATGATGATGAAGATTAATCACATTTAAATATTAATTGAGACTTTCTTGTTATAATTTTTGCTTTTGGCCCGTTTAATTGGGCTTGTCTCAAATAGTATTCCCTGTGTTTATCAGTAGGGGACCATAGGCTGATGCGATGATGATGATAGTGTTATATTAAATCCTACTAAAAAACTTCGTCTATGTATTTTTTATAATAGATGTAATAGAACAGAACATTACATGAAGGACAATAGTAAACGAGGTCACAACTGTTACAAATCTAACGTACCGTATAGTTTGTGATGATACGTGAGAATTGGTCTCCGGTTGAACTGACCTATTCATGCTTGAATTTCTTACACGAATTATTGTATTTTATCATTATTAAAGTGCCTACAAAACTATGTTTCCCGCCGTCCTTACTAGGTTGTCGGTCCATTGAAATGTTTTTATGACATTTTTTTTTAAATTTATTGATAAATAAGGCAAAAATGTACTACAATATTTCAAGTTCATCTATGTCTTCTTATAATAAGTGTAATGAAACAGAACATTACATGTATAGGACAATGGTAAACGAGGTCACAACTGTTACAAATCTAACGTACCGTATAGTTCGTGATGATACGTGAGAATTGGTCTCCGGTTACTGAAGTGACCCCTTCATGCTTGAATTTTTACATGGATTATAATTCTGTACCAGATTGATGATATTTATGCAATTTTGTTTATTGGCTGCCTAAATATTTTAATTTATTTATTTATTTATTTATTACAAAGACATGCCATAATTCGCATTAAGGTAATAAATAACCAAATTGCCGAACAAAAATTTCATATTAATTTATTTTACTTCTTTTAATTTTATAGACGTTTCAGCACAGGTTAACTGGGGATCGTCTCAACCTAAATGCCTGAAGTCGCATGGTTAAAAACATGCCGCGTTAAACTGCTGTTTATATGTATTTATATATTACTTACGTTGAATATAAAATTAAATTCCTAAAGCACAACAATGGCAACTCCATATCACATGTCAAGTTCCTCATTATGACACCTTGTCACCATTCTGTTTGTAGCAAAAGGAATACAAAACGACACAATTAGCGTTTACAAAGGTGACGCTGATTAAGAAATTATTCACGAACGTTACATGCCGAGTTGTAATATAATGTAACGCGGGGCCTAATTTCAGGGGTCATTTCGGTCCCTTTTTACTTGATCGTAAAGGTACCGGACATTTTAGGGTTTGAAATTATATGTAGATGTATAAAATTCATATTAAATGAAAAGGAATTCGATACGAATTTTACGTGACCGTGTTAATAATTCAGGGTATGTTGAAATAAAAAGGGAAGAAAGATTATGTTAGAATTTTTGTATCAATAATTTAATTTGACGAAATACTTTCGTAATCAAATTCGTTTGCTATTTTACGTGGTATGTCATTAAATGGTTTTTGTAAAGGAATTATACGTACTTGGTATAATGTTTGTTTTTTCGGAAACAAAGGTACTTTTCCGGTAATGTATTCATGGAAACGTACTTATTGATGATTCTTTAATTAACTTAGTGTATCAAATGGTCTGATTGAGTTTCCATGTTATTTTATTTAGTTGATAAAATAAAGCTACTAGTAAACATATAAACTACTAATATTATAGATCACCTCTTGGAAACTACTTAAAAGCGTATAAAATATGATGAAGAGCCTGCACAACCCCTTCTCTTGGCTTTATCCATTCGTCGATTCATCACTCGCTTGAAAGGTCCTTCCCACTCATTGCAACAGCTGGGTATTCTATGTAGTCCAAAAGAAATAATATTATTATCTACTAGCTGCTGTGCCCGCGACTTCGTTCGCGTGGCGGATTTTACTTACTTCGCAATTCGATTTAATACTAAAAATTGTTTTTTAAACCTTATAACAAACAGATATACCTACACACGAATTGTAAAATTAACGAACGAACCAAAACCTTTTCAAAAACAGATCTTTACAAAGACAGATCTATGAAGACTGTGTCTAAACTTATACTGAAAGACATGAGGGAACGTCATTCTTTCAAGTAAAATCTTAATACCGCGATACTGAAAATGACGTCACAGGCACAATGCCATCTGTTGTCAAATTTGTAAGTTAAAATAAATGACATCGCTTTTTCATCATAACAGCCCATTAATGTCCCACTGCAAGGACTCGCCTCCTCCCGTGACGGAGGGATACTTGACCTACTAATACCACGTTGGCCAGTCGGATTGGTATAGGGTTTAATTTCAAGTTTTCCTTCATTTTTATTTCGTAAAGATAATATTCACCGATAGTCCCTTAGTCGGTTTTACGCCACCCATGGGATGAGATTGGGAGGTGACATATTGTATTCTTGCTCCGTCACCACACGGATAATCGCTAATTAATTATGAATGAATACATTTGCACGCCACGTTATGGTGCGGCAGCCTCGGTGGTGCGGCGGTCGCATTACATGGCTGGCGTGCATGAGGTCGCGGGTTCGATTCCCATGGAGGACAATTGTGATACACAAACTATTGTCCTTAGTCTGGATGTTCTTTGTGTCCGTTAAATTGATATTTTTAAAGGCTAGTGTGAAGACTTATAATTGATATTACACATACGATTCATGGTTAATTTTATTAACATTTAAAAGGAATAACTTATTAATAGCACTTAATAATAAAATAGTTATATATTATTTAAAAACTCATTTATTTTATGATTACTACTGGTAACGCCATCTCGTGAACAAAAGAAACTAAATTTAAATTCATTCAACATTGAACCAAATCCATTTTTCATGACCCCTGATTTGTATCGGACTGTTCTAATAAAGAGATCTAGCGATATCTCGAGTATTACTTATCCGATTCCGATTGTTTTATTATAGTATAGATAGATACCTACTTTAAACTTAATACCTATAAACTACGTATCTATGTATTTTAATATCTAAATCGCGCTTATTCCGAGAAGAGTCAATAAGAACCACGTCCGTTCGCATTAAGAGTCAATGTGAATGAAATTATATAGATGCACCGGTTGGCCGTTTCGGACGTTAAACAAAAATCAACCGTACAGCCGTACTCATACTGGCGCGGCGACATTTGAAAATTTTCTTTCATCTAAATCTTGTGTGTTTATAAACCGATTTCTATAATTCTTTTTTATGAATAAGGTATTAAAGTGTACTTTTGAAATATGGGAGTTTGAAAAAGATATGTCTTTGCAAATTACAATATATTTATGTATTTAATACACTTTGAAGAAAACCCTAACGATTAAACAGGTTATTGTGGCTAATATATAAAAGATAGATATATACTATTCAGGACTTCTTTGTACATCTTTTGAAGACCATTATTTTTGTAATACATATTTTTGGCGTATGATCAACATATGCGATGATAAGAGCTCGAACGCGCGTTTTTTCAACCGACTTGCTTCAAATTTTTCGTCACTGCTCAGCTCCTATGTGTCTTAGCGTTATGTTATACAGCCTATAACCTGCCCAGGAGTATGGACTACAATCGTATTAAGTTTGGTTAAAATGCCTTCAGTAGTTTTTGACCCATGCGTGCACATACAGACAGACGGACAGACAGACAGACAGACAGACAGACAGACAAAAAATTTCTTGATTGCATTTTTGGCATTAGTATCGATCACCATTCATCCTCCAATATTAATTTTTAACATATATTCAATGTACAGAATTGATCTCTCTACAGTTTTATTATAAGTATAGATATAGATATAGATGATGTAAATTTTTGGTACTTAATTATTGTATTTTTTTTTTATCTAAGATAATATCACACATAATTGTGTATTAACTTAGTATTAACTTTCAAAGAATTATAACCAACTATACGTCATTTTAATAAAGTCGATACGCTTACAAAACAGAACCTTAAAATGCAACGAAATTTTTTATCACTATACAGATATTAGACGACCACTGCTGGACAAAAATGTCCACCTTGTGCGGTCCTGTGCCTTCCTCAACCTTTATTATGTCATAACAGCCCATAAACGTCCCACTGCAGAGACGGGACTCCTCTCGTGACGGAGGGATATTTGGCCTACTAATACCAAGCCAGACGGATTGGTATAGGGTTTTATTTCAAGTTTTCCCTCTTTTTATTTCTTTAAGATGATAGTCCCTTAGTCGGTTTGTACGACACCAATGGGATGAGATGGGGTGGCGACATATTGTATTCTTACTCCGTCACTACACGGAGACCTTAATATGTAGTTTTTATAAAATCTTAAGTTTATTTAAAAAGCTTTTGGTACCAATAAATATTATATAGAAGCGTATTTTTTCTATATTACTTAAACCAGAACTGAATAGTTTGCTAAATGTGAAGTAAATTATATTTTCCAAGCCATCGTTTCTGAAAGCCTATTACACTGATAGGACCTAGTATTTCTGTTTCTATTGTGTCCTGAGCCCATTCAGTTAGACAAATTTGCTTGCCTAATGCGTAGAGGTAGCTTTTGTAATGCAGTGTCTATAGTCGGCACGAACGTTTTAGTAAAGTGTGTTTGGAATTAAAGGAAATAATCTACACTTTAGAGTGTAGGTTTCTAGAATGGGCGATGCATGGTGGTTAGACCCGTTAAATGATGAATAAACGACCTGGTCAGGACGGTGGCCGATAGCTGCGGGAGGCATGGGACCGCATATAAAAGAACTATTTAGAGAAAACTATTTGTCTCCGTGTGGTGACGGAGTAAGAAAACAATATGTCACCACCCCATCTCACTAAGGGAGGACTAAGGGACTGTCCGTGAATATCATCTTTACGAAATAAAAAGAAGGAAAACTTGAAATTAAACCCTATACTAATCAGTCTGGCCAGCGTGGTATTAGTAGGTCCCTGCAGTGGGACATTAATGGGCTGTTATAATGAATCTACATTTTAGAATGTAGGATTGTAGAATGGGTGATGCATAGTGGCTAGACTCATCTCAGGATGAAAGATGACCTCGTAAAAGACAAATATTTGGAGCAGGCCTATATATATGTATATAGCTGTGGTTCTCTGTTGGCTGATATTATAAATATTAATGATACTTTATTTCACTAAGACTTACTTACTTGTAATGTGAACTGTTATTTTTTGTATTTTTATTCAAAAAGTTATAATTATATTCATACATAAAATCTGCCAAACTGTTTAACAGTTTGTCGACAGTAAGTACTCGTGGATGTAATCTACTATGTATACTATACCTACTACATTACATAATATGCATGCATACACACATACAATACAACACAATACACCGTATACATAAACAATACATATCCATACAATATCCACATACATGTGCATGCATCCATATGTATAGGTATAGATATACACACACACCCAGATGCATTTACTTATATCTAATAATTATCTACTTAACGTAAAACTTAATTAATATTTTGTATATTCTAAAATAATCAAGTTAAGACTCACTTATTTTACTTTGTATAAAAAATATAATTTTTATCTATGCCATCGCTATGTTTTCAGTTTTTGCAAAGAGCAATTTTAGCCAAAATATAGCCTAAAACTCTGGCTCTACAAACACATTAGCGGTAGCTTTCGGAGGTCTTGTAATGTGTAAATGTGTCAAAGCACGACTAACATGAAAAATGTGTTTCATGGCATTTTACAAGAGTTGTATCAACGTTTACTGTACATGTCTGATGACCTCTGTCGGTATATTACAATGCTGCTACGCAGAGGTTTCGGGTTCTATTCCCGTTCAATGCAAATCTTTGTGTGCATGAACATGATGGTTTGCATTGGTCTGAGTGTTTTCTATGTATAATATGTATGTATTTACAAAAAAAAGTGTTTAAGTATGTTTATCCGTTGTCTAGTACCCATAGTACAAGCTTTGCTTAGTTTAGGACTACCTGGCGATGTGTGAATGTGTGAGGATTATTATTATTTATAATGTTTGTTAAATAAATACTTTTTGAAATCCTTAGTAAAAGTAATTCGATTTTATTTTAATTACGAGAACCAGTGACTTATAATGCACATTAAACTTAAAAACTAGAACACATACAGTCATTTACAGGTTTCTACTTATAGTTACAGTTTACACTGTGTTGATGGTGAACAATTTAGAATTATTTATGCTCTATTGTAACATTTTTCATAATTTATTTCCAGTTTCCAAGTAAAAATATTACAAAAAGACATTAATCCTAATATTTTAGTTGTACTAATATCAAATGATTTCCTGTTCATCAACCACCTTATAAATCGATGTTCAAAAATGATTGATTATACATTTTTGACATACCGCATCTATCATCAATATTGTTTAGAACTTCAATGTCAACCCTTTTACAGGTTCCCATTTACAAAATAACAGGACTAGAATCGCGGAATTCACATCTCATTTACTCCGTTTTTATAATTTTGTTCCGTGCTTTTAACACAAAACAGCGTAAAATCGACTCTATGTGTATTTACTTTAGAGTTGTATTTTAAATGAACAAGAAAATGCATATTGTGGTAAAGCTCAGCTATTTAATTAAATTAATGTAGTATTATGTTTAATTCTAGTCATTTGTAAATGAATTAGTTGGATTAGGTATAATTTATTTTTATTATATTAGGTAGGTGTAGCTGTGTAGAATAAGTATGACGTCATCGACATTCAGTGAGAGAGTTCGTGTTTTAAACTAATTATTTGATAACATTATAGCAACGGTATTTGTATGTTTTGTGGCACAAAATATGGGATATTTTTATTTAGTAAGTAATACTAAAGAGAGCATACCTACTATGGAGAGTAAGCTGAGATACATTTGGAAAGTAAGCATTTAAAAAAATAGAACTGTCGCGTTTCGATGCTAAGCTTTAAAATAACGCGTGAAGGGGACAAATTGCTCATCATACTGATATATAATGCCTAATATAAGGTTATGCAAACGATGTAATTGAAGTCCTACTACAAGGTCAGGGATCTTCTATGTATAAACTTGGCTAACAAAACACGAAGCTGGCCAGTTTTCCTTATTTCTTATAAATATTGACAGGAAAGCTGACGTTCTTTAACCTTCTTTTACAGCACTCCTAAGATGCCAAGAAACAGTTTAATACCTTGTTTTATGGCCACACCTAATTTCCATACACTGCGTTAGTTCATTAAAACACTAGCTGACCCGTGCCCACTTCGTTAGGCGGCGAAAAAAACGTGTCCTCTTTTTAAACATATTTCATTACTGCTCCACTCCTATTAGTCATACCGTGATTCTATATAGCCTATGATACTCCCCGATAAATGAACTATTCAACACAGAGAGAATTTTTAAAATCGGTTCCGTATATCCAGACATTACCCCCTACAACGTCACAAACACACAAACAAACACACCAACACACAAACTTTGCCTCTTTAGAATATTAGTATAGATAAACTGGAACTTGACACTTGCGTATCACAATCCTTTAAACTTAACAAATATATAAAAAAATCTCACTACCATTTTATAAAATATAGTGTTAAAAGTCGTATTCTCATAATGTTCACAGAATCTCAGTATTAAAGCGTACCGGGCTCCTGGATTCTTATTAATGTAACAAGCTTAACGCGAAGCCATACATGCTCAAGCCACTTGACCCGATAGCCTTACATTAAGCCCCTTAGGCTTTAAAGGAAGTACTAAAATCTAGCTATCTAAACGCATTAGCGCTAAAGACGCAGCAGATGTTTTAAGTTTTTTACTTTGTGCACTTTTTAATTGCTGCTTTTTCTTTCAATGTGTTTTTGTTTGGATAATTATGTAGGCTATGTTTTGGTGGTTAAGTAATCTTTCAAGTATATTCGCGTGGTGATGGAGTAAGAATATCCACCCCGTCTCATCCCATGGGTGTCGTAAAAACTGACTAAGGAACTACCCGTGAATGTTGTCTGTACGAAATAAAAAGAAGGAAAACTTGAAATTAAACCCTTAACCAATCCGTCTGACCAGCGTGGTGTTAGTAGGTCAAGTATCCCTCCTACACGGGAGGAGGCGTTGCAGTGGGACATTAACGGGCTGTTATGAATTAAGTAGAAGGAAAACTTAAAATTAAACCCTGTACCAATCCGTCTGGCCAGCGTGGTATTAGTACGCTATGAATCCCTCCGTCACGGGAGGAGGCCTGTCCCTGCAGTGGGACATTGATGGGCTGTTATGATGACTACGGCATAGGTACTTACAGAGATCACTGAGGCAATCAGTGCCAGAGTCAGTATTTTTCAAGAAAATAACTTCTAAAATATTCTCATACCAATTAAGAATCTTCTAAAAACATGACTTTTCACTACTCCAAAGAGGTCATGATATAAATAACCTCACCACTACGAACCCATAATTAAAAATAACACTACGTCGCATCGATACTTTACGTAGGAGCCATTGAAATATCACATGTCTATCAACTTGAAAGTAGACAGCATTACAATGGCTTTAATGTCATTACACAGACATAAACAAGGTAAGCCCCTAATAGAATATATATTCCATTTAGTGCTTTATACAAAGAGAATACAAGCTTTTAGCCTTTTAAGTCTACTAGTTTCATTGTTTCATTACTTACTCGGTTGGGCAGAACCGGTGCGCGGTCGATATATTATATCGGCAAGCGCACTATTTTTCACCAAGCATGCAGAGTGGCGGCAACAATCGTCGCTGTACAACTCCCGCGTGATCCGGTTCGAGAACACTGCCAGGTGGCTAGTTTGACTGGGGCGGTACATCAAAGAATAACGCAGGTTTTCTGAGGCCAGCTCAGCGAGGACAGAAACCTCGCGTGGAGCAAAAGGGCAAAAGCTGGTTTGATTCAGATGTTCAGTACGCATAGGGACTGCGAAAGCACGGCCTATCGATCCTTTAGTCTTTTAAGTAAACATGTCTTAATGAAACAATATAAGACTTCATAAACCAATTCTGATTTTGAACAGTTAATAGCAGAAAAAATGCTAAAGTTCTTATCAGAAACCATTCAACTTTCTTTTAACGACTAATAATAAGAAACGCTCAAGGAACAATAAGTACTAAAACTTTTACCTGAAGGACAATTGAGGTCATTGAAGTTGAAAGACGAAGCGATCAAGCGAAGTAGTAACGATAGTAGGCGGTCAAGTGAAAGATGCCCGCAATACACACTTTGAATACAGATTACCTTCTTTTTGCCCAAGAGACGCCCCAAACTTTTCTAGGCAATAAAGTCTTGACAAGGTCAGAAGCGTGTTGCGTTAAAAAGAAAAATCTTAAACATTGAACTTAGGAAACGTGTGGCTATAATTTCGTGCGAAGTTAGTGTAAAACTTGGTAAAGAATTTAGTTGATTACTTGTTGGCCCGTGATTTCGTCTGCGTAGGATTAGAATTTAGAGTAGGTAAGTAGCTTATAATTATTTTAAATACAATTTCTTTTTTTTTTTCTTTTTAAAAAAAGACAACTCCCGCACTAGGGATCATGCCCTGTGTCGCGGGGACTTTTACAAACATCAATTAACGGACACATAGAACACCCAGACTCAGGACAATAATTTGTGGATCTCACAAATTATTGTCCTGCGTGGGGATCGAACCCACAACCTCATGCGCGGCAGCCGCTGGCTCTACCGGCGCGCCACCGAGGTCGTCAAATAATACAATATCTATATAAATTATAGCCTATGTGTTATTCTGATGTATAAGCTAGATAATGGTAAAGTTTCATTAAAATCCATTTAGTCCCTCCGTGATCACGGCCTAAATCGGCTAAAATTTCGACATATACCTTAGTATTTATCTAGTTAGTATCTAGGTTATGTACTTCATACTGCGGGCAAAGCCCCAGTAGAGAGTATTTTGAGTAGTTTATATTATAAATATTTATAAATTGTAGCTTCTATGTTATTCTAGGAACATCTGTTTTGTTACGACTTGGGGAGCTTCAAGAATACGTTTTAAAGGTCGGCAACGCTTCTGTGATTCCTCTTGTGTTGCGGGTGTCCATGGGCGGCGGTGATCACTGAGCATCAGGTGACCTGCTGGCTCGTTTGCCTCCCATCATATAAAAAATAATTCTAATCTATAAGCTATATTATGGTAAAGTTTCATTAGAATCCCTTCAGTAGTTTTTACGTAAAAGAGTAACAAACATCCACCCATACTTACAAAACTTCATAATATTATTAGGATTTGGGAATGTTATTCAGTATGCTTAGCCTTTTTTTTTACACTCCGTAACGATTACTTACAGGCAAAGATATTCGGGACAGAATTTTAAAATGTTTCCAACGTTTTCTGTAGAGAAGTTCGGTTGAATATACATGAGATGAATGATGATGGGTGCCGCTTGTAAATGTGTTGATTCGTTTTAACACTGTTTAGGTATGGTACTCACGTCGCTTATTTTGTACCCAAAATAAAATTATACCTGTATGACTGTATGGTGTAGAATAATTATAACTGTAATGTGCTATTTGAATGTTTTTCAGGGAATTTGAAAACGGTTGAGTAACAATAATGAGTGGAATAATCGCTATGGTTGAGGAAGCATTTTTGAATGAATTTTGTAATCCATTTAAAATGCTTTATTTCCGTGTAAAAATATTTCTTTTTTTAATGTGTCTTCATGTTCGTTTGTAACAAAAGGCGTAACTTTTTTTTCCGTACATACTTATTCTGTAAAAAAATCTTTCTTGGTAAGCGATGACGGGTTAAGAATAGAGAATGCCATTCCATCAATGGTAATGTCATTGTAAAATGAACAAAAAATATGACTTACATGGTAAATTGCTTAACATCAATTTGGCGTCTGAGGTACAGGCATCCATAGAAACAAAATGTACGATATTGTATGTGCTTTTGTATTTATGTTAACTTTATTAAGTACCGTACTATTGTGTAGTGCAAATAAACAATTTTTATCAGACTTCTCAGCGAAAGTTCTTAGTTTTAAGACAACTCCCGCACTAGGGGGAATCTTGCACTGTCTAATAACGGACACTTTTTAAACATTAGTTTAAGGCACACAAAGTATACCAAGTAGGACGTCAGGAAGCCGATGGATGAGGGAGGCACAAGACCGCGCAGGGTGGAAACGTTTGTAGGAAGCCTATGTCCGGCAGTGGGCGTCTATAGGCTGATATGATAAAGAATACCTAGGCACAGCACAATAATTTGTGGATGACACAAAGAGTTATACCGTGTGGGATTGGGGAATGAAGAGCCTACAAAACATGTCAGAAGCATACATGACCACTTGTCACCAAAGCATTTTGTAGCAAGGAAAGGTAAACTCTACAAGGGTATTATTACATTTTCCATGTCCAAAACTAAAAGGGTATAAGTAACACCACGTATACAATTTCATATTACATTTTAAGGATCAAAGGAACAACGTTATGAAAAAATAAAACGACTTCCGAAGTTTCAAGATCCCACCCATGTTTGACCTTATTCTGCGAATGTAGAAGATAAAGTTAATGGGAAAAGAAAACTTTTAGTTGAAATATATAAAGAAAGAATTATCTGTTTTAGTTTATCATTACAAGTCACACATAAAAAATCTAGTCATCATAACAGCCCATTAATTTCCTACTGCAGGGACGGGCCTCCTATACTAACGGAGGGATACTTGACCTACTAATACTATGCTGGCTAAACGGGTTTAATTTCAAGTTTTCCTTCTTTTTATTTCGTAGATTATATTGACGGATAGTCCCTTAGTCGGTTTTTACGATACCCATGGGATGAGATGGGGTGGTGACACACTGTATTCTTACTTCGTCACCACACGAAGAATCTATTATTGTACCCTAAATGTGAACCATTACATTAAAATACAAATTTAAGTACAAAGAAAAATCTATAACCTGCTTTTAGCCACCTTTTTATTAGCATTATATAAAAAAACACCTTTCAGACAGTCCCTTTTAGGTCTTTCAAATGCATTAACACAAGGTCATGGTCATTCTTGGCCAAATATTATAAATATTACAAAGGGTGGACAAACGGATTGTGACAAAATATTAACAGGACTAGAGTAATTTGTTTGCCAGCATTATTAAGAGTCAAGGAAACGGAACACACTCCAAACAACTTCATCCAAAAATAGTCCCATTATTTAGATTTCCGGAAAATATAATCGGTAACTGACCAAAATGACTTTGCATTCGATATTCAAGTATCGGTCGACTTGGCACATGATACAGAGAATAAAGTAAGTACAAGGCTTCATGCATACCAAGCATGTTTTGAATATCATCTTCAAAGGACTTTATTTTCATCAAAGGAAAATTGGCTTTAAAATTTTTCGCTGTAGTCCGAAGCTAGGTTAACCAACACAAAACACGCATATATACATAATGGTCTGAATATTCTGATGAGTTTGCTTGATACGTCTTGTATGTTATCTATGTGAGAGATACATTTTAAACCTTTATTATACGACTAGATGACCCGTGCCCACTTCGTTGGGAGGCGAAAAAACGCGTCCGTTTTTTAAACATATTTCATTACTGCTCCACTCCTATTAGTCATTGCGTGATACTATATAATATAGCCTATGATATTCCCCGATAAATGGACTATTCAACACAGAAAGAATTTTTAAAATCGGTTCAAAAGATCCAGATATTACCCCCTACAACGTTACAAACACACAAACTTTACCTCTTTATAATATTAGTATAGAAAACGTAACAAGTCCTTCAAACGTAGGGTGTATAAGCATTTGACGGGCAAAATAATGCTGATGGAGTGAAACTATTGCATGATTGACCAACCGTTGCTTTTATACCTAGACCAAATGGTGCTAGAAATTTTACCTTAAACTACTTAGTTCAAGAGATCAAAAATACACCCTCACTCGCATTACGACCCCCAGGAGTATGTCAGGGAAGGGGATTTTATTTTAACCTCTTGCATCACAGATATTACCTGTAAATGCAGTATATTGACCAAGCAATCGATGAAGTTCCTAAGGTGGAAATGCGAGTCACCTATCACGTTGGTTATCTGCGTACAGTAATCCAATAATGTGGCGGTAAGAAATGCCCAAGTTATCTTATCTTACCGAAGCTATACTTAGTTATTTGTACATATAAGGTATCGAATTCCACTTAGTTATAATTTTTATTTGCCTTAGAAATAAGTAAAACGATTTCCTCTAACAAAGATGATAAAACAAACAATCGTATCTATCAATCATGCTAATACCGATGAAAATTGGGGAAAGCTATAAATCTATCATATTTCCGATTAATCATTCGACATCAGAATACGATGCTTCTCATCCAATTCCGTGTATTTTCGTTAATGAAAGAGTCGTATTCAATCATCACAACAACCCATTAATGTCCCACTGCAGGGACGGGCCTCCTCCCGTGACGGAGGGATACTTGACCTATTAATACCACTCTGGCCAGACGGATTAGTATAGGGTTTAATTTCAAGTTTTCCTTTCTTTTTATTTCGTAAAGATAATATTCACGGATAGTCCCTTAGTCGGTTTTTACGACACCCATGGGATGAGATGGGGTGGAAACATATTGTATTATTACTCCGTCACCACACAGACAATATTCGTATTCAATGTTTATCTCCAATTCCAGGCAGATTTAGAATACTAGATAAAGTAGACCGCGATATTGGAAACCAAAGCAATTCTCGTTCTTGCGTGACTCTCATTTGAATATTGCATAATATTATAAGTATATTGGTTTGCAGGAAATCGTTAGCTATTGCGGAATTATGCAATCATGTTCAAGAGGTCGCTTTATAATGATCTACTATCTTATCAGGTCAGGGTCAAGTCAAAAATGATGACAAATGATAACGAATTTTACGTTTGCGAAGTACTTACATACCTCCACGTGGGGTGGTGAGGGAGTCAGAATTCAATATGTCCTCATCTCATCCCATGGGTGTCGTAAAAACTAATTACAGGACTATCCGTGAATATTATCTTTATGAAATAAAAATTAGTAGGCCAAGTTATACCTGCGTCACGGGAGGAGGCCCGTCACTGCAGTGGGACATAAATGGGATTATGAAGTATATCAAAAAATTGTTCAAGAAAAGAAAAAAATATAATATAAGCATGATACCTTTTTAGTAATCCATTTTAATGTGTGGTAACTCAGTTATGCTTTGATGTCTCTCTGAGCCGAAACTTTTATCATAGCTATGAGAATTTAAACATCAAACAAAAAATAAGTCTTTGTCAAAATATTATTACGTTGCGGTGGAATTAAATCATGTTTATTTTATACGGATTAATAGTTGTCTGCCTGGTGACGGAGTTATATTTTATGGTATAAGCACTTTGTCTGGTCCTATGAGTAGGTAGTGCTTAAAATGTCTAAGGCAAAGATTAAGTATAAGTTGGCTTAGTAACTGCTTGTATTTTCGTTTATCAACAAGATGTATTATGGCCGGCAGTGAAGAGTAAGTAAAGGTTAATTAATTGATTGATTGAACAAAATTCACAAGTATATTCAATTTTAGAATTGTAAATTCTCGATATTATTACTTTGGTATATGGAACTAAACCCAGTGTATTAAAAAACTCCTTGAAAGAGATTTATAATTCGTTTAATCTATCGCAAAGAAAACAAGTATCCTTTTTCAAAATACACTTAATGATAACAAAAAGGAATATTCCAGAATATCCTAAGAGACGAATATTTCACATTTTGAGTTACAAAATGAACAGGTAGTTGTACGTAAAGGGAGTCTTATTCAATTAGGCTCTGCCCATACAGCCTAGTTCGCAATAAAGTTACGTTCACTAGTAAAGGCTAACTTGCAAAAATAGGTAGGAAAATGAACTTTGTAGGCAAGGGTGCCAAGATTTTTAAAGTTAATAATTCTTTGAGTCTTATCTGTTGATAAAAAGTATTTAGTGCTAAGATAAGTTTATGTGTTTGAAAGAAAAGTAAACGTTTATTTTATGTAGTAATAAGAAAGATTTAAATAATGAAGTAATTTGATATTTTACAGGTTTATTAATCAACATTCCACTGCGACAATGAATAGGTAACGCTACACTAAAATGCAAAAAGCTTCGCAATCCCAGCCTCTTTTAACTACAAAACTACGCTTTCATCGCAGTGGGATATTCACGAGCAACTATGCTAAAATCTATACTTCTATACTTATATAATACAACACACACAAAGTTTGTGTGTTTGTGAGTTTGTGACGTTGTAGGGGGTAATCACTGGAACTACTGAACTGATTTTCCTTTTGTGTTGAATAGTCCATTTATTGGGGAGTGTCATAGGCTATATATTATCACGCTACGGCTCTTAGGAGTGGAGCAGTAATAAAATATGTTGATAAAAGGGACGCGGTTTTTTTCGCCACCCAACGAAGTGGGCACGGGTCAGCTAGTATCAAATAAACCTTTAAAAAGACACACTACCTTATTAAACTTGTGTACTAATTGATATTTTGCAAAGCATATTAACAGCTTTTGCTTCTCGTAAAGCATTCGATATCTCAATATAACTATACACTATCAGTTTCAAGATGAAATTACTCTATTCATGCTCCATACAGCTTCAGCAATATTCTTGAATGTAACTTGAATATTGCAGCCTAACGTTCTTAATTATAATAAAGCTGTCTCAAATATTGTTTCGGTTGAGCAATTACAAGTGCTACACAAATAACAATCAAAGCTGTTGAGAAAATGGGGTGAATAGAAATGTATAGGTGTGGAAGAGTTAAGTCTGATTATGGCATTTGAATAGTGAATAGTGATATTTGATGAAAACTATTTATTCATTTAATAGATAGGTACACAGTAAAATAAGTTACCTACTCTAACCCCCGGTTTCCGAATTACTGATCAAGTAAAAAACAACTAATGAAGTGTCAAAACTGTCATTTTAGTTCCTGAAAATGATAGTTTTGACAATTGATTAGATGATTTTTAATTGATCAGTCATCCGGAAATCGGGGGTAGATCTCTCTAGTAAATAGGACATTAAGGAGCACCCAGGCAATTACAATTATGTTCATGCACAAAAAGATAAAATAAATAAATATTTGCACACATTCACACAATGCCCTCTAGTCCTAAACTAAGCAGAGCTTGTACAGTCAGCTGCAAAGAAATCTAACCCCTTTAGCGCACTGTTATATTCTTAAAAGGGGTTAGATTTTTCTGCAGCTGACCGTTCTATGGATACTAGACAACGGATAAACATACTTATTTTGTTTCATCTTTGCTTGAAATGCAACTGTTGTTTTGCTAATTTTACTTTAAAAAACACGTACCTACGACATTCAAGTATAAAAACTCTAAGCTATTGACACAAATATTTTCCTACACACTAACAAAATAACCTTACCAAGCTCATAAAGGCTATATTAGACCGACGTGTAATGCGAAGTGTTTGCTGAATAGCAAAACTTTTATAATAAAGATGCCTAAGTGTATGGAGGCCTATAAGAGGGAAAAGTGGCTAGCGTCCCAGAAGAGAAGTTTGACTGGAGTAGGTTAGTTTATGTTATGATATGTTAATGGACGCACCTGATGGTAGGGTACCTACTTTGTGTTAAGTGTAGTAATTGCGAAAAGGGCAAATTATGATTAGTATTCATTTCATTATTCTTTATTACAGTTATTAACTAAAATACCACTGTAGCGTTAGTGTTTTTAGGTGACAGGTGAAGTGTCAATTTCGATTCTTGGAAGAAAATTGGTTTAGGTATTTTCTATTTTAACTTAGGATTAGCTTAGTACAAGAAGGCGTTGACGGTCATCAGCCAAAGGAAGTACACTAAGTACTCGAGATGGGTCTTCTTGAAACGTCTCCATTTTCCTTTGTCCCATTCCTCCCTCATCCATTGTTTACCGGCTACCTTCACCAGCATTTCTATTCTCGTACCTTAAATTCGTAAAAAAATCGGTTAAGTTAACTTTTAGTTGTCAAATTGTCACACCATAGGTAAGACAATTGGATAACTAAAATTTAACTTAACCGATTTTTTAACGATTTAAGGGTCGGTTCATATCTGACGGATGATGCGTCAAGCGTATGACCGGCAATACGTAAACTGGACGGCGTATTACCGGTTGAGTGTGAACGGTCGAGTGTTTTTCTATACATTTGTCAGTTCTGGCGTTACGCGACCGATAATACGCGACGCATATTCCATTAGTTAAGGGTCGGTTCATATAACCGACCCTTAAGGTACGAGAATTGACATGCAGATTGCAACGAGGATCAAAATATCCGAGGAACATTATGTTATTATTTCTACTAACCAGAAAATACCTTATTTACCGGTAAATTATAAAAATCAACCGGTGTGAAACAGGACAGTTTTCATAACTTTTAAACTAACAACCTCGTTGCATGCTTATAAATAATAAAAGTGAATAGGATTAACCCGGCATACAATTTACTTGTTTTTTGCTTGACGTTACGCTACAGGTTATATTGGCCGTGGTCTTTATGAAGAGTTTTTGTTTTACTATAATGTTTATGTAAAGTTTGCTTTATAATTCCTGTTTTGAATTGAAAGAAAGAAAGAAAGAAAGAAAAGAAAGAAAAAACATTTATTTTGCACCTCAATACAATAATTAATATTATTAAAATTGAAACATAAACAAAACAAAAATTAAACTGAACATAATAAAAGTCACATGAGGTGCAAAATTAGGACCAGTCTCAGCACGATGCTGCAACGTTGATAGCTGCAGCGCTGTTATTCTGACTGGCCCCTTTTATGACGTCACGGACGACAAACACTTAAAAATTAAATTAAAATAAGGGAAAATAAATAATAAGACTGTACAAATACTTAATAAATAAAAACCCAAGACTGAGACATAATATTGTTAACTTAAATTTTTACATAGAGCCGTCCACAATTGCTAGCTCGTGCATGACACTAAAGTCTATTTTTTTATCTCGGACACTAAAATGACAACTACAAATGTCAAACGTAAAAATAATGTAGCCAGCTTTTAAGAAACAGTGCTGTCCTGTGTTTCGATTCGTGTTGTAATTATTGTAAAATATTTACGGTTGTTAGTATAGTCGAGAACTAAATGGCTTTATCACCTCTAGAGTTAATGTTAGTTGCATGTCATAAAACTATTAGGTTCAATATCGCACAACAAAACATAAGCCAAAGCATGACGCTACTTTGACATATCAGTTCTCCTGTATTAGCAAATAGTCGTTAGATATTTATAAAAACAAATAGTAAAGTCAACGTTATTGACTGTTACTAGAGCATATTTTCGGTAAAGCGTTTTAATCTAATGAATTTCTCTCTTTTTTCCTTCTATGTCCATGATCAAATGATAGGGATAATTTCTTGCATGACGTCATTGGCGCATATTTCAATTTAAAGTTTTCGTAATTTTATAATATAAAACAAATTAGGGTAAACAACCTAATCGTTAGAAGTCCTACATATCCGCTTGCATGCTGCCCGACGCGACGCATAAAAAAAAGGGACCACGGTCCCTTAAAAGCAAACAACCGGGTAAGTTGGCACTTAAGAGTAAAAAGTGAGTGAAAAGAAAGAAAACACTATAGATTATTCAAGTTCAGTATGATTATTCAAGTTAAAATATTATTAATTTAATTTAATATTTTTATCACATTTTACTTATTTCATGTATCAACATAGCAACAGTAAATTTATCAGAATCTTTTTATTGGCATTAGTGCTAATAATATTTATTTAATACTATTCAATCACATATAATTTTCTTCTAAAATTAAAAGAGAATGCAGTTCTTGTTATAGATAATGCACCGTACCACACCAGGAAACTGGAGGCGTTACCTACTTCAAATTGGCGTAAAGAGTAAATACGAAATTGGCTACAATAAAAAAATATTCATTATGAAGAAACAATGTTGAAATGTGAATTAATCCAAATTTCCAAAAAGCACAAAAAAGTCTATGAGAGGTCTGTTGTTGATGAGATGGCTGCTGCACAGGGTGTCACTATTTTGCGACTGCCCCCTTACCACTGTGAGCTCAATCCAATAGAATTAGTGTGGGCTCAGGTAAAGGGACATGTCGCAAAGAATAATAAAACTTTCAAGTTGAATGAAGTACGAAGTCTTTTTAAAGAAGGGCTTCTTCAAGTGACCCCTCAGCGGTGGCAAGACTGCGCTATGCAGTCAGTTATTCAACTCGAAGACAAAATGTGCCAATTGGGTCATATAGTCGACGACATTTTTTTTATTTTTTATTTATTTATTAATGTTAACACGGTTTTACAAACCAATAACATTAACATACACCACAGAAATACACTATAAAAACAGTAAAACAAACGATAAAATAACTAAAGAAAAACAGGAATATTAAAACATTTACAAAATAAAATATATAAGAAAAGAAACAATTAAATAACTATTTATAAACTTTCACAAAAACTTATACATACTTTATTTACAATATTAGACTCATCTGCGAATAAGTCACAATCAGGGAAAGCTTCCATGAGGTTATTGAGCGCTGAAAGGACGCGAGGGATAGGAGACGATGCGCGGGCTACGGTACGGCATGCGGGCACTGAGAGTAGACGGTGATTACGAGCGCGGAGGTAGTTGTTCGGAACGTATAAACGAATCAGCTCATTGTGGAGATCGGGAGCATCAGTTATGCCTCTACATATTTTCAGCATAATGATCAGCTGATCATATGCTCTCCTAGTTTCTAATGTATTATACCCTAAACACCCTGTCAAATATTTGGTAGGATACAAATACGGATAATGACCTAGAGAGGATTTATACAGAAATCTCAAGAATTTTTTCTGTACCTTTTCGAGTAGTAGAGCGTATGAAGCCTCGTGTGGATTCCAGATACAGGAACTCGCTTCTAACTTACTTCTGACAAGCGTGCTGTAGAGGAGTGTTATGACGTGCTTATTTTGGAAATCTCGTGTGTTTCTCAGGACAAATCCAAGCCTCTTAAAGGATTCCTTTGCAACTGTGGTAATATGATCGTGGAATGTCAGCTTCCGGTCGAAAACAACTCCCAAGTCCTTTGTGGTTGACGATCTAGTTACGGTCAGGCCTTGTAATTTGTAATCGAAGGTAATTGGATGCTGTTTTCGACTAAAACTCATGACGGAACACTTAGAGGAGTTGAACTCCATTTTATTGGAAACACTCCAATCATAAACCAGGTCTATATCTTTCTGAATAGCTTCACAATCTGATATAGCATTAACGCAAGCGTAGAGTTTTATGTCATCTGCATACAAGAGACATTTAGCATATTGAGGAACATCTGGAAGATCGTTGATCATTAAAAGAAATAGTAAGGGCCCAAGAATTGAACCTTGGCTTACGCCAGAACGGGTGTGATAAGTGCCAGATTCATAAATCCCATGTCTCACATACTGCTGGCGGTCGCGGAGGTAATCGGCCAACAGACGCAGAAGGTTAGGGCAAAAGCCTATAGCGTTTAGCTTCGTAAGCAGAATGTCATTGTTGACCCGGTCGAAAGCCTTTCGAAAATCGAAGTATAATACATCTACTTGCTGTCGTACGTCAAGTTGGGCTGAAATATATTCAGTCAAGGTCAACAAGTTTGTTTCAACGGACCTATGGCGCCTGAAACCGTGTTGAGCATTACTTAGCTGCTTTTCCACTTGTGTATATATGAGTTTGTGGAGGACATTTTCAAACACTTTTGCTGGTGAGGATAGAATTGCTATAGGCCGGTACTCCTCAACAGCAGCTCTGTCAGAGGTTTTAGGTATAGGTGTTACACGCGATACTTTCCATTGAGTGGGATATAAACCTGTTTTCAGCGATAGATTAAATATATGGCATAAAGGTGAAGCAAAAAAGTTTTTAAGATATTTAAGAATATTAGGTGGTACACTATCTGGGCCTATAGAACTACTAATCTTTAGCTTGTTTATTCCGTTTAAGACATCATCGCGAGCAAACTGAAAAATGTTAACATAATTACTGTTCTGACTTACGTCGCAATTATTTATGTTTTCGGCATTCAATAAAGGTACGTCTGACTGAAACACGCTGGCAAAAAACTTGGCAAAAACCTCCGCCGCTGCAGCTCCTGTGTAACTATCACCGCAGTAGCTCACGGACGGTTCAAACCCACCTTTAGATCTCAGACTGGATATATGTCGCCAGAATTCACGCGGATTTATTCGGATGTTGTTTTCTACGCGCCTAATATACATTTGGTATGCAGTTGCGATGCGAGATTTTAAGGAATTTCTAAGATCAGAGAAGGCTTTATAATCATCATGGTGCTTAGAGCGTTTCCAGATTCCATGTAATGTGACCTTACGTTGAATATCCTTTGTTATTTCAGGAGTGAACCATACTGGGTAACGTTTAGTAACAGACTTTGAGCGATGTTTTTTGGGCATACAACTATCGAAAATATCATAAATAGTTTGATAAAACGCATTAACAGCTTCTGGAACATTATTGGATAGTAGTACAGAATCCCAAGATGTTTCTGACAATAAAGAATAAAGCTGTTCATGATTGCATTTGTTAAAATTCCAATCTCTGGTGGGGTTTATGTTACTAGGATCCATAATGTTTGAACAACGAGCTGATTCATAACTTATCTCTACTTCCAGCGGAGGATGATACAAATCTGGTGGAACAATACTATCTGCTTTAGACACAGATACCTCATGAAAGCCCTCCCGAACTAGTAACACATCCAGCTTTCCTCCGTGAGAATTCAAAATATTATTCGTATCTATAAGGGAACAGAACGACAAAAAGTAGCAGTAATAGTTTGTGATATTCATTGATGCACTATTTAAATTGAGGTCACCCATTATTATTACAGAACCCTTAAAATCGTGTATGAAACCTTCAGTTTTACAAAACCAACACATGTAATCCTCGTCACTGGCGCTTGGCTTTATATACACTACACACACTAAGAACGCAACACCATGCCACGTAAAGGATGCCCATAGATCTTCACCGCTGTCGGTTTCGTACTCACGCCTCCTGCGCAATACATGTTTGACATAACAGATAGATTCATTAAAGAAGTAGGTGACGACTCAGATGATTCCGAATATTCAAGTAACGAATCCATTTCTGATTAAAGATTAATTGTACAGCCAAATAAAAATAAATTATGTACCAAAAATAAATTTTGTTTTATTTAAGTACCTGAGTTTAAAATTAGAATTTGCACATTTAATATTATTATTAAAAACAGCCTATAGTCTCTATTTAACGTAATCGGCGGAACTAACCTATATTTTATCGGTAAGTACCGGCTGTATCGCATCACTATTTATTAGTTGTAAAAAACAGGCAACACATGAAATGTCATTTTAGTATCTGAGATAAAAAAATAGACTTTAGTCGTATGGCTAATCAGTTGTCTATGGTTCTTATACAAATACAATAAACAAAGCGGCAATTGCGACAACAAAATAGATTAAATAGGCTATAGTATAATATAATAGGGAATAAATTAGACAATTAAGATGAGATAGGACAGGGTCATAGATATACTAAATATAAATATTGTAATGTATAGTGTAATTAATTGTTTGTTGTGTATGAAGTGTACTTGATGTGGCAATGCAATGTAAGGAGTTTCACAAAAAACGTGCCGGCGTCTACTGTTGTGTAAGTAATTCTCTAAAATTCTTTATAATCGCGTTGTGTTCTAGCACTATTTTGCCATGTAGATGTCCGTGCTGTAATACTCCATTATTGTACCTGTTTTTGATGGTTAAGTAAATGTTGTCTGAGTGTATTTTTAAATGTGTGTAATGTTTTCAGGTTATGTAGTGGTGGTGGGAGGTCATTCCAGCAACGTGAGGCAGCGTATTTAAAACTACCACGGAAGGCAGTTGTTCGATGTCTCGATATTATTAAAAGACGCGATGCAGCCCTTGTGTTATATTTGTTTACATCGCATGACCAGGTTAGTTTATTGAAGAGATATAATGGTTTTTTAGATGAAATTATACCGAAAAGCATAGTGGCCAAGTGTAACTGTCTCCGTGCATGCATTTTCATTAGATTACCACTATTTAAGTATGGTGTAACATGTGCTCGTGGAGGAATATTGTAACAAAATCGAGCACACGCATTTTGTACCCTTTGTATAATTCTTTGTGTTCTATTCAATATGCATGCGCCATATACAGTGTCCACATAATTGAGTTTTGACAACACCAGAGTTTCACACAGTAGCTCTCTCAACTCAGTGCTCAGATGTGACCTAATATTATATAAAATTTTGAGACGGTAAAAACAATTCCTAACAGCCTCCATTATATGTTTTTCGAAATGTAGCTCTCCATCCATAACTAATCCCAGATTACGGACCTCATCTACCTGCTGTATGGAACAGCCATCTACAGTTATAGTGAAATTTTGTTCTTTTAACCTTTTGATGCAATCTCTTGAACCTAATATTAAGAATTTTGATTTTAAAGGATTAATTACTAGTGAATTTTTAGAAGCCCAGTTGGATACTCTATTTAGGTCTTCGTTTATTTTGTTTGCAGCTTCTAGGTAATCTTCGGGAGGGAAACTATAATACAATTGCAAATCGTCTGCGAAAAAATGATATTTTGCATTGTATATGTGATTTATGATGTCTGCACTGTACAAAATGAAGAGAAGTGGCCCTAGCACAGATCCCTGAGGTACTCCACGGGTAACAGGACTAGAAGAAGAACATGCTATGTCGCCGTTACTTCCTCCATCCAGCTGAACATATTGTGATCGGTCACACATATAACTTTTGAACCAATTCACTGTAGTTGTGTCACACCCATAATATGCTAGCTTTGCCAGAAGTAGAGGAACATTAATTGTTTCGAATGCGCGAGAGAAGTCCAGTAACACCAACAGAGTACCCATACCATGATCCCGGGCATCGAGGATGTCATCTACAACATCAGTTAGAGCTGTTGCTGTGCTATGGCCCTGACGGAAGCCAGACTGCTTGAGAGGTAGGATATTACTTTCTTCCAAATATTTCCTTAGCTGACCCGCTACTACCTTCTCAAGTACTTTAGACAAACATGGGAGAATGCTTATTGGCCTGAGATCTTTAGGGACTGTTGGATTAGCAACCTTAGCTATAGGTTTTATAATAGATTTTTTCCATAAGTCAGGGAAGCGAGAAGTATTTATTGATCTATTTATAATTTCAGTAATGGAAGAAAGGCTATAAGGAAGAGTCATCGATATCATCTGGAGTGATATTTTGTCTGTACCACAAGCATTGGACTTCAAACCACAGATGTAGGCGTGAACAATATTTTCACCAACTGTTGTCAAGCTAAATGAGCCAGAGTGAAATCTATTTGTTACAAAGTAACTCAAGTGTGTTTCTGCCACTGTGTCGTTGCCTGGAATTGTCAAGAAATGTTTATTTAAATTATCAGGATCTTTAAGTAAATAAGGTATGTCATGTTTAAAATTAGATTTTGTCATTATTGTATTTTTTAAATTACTCCAAAGCCTTTTTGGGTTTTTTATTTGGTTGTTTATAAACTTGTCAAAGTAAGCTCGTTTCTCAGAGTTAATTGCATTCTTAACTATAGATTTAAGATCTTTATATGACTTCTTATGCACTTCAGAATTACTATTTTTATATCGTGAGTGATACCTGTCTCGCAATCTCACCATCTCCTTAATTGTGTCCGTAATCCAAGGACAAGGTTTATCTCTAACAAGTATTTTGTTAATAGGCGCATGCATATCGAAAAGGACTGTGATGAATGTATTAAATGTATCTACCATCTCATTCACATCCATCCCACCCTGTATTCGTGCCCAGTTCATGTTACAGAGGTCAGCCACAAATATGTCCATCATAATGCTCTGAAAAGGTCTATATTCGATCCAACGTGGGGTTGGTTTGATAATCTTTGATACTATCCTAATAGATATGATGGCATGTTGACCCAGATCAGGCCTATGTTCTACTAAAACATCAACAACCTGGGCATCAGTGCACACTACATCAATCAGGGTCTCACTGTGACTCGTGAAATGTGTGGGTTCTTGTATGACTTGGTTAAGGCCAAACTGATGCAAAAAACCATTCAGGAAGGAAACATTTTTGTCAGTATTAGGTAAACAATTTATATTGAAGTCACCCAGGACTATAGTCTTATGAGCTTTTGAAAAAGAGGTTAAAGACTCTGTAATAGCATCGAAAAAGGTGTTTATATGTAACCAAGGAGGTCTGTAAGCTGTACCTATTACTATTGTTTCAGTGTTAAGTGAAATTTGCACCCACATCTGCTCCACCTGCGCATGAACAGGATGTACCAGTGTTCGTACTCTGAGATCACGTCGCACATAGAAACCAACACCTCCACCTCTACCATTACGCACATCAGATGACCGTGGCAAGTGTCTCAAGCGGTAGTTCGGAACAATTGGAGCCCGGCCCTCTTCCCCATCGCGCAGCCACGTCTCGTTAATAGCCATTATGTCAACAGAGAGATCCTCCATGGCTATAACGAACTCATCATGGCGTGTCCCTAATGATCCCGCATTAAAAAAACCTAATTTTAAGAATTTTGTTTTAACCATTTTTATATAAGTGTTTATGTATATATATATTCATGTTAATAGGGTCTGTATAATAGTTAAGTTTGTATATATGTTGCTTAGGGACACAATCTATGAAACGGATAAGCATTTCACAATGTATGGAACATACCGATAAATTAATTTTGACTTGGGTGTATTGAAGTATCTGGGTGAAAAGTGTAATATGTACGTAAAGTATGTATGTATGTAGTGTACTATGAAATAATATATAATAATAAGAAACACAATATGAGTTGTATATACTGTAAATATTAATAGTGAAATGAGTTGTTTTGTAAGTGTTAAGATTAAGAAGAATATTTTTGTATTTGTTTATAAAAGACCCTATCCTATCAAATATGATCCTATCAACGCTATTACCATTCCAACCTGAATTTATTTGACTCGACACAAACTTTACGTAGTGGTGAATGACATTACCATAAAATTTAATTGGATTCCGTATTAAAAACACGCAAGATATCGGCTTCAGAGCGAACCACGTGAACCCTATCACCGGGCTTGTTACGGGCGAGTATGCGTCCATTTTTGACCCAAACATACTTCCACCCATGCTCCTCACCAGCACTGCGAGCCTGACGAAATAACTGCCGGTTGTCCTTGCTGAGACGCTCGTTCACGTAGAAGCGCGCCGGCTCCCCTGCCTCACTGCTGATGCCTGCGGAGGTGGCTCCGCGGCGCACCCTCGCGTTGTGCAGCAGGTCGTCCCGCGCGCCGCGCCGCGTCAGTCGCACGACGAGGGGGCGCGGGCGCGCGCGGGGACCCGCACTGCCTGTGGCCACGATGTGGCGCGCGCCCACACGTTCCGCAACATCAATGTCGCGCTCCTCCAGCTTCACGCCGAGTTTCACAGCAACCTGCAGCACCAGGTGGACCTGGTTTTCTCCTTCAACTTCAGGCAGGCCGACTATCTCGACATCATTCGCCAGCAGTTGCTGATCCCGCTCACGAAGGTCACACTGCAGCCGAGCAACTACCCCACTCAACTCCTCGCTGTGTGTCGATTTCTGACTCTCCAAAAGGCTAACCCTGGCTTCCAGCATGTCTACCTTCTTGTGGTATGCTTTGATGGTAGTTCTGAGCTCTGTCAGTTCGTCCCTAAAAACCTTAAGCTCGCCATTAATAGAGCGAATGTGGCTCATGAAGTCCCTTAGCTCGTCTGCTATTTCGCCTGTCAGTTCTCTTGTTGAATAATGAGATGGACCTACAGGGGAACTAAAGGGCACCTCAGGACTCGCACTACCAGAAACCCTGAGTTCTGCAGCGTCTGTCTTTCCATCTGTTCTCTTATTGTTCTTCAAACAAGTTGGACACGTCCATGTTGAGGATACAGCACCAGCGAGAGGCAAGCTTACACACTTTTTATGGTAATGACCTAGACATTGCTGACATCTAGCGGAATCTGTCAGAGCCAAGTATCTCCCACAACGTTTGCAGTTATTCGACATATCGATTAATCGTGTTAGTTCTCACTTTCAGTAACAGATGGCGCGGTCAACAAATAAATTATAATTATTAATTATTTTTGTGTTTGAATTTTACTCTCGAGTACACTATTTAGTTCACTCAATACCTTAAAATTTATGTAATCACTTTAGCAACACTCTAATGACTATTTTTGTTAGTTTTTAGTCCAGACACAAAGTAATTGAGAATGTAGGGTATACAGTATCACTTTTGCACAAATTTTCGTTCGTGATTAATTAAGCAATAGTTGCATTTAGAAGTCTGCAAACGATAATTGCCGCGATTCCCGCACTACACTATAGCTTGAAACGCTTTTAAGCTTTTAAAACTTCCCGCAACTATTTTTAAACAAACTGCGACAGATGGAACTGTTGTAATAGATTTGACATCCGTCCGAAAGGTTTTTACTTGTAAAATTAATTGTGATATAAAAGAAAAGTGTTTGTTTCATCTTATCTTGACAATGTGAATAAAAGAAATGTTAATTATTAGAGTTTCTGTGGTTCCTTAAACATAGCAGATCCTAGTAACGGCGCTTGTACACGCTAAGAAAAATCGCCGGGCCTACGCAAAAATTCGTGTCGTTTCTAAGCACGACCTGTGTACACAGCGCCGGTGATGAATAAGAAAATATTCTTGTCTGCGCAAGACAAGACACGGCGAACGTTGTTGCGGAGGGGCGGGGAGCGGTAGTAGGGTATCATACTTTTCTGCTTTCTAGTTAACATTTTTACTAAAGGAAACTCACACTGATTATCACACTTGTTATTACTTGCGTGCCCTACGCCCGTCTGACGACTGCACGAAAAAAATCCTATCGTGTACACGTTTCGATTGGTCTTGTCTGCGGAAGACACGAAAAGTTTTCGAAAAAGTGTGCGAAAAAGACAAAATTCTTGACGTCTACACGAAGATTTGTCTTGTCTGGCGCAGACACGGCAAATTTTTTTAGCGTGTACAAGCGCCCTAAGGAATAACTGTGTGATACAAAAAACACTCTTGTAAAAATTTACTTTTACGAAAATAAAATAAAAATTGACTGTTGTAACAATTATGTCACTAAATTATAGCTACTACGTGTTTTAGGTTTACGAAAACACTGCATGCGTAAATTAACATACCATAACTTTTCAATACCACCCTAGGCAACGTTACTTACGCTAGTGTTGATATTTGAGTGCAGTGTTTCTAATTTTGCCCTTATTTTGCTGTTTACTAAACTGTTGAATCCAAATTTTGGCTTTTAACCTTTTGAACGCCAGATTACAAATGCATCGCCGTACCTTGAAAAATAATAGGGAATCCAAAACCTTATCGATAAACATAAATAAGTAAAAATTATCGCCTGAAATTTTTGAATAAACGTAGCTTATAAGACATAAAGAATATTTATTTAAATATTAATCGAAGTGACAAAAGATAGTCGCATAATTTGTTGTTACTACGTTTCCCAAATTTCTCTACATTTTCTATAATATAATGTTTATTATAATAAATAAGTCTTAAGTTTTCTATTGTTTTCTAAATTAATAATAACTGTGTTTATTAAGGTAATAAGCGTTATAAAGTTTCGGAAATGAATGAGGTTTAATGAGTTGACATTTAAATCTATTTCATAATAATTTGACTGCTATCATCCGTTAAATTAGTTACCAAATACTATTTTAATTTTGACATCTCATCATTGTTATTATCTCTGAATTTCCTGGATAGATAATAATTTATTAATAATTCTAGGAACTAGGTTATTGGATTTTCATTTAACAAAACACATTAACTGTTTTCCCGGAATAGTATTACGTTATAATATCAGTATCTCACTTATTCAATCAATCATGGTTGCTGTAGGCATTAACAAATAGAATACTTTATGTCAAAGTGATTAATAACATATAAATTTTTTTAAGTAATAAAAACATGAAATGTTTTTTATTATCTATAGAAAAGTCATAAATGCAATGTTCGAAACATACAGCAAACAATAAACAATATGAATTCTTTATTAATCATCACTCTGTGTAAAATCTCTTTCTCTGATCACTGAGTTAAGCCGAGCTGTCAACGTTATGCGGGTTTTTTTAAGCAGAAAAGGAATATTTAACACAAGCTACAATAAACACAAAGCTTGGTTTAAATACAACAATTCCACTGGAAAGGTTACATTTATCAGAGACCTAACAAATAATAAACAACTTTAATAAGGAATTTTAAATAATAACTTAACCAGTTATTTACAACTTAATAAAAATGTATGTGTGTTCTCCGTGTGGTGATGACGAAGTAAGAATACAGTATGTCACCACCCCATCTCATCCCTTGGTTGTCGTAAAAACCGACTAAGGGACTATCCGTTAATATTATCTTTATGAAAAGAAGGAAAACTCGAAATTAAACCATATACCAATACGTCTGGCCAGCGTGGTATTAATATGCCAAGTATCCCTCCGTCACGGGAGAAGGTCCGTCACTGCAGTGGGACATTAATGGACTGTTATGATGATAAATGCAGCTGTTAGTAAAAAAACGATAAATGTACGTCTGAGAGTAGGTAAGCATTCTATATTTTATCACCAATCAGGTATTTTACTACTTAACAGTTACAGGATAGTAATCATGTCTAAATATAAAGTTAGCGAAGTCCCAGGCAAGTCCTATTGCAGCTCTTTCTGTTCGTTCCCTTAATCACTTAGGCGACTAATACTAAACTGATATTTTATCAAGAAATCTCCTTCAAGTCATTATTAGGGGATTAGGTCAGCTGGATTTGAAGCATCCAATACTTTTTGTAGGATCGTCTTAGTCATCATGACGAATGACAATAAAATTCGCGAACGAACCAATTCTCTCCTATAATTCATTGCTAGACAGTATCTTTTTTTTTTGTGAAATAAACAACAAAGATATTTTTTAAATAAATCCAAGGTAGGTACCTACCTACTCAGCTTTCATAATATGAAAATAAAACCTACTCCGTACCTACAACCACATCATAAGCTATAACATATCAAATAGAATTCAAAAGTAGCAGATTGTTTAAAAATTAATATGCAACTACCTCAAAACACTCAAATATACAAGCATGTAAGAACCCAAAATCTCACGCAAAGAAATAACCTTTATATGAATTCTCAGTATACCTTTGGGATCTCCGCTCATAACGTAGAACGCACTCTGACTTATAAACGGTCGAATTTATATGAATGTGTGTGTATTTTTTATAGTTCTATATTTATAAAAGTACTACCTTTTACCCGCGACTCCGTCCGCATAAGTTTTAAATTAAGTTTATTTAGTTTTGCTTCTGCCTACCCCCTAAGAACGATGGCGTGATTATTTATAGCCTATGACCATTTCTAGGTTATCATCTATCACCATACCAAATTTCATCAAAATGCGTTCAGCCGCTTAGGTGTGAAAGAGTAACAGACAGACAGAGTAACTTTCGCATTTATAATATTAGTATGGATTTGATTTTTAGCCGTTTTGTCTGATAACCAGTGCTAATTGAGGACGGAAAAGTAGAAATCTAAGTTAGCATTTCATACACCATAGCTTTAAAGTGAGGCTGTTATATTTCTAAAGAAATACGTTACTATGTTTTCATTATGCATCTACAATGCTATTAGTACTCACTTAAATCAGCTTTAAATACCTCTCACTATTTTCTGTGATGGGAGGCTAAAGAAAGTGGTTTTCACTTGTAATTACTTAACAAAGTATGGTTAAAAAATAGGATTAATATAATATTCCAATATGATTGTTTGAAATGTATCTTTTCTCCAATATCGATGGTCCCTATTAAGAATGTCGGAAGTTCATTTTTGCCAAAAATCACTTTTTTACATAAATAGAATCACAGTTAAAAGTTCTATATACCTAATAATTTATTTTACTCAAAATCATTATTATTATGGTAGTTGCCAGATTAATACTGTTGGTAGTAATATCGGCGTCCCTACAAAATTGTAGGTAGTGGCAGTACGAGCGTTCTACGCGGGATAGAGGGAACGCGTCTTGGTGTGGATCTGCCAGTACCTACAGTCTTAGTCGTCAGGACTGCGCGCGAGTTTATAAGTATTAGGAATATGAGTTTAAAGGTTACTACTTTTTACGAAGTAACTTTCAAGATTTTAGAAAAAATAATTTTATTCCCTTAAACAAAGTAGTTTCCGGTAGTTACAACAGTTTTCCATGGACTTCAACCAGTGAATTTGGTTGGATGTACCACTACCGACATTATTTTATGGAAGTACAACTAATCATTTTGTCGAATGTGTCACTTCCAACTTTATTGTATGTATATAAAACATATCATTTTGTCGAAAGTGTCACTTTCGACATTATTGTACGGACGTTAAATAGGTTCATTTTGTCGTATGTGTCACTATGAACATTGTTACATGTAACCCACAAACAAAGTGGTGTTGTAACTGTGGCTTCTGACATTATTGCATGGAAATATACAAGTGAGTATGTCGTATATGTTAATTTCTATACGTAAACTGCACCATTCGTCTACTTTTTTCTATTGGATGCACATCTTAACAAGAACAGTGACTTAAGATTATTATTTAATCTTAAATCATTAACTACTTCGGGGGCAAAGCGGTCGTGTATGCGGTTGCACAAGGTTGAAGAATCGAATTCCGCGCAAGACAATTATTATTAATCGAAGTCGAAGTTTCGAGTTCCACGCAAAACAATTATTAATCGAAGTCGAAGTTTCGAGTTTCATCCAAGACAATTATTAATCAAAGGCGAAGTGTCGAGTTCCACGCAAGATAAAAAATATTAATCGAAGTCGAAGGTTCGAGTTCCACGCAAAACAATTATTAATCGAAGTCGAAGGTTCGAGTTTCACGCAAGACAATAATTAATTTACCAATTATTGTCTAGGATCTGAGTGTTCTTTGTGTCAATTTATTTCATGTATGTAAATGTCACAGCGACACAGTGGTCGAATCGTAGTACGGGAGTTGCCTTAAATAAAAAGATAAAAAAGAAAAAGATAAGTGAGAAGGTAGATTAAGCAAAAAGTCATCTGATTTTCCTTCTATTTAGTTCTATAGTTACATACTGCTTAATTCTATCGATAAATACCTAACTGCTCACTTAACATTTTTATTCTAAGGTTTATTATTTTTTCCAAATGGATCTTCGCCTGTACTGGCTGCGTTCGATGTAGAAATGGCACTTTGTTTCCCAGATTAATGCACGATAGTAATAATCTTCAGTAAACGATCTAAACAAGTAATTATAAATATTTTTAACAGTTAAGGACGGTTGTATTGCGGTTTGTGTTTACGCTGTTATAGTTATACTGTTTATAAAGATAAGTATAGGTAAGACCTAATCTTAGCATTCCATGGATTCTCCGTGCGGGTGCCGGGTCCATCGCGTTATAGAGGACGGAACACTGGCATAACAGCGTCAGGACTTACGACCCAGATGTAGGTTTAAGGAAGCCCTCTTACAACGTGTTAACGGTAACCTTCACTGTCTGCTATGTTCCGTCCTCTACCTATCCCAATTTGGTGGAACCTAACAATGCCGTTTTGGACATTCGTGATAGTAGAGAGCTTACCGAAGTTCTCGGCAGTCCTAGTTCTTTTAATAGGTTGTAGAGGGATTTAGATAGTGTAGCCCTTGCACCTATTTCTACGGCATACAGCAGAGTAACCCTGTATTTCTTGTTATCTCATTTGTCAGTCGAAGTTTTTGTTTGTCTTAATTGCCTGGTCTTTAGGGATGTCAGTTTCCCACAATACCGTAAGCTCAATAAGTTGTACAAGCTTTTTCGAATTTGAGTGGAACACGTCTGATCTTAACGGTGACAAGCAGATATCCTCCGGGATTTTGTAGTGTATTTCATGCGTGTCAACCAGTAGTGTCCAGTCGTCTGCCGAACTCAGGACTGAAAAAGGCTTGTAGGTGGTCTTTTTAGTGATGCCTTCCTAAACAAATTAGATGTTTTGTGTTTCATTTGTAGTCAGTCCTTTTTTTAGCTCTAGCAATCTATAGACTCACTGCTTCACCTATAATCCCTACTCTATCGTGGCGTTGCGAGTAATGACCCCTATCTAAAAGCATTTTGCAGCCGTATACAGTAGTCACCTAGAGTAACCCATTCATTTTGCATTTCTAGGTTCATTGCGTGCACGCTGTACCTGTCATTCTCATCTTGGTTTAAGAATAATTGTATAATTTCTTTGTCTGATTGACTTTCTGTGTTTCATGTAACTACATTTTATCCAGTTTTTAATGTGTAAACATTATAAACTGGATAAAATATAGTTTACTTTCTAATTTAACTTAGTAAGACAAACACATACGACATAAAAATATCCATTTTTCCATTTTAAAATGTTGGATATACCACTTCCTACTTTAATTACTATTGCACATGCAAATAATATTGTCGAAAGTGCCACTATCGACAGTTTACCTAAAAAATAGTCCGGATAATAATGTCAGTAGTGCATTATTTTGAAAACTATCAATTAATTCCCTTAGTTTTCTACGCCACAATGTAATGAATATTATAAAAAAACACCAGTCCAAATTTGAAACGGCTGTGTCTTTTAATACCTTTTTTATCCTCAAAATAAACTTTAAACTGCTCTACTGAAAAGTTGTGTTTTTGGAGTACCGACATTCTTAATAGGGACCGTCGAATATACTCGTACCTAATAGTTTACAGTGCATGTATTGTCTTTAACTTAGAGTTTTTATTGATTTTAATAATATTTTATCTACAGAAAAATACATACTAAACGAGACAAAACAAGTAAAATTCGTTTTTGATGGAGCTTAGTAAATGTAAAGTAAAATACAAAGAGATGAAATTGTTCAAAGTTTTTCAAAGCGTTTAGGTAGTCTAACAAGTCTAATATCAGAACAGTAACTCAAAAAGTTCTAGACTATCATTTCTATATTTTGTTGCGTGTTTATTTTAATAAAAGCATTTTTAAATAATAATATTAGATCATCTAAAACTTATCTATCTTTTGCCTAATGGCTTATATAGATATTACTTCTTTCTTTTAATACATTAGTCAATTAACAGCGCACTTTTAAATTAGATTAATGATGTAATCAAATTGTAATAACTTATGAATGAGCCTGTCTTCATCATAAGCCTTGCTACTTACTACGTAACAATTATTAACCATTAATATAGTCAAACATAAATCATACACGACTCATTAGCATAGAATTGTCGTCCTAATTAGCAACTTAGTATGTATAGTCGAAAACTAAATGGCCTTATCACCTCTAGAGTTAATGTTAGTTGCATGTCATAAAACTATTAGGTTCAATATCGCACAACAAAACATCAGCTAAATCATGACGCTACTTTGACATATCAGTTCTCTTGTATTAGCAAATAGTCGTTAGGTATTTATAAAAACAAATAGTAAAGTCAACGTTATTGACTGTTACTAGAGCATATTTTCGGTAAAACGTTTTATTCTAATGAATTTCTCTCTTTTTTACTTCTATGTCCATCCCTATCATTTCTTGCATGACGTCATTGGCGCATATTTCAATTTAAAGTTTTCGTAATTTTATAATATAAAACAAATTAGGGTAAACCACCTAATCGTTAGAATTCTTACAATTATTGGCACTTAAGAGTTAAAAGTGAGTAAAAAGAAAGAAAACACTATAGATTATTCAAGTTCAGTATGATTATTCAAGTTCAAATATTATTTATTTAATATTTTATTATATTTTATTTATTTCATGTGTCAACATAGCAACAATAAATTTATCAGAATCTTTTTATTGGCATTAGTGCCAATAATATTTATTTAATACTATTCAATAACATAATAATGATTAAGTATAAGCAAAGATTAAAGTATTTTATCATTTTATGATATTTTATATTTTAGTCTGACACGAAGTCCACTCTTAAGGTGCCAACAATTGGGTGGCTTACCAGCCAATATATAAATTCTACATTTTCAGTTTTTCAGAAATATGACAAGCTTGTTATGTAACAAGTTGACTTTAGTTTTAAATTATTTAATGGTATTTCATAGTTTTTCACATACAAACTCTACGGTTTAATATAGTGACATTTGTATTGTGTTAGTAGATATTATTATTTATTGCGTTGAAGTGAAAGTTTAAAATAGATTGCATTTTTAATCTAAGCATAGTTTTGATTACGGTCAACCAATGACGTCAAACTCACGCATAAATATTAAATAACGATCTTAATGAATTTGAATTATGATAGAATTTTTTGTCAAAACTGATAAAGCAATTTTGTTTTCGGGTATACAACATTGATATATGGCTCAATCAAAACTTAATTATAATTTTTATAACTCATTTAGTCAAAATGGAGGCTACAAATTCAAATCAAATCAATTTCCATTCCTAAAATCTTCTTTCATTTTTAATTGGGATTCTAATCGCTATTGATTTCATTAAAAGTTGAGAATAAAAATTCCATTTATGAATTGTCCATTATTTTACGTTTCCAAAATATTCAAATGATTTTTTTATTTGATGGTTTCGAGTTATCGATGAGGCAGTATTATCATATTGATATTATCTGATTTAAAGTCGGTAAAATAAAAAGGAATGACAATTTGTTACTGTCTAGGATTTTTTTCATATTATACATCATCATGCCGTGTGGTGACGGAGTAATAATACAATATGTCACCACACCATCTCATCCCATGGGTGTCGTAAAAACCGACTTAGGGACTATCCGTGAATATTATTTTTACGAAATAAAATGAAGGAAAACTTGAAATAAAACCCTATATCAATCCGTCTGGCCAGCATAATATTAGTAGGCCAAGTATCCCTCCGTCACGGGAGGATGCCCGTCCATGCAGTGGGACTCTAATAGGCTGTTATGATGATGATGAAGTCAACTGAGCCCAGCGTTTCGGGAACAAAGAATATCCAGACTCAGGACAATAATTTGTGGATCACACTAATAATTGACTTGCAAGACTTGCAGCTTTCATCATCATCATCATAACAGCCTATTAATGCCCCACTGCAGGGACGGGCCTCCTCACATGACGGAGGGATATTGGCCTACTGATACTTGCAGCTTTTGTTTGTTATTATTTATTTACGAAAGATTACTTCAACAAATATCAGCAACCATATTGTGCTAAATGCATTACCATCGTGATCTACAAACTATGAATATGTTTACCCCTAAGGGATTCTCTCGGAGTATTGCAAGCGAAATGCAGAGGACTCAATTTAGCAGTTTGTGTAGTAATAATTAATTTATGTTATGTACTTTCTGTTGAGTTGTGCTTTCTGTTTTCATGTTTAATTATGTAAACGGGCGGTGTTGTGAACTACTGAATTGAATTTCACTTTTCATTTTAAGCTTGTTTAATTTAAGTACACTCAGACTGAAGATTAGATTGTGGATCACATAAATAATTATCTTAAATTATAATAATTTTTGAAGACAACACGTTTTGCCGAATTATACAATTCTATGATTTATAGCAAAAATGCTGTCTACGAATTGTTATTTATATTAGCTGTACTTTCTATATTTAGATGTATCGTAGAACCGTGTTTATGTTTGACGTTTCAAGGACTCGGAGATCACTTACATAATTTGTCTTGCGTGGTTATAATAAATTGTCTGGCTAACCAGACAATTTATTTGACCTGGCATCATTTAAATTTAAAAATAGATATCTCTTGTTAAATATAACCTTATAAAATAATACACAATTCAGAGAATCACTTAAACGTGGAAAATAATTTCCAAGAATTTTAAATTAAAATGTACTCGAAACATTAGATGTACCGTTATCTAAAAAGCCAGGTTTAAAGTGGGAAGACACTTACCCTAACGTCCCTAATATAAAGATAGGTAAAGTGGTGCTCTTCAAAGCATTGAAGACCCTTAAGTTCCCTAAAATTGGGGAAAAATATTTTTGAAGTTGATGTCAGTATTTTACTGATTATTATTAAACCTTAAGATGATTTCACGTTTATTTTCCTTTAAGAACCTCAAGAAAAGTTGAATTTAAACTACGTAAAGGCGAGAAATGGCATTTTTAATGATACTGTGGAATTAATGCTGTGAAATAAGAACCCATTTATGTGAAGTCCTTATTCGACATCACACGGTTGGAAAAGTCTGAAGAGGCAGGGGTTTTTTTAATGTTTTTATCTTCAATTCGCGTAATATATTTTTTTCTGCTCTTAATGTAAGCTGTTGATAAAGTCCTTGAAAGAAACATTTTGATTAAATTGGTGAAGAGATTTGTATTAGTACGTAACTGTGACAGTTAGGATTTTGTTTTGTTACATTGTACTGTGTTTTTACAAACAATTCCTGTAAGAAACGAGCCTTTGGATGATGGCAGAAGGAATGATGACAAAGAGTAATGAGAATTAACCAAAGCCTTTAAAGCATCATCAGCCTATTTCACGTGGATTTGGGAAGACATTTACCTATTATAAACAAATAAATCTAGGCTTAGGACATTTATTTGTGTATTATACAAACAGGCAATTGTTTATGCATAGGATTAAAATCCATGTGTGTTGTATAACTGTACTCGTAAGTATGAAAGGATAGATCATGGCGCATGGCATAGGCGCAGGACCGCGCAAGGTGGCAGTATTTGGAGGAGGCCTATGTCCAGCAGTGGACGTCAATTGGCTGATATGATGATGATAAAGTATGGAAGGTGTGGTGATAGGTTCCAAATATATTATGGTATTGCTACCTCAAACTCAGCTCGTCATAAAAGCTAACTAAAGAAAATTTACCTAATATTATCTATACAAAAACTAAAGAAGTTAAACTGCACTTTGTCCGAAACCGCCATGCCAGCGTGGTATAAGTAGGCAAAGTTTCTTTAGAGTCACAAAGAGAGACTCGTCCCTGCAGAGGGACAAAACCTAATATGTAGAGTTATTCTTAAAATGAAAATTTGTTTCCTAAAGTTTATGACGTTTATTAATATTTTGTCAACAAAAGTTAGTAAACAATCATGAAATTCATTAATTAGTTTATTTAACTTCATAACTCATTTTGCCGTTTTCATAAATATTACTTCGCAGAAATTTAACCTTCTTGGAAAAGACATCAATAAAATAATAATATTATCGAATCCTTATAAGCAACAGCAGAAAACCCGAAATGGCTGTGCATCAAAATTGTTACTATGAAAGAATTTTTAACGTAACATAATGGAAGCCGTTAAAAAAATCAAACTATACAACCGTTTTTAAAAATCGATTTTAGCAATTTCATGAGACTAACCCCTGGTTTCTGAATGACTGATCAAGTAAAAATCAACTAATCAAGTGTCAAAACTGTCATTTTAGTTCCTGAAGATGATAGTTTTGACACTTGATTAGTTGATTTTTACTTGATCAGTCATTCGGAAACCGGGGGTAATATTTTTAACACAATGGTAGAATCAGTTGCTCACGCGTATCGAATCCGTGCAGTCGCTTTCTTATTAGTCTATATCTCGAGTGTTTGAATACCCATACAAACGAGAAAAAATAAAAATGGTGAAATGCGCAAAGTGTAAAAAATCAATATCTAAAAGGGCTCCTGGATTACAGTGTAGTAAATGTAGCAAATGGATTCATGCTAACTGTGCGTCAATAACAACTGATCAACTTACTGTGCTAAACTCAACCGCATCCATTGATTGGATGTGCTTGACATATGTACAAGTGAGAACGGCACTCCTAGGCGCTTATCGTGCATTATACCGGATAACGACGGTGACGAAATTACGGATTCTGAAACTATTATCAACACCACGGCATTTAGTCATAATACCTCAATGCAACAAATGCTGCGAGAGATACGTCGCGAGGTAAAGGATATCATCAAAGATGAACTCCAACGTACCTTGGAATACTACTCGGACAAAATCGACGAGTACGAAATGAAAATGCAGAAACAGGAAAAGACTATGAAGGAATTGGAAAACCGTTGCGTTGACCTTCAAAACAATGCAAAGAATATGAATATGAAGTACCAAGTATTAGAATGCAAGTTAAACCAGATCGAGCAAGGACAATTATGTAACCAACTTGAAATATGCGGTATCAAACAAACGGAAACGGAAAATGCAGAGGATACTGCAAAGAAAATTGGTGTAACCTTAATGCAAAACTCTGATGACGTCGTCAAGGCCTACAGAAAATCCAGAAACCCGTCGAGGACTTCTAAGACTAATGATCAACATGTTATCACCGTGATCTTGCGAGAAGGAAACCGCGATCAATGGATAAATGCTGCAAGGAATACTTCGATAACGGTTAATGATGTAGGTCTTTACGGCACTGATAAAATTTACCTACGGGAGAGCTTGACCTCGGCGACTGCCTTTCTGCTATGGAAAACTAAAGATGAACTTAAGGGACTATTTAAATACATATGGTGTAAGCATGGGAACGTCCTTGTGCGTAAAAGCGAGAACGAAAAGATTATGACAATCCGTACACTCGCTGACATTGTGAAGGTGAAATCAGCACTTGTAAGCAAGTAAGTATTTTTGTTAATTTATCAATAGCTCTAATAAGTATAATAATATACCTTCATAAAAAAAAAAATGACTTGTACGTTAAGCCATAACATATTTGAAAGTACTTGTGATACATGGGATGATTTTACCTTTATTACTCCGTTGCCCAAACATAACCTGTATATCTTGCATGTTAACTTAAGATCTATTAAGAAGAACTTTTCGCATATTGAATATATTGTACTAAATAACGAACATACTATTCAACTTTTAATAATAACTTAAGCCAATATAAATAGTGAATTATTACCTTTATATGCGTTACCAGAATACAATATTTACTCGGAATTGAGAACAAATAGGAAGGGTGGTGGCGTGCTGGTGTATGTACACAAATCAGTATCTTTCATGAGATGGTCTAACATAAATACACAGGAGTTTGAATGTGTGGCTGGTGAAGTGAGCACAAATAGTCTTAGGTTTGGTTTGTGTGCTATATACAGGCCGCCGGACACGTCCAAACATCACTTTATAACGGAATTGTCTTCGCTATTGTCACAATATCCATTACAAATGGATTGTATGTTTATAGGTGATATAAATCTAGACCTTAAGTCGTCTACGCCTATTATAAGGCAGTACTTGGATTCATTGTGCGGCATGGGGTTTGTTAGTAGCATAAATTCATACACACGAGTAGAAAAGTACGGTAGTAAATTAAGCAAGTCGTGCATTGATCATAATATATTTATTCGCAACGTAAATATGTATGACATATACACATCTGTTGTAAACATTGCTCCAGCTGATCACTGTATAACCGGTTGTGCCATAGCGGGCTCGCTTGGCGCGAGCGTCGCTTGCCCGCAGCGTCATATTATTAAAAAGATAAACAATCGCAGAGTGCACAGTGCTTTATGCGAGGTTGATTGGACTGTACCCCTACGGTATTCGGACCCAAATGATATTGTAAAATATATATTTAATAATTTTAATAGTATATATGAAAGTAATACATATTCCGTGTTGTTGAATAGTACAAGCAAAAGAAAAAATTGTAAATGGTCGAACGAAAGATTAAAAAGTATGTGCAAAAAGCGTGATGAATTATATCACATATGGCGTAATGACGAACATAACGTCAATAAAAGATTATTATATAATAGGTATAGAAATAGGACAAACCGTTATACGCAATATATTAGAAATGAGCAAATAAAGAATGAAATATCACAAAATTGTAATAATACAAGGAAAATCTGGTCTATTGTAAATAGCTTAACTGGTAGAATTATGCAATGTATTGAGAACACACTACTTGAAACTTTTCGAATGGATCCATTGATCCTAGCCAACAAGTTTATAAAATCTTTCAATAATAATATCAGCACGTCAAACAGTACGTGTAGTAAACGTCTATTGGACAGCGCGACGTATGAAATAACTCCCGATAAATCAATGAGAATGCCGCGCGCTCGTCAGGATAGGGTAGCTCGCATTATAAAACAAATAAACGATAGGAAAAGTCCGGGATATGATAGTATTCGGGCCTCAGATGTTAAGTACATTCACTTAAAATTAGTACCTGTTATGACTCATCTAATTAACTGTTGTTTTCAAACGGGTATATATCCAGACCTTTTAAAAACAGGAGTGATTCGCCCTATTTACAAAAAAGGAGAACGAACGGATCTTAATAATTATCGTCCCATTACGATACTGTCGTGTATAGATAAGATTATTGAAAGATATATAGGTGATGAAATCAGTAACTATTTAGACAAAAATAATATAATTAATAAAAAACAGTTTGGCTTTCAGAAAAATAAAAGTACCACTAAATTATTGAGTGACTTTACTAATGAGGTTAATGGATATTTAAATAAAAAAATGAATGTTTTAGCTTTATTTGTTGATTTTAGCAGAGCTTTTGATGTGCTCAAATATGATACACTTTATAGGAAGTTGTGGCAAAATGGTATATATATATATCTATATATATAAAAGAAAGTCGTGTTAGTTACACCACTTATAACTCAAGAACGGCAGAACAGATTTGGCTGATAATTGGTAGGGAGGTAGCTTAGAGCCAGGAGACGAACATAGGACTTTTTATCCCGTTCGACGGCGTTCCCGTGTGACTTAAAAACGTGGTATAACAATAAAGAATCAGACTTGGAATAACAAAACGCAATATATAATGTAATGACGTATGGATGACAATTTGATATTTGTAAGAAATAAAACTATTAAATGCCACAGAATAAAAAAGTTGAAGTTATTTCTATTAAATATATAATTGACGTATAATAACAGCTATGTAATGACGTATGGATGACAATTTGATATTTGTAAGAAATCAAACTATTTCTAAATAAATAATTAACAATTATAGTGCCATTGCCCATTCGTATAAACAGTGAAGTGAACTATAAAACTAGGTATGGTTGAAAATTTGAGTTTAAAATAAATTTGATAGAAATAACAATGATTTTACTGTCTGGCGATTTCCGCCAAATACTGCCAGTAATTCCAAGATCTACGGCTGCCGACGAAATAAACGCTTGCCTCAAATCGTCAAATCTATGGTGCTATGTGAAAAAACTGCAGCTGACAACAAACATGAGAGTTACATTGCTTAATGATATATCTGCTAAAGATTTCTCGGAGAAACTGCTGACTATCGGTAATGGTCAAGTACCTGTCGATGAATCGAGCGGATTAATATCATTTCCAAATAATTTCTGTAATTTTGTCTCATCAAAAGACGAACTTATCAACAATGTATTTCCAAACATTATTTCTAACTACAAAAATAATGAATGGTTGAGTGAGCGAGCAATTTTATCGGCTAAAAATAAAGATGTAGATGACCTGAACTACATAATTCAAAATAAGATCATTGGAACAATGCATTCATTCAAATCTATTGACTGCGTCACAAATGAAGATGAAGCCACCAACTATCCAATTGAATTTTTAAACTCTTTGGACGTGCCTGGCTTACCACCGCACAATTTACGCCTAAAGGTTGGCTCCGTAGTAATCATGCTTCGAAACATAAACCAACCAAAACTGTGCAACGGTACGCGTTTGGTGGTTAGAAAATTGATGAACAATGTCATTTACGCTACGATAATGATAGGAAAATTCAAAGGTGAGGAAGTTCTCATTCCGAGGATCCCGATGATCCCAACCGATATGCCGTTTGAATTTAAAAGACTTCTATTTCCGAAACAAATCACAAGGCCAGTCCTTAAAAGTTTGTGGTTTAAATCTAGAACATTCATGTTTTTCCCATGGTCAATTATACGTGGCATGTTCACGGGTCGGAAGACCATCTGCGTTGTTTGTTTTTGCGCCTGATAATAAAACAAAAAATGTCGTGTATCACAAGGTACTTAAGTGAAGAGCAACCTATGTACTAAAATACAGATGAATGATTAATGTAGGTATTTCATATTTTTTGTATTTTTTTTCAAATAAAAATAAACAAAAAAACAGCTTATTTATTGCCATTAAGGCGGAACAAAGTTCGCCGGGTCAGCTAGTATATATATATATATATATATATATATATATTCTAGGGACCCACCCTAGAATTATTAAAAAACTACCATAAAGATAGGTACACATCTGTTAAAATAAAAAATGAATACAGTACTAAGATAAACACCACCATGGGCACGGCTCAAGGATCCATTGTTGGGCCTACTGAGTACCTACTATATGTAAATGACATGTGTAGTGCCATAGATTCAGGATCTGTATACCAGTTCGCCGACGACACCTGCATAGTGGCTGCGCATGAATCTGTAAATGAGGCACAACGATCTCTGCAATATTGTTTTGATAGACTATGTAAATGGGCTCATGACGTAGGCTTGGTAATTAACACATCAAAAACAAAAGTTGTTCATATACATTCATCTCATATCAAATCATCTATCGAGCCCATAATTATTGCCCATGAGCATTCTTGTCTTCACCAACCCTGTAATCCCTGCAGTTGTTCGACATTGGAGGTTGTAGATAAACATATGTACATCGGACTAGTGATTGACAGCCGGTTCTGTTGGGGACCGCATAAAGAATATGTAACAAGTTAAGATCTGTAATTGGTAGACTTAAGTGTATTAAAATATAAACTGCCATACAAAACGTTAAGAATGCTTTATGTGGCCCTGGCTGATTCGGTTCTCGGTTATGGTCTGAGTAGTTACGGAAGGACATTCAAGACTTACCTTGCAGATATTTACAAGTTACAACTAAAATTATTAAAAATTATAGTGCCCAATCACATAAGAAAAAAATATAAGAATATGGAGGCAGACCTTTTTAATTATTGTAATGTTATGAATGTGTATGATAAAATAAAATATTGTATCCTTACTGAATGCAATGAGCCTGATTTTATAATAGAAAAGTCAAGACCTGTAAACTTGAGAAGGATTGAGATCAAAAATAAATTCTTTTTACCAAAGACATTAAATTTGTATGGCTCAAGAATAACTAATTATCTTATTCCTTATTACTTGAATGATCTTCCAGAAAAACTACAAAAGGTATATAGAAGTGGTTCAAAGACTTGCAAGTCCAGGTTGACGGGGCATTTCTTGCGTAATGAGTCTATTATGTAGACTCATTTTGCAAGGGGTTGATATTTGTGTATGTAATTTCAGGTAGTAATAATTGTAATATACTCGTAAATAAGAATATAATGTAAATTGAATTGTGTAATGTTTAATATCAATATTAGCGGCTCGCCTGTACTCAGATAAACCCTGAGTGGTTTCCGTGGTACGGCTTTTAATATTATTTTAAGTGTATTGTAAGTGTTTTGGAAATAAATAAATAAAAAAATAAAAATAAAAATAAAATAAAAAAAAACTATTAAATTAAAACAGTAATGAAAATCATTCAAACCATTACGCAGAAACATACGCACACCTATAATATTGTATCCTCTCTATTAGCAAATTAAAATAAACATTACAATACAACAACTCCGTCCAATTAATATTCACTGTACGTACAAAAAGCATTAATAGAAATATCCGTTTCAATAATATCACTATCCGATATGAAAATTACAAAACTATGTTTAAAATTTCAACACTGTTCGTTTCAAAGTTGTCGCTTCCATTTCACAATATACATGCGTTCCCCTAATGAAACACATTAATAACATCTGTGCACACTAAAATGTCTTTTGTTTCTTGTGCGATTTCTGAAATTGTACCCTCTTTTGTTTCGTTACGTATGGTTAATAACTATGTATACTGGGATTTTGTGTATGTTTAGTAAGTGTTATATTATCCTATGTATGTGTATGTGATTGGAATTAAACTAAATTGATACGTGTTATTGGATGTCACCACCCCATCTCATCCCATGAGTGTCGTAAAATAAAAACCGACTAATGGAATAACCGTATCTACTATCTTTACGAAATAAAAAGAAGGAAAATTAAAATTAAACCCTATACCAATCCGTCTGGCCAGCGTGGTATTAGTAGGCTAAGTAACCCTCCGTCACGGGAGGAGGCCCGTCCCTGCAGAGGGACATTAATAAGCTGTTATAATGATTGTCTGCATCTAGAACATTTTTGTTTAATAGTCGATTAGAAGAGTTTTTTAGTGATGATTATGTGCTTTTGGAGTTTGCAAGTCGCATACTGGGGACACTTTTTAATTAACTCTACGAATATATTAAGTAGTCTCTAAATAAAGTTTTTTTTAATGTTTATTACCTTAGAACTCAATTATGTTTTACTCAATAAGAAAAATAACGTTTCAAAGAAGTGACTCTGTAGTTGGTGCCATAAAAAAGAAATTGATTCATACAAATCTCATATTATCATTATATCAGCCATGTTTGCTGGTACCATTGGCAGATATCATTATAACAGCCCATTAATGTCCCACTGCAGGGACGGCCTCCTCCCGTGGCAGAGGAATACTTGGCTTACTAATACCACGCTGGCCAAACGGATTGGTATAGGGTTTAATTTCAAGTTTTCCTTCTTTTTATTTCGTTAAGATAATATTCACGAATAGTCCCTTAGTCACTTTTTACGACACCCATGGGATGAGATGGCGTGGTGACATTGTATTCTTACTCCGTCACCACACGGAGAATATAGTTGGCTATAGTTGTTATATAATCAAACGTTGCATATTATATTTATTTTCAAAAACTCGTCTTCTTGGTTACGTGTAACGTATACGCTTCGTCTAGGTTTACGCTTCAAGGACAAAATCTGAGCTCTTGGACGATATACGAGATTTATAACATAATATTTCAGTAAACAAGCATAATTTAATATTTACTAAGAGAAAAGGTAACTCTTCTTACAAAAATATTTTATAATAATACAAAAAGTAAGTAGGTATACTTTATTCAGGGGTAGGCTCACGTGCAAGAAAACGAATTGTTAATAATACATCACAGGAGAAAATTTCCTGGCAAACTGGATTCCTTAGCAAAACATTTTGGCAAAATATTTGTGTATTTCACAAATATTTGCTTACATCGAGAAACAAAATTGCAATCCTTCGCACAAAAGAGGGTCGATCCCTGAATTTGTTTTGTCAAAATCAATATACCTACAGCAAAACGATGAACGCTAATTTGGTACAAATTTCCTTTACTTCTCGTTTCCTATCTACTTTTATTTGTCGATTTTATTATAAAAGTTTAACGCGCTTCATATTATTATGATAACTTCTCAACAATTTCGCCTTAAAATAGAATTTTAAACCAAATATTTATTAGAGCCAAAATTATTTTGGATAAAGTATTTTTATGTCACATTGTATGCCATGTATCGTTTTTATGAGGCGTGATGATATTGTCATCAGACGGATCACTATCAATAATTTAGACGAAAAAGTCCCATCATCATCATCATCATATATATCAGCCAATCGATGTCCACTGCTGGGCATAGGCCTCCTCCAAGTATTGCCACCTTGTGCGGTCCTGTGCCTCCCTCATTCATCGGCTTCACGTCCTAACTAGATCGTCGGTCCACCGTGTGAGGGGTCTCCCCACCCTGCGCCATAAATTTATCAAAATAATGTTATTAGTACTTCTTTGTCTAGGGTAGGCAGTGACTTGGTTATCCCAGGCTAGGCCATGGGCGGTGATTAAAGCTTACCATCAGTCTACAAACTTATAATACTAAATAATAACACCGGCAGGATATTGCACAGCAACTCTGCAGTGACCTATTAAAATCTCCTTTAAAATAATAGTCTACTGCAGAGTCGGGTCTACGACAGTAAAGGAGTGTAACTTAGCCCACAATGAGCTACTATAGCAAGTTATATTCTATCGATGGCCATGCTTATTGTCATCGGGTTAAGTTTTCTTTCATTATCAGATAAATCGAGTTTCGCTTTTACTAAACCCACAGAAAAATGTCTGACACTTTTTTTTCTCTACCAACACTGTGTATAAATATAAGCAAAATAACGAATATTATATCGTCCCATATTTTTATTATGAACTTGAACTGTACGACGTTGATATGAATGTAGCTAACCTTTTATACAGCAGGTAGGTAGTACAGATGTCAGGGAGTCTCAGCGACCTATTTAGATCTATTGTGATACAAGCACTACCTTTTGTTTAACAACTGGAATAGCCGAGTTTTCCAGTTTTACTCGTACTATACAACAAGATGTTTTGTGTGTATTATAGTTTTGGACACAGCGTTGTAAGGAAAAAATATTATTATAGGTGAGTAACAAAGGAAATATACGGATTTACGACAGCGGTATTTTGCTAAAATTACCCTACCACTATCAAAACAATTTTTTTGTTACAATAAAAAAACAAAGTTCTAAAACAGCGATGCTATTTTAAGTTTATACAAAAAATATTTATAAAATTATACAGTTGGCATGTTATTTGACAGATCCACGGCAACAGATACATAACATTGTTACTATGAACAAAACTAAAATATTTTTTTTCAAATATCAAAACGTTTCCATTATCAAATAACACGTGTGGAGTGCTACAATATTTGTACAAAAACAACAAATGTTTGCCCAACTAATGTGATTATTTTGTACAAATAGATTCACTCACAAACTACGGAGCATGTTCGGAATATTTTACGGCCAACGTTTGTATTGTTTGTCATTTCAACTTGGTTGCGTATTGTTTGAGTGGTATGCCACAAGCGACTTGGATGTCAGCACGAGTTTTTTTAAATAAAAGTTATTTTATTTTTTGTATAAACTAAAATAACTTTAGTTTATTTTGATTAGCATGTGATCTAGTAGTTTAAGGTGTCATTTCATGATTTTTACTATTTTTTATAAACTTTTTGACATTTGAAGCTTGATGACTTAGAATAGTATTTAGAGTCTTAACTAAATTTTGTCGTTTTCATACATTTAACATAGACAATAAACTGCTACTTCTTATAGCATGGTTATACTACTGCTTGGTGGTGGATTAGAATTTCCAAAAAGCGACCTTCCACCTGGTATTTCTGTAACTGAATGAAAATGATTTTGCAATAATGATATTTAATTAAGTAGCTCTTTTTGACAAGATAATGATCATAAAATTATCGCATCATCTTTTATATTACTACAATCTGTGTAAATTGAAATCTAAAGCATAGAGCGGACAAACCGCGAGTTTTACCTACACGCTCACGATAGCGCGGCTTTGCGCAGTGAACAGTCGTGACTGTGCCGCAGTAACGAGCGGGAAAGTAGGTAAAATGTAATTAAAAATCTGCAGGTGGGCAGCCCTATCGCATGTTTACGTACCGCGCAACCGTAGGCATTTATAATAAATATTCGGCCGAGATAGAATACTGGTTGTACTGTGTCTAAAGTTTATTACAAATTCAAAGGCGTACACCTTGATAAACGCCAGCAGAACTTCCTAAATTAGTATCACTTACAACAACATACAATGTTTATTAAACAAGACTAAGCAACTACTCTTTGATTAATGCGGAGTACTCGACGTAACTAAATCTTGAGGTGCCAAATTAGTTTCGGCTTTTCACCAACTATGTCTGGACAATACAAACTTTACCTACTGTAGTTCCCAATTATTCTAAACTATTGTGCATAAGTTCGGTGATATCTTAGTTCACGGGAAAATAATAGGCAAATACGGAATGTAATACTGTACTCTGTTTATAGATTCAACTTGTATTGATAGCGAAATTACTGTAATAGTGAAATGAATATGGAATTCGTTGAATTTGCGTAGGTGATTGAACTCGTTGGAGTATTTAGGGCTATTTGAATTGAATGTTGGCTATTAAGCTGTTTAGGATATGTGTGAAATATTTTAACACATTGAATATTACGTTATATTTTTTCATTAAGTGAATGCTTTTAGTTTTTTTTTTCTAAAAACTTTCAGTTAACTTAAAACTAAGCGAGCAGAGTTTTCGGTTAAAAATGGAAGTATAGTTTTCAAGTGAAATTTATGAGTTTTTTAACTTATTCGTTAAGACTTATGAAGCAATCAAGCTATTTCTGAAGCCAGTCTGGTATATACGAAAACTTTTAAGGAAGGCAGTGGCAGGTTTACCGCCCGCAAGCTTCTTACGTTGTTTAAAGTTTATTCTTACTTATGTAATGGCCTTTTTACAATACTTCTATTTTAATTTGGTCACAATTGAACAAGTGTTTTTTTTTTGCAAAAAAAAATCATTCCTGCCCTTAATAATTGTATAAAATAATCCGGAAGCTGGTGCGACGTGACCTCCGATGTTCCAACACCCGCCCCGTTGTGGCTGCGATCGAACAGAATAGAGGCACCAAAGTATTTGCGCGCCAGCTTGGTAGATCCCATCTAACGAAACTACACACTGCGGACGGCAGAACCGTGACCTCCAAGTTCGAGATACTCGAGGAAATAGAGAGCTTCTACAAGGACCTGTACGCATCACGGATGAGTAAACCCTTGGGACCTAGCAAAGATGACCACAGAGCCCCACTCACGCGCCATTATACGGAGGACATCGCCGATGTCAACCGGGGCGAGGTCAGAGCTGCTCTCGAGCAACTTAAGAACAACAAGTGTCCAGGTGATGACGGAATCACTACAGAGCTACTAAAAGCTGGCGGAACACCTGTCCTAAAAGAGCTCACAACGCTTTTTAACTCCGTCATTCACCAGGGCCTAACACCTCAGGCGTGGAGCGGGAGTGCGGTGGTCCTGTTCTTCAAAAAAGGTGATAAATCCTTAGGACGCCCCCTAGCTAGGTGGACCGACGACCTCATAAAGGTCTCTGGGTCGGATTGGATGCGGAAAGCGCAGGACCGAGTTCTGTGGCGCGTGTTGGGAGAGGCCTATGTCCAGCAGTGGACTGCGATAGGCTAGTTGATTAATTGAAAATAAATAAATAATCCTCACACATTCACACATCGCCATCTAGTCCCAAACTAAGCAAAGCTTGTACTATGGGTAATAGACAACGGATAAACATACTTAAATAGTTTTTTTTTTGTAAATACATGCATATTATACATAGAAAACACTTAGACCAATGCAAACAATCATGTTCATGCACACACAGATTTGCATTAAGCGGGAATTTAACCCGAGACCTCTGCGTAGCAGCCATGTAATATACCGACTGCGCCACAGAAGTCGTCATATATACTGTATATTGTTTTGGGTCTGAATAGAACCCGAAAATGTTGTGCTTTTTTAAGCTGCACTACCTTGTAGTCGTATCGTATTGCCTTTGCCTAGCAATGAAATGATAAGGGCTGATACGATACTTGTTTGTTATACATTCAATACTAATACCTAAGTCAAGAAGTAATTCCCTGTTCCTACAATTGCGAGCATATTTCCGAACTGTTTAGCATTTATGCAAAGCAAATACTAAATGATTTGATGCAGCTGATTTACTAATCAGTTTGTTAGTAGAACGAGGCATCAGTTCGAAACATTTCTGTCGAGCTATTAGTGATAATGATGTTTGCTTTAAGTGCCTCTTGTTAGCCTTTTAATTTGTTAATTAATACAAAGCACCACAATATGGTTTTTTTAAGTGTTCATTAGGTGTTAAATATATTATAAAATTATTTTTCCAACATTAAATTGAGTTGTATCCGTGCTACTATTTCAGGTAAGATATTCACACTTCCCAGTACATTAAATGTAGATCACACAAATAATTGCCATGTGCAGGTTTCAAGGTTGGGCTCCGTGTGGTAACGGAGTAAAGATACAATATGTCACCACCCCATCTCTTCCCATGAGTGTCGTAAGAATCGACTAAGGGACTATCCGTGAATATTATCTTTACGAAATAAAAAGAGGAAAACATGAAAATAAACCCTATACCAATCTGTCTGGCCAGCGTGGTTTTAGTAGGCCAAGTATCCCTCCGTCACGGGAGGAGGCCCGTCTCTGCAGTGAGACATTAATGGACTGTTTAATATTAGTTTCATGCACCCTTTAAATGACAAAAATAATCTTTGAACTGACAATTACGATTTCATTTAAATCAGAATAGAACACATTTACAAAAAAGTTTAGTCAGAAAAACTTACTAACGGCTGTTGTAAACAAACCAAAACAATACATTAAACAATTTGCAAGCAAACGGAATATATAATTCAAAACGATTGGCAAAACACTCGAGCGGTTGTATGCAGAATAATGTTCAGTCCTTTGTACTAAAATTAATTTCATATAGCAGAATAACTGCAGTATTAAGCATTGTTCTAACTAGTAATGTGTTGGACTTAATAGCCAACGACTAATAAAGCCAAAACCTAACCTAACCTACGACTAAGTTAATGATGAATTAACAATTTTAATCATTTTAACTTTTCAAGTTTAATAAATAAATATTCCTTTCACTTTCACACAACGCCATCAAGTCCCAAACTAAGCAGAGCTTGTACTATGGGTACTAGACAACGGACAAACATACTTAAATACTTTTTTTAAGTTACTGTAGTAGCCTACAAACGTCCCACTACTGGGACAAAATTGCAGTTTATGCCAAAGAAAACTTGACTTCAAAAAACCACGCTGCGGCAAGTTTTTCTTCTGTAATAGATCATCATCATCATTATCAGCAAATATACGTACATTTCTAGACATAGGTTCTTTTCAGATATCTCCTCCTTGTCCAGTCCTGTGGCCTCCTGTGCCATACTAGATATTTGTAAAAAAATAATTTTATGTAGCAGAATAACTGCAGTATTAAGCATTGTTCTAGCAAGTAATGTGTTGAACTTAATAGCCAACGACTAATAAAGCCAAAACCGAACCTAACCTATGACTAAGTTAATGACGAATCATTTTAATTATTCCTTTTATTCCTTTCACTTTCAGACCTTGTACTATGGGTACTAGACAACGGACAAACATACTTAAATACTTTTTTTAAGTTAATGTAGTAGCCCACAAACGTCCCACTATTGGGACAAAACTGCAGTTTAATAATTTCATGTAGCAGAATAACTGCAGTATTAAGCATTGTTCTACACATTAATGTGGTGGACTTAATAGCCAACGACTCATAAAGCCAAAACCTAACCTAACCTACGACTAAGTTAATGATGAATTAGACTAATAAAAATGTAGAGTATATTTTATAGTAGTAGCCCACAAATGTCCCACTTGTGGAACAAGATTTATCTTCACGTGGAAAAAAAAGTTGACTTAAAAAAACACGTCGTGGCAAGTTTTTATACTTTAATAGATCATCATAAATCAGCCAATTGACGTCTACTGCTGGACAAAGTCCTCGCCAAATATTTCCACTTTGTATGATCCTGTGCCTCCCTCATATATTTTACTAGATATTTGTTAAGTATCATTCTTTATTCTCTCTTCACAACGTTCTTAAAATTTAAAGTCTTACACTTAATAATCACATATTTGCTAACGTTGTGAGAGACCAGAGCCAGTTACTGATTTGCGAACAAATCTGTATGACCGGTTCTCTGGGGAACCATAATTAAAATATTTTTTCTCCCTTACGCTGCCTGTCCTGTGCCCTTCTGTGCCTTACTAAATATTTTGTATGAAGTTAATATCATATAGTTAAATAACTGCAGTAATTAGCATTGGTCCACACAGCAATGTGGTGAACTTAATAGTCAACAACTAATTCTAACCTATGACTAAATTAATGATGAATTAGACTACATTAATTATTGTGTTTCTCACGATGCAGTGCAAATGGGCTTGCCGTGTAGATATTACATGTGATTGTCTTATGTCTTGTGAGGTATGTTATGCCATAGTACAGCATTAATATGCTGTGTTGGTTCCACAGTAGTTCCGTGTGGTGACGGAGTAAGAATACAATATGTCACCACCCCATCTCATTCCATAGGTGTCGTAAAAACCGACTAAGTTACTGTCCGTCAATATTATCTTTACATAATAAAAAGAAGGAAAACTTGAAATTAAACCCTATACCAATCCGTTGGCCAGCGTGGTATTAGTAGCCCAAGTATCCCTTCGTCACGGGAGGATGCCCGTCCCTGTAGTTGGACATAATGGGCTGTTATGATGGTGATGATGAACCCTTAGAGGCAGTTACTGCTGGCATGCCTCAATTGACGGAGAGAAACCTTGCCTATGTGGTCTGGTAATAATAGTTTGAAGCGTTTATGTGTTTGTGAGTTTCTTTTATTTTATTCGTCTTTCACAGGAAATAAATGTTTTGGTAACGTTGTTTAATTTCTAGGTTGTCACAGTAACACGAACTTTTTAAATGGCTCGTGGGCTTGGCTGTCTTTCGGCTGCCGAGTGCGAGGTCGCGTATCTTTTTTGATATTCTATATTGTTGGTTTGTGACCTAAATGTATAATAAATATATTTAACTTTGATTTTGACTTTAAGTTAAGAAAGGTAACTACTACCAGCTTGTGTACAAGGTCCTTTATCATGTAAATTTTGTACAACTGTATGTTTTTCTTTATACGATAATCGTATCATAGCCGCGACTGAAACACCTAAGAAATTACATCGGCCCAACTTTCACTAATTAATGATAATCATCATTATCATCATCTTAGCCAATCGACCTCCACTGCTGAACATAGGCCTCCTCCAAATATGCACAAGGTAGCACTCTTGTGCGGTCCTGCGCTTCCCTCATCCATCGGCTTCCCGCCGTCCTTACGAGGTCGTCGGTGCACCGTGTAATAGGTCTCCCCACCCTGCATGATAAGCCTTTATTTTATTATTCGTCAAACCAAATTATTTAACCACAATACAAATATAGTATATTTAAACACAACATTGAATTAAAAATACGAGTAACAGAATATGAAGGCTTAAAACCTATTATTTAACCTATTATATTATTTAAGCTTACTGTGTATTTTCTGTGAGCTTCTTTAGGCCAAAAACTACAACCAAAAACACACTTTTTCAACGGCTTATAAATTAAAACTGTTATGCTTTAATTTAACGTGGCCTAGGCTATTTACCTACTTACATAACATCTTTGAATCATAATACATATTATGAACTTTAAAAAGATTTATTCAGGATTGGGCCCAGTGTCCTGGAGGCTGCTACAAATAAATATAAACCCATAAAGACTTTTTGTATTGTTCTAGTATACGGCCTTTTAATGACGACCTCTGTGGCGTAGTGGTTATAATATAACATGACCACTACGCAGAGGTTTCGGGTTCGATTCCCGCTCAATGTAAATCTTTGTGTGCATGAACATGATTGTTAAAATTGGTCTGGGTGTTTTCTATGTATAATATGTATGTATTTACAAAAAAAAGTATTTAATTATGTTTATCCGTTTTCTAGTACCCATAGTACAATCTTTGCTTAGTTTGGGACTAGATGGCGTTGTGTGAATGTGTGAGAAATATTTATTTATTATATTTAATACTGATCTAGACTGTGCAGTTTTGTGTTCACTTTGAATAATACTGAGATATATTTTAAAATGTGAAATACCTATTGTCAATCACTTGATTCTGAAACCCTACCTTAAACTGTTTAATACGTTTTTCTTAATTTTATTTATGTTAAAACACTCATAAACCAAATTGGAATTCGAAACTCGTGTTTGCTACATACGCTACAACTGCTTTCCCACCAAGGCAGTTAAAATAATATTATGTCTTCCTAGAATTCATATTAAATTATATCTTACCATATAATTCAACTCGATTTAACTCAGTTTTAATAAAAACATCTCTTTTTCTTTAACCGTTCTTCTCACTATTCATAACTTATAAATTAAATTCTCTATAAAGGATTCGTGGAAGCTGCAATTTAGTCTGTTAAAAATATGAATGGCGCCTTACCTGTTTTAAATTATACTAAAAGAAAAGTGTTAAGTATTTTTAATAAAATTAAGTCGCGTCTTTATTTAAGTAGTTGATTAGATGCAGTTGACTCTTTACTATTTTATAAATAAATGTAAATTTTACTTTACTTTGTTACAAAAATAATCAACTACATTAGTCACGGTGATTATTTGTTTTTATATTAGTTTAATTTTCTAATTGGATTGTGGTTTTCTATTAATAAAAGCAATAATTTCCTAAAGTTAATGTTTGATTATAATGATTTTAAACTAGAGGTTTTTACAAATTCTATCAAACTATTTTTGATTACTCTCGGTATAAACAACTTTAAAGTATAAAAACTTAAGTCTATCATGGTTGCGGAGGGACTTAGTCCATCTCTAGGTTTTAAGCGCCGATTACACTACCCTACATGTAGGACACTACATCTTCTAGGGCACTACTGTTGTCTAGTGTAATCACATGTAGGCTGTTAGTACACTACATATTCGGAGATTGGCGAGTCCCGACCTCCCTACATCATGTAGTCTCCTACAAGATGTAGTGCACTGCATGTAGGGTAGTGTAATCGGCGCTATATTACTTGTTCGATGATGTGGTTTGCAAATACTTCCAAATTGACAATGAAGTATGTCAGCTTGGAACAAAAAGTACGTAAAATAACATTAAAATATGTACTTACCTTGACTTTCATTGAAAAAGCCAAGCACCATGATAACGATGACCACAACACCGATCTTGAATCGGTATCCCAAGTTCATCGCATGCATATCTAGCCGCCAGTTCGTCATGTTTCAACTTTGTCTCATCCATTCGTTGTATAGTTTCTTCTCTCCACTCTGCTGTTTGTATGGGTTACTTGAATTCATCGTCTGGAAGTAAAGAGAAGAAGTTTTTAATTCTTGCTTCATCATTAGACTGTACTAATGTCCTTATAAGGTCAAGCTTCCTTAACTGAACGATTAGGCAAAATTTGACGTAGTAGAAAAAGACAGTAGTTTATTTATTAATCAATTTTGACTTCTCAGGGTTGATCTACCGCAATGATAGCAGATTTTTCAAAAACCCTGTACCAATCGATCTGCCTTTCCTAACAGTCATTATAGTCCTACTGCAGGAACGAGCTGCTTCCGTAACGGATGGACACTAAGCCTACTAATACCACTCTGGCCAGACGGATTGGTATAGGGTTTAATTTCAAGTTTTCCTTCTTTTTATTTCGTATAGTTATTATTCTCGGATAGTCCCTCAGTCGGTTTGTACGACACCTATGGAATGAGATGGGATGGTGATATATTGTATTCTTACTCCGTCACCACACGGAGAATTATTAATATTAATACCGTAGCATAGTCAAGTTTTCCTCTAGCCAAGGGTCCTTCTTGCATTATATGTAAACAATCAATTATGTCGCTAATAAGTATTTAATAAATTCAAATCTAATCCTATTATAGTTAAATAACCTCTATACATCATTATCAAAGTGTATTCATCTTTTGTTATTAGTTCTACTTAATTAATCAAAAATCTTTTAAAATTCACAAAAGAGAGATCCACTGACAGTCTTAGCAAAACTTTGTTTCGCATTTCGAAACTTATGCCTTAATTCCAAACGAAAAGTCTTGACTTAAGTAATTTTCCTTCGTTTACTTCGACAAAGTATAACGTTCAGGACATTTTGTTTATAACATTAAATTTGTGTATATAACTACTAAAAGGTACTTCATTATAATTATCAAAATAATGTTTCAGAAAGTTATACCGAGATTATGCTCCGAAGTTATACATTAAAGTCAAAGTTATAAAATCAAATATCTAGATTTATAAAGAGTTGGAATAAGGACTTTTGGTATATAAAGTAAATGTTTTGATTAATATAATGATATGGAACCAAAATTTTGGCTTTATTTAAAGTTTTGTGACATATTTTTTTTATATTTAGAATGATTTTTTACACCTATTAGTGTGTAGGGAGGTCTATGCGCTTGAGTGTCGTGTGAAAACCTAAAAGCACGCGTTTATTGTAAACTCAGGAAAAGCACCAAATGGTGAAGCGAATGGTGATCACGATTCCAATTGCGATAATTTCAAACCATTTTAAAGATAAAAGATAATTGAAGTAAATCTTTCTAGATTGATGAAGGTCTTGTGTCAAGTTTTCCTACTTTTCATTAGTGATAAAAAGTGCAAATTTGACTTAGTCGGGTTTTATGACACCTATGGGTTGAGACGGGGTAGTGTCTTCCTGTATATTTCGTATTTTATAACATAAAAACAATAATTACGTTGTATTCGCTGTCTAGTAACCCAATATTACTATCTCTGTTTACTTTGGGACTAGGTTTACGTTTAGGTTACGTAAATGTGTGATAAATATTACTATAAAACAGTTTATGCGCTCCATTAACTACAAAGAACTAAAGGAAAATATTTTTAACATAAATCATGTTTAAAATGTGATCTAAGCAAATTTATTTTGTTATTCAGTTTACAACCACGATTAATTTACGTGCCTTATCTTGTTCGACATCTAGACTGAGACTTTGTTTTAGATCTTCTAGGTTGTAATTTTGTTTAAGTAATTTATTTTCTACTGCTGGTATATTTAAGGTTTATTTTAGTTGTGTTTATTTATTTTTATGTCAAGAGAAACTTTAATTGTATTAAAATGTTAAACTGTTGCAATTAAGTAAAATCGTCCATTCACAAAAAAAGTGTATTAGAGAAAGCAAATATTTCTGTTACCTACTTCTTCTATTATTAGAACATTTTTTGCTATACCAGCAGTGATAGCGACGGTCATAGCACGACCTCTTTGCGTGTTTGTCGCGTTCACTAGGTTCAATGAAGACATTTTTTATCTATGGTATTGTAAAAAAGAAACAAACACTGCAATAGCGCCTCGTTTAGGATGCTAATTCCATCACTCTTACGTGAATTTAACAATAACCACGCGACTAAAAAGAAGTGAAAACAGTACGATAAAAAGATTTTTTATTTACACCCATGTTTCTCTCTATCCATTCAATATTAACATCAGAAATAAATCACCATTTCCTTGTTCTATGAAGCGGACGCCGAATGTTATAACAATATAAAGATCCACTTTGATAAATGAATGGACAAGTCATTTGTCAATATCGACCAAGATGGCTATTGTTACGATGTGGGAAATACAAAGAAACATTTATATTGCAACCCTTTTCAATGTATCAGACATGAGAAAACGATTCGATGAAAATCTGTAAATATAATATTCTAAAGATGAAATAATAAATAATATACTTACTGAAATGTGTGGACGTAAGGAAAAAAAACAAGAATGGAAAGTTAGCATTTTTCCTCTGTCTTTTACTTAAGTGAAGGGGTAATAAGGTAGAGATAATCAGCAGCCTTTTTATGAGTAACTGAGCGATACAAGAGAGTAAACAGTGACGTCATTGTTTTTCCTGGATAACAAGAAGAAGCTAGTAGTTCTATGAGAATCCCTTAACTGCTAAGAATTAGTTCCACAAGGTCGTAATCCCAGACGCTGTTATGAAAGTATTCCGTCCTCTTTCACACCGGCACCCGCATGGAGAATCCATGGAATGCTAAGATTAGGTCTTACTTAACATTGAAACCAAATAGAAATATTGAGTTAATATTGCTAAGAAACCAATCTTCCTCAATTTGATTTCTTTAATTTCACTCTTCTTTATTCTTTGTTAAATACCACACAGTAAACATGATACTTATTTTCCTATCGTCCGAGCGAAACAAAAATCATAACAGCCCATTAATGTCCCACTGCAGGGACGGGCCTCCTCCCGTGACGGAGGGTTACTTGGCCTACTAATACCACGTTGTCCAGACGGATTGGTATAGGGTTTAATTTCAAGTTTTCCTTCTTTTTATTTCGTAAAGATAGTAGTTACGGTTATTCTCTTAGTCGGTTTTTACGACACCCATGGGATGAGATGGGGTGGTGACATATTGTATTTTTACTCCGTCACCACACGGATAAAACAAAAATATCATACCATAAAAAGATCCATATCATAGGAGTACATCGAAATCTTTTATCATAAAATACGTAGGTAATTACTTACGTATATCTAACAACACACACATCAAAACCTTAACAAGTTATTTAATCTGTGTAATTAATTATTGACACAATTAATTACATGTTGTCATAATTAATTATGGCTATAATTAATTATCGTATAATTTTCTAGGAAATTGCCTTGTTCTTTTACTGGGAACCATTATGGGTCGAGTTCATACTTTACTAACGATGTTTCAGACAAGTATTTACTTACTTTTTTATTAGAAAAGTTTCGTTTAACTTTAGCAGTTTTCATTTAATTTTCCTTAGAGTTTGTCTTCCTCGTTTTAGTCTAGTTTAATGAGAAGTAGCCAGCTGACGCATCTACGTTCTTTTTCTTTATTTTAAAGCTTAGCTAGTTTTGCGTTGAGGTTGCAGTAAAAAGTTTTTAAAAGTAGTGTTAATGTCAGTAGGTTATACGCAAATAAATAAAGTAGTTCTAAAACCAGATAATTTGTTTTGTTGGATGCTCTTATTGAGTTCATAGATACAAAAAACTTGTCAAATTAAATCAAAAAAAAGTTTGTAAATAGTTTATAAAATACTATTTTTGGTTTCACGTTTTAAGTGTTAAAAATAAGTTAGTAATACTTTTTCGAATTTTAAAACCCGAATAGGGGGTACACTTATTAAGATGCACACAATGCTCTCTGAGTCAAATCTTTTATAATGTACATAACCTAATTTACAAAAACATTGTAAAATATACTTTGCTAAGAAAACGCATTAAGCTTAATAAACAAAAATCGGCGTAAATTAATAATATCTAAATACTTTAACATTACTTAAGAAGACAAGCATAATCCGTTTTAAAACGTTGCAATCTGTAATCTCAAATACTAAACTTTTCAATTAGCAAGTTCAGTAAAGAAAGTGGTCTTAAGTACCTTCGGCCCATTAAAAGGAATCTTTTAGGATCGCCACCGTAGAAGTTTTAATGTCTTTCATAGGTTCTATTTGGAAGCTTGAGCGAGTAAACAAAAAATGGTCAGATAGTAAAATAGAGAATGTTAATGGCTTTTTGTTTCTATGTTTGTGTTCGACTATTTTATATATTTTATTGGAATGAGAAATATCTACGGATGAAATAAAAATATCTTAATAGCTTTCAAGAATACTATTTTGACCTTCATGTCAATTCCCGTACCTTAAAATCTTTAAAAATTCGGTTAACTTAACTTTATTTGTCACATTGTTTTACCTATTGTGTGACAAAATTTGACAACTAAAGTTAACTTAACCGAATTTTTAACGATTTTAACCCATTAAAGGTCAAACAAAAACTACCGGTTTATTTTTGGGATTTACTCTATTATTAGTTTTATTAGAAGGTATAGAAACATATAAAATCAAGAAAAAAAGAATGAAGCAAAAATCAGGGTTTTACAGGGGTGTACTCAAACGAGTACACTGACCTCTTAAAGGTGAAATTTTTCATAGTATGACTTTTTCATGCAAAGTGTTTTACAGCACTTCTTACACTACCATCTGACTCTGGAATTGCATATTACACAATCTAAGCTGCTTTTCGAATTTCTTCGGGAAATGTCCCACTCCATCTTGAGCCATTCCTGGTACTATGGATGTACTTGCGTGGCTCTTTATTTGGGATCCCTGGCGTAAATACGTTCAAGGGTCGAAACAAAAGTTGATCCATTCGGTTTTCATTGCACAATAAATGCAGACGCCATGCATTTGCTATTGTCATATCTATTATGTAAATAGCACCCACCACCACTTCTTTCCATGTATATCATTGTACTAGACTCTAGTTCATCGACTCCTCCCATGCACCTATTGTACGTTTGGTAACAAGTTTGGTATGTCTACATTTGTTTTTTCGCTCTTTACTGGACGCCATCGCTTCACAGTGCCAGTTGGTTCTATTGTAGCCTTCATAAACACTGTTATCTTTCCACCTTACTATCAGCAACTTATTACTTTTGTCAAACCTGTAGTCAATAAGCAGCTCTTTCTTTTGTCTTCATATCTTTCGTGCTTACAATGGCGGAACTTCTTCGTTCGATTTTCTCTCAGAGTTCCTGTCGCGTGATATCCAAGCTCTCGCAGATCAATCAAAAAGACTATGACTTGTGAAAAAATTGTCAAAGAAAACGGTGTGATTGACTGGGTTCGTATTAAAATTTTTTAGAAGTGTCTTTACCACTCTAGTTCCCAAAGGTTTATCTGAGGAATTAGTCGATTTGCCACAATAAAAGTCAAAAGTATAGAAATAACCTGTTGAACCGGCTGCCACCCAGTTTTATCATCATCAGGGCCTTTTTCGTCATTTAATACACTGGGTTCTAGTGAAATTATTGATAAATCATACTGCGTTTCATCATCACTTTATTCTAAAATAGCTGGGATGGCTTTTTCAAGGGCATTAAAATGATTAGCAGCTCTAAACTGGCCACAACTCATTATAAAAAATCTGAAAGAAAATAAAAAAGTTATATACTGAAGTAGTACTTTTCTAACACGGATAAGGTCAGTGTACTCAACTGAGTACAGTGACGTAAATATTGAAATAAATGATTAGCTAATGACAATAGGTAAAGTATTTAGTACTCATATAGATAATTAGTATGTATATGTATGTATATACTTACAATTAAAAGCTAAACACGAAAAAACAAATCTAAATATAATAAAAATAACAATGTAGAAACTTACCTGTAGCGATTTTTTAAACACGTAACTTTGACAACTCAAAATAATAATTTTTTCTTATGTAATTTCAATGGATTTTTTTATTCATAAGGAATCACTAACTATCTTTGTAAAACGTATAGACTACATTAGAAATATTATTTACCTGAAAAGAAAAAAAAAAAGTATATCTGTACTCAATTGAGTACAGTGACCTTTAATGGGGATTTTAAGGTACGAGAATTGTAACGCTGGTTAAAATGTGTTAACATGGTATAGGGTAAAATAAATTTAAAATGGAATAGGAAATTAAAAGGACAACTGAGACATTTTTATGGTTTTATTTGGTCAACGAGAAATGATAAAACCAGAAGCCGACCGAAACATCTGACAGAGTTTTTTTACTGAACTAAATTAAGGCATGTTTCATTTAAAATATAGATTAAAACTTTACCTTAGTAAATCAACGTATCTACGTTTTCCACGAAAATGAAACATGTTTTTATTTTAGAATTAAAGCACGTCTGGATCGAGTTTTTAAAGTCTCTGAGACAACACAGCTGTTTCTAAAACAAAATCAATTATGCTTAATTGAGAAGACCTTTAAATTATCTTCATATTCACGTGAATCGAGTTCAAGTACCTAATAAGTCGAATGCTCAATTCGTGCTTCATTACACAAGGAGCACTCGTTTGAAGACTGTTTTTAAGATGTTTGTGTTAGGCTTTGTAATATGAGGCTTATTTCTAAGAATATGTTTACAGTATCTAGAGAAAAAAGAAATATGTTAGTCACTGATTGTTAGACTTGTGTATTATTTAGTTCACGAGCCTGGATATCTAACAATAAAATATTTGTATCACACACTCTCAACACTTTAAATGTTTTTCAATTAAATAAATATTAATATTGCATTATAAACAAAACCGGCCGTTTTTTTCGAATGCGAAATGTAACTAATGTTAAAACATTTAAAGTGTTGAGAGTGTGTTTTACAAATACTTTATTGCCTTTTCTTAAGACATTGTTATTAACAGTTTACATATCCTATTTGCGAATTATGATTTATTTTCAGCTTTGTGAGCCACGCCCTTAAGACAAAATCATTGTGTCTGTCACTTTCATGTTTGTAAAAGGGGACATGAGCCCTATGCGAGAGTGGTCATAACAAAAAAAGATCAGCCGGGATAAACGTATGTAACGATTACCTTCAAATATCGTCACATTACCGTCGTACAAAGATATTTAATAAGCAAGAATACAAAAATATATTTCTATATTCCATACAAAATGTATAAAATAAAATGATGTAACTAAAAACACTCTTCATTCCCTTAAATAATCTAAGAATATGGCACAAAAATACAAACTCTTTTTTTATATTTTTGTCTCATAAACTTGACTATTCATTTCCACTTCCTAACAAATAGCCGGATTAATAACAGGCACTTCATATAAATACATAGTCTTAGTATTCTGTACGAAGGAGATAAAAATGAACTCTAATATTGCCATTTGGTCGACTACTGATGTTTACAAAGTTTTATTTTTTACATACTAAGTTAGAAGAAGATTAATCCACTGCAAGGACGGGCTTTTTCCCGTGACGGTGGGATACTTGGCCTACTAATACCACGCTGGCCAGACGGATTGGTATAGGGTTTAATTTCAAGTTTTCCTTCTTTTTATTTCGTAAAGATATATATGTCACTGGTAGTCCCTTAGTCAGTTTTGACGACGAATTGTGTTCTTACTCAAGTCACCACACGGATATACGGGTGCGCCAAAGTTCACCTAAAATTTCAACTCCTATAATTGGAAGTCCGAAAATGTTCTTCCTAACATTTTTCATCCTAACAATCGCAATTCCTAATTTTTTTGTCTCTAATGTTAATAATCCGAAGTATTCATCTTCATAATTTCTGTAGCAATAAACATCTATTATACTATTATTTGTTTTCCTAATATTTTCTCAACATAACCATCTTTTATACTATAATTTAAAGTCATATCTTTTTTGTTTAGATTTCTTTTTATTCATAATAATTAATATTATTATACATTAATTTTGCGTAACTTTGTTGACAACATGTAGGTATAACATAATATACCAAAGACCAGAGCAAAACCAGAGTTCCGCTCCAATCATTCAGTCAAGATCCAGAAACGAAATGGGTCCTATTCATAATTATTGGTTTAGGTTATGGTAGAACTGTGACCGTAACGCACGAGCCGAGCGAGCGCAGCGAGCGTGCCGCGGCAGCGGCCGGCGAAGTGCCAGAACCGAATTGGTCCTTTACTTTTTTGGTGTAGTTACGGTTACGGTAAACTCTCAGGCCATAAGCATAACCGTGAACGAGTCATGTTTTATGGATTTCATTCAATTAAGACAAAAATATTGTAATAATTTTAATAAACAATAATTAAAAAAAAATGGTTTAATGTAAAAATGTTAAAAGTTGTTAAGTCAAATCACAAGAAATATTATAAAAACAAACCTTTTTATTACTTTCACTTAGTAAATATTTCTTTCTGAGTATGAGAGAAAATATTATGGTGAAAATGTTGAGGGATAAAAGCGTTATGACAAAAGACATTAGGAGTTTAAATATATTTACATAACGATATTATTAATAACGATTTTCGGAAACATGAGTGTTATGAACATCGCCGGTAGCAATACAAATAATATGAATAAAAACTTTAGGATTTAAAATTTTAGGAAGAGTGATCATTCGGATTACAAATCGTGAGGAAGAACATTTTCGGAAGAAGAACTTTAGGTGAGCCAATATGGACCCTGGATATACTCATATAAAATAGAATGTTGAACATTAACTATAGATCAAAGAGTGTATCACACGATGTAGTCAAATGAAAAATTCCTCAAATGAAAAACTCACTCAAAAATAAATAAGTAACTTATAATTGAACGAATATAAAAACGAATATGCTCCCATTCTCATTCAATTGAAATCGTTTATGAACGAATGTAATGAATGAACTGTAACTGAGTATCTGTCGAGTTTAATATAGCTGTAACAATGCTTTTATCGCCCTTTACTGTCTTCAGTTTAAACCTTTTAAATGTTGTTTTTTATAACATCATAAACTGAAAGGTACGACAATAATAATAATATAACAGAAGAGGAAATATTTCTGTTTGTAAAACATTAACGCTTGTCTAACGCCTATAATCTTTATTGGTGTTTAAAAAGTTTTTATACTTTATATAACTACGCAATTTTTTAAATAGACAATCTTGACTTTTTTTGATGGATTATGTCGCGTAGTTGGCTGTTATGCATTGTACTTGAAAGTAAAACTATCTAAGCATAAATGTGTATGTACTTACTTTAACAGACAGAGAAATCAAAGTGTTTTTTTAATCAACATGTTAATTCTTGTTCCTTAAAATCGTTAAAAATTCGTTTAAGTTAACTTGTAGTTGTCTAATTGTCTTACGTATTGTGTGACAATTTGACGGCTAAAAGTTAACTTAACCAAATTTTTAAGGTACGAGAATTGACTGTCAAGTTAAAATATAACTAAATAGAAAGCTAAAGTATTTTTAATTGATTTTAAATTTAACTTATATGATAATGATAATGACACATACTGATGGATGCCCTTTGTTTGTTGATTATTGTATTGCTGATGCCATTACAGGGACGGGAAAGTTTCCACCCAGTAATAAAATAGAATAGTTACCTACTGTTGACCTTCAGATACCACGCTGACCAAACGGATTCCTATAGAGTTAGATAACAAGTTTTCCTTATTTTGTTTTCGTTGGTATTTGTAATATCTGAATATTTTCCCTTAGTTTTTTTTTACCATACCTATTGAATCAGTTGGGGTAGAGTCACCTTGTATGCTTTTCTTTCAAAACATTACTATACATTTATACATTAACCCCCTTACTTATAAACGTCTCTTAAATTTTAGTCAATTGATTAATTAGCTTAAACTCTTACGTTGTTTGGTATAAGGTTGGTTTTCGTAATTAAAATCTCGCTAAACAGTGATAAAATTTAAGAAGCGTTTATGAGTAAGCGGGTATGGGTATAATGTTATAAATAGTAATATAATCTCGTTTTTCTACTACAATAAATCTCAACAACCAAATAAAGCAGTTAATAACAAAGTACGAGTATACTAATCTTACTAAACCCGTTTTATTTACGTTTGCCCACAAACACACAATACTGACCACAAACTGTATGTTTATACGCAAATTAATGTACTCATTAATCCAATAAAAACCACACGTATCGAGTTTAACAATGTTTTGTTCTAAAAGTTAATGTTTTAATTTATAATAGATGAATTGTAGCGTAGTCGATAAGCGGTTGTGTGCGTAAGGCTTTGAATCCCAAGCTATTTCTTTTTCTTTCATTCACAAATGGCTGCAATGAGTCTGGATGTACAGTGCCCGGCTGTAAATATTGCACATATTTTGTAAAGAGACAATCGGCCAATTACGGCTTCCTAGAGCATCATCTCTGTCGCACACTTTGTGTTTGTTTATTTCCCGCCTGTCCTCGCGATACATGAATTAACTGGCAGGACTTACTGAACTCTGCTGTACTTTTTTGCCATGGTGTCGTTTTGCGCGCGTCAGGTTCATACAGCTGTCAGATAGTAGTATAGATTCCTAATGAACGTATGATTGTTTTTTTTTTAGAGCAACCAATTAAAATAACAGCCAATATGGTCGCAATGAAAGTGCGAATACGGTCTTTTTTAATTACACAGAACTGTAGCTGGACAGCAATTGTGGCGTTTGAGCAAACAACATCAAAAAGTTGCCATAACTTCACGTAAAGTAAAACATTTAATATAAGACCTAATTGAATAAAGACATAAACTCCTGTCGAAAAACGTACCACAAACTAAAACCTAGTTAAAACATTAAAACCGCTAATCCAGTCAAACTACTGTTGCTAAAGCTCGCTCAGCTTGCTTTATAAAACGCTCAACCACTTGTATGTATAAATAGGATTTATAAAATATAAAATTCAAGAAAGAGCTTTGCCTAAGTACTTTGCAGATAAGAAAGAAATTTTTTATCCGTTTCGCAAAGAACACTAACCAAAATGAAACTTTCATGAGCTACGAATATAATGTTTTATTTCTTACTCTCTATAGACTAGAGTACCACAAAATCTAGGAAAATAAACTTTTTCAACTTTGAAGATAATGCCTAACTGACGATTTGAGGCTTATGTTTATTTATGATGCTGTAAATTTCGAAAAAAATATAATAATTATGTGGTAAGTCATATTTTTAATACTTACTTGTAAAAGTTGATAGTGAATTAACCCTCTGTAAAAATATGTGCAAATTTGTAAATGACAGATAATAATTAATCATTAAATTTATTTAGATGTAGTACTAAGTGGTAATATACCTACTAGGAATAAACTTAACAAGAAACTGTAGAAAACAGTTTAAACAAATCTCTTTAAAAGTCAAAAGCCTCTCAATAAAACATACGAATCAATGCGACGTCTACAATATATCACAAAATACTTACTAGACGGGAATACCTGAATTGATATGCAGAGGTTTTCCTCAGGGAATGTCTGGAGTAACTGTTATATTCTACCTCCTTTTATTCGCCACTTTATCTCCCTTGAAATTACAATACCACTTCAATGAAAGAGATAAAGTATGAAATAAAAAGATGGAACATAAATCTTGGGTATTTTTCTTTGGTTTTTTTATTGTATTTCTTTTGATATTCTTTTGTCTTTATGATTATAGATTAAGGTAATCATTTGTTTTATTAAAAAGCAATCTTTATGCTTTGAGGTCAACATCCTAACCTTTTGGAGGGTGTGAAGACAGTATAAAATTATTTTTTCGTACACACACACAAGCACACACACACTTGAACACTGTGATTAATGCCCGATTTACACATCGACAAGTACAGTAGCGAGTTAACTTGCCTCATTGGCGAGTTAAGTCACTTTTTTCGTGTGGACGGCAAAAGCGAGTTAAGTAGTAAGTTACCGATTAAGTTGATTTGAATACAGCTCGATCTTATTTTTTGGCGAGTTAAGTACGAAGTAGCCCCCTCTCTCGCGTCTCCCTCACCCCGCCGGCTCGGCGCTCGCAGCGCCCGCCGTGTAAACGGGCAAGTTTAGTACAGTTCACAAGTTTTATGTATTTATTTTTATTTTTGTCTGTTTTTCTATGTATAATGTGTACGTATTTACAAAATTATTTAAGTATATTTATGTGTTGTCTAGTACACATAGTACAAGCTCTGGTTAGTTTGGGACTAAATGGCGTTGAGTAAAAGTGTGAGGAATATTTATTTTTTTATTGTTCTAGGTATACTTTTCTATTAAAATTTTATTTTCAATGTGTTGTGCAAGTGTTAATACTATTTCTCGTAAAATAGCGCGTAAATTGGTATTCAATTGTTCAATGTCCATTTTATCGATTAAAATAACCGTACCTAAACAATATCAGGCGACGCACGCCGGCACGCACGACGCGACTGGTCTTCGTCTCTGATCGGCAACTTATGAGCTGTACTCGCCCACGTATGAACTGTACTTACTACTTATTACTTACTACATAACTGTCTATTTTTTTAACTCGCTACTGTACTTGTCGATGTGTAAATCGGGCATAACACAAAGCGCTGATTTTTAGTGTAGTAGTAATGCACATATAAGAAGTTACATAATATTCGTTATTTTTCCTTTAACTTTATAAATAACTAATAGTATTAGACAGAATATTAATGATTAACCCATCTAACCAGCTATTTCCTCATGTCGAATGTAAACTAACCGATATGTTAATGATTTTTTTAAACTTCCTGGCCAGTTCTTTCTTTGTAGCCTTTATGACACTTTCAGTATGAGATTATGTGGTAACCGTGTATTTTAATGCCACACGGCTTTAACTTTCCAATTTGGCTTTGGTTTTTAAACAAAAAATCAAATAAATTTTCAATTTTTTTTCATCAGTTTTTAAATCTGTTAAAATAATACACAATAACAGTTAAAAAAACCACAAACACAGCAAACATTAAAATAAACTCCCAAATGTTGCTTATCTCATGTATCATTTAACAATATGCAGAGATCTTAGAGGATACAGTGGAGGCCCATTTTTTAAACAGACAGTGAAAAATTACAAAGGCTAGAATGATTGATGGGTTACCATCGTACGTTTAAAAAACGATTTGGATGCTTAATTTCTCTGTCGTCAGTTGTCAGTAGCGATGGAGTGATTGATAGAGCTTGACGTTAATATGGACTGTTTGTACGATTGATTTAAATAAATATGTGTATTAGAAGGATTTTATCCTTTACACAATACATGTTATACTATCGAGTGTCCTTCGTGTAGTATTGGCTATGAAATCAAACGGAGTTTGTACCTTTTAATGATATGATATTTTCTCCTCTAGTCCCAGACTAAGCAAAGCTTGTGCCATGGCTACTAGATATCTACTATTTTTGTAAATATATACATATTAGATATTTAAAGAAAATAGTAAGCAAGCATTTATTTTAATGCACGAGAAGATTTCCATTGAGCGGGTATAGATCCTCAAACCTCTACCTAGCAACCATCCACTGTAACCACTACACCACAAAAATCGTACTACACTTTCACACAACTCCACCTAATCCCAAATTAAGCGAAGGATGTACTACGTATGTACTAATACTCAACGATAGATAAACATACTTATACCGTATTTATCCTTACCTGATTTATTTAGTAAACAAACACCACATATTGCAAATTCACTAGTTTTTACATCAATCACACACTTTGATATGGATGAAAATTTCTGGAAAGTAGCATTAAACGTTTATGCAATAAAAATACGTAAATCACTTTGATTTATAAACTATCTTTCTTTAATTTTAAATAAATATATTTTTTTCCAACGGCAAATTTCACAGATAAAATTAATTTTACCATTTGACATTTGATTATAGAATTTGTCCTTGATTCCTATACATTTCTCAAAGATCAAAGACTAATAAAGTCTTTAGTCTGTGGTTGACACGACGCCATATATGTTTACGTTTTAAAGCAAGTCCGTTAAAATAGACTATACACATCTTTGTTTCGCAGTCATTTTCGTATTATTCATGGTAAATACCCAAAAACATCAAACATAACATAATTACCCTTCTAACTGCCAATGGACATGTCACGACATGTCATGTCATGTCTATTGGCGTTTAGAAGGGTAATTAACCGAAGAGAAACTAAATACAATAGAATATTAACGAGGTTAGTTGTTATTTCAAAATGGCGTGCCATAGCTCTTTTAGTTCAGCTCAATTGGAGTTTAATACCAAAAGCAACATAATATATGGAAAAAGTGGTTTTTAACCATCTACCAGTCATCACACTAAGACAGAATTATCATAAATGTATAATTGTATCCGTGTGGTGACGGAGTAAGAATACAATATGTCATCATACCATCTCATCCCGTGGGTATCGTAGAAACCGACCGGCTAAGGGACTATCTGTAAATATTGAAAGAAAAGAAAAAAAGAAAACAGTTTTATTTAACACAGACCAGCTCACACACACAAAAACCAATTACAAAAAACACATTTATAAAACAAATTAATACAATTTACCAATTAAAAGAACAATCTAATATATCATACAATCTAAAAAAGCAAGTTAAGGAGTGTGTCCCATCAGTGTCAAACAAGGACACTACTCAGTTTTAACGCTGCGAGGGTCAAAGCAACTCGCAACACTGATTTTCAGCAGTGCCCGTAGTGTTGCGTAGAAAGATGGAAAACTTGAAATTAAACCGTATACCAATCCGTCTGGCCAGCGTGGTATAAGTAGGCCAATTATCCCTCCGTCACGGGAGGAGGTCCGTCCCTACAGTGGGACATTAATAGGCTGTTATAATGAACTTTTATGGGCCGTTTAATACAGTTTACAAATATGTTGCTGATTGAGATAAGCATAACGAAACAGTAAACTTCATAATAGGTAGTCTTCATATTATTAAAGTAATTTAAAACCTAAAATCACGATTGTTTTTGCTATTACAAGTAATTATCATTCTTAAATCTTAAAAAAGTCAAATAAAGACACAAATGAAAAATCTCAAACAACGCAAACATAACATTAAAGTGCTATCTAAAAATATTTCTAGGAATCTCTTTGAAAAATGCACAAAAATTTTAATATTTTTCATCACGCCGCGCCCGTTAAAATTCACGAGAGTCTAATATATGTCGTGCCGTAAATAAAACGGTCACGGCACCCCCAAAACCTATTTGGAGTGTGTCCAAATATATGAATAAATATGATACGCTGTACGCTAAATAGTTACGTTGTTTTATCTTGTAGTGTATATCGACACCAGAAGTATCAATTAACGTAAGGGACATTTTGGCCAAAATGAGTTATATATATCGTTGGATTCGGAATTTCACGCTCTATCGTTTGGTATACTTGAAATTTCTCTATCGTTAAAAAAATGTCCCTTACAGTACACATTTTCGAAGGTCTAGACTGATCTTTATACTAAAAAAATAATTTAACGGACATAAATATTTTTACGTGTTAGAAAAATAATGTAAATACTTCTGAAATGCAATTCAGTCCCTTACATTAAACAAAAGTTTTGTACAATTCTCACAATATGACCTTTACGTTAAAACACAATATATATCTTTACTATAATTTGTCGCTTACCTTAATATACATTCAGGGGCCCACCTTTAATTATGTCTAAAATTTCGAAAAAAATTACATTACACAGTATTTTTCGGTATTATCAAATATTTTACTTAATCACAAGTATGAATTAAAAAAATGAAAACATTTAATGAACAAAATTTCTTAAAAAATCAACAAAATGAGAAACAGCCATAAAACTGTAACATTTAGTTAATTGTCCTAGACATGTTCCATAAGATTTATGTTTGGACTTCAAGGAGGCCATAATAATTTTCGAATCCCACCCTCATTTAGGTATTCGGTTGTGATTTTTAGGGATGTGTGGCCGGGCACTGTCATGGATTAACAGAAATTATTTCCTCAATAAATGGTGCAATTGGCATCACATGAGGTTTTTAAGCCTCTGAAACATATCTTTCTGCGTTTACACCACCACTTTAAAAAAATAACCAAGTTCTAGTACGAGCCCCGTAAATGATGCTACCCAAAACATTATTGCTTGGCACTCCACAGTTTCAAGGGGCACATGGGGCAAACCTTTTATTTTTGTGCCTGTAAGAACTCTGACGAGGTCGTCACGATAACTTAATGATATTATTATCCAATATTCGTCTAAAACACCACATTATTTAAATGCTCTCGACGGATCGACATCCGTATTGCCAAGGCGGCAACCATGTTCGGGAAGCTAGGTACAAGGGTATGGTGCAATAAGCACCTTACTACTAAGACCAAGATGGTTGTCTTTTAGGCTTCCATCTTAAGCATACTCTTGTACGGAGCTGAAACCTGGACATCGTATGCAAAACAAGAACGTCGTCTTAACTTCTTTTACATGCTTTGCTTACGAAAGGTCTTGGGTTTAGCATGGCAGGACAAGATGACAAACGAGAAGGTTCTAGAAATCGCACAGCTGCCTAGTCTGACAGCACTTCTCAAATAGAGACGTTTGCGTTGGCTAGGGCATGTGCATAGGATGGAACCCTCTCCATTACGACGACGTGTTCTCTTTGGTACAGTAGCGAATGCAAAAAGAGATGTTGGAAGGCCGCTGCTTCGTTTTAAAGACTGCACCAAGCGAGACATGGCAGTATTTAAAATCGACCACCGTGACTGGGAGAAGCTCGCGGAAAAACGTCCTGAGTGGCGCAAACGTGTCAGAGAGGGTCGCAAATTTTGTAGTGAAGCCTGGTTTGGAGTGCTTGCTAACAAGAGGCAGAAACGACATGAACATGATTCGACACTAATGTCCAGTTACTTCTTTTGTCAAGCCTGTGGTAGGATATGTCGCTCTTGTATCGGTCTGTACAGTCATAAAAAGCGATATATCACAGACACCACCTCATAAATCGTCTGCAATAGACAAAAACGCCTTATATATGTGTCCATTGCCTGTACTCACGAGAGAAATAAGAAACTGTGGTCCCCTAGCAGTTTTAAAAGCTTAACCTTCTTCTAACCGTACGTATACCCCCACACACATTTTTAACTTCTTGGAGTTGGTTACGTGCTTCTATTGCTGTAATGAACCAGTCCTGAAGATTTCTGACGATAAAACGGTTAAGCTAAGTCAAATTACACAGCTTACGACTGTGACCTGGTCTCCGTTCATAAGATCCTGTCTCCCGGAACCGCCTAACTGCATTGATCACAGTCGTATGTACTATACTAAATCATGTTCGACCAGTCCGTATTTTCTCCAAAATTTCCAAAATTAATCTAAAGATATTGTAAGTTTATGTATATTTTTACTCATGGACTTAATAATTAAGACATTAGGCCCAAAATTAATGATAATTGTTCTTAATAGTTTATCATACATCAATATTTCATCCAGTTTATAATTGTTTATGTCCTTTACAGTAGATTTGTTTTATAGTTTCCTATTAAACTTGGTGCTTACTTTAATATGGGATAGTTTACATTGAAAGCTTGAGTGCCGTAAAAGACAACTAGCAGGAACTAAGCAACTTTTTTTAATGTAAGGGACATGCTATTTTCTAAACGCGTAAGTTTACGTAAATATTTTATATATAGTTATAAAGAAGAAAAAATTATAAGAAACTTTGTCTCAGACACTTTTGAGATCAGGGCAACTAATAAAAAGTTACAGAAAAATTTGTAAAATCGAATTGTTTTTTGGCTCTCCTGAAAAGTCGTGTTTTGTCCCTTACGTTAATTGATACTTCTGGTGTCGATATGCCAAACTTGTACGATTTGCGATGTGAATTGATAAGGTATCTATTTTTTTAAACTCCTTACAGCTCGTCCTCTGCAGAGACGGGCCACCGACGACGGAGAGAAACTTGACCTACTTATAAGCAGTCCGGAGGAACAATCCTTTACTTTCGTAATTACTTAATACTACATAGCATTTAAAAGACTAACTAACTTTGACATAATTACTATTTAACTTAAGTATTCATTTTTATGTCAGTATACTACCCATCAAAAACTACTAATACGGGAAACCAATAATGGGCGCAAATATTTCCGATTACGTCACAGGCCGAGGGAAATGCCGATTTCATAAAAAAATGCAAACTTGATTTGTGATTCTAACCCAAATGACACACTCCAACGGTATTATCGTCGTACTTCGTGTATTTAAAATTTCGACACATTCTTCAATTTATTTCTCAAAAAGAAATTACTATCATAATAATATTCAGACAATAGCTGACTAGCTAAGCAAAGATACTTCATATAAAACTCGATTCTAAACAGACATCCTTAGATTTTTCTGTAAGCTTGTTCGAACCATACACAATTAAGACCTGTAACTACCATGATTAACTCTTATACTCTATCTTTCTTTGCCTACATGGATTAATAGAACATTATTTTACGAACTTAACAAAACATGGCATATTCTTATAACATAAATACTTACCTATAACAAAGCATGAAAAATACAAGTTCCACACAATCAATAATGTATATCTCCAGATTCGTGAATATCTGTCTCGAAACTTTTTGCTGGCTGTCCGTCATGTGGGAAGAAAAACATTTTTCCTTTCTTTGTAGGGCACATCATGAATAAATTTTCGGGATTGCTTAAGAGAAGCTTACGAGATCCTTTCCAATAACGTTTTGTGTGTATCCGAGGAGCTAAGGCTTGGATAGAAAATTTATGGCGTCTGTTTCTCATGTATATTTTCTTTGTATTGAGTTTAGACTGCGGGGTAACATTAATGAGCTTGTTAGGAATTTATGAAGAGTTTGTGTATTGTTTTTAATGTGTTGTCATACATTTGATAGCTTTTTTAAGTTGGTAATTACTAAAAGACTCCAGAAAGAACAGGTAGTTCTGAATTTAGCTGTATTTCTTATGTCCGTAAAAAATACAACTAAATAACTAAATACTTCAGATTTTAGTACTTTAGTAACATAAAAAAAACTTTTTATGTTTAAAAGGACAACATTTCAAGTTGATTCCATTGGAAAATCCTCAAAACATGTTAGGTTTTTATTTAATTCCTAATCTAAACATATAAATATTTTATACTACTGCTTACACGTGATTTATGCGGATAAAAAGATTTTATCGACCTCACCACATAGGCTCTTGCTGAAAAGTACCTAAAGAATAGTAGTTTCAATAGGAATAAGCAAATATGAATCATAGTACAAATATATACAGTATTTCGACTTGATAGAAACGGACGAAACGCGAGTTACACCTACACGCTCACGATCGCGGTGGCTTTGCGGAGTGAACAGTCGCGATTGTGCCGCAGTAACGAGCGGGAAAGTAGGTAAATGTAATTAAAAAGCTGGAGGTGAGCAGCCCTATCGCATGTTTACGTACCGCGCAGCCGTAGGCATTTATAATAAATATTCGGCCGATATAGACTACTGGTTGTACTGTGACTGAATTAATCTTAAAACTACAGAGACATAGGAAAACAGTTGGTAGGTACACGAGTATATCCATTATTGTAACTCACCCCCCAAAATCAATACGAACGATACTTTCTAAGAATATATCCTGTAATTTACAATAACAATATGTGTACGCTACTTCATAAATGGTAATTCGTATTCATACGATCCGAATTTACGAAGTATTTGCCTACCTACTTGAATTTTCCTTGTATTATGATTAGACTGATTTTATTAATAATTTAGATGAACAGATTCATATTCTTTTATAAATGTATTACAGAACTTTTCAATGTTGCCTCCTTTTTGTGCGCTTTTTTTTGGGAGTAATCATACCTATTTTTCTATAAAACTGTGACGTATAAAAGCCTGCTGCATACCTACCTACATATTATACATAGAAAACACCCAGACAAATGCAAACTAATATAATTATGTTCATGCACACAAAGATTTGCATTGACCGGGAATCGAACCCGAGACCTCTGCGTAGCAGTCATGTTATATAACCACTACGCCACAGAGGTCGTCGTAAAAAAAACATGATGTAAGTTCGTATTCATTTGTTGCCTAAAATAATTTTGTTACGTTGTGAATCGGAAAAAATGATACTCATCGTATATTTCTTGGTCAAATAATGATTGTTATATGTTTAAAAAAACTATAAGTATTGGTATTAATTTGTTTGCCTAATATAATTTTGTTACGTTATTTAAGTAATATAATTATGTGGTTAAATATTAATGTTAACATAATTACTTCTCCCTAGCTAAACTTACCCAACCTTTTATTTCCAAAATAGTATTATTTCAATCGTTAACTACAGTCTCGAATTCCCTTTGGGTCGTCCGTGGTATAATTAGCAGTATCAGAAATGTTTGGGGTCAAAATAGTTTGTGCTTCGACTATGTCATATTGATTAAGTTTTAGTGTTCCCTATAGGGCTTACAGTTCTTGGCACTGTCTACCATTGTATTTGGTTGTTTGTACCACACATTCTAATTTGGTCGTTGTTCTGTTCGTTAAATATGCAAACTTGTTTGTTAGTCCTAACTTGATTTTAGTAGTTACATGCGTATTGCTTTTAAACGTAGGTACGCTTTACCGATTATGACTCAACAATATTAAGTTACAATTAAACAACTACACCCTTACTCATAAACGCCTCTTAAATTTTAGTCAATTGATTAATTAGCTTAAACTCTTACGTTGTTTGGTATAAGGTTAGTTTTCGTAATAAAAATCTCGTTAAACACTGATTAAATTTAAGAGGCGTTTATGAGTAAGGGGGTTATTGAACAATTGCAGTCTAAATCATTCAACTATGTAGTTAAAAAAAGTAAGCTTGTATTTTGTTTCATTAACTGACATGGATAGTTTTAATAGAAAACTACAGCTTGTACAGTTAAAGAAGACAGTTAAGCTTGTCAAGTGTAATTATCATTATCGCAGTTCATGAAACAGTTAACTGAATAGACAGCCTCTTTCATGCATGGAGGGAACTTTGTTTGCTAGACTAGTTACTACTGTACTTGTAAAAAAAACTTTTTTGTTTACTGTACTTACGGCCGAATCAAATCGACGTTTAGGTATGTATTTACATAAAAAAAAGTATTTAAGTATGTTTATCTGTTGTCTAGTACCCATAGCACAAGATTTTCTTAGTTTGGGACTAGATGTCGTTGTGTGCATGTGTGGAGAATATTGATATATTTATTGCCCAAGAAATTTACAATGAGTGTATCATTTTCTCCGTTAAACTGATGTTTGAAGGTGAAGTCTCCGCGACATAGGGCATGTTTCCTTATGTTAAAGTTATCTTTTTAGTTAGAGAAAAATAGAAAGAAGAGTAGAAATCTAACCCGAGACCTGTGCATGGCAGAAATTTGGTTTAACCTGACATAATTCGCGTTATTTATCAGCTTTGATATCGTGAATTATATTGACGTGCCTTTTATTAAAAAAATAAAAAACTCCGTGTAGTGACGGAGAAAGAATACTATAAATATATATTATATGTCACCACCCCATCTCATCTTATGGGTGTCGTAAAAACTGACTAAGGCACTATCATCTTAACGAAATAAAAAGAAGGAAAACTTTCTATATCAAACATTTACTTGTAAAACTAAGTTTTAAGCGTAGCTAATGTACTCGTATACCTTCATTCTCTGTGATCAATTTATTTCAAAGTTAATTAAATAAATGTGTAGTTGGTGCGTGAAAGAGCAAAAGGGGTTTATTAATAGTTCCTTCCCTAAGACTTCATCTATGTGGTTGATTACTTAATTTACTAATTACATGTTGTAGTTAACGTAATTTACTTTCATTTACTTTTCCTTTAATACAAAATGATCAAAGGAATACTCTAGTAAATGGTACTCGTATGCTTGGTTTGCTTATTTCTTGTTTCCTCTATTATTTATGCGAGATGGGTTTCAATCTATGTTATCTGGCTGCAAATAAGATAGAAAGTCTATATTAATATTTTTTTCATAACAGCCCATTAATCTCCCACTGCAGGGACGAGCCTCCTCCCGCGAAGGATCGATACTTGGCCTACGAATACCACGCTGGCCAGACAGAACTGGGAAGAATGTAAACACAAAAATATGATTTATTCATGTCTCACAGTGTGGAGTCTGTCCTTAAAAGAATATATCTCATATTATGTCTTCGTCCACAATAACATTGTCCAGATTTGCAGCTGGAAGTAGAATTGTGGTCCATCCAAATACAAAATAATTACCATGACGTGGGCACAGCAACCCACAGTTCTCATCATCCCAGAAAGACAAGAACAGTAGTAGTTCGAAATGGTTTCTCGATACGTGTAGTATTGTCTTGCACGTGCGTGTGAAAATACGTATTTATAAAACAGTCATAACTTTTTTCTGAGTGAATAGGTATATTTTTTTCACCTAGTAATCAAAATTGTATGGTATTTAGTCGAATTTAAGCTTACATAGCCCTCAATAGTGGTGGAAAATTGGAACAGTTCTGCTTATTGTCTTTTAACCTTGCCATACTGAGTAGTTGTCGTAAAATATTTATACGAAAACTTGAAAAGCATAACTTTATTACAAAATATATTTCTAAATACATACTTTATTATTCCGTCGAGACTTAAACATTAGTCTAAATATCCTTCCATTATTAACAATGTCACGTTACTTCACAAGATTTGAGTTTCATACTTAATTAAAAAGGATAAGTAATTAATGAAAACTTGCCTCACAAAAGCTGCCAAAAATAACACGTGTTGACAGATGCTTTTGTACGTAATAAACTGCAATATGGAATTAAAAGATTTCCACAAAGGATTTCCGGAACATCAAATTACCTTTCCATTAAATTACCATCAAAGTACCTATGGCTTTTAAGTGTCATGTGGGAATGACAGCCATTGTTGTTTAAAATCAAAAACATTTTGACGTCTAAAGGGAGGAAAGGTTGCTAATTGGATCTTTGTACCTTTTACAAAAAGATTATGAGGTTATTATTTATTATCTTTGCTTTTTGACTTTTAGGCTTAATAAAACAAATAACAGCCTATTAAAGTCCCACTGCAGGAATGGGCCTCCTCCTGTGATAAAGGAATACTTGGCCTACTAAACCACGCTGAAAAGACGGATTAGTATAGGGTTTAATTTCAAGTTTTCCTTCTTTTTATTACGTAAAGATTATCTACGGATAGTCCCTTAGTCGGGTTTTATGACACCCATGGGATGATATGGGATGGTGACATATTGTATTCTTACTCCGTCACCACACGGAGAATAAATAAATAATATAATGAAAACAATATTTTAGAATAAGTAATAAGCAGGTGGTAATATTATAAGCATGTTCAGAGAAATTTATTAGTTTTTTTAACTTACGACGACCGACGACCTTTTCAGGACGGCGCGGCGGCGATAGCAAACCGGGCGGAAGTGTCTCTTTCTCACAAGACCGCACAAAGTTGTAATATTAGAAAAAGACCTATGTCCACCAGTGGACGTCAATGGGCTAATTATGATGATGACGATAAAATATAAGCAAGAGCTAAATGGTGCAGTGGTCATAGTCTAATGCTACTCAATATTGGGACTTACAGCAAACGGTTTAATCGATTTTTGCCACGCAGGTAAATAAAAATCATTCGCCTTTTTACCCGCTTAAGTTTTACCCCGCATGAAATAGTTTTTTTTTCTAGAAATAGGAATAGTATTCGTTTACAAAAATGCTTTGTTACAAAATTATTTAACGAAAATGTAACGAGAGTTTTAAATAAATTGTGTAAAAAGTATATAAATGACAAAAATGTAACTCTTTAAACCCTAATAAAATTAATCCCAACGCAATGCTCTGGGGATTAATTTAACAAGCTTTCGGGGAATCAAAAAGTGTGTACGTCTCTTTGCTATACAAATATTAAAAAGCTAAAGAGTTTATTACACTTAAAAATAAATCAAATTATCGCTAGTAATTGTGTATTTTTTATTTTATTTGTAGTAATAGCCAATAAAAATTGTAGACATGTCATCAGGAAAAAAGGTTTAGATGGAACTTTTACTTAACAATCGATATATAAAAAAGGAAAACTTAAAAAAAACCGAATACAAACTTATCTGGACAGCATGGTTTTAAAAAGCCTTAGACACTGAAAGAGGTTTGTATCTGCAATGGAATATCTTAAAAACTGACAAGGACAAAAATACAAGTTTTATACTTTACTACGAGTAGCGTTGGGCGGCGAAAAACAAGCGTCCCTTTTAAACATATTACTGTTTCTCTCCTATCTGTCATAGCGTGATACTATATAGCCTATGACACTCCGCGATAAATGGACTTTTCAACACAGAAAGAATTTTCAAAATCGGATCAGTAGGTCCAGAGATTACCCCCTACAACGTCACAAACACACAAACTTTACCTCTTTATAATATTAGTATGCCATACTAATATTATAAAGAGGTAAAGTTTGTGTGTTTGTATCCATACTATGGATTGTGAATCCTTGACCTTGGTATAAACTTAGCACTTAAACCAACTATGACCCGTAAAAAATTAAGTTATAGTATGGTATACCCTTGTCATGTCCTTTCTACAAACAAATCTTTGATTTATACAAAGACTACATTACCCTTGAAAATAAAAATATAAAAGGTACTATCTTTTTAAAAGAATAGCTAAAAGTAACAATGTATATTTTTTTATCTTTTTCCTTTGTTAAGAAATGTTTTTATTGTCTGTAAATAGAGTGAGCAAAAAGGATCTTGTCACTCCCTTTATTCTCAAGTGTATCAAAGGAAAGTATTTAAATATCTGAAGAACATTTATTTTATTTCGTACACTATAAGGATATTATATAAAATATCCCTGTGGGTCAATGGCGTAAAAGAGTACGTGTAAAAGTAAGGACTGTGGTTTAATATCTAAGATTTAGAAATACAGACATTTATGTTTATTTTATTTCCTTGTGGTGACGGAGTAAGAATACAATATGTCACCAATCTATCTTAGGCAGATTCTGAAAACGGCAGATTCTGTAAATGGCAGATTATTTAAACGGCAGATTCTGAAAACGGCAGAAGTACAGTACTAAACAACGTTGAAATTCTATACATTATTTATTAAAGGTAATATTTACAATTAAAATTAACTTAAAATCAAATTAAAAATCCTTAAACATAAAAATCTTCTTCAACTGCAACTTATTTAATAAAAAAAGTCCTACCGGGTGCACCCTTACCCAGTCCATCTTTTATTATTTTTAACAATCATTAAATTAACTTTTTTTACACGACATAACCGTTCTAAGCAGTCTAAAGGGGTTTTATTCAAGAAGGTTTATTCGAGGTCAATAAAAAAAATAAAATAAAGGGATGGTTTAATAATAGACAAAAATTAAGTAAGTGCAAAAAGGCTAATTAACACATCTATATGTTTTAGAAAGGTAGCCAAGCAGAGCTGCAAAGATCACGTCTAATAACATTTTGTTTTAGTTGACGACTGTACAATATCTGCCGTTTAAAGAATCTGTCGTTTAAATAATCTGCCATTTACAGAATCTGCCGTTTTCAGAATCTGCCATTTAACGAATAACCCCTATCTTATCCCATGGGTGTCGTAAAAACCGACTAAGGGACTAACCGTAAATATTATCTTTACGAAGTAAAAAGAAGGAAAACTTGAAATTTAACCCTTTACCAATTCGACTGGCCAGCGTGGTATTAGTAGGCCAAGTATCCCTTCGTCACGGGAGGGGGCCCGTTCCTGCAGTGGACATTAATGGGCAGACGGTTTCCGGATTAAGTCTTCCTTCTTTATAGGTAAAGGTAATAAATATTCACATAATATGTTCCCTTAGTCGGTTCTTCTTTCGTACTGTATCTAAATATAACTAAAGTAAACGTTAACTTCTCATTGTTCTTGTATATAATGTTATGAAAGCAGTATAACGTAGACAAAATATTATGTTTGATAATATCGTACACGAGAACGTACAACGTATTATTTTTAAATTTAACTCACAAATGTGACTTAACAGCTACACGTTCTGTATCAGATGTTGTACTGTTATGTCTACGTTGTATTATTATAACACGATTTGTTAATAAGACCTAAGCATTCCATGGATTCTCCGTGCGGGTACCGAGTCAATCGCGTGATAGAAATGGAACACTTCCATAATACCGTCTAGGACTTACGACCTAGACGTAGGTTTAAGGAGGCCCCCTTACAACGCGTTAGCGGTCACCTTCACTGTCTGCTATGTTCCGTCCTCTACCTATCCAAATTTGGTAGGAACCTAACAATGCCTTTTTGGACATTCGTGATAGCAGGGAACTTACTGAAAGTTCTCGGCAGTCCTTCTTTTAATAGGTTTTAGTTAATCTACCTAACTTTGACCGTAAGCGATAGCTATAACTTGGTTGAAGGATTCCTTTTACCAGGGTCATCCTCGGTAATAAGGTACCGACTAGAGAGAGACGTTACACAGACTAACTACACAGAAATCAATGCACACTGGAAACACGTGACGTCGCGTGTTTTGGACTAGAAGTGTTAAATAGAATGTCCCACTGCAAGGACGGGCCTCCTCCCACGACGATGGGATACTTGGCCTACTAATACTACGCTGGCCAGACGGATTAGTATATGGTTTAATTTTAAGTGTTCTTTCTTTTTCATTTCGTAAAGATAACATTCGAGGATAGTCCCCTAGTCGGTTTGTACGACACCCATGGGATGAAATGGGGTTGAACATATTCTATTCTTACTCCGTCACCACACGAAGAAAGACTTAACTATGTACGTATATTATGTTGTTATGTGTAATCCGAAAAGAGTACAATAAAGTTGTAGACTCTATAGAATATGTCGATAGGTTTACTCTGGTCAATTTAAGTCAGATCGTTGTTTTTAACACAAAGAAAGAGGTCACTCAGAATAATATTCTAAACTATAACATTTTCCCCCTTACTCATAAACGCCTCTTAAATTTAATCACAGTTTAGCGAGATTTTTATTAGCAAATTCAACCTTATACTAAACAAAAACGTAAGAATTTTAAGCTAATCAATTGACTAGTAAGTTTATGTTTATGAGGGTTTATGTTTTGTCACACCTTCAAATGACGATCTAGTTTAAAAACCTACTACTAATTCTTTTGCATATTCATACACCTATTCAATGATCCTTGTACTTGAACCAAAACTCGTTTCAGCACACCACGTACCCACTCGTCACAATAAGCTCTAGTAAAGAACACAATGTACCGAGATAATGTCAGCGGTTACCTCACTTCAGAGCGTGCCCTCACTAATCCTCTTTACAAAGAACCCCATGACAGGGATTAAACACAATAACAGCTTTACGTAAGGGTATTGCAGTTTTTACTTGAAAAATGTAATATTGGATAGTAAAATATCTTAATTTCAGGCAATTGCCTGACATTGAATTGTAATTAAATATACATCACATATACACAGAAGAAGAATTTTACATACTAAATTAATAAATTAAATAGAAACAGATACAATAGAAGAAAAATAATAAAATGAAATGAAAGTATTTTGTTATCGTTGATTCAATTCCTTAGCAGGCTTTTAATGTCCCACTGCAATGTAGTAAGTTTATGAACCCGGCATATACATTAAAATAAATGTATAGAGCTAGGACGCTATACACAAATGTATAAATGTATTGATTCGAAAAGAAGAAAGACAATGGAAAAAATTGGTACTCGATGCGGGACTCGAATACCAATATGCCATCGAGTATCATACCATATAGCATCTTTCATCCATTGTCTTTCTTCTTTTCGGATTTTTCTAGTTATACCTAAGCTTTACGGCTCTTGTACACGGTAAGAAAAATCGCCGGGCCTACGCAAGAATTCTTGTCGTTTCTAAGCACGACCTGTGTACACAGCGCCGGCGATGCATAAGAAAATTTTCTTGTCTGCGCAAGACAAGACACGGCAAACGTTGTTACGGAGGTGCGGGGAGCGGTGTAGAAGGGTATCATTCTTGTTTGCTTTCTAGTTAACATTTTTACTAAAGGAAACTCACACTGATTATCACACTTGTTATTACTTGCGTGCCCTACGCCCGTCTGACGACTGTACGAAAAAAATCCTGGCGTGTACACGTTCCGAATTGTCTTGTCTGCGGAAGACAAGAAAAGTTTTCATGTACGAAAAAGACAAAATTCTTGACGTCTACACGAAGATTTGTCTTGTCTGGCGTAGACACGGCAAATTTTCTTAGCGTGTACAAGCGCCGTTAAAAATAAACATACAAGTACATTACAAAGTTTCAAACATCAGAATTATAAGGGTTGTTTACAAAATATTTAACTTTATAAGTAAAAGTTATATATGTAAGGTATTGATTCATTAATAGTTAGTAATAAATGATACTACAGCCAAGAGAGTTATATAATTCCTCGCGCAAACTTAACTCCTTATGGCGACACTACTATGCTTGGGGGTCGGGTCAAATTTAGTTGCGCAGGGTAAGCAGTAATGGAGGTAATATGGTACTTCTAATACCTAGTCAAGTGCAAACGGTTGGAGTTTACATCAAAGTGTATTTTCAATACGCATTCTTTTGCTTTTGGTATTATTGATTTTATGATATTAGCACGAAATGAAATTTACATTTTTAATGCATCATTTCTGTCGTAAAAAATTAAAGCAAAAAAAGGTTGTCATTGTCAGATATCAGCTAACTATGCTTTTACTAAAAGCATTCCATTAGCGACGGCGGGGAATTCAACGTTCTAACTTTACACTGACTAAAACAGCTAACTGTTATACGGTACATGTTTCCAATATCCTCGAAAATAATAAATATATAATGTTCCTCACATCCGTGTGGTGGAGTAAGAATACAATATGTCACCACCCCATCTCATCCCATGGGTGTCATAAAAACCGACTAAGGGACTATCCGTGAATATTAACTATACGAAATAAAAAGAAGGAAAACTAGAAATTAAACCCTATATCAATCCGCCTGGCCGGCGTGGTACTAATAGGCTAAGTATCCCTCCGTTACGGAAGGAGGCCCGTCCCTGCAGTGGGACATGATTGGGTTGTCATGAATAAATTAATGTTCCTCATTCGTTCACCGAAACTTATCTAGTTTCACAGTCTTTTTGTGCAGTGTTTTTAATTTTACCTACTCATAATTTATCCTTCTTTCATTACATTAATTTTACATTCTTCTCAACTTCATCATGGGTACCATTGCTGTTGACTCTCATTTGCCTTTGTTTTAAACAAAAATAGCGTGATAACTTTACTTCTAAACGAAAGCTAAAATTTAATCAATGTTAAATTCAAATAATGATCGCAAAAACAAACAAGATTAAAACACACATATTTAACTTTCATTATTAAACTGACTTCATAATAATTAATTAAAGTCAAATAATGCGTTTGCCGCAGTATAAAATGTGATCGTTATTTACTTATGCCCCTTTCCCTTGTGGGGTGAACACAAAAGTTTTGACATTGCAAATTGAGGACGCGGAAACAGTAGCTTTGTTAAGGGGGTCATAAGTATGGTTGATGCGGATTTGTGAAAATGTTTCTTTTCTTTGTATTTATAATCTTTGATTTCCCCTCTTCCTCGTGACGGATTTACGGGATCTCCACGAGAAAGAATAAGGATGTGATGCCCATTAAATTGTTTTTCTTTTGTAAAAGATTTTGTTTTTTAATAAATAAAATGGTGGTCGTTAACAAACAGTAGTGTACTGAGTAATAACGATTGTGTTGTGTAAAACTTTAAGTTTCGGTAGAATGTTGATGAGTTAGATTAATTGTATCTATTTAGTAATAATTAAATTCGGCGTTTACCTTATTGTTATAAATTATGTTCATTGTTATCTGTAAAGAAAATACGTTATAATAATATTTTCTACAAAAACATAGGTTGGTTTGTGTATGAAATACACAATGTGTTATGTATTCATTCGAAGGCTGTCGCAAGAACGAATCCAGACAAAGTGTGCATTAAAGCCATTAAAATAATAGGAAGAAAATTGCCACACTATCCGTGTGGTGACGGAGTATGAATACAATGTGTCTACCCCATCTCATCCCATGATGTTATACGTGAATATTATCTTTACGGAATAAAAAGAAGGTAAACTTGAAATTAAACCCTATACCAATCCGTCTGGCCAGCGTGGTATTAGTAGGCCAAGTGGATACTTGGCCAAACGTCTCCCTCCTAGGCCCGTCCCTGCAGAGGGACATTAATGGGCTGTTATGATATGATGAAAAAGTCCCCGCGACACAGGGCATGATCCCTAGTGCGAGAGTTATCTTTTTAAAAAATACGAAAAAAAAATCAGTGTATAATTTCAGATATGAAAAATACACTAAAAATGTTTGATATAACCCAGCAAAATTTAATATGTAGCTTTAGATTACTTGGTACTACACCAAAACGTTGTCGTTATTACTTTTCCATAAAGGATATGCTCACATTTTGAAGAAAACTGGTTTTTATTGGCATTTAATTCAACCAAGCTGAATATTACCGCAAAGTTATTACTTTTTTTTTAAATTCTGTTCTAGATTTAGGCGTCTATAGCGCCGATTACATTACCCTACATGTAGGACACTACATCTTGTAGGACACTACATGTTGTCTAGTGTAATCACATTTAGGCTGTTAGGACACTACATATCGGAGATTGGCGAGTCCCGACCGCCCTACATCATATAGTCTCCTACATGATGTAGTGTCCTACATGTATGGTAGCCTAATAGCCTAATTGGTGGCGTGGTTATTATTTATGGTGTAACTAAAAGTCCCGCTCTCATTGGTGCAGTTTTATCTTCGCTTTCTAATCATACCTTATAGTTTAAATAAATATTATTTAGGTAGTTACAGAAATCATTTAAAACAGTGCGTTAATGTCCCACTGCAGGGACGGGCCTCCTCCCGGGACGGAGGGATACTTGGCCTACTAATACCACGCTGACCTTACGGATTGGTATAGGATTTATTTTCAAGTTTTCCTTCTTTTTATTTCGTAAAGACAATATTTGCAGATAGTCCCTTAGTCGGTTTTTACGACACGCATTGGATGAGATATATTTTATTTTTACTCCGTCACCACAGGGATAGACCACACGTAGTTACATAAGTACCAAGACTCAATTATGAAGAAAAATGTTTTTACTAAAATGATTAATATAATATTTCCTAACGCTTTAAAAATACCTATATTCGGAGTATTTCCTATGTTCTATATTGGGACGTTTATATTGGTGTGAAACGTGAAGGCTTACAAATGAAGATGGAATTAGACTTGAGGCTTTTGATATGTTGTGATGCAGTAGCGTGGTAATAAAATTATAACACTTAAAATGATATAAAGGCAACGGATATCCTTATTTATATATTTTTATGTTGTAAATACATACAATGTTAGAATAGAAAACCTCTTTCTATTATTATCCCCGTATTGAGACAGAATTGAACCTAAAACCTTTTCCTGGCAGCCCAAGACCAGAACCAACAATGTCATAAAAATGTTATATTATATTAAAATGTGGCTACACCAAACAACTATACAAATACAAGTATCCCATTGTAATAATATTATTGCAGAATTGCAAGACTATACAGTATACTAAATAGCGTTATGCAGAAAGTTGTTCCGTGTGATATGCACTGATATACTGTAACAGATGGCTACACTATAATGGCGCATACACATTGTAGTAACTACACTGTTTATACGTTACTAGTTCAGTTTGTCGTTTAACCTTACTACTAACTAACTACAATATTAAATGATTTGTTTAAACATAAATAAAGCAGTCAAGTGCGAGTCTGTCTCGTTCACTAAGAGTTCCGTATAACGTCATCGCATTTTAGCGGAAAAATAAATAAGTAGGTTATTTTTCCGCTAAAATGCGATGACGTCATGACTCATCTGTCAAAACTTCTATGACGTCATGACTCAACTTTCAAAACTTCTATGACGTCACGTATAACAATGTATCCTAAATAGCGTTATGCAGGAAGTTGTTCCGTGAGATATGCATTGATATACTGTAACAGATGGCTACACTATAGTTGCGTGTACACATTGCAATTGCAACGTGCCCACTTCGTAGAACGGAGAAAATAACGCGCCCCGTTTTTAATTATATTTAATTACTGCTCCACTACTTTATTAGTCATAACGTGATATTATATAGCCTATGACAATCCCCGATAAATGGACTATTCAACACATAAAGAATTTTTAAAATCGGTTCTGTAGATCCAGAGATTACCCCCTACAACGTCACAAACACACAAACTTTACCTCTATATAATATTAGTACAGTAATAGTTAGTAGTTAGTTCTCCGTGTGGTGACGGACTAAGAATACAGTGTGTCACCACCCCATCTCATCCCAAGGGTGTCGTAAAAACCGACTAAGGGACTATCCGTGAATATTATCTTTACGAAATAGAAAGAAGGAAAACTTGAAATTAAACCCTCTACCAATCCGTCTGGCCAGCGTGGTATTAGTAGGCTAAGTTTCCCTCCGTCACGAGAGGAGACCCGACTCTGTAGTGGGACATTAATGGGCTGTTATGATGAATATTAGTACAGAGTATAGATAAAGGACATCTCCAATTTCCTTTTAACTTTTGTCAAATAATCAAATAGATTTGTCCTGTAATATCGTTGTCTCTTAATAATATGTTCAGATGCAGACTAGCTGAAAATTAGTTTTTCCGATGCCACTATCAGTTTACTGCCATTTACTGTGTTCAAATCCTATTCATTTATCCCATTTTTTTATGTTCTAGTCCATTGCCTAACGTAACAATCCATATTGCTTTTTCTTGTTGTTATATTGTATTTTCTAAATCAACTCTATGCTTAGAAATTCAACATATTTTTTGGTAAGTTTTAGCAGCATAACATTTCTGACATTTGTTTTTTTTTATTTTGCACATGATATACTTGTACAGTCAGCCCCAAAAGTCGCTGAACACATTTTAAATTCCAAAATTGCTGAACACTAAAAGTGCCATAAGTCAGTGTCGCGGGTATTTCAGAAGTATCGATGTTGCCAACTCGTGCAGTATACGGGAGCCGCGCATGACTGAACGGCAACGTCGCCCGCTGCGTCGCTCATCTGCGGTCGAGTTTCAGGGCCAGATTCAGGGCCAGATTCAGAGACCGCACTTTGACTTTACTTTGAAGAAAAGTTCGACTTTGATACAAAAACGAGATTCAGAGTCCTGTCAAACTCGAACTTTACTTTCCGCTACTGATCTTTACTTCGCAAAGCCAAGGTCGACGATGAGGTTGACTTTGCTCCCAAAGTAAACTTTGCATAACTATGCGTCTTAAAAAAGATGCCATTGTGTTAGCAATATTTCCATATATCATAATAAATATTTAATATGGTAGGATTATACCGACAAAATGTAAAATTTTGACAATACTTTGTTTCACATTTGCGTTTGCTTATTAATTTCTGTTTTATTTTCTGACGAATTGTGCTTTTCTTTCTTTTCTTATCTTTCTTTAATTAAGTCCAAGTTAAAAGCAGAAGTTGTGTCGTAAACGAATGTGAACAACAAATCTAAACAAAAACTATACTCTATTCACCTTGGCGTGAGAAATTAGGTAAACAAACCTAGAATGGGTCTTGTTAATATCACGATTACTTATTCATACATAAAATCTATGGTCAATAATATGTCATGACAGCTGAATAAGAATAAAATTACAAATTGATGTTTTTAGATAAAAAATCTTTGAAAGCCTATAAATTTTTGCAGTTTGACAAGTTAACATGTTTATATTAATTCTTATGCTATCTTGAATAGAGTATAGTCCGTCAAAGTTTACAATGTTCCATTTTATGAATAAATGATATTTTTACCTATGCAATATATAAAAATATTTTTAAGAGCTGATAAAAAAAATTAAACCTTTTAAAACCGCTACCTATTAATAACGATAAATCGTGTTTTAAAAAATTATTTTGTGAACGTTTTATCGGTTACATGTTTTAGAATTTAAAATAATAATGTAAAAGCTGCGTGTAGCTGAACAAACGCTTACTTTACTTTATATAGCGTACTTTGCTGTTGCTTTGCTTAGCAAAGTCTAGGTATTGTCTCTGAATTTGAAAAATATGAAAGTAATCTTTCGCATGAAAAGTTTACTTTGGGAAGATTACTTTGAAGCAAAGTAAAGTCACGACTCTGAATCTGGGCCTGAATCTGGGCCTCAGTGTAGTTGTAGTGAGTGATTTTGACAGTAGACAAAAGTCAAGCCAATTTCAAAGCGGAATACTACATTAACAATTTCATCAAAACAGTTGTCAACACGATAGCTTTGCTTGTATAGAGCTTGGGTGAAAAGAAAACAGCTCTGGTTCCATCCTGAGGAACGGATTACTTTTTGTGTTTTTTTATTTTTTCTTATTTTGTTTTCTACTATTATTATTCAATACAAGCTGTAACCCGCGACTTCGTTTACGAAAAAAATGTATATTCGACAATTAAATTAAATAATTTAATTAATTATTTAATTAATTAATTAAATGGCTTTATCACCTCTAGACTTAATTTTAGTTGCATGTCATAAAACTATTAAGTTCAATGTCGCACAACAGGGAGCGCTTCTTCTTACATAACATTTCAACTCATATCATCGAATCTCCGAAAATGTTTCGCATACAATTTAAAGTCATAATGATCATTCTTCATTAAATTTAAAAATTAAATAAAAATACTATTTAATTTTCAATTAAAAATTAAAAATAATATTTTAACTTTATTAAAATACCTGTGAACAGTGACGGTGAATTTAAGTTACTTGTTTTTTTTGAGATAAAATACAATAAATAAAAAATAAAAAACCAAAAAAAATACTTGGCACAACCCGGTTTCGAACGCACGTCTACTTCATCAAAGTCGAGTGTTCTATACCCTAGGCTATCGAATCTCAGTGAATTGTCTTGAAATTATGTATCTATTCCAACGAGTAAACATAATAGACACTAGTGTTCAGCTACTTTTGGAACACTAGTGTTCAGCTACTTTTGAAATACCCGCGACACTGACTTATGGCACTTTTAGTGTTCAGCAGTTTTGGAATTTAAAATGTGTTCAGCGACTTTTGGGGCTGACTGTACAATGGCGGGCTTAATGGCTTGATGCATTTTTTCAGCCAATATTTGGGTGGTGCAGATAAAATTAAATGGTAGGTGCAATAAGGTGAAATGAATTTTGACCATCTATCTCTAATTTTTTTACTTAAAAAAATACTTTAGCAGTAAGGACCTTCCGAGGGTCGTGAGGAGTTTACAAACATCGATTTAACGGACACAAAGAACATCCAGTCTCAGGATAATAGTATTTATTTGTGGATCGCACAAACAATAATTGTCCTTCGAAAGATTCTAAGCTGCGACCTCATGCATGGCTGTCGCATTCATTACTTAACCCCTTACTCATAAACGTCTCTTATATTTAATCACTGTTTAGCGAGATTTTTATAAGCAAAACAATACCTTATACCAAACAAAACCGTAAGAATATAAGCTAATCAATTGACTAATATTTAAGAGTCGTTTATGAGTAAGGGGTTAAGTAATGTTAGTGTGCTAGGTCCATTTAAGTGTTTCCCTATATCTTCATTTTGTTATGCTTCTAACGAACCAACATCTTTGAAAAGAACCTCTTTCCCTTATACAACGAACTCTTGATCCAATTCTTATGGCATGAATCTCATTGTTATTAGCCCCTTTTTCCGTTCGATACAATGGGAACAGTGACAGCTGAGTCAATATGCCTTATAGGCAAGTTAATAAATTTTCTGTATAACGTATATTATCGAGTGTTAAATGGTACATTTGGTGTATAATTGTATGTCTCAATGTGGTGAATATTAATTAGTATGAATAGGTCATGTCATCATTACATGTCGAACGATGTGTGTAGTAAAAACAAACTATGGCATAATTCACAGATACTATTTCTTCGGAAACAAAAGGAATCCATGTCTTTAATTAAGCTTAAAGTTCAATCTTTAAATTCTAGCTAGCTTCCTCCTTTTTTGCGTTAAACGGCAGATTCTGTAAATGGCAGATTATTTAAACGACAGATTCTGAAAACGGCAGAAGTACAGTACCAAACAATGTCGTAATTCTATACATTATTTATTAAAGGTAATATTTACAATTAAAATTAACTTAAAATCAAATTAAAAACCACCACTACCACCCACCATCATCACCACCGTCTACCCCTTTATTTTGACTTTCTGCCAATGTAAAAATTTTACGTAACTTTGACATAAATAGAATATGTCGTGTATGTAATAATATAGTAAGAACTTTTTTTGTTGTTGATATTTTCGTCCTCTAGTACACTTATAACTAATTTAACATAACCTTTACAATAAGTTACATTGAACTTGTCAGAACATTACAACATACTCGTATTAAGATAGTAAACCTTTTGACAAAGATCATTCAAGTTTACACTACGTTAAGTTTTACTTTACATTAACATTGATACATACATGTGTTATACCTCTTACTAATAGGAGGAACCTACGCTTTATCTTAAAATAGAAGCAAGGTGTTTCATGTGCATGAATAATTGTGACGTATGTTTAATGAGTTTTAGGGCCATAATATCATTTCTCTTATCTCTTCTCCGTGTGGTGACGGAGTAAGGGCCAGGCCACACGGCGCGGCACCGCACCGCACCGCATTACTCCTGCGCTATGGCGCCGGAGCGGTGCCGGACGTACCGTATGGCATACCATACATTTTTATATGTAGGAAACCGTTGCGACACGAGGCAGGTGCGCCGCGTCGGAGCCCCACCGCACCGTGTGGCCTGGCCCTAAGAATACAATGTGTCACCACCCCATCTCATCCCATGGGTGTCGTAAAAACTGACTAAGGGACTATCCGTGAATAATATCTTTACGTAATAATAAGAAGGAAAACTTGAAATTAAACCCTATACCAGTCCGTTTGGCCAGCGTGGTATTAGTTGGCCAAGCATCCCTCCGTTACTGGAGGAGGCCCGTCCCTTCAGTGGGGCATAAATGGGCTGTTATGTTCATTTCTCTATATCTATCTCGCTTGCATATACGGGTCTTCTATTCTTATATATTATTATCTTTTATCTCTTTACTTACTATAATAATTATAGGAAGAACCTACGCTTTATCTTAAAATAGAAGCAATGTTACTTCATGTGCATGGGTAATTATTGTGACGTATAGTAATTAATTCCACCCACTATAGTATATCTAAGTATACTAATATTTTAGAGAGGTAAAGTTTATGTGTTTCTATGTTTGTGACGTTGTAGGGGGTAATCTCTGGATCTACTGAACCGATTTAAAAAATTCTTTCTGTGTTGAATAGTACATTTATAAGGGAGTGTCATAGGCTAATAGTATCACGCTATGACTAATAGGAGTGGATCAGTAATGAAATATGTTAAAAAAGGGACGCGTATTTTTCGCCGCCCGACGAAGTGGGCACGGGTCTGCTAGTATAATAAAGTGGCTCCTTGTAAGCCAAGAATAATAATATCATGATTACGTAAGAAAACTGAGTATGACACTCGAGGCACTATTAAAAAGGTAAATTGTTTAGGAACCAGTAACGATGATATTTTGATCCGTAACTATCTGGGAATTTAAAAAAGTGGAAAGTTAAAACACTGACGTTATAGAGTATAACTAAAAGTTACATAAAGGTATATACGACTAGAACCATTTTTTGTAATGAAAAATAAGAAGTATAAATAGGTTGATAAGGATATAAGCAACTAAGTACACTTCTGCTTAATACAGACTGTAACATCAGCATCAGCATTTAGCCCTCCGTCCGTAAACGGAATCTGTTTATGGACGTTAGGTACTTACTATTAGGTGGACTGCTTGTTGCAACTAACTTAAGCAAAAACTCTAGATTATATTCTTATATCAAAAAACTGAAATACAGAAGATCTTAAAGTAAATATCTAGTTAGTTTTGCCTATAAAATTTGTATTATACTTACTGTAATGCAAAATTGTTAGTCGAATCAACCATACCTGTAACAAAATCAAAAAAACTTTACTTACAATAACAAACCACGAATAAAGCAGTAAAAGATAATAAATAAAAGAACAAAAATGAAAATATGTTGTCTGGACCCACAATAAGCCACCTTGTATCAGCCATCTATCCCCAAAGGCATCGTTAGACCAAACAATACCATACATTGCGTGGTTTGTTAACAATATTTTACTGTTAAGCAATAACCACCGAGAGACAAAACATGTACAATTTGTATAGATAGCAATGTAAATGTACGTGTAATGTTTTATACTTAAAGTTGCTTTGTAAAAAGCAAAATCGTTTTGCCTTCAAGTTAATAATGGTTGCATATGTCTACTTTATAAAAACTTACTTTTCGATAACTCCAGATCCGGAGTGTAATATTTTAAAATCAAGTAGTAGCGCAAAAATTATAGTGTGTTTGGTTAAAAGGGTATAGTCATCATCATTACAGCCCATTAATGTCCCACTGCAGGGACGGGCCTCCTTCCGTGACGGAGGGATACTTGGCCTTCTTTCGTTTTATTTCAAATTTTTCTTCTTTCTATGTAAAGGTAATATTCACAGACACCCGTAGGATGAGATGGGGTGGTGACATATTGTATTCTTACTCCGTCACCACACGGACAGACAAAGGGTATAGTAGCTTGTGTAATTACAGGGTTATAAGCCTTACCATCGGTCTAAGAGCGGCAGTGACTTGACTGTGCTCTAGCATTGCTGACGTCTATGAAAGTCGATTCGCCATTTACTTATTTACAACAATAAAGAAAGCCTACAATTTGTACATGACATTGTTGAGTATGCTTAGTACATGAAATTATCGAAGTATTTTTTAAATAGCTCATAGAAGAACGGATAAATTTAAGTGATATTTAGTATTAGCATTTAAGCCACAGGATATTAGTGATTTAAACCTTGCTCGGAATCTTCCCAAACATTTGGTCCAAGCCTTGGTCGATAATAACATGAATGTTCCAAACTTTCTATGGGTTATATCTTTAGCAGCTACTAAAAGTCTGACACTAAGAATATTGCAGTACATTTGTAACAGAAAAAGCCTCAGGCATTTATAAAAGCAGTCTGGAATACAACAAGAAACTTAAGATAAGATTACGTGAGAAATTGTTGGCGAATTATTCGCGTTGAAAAGCGTAGGCACGCAAAAGTCATATAAAATAGTATAACGGATTCTCCTAAGTTTATTTTATCTTTTTACGTTATACTAGTTATTTTCCGCGGCTTTCCCATATGAGTGTTAGGTATTATTCGATTCATCATCATTCATAACAGCCCATTAATGTACCACTGCAAAGACGGGCCTCCTCTCATGACGGAGGGATACTTGGCCTACTAATATCACGCTGGCCAGACGGATTGGTACAAGGTTTAATTTTAAGTTTTCTTTCTTTTTATTTCGTAAAGATAATATTCACGAATTTTACCTTAGTCGGTTTTTACGACACCCATAGGATGAGATGGGGTGGTGACATATTGTATACTTACTCAGTCACCACACGGAGAATTTTTCGATTAATCATAAGCATTTATTTTGTCTAGAAATCTAATAAAAACTCAATTTGTTTCAAGTAATACCATGATTTGTTCTGTTTATAACAATAATGATCTATGGTATAAATACTTTATTTTGTTTAAAATAACTATCACTAAAATGTGATATTTTTGTATATAGAAATACACCTAAACATTCGACATACTTAGTTACATTATTACCCGTGATAGAAAATTACGATAACGAACAAACATGAAAATCATAACCATCTAACCATTAAGAAAGGGTTTAAACCCAAAGGGGTATCAATCCATAGTCGCTTTCCTTTACTAAAGGCTATAAGGCTGAACGTTGATAAAGTAAGGTTCTAAAGCTGTAAATCCTTTGTCGTTAATCCAGCAACCTAATTTAATATTCGGTTGCCATGGCAACGATTGGGTAGTTACCGAAGATGTGTAAGCGTAAAATAATATTGTGGTGACAAGGTAATTATGATGGCAAACAGTGACGTCATAAAGGGGTATTGTAAATATATATTAGCAAGGAAATGAAGGGGTATCGCCTTAATTTTAATGATTTTCGTAATAGATTGTAAACATAACTTTGCTTAACAAGAAGGTTCTTCCGAAATAAATACATGTTTCTTGAAATAAAACAATTTAAATGTTAGGTCTATGTGTTAGGTCTGCAGTCCATCGTGTGAATTTTGTACATCATCATAACAGCCCATTAATGTCCCACTGCAGGGACGGGCTTCCTCCCGTGACGGAGGGATACTTGGCGTTTTTGGTGGTGATCCAAAAGTATTTTTATACATATAACATAGCCCGTAGCCACTCATCAATCCTAAAAATTGTACGTTCACTATTACATGTTTTTCTTTGCTTAACCAAAATGATGCACAAGATTATGTAATTAACTGACAATAACACATGTCTGGTCAGCGTGGTATTAGTAGGCCATACTTGGCCCAACAAATACCATATCTCCATCAATCCCTTCGTCTCGAGAGGAGGCCCGTCCCTGCAATGGAACATTAAGAGGCTGTTATGATAATGATGAACGCATACTCGTATGAACATCTTAATAAATATCACTGACGTCATTTCCCAAGTAACCACACGTATCATTAGTCTATTATAGTTAAGCAAAATATTCTACACATAGTGACAGATTGTCATTGTGTATTAGTAAGAAGATCTGGGTCAATATTATTTGACCTAATTAACTACGAGAACATTTCGTCGAGCCGAGGAGAACGACGATGTATAAATACGATGACATAAAGAGCCAATAATGCTTTTAGAAAGTTCCTGTTAAAGAGTCTGCTGTAGATGACGTTTCTGAATTTTTGAGCACTTTAGGTATAACAAACTTTTTGAACTGATAATGTAAAATGTGTTATTTTATTAAAAGACTAGCACCTACTACAATAAGTAGATACAGCTTCATTAGAAAATTACATTAGAAATCTCTAAATTTATATAGATTTCTATACTATATTATGCATGTTTTATACATGCATGTGTGACGACCTCTGTGGCGTAGTGGTTATATAACATGACTGCTACGCAGAGGCCTCGGGTTCGATTCCCGCTCAATGCAAATCTTTGTGTGCATGAACATGATTGTTTGCATTGGTCTGGGTGTTTTCTATGTATAATATGTAAGTATTTAAATAAAAAAAGTATTTATGTATGTATATCCGTTGTCTAGTACCCATAGTACAAGATCTGCTTAGTTGGGGATGCTTAGTTGGATATATCTGATAGCGTTGTGTAAAAGTGTGAGGAATATGTGAAAAATAAATAAATAAATAAAAACCTTCCTCTTAAATTACTCTACTTATCTATTAAAAAAAACGCATCAAAATCCGTTGCGTTGTTTTAAAGATTTAAGCATATAAAGGGACATAGAGACGGAAACAGCGACTTTATTTTATACGATGTATAGATTAAGATTGTGTTTCCCTAGCAGTAGAAGTCATGAATAATTTGTTCATATTTATGATAAGGGGCAGGCTGATGAAAAAGTTACTCCCAGCCATTCCTACAGTTGTTAACCAGTGCGAAAGATATTAAAAGCCCGATTTACACATCGACAAGTACAGTAGCGAGTTAAGTAGTAAGTTGTTGATTAAGTTGATTTAAACAGATCTCCATCCTATTTTTGGCGAGTTAAGTTGGCGAGACGCGAGAGAGGGGGCTACTTCGTACTTAACTCACCAAAAAATAGGATGGAGATCTATTCAAATCAACTTAATCAACAACTTACTACTTAACTCGCTACTGTACTTGACAATGTGTAAATCGGGCTTTAGGTTAGCGTCACTCAGCCCACTAGAGGTGAAACTGCAAACAGACTGATAAATTCGTTAAAAAAATAAATTTTGGCGCAACAATTATTGTCGTGAGCCTAGAAGTTTTATGTGTCTGTTAATTTAAAACCATAGTACTTAAAGTTCCAAGTCCATATTTTGGAAATTATTATTTAAAAAAACGAAAAGATATATGTCTAAAAAACCCTAGAACCCATTCCTTTTGTTTCAACTTAAGCAAAGTCCCGTGAAGTAAATGAAAAATGGTGAACAATAAAGGTTGATCCCACTGTTCAATTGATTGCTGTGGCGGGCAACAGTACTTTATTAAGCCTTGGATTAATGACTACTTTTCAAGCTTCAACGGACTTTCGAAGTTTGCTATCTTTTAAAAAATCCTCGACTTTTATGTTAGGATATTTTTTAGATCAGGGTTTTAGTGTTTTGAGGCTTGCGTAATTTTGCTTTTTTTGATTTGTGTATTGCTATGTAATTTGCTTTGTCAAGTAATTAAAATATTATCATTTTCAAACATTTTTAGTTAAAGAAGTAAGTCAATCACTATATTTTCAAGTTTAATTTTGGAAAAATAGCACAATATTTTGTTTATATAAAGAAATTTTTTAGAGTCCTAATCATGATTGTGTCGTGGAATCTTTTACAGATATGAAATTAAAGAACTTCTAAGTACAATTATCTGTGTAACATCTTTTTAAAATTTAATACATTAAAATGGTTTTTATAGAGCAGAATATAATCAAAGAAAGGTGAGAGCGTTACGAATTGAAAGAAAACGTAGTTAAGTATGCTAAAGTGATTTGGACTAAATTGGTGACATTCTTCATAGGAAAATGGGACACGGGCAATTATAAATTACCTTCTATCTTTTGCCCGCGGTTTCGCTCGAGTTAAGTTTCAGTTAAATTCGGGGTAGCACTGTTCCCCATACTTAGACAAGGCAAGAAAAAAAAACCAAAAAAAGCAACATAAGTTACTCTCCATCCCTTCAACTATCTCCACTAAAAAAATCACGTCTATTTGTCGCTCCGTTTTGCCGTGAAAGAAAGACAAACAGACACACTTTCCTATTTTAATATTAGTAGTAGAATTATTCCGGCTTCGGAAACCCCATTGCTACTTCTTCATTCATACACATCTATACTAATTTAGTATAGATGTGTATGAATGAAGAAGTAGCAATGGGGTTTCCGAAGCCGGAATAATTCTACTAATTATGCAGTTAATCTAGCTTGACCCCCATAAACTACATACAAAGCGAACTAGGCTAATGAAGTCAAACCAGAGCCAATATCATTCTCACAGATAATAAATGCGTCAAAGATGAATTCTTGATTTATATCCCACTATTTTCCACACCAAAGCTTTATTAATGGTAATTAATATCGTGGATAGATGGCGTTGTATTGGCAGCCTTCGCTGTTTTTCTTTTCCATTATTAATGTTTATATTAATACAGTTTTGCCACAGTTGGTCTTAGTGGGTATAATTGATTTTAGCTATTAATATAAGCGCATAGTATTGTTTTCTTGTTTGTTTCATATTATTTGAGTTTTGCCTGAACATTGGCTTTATTGTGGTTTTTATAAAATTTACTTATTATAAAGCAATCATATAATAATGGTGGTTCTTATTAATTTATGTCTTAAAATCTAAGTTTTGAAGTACGCCCGTGACATAAACATTTGTCTTTAATTCGAAAATGACTTAAATCGCTAAGAAGTTAAATTAAAAATGGAGAGGAAATTGGACATCTCTTAAAAACTTCCTTATAACGCATAATTCAACTGTTAAGCACAGAACTTGTTATGTATGACAAAGAGATTGGTAAGAACGTAAGAAATGCAACACCTAGAAAAGACAGTTTCACTATGGCATTCTCGGATCTGTACTTAATATTATGTTACTTGTATACAGTCACAAGGCAGTTCGGATTGTCGTGACTTTGTATCTAGGTTTTTTTTATACGCAGTTTTTGGTTTGTTTTGTGCAGATCTGAACGTACATAAATAAATAAATATAAATATTCCTCACACATTCACACAACGCCATCTAGTCCCAAACTAAGCAGAGTGAACTAAGGGTACTAGACAACGTATAAACATACTTAAATACTTTTGTTTTTGTAAATACATACATTATACATATAAAACACCAAGGCAAACAATCATGTTCTTGCACACAAAGATTTGCATTGAGCGGGAATCGAACCCGAGACCTCTGCGTAGCAGTCATGTTATATAACCACTACGCCACAGAGGTCTAGAAGTTGTATTTTATAAATAAAGAGATAAAAATATGTTACTCAAACAAATAGAATAGATTACTATCTAAATAAAACTGTTTAAAATGTAAAAAAAAAAAATTCAAAATACAAAGTATTTTTTCTACAAAAATTGCACATTTCAAATGATTCAAATAAATTTGTTCTAGTATTATTTCTACGTTTCAGAGTCTGTGATAAGACAGAATTCACGGAGCCGTGGCTTAGAATCTTTTGTGTATAAATTAGCTTATTTGCATGAACTGAATTTTCACAATGGTCGTCTACTTTGATATGCCTAAGCATGAATAAATCTATTTGTTATCTTTGCAGGTAAAACTGGATGACAAGGGCTGATGGTTTGAGAAAAAGAAAATTTTATGAATCGCAATCTTGCTTCAACTTCTTTTATTTTTCTTTTTAAAATGATATCGCGCTTTCGAAATTACGTAATCATTCTTAACTTGAGAATGTTTGTTTTGAATTAGCGCTAATTGCTGCACTTACATAGGCATAGGTAAAACAGCATAAATATGTCTGAATATTCTCTCTTTTTTGAAATCTTGAGCCTTAGGAGGTATCTATATTAGTGTGCCCTCTTAAAACGCAAGTAGTGGTGTGCAAATTGGTTTAGCAAATTAACTAAACTGAGAGGGCTAAGAGGCAGCTTGTGATTAATATTCGCGACCTCTTGCACGAAAGACGTATTCCGCGATAGTACCATGACGTTTGGCAGATACATATTGAGTGTCTTTAGCAGAAAGATGTAAGTAAGAGTGGCTTTAATGATAAAAACTAACTCCAGTATGTCATCGATGAGTTAGCTTCCTATCAGCCTTTCAGTACAAATGCATATCACGTACAAAGTTCTAAACAACGTGACATGTATGAGCAAGGTCACTAGCGTTACGGTAACGCTTGTTTACTGTTGCGGTAAATACTGCTAGTGAGGCTTTATTAATGTATTTGAGGTCATACTTGTAAGGGATTTTGAAAACTATATGACGTATTTAATTGTAAGTAATTTTTCATTTTAATATCATGGGAAAAATTGGTATTATTAAGGATTTTAATGGACTCCGAGAATTGATTATCAAAATGTTTGTCTTTTTTAAATTGTCTGTTACCTAAAAACTTAGTCGTTTCTTGACCATTTGCTTTGTAGTTGTTTACATAAAAAGTATCTAGATCAATGCAAACATTTATGTGTACACAAAGATTGCCATTAAAGCAGGAATCCAACTCGATAACTGTGCGTAGTAACAAACAAAATTCCCGTAAACAGAACCGCGGGTAAATTCTAGTAATACCTATATAAATATTTATATAAACGGCCAGGGAGATGTGGTAGTAACAATATATGGCTACCGCAATATGGCGGCGGTTTTTGTGTGCGTTAAATAGATGTTTGTTGAAGTCCCCGCAAAAAAAATATTTTAGTTTGTTATTTTGTGTATGTGGTAAAGGATTTAATACAATGTGTCCGCATATTGTACTGGCTCTACCTGTTTTACTATAGACTATGTTACAGGAACTCTTTGATCTATTTTTGTTTTTAGTCGTACTGCTGAACAATTGCTTAACCAGTAATGTACCTATTCTCCGTGTGGTGACGGAGTAAGAATACAATATGTCACCACCCCATCTCATTCCGTGGGTGTCGTAAAAACCGAGTTAGGGACTATCCGTGACTATTATAAAGAAAGGCAAAATACGTACGCTATCTCGGCATTACAATAGATGAAAGGCTCACCTTCAGCGAGCATATACTGTCCACGTCTGCTAGAGTTAGGAAGATCATCCACATCATGAAAATACTACGCGATGTGGCTCCAGTATCCTTGTTGAAGAGTATATACCTTTCACTCTGCGAATCAATTCTCTCCTACTGCAATATAGCCTGGGGTGGGGCTGCTGTCACACACCTTATTGGCTTAGAAAGAGCTCAGCGCGCAGTGCTAAAGACCATGCTATTCAAACCTTTTAGATTTTCGACGATTGCACTGTTTAGTGAGATAGGGGTGTTAAGTGTCAGAAGGTTATACATTCAAAAAGTTACTGTTCTGACCCACAAACAAGTAATCAGCTCTGTTGACTATGGAGACATGATCAAGAAACGGGTCTACAGAATTCCAGTCGTTAGAGTAAATACCACATTTGCTAAACGTTTCAGTACCTTCATGAAGCCATTTGTGTATAACAGGTTTAACAAAATTTGCAACTTATCCAATAAGACAGTTCGCGAAGTGAAGTTTATTGTAGCAAAGCAATTAGTCACTTGGACTTATGATGAGACAGAGCATTTTTTGAAGCAGTTGGCATAATTTAGAAGCGATAAAGCATTGCGTGATTGTTTCTATTTTGCTATTTTTGTAATTTCTTTTTGTTATTTCACATTGAATTGTACCTGTTTTCTTTTAATTTTAATTTTTGATATTTTCTTTTTTAATTTTTATGATTGTTTTCTGTTATTTGATTCACGGTAATTTTAAGATGATAGAGTGATTTAATTAATTATTGTAATTCTTTTTTTTTTTTTCTTTAATTTAAATGTAGGGTAAAATGTAGGTAAGACTAACTGCAGGACAGGCTCAGCCTAGTGCAGGGAGTCTTTGTTACATCCACACACTATACTCTTTATGTATCTACTATAGTAATTAAGATTTGTGTACTACTTATTTTTTTGCAATAAAATAAATAAATAAATAAATAAATAAAATAAATTATTGACGACCTCGGTGGCGCGCCGGTAAAGCCAGCGGCTGCCGCGCATGAGGTTGTGGGTTCGATCCCCACGCAGGACAATAATTTGTGAGATCCACAAATTATTGTCCTGAGTCTGGGTGTTATATGTGTCCGTTAATTGATGTTTGTAAAAGTCCCCGCGACACAGGGCATGATCCCTAGTGCGGGAGTTGTCTTTTTAAATAAAAAAAAAAAAAAAAAAAATTAAGATTATCTTTACGAAATAAAAAGAAGGAAAACATGAAATTAAACCATATACCAATCCGTCTGGCCAGCGTGGTATTAGTTGGCCAAGTATACCTCCGTCAAGGGAGGAGGCACGGCCCTGCAGTGGGACATTAATGGGCTGTTATGATGATGTTAGTTGGAAAAGGTTTCGTTACAGTATCAGGCAACAGCTCTATAATCACAAATACTTGGGTTATGTCGAATTCTTTCATGTCTTTGTGATGACGTAGTATCAACTCTAAAAGTAATTGCAAAAACTGGTATACTGGCTTCAAATTTATTTATTGATAAGCAAGCTGATGCCTGCGGCTCCACTCACGTTGTATAAGTAGCTTAAATGTTATTCTGCTCCCTAAACTACCTATATTACAAACTTCATCAAAATCCATTTAGTAGTTTTTGCGTGAAAGAGTAAAAATCCATCCATACGTCCTCACAAACTTTCGCATTTATAATACGAGTAGGAACCGCCTAGATGTGTTAAGCGCCGATTACACCTACCCTACATGTAGGACACTACATCTTGTAGGGCACTACATGTTGTCTAGTGTAATCACATGTAGGCTGTTAGGACACTACATATCGGAGATTGGTGAGTCCCGACCGCCCTACATCATGTAGTCTCCTACAAGATGTAGTGCACTACATGTAGGGTAGTGTAATCGGCGCTTTAGTACACCAAGTGTTCCGCCAAGCTAAGCTGTTATCAGAAGCTTATACAAACCATTGTCGAACAACTTATAATTTATCAACAATCCCAAAATAAATCGCAATACCCTACAAATGGAATTTACGTAAATTTACTTTATAGTTTAACACAAAAGGATTAATTTATTGGCTGTTGTGTACAGGAAATTCGTTATACAATGTTTTCAATATTATTTTGTTTTATACCGTTTAATAATAAACTATAACAGTGTTACTGGTGTTAAAACAGATAATCTGGTTGAATACCATGTTATTTGCGATGCTTGAATTATACATTTTAACACTGCTGAAAACTTGGAATACTAATCACTAAAGGTTTGAACTGATGTTCAGACTTTACGGAGAGTTCCTCAGGGAACCTTAAGCGCCGATTACACTACCCTACATGTAGTGCACTAGATCTTGTAGGAGACTACATGATGTAGGGCGGTCGGGACTCGCCAATCTCCGATATGTAGTGTCCTAACAACCTACATGCGATTACACTAGACAAAATGTAGTGCCCTACAAGATGTAGTGTCCTACATGTAGGGTAGTGTAATCGGCGCTTTACTCTTGCCTTGTTTGATGTAAGTTTTAAAGTGATGACTTTAACGTAACTTTTACGTCATAAAAATTAGAAAGTAAAGAGTGATGAAAGGTTATCTTCAAGCTAATGATCAAAAAAGTTTTATATTAAGTAAGCAACTTGTAAAAAAGTTTAAAAAGTAGTAAATTTTGCGTTTTCCAAAATTCAAAATTAATTCAAAAGCTTAGTGAAGAGTACATACAATTGATAGAAACTCACATCTGTATACACGAGTATGCTGGATGTACACCGGCAGAACTTCGATCACGTTATGCAAGTTTAAACCTTTAGTGGCATTTTCACTCAAGTGTACGATGGTCGCTATCCAAACGGCCGTTAGTTATAAAACTAACCACCAGTCTCTTAAACCTCGGTTGCCTCTTACACAAATTCACACAGTGTCAGTTAATTATCTGGTAGCCATTGTAAAAGTTTCCCAATTGTAAAATAGATGGTGTTGATTCAATGTGAAGTTATACTACACTTCTAGTTCCAGCAAATAGTAATGTTAAAAACATTATGTTTAGACTACTCCATTCAAAAGCAGTTCTTTCTTACATAAACCAGCTCCTTCAAATAAATCAAACCGAGATATTTAATATTCGTCAACCAACTACAACATTTTTCAACCCAAACTTGTCCTTCGACGAAGCTCCTAAATCAAACTTCACATTACATAACATGACAAAAACGTTCTCATTTTGTATTCAGTAGTCGATTCAACAAACATAGGTATTGATTTCAACAACTCCCGCGTGCATAAATCACAATCATTATTCCTGTTCGTACAAAGAGATAACACGCTTGTGCTCGCTGATAATGAAATTGTTTTAAGCATAATTATGCCGTATTTGAGTACTAATTTTTGTAATTCAGTTGTTTGATTCATTATTGTTTTATCGCTTTATTGTGTACCAGTGCAGGGATGGAGTGGAGCAGCAGTAAAGGTGGACACGATTTGGCCTACTCATATCAAGCTGACCAGACTGGGTACAGATTGAGTATATATCCCCAAGCTTTTTTAGTCAGTTTTTCGACCCAAATGAGGAGAGATCGTTATCAGTCTCCAAGTTTTGTAACTACTTTATCATACGAAGAGAAATAACAGAACAAAATATAAAATAGACAAAATACATTAAATTAAACCATTTTTCTATAATAAAATCATCTCAAAAGTCGACTACCAAGGCAAGCCTCGGTCGAAAACTAACTCCCACTTAATACTCGCAATAATCTAGTCTGAACAGTGTCTGAATATGTATAGGGATTAAGTGCTATTAACAAGGGTAATGCTAAACAATACGTAGTCAACACCACTTTAGCTCTAATACTGGGAGCAAATGAGGATGAAATTCATATTACAGTATTTGTCACAGTTATTATAGAAGTAAATATTATGATAGATGTTGTTTTGTTTTATATTTCTGCTTCAGTGCACGAAGTCGTGGTTTTACAAGATAATTATTTGTGTGATCTACAAATAATTGCATTGACCCTGGATTTTCTTTAAGCACGTATAGGTAGTTTTATAAAAATTTCGCTGGAAAGATCTTTAGCTTTAACTAGAAATTTGCGAGTACTAGCTAAACGGCTAAACAGACCATCTGCTGTTTTCTAGCTCCCCTAATATAAGGATGTCGCTTCGAGAACTTTACGTCCAGGGTCCAAACAGTATTATCGAAATACAAAAAACCCTTATTACCTATGCGATTTCCAAGTCATATATTATTCATTCATTTATTCATTCATCTCAGCCAATTGACGTCCACTGCTGAACATAGGCCTCCTCCAAATATTGCCACCTTGTGCCACCTTATATTATATTGAATATGAATATATTATTCTGATTTTTTTTGTTAAAAAAATACCCTAGAAGTAAACTCATTTTTGTAATTGTTTATGCATATCATTGCGAAAACATTCTGTTTTACGGTCCCGAAGTTTCTCAGAAATCTTGTACTTTATAAAAGTACCAATTTGCCTTTTCGTTATCATTTCATTATTTTTCAAATGCCGTACTAAAAGGTACTCGTCTTTTCTAGGAAGGGATGGGAGTTTGAACTAAGACATTTCGTTGTCCTCGTTATTTGGAAAGGAAGTTAGAAAGCTTTATTAAAACACAAGTCCAGTTTAGGACTGGAGCTGCGTACTGTGATTCAATACTTATTTGAAATGAATTAATAAATAAATAAATTATATTAGTAATAAAGTTCCGTTTTTACCTTTTGGGTACGAAACCCTAAAACACTGCGCCTACATGAGTAGGTGGAGACGCTGCTAAAATCTAGACATAAATACTATATTAATAAGGACTAAACATTTTAATCAATTTCAAACTATTAAGATTAACTTATATTTCTAAACGTTACACTCAATTTGACAACCCTAAACACATTACTTGTCATTTTCCAAACAAGAAGACCCCTAGTTCACGTTAACATGAATCTAGAATTCTACGTTTCACCTGTCTAACCAGCTAGGGTTGTCAAAACCATTCTCGTATAATATTTCACGTGTTCACCTACATCAAATATCAGTTGCCATCGTGTATGACGTTCCATTAGCTATGTTCATAGCTGTGACAGTATTTTTGCGTATAGGAACTACTATGGGTATATGTTTTCTGTATAGTTTTCGTCATCATAAGCCTTTTTTTGTGGAGGAAATGCTTTAGGCATACATATCCTCACCTAGGGCTGGTGAGGTGGTTATGTCAGACTGCCATAGACCGGGCTACTGAGTAAAACCTCCACGGTAACCATCTTTGGGGTATATGAGGAGTCCCGGGAACTAGAAATACAACATCGTCCCCACCGTTGCTTTGCTTACACAAGGCTTTCAATCATAAGCCTTAGCGACTTTGGGAACAATCGGTCAAGAAAGGAGATGATTTGCACGAGGTCGCAGGTTTGAATCCCACACAAGACTTGTCATTCTATTTATTCTTAACTAAAAGAATCATCATAACAGCTCGTTAATGTCCCACTGCAGGGACGGGCCTCCTCCCATGACGAAGGGATACTTGCCCTACTAATACCACGCTGGCCAGACGGATTTAATTTCAAGTTTTCCTTCTTTTTATTTCGTAAAGATAATATTCACGGATAGACCCTTAGTCATTTTTTACGACACCCATGGGATAAGATGGGGTGGTGACAAATTGTATTCTTACTCCGTCACCACACAGTTATGAATAAATAATAATAATTCTACACGCATGGAAGCCTAAAAATAGACTCTACCTTACACATACATCTAAGCCTAGTATAGATATTTGGTAATGTCGATTTATTGGCAAAGAACGCTATCTAGTCCCAAACTAAGCATAACTTATACTATGGATACTAGACAACGGATAAACATACTTAAATACTTTATTTTGTAAATACATACATTTTTTTATACATAGAAAACACCCAGACGAATGCAAAAAATTATGTTCATGCACACAAGATTTGCATTGAGCGGTAGTCGACCTCGAGACCTCAGCATAGCAGTCATGTTGTATAACCACTATGGCACAGAGGACGTATTATTTAGATAGTACACGCATTACGTCATTATGGCGTTGGTTTTATGTCAACTTATTTTAGTTTGTTATCATAGTTAATAAAAATATCTCTAAGCTTTCTTTTAGTCGACTTGTAAAACACCTCATCTTATAACACCATTCATTCTTACTCCTTCACCGAATGCATGAAAGGCTAAACACCACCTTAATCTCATTCCACCATTTATTTTCACTCCTATACCACAGGCATTGAAGCCTAAAAATAGACTCTACCTTACACACATGTAAGCCTAGTATAGATAGTAAGTAATGTCGATTTATTGGCTAGTGAATACTCGACATCGGCCATGGACTACTGTCGAGCCTAAAACCCCTGTGACAGTTTGAGCTACGTGAGTTTAACCCATCTCACATTGAATTTGGTTAGTATTAAAGAGTATTTTTTTCGTCTTTATTACATACTTTATCATAGAAATCTGGTTTTTGTCGTCTTAGATGTAAAGTACCAGTATGTCTTGTGTTCTATGGCATGAATTTATTACTGTTTTGTTTTAAGTTTGTAGGTATACTATGGTGTAAGTAAAAAGTAGTAGGACTACTTTAAATTCTCATTTAAAGTTTACTCTTATAGAAATCCCGTAATTTAACGTTATAAAAAAAGCTTCTAAACCAATTTTTAATTATTTTTTTATGAATCCAATTAAAAAATATACAGTTTTAAACAGTACCTATGTTTTTTTTTGCCGCCCTGTACCGATATATAAAAGTTTATAAAGATAATGTTTATAAAACATCATATACATCGAATTTAGTATATGATAGGAAACATGGCTTTACAGGGATTTGCGTCAAGTTTTTGAGAGGATTTATGTTAAGAAAGAGACTATAAGGCGGTTCATGGCTGTGATATTTTGATTTCGTGTAAATGTTGCGGCTGACTACGTTTTTATTATCAACATTGACAATATTGGCTATAACTTTAAAACTATCGCGTTTTATCAGGTTGCACCTGTGCCGAAACGTTAAGTAAAATAAAGGTAAATAAAATGCGCGTTAATATCCCGTTTATATAATATTTACATCAATTTTGGCTGTTGTAAACCTAAAGAAACCGCGATTTAAGTCAAGAAGTAGCGACGGATGGTAGTTATGATTATGCCTTTAACTAAGTCCCTATTAATTTGCCGATCTGAAGACATGTTGTGCACTAGATGTAAACCCCATGAGATGCTAATCTAGTGACAATCGTATGGAGAGTTTAATACTAGAATGTACAGTGGTCTTTAACTAGTCGCGGGGACTTTTACCTTTTACACATAAAATACAAAATTGAAAAAAAAAAACATAAAATTTAAAAAAAATGCACAAAGAACATCTAAGGTCCAGAGAATAAATTGTGGATCACAGAAATAACTATTTCGGATGCAAAACTTAACACGTTCCCAGTGCAGTGTACCATATGTGGTACACGTGCATTGTTTACTATTGTGTCTGCAGGCGGCACTGTGAAAGAGTTAAATTAAAAACATTTTTTTTAAATTAGATCATATCACTAATGAAAACTTACAATACAAAAATTCCATTCATTACAAACAAAAGTTTGCTCTAGATAAATGTGGATACAAAATAACAATTAGGCCAACTAATTAACACATTCAGCTCAGAGCAAATCATAAATACTGCTGAACACGTTGTTTCAGTGTAAATACCAATGTTTTAATCAATTACAATATGTACCTACCGACATCTATAAATAATATTTTCATTTTGAATACATCAATACCAATACAGACCCTAAAAGCCTAAATAGAGTGCACAAGAGGGTGTTTCCTAGGTATTGCTTTGTTCAGGCGGTAGATTTTTCAGCCATATACTTAGTTCAGTACTAAAACTGTGCCTATTAATCTACCTCCAAGCAGTGTGAATCCGTCCGTGTGGTGACGGAGTAAGAATATAGTGTGTCACCACCACATTTCATCCCATGGGTGTTGTAAAAACCGACTAAGGGACTATTCGTGAATATTGTCTTTACAGAATAAAAAGACGGAAAACTTGAAATTAAACCCTATACCAATCTGTCTGGCCACCGTGGTATTAGTAGGCCAAGTACCCCTCCGTCACTAGAGGCCCGACTTTGCAGTGGGACATTAATGGGCTGTTACTACTGAATATCAGGTGAGCCGCTAGCTCGTATGCCATCTTGATGCAATAAAAAAGCCTCTCTCAATGACACAAGGAAATTTGGCTTTCTAACTTTAATCTGCAGCACTTTTGTCAAGTTTATCTTCTTCTCCGCAGTGACGCGACCTCAGCCTAATATAAAGAAAGCTGTTTTATCGATACGATAATTAGAAAGAAAGAAAGCGTTTATTTTGGCAATAAACATGCGGTACATTCATAGAAATATAAAAATTTACATTAGAAATCATACTTATTGGTAGTAAACATCATCAACACAGTCACACTACACCCGCACACATAGATCCCACAGATCCTACAGGGAACCTACACAACGCACAGCACGACATTACACGACAATTATGTTATTTTGGTAAAATTATTACGGTATTAATAATAGAAATAAACTTTAGCTTACGTCACATATTTCGAAGATGAATATGTGAATAGAATATATAGCCAAGTATTGATTATCATATAACGTATCTATAATTATTTGGAAGACGTCATATATCAACACTTAATTCGAAAACTAGACGTTTATTAATATACGTTTAAGGCCAATTAATTTCTAGATCGACATAACGCGTTTAATTAAGGTCACGCACGAATATCTTGTCATTATAGTTAATCAAAGTATTTTGGTATATTTTGGATAAATGTTATCTGTAGAGAGTAATACTTATTGAATTTTTTAGAAACGGTCAAGAGTGCGTGATATTATGATAGTAGAAAAGCTACCAATTTAGAGCATCTAATTATTTGACGACCTCTATGGCGTAGTGGTTATTTAACATGACTGCTACGCAGAGGTCTCGGATTCGATTCCCGCTCAATGCAAATCTTTGTGTACATGAACATGATTGTTTGCATTGGTCTAGGTATTTTCTATGTATAATAATATGTATGTATTAACAAAAGAAAAGTATTTAAGTATGTTTATACGTTATCTAGTACCCATAGTACTAGCTCCGTTTAGTTTGGTAGGTACTAGATGGCGTTGTGTGAAACTGTGAGGATTATTTATTTTATTTATTTATTAATTTGGTGAATTTAGATTCTTAGGGAATTGATTAACAAGACTTGTTGAGTTATGTCTCTGCACCTAAGTTGTCGTAGTAATAAAATTTAGTAACCACCTCCACTAGCTGAGACTTTGCTAAAATTTTACAAGGTCGACAGTATATTTGAAGATAAAATTGTTCAGTAAACTTTGTAAAATAATCCTAATTACTCATTAGTACTTTATCATATCTTTTTGGAACTTTCTCATTCCTACTTTTGTTCATTTTGAACAAACAATTTACTAAACTAACACATTTCAATTTTTTAAATAATTACTTTCTCAGAAACGTACTAAATAACATTGTCTGAGTGTATTTAAAAAAGAATAAACCGAACCCAGAGTATAGAAAAGTTATAATTTACCAATTAAAAAAACAATTAAGACGTTATCTTAATAGGTTTACACAGAAAATGTCGGAAAAGTGGAAGCCAAAACGCAGTCTCATCTCGTTACTCGTTCAACTGCAATGTTCCATTTCAAATACATAGAACAATAAATACTGTAGTCTTTGGGCAAGCGTTACATGAACTGAACTAATAGGGTTTTATATTGTATCATGTTTTATTTTACCAGCCAACTATTAACTATAGACGACCTATGTGGCGTAGTGGTTACATAATAACTGCTACGCTGAAGTCTTGGGGTCGATTCCCGCTCAATGCAAATCTTTGTGTGCATGAACATGATTGTTTGCATTGGTCTGGGTGTTTTCTATGTTAATAATGTATGTTATGTGATTACAAAAAAAAGTATTTAAGTATGTTTATCCGTTGTCTAGTACCCATAGTAACAGCTTTGCTTAGTTTGGGACTAGATGGTGTTGTTGTTGAACGTGTGAGGATTATTTATTTATATTTATTTATTACAAGTAAGGTCACAAATAATTATGTAAAAAAGGGGAAAAACCCTTATCCTCCATGTAAATAATTTGGCTAATAATTCGCTTACACTCAATTAGGTATTTGCTATTCGACGCACCATCCAGTTGACGACATAATAGCTTAACTATAGAGTATGAGTGTCGAAATATGCAACTGGATATTTTGGTACACAATAAAATTCACAACACATTTTCAGCTACAAAATCCTTCGAACGTACAATCAATAATGAACCTTATACCACGGTGATAAAAAAGAAAATTGCTTGTTTGTTCACTTATGAAATTCTGCACACGACTACCCTGGGTTTTTCGTTAATTTTCTACGATTGTGTGGTGTTCGGGAGCGGGATCATATCACGGTTTTAACAATTTGTATCAGATGTAATATTGTGTCGGGGAAATTGCTCACGCCTGACGAAAATATAACAATATTCATTTAGTTTTGTATCATGATACTTTTTCATTTGGAATTTAAACATATTTTTTTGACAAAATGTTATGTACTTCCATCTAAAGTAATCAAAACACACTAACATTTACCTCAAAAATGTTAGATCTGGCTTCTGGACACAATATTTACAGTAGCCGATTTTGAACAGTCGCGATTTGTATACATCATAAAGAAATAACTTAGGTATTTATATCTTTATTAACTGGGTTTTATATTCGTAGTATACAACGCGAAAAAAATAAAAAATGATAATATGGTAAACGGCTTACGAAATAAAATGAAGAAAAACTTGAAATTAAACCCTATACCAATCCGTTTGGACAGCGTGGTATTGGTAGGCCAAGTATCCCTCCGTCACAGGAGGAGGTCCGTCCCTGAGTGGGACATTAACGGGCTGTTACAAAAAAAATTATTACTAGTAAATGATATTTAACCTACGTAAGATCCTAGGTCAATCAGTTTGATTAACTTTACTTACTGACGTCATTCTCGCGTTAGTATCGCTTACATTATGTAATCACTTGTAATCTATCATCATAATGCAAGCGTGATAACGGACTTACTATAAAATAGGGTACAGTAGTATGTAATATTTGTACTTAGTCCGAATTTGGTGATGGACGTAAAAAGTTTTCGAATACAAAAAATCTAAATATAATCATCATCATCATCATCATATTATTATCAGCCAATCGACGTCCACTGCTGGACAAAGGCCTCCTCCAAGTATTGCCACCTTGCGCGGTCCTGTGCCTCTCTCATCCATCGGCTACGCGCCGTCCTAACTAGGTCGTCAGTCCACCGTGTGAGGGGTCTCCCCACCCTAAATATAATATTACCTAAGTATTTAGTTATGTCGGCGAGGTCATTCTATGTATGGGTGACCACTCAGTTTATTTCATCTAAGCATCGCCGTGCTTTGGATGGCAAGTAAAAGGTTGATCCCGGCTATCGTTGTTATGACAAAGTCGTTAAGCTACGTCATAGGCTTTTTATAGGGTTCTGCAGAAAAAATTGAACGAAAATATTTTTGGCGTGAACGAAGTCGCAGGCTACAGCTAGTTTAGAAAATAAACAAATAAAATCTACACCAAGAAACGTAATGTTTATTTTTTTTTTTTTTTTTTTTTTTTATTAAGTAACAGTAATTCATCATATTATTATCATTTCAGCCCATTAATGCCCCACTGCTGGGACGGACCTTCTCCAGGAATACTTGGCCTACTAATTCCTCTCTGGTTCAACTGATTGGTACATGGTATAATTTTCCTTCACACCCATATGGGGTGAGATGGGGTGGAGACATATTGTATTCTTACTCCGTCACCACACGGAGAGCCTCTGCGTAGTAATATACCTAGTTAAATAATGTAATATTAATTATTGAAACTAAATTAAGAGAATCATAATTTAATTACAAAAGGGTAACCTACATTTCACAAATACCCATTGTTATACAATTGGCACAAAGTTTCAAACACTTTGTACTTATAAGTTAAATAAAGTGGTTAACTTAGAGTTGCCATTACATAAAAGGGGATATAGAATTAGAGAAATTTCACAGAGCAATGAATTTGTAGCGACAAGAAATTAGGAAAAAGACTAATAAAGGAACTAAGTAAATACAATGAACGAGCGGTATTAGATTTTCAGAATGCCTTTTAAGACTTAGATGGAATGGGGTAGTTATTTGGTGTATACTGGGAAAATACACAGAAAATAAAGCATTTTTAATAATTGTATTTTTTTTCTTTATAAGGCATACCTATGAAACACATAAATATGCCTCTCTATAAAGGAAAGCTATGGCCACCAGTCCTTGCCCGTAGAGATAACTCGTTTGAAGTCACTATTCTTGCCGTTCTGGCACTTTATAGAAGAGTAATGAACTTATACTGTGGTTTTCATGAATTTCACCGCGTCAATGAAAATATGGGGCAGAAAAGTTCTGGAATGGCGACCGCAAATCAAAAGCTGCGCCTTTTGATTTGCGGTCGCCATTCCAGAACTTTGGTGGGGAGATCACATGGTGGACAGACGACTTGGTTATGATGGCGGGAAGCCGATGGATATGGGAGGCACAAGACCGCGCGGGATGAAAACATTTGAAAGAGGCCTATGTCCAGCAGTGCAGTGGGTTTATTCCCACGAGCGCGAGTCGCAGAATGTCGAGTCCTCACGACGTCTTCTTCGAAAATTCACGCTTTAATTCCCACCTAGTCGAGTTGTTGAAAATCTCTTTCATCTAGTGCCACTATGTACAACGTTAAAGAAAAGTACAGTGAATGAAACAAGTCAGTCAAATCATAATATTCTTATTAATTATATTAAAAAAAAAATCATAATATTCTTATTTAAGACAATAGTTGTAAAAAATAACCTGACTTAAGATAATTTAAAAGCATAGTAAATCACAGATCATTTTTAATAATAATGAATAAACCAAGCAGTGGGTTAGCAGTGGGTTGACGTCTATAGGCTGATACGGAGATGGAATGAAAAAATGAAATCCATGTTTCGGGATTCCGATACACCTAACTGCTGGCTCCGCCAGTAGACAACCTCCAAAATATTATTTAAAACATAAAAACCAGAATCTTTTTATAATATTTTTTACAAGAAATGAATTATAATAATATAGCTATAAATCTTCTGTACACTAGATGATATTACTATCAGAAAGGTACCTTATTAGGTATGTACTAAGAGCCTGTTATACAGGACGAAATTTAAATATGAAATGTACAAATAAGGTAGATGGCTTGTAGAGCTTTTGTAAGGTAGTCGTTTTAAATAGCTTTGACAATTAGAGGTTGGCAGATGTCAAGGGATATAATTTTAAAGAAATGCTTGTGTTATGATAGTAAGAGAAATGGAAGAAGAGATTGTTTTTGACTTTAAATAGTATTAATTTACAAGCTATTTAAACGTTTTTAAAGTATTAGAGCTTTACTATCCATTAATCTCAAAATCTCTTACTGATAGTATATTTAACTTATCTGCCACAGCAGATGCAGTGATACTTACCACATCCGGGATAACCACGAACTCCTAAACCATAAATCGAATATGAAAAGGTGGTCATACATTTTTAATGTAGCATTTGCTTTAAGTATCGGTTGGCTTCTTTATTCCCTAATTTTCTTCTAAATGTTGATTATTTCTATAATAGTTTTTTGGATTACATAGTTTATTATAAATTTGGAAGAAATTTGTTTGTTCATGTCCCTTATATTCTTTTTTGATCTAATATATAAATATATAATCTCGATCTAATATATAATCTAATATATAAAATTTATAAAGCTCTTTACTTGGTAGGACTGACAAATAATTTCCAAGTAAAATATGAATAGTATACGCAACCATCTAAAATATTACACAATAAAATTACACCCTTGGTCGAATTCCATTCCTGAAAAAGGTAATCCAAAATGCCACCCAACACTACTATGCTAAACAGGCTATCCACCAATTATCAAATTCCTTTCTCGTCCTTTTTCCCTAACATATTTTATACGAGGCATTCAATATTTCACACTTTATTTGGCAGCCCTTGCTGACCCTCCTAATTTGCTAGCCGGTGTGTTACCCTTATAAATTGTGAACTAGTTTACCAGCTCTCACGTAATTCTATCCTCACAACTATTTCCTCGACCATCCGTGCGTTTAAACTAAGTTCGTGGAGTTTTCGTTTTATCTCGAGAAACGTTTTCTTAGGTCTATTGAGACTTTTTGTTCCTGTTTCTTATTGTAGCGTTGGAATTGATTAACGGGCGTTGTTTTGAATTAAGTTAGAAGGTTTTGTTTCTAATTGTTCTCGCGTAAATCGATATCAAATGGCGATTGAAGAAATGTTGTTATTTTGGTTTGTATTTCGATGTTTTTATAGACGATCAGAACTTAATGATTCATTGCTTCGCGTAGTTTTGGACGTTCGAAAAACTAGAGCTAAATGAGTAATATATGTTGTGTAAATTTTTGTATTATTATCTATTTCGATAAAAATATATTCAGATAACTTGTAGTTCACATTCTGGTAACAAAAAGGCTTACTACAAGCATTAACAGTAATATTAATACTCGTAAATGATATTTGCAGACTAAGCTTCGTACCTAACCTAAATCAAATACAAACAGCATTTAATTAACATGAACAGACTTAAAACGATGTACGTATTCAGATTACAAACACTGAAGACAAACAAATGTATGTAACAAATATAACGCTAAACAATAGCTTTTCCAAATCAAATAATTAATACGTTTATAGGCCAAATGAAATCTATTCGACAAACAAGTAAACATATCGAATACACGGCTATAACAACAGTTCTTGTTGACGTGTAATCAACTCTTCCTAAATTAATATTGACAGGAGTATTAGAATGCCCTGGAGGTACATCAAACGTTATAACTAAGGGAAAATTGTTTGCAAAGTACTAAGTATTAATTTAATTTTTTGCTGTATGTTTAGATTTTTGGGATCTTTTTTTAGAAGGTACACGTAATATAATTTTTATACATATTACAAAGATAATTAATTTGAGCCCCAGATACTTATATAGGTAGTATTTTCTGGCTTGTCGCGGCTTCAGTTCTCATAGAAGAATAAACTGACAATTTCATAGTTTTACTATATACTTATGTAAGAACGAAGAACTATACTTCATAAGAACGAAGCTTAGGCAACTTAACCCCCCCCCCCCCGCCCCGGTGACTATTAAAGTGTCCTCGAAGTAATCGATTTCTATTACAAAAAGGAGTAATTAGCCAAAAAAAGAAGTGGCTTTTAAGTATTTTCTCCCCATGTACTTCTCTAAATGTGGTGACTCTCTCCGTGTGGTGACGGAGTAAGAATACAATATGTCACCACCCCATTTCCCATGGGTGTCGTAAAAACCGACTAAGGGACTATAGGAAACCTTAACGAAATAAACAGAAGGAAACTTGAAATTAAACCCTATACCATTCCGTCTGGCCAGCGTGGTATTAGTAGGCCAAGTATCCCTCCGTCACTAGGTGAGGCCCGTCCCTGCAGTGGCACATTAATGGGATGTTATGATGATTACTATACTAGTTAAATAACTGAAATTCTCCTGCTTTAAGAGCACATATAGTTTTTTTAGGTAATATAGTTTTTTTAGAAGACATAAATAAAGTATTCTTATGTACTGACAAACAAGGGTCAAAATTAACTATCATTCGTATTTTACTCACGATTTTTGTTTTCCTTTTACAATTAATAAGAACCTTTGTTGCCAAGTCAAGCAACATAAGCCTGTACATCCATATGATGACATCTTACGTACCCAAACGATTACGTAACAAACATTGAACGAAGGTTGTTTTGCAATCTATCCTATTTTCAATTAAGCTAATTGGCCGGAAAACGGACGAAAATTTATAAGTGGTTGGAGACAGAGCAATTTATTTAGCGTAACAAACATTTTGAACGAAAAAACGAGTACCGTAACCGAATTTTTACCTGTAAAACAATTGTAGTTGGTTTCTCAATATCTTTTTAAACGAAACTAAGTTTTTAAAAGTTTACCCATTTTGCCAAAGCGTGAGAGATAACAGAGAAAAAAGAAACATTTTTTTTTGAGACCGTCTCGGAGAGCATCGCGATGCTCTCCGAGCCGGTCTGTGTGAAAGGACCCTAAGCGTTTAACTTTACTGATTTTTATAATACATCTATCCATATCACAAAAAAATCTTCTATACCAAAATTGGTAAGATACTAATAAACTCGGGACTCTTGCACTAGTAGAGAGCTTACTATATATTTAAAGAGAGTAAACATCATTTTTACAGATAAAGTTCGTCTTAAATGGTCCTCTTTGTTCTTGTCTGTAATATTACTAAGAATTATTCCAACTCATTTTACAAAATTACACGACGATAATCTTCACTTAAATTTCAACTGAAAGATCAAAAAATATATCTAAGACCTGAAAATTAATGTAATTTCTAAAGTTTTCTTACTACGTTATCTGTGAAGGAAGTGGGGACAAAATTTTGTAGCAATCATATTAATATTTCAACAAGAAGTAGTTACAATTGTTGTTAAAGAAATTTGTATCTTATAATTTACCTGATAGAGCTTGTATTGCCTCGATAAGGTTTACCGATTAAAGTACAAAATTTTGTACTGTGAACATTTTACTAACGCTTTTAAATGCTTCAATAGCAAAGCGTTAGTTTATACGACGGCCACCACGAGTTTGTGGGTTCGATTCCTACGCAAGATATTTATATTTCTAATCCACAATTTATTAACTTGTGTCCGTAGATAATATGTCTTGAAGCACAGGCCCGAGATACAGGGCTAGAAATTTATCATTTCCTCGCATGTTACTCGTATGTAATTGTTACAAAAAATAAATATGAAAGTAACTTTTGCTAAATATTTTTTGGTAATAAAACTACCCTCCAGGTTTCAGTACTTTAATTAAAAGATTACCGCAATCAAGAACCCTCTTTACAAATATTGTTCGAGCCACTCCTAATATAAATTGAGGGGATGTCATCAAAAGAAAATAATGTTATTTTTGCTTTGAAAAAAAAAACACCTTGTTTTTCACACAAACTTTTATTATGTTTACTGTTAATTGTGTTTTAGCATTTCGTTTTACCTTAAAGGTTTAGTTGTTGTTGATGTTTAATATTTTTTTAAAGAATTACGCATTTGTGAATTATGTCATCATAACAGTCTATTGATTCTTTTAGGCCTCTCCCTTCATCTGTAATGGAGGGAACTTTTAATAATTAAAAGTATTTACTATTCAGATTACTTAATCAAGGTTTTTTAATTTTGACTAAAAGGACGCTATGCCACTGTTTTAGCTTGACTATATAGCTGCTTTGATAAATGCTCTAAAAGAATAGAAGAAAAAAACTTTACCAACTATTAAAAAAATACTCTTAATTATAATGGTAAGTTAAATTAATCATTTGTAAGTAAGTCTAATTAAAAAATCTAATTAAAACAGGTATAAAATAAATCAGTACTTTTACTTTCCCTAACGAAACCATGTTGAACTACATTTTCGAATAAACACGCCATCATAACACACCCTTTCCGAAAGCCTCTATTTAATCATTTATAGAACATTATTACAATCTTCACATTACAGCATCTGTTTAAGTCGCTATATTAACATTAAAACGTATCCGTCTTACAGAAATTTCATCTTAGAAACTCACACTTAGGTATCAGAACAATTCAAATCGAGATTGCAATAGTTCAAAACTTGTTTCACTTAAACAAAACAGTGATATTGAAACTTACACAATTATTCAAGACGACACTGTCGAGGGCTTCTGAGATATGAGAGCACAATTTAACTTGTAAAGGATTAATGATAAGCATGGGGTAGATATAACATGTCTTGTTAATGTAAGTTTGTATTGTCGCTTTAATGACACCGACCTGTGTTTGGAGAGTAGAAGGTACGCAATAGATAAAGATGGCCTAATTTTGAATGTTTGCAATGTTGTTTTTGCAATCATTTTTATTTGGAATAAATATATTATCGTTAGTATAATATCGTAGTATCTCCGTGTGGTGACGGAGAAAGAATACAATATGTCACCACCCCATCACATCCCATGGGTGTCGTAAAAACCGACTAAAGGACTATCCGTGAATATTATCTTTACGAAATAAAAAGAAGGTAAACTTGAAATTAAACCCTATACCATTCCATCTGGCCAGCGTGGTATTAGTAGGCCAAGTATCCCTCCGTCACTGGAGGAGGCCCGTCCCTGCAGTAGGATATTAATAGGCTGTTATGATAAAATATAATATCGTAATAATTAATTCGTCAATGCTTATGCTTAAAAAACTAACATAATTCGGTATGTAAAGTAAAAGCTTACCTATGTCGAATCCAAAACCATTTAGAGATTTTAGATCGATAAGTAATAAAATCATATTTTTAGCGCAAAAATACGCAAGATTGTGTTTATTTTTACAATTATTACATAAATTACTTTGTTTTTCATTTGACGTCTAAATGACATCATGTCGCCCAGCTCAACAGAAGTTTGTTTCTGCTTTCATTGCTCAATAACTAAAACAACTAATTTGAGCATTTTTGCCCTCCCACCTATAGCCCATCTGCAGTAAACAGCCAAAGTAAGCAATTCGACCGCATCTATGACGTCATGCATGCGGTCGAATTGCTTACTTTGGCTGTTTACTACAAATAAACTATAAGTAGGAAAGCAAAATTACTCAAATTAGTTGTTTATAATTAATAAACCTTTAAAATAAAAATATAAAAAAAATACCAAAAAAATCTTTACATACCGAATTTTTGAACCATGTATGTATTGGTAAAGTACGTTGTATTTGGACGTGGCCTTTCGTTGAATAGCCATGCGGCTTTACCTACCTTTATCAAAGAGTATATATCCCGGCTACTACAAGCCAGCCGATTGTGTTGCCAGCCAGCGTACTATTATCACCGTACATGGACTAAAGAGTAACAAGCCGAGTACTAGTGTAACCTAAAATGTAATTATTGGTGAGTGGTAGATGTAGTTCAGGTTTTGTGTGTAACGTTTTGGAGCTTTGAATGAATGTTCCTCTTAAGCCCGATTTACCAAAGCAGATCTCTGCAGAAATAGGATGAAGATCTATTCAAATCAACTTTATCAACAACTTACTACTTGACTCGCTACTGTACTTGTCGATGTGTAAATCGGGCTTTACAGTAGCAACGGTGTGTTCCCTATCGTTAAAAGAAAATAAAAGGCTCTAGAAGCATTCTACACATTTACCCCCCTACTCATATACGCCTCTTAAATATTAGTCAATTGATTAGCTTAAATTCTTAAGATTTTGTTTGGTATAAGGTTTATTTTGCTAATAAAAATCTCGCTAAACAGTGATTTAATTTAAGAGGCGTTTATGAGTAAGGGGGTTAGTGCTAAGATTAATTTGCAATTACTTACAAACATGAAATTAACAGCTCTTTGTCTCGGTAGCAAAGCGGTCGTGTCAAAGCCGTGCAAGAGGTAAAGGATTTTAGTTCCTGCAAAGTTTTGACACTTGATCAGTTGATTTTACTTGATCAGTCATTCAGAAACCCGGGGTTAGTAAGCTTAGCTTTGCTTTGGCTTTACAATTATAGACTATATACCTATAACTCTAGACCAAAGCTTCTGCCAATAAAGCTAGAAGTTTCTTTCCGTCGTATAGGATAATAATAAACAGTCGACAGTCTTTAACCCCTTGAAAAACAGTACAACTACAAAATATTAATAAAAGATTTAAAAACAAAACCTCTATGTAACATGCAGTACACACAGTTTCACACGAGTGCCCAAATATAAGGGCTTTAAGTAGAATTGTATGAAATTAAATTTAGTTCAGAGACCCGTTAGAAAGGGACAGCCTAAACAAACTTTACTCATGTTGTATGGTGTAAGTAGTAAGATCAAACGACACGTAATTTCATACGGAAACAAATGAATTAATCTAATTATAATAATGGTATCCGTGTGGTGTCGGGGTAAGAAAGCGTGGTATTAGTAGGCCAAGTACCCTTCCGTCGCGGAATGAGGCCCATCCCTACAGTAGGACATTAATGGGCTGTTATGATGATAATAATGGTTGTAAGGAAGGAAATATTGAATGAATGGGATTGGCTCAGTGGTGAAGGGCTTGTGTTAGCAGCTTTTGTAATGATCGTTGGTTCGAATCAGTCAACATGGAAGTCTTATACATATTATTTAATAAATTCTTACAGTGTTTTTTTTTCTTGCAATAATTTAGTAAAAAAATCTAAGGATAGTACATTGCTTACTGTTTACTTAGTGTTTTGTATTACATCTGAATGTTCTTCTTTCCAACGTAAATTATTCTTAGAAGTTGAATTACCTGTAGACAAAATAAATTATTTTATAATATCAAACACTATCTAGTGTAAAACTTATTACATTATCCATCCATGTGTGTATTAGTTGACTATTTCCAAACTAATCTAAGAAAATCTTTTTTACCTAATATTTTAATATCTTCTTCTTTTGACGTTCAATTTAATTTTAACTTTGAAAACATAATTGTTGATACGTAAAGAGACAGTGAGCTTAATATAATTTGTTACAAAAACTGATTTGTTACAAATAAACAATAATGACATAATTTAAATATACTTATACCCAAGATTTTCCTACAGCAACTGTGCTGTGATACTAGGTCCTCATTCAGTATACCCAATTTCTACAGGTCATCTCACATTTCTTACGTTTCAAAATAGTAACAATTTTACAGAATCAATAATCAAATATCTAAATTTAAACTACATAAGATATTGAGTATCCAATAACTTACACCTAGTAGATTTAAAGTTCTTAATCTTAAATCTAGTTCCCAAACTAACGTAATTGACGCGCCACATAAACTTACAAACAAATCAACATATCAAGGACCTTAGACGAAAGCTTTGAATAGTTGTTTATTTCAATTGTTCTACATTTAAGTTTACCAATAAACGTTCTAGATGGCGCTGTCTTGTTCGAATAAAAAAACTGAGTTACGCTTTTTAGATTTACTTATAGAAAAAATCATGTTTCGATAACTTTATTATATTTTTGTAGAAATTGTTTACATTTTTGAAATTCTTTTAGAGAAAGTGAGTTTATATGCTTAAGAGACAAACCAGCTAGCAGTCCACCTGGAAGTGTTCTCTGTAAGTCCCGTTTAGTGAAGAACTAGGTTTGAAACCTCGCTTCTAGTAGTTTATTCCAGACTTTTCTAACTATAAAATATCAAACGGCTTCTTCGAGTGTTGTATTTGAAGGCCATGGATTAACACGTCCCTAGTGCAGTGTACCATATGTGGTACACGTGCATTGTTTTACTATTGTGTCCGCTGGCGGCACTGTGAAAGGGTTAAGATATACATATTTTTTTTTAATATCACTATCTAACCTTTGATTAAATGTTTGCATATTAAAATAATATCCCTCACACATTCTTCACATAACGCCGTATAGTCGCCAAACTAATAGCTCTCATAGTTTTATTACTTCGTAACATTAAGAAATAGTAGTTTTATAAGTAGAAAATAAGTTTGGCAACGTCTCTTATAATACATCCTTTTGAATTTACTCCAAAACTTTATACTTATGATTTATCTTTGGATAAACTTTAATGGTATTGCCTGTGTTAATGCAGTAAGACACTATTATCTAGTCTTAGTCTCATCTTTTGCAATGTCGTTAATTTCGACTAGCAAAGTCTACATCATAACAGCCCATTAATGTCCCACTGCAAGGACAGGACTTCTTCCGTGACGAAGGGATACTTGTCCTACTAATACCACGCTGGTCGGACGGATTGGTACAGGGTTTAATTTCAAGTTTTCCTTCTTTTTATTTCGTAAAGATAATATTCAAGGATAGCCCCTAATTGGTTTTAACGACACCCATGGGATGAGGTGGGGTGGTAACATAATATTGTATTCTTACTTCGTCACCCCACGGAGAGTCAATTCTTTTTAATTGAAAAATAAAATTGATAATTACAAAATAGTAACGTAAATAGTTTCAAAAAGTCTTTTTCAATTAACAATTTTGATATAACTCCGAAATCATCCCTAAACAAAATTTTGAGCTTCCTATATAATTACCAATTAGATTTATTACTCTCCGTGTGGTGAGTGAGTATGAATACAATATGTCACCACCCCATCTCATCCTATGGGTGTCGTAAAAACCGACTAAGGGACTATCCATGAGTAATAATAATAAATCTTTACGAAATAAAAAGAAGGAAAACTTGAAATTAAACCATATACCAATCCGTCTGGCCAGCATGGTATTTGTAGGCCAAGTATCCCTCCGTCATGGGAGGAGGCCCGTCCCTGTAGTGGGACATTAATGGGCTATTATGATGAAATTTATTACCGGAGATTTTCTTCATTTACCTGAAGGTTACCGGAAAGGTTTGTGGGTTTTCCTTATATTATCGGTATTAACATATTTTGACGTATGGTTTAAACTTTACTAAATAATAATTTATTTGGCAAAGTTTTAACGAGCGATTTTGTTCAAAAGTTCATTAAACGAATGATTATTACATTTTCAAGTTATAAACAAAGTTAGTTCTGTGTTTACAACACTGATTTAGAGTTTAATTTTCACGTATCTGCATGAGTTTATCAAATTTTGTCTGTCACACCAGTTTCTTTGCGTATTCTGGTGTTATAATTACTATGGTAGTGTTAGAACTAAGTATTTGTTGGTTAGTTGCTTCCAATTTATTAGTTTTGAAATGCTACTATAAATTTTTTTATTAAATTATTTTTGACATGATTTTTAAACATTTTTTGTTGTATGTACAATACCAAAAAAAAACTAATAATGACTAGGTATTTTGTAGTTATGGTAGATTTTTTTTTTTTCATTAAAATAAAATTTTAAAGCTTCTATTATTCCAAATGGTACAAGTTTTAGAAAATGAAAGTCGTCTACAAATATCTTCTGGATATTCAGTAAATTAGGACCCAAAGAAACTCTCATCACTAAATTATTGTAGCTTGATAAACTTTCAAATTGAAACATCAGAACGTCCAAAAGTTTTGGTATTGAAGATCGCAAACTTTTGAATCGCTGATGCCTATCACTTAAGTAGAACAAAACTCGTGTTCCTAGCCCAACTTTATTAAATTACCCTGACTTGGATGTATATAAATTGACGAATTTATCGCATGGGCACTCAGTGTGCAGGTTAGGGTTGAGGGAACCGGTCATGGCTACTGCATGTAATGTAGGAAATGACCCTTACTTTTAAACCAGCAAAAATTTTAAAGCTGTTTATTTAAGAATAGGTAAACGAGTGACTACACTAGCTGTGAACCTAAAGTGAGCTTAGAAATAATAAAAAATTTCGAATCGGTATAGCCGTTTTCGAAAAATCAGGTAACAAACACAAAAAAAACTCGAATTGAGAACCTCCTCCTTTTTTTGAAAGCGGTTGACAAATAATTTAAAATGTCTTCAAGTTAGTCAGATATCTTTTATTTTATTTTTATTTATTTATTTGGGATTAACAAACGGTTACATATTATTTCTTATTACTAACTACACACATCAAAAAAGTCTAAGCAACATGCATGATATTACAAATTTACCATTTATATTAATTTATTTTACCATTTATTTTAATTATAACGTTGTATTTTATTTTTAAAATAATATTTTTAGGGTTCTATGATGTAAAAATAACAGCTGTTTTCTTTATAAGTTCTTTTAATAACAGAAATTAACAGTATTAGAATATACAGGTACATAAGAAACTAAACTTTTTTTTTACAAATTGAAATTTCTTAAGAAAATGAATTTATTGTGAAAGAATAGGACAATTTAATACAAAGTATGGCCTCCTCTGCTATTCAGAACTTGTCGGCAACGATTATTCATTGAATTAATGAGACTGTTTATGTCATCTTGCGGTATTCGCTCCCAATGGAATTGTAGCAAATCCTTCAGCTGTTGGGTTGTTGTCACTCCGTCCAAGTCCTTCAAAACACGTCTCTGAAGCATGTCCCATGCGTGCTCGATGGGGTTGAGGTCTGGCGATTGTGCAGGCCAGGGCAATACCTGGATGTTCTCCGTTGCCAAGTATTCACTGGTTCGCCGAGCTGTATGTGAACGCGCATTGTCATGCATTAACGTAAAATCGGAGCCAAAGGTTTGTGCAAATGGATGGACATAAGGTCTGAGAATATCCTCAACGTAATTTTCAGCGTTCATGTTTCCATTTACAAAAACGAGCTCAGTTCGCCTGTTCTTCATAATACCCGCCCATACCATAACTGTTGAGCCGCTGTATGGATGAACTTCCTGAACGCACCTGAGTCTTTCAGTATTTCCGGGTCGACGGTACACTCGCACCCTTCTTGTATCAGGCCTAAACCCGAATCGCGACTCATCGGAAAACATAATTTTATCCCATTGTTCCTGGGTCCATGTTATGCGTTCTCTACACCATTCATTTCGACGAGCGCGATTCCCGTGACGTATCGGTGGGCACCTGATAGGGCGTCGAGCTCGTAGGCCGTACTCATGCAGTCGATTTCGCACAGTTTGGGGACTTACATCAACACCACTTGAATTTTGTAGCCTCAAACTTATCTCTCGAGCGGTTAACATCGGCTGGCGTCTTGCAGTCAGTTGTATGTACCGGTCTTGCCGAGTGGTTGTACTCCTTTTACGGCCTGGATGCTGTTCAGCGGGTTCCCCTGTATTATTGTAGCGCTGCCAAAGACGACAAATAACACTTCTATGAATACCAAAATGTCGAGATACCTGAGATTGATTACTTCCCGCTTGCAACATCCCTACAGCTCTTTGCATTTCATCTGCCGTCAAATGACGTCGCTCCATGACGTAAAGAATATCTAACAATTCAATTTTGTCGCCAACTGTATTTAAATGGTTGGTAAAATTATAAAATCAAGACTAAAACGTAGCAATTAACATGCACTCAAATTCAAACAAATTCGCAGTCATTTGAATTTTATGAAAAAAAACAAAACATAATCGAAATTTTTTTTTTACAACCAGCCAGTATGTCATCAATAACAAAAAAGTTTACTTACCTATACACTTTGAGTGAGTAAATACTTAGAAATTAATTAATATAAATGGTAAATTTGTAATATCATGCATGTTGCTTAGACTTTTTTGATGTGTGTATATATGATTAGGATACAAATATGAACCTACACCGTTATCCACGTAATACAATGTGTGGATGTGAAATACTATAGTTGTCACATATGAATATGATTCATATGTGACAATAGGCAAGTGCATAATTAATGTAAACAATAAGGTACAATGCTTACTTGAGAAAAATAAAGAAAGAAATTAAAACTAATTAAAAGCTACGTTACATACTTAATCCATTTATTATTTCGATAAGTGTAATCTTAGCATTTATATTAACTTAAAACCAATAAAGTTTTGTTATGGGTGGTGACTGAATGCATGGTTCCACTATGTAACCTTAACTCCAAAAAAATAAAGTAATCCATGGTTCTCATAGTTTTTAGTATCAAGTGTATCATAATCGAACAAAAATTGCAGAAAAACTAAGCACAAAAACCGATTAATGCGTATGTAAAGTTTCATTCTCTCACTGTATAACGAAAGAACCTTAACTCCAAAAAAATAAAGTAATCCATGGTTCTCATAGTTTTTAGTATCAAGTGTATCATGATCGAACAAAAATTGCAGAAAAACTAAGCACAAAAACCGATTAATGCGTATGTAAAGTTTCATTCTCTCACTGTATAACGAAAGTTCCTGCACCAGAACATTAATGGCAAAGCAATTTATATTATTGTATTGCCATACCTAGTCGATATTAAATTCTAAGAAGCACGTCTTAACAATATATTTTTAAAATAACTTGCTATAACAGACCACCAGGCGCACAAGGCGATAGCTTTTAGATGGCAGTAAATATAAAAGGGAAACATGAGCTCACGGCGGCTGCCAAGTAGGACGAGTCTCCAGCCAAGTTTCGTGAACAGCTGATATTAGCTACGTACAGCTTTTTTTTGTGTCGTTTAATCCTATTGCAGTAAATTAAGAGCTAGATGGAATTGGGTTCTTTAATTGCTTATTTATTTTTTAATTGCTTTTTAGGTGCTTTGGTGTAATGTATTGGTACATTAGTTGAGTGGATTTGTTATTGATGTTGGTTTGAATAGATAAGACTTTGAAAGTCCCGGTAGCTGGGCTGACGTCTCTCCTAAATAATAATTTATGAGGAAAATGTATCCTATAGAGAGAGATCAAGGAGACTGTTTGAGTTACTGTTGGTTATGACGACAGTACGTAGGGGTCTCGGGTTTAGTTCCCGCTTAAAGCAAATCGCGTATATTGATATAAATATTTGCATAGGTCTTGGCATTTTCTACTTGTAATTACAAAGAAACGTATGAAATAAGGTTTATCTGTTGCCTAGTATCGATAGTATAAGCTCTGCTTAGTTTGGAACTAGACTGCGTTATGTAAACGTGTAAGAAATGTTATCATATTATATTAACATTTTTAGGCTCGAAATATTATTATGTATGCCTTATTTATTGGGTGACCTACTCTCTCTAACGCCAGTAAAGCAAACGAGATGTCGTTTGGTTAGCTGACTATTGATTGCATCTAAACTAAGTTAGCCTTTTTAAATTTAGCACTAGATATTATTTATTCTTAGTCATCATTCGCTTAAATTATACCAGTGGCTATCAATTCCGTAAAAAAAAATGTGTTCATGTTTCGTACCTTCATAGCTGGTTTGATGAAGAATGAGGTGTCACCACTCCATCACATCCCAGGGTGTTCTATTATTATAAACCGACCAAAAGAGTGAGGAATGTTCTCTCGCTACGAAAACAAATTAAATCATCATCAATCATAACAGCCCATTAAAGTCCCACTGCAGGGACAGGCATCCTCCTGTGACGAAGGGATACTTGGCCTGATAATAGCACGCTGGCCAGACGAATTGGTACAGGGTTTAATTTCAAGTTTTTCTTATTTTTAAGTTAGGGTAATATTCACAGATAGTCCCTTACTCCGTCACCACACAGAGGACAAATTAAAAAATACAATTCTTTACTGATCTATCTGACAAAGGGACACGCTTCTCTTCCGTTAAACAATACTTACAGTGGGATATAAATGAGCTATTATGATTGTTTACTTTTCATGTAAACATAGACAGCTTGCGAAGTGTACAAAGTTGTACAGCAAGTTGAGTCGGCTCAGGTGGCTAGTCCTAGCGGCCAAGCGAATACACAGAAGTTTCAGGTGCCGGTTTAACCCGATATTAGTTTTCCAAAGTAAATTAAGGCATTTAAGTTGATCGTTTTGGAGGGAAGCCGATGACGGATGATGGAGGCACAAGACTGCGCAGGGTGCAAACGTTTGGAGGAGGCCTATGTCCAGCATTGGACGTCCATAGGCTGATATGAATGGATTGACTTAATCGTTTGAGGTTAAGTCTGCCATTATTGTCCACATAAATAAGTAAAGAACTTGCTTAAGAGCCTTTACGTGGCACACTGGCGCCGCCAATAGAAAAAAAATCATAATTCGCAAAAATCAAATATTTAAACTTCGCATTCGAAAAAAAATCGGCCGTTTTTGTTGATAATGCAATATTTATTTAATTGAAAAACATTTCAAGTGTTGAGAGTGTGTTATAAAAATACTTTATTGCCTTTTCTTAACACTTTGTTATCAAAATTTTACATTATTTATCCTATATGCGAATTATGTTTTTTTTGTGAGCCCTATAAACGGTCTTAACCATCTTTAAAAGTCTCTTTTGTGCTCTGCTCAATGATACAAAACGATAATGGCATTACATAACAGAATCAAATTCCTTTCTATGTCTACAATCTTTTGTAAAGGCAACAAAAAGTAATATATTGCTTGTTTACAATCATTTTGATATGGGTCCTGATAGGGGTCTCTAACACGCTTATATTAATTGACGTAATTTATTCGTATACACAAGGTATTGAACCCTCCAATAATGTGATATTCAAATTTTGTATGTTGTATCAGTTTTGTTATACTGTTTTGGTTGAAATTGAATTATTGTTATAATTGGTGTTCATCACCATATTTGTTTAACGCCATCTAGTGTTTTGTTAAACAGTGTACTTTGTACGATGGATACTTGATAAATGGATACTAAATAACGCTTTTGTGTATAACACTTTATTTTTTATATGTACCTAAGTTCATAAATTGCCGATAATAAATGATGAACGTTTTTTTATTGTTGAGGACGAGTAGTTTGTCTCTGACGACAGTTACTACTAAACGTTAATAGACTTCTTTTTCTACGTAGGTGTTTACATTTAGGTATTTGCTTAAAATTCGATTCACAATACCTTCTTGGATATCCTGTGACAAGGAGTTTAAAAAGTTCAGTTAATTATAGAACAACATCACTGTTACAATTAATATTATTTTATACGTCATTCGTAACTACTACTTTTTTTAAAGATTAAAGTAGCCTAAGTGCGTAACATTAGTAAAATACTAGCGAATCTGTATCATCCAAATCGGCCTGGGCGTTTGGGATAAATTATGACCTCATCCCGTCCAGTAATACGACTCAGAGAGTTTTAACATACATTATACTTATAATTTATTATCTCAAGTCATAGTACATTAAATAGTGGATAAAAGAATATTAATATCTAAAAGTTCAAAAAACTATAATTATATGCTTAGTTTAAAATAAACAAAATTCTGTGAAAAGTTTCATTTAATATCAAAAACCATCTTGTCAAATTGACACAAGAATAGTTTTTAATTTAAGCAAAGGTTAAACTTTATAAATTACAACAAAGGGATGATTAATCACAGCTTTGATAACAATGAAGAAAAATATCAGACGAAAACAACTATTAAATTGATAGAACAGACTTTTACAATTTTTCTAACTAACAAAACCATTAATCACTAAAAATAAATGCGATTTAATAAATCATAGAAAAAAAATGTTATCGTAAATCAAGAGTAGCATTTAACGGAATAATTATAAGAGATTTTGCGTTGCCAAAATGAAATAATATATATCTAAAATGATAAATTTGATGCAAGGTTAACAAAGTTATGTCAACTAAAGACATGAGAAATTATGATTTGTGAATTCAAGGATATCATCATAACAGTCCATTAATGTCCCACTGCAGGGAAGGGCCTCCGCCCGTGACGAAATACTTGGCCTACTAATACCACGCTGACCAGACGGATTGGTATAGGGTTTAATTTCAAGTTTTCCTTCTTTTTATATCGTACAGGTAATGTTCACGGATAGTCCCTCAGTCGGTTTTTACGACACTCATGGGATGAGATGGGGTGGTAACATATTGTATTCTTACTCCGTCACCACACGGAGAATTCAAGGATATAGGTGAAGGTAATACGTAAAGTACATTTTTTTTTTCTTTTTATTTAAAAAAGTTGTCTATTTAGACAACTCCTGCCCTGACCTTCAGACCGCTATGGTAATTACAAAAGTCTGTGTTTTATACGCCTAGCATCAAAGTCGATAAATAAGGTTGAAATGGAAAAAAAAATCACTAAAACTACAAGTGGTTTTTTTGGCGGGCTATTCGTGAGCACATTTTGATTTCGTCAATTGTCTGTGGTGACGGAGTAAGAATACAATATGTCACCACCCCATCTTATCCCATGGGTGTCGTAAAAACCGACTAAGGGACTAACCGTAAATACTATCTTTAAGATAACTGGTTACCGTAGCCTACAGACGCAACACCAAAGGAGTCACACGGACTTCAGTGACCCTTTAAAATCCTATTCTCCCGTCAATTAATCTGTCACTAAACTAATATTTTTTCGTTTTAATGTTAGTAATTTATATTTATAAGTTGTTTGTGTATATTTGTTAATTAGTTAGTTTAAGCCCTACTGCCGGGAAAGGGTCGTTTGATATAATAATGTATAATTTAATAAAAAAATAACTAGTAGATAAACTTGAGTTAGTCTTAAACCAAGATAACTTCAAATTGAGATGCAGATACTAATTGTTCATGCAATTGTTGCTGGCAGCTGTAATCCTGCCACAGCAAGCTGTAATCTGCATAATGTTGATTTACAGTACTAACTGGATCGGAAAGCAGTCGTGTGCACTGTGATCGAGGTCTTAAGTTCGAATCCTAGGCAAGGTAATTAATTATGTTAGCCACAAATTATATTCTTTGTGTTTGTTGATTTCATGTTTTAAAACAATGTTCTCACAATACAGGATTAATTCTTTAGCCTTTTAAACGCCACAGACAACATCATCATAACAGCCCATTATTGTCCCACTGCAGGGACGGGCCTCCTCCCGTGACGGAGGGATACTTGGCCTACTAATACCACGCTGGCCAGACGGATTGGTATAGGGTTTAATTTCAAGTATTCCTTCTTTTTATTTCGTAAAGATAATATTGACGGACCAATTTGGTATAATTAACATTATAAGAAGTGACTAACAATCTAGAAAATGCAGCGATTGATGTCGCTCTCTGGATCGAGAGCTGTAAAGGGGCAAGATTCAATTAAAGTCACTCAGTAGAATGTATATAAGTGTAATGTCACTCTATTCATTTCAAATTAAACATATTCCTGTCATCTATCTAATAAGAAATAAACTTTGCAGACAATGAACTTTGTAAATAAAATAATGAAAATTTAATACATAACTTTATAATTAAAAAACTGTCTCCAGCCTGTTATAATTTGTTGCTGCTGATTATAAAACTTAAGCAATTTTGTTTACAGATTCACCGAAATCCAAATTACCTAACAGATTTCGATGAAATTTCCATACTTAGATGAATGTCAAACACAAAAAATTCTTAAGAAACGATAACAAATTACTTCAGTAACAAATATTAAAAAGAAACTAAAACCAATGAGAACCTCATTTTAGTTTTAAAGTAGTAGGCACATTACAGTAATTATGGGCGTGGTTATACTATTTTAAAACTAGAAAGAGGTTTCCATTTTGGTTTTAGTTTTTTCTAGTTTGGTTTCACTTTTTTTTTAAATTAGCTGCAATCTTGTGTATGCCAAAATACCTTCTTTCTAGGTGTTCTTTGTGTCCTTGGTTCTTTGTAAATGATTCGAAATTATACAATAAAAAACCTTATGATCAACTTGATTTTAGATTGCTAAATTTGCTCCCATTTTGAGTTGTTATAATTAACTTTCTTAAATATCATAACTATCCACAGAAATTATACGATCTTATACAAGTATTGAAATAAAAGAAAAACTACTTAACAGAACAAATTTCCTAACTAAATCATCTGGTTATGAAATTTAGTTCAGAACAGATGGCGTAATGGATAGCGTATCTGCTTGCCTTGCTAGAGATAACGTAGTTAGTTCAACATGGCTGAATATGACTGTTGTAGATAATTTTACATTTATAAAAACTGTTTAGTTGTCTAGAACCCATAGTATAGGATTATACTGAATTTGTAATTATTAAAAGATTTTTTTATTTTTTGTATTATAAGCAGATACACCTTTACCTACATTCCTTCAAACACATTAATGTTTTATATTATATATTCTATTCCTAAATCAAAATTTCCATTTCACCAAAAAATCTTTATTACTTTTCATCTTCTATTTCTTTCGTGACAACGGTATCGAATCACTCAAACGGTTATGGAATAGTGCACTGAAATATCCCTGCTGTTCCCTAATAATACTTTCAATATTGTTAAAATATTGTCTCACTACTATCTAAGATGTTAAGCTTGAAACTATAGCAGCTGTAACCAAGATACTAAACGCTTATGGCTCGTACCACAAACTTGTATCGCAACGAAATGATTTGGCAAGCGACCAAACCTATGCTGCCTACCTACAGGGTAGATTTGTCGCCTTTATTATAGACTCCGCTACTTGTAACTGGTTAAGCCATTTATGGTCAATTGTTACAGCGATACTAACTGTATTGGTTAAAGATTTTTCTATTATTTTAACTACCTATGTGGCGTATGGTTACATTATATTTGACAGCCTTGGTGACGCGACAGTCGTAGAAGCGGCTACTGTGCACGAGGTAGTGGTTTCGATTCCCCGCAGGACATAGAGGGGACATGATCACACAATGAATTCATTGTGTGCTCCACAAATTAATGTGTAAAGTGTGGATGTTCTTTGTGTTTGTTAAATTGATATTTCTAAAGTCCCCGCAACTCAGACCATGATCGCTATAGCAGGAGTTGTCCCCGGATTCCGCTTAAACCAAAATTGTATGTTCATGAATGTTTGCATTGGTCTGGGTGTTTTCTATGTATTATATGTACGAATTTACAAATTAAAACGTATCTCTTTATGTTTATCCATAGTACAAGCTCTGTTTAAGTACTGCTGACTAGATGATGTTGTGTGAATGTGTGAGGAATATATTTGAATACATCGCTGACCTAACAAATTGAAACGTGGTATGTTTTTAGTTTCCCGTTTTTAGCAACTGTACTAAATAGTACAACAAAAAATATGTGACCTAGGTTTCCCTTTTGTTTTCCACATTTTGTACATACAATAAAAATCAATAGAAATATGTTACAAAACTATCAAGAAAGACTTCAAAAACAAACCAATACTTAACAAAATAACAAACTAAACACTGCAACAAGAATCTATTATGTAACATTTTCTTGAAGGCGTATAGTGGCCATAAGTAAACCGCTGTTAACCACCCACAAGACCACTGCAAATGGCACAGCTTGCAAGTGAATTAATCGACTACCCTAGTGTCAATTTAGTTTCCATTTCAAGCGGCTAGAACTACTAATTGTTAGTAGTTAGATCTTCTACCTTAGATGTACTAAATTGTGCTTATACAATCAGGTGGCGATTGTGTTTTAAAGGTGTAAGTGATTAAGATTGATGACAGTTGAAAAAGATTTCATGCAAAAATAACGTTTGAAAGAGGCCTAAAATAGAGTCTATATCAATGCATATTGTTTACTAGAATTTGTGGATAGTATAAAATATCAAAATCTCAGTAGCAATTTATGGTTTGTATTTATTGAGTTTAATGTGAAAAAGATAGTAGATATTACTTTAAAAAATATATTTTTGGATAATAAATTACAATGAATTAAGAGGAAAACTTAGTTTCCTGAGTTCAATTTAAAGTAACTAAAGGCAAAGCGTTAGGGTATTATTGTCTTTATAAGTGACAGCAAGTGTTAATAAGTCCCCGCAGTGTGATATTAATGAGATGTTATGAGGAGCTTTTTAAATCGATGAATCACATCAAACCCAAGTTGACAGATCCTTAAAGTCTTGATTGTCATAGTGGTGACGAATTCAGATTGATCATTATTGAACTCGTAACTCATAGTTAAAGGCAATTTCTCGGTAATGTTTGGTTTGATTAGTTCCCTGAATCTCACTTGTGACATTTATATCGTAACATAATTGACGTTTAGAGCGAAATTGATAATTGAGCAATTGTTATGCAATTTCCGTGTGTTGACGGAGAATTTCCGTGTGGTGACGGAGTAAGAATACAATATGTGACCTCAGCCCATTGGTGTCGTTAAAACCGACTAAGGGACTATCCGTAAATTTTATCTTTACGAAATAAAAAGAAGGAAAACTTGAAATAAAACCCTATACCAATCCGTCTGGCCAGCGTGGTATTAGTAGGCCAAGTATCCCTCCGTCACGGGAGGAGGCCCGTCCCTGCAGTGGGACATTAATAGACTGTTATGATGATGATGATGTTATGCAATTAGTATTTTTGACATTAAGTAAATTGATGACCGAAAAGATTTTAGCTGTGCATTTAAATATACACTTGTCTTAAAACTTGGAGACAAGGAAAAACTAAAAAGGACAATACGAAAAGACATAAACTTAAATAAAGTTGATAATTATCCTGTTTGGGACTTGTAGCAAATTAATTAAACAAGAAATAAACTTTTCAACAACTGGATTTGAGATGAAGATTGTAAGGGAAAAAAAGTTAACAGCGTTTTTAAATTTTTCGGGGTTTTTTTATTTTCATGAAACTTAATAAGTTTTGGAGTAGAATAACTAATAATAAGTAATTAATTTCAAGTTGCTGGAATATAAAAAACAATATTAATTACTTAGAAATTTTGATGAACTTTGAATAAATGGAGTTGCGAAAACTTATTATAACACAAATATATAAACTTTGTGTTTTCATTAAAAACTCCAAAAAATAAATCACGAATGAAGATCTGTGCTGCAAGGATTTTACAAACAAGGTTGTAACCTTTACAATATTTTTTTTTAAATGTAATGCTTATATGGAGAATTCCATGTGGTGACGGAGTAAGAATACAATATGGCACCACCCCATCTCATCCCATGGGTGTCGTAAAAACCGACTGAGGGAATATCCGTGAATATTTTCTTTACGAAATAAAAAGAAGGAAAACTTGAAATTAAACCCTATACCAATTCGTCTGGCCAGAGTGGTATAGTAGGCCAATTATCCCTCCGTCATGGGAGGAGGCCAGTTCCTGCAGTGGGACATTAATAGGCTGTTATGATGAATGCTTACATTGTCAGTTTAACATTTGTTTTGAGGTTTGTTATTAGTAATTATTGCTTAAAAAAAATATATCGATGATATCACAACCTTTTGCATCTAAAACGTGCTTAAAAGCAATCTTTATTAACAAGAATCTTGTAACGTATAGTAACGATACCAATAAACCTTCGAATGGTCAACTAAGTCTCTGACGATTATCTTAACTGCTTTATCCAACTATATGAGACCAATTAGATGAGAGAAACCTAACGGGTTTATAGCTTAGATAGCAACATTTTCTAGAACATCAAGATACTATTCTAGGTGTATAGTAGAACCGTATAGATTTGATCCTCATTAGGAAAAGGGTATAACGTTTACTAGGGGTCGCAAGCTGTGCATCGAGTGATGACGTAGCGATTTTACTAATGTCCCACCCACATTTATACTTCTACTGATATCCTTATATTATGAAATACTGTGTTGTTACTTTCTTTGTGGTTTTCTTCTTATTATTGTAGTTAAGATGCTGATTATAAAATTAGTAAACGTTGATGTTGATTCTCCGGTTGGTGACGGAGTAAGAATACAATATATCACCACCCCATCTCATTCCATGGGTGTCGTAAAAACCGACTAAGGAAATAACCGTTGTGACGTGCCTCACGCGTCCATCTTCGCGCGCTCCACTTCGCTACACGTCAATGGCGCGAGCGCGTCGTGGAGGGGCCTACACAGCGGCCATTATATAAGAAGACGCGGGGCGCGGCCGCTCCCCTTTTGTTCCGGCTTGCTGACTGAAGCTAAGTGTTTGCCTTTCTATAGGGCAGCCTTCGAACCTCGTGCTTTGTAATCGAATCCTCTCAAAATCCTTCTGATTAGACCGGCTTGCTTAAACTATATTTGTGTTAACGTAGTGATTTCTAAATATATAGTGACAAACTAATAACATTGTATGTACTAAACTTTTAACTGAATAATACTACATTGTCGTACTGAGTTGTTTGCATTTATCTCCCTAAACTACCCACTACGTCACAGTGGCGTCCAACGTATTAAGGCAAAAGCACGAGGTTTGGTGAGCACGCCCATTTTTTTTTTCTCTTTTCTGTGTGTCGTGAAAAAAAAGTGTTCCGTTCAAGGTTGGTACTGTTCTTGTTCTTTCTTTTGTGTTAAAAAGAGTTTAAACTTTCCTTTCGTTTCTGCAAGCGAATTATCTACTTTTTTATTTAATTTAACTACCTTGTACGTTAAATAAACAACCGGTCAGCGCACGTGGCGTGACCGCGTTGTCCTTTTAAAAAATATCATAACAAGATATTTAATTGACTTCGTAGACGATACCTACTGAACGGAACACATAATTCACATTTAATTCTATTGTTCGTTGTTTACATTGATTGCTTCTGCAGTTTTGCCGTGTATTATTTTTTCTTTTCTTAAATAAAATGTCGTACGCGATTAACTACCACCATTTAAACAAGACTGAACTACAATATGAGGTCCTTGTACGAAAGGGCGATAAGTCAGATACGGTAGACGAGTTGCGGAAGCAATTAGTAAAATTATTTCCTCTTTATCCGTCGGAGGACATTTCGGAGTCGTGTTACGAGCCCGCCGCGGATATATCGCAAAGTGAATTGTCCTTGTCGCGAGCTAATAATAATTTAAAACTATTGCAAGTAGACTTTAATAGTAGGATGTTCGCTAGGACGGAATCCATCTTGCACCACGTGTATCATAGGTTACAGCGTGTTGAATTTAGTGACAGGGAAAGTTATGAATCCATTTGGCAGGAGTTCAACTCCATCTTTAACTTATTTAAAGCCTTGTCACCTTCCTCTATTAGTGGCACGAGCGTCGCAAAGACAGCAGTACAGCAACCAGGCGGTGTAGCACCCACCTCCGAGTCATTAAATTATGACCGTAAACTTTTTTCGGAGTTAGGCAAGTTTAAGTACTCGGGTAAAACGTGTGTGCGCGGTTTCATAGAGAGAATGAATGAATTTATTTCGTCTAGGGGCATTCCTGACTCGAAGATCTTATCCTTCGCGTATGAGATATTTTCGGACGATGCCCTTCATTGGTATCGTTCCGTTAGGAACAATGTAAATTCATGGAGTGAGTTGTGTGGGTCATTGAAGCAGGATTTTAGCCCACATAACTATGATTTCAAATTAATGTCTGAAATAAGACTGCGCTCTCAAGGTCAAGGTGAGAACATAACCCTGTATGTAGCGAAAATGCAGGGGTTGTTTTCTCGCCTTGACAATCCAGTTCCAGATGGTGAGAAACTGGAAATTTTATTAAACAATATTAGGCCTTGTTATACCAACTGTCTCTTGACTACAACTATTACTGATATTCCTTCGTTGGTTAGTGTCTGTCGTAATTTTGAAAAATATAATAGTCGTAGTAGGGATTTCTCTGAGCCTCCTACGGTTACTTCTAACACTTTAGCTCCTGAATTCGCTTATAATAATAATAATAGTAATAAAAAGTATACTGGTTCTTACCAACCTAATAGGTTTAAAAACTTTCATAAAAATTTTAAAAATGAGCCTTCAACTTCTTTTGACTTATCTGCGGAACCCCAAGTTAGTGCGGTATCTAATACTCCCAGGCAGCATTGTCCTCGGTGTCGTTCTGATTCGCATTCCTTGAAAACTTGCCGGCAGCCGCGTTACTTGATTTGTTTTAAATGTGGCCTAAAGGGCTACCGCGCAATGGACTGTCCGAAGTGCAACGGTCCAATTATTAATAATTCAAAAAACTAATTAGTAACGGTTGGGGAAAGAAAAATAAAATCTTTAATAATAAAATAAAGAGTAAATTGTATAATAATAATAAATGGCAAGACTTGTTGCATTCCAATTCATTATACTTCTGCAACAGTAACAAACTTTCCTCAATCGATAATTCAAAACAAACTATTACGCCATATATTTCTGTGACAGTGAACGGTAGAAGTACAGTGGGTCTTCTTGATACTGGTTCGTGTTTTACAATTCTTGGTAACAACTGTCATAATTATTTTTTAAACAAGTTAAATATTGATTCAACAAAATCATTAGAATTTACCACCGCTGGGGGTGATAGATATTCTTCTCTTGGCAGTGTGGTACTCCCTTTTAAATTTGGTAATAAAATTAATTATATTGTCACTCACATAGTGCCAGGCATAAAGATTTCCTTGATACTTGGTATAGACTTTTGGAGGAGTTTTGATTTGTTTCCTGTCGAATTAGAATCTGTGTTGGTTGATAGAAAAATTGTGGACGTCACGGAACTACATTCCGATGACACGACTCAGTTAATTTCCCTTGATAATCTTTCAAGTGACCAAAGAGAGAACGCTAATAAAATAATCTCCCAGTTTAAGGATATTTCTTATGAAAGACGAGGTCTGGGTCGCACTTCCCTTATTACTCATTCGATTGATACTGGGGACAGTCCCCCTATTCGCCAGCGTTACTATCGCATGTCTCCCGAAAAGCAGCGTATTTTAATACAGCAGGTCGACGGAATGCTTAAGGACGATGTGATTGAGAAGTCCGAAAGCCCTTGGTCGAACCCTGTAATATTGATTAAAAAAAAAACGGGTGACATGCGCTTTTGTCTTGATAGTCGTAAATTGAATTCTGTCACAAAAAAGGATGCCTATAGCTTGCCCTATATAGCCGAAATATTGGATAATTTGTCAGACGCGAAATACTTATCTAGCATCGATATTTCTAAGTGTTTTTGGCAAACTTTAATAAAAGAGGAGGATCGTTGTAAGACGGCCTTTTATATTCCCTCTCGCGGAACGTATCAATTTAAATGTATGCCTTTTGGTCTTACCAATGCACCCGCTACTCAGCAGCGCTTAGCGGACAGCCTATTCTGCGGTCCTGAGTTCGAAAATAGGGTATTCTGTTTTGTAGACGACATCGTCTGCATTACGCAAAATTATAAAATGCATATTAAATTATTGTCCTTAATATTAAAAAAATTAAAGGACGCTAATTTAACAATAAATTTTGAAAAATGTAAATTTTTTAGAGAAAAAATTAAATATTTAGGTTATGTTGTCGATTCTAAGGGCCTTCATCCCGATCCCGATAAGGTTGATTCTATTGCAAATTATCCTGTGCCCGCTAATAGAAAGGAGGTGCGTCGTTTCTTGGGAGCGGCGTCGTGGTATAGGAGGTTCATTCCTAACTTTAGTACCTTGGCTACTCCTTTTAATAAATTAACTTCTAGTGGAAAGAAGTCTCCCCCTTTTTCTTGGTCACCAGAGGCCGATCAGGCCTTCGTTAATTTGAAAAATCATTTGATTTCCCCTTCTGTCTTATCTTGTCCAGATTATACTCAACCATTTGAGATACACGCCGATGCCAGTGACTATGGCATAGGCGCGGTACTTTGCCAGATCTTGAATGGGGAGGAAAGGGTCATTGCTTACTATAGCAAGTCGCTATCGGACCAAGAGAGAAATTATAGTGCTACCGAGCGCGAGGCGCTCGCAGTGCTTTCAGCCATTGAGCATTGGCGTTGCTATGTAGATAACGGTAAACCCCTCATAGTATATAGTGACCACGCAGCGCTCCAATGGTTCCTAAAGCTTAATAACCCAACCGGCCGGTTGGCTAGGTGGGGTGTTCGTCTTTCTGCTTATAATTTCGAAATAAGGCACCGTCGTGGTTCTGACAATGTTGTGCCGGATTTGTTTTCTCGTTCTAAAAATATTATGTGTATAGAAACGCAAAATAAATCTAATAACGTTTCTACTAACGATCCGTGGTATTTAAAAATATATAACGGTTGTTTAAAAACTCCTACTTCCTTTGTTGATTATCAGGTAATTGATAACAAACTTTATCGTTTTAAGAGAAGTCTCAATCCTCTCACTAGAGAATTTCAATGGAAGGAGATCGTACCGTCCGAGGAGAGAGCGTTGGTTATATCTCAGAATCATTCGTTGCCCACGGCTGGTCATCTTGGCATTTTTAAAACTTATAAACGTCTAGATCTTAATTATTATTGGCCAGGTATGTATAGTGACGTGGTCAAGGCGGTAAATTCTTGCGAAGCTTGCATTGCCCATAAACACCAGACACATTTAACCTTGGGTCACATGGGCGGTCCTAAGTCGGTTTCCAAACCCTTCCAGGTAATTAGCATCGATTTAGTCGGTCCATTGCCTCCAACGAGGAAGCAAAATACTTTCATTTTTGTCGTTTCTTGTTGTTTCTCGAAATATTGTTTACTTTTTCCCATTAAACGTGCAACAGCCGAGGTTATTACCAGAATACTGGAGGAAAACGTTTTCTTAGTTCATGGTATTCCTTCTACGGTCATACTCGATAACGGCAAGCAATTCATTAGTTCAACTTTTAAAAACTTATTAACTAAATATAAAATTCCAAACTTGCACTACACGCCTTTATATACTCCTCATGTAAATTCTGTGGAACGTTATAATAAAACTATAATCACGGCCGTTTCAACCTTCATAGATAATGATCACCGTGTCTGGGACACACTTATACCAAAGATTCAATTTGCAATTAATTCTGCGGTGAACGAAGTGACAGGTTTCTCGCCGTCGTTTCTTGTTTACGGTCGGGAGCTTGTAAATTGCGGCTCACGCCATATTGACTCTGACCCCAATATGGTCCATGAGCCGCGAGACTCTTACGCTGAATCACTCGGCTACTTATCTTCAATCTTTGAGAAGGTACAGGCAGCCTTGCTGTCGGCTCACCAGCGTAATTGTCAATCTTATAATCTCCGTCGTAAGCCGGTGGAATTCCAGGTGGGCGATGTTGTATGGAGACGTACTTTTTATCTTAGCGATAAGGATAAATATTTTTGTAAGAAGTTGGCCCCTAAGTTTATAAAGTGTAAAATCACATCTAAAAAGTCGCCTTTGGTCTATAAACTATCCGATATGTCAGGTAAACCGCTGGGTGAATGGCATATCAAAGATATTAAAAATATAAATTATAAAGAATGATATCTGAAATAAACATAAATAGATTTTACCTACATATAGTTGTTATTATTTTGTTTAGGCATCGTCGTATTACTCGCACTCTCGTGCATGTCGCTTATCGACTTTTATCCTTCACACCTCGGTGTAATAATATTATAGATTTGTATTTTTATCTACAAATTACAAGGGTTTCGGATTCGAACCCGAGACTTTGTATTTTTATCTACAAATTACGCAAGGTTTCGGATTCGAGCCCGAGACTGCGCTGTGGCGTGTTGTATTTTAACTTGTTGTTTTTGTTACTCGGTGTTCATCGAGCTGATTAAAAGAAAATATTTTTTTTTTACCCCATGGTACAGTGGTAGAAAGAGAGGTTTTTCGAACTTGATCACAGGTTCGATGCCTGAAACTCTTTATTTCATTAAGTAATTGACGGCGAAACTGCTCACTAAGTTGATATGTTTTATTGAATTATATTAAGGTTGTTTACGTTCTAAAATAAACATTTTAATTAAAATATTAGGTATAAGTTGAACCATTGGAATGCGGCCTCGCTCGAACGATCTTTTGTTCGAAGGTTGTTAACCTGTTCCTTGTGATTTAATTGACTATATTTTTTTTCTATAACACGGCGACAGCCTACAGCTGTTCTTTTGTTTGCAATATGGGTTCCGTATTTCAATGAATCTGATCTTCATAGTATACTTGAAAACTATCATTTATCATTTTTTTTTTTTTTTTTTTTATTACAATATCCGTACAGCGCTGGCTCGTCACGAGATAATACTAACTACTAACCCTAATTTTTTTTTAAAAATAGTTTGTACTGCCTTTTCTTTTGGCTGTTTCAGGTACCTCCCGCGGAGCTGATCTCATCTACCGCTCCTGCAGGGTGTTGGTGCCTGAACAGCCTGTCGCCCCCTGCTAGCAGCCGAATTTTCCCTAGGAAAAATTCTGGTCTAGCGGGGGGGGTATGTGACGTGCCTCACGCGTCCATCTTCGCGCGCTCCACTTCGCTACACGTCAATGGCGCGAGCGCGTCGTGGAGGGGCCTACACAGCGGCCATTATATAAGAAGACGCGGGGCGCGGCCGCTCCCCTTTTGTTCCGGCTTGCTGACTGAAGCTAAGTGTTTGCCTTTCTATAGGGCAGCCTTCGAACCTCGTGCTTTGTAATCGAATCCTCTCAAAATCCTTCTGATTAGACCGGCTTGCTTAAACTATATTTGTGTTAACGTAGTGATTTCTAAATATATAGTGACAAACTAATAACATTGTATGTACTAAACTTTTAACTGAATAATACTACATTGTCGTACTGAGTTGTTTGCATTTATCTCCCTAAACTACCCACTACGTCACACCGTAACTACTATCTTTACGAAATAAAAAGAAGGATAACTTGAAATGAAACCCTATACCAATCCGTCTGGCCAGCGTGGTATTAGTAGGCCAAGTATCCCTCCGTCCCGGGAGGAGGCACGTTCATGCAGTAGGACATTAATGGGCTGTTATGATAATAGTATTAACTTTAATAAAAAGTTAATGCTTTATACTGTTACTAAGTTTACGACACTCAAAGAAAGAATAACACGAACGACTGATTACTTATTAAAACGCCATTATATAGAAGAGCAACTAAATAATCTAGAATTCATATTAGAAGAATATAATTTCCTGAATAAATAAGCGTAATAAAATGACGTGTTATGTTTTTCCACTTAGTTCAACCGAAGTTCTTTCCTATAGTAATACGAAAATAATGTTTTTCTTGGTTGGCGCTTTTGTGTATTAGAATACTTCCTTATAAGAAAGGCGCTTCTTTTATAGCCAGTTGCAAAAACTGATTCATAAAAGATGACAGTTACTACCATACAATGGATTAGAAATGTTATGATTGAGCTTTTTGTACATATTGTAAACCAATAATTAATCCATGGTAATAACAGCCTATTAATGTCCCATTGCAGGGACGGATTCTCGTCGACGGATTCTCGGAGCCTCGATTCGGACTCGTGACGGAGGATACTTGGCCTACTAATAAATGCATAAATATTGTTTTAAAACTTCATGTATACAAAATTGTTTACATTGTTTCCTAACTTGCTATAATTAATTATTTACTAGTCGACTTCTTATTTCTACATAAAATTGGAAATGAAAAATAACGAAATTCTATCTTAATCACCACATACCGACGAAACCCTAAGTTACCAACATCACAACTGTAACTGTAGCATGTTCAACTGAAAATTTAAATTTCAATAGCACACCCCTTCACAAAGGACGAACCCGAAAGCACAGAACAACCAGTAGTCTATCTCGGCCGAATATTTATTATAAATGCCTACGGCTGCGCGCTACGTAAACATGCGATAGGGCTGCCCACCTCCAGCTTTTTAATTACATTTATCTACTTTCCCGCTCGTTACTGCGGCACAGTCGCGACTGTTCACTCCCCAAAGCCACCGCTATCGTGAGCGTGTAGGTATAACTCGCGTTTTGTCCGTTTCTATAAAGTCGAAATACTGTATGTATTTCTACTATGACGAAAGGCTATCAATGGATCAAAACATCGTATCTATAGATATTCTTATATCGGCTCTGCTATTGTTCTTGTAGTGATAATCAGGCCATTGTTTTTGCTTCGTCATTATTGATCGCATAAATTGTTCAAGTCATCCCTCTAATGTTTGGGGCGATTTCTTTTATTCGTTTTTAGTGGGTATAGATTCGTTTGTAGGTGATTATTGAATGATTGCTTTAACTTAATAAAGGGAAAGAAAATCAGAGATCACGAAGTGTTTATGGATTGCACAGATAGTGTACACGAGATAACTTTGGTATGAGAAAGGACGTCGTATATTGATAAACGTTTTTACAATAAAATAAAGTTTTTTTTTTATAATTCTCACACATACCCACAACGTCGTCTAGCCCCAAACTAAGCAGAGCTTGTACTATAGGTACTAGACAACGGATAAACATAGTTAAATACTTTTTTTTGTAAATACATATACATACAAACACTCACACAAATATTTACATTGAGCGGAAAACGAACCCGAGACCTCTGTGTAGCAGTCATGTTATATTATTATAACCACTACGCCACAGAGGTCGTCCATTTGAAATAACTCGCCCTAGAAAGACTACTCCAGACCAGTTAGAGCAAGTGCGTAGCTATTGGAACTAACGGGCATGTATTAAGAAGACGTATCAAAGCAGGCTTGTAAGGATCGTAGTACATGGCGTTCAGTAATGTCTGCCTACCTTGTGTCACAGTACAACCAGTAGTCTATCTCGGCCGAATATTTATTATATATGCCTACGGCTGCGCGGTACGTAATCATGCGATAGGGCTGCCCACCTCCGGCTTTTTAATTACATTTAACTACTTTCCCGCTCGTTACTGCGGCACAGTCGCGACTGTTCACTCCCCAAAGCCACCTCTATCGTGAGCGTGTAGGTATAACTCGCATTTCGTCCGTGTTTATGAAGTCGAAATACTGTATATTGTTTTATGCTTGTGTTGTGTGCTTATTCTGTATGTGTGTGTATGAAATATCACTAACTTAATATGGAGCAAAGATTAAATGACATTTAATAGCCAAAACATGTATTATATTCTTGTTTATTATTTAATTTACCAATACATCTAAATCGGGAACAGAATTAAATATAGGTTTTTTGCCTTGGGTGTACAAACATTAACACAACCATAATTAGTAGCGAAAAATAGCCTAATTGACCATGTAGATTTATTTTTAGAACCTCATTATTGATGACCTTTGGATATTTTTTCTTTCTTTATCAATAAGACTACCTCAAACATGATAGATAAATACAGCAATCTTGTAAGCCACGTACGAGGTCTAGGATTCTAATTCCAAGCAAGACTATTAATTATGTGGGCATCGCAATTGATCATATAGTCATAACAGCCCGTTAATGTCCTCCCGTGACGGAGGGATACTTGGCCTACTAATACCACGCTGGCCAGACGGATTGATATAGGGTTTAATATGTTTTCCTTCTTTTTACTTCGTAAAGATAATATTTACGGTTAGTACCTTAGTCGGTTTTTACGACACCCATGGGATGAGATGGGGTGGTGACATATTGTATTATTACTCCATCACCACACGGATAGCAATTGATGATTGTCATGAATTTGAATATTATTGCTGTAATTCTACATCAGTCTGTTAAATTTCCAATCAACACAGGGCAGAATAATTCGAGAACGGTATCTACCGTTCTCGAATTATTCTATCGAATTATTCACTCGAATTATCTAACTTGTTAACATAAGAATAAATTGCAAACAAAACGACTCATCAAAGCTGGTTTGTACCTAACCAAGCTACGTTTCCTTTTGTTCCTAACTTAAAATTGTCGCGTACACAAAAGTGAACAAAATTTTGCAGCTTTTGTTAAGAGCGAAGTTTTACAAACATGCCACAGAGTCATCGCAATTTGTAATACCTTGCCACAGAGCTGTATTGGTGTCAACGTTAACTCGCATCCCATCTGAATTCAACTCGCTCTATAAGGAAAAAGGCAACCCAAAATTACTTTGTCTTTTAACTAAATCTTTTATGTAAATTTCTATTGCGTTTCTTTCACCAAATCTTTCCCTGGAGATGACTTCAGCTTACAATACCTTCCAAAACGAATAACGTTAGAGTTTTTTTCGGCAAACATTAATCTGTTTTTATTACGAATCGTAGAGCTATCAAAGGCCAGGCAGATTAAATTGGTTATGTGACGACTAACAGGTTTATTGGATCATAAATTCTACGGCGAGATATTTTATTAAGAGAGCAAATATTAAAGAGATTACCTAGTAAACCGTTTACGTGAATTGCTTTGATACTGATTGGTTTTAAGAAGCCATTGGATGATGTGGTTACCTGATTTCGACAGGTCATGTTATGGAAATATTTAATTAATTGTTGAAACATCAAAGCTTCTAAGAAATCTTTTAAATATGAAGTAAAATTATTTCATTTTAATTACTTTATTTCGAGTTTTGTTTTGTTTTATTAGCTGCTAATAATTTTGAAATATTATATTGATAATAAATGTTATACTATAATATTTATAAAATGATAATTTGAACTGTACGTCTAAAAGTTGTTTATGAATTTGATTGGTGTTTAGTGCAAATTAACTGGTGAAAGTATGGTAGTATGAAGTTTATTAAACCTTACAAATATTTATTGTAAGCTGGAGTATTGTTTTCCTTATCTTTTTTAATCATATTTAATTACCACTGAAATAAGATCCAACTTTCTCTTGAGTAAATTAAAACGAGTAATTTAAACGAGAAATTAATAAAGTTTTGTTTAGAAGAAAACAAATAAATAATTTGTCTTTTATTAGTCTTTATACAATAATTATAAAACATTATTATTACCTAAATGTTAATATTCAGTAAACGAAATCCGGATTAAGACAACTTTTCCCTCTATAAAATACAAACAGAATCGACGATATTATATTCTAAGGTTCAAATTATGTTTTAAATAATGCAGACGTAAAAATAATAACAAAATAATGAAATCAAAACAGCCTAATTTCAATTTTCATTTTTTAAATATTTGTTATTATATTTTTCTGCATATTATTTAAATTATTTGAACCAACATTGTGTTTAAAATGATTTAAGACAATAACACAAATAAAAGCACTCTTAAATTAAACAACTTTTTTAATTAATTAAATTGTACATAGCATAAAATTAAATAATTTAATAACACTCATTTTGCAATCGCGAAACTCTGCGATGATTGTCCCAAAGTTAATAACTGTCTTCGTGAAATAATTGTTAAATAAATAAGGTACAAACTCTGTTGGAGGTATCTAAAGGCCCATTTATTACTTGGTGCCTCAAAAAGCTAATAATCTTTGTCAAAGAACTTGAAAGAGACATTTGTGCGATGGGGTTTTCATTGATATTACTATATAGGTAAGGGCTATTTTTCTATGTACTAATTTACGATGGAAAGAGTTATTCTTCTATGTATTGTTTGTACTTGATTTATAGATATAGAATCGATGTAAAACCAATATTCATTGTAATACAAATTTGATCAATAATTTAGTATCTTATATATTCATTAAAATGGATATTTGATTTGTTGTTGATAAATTTGAATAGTTTGTGTGTATAAGGCAGTAAACTTTGTAGACTTGGACTAGTATCAGGCGGACTCATTGCCTATTCAATTTCTGGACTTTTGGTTAGTAAATTCATTTCTGAGAAATAACCGAGACTAGACACAAAATACTATAATAATATGATTCCGTTTACTATAAGTAAACTAGCATGGCAATAGTATGACGAAATAACAAAATAAAAAAGTAAGTACATAATTATTTTATTTATGAATAATGTAGTAGAATAGTGGATTTTCAAAAAATTGTGGTCTTTTTCAGACAACCAATGTGACAGAAAGGATAAAAATATCAAATCAAGCCTAACTTGTGTTGTGGGCACTAGGCAACTGATACATACACTTACATACTCCATTTTTTTTGTAAATACATTATAACTCTCATACCAATGAATGTCTACCTTAAATTAATAAGGTTAAACAAAATAATTAAAAATACATTTTAATAATGTAATATTTAACACTGTCATTATTATTTTAATAAATAATGACTTAGGTAATTTCATTACTGTACGCAGTTACTTTTAATAAGTTACACTAATGCGGTCTCTAGACAATGCAGACAAACGAAGGTCGTAACGGACAAAACGTCCTTTACACACTCTATATGCGAAACATTTTTTCGTCTTGAAAATACTTACGAACTCTGTGAATATAATATGTATTCACGTGGTGACGGAGTAAGAATACAATATGTCACCACCCCATCTCATACCATGCGTGTCGTAAAAACCGACTTACATACTAACCGTGAATATTATATTTACGAAATAAAAAGGTGGAAAACTTGAAATTAAACCCTGTACGAATCCGTCTGGCCAGCGTGGTATTAGTAGTCCAAGTATCCCTCCGTCAGATGAGGAAGCCCGTCTTTGTAGTGTGACATTTATGGCCTGTTATGATGATGTTTAGTGTCTAGATGGCGTTGTAAGAATGTGTAAGGAATATTATATTAAATATCTTCTCATACCCCGGTCTGTTTCGCTTCGTTGCCCACAGCACATCGGTTACTTAAGTTTTAGATAGATACGTTTTCCTTTACCTTAGGGACTTAAGTCCATTGCTTGTTTGAAATGTGACAAGAATTCATGAGAAGGGAACCAGCTTGTTTAGAATACTTAAGTAACTTTTCATTATGCTTCTATATAAAGTTACTGATTTGGTCCTTTATGTACTAAAGTAAAATACTGAATCCTCTGTGTGGTGACGGAGTAAGAATACAATATTATGTCACCACCCCATCTCATCCCATGGGTGTCGTAAAAACCGACTAAGGGACTGTCAATATTATCTTTACGTAATAAAAAGAAGGAAAACTTATAATGAAACCCAATACCAATCCGTCTTTCCAGCCCGGTATTAGTAGGCCAAGTATCCCTCCGTCATGGGAGGAGCCCCGTCCCTGCAGTGGGACATTAGTGAGCTGTTATGATGATGTATCTATATGTCGCAGGGAAATGAGGAAACCAGAGATTTCACGAAATCACTAGGGATATCACGAAATCCCGGTAAATGTCGAAATGCCTTGCACTTCGGCGGCCGCTACCGCGGCACGCTCGCTTCGCTCGCTCGCCTCGTGCATTATGGTCACAGTTCTAACCTAACCTAACCCACAGACGATAGAATTTTTGTGTTTTTTAACCTACAAACAAAAATATGAGCATTTCTTTTTTAGTACAAATGGGATTTCGTCATATCCCTAGGGATTTAGTGAAATCCCTGATTTCCTCATTTCCCTGCGACATATATAAACTTACTGATTTGGTACTTTCTGTATTTAAGTTAAATATACTGTTAAAACTTTGACAGTTTATAGACACAATAAGAGTTATTATAGAAGACTAGCTGACGCCCGCGGCTTCACCCTCGTTGTATAGGTAAGCTAAAATGTTATTCTACACCCTAAACTACCTATATTCCAAATTTTCAATTCAGTACAGACATACTACGAGTATGTACTCAATCCATGAAATATTTTTTAAATTTGCGCAACCTTAAGAATTAGTATTTAATTTTTAAAAAGTATGGATTTATATTACTTCCTTAAACTTTTTATAATTTTTGACTGTTTAACTCATACTTCGAAACTGATTTCAAAAATATTTTATTTACAAAAATAATATTTTAAAACCCAAATTAAATCATGGTATTAACACTATTGGTAAATCACAAATCAAATTTACCCTTTTTGTTAAATACTTTCCAATTTCGTTGTTATCGTGACCACGTATAAAGCATAAAGGGAGGCTTTGCGCGTGTGGGAAGAGGCTGCAAATAGTGATAGTGATAATCCGTGGTCGACGGTTTTTTTCCGTTCATACATTTTATCACTACACGGATTTTGAACCAATTTCCGAAACCAAAAATGTCTTACCAATAAATTAAAATAATTTAGTAATGATTTTAATATTTTTATTTTGCATAAATAAGTAAAGTAAGACATTTGTAATTATTCCTATTTTGCCCTACTAAACACAAAAGCGGTATCTCAGTGAAAGCTAGTTACGAGATAATCAAAGTTTTGTAAAAATAGCTTCCTTAGTAATGTAGGGATAAAGTAAAATAGAGATAATAATATGTCATTTTATATCTTTTAAATAATATACTGCTATTAAACTTAGTTCAATACAGGCGTATTTTTTTAAGTAATCCAATGCCATAAAAATCAAATTTACCATTTTTTGAGATACCGCTTTTGCGCTTAGTAGGACAGTATTAACGTCTACAAGAAAAGTGACATGGTACGGGCATTCTTCATACCTCGGTTTGGCAAAAAACTTGAATACCTTCTACCACGGTGACTTCCGATATTTTTACTCTTTTACCCTAGGAAATGGTCAGCATTAGGTACAGTTGGCTGATGTATCACAGCTAGACTGTCTCCTCCAATAACGAAGAAAACTTATACGCACGCTGATATAATATTTTAAGGTCAAGTTATTCTTATTTTATTTTCTTAAAGATAACATTTCCATACTTTTCCTTTTCCTTATTTTACAGCAGCTATGAACTAAAAATACCACCACATAATTTTTTTTTGCCACTACACTAGAAACACTGAAACAAACAATAAACTAAATCAAATTTTCCCTTCAACTTATCAAATTCCCATTCCTCACACACGTCATTCGTTCCCAAAGCTAGTTGCGTCCCTTGCTTTGTAAGTCTAACAATAACAAGTGACCAGTATTGATCGACGTCAATATCAAACAATACTGAAGTATCCTTTATTATTTGTAAAAAACGTTCACTGATAGACATATATTATTATTCTACCTCCTTTAAACGCCTTCATCTTTTTCTGTACTGATCTGAGTACCTCGTAGTATCCATTGACTGCCCGCAATTTTCAACAGATCGTCGGTCGACCTTCAATAGGTTCTGCTCACCTTTCTATATTGTACGACAGCCATGTGATAATTTCCGATTTCACGACAACCTGAGGATTCTTCTTCTCTCGAGTCGTAGATATACAATTCCTTTTTTTTGTTCCTTCAACATGAAATGGTGTAATACCACCACGTCTTTTTACTCAGTCACTACAGGAAATGCGCTATAATAAACAAAAACTAAATCAAATATTCCCGTCAATTTATAGACGACTTATCAAATTCCCATTCCTCATACACGTCATTCGTTCCCAAAGCTAGTTGCGTCCCTTGCTTTGTAAGTCTTACAATAACAAGTGACCAGTATTGATCCACGTCAATATCAAACAATACTGAAGTGTCCTTTCAACGTCCTTTATTATTTAACCTAAATATGCCATCACCTATGTCAAAAGTTTCTTTTTGTTGTTCATTGATGAGAAATTTGTTGATTTCACATTTCATTTGTTGTCAAAATGTTGCTTATTCTTATTTGTTATCAACAAATAGGTGTTGACGGAATTTGTAATGTACGTTTCCTGCTGTTTTTAGCATAACTGATGTGGGCTTTTCTACACTGTTTATGAAGACTATTGCAGTTAATAGATATGTCGTAAAAAGTTTTACATTTTATTTGTTGGCGAAGTTTTATTTCATTTCTAATGTTCAAATTTTAGTTTATTTCATTTCTAAAATTTCAACAGACTGTTCATAGCCTCAAGAATAAATTAAAATTGATCTTTTTAGAAAGTCAAAAATCCGACACCTTAAACTGCTAAAATCCTTTCTAAAATGATTTAATTATTATTATGCCTTTAATGCCCCATTCTAATTATTACTCAGATTTAAATTTATATTATTATTAATTATTGTGATTTTTAAATTATTATTAATTATTGTGATTTCATTTTTGCTTTTTGTAAATAATTCCTTGACATGTTCATTTTTGTTTGTATTTTGCATTATGTTCATAACGTATTAAGTAAATTTTTTTTTTTTTTTTATATTTAAATATTTTATAATCTTACGTCATACATTGCAATATGTTTATATATATTTTCATGTAACAGACTTCTTATCTCAGAAGTAGTTGGTATTTTTTTTTTTTTTAATACTAGTATACTTTTTTACGTCGTCTTTTTTATTTCCGCTTTATTTATTTTTTTCCTTTTACACTGACCTTCCTTTTATTCTGACACTAAATTAATGTTTGCTAAGATAATAGGTACTTTTAAATAGGTACCTACCTATATTATATCACCAGCCTCCAAGGCCCCAGCTGAAAATCAGCGCGGCAAATACTTTTGCAGCATATGCTGAGCTGTGGCCTTTATTTTTCACACAATGCTATGCCTGGAGGTAGTATGTTACAACTTTTTTGTACTTAATTTCATGACCTTTGCTAATGTTCCATATTTTATGTATGACTTTGAATTATTTATTGTTATTCCTTTTTTTTTTTAATTTTTTTATTCTGGTTTTAAAATCTATAAATATTTATAATCCAAGGGGACATTAGCAATTGGCCTCAATATCTATACTGTATTACACTATTATTGAAATTGAAATTTAATTTGTGTATTGTGTGTAAAATAAAAACATTTTTCTTTCTTTCTTTCTAAAAATTTAAAAAGGCCAGCATAAGTAGTACTTGTAGTTCTGGTTTCCATTCGTCGATGCAGAATACATGTCTAAGGTAATTAAAAGGCTGATAAGCATACTGGTATACAGTCAACAAAATAACACGTTATTAATAATTGCTATAACGAACCAACGTTTATTCCGACCAAACTATAACAATATTATGGGATAGCCTTCTCAGAAATATGAACAAAGTAGCCTTATTCCATAGAACCATTTTTAAGCATTATTACAACAAATTACTAGGGTAGAAACGGATAACAAAAAAAATGTATTTTCTTACATATCAAAGAATATCTTATACAGTATGTGACCAAGAAAACTAGAAGAGTCTCGTAAATAATACGATGTTTTGATAAATGTCATTGTTGTTCTCATGTTAATAGGGTTGTCGCAAGACCTAATTTATGAATACTTATTACGCACACACTGTAGTAGTTCGTCCTAATTTATTTCTTGTTGACTCGACTTGTAACGTACTGTATGAGATTCTAAGATAATAAGACTTATTTATTATTATCTCAAATAGAACCAGATAGTGTGTAGAAGTAGAATATCTTTTCTTTTTATGACGATTGACTGTAATATACCTGCTTAATAATATGTCAATCTATAAGCGAGAATGTCTACCTACATGAACTTTTACATTAGCAGTCATAACTCGAACAGAAAAAGTTTCGAAAAGATTATGAGCAGTATCCTAAATTCATCATGGATTGCCTGTAATTACTATTACTACCACTGTATCAATATATTCACTACTAAAAAATATTATTATCAGTGACAAAAAATGCATTTCAATACCACAATGGCTGGAAAAAATTCTATGCCATTATAGAAACGGAAGACACCTATAGTTAAATATTATCAAAATTTACAAAGAACATAACTCCAAGCATTGTTTCTTTTAAAATTAGATAGATTTGTGTGAATGTATATTACTGTGATAATTTTATAACATTTTCTTTCACCATTACCTAGTAGGTGGTGAAGGGTGAAAGATGTCCGTGTCGTGACGGAGTAAGAATACAAAATCTCACCACCCCATCTCATCCCATGGGTGTCGTAAAAACCGACTGAGGGACTATCCGTGAATATTATAATAATATTACGAAGTAAAAAGAAGGAAAACTTGAAATTAAACCCTATACCAATCCGTCTGGCCAGCGAGGTATTAGGAGGCCAAGTATCCCTCTGTCACGGGAGGAGGCCCGTCCCTGTAGTGAGACATTAATGGGCTGTTATAATAAGGGTGAAAGAAGTGAGAAAGACGTAGATAATATCTACGTCTTTCCATAGTCAAGTTCACTCACAAACTGTATTTTCACTCGCTCTCATTCTATTTTTAATTTCCCAAACGTTCATTTACCGAGCTCTTATTTGTCTTGACAACCTTATAAGAGAATAGTAAAAGTATTGTCAGCTGAATATATTCTCACGGGCGGCGGCGACAGGAAAAAGGAATAGAACACAGAGTAAATAGTTCATGCTCGGTTTAATTAAAGGTAACAGTTAATGTTTTTTTAATAAATTTCTAAAATAGTAGGAGGATTTTTTATTAGTTAAATGTTTGCTACCATAACACTCAGTTTCTATTTAAATGTATGTTACTTAAAAATTTAAACATTGCAACAACGATTTCATCATTAATTTTGGATTTGTAGTTACCAGTATATCGTTTTTGGTAAAACTAATCTTGCCAAGTGTAACCCGGCAAAACTACATAATGTATTTTTATATTCTCTTTTCTATTATGCAGCATCAGCTTAACCACGTTGTACGTTAACCACATTTCAGATTAAAGGAATCTAGCCTGGTGTAACCTGGGTTTAACAAAGCGCAACGTTTGCTTTTTTGTTACCAATTCCGAAAAACTAACTGCTTTTTCCTTTCACTGAAAAGGGCTTTTAAATAAGATTAAAATTAAATTGGAACACTAAAAATGGTCACTTTGTTTTTTATTTAGGGTATGGTTATCCAAAAAGTAATAATTACATTTATTTTTAACTCATAATATGTTTGAACATCAAACCAATTAATCTGAATCCAATTAATATAGTTCTAAATGAGATTACCATATAATTTATCAAAATTAATATGAAATGAATTTCGTGGAAATGAAATAATATTTCATAATTTATGATCAAAAATTTATTATAACAAATAAGATTAGTATATTGAAGATATTGAAAAAATATGGGTGTTTAACTTTGAACAATTCTGTCTATGAATAGTTTAATTTCACCTCTGGAAAAAACCCCTGATACAGGGCCCGAGACCTACTGAAAAGTTGACTTTGAAAAATAAATATTTCGGGGAGAAATCCTCATGGAGTTCCTCAGGGTCTGTCAGACTTCTACTGACTAAAACCCCCCGGTGCTCCGTCTCTCACGTGTGCCAGGGGCGTGGGAAACCATGATTCTTCCTCAGCCCCCATTAACGCAGGAACATTACGCGCCGCCATCTCGCGTCCATGGAGTGGAGGGGCGACGGACTTAACAGTCCGCTGCTCCTAGACCCATTTAGGCTGGCCGGAAGAGGGCATTGTCCTAATATATATAATACTAGCTGCTGTGCCCGCGACTTCGTTCGCGTGGCGGATGTTACTTACTTCGCAATTCGATTTAATACTGAAAAATCGTTTTTTAAACCTTATAACAAACAGATATACCTACACACGAATTGTAAAATTAACGAACGAACCAAAACCTTTTCAAAAACAGATCTTTACAAAGACAGATCTATGAAGACTGTGTCTAAACTTATACTGAAAGACATGAGCGAACGTCATTCTTTCAAGTAAAATCTTAATACCGCGATACTGAAAATGACGTCACAGGCACAATGCCATCTGTTGTCAAATTTGTAAGTTAAAATAAATGACATCGCTTTTTTCATCATAACAGCCCATTAATGTCCCACTGCAAGGACGCGCCTCCTCCCGTGACGGAGGGATACTTGGCCTACTAATACCACGTTGGCCAGTCGGATTGGTATAGGGTTTAATTTCAAGTTTTCCTTCATTTTTATTTCGTAAAGAGAATATTCACCGATAGTCCCTTAGTCGGTTTTACGCCACCCATGGGATGAGATGGGGAGGTGACATATTGTATTCTTGCTCCGTCACCACACGGATAATCGCTAATTAATTATGAATGAATACATTTGCACGCCACGTTATGGAGCGGCAGAATTACCTGCCTCGGTGGCGCGGCGGTCGCATTACATGGCTGGCGTGCATGAGGTCGCGGGTTCGATTCCCATGGAGGACAATTGTGATACACAAACTATTGTCCTTAGTCTGGATGTTCTTTGTGTCCGTTAAATTGATATTTTTAAAGGCTAGTGTGAAGACTTATAATAATTGATATTACACATACGATTCATGGTTAATTTTATTAACATTTAAAAGGAATAACTTATTAATAGCACTTAATAATAAAATAGTTATGTATTTAAAAACTCATTTATTTTATGATTACTACTGGTAACGCCATCTCGTGAACAAAAGAAACGAAATTTAAATTCATTCAACATTGAACCAAATCCATTTTTCATGACCCCTGATTTGTATTGGACTGTTCTAATAAAGAGATCTAGCGATATCTCGAGTATTACTTATCCGATTCCGATTGTTTTATTATAGTATAGATAGATACCTACTTTAAACTTAATACCTAAAAACTACGTATCTATGTATTTTAATATCTAAAGCGCGCTTATTCCGAGAAGAGTCAATAAGAACCACGTCCGTTCGCATTAAGAGTCAATGTGAATGAAATTATATAGATGCACCGGTTGGCCGTTTCGGACGTTAAACAAAAATCAACCGTACTGCCGTACTCATACTGGCGCGGCGACATTTGGAAATTTTCTTTCATCTAAATCTTGTGTGTTTATAAACCGATTTCTATAATTTTTTTTTTATGAATAAGGTATTAAAGTGTACTTTTGAAATATGGGAGTTTGAAAAAGATATGTCTATGCAAATTACAATATATTTATGTATTTAATACACTTTGAAGAAAACCCTAACGATTAAACAGGTTATTGTGACTAATATATAAAAGATAGATATATACTATTCAGGACTTTTTTGTTCATCGTTTGAAGACCATTATTTTTGTAATACATATTTTTGGCGTATGATCAACGTATGCGATGATAAGAGCTCGAACGCGCTTTTTTTCAACCGACTTGCTTCAAATTTTTCGTCACTGCTCAGCTCCTATGTGTCTTAGCGTTATGTTATACAGCCTATAACCTGCCCGGGAGTATGGACTACAATTGTACCAAGTTTGGTTAAAATGCCTTCAGTAGTTTTTGACCCATGCGTGCACATACAGACAGACAGACAGACAGACAGACAGACAGACAGACAAAAAATTTATTGATTGCATTTTTGGCATTAGTATCGATCACCATTCATCCTCCAATTTTAATTTTTAACATATATTCAATGTACAGAATTGATCTCTCTACAGTTTTATTATAAGTATAGATAGATAGATTACCTACTTTAAACGTAATACCTAAAAACTACGTATCTATTTATTTTAATATCTAAAGCGCACTTATTCCGAGAAGAGTCAATAAGAACCACGTCCGTTCGCATTAAGAGTCAATGTAAATGAAATTATATAAATGCACCGGTTGGCCGTTTCGGACGTTAAACAAAAATCAACCGTACAGCCGTACTCATAATGGCGCGGCGACATTTGGAAATTTTCTTTCATCTATATCTTGTGTGTTTATAAACCGATTTCTTAAAAAAAAAAAATATGAATAAGGTATTAAAGTGTACTTTTGAAATATGGGAGTTTGAAAATGATATGTCTATGCAAATTACAATATATTTATGTATTTAATACACTTTGAAGAAAACCCTAACGATTAAACACGTTATTGTGGCTAATATATAAAAGATAGATATATACTATTCAGGACTTTTTTGTACATCTTTTGAAGACCATTATTTTTGTAATACATATTTTTGGCGTATGATCAACGTATGCGATGATAAGAGCTCGAACGCGCGTTTTTTCAACCGACTCACTTCAAATTTTTCATTACTGCTCAGCTCCTATGTGTCTTAGCGTTATGTTATACAGCCTATAACCTGCCCAGGAGTATGGACTACAATCGTACTAAGTTTCGTTAAAATCCCTTCAGTAGTTTTTGACCCATGCGTGCACATACAGACAGACAGACAGACAGACAGACAGACAGACAGACAGACAAAAAATTTATTGATTGCATTTTTGGCATTAGTATCGATCACCATTCATCCTCCAATATTAATTTTTAACATATATTCAATGTACAGAATTGATCTCTCTACAGTTTTATTATAAGTATAGATAAGCTATTCTAATACCTATTTCATTAAGTCCTCTAACAAGTAACATAAAAGAAAACGGTCTAAGTAGCATTTATTTCATTTATCAGTATTAAAAAAGGTAGTAGTACAAAGTGCTTTATAAAATAATTAGGTGACCTTTTAGACGCTTTCCGGACCTCAAGGAGTTAATTTGTCTTCTTATAACCCGAGAGGATAATGCTCTTGACAACGACACTAGGGGCCTGCTATTATTTTGAGTGAAACTGACATTGTGTGGATAAAAACTTTTTTAGTACGAGAAAAATCTTTGTCTTCGAACTGTTCTTGTACTTGAAGCAATTAAATATAAATATAAATTAAATATAAATATTCCTCACACATTCACACAACTTCATCTAGTCCCAAACTAAGCAAAGCTTGTACTATGGGTACTAGACAACGGATAAACATACTTCAATACTTTTTTTTGGAAATACATACATACTAGAAACACCCAGACCAATGCAAACAATCATGTTCATGCACACAAAGATTTGCATTGAGCGGGATTCAAACCCGAGATTTTTGCGTAGCAGTCATATTATATAACCACTACGCCACAGAGGTCGTCAAAGCAATGTTTGATAGATTATACGTAAAAACGAGCTTTCAAAATTTTGTTCCATCGGCTTTAAATTAGGAACTATCATTGATGGTAATTTGTCCTGAAGACTAAGGGTCATAGCACATTAACGTAACGTAAACGGATCGGCATCGGCTCGCCTTTTTCCTCGGTGTCAAACGTCAAAAATCCGTTTACGTTACATATCCGACTAGTGTGCGGTGCAGTAAGGAGTTTCATACAAAGAATACTGAACGGCTCGGGTTGATACGGTGACGTTCCGTTTACGTTACGTTATTATGTGCTACGACGCTTAGTCTTGGTTAATTTACTTGGTAGCATAACACGGTGATTAAAAACATGGTGTACGGATAGACGATGGCTATAAGGTTTTTACTAATAACTTTCATGCAAATCGTCACTTCTTGAAGTAATAACGGTTACCTTGATACTTGCCTTATTTTTAAGAGATTGTTTTGAATCTTCTTTTAAGGATAATAGTAAGCATTCTTGTAGATTACCTGAAACAAAATAATGCTTAAGTTAAACATAACTTCTTTTAACAACATAAAGTAGGCAACAAAGAGTAAAAAATTGACTTTAATAGTTTGAATGTATTAGGAAAAGTAAAAAATAATAAAATTCCCTAAGCACGATTTCACCTTACATCTTTCGGGCTAAAGTCTCAGGTTTCAAACTACTTAGCGCACCTGTATGCTTGCTTTGAAAGATAAACTTCTTTACCGCTTTATTATTTTTCGTTTACTAGTACTTAGATGTTTAGTACTACTTTTACAACAAAATAAAAAAAACATAAAATACTAGCACTAGCCCGCGGTTTCACCTGCGTTATACAGTAAGCTTAAATGTTATTTTACACCCTTAACTACATATTTTTCAAATTTCATGAAAATCTATTTAGTAAGTAGTTTTTGCGTGAAAGAGTAACAAACATCCCTCCATCCATCCATACAATGACATCCTCACAAACTTTCACATTATAATAATCTGTAGGATTACTATAACAGGTTAAAAATATAATTACTTCCAAATTTATCTTTAGAATTAAAAATTTAATTAGGAAAAGTTAAAATAAAAAAAAATCCAAGATCCCATTGTGTAATTTATTAAATATTTCCTTATCATTTAAAATTAATTTTGACAGACAAGTAAAACACAGTAAGAAAAATCTTCTTATTAAGAAAATCTGACTGGGTTTCATTACAAGCTTTCGAGGTAAATAAAATCTGTTTTATAACTTATACAAATAAATAATTATTTGTTTTTTTTTATTTTTTTTTAAATATTATTTGTTGTAATCTTATTTTAGCCGTAAAATGTGAAAAGAAGGAAAACTTGAAATTAAACCTTTTACCAAACGTCTTAAAATTATTAACTTTAAAACTTTCGTGTTTCATTTAATATAATTATTATTAACATCAGAATTGGGACACGGTTAGTGTTGTGTGCAAAATGAAGGTAGAAAGAAAATCTTCTACCTCGGAGACGGAGTTGTGACATCGCTGCATCAGTCTACTCGTGTCCATGGCTGGTGTAACCTGGCCGAAACATCGAGAGCCTCAAAGGTAAATTATTACTTAATATTTACCAAATAATAATAATATCGTGTTAGTACTCGTGTTAATAATAATTTATATAACTGAATTTTTTTATTTTTTTATTTATTTAAAAAAATTAAAATAACATTACATGACTCGCATAAAACTGCGATAAAAATGAATCAAAATAAACCGTTAACTTGTCTTAAGTCGGTACCTTATCATTACATTTTACGGCTGAAATAAGATTACAACAAATACTTAGTACAATTATTTATTTGTATAAGTTCATCATAGCAGCCCATCAATGTCCCACTGCAGGAACAGGCCTCCTCCCGTTACGGAGGGATACTTGGTCTTGACGTAGGGATACTTGGCCTACTATAAATGCCACGCTGGCCAAACGGATTGGTATAGGGTTTAATTTCAAGTTTTCCTTCTTTTTATTTTTCGTAAAGATAATATTCACGGATAGTCTCTTGGTTGGTTTTTCCGATACCCATGGGAGAATATGGGGTGGTGACATATTGTATTCTTACTCCGACACCACACAGAGAGACACCGAATAGTCAGCCAATAATTTGGTTGTTTTAATAAATTTCTTTGTATACTTTTTATGTCATGAAGAATTTATAATATTTTTAATTAAGCTTTAGTAGATTAAGATTAAATAAGGTCATGACCTTATTGCCTTTGGGCATAAAAGGTAGCTGTAAATGTTCCAAAGGTAAACTTTGAGTTTGATGCTAAAGGAAAAAGTAGAAGGAAGTCATAGAAAGTAGATGACCACTGGGAATCGTGCAATAAACTAAGTTTTCTTCGTTAGTGTATGAAGTTAGTAATGTAGTTCGACTAAATAGTTTCGAAAAGAAGAACGTGATGTCATGTGAACCTTCGACCAATAGATATGTCGAGGTTATGAATATAAAATGTCGAATTTTTTCATGTCGCAGAAGTTGTTAAACTGGTCTTATAAAATTCACACTGAAAATGTTTGAATTTGGAACTCAAAGCTAACACAATAAAATCCTTGAAAAGAGTAGTTATTCTAGTCCAAGTAACTGTTCGTTCATTTGACTTATAGTTACTTTTAGTGTAGTTATTATAATTACTTCATTATAGGTACCTTTTGTAAATGTAAGAAGAAGTAAGAAGTAATGATTATTAAACTTAATAACATGAAATTTGGTATAAATAATAGCGCACATTTTAGCTAACTTTTAGTATTTAAATCGAAAAAAAATATAAGGTAAGAAATTACTTACATTTGTTTAAATGGTAAAATCCGCCGGTTTAAATTAGACCTATATTTACAGACTTATTACTAATAAGTACAAATTAATAATTATTTTTCTTAATTATCTTTTGTTACTTGTTGGTAATGTCCTGTATTTACTAAATTACAAAAATAATACTAGCAATCTATGTTTTTAAAAAAAATGTAGGCTAAAGACTGCGTCGAAAAAAAATAGCAATTTCACCTATTATTAAGGGAAATTAATTAGATTATGCTTTGTTTGTGGCTACATGTTAAAAAAATAAGAAAAATCTTTTATACTTTGAAAAGTATAACCGTTTACAACATCATCAAAAAATCCATTATAAACTCAAACAGGTCAAGGATTTTCATCTTGATTAAAATTTTCTTCCAATCTCAACGAATTACTAAAATTAATCCGCAATCCCCATTTAGGCTCTATTGATCAACAATTCAGTTTTCGACATCTAGATAACCTTATTCAGCTAAATCTCTGAAGAGCTTATAGAAAATATGTTATCAAGAAAAAATAGGAACCGACTTATAAGAATACTGGAATCCTTAGGGAACATAGATTCATTTCCTTTTATTTTCTGAAAAGAAAATGATTTGTTTTAGACCCAGAGCCAGCGTTTCATAAACTTAAGAGTAAGGGCCAGGCCACACGGCGCGGCACCGCACCACACTGCTTGCACCCCTCCCCGCCTCGTCTACCTCGCGCCGTTGTCCGGTGCGCCTGCGGTATAGCTCCGGAGCGGTGCCGGACGTACCGTATGGCATACCATACATTTTTATATGTAGGAAACCGTTGCGACACGGCTCAGGCGCCGCGTCGGAGCCGCACCGCACCGTGTGGCCTGGCCCTAAGTGCTCTTTCAATTTAGGCGTTTTGTGTCGGACGTTTGCAGTGCCGGAGCGGTGCTTTTGCCGAACGGCGAATGAATGTTAGTTTAAAATAGTAAAATTAATGCGATGCGGCAGCCGTGCGGAATACGTACCGTGCATTTACGTAGCGTCGAGCGTTCAAGCGCTCTCCATGTGGTGACGGAGTAAGAATACAATATGTCACCACCCCATCTCATCCCATGGGTGTCGTAAAAACCGACTATACGTAAATATTTTCTTTACGAAATAAAAAGAAGGAAAACTTGAAATGAAACCCTATAGGGCCAGCGTGGTATTAGAAGACCAAGCCGCCCTCCTTCAAGAGAAGAGGCCCGTCCCTGCAGTAGGACATTAATGGGCTGTTATGAGATCGTTCAAGAAATTTGCAAATGCTAACGATATAAAACAAGACAAATCACGTATGTGACGTAAGATAAAAATGTAACTTGTCGACTTGCTTAACAAGCGACGTTGTTTCACTATAACAGCTCTACTGTGTCTTTGTCTTGCATATGAAGGAACAAGGTATTGTAGACAATCTTGTTAACTAGTGATGCAAGCATCTTACAATATAATATGTAGAATATGCAATTTATAAGCAGAATATTTATTTACTTAAGTATATCAAAGATATAGAATACAGACGATATATATCCTAGCACAAAATGCTGAGGTGAACAAAATGTTCTTAGAATGGGTACTTTTCACATTTAACCTAACTGAAGTGCATTTATAGGAAATTGTTGGAAGGAAACATAATATTATAGTGTAGATATGTAGTTATAATTGTTGTCCGTGTGGTGAAGGAGTAAGAATACAATATGTCTCCACCCCATCTCATAAATATTATCATTACGAAGTACAAACAAGGAAAACTTAAAATTAAACCCTATACCAATTCGTCTGGCCAGCGTGGTATTAGTAGGCCAAGTATCCTTTCGTCACAGGAGGAGGCCCGTCCCTGCAGTGGGACATTAATGGGCTGTTATGAGATCGTTCAAGAAATTTGCAAATGCTAGCCATATAAAACAAGACAAACTACGTAGGTGACGTATGATAAAAATGTAACTTGTCAACTTGCTTAACAAGCGACGTTGTTTCACTGTAACAACTCTACTGTGTCTTTGTCTTGCATATGAAGGAACAAGGTACTGAAGACAATCTTGTTAACCAGTGAGAAGGCGCACCCTAAAAAGTTACACGGATAGGCGCGCGTGAGCAAAATACTCACGCTATTTAAATCGTATTTTTTTTAAATATAAAAGACTATAGTGCAATTAAAATGATGTTTTAGTAAATTAAAGGCATTTATCTAGGTAATAAAAGAGTTTAATTACAAAAAAATAACAAAAATGCAGACCTCTGCGTAAATTAAAAGTCCCTTGAACTTTAGCCTTTTGTTAGAAACAAGTAACGATAAAATATTCCCAAAAAAATGAAAACATTATAAATTTTAAAAATTAATCATCCATTATTACCCATAGATATGTGTCTCTCATAGCAAATACTGAACATAAATGTCACATGCTCGGTGCAAAGTGATTTATGGCTCTTAAAAAGCATCTACTTTGGCATGCTTTTCTAGAGCGTCAATTTTTCCTTCGTGGACACATTGCACATAAACCACTTGGTCTGGGTTCTGTTTCCTCTTTTTTTTAATAAATCGACTTGTTCAGTTACCTTCTAAGATTGTTCTGTGTCTGTTTCACGGAGGCTATCAATATCAGAACACTTACTGTCAACGGTATCTACACGATTTTCATCAATATCCAATACAGATTCTTCATCCGAAACAGTTTCTTCCAGCCATGCAAATATTCGAGAATCTATTTCTATTTCGTAAGCTTAAAACAATATACAACATAATTATAAACATTAATATGACTTTCAGTCCACATATATATGTAATAAAACTCAAAATAACATTTATAATATCTAAAAAAATACTTACATGGATAGGCGCATGCTTAGCAAAACTCCGCATTTTGCGACGCAGTGGCACAATTGTTTCACTGCGCAGTCGCAGCAGCACTTATCGGTGTAAAAAGGAAATGCACAGGTAGGGGACGAATATTTAGGAAGGTACTGAGACGCTCACCATGTTTCGATATTGTCAAAATAGAAAATAATCGCGATGAAATTTTGTGTGAGAAAAACTCTCATAGCGCGCCTTCTCACGGGTTAACTAGTGATGCAAGCATCTTACAATATTATAATATGTAAAATATTATGCAATTTATAAGCAGAATATTTACTTACTTAAGTATATCAAAGAGATAGAATACAGACGATATATTTATTTCCTAGAACAAAATGCTGAGGTGAATAAAATGTTCTTAGAAGGAGCACTTTTCACATTTAGCCTAACTGAAGTGAATCGTGTAGGTATGTGGTTAAAATTGTTGTGACGGAGTAAGAATACAATATGTCTCCACCCCATCTCATCCCATGGGTGTCGTAAAAACCAACCAAGGGACTAACCGTAAATATTATCTTTACGAAATAAAAAGGTGGAAAACTTGAAATTAAACCAATCCGTTTGGCCAGTATTAGTAGGCCAAGTATCCCTCTGTCCGGGGAGGAGGCCTGTCCCTGCAGTGGGACATTAATGGGCTGTTATGATGAGCATTCAAGAAATTTGCAAATGCTTACGATGTAAAACAAGACAAACCAGATACGTGACGTAAGATAAAAATGTAACTTGTCAACTTGCTTAACAAGCGACGTTGTTTCACTATAACAGCTCCACTGTGTCTTTGTTCTGCATATGAAGGAACAAGGTATTGAAGACAATCTTGTTAACTAGTGATGCAAGCATCTTACAATTTTATATTATGTAAAATATGCAATTTATAAGCAGAATATTTACTTACGTATCAGACGACCTCTATGGCGTAGTGGTTATATAACATGACTGCTACGCAGAGGTCTCGGGTTCGATTCCCGCTCAATGCAAATCTTTGTGTGCATGAACATGATTGTTTGCATTGTTCTGGGTGTTTTCTATGTATAATGTATGTATTTACAAAAAATAAAAGTAATTAAGTATGTTTATCCGTTGTCTAGTATCCATAGTACAAGCTCTGCTTGGTTTGAGACTAAATAGCGTTGTATGAATGTGTGAGGAATAGTTATATTTATATTAAAGAGATAGAATACAGACAATATTATTTCCTAGAACATAATGCTGTTAAAGTGAATAAAATGTTCTTAGAAGGAGTACTTTTCACATTTAACCTAACTGAAGTGAATTTATAGGAAATGGTTGGAATGAAACATATCGTGTAGGTATGTAGTCATAATAGTTGTCCGTGTGGTGACGGAGTAAGGATACAATATGACTCCACCCCATCTTATCCCATGGGTGTCGTAAAACCCGACTAAGGGACTAACCGTAAATATTATCTTTACAAAGTAAAAAGAAGCAAAAGGAAAAAAAACCAATCCGTAGGGCAAGTACCCCTCTGTCACGAGAGGAGGCCCGTCCCTGCAGTGGGACATTAATGGGCTGTTATGATGATGTTGTTATAATAAGCGTACTATCATTTAACTACAAACAAAAATAAACAAAAGAATTCTAAAAATATCGAAGAGCACAAATAAAACAAGTTAATCTCTCTGGTAACATCTAGTCAAGAATAAATACATCCTTCTTAATAAAGGAATTACACGCGATTTAGATACAGATAGAACAATATCCCCCTTACTCATAAACGCCTCTTAAATTTTAGTCAATTGATTAATAATTAGCATAGACTCTTACGTTATTTGGTATAAGGTTGGTTTTCGTAATAAAAATCTCGCTAAACAGTGATTAAATTTAAGAGTCGTTTATGAGTAAGGGGGTAAATGTTTAACTTTTTTCGTTTCTTGCGCGTAAACGCTTCGTCATAGTATCTGATTTAAGATAGATCCTACAAGATAGGGATTCGGACCGTTCAAGGTATTACAGAGTCGTTAGAATTTTAAAAGAAGTGACTTTTTCGTTTCTTCCGAAGCACAGATACGCTAAGAAATTATACCACTGAGCGGGCACCCTTATAGAATGACCTTGGCGACGATGCTTTATCATAACAGCCCATTAATGCCCCATTGCAGGGACGGGCCTCCTCCTGTTACGGAGGGATATTTGGCCTACTAATACCACGCTGGCCAGACGGATTGGGGGTTAATTGTAAATTAATTGTTAATTGTTAAATTATTTGGGTTTAATTTCAAGTTTTTCTTCTTTTTGTTTCGTGAAGATAATATTCACAGATAGTCCCTTAGTCGGTTTATACGACACCCATGGGATGAGATGGGGTGGTGACATATTGTATTCTTACTCCGTCACCACGCGGAAAAGAGCATCTAGATACGAGTAAAACAAGTTAATCCCTCTGGTAACATCTAGTCAAGAATAAATACATCCTTCTTAATAAAGGAATTACACGCGATTTAGATACAGATAGAACAATATACGTTTAACTTGTTTCGTTCGCTGCGTAAAACGCGTCGTCATTGTATCTGATTCAAGATAGATCCTACAAGATAAGGATTTGGACCGTTTAAGGTATTACAGTGTCGTTGTAATTTTAAAAGTACTGACTTTTTCGTTTCTTTTGAAGCACAGATACGGTTATAAATTATACTACAGAGCAGTCACCCTTCTATAGAGTGACCTTGGCGACGACGCTTACCCATCATTAAAATCTAGCGTCCTCCTCTCTTCTTAACTGCCATACCCAACAGGGTCCATATTGTATCTGTGATATTATAAGTAACACCTTTTTGTAACATATGGAGTGCAATAAAGATAATAATATTGAGTGTTGCGTATCATCTATAAAATTTTATGTAACTGGCTGTAGAAGTATCTATCACCATCATCATATCAGCCAATCGACGTCCACTACTGGATATAGGCCTCCTCCAAGTATTGCCACCGTAGAGTAGAAATATCTATATCTTTTAAGAAAAAAATAGATTTCTTTTAAAATTTATAGGTAGGAATGCTAGGCCCGTATTTCCTTTTCAAAGATTGCCTCTCATTTTTCACGTGTCGGAAGCCTTAGATATCTTGAAGAGCAAAGGTTGAAGACTCTTCAAGGACCGGAAGGGTCCGTCAAGTTTCCGGAATAGTAAAATATTATAAATTATGTATGAGCTAGTATAATAATAATAGGTAATATGTTTCAAATAAGGTCAAAGGTTATTTTATTTCTGAAGATTTCTTTACGACAAAGAACTGTCAGATGATAAAGAAATATTCAAAATGTCATCACTATACTTTAGTCTTCTTTGTAAAGACATTTAAGGAAAAAACTGCACAGGTTTAATGAAAAAGATTTAATAATTATAGCGATAACTACCTACTTTGCTGGTAAAGTGGTCGAGTAAGTTACTCCCGTGTGCTAAGTAGCGGGTTGGAAACTCAAAAAAACTACATATTTTTTTGTGATGGACTTAAGTTTAAGACTGTCTTGCACCTATATGCACTTTTTCTCCATCAATTTGATGTCTTTGCCCTTTGTCATCTTTTTTTTTTCGAGGACTGGAACCCCTAGTGTAGAAGTAATTTACCGAATAGCCTTGATGGGACAATCGTATAATCATCATCATAACAGCGTATTAATGTCCCACTGCAGGGACGGGCCTCCTCTCGGGACAGAGGGATACTTGGCCTTCTAATACCACGCTGGCCAGACGGATTGGTATAGGGTTTTATTTCAAGTTTTCCTTCTTTTTATTTCGTAAAAATAATATTCATGGATAGTCCTAGTCGGTTTTTACGACACCCATGGGATGAGAAGGGGTGGTGACATATTGTATTCTTACTCCGTCACCACACGGACAAAAATCGGATGATACAATTAAATAATAGTCCAAAAGCGAAGAAAACATAAAAGAAATTTAAAAAACTAGTGAAAAGAAAATTGCATTATCCTTTTCAGGAATCAAACTCTAAAAGCCACAAATAAAACAGAGAAGTAATTTTGAAAAATGGTTCCAATAATCTCTGATATAAGTCAAAACAAATAAATAAATACAGAATGTTTCAATAAGTAATGGATTGGAATTCTCAAAGCTAGTGGAAGAGCAAACCTCTTTTCTTGAGTAAGATAAGATTATTGGCTATATTGTTTGAAAAGAAACGCAACTCGACCAAAGTAAGTTATTGGACAAGCACTGGAAAGAACTTTATAAAGCACTTGTAGATCTTCAATTCTTTAACTACTTTCTTATAAGTCTTGTAACTGCTGAGTTATTTCTTGAATACTAAGTATCACTTTGAATCAATACAGTAAAAAGAAGATCTTGAGAAAAAGCAGTGTCACTGAGACCAGATATATTACTTCGGATTTCTCTAAAATAAATCTAGACCACGAAACATGTGATCATCATCATAAAAGACCATTAATGTCCCACTGCAAGGACAGGCCTCCTGCCGTGACGGAGGGATACTTGCCCTACTAATACCAAGCTGGCCAGACGGATTGGTATAGAGTTTAATTTCAAGTATTCCTTCTTTTTATTTCGTAAAGATAATATTCACGGATAGTCCCTTAGTCGGTTTTCTAGTCTAGTACCCTACTACTAAACTAAGCAAAGCTTGTACTATACAAGCTTTGCTTAGTTTGGGACTAATTGGCGTTGTGTGAATGTGTGAGGAATATTTATTTATTTATTTATAATATAGGATGTCCTATCTGCGTTATATTTGATACCAGCATTACATAAAGCAGAAACACCTAATCGATAGATATCGTGACAATACATCCTATATCTATTCTATGAAGATGCTTCACTTCGTAGTGTAACGGAATATAGAATATTACAATCTAATTAATTGGATTCATATGTTGAACAGAATATTATTACTTAGGCATGCAATTGTTTGTGTGAACAATGAAGTGGCTGGTTGCATTTCGTATATTTGTAAACTAGTAAAAGAAGGAATACTTAAAATTAAACCCGTCGGGCCAGCGTGGTATTAGTAGGCCAAGTATCCCTCCGTCACTTATAAGATGATTGGGCCTTAAATTTCAATGCTTTTTTTTAATAAAAATACTTACTTACATTTTGACATGCCATGTCTATCGAAGGGTCTCGTACAGATAGTTTGCATAATTATAGCAATAAAAATAAAAGAAGAAAACCTTGACATACAACCTTTAACTAAGACTGTTCTGCTTAATATAATGCGTCCTCCTTTTTAACAATTTAAAAAAAATATATAAAAAACAAAAGTGTAGTTCTTTTTATAAATACTGTTTACAAACCAGCGCTGATTGGCTAGCGTGCTTGTTAATCAGCATGAAGCTGAGTAGGGGTCCTGTTTCCTGCACAGGTGTGACAACACAATAAAATATGTACTTTTTTTTGTTTTGTTTTTGGTATCATTGTTTTTATTTGTGTAAGAAATAAATGATTTTTATTTATTATTATTATTTAAAATACAAAACAAAAAAATTATTAGACTGAGTTGTTGTTTTTAGACACTTAAATATTTCCTTGTAATGATTGATGGTTTAAGAAAATAATATTTTATTTTTACCGATCAATATCCGCAAATAGCTGTAAGCAAAATAATAATAATAAGTTGTTTTTAATGGACGTCAAACAATGCCAAAAAATATTAATTATCTTAAACAAACTAAATGCTTTATTAAATCAACTGTCAAGACACAGTTGCCCTCTAATCAAAATGTCCTCCTCATTTTGAGTGATTGAGAGGGCAAAGAAATAAAGAAAATATTGTTTTGATACCCTCTTATGACGTCAAGAGGATGGAGGTCCTAAATATTGTGAGGGTTTTTCCCTAATCATCAAAGCTTGTTATTGAAATAAGAGTTTTCCAAAAATGTATGGAGTTTTCCCTATGGATTTATTTATTTATTTTTTTATTTATTTATTATTCGGTTCACCAACAGCTACTTACACTAAAACAGTTCTTCCTTAATTAGCTACGTTTAACATTGTAAGTGTAATAACTACTTATAGGCGAACACCGCATGCATTAAGTGTTTACAACTATACTCATAATAATATTAACAAAGATAACTGTGAAATAATTACATTTCTCCTAATATAAACCAAAACTAATTAAGTGACATGCATAAACCAAATTAATACAAAACATTGCTTAACATTACATCATTTCTGCCTTGTTAAAAACTACAACTACAGTGCATTGTTCTAAATTAAGGAAAATCAGAAATGAAATTGATCTAAAACGTGATGATTGGTTTAATGTAAAAGACGCTCTTTGTTTTACATTTTCTTTTTTTTGTATTTATAAAAAGAACTAAATTTTGTATTTTATATTTTTTTTAATTGTTAAAAAGGAGGACGCATAACATATTAAGCAGAACAGTCTTAGTTGAGGGTTTTATGTCAAGGTTTTCTTTTGATAGTACCGTTTTCTGATTTCTAGGGAGTAATCAAATCCAAACTAATAACAATTTAATGAATTTAAAACAATATTATTACATTTAATAAAATAATATAACTACTTTAAATACAGGAATACTGTGCTGCAAAACTGTAAATAACTTTAAATAATAAATGTAAAATAATCAAAAAGAAAAAGTTACCTTTTCAGTATCAAATTCGTAGCCAAGTCTAGAATCAGTATAGGTCTAAATATTTTTTGATATCAGAATCAGTCGTCAACGATTTTAATAATAGGCTGAGCCTGAACTTTATTATGTCTGTTTCGATAAACGCCATCTTGTTTTCTTCCATTTTATACATTTCTGAAAAAGTTATTGTCCTCAGGGATGTTGGTGACACTTTCAAAATAAATATTGCTACAATACTATTTGAAAACCCGTTTCAAATTGAGCACTAGTGATTGTTTTTCACCATACCGTAAAAAACTAACGTCCCTATAGACCATACACTAAAACAAACAAATTCTTTGACTATTGAGAAGAGAAAAAGGTTATATATTTTGTCGTGAAAGTCAGTGGTAATGATACTGTAGATACATCACTCAACAACTTACTTTAAAACAATTTTACATTATTTACGCACACATAATCTATACATAGTATAAAATAAACTCACTTTTTGTGTCCCTATGTCCTTTTGTATGCTTAAATCTTTAAAACTACGCAACGGATTTGATGCGGTTTTTTTAATAGATAGATAGAGTGATTTACGAGGAAGGTTTATTATGTTAATCACATGCCATAATATAGTGGAGAATCCCATATAAATTTAGAGATTTCTAATGAAGCTGTACTTAAAAGTTATTTAAGGATATTATGTAGTAGGTGCCTGTGCGGAGCCGGTGCTAATCGCTAGTATTTAATATTATGGAGAAAATAATTGACAGCAGATGTGCAAGGAAGAAAAAATCTTTATGACTTAGATGATTAAAGACAGGTCATGTATGCAGTTGCTTAAAATGTTTTTTGCGTGTGGAAATATCAAAACAAGTAAACTATAGATAGAAAAACCCTGTATCTACAAAGGGACATTGTCCATCTTAATGTTACTAAGACCCATGAATCCTCATCATCATCATTCCCCTGCCATTATCCCCATTTTATTTAGGGTCGGTGCACCATGTCTTCTTCTTACATACTTTCCTATCGGACGTCATCTCACAATTCACACTCTTCGCAGCCATATCGTCTTTCACACAATCCATCCATCGAATAATGAATACTCATCTTAAATTATTTTATTAAAAGAGTAAATAGAACTATTTATAAGGTGTAATGTATGTTATCGCATCCTAACTTATTACATGATGTTCTGATTGTGTTTAGATTGACATCATTATTGTATAAAGCCTTTGTTTACATTTCAAATTTAATGTTTTATTAATATTCTAAATATATTATAATAACAAAAACACTTTTCATAATAAACGTTTTATTAATACAAAAGGTATTTAATTTCCTTTCTCCATTTTCTTCAATAATTAACGGAAAAGTATTCACAAAATATATATTCTTTTCAAAAGGAAAAACGGAGGAACGAATTATTCATTTTCTGGGGTCCGTGAGACCATTCAGTTTTATTGGCGTAAAAAAATTGAGGGGTTTGTTTCGTACTGAGTTTATTTTTAGAATTATTTTGTTTAGGAACGTTCATAGGGCTCACTAGAATTAGTGTAGAAAATAAATATTGCATTATAAACAAAAACGGCCGATTATTATAAACAATAATTTTCTAATTAAAAAACCGACTTCAACAGGAGTCGGTTAAAAACCATGCTGATAACAATTTCTAAGATTATTATTAAATAAATTTCTGCAGTCGTCTTCATCATAAGATCATGTTTGTGTAAAGTTTTCATTAATACGAATAAAATAAGCCCAACCACTAGGTAGCTGCTATATACCGTTGAGAAGTTTCCTCGACCCTCAGTCGTCTTCATCATCAGATCATGTTTGTGTAAAGTTTCCATCAATACAATTAAAGTAAGCCCAAACACAAGGTAGCTGCTATATGCCGTTGAGGTGTTCCCTCGACTCTCGGTGGTCTCCAGGATCTGACCAGTTCTAACTCTTGATTATTTGGTAGTAACGTCAGAGATGCACATGTATGACAAGATTTTACACAATGCGTCCCTACAATTTTCAAAAGATGCCCTCGATTTCTCTGGGATCCCGTCATCCAGATCCAGATCTGGTGACAATGGGACCAAATGGGAAGCATACCCATACGAACAAAAATATTTTTTTTCAAATCGGTCTAGCCGTTTTCGAGAAATCAGGTAACCAACACAAAAAATAAAAAAAAAAAAAAAAATACAACCGAATTGAGAACCTCCTCCGTTTTTTGAAGTCGGTTGAAAACGGCCGTTAATGAAAAACATTTAAAGTGTTGAGAGTGCGTTATACAAATACTAGATTGCCTTTTTTAAGACTTTATTTTCAACATTTTATATTATTTATCCTATTTGCGAATTATGACTTTTTATCCATTGGCGGCGCTAGAGGGCCACGTTAAGGCCCTTAATAGGTTTTGGTTTATGCACCACTACCTGTGTCTATCGTAGTTATCACGAAAACTAGTCTTCGCAAGCTCTGACCTATTTACTGTAGTAAAAATATATTATAATAAAAATCTTAGTTAGCGATTTTTTTTTAGTCCTTGGCAGATGAATACCAAACAAATTAATAATCAACGGGATTAAGTAGTACCTGTAAGTACGGTCAGCTGCAGAGATATCTTACCCCCTTTAAGAATATAACAGTGCGCTAAAGGGGTTAGATATCTTTGCAGCTGACTGTACCTACTACTTAATATCAGTTACATTTAGATCTAAGTTCATCCATATTGTTTTAGCTATTTTAGTGTAAAAAGTATTTAATAAAGTAAGTTAAGTAAAGTAGCCAAATACACAGAGACACATACGAATTATTATATAATTATATTAAACTTATACTCAATACTTATAAGTAGCTATTTAATCAATATATCATCATAACAGCCCATTAATGTCCCACTTGAGGGAGGGGCCTCCTCCCATGGCGGCCCTCTGTCCCTATACTTGCCCTACTAATACCACGCTGGCCAGACGGATTGGTATAGGGTTTAATTAATATCAAGTTTTCCTTCTTTTTATTTCGTAAAGATAATATTCACGGATAGTCCCTTAGTCGGTTTTTACGACACCCGTGGGATGAGAGGGGATAGTGACATATTGTATTCTTACTCCGTCACCACACGGAGATATACTCAATATATACATGGAAGATAGTACCACATATAATAATAACTCTGAAGGAAGCTCAAACCCAGCAATCGGACACTCGAGCGAAAAGCCTCTCGAATGGTTTATATTTGCATATCGTGTTTGGGGATCAAGATGTGTACTTTACATACAGAGCAAATGTGTGGTCTGATCTCTAAAGTGATGGCGGCGGAGTATAGACATTTTATAACTATTATCTTTTGCTTAGGACGGCGGGAAGCCGATGGATGAGGGAGACACAAGACCGCGCAGGGTGGAAACGTTTGGAGGATGCCTATGTCCAACAGTGGGCGTCTATAGGCTGATATGATGATGATGATCCTTTGCTTTTTCCGGACCGTAAAGGCGCTTTCCAATCGTTTTGATACAGCCATTTGATGCAGTACCTTATATAGAAACAAGATTTTTTCAAAGAAGTATACTTTTAAGTAGCTTTTTAAAAATCTTAAATAAGTACACACACACAAAAACATTCACACACACACACACAAACAAAATAAGGAAGTACCGCGTGCAGTAATAACTTTGGTTTATATTTGCATTTATCGTGTTTCGGGATCAAGATGTGTACCTACATAGGGGATGTGGTCGCTAAGCGATAAAGCCTATAAAAAAAAATATGTGTACATGCAATCCAGCGTGGTATTAGTAGGCCAAGTATCCCTCCGTCACAGGAGGAGGCCCGTCCCTGCAGTGGGATATTAATGGGCTGTTATGATGATGCAACGCAAATGTGTTGTGGTCATACCGGTAAAGTGATGGCGACAGAGAAAAGTTTTACAGTTTCTGAAGACCTCCGTCGGGTTTAGTTCATGAATGCCACGCAGAGGCCTCAGGTTTGATATCCGCTGGATGTAAAGTTTTGTATCAGTGTTTGGACACATGATTCTTTGGTCTGAATGTTTTCTATTTGTTGACGACCTCCGTGGCGTAGTGGTTATATAACATGACTGCTACGCACATGTCTCGGGTTCGATTTCCGCTCAATGCAAATCTTTATGTGCATGAACATGATTGTTTGCATTGGCCTGGGTGTTTTCTATGTATTATATGTATTTAAAATAAATATTATTTATGTATGTATATCCGTTGTCAAGCACCCACAGTACAAGCTCTGCTTAGTTAGGGACTAGATGGCGTTGTGTGAAAGTGTGAGGTTGTGAGGAATATTTTTTTATATATATGTAATGTATGTAAGAGTTTACAGATAAAAGTAAGCTTCGTTGTTTCACATTCAAGCACTGCTTAATTTGAGACTAGATGGCGTTGAGTAAATGTGTCAAGAATGTTATATTAAGTACTGACCTGACCCATGCCCACTTTGTTAGGCGGCGAAAAAACGCGTTACTTTTTTAAACATATTTCATTACTGCTCCTCTACTATTAGGCATAGCGTGATACTATATAGCTTATGACACTCTCCGATGAATGGACTATTCAACACAGAAATAATTACCTCTTTATAATATTAGTATAGATATAGATTTAAACATAACCGTTTCTACGAGTAAAACAATTTAAGTTCAAACATTTAACTAGGTATGTATAGAAAACAATGAAAAGATTGCCTTCATTTATATGAACCGTTTGAAATTGAACTTATACAAAGTTAACTAAGCTGTAGTAAAAAGTTTTAACAATCGACTTAAAAAGTACACTGGTTCTAGGGCATGAATATCGGAATCTCGGAATATCGTAATATCGGAATCTCGGAGCGCAAAGTCCGATATTACAATTCCGATATTGGGTGATCGAATATCGGAATCTCGGAACTCGAACATTTTTCTATATTTCGAGTTTTAAATGAAACATAATATATCGATTATACATAATATATCCTTGTGTATCGCCGAGCGAAACAGTAGGTACCGTATTAATGTTGCCAGCTCGCTATGCATGTGCTACAAGAACAATAATATCGATACCTCTGGGTTCAATTGGCGTATAAACCAAAACTTTAACTATAGCTTCAATTTCAAGTAAATTCTAAAAGACGATTTCAAACAATTTGTGATAAATTTTATGAAATAAAGTATTTTGAAGTTTGAAGTTTGAAAACGCGACTTTTCAGGAGAGCGAAAAAACGATTTCAATTTGTTTAAAAAATTCATAGCTTTTTTGTTTTTGAAGTTACATAAAAATAATCAAGAAGAAAGATTCTTAGAATTTGAAGATGAAGAAGGCTACATTATCAAAACATATCTATCATCTATAGTTTAGAAGGTAGCATGGATATACGCCTTGGAAAATATCTATTTCTGGTTTATACGCCCTATGAAAATTATGTAACAGATAATGTCCATCCCACTCTCCTACTTAAAAAAGGATATACGACGTTTACTGTAAATTTATACTCAATTATTTTTATGGGGCGTATAAACCAGAAATAAAAACTACTTATAAAAATCTTGGTCATTACATCTAAATAAACCTAAAAATAAATATGTTCGGCCTTTACATTAATATTTATTTCATTTTTGGGTATGATAGTCTTAACTTTTTTGGTCGTATAAACCATTTTTTTGCGAATTTAAACAGTATAAAATAATAGATCGATAGAGGAAAAAAATCTGAATACAATGGTATATTTAACTCATTTTGGCCAAAATGGTTTATACGCCAATTGAACCCAGAGGTATCGATATTGTTACCTGTTTCGCTCACTCTTCACCTACTCTAATAATATGTGATATTATTGTAAGGTTGTTAAAACGCCTCAAATATAAACAAAACGATACTAGCAGTCTCAACTTCACAGAAAGAAAGACTGAAGCACCCACAGCTTCTGTCTCTTCAGATGAAGATGATGAACCACTAGCTAACTAGCTAGTCTAGCTATTACAATGAGTGAGCTGACCCTGCACCAAGAATTTGAGAAGGAAATAGAAAAGTGCAAAGAAAAGAAGAAGGCAGTGCTTCCGTCCGACGAATTTGATCTATTGGGATTTGTAATGACTGAAAAGGCAACATACGTTAATAGAGGTGAAAGATGAGTTTATTTGTCACAGACATACACTTATCTCACATAAATTTTGCCCACCAATGTTGAAAAAAACATGCTCATTTTTTTCGTCGGGCGGTTATTTATCCGACAAAATGTTTGACGCTTTGTTGTTTTTGAGAACATATTACCAAGAAAAACGAGATTTTAAAATAAATATAAACCTGTGAATATAGCGAACCTTTATTTCAGTTGATTGTAATTTAAACTACCAAACTTAGAATCAACAAGACTTCTTAAAGTTTTGTTGATTCCGAGTTCGTTAGTTTTATATTAGTAATGAGTATAGATAAAAATTAGACAAAAATATTTCCAATAATTATTGTTGTTGGCATATTATATAATTAAACAAAAATTAAGGTACTATACTGTGCTCTCGTGCGCAGTATCCTCGAATACGCATCAGTGGTATGGAACCCGCGTTATGACATTTATATCGAGCGCATTGAATCCGTACAGAAAAAGTTCCTAAAATATTTACAGTATTAGGTGTAGGTGCATCGATCATGGGTATGAAGCAAGATGTAAGAGGTATCATTTTATGCCCCTACAGAATAGACGTACAATATCTGATGTTGTAACAATTGTCAATGGTGGGGTCGACTGCCAAACCCTATTTGAAAAACTAAACATTTGGGTCCGTAGAAAACTGCCAGTTAGGAGCAATCAACCCTTAGTACTACTCTCAGCCAACACTAATTTTAGACAAAACTCATTTCTCATTCGTGCGAGTAGTTCCGTTAACAGCATTGCCAAAGACATAGCGAATTTGAGATATTTAGGTCTAAGCCAATAGTGGTAAAAAAATTATTTACTACAGATTATTTTGGTCCCAATCCCAGAGAAGCAACAAATTTTTACAATTTATTTTGAACCATTTTTTTTTCTGTCCTGCAATGTTCTTGCAATGGTTTTATGTTTAGTTAATATTTGCGAATACCTTTTAATAGCTGTGTATAAGTATATTTATGTATTAACCGATTGTAAATTATGCTGTTAGTGTTCCGAAGAAAATAAAATAAAATAAATAAAATATTTTAAATCCTAAGAAGTTCGTCAATTCAACTTTTAAGCTTTGTTGATAAGTTTAATAAGTAATAAGATATTAGATTAAAGAATAGGATATTATAAATTATTACTTTTTGTTCCTAATTGTTGATTTAATTTCAGATTTGAGTCTCTGAGTCAGATAGTTTAATTAGCAATAAGTAGTAGTAGTAGGAAAAATAATGAGAAATATCTGATTTAGTAAATACTGTGGGTAAAACTTAAATACGAGTATAAAACAAGCAATCCAAATTAAATAATACGATTTATAAATATTTTTTATTGCATTCAATTTACACTGAATTTGTGCAATTTTTGAACAAAAAGTGCAATTTCTAAAAAAATACGAAATTCCGATATTAATATCGGAATTCCGATATTGAGATCTAATATCGGAAGTCAGTATCGGAATTGAAAACCTTCCGATATTGCATGCCCTAACTGGTTCATAGAAAAATGATATCGCTCACTTAAGAAACTTTGTAGATGAAATAAAAGAAAGGATTTAAAAGAATAATAAAGGCTAATAGAGCTGTTTTATTTTAAATTTTTTTATTAACTCTTTTTTTTATAGAAGTTTTTTAATGCACTGATTAGTTTTTATTTCGTACATATAACATTCACGGATAGTCCCTTAGTCGGTTTTTACGACACCCATGGGATGAGATGGGGTGGTGACATATTGCATTCTTCACACGGAGGCACAAGACAAAGGAAATACATGTAAAAAAGTCGTATGTCTAGTAGAGGACGTCTTTTGCCCGTGTTTGTTTGTTTTTAAGTCAGCCACTGTAAAAGCTTGTTTAGGTTTGAAGCAAAACATAAACTCTACAATATTTTTGTATTATCATTGGGCCCTTTTAAAAAAGTACAAATAATTATTAGTCTTGCGAGGTTTTTGAACTCATATCCTCATGTAAAGATGTTGATTTTTGAAGAAAAAATAATAGCATTATTATACACAGCATATTCATACGCACATAACACATATTATTCTTTCTTTTACCCAAAATTAACCAAAAAATAAGCAACGGTCAGTCAAAAAATAAACACAAGAGATAAACATGAACGAAAAAAATATTTTGATAGCTGTATTACAAAGGCTTGGACGCAAAATTATGTAGGACGGTTAAGGGTCGTAGCACATATAACGTAACGTAAACGGATCGGCACCGTATCAACTTTTAGGTATGTGCCCTAGTATGTGTTAGTGTTCATGTGCATTACTGGCGCTGAATAAAACTAACACTTTTAATCTTGTCAACCGACTTCAAAAAGGAGGAGGTTCTCAATTCGGTTGTATTTTCTTTTTTTTTTTTTTTTTTTTGTGTTTGTTACCTGATTTCTCGAAAACGGCTAGACCGATTTGAAAAAATTTTTTTTTGTTCGTATCGGTATGCTTCCCATTTGGTCCCATTGTCACCAGATCTTGATCTGGATGACGGGATCCCAGAGAAATCGAGGGCATCTCTTGAAAATTGTAGGGACGCATTGTGTAAAATCTTGTCATACATGTGCATCTTTGACGTCACTACCAAATAGTCAAGAATTAGAACTGGTCAGATCCTGGAGACCAGAGAGAGTCGAGGGAACACCTCAACGGCATATAGCAGCTACCTTGTGTTTGGGCTTATTATAATTGTATTGATGAATACTTTACAAAACTTGACACAAACATCATCTGATGATGAAGAAGACTGAGGGTCGAGGGAACTTTTCAACGGTATATAGCAGCTACCTAGTGTTTGGGCTTATTTTATTTGCATTGATAAAAGCTTTACACAACTTTACACAAACATGATCTAATGATGAAGAAGATTGAGGGTCAAGGGAACTTTTTAACAGTATCTAGCAGCTACCTAGTGTTTGGGCTTATTTTATTCGTATTGATGAAAACTTTACACTAACATTATGACTGTAATTGAAGGTATGGTTTAAGACTTAATAATGAAGTTCTTATTTGAATTTAAAATACCCATATTCAAACAAAATAATGTCCCACTGCAGGGACGGGCCTCCTCCACTGGCGGAGAGATATTTAGTCTACTAATACCACGCTGGCCAGACGGATTGGTATAGGGTTTAATTTCAAGTTTTCCTTCTTTTTATTTCTCAAAGATAATATTCACGGATAGTCCCTAAGTTGATTTTTACGACACCCATGGGTTGAGATGAGGTGGTGACATGCATTCTCACTCCGTCACCACACGGATTTATAGAATTGGAATTCACTAAAAATTTGAAAATAAAATTGATTTTTACAAAAAAAAAACCGACTTCAAAAACACAAATTGCACTAAAAAGTAAAAAATAATTAGTTGTATTTTGGTTTTACAACATTAAAATCAGCCATTCCTTCTACTTAATTTTATTCTAAAGAATAGGTATTTTTAATTATTGTAAAAAGTATTGTTTAAGATATTTCTTGAAGAGTCTGTAAATATATTGATTTGTAGATTCTTTAAAAGATAATCAAATTATTACAAATAATGTAATATTATTGTTATTTTTGGAGTCGGTGTCAGCCACGATAGTTTATATACCTACCATTTTTTATTTCTGACTTAATATTTAAACAAACATTATGGCGTCATGTTACACACAGGCTAAAGACTAACAATTACTTAAAATTCGCATTAGAAAATGAAACGGCCGTTTTTGTTTTCAATGCAATATTTATCTAATTAAAAACCATTTAAAGTGATTCGAGTGTGTTAGAAAAGGCAATAAAGTTTTGTATAACTTTATCGTACTTATTGCGTTGGCTGACACCGACTCCAAAAATAACAATAATATTACATTATTTGTAATAATTTGATTATCTTTTAAAGAATCTACAAATCAATATATTTACAGACTCTTCAAGAAATATCTTAAACAATACTTTTTACAATAATTAAAAATACCTATTCTTTAGAATAAAATTAAGTAGAAGGAATGGCTGATTTTAATGTTGTAAAACCAAAATACAACTAATTATTTTTTACACTTTAGTGCAATTTGTGTTTTTGAAGTCGGTTTTTTTTTTTGTAAAAATCAATTTTATTTATTGTCACGAAAAGTCCTATGCCTTAAGCACGTTCATATAGACCGGACAGAGCGCAGTAGCTGCCGGTGTCGCTTACATACTTTTCGCTTACACACAATATTGCTACCTAAACTACCGTCCCTACAAACTCGAGCCGTTCAGTATTATTTGTATGAAACTCGTTACTGCAACACTAATCGGAATCGTTTGAGGAAAAAGGCGAGGCGGTGCCGATCCGTTTACGTTACGTTATATGTGGTACGACCCTAAAGGGAGAGCTCTGAATGTTTTATTTCAGAGTTTGAAACAGTGGTAACGTTTCAAAAATTTTTTTTTCTTTATTTTGTTGAAAACTGCGTTTGGAGTGATGTTTTTGTGGGTCTGTGGGTGTTGTATTTTAAATCATTTATAAATGTTATACAATTTAGTAAAACAAAAATGAATATTAAATAAAGAGCACTCGTAAACGACGCGCATGTATGACTCGCTTAATGAATGTGGACAAGGTCCAATCTGTTTGCCAGGATCGTGACAAGTGGCGTTCTGTCGTCTTTGCCTACCCCTGACGGGATAAGGCGTGATTGTATGTATGTATGTAAAAATGAATATTCATAAAGTTATAATTTAAATTGATCATCATTTTTTATTAAACTAGTTGTGCAAGCGATTTCTGCGCAATGCTTTTATTACATACATCCATACTTACAAACTTTTACTTTTAATATAACTAGCTTTTGCTCGCGGCTTCGCTTTCGTTAAATTCGGCGTAGCACTGTTCCCCTTCCCTGAACACCGAAAAAAGTAGCCTATGTTACTCTCCATCCCTTCAACCATCTCCACTTAAACAATCACGTCAATTTTTCACTCCGTTTTGCCGTGGAAGAATGACAAACAGACACTTTTTTACGATTAATGATTAGGATAATTAAATTCACACCACCTGTTCGGGGTTGGGGTTAGATTTGAGATTAAAAGATAAGATATAAAATAAACGAAAATATATTTAAACTTCACAAATTACAAGATCTAAAATTAATACTAAAATGAGGTGAAAAGATTGAGATTAGGATGAGTATCGCGCACGGTAAGAGGTTGTAAGCGAACTAACTTAAAACTAATTAATTTCATATAAAATTATGCGCGTGACGTAGGGTCACGCGTTGCAATCGTATGATTTTTCTACTTATGCAGCGATTTACAATGTTGTACGGTCATCGATCCGTACATGCTCCCGGGGGAGAAAATAAAGGTTCTGGGGTACCTACTTGAGGATGAAATGTGAGATTAAACTAAACAAGATGATAACAATTCCCAACTTAAGTACTAAATGATAACAAATAAAAGGATAATTAAAAGTACGTATAAAATTACATAGTTATTATAACTATTCACTAGGGTTTATCGAGGTTAACTCGGGCATAGAAAATACACGAAAAATGGGAGATGAGGCCCTGTCTTCCTTTGATAAACACTGTTGAGATTGCGCTATATCTAATTTTATTGATTGTCCTTTTTTCTTAAGATTACTACACTTTTCCACTACACTATTTACGTCTAAAAATTGCCCATTTTCCCTAACATCACAACACTCACTTGGGTCACTTTCACTTAATACACAGTGTACATTTGGCCGAGCTGTCGTCGGTACTCTTTCTACTGGCGTCGATGAAACGCTACGATGACGCCACTTCCGCCAGCAGTAAATTGCTAACATAAGCATGATCACGAAAACGACGAAATATATGGCAACGTAGTGGTGAACATCGTGGTAGGATACCGTGTTGCTTAAAGGTTCGCTCCTTTTGGCTGTTTCTATACTTTTCTGTATTTTCTCAAATTGTCGGTTAATTTCAGAGCTATTGGGACTCTCGTAAGATGTATTTTCAGGGAGAGATATTTTAATGATGTGGTTAATAGGAGAGATTTCTGGTGCATACATTTTCATAGTAAAGCCCATTCTGCTGGTTAAATTCCTAGTACTATATACGAGGAAGTCATTTGCCTTAACCATACAATTTTCTTCCACATACAGCAAGCCAGCATACTCCAAATCTGTTGTTGTCACCTGACTCTCACATAAAAGTTTTATGTGACATTTTTGGCAGCAAAAGAAATAATATTTATTTTCTGAGATAAGCTCCTGCCACTCATTTCTACAAGGAGATGTTACAGTTTTACAAGTCCTTGTATTAGGAATTGTTTCACATAAACTGTGGTCATCGATCAAACGGTGAATAGGTTTCCTGACGTGGCATAAGATCATCATAGGGTCTTGTCTTATACATGATTGTAAATCAAATTCGGTAATACTTAAATATGAATCCTTTTTTATGTTAATGGCCACAAACTTTGAGATAGTTTTGACTTTTAACATAATTTCGTTTGAAACCTTTGGGATTGAGATGAGGTTAAAAATTTCATAAAGATCCCTTTCAATTAACGGGATTTTTATTTCCACAATTAAATATTTATCTAAATACTTTGCTCTTACTTTTAGTAAATTATATAGATCAGCAAGGTGAAAATTGTCGACTGGGATTGACAAGTCCTTGGATATCTGTCTTGATATTAAATTTAATTCGGAACGAAGCTGTTTTGGTGAAATTAAATGAAAATCTAATTTTCCATTGTATATGTCGGTTACTGTGTCCAAAATAGAATCCTGTATTCGTCTAAGGTTACTCAGTAGGTTGTTTGCGATAAATGATGATGCAAGAAAATCAGTAGAAAGAGATATATTTTGCACTTGTTGATTGAGCTTGCTATAGACATTTTCCAGATAATTGAGTTTTTGGTTTATAATTTTATGATGCTTGTTCATATTATTTTCTAATCTTTTTATAACATTAAATTCGGCTTCAACAATCGAGGTTTGGTTTTTCCACAGATTAAATAAATGATTTTCATTATCCTTCAAAAGTTCTATGTCTTTTTCGTATTGTTCAGCAAAACGTTGGTCCAATACTCCAAACAAACTATTTGCGATATAACCAACACCGTCTATTAAGCCACGGCGCCGCCGTCGCACTCCCTCTCCAGTTACAAATGAGTCACTCATTGTTATTAAATTATAATAATGTTTTAATTCGTCGAACTCGTGCTGTAGTTGTAAGATGATCCCGTCGCACGAGCTTCTTTCATTCATCGTAGAACATAAGGTGTCAAGATATTTGATATACTTTACGAGTGCGGCGGTGCCTTCTTTGTAAGGTGAAGTATCATAATAAACAATTAAACGCCAATCGTCTCTAATAAGATGCATGTTACTTGTTTTGTCGAAATAAACGCTATTGTTCTTCAATGGAGTTAGTGTAAAGGATGCTTGAGATGAGTTGAGTAGTGATAAGAAGAATAAAGTCATATATAATACAATAGACGAAAATGAAATATGAGATTTGTTTTGCTTAGGTTTGTTGTCATTTTTATTATCTTCATTAGCATGTGTATTTTCTTTTGTAGGTAATAAGGATAATTTTACGACTGGACGCTTTAGATAGCCGCTTTTTGTTTTTAAAGTAACGACTCTTACGTGTCCGTCACTTCCAGGATGTAGTTGTACGACGCGTCCTAGAGCCCACTTGCCAGGCGGAAGATTTTCGTCCTTTATAATAACTACGTCATTGAGGTCGAGGTCCTTTTGAGGTCGATTCCATTTTGATCTTACAGATAACTGAGATAAGTATTCGTTCTTCCATTTAACCCATATATCTTGATAGATTTTATGAGTCAAAAACCAGCGAGTTCTTAGATCGTTTTCAGTTTGAAAAATGGTTAAATTCGGCCCACTTGCCAAAAAGTGAGATGGGGTTAAAAAGTCTAAGTCATCTGGATCTTCGGTCATAGGGCAAAGAGGTCGAGAGTTTAAACTAGCTTCTAGTTGAGATAAGAGAGTTGTATATTCTTCGAAGGTTAGTTTGTGTTCACCGACCACCCGCTTTAAATGGTGTTTTAAACTCTTCACCGCAGCTTCCCATAGTCCACCGGCAGATGGCCATGAGGGAGCGTTAAAATGCCACTCGATATTCATTTCTGAGGCAATAGAGATAAGATTTTGATTAGATAAGATTTCAGAGATTTCTTTATATTCTTGAGATAGGGTTCTGTTAGCTCCTATAAAATTGGTTCCCTGGTCACTATATATGTGTCCCGGTACTCCTCTTCTGGCTGACATACGTTTAAGAGCAGCTATAAAGGATGGGGTAGAGAGATCTGAGACTATTTCCAAATGTATGGCCTTTGTTACCATACAGACAAATACGGCGATGTAGCCCTTAGTTGTTTTAATACCACGCCCTTTGCTAGACTTTACAAAAACATGTCCAGTATAATCGACACCGGTGTGGTAGAAAGGCCTACTGGGGTTTAGTCGAGATGGAGGTAAATCACCCATTAACTGATGCTGTAAAATGGGATTATTTCTTCTACACGTTACACAAAGTCTAAGCCTCTTCTTAACAACGCTATTTCCTCCTATGATCCAGTATTTCTGGCGTATAAATCCTATTGTCATTTTCGTCCCGCCATGGAAAACTAATTCGTGACATTCGTCTATGATGAGGTTAACGAGGTTCGATTGTTTTGGGATAATTACAGGATATTTCATTTCGGGATTTAAGTTTGAATTTTTAAGTCTTCCACCGACACGAAGCACACCACTGGCATCTAACATGGGATGAAGGTTTAAGATCTTACTTTTCTTACTCAAGGGTAGTCCGGCTTTAATCTGAGATATTTCTTTGAGGAAATACTCTTTTTGTACATGTTTTATAAGCATTTCCCTTGCCCTTTTTAACTCATACAAGGTGAGATAATTTTTATATTTTTTCTTATGTAATACAATATCGACAAATCTGTTTATGTAGGCTAAAACTCGTACTATTTTTCTGTAAGTATTGTATTTAATTAACAATTGTGATAATATCTCACTATCGGAATTTAGTAAGGTAGTATTAACTAACGGTTTTCTTCTGAGATCTTCTTCTGTAGTGTAGGGGATGTTTTCAGGATGTGTTCCATTATATTCGGAAAGCCAAGCAGGACCATGCCACCAAAGTGAATGGTTTGCCAACTGGGATGCGGTCAGACTTCGACTAGCGCAGTCTGCCGGGTTTTCTTTTGACTTAACATATTTCCACCTGTCTTTTGGGATTATTTCAGTGATTTTTCGCACTCGATTGGCAACAAAAGATTTAAATTTTCCTGGTTCTCCATTTATCCACCCTAACACTGCTGTTGAGTCAATCCAGGCATGGACGTGGATCTTGAAGGGCGATAAAGATAAAATAATTTTTTGCATTAATTTAGTTAGTAAAACTGCACCACTAAGTTCTAAACGAGGTATTGATTGAATCTTCTTTAATGGAACAACTTTTGATTTTGCAGCAACTATAGTCACGTGATTTATGTGTTCTCTTTTAATTTTACAATAGACAACACAGGCGTAGGCTTTGGTACTAGCGTCACAGAAACCATGAAGTTCTATGATGTCCGTATCTTGAGATTGTATCCAGCGAGGTATTCTAAATTGAGATATTAAAGGTATGTCGGATTTAATATTATTCCATTCCAAGGCTATTTCATGGGGAACAGGTTGATCCCAGTGTAAATCTAATTTCCAAGTTTCTTGAAATAAAATTTTTAATTTTATTGTGACTGGTGCTAGCCAGCCTAAAGGATCAAAGATTCTTGACATTTCAGACAAAAATTGTCTCTTTGTAGGGATGGGGTTCGAGGTAAATTCTATGGGGTCAAAAATAAATAGATCTTCTTTGGGATTCCACCGGAGGCCTAGAGTTTTTGTAGACTCTGGCATTTTGAAGTCAAATTCTTCATTTTGAGAATTTTCAAAATTATCGGCGAGTTGGGGTAGGTTTGAACGCCATTTTCTAAGGTGGAAACCACCTGATTTCAATAGATTCGTCATGTCAATTTTAAGTTGTTTTGAGGTTTCTACACTGTGACTACCATAACAGAGGTCATCCATAAAGAAAGAATGTCGTAATATATCAATGACGCTGTTAGGATAATTGTTACTTTCATCGGAGGCGAGTTTTTTCAAAGTCATCATGGCCAAAAAGGGTGCGGATTTTGTACCATATGTAATTGTTGTTAATTGAAATTCCTTTAAGGGTTGAGATTGATGTTGTCTCCATATTATTTTTTGATATTTTTGGTGATCAGGATGAAGCCATATCTTACGAAACATTTTTTCTATATCCGCAGTAAAAGCGTATTTAAATTGTCTCCACTTTAAAATTAAACTTAAAAGGTCTTGTTGTAGGTTTGGTCCTCTGTACATGAGATCGTTGAGGCTGTGGCCGCTTGAAGTTTTGGCTGAGGCATTAAAAACAACACGCAATTTTGTAGTTAAAGACTCAGAGCGTTGAACGCAATGGTGAGGTAAATAGCAACTCGGTTTTACGTCGTCATACGTCACGACAGGTTTCATATGTCCGAGTGCAATGTATTCCGATATAAACAACTTGTAGTCACGTGCTAGGTCAGGATGCTTATTAAAATTATTTTCTACTTTAAAAAATTGTGCTATGGATTTTGTTTTAGAATCGCCTAAATTCTCTTCGAGATTGTTCTTAAAAGGTATTTTAACAACATAACTACCATCACTGCGTCTCGAGGTTGTTGATTGGTAGAAATCAATACACTTTTGATCTTCTTCAGATACAGTTGAGGATTCTTGAATATCCTCCATTTCCCAAAACGTTTGAATATCTTCGAGATTATTTAAGATAACATTACACTGTAATGTTTTATAGTTGCCACTTAGGATCCATCCCAACTGTGTTTGCTGGGCTATGGGCAACATTCCCTCTTCACGACAGATTCCGTCCATTAAGATGTGAGAGTAAATATCAGCGCCAAATAGGATATCAATAGGACCACTCTTATAAAATTCAGGATCCGCTAAGGTGATTTGGTTTAATATAGGCCAATCGGGTTTAGGCAGGGTATAACTAGGTAAATTTTTAATAAGTTTTTTCATGATAAATACATCCGTTTGAAAAGTGAAGTTATTTATTAAAGACATACAGCTGATTGTGATCATTCCTTTACAGTTATTTTCCGTATTTCCTACTCCAGAGATAAATCCATTACATTTTTGTCGAGGTATTCTTAATAACTGAGCTGCGCTTTCGGTTATAATTGAGGTCTGGGATCCCTGGTCCAAAAGAACTCTCATCTTGTGATGAGACCCATCTCCTGCTTGGACCTTAACTATCGCAGTGGCAAGTAATATTTCCACGGGGTTCTTCTGCAGAGATATACACGTGCTCATTTCCTGTTGTTTCATTGTAGGTTTCGTAACTATTGCCGCGTGAGGACCGGATCGCGCAATATCTGACGTTGAGTTTTTCGATGTAAAACAATCGTGTAAAATCGTATTATGGTCTTTATTGCACTCTTTACACCTTAGTGTGGATAAGCATTTTTTACCTTCATGATAGTGTAAACAATTGATACAAAGGTTTAGATTTGTGATTGTCTTTCGTCGCGCATAAGGTTGCATTTTTAATAACCTTTGGCATAGGTATATGCGATGATCGTTTACGTCACAAACCGGACACAGCTTGCGATTTTTACTTATATTGTTGTTCGAGTTATATGATTGTGAAACGACCTGATTAGTAAAATATGTATTTTTAGAATAATTATTTTGATTTTGATTAAATTTATGATTTTGTAATTTAGATGCTTGAGATAAATGTTGATTTTGATAGGATTGATGAGGTTTTTGAGTGAGATCTTGTTTCTTCCGCGAAGTTTCAAGTGCCATAAATATATTTTCTAAGAAATCGAGAAACTCTTTTAGTATAGGTAATTCTCTTTGTGACTTTAATGACATCACATAGTCATTGTATGTCTCAGAATCCAATTTTTGAGATAATATACTGACAAGGAAGGGGTCCCAAGATGATACATCGATGCCTAAAGTTTTTATGGCGTTTACGCACTCCTTTGCGGTATCGTGTATGCGCTTTATATGATAATATGTCTGCTGGTGGCTTGTAGGGATGTTCATAAGATTGTTAAAATGAGATAAAAATATTAACCGCTTATTGTCATAGCGATGTGTGAGGATATCCCAGCAAACTAAATAATTATCTGTACTTATTTGAAGATGTTGTATCAATCTCTCAGGTTCACCTTTAATCTTGCTCTTGAGAAACTGCATCTTCTGTGCGTTGGAAAGTGAAGGGTTATTGTGTATAGTTTCGGTAAAAAGGTCTTTAAATGTTAGCCATCTGTTAAATTGACCTTCAAAGGTAGCAATTTCCATTTTTGGGGTACTCTTTTCAATATGTGCGACGGACCACATTTTCTTGTTTATTTCTTTTTTAATTTTGTTGTAACGATATTCGTAGCTTGTAAACTGTTCTTCATACTCGCTGTTCGTACTACCGAGCTCATTTTCGATTTCCCAGTGTTGGGAATCAATCGCAGTCCAACGAGTATGTAAAGTTTTCAAAACATCTTCAAATTCCCACTTCTCCGTGATGAGATCAAGTTCAATGTTATTAATTGTTCTTAAAAAAGCTTTAAAATTAGTAGATTGTTTTTTGTAAAGGTCATCTGTTTTGCTCGAGGAAGAATTATCCCTAACAGAATTACTTTGAGATTCCAATGGAGGTCTAGAGGTAGAAGAAGTTTGCCACGAAGGAGGTTTTAATTCTGGGGTTTTAGATCGGCCTACAGGAGGTTCATAGTTCTGTATGGCTGTTTTTATATGGTTACATTTTAATTTAATTTGTTCATATTGGTTTGTGCTGTAATAGGCATGAGATTGATCGTCAAAAGATAATAATGTCATGTGATTGTTATGAAATTCAGAAAAATATTGCTCTAAGGTATTTAATCGACGACGCAAATAATCTGGTGTCTTCCGTTCTGCTCCATCTTTCTTGAAGTTAGTATAGAGTTTATCAATTGCTTCGATCAGTTGCTGTTGCGTGGCTAAAATATCTTCCATGTTTGCCATTGTAAGTAAAATAATATATAAAAGACCTTACTTGAAAGGAAGACTGTGAGGTTGTAGATAGATCAACAACTGATTGTCTTACGGCGGCTCGAGGTGAGATGCAAGGTTTTATATAGCACGAAGGCTGCTCCGGATCGACGAGGTAATCCAAGATTTACGTCAACGAGGTACTGAGTTCGAGTCTCTTCGACAAGACGTCGAGGGATGATTCACTTCGCGTAGCGAAACCAGTTTTACACGTGTACCACAATTCACTGCACTCGCGTACTGATCCCGCTAATACGAATAGCTCGAAGGACCAATGTTCGGGGTTGGGGTTAGATTTGAGATTAAAAGATAAGATATAAAATAAACGAAAATATATTTAAACTTCACAAATTACAAGATCTAAAATTAATACTAAAATGAGGTGAAAAGATTGAGATTAGGATGAGTATCGCGCACGGTAAGAGGTTGTAAGCGAACTAACTTAAAACTAATTAATTTCATATAAAATTATGCGCGTGACGTAGGGTCACGCGTTGCAATCGTATGATTTTTCTACTTATGCAGCGATTTACAATGTTGTACGGTCATCGATCCGTACACCACCTGTTAGTCTGTCCCACTGCTGGAATAACCTCTTTTATGTTTATTAAAGTAGGACATAAACTTAATATTTTACTTTATACATAAACAAGATTCAATACATATTGTACATAGATTTAATATTTCGACGTGGTTACATTCTGACGTGCTACGAAGTGCTACGAGCCACGTTCTCGTAGCTCGTAGCGACGTGCTACGTGCTACGAGTACAGCCTTGTCGTTCAATCTACACAATACTGTTTTCACCTTGTTTTCCTTTCAGTTTAATCTTTGCGGAATTATTTTATATTTTTATCTAATTACTTTTGTGGCAAAATAGTAATACATGATTGCTGCGGAGAAGTTTTGACTTCGATTCCCACTCAATGCAGACTTTTGTTAGTCAGTCGTTATGGTATAGTGCTTTTTTAAGACTTGATCATTGCAAATAAAGACGTACTCTTTCCTTTATAACGATCAAAGTCTTCACGCAAAGCGCTCGTCATTTGATGCCTATTGCCTTCTCTCATATGTCCTAATATTACACTATGTCCCTACTACTAGCAATGAGTTTCTTAACATAGCGAGTATAAAGGTAATTGAGTTAATATCTTCGGATTTTCTCTTGTTAGATATCCTAAACTCCCATATGATAAGATAATGTAGTGAAACCGTGCTTTCTTTTTTCTTCGTCACCACAAGCCCCAAATGCTTAATTAGTTACAATGACATTCAATTATAGTGATGCTACACTCCACGGACGTATACTATAACGTTATAGTATACGTTCGTGCTACACTCAGTATAAACCGATCAGTCAAGATAAACTTGATTTAAATATCGAGTTAATCTTGTTCTAAGTATCAAGTGTTCTCAGGAAGTAATTTAACTCAATTTATAGCATTAAGTGGCAAGTACTTAATTGAAATAGTCACTGTTGTGTTTTTTCATTCACTTGAAGGAATGAGAAGTGAATGAAAAAACTACAAATGAGGTTCAAGATCTTGCGCTGGAGAATTTGACTGGACGCCATGACGAGAGGTTGAGCTGTCATTAAAGAAATAAAATAAATAAAATAGTTTATTGCCATAAAACAGTTACATAGGTAAACTAATACTACAATACATAAGTTTAAAAATATTGTGTCACAATTGATGATCCCTACCACTTAAACTGGGAATATCCTGTATTAAAATTTATATATTTTACAAATTGATTTTTCGAAGATTTTGTGTACCCGAAATAGAAGTAATAATCAAAAACTAAATTAACTGCCTCGATAATGCAACGGTCGTGAAAGCGGCTATCGTTCACGAGGTCGCAGGTACGATTCCCACGCATGACAATAATTCTTTACTTAATTAACAATATATTGTACTGAATTGATGTTTGTAAATTGTCCGCAAGACTATGCATGACCTCTAGTGCGGAAGTTGTTTGAAAAAAAAAACCAAACAAAAAACTACTATCCCTTTTTCATAACAGGCCATTAATAACGTGGGTAGTTCTTGACTAATAATACATTGCTAGCTATATGGATAAGGTAACGTTTTATATCCCATTTTCCTGTTTGTTTTCATAGAGATGATACGTGAACTTTTTATGTAGTCGTGATATAAGTCGAATAAGGGAGATTTAACAAGCAAGATATCTATATCTATACTATCTATACTTCAAATCATATCAAATTTTATTCATAAATAAAATAAAATATTACATAACAATATAAGGTATATTGACTTGGGTATTAGGCAACAGGCTTTACTTTTACTTAATATTATAAAGAAGTAATGTTTGTGTGTTTGTTTGTTAGTAACGTTGTAAGGGGTAATCTCTGGATCTACTGAACCGATTTTAAAAATTATTTCTGTGTTGAATAGTCTATTTATCGGGGAGTGTCATAGGCTTTATATAGTATCACGTTATGACTAATAGGAGTGGAGCAGTAATTAAATAAATACGAGTATGTGTAATAAAGGGACGTGTTTTTTTCGCTTCCTAACGGAGTGGGCACGGGTCAGCTAGTGTATAATAAATTCGGCTTACAAATATAATAAATAATACAATTCAATTATTTACAGAGCAGACAATATTATAAATTATTACTTGGTAATTAAACAAAATATGTTTGCCATAGCAAAACTTAGTCCCAAGTTGGAAATAAACAAGCCTTATTCAAAATGGCGTCTTGTTAGAACAAAGTCTTAAATGTAAATGATACAGTTTGTCTAAGCAAAGTAAATTTGATTATGTGTTTTAATTTAATTGTGCTAACAAGTTGTATAGATATTTTTAGTATTATGTTTATATCTTTCTGTAGGGACAAGCCTTAACAAATAAAAAACCGTGATCTTATAATCTATGAAATATAGTATAAAACCTACTCTAACAATAAATGAACAAAACCCCATTAAGTATTCAGTATTCATTTATTTATTCAAAGTAGTACAATAATATTGTTTATTTTTGACGTCATCTATCACTACTTAATCTAAGTTTATAAACATTTCAAAGTTTAGAAAACCTTACCACCGCCTCCAAAGCGCTAGTAGAGAAGAAGCGGCGCAACAAACTCTACTGCTGCATTTTCTTGAGGTAATTTTTTTATATAGGAGATAACTGTAATTAGGCGCTGCAACCATTGTATACCATACATAACCATAACCAAGGATTATTCAATTATAAAGGTAGCGTCGTGATGTAGGAAGTACATAGAAGTGAGAGCACCAAATCACATCCATAAACAACTATCCACAAACAAGTACACAGTAAAAAACTAATCCTAATAAAGACAACATCTAAAACACAAGCTACCATAAAATGTTATTTTCCTTTGCCAAACAATTCATTGGCAAAGAAAACAAGTTAAGAGAAAAACAAAAGCAGGTAATTGGCGAAACAGTCGAGTCTTGAACACTGGATTAAGCCGTGCTTAGAATAACATTGCATCTCTGCACTAGAAAATCACTAAAGCGGTTTTTATTTGCAGTGGAATCTCATCCCATGGGTGTCGTAAAAACCGACTAAGGAAATTACCGTAACTACTATCTTTACGAAATAAAAAGAAGGAAAACTTGAAATTAAACCCTATACCAATCCGTCTGGCCAGCGTGGTATTAGTAGGCTAAGTAACCCTCCGTCACGGGAGGAGGCCCGTCCCTGCAGTGGGACATTAATGGTCTGTTATGATGAGAAAACTGTTTTTAGTTTTATCTTTTAGAATTAGTTTTGAAATGTGTTATATTTTATTGCTGTTGTAATTTTATAATCCTTATCTTTTTTCATCGTTACAGCCCATTCATGTCCAACTTCAGGAACGGGCCTCCTTTTATAACGGAGGGATATTTAGCCTACTAATACCACGCTGGCCAGATGGATTGGTAAAGGGTTTAATTTCAAGTTTTCATTCTTTTTATTTCGTCTATTTAATATTCACGGATAGTCCCTTAATCGGTTTTTACGACACCTATGGGTTGAGACGGGATCTTTTATTGCTGTTGTAATTTTATAATTCTTATCTTTTTTACCATACTCCAAATGACAACTTTGTTGACTGACACTAACTAGGATTACTATCATTACGCTTTGGCCAGACAGATTTAGTGTTTTTTTGCCAGATATTTCTAGAAAAAAAATAAACTACATTTTTGATATCGCCCTAAGTAGCTTTATACAATACTAACTACACAAACAAGAAATAGTGACGTTTGGTATTCTTTTTTTACCACTGTACGCAAAACAACGTTCATAGTGGCTGCCATAAGTAACTGGCATCCACACTTTTGAATTTAGCTTATTTCAAAAAGTGTGAATAATTTTTACACTAGCAGCACGACATCGTCCCTCTGCAAAGGGTCTCTTTTGCTAATAAAACTTATACAATTGTTAATTTAAGAATTATTTCGTATGATTGTACCTTTAAGATACTTTTTGAAAGTTATTTGTAATTTTATACCATTAAATTAATATTCTTTTCTATTATTCTATTCTATTCTAATTACTAATACCACGCAACCTAGATTTATCAGTACAGTATTATTATGTCAAAGATTCCTTCTTTTGTTTTTGTCGGCTTCTATCGCAAAATGGTGAAGTGGATGGTAACGTACTGGAAGATACCACAAGTTTTAACGCAAGATTCATAATAGCCCATTAATGTCCCACTGCAGGGACGCCTCCTCCTGTGACGGAGGAATACTTGACCTACTAATACCACGCTGACCAAACGGATTAGTATAAATAGGGTTTAATTTCAAGTTTTCCTTCTTTATATTTCGTTAAGATAATATTCACGAATAGTCCCATAGTCGGTTTTTACGACACCCACGGAATGAGATGGGGTGGTGACATATTGTATTCTTACTTCGTCACCACACAGAGATTGTCGTAAAAAAATTCTAATCAAGGCACCATCTTTATGGACTTACAACTTACCTCACTCTACAAAATCTAATACCTTCTCTTTTTAAAATCAGTAGAAATTTAAATTGCATCACCGAGCAGACTTTCGTAAGCGTCCAACGATTTTTAATCAAGCGATTTCGAAAAGAAGTCTTAGAACATTCCATTCTTTGTCAAAATCTAAAAAAGAATTTGAGTACATAATAAACAAAAGACGCATAGCGAGTTTTCGATCGAGGTCAATGCAATTACAAGAGAGAAACAAAATAGTTTGGGCTCCAAGGATTTAGATGGAAATTCTTGGCGCTCCTTTTATCATTAACAGATATTTCGTAAAGTGCTGGGCTCTTATGTAAGGACGTGTACATGGAACATCTTTCCATAGTCTGAGTGGAAAGATAGACATCTGTAAACGTGTGGAAACTTCGTCAGTTATAAGTATTAGATTTGGTTTGCATTTGTTGTTTTTTGGAATAAAGCACAGCTTGTAAGTTACATAATTATTATATTTTGTATTAGGGCGAAGTAAATAGAGAATTTGAAAAAAACGTAAGACAATAGACAAAGCTCAAGACTGAATTCGATTATCCGTTTTTGAAGTATTTGTGCCAACGCCTTTACGCAAGACCACCAAACAATATTATAATATAATACAATGATATTATTTTCCTCATATAACGCTATCTCGTTTCAAATTAAGCAGGACTTGTACTACGGGTACTAAATAATTCATAAAAAAACATAAAAAAACTAAGGGCTGTTAGTATACGATTAATTATACAAACCGCTATTGATTTTTATAAGCTAAATTAACAAACAATTAATATTAATAAGGAAAGAGATCTTACTGAGTTGCAAGCCATGAAGGTAACAGTAATTAAAAACTCATTAGAGCCAGAAACGATGCTAGTATAGTATTATCATAAGTATTTTGATAAAGTCCACCGAGATATAAAGTTTTGCTAAACTTTAAAATTTAAATCGAGATCGTTGCCAAAAGGAAATTTTAAACTTCATAGTTTAAAAACTTTTATAAATGTATTATAAATTTTATGGGACATATTTCCTGTAAGTCACTTATACGCTTTAGACAACGTTATAGTAAGTTTTAAGTTACATTTTTCAGCTCTAGAATATACTTAATTAATATCATAAACTTTGTTATGTCTTCGGTTGGTTAAATACGCTCTGTCTGGTTGGTTTAATCACAGACAATTGAGGAAGATGAATAGATATTTTAAATACAGAATGTCATTGTATGTGCTCGCAAAAACCAATGTAGAAATAAGGAGGTCAGGGTCTATGATTGTGTAAGGAAAAATAACTTTCCACAAAATCTGTATTAATCTGTTTGGTCAGCAACGTTAGCCAAACATTCATTCACATTTGACGACCTCTGTGGCGTAGTGGTTATATAATATGACTGCTACGCAGAGGACTCGGGTTCGATTCCCGCTCAATGCAAATCTTTGTGTGCATGAACATGATTGTTTGCATTGGTCTGAGTGTTTTCTATGTATAATTATGTTGTATGTATTTACAAAAAAAAAGTATTTAAGTATTTAAGCTTTGCTTAGTTTGGGACTAGATGGCGTTGTGTGAATGTGTGAGGAATATTTATTTATTTATTTTATTTATTATTCTCTGTGAAGTAACTTATAATTGTGGGTGAAGATTTATCTTGTGTATTGATCGGTATACCGCGATATTAAAATAATAGTAAAAACGTTGTTCATTTTTTTTCGAATTTCAAAACATTATGACACTTGTCATAATGTTTTCCATTTTGTGAAAATTTAATAAAAGAATTTTAATTATTATAAGATATCATTATTTAACTTAATCTGTAAACCTTCCTAACTTAAATTTTGAAAGTTATCTAATTAAATATCTTAAATGTTTCAAAATAAAAATCTTTTTAATAACATTCGCAGGTCAAAAAAGTTAGACAAAGATAATAATAAAATATAAACAACATATAAAAATATTTGTATTCAAATATTTGTGCCTATAAAGTCAAAGATTGATAAAATCTTTTACGTGATTGACATTGATTGACAGACATGGGTTAAATCAATACGTATAATAAATATAATATGAACATAAACATTTAATAAGAGCAAGTAGATTTCTTACGTAGTGTAGAACGCCCCTCAACTAGGTGGACCGACGACCTCACAAAGGTCTCTGGGACGGACTGGATGCGGAAGGCGCAGGACTGTGTTCTGTAGCGCGTTTATTGAAAGGCCTATGTCTAGCAGTGGACTGCGATAGGCTAGTTGATTGATTGATATTCAATCTATAAGATACTCTTTTATTTATACGCATTGATTTATAAAAAACCCAAGATGCACATTTTCAAACAAAAATAACAGCCAAAAGTGTCACTAAATTAAACATACGCAATAAATACGTATAGTAATATCGTAAACATATTTTATTTTTCAAATTCAATTTTACACGCATGACATAAAGTTGTATTTAAAAAGTAATGCACATAAAGCAATAAAATTTAATGATTGACGTTTGCCGGTAGAACAACGCGATACTAATTTAAAAAAAGTGCACAATGCGCCTATTTGTTGCGGACGGTTTTGGGAAGTGGAGTGTGTATCTTTGGTTTTTTGTAAATCAATGTTTATACGTAAAAACCCTCGTTTGTTTAATGTTCAAGAAGTGTTGCTTTATTAGAAGAGACGGTTCTATGGGTCTAGGTAGAGCCGAAAATGGATAAAGGGGAGGAGTAAATCGTTCTAAATGCTTGGCTTGGGCATTTGTTGGCGTACGACCTTCAGCCAATGTGACGAGTTTGTTAGCGTGAATTCTGGATAACATTTTTAACGTCATGCATACTTATAAGTAATCTACGTGTGGTGACGGAGTAAGAATACAATATGTCACCACCCCATCTTATCCCATGCGTGTCGTAAAAAATATCGACTAAGAGACTATCCGTGAATATTATCTTAACAAAATAAAAAGAAGGAAAACTTAAAATTAAACGTTCTAATCCGTTTGGCCAGCGTGGTATTAGTAGGCCAAGTATCCCTCCGTTATCGGAGGGGGCCCGTCCCTGCAGTGGGAGATTAATGGGCTGTTAAGAAGAAGAACTACAGTAATAACACAAATCAAACTTCAGAAAGTAATACTGTAACAAAACAAACTAAAAAGAAAATCTATCCATATCAGCCTTCAATACAAGTATACATATTATCCTCCATCCTTCCTTTTATACAAATAAATATTACAGTCAGGTAATGTGGCAACAGCCAGAGCTAGTACGCAGTGCCAAAGTAATTTTGTATAGAATTAAGTATAACATAACAAACCTTCTGATTGTTTTAACTTTAGTGTATTACTGTCAATCAGTCAGATAATATTGCCACAGTAATTTAAACCCTATTCCATTTACTTACAGTCATATGGATTAGTATATATGCTAGTTCATCATAACAGTCCATTAATGTCCTACTGCAAGGACGGGCCTCCTACCATGACGGAGGGATACTTGGCCTACTAATACCACGCTGGCCAAACGGATTAGAACGATTAATTTTAAGTTTTCCTTCTTTTTATTTTGTTAAGATAATATTCACGAATAGTCACTTAGTTGGTTTTTACGACACCCATGGGATGAGATGGGGTGGTGATATATTGTATTCTTACTCCGTCACCACAAGAAGAACTAAGCTAGTTATTTAGATAATAAAACCAGATATTTAATCTCTGAACAACAGTTCCACTTGACTCACATAGCAACTCGCTATAGGTAACTAAGGATAAAATCTGAATCTAACAAGAGCAATCTGAGTTCGCTTCGTTTACTCTATAAATATGATCCGACGTAAAAGAATATAGGATATATTACTACACTCAGCACACTTTTGCCCGCGGCCTGTTCTCATATGAGACGTCGTCGGGAAAAGCAAAATGTTTATTGGTTCTAGAAGCATGCGATTGGAAAATTTTAGAAGATTTGAACATGACAAGTTTAAATATACTCTACTACTACTATGCATTTCAATAGCGAACGACAGGATTTAAATTGGGTTGAGAATTCGATTTTTAAAATGTATTTTTATTACACATTAACACAACGCCATCTAGTTTCAAACAGGGAAATATACAAACTGATAAAGCTTATCTTAGTAAGCCCTGTTTAGTCCTACCATAAATAAGTATCCTTAGAGAAAGAGATCTTAATCATCCAATAATTAATGTCTACTGGTGGACATGGGCCTTCTTCATACATCTTTCTTCACCTTAGTCTGTCCTGCTTTTCTTTCATCCATCGGTTGCCTACACCCTGTACGGGATTGACAGTCTTGAGTGCCTCAACGTTGGTGAATTTTAAAAATTAACCTCACGAGCGTTTTACCGACCCTTTGTCATTCTAAACCTTTCTACCCTAATTGCTGACAGTTCTTATAATAATAATATGACCTGCCATGTAACAGACATTATTATACTTACTCGTAGAAAGCACACAGAGAAATATCTCTTGTAAACCGAAGCATTAAACATACATAGGAATTAACATAATCGTCACTATACTAACCACCGTTTATAATATTACAGCAAGGACATGCTACCCCCACTAATGGAAGGAATCTAGACGTAATTTGAATAACTAGACGAATAGGTATAGAGCTAAATCTATACATATCATCATCATCATCATATCCGTAAAACTGACGTCTACTGCTGGACATAGGCCTCCTCCAAATGACGATGTGGTGTAGTGATTATATAACATGAGTGCTAAGAAGAGGTCTCGATTCCCGCTCAATGCAAAGATTTGTGCGCATGAACATGATTGTTTGCATTGGTCTGAGTGTCTCTATATATAGTAGTTTGGGACTAGATGACGTCGTGTGAAAGTGTGTGGATTATTTATTATAATATTACCACATTGTGCGGTCCTGTGCCTCCCTCATCCATTGATTCCTATATGTATTCTTCTTAAAAATTTGACGCATTATTTTATGGACTATAGAGCACCAAGGATATACCTACACGATAGGCCATTTACTAACGTGGTCTGCGAGCCTAAAGTCATGAAAGCTCAAGATTTACGCGAAAGAAGGTCATAAGTCATTCGTGTTGCTGAGTATTGTAAATGTAAGCTTAGTATAGTGTTTGAATATAATATGGTACAAAACCCCTTCTTATATAAGTGTGGTGTAAAATATTAAACTTTCAGAAAAGCTGTCAGCATTGCCACGTTGAATGATGGGCCAAAGTCATATAAAGTATTATTGTTATCGACACTATTTACAGATTTTATGATAGGATCTCCCCAGTAATATGAATAGAATTAAATAATATTTGTGAAATGATCACGAAAAAGAGCAATAGGAACCCAGCAGAGATTTTTGGTAGTGTTCAGAACACTCAGTAAACTTAGCCGTTAAGTTAGACGTGCTTAAGTGATCACTATAAAAACGAAGACATTTCATAAGTGTCACTAAGGTGTCTTGTATGAAATATATTTTTTTTATAGATTCTTTCCTAACTTTCAGAATACCCATTAACTGCTGGCGTTTTATTATTTCAACACCTACCACACAAAAGCATTTACATAAATTAAAAACAATTCAGAACTGTTTGTAAACGTATTTGTAAGCAGGTGTGACCTAACACATATTAAATTAATAATTAATTTTCATTGTGTTTTACAGTAGCTAGAGGCAACCAAGCTGGTTTATTTAAATAAATACTAAATAATATGAGGCTTAAAATTATATTATATTAGGTTGGGGAAAAAGTCTTTTCGCATTTTTGTATGAAAAGTCAAGACATTTTTTTTCAAAGTTTATTTACATTTATTTACAATATATATGTACCGTTTTGTTGAACAACTTTCTGCCATTTTGTGGGCAGAGACATTATCCCGTTACTGTAGTAACTTTGGGACTTCTGATCAAAAAAACGGGACAAATAGTTTTGGCAGTCCTCTCTTGAGGTCAACCTTACAGAACCTAAAGAATTCTAAAGAGACCGAAACAGGTGAAAATCTGAAGGCGCAAGGTCAGGACTATATGGTGGATGCACTAGGACCTCCCAGTCGAACTCTCTTAATTTTTGCTGAGTGGCTAAAGATGTGTGTGGTCTAGCGTTATCGTGATGAAAGAGCACACCCTTCCTGTTGATCAATTCCGGCCGTTTTCTCTCGACTGCTTCCTTTAATCTCATCAGTTGCTGGCAGTAAAGATCAGAATCGATGGTTTTGCCGGGCGGTAAAAGCTCATAATGAACAATGCCCTTCCAATCCCACCATACACACAGCATCACCTTATTTCGTGTTAGGCCAGGTTTGGCCACAGTCTGTGAAGCCTGGCCAACTTTCGACCACGACCTTTTTCGCACGTTCTTGTCGTACGTGATCCACTTTTCATCGCCAGTTATCAATCTCTTCAAAAACGGCTCGGTTTCATTACGTCTCAATAATGAATCGCAAATGAGTACACGGTTCATTAAGTTTCTTTGAGTGAGCTCGTGTGGCACCCAAATATCGAGCTTTTTTGTATAACCAGCTTTCTTCAAATGGGTCAAAACTGTTTTGTGGTCAATTCCCAGTTCTTCAGCTACATCGTAACTACTAATATGCCGATCTTGCTCCACTCTTTCAAAAATGGCGTCCATTTTATTCGTAACAGGGCGACCAGAGCGAGGTGCATCTTTAACATCAAAATTTCCGGACTGAAAACGTTTGAACCAAATTTGTGCTACTCTTACTGACACTGCATCAGGTCCATAAACATCACAAATTTTTTTCACTGCTTGAGTTGCATTTTTGCCTTTTTTATAATAAAATTTTAAAATGTATCGAATTTCTTCGTTAGATTCACTCATTTTTACGGAGAGAAAAACAAATGAAAAATAGCGGGAAACAACTTTTTTTTTTTTTCTTTTCTTTATAATGTAACCTTTTTAGTGTTACCAAAACCAGCCAGACACAAGTAGTACAGTAAAAGAAATTTTATAATAAGTTTATACCTACGTTATGCGAAAAGACTTTTTCCCCGACCTATTATGTTGACTGCCTAAGTGCGGAGTGGTTGTAAATGCTGCTGTTTTGTACGGGGTGTCTCGTTTGAATCCCATACAAGATAAACTCAAACTCAAATATTTATTGCCAGGTTTGGCCACAGTCTGTGAAGCCTGGCCTAACACGAAATAAGGTGATGCTGTGTGTATGGTGGGATTGGAAGGGCATTGTTCATTATGAGCTTTTACCGCCCGGCAAAACCATCGATTCTGATCTTTACTGCCAGCAACTGATGAGATTAAAGGAAGCAGTCGAGAGAAAACGGCCGGAATTGATCAACAGGAAGGGTGTGCTCTTTCATTACGATAACGCTAGACCACACACATCTTTAGCCACTCAGCAAAAATTAAGAGAGTTCGACTGGGAGGTCCTAGTGCATCCACCATATAGCCCTGACCTTGCGCCTTCAGATTTTCACCTGTTTCGGTCTCTTTAGAATTCTTTAGGTTCTGTAAGGTTGACCTCAAGAGAGGACTGCCAAAACTATTTGTCCCGTTTTTTTGATCAGAAGTCCCAAAGTTACTACAGTAACGGGATAATGTCTCTGCCCACAAAAAGGCAGAAAGTTGTTCAACAAAACGGTACATATTATATATTGTAAATAAATGTAAATAAACTTTGAAAAAAATGTCTTGACTTTTCATACAAAAATGCGAAAAGACTTTTTCCCCAACCTAATATTATAAATCCACAATTAATAATTATCCCTATTCCATACGTGACCACTTTGATTAATTAATATAAAATAAGTGAAATATTCGTTAGCATACAATAATTAAATTGTGCCAAACCACAAATTGGAATGCACTTTTGGCTAAATCACATTTCTGGTCACTTATTACACTACAATAATAATTTATTTTAACTTATTTTGTGTCAATTGATGATAATATGATAGTTATTGCGGTTGTGAGCAAACTCATAGCGGGTTCCAATAAGAGTCGTAGCACTTATAACGTAACGTAAACGGATCGGCACCGTATCAACTCGAGCCGTTTCGTATTATTTGTATGAAACTCCTTACTGCAACGCACACTAATCGGAATCATAACGTAATCGGATTTTTGACGTTTGACACCGAGGAAAAAGGCGGGGCGTTGCCGATCCGTTTACGTTACGTTACATGTGGTACGACCCTTACACGCAATAAATTTCTATTATAATATTATTTGTTGTACAACCAACCAATTTACAGTCCTTGTGGAGACCATCAAAGAACGTAAACTGTCACCATCCCATATCAAATCGAGGGTGTTGTAAAATTCGCAAAGAAAACGACTCAAGAGTCAACATGTCAAGTTTTTCTTTATTCGATACCAACCTAGTATCGATAATGTAAGTTACTCTCTATCATAACATTCAATTAATGTCCCACTGCAGGGACGGGCCTCCTCCCGTGACGGAGGGATACCTACTTGGCCTACTACTACCACGCTGGGCAGACGGATTGGTATAGGGTTTAATTTCAAGTTTTCCTTCTTTTTATTTTGTAAAGATAATATTCACGGATAGTCTCTTAGTCGGTTTTACGACACCCATGGGATGAGATGGGGTGGTGACATATTGTATTCTTAATCCGTTACCACACGGAGAGTTACTTTCTATACACCAAAGCGAATAAAAGTATAGCGAAATCATGTGCTGTTACTGTTTATTATCCTTATTCAAAAAACTAACATGATTATGTAACTTTAATTAAAATGAAAAAAAATATTTTACTCATATCTAGAAGTATCTCATTACAGCGTAGGCTGAACTTTATACAGTGCCAAAGCCTGTTGGCACTAGAACACTTCCTAGTTACGATACATGTTCAGTTCAAATATCGTTTTACTGCATAAATTGTGACAAATCGGCATTGTAACGCCCACAGAACTGCAGTACCTAGATGTACAGTCACGAGCAATATTTCAATATTATACACATTGTTGTGTGGTGACGGAGTAAGAATACAATATGTCACCACCCCATCTCATGCCATGGGTGTCGTAAAAACCGACTAAGGGACTATCCGTCAATATTATCTTTACGAAATAAAAAGAGGGAAAACTTGAAATTAAACCCTATACCAATCCGTCTGGCCAGCGTGGTATTTGGGTTAAGTATCCCTCCGTCTTGGGAGGAGGCCCTTTCTTGTAGTGGGACATTAATGGTCTGTTAGGATGATGATAATACACATTGTTAAAATTGTCCCGACGACTTAGCTAAGACGGCAGGTCACCGTTGGATGAGCAAGGCACAGGATCGTGGAAAGTGTAGATATTTGGAGGATGTCTAGTATGTTCAGCAGGACGTCCTTGACTGATAGATGGATAAATGGATGGGATAATTTAATTCTCTATACTATCTAAACGACTTTTAGGCATTCGTTTCAAAAACAATATTAGAAAAGGTTCCATACAGTTTTGAACGAATTTTTGAATATTTAACTATGGATTGCCATAACTTTAGTCGAAAGATAAAAATGTGACTTGGAAACATGGTTTTGAAACAACAAAATTCAACTGATCCCACATACAGTGTCTTATAATGTTATATTTTCAGAGTATTTTACAAAATGTGTACATGCTCGTGACTATACTTTACTAGAATTGCGTGGGATGATAAGCAGGCGAATAATTTTCTACGTAGGATGGGATAAGCAATAAAATCTAACAAGAATACTACTTGAAATTTATGATACAGTTAAGAACTATTTTTGGGTGGGTGAAAATATATTGCCAATTTGGTATAGTGAAATTTGCTAAAAGGTTTTTAACGTCTTAATGTTCTTAAGATGTAGAGATCTCAACCAAATCAAAACCTTTTCATTTCCTTTTGTATAAGTAGCAAGAATTTTCAGGACATGTTTTTAACTGAATCAAAGGACGACCAGTCCCAGTACAACTTGTAATAATTTCCTTACAAAAACTCTCATAGTTATTTTAAGTTACATAAACCCTTGGTTCATGTGGTAACATCACCTCAAACTTCTCAAAATTTAAAATTAGAACTCATTTAAGAGGCTATGAGTTTCTTACACATTTGCCAACCACATACGGTAGTAGTTAGCAGACACTTCGTTACACTTGCACACTGTAAACTTTGGGCAAGGAAAAGGCCTATGTCTATCAGTGAACGTGTGGTACAAAGATAGTGATGAAGTGGTATTATGTAAGCCAAGTGCAAAAACAGTATGATATTTTCTAATTGCTTAAGAAAACAAATGCTAAACATAAAATCTTATACGTACTTAACTTTAATTATATAACTAAGACAAAAAACGCGGACTTGCAAACATTATAAGGTCCAATTACTGAAAACGATCTCTTCCTATAAGAAAGGTAGGTTATATTGCGACGATCAAATTACGTAGGTATAGAAGTTACTACGTACCTGGGATTCAGGATTTTAATATATAAACGGATACGTTTTTCTATCGGACTAAATGCTTTAGGAATTTGTCTTATTTGATTGAGATGTACTAATAGATATTATAATAGGGAATAATTTTAAAAAGACGTTTTAGATCTGTTAGTATTTAAAAAAAACTCTACTCCAAAAATAGTTGTCAGTTTCACACTACAGGGACAGGCTTCCTTTAGTGACAAAAGTAAACACTGTAGGGATTAGTATAAGGATTTTTTTAGTATAAAGTTTTCCATCGTCATTTTGCGTTTCTGACGTTATGCATAGTTACAGATCTTTTTCCTACATATAGATATAATATTAGTCAAATTGTCGTTTTTGAGATACCGTGCATTATTAAAACACGTAAAATAAAAAAATACTGTTTGTACATTGCCAATCCACTGAGTCTGTCAGCAGACCACGCCAATTTTAATGTGTGGCTAAACGTCAAGCAATATAAAGTTGTAACATAAGTATATTTTTTACCTCAAACTATTACCCTTAACCTTCAACAATTCTCAGTTCCAATTAAGAGTATAAACGTTAAAGATTCAAGTTAATTTTCGATCTACGTCTGCCAAATGATTCCGGCTCGACGTTGAGTACGCTAGCGGATTTTCATTTCAAGTAACTTGAGTTAAACGTTATACGGTTATTTGGTTCATCGGATTTTCATATACGAATTTTGTATTAAATTATTATTTAATATTGCTGTGATTAAGCTAAAATTTTATCGTTAACACGGCATAATAGAAAATAATAATTGTATAAAAAACATTTAAAGTGTTGAGATTGAGAGTGTGCTATACAAACACTTTATTGCCTTTTCCGACTTTGTTATCGACATTTTACATTATTTAGCCTTTTGCGATTTATGTTTTATTTCTATTGACGGCGCAAGTGAGCTACGTAAAGGCCCGTAAGTATAATTTTCTAAACAAAAAAAAAACAAAAAATAACGACGTGAAATTTTACGCAGTTTAGTGTAAGTAAACTTATTTGCCCTCCTTCTAAATAAAGCTCTTTAAAAAATATCAAGCAAAGTACGTGTAAATACCATGAAGCGTTAATTTTCTGTTTACGTTAATATTTATAAGCAACGTGATAGTTTAAAAGTTAATAAATTACGTTCTTTTCCTTCGCATTAAAGGTACAGTATCAATTAAGTTTTTTTTTGCAAGAGATACTGGCCGTTATGTTCATAGATGTTGTGAACATTATTAGTAAAGTGTCTTGCATTAACCCACCATGACATGAATCGTGTAGGTACTACGAATATGGTCCCCTTAAGAACTCTTTAAATGTCCTTCAAGAATAAGTATTTCTTTTCATATAAAAGATATATCACTTATTCATTTCCATAACGCCATCTAGTCCCAAACTAAGCAGTTCTATTAAAAGCATATATAAGGATATTTATAACAAGTAAATTAAGTCTGTCTTAAATATAATTTTCTCTCCTATTAGATAATGTGTTATGTGAATAAACGTGTTAAAGATTATGTTATAAACGAGTAAACAATTTAGTTAATTAGTCAAAACATAATACTTGTTTTTGGTTTAACAAGAAAAAGCCTAATTCTCAGAAGAGAAATATTACTTAACATTCTAAGAATTTGTTACTCGGAATTGGTATTGTTTTAAATTTTATAAGGCTTTTAAGTACTTACAATTTTCACGTCTCTTTTAAAAATTATTTCTTTTGTCATCTTGTTTAGGTACTTACGTCACTTATTCTGTCTTTTTTAGAAATAATAAATTAAATGAAAGGTTATGTCGATATCTAGTATAAAACTAATAGATAGTAATAGATTATTAAATCTATTTCTGGTATAGGTAGGTTGGGCCATCATCAGTCATTGGTGCGTATTCCCTTTAACGTCACTAGTGTTGTGCCCTGCTTACGACTCGCATACTGAACTGTCTCGCCGTTGTACTGGACATTGTATGTATCATACTTTTTTGCTTTCTAGTTAACATTTTTACTAAAGGAAACTCGCACTGATTATCACACTTGTTATTACTTGCTCGACCTACGCCCGTTTGTCGACTACACGAAAAAAATCCTGTCGTGTACACGTTTCGATTGGTCTTGTCTGCGGAAGACACGAAAGGTTTTCGTGTGCGAAACAGACAAAATTCTTGTCGTCTACACGAAGATTTGTCTTGTCTGTCGCAATCACGGTAAATTTTCTTAGCGTGTACAAGCGCCCAAAAGGTGTAATATACAAAGTAACAGACAAAAGGACTCTGCCTGATTTATTAAGACTATTACACGTCTAGTAGTAGTTAAACATACATGTCGCAGCCAATCTAGTATTGTGACAGAGCCTACCATTTTTAACAGTAATGATATTGAGGCGGTATGGAGATCAGATTTTCAATACGTATAAGCATGGAACTTGTCCTAATATTTGCTTTGATAACCAGGAAAATCAGTTACTAAATTTTTGAATCAACCTTAGTTCTTCTTTAAAATACCCTTGAAGTGAAACAGGTTTCTTAAATCGACCTTATTTTTCTATGAGGTTACCCCTGAGACGAATAGGGACCACGTTGTGTTCTAAGTATGTCCCAACACGTTAAGCAGCTTTAATAATATTACTTAAAAAAAATATTCTAAAATATTTTGTATACATTTTTTTTGTCCTAAATTTTGTTATGCGGTGCTTATTACTCTTTAAAGCGCTAAAAAAGGCGATTCGGTTTAGTATTTAATATTCAGTTACTACTGAAAGCTAACAAAGAAGGCAAAACGTAACACAAAACCTCACCTCAATCTCTTTAGCCAGCGTAGTATATCATAACAGCCCATTTATGTCCCACTGCAGGGACGGGCCTCTCCCGTGACGGAGGGATACTTGGGCTACTAATATCACGCTGGCCAGACGGATTAGTATAGGGTTTAATTTCAAGTTTTTTACTTCGTAAAGATAATATTTACGGTTAGTCACTTAGTCGGTTTTTACGACACCCATGGGATGAGATGAGCGTAGTATATGAAGGCACAATATGCCTCCATGTTATCCATAAGACCCATCCTTGCAGTAGGACCTTTACATTCTGCTAAGATTTAGTATTCAAAGAGGTCCATTTAACCTTCGTCGACCTTTTCAGTGTACATAGATGAATATCTAAACTTACTTGTTTGATAGATCACGTTCTATCCTAAGGGCAACTTTACTTAACATTCTGTGATTTAAAGTCTGTTGCTACTAAGCAACAAACTATTGCTGCCTATTGTTACAGTAAGATTTATTTATAGTTTCATTTTATTTTTACGTTGGTTTTTTTTATGAACGGTTGCCTACGCAGAGCATCTTAGGGTTTCGCATGTAGCTATTTAGCTCCCGAGACTTCTCATAGAGAAAGGAAAAAGAATATACCTCATTTCCTACTAGGGACCTCGTAGGACATAATATTCAGTTACTCAAGCAAATAGGATAAAACTTGACACAATAATCGATATCAAAAAGTCTCGTCCAGCGTGGTATGTGAAGGCACAATATTCCTCCATAGCCAAAAGACTCATCCTTGCAGTAGGACCTTCAAATTGTGCTATGATTTAGTATTTAAAGAGGTCCATTTAACCTTCGTCGACCTTTTCAGTGTACGTAGATGAATATCTAAACTTACTTATTTGATAGATCACGTTCTATCCTAAGGGCATCTTTACTTAACATTCTGTGATTTAAAGTAGGTTGCTTAGTTTATCTTATTCTGTTACAAGTTTAGTCTGACTATTGTTACATTAAGTTTGTTTATGACTTTGACTTATTTTTGCTTTGAGGATTTTTCATTCTATAAATGCATAAGCACATAATATGAATCTTCTAGTGGTGACGGAGTAAGAATACAGTATGTCACCACCCCATCTCATTCTATAGGTGTCGTAAAAACCGACTAAGGGACTATCCGTGAATATTAACTTTACGTAATAAAAAGAAGGTAAACTTGAAATTAAACCCTACACCAATCCGTTTGGCCAGCGTGGTATTAGTAGGCTCCGTCACGAGAGGAGGCCCGTCCCTTCAGTGGGACATAAATGGGCTGTTAAGAAGACATATGAAATACCGGTTCCAGCTGTGGTTGCATTGACACAGTTGTTAAGGCACTTGATAGGACTATGCTTGAACAACTCTTGACTCCAGATTGGCCACTAACCAAACGTGCAAAGAAGCTTTGTTTTCTTAAAATAATTGATGTCATTTTTAACGATTAGATGTCGTTTACTTTAACGATACCCTTGTACTAAGGACAAGAAGAAAACACAGACACAATTGAACGTTCGAGTACAAAATGGGCCCATTACATTAAATATAATAACGAAATGTTAGTTAGACAATTGCAGAATAGTGAATTTCTGTATTCTTCTACATCTGGTAACTTTTTATTAGAGTTACCCTGATAAAAAAAATCAATAAATAAATAATAATAATAAATAATCCTCACACATTCACACAACCCCATCAAGTCCTAAACTAAGTAGAGCTTGTATTTAAATACTTTTTTTTTGTAAAAGCATACATATTATACATAGAAACACTCAGAACAATGCAAACAATCATGTTCATGCACACAAAGATTTGCATTGAGCGGGAGTCGGACCCGAGACGTTTGCGTAGCAGTCATGTTATTTAACCACTACGCCACAGAGGCCGTCAATTTATCAGGACGTCGCATGTTAAAGCTAGTCTTGTAAACAATAAATACATTTAACAATATTTACAATGTAACATGTTAATTTAATTTAACGTTCGTACATTCATTGTAAAGAGTCATTCAGTTACAACTCGTTATACACAATTTGTATGAGTATTATTTTATTGCTTACATGTAAGCACATTAACCTATTTTCTTCAGCAAATTGCATGTTGCATTAAGTAATCATGTGATTTTAATATGAGGGTTAATGTTGAAATAGATTAAGATTTTTTAATTAGAAATCTGTAAGACGGTTATTGAAAGTTTGTTAAGTCATAATTCTTATTATAAAAGCTTATTAGTGACCTAATCCTGGCCAGCGTGGTATTAGTAGACCAAGTAGCCCTCCGTCATGGAAGGAGGCCCGTCCCTGCAATGGGACATTAATGGGCTGTTATGATGATGAGTGACCTAATGCATGGACAAGCTTAATTAAGTGACGAAAGGAAACTTGGCACGCTAACTACACTAACCAACTAGCTGATACTATAGTTTTAGGTTATGTCACCATTCCTAGGCGAAATCCTTACATCACGTTGGTATCAGTCACTTTTCCGAGTATAAATAAATAAATAAATATAAAAAAATTATATTCACGGACATCTCTCCACAGCGCCATTTGTTGCCAAAGTGAGCTAGGCTTAACCTGCTTGTGGTATGGGTAACAGAACAACATAAATATAATTAATATTAGTACTATATACTTTTATTTTTTGTATATACATACATATTATTATTATACAAAGAAACACTCAGACCAATGCAAATAATCATGTTCATGCACACAAATATTTGCATTGAGCGGGAATAGACCCCGAGACCTCTGCGTAGCAGTCATGTTATATAACCACTATGCCACAGAGGTCGTCAATAATAAAAAGAAACTTGTCGAATTGTTGCAGTGTTTGTTTCCAGATTATGTTTTTCTGAGTCGAGAAATCTTTCTGAGTCGACAACAGTGACAAACAATGACAACGGCTAACTTTCATTTAATCCCATCCAGTTCCCCACCAAATGTGGCTCCTGTAAGCCAAGAACTACGGTACGACCTCTAAAAAACACCTGAGCCAGATAAACAAGTAAAGCTCCAGTAAAATCTAAACAGACTTTGTACTCGTAAAAACTTTAATAAAAAAAAGGCACAAATTTTCCTCCCAGCAATGCATGAGTCTTTAATGCAATAACATATTTGGCAAAACCTCCTAAATGCTCGATAATTCAGTATAAGATGCCAACTTTCATAGTAAAGAAATAGCCACAATGTATCGAAAAAATAAATACGAAACTTACTACCTACTATGTTATAATAAAATCCTTCCAATATCAACATACAAAAAAAGTAAATTTAATAAAAAAAATATACAATATACATTCATTTTTCTAAGTCAAGCAGCCCTGAAAGCCTTTACAATATTGCCGAGACACGGAAAACTCATAAAGTAAGATACACTCCAAGCATAACTTCTTTAGAAGGAACCACAAAAGAGGTTGAATTGCTGCCACATTCAGGTCAATTAGTTAGGAAAAATGTTGCTTGACTTCGGATCGAAAAAAAGTATAAAATCTTGTCTATTATAATACGCGGATAATCTTAACACAGTGAATTTTTACTCATTCATTGTTAATCTTGATAAAGATATAGATTTTCTTTGGTTGTTTGATACCTTATTTTTGTTTCTTTCTATACAACTCCCACACTAGGTATAATGTTATGTCTGTGTCGTGAGAAATTTACAAACAGCAATTAAAATGACAACACACAAGGAATATCTCCTTGTGTTGACGGAGTAAGAATACAATATGTCATCACCTTATCTCATCCCATGGGTGTCGTAAAGACCGACTAAGGGACTAACCGTGAATAATATCTTTAAGAAATAAAAAGAAGGAAAACTTGTAATTAAACTCTATAACAATCCGTCTGGCCAGCGTGGTATTAGTAGGCCAAGTATCCCTCCATTTGGGAGGCCCGTCCCTGCAATGGGACATTAAAGGGCTGTTATGGTGAAGAAACATCCAGAATCAAAAAAACCATAAATTTTTGAATCGCATTAACAGTTGTCCTATCTGAGATTCGAACCCACAAACTTACACATTGACCAGATAAATAAATCTGTATCACACAAACTAAGTGTAACATTATGTTACATCTACTAACATTTATATATTATCCACTAACCCATAACAAATCCAGAGATTATCTAACTGTAACGTAAGATGACGTGAGGCCTTTTAAAGATGGCGTATTTTGTCCCATGTGGCGGATTGTGCCCTACATCATTTATATCTAAAACTAATACTATGTTTATAAATGTTTATGTTACATAGTTTTAAGTTGTAGTGTAGTGTGAAATTAATAATAATGTGAATTATTTATGTATTATATTATATTAATGATAATAATTTACTTATACACAACATCACTTACTCACTCTGTGGCGTAGTGGTTATACAACATGACTGCTACGCAGAGGTCTTGGGTTCGATTACTGCTCAATGCAAATATTTGTGTGCATGAACATGATTATTTGCATCGGTCTGAGTTTTTTTTATGTATATTAGGTAAGTATTTAAAAAAAAGTATTTAAGTATTTTTTCCGCTGTCTAATACCCATAGTACGGTCAGCTGCAGAGAAATCTAACCCCCTTTATGATATATTCTTAAGATACAGTGCGTTAAAGGGGTTAGATTTCTTTGCGGCTGACTGTACAAGCTTTGCTTAGTTTAGTTAGGACTAGGTGGCGATGTGTGAATATGTGAGGATAAAATAAAAAGAAAAAAAAATCTTATTAAAAACCTGAATCTAAATAGAACGTTAATAGTCACTAAATATTTACGAATTTTTTTTTTCATTAATGATTCAAAGACGTTTTATATTCTTCCTCTCTTTCCTATTCTGTCTCTATGATAGTCATAAACTAAAACTACTACGCCACAGAGCTCTAGATATGTAACAAATCTCCGCATTGTTCCCGTGAGCATAAGAAACATGAACATGGTATGGGCCTTTTGTAATTTAGGACGTTCATATTATTATATTACTGATCCAATGGATGAGGGAGGCACAAGACCGCGCAGGGTGGAAACTTTTGGAGGAGGCCTATGTCCAGCAATGGACGTCCATATGCTGATACGGATGGATGGATTGTATATTACGGATCTATATGTAGTAAAATTCTGTCTAAAGGTATTTTTTATTGCTTTAAGGTGTTAAAGAAGCAAACGGACTAAGTATTTTTCACCACATATCATAATCATAATAGCCCATTAATGTCCCACTGCAGGGACGGGCCTCCTCTTGTGACATAGGGATAATTGGCCTACTAATAACATGCTGGCCAGACGGATTGGTGTAGGGTTTAATTTCAAGTTTTCCTTCTTTTTATTTCGTAAAGAATATAATATTTACGGATAGTCCCTTAGTCGGTTTTTACGACACCCATGGGATGAGATGGGGTGGTGACACACTGTATTCTTACTCCGTCACCACACATATACATACATATGAATATAAGCAATCGTAGAGCCCAGCCGCTGGCTACCCTAACAGAGATTGTTGTCATATGGGGTATATTTCAACAACTGTTCAGTACTAACCCTTCCACCTAAGCACTGAAACATTTTCACCATGCTTGGTAATGTATTAAACGAGCACAGCGTTGGTTCTGACCATGCGTGACATTTACATTCGTTAAAATTAAATGTTGACCTTTGAATGTGTAACAATAGCTATCAAAATTATGTTTCCGAAGTGTTTAATATCGTTTTTAAAGTAACAACATTTTTTACTTAATAGTTTTTACATCACTAGTAAGAACTTTATCACAATCGGAAAAACAGATACGAAACAATCGGAAAAAAAATTGGACCAAAATGAAAGTAATATTTTGAGGGATTCTAAATAGTAACTTCTTATAATATACAAGCAGACCCGTGCCCACTTCGTCGGGTGGCGAAAAAAACGCGTCCCTTTTTTAAACATATTTCATTACTGCTCCACTCCTATTTAGTCATAGCGCGATACTATATAGACTATGACACTCCCCGATAAATTGACTATTCAACACTTAAAGATTTTTTTAAAATCGGTTTAGTAGATCCAGAGGTTACCCCCTACAACGTCAGAAACATACAAACACACAAACTTTAACTCTTTATAATAATAATATAATATAGATAATATTGCAAAACCATTAAAAATAGTTTAAGTGTTACATTATACAAATTAACCTTTTAATAACTTAAAGTTGTTATAAAAAGTTAACAATTTAATTTAGAAGTTTTAAAGAAAAATTCTAAACCATATTTTAAACAATATAGTCGCCTAAAAGCAATAAAACCGTACTAAATTCCCTAGAGTCAACATTTCTCACTAAAATATTGCTTAGTGTTAAAATCGATACTAATCTAATAGCTCTTGGAAAATCCCGTATTCGACGGCTACAAACATAACAACGAGAAAATTCTAGAATTTTATTTTACAAATGCTACTAAAAATGTTACGGTTTACATGACTGTGCGAGTACCTGAGCAGAAATCGCGAAAAATAGAGACTTTTGAAAAGCAGTGGAATAACTTTTGCCCAGCACTGGTATTAAAAAGGTTAGGATGAAAAATACTAGTATATAAGTAAAAGGATACAAATAATAATTCTCCGTGTGGTGACGGAGTAAGAATAAAATATGTCACCACCCCATCTCATCCCATATGTGTCGTAAAAACCGACTAAGGGACTATCCGTGAATATTATCTTTACGAAATAAAAAGAAGGAAAACTTGAAATAAAACCTTGTACCAATCCGTCTGGCCAGCGTGGTATTAGTAGGTCAAGTATCCCTCCGTCATGGTAGAAGGCCCGTCCCTGCAGTGGGACATTAATGGGTTGTTATGATGATACAAATAATTTTAAGGTAACTAGCGCAATGCAGAAACAATCTGAGCCTTATATTTTTAAATCACTGGGTTTATATATGGTATGGATAAACGTTCAATTTTTCTTCAGACCGGGCAATTTTTGTTAAGTCGTCGTCAAGTTGTTTGAAAAAAATAATAATAAGCAAAATACATTTTATTTTTAGCAGATATAAATTGCAGAGAAACGTGACCTTTTAAGTTATTTTAGTCAGCAGTATTCTAAATTTATTAATAGCTTTTAATACATTTTTTTTTGTTCCAAGACTCTTTTTCACTTTATTTTTATTTTGGACACGTTTTTTATCTGTGTTTATAAATTGGTAAACATATTTTGTTTTAAATTGCATTTTAAATACGTAATATATATTTTTTTGAATTTTAATTCAGATATTTAAATAAATTATCATCCTTACCTGATAAATCCAGTAATAAAAATTCACTGTACTATTTTATAAACTTTCCTGTTTTTTTTTATTACTTAAATCACTTAAACAGTAAACTTCACTAGCACATCACTTAAAAAACTATAAGCCGAACTTAGTTTTATAAGTACACAAAGTTGTCCACAAACTTCTAATGTGAGCCTCCAGTTATGTCTCATAAATCTTATCACTTTGGTTTACGAGCCGCGAATTCACATTTCGATGCACTGAACGTACGTAAAACAAAAATGACACAACACACGACCGATCTGCACAATACCTTGCGGGTAACTAACTAACGTACACAGCATCGCCAGGGTTGATTTGTCTATGTGTGCATGGAACGCTGTTCGTTTTACACTGTACGTATGAGGCGTTGCAAATGTACGGGTGATCCTAGAAGCGTGTCAGTGATTTAAGTCGCGCTACAAGCTTTTGTGTGTGTGAGTTGCCGATTACCTACAAGTTTTGAATGTGTGTAAGCCCGGTATAGCCGGGGAAAAACGGTACGTTAGCTTTGCGCATGCTCAAGATGGTCTGTAAAATAAAATTGTGTTTCGCGCTATTTAAATACTGATGTGAGGAACTGATTATAATACAAGTGTGTTTCCCACAAAAGGGGGTAATTAAGCTGGTAATCTACTATATAAAAATAAGTCGGGTTTTCCTTCCTGACGCTATAACTCCAGAACGCACGAACCGATTTCCACGATTTTGCATTCGTTGGAAAGGTCTCGGGCTCCGTGAGGTTTATAGCAAAGAAAATTCAGGAGAAATTCAACAGAAAAGCGGGAAAATCTTTTTTCACATACACATAATACAACGCCATCTCTGATACATAGCATGTACTACAAACGCCGGTGCGTGATACATTGTTTGACAGCTACTCATTTTTCTCTGCTCAGTTAATTTCATATTATTGGTATTGTGTTCACTGTAATTTGCAAAAAAAAAAGGAAAAAAATAAGTTTTTCGTTTCCTTACATTTTAATTGGAAACCATCCGCATTTAAATTCAAATCAATCACGTGTATTGTGCAAATTATTATTCAATTTGACCCGTTAAATAATAATATGTTGAGTGCATGTACAATTATACTTAAAATATTATTACAATAATATCTGTGGCTACTAAAATTAAGTTGGGATGAACGGGTGCCTGAGAATATTAAAAGAATATGGATAAAATATATTTCTTACTAACAAACCCAGTGAACTCCGTTTCGCCACCAGATGGCTTCGTTTTATGTAATATTTCGCAAGAAAATCTAATAGTGACAAGGAACCCCAGTTTCAGATTGGCCACAGGTGTTTTCCACTGATGCACTAGGTCGCATGTATACTGTTCATCCTAGAAATGATGAATGTTTTTATTTGCGACTGCTGTTGGTAAATGTACGTGGACCAAAATCATTTGCGCATTTGATAACTGTGAATGACCACCAATACTAAACATATTAAAAAGCATGTTAAACTATTGGGTTTGCTGGAGAACGATTCTCATTGGGATTCAGTAGTTTCATCAAATGCGTTCCAAATACGAACGCTGTTCGCAATTATCATCACCACATGTCATGTTCACAACTACTTCAGTCATGGAACAAATACAAAGACGACATGAACGCCGTTTCGCCACCAGATGGCTTCGTTTTATGTAATATTTCGCAAAAAAATCTAATAGTGACAAGGAATTCCAGTTTCAGATTGGCTACAGGTGTTTTCCACTGATGCACTGGGTCGCATGTATACTGTTCATCCTAGAAATGATGAATGTTTTTATTTGCGACTACTGTTGGTAAATGTACGTGGACCAAAACTATTTGCGCATTTGAAAACTGTGAATGACCACCAATGCTAAACATATTAAGAAGCATGTAAACTATTGGGTTTGCTGGAGAACGATTCTTATTGGGATTTAACACTTGCGGATTCAGTAGTTTCATCAAATGCGTTCCCAATACGAACGCTGTTCGCAATTATCATCACCACATGTTCTTTTTCACAACTAATTCCGTTATGGAACAAATACGAAGACGACATAATATGTGAAGATATCTTGCATTCCTTGCGCATTCAAACGAATAATCCTGACATCCAAATAACCGATGAAATCTACAATGAAGGATTGATTCTAATTGAGGATCAATGCTTTACTATTACTAACAAACAACTGATTGAAGTAGGAATGATTGCGTCAAATCGTTCGATGCACGATGCATTAAACCAAGAAATAAATTGAGAGCTGCAATACAATATTGATACATTGCAGGAATTCGTTCGAAATAATGTGCCGTTACTAAATGAATAGGAAAAATAAGTATACGAAACTTTAATGCAAGCGGTGGACAATAATACTGGTGGTTTATTCTTCCTTGACGCACCTGGAGGAACAGGGATAACATTTGTTATATTCGATCAAGATGTGACACAGCTTTGGCATTAGCATCATCTGGAATTGTGGCGATTCTTCTAGATGTCGGTCATACTGCACATTCTGCGCTTAAGTTGCCACTCAATTTAAACACAATTGATACTCTAAAATGCAATATTTCCCGATCAAGTGTAATAGGAAAATTGTTGATGCAATGCAAGCTCATTGTTTGAGATGAGTGCACAATGGCACATGAGAAATCACTTGAAGTACTTAACTTCTCACTAAAAGATCTTCGGCGAAATAACAATATCTTTGGTCTTGATGATATTGTTAGCCGACGATTTCAGTCAGACGTTGCCCGTGGATCGCCTGCAGATGAATTGAATACTTGCCTGAAGGCATCAACTTTATGAAATACCGTAAAAACATTATCGCTGACCACTTATATGAGAGTTCAACTTCAAAATGATCAAAGTGGTGCAGAATTTTCCAAACAATAGTTAACTGTTGAAAATGGAAAAGTCCCAGTTGATGCGACATGGTGGAAAGCCGATGCATGAGGCAGGCACAGGACCGCACAAGGTGGCAATACTTGGAGGAGGCCTATGTCCAGCAGTGGACGTCGATTGGCTGATATTATGATAATGATGATGCGACATCTGGATTAATTACTCTTACCAACGACTTTTGCCGATTTGTAGTCTCTCAATTAGCTCTTATTGAAAATGTTTTTCCAAACATTAGTGAGAATTTTCAGAATAATAATTATGCTTGGTTAAGTCATCAAGCAATTCTTGCCGCATATAATAATAATGTACACGTACTGAATTTCATCATTCAATTAAAAATTGCTGGCGATTAGGTGACATACAAGTCCTTTGATTCCATAAACTATTTTGTAATATTAGCTGTAAGTCTTCCATATTGTTTAAATAAATAAATAAATAACAAATCTCGATGATGTAGTAAATTATCCAACGGAGTTTTTGAACTCTCTAGAATTATCAGGATTTCCACCACGAATTCCTGTTGTGAAATGAAATAAAATTTTACCTTTTCTATAAAACAAAAAAAAATTTCTTCATCTTTTAATGACCAAACGAAATGTTACATAAAACAAAACCATCTGATGGCGAAACGGAGTTCGCCGGGTTTGCTAGTTCTTATTATATATCTTTTGATAATTTGTATGTCATTTCATTAAATTTCTCCTGAAGACTTCTGTAGCGTAATGTTTGTAATGATAGCTGCACAGAGGTCTCGCATTCAATTCTCGCTTAATGCAAATTATTGTTGAGTGCATAAATTTGTTGTTTTTGTTGGGGTTTTCTTGATTGTTTTTGTTATTGTCAAAAAATAGTTATTTTTAAACATGTTTATCCGTTGTCTTGTTATCCATAGTACACGCTCCGCTTAGTTCGGAACTAGATGGCTTTGTGTAGATGCGAAACGATTATAAATGGTGTTATATGTGGCCTATATATAATTTTTTTTTAATAACAACTCTCGCACTAGGTATCATGCTCTATGTCGTGGGGACTTTACAATCATCAATTTAACGAACACAAAGAACGTCCAGACTCAGAAGAACAAATTGTGGATCGCTCAAAAAATTGGCCAGCGAGAGAATCGAACCTGTCACTTAGTGACCGTTTAGAGTCGTAGCACATACGAGTATAACTTAACGTAAACGGATCGGCACCGTATCAACTCAAGCCGTTCAGTATTATTTATATGAAACTCCTTACTGCAACGCACACTAATCGGAAGCGTAACGGCGCTTGTACGCGTGTGGCCTACGCAAGAATTCGTGTCGTTTCTAAGCACGACCTGTGTACACAGCGCCGGCGATGCATAAGAAAATTTTCTTGTCTGCGCAAGAAAAAAGACAAGACACGGCGAACGTTGTTGCGGAGGGGCGGGGAGCAGTGTAGTAGGGTATCATACTTGTTTGCTTTCTAGTTAACATTTTTACTAAAGGAAACTCACACTGATTATCACACTTGTTATTACTTGCGCGCCCTACGCCCGTCAGACGACTGTACGAAAAAAATCCTGGCGTGTACACGTTCCGAATTTTCTTGTCTGCGGAAGACAAAAAAAGTTTTCGTGTACGAAAAAGACAAAATTCTTGACGTCTACACGAAGATTTGTCTTGTCTGGCGTAGACACGGCAGCGTGTACAAGCGCCGTAACGGATTTTTGACATTTGATACCGAGGAAAAGGCGAGGAGGTGCCGATCCGTTTACGTTACGTTATATCTGCTACGACCCTTATCCACCAAGGCAGTTGTTTTATTGAATGTTTGATAATTTTCTATACCACGTTCACGAACAAATAAATTACTTTGCGGGATTCTCCGCGACAATGATATTACCTAAGAAATAAATCAGTAAATATGTCGACGTTACGTTATTTAATAAAAGTAATAGGTAGTTTTTCATATATTTTGGGTTATACATTCAAGACGACGGGACACCGAATGGATGAGGGAGGCACAGTATCGCCCAAGGTGGGGATAAGGTGGAGGTGATGCCCAGCAGTGGACGTCCATTGGCTGATAGATGTATGGATGGATGAATGATTCATTTTTTTTGGATAAAAGGATATTAAGCTAGAATATTTTGTAGTATGTTTGTTGTATTAACTATGTTACTGTGTACTATGTATTTATGACCATGTTGACTTTATTTAGTAATTTTTTATAAGACGACAAGATTCCATTAACGGTTAGTTGTTTGTAGGTCACGCTTAAATAACGGGTTCGATTCCTAAGGATCTGGATTTAGTATGTTTGTTCAAGTCTCCATGTAGTGACGAAATAAGAATACAATACGTCACCACCCCATCTCATCCCATGGGTGTCGTAAAAAACGACTAAGGGAATATCCGTGAATATTATTTTAACGAAATAAAGAGAAGGAAAACTTGAAATTAAATCCTATACCAATCCGTCTGTTCAGCGTGGTATTAGTAGGCCAAGTATCCCTCCGTCATGGGAGGAGACCGGTCTCTGCAGTGGGATATTAATGGGCTGTTATGATGATGATGGATGGATGTTTGGTACACTTTCACGCAATAACTACTAAATGGATTTTGATGAAATTTGGAATATAGATAGTCTAGGGTGTAGAATAACATTTAAGCAACTTATACAACGCGGGTGAAGCCGTGGGAATCAGCTAGTAGTCCATAATTTCACAGAGGTCTCGGGTTTAATCCTTCGAAATCTTTGTAATCATCAGTGTAAATATTGTCATTGGTCTTGTTATTTAACGTGTTTGACAATGTTATGTTTTATTTTTCTTATGCCTACCTATAAGCTCTCATTGCTTTAGGGCTACGCTGTTTAGTGTAAATGTGTAAGTAAAGTTTAAAACTCTTACACCATATCTCAAACAAAATCAAACCAGAGTCAAGATAATAATTTGTAGAACACATAAAATATCAGTATTTAGCTCGATATTGATATTCGAAACCGTAACCTCGAGGACTCCAGCTGCATACACAACCGTTTTGTCACCGAGGCAGAAAAAATTTTTCAATAAAGATTTTTTATCTACTCAGACTAAAACCTCCTTGAGTCCAAGCAATATGTCTAAGTGTATTGTCTAATAACATAACAGCCTTCTCTTATAGATTCATTCATTTGTACTCGTATAAGGAAAAATCTACGAAAATCTAGTCGGCAGTAGTTCGTCCCTTCGATAGATGATAATCCACTTTGAGATTGTAGACAGAAAAGTTACTTTACTTAGTTTAGTTTTACCTGTACTTACTTAATGTGATAGTAAGTAGATATTATATGAAGTTATCCTTCTTTTTACTTCGTAAAGATAATATTCACGGATAGTCCCTTAGTCGGTTTTTACGACACCCATGGAATGAGATGGGGTGGTGACATATTGTATTCTTACTCCGTCACCACCCAGAGACCATCCATCCATACATACTCACAAACATTCGCATTTATAATATTAGTAAGTAGGATACTAACTGGTCTTTATTGCTGAAAATTCAAAGTCATCAGAAAGAGCTATACAAAAAATAATTAAGACTTCTATAACGTTTCTCGCGATTAAATGACCACTAATTTTATTTTTTTTTTCTTTTGCTTTTTAAAAATCATGCAGTTTTAATTACGAGAATGTTTTAATTGCCTCAAAAGATTAAAAGGAAACTTGTTTTATGGCGTAACTGTTTAATTAAAAGCCTTTATGCAGTCACTAATTTGACAAAAAATGCAATCTTAATTTTATAATTGAACTGACTCGATAGTAAAGTGGTCGTACCTATATGCAGCAGCTGTGCATAAGTTTGTATCTAAAAAATCATTTACAAATAAATAAAATGTTTTTTACTAAAAGTTTTTAGTTTAAATAAGAAGTTAAGGTATTTTCAATCTTACTTATGTATAGTATATTATGTATGTATGTGTGATGTGTATGTATGTATGATTACTTAAATAGATAAGAAATTGCGTTGTATTACATAATAATTATTTAAAAATATGTTATTAGGTGTATTATTCTGCCAACAAATTGTTGTTACAGTTTGGCAGAGAATTATGTATTGTGTAAAATTGATAAAATTGTGAATAAACGCTTTTCATTTTCATTTTTTTTTCTTTTTTTTTGCGGTTTAAAATTCTACGCAAGTTGTAAAAGTTGTTTATAACATGGGCAGAAATTATGTTTTATATCATAAAGTGGCTTAAAGGAGATGGGCAAATTTTCTATGGGGCTGTGCCCCAGAATGTACAGACATGAAACCCATGTTATTTGAATAAAAAAAGCGCACTTAGCTACGCAGTAGTGGTCAAAAGTTATAAATGATTGAAAAAAAAAAGTAAAGTGGATTTTATCTACCAATTTCTCAATTTTTATACATATTATGACTAATTATATGTACACTGTCATCATTTCAGCCGAAAAACCACGGCTGGACGTAGACTGCCCTCACCGTTTATCTCTTTGACCTTTCTTATGCAACTCTCACCCATCATTATTAAGTATTTAAGTATGTTTATCTTTTGTCTAGTACCCATAGTCCAAGCTCTACTTAGTTTGGGACTAGATGGCGTTGTGCGAATGTATGAGGAATATTTATTTATTTATTATTAGACCGTCGTTAACCTCGTGAGCAGGCCCCACTAAAAGGCTGACTGGCCACTTTATGCACAAGCTAACCATACCATAACAGGAAAAGGACTAACATAACCTATTTCATTACAAAACAAAGAAGCAGGATAGTTCATACTTGCCAATACTTTTGGGAAAAGAAATAATAATATTATTAACATCTACTATAGTTACATGTGTACTATCCGTGTGGTGACGGAGTAAGAATACAATATGTCACCACCCCATCTCATCCCATGGGTGTCGTAAAAACCGACTAAGGGAATAACCGTAACTACTATCTTTACGAAATAAAAAGAAGGAAAACTTGAAATTAAACCCTATACCGATCCCTCTGGCCAGCGTGGTATTAGTAGGCCAAGTAACCTTCCGTCACGGGAGGAGGCACGTCCCCGCAGTGGGACATTAATAGGCTTAGTAGTTATAGTAACTTGTTTTGTGGATTAAATGAATAAATAAATAAAAGTTTATTTTTTAATGCAATGTCCTTCTTCTTCATAATGTATCTCATGAGTATTATCTAAGTGATATAATTAGTTAATACGTGCTAGAAAAGTGACTTCGAATTACGTCTGATATAAAAAAGTATGTTATAATTATGAAACTACAATAATTTAATATCAGAATATAAATTAATAAATTTAGTTAACAATAATGATATGTGCTACAACACAAAACCAAATACATAAATGAAACAAAATAACTTTATAAATCTAGTATGTATCGTATATTTACACAAATTTATTGCCACCAGGATCAGATTTACACTCAAAATACAACACTATTTTATTAAAACTATTATACTCTAGTGTAAAACAAATCAGTCTACTTTTGTTATCAAAATAGCGTATTAAAAATATCAAAATGTTCTCTATTTGTTAAAAAAGACAACTCCCGCACTAGCGATCAGATTCTGTGCCGTGGTTACCTACATATAAAGTTACAGACATAAGGACATAAAGAATATTCCAGGCCCCGTATGGTGACGGAGTAAGAATACAGTATGTCACCACCCCATCTTATCCCATATTATTAAGTTGTAGTAAGAAACCTCTAAAACAAATATTTTATTGATATACTGTTTAATAGAAAAGAAGTAATGAGAATTGTGTAATTTGGTAAGAATTTTGTAAATGTTTATTATTACTCTGTATATTTTGAAATTAAAATACTCTGCTGCCGGCGTATGTTGGGCTGCCGTGTGCAGTGATGGGATTATTCTCGAGTAAAAACTCATTTTTGAGTAAATACTCATAAACACTCGTTTCTATCCGAGTATTTATCCAAATCTTGGGATAAAAACTCTGATGCATTTTTCTATCGAAATATTTAGTTTTTTTTATATTTTATAACTGGTTTTGACTTTCTTTGCGATACTTTGCATCAACCTGGAAATTTACCTTCGAAAGTTACTATATTTTTAACCGACTTCAAAAAAAGGAGGAAGTTTCTTAATTCGATTGTATTTTTTATTGTGTTTGTTACCTGATTTCTCGAAAACGGGTGGACCGATTTGAATTTTTTTTTTTTTAGTTTGAAAGGGTATACTTTCTATTTGGTCCCATAGTCACCAGATCTGGATCTGCATGACGGGATCTCAGAGAAATCAAGGACAACTTTTGAAAATTGTAAAGAAGCATTTTGTAAAATCTTGTTATACACTTGTATCTCTGACGTCAGTACAAAATTATGAAGAGTTAGAACTGGTCTGATGATGGAGATCACAGACAAATAAGGGAACTCCTCAACGGTATATAGCAGCTAACTTGTGTTTGGCCTTTTTTTATTCGTAATGATGAAAACTTTACACAAACATGATCTGATGCTGAAGATGACAGAGGGTCGAGGGAACTCCTCAACGGTATATAGGAGCTACCTAGTCTTTGGGGTTATTTTATTCATATTGATGAAAACTTTACACACCCTTTCACAAACATGATCTGATGATGAAGATTATAGAGAGTTGCGTTACTTTTCCGTCTTAGGAACATTATTTTCTTTGATTAGTGACCATGATATAATTATCTACCTTTATAATATAATATTATTGGTAAGTAGTTATTATAATCAAGTTTGTCGTTGACTTCGGTTTTTTAATTAGAAAATCTGTATTTTTTTACTTTATTTTATCTTGGTTTCATTACGTAGAATACTTTATTTGACCTCTCTCGAGTAAATACTTCTTTATAACTAAATTTAAATATGTTATTTTACTATACGTTTATTAATTTTTTATTTTTATTTTTGAGACATATAAGTTTTTTATTGTTAATATTATATTGCAGTATTTAGTCTTTATTTATTTTATCTTTTTAGTACGGAATTACAATCATGACGTTTGGTCACTATTACAGATGGGTCTCTAGATGGATGGGATGGATAAATAGGTTCCTACTCCAAGTTAATTAAACGCATATTTTTTCGAATCTCTTGAAGGCTCGAATCCGCACAATAACCGACAACGCTTCGGTACTCAAAGCTCTGAATAAAATCCCTGTCACTTCGAAACTTATATTGGAATGGCACTATGCGGTACAACGGGTTGCGACTTCCAACAGTAACTTAGTGAGACTACAATGGATAAATAGACACGGCGGATCACTAGGAAATGATGCGACTGACGCACTAGAAGGGGATCTGATATCACGGTCTTCGGACAAGAGCCTATCACACCCATCCCCTTCAACCAGGTTCAAAACTCAAGATCACTGGCTATCAATCCAAAGCCATGCCATTCCTTAACAACAAACTGACCAAACGCATACTGTGTCTGCACAGAAACGGTTTGCTGCTGATGACTGCAATCATCACCAGACATTGCTTATTAAATAAATAATTCCACACCATAGGAAACGTTGTCACACGTGCTTCTTGAGTGTACAGATGTCGCTAACACACGGATAAAAACACAAGGAGCCCTGAAATCTGTAACAGAATGCCTGGACAGTCTCGGAGACCTCATACGCTTCTGGAGGAAGGTAGGCTGGCTGGAATGACTAAGTGCGGAAAGCAACCCCCAATAACTATAAATTATGAACTGAATAACGGAAGATAAAGCTGCGAAATTTACCTTCATATTGTGTAATTGGAATCTCTTCAACAAAATTACTACATCTAGTACTTCTTCAGAAGACTGCTTCAACTAAGACCTTAATACTGATGCCCACACAAATGAAAGTTTTGAATATAATGTGACTAGGAACATGAGGAATTTGATTTCATGTAACATAGCTACATCTACAATTCTACACTATTATATAAATAAGAAACCTTTGTTTTTTTTGTTTGTATTGAATTCACTTCAAAACTACTCAACCGATTTGAACAATTCTTCCACCAATATAATACATTATTTGCGAGTAATATAGGATATATAACATTACGCTAAATTTAAGCGGAGCATATAATATATGAAAAATGTTGCAAAAACGGGGGTAAATTGCTACTTTCGTAAGCTTACATTGCGTGCGCTGTGTATATGGTTACATATAGTTACACAAAAATATGTACTTGCGACGGAATAATTGAATAATTGTTCTTAAAAAGTTTTCAAATTAGTTCATTTATTTATTTAATGTTAGCCCTAAGTAACTATTCCACGCGGACGAAGAAAAGCGCGGAAAGCAGCTAGTTTTGTTAATAACACTTTTACATTCATACAAGTAGTTTTTTTAATCCTACACATACTAATAACAAATAGACGAACTCACAAAAGGAGACAAAACATGTATAAATTATTTAAAAGACCAAATACTTTTATACAAAACTGTAGTAAACTATTTATTTGACTTGAATACTTAATGACCCTGACTATGTAAAAGTAGTCAAAATTCTTAATAAAATAAAAACATTTGATACACGAATGCAGCTGAGTATTTATTGAGTTTTTATCATTCGAGTATTTATCTGATTGCCCATCACTATAAAAACAATATATTAACACTATATACAACTAATATTTTAAACCATAAAACACCTGCAGATAAACAGTAAAAAGAAATTAAAAAAAAACAAAACAATTAGCAACAAATAAAGCCGCAAACAATTATTTTTGTAGTACAACTAATATTTTAAACCATAAAACACCTGCAGATAAACAATAAAAAGAAATTAAAAAAAAAACAATTAGCAACAAATAAAGCCGCAAACACTTATTATTGTAGTATAACTAATATTTGAAACCATAAAACACCTGCAGATAGACAACAAAAAGAAACTAAAAAAACAATTAGCAACAAGTAAAGCCGCAAACACTTGTTATTGTAGTATACAACAAATATTCTAAACCATAAAACACCTGCAGATAGACAATAACATAAAAATTTATTAAAAAAACCATTAACAAATCCAAAACATTTGATACATGAATGCAGCTGAGTATTTATCCTGACTTTTTGAGTTTTTATCCAAGAATTCGGATATTTACGAGTATTTACTCACTTTTGGATATTAACTGAGTTTTTATCATTTGAGTATTTATCCAATTGCCCATCGCTAGCCGTGTGTAGTTGGTACTTTTACAGACAAAGAACACCTAGACTTAATACAATAATCTGTGAATCACACAAAATAATTATATTGCCCCGGATTCAAACATGCGACCTCGTTCTAAGTTACCGATGCAGTCAGTTCATTGTTAACAGAACAGGCGTGATATTTAATATAGTAAGCGTAACACTCGTGTCGTACAATGACTGTCGAAGATTGAAGCCGTGCTCTCGTTAACTCACAGATTCAGATTGGCATTGTTTGTGAATGTGTTCACGAGAAGCGTTGGCGATGACAGAGTAACTTTTAGTTGTAGTAAGAAACCTTTAAAACAAATATTTTATTGATATACTGTTTAATAGAAAAGAAGTAGGTTCCGTAAGAATTTTGTAAATGTTTATTATTACTCAGTATTTTCTTGAAATTAAACTACACAGGGCTCCCGTGTGTAGTGGGTACTTTTACAGACAAAATAGATGGACACAAAGAACATCCAGACTTTATACTATAATCTGTGGATCACACAAAATAATTATATTGCCCCGGATTCGAACACGCGACCTCGTTCTAAGGTACCGATGCAGTCAGTTCATAGTGAACAGAACAGGCGTGATATTTAATATAGTAAGCGTAACACTCGTGTCGTACAATGACTGTCGAAGATTGAAGCCGTGCTCTCGTTAACTCACAGATTCAGATTGGCATTGTTTGTGAATGTGTTCACGAGAAGCGTTGGCGATGACAGAGTAACTTTTAGTTGTAGTAAGAAACCTTTAAAACAAATATTTTATTGATATACTGTTTAATAGAAAAGAAGTAGGTTCCGTAAGAATTTTGTAAATGTTTATTATTACTCAGTATTTTCTTGAAATTAAACTACACAGGGCTCCCGTGTGTAGTGGGTACTTTTACAGACAAAATAGATGGACACAAAGAACATCCAGACTTTATACTATAATCTGTGGATCACACAAAATAATTATATTGCCCCGGATTCGAACACGCGACCTCGTTCTAAGGTACCGATGCAGTCAGTTCATAGTGAACAGAACAGGCGTGATATTTAATATAGTAAGCGTAACACTCGTGTCGTACAATGGCTGTCGAAGATTGAAGCCGTGCTCTCGTTAACTCACAGATTCAGATTGGCATTGTTTGTGAATGTGTTCACGAGAAGCGTTAGCGGTGGTAGAGTTACTTTTGAGTTGAATTTTGTGACCTCTAAAGCATTATATTTCTATTTTTATTTATTTGTATAGTTTTAAATAGAAGAAACGGGTATAATAGTTAGAAAATTAGATAATTTAGTAATATTGAGTTTATAACTTTTAAACTATCGCGTTTCATTATTATAAATATTATATAAACGGGATATTAACGCGCAATTTTATTTACCTTTATTTTACTTGACGTTTCGGCACAGGTTGCACTGGCCGTGGTCGCAAGCTGACTTTGCGTATGCGCTTGCGACCACGGCCAGTGCAACCTGTGCCGAAACGTCAAGTAAAATAAAGGTAAATATAATTATTTGCGCGTTAATATCCCGTATAAATAATATTTATAATATTAAGTTTATTACTTAGTAATTTCTAGACTAAATTAAATAAAACTGCACAGGGCTCTTATGTGCCGCAGGTACTTTTACAAATTTTAATTAGACAATTAAATAAGTATATATTGCATGTGTACAGTTACATAAAGTTTTGTCATGATACCTCCAAAACCAATATATCTATCGATACTTATGGCTATACTTTTTGATACAGGAAAAACAGGAAAATTGAAAACTAAATTCAGTTGTATTTTTAATTGTTTCGTTTAAAAAAATACAGCCTTTTTAGATAAAACCTTTACTTTCGAATTGGTTCAATAGACATTTCCAAATATCTGGCTAAGCAATTTGGTTTACATCTAAAAAAAATATGTAATTTCTGTGAATGAGGTGTTAAGAAAATTACGTAAAAAAATAATTGATAACGACGGTAAAATCTTTTTTAAAATGGACTTTACAATATTATGAGTAATAATACCACGTTAGTCGAATGGATTGGTAAAAGGGTATTTTGCCAACTTTTCCTTGTTTTATTAAACGATGTATGAGGGAGGCACAGGACCGCAAGGTAAATAATATTTTACTTAAATACTTTTTTATTGTAAATACATACATATACATAGGAAACACCCAGCCCAATGCAAATCACGTTCATGCACACAAAGATTTGCATTGAGCGGGAATCGAACCCGAGATCTCTACGTAGCAGTCTTGTAAAATACCGACTGCGCCACAGAGATCAGTAAGAAACAATTAATTATTTTGTTTAGTATATCAATTCCGCTAACATTTTATGCTTTACACCAAAATTGATTCTCGAAACTTTCAAGAGGTTTTTGCCTTCAACGGCACTCAAGGTTTTGCAACCGTTTGGTTCTACCTGTGTTATGTAAGCAATTCAACTTCAATGGCTTTCATGGTAACCCTTCTTTGTATGGTCACAATCAAGTTGTAAGAAGAAAAGAAAATGAACAAACAAAGGGCGATTTACATACTTAGGTCTTAAAAGCTATTTTGCTTTGAGTTGTAACAATGTGAGCTGTAATATTGCTTAAGAAATTAAATGAATGACAAAGCAACCCCTTAAGTTCCTACTAACACTGTGGTGGTCAGAAGGATTGGTATAGGGTTTGGTAAGTTTATGATAGTTTATGCTACCCTATCAGTTGTCGAATAATGTTTGCTAATTAATTGTCTTGTCTATCGCAATGTTAGTTGTGCAATGAAATGTTAGTCAAATTGATTTCCTAACGAATTTTATTATAAAGAGGTAAAGTGTGTGTGTTTGTGACGTTGTAAGGAGTAAGCTCCGGATCTACTGAACTGATTTAAAAAAAATCGGCTATGTAGTATCACGCTATGACTAATAGGAGTGGAGCAGTAATGAAATATGTTTAAAAAAGAGTCGCGTTTTTTTCGCCGCGCAACGAAGTGGGCACGGGTTAGGTAGTTTGATATAAAAGGGAAACAGTTAATATTATAGCTATTGCGTGATTTTAAAATAAGCTTCATAATTATTGAGCATATCTCTATTCTAAATAAAGGATAATGCTCAAAAAAAACCCAGGCCCCGGCGCAAACGGTACATATCTCAAATTCTTAGTATAAAATAGTAGTTTCATACTAAAAAAAAATATAGCCAAAAATTCGTTTTTAAACGTAACATTTTGCTAATCCTTTTTTCGTGAAAGTAATTTTTAAATAGAAGTATTTAAAGAAAATATGTATATACATATATTTTAACATACTACGCTATGAGTAAAGAAAGAAATAATTTAAAAAAAATCACATTTTTGAAGCTCCTTACATAAAACAACTAGCAATTTATGACATTAAAAAAAAAGATTTTGGTAATGCCCCCTACTGAATATTATGTCACATATAAATACTTAAAATCTGAGATACATTTCATTTGCGCCGGGCCTGGGTTTTTTCCCCATACATTGTGAGCATTGTCCTTTATTGACCTAATAGTTATTTAATTTTTATATAAGTACCTTGTTTAAGTAATACATTTATTTGTTTTGCTTGTTACACACATTATTGAGATACAATCTAGATCCTATCCCTGTTTTTTTTTTGTTGTGAATTGTTATAATTGTAATTTGTCGTGTGTAATATACAAATAAATAAATAAATAATAATGCAAAGTAATTATTTAATGGCAAAAAACATAATATTAAATCGGAAAAAATCAAACGTATACCGTACCGTATAAATTGATAGGTATCGGTCAGTAGATTGGCCAAACCATTTAGCTCAGATTGATTTAACAATAAACATGATAGATTATTCCTTATCTTGGTAATATAAATTGGTATCATTAATGTATTAAAACGGTCCCACATAATTATGGCTCTTGAAAATCTGTTTTTATGTTATGATTAACAGTTTTTTTTATTGGTTTACTCATAAACCAATAAATAAGTTAGTCAATCTGATGTTTAGTTGTAATATCTATTCATAGACGAAAATAACGCTAAATAAAAGTTTAGCTGTAGTTTATTCTAGAAGAAAAGCTCTTTTATAATCAACCACAATGCATAGCGTTTGTGGAATACTGCAGTTAAAACTCCCTTCTTTATTAAATTCACGCATGATAACTTGGTCTTCATACACCACGCTGACCACTGAGGGCATAGTTTAGAGTAGGTGTGCTTCGATTACTTTCTGCGGTAATTAGGCACGCATAGGCAACTTTTATTTTAAGAAATCTCTTAGGTTAAGACGGTACGAATTCTCAATTTTTTTTTACTCAAAGGAATCTCTTGCGTTTAGATAGGTTGGTTACAATACCTATGTAGTCTTTGTCAATTTATACATCTATCTAAATTTTAATACTTGCCGTTTTTATGTTCCTTTTATTTTTAGAACCACATTTTTCAACACAGTCATTTTAATATCATACTCAATTACTACAAAATTAATCAAAAGCAACCCTAAGGGCTAATTTGCTATGTTCGGAAAGATATAATTTACTTGTGACCAAAAGCATTAAATGACCCGTATCTGATTCCAAATAGCACTTAATGCTTTCTAAGTGTATATTAACATATAAAATATTCATAAAACAATATTACGGCCCTTATAATAAAAAATACATAATTATTTCTGCCGTCATTAAAAGTTTGACATTGGATCATATCAGTAAAGAAATGGGAATATAATTGATTTTATTTGATACCTTAATACGTTATATTAAAATGGTAACATGGCCATGCCTGTAAATTAATTTCAATCTATAATTAACTATTAAATTACCTACCTCAGTGGCTAAGCCATGTAAGCAGATGCCGTTGAAGAAGACACGAGGTTGTTGGTTCAAATCATAACTAAAAATAGTCAAAAGTCTTACGAATATAGTTCAAAAAAGTAAATCACTAAGTATATTATTATAGTTCAATCAAGCCAGCTGATGAGCTGACTTGACTGAACTATAGTGATTTTTGTTGACCTTAGTTTAAGCCGGTTTAGTATTAATATTGATAATTTCACATCATCATTGCCACGCTGCTGTAATAAAGGTGTATACAAAAATCCAGCTTACTAAAAATTACTCCGCAGATAAAAATTCTAATTATAATTTAAAATGCCTAAAATGAGTAGACTATTATAAACTCCGTATGTTCTCAATTAACATTAACTACATGTATAACAACCTACTCAAGTATCAAGAACGTTTTATATATTAACAAGCAAGTGCGTACCCAAGAGAAAGGATGTCTAAATTATACATCCAAGGTCATACGGCCGACAGAAACTTTGCTTACCATTATTATCATACAGTTCATCATATACAAAAGGTATGTACAGACTTCTGTGAATATTTATTGACTGACAGAATGCTATCTCTACTTCGTCATAACAGCCTATTAATGTCCCACTGCAGGGACGGGCCTCCTCCCGTGACGGAGGGATACTTGGCCTACTAATATATCACGCTGGCCAGACGGATTGGTAGGTATAGGGTTTAATAAAACCACAACTACCACAGTAGCGCGGCGATCGCGGTAGCACACAAGGTCAAGGATTGGATACCCACGCAGGACAGTTTTTGTGCGATTTACAAATTTTAATCCAGAGCTTGCATGTTCTTTGTGTCTATTATTTATGTGTCTGTAAATGTCCCTATAAAACAGGGCTTTATCTCTATTGTACCTATAGTCCTGAGTAATCTTAAACCAAGTATCCTATGCCTATTATAAATTCCGTATGTCCTCAATTAACATTGACTACATGTATAACAACCTACTCAAGTATCAAGAACGTTTTATATATTAACAAGCAAGTGCGTACCCAAGAGAAAGGATGTCTAAATTATACATCCAAGGTCATACGGCCGACAGAAACTTTGCTTATCATTATTATCATCCAGTTAATCATATATCATCAGTATAAAGGTATGTACACACTTATGTGTGAATTTAGTGCCTGAAAAATGTCACCTCTAAGTTTTGGAAAGATAACTTAAGATAATTATTTTATCAAATAACATTCCTTATTAAATTCTCATAAATCTAGTCTCGAAATAAACATAACTATATACAATTTTAAAACATACACCCTTTGAACATCAACACCTAAACCAACGCAAGCGATCATGATTATTCACACAAAGATTTGCATTAAGAGGGAAAAGAACTCGAGAGTTATGCGTAACAGTCATGCACTTTAATCACTACGCTGCAGAAGCTATCAGAGGGTATGTGATGTAATACGGTGATATCTTCGAAAAGAAGAAAGACAATGGAAAAAATCGGTACTCGGTGCGGGACTCGAACCCGCGTCTCTGGACTATATGCGTTCAGCGCCATGACCACTAGGACCATTGCTTTATACGGCGCCGGGCCGCAACTTAGAACTCTACTGTACAACGACATCTAGGTGCGACAGCCGTAAACTTTCAACGTTGCAATTGAAGAGTAGGTATACGTAATGGTTTTAAGTTTTTGTATTAAATTACTATTAAATTACATATAATTTTTATCTATAAAGCTTAGGTATAACTAGAAAAATCCGAAAAGAAGAAAAATCTTGGAAAAAATACGGTGATATCTACTTTACATACTGTAATCCTATCCTACTAATATTATAAATGCGATAGTTTGTGAGAATGTATGGATGGATGTTTGGTAATCTTTCACGCAAAAACTACTGAATGGATTTCAGATTAAGGAAATTTGGAATATAGGTAGTTTAGGGTGTAGAATAACATTTAAACTACCAATACAAAGCGCGTGAAGCCGCGGGGATCAGATAGTAGGTATATTATAATTCATCATAACAGCCCATTAATGTCCCACTGCAGGGACGGGCCTCTTCCCATGACGGAGGGATACTTGGCCTACTAATACCACGCTGGCCAGACGGATTGGTTTAAGGTTTAATTTCAAGTTTTCCTTCTTTATTTCTATTTCGTAAAGATAATATTCACGGATAGTCCCTTAGTCGGTTTTTACGACACTTATGGGATGAGATGGGGTGGTGACATATAATACTCTTACTCCGTCACCACACGGAGATATTTTATTATAACTACTAGTATTTAAAATACTATGCTTATGAACGGTAGGTAATTTTGCTTGTAAACACTTCACAAAGCTTCTTACATTATGTTTTTACACTATTAACCTTATTTTCGTTGCCAAGTTACATAATTCTAGTTGCATTTAAAAACCCAGGGCTTTACAGCTAATTGCTCTTGGTTTGTGCTAAGAATGTTGACATTTTTGTAAGTGGTAATTTTTGTAAGTGGTATTTGCACTTTAAAATATTTACTATAGTTCTTTATATTAGTTAATGGGAAAATTACAATTTAAGAGGTAAATTATCGTTATCACTTCGGCTGGTACTATCATATAATGCCATCGAGTCCAAAACTAAGAAAAGATTGTAATATGCGTAGATACAACACGAATAAACGAAATGAATGAAAATTAAATGACGTCATCACAGACATAATATGTCGCAGGGTCTTTAAGATACATAAAATTAATAGTCCTAGATTTTCAAACATTACCACCTCTTCCAAGGCGCCAGTAGAGAAGAAGCGGCGTAACAAACTCTAAAGCTGCATTATTTAGACGTCTCTAAAATTTTACAACAATTTTGTAACTGTAATAAAGTGCTGCAACCATTGTATACCATGTAAAAACTAATGATTGCACTAACTAAAGGATCCATATAATTTTTTAATTTATTAAACTAGTCTTTTTTTTAATTTATTAATCTCACAATAATAACTTTGGATTACACAAATAAATGTTTGCGTGGGAACCTAACCCGCAATCTTGTACACGATATCTGCATACACTACCACTGTGCTTTCGAGGCACCTATTAAATTAAAACAATATAAAACTTTTCTATTCGTCCTTCAGTTAGTACAAGATCTAACGTCTGTTTCCAAATTCATGCTTTTATCATAAAATTATATCCCATTTAGGGGTAGAGCGCCAACTTTTTTATAGACAAACTTGCAATAATTTAGAATTTGCAATGCATTTTATGGCAGCTGACAACTTTGTAATGAGTCATAAAATTTATACCTGTCCATAAAATCTCTTTATAGTCAACTTTACCATTTATTTTTTTAGTTTGTGTTCACAATTTCACTTACCTTGATGGTTTTAAAACTTGAAAGTGAATACTTTAAGCTGTAGTAGAAAATTTAACTTTAAAAGTATTGTATACAGTCTGCGAAAGAATCTTATGGTTTTCCGACTTGACCGACGGATGAGGGAGGCACAAGACCGCGCAGGGTGGTAACGTTTGGAGGAGGCCTATGTCCAGTAGTGGACGTCCATAGGCATTAGCCTATAGATGAAATGAAATAAGTTTAGTGTGTTCTATAAAACAAGGTACAATTTACACGTAATAATTATAGAATATAAAAAAAAATTCAACAGTATCACTGGATTCCACACTAGGATTCCCTGTGTCGTCGTGGAGACAAAACTTCCCGATAAGTTACATATCAAAGGCTTGTTGCTTGAGAGTATTTGTGTGCGAGTGAGTGTGTGTGGGCCAGTGTGACTGTGTGTGTGTGAGCGTGTGTTCATGTTTGGAATTGTGTATGTGTATGTATTTCTGAGATCGGGAAGGAAATCACCAAGTTTATAAATTAAATACTAAGTACACTTTATGACATTTATGTTATTGAATACACTCTTTAGTTATAAAAAGCGTTATTAAATACAAAACAAGTATCAATACGCTTGATCAGTGTTTTCATACATCGAAACATCAGCAACCATATCCATATCACAACAATTCCGAGTAACATTAAAAGTTTTAGAAACAAAATATAGGCATTCAAATTAATTCTCAGAATCAAATCAAAATTAATTAATAATACAAAACAAATATTTCTACCTATCGAATAAGACATAATTCAAAGTATCAATAAAGTCAAATATCACAAAATTATTCTAGCAAGACGGAATCATTCCGACGATTCGTTTGTTCGAAATCAACTCTTAAATAAATCACAAATAACAACCTTAATTTGATTTGATTAGTACAAATCCTTTTACTTAGATACAATTGTAATATTGAATAGGAAATGAAAGTTGAACTGTACAGTTGTACACAAAAGTTGATGAACGCCTTCCATTTTACAAATGATATCTCAATCGTCTTTGTCCAGCAGTGGACTGCAATAGGCTAGTTGATTGATTGATTGAATTGATAATCTCAAAACTAAAAGCTTGCGTGTATGCGTCGTGACGAAAAGAGCAAATAGTTTTATCATTAGTAATGTCTATAAATCTCTGATCATAAAAAACAATCACGTAATATTCAAAGTTTAAAAGACAACTTCCGCACTAAGCATCATGCCCTTTTATAACGCATAGATTTTAACGAATATCAATGTAACGAACACAAAGTACAATCAGGCTCAAAATAATAATTTGTCGATCATACAACTATCCTGTTGGGATACAAATCCGCGACGACCTCTTGCTCGCTTGCATGCCTTTTCATGAGCTAATCAACTTTTCTAGCTGACTGTACATCATTACATTCATGAACAGGTATAAACACAAGCCGACAATCGCAAGCGTCCGACAATACCTGCCAACGAATCACGAAACTGCGCTATTTGTAAATAATCAACACATTTCTATTCGGGCGTGGCGCTACCCAAGGGATAGGAATGGATGTACGAAATTCAGAATACGGTATATTGTTCTTGCTTCTGGTCAGTTTTAGACTATTTCAGTTTAAAAAAATACTTTTACACAGAGAAAATACTACTTATGCCACGCAACCTGTCTATTCAAATTGAAAATTTAAATTTTTGAGCTTTGTGCTTGACTACGTTGTGTTTAAGCAAACGCAGCGCAAACATTTCTGTCTTGTCGTACCTGCCATGCCTAAACGTTCTGTAGTAGATATTCATATTCACAAGTTATCTTGCGCAAAAACATAGAAAACGAAACTTTGTCATAATTAAAACAAGGACTTTAAGTATCATGGGTATGTTCGACATGAACCGGCTAAAACCAGACTGTATTCTTCTTCTGCTGTTTCTCATTGTGTTAAAGGTTCTATATAAATCCTTCAAAGGATAAACTTTGATAATGAATATGCTTCAGCAATCTAACTAGGCACAACTTTCTCAAGTAATTATTTCTAAATAATCCAGAAATAAACCTTTTTTTTGTAGATGTTCCGAACTAGAAATCAATACTAGTTTGTGAACGATTACCGTCTTTAGCTATCAAATTATAACAATTCCCAGAATCCCCAAAAATCTAATAATGTCTAATTCTGTTACTTTTCCTCTGACCATAATATATTCCGAAAAAGTATTTACTACATGGCTTCCTTTCAATTTAATTGTACCTTATTATGTAACATGCCTTGAAAACACCTTATGAATCAATTAGCTAAGTACTTAAGATTACCAAGACATTTAATCCCAATTTGTAACACAAAGGCGTTAATTTAATTAACTTTACATTAAACATATTGGATACTAAATAACGGAATACCTTAATTACAAATGAAACAATGTCGCCGTGCTAATCTACAAATTTCTATTCTCTGTAACAACTGTCCCCAAGGATTTAAACAAAAGGGGCAAATGGGGAAAATTAAGCAAAATGTGAATTCGACATCTTTCAAAGGATGAGCCTAGAGAATTCGACAGTAAATTTATTTGAGTATTGGAAATTCTTAAAACATTCGATGTGATGGAAATTGTCGTTTATCGATTTGTGTTGCTGTCCGATTTGTAGGTTAAATTATTTGTAAGCTACTTACATAACGAAGGGCTATGGACCTGAATTAGTAAGAAGGTCGGTGTGTTTTTATTTCTGTTACGATTTACGTTTGGTGTATTCTGTTACTATATTTAGATTGCTTGTTTTATTATTTTAATGGATGTAAAAAGTTGCTATTGGTTGTAAAACTATTTCTTTGGTTTTCAGTTTAGAAATTAAAACCTAGTTTGATAATTACCAATTTGATAATTATTTAATACTAACATAACTTAACTACTAACTTAATGTTAATAATTTAAAATAGTTACTTATTTAAGGGCTAAGTTTTTCTTTTTCAGTAGAGGGATTCCGTACCTGCGCGCCAACATTCAGTCATAAACAGTGACAATTTCCGTATATTTTGGTTAAGCTTACTTTCCAATAGGGATACTGCATAACCGACTTCGTAGAATTCAAAGCTTTGATTGGTGAAACGCAAAGGTTCTGGTCAAATCTAGAGCAAAATACAATTTGAAAAGGTAAGTAAAGAGTTAAGAACGTTGTGCTCTCTGTTCTCACTGAACATGGTGTACTCGATAGTTAAACAACAATAATACCATTCTAGTTCTTTTCAGTGTTTTTACTGACTCGCATACTAATTTCCGAATTACCCAGAATAGCGTTACCACGAAAACATGCAATCACGAATAACGTTACCACGAAAACCTGCAATCACAAATTTTCATTCTGGCACTCGCCAGCTGCTGCCCCAGCTCGCTCTATTAATGCACACATAGATTTGTAAGAGACCCTTCTAAAGATATTCGAAAGTAAGTAGGTGTAAACAGTCACCTATTATGGGTTATGTAAATAAATAAATACTCCTCACACATTCACACAACGCCATCAAGTCCCAAACTAAGCAAAGCTTGTACTATGGTTACTAGACAACGGATAAACATAAAAAAATACTGTTTTAACTTATATTTTATATCTATCGATACTAAAGTTTATCTTGATTATTGAACTTCCAAAAAAAGCCTCTGAATTTAGCAGACAAGACTAAAACAAAAAAAAAGGTTAAAAACTTCAAAGTTCTTTTAATTAAAGTGTCAATCTTAATTTTCAACATTTCAATGTCGTGAACTTAAAACAATTTTGATAGCTGTTTTTAAGTTTGTTTGTCATTTTAAAAGTTTTATTTTAAAGGTTGCAAGGTTATTGTGTCGAGTGAATACACTAAATTAAACTTAAATTTTAACTGCAAATTAACTCTAAAAATATTACAAAACGATTGTTAATTAATTTTGCTGCAAGCAATTAAAACAAATAAATGCTGCAACGTAGCTTTATAGTAAATAATATTGAGAACGCAATAATCAATGTTACGCTTACACCATAAATAAATAAAAATAAATAAAATAATCCTCACACATTCACACATCGCCACCTAGTCGCAACTAAGCAAAGCTTGTACTATGCGTACTAGACAACGGATAATTAATAATGTACTTAAATACTTTTTTTTGTAAATACATAATTTTGAAGATAACCTTGGTCGCGAAATAACCATGGTTGGTACGTGTACGTGGTATGAGTGAATTCCACCTGCAAGACAATTGATTGTGCGATAAAAATACTTGTCCTGACCCTAGGTGTATATTTTGTGTCCGTAAACAGATGTATAGTTTCCCTTCCGTGTGGTGACAGAGTAAGAATACAATATGTCACCACCCCATCTCATCCCATGGGTGTCGTAAAAAGCGACTAAGGACTATCCGTGAATGTTATCTATACGAAATAAAAAGAAGGAAAATTTGAAATTAAGCCCCAATCCGTCTGGCCAGCGTGGTATTAGTAGGCCAAGTATCCCTCCGTCACGGGAGGAGGGCCGTCCCTGCAATGGGACATTATTATGCTATTATGATGAAACAGATGTATAGTATATTTTAACACCAAAGGGTTTCTAAAAACTTAATAAGGTATTTTTTAATAAAAGAAAACCCTGATTAAATAATCCCTTTGGTCCATTTTCGTAACTGAGTTTTCGTAAGCAGTTAAAAAATATTAAATCAGATTTTCGTACTTATGATATATTCCTGTTTAGTAACTAGTTATGAAAGATTTTCGTACTTATGATATATTCCTGTTTAGTAACTAGTTATAAAACAGTGATAGAATTTTCCTTTTTCGTAGCTGGTTATGTAAAAGGAATAAAAAGTCTTTTTTAATTACTGGTTATGAAACAGTGAAGGAAAATTCCTATTTGATAACTGGTTACGAAAACTCAGTTACGAAAATGGACCAAAGGAAATAATCATAGAGTCAACAAAAAAATAAAATAAGCAATAGGGTGCAATATAAATTAATGTCCCTAAAACACCACATAATAATAATATGCCTTCTCCACACAATTTTACATAATTACCAAATTCCATATCAGTATCAAAGTGAGACAGGTAGCGTGTTAACTACCAGTTATATTAGGTATGCAATTCTAACACAGACGACTCACATTATTAGAACGTTAATTCAATAAGGTTTTGGGACATAATAACAGCATTGTTGTATTCTTGCACTGCTCTTGTTATGGTTTTCTGGGCATTATTACAACATAACAACTCTCCGTGTGGTGACGGAGTAAGAATACAATATGTCACCACCCCATCTCATCCCATAGGTGTCGTAAAAAACCGACTAAGGGACTATCCGTGAATGTTATCTTTACGATATAAAAAGAAGGAAAACTTGAATTAAACCCTATAACAATCCATCTGGCCAGCCTGGTATTAGTAGGCCAAGTATCCCTCCGTCATGGGAGGAGGCCCGTTCCTGCAGTGGGACATTAATGGGCTGTTATGATGATGTTGAGTATAACATCATATTCCTGACCCCTGTATCAGGTGTCTTGTAAATTAGGACCTACAGCATGAAGTCTTATAACTTACTGAACAGTATACTGAGCATGAGCTGTGAATCTCGTAATAATAGAATAAATCAATGATTTTTACAAACTATATAGTTTTCGCATATCTTTCGCACCGTCTCGTAACTTTGTCGTTTTTGGCCACCTATGAAAGGTGGGTACTGGGTCACGAAAAAGATTCTTTAGATTGCAACTATTACCTGAAGAGTAATAAAAAAATAGAAAAAGCAGATATTAATACTTACTATTCACACATTCCCATGTCATTTCTGACCAAACCACCATTTAGCCACAAACATATACACATATTCATGCTTACAAAGACTTGAATTACGCTTTAATCGAACCCTTATTTATTTTTTGTTTATCACAATTATACACTAAAACATAGATAGATTTTACGCTAGAGAACTAATGTATACAAAGGCAATTTATTCATTCGTCTAATGGCACTCTTTAAAGATACATTAATACCATAACGACATATTACAAATATATACAGTATTTCGACTTCATAGAAACGGACGAAACGCGATACGGTTTATTCCCATCTGCCCCCTTCGAGTTTGCCACCGGGGTGGTGGTTGGCACTAATAGGTGGCGATTGCCACCCCGGTGGTCAATGGAACCTATTTAGTTTCATCTGCCCCTTCGTATATGTTATACAGGAGGTTTGTTCTTATTTCGTTTATGACATCAATGGAAATTGAAATAAGACATGCACTAGAGACATGAACTATAAAAAATATGTTAAATATAATAAATTTAGATACATAAATATCTTAAATGGTTAGATACCTACATAAATAATCAAATTAATATTTAAAAATATCTATTTCTTTACTGGGTGCCTATAATATACAGCAAGACCCCAGACCCATCTTAGATTGTTGTAAAAGTGCCTACTACGAGTATTATACCCAATAAAGAAATAGAGAATTTCAACTATTCTTTGAATAATTTATGTATCCAAGTAAACTATTTCTATAATTTACTCATTACGAAAGATATTCAAAGTTATTTCCTTATTAATTTGGTATAGTTTTCTAAACTTTGAAATGTTTGTAAACCTAGGTTAAGTGGTAAGATGACGTCAAAAATTATACATTTAACAACTACTTTGAATAAAGTAGTACAATCATATTGTATGTAAAAAAGATATTTAAATTTGAGTTTAACATATTTTTAAACGGTTTTATTTAGCTCACCCCGTTTGTTTTCTTGGGTCAAATTTAGTAATTCAAATTTCACCCTCTTCCTGTCAACCGATTAATCTGAAATTTTGTATACACTTTGGGTTTTGGTGACAATACAATTAATTTTATTCATTATCATTATAAATCCAAGATGGCGGCCGCTACAAAATAGCGGATAACGTAGGTTTTATCAGTCTCATCAATATGGGTATCAAATGAAAGGGCTCAACAAGCAAAATACAATATATTATAAAAAATTGACGTCCAAGATGGCGGCCGCTACAAACAGGGGGACAACGTAGGTTTTATCAATCCCATCACATCAATATGGGTATCAAATGAAAGGGCTCAACTAGCAGAATACAATGTACTATATAAAAGTAAAATCCAAGATGGCGGCCGCTACAAACGGGGATAACGTAGGTTTTATTAATCCCATCCCATCAATATGGGTATCAAATGAAAGTGCTTAACCAGTTAAATACAATGTACTATATAAAATTAAAATCCAAGATGGCGGCAACTACAAAATGGCGGATAACTTAGGTTTTATCAATCCCATCAACATGTGTATCAAATGAAAGGTCTCAACAAGTAGAATACAATATACTATGCAAAATTGAAATCTAAGATGGCCGCCGCTACCAAATGGTTGATAACGTAGGTTTTATCAATCCCACCAATATGGGTATCAAATAAAAGGGCTTGACAAGAAGAATACAGTGCACTATACAACCTCAATATTTAAGATGGGCGCAGCCACTAAATGGCGTAAAGTAATAAGATTTAAATTTAGAAGTGAATCTGTAATTTAGGTATCTGAATAATACAACCTGAATCCACCACCCAAGTCAAGATTTTGTATAGTATTGAGGACTGTGTGGCGTTAGGGTGGCTAAAAATGATTCGTCGTTAGCGATACACCACCCAAGTTAAAGTTAGGTAAAAGGTTAAAACGCGACGAGAACTGTATGGCATTAGGGTGGATAAAAATGATATGTGAATATTTTAGGAAGAATTTAATAGGGGACGGCTGATTTTTTTTTTTAGTACCCGATGGAGGCCCTATGTCCCTAGCGGGTTATGCCAGGACTTTTACCGACTAAAAACCACCAGACCTACTACTCGGTTGCCATAAGGGCTACTAAGCGAATCGGAACGCCCTTCCCAGACTGGGGTCCGGGGAAGCGTTTCTTACATAAGCGTCGCCCCATTGAAGGAACCCACTTGATTTTCCCTAAGAGAACCCTACTTAGAGGATCATGATTAGAGCGCGCACTGCGTTCAGGTCATGTTATAAACTAACAGAGAGCTTAGGGGGACCTAAGGGATCTGAGCTTTGACAAGCCTTTCCAGATCGGAGGACAGGGTGTCCGGTGAGGCCAGTAGGACTTTACGAAGCCTTCGTATGACATGTGGAGTAGTGGGGTTAGGGAAAACGGGGGTGTAGGTCACCGCCTCCCTTATGAGGTGATTTGTGTGTTCCTCTGCAGATTTGAAAAATCTATCACAGGCCTGTTTTATGAATGTCTGTATAGTGGGTATTCCGATGTCCCGGTGCAGGTCCGCGTTGCAAACATACCACGGTGCATCGGCCGCCCGGCGTATGAATATGTTTTGTACTGTCTGGAGCTTCTTCATAAGGGTTGGGCTCGCGTGTGCGAATACTGGTGATGCGTATGTGAGTACTGGGCGTGTGCAAACCTTGAAGATAGTTCGCTTGTTTCGTAGTGACATTCTACTGTGCCTGCCAACCATGTGGTGTAGCCGGTCGAGATAGAAGCGTGCGTTCCTGGTCACTCGCCGTATGTGCGGCCTGAACGAGAGGTTTTCGTCCAGTGTGACTCCAAGATACTTGACTTCGCGCCGCCAGTCGTTGTTGTAGTTGTCGGGCCTACGTAATCGTGGGTTCCGCCGTTTTACATCGAAGCAAACCGAAGAATGTTGCCTTTAATGCAGGGCAGCACTGTGGATCACGCAGTCGTATACTTAGGTGCGAAACTGTTTGAAGAAGGTCAAGCCTACGGGGCTCTTAGTATAGTAAGATCTTTGCAGGGACTACGTATGGAGGAGTTGGACTGCAATAAATTAACGGGCAGGAAACCTTGCAATAATTAAGCACTAAATGAATCAAACAGAATGCGACATAAAAACTAAAAACTAGAAAATAAAAATAGGTAAAAAAACTTTTTAAGTTAAACGGTTTTATGTTAAACATACATTGCAATGTTTAAGATAAATGAACTAAAAACCAAAAAATAATAAAAGAGATACAGTCGTGGGATTTATAAACTTATGCATAGACTAGACTAACATAAAACCGTGGGGCACGTCAATTGTCAAAATAAATTATTAATTAATTACAAATTATCGACTTAATGTGCGATAGAAGAATCGTTTAATTCGTCTTTAGGCAGTTGGCCCGCAGATGGTGAGGAAATTACTTACTATTTTCTTGCTAATGGAAATTCCAATAGTTATTTATTGAAATACTAATCTTGGATTTAGATTAGAAATGGATTAGATTAGAAACATTTTAATCAATGATTGTAGACAATTGACGTGCCCCACGGTTTTATGTTAGTCTAGTCTATGCATAAGTTTATAAATCCCACGACTGTATCTCTTTTATTATTTTTTGGTTTTTAGTTCATTTATCTTAAACATTGCAATGTATGTTTAACATAAAACCGTTTAACTTAAAAAGTTTTTTTACCTATTTTTATTTGAATTAGTATCGCGTTGTTCTACCGGCAAACGTCAATCATTAAATTTTATTGCTTTTTGTGCATTACTTTTTAAATACAACTTTATGTCATGCGTGTAAGATTGAATTCGAAAAAAAAATATGTTTACGATATTACTATACGTATTTATTCCGTATGTATAATTTGGTGACACTTTTGGCTGTTAGTTTTGTTTGAAAATGTGCATCTTGGGTTTTTTGTAAATCAATGCCTGTATAGTATTAATTATTGTACATAATGGATTTCGTTTATGAAATAAAAATATTTTGTAAAATATTAAGTAAATCTTTTTATTATAAACTTTTGTGAAACTAAATACCAGAAATTTAAATCCTGAGGCTGTACTTGATCAGCATTGTCTCGTTGACTGTACTGGATACCTCCCAAAACCTTGAAAAAAATATTAGCTAGCAAAATCTAAAGTGGGACTGGGCTGGCCACATTTGCCGCATGCCTGACCATCTATGGGCTAGCATTACTACCGAATGGTGCCCAGATTCATCAAATCGGCGTCGCGGCAGACCACGTAGGAGGTGGTCAGATGAGATAGATAGGGCAAAAAAACACTGTCCTTCATTGGCCAAGGACCGACAATTGTGGAAATCAAAGGGAGAGGCCTTTGCCCAGCAGTGGGATGATAAGGGCTGAAATGAAGGAGAACAAATCAAAATATAATATCGACGGGTCCTACGTAGAGTAGTATAAGTGCAAAAATGCAACTTTACAGGAGAGCAATTCAAAGGTTCAAAAGCTTATAACTTTGTCAAAGTTCTACAGAAATTACTGGAATTTTGATAGGTTATGTCTGGAAATGAAAGGAAAAAACCGGACTAAATATATTTTTATATTTCTTTGTATTTTAGAAAATAGCTGTACTTGCATTTGTTTAGCTTGTTTTGATCAAAGTATCCAAACAAGTAAACTGTTACAAGTAACCACTTATACTAGTTTACAAAGTACTGACTTAGTTTTTAAATAATGAAAATAAAATAAATACACATTATTATTCATACATATGAGTGTAATTTGTAAATCATAAAACCTCGAAATATGGGAAAATAATTTCATTTATCTACTTTTAGCACTTGCGCTACTTTACAAGCTACTAAGAAACGAGTTGTACCAGTAATTTATTTAGTTTTGTGGTCATGAACTTGATTTTTTTATGGAAAAATGAAACAAACGAACGTACAAAATAGTAAAACACGTTTATTGTGTAACATTAACCCCCTTACTCATAAAGGCCTCTTAAATTTAAACACTGTTTAGCGAGATTTTTATTAGCAAAACCAACCTTATGCCAAACAAAACCGTAAGGATTTAAGCTAATCAATTGACTAAACTTTAAGAGGGGTAAATGTGTAAAAATAAACGTATTTACTAATTAAACGGTTTTATTTAGCTCACCCCGTTTGTTTTCTTGGGTCAAATTTAGTAATTCAAATTTCACCCTCTTCCTGTCAACCGATTAATCTGAAATTTTGTATACACTTTGGGTTTTGGTGACAATACAATTAATTTTATTCATTATCATTATAAATCCAAGATGGCGGCCGCTACAAAATAGCGGATAACGTAGGTTTTATCAGTCTCATCAATATGGGTATCAAATGAAAGGGCTCAACAAGCAAAATACAATATATTATAAAAAATTGACGTCCAAGATGGCGGCCGCTACAAACAGGGGGACAACGTAGGTTTTATCAATCCCATCACATCAATATGGGTATCAAATGAAAGGGCTCAACTAGCAGAATACAATGTACTATATAAAAGTAAAATCCAAGATGGCGGCCGCTACAAACGGGGATAACGTAGGTTTTATTAATCCCATCCCATCAATATGGGTATCAAATGAAAGTGCTTAACCAGTTAAATACAATGTACTATATAAAATTAAAATCCAAGATGGCGGCAACTACAAAATGGCGGATAACTTAGGTTTTATCAATCCCATCAACATGTGTATCAAATGAAAGGTCTCAACAAGTAGAATACAATATACTATGCAAAATTGAAATCTAAGATGGCCGCCGCTACCAAATGGTTGATAACGTAGGTTTTATCAATCCCACCAATATGGGTATCAAATAAAAGGGCTTGACAAGAAGAATACAGTGCACTATACAACCTCAATATTTAAGATGGGCGCAGCCACTAAATGGCGTAAAGTAATAAGATTTAAATTTAGAAGTGAATCTGTAATTTAGGTATCTGAATAATACAACCTGAATCCACCACCCAAGTCAAGATTTTGTATAGTATTGAGGACTGTGTGGCGTTAGGGTGGCTAAAAATGATTCGTCGTTAGCGATACACCACCCAAGTTAAAGTTAGGTAAAAGGTTAAAACGCGACGAGAACTGTATGGCATTAGGGTGGATAAAAATGATATGTGAATATTTTAGGAAGAATTTAATAGGGGACGGCTGATTTTTTTTTTTAGTACCCGATGGAGGCCCTATGTCCCTAGCGGGTTATGCCAGGACTTTTACCGACTAAAAACCACCAGACCTACTACTCGGTTGCCATAAGGGCTACTAAGCGAATCGGAACGCCCTTCCCAGACTGGGGTCCGGGGAAGCGTTTCTTACATAAGCGTCGCCCCATTGAAGGAACCCACTTGATTTTCCCTAAGAGAACCCTACTTAGAGGATCATGATTAGAGCGCGCACTGCGTTCAGGTCATGTTATAAACTAACAGAGAGCTTAGGGGGACCTAAGGGATCTGAGCTTTGACAAGCCTTTCCAGATCGGAGGACAGGGTGTCCGGTGAGGCCAGTAGGACTTTACGAAGCCTTCGTATGACATGTGGAGTAGTGGGGTTAGGGAAAACGGGGGTGTAGGTCACCGCCTCCCTTATGAGGTGATTTGTGTGTTCCTCTGCAGATTTGAAAAATCTATCACAGGCCTGTTTTATGAATGTCTGTATAGTGGGTATTCCGATGTCCCGGTGCAGGTCCGCGTTGCAAACATACCACGGTGCATCGGCCGCCCGGCGTATGAATATGTTTTGTACTGTCTGGAGCTTCTTCATAAGGGTTGGGCTCGCGTGTGCGAATACTGGTGATGCGTATGTGAGTACTGGGCGTGTGCAAACCTTGAAGATAGTTCGCTTGTTTCGTAGTGACATTCTACTGTGCCTGCCAACCATGTGGTGTAGCCGGTCGAGATAGAAGCGTGCGTTCCTGGTCACTCGCCGTATGTGCGGCCTGAACGAGAGGTTTTCGTCCAGTGTGACTCCAAGATACTTGACTTCGCGCCGCCAGTCGTTGTTGTAGTTGTCGGGCCTACGTAATCGTGGGTTCCGCCGTTTTACATCGAAGCAAACCGAAGAATGTTGCCTTTAATGCAGGGCAGCACTGTGGATCACGCAGTCGTATACTTAGGTGCGAAACTGTTTGAAGAAGGTCAAGCCTACGGGGCTCTTAGTATAGTAAGATCTTTGCAGGGACTACGTATGGAGGAGTTGGACTGCAATAAATTAACGGGCAGGAAACCTTGCAATAATTAAGCACTAAATGAATCAAACAGAATGCGACATAAAAACTAAAAACTAGAAAATAAAAATAGGTAAAAAAACTTTTTAAGTTAAACGGTTTTATGTTAAACATACATTGCAATGTTTAAGATAAATGAACTAAAAACCAAAAAATAATAAAAGAGATACAGTCGTGGGATTTATAAACTTATGCATAGACTAGACTAACATAAAACCGTGGGGCACGTCAATTGTCAAAATAAATTATTAATTAATTACAAATTATCGACTTAATGTGCGATAGAAGAATCGTTTAATTCGTCTTTAGGCAGTTGGCCCGCAGATGGTGAGGAAATTACTTACTATTTTCTTGCTAATGGAAATTCCAATAGTTATTTATTGAAATACTAATCTTGGATTTAGATTAGAAATGGATTAGATTAGAAACATTTTAATCAATGATTGTAGACAATTGACGTGCCCCACGGTTTTATGTTAGTCTAGTCTATGCATAAGTTTATAAATCCCACGACTGTATCTCTTTTATTATTTTTTGGTTTTTAGTTCATTTATCTTAAACATTGCAATGTATGTTTAACATAAAACCGTTTAACTTAAAAAGTTTTTTTACCTATTTTTATTTATAGTTCATCTTGTCTAGAGTTGCTTATTTCAATTTCCATTGATAATGTTTTAAACGAAATAAGAATAAACCTCCTGTATAACAATTACGAAGGGGGCAGATGAAACTAAATAGGTTCCATTGACCACCGGGGTGGCAATCGCCACCTATTAGTGCCAACCACAACCCCGGTGGCAAACTCGAAGGTGGCAGATGGGAATAAAGGAGTTATACCTACACGCTTACGATAGCGGTGGTTTTGAGGAGTGAACAGTCGCGACTATGCCGCAGTAACGAGCGGGAAAGTAGGTAAATTTAATTAAAAAGCTGGAGGTAGGCAGCCCTATCGCATGTTTACGTACCGCGCAGTCGTAGGCATAAATAGTAAATATTCGGCCGAGATAGACTACTGGTTGTACTGTGATAACGATGTTGGAATTTATTATCATTTATTATTATTATACGGGTGGTTTACTCGTAAAAGGGTATCATGACTTTGTAATAAAACTTATTAGTAGTTTTCTGAACTATAATTTAGTAGTTAATTACCCACTAGTCATTTGAATGTTATTTATTTTGTTGGATTCGTGTGTGTTGAATGTTAAATGGGATTCTATAAATAGGTATCTAACCTTTTGAAAAAATGTTTAAATGTTTTGTGTTTCAAATGAGCTGAAGTGTGTTTAAATCGCTGATAAATGATGTATAAAGCTTACGTTTGCAAGAAATTTTTGAAATAAGTTTTACTTGCAACATTGAAAGTTTCGGGCCTAGGTGGCGTTGTACAGTTGAGTTTTAACTTTTAAGTTGCGGCTCTGGCGCCGTATATAGCAAAGGACTACTTTAGTTGACGAGACAAGGACGCGGGTGGTCTAGCAATCAATGGAGTCTGGGGCGTATTTTTCAAGGACGCTGGCTCTAAACATGTATTTCTTTAATATACCTACTACTTTATATGTCATTTTCTTTTATTATTACTTCAAAGTTATTACTTAGTAGTAAATTACTTTTTAATAATAAATTACTTTCTATATTTTTACTAAATACTATAATTAATCAATCTGTTTGCCAGGATCGTGATAAGTAGCGTTGTGTCCTCTCTGCCTACCCCGGACGGGATAAGGCAAGAGTTTATCTATGATCTATTGTGGAGTGGGCACCGGAACTCGTCAGATGGTGTAGAAGTGGGGTAGTAAATGATACTATGATGACATGTTGAATGCCCCTTTAATTACATCTTACCACGATTTATATACTTAATATCTACGTGTCTTATAGCTATATTACTATCTTAATGTCTTATCTTAGTATCTTATGATAGTTATAGTACAACCGTAATCTATTCCTTGTTATCGGATGATGTATGTGACCAGCTCACACTACATCACCCTTCCAGAGAAAAAAAATAAAATTAAATCTAAGTTAATTTTATTGTTTTGATTATAACTATTATAATTAATTTTAACTATCATAATACAATTTGGTTCTATTTTTATGTACAGTTTCTATTTTATTTTTATACTTTATTTTTACATTTGGTGACTCATCTTTTATTACATAAAATGGTCCATTGTACACATTATCTAACTTACTTGCATTCTCATTTTTCAACAATATTAAATCACCTTCCTTATATGTTACAGGGTTACTATTTTTATCATAAACAATTTTCCTGGCCAATTTACTAGTTATCAAGTTTTCTCTAGCATCCGCTTGAGCTTTCTGTAAACGAAACTTAAACTCTAAAGGATAATCATCGAAATTATATATAGGTTCAACACTCCCATTATTTAAATTACTTGGTAAGTTGCATAATTTTCCGAACACTAACTCATATGGAGTATATTTAGTTACAGTATTTACTGTTGTGTTGTATGAAAAACACCAATAAGGGATCCAAGAACTCCATGATGACGAGTTGTTATTTGTCTGAATTCTTAAATACGCACCCAAAGTTTTATGAGCATTTTCTAGCGAACCAATACTTTCATGATGATACGACGTTGCTAATATTTTATTTATGCCTAAAATTTTGAATAATTCTACCATGACTTTGGAAATAAACTCACTTCCCCTATCTGTAGCAATGTTTTGCGGTATCCCATATCTCAAAATGAAATTTTCCCCTAACGCTTTTGCTACCTCATTGGTTGATTTGTTAAACGGTTTTATTTAGCTCACCCCGTTTGTTTTCTTGGGTCAAATTTAGTAATTCAAATTTCACCCTCTTCCTGTCAACCGATTAATCTGAAATTTTGTATACACTTTGGGTTTTGGTGACAATACAATTAATTTTATTCATTATCATTATAAATCCAAGATGGCGGCCGCTACAAAATAGCGGATAACGTAGGTTTTATCAGTCTCATCAATATGGGTATCAAATGAAAGGGCTCAACAAGCAAAATACAATATATTATAAAAAATTGACGTCCAAGATGGCGGCCGCTACAAACAGGGGGACAACGTAGGTTTTATCAATCCCATCACATCAATATGGGTATCAAATGAAAGGGCTCAACTAGCAGAATACAATGTACTATATAAAAGTAAAATCCAAGATGGCGGCCGCTACAAACGGGGATAACGTAGGTTTTATTAATCCCATCCCATCAATATGGGTATCAAATGAAAGTGCTTAACCAGTTAAATACAATGTACTATATAAAATTAAAATCCAAGATGGCGGCAACTACAAAATGGCGGATAACTTAGGTTTTATCAATCCCATCAACATGTGTATCAAATGAAAGGTCTCAACAAGTAGAATACAATATACTATGCAAAATTGAAATCTAAGATGGCCGCCGCTACCAAATGGTTGATAACGTAGGTTTTATCAATCCCACCAATATGGGTATCAAATAAAAGGGCTTGACAAGAAGAATACAGTGCACTATACAACCTCAATATTTAAGATGGGCGCAGCCACTAAATGGCGTAAAGTAATAAGATTTAAATTTAGAAGTGAATCTGTAATTTAGGTATCTGAATAATACAACCTGAATCCACCACCCAAGTCAAGATTTTGTATAGTATTGAGGACTGTGTGGCGTTAGGGTGGCTAAAAATGATTCGTCGTTAGCGATACACCACCCAAGTTAAAGTTAGGTAAAAGGTTAAAACGCGACGAGAACTGTATGGCATTAGGGTGGATAAAAATGATATGTGAATATTTTAGGAAGAATTTAATAGGGGACGGCTGATTTTTTTTTTTAGTACCCGATGGAGGCCCTATGTCCCTAGCGGGTTATGCCAGGACTTTTACCGACTAAAAACCACCAGACCTACTACTCGGTTGCCATAAGGGCTACTAAGCGAATCGGAACGCCCTTCCCAGACTGGGGTCCGGGGAAGCGTTTCTTACATAAGCGTCGCCCCATTGAAGGAACCCACTTGATTTTCCCTAAGAGAACCCTACTTAGAGGATCATGATTAGAGCGCGCACTGCGTTCAGGTCATGTTATAAACTAACAGAGAGCTTAGGGGGACCTAAGGGATCTGAGCTTTGACAAGCCTTTCCAGATCGGAGGACAGGGTGTCCGGTGAGGCCAGTAGGACTTTACGAAGCCTTCGTATGACATGTGGAGTAGTGGGGTTAGGGAAAACGGGGGTGTAGGTCACCGCCTCCCTTATGAGGTGATTTGTGTGTTCCTCTGCAGATTTGAAAAATCTATCACAGGCCTGTTTTATGAATGTCTGTATAGTGGGTATTCCGATGTCCCGGTGCAGGTCCGCGTTGCAAACATACCACGGTGCATCGGCCGCCCGGCGTATGAATATGTTTTGTACTGTCTGGAGCTTCTTCATAAGGGTTGGGCTCGCGTGTGCGAATACTGGTGATGCGTATGTGAGTACTGGGCGTGTGCAAACCTTGAAGATAGTTCGCTTGTTTCGTAGTGACATTCTACTGTGCCTGCCAACCATGTGGTGTAGCCGGTCGAGATAGAAGCGTGCGTTCCTGGTCACTCGCCGTATGTGCGGCCTGAACGAGAGGTTTTCGTCCAGTGTGACTCCAAGATACTTGACTTCGCGCCGCCAGTCGTTGTTGTAGTTGTCGGGCCTACGTAATCGTGGGTTCCGCCGTTTTACATCGAAGCAAACCGAAGAATGTTGCCTTTAATGCAGGGCAGCACTGTGGATCACGCAGTCGTATACTTAGGTGCGAAACTGTTTGAAGAAGGTCAAGCCTACGGGGCTCTTAGTATAGTAAGATCTTTGCAGGGACTACGTATGGAGGAGTTGGACTGCAATAAATTAACGGGCAGGAAACCTTGCAATAATTAAGCACTAAATGAATCAAACAGAATGCGACATAAAAACTAAAAACTAGAAAATAAAAATAGGTAAAAAAACTTTTTAAGTTAAACGGTTTTATGTTAAACATACATTGCAATGTTTAAGATAAATGAACTAAAAACCAAAAAATAATAAAAGAGATACAGTCGTGGGATTTATAAACTTATGCATAGACTAGACTAACATAAAACCGTGGGGCACGTCAATTGTCAAAATAAATTATTAATTAATTACAAATTATCGACTTAATGTGCGATAGAAGAATCGTTTAATTCGTCTTTAGGCAGTTGGCCCGCAGATGGTGAGGAAATTACTTACTATTTTCTTGCTAATGGAAATTCCAATAGTTATTTATTGAAATACTAATCTTGGATTTAGATTAGAAATGGATTAGATTAGAAACATTTTAATCAATGATTGTAGACAATTGACGTGCCCCACGGTTTTATGTTAGTCTAGTCTATGCATAAGTTTATAAATCCCACGACTGTATCTCTTTTATTATTTTTTGGTTTTTAGTTCATTTATCTTAAACATTGCAATGTATGTTTAACATAAAACCGTTTAACTTAAAAAGTTTTTTTACCTATTTTTATTTTTTAAAGGATAAGCTTCCACAAATTTTGTTAACTCACACTGTAATGTTAAAATATATATATTTCCATTCGTATCCTTATCGAATGGTCCTACTATATCCAAGTAAATTTTCTCAAAAGCTGTTGACGCAGTCGTCGTAATTGTCATTGGTTCCCTAATATTTTTCTGAAATTTTTGTTTCTGACACTTATCTCATTTTTGGACGTATTCTACTACATCTTTTTCGATACCTGGCCAGTAAAAGGATTTCTTTATATTATTAATCATCCTTCGTATCCCTGCATGACCACTAGTTGGTAATATATGAAAATCGTTCATGACTACCTTCTTTTCTTCCCTGTCCTCTATCCTACGTACATCTTTCACTATACATACTTTAAAGTTCTTTTGTAATGAACTATTGTTTTCCTTTAAATACCGTGCCATTCCTTTTATCAAATACTCGTTATCATTATTTTTTAACATAATAATATGTTCCAAGTTTTGTTCAAAACAAAACTTTACTATGTCTTTCAGCAACTCGTCTAGGGAAGAAGCTGATAAAGATTCATAGTTAATATAAACACTTAAGTGTTCTGGCACGTACATCAATTTATTTCGTGACTTAGACATAATTATTTTACAATTTTTGTCACGTATCAATTTTCCCCATTTATTTGCATTTATTCTGCGTAATTCCACATCATTCCCTTGTTTCTTCAGTACTTCTACTATTCTGGGATGCCCTATCCTAGAATCTATTATATTATCCTTCCGAATATCCTGTTCTTTACCCAATTCCTGCAACCGCCTATTCTGCATTCTCGTCATTACTGATATACTATTATTTCCCATATCTTTTAAATCTTTAATGGAGATTTTTATTCTAGATAATGCGTCCGCTAGCACATTGTCCTTCCCTTTCACATATTCGACCTCAAAATCGTATTCCTCTAAATACAGACGAAACTTCATTAACCGACTTGATGGGTCCGTCATATTAAATAAATATATTAATGGCTTATGATCTGTTTTTACGATAAATTTCCTACCATATAGATATGTCCTAAAATGTTTAATTGACCAAACTATAGCCAATAATTCTTTTTCTATAATAGGATAATTTAACTCGCTTTTCCCTAAAATTCTACTCGCGTACGCGATGGGTTTGCCGTTTCCATTACTCAAGACACTTCCTATCGCAAAACCTGAACTGTCTGTTTGCAGTACAAACGTGTTTTTTTCGGAAAAATCGGGAAAATCTAAAATTGGTGGTGATATTAATGCCTCCTTAAGTATTAAAAATGCTTCCTCGCATTCTTCTGACCAATTAAATACAGCATTTTTCTTACACATTTTATTCATTGGTGCAACTATTTTAGCGAACTTAGGGATGAATTTTCTGTAATAATTCGCAAAAGCTATAAACCGTTTTATTTCATCACTATTAGCGGGACGTGGGTAATTTCTTACTACTTCAATTTTTCCCGGATCTGGAGAGATACCGTCATTTGATATAACGTGTCCTAAATAAAGTATTTGCTTCCTTAAAAACTCGCATTTAGATGGATTTAGTTTAAGATTAGTTTTTCTTAATCGTGTAAAAATTGACATTAAATTTCGGTTATGTATTTCTAAATTTTGCCCAAAGATAACCAAATCGTCCTGGTATATTAAACATTTATTATAATTTAATCCGGACATCGCCACAGTCATCATTCTACTAAATGAACTCGGACAAATTTTTAAACCCATTGGTAATCTGTTCATTTGATATTGTCCTTTGTCTGTCGTAAATGCTGTATACTGTTTACTTTTTTCGTCTAATTGACATTGATAATATGATTGCGACAAATCACAGTGACTAAAATACATAGCTCCTGATAATGAATCTAAAATTTCATTAATATTTGGTAAAGGAAACTTATCGTCTTGAATTTTTTCGTTTAATTGCCTATAATCTATTACAAGCCGCCATTTTTTATCCCCGTCCCGGTCTGCTTTTTTAGGGACAATTAACACAGGACTAGACCACTCACTAACCGTCTCTTCAATAATTCCATTTTTTAACATTTCTTGTACTTGCCTATCGACCTCTTTCTTTTGAGCAATTGGTATCCTGTACTGTTTTTTATATCCCGGTGATACATTGTCTTTTAATTTTATAGATTGCTCATATATATTAGTTACAGTCAACTTATCTCCCGGTAAATGAAATATATCTGGATATTTCGCACAGATCTGTTCAATCATTAATCGTTCCTCATTGTTTAAATAGTCTAATTTTAAAATTGAAAATATTTCCTTAATACGTTCAACACTCTTACTTGACTCCGGAAAATAACAATAGCTATAATTCCTTAAGGGTTGAATATCTATATTTTTTAAAATACATTCAATTTCCTCGTCTTTTGTATTCAATATCCTAATAGGTATCATTCCATTTTTCGGTTTAGCTATTACGCTGGCCAAAAAAACCCCTTCCTGTAACTCTTGTTTTGATACCACACAATCTTCGGTTATGCTAACTGGAAAATATTTAATTACCTCGCAACGCGGCGGAATACTTAATACATAATCATAATATCTAAGTGGCATCGAAATAACTTGCCCTCGGTATTCCTTAAGAGTTAGTTTATTTTCTGAGAAATCTATAACGCCTTTATATTTTTGTAAAAAATCTTGACCTATTATGCCGACCGATTTACATGGTAATTCATTAAATACATAAAACTTATGCATAAACGAACACTGTTCGAAATTTAAATTTAAGTACACGTAACCTATCGCTTGTATTTTACCACCTACACCGTTAACTACTACCTTATCCTTAATAATATTGTAACATCCCGGGTAACATTCTAAAATTTCATTTTTTATGGCTGATATTGACGCACCCGTATCAATTAGCCATTCCGAGTGTAGGCCATTAAGAAAAAAATAAACCCAGTTTATACTATTATACGTTAATATATGTTTATCTTTATTCACGAAAAAACTGACTCGGCTCTATTTGTTGTTCCAATGTGTCAAGTTCATTATCGCCTGACGTATGTTCTACTTCTAAACATGCTACAGCTCGCCGACCTTGCTGACTCGGTTGTTCACGATAACCGCTACGTCCGCGAATTCCATTACCATGCCATCTCTTTGTATTATTAAACACGTACCTATCAGCTGTGTTTTGTTTTGCGCGATAATTTTGTTGGAAATTATTATTATTTCCACTACCTCTATTATTCCTGTAGAATCCATTTGTCCTGAACTGTCGTTGAAAAGTTAATACCTGTTCTAAGGGATTACAACTTTCGTCTTCTGCTATCCTAATTGCATCTTTTAATGTTGTTATATTCTGTGCTGAAATGATAGTGCTTATACGTTGATTTCGAAGCCCGTCAGCGAATCTTTTTACTGCGTATTTTTCGTTTAATGGCCGTAACACTTTGTATGCTTCCTTATCGTTTCCTGCCTGCGCAATGGTTAAGTCTATCATATACTTTTCTATTTCTATCCCGAATTCTGTTATCGATTTATTACTTTGAGTAGCCCTAGAGAATTTATTTTGAATAGCTACGTCTGGTTTTATTGTCAATAGATGTTTTTTCATGTCATTTACTAACTGTTCAACCGAATCGTACTCTCCTGATAACCGTATTTTAGCCCCTTGGTTTAACCGTGTTTTTAATACAAATTTTATTAATAATTTTTTTTCTTCCTCTTTAATCATTGAACTGTATAACTCAATAGAGTCTATAAGGTCTTGAGTGACATGTTCTTCTCCCGTTACTTTAGGCAATAGCCCCACGGCCGTCCTCAGAGAAAAACTCTCGGTACCCATTTCTGACGGTGTAATCTTATTTTATAGTCGATATTTTCGAATTTTATAGTCTCTAAATAAAGTTTCTCTATTTTATTAATTAATTCTACAATTTCTGTTGAAAATTTGCAACTTCCCGAAATAATTGTTTTAAATTTATCGTATAAAGTTTGTATTTCGTTAATTTTTCCTTCAAAATTACTTCCTACCCTTCTACTGGGTCCTAGTTTAACAATATTTTCTCTTAAATTTTTTAATTGTACAAAAATTGTAGTTAATTCTACTTCCATAATTTAATAATAACCGATTATGATAAACTTATAGTCTTTAAACACATTCCGTACACAAACATAAAATAACACTGATTTTCACTCACGTTTCCTTCCTTCTTGTTATGCCTGCATCACTCGCTGGACATCCCTCTTATTTATTTCTCCTTGTATCCAGTTCATGTGGCACCTTCGGTAGAGATAACCCACTGCGCTCACAATAATAACCAAAAAACACGCTGCCATGAACCAAACGACTGTACTTATGGCTGACAGTTGTTGTTGTGTTGCTGTTGCGTTGTTGGATCCACCAGAAGCTGTCTGAGCTATGATTACTTCCTCCTTCGAAGTAGAACCACCCATTTTAAAATAAATTTAATATTTGTACCTCTATTTTAGTTTTCCGCGTATCCATAACCTGTTCCGAATCTCATTCTGCTTTTCTAGACTTCTTACGGCAGGATCGCCATGTGGAGTGGGCACCGGAACTCGTCAGATGGTGTAGAAGTGGGGTAGTAAATGATACTATGATGACATGTTGAATGCCCCTTTAATTACATCTTACCACGATTTATATACTTAATATCTACGTGTCTTATAGCTATATTACTATCTTAATGTCTTATCTTAGTATCTTATGATAGTTATAGTACAACCGTAATCTATTCCTTGTTATCGGATGATGTATGTGACCAGCTCACACTACACTATAATGATAGTATGTATGTACATACTATCATTAAAGAACCAAGTACAATTCCATATACACGCTTATCTTCCAACGGAATTAAATTCCATTATATGTATCTAATAGTATCGTACTTGTACTCATTAAACTATCAATTGGTTCGCTATGTGGTCTTACCATGCGAGAAATCGATTCAGCATTCCTTGTAGTTTCAATTTCAATTGTTCTTATTGTGGAAATGGATACGAATTTTGTTCCATTATTGTTGTAATAACTATAAAATAATGGTATTAGTAGTAGTTGAAATACTTTATTATAATACTACTATATATACTAATATACTAGCTGATGCCCGCGGCTTTACCCACGTTGTATAAGTAGCTTGAATGTTATTCTACACCCTAATCTACCTATATTTTAATTTTAATCAAAATCCATTTACTTAGTAGTATTTGCGTGAAAGAGTAACAAACATTCATCCATCCTTTCGCATTTATAATATTAGTAGGATAGGATCTTTACAATATCATTCTAGGGCCTTGCTAAATCTAAGGTGATGTCCCCTGTTGGACATGGGCCTCCTTCAAAAATATTTTCACTTTACGTGATTTTGTATCTTATTCATCCATCTGTTTCCCGCTACATTTATAAGTTTTTTTTAATAAATAATATTCCTCACACATTCACACATCACCACCTAGACCATAACTAAGCAAAGCTTTTACTATGGGTACTAGACAACGTATAAACATACATAATACCTTTTCTTTTGTAAATACATACAATTATTATAAGTACATAGCAAACACTCAGACCAATGCAAACAATCATGTTCATGCACACGAAGATTTGCATTGTAGCAGCCATGTAATATACCAACTGCGCCACAGAAGTCATCTTTTGATTTGTTGATTGAAACATATTGATAGTTTATAAGAAAAAAAATTGTTGTACTCTATCGCATTAGGCTAGGATCCTGTAAAGATAGTTGTATATTTGGTAAATAAATAAATATTTCTGCAAAAATGTAATAAACTACGCAAATTATTATGTAGAGCATAAGGCTCATTTTTCATATAAAAATCAAAGCCATTATTTCTACAATACCAAAGAAGCAACATTATAGAAACAGCTATACTCTAATGATTGGCCATTCTATACACATCCTAGGAACTCTATTTAAATGAAAGCTGATCCTAAGTAAAACATGAAACTTCAATCTTGCTAATGACATAGACGGCCAAGACGTAAAATTATGTGGCACATCTTAAGGGCTCCCGCACACGGGCCACCGGCCACAACCACAAAACGCCGCTACCGGCATATTTCCTGTAGTTTTCATACATTTTATATGGACTCACCGCACTTACAATCGTCGTTGCTCGCTTCTTGTGGCCCGCACAACTGCCACTAAACGTCCAAATGTATGACTAAAAGTGGCTGTCGCACGCTTTAACTACTTTGTGGCCCGCTCTTGCTTATAGTTACAAGAAGCTAGCAATGACGATTGTAGCGTGTGGCGGCCACAGGCGTCAACCGTGTGTGGCGAGTCCAAGTAAAATGTACGAAAACTACAGATGGCGTTTTGTGGTTATGGCCGGTGGCTCGTGTGAGGGAGCCCTTAGCAAGATAAACGGACCGTATTACTAAACAAAACCAGTATAAGATGAGCTCTTACGATTTTAGTTTCTTTTAGGTTGTGCTTAGATAATAGAGATTAACAGTAAATTGTTTGGGTCATTTGTTGTGGTTGATAGAGGTCAATGTACTGCCCTAAATGTTATATTCTGGTTTGCTCTGATTATTATTGTAATGTCCGTTTTTGTATATTGTAATAGGTAGATTGTTCTATATGATGCTTTCTGTAACATTTTTGCTGAAATGGTGTTGGAATATAATTAATAAACATTCATAAAATAGTAATAATAAATTTAGTCCTTATAATTAAAATATGACTACTTTAAAATAACAAAGAACAAATCTTTGTAATTTTAAAATGTAAACTTTGTCAAAAAAATACGAAATTACTATAAATACTGAATTTTAGTTAGTGTAAAATAATCTTTAAATAATTCATCTTCAAGCAGTTTTGTAAAAATATTACTTTGTTTAGGTGAAATGGTATAATTAAGTAGCTAGTGAAATTAAAGGCTTCTAGAGTCTGTTGCGGCTTGGCTGTGCTCTGTTATTGCTAACGTACACACAGCAATACATCAAGTTAAACATTTTAATTCGAAATTATGTCTTACTAGCTGATGCCCGCGGTATTACCCGCTTAATTGTTATTTTACACCATAAACTACCTATATTCCAAATTTCATCAAAATCCATTTAGTTGTTTTTGCATGAAAGGGTAACAAACATCCATCCATCCTCACAAACTTTTGCATTTATAATATTAGTAGGATAGAATAAGGAAAGGTGTGTCACTTTAGTGCCTAACAAATAAGGTGAATATTATCTTCACTAAATAAAAAGAAGGAAAACTTGAAATTAAACCCTATACCAATCCGTCTGCAAGCGTGGTATTAGTAGGCCAAGTATCCCTCCGTCAAGGAAGGAGGCCCGTCCCTGTAGTGGGACATTAATGGGCTGTTATGATGAAATAAGTTGACAATTACGAATTTAAGCTCTCTAGATATATCAGACCCACAGCTTAGAAAACCGGTCAAGTGCGAGTCTGACTCGCGCACCGAGGGTCCTGTACAAACCTATTTATTTTTCCGCCAAATTGTGATAACGTCAGGATTCAGCTGTTTAAATACTATTTTTCCCGCCAAAATTCAATGATGTCACGACTTAGCTGTCAAAATATATTTTCCTGCCAAAGTTCTGTGACGTCACGACTCATCTGTCAAAAATTCTATGACGTCACGCCTATCTGTCAAAATTGACAGCTGTCACTTTTGACAACAAAAACAACAAAAGTGACAGAGGTATCTTCCGACCTGGCTATCACCCTTATCTACTTTATCCAGCGTAACTCCATCAAAATATAATCCTTCTCCTACTAATTATGTGTTCATACCCCCTTTTTTTTACCTTATTATTCTTTGTCAACTTAAAAACAATTTGTTTTTCTTGTTGCAGTTTTTTAATCCGATCGAATTCGACCATTTAGTTCCTGTTTCAGCCACAAAACCAATCTAAATTAGTGTTTTGGTTTTTATCACTTCACATTAAGTCATAGCACTTTGGACTCTGGCAGAATTGTCGACATCGGCATAGTTTGCCATTTAAAAGAAAGAAGAAGAAGAAGACAGAGGTATCAAATATTTTCCCGCCAAAATAATATGACGTCACAAATCATCTATCAAAAATTCTGTGACGTCACGACTCATCTGTCAAAAATTCAAAAACGTCACGGCTTAGCTGTCAAAATATATTTACCTGCCAAAATTCTGTGACGTCACGAATCATCTGTCAAAAATTCAAAAACATCACGACTCATCTGTCAAAAATTCAAAAACGTCACGGCTCAGCTGTCAAAATTTAATTCTGTGACGTCACGACTCAGCGTTCAAAAATTCAATGACGTCACGACTCAACTGTCAAAAAATATTTTCCCGCCAAAATTCTGTGACGTCACGACTCATCTGACAAAATTCTATGACGTCACGGGTCACGTGACCAAAATTCTATGACGGCACAGGTCACGTGACACATTTTTCCCGCCAAAATTCTATGAAATCTAAATATAATATGATTGCTAATAAAAAGTAGCCTATGTTCTTTCTCAGGGTCTAAAGATTGTCTGTACCAAATTTCATCGAAATCCGTTCAGCCGTTTAGGCGTGAAAGAGTAACAGAGAGACAGACAGACAGAGTTACTTTCGCATTTATAATATTAGTTTGGATTGCAAAGTATTAAGGTACACGAGTGTCTAGCTTGATTAGTTGCTGTGTGTACAAGAGAAGCGGTTATCATTTCTCATCAGATAGATAAATAACAAATATGTCTACATAAGTTACCCAGAATAAACCCGTAAATTCATCGTATCCCCAATTAAAATTTCTACCATACTCCTATCAATCTTACATTTATATCTGTAACGCACGGTTGCCTTTCGCATCTAGTAAAAAATTATTAACTTTAAAAACTTTCGCGTTTCCTTTTCTACTCTGACCATGGCTGGTGTAACCTGGCCAAAACGTCTAGCGGCTCAAGGTAAATAATTAAGTGTTTACCTAAAATCTAAACGCGTTTATACCCGTTAATAATATTATAATAGTGAAATAGATTAAAAAAATCATTTGAAATAACAAGAGATAATATCATTTCTAGACATTGTCCATTTTGACAAGTTATTTCCTTTATGATAAATTCGGAGTAAAGGTACAGACAGCCCTTTGTCCTTTGCAAAGTATTCTAAAAATAGACCTTTTCGTAGTACAATCGGGTATATTTATTTATACTTAGTAGAAATATAGGTAATAATTAATTTGACGAAGACCAGTTCCATGAATATCTGACTTCAAACAACTGATTCAAATGTCACCAGGAATGTTTATTTCTGAGAATAATACGTTTCTTGTAATTATTAATTTTCATGACGTATCAACATGACGTAAGATAATTTTCAGTTTCTCTGAAATTTAATTACGTTTATTTCATTTTATTGTAGAATTCAAACAACAAATTTTATGCAGGTTCTTTGAATTCTTAAAGTAAAATGTATTTGTTTGATTATTTAAAAAAAAATAGACAAAATACAATTTTAGTTTTTGTTAATTTAGTTCTTCGTGTCAAGATATGTTGTTTAAATACTTACTAATTGTTATCATTAACAGATTGAGAGAGAATAACCCAGCCCAGTGAAGTTCATCATAACAGCCCATTTAATGTCCCACTGCAGGGACGGGCCTCCTCCCATGACGGAGGGATACTTGGCCTACTAATACCATGCTGACCAGACGGATTGGTATAGGTTTTAATTTTAAGTTTTCCTTCTTTTTATTTCGTAAAGATAATATTCACGGATAGTCCCTTAGTCAGTTTCTACGACACCCATGGGATGAGATGGGGTGGTGACATTTTGTATTCTTACTCCGTCACCACACGTTTAAATACTTACTTAAGGTCATTAACAGATTGGGAGATAATTACATAGCCCAGTTAAGTTAGATTAGCTTTATTTCATTTGTTATACTAATTTGAGATGATTATTTTAGTACAATGACATTCTAGCCTTTGAAAGTTAGCTAATCTGAATAGGCCGTAGTAATAATTAAACTAGTAGAGTATCAAATTAAATAGGTTTTTAATTGATTAAAATATGCATTATACTTATTCTTTATTACCAAATACACAACATACATTATTTTACGCAAAAAGTTTTGTAGTAAACTGATTTTCGAACGAACGAAACGTGTTGCCAAGTCAATAATTTATATGAGACTTTAATATAATTTTATATTAAGCCTATAGCGTTTAAAACAACAGCAAAAACAATAAAATCAAAAAGTTATATAATACAAAATGAGTTTCATCCATTCCAAATTTAAACTTAGCTGTTCCACGTATTAGATAAATTACCTCAGATTTCCGCTCTCTCTGACTCCCAGCTATTCGGGCATAATTCATTACCATTGACATTTCTATTGTGTCCCGGAAGGCATTGACGCACTCTTGACGTCGGCAAAATCCATTGAGTTTTCTATAGAGTGACCTTTGTGTCTCTAATAACGTTAAAAAGCCGCAGACGTGCGTATATAAGGTTACTGCGTTATAATGTATGATTTTTATGTAGGGCTAGATTTGAAGCGTTCAAAAGATTTGTAAGATTTTTTTTTACAAAATCACGTCACGTCTCTTTAAAATTATTAAAAAAAATTAGCTTTTGTGTCTTTATTTAAATTTATTGAAAATTGTATCACGTTATTGGTAAAAGGAACTTGTTTTGGACCCATAACGGCACTGTTTCTGTCAACCTGTAAATAATCATTCACAAGCATTCCTTCTTTTGTTTTCATAGAGATTTTATCTACAATTTTTTTTGGTGGTTATTTTTACGACACCCTTTGTATGATATGACGTAAAAAGACCTTATATTTTCAATACAAAGTCACCCGGAGACAATAATAAAATAAAATAATAGAAAGAAAGAAGAAGAAAAAGAAAGAAAATTAGTTTTTATTTCAGTACTTACAAAATATACAATTATCTTATGTACTATTCTTACAGGTACGGTGCTGGCAAATGTACCCAAACACCCACACAATATTATGTGGGTGCTTAGGCGCACTTGTTTTTCCCGCCTCAAAAATGTAAGCACATGAAACAATAATACTCTTTTAAATTTCATATCAGGTTGACCATTTTTTAAAGAACAGAAAAGAAATTATTTACTTTTAGAGCTGATGAAAACCCTTTTCTTTTACTAATTTAGACTTCATAACTATTTAAGGAAATTTAACTATCTATCCTAAGTGTTTAATACCTAAATTTAATTGCGTCACCTCATGAAAATCCGCTTTCACTGTGGCCTAACCCTCTCACCGCTCCGCTAGTCACCCTTCTCGGCGATGCGCGACGCCATAAACTGAAATTGACGATTCACATTATACCCGCTCGTAAAAGTCACGATTTCGGATGCACCTGTCTGTATAAACATACCTTTATGAATAATTTTATAACATAATTTTTTCACCCTGTCTTTATGAAGACATTTGGTTTAAACTGCTTAATCCAGGATTGCTTTAATTTTGTAGGTATCTTAGTTTAATATTAAATTTTAAAACAGCATGGCAAATCTCGTACCTTAAAATCGTTAAAAATTCGGTTAAGTTAACTTTAGTTGTCAAATTGTCATACAATAGGTAAGACAATTTGACAACTAAAGTTAACTGAACCTAATTTTAACGATTTTAAGGAACGAGAATTGACATGCTGCTTAAAGTCTCACTGCAGAGGTAAGTCTCGTCTAGCAACAGAAGGTAGCTTGGCCTACTAATACCACGCTGGAAGGATTGGCAGAAAGTTTTAATTCTAGGATTCCTTCTTTTGGTTTTGCAAAGGTAATATCTGAGAACTTTTATTTAGACAATTTTTACAACAATCATGTGATTTTTTCCGTATGGTGACGGAGTAAGAATACAATATGTCACCACCCCATCTCATCCCATGGGTGTCGTAAAAACCGGCTAAAATACTATCTTTGAATATTGTCATAACGAAATAAAAAGAAGGAAAACTTGAAATTAAACCCTATACTAATCCGTCTGGCCAGCGTAGTATTAGTAGGCCAAGTATCCCTCCGTCACGGGAGGAGGCCCGTTCCTGCAGTGGAACATTAATAGGCTGTTATCACGATGATGTGATTTTGTTACTATTTTATTAACTGATTATTTTATATTTTACTGTTCTTGTAAAGGTAATTCATCTACGAACTTTCGCTTAGTTGTAACTGTTTTGTAAATATCTCTGAAATTATTAATTAGGAACATAATAATATGCAGGTTTTCCTTCTATGAACGTGTAACACTAAAGTCTAACAATTGCGACGAAAACCGAGACGACCATTACACTGACGGCCGAACTGAATTTATTGAATAACCCTCTTGCTTGTTCTTAAGATTCGTGATCGACGTAACTTGACCAATTACTGGTTAGTATTAGGTCAATTCTCCGTGTGGCGACGGAGTAAGAATACAATATGACACCATCCCATCTCATCCCATGGGTGTACTAAAAACCGACTAATTGACTATTCGTGAATTATTATCTTAACGAAATAAAAAGAAGGAAAACTTGAAATTAAACCCTATACCAATCCGTTTCGCAGCGTGGTATTAGTAGGCCAAGTGTCCCTTCGTCCAGGCTGTTATGATTATTAGGCCAATATAAGAATCATAAAGAAATAATAAAAAAATTTGCTTGTATGGACTCTTTTTATGGTCATCCAGGGTGTCATGCTTTGCACAAAACCAAGAATCGTCTACCTCAAAAATTATATCTATGACATGTCATCTAGGATTCCTATAATAAATAGGTTTGCTACAAATTATCGAAATAAATCGGAACATGATGCAAACCAGCGTCTTCACACCTTTGACCAATTTATTTTCCTGCCAAGTTTTCTGGCTTTCTAGTTCGCTCTAGTCCCTAATAGTAGAATGCTTCTATATAATCTACTGTACTATAATAGTTTAGTATATAACTGGCCTGGCTAGAAAGTTCTTTACAGGCTAAGATACTAGTAGACCAGACAATTCTAAATCATTATAATGTCTTCAATAGAATAGTCTATCAAAAGAACTTTATTATTGGTCTGTAACTCCTCTTCTACCCACAACAACCATTTAGTAACGATCTAAATAATATACCATTTTGACATCAAATATATTCCATTCCTACTAGTGTGGTTTCCGATTGATTGAAAGTTAATCGAGTGAAACAAACTATGTCATAGTGTCAAACGGAATTGTCAATTAAATTGTATTGGGGACCTTGTAAAGTGTGCGTAGTTTAGGGTTAATTGTTTACAGTCTTCTTGGAACAAAGTCCTTTTGAATCTATTTAAATATTGTGTGAAAATATAAAAGTCGATCTGGGTAACAAAAAAAGTAAAGTAATCGTTTGATTTATTACTAAAAATATAAAAAAGAAGTAAGTACAAGTTCAAATTGTTAGAATTGTAGTAAGTTTAGAAGATTCTAAAACGTTAGTGTTTCGCTCTTTACTTTATCACCATCATAACAAACCGTTACTGTCCTACTATAGGAACAAGTTTTTTGCAGTTATGGAACTTCTTGTATACCTTTAAATAGTTTCTGCCATGATAATCTAGCATTTTCTGTGTAATTTCATTATTTTCATTTTGATTTGTTGTCTATGTACGGATCTTATAAATGTATGTATCTACATTAATATTATTTGTAATTTTCTATTCTTATATCTCTCTTTTCTAGTGTACACTGTACACTTTACTATCCTGTATTAACTTTTCTCTATAACTTAAAGGTTTGCCGGAAGAGAACTCATTTGTGAGTTAAGCAAGTCTTTGTACATGTTTCTGTCATTGTATAATTATTGTGGTATGTTTTCGTGTACAGAAATAAATAAACAAATAAATTATCTTGCACTGTGTATTTCAAGAATAGTACCTAAATAGAGATTAAAGTGGTAATACAGTAACTAAAGTAGGGCACTCTAAAACATTTTTGTTAGTAAAAACGTACCCTCAGTGGAAAATAAGCATAAGTGATGTTACGTTGAATCATCGATTTTATCATATTCGGAAAGTACGTCTAAAGATACGTATGCTAGATTTTTTTCATATTTTTCTTGTTAAATTTGAGGAATTTATACAAGAAATTAGTTTTGAGAATTTTTATTCCATCACATTTTCTTTAAGGGATTAGTAGATTAAGTGATATTACGCAAATAAAAAATTGAGAAATATGGCATATTACTTAATATTACATTTATCCCTTTATTTAAATGTAGAAAATAAATAGTGGTATAGAAGTATAGAATATAATAAAGAAATATATATATATAATATATAAGAATATATATATATAAGAATATAGTAGTGTAGAATATAACTCTGACCTCTCCCCGGTTGACATCGGGGATGTCCTCCGTATAATGGGGCGTGAGTAGGGCTCTGTGGTCATCTTTCTTAGGTCCTATGGGTTTAGTCATCCGTGATGCGTGCAGGTATTTGCAGAAACTCTCTATTTCCTCGAGTATCTCGAACTCGGAGGTCACAGTTCTGCGGTCCGCAATATTGAGTTTCGTTAGATGGGTTCTACCAAGCTTGCGCGCGAATACTTTGGTGCTTCTATTCTGTTCGATCGCAGTCGCAACGGCGCGGGTTTTGGAATATCTGAGGTCACGTCGCAGTTTCTGGATCTTCCGGTTAAGGTATTTCCCATTCGACTGAGAGTAGAGTAGTCTACTTCGAACAAGTCGTTGATCACTCCCAGTATTAAACATCTTAATTTATTTAGTTATTTGTAATTTATGCACACAAATAAACTGATCTACAATAGTAAGCTTAATGCCTTAAGGCATTCTCTTCCAGCTAACCTTTGGGTGAAGCAGAGAAAAGTAAGTTAATAGGTGCAATAAAGACAATTGTCACAGAAACATCTCTGAACACGTATCTTCTATCGGTCATGATAAAGTCTATCTCGTTCCTCGTCACAGTATTGGGGCTTTGCCATGTCCCCTTTCTATGTGGATTCTTCCTAAAGAAGGAGTTCATTATGAAAAGCCCCTGCGTCTCCAGGAACTTGACCAGCATCTGCCCCCTGTGGTTTCGGCGCCTCACACCGTAGTATCCAATTTTCTTTTTGCCGTTTTCTTGTACTTCCACTTTGGCATTGAAGTCTCCCATAACAATGTTGTAGTAAGCCTTGGTAGTGCCATGTAGTGCCTTAGCGATGTCTTCGTACATGGCATCGGCTATTTCATCGCTGTATGTCGAGGTCGGAGCGTACTCTTGTATCACCGGCACTATGTAAAGTGCCTTTAATTTTAATTTGTTAATTGTAATTTTTGTTTATTACCTTAGATTTTTATTGAGAGAACGTAATGTTTTGTTGTATGGAGCCGAGTAAAACCCTTTTCTGTTAATTGTTACAAGCCTTTACAAATTATCTATTGATTATTTAATAAAATATAAAAAAAATCAATAGTGGTAGTAATATTCACCAAAATTTCACATTTCTGAAGTATTATTGTGCAAATTAATTGTTGTTATCACGAACTTTAATTGTACCCAAAACTCTAATTAGCATTTGGTCTAAATTTATAAATAGTAAATGCAAAAAATGCATTTGCTTTTTTTCCCTATAGTCATAAGCAATAACTTAAAGTAATATGTGTTAATATGCAGCAAACATTTCTATAACATTTAATGGAATAAGTTATTACTATTGTTTACTTCTGGTTTCTAATCAAGTCCCTATATTGAAAAAAGGGGTAAGTACAGCTTATACATTTCAAACATAATTTTAATAAAGGAAATAATGCAGTAATCTTACTTATACTACCATAAATGTTCATACTTACAAGTTCATAACTGCTTTAATACAACATACTTTTAAAATATATTTTACTTTTCTGACAAAGTCTGTCATAAATTTTGATACTCAGAATCCTTTATTTTTTTACATTCTGAAAAATAGCATAATAGTTTATTTTTACAATTACTAATAAACTATAAACATTAGCACTAACTTAAATACAACACGCAGTGCGACATATTTTTTCCTTTTTTTTGATATAGTTATAATTGCTCTACGTTTGAAAATAAAGTAAATATTTTCGAAAATAATGTAAATAAATATAGTTTTTTCGCCCTACTGAAAAATCATCATTTTCGTCTTATGCCTTTTTTCCACTGAGGGTACGAAAATATGTCTCAGAGTGCCCTACTTCAGTTCATAGAAGAGATAATTTCAATAAATAGAATAATATGTCGACTAAATGAGATAGGAAAATTATTAAGGAAAATGCACTAGTGTGGAAGATGAAATACGATATATACACATTTACTGTCGTATATGTTCTTAGTGAGAATATAGTGATATGAATTACGTTTTTTTCATGCTCTGTTGGGTTGCTTTTTATATTTTGTTCCGAACAAGGTAAATACATTAATATATTAAGAGTCTTTAAGTATTTAATGGAAGATAATTCACTAAACTAATAGCTATCAGTTAGCTCTTATAAAACTTTTACTTACATTAAAACCGTATGGTAAGTTTTATATTTACAGTTTTATAAAGAGTACTTGTAAGAAGAATAGAACGTAAATACAGAAGTAAAGAAAACTACGTAAATATTATAATTGCTATTGTGATTTGAAGTCGGATTATTAATTAGAGCTATGTTAAAGCCTGAATAAAGTATGTAGTGTAATGTTCTTTTGAAGTACGTAGTCTAACAGCTAATTAAACTATTTTGATCTTTAACTAACAAGATAAGAATTTCAACAATTTTTTAATTACCCATACTAATTCATTTGAACTGGGTACGAATAGAAAGCATAGTTTTTTGTCATCACTAGAAAATGCCCGTCCTAGCAGCAACGGGACAGCACTGTTCTTAAATATAAAAAATGTACATACATTAAATTTGATAATTTTTGGAGGAGGCAATGTCCAACAGTGGACGACAATTGCCTGATAATTATGATGATGATACTATAAATTTAAATAAAATCAAGATGACAAAACACATAAAACAAAGGAATCAAATTGACAATGAGCATACACAATGCTCTGACAGTTTATGGAGTAATTTAAAGACTAAAGCACGGAATAACTTGAATATCCCACTACCGAGAAAGGCATGAATAGAATGCATATTTGAAATTCCATGAATAGAAGGAAAATACATTTACAGTTACCATGTTCTGGATTAAGTTTTCCATCTTTCCTCTCTAGGAACACATTTTTAATGGCAAACATCAATTTTGTTGCTTTATCGATGGGTGTTATGTCCAATCGACAAAAAAACTACTACTTATGAAACAATATCTCTATATTGTTTAATAAGTAGTAGACTTTTTGTCGATTTTTTTAAGATCCTCAGGTTGAGAAGATATTGTTACACCCAATGTTTTTGGTGTTTCATAACACAAGCCCCTCGATAAAACAACAAAAGTGATGTTTGCCATTAACCCTTAACCACCTAGCATAGGTCTGACAGACACCACCAAATATAAAAACTTGAATATTATTGCACCCGAGTTTCGTATAAACCTGTTAGTTCCGGTACCTTTTCCTAGCCCCTCTCAGAGCTACACAAGATCTTTCCACGGTTGTATGTCCGTAAGTTTTTCTCTGGTTAGTAAAAAACTTTCGCCCGGGGTCTGAGAGACCTCTGCTAGGTGGTTACGTGACTATTTTACAATGGAGTATTTTTTTCTATTTTATTTAAAAATGACTTTCAATGTAAAAAAGATTGAGCGGGGGTTGGAAAAAGATTTTTATTAATAAGGAAGGACAACAAAACAGTACCAAATGATGAATGGGGTGATTTTTATGTAGATTTATGATTAGAGGAAGCGTTAGAACGCAGTTGCGAGTCAGACTCACAATATGAAAAGACAACTAAAATAAAAAACAACATAAATGTACTGCCCAAAACTGATTTATCTTTGACAGTTCTTGATCAGTTTGTTTCTGAAGATGATGATATGTAAAGGTATCTAAAGTGCAATCAAAAACTCGAAAAAGGATTTTTTTCTGTAAATGGCGCAATAGCTTGTCCTCTTACCCCTTCTTCCTTTCCATCAACACCGCTATAGTATATTATAGTGCAGGAGAGAGGAAGTGTGAAAATAGTATATTGAAATAAGCTAAACACTTGATCAAATATGGAGCGTCATGCAAGTAACTTGAAATTGCAACATGATATTAGAATGACTATTCGCCGCGTTCTCGACAGCAACAAAGGAACCACTCCAAGAGTAATACCTTCAAGAAATAGTGCTAAATAAAGGTTAACAGTATGTTAAACTGTTCTTCTTGTTACTTAAAAAACAAAAAGTAAAAAACAGTACATGTGTTTCGAATGCAGAGCACCTATTTGCTTGAAATGCTCACATAAACCTTATATTAATTGTCCTGAAAAACTGCATGTTTAGGTCTTGCAATTTTGCTTAAGTTTTATTTTATTTGAGATAATTTGATGTTTTTTATGTTTATGTATTCCTAATTATCTCAAAAAAAGTACAAAGAAGTAACCACTCGTGGGATTACTGTAATAAGTCTTATCTTCCAAATATGTTACTTTCTAATCAAAAAAATAACATTGTTTATTATTCAATTAAGATTTTTTATAAACTATTGATATTATCTTGTGCCATTCTTTCCTTATCAATAGTTTAATATGTTCCTAATAAACTTTTAACTCAATATTCATAATAACCTTTCACAGTTTAAAAAATGAGAATCATTTTGTTCCGGTGTCTCACAGACCTGTGCTAGGTGGTTGTGTGACAAAAACAGGTGCTAGGTTGTTAAGGGTTAATATCAGGAGCGTATAATAACTTTATAATAGAGGATAAAGTAATAAAATGCCTATTATACTTACACGATTTCAAGTTTAACAATGTAAAGTTCACAATATACGATCATGATAGGAAAATAAATCGAGTTACCGCTATTTAGCGCGTCAAAAACCAAACTTCAATTTCGACGGCGTCCAAACAACACAATTTTAACATAACATCAAAAAACTTTTACCGTTTTACAAAACTGGACTTTAATCCGTTGTTTTAAAGCCGTTATTGTTGTTATCGTTTGTTTTGTTATCTCCGGCAGTGTCGCCCTAAAATGATGAAGCAAAAGTTTGATAGGGGCTTATCTTTCACACTACAGAAGTTGGTAGCTACTGTGTTACGTCCTAAATAAGTATTATAAGTTTGGAATAATAAAACCTTTGTAATAAACTACCTAAAAAAACAAAATTTTGGTTGAAAATTGATGTAGCCTTTAAATTGTAAACAGCCTACACACTCAAACGGCGACCCATCCACATGTGTCTTTGACGCGTGTATCGGTTTAGTAGGCGAGTACTCATAATTGATACAGATGCTTAACTTTACTTTTAAGGTTTATGATCGAGGGTCGCGCATGTATTTTAAAGTTAGTGTTGTGTATGTAGAGTGTCCTCTTGTCTATCTAAGTATTAAAATAATATGTAAAAAGTAAGTAAATAAAGTCAACTCCTTTTTGCTGGTTAGTGCTTGTCACAAATCATTGGGAAATAAGCGCCAATCAATTCTTCAATGAAGAATCAGCAATGTTAGTGAATTATAACTTTTGATGTGTATACTCCCTTAAAAACGTAGCGTTGGATGATTACAGACTCGTTTAATAACCTACACGAGCTAAAAATAAGAAGAATAACAAAGAAAATTTAATAATAATAAAGATAATTGGAAGTTACTTTTAATTAATGTGAACCCAGTTATTTGTCATTTAACGGTACTATGAAAATTAGTGAATTTTATTTTCTATTTTTGAGAATTAAAAAAAAAATGTAATTTGGTTGAAAGTTTTCAACTTTGATAACTTTTTCGAATGTTCACGTACAGTAATTAAGCCTATTAGTGTTTTGGTTTGTTTTGTAATTCTTATCTTTTTAATTTACATTATTTATGAGGATGAATAAAATATTGTAATATTAAAACATTGTTACTTTTAATAACGATAATTATGAAAAGTTTACATTTTACCAGCTATCAACACGCCCACACCTTTCTAAAAACGTCATTCAAAATAAGACACCATCAAGTGATCCAATTTCACAAATTGAAAATATTATAGTCAGCTTGCATCTATTATTTCCCCTACCAAGAACTCAAGCGTGACAATTTGGCATACCCCAAGGCATTATGCTGTGCAAACTATTACGTTAGGGCCCTTCTGCTAAATTTATTCAATTGTACACCCACAAGTAATTGTAATTGAGGGTATTGTGTTCAAATTGGTGTCTGCTTGAGTCGGGTGACCCATAATGTCTGGTTACATTTGTTGTGGACTCTACTATAGTAGTTTTATTTGTCGTTTGGGAATAAATTTGGGGAACAGGGTAAGCTAGATCTGCGGTATTGGATAATAGACGGTGTTGTTTTGTAACTGTTTATTGGGAAATACTTTTGAGAGTGAGACTTTTGAGTTGACAAAGACATTAGTTTACGAATTGGTTACATCAAACTTGGTAACTTGAAAGTTACCAGCTTTGATCAACTGTTTATTGGGCTTGTTGTAAGATTTGGGGTAAATTATTGTGGTTGTTCGATTCTCAAAGAATTTTTTTTCTTTTATTTCGACACATCTAGCTGATGGGTAATATTTTGAGCTTGTTTACTATGTCCGAGCTATTATAACACCGAAATTATAACTGTCTTTAAAGTCATGTGATAAAACAAATACACAATTTGAAACAAAATCATTCATTGACGATTAATGATGAAGATTATAAATAAGTGTTTCAACAATTACCTGTCACAAAACCTTAATGTTATAAATTGCAATGCAATAACTAAGAGGTTATTAATAAACGACCAAATTTATTCACTCTGTAACCATGCAACCATATCGTCAGCGAACAATAGACGGATGAAGCAGATACTAGACCACTTAAAGGTGAACTTTCCTTGCCTGATAAAATCATGTAATTTAGTAAATTTATTTTAGTTTTTTCAACACGCTTTGAGATTTGGTTAAATTAAGTACATTTTATCAAATTACAGAGACTCAATGCAACTGTTTAATGAAATATATGAGGAGAAAACAAAATAAACTTCAACAATACTAAGCTTAACTTAATACTAAGTTCTATTCATGCAGCATCAATAGAAATAATTCAATGAAAACAAATAATAAATAAATTTATTTGAGCTGAATTCGCGTCAAGAATAAAGTTTTGCCAGTAAACAAAATTTAACGCCGACGGCCGAACTATTAAAGGCACTCTTGGTGTTGATCGAAAGGTCATGACAGACACAAAATATTACCAAGTTTAGGACTTACTGAGCCAAACCTGATTACAGTTTGACCCTTGAGAATGTTTTGCGGAACTTGTAATCACTTTCAAGGACGGTGCTAAGTGTACTGATTGCGACCATACCTTAGCTTAAAGTTAGTATTGCGTTACATTTTATTGAATAGTAATATTCTTTATACAACATGTCACCACCCCATCTCATCCTATGGGTGTCGTAAAAACCGACTAAGGGACTATATGTGAATATTATCTTTACAAAATAAAAAAGAAGGAAAACTTGAAATTAAAACCTATACCAATCCGTCTGGCCAGCGTGGTATTAGTAGGCCAAGTATCCTTGCGTCAAGGGAGGAGGGAGAAGCCCTTCCCTGCAGTGGAACATTAAAGGACTGTTATGATGAAACGCAAGCTACGTAAGAGGTGGCGATATGAGGTGAATTGGGCACAAATACACTGGCCTTCATTGGCCATGGACCGAAACATTGAAAATCAGCGGGCCTTGCCTCGCAGTGGGGCAAAATGCTTATTTGCCAAATACTTTTACTAAAAACATTTTTTTTAAACCGGATAAGCATATTATAGTTAATGTCCATGTTATATCCTCTCTCCGTTCCTCTAATATTAGTAATAACGTTTAATATATTTAACATTCATCTACATTGCCTCACCCAAAAACGATTACTGTTGGACAAAAACCTGCTTCTGTTCTCTGACCTAAAAAGAATCGTAAAAGTAAGTGTTCAGTCATCTCTGCTTACCTCTCGAGGGAGTTTATGTATACTTAATAGTTATTTTATTACTTGTGCGTTAAAAACTGCTGTTTTAACTACATTTATAAAGTTCATAAGAATCTTGATCTCGATTGAAGCTTGCAATATGACTACGTATGCTAGTAAAAGTTGACTGCAATGCCCAGTTTCACGAAAGGACTGACTTTTATAAAGAACAAACTTTCAGTTAAGTGCAGTAAAAGGAAAAACTACCTTTAAGGAAGACTGGACTTTTTCCTTGAAAGTATGGCTAAGTAGGGATGTGCCTACTTTTATTCTAAATTCACTTTATAAATTAATTCTTTTGAATATCCCGCACCCTATTATTAGGTACTAAGTTTAAAAGTTTAATAAAGTTATTATACTTTTTGAGCTGAGTTGATATTTTACTTTTAGCCTTAATCTGCGAAGGTCACCTTTATATTTTTTTGTTTATTTAGGTATTGTAATAATTCTGTACGAATAACGACTTAATTAAAGGAAATATTTACAAGGTTGGGAGTCTTTTCGGCAAGAATTGTTTATTTAAAATTAAAAATAATAAAACTTAATGATTTTTTTAAATTTTTTTTTTTTTTTTTTTACATTACGATGTAACTGAGTGGTTACTTCATAACAATATTACAATCTAGCCTTGTGGCTAATAAGTAATTTAAATATAACTTAATTTGCTAAAAGTACTTTAAAGTAAAGAATGTGTCCATTGGCACTTTTCTTATAGTCTTTAGTTATAATTATTGAAAGTCACTTTGTTCTTGTGTTCTTTAAGAATAGCACTGGCTGCACTATGTTACACTAATTTCACTAAACTAACTCAAAAGGCTTAGTCCTTTTCAGCCTCCTTAGTATGTCCGTGGTGTCAAGGAGCTGGATAGCCTCGACATTCACATGTTGTAGAAGTCTTTGTTCATTTTTTTAAATTAAAAATTTTAATTGTCTATTCTTCATGAAGAATAGACAATTAAAATTTTTACAAAAGACACCTTCGTGTCTTTGGACTGTGTCTAGCAGTGGACGTTAATAGACTAATTTGATGATGATGACCTTATGGAACCTACCTTTAGAACGGGTAAGTGTGTAGTACTCGGTACCAAGCGGCACGTGCGAAGATGTAATATTATGAGTGTGGACCAATGGCTATCAATGATCAGACAAGATAGCAACACTTATCGGAGTGGCAGCTGTCGGCTGGTATGAGGCACTCAAAGCTCTTTATTGAAGGAAATAAATACGGGCAGGTCCACAAAAATGTGGACTAATAATCGGAATATTTACAGGTAACTTTCTTGTCAACAACTATCTGATGAAGATGGGACTATCAGGTAATAACCAATGCAAAACATGCGGTGAGGAAGACGAAACAATGGAACATCTAATGTGCAACTGAAAAGGCCTCACCAGACAAAGAATAAAAAAATAAAAAGTAGTAGTAGTAAATTTTCTAAGTCACTAGGAGTGGGGTATTCCACTCCTTGTGATTTAGAAAAGCTGCCGCTAGGCTTAATCGTCTTCTTCGCGAAGGTGATTGAGGAAGCGGTGGGTGTTGAACGGGGGACCAGCATAAAAGATCCAGTCGGGTCGAAGTGCATCCTGAATGGTCCCCGAAAAGCAGAAAAGAAGATAAGTGTGGACAATACACAGCTAATTTGTATGTATTGTGGTACTTCATCATAACAGCCCATTAATGTCCCACTGCAGGGACGGGCCTCTTCCCGTGACGTAGGGATACTTGGCTTACTAATACCACTCTGGCCAGATGGATTGAAATAGGGTTTAATTTCAAGTTTTCCTTCTTTTTACTTCGTAAAGGTAGTAGGTATTCACGGATAATCCTTTAGTCGGTTTTTACCACACCCATAGGATGAGATTGGGTTGTTGACATATTGTATTCTTACTCCGTCACCAAACGGAAATTGTGGTACACGGGAATTGTAGTACTTGGCGCTTAGTATTCTCACCTACCCCCATGTAAATAAGGTTGAGTTTACGTATTCATGTATGTATTTGCTTATTACTCTGATGATAAGATTTTTTCTAATTTATTAAACTTGTTCCAAAAGAATGTATAACATTTGGGACAAGGTTACTCGAATCAGCTAATCGTGTTAAGATTCCCAATTCGTTTCAATTTACATTTTTTTATTTTAATATAGAATTAGGTATTTATCTCAATACCTCACTGAAACTTATATGTATACAATCACAATCACTGAAATTTATTCAAGTAGGTAAACGGAATTGCGTATATACAATCGATATGAAGTCTCTGATTTTGGTTTATTCATTAGAAAATGAAACACTTTGACACAAATAAAGAAAAAAATTTAATATAACATTTTTTTCTTTATTTGTGTCAAAGTGTTTTTTATTAAGAGTACTTAGAAGCTATGTAGGTAACTAATATGTTGGCTAGGCGGATTCGCATAAGTTTGTTTCGATTCTGACTTCTCTAATAATCATGTTTACTTTTTTTCGAGTTTTACGACACCTATATAACGATAACGTGTACTGCTAAATTGAATTTTTATTCAATCATTAAAATATACATTACAGTGATTTAAATTAAACTCTACGCATTACTATGTTAAGTTAATAGAAAACTGACTTTAATGCGATTAATAGCAATGTAAAGATCCTTACCCTTTCTTTGAAAGGAAGGCTGCGTGGGAGATTGTCTTCCCAAGCAGTAAATTGATGGGGAGAGCTTTACCTTTTTAGGGTTCCGTACCAGTTTTGAAAAAACGGAACCCTTATAGGATCACTTAGTTGTCCGTCCGTCCGTCTGTCCGTCCGTCCGTCTGTCTGTCAAGACCATTTATCTCAGGAACGCGTGGAGGTATCAAGCTGAAATTTTCACCAAATACTAAGGCTTGTTGCCTCTTAGTGCCGTAAAAAAATCAAACTGCTAATCCAACGCAATCAAGAAATATTGCAGTTTTTGTCGAAAATTTAGAGGGGTAAAGGCAAAAACCTACAGGGTACTTCCAGTCTACCTACAAACTTGAAATTTGGCATGAAGCAAGGTCTTGTTGTACATGTAATGGAAAAATTCCGAAAACCTTAAATTTTTACTTCAATCATAATATATTTTGATTTCTTGGAATTTTGGCGGGAAAGCTGAGTCACGTGACCTGTGACGTCATAGAATTTTGGTCACGTGACCCGTGACGTCATAGAATTTTGACAGATGAGTCGTGACGTCACAGAATTTTGGCGGGAAAATATATTTTGACAGCTAAGTCGTGACGTCATTGAATTTTTGACAGATGAATCGTGACGTCACATAATTTGTGACGTCATAGTATTTTGGCGGGAAAATATTTTTTGACAGCTGAGTCGTGCCGTCATTGAGTTTTGGCGGGAAAAATAGTATTTAAACAGCTGAATCCTGACGTTATCACAATTTGGCGGGAAAATAAATAGGTTTGTACGGAACCCTCGGTGCGCGAGTCAGACTCGCACTTGACCGGTTTATTTTATTCAGGCTTGCGTGGGACACTGTCCTACCTTGCAAGTAGTGAATGAATTGAAGATGAAAAAATCAAACCATGATTTTGCTCTACAATAAGCCTCTTCCTAACCAATAACAGTTAAACCACAAAAACCAATACAAAATCACTTAACCCCAAACTATAAAAAGCCTTATCAACCAACTGATCCAGTTTCCCCGATTCTTCGTCCCGATTATTGGAAGGACCAGAATTTACTAACTTTAATCCGTTTAACACCTTAAGTTTGTACCCAAAATTTATCCTAAAGTTGAATCCTTTTGTACAGAATAAATTCCCAACTGATTATGTCTATTTATTAAACCCGATAAGCAGGTTATCTGTCTGATACACAAGTATCTGTGTTTACTTGCTAATGAATTGTAAACCTTATTCTAAGTAAAGATTTGTATAATACAGTTCTGTAATTGCTGGCTTTTAAATTGAATAATGTTGAAATTACAAAAATTTTGTTTTGAAATAGCTTTTTTCCAGGGAGTAGTGGAGATTTCCGCTCAGTGCAAATCTTTGTGGGCATTAAATATTTTTTTTTTTTTTAAATAAAAGTATTTTTATCCGTTGTGTAATAGGTACCCATAGTACAACTACAGCTGCTGTTTAGTTCAGGACTAGATTTCATTGTATGAATGTTATTTTAAATTATATTTTATACAGGGTGTCCCAAAACCCGACGTTAATTCGAAACCGGGTGATAAGGCAAGTCATGCTGGTTATCAGAAAAATATTTAAAAAAATCTAAGTCGCATGGTTGTAAAGTTATAGGCATTTGAAAAAAAAACGCAAAATTCCCACTTTGTGACACTCTTTTCCCTCCTGTTGTCACAAATCTTAACTTTTTCCAACTTTTTTTTTTCTGTGTTACCCTGAATAGTGCCTCTTTAAATTTTAATAAAGAATTTAAAACCACCTGGTCTAGTTTTCACATCAATAGGACTTATTTCTTAGAATAAAATTTATTATGAGAAAAACGTCCAGTCTGAACTGACTGTAGTGAAAAAAAAATGTACTACGCGAGTTTGGCAAGTTCCGCCAAAAGTTGGCGCATTTAGTAAGGATTTGAAAATGGTATCATACTTGGTAAGTTGTTGCCGCTATCATGGACAAAAAAAATCTTTTTTGTAAAATTTTGGAGCCGATTCCAATGCTGAATAGGTTAAACTGCTAAGTAGTTGAACCGGAAAGAGTCATCATATCAAGTGAAAAGTAGTAGAAACAGTAGTATTAGTTAAAAGTGCCAAAAATACAGCCCATCGTATTTTAAAAACACACGAATTTCTCCCGTACCACGTTAGTACAGCGAGTACAAACGTTACTATCCGGGGACTTCCAACATCGAGTAAATTTTCCCGGACAATATTGAAGAGGTACTGAGATGACTCTTTTTTTTTTTAAAGTTTTGGCCTGATGGTTTAACATTAAAAAAGGCAGCAACATGAACATGCATAATTTGCATGAATGTAATGAGTGTAACTGGTGGCTTTTTAAAATTGCGATAGGCTGTACTTTTTGGCACTTTCAACTAATACCATAGTTTCTACTACTTTTCACTTGATATGGTGACTCTTTCTGGCTCAATTACTTAGCAGTTTACCTTATTCAGCATTGGAATCGGCTCCTAAATTTAACTAAAAAGTCTTTTTTTGTCCACGATAGCGGCAACAATTTACCAAGTATGATACCATTTTCAAATCCTTACTAAATGCGCCAACTTTTGGCGGAACTTGCCAAACTTGCGTAGTACATTTTTTTTTCACTACAGTCAGTTCAAACTGGACATTTTTTTCATAATAAATTTTATTCTAAAAAATAAGTCCTATTGATGTGAAAACGAGACCAGGTGGCTTTAAATTATTTATTAGAATTTAAAGAGGCACTATTCAGGGTAACACATCAAAAAAAAAGTTGGAAAAAGTTAAGATTTGTGACAACAGGAGGGATAAGAGTGTTACAAAGTGGGAATTTTTTAACTTTACAACCATGCGACTTAGATTTTTTTAAATATTTTTCTGATAACCAGCATGACTTGCCTTATCACCCGGTTTCGAATTAACGTCGAGTTTTGGGACACTCTGTATAAGTTAGTACTTATTCTAATAATTTTGTAAAAGATCAAGTGAAAAACCAAAAATGATGCGTCCATTCATAAACTTATTTTATGAATGGAAACGATAAAATCATTGATTTCCATGTGGTGACGGAGTAAGAATACAAAATGTCACCACCCCATCTCATCCCATGGGTGTCGTACAAACCGATTAAGGGATTATAAAAAAGCTAAAACTCGAAATTTAACCCTATACCAATCCGTCTGGCCGGTGTGGTATTAGTAGGCCAAGTGTACCTCCATCACGGGAGTGTGCCATCCTTGCAATGTTATGATGAACCATTGATAATTATAGTAGTCTTCAAAAAGGTGTACTGATAATCATTTGTATGTTTTAAATAAAATATCAAAACATACTACGAGACAGTTCAACGATGTATAAGTAAATTATGAAAAATCGTAAAAGACTTCAATAATGACAAGTTTAAAAGTTGTAACTGCTTAGGGAGTAGAAGGAAAATTTTGTCCATTAAAAAACTCCGGGCATAATGCTTATAAACCACTTTCAGGAGGCTTAATAATTAATTTAAAGAGCCAACTTACATTATTATTTTATTAGGTTATAAGAATTAAACTAATAATGTATTTTTCTTTAAGTTTTTTTATAAGATTTTATACTACTCATAATTGAGATTTTCTAATGAATTATAAATTATTTTCTAAGAATCTCTATATGCCGTGGAAATAGGTGCGAGGGGTACACTAGATAAATCCCTCTACAACCTATTAAAAGAACTAGAACTACCGAGAACTTCATTAAGCTCTCCACTATCACGAATGCCCAAAACGGCATTGTTAGGTTCCTACAAAATTTGGATAGGTAGGTAGAGGACAGGGCCTCCTTAAACCTACATCTAGGTCGTAAGTCCTAGACGCTGTTTTCAAGTGTTTCGTCCTCTATCACGCGATGGACCCGGCACCCAAACGGACAATACAATGGAATGCCATTTTGTTTACCTCTAAAATCTCACAAAATTTATTGAAATATGAAATATTCAAATATTCCGTATCATTCAATAATATTGAGTAAACTCTTAACCGGAAACATCGGCCATGTTTGCGGTCCGCCCGTACTTCCGTTCGCCATCTTTACAGGCAAACTTTGCCTGGTAAGCAAACACATTGTTCCTGAATTTCTCAAGTGGCTCTTAGCCAAGTTTTAGTTTTTGTTGTAGATAATTTTGAAAACGACTTTCTAGCATAAACTAATTATAAGAGCTCTTTAAGAAATTTCTTAAGCTAAATAATTGCTTGAGTGTTGAAATAGTGAGGCTTTATCATTAATTTTAGTACTTTTTTGTAATTAATTATAAGCTATGTTGACGTTTTAACAAAAAGAAGTATAATAAAAGTGGGCTTTTAAACTTTGCTTGTGGTTTTCAGCGACTGTTTTACATTAGAAGACCAAATAGTAGCTTTCAAATATACCTTTTTAGTGGCAAAGAATAACAATGGCCTATGCCAGGCTCTACTTACGGAGTCTACGTTATCATAATCGGTTTCATAATGTAAACACACTGTCTAATTTCGTTGGTGTCGTAAAACCCAAAAAAGTGAAAGTATGCAGATAATATTTTCTTTGCGAAAACTAAAGAGTTCCTTCTTTTTTTCTGGAATAAACATTATATACCAATCCTTTTGGCCAGCGTGGTCATTAGCAGCTCAAGTTTTCAGAGATATTGATTTATTAATACATTTTTTGATATTTGATTTTATCTGTCTATTAACAGGCTAATAATGTTAAAATTGAAAACTAAATATATTATCTCAATACTATATACGAGTCCCTACAATATATTTTATGTGAATACTACTATAGTCGTTATAACTCCGAATATGTTTCATATTCAAAATGGTCGTAGCTTGCACCACCTGTCCTCATTTCCTGTGCCTATTTCCTACACGAAGTAATCAAAACTTCGATTATGTGACTGTAATGGCGTTGAATATCTATTTCGTGTATGTTTAGTGCAAATAAAATGTTTAATGTTTGTATATTTCTTGCAAATATTATTTTAAATGCCTCTACAAGCCCTACTTCGGGGTTCATTCACCTTTAGATGAAAAAATGTTTTTTTTTAGAAAAGCGAAAATGATATTGCTTCTATGAACAACTTTACTTTAAATGTCCATTAATTTGTTACAGCTAGGCACCTAGCGGATTATAGACCAATCCAGTGTATAGAAAACATTTTTTATTTTATTTTTATACTTTATTGCACAAAGTTGCACACGAAAACATCAACCATAGGCCTTGTCCACCGATCATTCCTACAGTCTTACAGAAAAGTAAGACGCGTTTTAATAAAAAAAAACAAAACAATTTCAACTGAGAGGATGGAAATAGATTTATCAAAGTGATCAACAAGTAAACATCGTCGCAGTAATACAACTCAACAACATCATTAGTGCAGTGTGTTAAAGACAGAACTACGCTAAAGAATTGTACAGTTTTGGGTAAAAGGTAAAACGCTTTTGCCTTCAACAACTTATACGCAGAATCCTGCCTCAAACTTATTTTTTTTGGATTTGCTTTTCTTATTTTATAATTTCAAACAAATTTAAGCATTGTTTGGTCTTAGGTAGGTATATTGATAAAGTAAAACTCCTTCTACATTATAAATATAAAATCGACTACCACAAACTTTTTTTAACTCTAAACGAATCCCTAATACATCTATACCTATTTCTAATTATTCTCTCTAAGAGCACATGTGGCTGAGCCAGCATATACGATGAAATACGGCTTCTTACTTTATTAACTTCGTGACCCATTAATCCAATGGAGTTCCGAATACCATTCATTTTCTTTTTAGGCATCATCGATCTCGTTTCGATATTCCGGTTTTAGTAATCCGTATTTTGGGTTCGTTTTTTATACCAAATATTACCTCTGTTTATACGTTTAGCATGTATTATATTCTGTTTATCCGTGTGGTGACGGAGTAAGATTACAATATGTCACCACCCCATCTCATCCCATGGGTGTCGTAAAAACTATTATTCGTGAGTAGTAAATAAAAAGAAGGAAAACTTGAAATTAAACCTTGTTTCAATCCGTCTGGCCAGCGTGGTATTAGTAGACCAAGTATTCCTCCGTCACGGAAGAAGGCCCGTTCCTGCAGTAAGACATAAGACGGCTGTTATGATACGTTTAGTTTTATTATTATACACTTTGTTTTTAACAGATTTTAAAATGAGGAAGGAATTCTATTCATTATCGTATCAGCTAGTGTATGCCAGCAATGTCAAAAAGTCATAATGATGGAGAGAATCGTGACTAGCATCTGTTGCGTTTTATTTAGACTGTATTTTTATTCTTACAGCGCTTCCATTAGTTCACACAGTCGAATTGCGCTGCCTAATAAGTAAAGGAAATGAAAGTTAAATTGGACTTACTTTGACTCGTAAAAATACGATGTGTTAATTGGTAAAAGTTTCAATCGGAAACAAACTTATATTCAAGTTCAAAGTTACACCTACATTTTATACGTAGGAATAGATAGAGAGTTTTTAATTTATTTACAAAAACAAACTTTTTCAAAGGTCACACAAGCATTTATTTTTAGAATTATCATGATATTACAGAAAAAGATTCTAAATAATAATATGTAGGTACATTACATTCCAAAATTATATTCAAACTCATGACGTGTTTTCGTATGTTAGCTTCGGAAAGATAAAGGGTCACGCTTTTTGCAGTAACGGAGAGTTTGCTTTATTTACCATGCTATCCAAGTAGATTGGTATAGGGATTGATCACCTTTTTATGTTTTCATAGCGATAATATCTGCAAAGAAACATGGTATGCAATGAGATATCCCACAAAAACACAGGATAACCTATCCTGTGTTTTAATTCGTCATCACACCGATTCAGAGTAAAAGGTGTCACTGCCGTTTAAAATACATTAATTACATAATTATTTATTAATATTTACTTCAAGATAAAAACTCAGAGAAAAAAAACTATTTGTATTACTTTTGTAGTATACCTATATATTTTTCTAAGCGTAAAAAAAACAATTATTGCTTTAGGAACACAATGGTTAACTTGGTACTTTAACCTCGCGTGTTCTTGTCAAATTTACTACTCGTGAATTACAAATTAATAGTGGCCATTGGATTTTCGACGGAATAAGTGTAGATTGATTTATACCTAAACAGAATTAACTGCTGAATGGGTTTACAGTTGGTATAAATAGTAGGCTTGATGGTTAATTATGTATGACTACAGTTTAAAAATAGCGTAGGTAGTAGTTATACTGTTGGTAACAGACTAATAGTACGTAAAATGATATTATTTTCCTCAAGTTTCGTAATAGGAAAGTGCTTAGATAATAATAATATATCTACATTATCAAACGGCAAGATTTTTGTTTTTACGAGTAATCCTAATACTCATTGATGGAAATGTAATTTTTATTTATTTTTAGCCAACCGCCCTCTTTCAATCAATGACATGGTACCTATTTCAAGTACCGATAATTTTTATAGACTGTGTCCACTATCCTGTTCCTTATTCTAATGCCTTCTACAACATCTCAATTATGACAAAAACCGCCTAACCGTTAAGGCTGTAGGCGTGCACTTGAATGTTTATTTACATACACACACCCATACACACACTCGTACATTACCCTTCATCTGACACAGTCAGCAAAATTAAAAGTAAATAGCAAAACAGTATCTACTTTAAAAAATATTCGAAGGGGCTTAAAAACTGACAGTGTTTCACGTTTAGGTATATTTCAAAGGCTGATAGGTTTTTAAACGAGGCCAACCGGAATGGTGCGAGACAGAAAAAAAAAGTTTTCCGTAACGACCATGAAATGGGTGTCGTTTAAAATACTATGTTTCGTTTTCCAATATTATTTAGTGAAGTGCTTTCTGTTTTGTTTATGCGAGAATAATGGAGGGTATGTTTTATTCTTTTATTTTTCGTTTTTTAATGACCTCTGTGGTGTAGTCGGTATAATTGTTGGCTGCTACGCAGAGGGTTCGATTCCCGCTCAATGTAAATTTTTGTGTGGATGAACATGATTGTTTGCATTGGTTTTAGTGTTTCTAGGTATAATTATGTACGTGTTTCCAAGAAAAACTGTAGGTATATAAGTAACTTGTATTTATGATGATTGTATTATTTCCTTAATAACATTTTTCACTTTTATTCTCTTTCCAAGACTGCTAAGACGTTTCCAGGACTTCAATATTTTTTTATGCTCAGGTGCTTTTGCGAAATTACACTGTAGATACTGGGTTACAGGAATCAGAGTTCTAGGAAAATGGGCGGGGTAAGTCCTGTTATAAATTTTTCTAAGTTCGTACTATTTAACTTGCTTAATTAATTGTCAAGATGTATTGTGTTAATGTTTCTGTGCTTATATGTAATGGCAAACATAATTTTTCGCAAATTTATTACAAATGTTACTAAGATTCATACACGTATTGAAGTAACAGTACTATGTTATTAAACAGGCTGTTCTATGATTACAAACGAAGTACAAAGGAATTCTTAGCTATGTTTTTGTAAAGTACATACTTAGTTCTTTAATATCTGCTAAGAACAAACGTAAAGTTAACTATCAATCAATTAACTGGCTGCTTATTATAAAATAATTATTAGTACACTAATTAACATAATTATTAGTGTACTAATAATTATTTTATAATTTGGAGCCCTGTTATTATTCAAATATCTCTTAATTATAAAATGACAAACAGCTGTTAACAGGGCTGAGTAATAGATACTAAAAACTAATTAAACAATTTTATTACATTAGTTTAATTACACGTTCCATCCACAAAATATTGTTGATTCCATTAGGATACCACAAATTAATTACATACACTGATTCTCCCCAAAAAGTATTTATTTTCGTTTTCGAGGGGTTGGAAAATCAAAAAAACAAATGGACGCTTACGTTAATACGAAACAGACATATAGGTACAGTATGGGGACATTGATAATGTGATTGGCTTTTAAAGAAAGACAGCAAATCAATGAGTAAGAAAAGTACATCCGATTACCGAAAATAGCTGAATAATTTTAGCATAAGTTTTGAAAATTATCACATTAAAATGTATCTTATGGCGTTCGGCATAAGGTTGAAATTATAAAAGATTGAATCCCTACTTACTTCTATTTGACATTGTATGTTTCATCATGTCTTACTAAGTGACACTGGTGACGGAAACATTGCACTTCGATAAAAAGTCATTGCAGTGCAACAAAATATAGCAATTATTGTTAACGTCATAATATACAATTTAAAAATCATCAATAAATTATAATCTCATTTTCTCGCTTCCTCATTGTTGTTTGTCTTTCTTTAAAAACCAATCATATTATCAAAGGTCTCACGTACTGTACATACGTGAAGTCTACTTGTAAGTACGTACTTGTAAGTCATTAAAACCTTTGAAAATAACAAAACCAACACCGATGGGGGAACTTTTAATAGCTTTATTTAATAGGAGTTCGATTATTTGGTTTGAAAGCGTAAACTAGCCATTATCAGACAAGTGTCTACGGTTTTTTTTTGAGACACACTGTTATGTAAAATGACAAGTATGTAGTTAATTCATACTATTTTGTTAGATAGCAAATTTACTGGGCAATCACTGACAATATTTAAAAAAGAATATGATTTAAAAAATAATGTTATTTCATTTCAAGTAATCCATGCCTGTAGTGAAGATAAATAAAAAAAGTCTCTTAGACTTTTCATCATAACAGCCCATTAATGTCCCACTGCAGGGACGGGCCTCCTACCGTAACGGAGGGATACTTGGTCTACTAATACCACGCTGGCCAGACGGATTGGTACAGGGTTTAATTTCAAGTTTTCCATCTTTCTATGTAAAGGTAATATTATCGGATAGTCCCTTAGTCGGTTTCTAGGACTCTGGTGGTGACATTTTGTATTCTTACTCCTTCACCACACGGATACTTAGACTTTTACCACATTAAAAACTGAAGATAGAAGTTTGTCACAATAGCTGTCTATTATTTTTAATTTTAAATATTAGTTGGTTTAAAGTTAAGGTGAAAATTCAATAATCTCGAATACTGAGAAGAGATCTCTTAGAAATTCGCTTGAACTATTAGAAACTCGGCATTTTGCCAATTTGTGGTTTGCCGTGTTATCTGCATATATTACCTCTAGGCTTCTTAGTATTTGTTTTTAAACTGAAAATCGTATTTATTTTATCGAGCAACAATTTTATATTTCAAAATACTATTGTGAAATATTATTTAATGGTTGCTGGTTACCCTCATATTTTGAGTAAGAACAAAGCTGTTAATGTATACAGACAATAAAGATGGTATTGCAATTTTACAAATAACTAAATGCCTATTAAGATGTAATGTGTTAAGGTTTTGTACTTAGCTTTTATACTTTAAGACCTCTTCAGGGTAAGATATAATAGTTAAAGTTTAAAAACATAGGTTATCTTTACAAGTTAATTTAAACGGCATATCACTAACACTACACCAGGAGACAAGATACGTAGGATAACAAATTCGTTAAATTCTATTTAACACCTCTCATTCATTCGATTAATTGGAGGAGACGGGACTTCCTCAAGTAATATAAGCTACATATTTTTGTGGTATTACGAGTAGCAGGCCAAGTATCCCTCCGTCACAGGAGGAGGCCTGTCCCTGCAGTGTGATATTAATAGGCTGTTATGATGAGTGAATTTGTAGGTTGCTACTCAAAAATAAAGGGTATTAGGTAAATAAATAAAAGCCGGCAGAAGCGTTGGAGTCCCAGGAAGATGGAAATTCAGTTTACTGACTCAACTTACGCTAAAATCAGAATTACCCATAGGGTAATACAGCGACAAAAGATCAATTTTTCGAGCTCAAAGTTTAATCAACGCAGTTTAATACGTTATCATCATGCATTGACGACCTCTGTGGCGTAGTGGTTATATAACATGACTGCTACGCAGGAGTCTCGGGTTCGATTCCCGCTCAATGCAAATCTTTGTGTGCATGAACATGATTGTTTGCATTGGTCTGAGTGTATTTACACAAAAAAAGTATTTAAGTATATTTATGCGTTGTCCAGTACCCATAGTACAGTCACGAGCAATAATATGTACATATTTTCAAATTTTCTAAACTATCTGCACGTTTATCTAGACATTACAATATCAAAATGAATTCGTAATTTAGAAGAGGTTCCGTACAGTTTTGAATTAATCTTCGAATTTTCAATTTTGGATTGGCAGAACTTTAGATAACTGGTTTACAAAATGCGAAAATGTGTACATATTATTGCTCGTGACTGTACAAGCTCTGCTTAGTTTAGGACTAGATGACGTTGTGTGAATGTGTGAGAATTATTTATTTTATTGTGATAAAAACTTTAGCCATCAACCTTTTTACTAATTCTATCTAAAATAAAATTTAAATTGAAACAATTAGTTTCATCCAAATACGAATCGAAAAAATATAATGAAAAAGATTCTGAATCGAAATTAAACATTGTTGAACGAAATTCGTTGAAATAGTGCTTCGTTTGCTGGTTCTTTCAGTAACATTGTGGGTATGGGAACAGAGCATTGATTGCTGCTATCGTATACGATTCTCATCCAAATCTAGTTAACATTTTCCGTTTTATTTCAGTTCATTTCGTTTCTGGAATTTCATATATGTTAGCGTAACATACCTATATTCTTGCTGACGGAGTAAGAATATATAGTGGAAGTTTGTGAAGAAAATATGTTTTTTTTAAAATAAAAGAAGGATAAAGTGGGGTAAAGACACTCCAACAGGAGATGCCCTGAAAATCTGAACCCGGGCAGTTATAATAGATCTTAGTATTTAAGTAAGGTTGCGCTTTCCTGTTATTGAAGTCATAAAAAAACTCTAGTAAACTGTCCGGCTAGCGTAGTATCAGTTAGCTTCTCTCAGTCACTGAATAAAGGCGGCCTGCCTTAATAAGGAACATTAGCCGGACAAATCCCTTTACTCATAAACGCCTCTTAAATTTAATCACTGTTTAGCGAGATTTCTATTAGTAAAACTAACCTTGTATAAACAAAACCGTAAGAATTTAAGTAAATCAATTGACTAAAATTTAAGAGGCGTTTATGAGTAAGGGGGTAACAGTGCAGTATTTGTTAGCTTTTTAAAATTTTATATTTTATTCGTTTATAACGAAATATGTTTTCTCTTTAATAAGAAAGCTTAAGCTTATACTTAAAGTTGCCTGATTAATTAAATTAATATTAACCCACTACATCAAATCGAAGAAACGTGCACGTGTCAATCACAGTCAACATAATAAGGGGGAGCCTGTTATTTAAACCAGAGTTAAATGTACTCAAAATTAAGATTACTATAATCAACTTTAACACGACAGCAATAAAGTTCAATTTTATCTGCTGTATTAAATCAATCGTAACGACTTAATGTTATTTTTCAATAACTGTTATTAAGTCACGTGACTCCTATTATGTTTTCCTATGCTTGTACTTATGTTACGATATATTGACACGCATCTAAATACTATGTGTAAAATGGAATTAAGTTAAATCAGAACAGATTTAACTTATTTTTACAGTAAATAATATAATAATTAATAATAATTATATTCCTCACACTTTCACACAGCGCCATCCAGTCCCAAACTAAGCAAAGCTTGTATTATGGGTACTAGAAAACGAATATAGATACATAAATACTTTTTTTTTTGTAAATACGTACATATTACACATAGAAAACACCCAGACTAATGCAAACAATCATGTTCATGCACACAAAGATTTTCATTGAGCGGGAATCGAACCCGAGACCTCTGCGTAGCAGTCATGTTATATAAACACTACGCCACAGAGGTCGTCAAATATGTACAAGCAATTAATGTTAGTACATTGACATTAATATTTATGTAAATAAAATTTAAAATACTTCATTGAAGTCATAAATCTTTGACAACTAAATAATTTGGTTAGACAGAGTTTGTCAAGGTTTTCTTTTTTGTTATCAAAAAATTCCAAGAATTGCAATTTACTACTCAATTGAACTACAAATAAATGCATGAATGAAATCAACAACAACACTCATTAAACACAAAAATGTAAATTCTATTTTTGGCAAAGAAAACAAACGCTCAGAATTTTCACAAACAAAAATATACTGTACCATTAAGAGCCGTTAATCAGAATTCGATCAACCATTTATTTTCGCGAACGATAAAATGTCTCGTCTGCTGTTATTCGAAGAAAAACTTGATAGAGTTCAACGACTCTGCGATTCGGCATTTCAATTACGATTCGATTGATATTTCAAATATGGCTGCATTCTGACGAAAAAATGTTTTGTGGAATATGCTATTAATAATACAGATATCTAAATGTGTGCAGCTAACGTGCTTGGCTGTAACCCACGCAAGATAGTTAGACAAATCGTTTGTGCGATTCGAAAATAGATAATAGTCCTAAGGATGGATGTTTTTAACCGTCTTCAAAAAAAGGAGGAGGTTCTTAATTCGACTAAATTTTGATTTTGGTACCTGATTTTTCGAAAACGGCTAGACCGATATAATTCTTTTTGTTTAAAAGGCATACTTCGTATGCGGTCCCATTGTCACCAGATTTGGATCTGAATGACGGGATCCCAGAGAAATCGAGGCCAATTCTCGTCTGCTGTTATTCGAAGAAAAATTTGATAGCTGAGGTGACAATGACTCTGTAGTTTGTCATTTCAATTACGGTCCGATTGATATTTCAAAGCTGCATTCTGACGAAAAAATGTTTTGTGAAATAATACATATAAAGAAATAGGATGCGGTCGATGTCTCAAACCCTACGCAAGATAATTGGGTAAATTATATTATTATTGCATTATGCTCAATGTCATGAAATAGATATAAAAATAAAACCGGCCAAGTGCATGTCGGAATCACGCACAATGGTTGATTGACTTATGAAATTAAATAAAATTATTATTTTTTACTTTAAGTTATTTGTATGAAAGATTACGTGATAAGCGGTATACGATTTACAAGGTATTCCAAAAGGTGCTCCTATAATACCCAAAAATATATTTTTTATAAATTATTTTCCAACTTTCTAGGCTTCCGTATCAGCCACCATATTAACGGCAGTGGAGTACAGCGACCTCGACGCCATTATAGCAGTTTATTCTCGTTTAAAACTTTGAAAATCATTAATTAATTCAATATAAACTTTAAGAGAGTTGTTAACTTGAAGATAAATATTTGCAGACAGATTGAATAATGAGAAAGGCAATAAATCAATGGTCTCACTTATTATTATTCCAGTCTTAAGGTTGAATACTTTTTTTTATTCTTTTTTTATTTAGAGGGTTTTAGCTTACAAAGGTATGCCAGCCTCATCATATCCTAATAATAAATAATCCCACTACCAAATAATCCTAATACTAAATATTATTAATAGAAGAGAGAGCTAGCAATGCAAAAACCATTTGGTATATTAAGTAAGGTTGAATACTTGGATGGTGTTAGCAGTATCACGATGCTATTAGCCGTTCCTTGTGCCTTACTGCATAATGCAGTTCGTGATCTATTGAAGGATATCGGAATCGGGATTAGATTTTAATGTGATTTGAATAACATATTATTATCAAGGGTGTTTGAAAATTGAAGCTTTAAATTTACTAAACATTTTCTGTATTAGGTAATTCTAATAGTAACTTATGCATCAGAGTATTTATCCTAAGATTTGGATAAATTATATATATTCATTTATTTCTCACCAAAACCGAAACAGTAGAAACAATAATTACAAAATAAGCTTAAGCTAAGGAAACAAATATTCCGGTTGTGGATTGCTGGTGCCTGATGTAGGTATAGTAATATCTGTGTTACAGGTCACCCGGATCCGCTGTTACATGACTAAGATAGCTCATTAGGTTATGTTTAGGATACAGGTGAATTGTAAGCAAATATACAGATTTTGTGTTTGTTCAGACCTTGTGTTAGTGTGTGTGCGATGAACGTGCATGTGTGTAAGAGTGTATGTGAGTGAGTGAAAGCGCACGTGTGTGTGTGTGTTATGTGTGTGTGTGTATGTGTGAGTGTGTCACAAATTGTGACTAGCTCTGTCGAGTCAGTACCTTGGAGTTATTTGATTTTTAGTGATTAAGATGCTAAAAGAGATTATAGGAACCTTTAAATGAACATGTTGGTGGGTAAATTATTATTTTAGAACTATTAAGAGGTCTTCGGTGTCCTTATAAGACTTATTCTGAAGCCATTGCGAAATGGTGGTGCTGCATTGATAGGTATTTAAGTGGAAGATTGGTAAGGTTTTTTGCACTTTATTATATATATAGGGACCAAGAAAGACAAAGAACCTATGACTGAAGGAGGTTTTAGTTTGCTCCGAGGAGATAACAAGATGGTTGCGGCGAGTCGTATCTTGCACAAAGTTAGATAAAGAGTGCTGCTTGAGAATAATTGCCCTTAGAAACAGTTGTCTCACAGTGAGTACCTGGCAGTATTCATAAAGCAAGTTAGTAGGATACAAACGCGGCTTAAAACAACACACCTTTAGTACAGCTCTCTGAGCACGTTCAATCTGAATGACATGAGTTTTAGCAGCACCACCCCAGGTGATGATACAGTACGATAGGATAGATTGGCCCAATGCTAGATAGACCATTTTTACTGTATGAGTATGAGCTGAATGTCGCAAATCCTTAAATATATATATAAGTTTACGCATTCTACTCGCCAAAAGATCGATGTGGGTTTTAAAATTGAGTTTACCATCAACGGATATGCCAAGGTATTTTATGGAAGACACTTTTTCTATACAACAGCGGTCAGACCCGCCATCAGGGGAGGCGGTGGTTATACTCAGGTTATTGAACGGATTTGGGGATCGAATAGTAAAGTCGATAAGTTTTGTCTTTCCTATATTCAAAGTAAGGAGGTTAGCCATTTACTAACCCTATCGAAGCCCACTTGCGCATAGCGATACGTATCTGTCCAATTATTAGATGAGAAAACCAATGCAGTGTCATCGCAATATGAAAAAATTGCACCGTGATCAAGTTGGATGTTACAGAGTTCATTGACATAAACGAGAAATAGACTTGGGCCGAGGATACTGCCCTGGGGCATTCCGTAGGTTAAGGTTGTTTCGGAGCTAGAGTACGGGCCTATGATTACGGTCTGTGATCTACCTGTCAAATAACTTTGGAGTAGTGAAAGTTGAGTTCCGCGTATACCCAGTGAGCTCAGTTTTTCCACCAGGATGGGAATCGAAACCGTGTCGAAAGCCTTCGCGAGATCCAAGAACAACGCCGTGCACTTCTCGTTCTTGTCCAACTTCTTAACTATAAAATTAACCAATGAGTGAACAGCATCGTCCGTGGACAGTTTTTTTCTGAAGCCGAACTGATTGACTGAAACTAGCTTACGTGATTTTATATATGTAACAAGCCTAATGTTTATAATTTTCTCAAGAATTTTTGAAAGAGCGGGGAGAACTGAGATTGGTCTGTAGTTTTCGACAAGGTTTCGATCCCCGGACTTGTATATTGGGTGAAGAAGAGCTCTCTTAAAGGGTTCGGGGAAAATGCCAATATGAATACTTAGGTTGCAAATGTATGTGAGAGGACGAATGATAATGGATTTGTGTTTCTTCAAAATATTAGAGGAAATACCGTCCCAACCTGACGCACAATTTGATTTTAGTGACATAATTAACCCTTCGACTTCGGTTTCGTCCGTATCAAGTAAAACGAAAGAATCCCTACATACATATTTGGGGTTTGGCAGAGAGGGCAAAGACTTAGAAATATTTTCAGCAAGATGCCTACCGACATTTGCAAAATGTGTATTTATTTTGTTAACTGCTTGTTGCTTATTTATTTCATACTCCAGAAGATCACATGAAGTTTTGGGTTTTTTCAAGTTGGTAACAGATTGGATAACTTGCCATAATTTTTTAGAGTTATTACCGGCCTTTTTAAATTGTTCTGTTTCATAATCCCTTTTAGCTTTCCGTAGTCTAGTTGTACAGTGATTTCGATACCTTTTATAGGAGAGTGTTAAAATTTCATTTGTGAGGTCTTTTTTATGCTTTATATACATGTTATCTCTTTTGACGCATACACTTTAGTAATCCCGGAGTAATCCATGGCTTAATGGGCCTCCGCCTTCGAGACAGCTTGACAGTGACAGTAGATTTCGACAGTGCGGAGAGAATGGGTTCATTTAAAAAGTTCGTTGCTATGTGTGGGTCTTTTTCTTTATAAACAGTGTTAAAGTTAATGTTTTTGAGGAGATCAGAGAGCTTATTTTCATCGATTTTTGTAACTGTAAGGCATTGTTTTTGAGATATTTTTGTTTGAGACATGGAGAGTAGCACTGCATAATGATCTGTAATCGTTGATTGTAACACGAGTAAGGTAGTGAGGTTTTTATGTTGATATGGTCAAGGCATGTGGAGCCATGGGTTGGGAAATTGTGCCCGACGAAGAGCCCATGGTAAGCCAAGAGTTCCAAGTAATCTACAGTGTTGGTATAGCCGTGACCTTGTGCGATATCGATGTTAATATCACCTACAACGACGACATTTCTATAAGACTTAAGGTTAGTCAGGAGAGAGTCCAGAGAATGTATGAAATTACTTAGGTCCTTAAATGCATTCCGTCTATAGATTGCCACGACAGCTAACTCGGTACCCATCGTTACCAATAAGCAGCTTGCGTCGGTTAAACTCGGTTCGGTTACCCTGACTTTTGATAAAGTAGTTTTAGTGTAGATAATGACTCCGTCATTTTTATTGTGAGTCTTTAATGTTTTAAAAGCAGTATACCCTTCCCGTTGAGGAATTATTGGGTCGCAGGAGAGCCAACATTCGGATAACGCGATAATATCGATGGGTATGTCTACTCTCTCTAATAAGGTCAAGAGTCCAGAGAAATTCGCCTTAATACTACGTATATTCTGCGATAAAACTGTGATAGACGAGTTGAAACTAGATAATAAATTATTACAAGCTTCAGGATTACATATAAATGAGTCACAATACGAGATGTTATCGAGGTTTGTTATTAAATCATTTATCGCCGCGAATGTTATTTTCTTTTCTAATTGGGAGACAAGTGCGGGTGACTAATATAAACATTACATTAACACTCATAGTTCCGACATAAAATAAAATTGTATTGTAGCATTAGGCCACATAGATTGGGTATTGCGTTCACAAGTCATTATATTGTCGCAGTAAATTATTAGTATAATAATATGTATAGTATGTAAAAACACATTGATGTATATAGAAGGCCAACCTGAATGAAAACTATTGTAAATAATAATTAAATCGTAGGTACTTATAGTGTTTATGGTGAGAGCATAGTGTGTGGTGTGAACGTAGTTTGTAGTGAGGTATAAATATGTTAATATTGTGTGCGTGTATTGTATATGAGTGTAAGTGTATTTTATTTTTAAGAGGTGTGAGTTATTGATTTCTTTTAAGTATAAACAAAAGAATGATACATAAAACAACTTATGAATAGATTTCATTCGTAGTAAAATAAAAGTATTTGAAAAACCGTTGGCACACTGAGTACATCTTAACATGCCGCAAACATAATCAAACTCGAGCTGGTTTATAATATGAAAAAAACTTATGGTACCTAGTCATTTTTTTCGCAAAGTAGCCAAGTCTTCGTCACTTTTTATCTCAATTCTCGATTCATTTTCCGACTTCTTCATGAAAATTCTTCCCCCACGGGTCCAGCAAAATTTGAAATCCAAAGTCTTCTTGGTTTCTCGGGCCATTGCATAGAGCTTACGGTCTTTAACTGACATACTCTCACTTATGTAAACAGGTGTAGCTGGTCCAGGAACTCCGATAGTTGCGGAAGACAATTTATTGTTTGGATGAATTTTGTTGTAATCCTTAACAGCATGCAGGATTCTATTCTTGGTCAAAACTGACGTGAGGTCTGTGATGACTGTGGAGGAACCAGTCTTATTCTGGACTCTGAAAATGTCCTTAATGTCAAAGATAAGATAAAGATAAAGATAAAAGATAAGATAGATAAAAAGATAAAAGATAAAAGATAAAGATAAAGATAAGATAAAAGATAAAGATAAAAGAAGTTTATTTAAAGAATACACATGATACATTTTAAATAATCCCACCAAACTGCAGAGCGGTTTGTCGGCGGGGTTAGGAGCTGTTTACAATATTAATATGTGTAGGTATATTATATCATTAAACTATTTTTTACAATTAATTATTTTGAGAAACACTATGTAGATAGGAACTATACAGAATTTAAATATGTACTTACAAAACTTAAGTTATGCATTTGAGGAGAGTTTACTTAATAATATAGTTTTAAATTTGTTTTTTACACTAAATTTACTTATATTAATATTTATATTATTATTACATCGAAGCCAATCATATTTATTAAATATAAAAGGGGTAAAATATTTGTTGGTTCTCTTTCCGTAGTAGTTTTTTATATGCGGTGTAACTAATTTGTTATTTCTAACACTCTTAGTATTATAGATGTTATTTTGAGGAATTTTATATTGGCTGTTATAATACTGATCTAGAACCAGCAGATATTCAACCTTACTGTGTACAGGAAGTATTCTAGATATAGGGAACAATTTATTATAGTCATCTCTGCACTTGTTTTTAGTGTTAGGATCAACCAAGTATTTTATAAAGCGGATCTGTAATACCTTAATACTGTCGAGATATGTCTTAAAAGTACGGCCATACGTATTTAAGCCATAGCTCAACAGTGAGTCGACTAGGGCAAAATAGACGACGCGCAAAGTTTTTTTATTCAATACGGCGTTTAGTGAGTAGAATTTGCTAAGTACAGCTCTAAGTCTTGTGCACACTGAGTCAACATGACTCCTCCAGTTCATGTTAGAATCAACCCACAGCCCCAAGTATTTATATTTACTAACTAACTCTAGTTTTTGGCAGGTGCAATTTATATTTTCTTTATGCATACAGTCATATGTGTGGCCCACTACGCTAATGTCAATATTATTTACACGTTTAGCTCTTAAGTTATGTGGCGAGTAGATATGCATAACTTTAGTTTTAGAAAGGTTGAGTATTATGCCATTGTCGTGCGCCCATTTGGTAATGTTGTCAAAATCCGACTGGAGTGCTCGCTGCGCCTCCTGTATCTGCCTAGACGAATACAGGATGCACATGTCATCAGCATACATATAAACACGGCACTTTTTGACTACATTACTTACACTATTGACATGCATAATATACCCAACCGGCCCAAATACAGAGCCAGTCGGAACACCGAGACAAACTGCAGCTTCTCTTCCAGTTTCCCCTGCAATGCAAGTTTGCATCGTCCTGCCAGTGAGATAGTTTTGAAACCACTCCTTTGTTGGGCCTCTTATCCCACATTCATCCATTGCCTGCAGTAGCACGTCGTGTTCCAGCGTGTCAAATGCTTTTTTGTAGTCAATAAACAAAGCTAAAACCTGGTCTCCTTGGTCTAGACTATTGTTTATATCATCACTGAACTGTGACAATGCCGAAGCGGTGCTCCGCCCACTCCTGAACCCATGCTGAGCGTCTGCTATAAGATGGTTTTCCTCCAAGAAACTGCTCACCTGTCCTACAACTATTTTCTCCACTATTTTATTAATTACAGATAGAATGGCTATCGGTCGGTAATTAGAGTAGTCTGAGTGATCTCCCTGTTTATATATAGGACGTATAAGGGATTTTTTAAGGTAGCTAGGATATTCACCCGTTGATAAAGATCTGTTGACAAAGTGTGCCAAGACCGGTGCTATACTTTTTTTAATGGTTTTTAAATCTGACACTCGAATTAAATCTATTCCCGGCGCCTTGTCTGTACTAAGTTGATCGATAACTTTACATACTTTCTCACTGGTAACTGGCTTAAAACGAAAAGATACATTACTGACATTCACATATTTATTTCTATCAAGTAGTTTAATACAGCAATTATGTTTTATATTAATGATGTCTTTAGTAAATGTATCCGTAAAATTAGAGCATATATTATACATTGAGTCCTTACTTCCTAAGAACCTTTTAATAACATCGTCTATATTTGCTTTCTTACTACCTATCCAGCTATTTATAATTCCCCACACTTTTCTAGGATTTCCATTACATTCCTTTATTTCTTTCTGTCTATATTTATTTTTTTCTTTATATATTAACTTATTAACCCTATTTCTAAACCGTGTATATTCCAGTCTTTTTGTATTACTATTACGTCGCACGAATGCTTAAGTAGCCAACCTCCATTTTCAACATTTTACAACAGAGACGTTTAATTGATTAGATTAAGCAAATAATATGATTTTATAAAAGTATTATATTAAAAAAATAGTTAATGTGTTGTCATCAACTATATTTTAATATAATACTTTTATAAAATCATATTATTTGCTTAATCTAATCAATTAAACGTCTCTGGTGTAAAATGTTGAAAATGGAGGTTGGCCACTTAAGCATTCGTGCGACGATTAGGCGACTCCCTCCATTCCTTAAACAGTTGATCCCTTCGTAATAACATATTTTTAAGTGTATTATTTATCCAAGGCTGAGTAAGCCGCTTTTTAGTCCCTGGTATTACAACTATTTTACTTTCATTATAAATATCTCTAAAAACTATTTCTAAGCTATTATATAAAGCTATCGGACATTGTATAGACAACAGCTGAGACCAGTCGTAATCATAAATTTTTCTATTTACTATTAAAGGGTTGAATCGGGGCACCAAGGCTGTTACATGTCTTAATTACAACCTCAGATAGTTCTTGTTGTGACTCCGGCCTTACAAGCTGTGGTAGATTACGAAACTCGATGACTGTGGACTTCAGCCTTTTTTCTAACTCATCGATTCTGTTTTCTAAGTTAGAATGTAAGTCCTGTTTTCGACTTTCTCCCGTTCCATATTGAGGATTTTGTCTTTCATGTCCTCGTATTGCAAAGACATAAATTTTAAGGATTTCTCGAGTTCTTCATTTGTGGCCTGAATGGTTGCGTTTTGTTTTTTTAGTTCGGCGATATTAGCACACAACTTGTTAAGTATGCCCTCTTGATCCTTCTTCCAGGTTGATAACAATGAAAGGAGTTCTTCCTTAAGAGACGGTTCTTCGTCTGATATATAGTCTTCGTCCCTTCTTAGTTTCTTATTTCTTCTGCCCGTATAGTTCAGATTTTCGGGATCAAGCTTGGATATGTCGCTTTCAGAAGATACGGGATTTACGGCGCTCAGCCTCGCTGGTGGTGATCTATGCATTAACATCTTTCTAAAAATTGCTTAAGTTTGTAGTTTATGCAATAGAATTATTTACCACTTGCTTTGCGAAACCGGTTACGTGCGAACACAATAGTCGACCGGGCCCGGCAAATGAGTATTTATTTTCGTTCAATTCTTTTGAATAGAACTTATTTTTTACTTATAAATACAATGTAATATTTTTGCTTTGAGTGAACACGACTTCTCACAACCGTGGTCCGAGGGAGGCGAGCTTATATTTAACGTGAAATACAATCATTTGTTTATGAGAATTATCTAGGATACAAGAGGTCTACGTGTAGAAGAAGACGTATGTAGCTTAAATAATAATAATTTATTTTATTTAAGGAGACGGTGAGTGACGTTGAATAATGCTTACAACGAAAGAATGTGGCTTTTCACATAATAATGAAGGAACAAGAATATTATGAGCTGTTACGAACATTCAGTTTGAAACACACTTTAGTGCTTTTATCCAATTTATTTAATTGAGGCCCCAATTACAAGAAATTCAATCAATGTTCCCAAAACATCAACTCAATTATCAACCGGACAAACTTACCCAATGATTAGTTCGATTCGTCCGGCGGACGCATCCCGGACACGTTTGCATGACGTCCGGTGTTGCGATCGCAATCGAATTTCAAATTTTGTTCCCGATAGTGTTTCGTGTCGGAACAGCGGTAAGAGGAACGTGGAATTTTGATTTTTTGTATTTCGCATTTATTTGTACTGCACTTGATTGTACGATTTTGGTATTCGGAAACATTTGTTTTTCTAAACAACATAGCAGACAGCGAAGGTGACCGCTAACGCGTTGTAAGGGGGCCTCCTTAAATATTGACATTTCAATGAGTTCAATAATAATATTATTGAACTCATTGAAATGTCAGATGTTATTGCCGACCTGCCCATAGTAATATATTTATGCTTGTGACTGTACGACCCTAAAACATACACATTCTACTCATATTAACCCTAGAAAGATAACCATATTCTGTGCTACGTTAAATATAACCATACGTCGAATCGACGTGCGCATATTAAGATGCACATAGCGTAAGACTTGTATGTAATATGTTCATTTACACTGAAATTATTTTTTGTATATATTATTACCTTACAAATAAAACAAAATAATACTATATTTTGCATATTATGTAAAAGAGAAAAATAAGTAAACAAAAACAGATATTTCTTACTTTTCAAAATTAAACAAAAATTTTATCTTTTCTCTCTTATAATTATTACAATAAATTTTAATAATCACCGTTTTACAATCTATAGAATACCTTTAACCAAGAATAAACCCCCTTTTTTCTAATTTCAGCCTCAAACGCAATTAGGGTAAGGGCTAAACTTATGGTGTCCATAAACAGACTTTATCAAAGAGAACATAGTCATTTTTTTAATTTTTGTAGGTCAAAAGACACATTAACTTCTTTTCTTTGGTACATGAACATATCTTATTCTTTTGCAGTCGGTTTGGCAGTCTTGCGTTTTAGGAATATACATTCGAAAAGGTCAAAAACCTCGCAAACCCAAAAGTTGTTTATCTGATGTCACAAATGGCCTGGCGACAAAAATAGATCAAAATTGTGATGTGATAATGATAACATACAATTAAAAAATTAATACATACATAATTAAATCAAACAACGTAACTAAAACAGTAAAATACGAATATCTAAATCGAAAATAAAATGACGGAAAAGATAACCATACGTCATTTCGACGTGCGACAGATTTATTTTTACGAATATATAGGAAAATAATGCACTTACCTAAAAGTACAGTCGTATTCTGCAAGCTCTGTGGGCTGGCTTAGGTGGCGGGAAAAGTAAGTCCGATATTGCGGCACACGAGCAAGAAAACAACATTTTTCAAAATTGGTTACGTCGTTTCGACGTAGGTTATCTTTCTAGGGTTAATATAATGTACTCCCACATAATAGTCATTCATATTATCTACGAGCATTACTAGATACTTTTAGCTACTTCTCACCTTGAACTTAGTAATACAGACGTTAATAAACTGAATTTCATTTCTAAATCAAATATGAAAGGTTCTGTGATACTAAATTGGTAGTAATAAAATATTGGCAAATGGATCTTGGTACCCGATTTTCTATACAGTGTTAGTACTGTGCAGATAATTCAATGTCTTTTTTAGAACATTTTCATCTACCTTTTTATTATTATAGTTATATTTTCGAAGTAAAATTATTTTTCTATTTATGCTTTATGAAGGGAATAGACTACATTAAGCTTATAGATACAGAGAGAACCGGAGACTGGTTTTATCTAACTGTCCATTTATACTATCATGGCAATAAATAAATCAATAAAAAATAAATATTCCTCACACATTCACGCAACGCCATCCAGTCCCAAACTAAGCAAAGCTTATACTATGGGTACTAGACAACGGATAAACATACTTAAATACTTTTTTTGTGTAAATACATACATTTTATACATAGAAAACACCCAGACATGCATGCGCAAACAATCATGTTTATGCACACAAAGATTTGGATTGACCGGGAATCGAACCCGAGACTTCTGCGTAGCAGTCATGTTATATAACCACTACGCCACAAAGGTCGTCATAGTCTTTTAACATAACTTTTAATTCTCTTACTACAGCGAAAAACTGAAAGTGAATGAAATAAAAATATGATAACACATAATAAATTCCCATTTTTATACTCAAGAACCATCGTATTAAAACATATAAAATATACATACAAGACAATCCAATCATACCGCAACCTAATTTTCCGAAATTTGATATGACATCATCTTCATGAAAGGGGTCAACATAATCTCCTAGTTTTGGGTAAAATCCTTAGTAAAGAGCTTCGATGTTTCGGGATCATTCGCCACTTTAATCAGGGCATTGTTGACCCACGGTCTGTTGCGGACAATCCTGTTTTGGCTTTCTGATTACAGGGTGCCTGATATACTGCATAGACTGTGATTAGCACGATTTTGATGCGTTTTATTTGCGAACTATGAATTTCATTGTTATCTTTATGTAAAAGTAAAGCGCGCTATGGTATACTACCGCTGTAACTAACGGCTCAAATAGCACCATACTATTTTAGAACCTTTTAAAACCTTCATTTTTCTATGACAATTTTAAAGTAAATCGATTTAAAATTTTGGGAAAAAAAGGGAAAGTAGAACCGAAAGTAGAGATGAGATTTTAGATTAATATAAAGAAATTTTTAAAACTATAGCTATACTCGTAATATAATTTTAAAATTATGAAATATTATATTTATTTATAATTCTATGATATGTAGTGATATCAAAAAGGAAAGGATAACCATAATAAAACGAAAAACATACATTTTAAACATAAAAAAAAATATAACATGAAAAATGTACGATCTCAATTTCGCCGTTATTAACACATTTGGCTTCAAATTTCCATAAAGCAGTGTTGTTTATAAAGCTACACGCAAAAGCTTTTAGCCATGCTCATTACAAATAATGACAGTCGTAAAATTGGATGATTTGAAAACACTCTTCAATAAAAGTGTTAATTCCCTGTTAATATTCAGTGACCATGAAAATACTAATTGATTTCGTGATGAAGTATGACACTTTCATTACGTGAAAATTCCAATCATCATTATCATAACAGCCTATTAATGTCCCACTGCAGGGACGGAGGGGATACTTGGCCTACTAATACCACGCTGGCCTGTCGGATTGGTAAAGGCTTTAATTTCAAGTTTTCCTTCTTTCTATGTAAAGGTAACCTAGGTTAATTAATTTAAAGGTGTATTCACAGATAGTCCCTTAGTCGGTTTATACGACACCCATGGGATGAGATGGGGTAGTGACATATTGTATTCTTACTCCGTCATTACACCGAGAAAATTTATATTCCAATAATTATTGGTTTTCATATTTTTTTTATAAATTTTGCCTTTCCTCATTGAGATACACATAGAGACTACTATCACTGTGAAGTTATTCTATGTATTATAAAAACCCACAACGTAATTATACCTCTTTTTAAGACAAACAGTCTCGGGTTAGATTCCCGCTCAATGCAAATCTTTGTGTGCATGAACATGATTGTTTGCATTAGTTTGAGTGTTTTCTATGTATAATATTATGTATTTATACACAAAAAAAAAAGTATTTAAGTATGTTTATTCGTTGTCTAGTATCCATAGTAAAAGTTTTGCTTAGTTTGGGACTAGATGGCGATGTGTGAATGTGTAAGGATTATTTATTTATTTTCTTATACATAAATAGTGGTTTATAAGATAGGGAAATATAATAAAAAAGTAAAAAAAATCATTGTCAGTTATACAAATTTGGTACTGTGCTAAATTTAGAACTAGACTTTGTTTGTTAATAGAAACAATATTATTATAATTTGAGAATTTCTAACAGCACTCAAGCTGTGTACTCTAGTTATTAATTTATATTTATTATGTATTCGAAAGACCAATTGAATCATTAAAATAGCGACTCTCAACAATAAATCTGTTATTATTTCCCTGACTTAAACTAAATATAATGAAGTATTTATACAAATAACAAGATTTTCCAGGAAATTTCCTCTTGTTTAAAATCTATCCTTGTCACGATTTGATATCGCGATTGTACCCTTTCACTAGTAAGCTTACAAAACGCTACGTCGCCATCAGTTTCCTTCGCCAACTAAATTTAATCTAAAATAGTTGTGAGATGGTGAAAAGACGACGTAAATTGTTCAAACGTACTCGACATTCCTATATAAAGTTGTGAAACATAAACTGTAAGTATTTTTGTCCAAATGGAGAAGTGTGTTGTTGGTTGGAAATTTAATTGTCTGTATATGCACCGTGTTGGAACGGAGTAAGAATACAGTGTGTCACCACCCTATCTCATCCCATAGGTGTCTTAAAATCCGACTAAGAGACTATCCGTCAATATTATCTATACGGAATAAAAAGAAGGAAAACTTGAAATTAAACCCTTTACCAATCCGTTTGGCCAGTGGTATTAGTAGGTTTCAGTTTCATTCATTTATTCAAAGTAGTACAATATTATTATATCTTTTTGACGTCATCTAACACTACTTAATCTAAATTTAAAAAAAGTAAAGTTTAGAAAACTTTACCACCGCCTCCAAAGCGCTAGTAGAGAAGAAGCGGCGCAACAAACTCTACTGCTGCATTTTTTTGACGTCATAATTTTTACATAGGAGATAACTGTAATTAGGCGCTGCAACCATTGTAATAGTATACCATACATAATCATAACCAAGGATTATTCGATGATAAAGGTAGTGTCGTGATGTAGGTAGTACATAAAAGTGGGAGCACCAAATCACATTCATAAATAACTATCCAGTAGTAAAGACGTCGCTCAGCCAAATGACCCCTTGAATAAAAACTCAGAAGTGTATTAAAATGTAAATTTATTAATGTCAGGGTCGACCAATCACCCCAAGTAGCACCCGTTCACGAGTATAACGCAAAGGTCAGCCATCAACCCCCTCGCCATATTGTAGGGAAGGGATTGACCCGGCCTCCACGCCACCACAAGCAATGACAGTATAGTGAGCATGACGGCCAAGTAACCCTCCGTCACTGAAGGAGGCCCGTCCCTGCAGTGGGACATTAATGGGCTGTTATGATATGCACCATTCGTGAGTTGAAGAGTTCGATTCTAACCCAAAATAATTAATTGTGTGACCCACAATTTTATTGTCTTGAGTTTAAACTTTTATTTACATTTCTGTGGTTTAGATGTATTTTTTTCGTTCATTTTATGCCTGATAGAGGGCTTGGTCACTAGTCCGAAAAAAAAAATTACTTAAAGTATCTTTCTTTGTTTAAACCATAGATAATATTATAACAATATTTCTGTCGTACAGAGAAGCAACGAAAGTTATGTTTTGTACTGACGTAAAATGTCTAAAAATAACTAAAACGCACTGAATACGCTGGTAATCCTGTTAAAATTCCTATTTCACTAAAGTACCCAACAACGATACAATATCGATTTTACAACGTCCCATATAAAAAGGTAAAGACACTCGTGATTACCCGGCGACTATACACTTTAAGCCAGACATTGACAGTACAATGACCCTCTATTGTAAGGGTCGATCTGATTGTTTCCCGTGTTGACGCCCTGCTATGACGTAATTACAAGACAATTGAACAGTATTGTAATTTGAGCTGACATGTGAATTAAACTATATTGGAGAACTCTTGATGTTGCGGTTCAATTGTTGGTGTTTAAGTGATTTATTTGATTGTTCGTAAAAAACTCAGGTATATTTTTCGTATACTGAAATAAAGAATAAACTAATAATAACATCTTTATTATTTTTTATAAAATGCCCCAATGCAGGGAATTGACTTTTCGATGAATGAATTTAGGGTTAGAGAAACGAGATAAGCCAGATGGTTTGCTAAAGGAGTTTGTATCATGTTTCTCTTCTTTGCAATTTTTTTTTACTAACAAGTAAAAGCGTTAAAGTTTGTTTTTAAATACTTACCAAAGATAGAATGTTAAAAAAATAAGTCTGGTAAGTGTAGCACTCAGATTTATGTAAAGAAGCATTTGACGAAGTAGATCAAATAATGGCAACAGTGTTTTCGTTTTCTTATAACTACTACGAGTATAAAGACGATTTCAAACAATTTGTGATAAATTTTATAAAATAAAGCATTTTGAAATTTGAATTTGACTATCTTATAACTACTATGCTGCACTGCATTCGCGCCTTTCATTAAGTTAGTTATAACCGTGAAATTAAATTTTAATAATAAATTAGTAAATAACTGTGTCACCATAAAAAAGTTAAATAAAAACACACATCACCTACAGTACAAAATAAAATCGTACCTATAGGAAAAGCCGCTTTTGCAAATTGCATTGAAAGCGATTTCTTTTTAATTAACACCAACTAATATTACATGCTCACTTTGAAGCGATAACGAACTGGCCCAGTTTTTATTTTCACTAAGTATTTAACTAGTAATTTACTATTAAAATTGTTCGTTCTAGGTGTTTTCATTAAAGCCTGGTATGGAATTCGTTGAATAAGAGTTCGTGTATTAAGATTACCATGACCTAGTAATTGCACACACCAAGGATTTTTTTAAGAGTTATGTTGTAAAAATGTAGTGGTGATGAGAATAGATTAGGTGGTTTACAGTCCTAACATACCATTGATGTGTCTACGTGTGGTGACGGAGTAAGAATACGCTCCACGAGTAGAATACGAATATGTCACCACCCCATCTCATCCCATGGGTGTCGTAAAAACCAACTAAGGGACTATTCGTGAATATTGTCTTAACGAAATAAAAAGAAGGAAAACTTGAAATGAAACCCTATACCAATCCGTTTGGCCAGCGTGGTATTAGTAGGCCAAGTATCCCTCCGTCACAGGAAGAGGCCCGTCCCTGCAGTGGGACATTAATGGGCTGTTATGAATACCATTGATGTAACTGCGTACACTGCAGGGCCTAGCTTCGAAGCATAGCTAGCAGGCTAGATTCTATTCAATATAGAAGAACAACCTAGCCTGTACTATATAATATGTATAAGGCTTTATATCAAGTTGGTATCTTTTGTTGTTGTAGAAGAAAAATCTGCCCAGACCACACCAGCTCATCGTTATCCAGCAGCCACTATTACTAAAGTAGTTATTAATAGTCTTACCGGCGCTTAAAAAACCTATTTCATTATAAGTCATAACTGAATAATAGATAAGATAATAAGAAGCAAGGAAATTATGTTCTAATTTATCACTAAAGAACCGGAAAACGCAGCCATTATGATCCAAATACTCTTGTCATACTAAACCTGACATCAAAACCCATTCACGTAAAACACAAAGCAGACAAAGAATCCTAATTAAAACCACTTCTAATATCTGGAGCAAGAAAATTTTCAATGGGGTAGGTACGTCTCGAAAAATTTTTGTAAAAGACCTACCCCTTTTTGATAACAAAGACTGTTGTAATTGTCTGTCTGTCGTTCGTTGAAATCTTCAAATATAAGGCGTGTTTCACAGTTAGAGGAAATAACATTGGGAACCTTTTGTAGTTTTACTGGTGTGTTTAATTTTATCTTAATAAGAGCCCAAAAGATGACAAATATCCGTAAATAGATAATGATTTTAATTGATTCGTGACAGTTTTCAATATTTACTCATGTTATAATGTTGAAAATAAAAATACTTACACAAAATGACGAATTCATAAGCAAATGAAAGTGTCCTTGAAGTACACCAGTTAAAGATGTTTTGTTGGGATACTTTAGGTAAAACCTGGCAACAGGACGGGGTCCAACGGCCATCAGGACGAGCCTTAGGACGTACTAAGACGACTCTAGAGTTTGCTCACAAGCAAGCGTGATAAGCACTTTTTAAACTTCAGTTTTTAAACTACATCAGAGGCATGTAGGCGGCTCTGACTGTTGACACCAGGTGGCCACACAACAAACTATAAAAAAGAAGAACCACTTAAAAGCCAACAATGGCATGCTCATTTAATAATTAATGTTGATGAAAATGTAATAAAGTATTGAAATCCTACGAATATTATAAATGCGAAAATTTGTAAGGATGGAATGGCTGGATGTATACTTAGTACAGTTACATACTTTTTCACGCAAAAACTACTGAATGGATTTTGATGAAATTTGGAATATAGGTGGTTTAGGGTGCAGAATGACATAAGCTACCTATACTACGTAAGTGAAGCCGCGGGCATCAGCTAATAATATAAAATTTAATTGCGTTATTGTGAAGTTTCCCTTACTAAGAATGCTCGTAGTGAATAGCTACTTGCGGTTGATGGTTGGACAAAAAATATCCTTTTCTGCATTTTTATAGTTCTCAAAGCGGGTCGTTACGATGGTTACACGTAATTGGACTTGTTGTTGAATGTTCGTTTTGGTAGAAATTTAGAGTTTTAAGTTTTGTTTTTTATGCAAGGGGTTTACGTAAATAAAAAAATGGTCAATTAGAGTAATTGCTTGATTTACTTTGAACTCTTTTGCATATCGTTGTCTGGGCTCAGCTAGTGTACGTTATTTATTTTATAAGCATTTTTTATTAAATGAGAGAATTTTTAAATAAATAATTACCTAATAAGTATATAATTAGCACTTAAAACGCCTGTAACACAGGATTAACCCTAGTATTATTTGATGTACTTAAGTTATAATTTAAGACCATTTGTAAATTAAATAAATGATTTTTGATTTCATTTGAAGAGAAGTGTGGTGCAACTGGCAACATAATGGGTATAAAGTGAAGCCATTAAATACCTAGCATTCATTATTATTATTTTCAGACTATACTAACGCTTTCAGTCAATTTGCACTAAGAAAAGATGATTATTTATTTTATCTTTTATTAGGTTAAAATATATCATAATAATATGAAAGAAATTGATTTTTTTCCGTTTAAGTTTTATTTCAAAAAATCTAAAACATACGGTCTTGCTTAAAACTTAAGATGAAACAATGGAAAAAACCCGTCGGATCTGCTAAGAAAAAGGAACTTTTTTTGCTTTTTTCAACGTTTGTCAGGACACTGTGAACAGGATGTTAGATGTGCTATTGTTTGAAGTAAAACACCATACTTGCACCGGGTGTAGTTACCATAAATAAATGTACCACATGGGTAAATTTCTTTTTTTAGCCAAGTACGGTCCTAGTCAATCTGGATGTCTACGTCTAGTTAAATATAAGTTTCAAAGGTTTTTTTTTTTCATTATAACAGCCCATTAATATCCCACTGCAGGGACGGGCCTCCTCCTGTGGCGGAGGGATACTTGGCCTACTAATACCACGCTAGCTAGACGAATTGGTATAGGGTTTAAATTCACGTTTACCTTCTTTTTATTTCGTTATGGTAATATTCACGAATAGTCCCTGTGTGACATATTGTATTCTTACTCCGTCACCAAACGGGATCTCGTCAACACACAAGCTTCAAAGGTGCGACGTGAAAAATAAAGTAAGACACTACATTGAGGAAACTATATAAATATTTCAGCCACTGTTGTCGTAGTAGGTACTAGACTAGAGCATAATTTCTCATAAGTTACTTACTAATAACAATAGCATCAAAAATGAATTGTGTCTGACTAAGAAATCATCATGTTTAAATTAACGCAAAACAAAATACGAGTATGTATACGCCGCTAAGTTTTAATATTTACTATGTAAAAATAATCTTCCAAATAATAATCATTTTCATATTAAAAAGCAGGTGTTATTCGTCAAAAGAGCAAAACAGGTAATTCGTACCACATAAATACTGTTGAAAAAAAACTGTGATTCTGCCGGAGGACATCAATCCAACTTTTTAAATTAAAGCGAGCAAAGAAACTCTGGATAAATGCGAAATGAAAGAAACACATTGAAGTTTTACAGAACAATTTATGGGATTCTGAATTGTTTGGCCTGTTTTCATAGCACCTGTTTTAATATGAAAATGTGGAAATAATTTTATATTAATTACTTCAAAGTATAAATGTTAAACCTACATTATAAGCCGTTGATAATACCCGTCAGATTGCTGTAATCTTTCTCAGATTTAGAACTCGATAAAAGTGTTGTATTATCTTGAACCTGCCAAAAAATCTAGAATTTCATTAAATTATTCAATTACCAACTTAATTTTAATAATTTTTCTAGAAATATAGAAAAAATATTTAATAAGGATTCTAACAGGTTCAAAATATTTTTGTGTTGAATAGTCCATTTATCGGCAGTGTCATAGGCTATAATATAGTATCACGCTATGACTAATAGGAGTGGAGCAGTAATGAAATATGCTTAAAAAAGGGACGCATTTTTTACGCCGCCCAACGAAGTGGGCTAAGTAAGTGTTCTGCTAGTGCTAAATATCACTGTTGTAAAATGTTGTCTAGGTCAGTTTTCTCGCGTATTCTCCTTAACGAATAAATCATTTTTTTCTATAAAAAAGGTTTAGGTTTAAATAAAGCAAAGTAATGAAACATTTTAGCAATATATTTTATTTTACCATGACTTTTTCGGACAGCTATTTTTTAGCTATGTTGAGTAACTTAAACTCCGCATTTTATGGGACCATATAAAATGAGAATCCTAAGTTACTCTAACACCTTATAAGTTAAAAGTTTAAGTGTTTTTCTTTGTTACTTGTTTATGTTCTAAGTTAATGGCCTTCTTAAGTAGTATTGGAATCTTTTAAATTAGAAAGGGGGGGGGGGGGGGATGCGTGATAATCATTACCTCTTTAAAAGGTAATTTTACCCTGGAATTAAAATTTGCTGTTCCCGTTTGGTATAGGATTGCGCCATATCCTCCCGTGGGTGTCATAAAAGGCGACTAAGGAATACTAAGACCAGTTGCATACCATCTAGTACTTCGGGTCATCCTCCTGGTGGGGAGTATACCACCAACAACAGCATTCCCAAGGAAGGGTTGGCGTCAGGGGGGCTGCCGGCCGTTTAAACAAAAAACCCTTTAAAAAAGAGTGGCTTCAATTTCTAAAAAAGTTTGGTTATCTCATGTATGTTTTGTGTGATTATAGCCAACAATTCATAGCAGCCCATTAATGTCACACTGCAGGGACAGGCCTCCTTCCGTTACGGAGGGATACTTGGCCTACTAATACCACGCTGGCCAGACGGATTAGTATAGGGTTTATTTTCAAGTTTTCTTTCTTTTAATTCGTAAAGATAATATTCACAAATAGTCCCTTAGTCGGATTTTACGACACCCATGAGATGAGATGGGTGACATTTTGTATTCTTACTCCGTCACCACACGCCAACAATTAATTTATTACAAATGTGTTTCCTATGTATACAAATGTATTATCCGTGGGGAGTAAGAATACAATATGTCACCACCCCATCTCATCCCATGGGTGTCGTAAAAACCGACTAAGGGAATAAACATAACACTACCTTTACGAAATAAAAAGAAGGAAAACTTGAAATTAAACCCTATACCAATCCGTCTGGCCAGCGTGGTATTAGTAGGCCGAGTAACCCTCCGTCACGGGAGGAGGCCCGTCCCTGCAGTGTGACATTAATGAGCTGTTATGATGATGATGTTTCCTATGCTTTCTATATTTTTTCGTGTTTCCTTTTCATTAACGTTTTGTTTTTTTAACTGTTTTGTAAAACAAGCTCGCTGCGGCGATATTACCGGACCGTTACGACTTGGGGAGCTTCAAGAAACGAGCGTACTCCTTTTTTAAAGGTCGGCAACGCATCTGTGATTCCTCTGGTGTTGCGGGTGTCCATGGGCGGAGGTGATCACTTACCATCAGGTGACCTGCTGGCTCGTTTGCCTCCAATTACATAAAAAAAAACGTAATTTTTGCTCTTGACGTAAAAACTGGACAGTATCGTTTACGTGTCTTTGTAAAACTGCAACGTCATACTTTGCTCACTTAGTACATCACTTCAAAATATGATGTGGTAATGATTTACCGAAGTCGATAATTTGTCAACTATTCAGTGCAACGAAGATTGATATTGATGTGTTCCAAATCTTCTCAGATCTCTTCTGAATACTTACCATAGTACATAGGATTGTGCGACTTACCTAAAGGATGGAGAAGATTAACTAAAGATAGAAGAAATTGGAAGCAAATGGGGGAGGACTATGTCCACAGACAACCTGACCAAAGTAGTTGCTAGTGATAAGTTTTCTTTTAAATAATTGTTTCTTTTGTTAGTAAGAATTTTAGCAATAAGATTTTTTTACTTAGTCTAAGTTAAAATTGGTCAGTGAATAAAGGCTTTTATTATAATATAGATTAGATTGTGCACAAATACTTATTTACTTTTATACTTTAAAGGTTAATTTTAACCAAATCAATACTATAAAAAAAATACCATCGACACTTTTTAACCCTATTTAGAAAGGAAACATTTTAATATTGAGATATAGTTCATGTTGTTTGATTTATAATTATAATTTAATTATCTTAATTATTATATTATCTTTATCAATTAAAAATATACATGGTTAGGCAACAAGAACACACATAAACGCACTTCATCATCATCATCATCTCAGCCAATTGACGTCCACTACTGGACATAGGCCTCCTCCAAATATTGCCACCTTGTGCGGTCCTGCGCCTCCCTCATCCACCGGCTTCCCGCCGTCCTTAAACGCACTTACTTTCACATAATATGTTTCATTTAAACACAAAGTATTCTCTTTATTATAGTAAAAATAACAGCTCTACAAAAGACATTTTGCCCATTCATTTTATTCTCTGAAATAACTTTTGATCTGGCACTGCAAATATTTGTTCAAACCCGCTTGTGTGAGAATTTCAAATTGCTGAACTAGTAGCTTTGTAATTGTAAACTAGTTCAACTGAGAAATAGTAAAAATAACATTTTAGTTCATGGAATTTTTTTTATTTTAATTTGTTTAATAAATATTAATTTACATGTGGTGACGGAGTAAGAATACAATATGTCACCACCCCATCTCATCCCATGGGTGTCGTAAAAACCGAATAAGAGATTATCCGTGAATATTATATCTGATATTAATAATCCTCACACATTCACACATCTCCACCTAGTCCCTAACTAAGCAAAGTTTGTACTATGGGTACTAGACAACGGATAAACATACTTAAATAGTTGTTTTTTTGTAAATACATACATATTACACATAGAAAATACTCAGACCAATGCAAACAACCATGTTTATGCATACAACGATTTGCATTGAGCAGTAATCGAACCCGAAACCTCTGCGTAGCAGCCATGTACTATACCGACTGCGCCACAGAGGTGGAACACCGTAAGTTTTGATCAAAAACCCTGTTTCCTTTACATACTTACGCACCTAGACACAGGCTTTTAATAGGCATTAAGAAAGGTCATGGTAAAAAGTTTTTTAATGTAAAAGTTATGTATACAAGTGTGTCATTATCCACAAGTATATAAAGAGACCAGACCAGACCAGAAATTACACCAAATCTTGTCCCGTGGGAAATATCTCAGCTCTCAGTGATTAAAATCCACAGCGAAATAATGCTCACGTTACAAACAAAACAGAAGTTATGAATGAGAAACAAACATGTTTTGTGTTCCTATCTTAGATTTTTTTTTTAAAACAACCCTTTTAACTATATCTTAAGAATACAACAGCAGAATATATTATGTGAATTATAGTGATTTTCTTTTGTCATCAAAACTTAGTACAACTATTAATTTATAATAATGTATAGTTGTACTAAGTTTTTATTATGTTATATTAATTAATAAGTAATTAATATAACAATTATTAATAAGTAGTAATAAGTAATTATTAATAAGTAGTAGTACTTTTGTATTTTTTGATGATTTTAACAAGTAAGAAGACGACCACGCTACGATCATTCCGTTTTCCTCGAGTATATCTTTCAAAACATGTCATCATAACAGCCCATTAATGTCCCACTGCAAGGACGGGCCTCCTCCCGTGACGGAGGGATAGTAAGCCTATTAATACCACGCTGGCCAGACGGATCGGTATGGGGTTTAATTTCAAGTTTACCATCTTTTTATTACGTAAAGATAATATTCACGGATAGTCCCTTAGCCGGTTTTTACGAGACCCGTGGGATGAGATGGGGTGGTGACACACTGTATTCTTAGGCTGAGCGCAGACTTGGAACACGACAGTCTTAAGACAGACTATTGCTTTACGTCGTAGAGACAATATTGTCTCAGATAGACAGTTTTGTTTTATGTGTGCTACGTATCGTAGTCAAAACTGTTTCGTTTTAGTTTTAAGACAGACTTGTCTATATGAGGCAAGTCAGTCTTGAAACAGTCTAGTCTCCAATGTGCGGTCAGCCTTACTCCGTCACCACACGGAGAAAGTAAAGTAAATACTAATAATATTAATACCATGTCCAGCAAAGAACAATGGGCAAAACGTCCCCACCCTTGTAACACTTTCAGCTATACATCAAATGAAAGCCCTTGAAAAGTGAAGCATTTTATTGTATGACAGCAAATCTGTCAGTCATGGGAGAACAGAGTTATTGAGGAGAAGAAAATAAAAATAATGAACGATAATATTACATAATTTATGCTAATGTTTCCTATGTAAGCACGATAGAGTCAAAGGCTATCTTACTAGTAGAGGGACCATACATGTAGAACATCCTACATCATCCAGAAAACCATGAATTTCGCCTTTCAAATAAAAAACATACAGCTTTCATAAATATAGAAACTCGTATATCATATCAGCCAATTGATGTCCACTGCTGAACATAGGCCTCCTCCAAACATTGCCATCCTCATCCATCGGTTTCCTGCCGTCCTAACTAGGTCGTGGGACCACCGTGTGAGGGGTTTCTCCACCCTGCGCTTTCTGATAGGCGGTCGCCATTCCAGAACCTTTCAACCCCAACGTCTGTCGGTTCTCCGCGCTATGTCCCCTGCCCAACGCAACTTTAACCGGTCAATTCTGAGCGCTATGTTCATATGCACAGTTGGGTATATTAGAAAGATAACTGGACCTGACGCAGCTACTACTTCCAATGCAACAATAACGAGCTAATACTAATCATTAATGAAAACCACGCACCTATTTATTATTTATTGCATGAAACTGATGCATTCATACTACCACTCCGACACCGACTCCGGTCATATCCCCACAAAGGTGATCACTGATTGGAAGAGGCTCGAGGAGAAACTCGCGTCTGTCGAATCCGCCCAACTAGATAGTAGTCCCTACAGTTCGGATACTGTAGTGGACACTGAGGCGGCGATCGGTGCCCTGACAGGTCGTGTCATTAATTAACAATTGCTCTTAGACAGTGGCTATGCTGGAAGACCTCCGCATGCAATTACCTGGAGAACTGCGTGACCTGTTGAGCCGCAAGATCCCTGCCACACGTGCCTACGACAGGGCCCTCGGCGAGTCCAATAGGGTTAGAATTAGACAGCTTCAATGGCCTGTTAAAGTACGCATAAATGAGTTTCGTCAGTCACGATGGTATGCGCAATTGAGTGAGATCGAACCTTTTTATCTCGCTTTCTAGCAGTTATCCCGTTCATTAAAGAAGGACGTATACTCTACTATGCCTCCTTTGGTAGGCCTGAGAGGAGGCTAGCGTTCGAGTATGATGACAAGGCCGAATGCCTGGCCAAGAACCTCGAGGCCCAATACGCAGTTCTCCTCAGGGTAACAATCACGATATAATATCAATCACATACACCAATTTCAAATATTTGTCAACAGAGTAGTAAAACGGTGAACTTCTCTCCAGGAGTCACCGCTCAAGGCAGACAACGACGATATACAGTTAGTCACACCTACCGAGTGGAACCGTTAAATAAACTTCTCGCCCCTAAAAAGGCACCAGGCTCAGAAAGAATAACAAAAATAGTCATTAATTTATTCCCCGAACGTCTTTTGGTCCTTGACATGCATCTGCAATGTCGCAATATCAAATTGTGTCTTCCCACAACAGTGGAAAGACGCCGTGGTTATCGGAATACCGAAACCCGACAAAAAACTTCCGACCTGTTAGTCTGAGTCGAGCCGTTTCCGAGCCTGAGGAACATAAATTCTGTCGTTTACTATTTCTGCAATGGTTGCTGAATAAAGAACATGTCCTAATGGTTCTCTAAATGTTTATATTAGCAAAGCTAGCTATCCGAAAGTCAGGAAAATTCTGTGGATGATTTTCTGGATGATGTAGGATGAGCTAGATGTATAGTCCGTCTACTAGTAAGATAGCCTATAATAATATATAATAATAATAATATAATATAACGTTTATTTCAGGCTGCATAGGCCCATAGAAATATACCTTATAGACTAACATACATAAAACAATATAATATATACCTTAATGACTAATATAAATAAAATAAAATAACTTCCGGTTACTTCTTTGCTTCTTGTGGAATTTGTCCGCGGAAGCGACGGAACACCACGTTCTGCGGCCAGAAGTTAGAGTCCATGACGTCATGCAGGTAGCAGTTCGCTATTCGCAACACGAACGCTTTGAAGTTCACGTTACGGTGAGACTCCAATAACTGCACCCTCGGCCTGTACTTCAACTTCTTGTAGACGTACTCCACGATGTCATCTACCTCCGTGGTGTAATGGAGGCGAGATATATACACCGGAGTATTCAGATGGGCGGCTCTCAGCGTCACCGTCGGTGCCGTTCCGCAACTGTTCTTATTAGTCTTCGGGCGGCAGCGCTTCTTGTTTCTCACCGTAGTAAAACCATCAGTAGGTGCCTTTTCAAGCACAGGCTTCTCTACGGGAGTCTTAGGCGTGCTCGCTGAAATCAGCTGACCCGATGACTTGCTTACACGTGCCACGGTACGAGGAGACACCGCGGGGGCAGGGGCAAGGTTGTGCGCCGTGTCGTCTGCACATTTTGCAGTTTCAGCGATCGTCGGCGTTGGCGACAAAACTGCTGACGCGTAGCTTGCAGTCGATGTGTCGAGGCGACATGCACCTCGGCGTGTGTTTATGTTAACACAGGTCGGTGACCTAGTTGCTATAGTTGTATTGTTGCGCAACTCGTCGAACTCTTTTCGCATAATTGCCACGGTTGCTTCGGATGTCTCCAGCTTCCGTTGCACATCAGCTAAGCTTGCCTTCAGAAAGATGATGTCTTTCAGAAGGCTTGTAACGTCGACGTGGTCAAAGGTGACGGGAGGCAACTTGCTTAGGTCCTTCGCCACAAACGTCGGCACGTCGTCAGGATCCGTTTCTTTCAGTAGCGTGATTATGTCTTGAAGACTTTTCTTTGTCCCGTCACGCCGGCGGGACACCATCTGGTCACGTTTATTTAAAACCGTAAACAACTGCAGCTTGGATGCAGCAATATCTTCTTCGCTGAAGTTGGTCGCGCAGATTTGAATGGCGGATACTTCATCCATCACATCTAGTTTCTGCTGCAAGAACGACAGCAGCTCGTTCGGCACAAGTATGTCACTCATGACGTAAAATAGCGAGCGTCAGCTTACGCCGCGCTAAACACTAATTGTATTATTAATTATGAACGCACACGTCCGACTCGGAATGTTACCTATCGACGTGTGTGTTTAGTTTAGCAAAGCTAGCTATTCGAAAGTCAGGAAAATGCTGTGGATGATTTTCTGGATGATTTAGGATGAGCTAGATGTATAGACCGTTTACTAGTAAGATAGCCTGTGACTTTATCGTGCTTATATAGTAAATATTAACATAAAGTATGAAATATTATCGTTTATTATTTTTATTCTCTTTTCCTCAATAACTCTGTTCTCCCATGACTGACAGATTAGTTTCATACAGTAAAATTCTTCACTTTTCAAGGGCTTTCATTTGATGTATAGGTGTAAGTGTTACAAGGGTGGGGACGGCTTCCATACAAAAATGCCCATTCTTCTTTCAACCGTATTGCATTGTCGTTTAGTACACATAGCACGATCACTTCAAAAAAAGTTTTGAATTATGATTTAGTTTAAATCATTGATTTACAAAGTAAATCAATGGTTTTAATACAATTTAGCACGTATTATAATTTGTAAATCTTTAAAAAAAACACGTAAATAAAAGAATATTTTTTACAAACTAAAACCACTTTGAACGACAATTTTATTCAAAGCATCACTGTAGCAATATAACCAAACATGTGTTGTACAAAACATGCAATATAAGATGTATTGCAACATCACTGGGTACCTTATGGCGTCTCGTAAACTGGCAAGGGTCACCTTAGGGATATATTTCTGTTGGTATGTGGCTCAATTGTGCTACGTCATCTCATAAAATCGTGATCGTTGGGTCGAAAACCTTTAATTTGTTCTTGCATTTTAGGGTCTTTTAATTCCAGAATCAATTGGATTGATTCTTAAAATTCCAGAATCAATTGAATTGATTCTTTAAATTCTAGAATCAATTGCACCTAAACAATAAGGAAAATTAAATAGTACACAAACTTATTAGTATGATCGACGACCTAGTTAGGACAGATCCCCCCTGTCCACCAATGGATGGAAACCATTATTTTTATTTTATTTAACTTTATGCACAATTTACATTGTTGTACAATGGTGGGCTTAATGCCTTAAGGCATTTTCTTCCAGCCAACCTTTGGGTGATGCAGAGATAGTAAGGTAGTAGGTGCAGTAAGGTTAACTTAATAATTTATTTTCAAAAAGAAACATACATACTATAAAATATAAAAGGATACATATATATAATATATACAAGATCAAATATATAGATAATGAAGATAGAAGAAGATTATTCCGCTAATAAATCAGTGCAAAGTAGGCGAACCTTGGCTTTAAACGCAGCACGGTTCGTGGTCGTCCTGATTTCAAGAGGGAGGGCGTTCCACAGAAGAATGGACTGTACCATGAAAGAAGAGTGAACCATAGCAGAAGTATGTGAAGGACAAAGAAGAAGGAGATTATTTGTGGACCGAAGGTTCCTATTATGGCCAGAACAGAGGTATTGGAAATGGGGAGAGAGATAAGAAGGAGCATTAGGGGAGGTAAGCAGAGAGAAAAGCGTCGTGAGCGTACGAAGATTGCGTCTTTGACGTATAGTTAGCCACTACAGTTCCTGACGATAATGTGAAACATGATCATACTTTCGAAGATTAAAGACGAATCGAATGCAGTTATTCAGAAGTCGGTCCATTTTATTGAGCAGATCTGCATTCAGGTCGAGGTAGCACACATCACCATAGTCGATAAGAGGGAAAATTAAGGACTGCGCAAGCATTGCCTTGGTTTTGTGAGGTAGAAAATTTCTAAGACGATTCAGTGAACGTAGTGTACCTGTTACCCTCTGACTTACATTCTTGACTTGTGCTTGCCAATTTAGTGTAGAATCAAGATGTAATCCTAAATCTTTCACCTCGTTACTATAAGGTATAACACAACCATTAAATAAGATAGGTGGTATGGTAGCTATGTTGATCTTAGCTGTAAAATGAGAGCTCCCAATTATTATGGCCTGGCATTTATCGACATTAACTGACAGTCCGAATTTTAATGACCATTCTTGGAGGGCCAGAAGGTCTCTATTAACCGCATCGATAGCTTTGGCAAGGTGTTCCACCCTAGCTTGGGTATAAAGCTGCAAGTCGTCGGCATACAGATGATAGTCACACGTAAATTCTTTAGTCAGGAAGTTAATAAACAAAGAAAACAATAAAGGAGATAATATACCGCCTTGAGGCACACCAGCACTCAAACTACACCATGATGATGTAATTTCATCAATCCGAATTGACTGCTGACGACCTCGAAGATATGAGGAAAACCAATCCAATGCCACAGGTGAAGTCTTGAGATGGGAAAGAATAGAGATGAGAATATCATGGTTTACTGTGTTAAAAGCATTCGAGAAGTCTACGAGGACCAACACTGTTATCATGGCATCCTCGATGCCTGCTCTCACATCACCAGTCACTTTAAGAAGTGCTGAGACAGTGCTGTGCCCAGGTCTAAACCCAGACTGTAGTGGGGACAAAATATTATTTTGGTTTACAAAGCCGGCTAATTGTCTGTAGACCTCAGCCTCGAGTGCTTTCGACAAGAAAGGAAGAATACTGATAGGACGAAAGTGTGAAACAAGTGTAGGATTTGAAATTTTTGGAAGAGGAAGAACGTAGGCTTGACGCCACTGAGATGGAAACTTACCCGAAAAAAGAGAGTGATTAAAGATATGGAGAATAGCAGGAAGTATTTGATCTATGATAGTGATAATCATATAGCGGCTGATAGCATCAACACCTAGAGCTTTAGATTTAATAGAAAGAATAGTTTTTATGACTTCACCTGGTGCAAGTGGAGAAAAATGAAAGGGGACTGCATTGGAACAAGGTAAACCACGGATAAAGTCAGTGGTTTGCTTTACCGTGGCTGCTGCTGGGGTAACAATATTGACAAAGTGTCTATTGACATCGTCTACATTTATATTCCGCGGCAATTCCACTTGACGTGATTTCCCAATCCCAAGGGATTGGAGAAATTTCCATATGTTGACAGGAGAACTAGAATTAATGTTTTCATGGATGTGTCGGCGTTTGGCGTTGCGTATCAACTGGTTACACCTGTTTCTTGCAGCCTTAAATATGACCCAATTGGCGTCACAGCGATTTCTACGAAATTTGTTAAAGGCACGGTTCCTCCTCCCCATAGCCACCTTCACCTCATCGGTCATCCAATGCGCGGGGGGACGTTTGAGTTTAATTTTTTTGATGGGAGCATGTTTATCGTATAACTGTACCACGGTTGTGTTAAAAATGTCGACCATATCGTCAACAGATGTGGCCTCGGTCATAGGCGTCCAGTCTATTTTAGATGCATCGTCTTGCAGCTTGTGAATTTCTACACTCCCAAAACAACGCATGCGCAGGGTTTTGGCCTGGGATTTAGGGGGCTTTAGGTTGTAGGTGATGAAAATTAAATCATGGTGGGAAAAACCAGGTGCAGGATATTGGCCATGATGTAGGACTCGAGTAGGATCAGAGGTGAGGATTAAGTCCAGCCAAGTGTCCTCCCCATTCGGGTTGTGGTGAGTGGGTGTTAGAGGCAGAACTTGGAGGTTGGCGGACTCAATTATGGAAAGGAGTTTGTGGGAACGGGGTGAGCGACTGGAGACAAGATTCGTGTTGAAATCGCCCATGATAATGTGATCCACGTAATCAGACCCCAAGGATTCTAAAATCGACTCTAAGTCGGTGAAATAATTAGTTGTAGGAGGGCAGTAAACCACACCCAGAAGAATCTTTTTAACTCCAACCCAAACCTCGAGGAAAAGATACTCAGCAGAGGCAGAGTTTGATACCTGTGAGTCAGAAGAAATAATTATGTTATATAGAAAGCTACTGCGGATATAAATGGCAACCCCACCACCCCTCCTACCTATCCTATCGTTTCTGACTAGTACAAAACCGGGAAGGGGATAAACGACGGAGAGAAGATTGGGCTTAAGCCAGCTCTCAGAAACCAGGACGACATGAATGTTCGTATCAACAAAGGTATCCCACAAGTCGCTATAGTGGCTTGGAATCCTTTAGGCGCATAACGTTTAAAGCGCAAAATGCTAAGCGCTCGCAAAATGGTAAAAGAGCATAATGGTAAAAGAGCAAAAAGGTAAAAGAGCAGAATGGTAAAGGAGCAAAATGGTAAAAGAGCAAAATGGTAAAGGAGCAAAATGGTGAAAGCGCAGAATGGTAAAAAAATCAGTTGTCTCACTTATTAGCCATGATGATAAAAAACAGCTTAATTTTGGTGAAATGTGACTCCCTAACAGGAACAATATAAATAAAACGTAAATTTTTTTTTTCGAATACCATTTAGTTTATGTTCAAAATGAAGTAATAATATTTTTTATGTTCGACATTATGACATCATCATCTAAGTACTGCAGGCAGGGTAACTACGTAACTATATAAATAATAATTTTCATTTACAATGAAACATCAGGAACATTTTCTTCCTTCTAATAGTGTTCCTTAACTTTAAAGAGTAATAATTTGTTAATCGTACGGTGTACTTGCAATAACGAAACGCAATATCATCTCAACATTTTGAGGGTAGTTTAATAAAACTTTGTCAGTTTCTAAGAAAAGTACGGCTTGTCGTTTATTATGTGAATAACTTTTGAACTACTTTATTAACCAGTATGCTTAATAATATTTAGGTGTGAAGTTTCTGAATTATTGTGAAATATTTTTCTATTTTGCGATTAGGTACTACTGTTTATCACGATGACGGACCAAAACTTTGAGTTTTTCAAAAATCAAAAAGGTTATGTAACACTAATACACGGCGAGTACAGGTATAATAAACAATTAACCAACAAAAGGTCACATTTCACTAAAATTAAGCTGTTTTTTATCATCATGGCTAATAAGTGAGACAACTGATTTTTTTACCATTCTGCGCTTTCACCATTTTGCTCCTTTACCATTTTGCTCTTTTACCATTTTGCTCCTTTACCATTCTGCTCTTTTACCTTTTTGCTCTTTTACCATTATGCTCTTTTACCATTTTGCGAGCGCTTAGCATTTTGCGCTTTGAACGTTATGCGCCTAAAGGGCTTGGAATACTCTGTGCGTTTATATGACAAACATTTAAATATTTATTATTAGTTTTGAAATGTTGACGCAATGTGTCACCAAGCGTGCCACTTGTTGAGCCAAAACTGTCGTCGCAAGAAGAAGAAGAAACTGACGTATTATTAGCGGAATAGAAGGAGGAATCATCATTTGATGACATAAAATAAATAGGATAAATATATACTAATTAATTATAAAATATTAACAAAATAACTACTCACTCAACAACAAAAAGCAAATTGATCTCTGCACCACCCGCCGACCAACCAGCACAAAAGAAGAGAAATAAAATGATATAATATTATTACACACAAAAATCAATACACATAAAAAAAAACTATAAAGTAAGAAACTGACACAGGAAAAATAAGATGCGAGTTTCCGAACGCACCTCGGTTGACTCCGATAGATTATTGTCTCCTCAAGCTGTCACACAGACAACAATGACATGACAGTAGATGTCAAAGTGATAGATTTTAATAATATGAAAATAAGTTTGAAAAAGTTTGACAGATGTGGCGAAATAAAACTTTTTTATAATAGAAAATAGTATAAAAGTGGGTGTATAAATATAATAAAGTAAAATATAATATTACCTACCAACAAATTGCTGTGTAACAACTCAAGGAACAAAAGTAAACATACTAAAGAGCACTCGACGTTTAACTAAGACTGCGACATTCGGTAAATGACCCACTATGAAGATGAACCTGCAGACTTCGGGAACTTGTCAGTCAGAGACTTGAGTTCATCCATCGTCACTATCTTATGTCGACCTTTATCCGGAGTAACGATGATTATAACTCCGTTCTGCGTCCAACACGCCCGCATCCCAAAATGCAACCGAGCTGTGGCAAAGACAACCTGTCGAGATTTTGTCAGAAACTCCTTAAATGACACTGCGGTCCCTTTCAGTTTCGCCTTTGCTCTCCAAACTGCATCTTTAGTCTCGATACTAGTGAAATTGACTAGTATGGGTCTAGGGTGGGCTTTGCTGTTCTTACCTAGGCGATGACAGGCACTAATGGAAGAAGGAGTAATGTCCGCAAGAGCCATCCTACCTTGAAGTATATTGAGAACCACTTATCTATAACCACACTATCTATAATGATGATATGTGAGCATCACAAACAAAATTGTTTTCTTTTAAAACTTAATCAATTTTCAATACTTTTCTCAATAGTATCAAAACAAACAAAATTACAAAGTAATATAAAAAGTACTGCATCTACTCATGAACATTGATTCCTATTTGTCCTGAGACGTTATAATATTGTGGCGTCTGAGCGTAGTAGGTATCCGTATTTATCCTTACTTGATTTATTTAGTAAACAAACACCACTTAATGCAAATTCACTAGTTTTTACATCAATCGCACACTTTGATATGGATGAAAATTTCTGGAAAGTAGCATTAAACGTTTATGCAATAGAAAACACGTAAATCACTTTGATTTATCCACTATCTTTCGTAAATTTTAAATAAATGTATTTTTTTCCAACATAAAATTTCACAGATAAAATTATTTTTACGATTTGACATTTATTTGTAGATTATAGAATTTTGTTCTTGATTCCTATACATTTTTCAAAGATTAAAGACTAATGTCTTTAGTCTGTGGTTGACACGACGCCATATATGTTTACGTTTTAGAGCAAGTCTGTTTAAATAGACAGTATACGAGTATGCTTTCTACTGCAAAATACAATGCAATGTGTTTTTTGTTCTTAGAAAATTATTAAATCAGTAATGAACTCTACAGTTGTTCTCTTTCCAAATAAACTCCCAAGAAAGTTCAACGACAACAAATAACTAAAACGCCTCAATCACCTCTAATACAACTTAATACGCTTATAGAACTGTCATTCATAAGATATTTATATCCAGAACCACCTACGTATAAACCTCTACATGTATCGTTTACGCTTTTATCGCGAAAGATGATTTATTACTGACCCTACCACGGGAAATAATAAAGGCTGGCCTACACATCTATAGACTATATTAGGGTGACCATAAAAAAAGCATAAAAAGGGAATTTGGTCGGTTGGTTAGGTGCTCAGTCGTATAGCTAAAATTTCAGTCAATAAAATACCAAAATATTATATATTACGGTATTAAATATTGCTACATTTAGATTGAATGAAACAATGGGTTTATGGGTTTCCCTTGATCTTAAAAACAAGGTTCTTTTTATATAGCACATTTGGTATATGAATTTATGTTGTAAATAAAAATCATTTGTGGCAAAATTGCTCTTTCATTGTTTGTTTTTACTTTTCTTTGTCTGTAAGAAGCAACCAATCATTTTAAGACTTAATTAGATATTACTTAGGTATAGTAAAAAAATAACAAAAAGATTTTCAATATCATGAAAAAAACTCTAGGTAAGGCTTAACTCTCTTGACGGTTAGCAAGATTTGGTTATTAGGGAAAGCTTCCAGCCTAAGTGATAAAACACACAGTGTATCAGACGCAAACCTAAATCATATAAAAAAAAATGTAATAGCTTCGATGTCTATAAAGTATATTTTTTTATAAATGGAGTGTTTCTCTAGGAAGGTTTATATGTATAACATTTGCATAATATAGTAAAGAAACCTATGACAGAGATTTCTAATGTAATTGTCTAATGAAGCTATACTTAAACATTGCTTAAGGACATTCTGTAGTAGGTGCCCGTTCGGAGCCGGGTCAGGTCGCTAGTATATTTACGATTTTAAACTTTATTATAAGCTTTTTAAAAAATAATCTCTTTTAGAAAGTAACTAGTTTTAACATTTCTAATTACAATCAAAATAACAAATTAACTAAGAAGATTAAAACTTTACCTATAATTAATGTCTATTAATAGTTTAGAAAACTTACGATTAGATTAAAAATGAAACTAAAAAAACTAATTTGTTATTCTTATCTTTACTAAAACATAGTTAAACTATGAAATAATCGCTGTCGTGTAAAGTTATCTCATTCATTTAAACTGTGTACTAAGCATACAAAGTCGTTAAGCATTTTGTTAATCTAAAAAGTAACAATATAATTAAGAGTGGAAGAAAATAAATTGTTAAATTGCAACAGGTAGAATGACGTCATGTTTGTTTAAAAAGTTTTATTACAGGGACAGTTTTACTTATAGCTATAGACAAATCCTTGGAATATTTATATCAATCTCCCTTTTTTTACAAGGAACATCTGTTCTTATCCATACCATCTCATCCCATGCGTATCGTAAAAACCGACTAAGAAACTATCTGTAAATATTACCTTTACGAAATAAAAAGAAGGAAAACTTGAAATTAAACCCTATACCAATCCGTCTGGCCAGCGTGGTATTAGTAGGCTAAGTATCCCTCCGTCACGGGAGGAGGCCCGTTCTTGCAGTGGGAAATTAATGGGCTGTTAAGCTGAATGATAATATCTGTTCTTATACCCATTTGGCTCAGTGGTTAGGTGTGCTGGACTCCCAAAAGTAGCCAGTCTACTAACTCATATCCACGATGATCTTCTACCTGTTTGTCAGGGTTATGGGAATCAGGTGCATTACCCATTGACCCTATAGGTCCTTGCTCGGTTAAGTGCAGGGCCTGAAATAGTATCATGCTGACCTGACCAGGCCAGTGAAAATCAACAACTTAATTCCAGGACTGGTTGACCAAAGACCTGGGTGTTATTTTTTAATAATACACTTTAAAATTTCATAAACATCATTCACTATGCCTTAAACTTGCTCGTAAAGTAAAGCCTAATTCTAGTATTTTACTGAATATTGTTTTACGAATATAGAAAAGCACTATTTTGTGAACCTCAACATAATAATAATAATAACATAATAATAATAACAATTTATTTATTGACTCCCAAAACAAAAACAGTTTACAAAGTTTAGGTACATTGCGAATATAATTAAGTAGTGGGAGCCTGGTTTCCAAGCTAGGTTTAGACCTGTATTATGGATAACCAGACCTCCATCCACGGAAACAGTTGAATACTGGTTGTGTGCAAATTTGTACAAGTGCAGGAGTACTTTTTAAATTGTATATAATATTTTAAACAAGCTTTATTAAAATACAGTAATTAGTCTAAATATATGTGCCTGTCATGTGTGTTTGTGTTGGTGTTGTGTGTATGCGTGTTGGTGTGTGTGTGTGTGTGTGTGTGTGTATATGTGTCAGTGCTGGTTGTGAAATGTCTGCTGCTTTACAGTACTATATTGCCATTCTTAAAAGGGATTCTGTGTCATCATAGTTGAGGGTAAGCAAAAAGCTATACAAAGCTGTTTTTGTGTTTATTTTATTTTTAGGATAAATGATTAATATTTTATTTAATTTATTGTATAGGAAACCGCTCAGAAAGTCAAATGATCTATGGGAGAAAGGTGAAAATGACATTATGCTGTGGCATACATAATGTTTTCGGCGTTTTGACATTAAACTAGGATCGTAAGAGAGCGATGAGTGCCTCTTGAGAACCGCGCATAGAATAAAAAGCTGGCGAACAGTTAACACTGAACATTTTTTATACAGCTCTGATGTCGGGAAGCGAAAGGGAAGACCTAGTGACGTTTTTAATACTGCTCTCTGTGCTCTCTCCAACCTAAGAAGTGAAGAACATAAATTAACATAAGATACATAAAGTAATACTTAAAACTTCTTACAGAATAGGGACAAAAGAACTGTAAATAAAGACAAAAGTATCAAGAAATTGAACCATTTTCTATGGTTAACTGATCTAAAACGGTTATTCCGCAGTATAATGTTGTTTGAAATAGCTTGTAGTATCTGTTTTATTGGCCATAAGTTTTATTTGTGGACGTATTAGTACAAAAAGGGATGATTACATTCTGTTGTTTGTTTAATCTATTGTTTTATGTGTTTTTGTGACAAACGTTAACGGTCATTTTCTTAAATGTCCCTATTACATATTTTGCTAATGTCACAAATAGGTAATATAATTAAATTATGACGACTTCTGTGGCGTAGTCGGTATATGTATTACATGGCTGCTGCGCAGAGGTCTCGGGTTTGATTCCCGCTCAATGCAAATCTTTGTGTCCATGAACATGATTGTTTGCATTGGTCTAAGTGTTTCTATGTATGTATGTTTTTACAAAAAAAATGTATTTAAGTATGTTTATCTGTTGTTCTGTTACCCATAACACAAGCAGGTTAAGCCTAGCTTACTTGGGGAACAGATGGCGCTGTGTACAGTACAAATTAATGTCCCTGAATATTTATATTGCTAAAAGTAGTATTTATAGAAAAGGGAAAAAGCCGATCAGCCTGTTCCTCCCGCAAACCAAGGCGTCGGAAAAAGTCGCGAAACGATCTCACATCTGAGCAGAAGGCAGCCGCATTTTCGTGTTTTGCGCGCGCTTTTTTGGTGTAAAAGGGAAAAAGTCGACCCTTTATTTAGTTACACTTAGACGGGCTATCATCTGTTGAGGCACTGGTGCCTGCCCTTTAGCCCCGGCTTTTAACTCGTAAAGGAATTCCGTTGGTTTTAGAAGGAATCTATAGAGACTTTAAGAAGATAGCCGATAAGGCCAAGTCAAAAGGTGAAAAGCCTCTAAAATAATACACACATGGTGTCTATTAAATCATCATTAGCCAATAGATAATCATAATCATTATATTAGCCAATCGACATCCACTGATGGGCATAGGCCTCATTTTTCATATATCTGTTCTGTTAAATATTATTACATTTTTTTTCATTATATTGTCATTTTCTGGAGTCCTTTTTTAGAGACTGATATATTTTATAAATGTTTTGTTTTTGATGGTATAAAAAAAATAATTTCAAAAATAATAGTCACCCTATTACTAGTTTCGTAAAATGAAAATAACCGTGTCACGATGAACAGAGCCAATCTCTGCGTGAATTGATTGCACTATTTTTTCACTTCCACAAGCGATTTTATTCTGATTTGTTATACCACTGTTACCACCGTTTAATCACAAAAATTGTACTTTGTTTCACCGTAATAACGACCTCTGTGGCGGTTATTAAACATGACTGCTACGGTATTGGGTTCAATTCCCGCTCAATGCATATCTTTGTGTGCATGAACATGATTGTTTGCATTGGTCTGAGTGTTTCTATGTATAAGTATTTAAGTATGTTTATCCGTTGTCTAGTACTTATAGTACAAGCTTTGCTTAGTTTGGGACTAGGTGGCGATTTGTGAATGTGTGAGGATTATTAATTATTTATTTTATTTATTATTTATTTGTGCGATCCACAAATTATTGTCCTGAGTCTGGATATTCTCTGTGTCCGTTAAATTGAGGGCACGATCCCTAGTGCGCGAGTTGTCCTTTTTAAAAAGACAAAGCATATTATACTTTCAAAATATCTAGTTTTTATTCCTGATAACTTATCTTGAAGGAGAAAGTTTATATTGTTTTTTGAAAATTATTGTCCCATTTACTATTATTAACACCAACTCTCTCTCACTAAATTTCAATAATGTTATAAATAAAACATAGAAACAATAATAAGAATCAAAACTGTTCTTGAAAAGTTCCAGAAATTTTCAAAAATTGACCTTAAGACACACCTAGACAGAAATAATATCTTTATAATTTAACTATCACAAGTTATTTTAATCTCCTTTCAATCCAATATAAAGATATCGATAGATATTCATCAAAGTAACAGTTAAAGTCACCTACACATTTTAGTTGAAGCAAATTTTGAGATTTAAATTAATTCAATACAGCTAAATGGCGACCGCTTTTAAGTCAAAATAAGTGGTTTTCTAAATTAATTGTTCTACTAAATTTATAAAATTTGTTCAACCAAATATTTAAATGTCCCTTTGATAGACGTTTTACTGAAGAATATAAAAGTATTTACTTGGTTATAAAATGTTTTGCTAGATAATTGATTATAATTAATTTCGAAAACGGTTACGGTTTCACCACGGTGATAACCTGGTGTGAGTAACCTGTCTTATGCCTTGGGTGTCATAAAAGGTTCCTTATAGAAATCTATGTTAACAAAACACACGACGTTTGACAAACTCTGTGGCGTAGTGGTTATATTACATGGCTGCTACGCAGAGGTCTCGGGTTCGATTCCCGCTCAATGTAAATCTTTGTGGGCATGAACATGAATGTTTGCATATGTGTAATAATATGTATGTATTTACAAAAGAAAAGTATATTAGTATTAATATCCGTTGTTCTGTTAACCATAACACAAGCAGGTTATGCCTAACTTACTTTGGAAACAGATGGCGCTGTGTAGAGATGTCCATGAATATTTATTTATTTAAAAAAACAAGGAAAGCTTGTCATGAAACTTTTTAATTTGTGTGACTATTGTAATATTAGTCTGTTGAGCATGGTATCATATGCGTGTAGTGACGGAGTAAGAATAAAATATGTCACCACCCCATCTCATCCCATAGGTGTCGTAAAGTACAAACCGACTAAGAGGCTATCTATTTATTTATTTATTTATTTATTTAAAATAGTACAACCACATCATACATATTAACTCTAGTACATAAACAGTTCAAAGGTACTTATTGTCCGATACATATGACACTTAAGGTGTACATAACACTTACTATAAATGTAGCGATTTTTATTAATACAGTGAGTTCGAAATACATAATTATATTAACAACCCAACTTATTACTTAATTTCTGAACTTTAAGTTTAAAAACATCAAAAGAATCGCGAAAGATGTCAATGCTTGTGTCGTGCTTTTGGATGGAGTTATATAAATTCAGTGTCCTATGAAGAGGCGACTGTAAACCCAGATTAGTTCTAGCAAATGGCGTGTAAAAAAATTTTAGTGATTCTTTGTCTTGGAAAAGAGTGAGGTATTGCCAAAGAAATGTGCTGTAATAAGTGACTGCATTGTATTTGATTGTTCATCAGTTTATAAAGGAAACATAAGTCCAGGATACGTCTGCGATCACAAAGAGAGGTCATTCCAAATTTAGATAGCCGTTCGTCATAAGGGTTTCTATGTGAAAACCCGCTGCAAGAGAACGCTAGATGTCTAGTAAACCTTCGCTGAATAGTCTCAACCCGTTGCGAATGTACAGCATAGAATGGAGACCATGCACTACTAGCAAATTCGAGATGGCTGCGCACGAGAGCATTATATAGGATAATTTTTGTGTTGCTGTTAGTAAAACCTACGGTATTTCTAACAGCAACACAAAAATTATCCTATAGGGTTTTCACATAGAAACCCTTATGACGAACGGCTATCTAAATTTGGAATGACCTCTCTATATAAAAGTATTTACTTGGTTATAAAATGTTTTGCTAGATAATTGATTATAATTAATTTCGAAAACGGTTACGGTTTCACCACGGTGATAACCTGGTGTGAGTAACCTGTCTTATGCCTTGGGTGTCATAAAAGGTTCCTTATAGAAATCTATGTTAACAAAACACACGACGTTTGACAAACTCTGTGGCGTAGTGGTTATATTACATGGCTGCTACGCAGAGGTCTCGGGTTCGATTCCCGCTCAATGCAAATCTTTGTGGGCATGAACATGAATGTTGGCATATGTGTAATAATATGTATGTATTTACAAAAGAAAAGTATATTAGTATTAATATCCGTTGTTCTGTTAACCATAACACAAGCAGGTTATGCCTAACTTACTTTGGAAACAGATGGCGCTGTGTAGAGATGTCCATGAATATTTATTTATTTAAAAAAACAAGGAAAGCTTGTCATGAAACTTTTTAATTTGTGTGACTATTGTAATATTAGTCTGTTGAGCATGGTATCATATGCGTGTAGTGACGGAGTAAGAATAAAATATGTCACCACCCCATCTCATCCCATAGGTGTCGTAAAGTACAAACCGACTAAGAGGCTATCCGTGAATATTATCTTTACAAAATAAAAAGATCGAAAACTTGAAATTAAACCCTATACCAATCTGTCTGGCCGGGCGTGGTATTAATAGACCAAGTATCCCTCCGTCATAGGAGGAGGCCCGTCCCTGTAATGGGACATCAATGGACTGGACATATACCTAATAGTCGAAAATTGTTTATCCTAATTACTTAATACAAAAATTCTGTCTAAAATGTCTACCAGTACTAATGAATACACAAGATTTATTGCCTGGGAAGCTCATTAGCACTGATTTATAGTACTAAGTAATGTTGATGTTTCGTATGTAAATATACCTTTAGTATTCAAAGTGAGCCGTCATGTTAGGATATTATTTTCAGAAGCACTTAACTTTTTACGTTTATTTTTTAAAAAGTTTGTGGATGAAAACTGTGTGGATGGCTTTTGTAAAAACGTTGTATTTTTTTTTTTTTTGAGTAAAAAAATCTAATGTGGCAGTGTAAATTAAAATTGTTATAAGTTTTTAAATGTTCTACTATAGGGTCAGCAAAGATTAGTTACACACTTACGATTATATTTACAAAAAGTAAATGTTTGTGTATTTGTACTACATATTTCTGTACAAAACCCCTTGAGCCCAGTGATACAACTTAATAAAATTAACGAATTTTTTTTTTGTTGAAGGCGAGCGAGTTTATTGTCTCGGACGACAGTTACTACTTTACGCGGGCTGTGGTGGGGCGGATGGCCCTCAACCAAGACAAAACCAAAAATTTATATTTATATATAGGTGAAATGGTAATTTCTCTGTTTTTATTTTTTTCTTATTGATCATGAACAGACGAGAAACCTATAACTTAAGTAAAAGTAGTAAGATATAATACTTACTGTCCGTTACAAAAAAAAAAATTGAAGCAATTATCTAGTAAGTAAGCACTTTATGCCGAATGTTCAAAATCATTTGGAAAAATATCTAAAGTATAAATTTAGTTACTTACTTATAAAATGCCTATTTAATTACCAATCAATGTAACTACATTTCTAGTTACCAGCAACTACTCATTAAACTGTCGCAATACAACTCACGGGGCGGACAGTTACGTCGATGTCTCACTTTGATTGAACCAGACACTTTGCGGTCGTTGTACTCACAGAGAGGTAGCGCTTGTTCTAAGATATTATCGTTTCTAGTGCAGTATAATGGTATTAAACTCTATATTATAATAACTAGCGTAATAATTCAGTTACTTTGTAACAAAATTCCCATACATTACCAACCAATGTAACTACATTTCTAGTTACCAGCAACTACTTATTAAACTGTCGCAATACAACTCACAGGGCGGACAGTTACGTCGATGTCTCACTTTGATTGAACCAGACACTTTGCGGTCGTTGTACTCACAGCTAGGTAGGGCGTGCTCTAAGATATTACTGGTTCTACTGCAGTATTATAGATTTACTCGTAGAACCGGTGTTGTATTAAGTCTAATAAAGTTAACATTTTTTTTTACATTCACACAACATCATCTAATCCCAAACTAAGCAGAGCTTGTACTAGACAATAGTAGTAATATACTACTAGACAACGGATAAACACATAAATACTTTTTTTTTTGTAAATATTTACATAGAAACACTCAGACCAATGCAAACAATCGTGTTCATGCACACAAAGATTTGCATTGAGCGGGAATCAAACCCGAGACTTTTGCGTAGCAGTCATGTTATATAACCACTACGTCATAGAGGTCGTAGAAACATAACTCTACCTCTCTTCCCTATTATTACAAATACGATCGATATTTCTATTAATAGTTGTAAACTCAAAGTAATTTACATTTTGCAAGTGCACTTAGTTACAGTTCGTATGAATAACTTTGCCGAGTGTTTCTTGTAGTTCTAAGAACAGTTTCTTATTTAACAAAAGTTTCTTGAAAGCTTAAAGTTAATTAGTTTATGTATCGTAAAGTACCTTGCTTTTGCCTGTTTGCTGTAATGCTGTGTAATACTGTGTTGTATAAACGAAATGTTTATACAACTTACATTGGTACATAAACTCAAGCTTTATTTCTTTGGGAGTAGGTAGAAATTATTAAAAGATGGCACTTTTTAAATAATACACTAATAATAGTATTAAAAAAATATTTTGTTTCTTTCTTTATTACAATCCTTATTAACCTGCATGTCAAAAATTGTCACACATTATAGTAAGACAATTTGACAACTTTAACTTAACCGAATTTTAGGCAGTAGTTATTATGTGATGCCACTTATTAAATAATACACTAATAGTATTAAATAAATTGTTTCTTTCTTTCTTATTAATTTATTTTTGTTTTTTTTTAATATTTCTACATCAGAAATGGTAGTGTGTAAATGATTTAATTAATAATTTTAAGAACTCGACTTACAATATACTGAGAAATAAATGATGATTATAATTATTATTATTTATTTATCACGATCCTTATTATTAACTTGCTTTGCTTTATCTACATTCAAACATTTTTAAATAGTTCTTCCTAAACTAGTAACCAGATAAATTAGTTTAGTGTTTGCTGCTAGTTTTCTTTTACTGAGATACTACTAAAAAATAATTTCTATGATTATTATTATGACTTTCTATTGCACAAAAATATTTATCATTTATGCTCTGCTCTCTACGACCATTGCACTACAAAGGCATTATTTTTTATTGTTAAATAACCTTAAAATTCCAACCGGGAAAACATCACGTCTAACTTTCTTCCTACTATGTGACCGGAATAAACAAAGCCTTTCAATTTTAATCTACGCCGTAGGCATTCCGTAGCGATTTCGTAGCCATCTGCTACAAATGCTACGAATACAATAACTTATTTTATTACTTGCTTATTAGTAAATTAACAGGCTTCGCCAGTACGTAAGCTTAACTTGCACATGAGTCGTTAATTAGCTGAACAGATTTCCAAATACGTACATTACTCATAAATCGTTTGCGATACACGGAAAACGTGCTACAGTTGCGGAATACCACTACTACAAACAATCATAACACATTACTGCTTCAAACAAAACTCACCTTTATTGTCTCTACATAGAGTCCAAACAAACTGTAGATAAAACTTTGTTCATGTACACTACAATAAATATTTGATTGCCCGTTTATCTGAAATGAGACTTGTGGTTATAGTAATAAGGTTTGAAATCAGTGTGTATGTGAATGTGTATATTCAGTTCGATCGCATTACAGTTTAAATAGAAGACAGGGTCAAACAGACTGGATGTTTGACTTAAATGGTAAATGCATGTGTATTGTTCAGTTGTTCAGTATTACACTAATGTACACTTTGGTACTGCAAAACCATTTAGAACTAGTCTTAGACCTTATGTTAAGCAAATTCATTGAAGGAGAATAACTTAACCCAAAACTAAGCACGTCATTCAACATGCTCAGTATAGGGTTTATTTATTTGTGTATTAAGTGGCTATAAATGATACGCTCTTACTTTCATTTAAAAAAGAAAGGTAAAAGCAGCAAGTTAAGCAATACTTAATTCTTTCATTGGAATAAATCGTGTTTATATGCAAATATTAAGCCGTAGTTTAAATAAATAAATAAATAGTTATACGTAGACAACGTTATAGAGTATGTAATATAAATTAACGATCCGTCAAAATGTCTGTGTCATAAAATATGATAAAACAGACACTTATGGTTTTAGACAGCCCTTTTAAAAAAAACAATAACATTCTTTAAAAAAACACATCAATATAACTCAATTACTAACCAATAAATATTTATCCTTTACACAATAAAATACGTTTCAAAAGATAATGTCTCTCCTTATTACTCAAAGACAAAACTTAATTTGTCGCATCAAACGATATTGGTTCCGCCATTAATAAACACTCCTTCAAAAGAGGTTGACTTACAATATTGTCAAAGATAATATAACCCTGCTAAATATGAAACAACACTACTCCAGTACAGTTTAAATAGATATTAAGGCACAACTAAATTTTACCTTCCTAAATTGCTATACGGAAACTTCTAATGTCAAATTTAAACTTTCAATGAGTGATGCTTGGATTATGATAAATATGGATAGGAATTATGACAGGATAAGAAAATCATAAATACAATAAAATAAGATTAAAGCCTAAAGTAAGATTCGAACCTACTACTAACAGAAAAAAAAATTGGATTTTTAAGTAGCAAAAATAGAAAATTGATATTCAACTTTCTTAAACTAAATAAATGTAGATTTAACAATACATGACCACTTGTGGCCAAGAGCTCAAAACCCGAGAGCGTACTAATCATGGATTATAGCTATTAAGTAGTTAGAGTTTATGATTGCATTATAACCATAAAGTGGTATAATGGGTGATTGCTTTGTAACAATGCATTATTACTGCAATTACAGATTCAATTCCGGCTCTATACATTTTTCGTGTGCTTAACCAACCAAGTAAACAGTCTTGTATTATTGTGTTTTTGTATTATTCTGAGTCTTTTCCATTACAATACATATTGAGTGAATATGAAGTACTTAATAAGTATTTACAAAAAAATATATAAGTATGATTATCACTTGCCTAGTTCCAATAGTTCAAAATCTGAATAATTATCTATTTAATTTAGGGAGTTTTAAGATGCAGCTTATGCCTGTCCTCTGCTTTGTATTGAACTAAATGACGTTGTGTTAATATTTATATGAGCAATATTACTACTTAGCTAAACAGTGAAATCATTGTTAAGGGCTTTAAACCCCTATGATTTAATCTAGCTATTATTGAACCATTCTTAAACATCAAAACACAAAAAATAATCGAACATTCATTATTATTCATAACATTTTTTCCTTCTTTCCGCTAGCTGAGCATTCTTTACCATGAAAACCAACATATTTGAGTTAGAAAACTTTTTGGACGCGTTTCAAAACGTACATCAAACTTTATATGTACATAACATACGTCTGATCCATGACTAAACAAAAACTTTTTGGTATAGATAAAACATTGTATTTCAACTGTTTGTAATAAGAATGTAGGCTATAAGGGCCAGATTCAGAGACCGCACTTTGTCTTTACTTTAGCAAAGTCTAGTTATTATCTCTGAATTTGAACAACATTAAAGTAATTTTTCGCATGAAAAAGTTTACTTTCATTGTTTATTACTACAAAGTAAACTTTTCATGCAAAAAAATTACTTTAATGTTGTTCAAATTCAGAGATAATAACTAGACTTTGCTAAAGTAAAGTCAAAGTGCGGTCTCTGAATCTGGCCCTTAGACCAGAAAGAGGTCGAATTTAGAAGAACTTATGTTTATATCTATATATCTCTGTGTGGTGACGGAGTAAGAATACAGTATGTCACCACCCCATTTCATCCCATGGGTGTCGTAAAAACCGACTAAGGGACTATCCGTGAATATTATCTTTACGTAATAAAAATAAGGAAAACTTGAAATAAACCTAACACCAATCCATTTGGCCAACTTGGTATTAGTAGGCCAAGTATCCCTCCGTCACAGGAGGAGGCCCGTCCCTATAGTGGGACATTAATTGGCTGTTATGATGATTGTTTATATAGCATAGTTTATTAAAGTGGCGGTGGGCAGGATACATAGAGCGAAGAACTGACAACGGCTAGGATGGAAAGGTTATCTAGTCCTAAAGTAACCTAAGTTTATAGTAATGAGCTCTTACTAGACAACGGATCAACATACTTTAACACTTTTGTTTTGTAAATACACAACACACAGGCACGTGAAAACAGTCATGTTCGTGCACAAAATGTAATTCAATCCGAGACATTTATGTGCCACTTACTGTAAATGTGTTTATTATGAAATTAGTGAGCTTTCTGTTGTTATTAATTTTAAAACAGGATTATATATAGTATTTAAAGTTACGATATTTTAATTTAGAATAAGAAAAACTTCACTATTATATTAGGTGCAAACCTGTTAAGATAGTATTAAGTATGAAAGAAAGAAATAAATATTTTCTATTCTCGATGCGCCACTTAGGTCCTCGTCGTGTTTACTTAAGACAAATTATAATATAAGCTAGTTAAAAGCAGTTTTAACGTATTGAAGAGGTATTTGGTACCAATATCTTTCTGTCAACCAAAAAAACTTAATATTATTCGAACAAACATTTATTGTAGTGTACAAAATACATAAGTCTTTTAGTGTCTAATCCCAATATGTTCACAAATACTAGGCCACAATGATAAATCGTTCCGACATTCGCTGCTAAAGAATAAATCTAGCCTAAAGATAATTTATTTTATTGAGAATGATAATAATGCTAACGCTCAATAGCTTAGAGTTTTTTCAATTGTGGTGTAAGCTTATTTTTATACTACTAAGGGTACTAGAGCTAGTACGAGCTCTGCTTAGTTTGGGACTAGATGGCGCTGTGTGAAACTGTGAGGAATATTTATTTATTTATAAATAATGGTACGGCAAAACAACAGATAAGATGTTGAAGTCAGGGGAAAAGCCTTTTACCAATAGCGGGATGATAGTTTAATTAAAGATCTAACGAATTTAAAAGACATAATCAAATTTCTGGCTGATATGATGATGATGAACCAACTTTCTCCGTGTAGTGACGGAGTAAGAATACAATATGTCATTGTCACCACCCCATCTCATCTCATGGGTTTCGTAAAAACCGACTAAGGGACAATCCGTGAATATTATCTTTACGAAATAAAAGAAGGAAAACTTGAACAATTCGTCTGGCCAGCGTGGTATTAGTAGGCCATGTATCCCTCCGTCACGAAAGGGGACCTGTCCCTGCAGTGGGACATTAATGGGCTGTTATGATGAATCAAATTTTACTCCCATTATTTAAGTAAACAAACACCAAAAGGAAAAATAATTTTAGCTCTTATACTAGGAAATAGTAGCTTGTGTTGTATGACCCTTATTTACATTCAAATTTATTGGCTAAAGACAAACGGTTCGTATTTTTAACACCATCTTTCTTTATAGTCAGATGTTTTGTCTTAAATTGGTGTATTTATTTATGTAGCCTCGATTTGGATGTTTTATGTAACTTGTTACCAAGATGTTGGGTTTGATTTTGGGATTGATATGTTTGTTAAACAATGGTCAACATTTTAGACTTTTTCGTGTGGTTAGTGTCAATCAAGTAGAGTTCAAGCCAATAGGACTTTGACGTGGATTAACGACAGCTTCATCTTCTTTGCCTGCTAAATAGGATAACAACCATTGTTGTATTTAAGTATGTTTATCCGTTGTCTAGTACCCAAAGTACAAGCTTTGCTTAGTTAGTTTGGGACTAGATGGCGTTGTCTGAATGTGTGAGGAATATTTATTTGTTTATTTATTCACGTGCCTTTCAAATGACGAAGATTCTGAGATAAAATGATAACGAACAGTTACCCATCTACGGAATGACAGTAGTGTTATTACGTCTTTTATTTCGCAACAAAAATAGTCATCATCATAATAATAACAGCCTATTAATGTCCCACTGCAGAGACGGACCTCCTTCTGTGACGGAGGTTTACTTGGCCTACTGATACCGCGCTGGCCTGACGGATTGATATAGGGTAATTTCAAGTTATCCTTCTTTTTATTTCGTAAAGATAATATTTACGGATAGTCCCTTAGTCAGTTTTTACGACACCCATGGGATGGGATGGGGTGGTGATATAATATTGTATTCTTACTAAATAGTAACACAGACAAACTAGACTTAGACTCTTACGGTTTTAGACAGTAGACTGGTTTATAATAGGATTCTGATACAACTAATAAGGTCTTTGCCTAAACCCGGAAAAGTTATTACATATTATTATGAAAAAGGCTTATCCATATCAGACTTGTTCCAGGTCAAAAAAGTGTATGTTAAAATTCTCCACGAAAAACTAAGTCTTATCCAGAACAACAAATCCAGGAGTCGTTTCAAATAAAGTTTTATATGAAAATTAACTACTACATCAGCCTCGTATAATGTTTAATATTGTCAACGTAGTAACTGTTACACTAGATTTTTCAGGTCAAGGTACTTGTATCTAATAATGACATTTCATTCTTTATCAAAGGTAGTTAGTTAGCTAATAGTCTCTGCCTGCCTTTACGAAATTAAAGGGTGAGCTAATGTATGTGTATACAATATGAAACCTACTTCCTACTTGATATTATAAATGCGAAAGTTTGTGAGGATGAATGGATGGATGTTTGTTACTCTTTTACTCAAAAACTACTGAATGGATTTAGATGAAATTTCGAGAAAAGGTAGTGTAGGGTGAAGAAGAACATTTAAGCTACCTATACAACGCGGGTGAATCCGCGGGTATCAGCTAGTAGGTACAATATAAATAAAGTTGATGTGTCTGTTTGTAACATCACAATCACGGTTCTTTAATAAGTGCGTTATGAATTTATACATGACACAGATACCCAATACGACATTTTTTTAAATGTTGTCTGTTTGTGCCGGATTAACTACAAAACGGATGGACTGATTTCGATTTCACTTCCACTGTTAGAATGCAAATTGTACAGTGCCTAACATAGGCTACTTTATGAAGTTTTCGATAAAGAATTTGGGTTGAGAAGCAGAAAATGAAAAATGTATACCAAAAAATAAATAAAAACAAAAATGTTATGAGTATGTTCCATTTTTTTACTTGTGTTTTTCGAGAAGAAAACAAATGTTTCAATGACTAAAAAAGGCTACTTTTATTGCTTCAAACATATTTTGTTTTAGTACCTCAAAATACCTACCGTCTAAAACTAGATATAAATTAAAATTAGTCAAGTGGAAACCTTACTATGTTAAAAGGACCTTGTAATTAGTCTGAAACATAGTTTTCGAGACGGTACACACAGCAACTAATCAACCTAGACACTCATGTACTTTAATACCTTGACATAAGACACAATTTCAAATGAAAATGTTTAACTTGATGTGTTGCTGTGTGTACAAGGTTAATTGAAATAATGTGAAATTGGAAATTACTTAGTTTATTACGAAATTAAATGGTTGAGTAACTACGTACGCGAGATGAATAATGCCTATTTGCTTTGTTGAATATCTTTTGTATGTATTGTAAAAAGTCACAGTGTGTTTGTTTGTCTGTGTGGATAGACTAACAGTATTGCTTTAACTTTTAAACTTTCACGTTGCATGATTATCAAATATTACATTTGAGACGGTTTCAGATAATGTCTTCGTGTGGTGACAGAGTAAGAATACAAAAAGTCACCACCCCATCTCATCCCATGAGTGTCGTAAAAATCGACTAAGGGACTATCCGTGAATATTATCTTTTCGAAATAAAAAGAAGTAAAACTTGAAATTAAATCCGTCTGGCCAGCGTGGTATTAGTAGGCCAAGGATCCCACCGCCATGGGAGGGGTCCCTGCAGTGGGGCTTTAATGGGCTATTATGATGAAGATATGTGACGCTAGTGTAACCTGTGCCGAAACGTCAAGCAAAATGAAGGAAAATATCGTTTGTTTTTTTTTTGTGAAAGGAAGGTATTCTTTCCTGACGTCTATAAACTAATATGATGGTATTTGTTACCAAAACCAGCTAAAAATTGCTACAACTTTAAATTCCTAAATGACGTTTATTCAATCTCTATCTTGAAAATAAATTTTACTTTAAAATATTCCTGTATTCATATATCAAATCGAGCTAAAATAAAATTAAATGACATGTATTTTGTAACAAGAATATCAAGCTGAAATTCTAACTTGAAGCTAAAAATAAGAATCTAGCGAGAGAAGTATCACAGTACAACCAGTAGTCTATCTTGGCCGAATATTTATTATAAATGCCTACGGGCGGCTGCGCGATACGTAAACATGCGATAGGGCTGCCCACCTCCAGCTTTTTAATTACATTTACCTACTTTCCCGCTCGTTACTGCGGCATAGGCGCGACTGCTTCCTCCTCAAAGCCACCGCTACCGTTAGCGTGTAGGTATAACTCGCGTTTCGGTTGTTTCTATGAAGTCGAAATACTGTATATATTTGTACTATGGAAGTATTTACTTGGCAAACATTGTGTCCGAATTTGATCGATGGCACTGAATGTGTCCTTCACAAATATTACCGATTCTATTTGCTACTCTAAGAGGTACTTCGATACTGGATATGTTTTTCAGTTTATTTTGTATTCAATACAAACAGGATTTTATAAATATGTACTTTATAAAAAAGAGGACCAGTGATATATTTTCTTTGCTTACAACTTGACTTAGAACTTATTTATTTGATCTTCACAAACTATTTTTGTATATGACTGTATTAACATCGAACCTAATAAAAAACTCAGATGCAGTCGCAAATGCTACGTATGGTAGTAATGACGACGACCTCTGTGGCGTAGTGGTTATATAACATGACTGCTACACAGAGGTCTCGGGTTTCCCGCTCAATGCACATCTTCGTGTCCATGAACATGATTGTTTGCATTGGTCTGGGTGTTTTATATGTTTAATATGTATGTATTTACAAAAAAAAATAGTATTTAAGTATGTTTAGTGCAAGCTCTGCTTAGATTGGGACTAGATGGCGTTGTGTGAATGTGTGTGAGATATCGTATATCGTATGAGGTACTTCCTTTTGTTGCTATCATTTTCCCGATCTGATTACTCATGTTCGCTATAATATGTACACTAGCTGCGAGATCAGAAAGTCTGGGGAGCTTTTTGCTCAACTGTAAGGTGGTCACTATCTTACCTAGTAACAAACAAACTACGGAATATTGAACATAATTAATGAGTTCAATGTGCAGGGTGTTAAGTTATAACAATTTCATGGAGCAGCGGCAACGGGTTATCTGAAATAGTAGTCCAAAAATATAACCTTTCTCGCTTACAGGTAAAAATAAATATACAAAAGACAATAATCTCACATCAATAGAAAAATCGCGATCCAAGTAAAATCTTCGCACGTCTCCCTCTATTCGAGTTCTATCTGAGTCATTCGATTGGTATTCGATGCATAATAATAATCGGTATGCGTTTATACGAATTCCACGCTTGCTGGCAATTCGATTCGATTCCTTGGGAACCTTTTTTCGTACGAGACTTGAATCAAAATGAGAAGTATTAGTGATTATTTTATGTCAGATATGTGTTTGATACTTATTTGAATATGAAATCGATTAAGTAGTATTATATAGAGAAGCTTGGTAAAGGATTTTTAAAGATAATAAGGATAATGCATACAATACATACATAAATTATCAAATGTCACCATCCCATCTCATCCCATGGGTGTCGTAAAAACCGACTTAGAGATTCGTGAATATTATCTTTACGAAATAAACAGAAGAAACTTGAAATTAAACCCTATACCAATCCGTCTGGACAGCATGATATTAGTAGGCCAAGTATCGCTCCGTCACAGGAGGAAGCTCGTCTCTGCAGTGGGATATTAATGGGCTGATCATGATTCCCAGATAATCAAATTTTTCAGAACGTACTTATACAAAAAATTAGACCTTGCTTAAGCGGCTTTGATGTTAAGGTGTTATATTTTTGATCCTTTGAGTAAATTTCACCCCTCACCACAATTGTGTAGGGTTGTATTTTAAAACTCACGAGACCGCAGCGGTTGCGGAAAGGGAGGTGATAACCGCAAAGACAGCTGTCAGCCACAGGAAAGTAACCGTGAACGCTTTTCTCAACCATATGGTTTTTCTGTAATTTAATTTATTAAATGAAGACAACTTATCTATACTAATATTATAAAGAGGTAAAGTATGTGTGTTTGTGCCGCTGTAGGGGGTAATCTCTGGATCTAATAAACCGATTTAAAAAATTCTTTCTGTGTTGAATAGTCCATTTAGCGGGGAGTGTCACAGTTTATTATAGTATCACGCTATGACTTATAGGAGCGGAGCAGTAATGAAATATGTTTAAAAAAAAAAGACGCGTTTTTTTCGCTGCCCGAAGTGGGTGGTGTGGGTTAACGGGGATTATTATGTCCTTAGGTAGGAATTTTTTGTTTTTTTTTGGCAGAGTGCTTAGCCTCTTTAAAACGTTTGTTGGTTTTTTTTTTTTTAAAGTAAAACTATTATTTATAAGCCTGTAAATATGGCTCTTTTTCAAAGCAATGTATATTTAGTTATTTGTGACTTTTTCTTTGATATTTTTTCCCCATGATTAAAATAAAGACTATTTTTATAGAATATTAATCTAATAACTTACAAAAAAATACTTTGATGTTTCGTCATCATACTATGCAAAAGTCATTTGCTAGACAAAATGCTCATTGAAACGTAAAATTAGTTTGAAATTAACTATAATATAAAACATTAACCCCCTTACTCATAAAAAAATTCTCAAATTTTAGTCAATTGATTAATTAGCCTAAGCTCTTACGTTGTTTGGTATAAGGTTGGTTTTCGTAATAACAAATCTCGTTAAACAGTGATTAAATTTAAGAGGCGTTTATAAGTAAGGGGGTAAATGTTTTTATTTACTTCAAACTAAATTTATTAAGTACATTAATATAACATTCATTAAAAAGTAAAAATAAAAAGAACTTTTATAAAATGCACTGTTTGTTCTTAGAATTATATTGTACAAGCTATTCATTAAAACTCTATTACATTTAAATTCAAACAAAAATAAACTTTATAATATAATCACATTAAAATTCAAAACAAAATTAAGTTCCAAAACAACAGAAACAAAACAATCCCCTATCAAAGCAAGAGTCTAGAAAAACTAAAATATTAATAAGGGAAAATAAACCCGGGTACAGGCAACAAATAAAGCTCGGTTTAACAGCCAATTTGGTCCGGATTAATAGAACAGGAGTGTTGAACAAAGCTGGGAGAACAAAGGGAACGCTAGCGTAACCCCACTAAGATCCAGAGCGATTTTTGAACGCGTCAATTTTTTAGGGTACCGTTTTGAAACAAACAGTTTGATATATTTTAAGTCGACTTTGTGTTTCTGAGCAACGATTGTAAATTTAAAAATTTCGAAGAGTTGCAATTGGTGTGCCATAGTTTTTCTGTAGGGGTACCTAGTATTACCAACAATAAAAATTATGTTCTTAAATAAATTCTCAAATTTTTGCAGAAAGTGGCCAGTGGGGCTTTAAAAAAAGTTAATATAAAATGATACTGAATATAACATTGATTTCATTACATTATTTTTTCAAAAAATAATGCTAATGCTTCTATGAGCATGTTAAGATAGTAAAAAGAGATAACTACATTTATAGTATATGTGTGAAGTGCCCGCAGCAAAGTTAAAACTATTTTTTAACTAAGCCGCAGGCGATTTCGCTGACGTCAGCTCACTGTAAGAACTGTATTTTTTCTCTAAATAATATGTAAGGTTAAGAACTTTATAGAATAAGAATGACTTAAAGAAATAAAGGCACTGATTTCCAAATAAATCGGGCTTGTATCATAGGAAAGAGTGGTTCTATTCTAGACTTTGTAATTATTCTTATAATATACGTGCTTTTATAAAAGATTCAGTAATGGGATTTAAAATAGAGAAATGTAAATGTTTTTCTACAAGTTTAGTAAATTTAAAGCACTTTTATTTCATATTTTCATTAAATTTTATATATTACAACGTTCATTTCTGGATTGCATTGCAGGAACATAAATATTTTACCTGTCAGTACGTACACTAATTTGTCAAACAATAACATTATAATGATTTCTGATCAATAAAATAATAATATACGGAACCAAAACTCATATTTCAAATACAGGAAACGCTTGACACTTCAATTTATGTATTTTTTTCTAGAGAATTTTATTAACACCGTTGGGATTTACTCTTGGAATAATTTATTACAAAATAAATAATGAATGTTGGAACAATTATTAAAAAATCAAACGGTCTGATTTCGTGAATATTTTATGTAATAGTTACTTAAGGCTTAATTTGATACTTAACTATAGCTTACTACCCGGTCACATTATCTGGAGACCTGGCGTCGATGACGTCACGTCGCGTCGGACGAATTACTGATGCGTCCGTAGCGAGCGCGGGGGTTGAAAGGAAAACGGGACGCGAGTTCGCATTCCAGCGAGGTCTCTACATTATGTGACCGTGTAGTACTAGCATACGCATTTTATTACTATCACACTACTCCAAAACCGCTTAACTTATTCTACACTCATAATGTGCATAATTAAGTGCGGCGTGTTTGCTTTTTTTATATATTTTTATTATTTTCTTACAATTTGCTAAACAAAACTTATTTTAAGTCATTTCATAAACTTTCTTTATACTTCTTTCAACTTACAGTAATTACAGGTAACATTTTAAATTACCAAAAAGTAACCTAGGGTCTGAAATTCAACCAGGTCAAAATACATTTACAATTAAATAAATTAACTTCTAAATGAACTTTGTAATTTTGCGGTCGCTACAATTTTTACAGGGCATCCTTTATGAAAATACAGTAGCACTAAAACAACTGACCCTGAACAAACCTTCCTACAGTTAATTTAAAATAACTCCTAACTAACTGGAACTTAAACAGCAGACGTAATTGGTGGTAGTGAATTTCAATTAAGTTGTAGGACTATAAGGCATAGTTTAGAAAGAAGAGCTTTTGTATGTTAGCCCTGTAATGTTAATTCATCATAACAGCCCATTAATGTCCCACTGCAGGGACGGGCCTCCTCCAGTGATGGAGGGACGATTGGCCTACTAATACCACGCTGGCCAGACGGATTGGTATAGGGTTTAATTTTAAGTTTTCCTTCTTTTTATTTCGTAAATATTCACGTATATTATTCACGGATAGTCCTTCAGTCGGTTTTTACGACACCCATGGGATGAGATGGGGTTGTGACATATTGTATTCTTACTCCGTCACCACACGGAGAATACAATGATTTAAATAGGAACAATACGAAAAACCATAATTGACCCACATTATGAGACATCCACAACCTTTTGCACGTCAGCCACTATCACAAATCCTTTTATCACATTACCTTTGTTTGTAATCATACACACAATACACTTAAGTAAAACAAAAATTAATTTAATTAAATTATGAAGTACTTCGGGGTGTACACAGCCTTAAGTAGTTTGATGACGTATTACTGTAAAAGGGTGGGCAGTTTCATTGGAGTTGAAACAGTAATTGCCCGGAATAATAGGCCCATTTAAACGGAAGGTAAAATAGTATTTACATACTAAAAATATATTTTGTGAACATTAAGATAAGAGTGAAAATTGAAAGTAATTAAATATTATTAAATTTTATTATAAATGGCGTCCTCTGGAGTAAAATTTTACAGACTCTAGATTGGTAGAACGGTTAGTACCTAGCTAAGATCCTAGATCAAAGGATTTACAGTTTTTAAGGATTAATTATTTCATTGTGTAAAACGCACGTGCTGTACATAATTAATATAAATAACATCCAAATAAATAGAAAATTAGGAAAACACATGTAAAACAAAAGTGTTTTAGGTTCAACACTCTGATTAAAGTTGTTTTAGGATTACGTTCTAGTATTTATGACAGAATACGCTATTCTGTTAAACCTAGATTCCTGGAATTACAATTATGAGAAAATAAGTAGTGTTTGTCTCAAATAAATAAAGCCTTTTAAAATAGAAAAACACTACTGTTTGGGATTAATGGTGGTATAAATAAAATAGCGGACTGTAGTTAAACATAGATGCTGGTTTACTGTTACTGATCATTTTACAATGAATAAATAGTGCGCGTGTGCGTTAGACGGTGGTCCGCGCTTGAAAGGGCCGATGGAGCGTCGCCGTCGCAGTCCTCACGTCCCGCGCGTCGCGCCCCGTGCCGCTGCCGCCGTTCCCCGCGCCGCGCGCCGCCGCTGTTGCCAACCGCACGCGCCGCCGCTGTTGCCAACCGCACGCGCCGCCGCTTGCGCTGCTGGCGATGTCGATGTTTGCTACTCGACACTACGCACTAGAGATTATACTATAATATTATTATGTCGTGGGCACGTTTAAAGCGGACACAAAGAACATCCAGACCGAGAACAATTATTTTTAAATCGCAATATATTAATTTTAAATACACAACGTGTTAAAAAAATCTGTTTGCCAGGCGACAAGTGACGTTCTGTCGTCTCTGCCTACCCTGGACGGGATAAAGCGTTAGTTTATGTATGTATGTTAAAAAACTGTCTAGAATTTAAAAAAATATAATACAGGACCAACAAAGATAATCTAAAATCCTTAAATCTCAGCAATTCATCAAACAATTACTTTAGCAAAGTTTGCTTTGGTCATTGAAGGCTTGTCAGAACCTATTAACTAAATTAACTAAATTTGCATTCTACCAATACTATTGAATCATCGATCAGTAATCATTTGAATTTAATTACTTAAGATCTCTGTGGCGTAGTCGATATATTAGGTGCTACGCAGAGATCTCGGGTTCGATTCCCGCTCAATTAAAATATTTGTGTACATAAACATGATTGTTTGGATTGATTTCTATGTATAATAATAATATATCCATTCATTAATGTATTGGCAAGTTTAGTATTGAGTTTATTTAGTATTATTAACAGTTATTTTTTTCTGATGATGGTCAATTAGTTCCTATTTAAATAATGTATTTTTTTTAAAGTATGTAAATCAATGTATTTTCCGAACTCATCAGTCAGTTTTTTCCGAGTATGTCATTTAATTAACGTATATTTTGAACTCGCTCACGAGATTACTGACTAAGGAGTTTAAATTTCACTATATTTTATCGTGCAGTGATTAGGGCTCTTTCAATTTAACTGCTTCGTGCCGTAAGGCTGCCGTGCGGCGAACGCTCGACACTATTAATACTGCCGTACGGCAAGATTTGTATGAAAACAAAAGAACGTTGCCTTTGCCCGAATTTCTATTAGTTACCTATTTAAAAAAGAACTAATTACTATGCAGCATAAGATCCTTTTAATCATTAAACTTTTTAACTACCATCGCTTAATCCCACAGCTTAAGCGCAACATAAAAACTGAGACGGCTTAAAAACGCCCAATAAACTTTATTTCCACAACGTTCATTGTTAAGTAAGGAAGTACGGCGGCAACAAAGGCATCCGCTTCCGCTGTCCAAGGCGACAACTGCAACATCCAAGTAATTAAACTTCAGTTAACTGAGCTACTTTTGTTTTTACGAAGAAAAATCGAATGATTAATCGATTTAAATAAACAGATATTTTAAATAGAAAACACCTAAACGAAAGCAAACAGCACAATCGAACCCGAGATCTCTGCGTAGCAGTCATGGTAATATACCCACTGCGCCACAGAGGTCGTCATGAAGGAAGCACAGGATCGCGCAATGCTTGGTGGAGGCCTATGACCAGCAGTAGAAGTCCATTGGCTGATGGATTTGGGAAATACATTGATTAACATACTCAGAAGAAAAACATAATTTCATTAAGAACTTATTAACTACCAGCAGAAAAAAAATAACTGTAAACATAAACTGAATATATTTTATACAGTTCATTTTATAATGGCAAAGCACTACATTCTACTTACGCCTAAACTCGGCAATACATTAATCTTGTCACGGGCGGTGTCTGAACTAGTTGAAACGGTATTTGATTGAGTGTAAACTTGAATTGAGCTGTATTTAGACAATTAACTTTCATAAAGTTGCTTTTAAGGGATAGGTTGTGTCTACTTTATAAATATATTTTAACATTTTAAAAGGCATATTATTAAATTAATCTCCCGTATTTTTAAAAAAATTAATGGTTTTATCAATGCCGAACTAAATTATAGGCCTAAAAATTACAAGAAATATTGTTTAAACAAATTTGCAACCTGCAGAAGAAAATAACAGTTACTATAAACATAATAAACAGCTCTGTACACTTCATTTTATAATGGCAAAACACTACATTCTACTTACGCCTAAACTTGGCAATACATTAATCTTGTCACGGGCGGTGTCTAAACTAGTTGAAACGGTATTGATTGAGTGTAAACTTGAATTGAGTTGTATTTGGACAATTAACTTTGATAAAGTTTGTTTTAAGGGTAAGCATGTATTTCTTTATAATATTTCATGTATTATTTGTTAGATAATTGACATTTCATTATCCTCATTGGTATGTATTATATTCTATACTAAATTAAATGTTTACAATATTGTTACGTAAGAAAGTTCATTTAATCATAATAGGTTGTTTTTTTACCGAACCTTAATGTTTGTTTATCCCAATCTTCAAATTCCTTTTTTTGCTCAAACATATAAGTTGTAATAAATTACTAGTCCGGCTTCGTATTACTGTAGTGAATTGAAAAAGTGCCGCAGTAGATTACCTTTTAATTTACCACATCAAGACAGGACATAAAACAAAAAGAGGTAGCGACTTTTTGTATACTTTGTGCGCTACCAGAAAGACACTGTACTAAAAAAAGTTGTTTTTATGTCATAGGTAAAGTACACAATTAGTTTTTTCTAAACTTTAAATCCTTAAGAGCCCATTAATGTCTAACTGCAGGGACGGGCCTCCTCCCGTGATAGAGGGATACTTGGCCTACTAATACCACGATGGCCAGACGGATTGGTATAGGGTTTAATTTTAAGTTTTTCTTCTTACTATGTAAAGGTAATATTAACAGATAATCCCTTAGTCGGTTTCTATGACACCTATGGGATGAGATGGGGTAGCGACACATTGTATTCTTACTCTGTCACCACACGGATATACACTACCTTAAAAAATACGGTTTCTACGACACTCATGGGATGAGATGGGGTGGCGACACACTGTATTCTTACTCCGTCACCACACGGAGATCAGACCACACCTTAAAAAATAAACAACAATATTTCACAAGCTTCGCCTTAACACTGCAACCATCAAAGCTACTTTTAGTAGAGAAACTGTTCGCGTAACTTAACCTGACGGTTACAGCTTGATTCATTGCATTCCTTTTGTTTTTCTATTCGAACCGCAGTACACTTTATTACCTATTGTTTTAGTTTTTTTTTCAGAACAATGGTATCGCGCTGAGGTATTTTAAGGCCTTTTTTTCTGGGAAGTTATGCTTTATTTTGTGTTCGTTATTTTAGTTTATTGGAATTTGGAATATGGACTATAAGAGTGTGATTTGTAGTAGTTTGCCAATACATTCGAGTTTAGATATCTTTAAAATAAGAAATGGGACGACCTTATCAGAAAATATAAATTACAGTGCCATTTAATGAAATTCGTGTAAACTTTTAATATTTAAATACTAACGTTTAGTAATTTAAATGATAATTATTTTATTTTATTTTTATTGAATAAATAATAAATTTAAAAAATATATAATATTTCATAATGCCATGAAGTATAAAAAGTTAACTTTAACAACATGTAGGTAATTAAATTTCTGAAGAATTCAATTTATAAAAAAAATTATACCTTAATGTATGAGGTAGCGAGAGTTGGGTATGGCAGAAGAAGCATGAAAGTAGAATTAATGCGGTAGAAATGCGTTCACTGAGAAGTATATGTGGATTAAGACTGATAGATAGAGTAAGGAATGATGAGATAAGAATACGTTGCGGCATGAAAGATGATATAGTGACCAAAATCGAGAAAGGAATGTTGCGTTGGTTTGGTCACATTCAGAGAATGAATGATGAGCGTTTGACGAAACAAGTATACAAGGCTAGTGTGAAAGGGCGAGTCGGTGCCGGTAGGCCACGGAAAACATATGGTGACCAGATAGGTTGCATATTGGAGAAGGGCCAAATGAAGAGCACTCGTAACCGACGCGCATGTATGACTCGCTTAATGAATGTGGACGAGGCCGAATCTGTTTGCCAGGATCGTGACAAGTGGCGTTCTGTCGTCTCTGCCTACCCCGGCCGGGATAAGGCGTGAGTTTATGTATGTATGTATTATACCAACCAGTTTGTCCATTGTTTGATATTTTATAGGTAAAGAGTACCAATCTTAAAGTGGGATATAAGGAGTTGGTGAGAAAAGATTAAAAACTGTTCATGCACAAAAAAGCTTGCTTTAAACGGGAATCAAACCGATCTGAAACCTAGTTCTTAAAGCAGCAGTCAAGTACTCAACAGAAGACGTACAGGTAATCAGGTATAGTCAACTTAACCACTTATAAAAATACACAGCTCACTATCCAAAAACTTTCTCAATTCACATTTAACACTTTCATTTAGCTTGAGGGTGAAATGTTTAATTAATCGCATTGCCTACAGGTTGTAGTTAAATTACATTGTATTTTATATGAACGTTTTGTACAAAGTAACGAAACATTTCGTTTAAATTTCTATTGTTTTTGTAAAGTTTCAATTTGCTTGCTTGTAAAGAAATGGATAGTTAAGTTAGCAATAAAAAAAGACTTAAGACGCTACTTTGAAAATTTTCGAGTTGAATTCGGCCGTGGCCAGAGGGGCGCGCCCCTTGGCGCGCGAATGAGACGGATATACTCGCTCACGCGCCGCCGCGCCGTGTGCGCCGTCGTCGTCCGGCCGGCCCTCAAGGACACGTTATCGCTCTGTGCCATAGTACAAATATATACTTACAGTATTTCAACTTCATAGAAACGGACGAAACGTGAGTTTATACCTACACGCTCACGATCGCGGAGGGAACAGTCGCTACTGTGCCGCAGTAACGAGCGGACTGTGTGTTATAATTTGAAACTAAATATATTATTCATATGTCAATTTCAAACAAACATGGCTGATATAAATACCTACTTTACTAAATGACTTAGGTATTTAATATTATAATATAGTATTTTTTTTATCACGAAAACGGTTTGTTGTACTTAGGTCAATAATAATGAAAATTTAGCCCCCCTTTATGTAATCCCCCATGCGTGTCTTTCACTTTGATCTAGGTAAATTTAAGCAATGACATCGATGTCATTTTTTGAATGGATTGGTCACCCATCCATAAAGTGACCTCGATGCCTTTATTTTGACGTTAGAATAGATCTAATAGACCTGTTTTAAGTTTGGTTTTGGTTATCGATAAATTCAATTTCAAACAAACATGGCCAATATAATAAATACAATACCCGGCCGTAAATATTACACATCGACTTTTTCTCTGACGCTCTACGAAGCCGAAATTGACCGATTGTATTTTTCTATAGGTTGATATGCAATATAAACGGCCCGGTACTGTACCTACTTTACTGAATGACTTGTTAAGTACCTTCTTAATATTATAATTTAGTATTTTATTTATATCACAAACATGGTGGATATAAATACAAACATATACATGTTTCTTTAAATTAAATGTATCAATCATAAAACAACACGTTTTTTACAGAACACTTCCTATTTATTTAAATATAAAATAGAAAAATAAAACGTATTAATTTACAATTACAAAACTAAATGGAAACACAAAGTAGATCGCATGTTTACTATTGTTTACGTACCGCGCACCCATTTATAATAAATATTCGGCCCAGTTTGACTACTGGTTATACTGTGACGTCAGTCCGCGGTAGGTAACAGAAAATTCTGTTACAGAAAAACCTATGTACCGGTCTATTATGTTTATACATGTAGCCCCTATTTTTTTTTTAATTTACACCCGCGCAAGGTATTATGAAGGCACAAAGCGCATCCAGATTCAGGACAATGATTTGGGGATCACAAAAATAATTTGACCGCCTCGGGGTAGCGGTCGCAGTGCACGAGGTCGCGGGTTTGAATCTCACGCAAAACAATAGGACTTTAAAAAAAATACAATAGCCCCACTATGTATTGTCCTGTGTCGCGGGGTATTTACAAACATTTACTTAGCTGACACAAAGAACATCCAGACTCAGGACAATAATTAGTGGATGGAACAAATAAAATTGTCTTACGTGAGATTTGAACTCTAGGTGATTTTCCACCAGAGGGAAGAAACGAGGCAAAAATTGAAATCTTTATGTAAAAATGAACCGTATTGCTTGGGAAATAGAGTATATATTAACTTTGTAATAAAAACACTCGCTTCTCGCGATAGGCCTATTGTTGTTTGTTGCTACTTTTTGTTTGTGTAAAAATGAACCGTATTATTTCTTAAATAGAGTTCAAAATACATTAACAAGAAACACGCATGTCGCGATGTCAATTTTTGGTGGAAAGAGTTCGGTGCGATTTCAATTCTCGTCTCGTCTCGCCCTTCTGGTGGACTCTTCATGCTGACTTACGATTACCGATTACTGCGCCCGCCACTGCCTAAGGCAGAGATTTTTTTTGTGTGATCCACAAACAACAGTTGGACAAACTGGACGTTCTTTGTGTTCGTTTGTTTCATGTTTGTAAACGTTCCCGCAGTGGAGTGCATGAGAGTTCAAATCTCACGTAAGACAATTTTTTTGTGTGATCCACAAACAATTGTCCTGAGTCTGGACGTTCTTTCTTTGTGTTCGTTTGTTTCATGTTTGTAAACATTCCCGCAGTGGAATGCATGAGTTCAAATCTCACGTAAGAAAATTTTTTGTGTGATCCACAAACAACTGTCCTGAGTCTGGACGTTCTTTGTGTTCGTTTATTTCATGTTTGTAAACGTTCCCACGGTGGAGTGCGAGAGAGTTCAAATATCACGTAAGAAATTTTTTTGTGTGATCCACAAACAACTGTCCTGAGTCTGGACGTTCTTTGTGTTCGTTTGTTTCATGTTTGTAAACGTTCCCGCGGTGGAGTGCATGAGAGTTCAAATCTCACGTAAGACAATTTTTTTGTGTGATCCACAAACAACTGTCCTGAGTCTGGACGTTCTTTGTGTTCGTTTGTTTCATGTTTGTAAAAGTTTCCGCGAAAGTAAAAAGTATTATTTAGATCTTATCAGTAAGTACCTACCTACCTAAGCTTGCAAATAAAATAGGTGAGTAATATTATTTCTTTGATTTTTTCAGTTTCACACAACTCCTAGGTACTGTCGCGGAGACTTTTACAAAGAACATCCGAACTCAGGACAGTAATTTGTGAATCGCTCAAACAACTTTTTTGCTTGGATTCGAGCCCGCGACCTCGTGCACGCAAGCCATTACCGCGACCGGGCCGCACTGCCCGCGCCACTGAGGCCGTTTCAATTACGTGATCTTGACGAAAACGGTTATAAAACTTATTACACTTGAGCATATAGTCTAAAATCGCTTATATAAACAAACGCTTGCATTATCAAAAGGGTCAACAGTAACTATATAGGTACTTAGTTGAGTTATGGCGAACTTTACCTAAGTTTTATAAAAGACATAACTACAAAAATATTTTACGAACCAATGTTATCGAAATAACTATTATAAAATAATACTATTATTTACTTATAAAAGAGAACAAAGTATTAATAAAAACTTCGGTATAAATATTTTAAACCTAATCTATATAAGTATTTTACCTACGATTAAAAATTACGCGATAAAATTTAGTACGAACGCCGGTGAGTAGACATGCACAGGTCCGGCGTCGAAGAGGGCCATCGCCCGACTGAATCGTCGACCGTACTCATTCTGTATCGATCGTTAACTAATCGGTATAAGGTCTGAAATTGCGATGCGCCCGCAACGATCCGGAGCGCTTAGAAATTGCTAAAATCTTATTTGATTCATTAAAAATTATTGGTTGTAGTTATGTAATGATATTCTACAGTAATACTAATATTGATGTTACGAATGTATTTGAGTAATTCCTAAGCATAATGACAGTGTACTTTCCGTGTAATATGTAAAAACCTGTTTTTGTAGAGGTGTTTTCAAAAATAAATATGATCGAGCCAAAATCAAGCTATCGCGTTTTGGTAATTACAAAAACCTAGTTAAAGGTATCAATTTACCTATATTAAAATTCTAGATCAATAGGTCTTTTCATAGTCCTGTAGTAGTTGATGAAAGATAGTGCATTTTGTCAATGAGTCCTCTTAAGCGTCTAAAGACTTTGTTATTTTCTAGGTTTTTTTTGACATGGTACTATTACGATACAGAAATAACGTATTTTGTATTTTAAAATACATATTTATGTTTAAACTTTAAACTCAGCCAGTGGCATATTACTTAGCTTTTAAAAGTTTAAATATTAGGCAGCAAACAATGTATGTAAAAATCATCAAAACCAATTTTTGTAAATTGATCTATTTTGTTAAACATCTTTTTTCACTATCTGTATGATATAAATGGTTGAATAACCGTATGTGATAAACTTACCAGTTAACAAAATTTAAAAAAAACTAACGAGTAAGGAAACTGAGCACTTAGGGAAAATGACTAATTAGAGAAACTGACGAGATGGGACCTAACTCGAAAAATTGTATCGTCGTTTGAGATTTTAGATGTTTAAAAAAACGTAAACATTCCCTTAGTCGCGTTTTACGTCACCCAAGGAACAAAATATACTAAGTACACAAAGATTATTATATTGTCTAATCTTATACTTATATTTAAAGAATAATGGCTCTATTAATTATATCAAATAATATAACATAGTACACTATTGCAGTAGACGCCAAGTGTCTCAATAAACTGACGCTGGTATAATTAGTTCTATCAAAAGCAACGAATGGCGTTTCATTAACGGCTCAAAATGCTTTCGGTAGTTTTGGTACAAGTTATAAGAGTTTGTTTTAAGATGCGATGCACATAAAAAGCTTGTGTGTAAGACAGGACATTATAAATTATTGTCATCACCATCATAACAGCCCATTAATGTCCCACTGCAGAGACCGGCCTCCTCCAGTGACGGAGGGATTCTTGGCCTACTAATACCACGCTCGGATTGATATAGGGTTTGATTTCAAGTTTCCTTTCTTTTTATTACGTAAAGATAATATTCACGGGTAGTCCTTTAGTCGATTTTTACGAAACCCATGGGATGAGATGGGGTGGTGACACACTGTATTCTTACTCCGTCATCACACAGAGAATAGCGATATTGTGTTTTATGGTAATAGATTTATCTCGTAATATACTCGTACAAGTTTATTTGATAGTAAATAAGAAACATAAATTTTTTCCATACCTTCTTATTTTTAAGGCATCGTAAGACAGGTGCTACTGCAGACACTTTAAAGCACGAGGCAAAAGTAACATAGATTTTATTTAGACACCACACTAAGAAACTTGATATACTATGGAAACACTAAGGTTTTATCAGTCTCACAGCGTAGATGCAGATAATTATAAACTTTATTTGTGTAGTCATAAGCTTAGCATAACTCATTTATTATTGTAGCTACAGTAAGAGAATTTGTGCATGAGCATGCGTCTTAAATGAATTCTCGTTGCCCACGTTTTTTGCAATCCTGCATTGAATACAGGCACAAAATAAAAGAAAAACTTGAAAAAAGAACTTTACCAGTTTAGCTGATCAACGCACGTTAATCCTTGCAGTGAAACATTCATGAGCTTATGTTAAACAATAAGTTTTAATGAAACGAACAACCGCTTATAACTTTCGCCATACGTCTATACGCTAGAGGCGGGTGATGAATACTTCATTACCACGGAAATAGGACGAAGGTTGCCTTTTGAAACGCTTTGTAACATTTTTATTTGCTTTATTAAAACACATGGATACTTTATGGTCGATATTTAACTTGTTACCATGTATGTTGGGTTATTTACATGCAACTATGCGTACATCTCATTTTGTTGTTACGTTTTTTATATAAATTTATTTATAATCTAATTAAGTATGTAACAAATGACATGAATAGATAAATAAATAAATATCTGTCAAACATTTACACAACGCCATCTACGGTACTAGACAGCGGATAAATAGAAAGGAAGAGAATATTATTATGTATGCAATGTAGACGAAGCAAGGTTTCCAGAAATGGTAATGTATGTTATATATTTTTGCCAACCTCCAGGAGAACAAAAAACATGTTTTTCTGCTGAATTTTATCATTTTAAACCGGGTTAAGTGTAACATGTTACTAAAAACAAAAACCGACATACTACACAGATAACATAGTTATTTTAAATTAGACTTTAACTACTATCAGACCAAGTCTGTGTTCTTCAACAAAAACAATTTCAATTTACAAACGTTAGTAGTTCTAAAAACTTTAACAAAAGGAATATTTCAGCTATGGTATGTTTGTTTAAGTCGTAAATGTTTGTAAGGATTGTATGGCGTGCAGTAGTCTCTATTTACCCCTAATGTGAACTAGACGTGTTTGTATGTATAGCATTATAACTGGATGCGAAAGGCGTAAACCGTGTTCTATGGCGCGTGTTAGAATTGACCTATGTTCAGCAATGGACATAAGCAGAATTTTTATCTTAACCATCTGTTTTTAAGCAATTTTTTTTTATTTTAACCTTCGAATACCTAGAAAATGTTACTAAAACCTACATAACACAAACATAACATAGTTATTTTAAATTAGACTCTACTATCAGACCAAGTCTGTGTTCTTCAACAAAAACCATTTCAATTTACAAACGTTACTAGTTCTAAAAACTTAAACAAATAGAACATATTCTAGCTATATTATGTTGTTTGTTTTAGTCGTAAATGAAACAAACAATGTTATGTTTACGACTTTAACGTTCCTTCACATTAAGGAACGCGTTTCGGACAATTGGCTGGCACTCAAAACAAAACTGTTTTATGTACGAGTATACAAACATATTGGAAGTTACAAAATAGTTATGTTACATTTCCATAGTTTACCATTTTTGTCCTATTGAGTCCTAAGAATCTCCGTGTGGTGACGGAGGAAGAATACAATATGTCACCACCCGATCTCATCTCATGAGTGCCGTAAAAACCGACTAAGGAACTATCCGTAAATATTATCTTTACGAAATTAAAAAAAGGGAAAACTTGAAATAAAACGCTATACCAATCCGTTTGGCCAGCGTGGTATTAGTAGGCCAATATATAGTGGAACATTAATAAGCTGGTATGAAAAGGAGAACCGTCCCTGTAGGACATTAATTTAAACTCAAAATGATAAATAATAAATCTTTTTGTTTACATACAGCTGTTTAAACAAATTGCAAGAATTCACTTAACAAAACACATCTAAACTTAGCATAAAAAATTCACAAATAAAGAAATTCCACAAGAAATTAGCAACGAAACTGTAAAAATACATAAGAATAAGAATGGTATCCGCAGTCTGAACATTTGTGCTATTCTCAGCAAATTCCGCACAACATTTTGTTTCACAATATGAGCCACCAAGAAACGTTTAGTTTTAAATATAAACCCTATGCCACACGTGCTGCGAATGCCGAGTGCAAAATCTGCATTATTTTTTGATTATGAATACTCAGATGACAAAATTTGAACACGTGTTTCGGTAGGAAATGTTTTTACCGATATCTTCCTGTTATTGGTTATTTTATACTTGTAGTGTACGAATTGGGGGTTCCAAAAGGTTTTTTAAAGAAAGCTTCTGTTATTATTGACAGGCATTTACTGATTTGAGACTGTTTTACGGTGAAAGTGTACTTTATAAAATTATTTTTACCAATTACTTTGTTGTTTTAATGCTAATCTACTGTTTTCTTCCTTTGTTTGATATTGTGTTATTGAAACGTTCTGTTTTAAATACAAAAATAAACTTTTTAAATCTGGTTTTATATAGGTCTACAACTACAGATCAAAATATAAATGTGTTACTCGTATAAGTTACAAAAAATGTTTTTTTTACGTTCCATTAAAAATGGTTTAAATAGTTTTAAACCTCAAAGTAATCGGCAAAAGATAAAGGATATTAAAGATAAATAAATAAAACATTAATTTATTCTCACACAAGAATGTAACGCAGTAATTAAACAAGAAAAATACTGCAAAAGAATAATTATAACGTAAGAGAGAGAATTTCATTAAGAAGTAGCAAACCGTGAAAATGTTTCGTTTCAAATAATTTCATATTTTTATACTTTTAGCTTTCTTCTGAAGCTACAGTTAGTTTTTAACTATTCCGACTTTTTCCGATATTTAACGTAACCAAGAGATTTAAAGCGGCATGATATTTATATTTATTTAACTTAACGTTTCATACTTTTACTCTTACACTGGCCATGATGTCAAGCGAAGCAAAGCGGTACGAAACGTCCAGCAAAATAAACCGAAAGACTGGTTAGATTAACGGAACGCGATATTATTTTTTTAAGGCAATGTCGTGTGCACTAGGCCTTAAGAAATGTGTCGCGAAACCTTTTACAGGCATTAAATTAACTGACAAAACCAAGTTTTTGACCACACGAATCTTGCGGGGTTTCAAAACTACGACTATTAATATAAAAATTAATTATTATTTGAAACAGCATGTCAATTCTCGATAAGTTAACTTTTAGTTGTCAAATTGTCTTACCTATTGTGTGACAATTTGACAACTAAAAGTTAACTTAACCGATTTTTAACGATTTTAAGGAACGTAAATTGACATGCAGATTTTACTGTGGTTTACATAGCTGCTCCGCTTCTATTAGTCAAAGCGTGATACTATATAGCCTATGACACTCCCCGATAAATAGACTATTCAACACAGAAATAATTTTTAAATTGGTTCAGAAGATCCAGAGATTACCCCTTACAACGTCACAAACACACAAACTTTACCTCTTTATAATAATTAGTATAGTATAGACAACACCAGATCCGAAAACTCTTTCCTGCTTAATATTGTTCCTATCGTACACCATCTGTACGTCTGAGTCATCATTTTCTTACAAGAGCAACCGTTGCAGGGTTAGCTAAAACTAAATAGTTTTGTTACAGAATATGAACGTGTAAGCTGTAGAATGTTCTTGTTTCACGCGACGCCACTTTGACTGTTGCGTTTAGGAAAACCTTGGAATCTTAATTTGATTCACTTCCAGGTTTTCGATTAAATTATTAGGCTTAAATTTTCCTGCTTTGTCTTGGCTCCGAAACGTTAGACAATGGAATGGTATCGCCAACGTAGAAGAACTGTTTCGTCTGGCGAGGGATGGGAAGAGGTATGCAGAGCTGACGGCCAACCTCCAGTAATGGAGAGGCACTGCAAGAAGAAAAAGAAGAAGAAATTTTGCTCAGGCACTGAGTTCTGATGTCAATACATAACTAGATAAGAAACGTCATTACAAATCCAATATGGCGGCCTACCCAAGATGGCGGATTGGCTGTTTGAAATCCACCCCCATGATATTGGTATCAAATGAAAGGAATTTCTGTCAGGAACGTATTTTTTTTATTTTTAAACTACTATAAAGTATATTATTTTTACTATCGTAGAACATCTGCACGTATGAGTCATCATTTTCTTACAAGAGCAACCGTTGCAGGGTTAGGTAAAAGCTAAAGAATTTTGTTGCCGAATATGAACGTGTAATATATATACTATAGAATGTTCTTGTTTCACTCGACGCTGTACCACTTTGACTGTTGCGTTTCATTTTGTTCAGATGAGAAAATTTTCTTTCTGAAACGTTTTGTTGCTTTCGAATATTTGTGGAAATCTGCTGTTTGGTACGGAAATACAAATTTTGTAGGAAAAGGCAGCTGTTTTCTTGATTGCTCCATCTAAACCTTAGTAAATCTGTTATTTATTTTGAAAATATTTTTATAATAAGAATGCTGATGAATGCCATTGAATATGAATTTCGTATATTACATAAATAAATATAAATATTCACGGACATCTCTACACAGCGCCATCTGTTTCCAAAGTAAGCTAGGCTTAACCTGCTTGTGTTATGGGTAACAGAACAACGGATATTAATACTTATATACTTTTTTTTTTGTAAATACATACTTATTATACATAGAAACACTCAGACCAATGCAAATAATCATGTTCATGCACACAAATATTTGCATTGAGCGGGAATCGAACCCGAGACCTCTGCGTAGCAGTCATGTTGTGTAACCACTACGCCACAGAGGCCGTCAATAAGAATGCTTCATGTGCTAACAGCATTGATTTACAAAAAACCAAAGATACACACTCCACTTCCCAAAACCGTCCGCAACAAATAGGCGCATTGTGCACTTTTTTTAAATTTAGTATCGCGTTGTTCTACCGGCAAACGTCAATCTTTAATTTTATTGCTTTTTGTGCATTACTTTTTAAATACAACTTTTTGTCATGCGTGTAAGATTGAATTTGAATAAAAAATATGTTTACGATATTACTATACGTATTTATTGCGTACTAGCTGTGCCCGCGACTTCGTTCGCGTGGTGGATGATACTTACTTCGCAATTCAATTTTATACTGAAATATCGTTTTTTAAAACTTCATCATAACAGCCCATTAATGCTGCATCACTGCAAGGACGGGCCTCCTCTCGTGACGGAAGGGATACTTGGCCTACTAATACTACGCTGGCCAGTCGGATTGGTCTATACCAATCCGACTGGCTAGGGTTTGATTTCAAGTTTTCCTTCATTTTTATCTCGTAAAGATAATATATTCACGATAGTCCCTTAGTCGGTTTTACGCCACCCATGGGATGAGATGGGCAGGTGACATATTGTATTCTTACTCCGTCACCACACGGATAATCGCTAATTTATTGTGAATGAATTTGCACGCCACGTTATGGTGCGGCAGAATTACTTGCCTTGGTGGCGCATGGGGCGCGGCGGTCGCATTACCTGGCTGGCGTGCATAAGGTCGCGGGTTCGATTCCCATGGAGGACATTGTGATCCACAAACTATTCTCCTAAGTCTGGATGTTCTTTTGATTTGTCTAAATTTATTGTACCTAACACCTTTTTACCATATTATTCAAGCAATAAATATTTGATTAAATTTAGACTGGACTATATTATTATCTATAGATAAACTGCGTGCAGTATTTTTGAATTAGGTACTATTAAGTAATAAATAAACACAAACACATTGAACAATAATTTAATGTTTTGTGATTGTATTTCTATATTATAATTATAATGTCAATTTTCAATTTTTTCTTCAATGTTGACAAATAGCAATAATGTGTAAAATGATTTTATAAAGAAAAAGCGTGTTACTTATTATGTTGTCTGTTATATTAAACCCATATATTATTTATTAAATAATTATATAAGTGTGTTATAATTGCAGTTATAATAGGATTGTGAGAAAAGGAATGTTATTGAAATTAAATTTATTTTTGTGATTAATTAAATAGTTTAACTTTAAAAATTGATGTTTGTACGCCAGTATTGGCAAAACAGGGAAAGACTATTTATTTTTGTAACATGTTTTGTACCTGTGATTAACAAATAAAGGTTATTTGTATTTATTTACATTTAAAAATACAGCACGCAGTTTAACTCTTGATGTACTACAGTCTAAGTTCGAAAGATGGCGCTGTTTAATATTAATTAATTAAATTCAAATATCTTTTAATAGAAGAAACCGATTGCAATGAAACAAAAACTAAATGTAACTTCAAGTTACGCTTAATCGTTGTGTATAAAAATAATCTAAGAAATGTAAATTCATACAACATTATTTTTATTTTATAATACAATACAATGTATTGGTCATAAGATTATATTAATTCGTTTTAAAGATGTGCGGTAACAAATAGACAGCCAGATATTAATTCTAAAATGTGTGGTTTCGTGCTTTTTGACTTTTTTCTAGATTTTATAGATAATTTTTATCTAATTTTTATCTAAATTTTCAAAAAGAACAGACCTTTCGACCTCTACTGTTTTATTATAGTATAGATATAGATAGATTACTACTGGTACCGCCATCTCGTGAACAAAAGAAACGAAATTTAGATTCATTTCAACATTGACCATTTTTCTTGACCCCTAATTTGTATTGGACTGTTCTAATAAAGAGATCAAGCATTATCTCAAATAATACTTATCCGATTTTGATGAAACATACCTCAGTTTAAGCCCAATAAAAAAGGCTACAATACAATGTATTGGTCTTAAGATTATATTAATTCGTTTCAAAGATGTACGGTAACAAACAGACAGACAGACAGACATTAATTCTAAAAATTGTGGTTTCGTGCTTTTTGACTTTTTTCTAGATTTTGTAGATAATTTTTATCTGAATTCTCGAAAAGAACAGACATTTCGACCTCTACAGTTTTATTATAGTATAGATACAATACAATGTATTGGTCTTAAGATTATTATTAATTCGTTTTAAAGATGTGCGGTAACAAATAGACAGCCAGATATTAATTCTAAAATGTGTGGTTTCGTGCTTTTTGACTTTTTTCTAGATTTTATAGATAATTTTTATCTAAATTTTCGAAAAGAACAGACCTTTCGACCTCTACTGTTTTATTATAGTATAGATATAGATAGATTACTACTGGTACCGCCATCTCGTGAACAAAAGAAACGAAATTTAGATTTATTTCAACATTGACCATTTTTCTTGACCCCTAATTTGTATTGGACTGTTCTAATAAAGAGATCAAGCATTATCTCAAATAATACTTATCCGATTTTGATAAAACATACCTCAGTTTAAGCCCAATAAAAAAGGCTACAATACAATGTATTGGTCTTAAGATTATATTAATTCGTTTCAAAGATGTGCGGTAACAAACAGACAGACAGACAGACATTAATTCTAAAAATTGTGGTTTCGTTCTTTTTGACTTTTTCTAGATTTTGTAGATAATTTTTATCTGAATTCTCGAAAAGAACAGACATTTCGACCTCTACAGTTTTATTATAGTATAGATGTTTAATTTGGTGACACTTTTGGCTGCTAGTTTTGTTTGAAAATGTGCATCTTGGGTTTTTTATAAATCAATGGCTAACAGAGTACAAGTATATGATTTCTGTTCTTCTTCTTATCCCTTAGATCTTGTAAAAGCCGACTAATAGAAAAATCCTAGATCTTAAAAATAAGAAATATCTTAGAAACATTATACGAATATTTTTTTAATTACAAAACTGACTTCAATCAATGCCTTGATACCGATAACAATACCTACTTAAGGCAATTTCGTTTACATTTATTTTTGTAATGATTAAAGTAATAACGTATTATTTTAGTTAGTTAATCTATTTCACGCAGTTATTGTTGAAAACGGATCATGTCAGAGATTAATGCGGGCTGTTGGATTCATTACAATTGCAAAAAAACTTTTTTCGCTAACGTCCAATGTCTGTTTTTGACAAGGGTCGATTGAAATAGAAAAAATTTAGTACTTTTACAAAAATAAATCTAAATTTCTACATGAATGTGCAATGTATTTATTATTTAATTATGTTTATCGATTTATTTAGAAATAATATTTAAAGAAAATGATTTGACTTTATTTGAAATGTAATAATATTATGTGATTAGAGTAATACTGCCTTTTTATAACACGTCATTGGTTTTTCAAGTCTTAAGTTTACTGCGTACTTAAACGAATAAATTATTTATTTATTAACAAAAACGATATCTGTGACTATAGTAGATATATTATGGCTGCTACAAAGCTTATTGTTATCTCAGCTATGAGTAGACCAGATGCAAAGCCAATGTAGATTGCACAGACTATCTTACATGGCCTATTAATTAACGAATTATCGTGATATTTCCCATGTTTATAGTTGTTGAGTTTCCGATATTTCGACGCTGTTACAGGAACTTGAGTTCCTCCGTGATCATGGCTCTTGTAAAAGAGTCGAAATATCGGAAACTCAACAACTATAAACATGGTAAATATCCCGATAATTCGTTAATTAATAGTATATGTGACCATGACAGTTTAAATAATTATATTATCTTACATGGAACTCGAACATTGTGACCTCATACACGAAAGCTATACACACAATATTTTAGCCACAGAGGCAGTTTCATCAAAACGTAGTATTACTTAAGCTGTTTCTTCCTCACCAACTAAAATTACTTCGAAGATTCTTTGAACTTAGAATATAGGATATCTAACACACGTAAACATCTTAAATGATGATACTACACTATTTACTAATATGATTTTGAGTAAACTATTAAGTGATTACGATTAAAGTAATGCTACTCATTTTCGTGTAATAAATATGCATATTTAATCAGACGATAAAACAAAGAAAACAATTAAATTTCCTTATGTAAAAAGTAATCACTTAGGTCACCATAACAACCTATTAGTGTCTCACACATACTTAAAATATGATACAGGGTCTACAAATACCAAATGGTTTTCCAAACGAATTGGTAGGTACAAGGTTCTCAAAAGATAAACAATTAATAATTGTTTTGCGTAAAACTCGAACTCGCGACCTCACTATGGCAGACCGCTTTACTACCCAGCAGTTTCATTAAAGCTCTTAGTATTACTTAAGTTGTTTCTTCCTTAACTAAAATAACTTTACAGATTCTCTGAACTTAGAATATTTATAGGATATCTAACACACGTAAACATATTAAATGCTACACTATTTACATCTTGAAGCAAATACCGGCTTCAGAGAGAGTATCATCATCATAACAGCCCATAAATGTCCCACTACAGGAACGGGCCTCCTCCTGTGACGGACAGATACTTGGCCTACTAATACAACGCTGGCCAAACGGATTGGTATAGGGTTTAATTTCAAGTTTTCCTTCTATTTATTTCATTAAGATAATATTCACGAATAGTCCTTTTGTCGGTTTTTACGACACCCATGGGATGAGATGGGGTGGTGACATTTTGTATTGTTACTCCGTCACCACACGGAGTAAAAATATTTTAGTATTAGGTACTTAATTTGTTTCTAATAAAAACTTTCTTCTTCACCAAACTAAAACTATATCGAAGATTCTCTGAACTTAGAATATAGGATATCTAACACACGTAAACATCTTAAATGCTACACTATTTACATCTCGAAGCAAATACCAGCTTCAGAGAGAGTATACTATTTATTAAAGCTATCGTTTTACCAATTATTTCGAAAGCTTCACTTTATCTAAGACTATCCTTTTACTGAATTATTGGTCGAGATCGTGAGAAATGAACACCAATATTTCTGAATTTCTTAGCAGCACTTGTACTTAATATAATTCAATACAGTTGTAAAATATATTTAAAAGTTTTTGGTTTGAAATATTGTTTGTTCGGTATTTTATTGGTTGTAAGTTCAAGTTTTATTTGTTTGGTATTTTCATGCTAGTGACTATTGCACAATATTAAGTTATGTGTATTGATGATTAATGGTATATCCATAGATAAACCATTGTGCATAGATAATTATGACTGTCTTTGCAGGTACCTACAATAAAAAAATCACATATAATATTGGAAGAATGTAAAACTATTACCATACTATTTTTGCCGTGAGGCGACGGCTTCAGAATACCAATCGCCTCCCCCTACCTGCCAATGGGGGTCGTAAGAGGCGACCGAGGGTACATAAATAAAACTTTTTCCATCTTTTCTGCGTGGTGGTAGGCCAACACCAAGTTGTCCGCCTGGGTAGCGACCACCGTATATTCGAGCGATAAACCCCCCAAACGGTTTGTGGTTGCTTACCGTGTTCGGGGATCAGCCGGTATACATCCAGCGCACGTGAGGATCTAGGCGCAGTATCGCGGATGACAGAGGTAGATGTTCGCTGTGTCACAGTTGAGAGAGAGCCTGGTTGACCGGCCGGCCAGGGAGACCCGTAGAAACGGTTATCCGCTGGCCGCCCACGGTACAGTACAGGGGCCCAATTGGGAGTAACTACCTCAAGAGGCTGCCCCATCATGCCGCGCATAATCTTGGGATAGGTTGTCGTGCCGGTTAGTGTCCGGAAAGGGGTCCAGGCAGCTTATTCCGGGGTGGTACGGGGGCCCTTCCGTCCGGCTGGTCAGCTCGTTATCTCTCTAACTGACAATGACATTGCGGTTTCCCTCACTTTTCTTCCTAGCTACAGTGCCAAAATCTTTACGCTTCACACTGCATCCCATCATTTAAAGTCTCCATGGCAGCGCAACAAAGGATTCCGGGTTCTACAGCGGTGACCTATCCCCCCACTGCTTTCGTTATTGAGTCCGCTAACATCCGCGGCCTCCACACAAACCTCAATGCTGTCCACCAACACCTCGAGACAGCACGGCCTGCTATTCTCTTCCTGACGGAGACGCAGATCCGCCATCCTAACGATGCGACATACCTGCATTTCCCCGGTTACTCGCTAGAAGAAAACTTCCAAAGCTGGGGTATGTGCGTTCATTCGTGCAGATGTGTGCTATCGCCGTCTACGCTGCCTGGAGGACCCTTCCTTTTCTACATTATGGCTACTCGTAGAGTCGGGGGCAATATGCAGGCTCTTTGCATGCCTGTACAGATCCCATAAAGGGGACACAGAGACAACTAGGCTTTTCGACCAACTATGCCAAGCGACACTCGACGCGCAGGAGCAGTTCCCATCAGCAGAAATGGTCGTGCTGGGTGACTTTAATGCCCACCATGAATTATGGTTGGGATCCCTCTGGACAGACCATGCAGGTAGGACTGCCCACGCATTTGCTCTCTCAAATAATTTGACCCAATTGGTAACCCAGCCTACCCGGATACCTGACATAGCGGGTCACGAACCCTCTTTGCTTGACCTTCTGCTGGCGACACACCCAACTGACTACATAATCTCCGTCGATGCTCCCTTAGGAAATTCTGACTACTGTCTAGTTGGGTGTAAAATTTCATGCGTTCCACCTCTCGTACGAAAAGAGACCACACGACAAGTCTGGCACTATTCGTCGGCAGATTGGGACAGTATGCGAGACTACTTTGCATCTATCCCTTGGTCGCAGCGCTGTTTTGCAGGGAAGGATGCCTCAGCGAGTGCCGACGCGATTGTGGAAGAAATAAGGGTGGCTATGGAATACTACATACCATCCTCCACAATAATAACCAATCGCAAAGGACGTCCCTGGTTCAGTCGCGAATGCATAGATGCTGTTAGCAAAAAACAAACTGCTTATCGGGCTTGGATCAGGGGCCGCGCAGCAGGTGACCCTAACCTAGCATCCCTCAAAGCAGCTTACAACAACGCGACCAAGTCTTGCAAGAGGGCTTACATAAGAGCAGATGCTAAGCGTGTCACACGCCTTGGTCAGCAGCTGGTTGCCCACCCAACTGGCAGCCGAGCATACTGGAAGCTGGCTAAAGCCGTGCAAGCCAACTTTTGTCGCCCGTCGTTACCGCCTTTGAGGTGTCCTGACGGAACATTGGCTTACAGACCTGAGGAGAAGGCTGACCTGTTAGCCGACCTCTTCGGCGCAAACTCGCGTATTGACGATCTCAACGCGGAGCCGCCGTCTATTCCGAACTGTGGCATCGCAATGCCGAATATAGTTTTTAGGCAATGTGATGTTCACAGGGAATTACAATCTCTCGACGTGCGGAAGTCCAGTGGTCCAGACAGGATACCTCCCATTATCCTTAAAAGGTGTGCGGCGGAGTTGTCTCCCGTGTTAACGCGCCTATATCTCCTCTCGTATCGGTCCGGGATTGTACCGCTTGCCTGGAGGGAGGCCATTGTGCATCCTATTCCCAAGAAGGGAGATAAATCAGACCCATCAAATTACCGACCAATAGCGATTACTTCAGTGCTCTGCAAGGTGATGGAGCGGATTCTTAATACCCAGATAATCCGGCACCTAGAGCGTCAATCAATTCTCGACGATCGGCAATACGGGTTTCGTTCAAACCGGTCAACGGGCGACGTTCTAGCGTATCTAATGCACCTCTGGGGTGACGCTATCGACAAGCAGGGCGAGGCTTTGGCGATAAGTCTGGATATCGCCAAGGCATTCGATCGGGTCTGGCACCGTGGCCTCCTTTGCAAGCTTGCGGCTTATGGTCTTCCCAACCATCTATGTGAGTGGATCTCCGGCTTCCTGCACGAGCGAAAAATACGTGTTCTAGTCGACGGAGGCATGTCAAGGCTCGTGTCAGTCAATGCCGGTGTGCCACAAGGCTCCGTGCTGTCACCCACTCTTTTCCTTCTGCATATCAATGATTTGCTTTCTTCTGGCCGCATTCATTGCTATGCAGATGACAGCACGTTACACGGATGCTATCATATGCAGACCTCGAGCAACCGGGAAGACCTCAAGAGGAACAGGGAACATCTTGTCGATGAGCTCAATAGGGCCCTTGAGCAAGTCTCAGTGTGGGGTTCCCAAAATTTAGTAGAGTTCAACGCCGAAAAGACACAGGTTTGCGCGTTTAGCACAAAAAAGTCCCCCTTTCTACCACTACCCTCTCTTCAGGGCACTACGCTGTCGCTGCAGACAAACTTAAACATCTTAGGGATGAACCTTCGACATGATCTAAACAATCGTGACTACGTCGAAGGAGTAATCACCACAGTTTCACGTAAACTGGGTATCCTGAACAGGGTGCGGCGATACTTCACACCGGAGCAGCGGTACCTGCTCTACAAAACGCAGGTTCGGAGCAGCATGGAGTACTGTTCGCATCTTTGGGATGGCTCTGCCAAGTATCTCGTGGAAGCCCTGGACCGACTGCAGCGGCATGCGTTCCGCATAGTTGATGACACCCAGGTCACGGAGCACGCGGAGTCGCTACAGCTTCGCAGAGATATCGCGTCTCTTAGTGTGTTCTATCGCATGTACCATGGAGAGTGCTCTGAAGAGTTATTCGATCTTGTTCCTCCGTCCCCTTTTCATAACAGGACCACTCGTGCCGGTTTGCGGAGTCATTCTCGGACGGTCTGTCGGATATCGGCTCGCACCAAGAGGTTCGGGAATTCCTTCTTATGCCGAACCATTAAATTGTGGAACCAGCTTCCGGCTCACGTATTTCCTCCATCATATGATATTGGGTCCTTCAAACGCAGTGTGAAGAAGCATTTGGCCAAACCGGCAAGATGATGACGACGGATTGAAGTTGTTTTAGGACTTCTATCCGTCGGCTTCATTTATGGACTATATTCGCGCTTTCCATCAGGTTCGATATAGTCATATTGCCGTGTTTAATATTTAAAAAAAAAAAAAAAAAACCACTACTTAGCACATGATTTTATTGCTCCGTGTGGTGACGGAGTAAGAAATACAATATGTCACCACCCCATCTCATCCCATGGGTGTCGTAAAAACCGACTAAGGGTCTAACCGTGAATATTATCTTTATGAAATAAAACGAAGGATAATTTAAAGTTAAACCCTATACTAATCCGTTGGCCAGCGTGGTATTAGTAGGGCAGGTATCCTCCCGTTACGGGAGGAGGCTCATCCCGGCAGTAATGACTAAAAAGCCCGAGATGTTAAGCATATTTTGATCTACTAATATCTATGTCTAAATGAACAATAGAAGAAAGATTTAACAGATTAACTTAAAACTTTAATTTCGTTTAAGAAATAAAATTCAGGAAAACCCTTAAAGCAAAATTAATAAGATTCTTAAGGTTAAATACAATCCCTTTCATTTCCTTTCAAGTTTTTGTTAACAGAAACTAAAAGAAACCATAAAACTTCGTAAATGGTACAGTTTTCAATTCAAACGAAATTGCACATTAACCCTCACGCTACTTTCACATGTTCCTATCAAAGTTCACAAACACTTTATTAAGTCTTACGTAACAGTAGTTGGTAAAAAGTTTTTAAATCCTCCCTTGTATTTAGCGAAACGCCTTTCATCTCATTGACTACCAGCGTTTTAGTTACAACGGCTTAACCTTTTCCACGGCAATCCAGACAGAAAACTAGACATTGTGCCATAGAAACATTAATTTTACTTTCGAAACTACCAAATTTGAACTTTAATCCTTTGAGATAAGAGTGCTTTGAGAAGCGAAAAAGATTTTGTACATTGCCATTCACGAGATCTCAGTGCTTTTATGAGAAGAGTGTCCTTTCATCTTACTCCTTTTTAACCCGAGGCTGCAATTATAGTTAGCGTACCTCGGATGGTTATACTTTGCAGCTCCTTTGCCCGTTTATTTGTGAAAAGAGAAATTGACACGTTGTAAAACTTAGTGGAAAAGTTTACTGTAAGAGTAAAATAAGGGTTAAAGAATTAAGCGTTTATATTAAAATACAGATTTGCTGATAGTTACGTATGATTTCGGAGCATGTAAGGTTGAATATACTAGGTCTTTAACTATGAAATTGCCGTTTTTTTCGCCGCAGTCTTTAGCCTCTATTTTCTTTCAAAGCATAGATTGCTTGTATTATTTTTGTAATTTGGTAAATCCAGGACATTACAAACAACTAACAAAAGATAATTAAGAAAAATAATTATAATTTGTTTTAGAAATAAGCCTGTAAATATGGGTCCAATTTAAACCAGCGGATTTTACCATTTTAACAAATGTAACTTTTTTCCTTATATTTTTTTTTATGATTAAAATGCTAAAAATTAGCTAAGATGTGCACTATTACTTATACTTAATTTCATTCTATTAAGTTAAATAATTATTGAAAAAACTAAGAAAACGTTAGTATGAAAAATCAAACTTCGCGTAAAATCTCCATACAAATCGACAATTTCACAGGTTGTTGAAGACCCAATAATCAGGTGGACTACTATTTGTAGACTATGTAAAGGAATACACTTTCTGTATTTATCTAAAATTTTATTCAAAGTCCACCTACGAGTACAATCACTTTTTACACAAAAAAATTGGCCCGTTTCTGAAGTCGCCATTAATAAAACGTTATAACAACAAATCAATAAAGCAGTAAAAACAGTCCAACAATAAATACTTGTTGATCTTTTAAGCCACGATTTTCAGATATACCTTTTCAATCATTCAAATATTTCAATAATAAAAATCATTTTGGGGAAACACAAAGAAATCGAATGGAGAATAAAACCGCATTATCTGCCTGTGGTTTTAAATATTCACAGCTTCGACTTTTCCCGGGAAATGTTTACCTATAGACACCTTACGTTTTACCTTTAAATTTACAGGGTTTGTGTTTATTTTGAATACTACTCAAGTTTTTCTAAGGCCCTTGATAAGGTTGTCTATCCGCCATGTGAAGGATTTGGGCCCTATGCTTCTTTTAGGGGCTTCTTCTAGTCACAAATATCAATTAACCTTTTTTCGAATTAACAACAAAGCCTTTTTTCAAAGGGTTTTTTTTATTTAATGGAAGGCAAACGAGCCAGCAGGTCACCTGATGGTAAGCTTTAAAAAGGGAGTACGCTCGTTTCTTGAAGCTCCCCAAGTCGTAAAGGACCGGAAATATCGCCACAGCGAGCTGTGTGGGCTTTTCCTAACTTGCCTGTCGAGTAAGACCTTTAGGGGAATACTTAAAAATCTTTGACTGGATCGCATAGAACTTCTAAGACCGAGTTCTGAGACTGCAATAGACTAGTTGATTGATTTATTGAAAGCAACTTTAGTGTAGAGTTTATAAATTAAGTTTCTGTCCATCAAAATAGGAGACCAGTCCATGCAACGGAACTGATACGTAACAATATTTGTTAAACTGTAAAATCAGAAATAAAATTACTGTTCCAGTATTAAATTTTGTATTTTCTTATTTCAGTTATTTGTTAACTATTTTCTACTAGAACAGACTCCACGGTACAATCTAAGATAAGATTCGTACCTCGATTCAAAGCGGTATCTCAAATCTCTACTAACAATTATTATATTCGAGCAAAGAATTTTTAAAAGAAAATTTTCTTTGTAAAATCTTAAAATTTCTCTGTCTTACCTTTTGTAATAACAGAATCATATTTAGACTAATCTTACCGTCTTATTGTAAAGCGATTATCAAGATTGCCACGGTAAGAAGTTAATTTAAAAAATATATACTTCGTAAAATGAAAATCTTATAAAAGGTCTTTTTGGTGACAACAGTAAGGAAAAAAAATACTTGGAAGGTTTACATTGGCAAAGGTCGAGTGTAATTATTTTAATAATTAGTACAATATTAAAGTGATCTGTGTGGAGAGTGTTGTATTTATTCAACTGCCTCTTTGGCAAAGCTATCGATTATGCGTTGGGTGAGTACTAAACAACGGATGAACAATAATGAACATTTTTATATAATTTTTATAATATATTTTAAACACAATTAACATAGAAACCAATGCAAACATGCATGTTCATGCACACTAAGATTTGACTTGAACAGAAGTCAAAACCCACCTTTGCATTGCAGCTATGAACTGCAACCATGACGCCACAGAGTCTGAGGTCGTTATTTTATTCCACTACTCCACTACCCGATAATAGACATTGATTTTATTAAACTATTTCTGTGTAAAGTTATAGCTATTGGTACAGCTAAAGCGCCACTTAATTCTTACCCTAATTATAGCTCTTATGAAAAGCTGTTCACTATCATCATCTTCTTGAATTTTTATGATTCTAAACGAAAGTAATAAATCGACGGAGTCTTAAACTACATTTTTACGTTTTTCTTGGAAAAACTCTGTAAATTCTTTTCTGCAGCGCCATTTTTACTCTTAGTACATAGTTTTACGACTTTTTCTAATTACTGTGTGTTCGTAAATTTCAAAGCATTTTATAGCTTAGAAATTTTGTTCTTGACATCTTAATTGAATAACTAGAAGTAATTCTTAATTATATGTTATAAGTAAGTGTGTTACCATACGTCGTTAGTCATTTTATAACCACTTTTATTTCAAATTATTCACTTTCAAGTAGTTTTAGATGTTTAAAAAGATTTTTTTTTCTCAAACCAAATCCCTTAAAAACACAAGCTTGTGCCTTCCACCTGCATAACATCCACGCGAACAGAAAGTTGAACATCACTTGGGAGGGAATCGCAATAGAACACCTTCAGAACCCCAAATACCTGGGTGTCTATTTAGATAGATCACTGACATATAGGAAACACTGCGAGGTAACAAAGCAGAAGGTGAATGCACGTAACAATTTACTGCGACGATTAACATCTACTCGGTGGGGAGCTTCACCCAATGTGCTACGTACCACAGGCTTGGCTCTGTCCTTCTCAGCTGGCGAATATGTATGCCCTGTGTGGCATCGGTCTGCGCACGCCAAACAAGTGGACACCGCACTAAACAACACGTGTCGTATAATATCAGGTTGTTTGAAGCCAACGCCACTGAGTAAACTCTACCCTCTGGTTGGTATCGCTCCACCATCTATTAGAAGGGAGACTTGTTGTGCTGTGGAAAAACATCAACAAGAAATAGATCCACGTCACTCTTTGCACAGCTACAGCCTACCACCAGGAAGGTTAAAAAGTCGTCACAGCTTCCTACGTGACACCAAACCTTCCCAGGACCAACCATCTGCAGCCAGGATCAAATCATGGCAAAATACACAACCTCCACCACCTAACTATTTGGAATGCGATGAACGCCTGCCGCCCGGTCACGATCTTAGTTGGTCTGTATGGAAGTCCCTAAACCGTTTAAGGACCCAAGTGGGAGGCTGCAAGCATTATTTGTCGAATTGGGGCATAATAACACCTCCGGATAGCCTCTGTGAGTGCGGCGAGGCTCTACAAACAATGGCACACCTTCTACATTGTCCTAACTGCCCACAGAGCTGCACAGAGAAAGATCTTATGGACGCCACTGACAAGGCAGTCACTGTGGCCAAATTCTGGGCTGGTTATGTTTAGGGAAAAAAAAAAGTACTGTATATCTACGACTCGAGAGAAGAAGAAGAAAAGATTTTTTGTAGCTGGTTCTTATTGAATGAAAAACTGATTTAATTCTATAAAGTTAATTCCCAAATCTATAAGTTTTTACGTGTTACTTTAGATGGGTAATGGCTAACAGAGACGACATAACGTCACGATCCTGGCAAACAGATGGAAAAAGGTGAGTTGAAAAATTTCAACTTATATCGACGGTGGAAAGGCAAAACGAATGAAACGCCACTTTGGTCGAAAATGAGTTTTATATGCAGTTCGATAGAGTTTTGGATTCTCTATCGATCTGTCTAGGTTAGAAGTCATTCTGACGCATTTTTTGGCGTTTAATTTAAGGTATAAAAGGGGGTATTTCAAAATTACCCTCCCCTTAAACGACCGTTTTTCGATACCTTTTTTTAACAATGTCAATAAATTGATATGAAAATATTGAAGGTGCCTTTTAAATTACTGACCAAACTTATTTTTTTACGAAGATGCCACATCATGCAATTTGCTCTTCCAAATATTTTTTTAATTTGGTCTTTCAATACTTTTTCCCCGCTAAGTTATATTTTGACATGTCGTAACACGTTTTCTTCCTCGAGAGTAAAGTAACAGCTACGGCGTTTCAGTTGTTATTCCTATCGTACTTTTTAATTAAGATACTAAATAAAAAGTTTATAATAAATTAAATTGTCTATTCCTTTACCACGAGATCAACTTAAGCCCCTATCCGAGAAATGCACATCATGTAAACTACATAACCGCGTATGGTCATTAATTCATTTTAACGACCTAAAAATATAAGAGACATCACTCATAAAACATTCTTCTATTTTATTTTTGTTTCATCAAAGGGAAATGAAGCATTTTTCCTTCTACGCCTTTTTTTTCATTTGGCATTTAAACTAATTTCGCCCTCCTGTTTTTGTGGAGGTTTTGTGAATGAATTAATTTGTCCTACCAACTTTTTTTTATTGATGGTTTATGAAGTGTTTTTCCCAACTCACTCAAAATGTCAGAAACATGATAAGCCACTTTTTTCTTGCCTTATTGACTTTAATTAATTTGTATTGAATACAAAACAAAGAGCACATAAAACTTGATTTACTTATAAAATTTCAAAAAAATTGGTTAATAAACAAAGAAGTTATGATCATTTTTGTTAAAATTTAAACTTTAAACAGCTCTCCTGAACAATTAGCCAAATGGCGTATCATTCGTTTTGCCTTTCCACCGTCGATATCAAAACATTATCATCGATTTATCGAAACATTATCATCTTTAAAGTGGTCATCACCTTTTGGCCAAGGAGAGCACAGGCTGTGAAAATTATGAAAAACTTTGGTCTAGATAGGCAAGTGTGACAGAGTCCAAAAAGATGGAAATACGAACCCACCCGTTCGACCTTGTTTGACCTAAAAGCTGTTTGTACCATCCATGTTATGAATAACTATAAGGATATCAAATCACTATTGCAGATGTTGCCTAGTTATCACGTAACGTAAGCTCTGACTAGCTTAGAACTAGAATAGTATGATTAACGCAAGAGATTTTTATTGACGACCTCTGTGGCGAAGTGGTTATTTAACAAGACTGTTACGCAGAGGTCTCGGGTTCGATTCCCGCTCGATGCAAATCTTTGTGTGCATGAACATGATTGTTTGCATTGGGGGATCCTATGTATAATATGTATGTATATACAAAAAAAAGGATTATATTTATTATTTTATAACAATTAATCTGCCGATATAGGAAGAATACATTATGGCGCTACCCTAATGAGTTTTATAATAGCCGAGCAGAGAAAGATCGTAAAGATCTAAATGAAAACATAGAAAGAAAAACTTCTCTTGAATAAAATCTAGGCCATGTAATAATCCGTCTGTCGATAGATATATTATAACTAATTGAAAATGAAATAAGCCGTTTTACACTAAAACAAATAAATGAGCTTTTTTAATAATGTTACTAATAGTTCACTTCTTTATATTTATTATATTGTACTACTATTCTTACTAGCTGCAGCCCGCGACTTAGTCGGCGTGAAATAGTTACTATTACTATTAATTTCATATAGTAAAGTAGTCTCAAACTAAACAGAACTTATACCACAATAGACAGCGGATTCTTATAAACTTCTTTTTTGTAATTAATACATTTAAAACACCCTGACTAATGCAAACTTTCATGTTAATGCACACAAAAATTTGCATTGAGCATAAAGAAAACCCGATACCTCTACGTAGCAGCCTAAACTACATTTAACGCGAATAAGTCATCAAAATGTAAAAATTATCCAATCCAAATTTTACATTCACGTCAATATCAATCTAATAACCAATAACAGCTGATTACTCAAATAACTGATTTTTCAAATAACTTTATTACATTTTCTCATTGAAAATGGCTCGGTCAAGATCTAGATATTATTAATAAAATTGAAACGATAAAATTTTGTTATGAAGTCACAGGTGGACATAGTACAACATTTTATTTCAATTCATTAAACAAATGCCTGGCATCTGTTCTAATAATTGGGTTGGAAGGCACTTTGTCTTATTGAAATTTTCTATTGTCTTGGGACAGGTAAATATTATATTGTTTTGTCAATAAAGTAAGATAGAGTTTCAATACCTATAAAATGTTAGATGAAAATTGACTCGATAATGTAATTTTCATCTTTTTGTTTCGTTTTAAGACTCTTACCTATGATATTTATAAGCAGACTATGTGTATTTCACTCCGTGTGGTGAGGGAGTAAGTATACAGTATGTCACCACCCTATCTCATCCCATGGGTGTGCAAAAACCGACTACGGGACTACCCCGAAATACTATCTTTACGAAATAAAAAAGAAGGAAAACTTGAAATGAAACCCTATACCAATCCGTCTGGCAAGCGTGGTATTAGTAGGCCAAGTATCACTCCGTCACGGAAGGATGTCCATCCTTGCAGTGGCACATCAATGGGCTGTTATGATGATGTTCTCTGCACTTTACATATATGCCTTATTTAGTCGTAAGTCCACCAAGTCACTGGTCTCTTCACCTTGTGTTTACTAACAAGTCACTAATAGCGATCATTAATTACATTGAGGAAAATTCTTTAAAATCTTAAGTAAATAAGAAATGAGACTTATCAACATTTATAACTCTATTTTTACACGAAAACCTCGAAAAGTACTTAAAAAAATATACTTAAGGTTCATCCTAAAAAATCGACATTTAAAACCATATTTCACAAAACATGATACAAAAAGATAAAAAGCAGTCATCTTAAATCCGTAACAAAAGATTGTAAGCCTTTGTCGTAACCTTTGTGTAGGTGTTTTACCGACGCCATTATAAATGGAACTCGTGTTTTTTTTTAAATATGACACGTCTATGTAACAAAAGGACACTTCATAGTTGTTCATCACACACCTTTGAATGAAGGTAAAAAGTTTTTATTTAAATGTTTTTTTTAATGTAATAGGCGGCAAACGAGCCAGCAGGTCACCTGATGGTAAGTGATCACTGCCGCCCATAGACATCCGCAACACTAGAGGAATCACAGATGCGTTGCCGACCTTTTAAAAGGGAGTACGCTCGTTTTTTGAGGCTCACCAAGTCGTAACGGTCCGGAAATATCTATATGTCTAATATAAATAATTGTTTTGTGAAAAGTAACACTGTATGTTTTTGTCTAAGTAATTAAAGGTATTGTTACGAACTGTTACGTTATAGAATAATCCTCACACATTCACACAACGTCACCTAGTCCCAAACTAAACAGAGCTTGTTCTATGGGTACTAGACAAGGATAAACATACTTAAATAGTTTTTTAATGTAAATACATACATATTATACATAGAAAAACTCAGACCAATGCAAACAATCATGTTCATGCACACAAATATTTTCATTGAGCGGAAATCGAACCCGAGACCTCTGCGTAGCAGTCAAGTAATATAACCACTAGGCCATAGGTCATCGAGATATAAAGAAACGATTAACTTGAGCTTGGAAAACAATTTTGGGCTCTCTGGTATCTATACTAATATTATAAAGAGGTAAAGTTTGTGTGTTTGTGAGTTTATGACGTTGTAGGGGGTATTGAACCGATTTTAAAAATTCTTTCTGTGTTGAATAGTCTATTTATCGGGGAGTGTCATAAGCTATTTAGTATCACGCTATGACTAATAGGAGTGGAGCAGTAATGAAATATGTTTAAGAAAGGGACGCGTTTTTTTCGCCGCCCAACGAAGTGGACACGGATAAGCTAGTTAGATAAAAGGTGAATTCTGTGCCGTAGGGGTTGCATGTATTAACGTTAATGTTTCATTAATGCTACTTTGTATCTATGTATGACAAATTTTTTTAAGAAAAAAAATACTGAATGTATATCTCTTATATCGATGGTGCCCCATCTAAAACTGCCCATAGCTGCCCAGCTATGTGCCATGTAGGGAAAATTGTGATGACGGATTGCATATAAGAATATCGTTTTATACACAGTCCACGCCTTATGATCCCTAGCCTTTAATGATTAAGTACACAATCTGTAGCGTAGTCGGTATATTACATGGCTGCTACGCAGAGGTCTCGAGTTCGATTCCCGCTTAATGGAAATCTTTGTGTGCATGAACATGATAGCTTGCATTACACAATGAGATACGTATATGTCCTAAGATAAAGTCTGTTCTCTTAAACATAGTTTACATAAAAATTAGAATTGAACTCGAGTTGAGTTGAGTTCGAAGTATAATTAACTTTGATCATTACCTCAAAGTCAAACAGCTGTTCGACGTCAAATAATTTGCAAAGATGAGGGCTTCGAAGAAAAAAATAACAAAAAGAATTTAGCCATTAGTAAGATTGCTTCATTCATTTTTGGTCTGACTCTGAAGGATTAAACATTGCTTGTTAATGGCATCTATTCTACTTGATATGAATTGTAATAATAGTTTTTTTTTCACACTTTCACACAATGCCATCTAGTCCCAAACTAAGCAGAGCTTGTACTTTGGGTACTAGACAACGGATAAACACAAGTACTTACTTAAATACTCACAGTAAGTAAGTACATACATTATTATACATAGAAAACACCCAGACCAATGCAAGCAATTGGGATGCAAACAAAGGATAATTGGCCTACTAATACCACGCTGGCCAGACGGATTGGTATAGGGTTTAATTTCAAGTTTTCCTTCTTTTTATTTCGTGAAGATAATATTAACGGGTAGTCCCTTAATCGGTTTCTACGACACCCATGGGATGATGTCACCACACGGACAATGATATGCATTTTTATTATTTAATTTAATATAATAATACCGTTTTACTTAATCAAAACAACCGCACACAATTTCTTAATACAATAAAATTTTCTTGAATCAGCATCTTAAGCATCAAGTTCACATTACAATCCACTTTGTCTTACAAGAATGCGTGTAATTTACTAAACAAACGTATTATTACATTACCAAAATGAAACCACATGGGACCTTTGAACCAGTCATTATTCAAACGATATAACTCTTCAAAATAAGGATGGTTCTTACTTGAGTGTTATGTTACATACATTTTTATTAAAACAACTGTTTAAAAATATGTTATTTGTAATATCATTAGTGTACACTATTTTCAAAATGTTTACTTTAGATTAAACCCGGCGTCATTGGGGTTGGGTCTGTGCGACCCGCCACATTTTATTTCGCTTGTAGTTGGGTTACTATACGTGTGACGTTGCTGCTCTTTTCAATAGCTAGAGCTGTTGAGTTATCCTACACGTCACAAGCAACACGTAAGTCGTGCCACAGCTGCAGTGGGAGATACAGGTGCACAAAGGTTAAAAAAGGTACGTGAGACCCATCCCCGCAGTCGGTGTAACAATTTCGCGCCGTTTTGTGTAGATATTGTTTTACTTATTATCTGTGTTTTTATCATTTTTATATTTGATTTTTCGTTGTTATTTACAATATTATAGCTAGTTAAATAAATTCAATGTATTTTATTTGTATTTTTGTAGGTACTTAGTAATAAATAGTCCGTGTGAACGACAGCGTTTTCTGCTGACTGTACCAAAAAATAAAATTTCAAATGATTCTTTTTTTCTTTTAAATTTATTTAGTTACCTACCAAAAAGGGCTAATAAAACGTTAAAACATTTAAGAAGAAGAGAAAATTTTTGTTGAAAAATTTAGATCATTTTTTTTAAATTTTATTGTACATAATTAAAACATAATATAACACAGAATTTGTGTTTCATTTAATCATGTAAATACCCAACAATATAAACATAAATAAATATAATCTTAATTAATCTTTCTTATTTATAAAGTATTGAAATAATTTCGAAATTATGAACGGGTCGGTGAGACCCACCCCAACGTCCGTGTAACACTTTTCCACCCCCATGACGCCGGGTTAACTGGAATGATATTGTTGGTCAGGTTTCTTAGGCTCCGATAGGCGCTAATTTCTTAATTTCAGTCGGATAGAGTCACTGTGATTGAAAAGATAAAATCTAAAATAGATGAATCAACTCAAAAATACAAACACTCTATTCCATAAGGCAAATATCGTAAGAACTACGGCTGTAATATCGCGGGTTCAAATTCAACTCACGAAAAATACTCGTGCGATCTGTAAATAACTATCCTGAGCCAGGATATAATATTTGAATAAAAATTAATTATCTAGTCCCAAACTAAGCAAAGCTTGTACTAGGGGTACTAGACAACGGATAAACATACTAAAATACCTTTTTTGTTTTGTAAATACATACATTATTATACATAAAACGCCCAGAGCAATGCAAACAATCGTGTTCATGCGCACAAAGATTTGCATTGAGCGGGAATCGAACCCGAGACCTCTGCGTAGCAGCCATGTAATATACCGACTGCCCCACCGATTGTGTAATCTTTAAAAGCTAGAGATCATAAAGTGTGAACTGTGTATAACGCGATATTCTTATATGCAATCCGTCAACAGAATTTTCCCCATATGGCACATAGCTGCCCCATAAGTTGTCTGAATGTCTTAATTCTGCCAATAAAGTTTTAAGGTTGATAAAGAAGATTGCATGTGTCACCCGCTTTAAGTTTTACATGGGTTTTAAAACACTCGTTAGTTCTAAAAGATCCATTTTTAATTTTTTTTCGGATCATGGATTAAAGTGGACATGAAAGTCATGTCATGTCATATAACTACTACGCAACAGAGTTCGTCAAATGAATGAATTATTATTATAATGATAAAAGTCCCTGCAACACAAGACAATATCATTCCTACTTTAGGCAGAAAACTCTCAAAACGAACAGAATTAAGTAAATTATTTTTTATATTTGTTTTATCTATTGAGAGACAACCCTAACTGAATAACTCGTTTGGTTTAAACTTAATTACACATACAGATCAAATATATTAACAAAACGGGTTCAATGTTTCGTTTGCTTCTTTGAATTGATGAACTTGTAAACATTGTAAATTTTACAATGTTTGTAAATACATTTAATGTAAGTAGAAATGATCTTGTTATCATTTCTTGTTACATCTCTTGTTCATAACAATTACACTGAATTCATTGAATTAACCTGAAGAGTAAGTTATCTAAATAAACATGTTTACTGTTTACCTTTAAACTTTCTAGGCGGCGTTAACTTGGGAATTCAAAATTACCTTCTATTTACAAAACTAACCATTTATTTTATCTATCCGTATGCCCGGTTTTATTCGACTAAAGTACAATATTACTTAGTAGATTTATATAGATATATGAAATTTTGTTTATACTGGTGCAAATTAATCTATTACTAATGCGATATTTGAAGGATGCTTATATGTAGGTCATGAGTTTTTCGTGCGAGGGGTCTATATTCTAATGTGCATCGCGATGGTAAACATTCGTTATAATGTGTATCGACTGGGCGAACTTTTGCACTAACATGATTCGTGTTTTAGTACTTTTTTGAGATTCCGTTTATCACTATTTTGAGCCTCGAAATTTAGTGATACAGTCTTATGTCCACTCAACATCAAAGCAAAAGCATACCAATTTAGCTTTTTTAGCGATGGTAAAAGATCATGGCTGTTGTCAATACCAACAGTAAAGCAAATTTGCTTAAGAACCAGAACCAATTACTAAATACTTGTATGTTATCTTCAAGATATCTTGTGAGTAATCATCATAGAGCTAAAGGTACGAATAAAACTTATTCAATCAACCAAATTGTACTGAAACTGGAAATCAATAAGTAAAGTTTATCGGACACGTAAATCGTGACGCAACATAAAGGGGATCTTACACTTACAGGTACCGTCACCGGACGGGTTGGAATTAGGATTTTCTGTATTTAAAAGAGCATGTTACATTCTTTGATGTTGAATGTCGATTATTTATGTATTTTGACATTACTCTGTCATTTTTATGTATCAGTAAAATCTGTAATACATTAATATATTTTGCTCTTTGTAAATCATAAAATCGAAATATTGTACCCTGACTATCTCTGCTTGTTATCACAATTTAAAGTTTACGACGCGAATTTTTTATCAATATCAATGGTGAACTCATCAAAATTAAGCTTATCACGAAACATTAGCTTGATATTAATCACTTTGCATTTTTTTTTCTTTTTTTTTAAATTGGCCTACCCGAATGACTGTATGGTGCCTGATGTTAAGCATCCATTAGAGTCCAAGAATGGCGAGCACCATGCCAGCTACAATAATTATAGAGGCATGAATGTCTCCACTATGGCGGCTTCAGAAGATGCTTTTTCACGCCTCGCTTGAAGGAACCTGGAATGTTTTAGGGAACCGAGATTAAAATTGCTAAACTAAAACGTAAACCGAAAGATTCCGGAACAAAACCGTAAGTGTAAAATCACCATAAACATATGCCCATAAATGCAATAACTTGGATTAAATTCGCGCCCGACATAAGTTAGGGACCGTTGCTAATAAATTTATACGCGGTACGAGGTTTGTTGGTAGTATAACCTATGATTTATGTCCATCTTGTGTTAATATTAAAGACTGGGTCTGATATATTATTATCATGTGTTGCTTCGAGACTGTTTCGAGAATCCATATTAATAATATATAGATTTACCCCATTTGTTAGATAGTTTAGAGTATTGTGATCGTCATTTTTGTCAATAATAATTTTCTAAGTACATCTTTATTGTTTTGGTTGGGTTAGGTTAGGTTACGTAAGTTTATTTTTTTAATCGTGAATTTCATCCCGCCATCTCTTTTTAGGCTGTCCTGGCTCTCTCTTTGTATTCGTGTTAAATAAGATTTAAGTATTTTAATAGTAAAAATCGAGAATCCATATTAATAATATAGTTCTTCCTTATTTGGTTGATATTTTAGAGTATTGTGATCGTCATGATTATTATTAACAGTTTTCTAAAGAATTCTGCATTGGTTTCAAGGGTTTATAATGCAATTGCTGGTCCAATGCCTCTCTCATACATCCACTCCAGTAATTCAATAAATTCATTATATACTTTAGAATAATAAAATAACTTTATGCTGTAACAAGATATTTTGTATATTTTTTATTGTAAATGCCCAATCAACCTATTAACTTGTTAACAAATAATCTTCGGGATAAATCGGGTGCGTAAATTACGTTTACGTACACTTAAAAATATTTTATTTCGTGGAAATATTAAAGATAGGCGGAAGGGGGGGAACGGAGTTTTACGGCACGTGTTGACCTTGAAGAATTGTACTGTAATTATCTTCCTCTCTGACAAGGCAGAAATGTAAGTAAAAACCGTACGCAGCGCCAGTACAAATCTCACGCCAGACCATAATTTTTGCGATGAACGATCAACTAATGATTGACTAAAGTAAAAGGTTTATCTTCACAAAACTCTAAAGCCCGATTTACACATCGACAAGTACAGTAGCGAGTTAAGTAGTAAGTTGTTGATTAAGTTGATTTGAATAGATCTCCATCCTATATTTTGGCGAGCTAAGTAAGAGGAGGCTACTTCGTACTTCATATTTCTGTGGCGGGAATAGTGATTTTAAACTACTGTAAAAAAAATATCGACTCAATGAATTGTATCAAGTACCTATTACTTAATAAATTACGATGTTAAAGCAAAAAAATATAATAAATTATTATTTCGTAAAACACAAATCATGATACTATATCTAACTCATCAGATTACCTAACATTTTCTTAAAAAAATAACATCATCGTTCCTTTTTACCCCAACTCACCCTTATCTCGCTCTTATTGAAACTAAAGCGTTCCCATGGGGTAGAACGGGGAATGAAAAATGGGTACACTTTACCCTACCCACGATAGGTAGGAGATTATGTGAAATATAATGACCTGTTCTCACAATGAAGAGGTTTTTGTTTGAGAACTACTTAACTTAGATATTCACTAATAGTTTTTACTTCGTTTTTTTTTCTTTTTAATTTAAAATCTTTAAATGTAATTAATTCACAGTTATCTTTGTTAATATTATTATAAGTATAGTTGTAAACACTTAATGCATGCGGTGTTCGCCTATAAGTACACACATCAAAAAAGTCTAAGCAACATGCATGATATTACAAATTTACCATTTATATTAATTTATTTTACCATTTATTTTAATTATAACGTTGTATTTTATTTTTAAAATAATATTTTTAGGGTTCTATGATGTAAAAATAACAGCTGTTTTCTTTATAAGTTCTTTTAATAACAGAAATTAACAATATTAGAATATACAGGTACATAAGAAACTAAACTTTTTTTTTACAAATTGAAATTTCTTAAGAAAATGAATTTATTGTGAAAGAATAGGACAATTTAATACAAAGTATGGCCTCCTCTGCTATTCAGAACTTGTCGGCAACGATTATTCATTGAATTAATGAGACTGTTTATGTCATCTTGCGGTATTCGCTCCCAATGGAATTGTAGCAAATCCTTCAGCTGTTGGGTTGTTGTCACTCCGTCCAAGTCCTTCAAAACACGTCTCTGGAGCATGTCCCATGCGTGCTCGATGGGGTTGAGGTCTGGCGATTGTGCAGGCCAGGGCAATACCTGGATGTTCTCCGTTGCCAAGTATTCACTGGTTCGCCGAGCTGTATGTGAACGCGCATTGTCATGCATTAACGTAAAATCGGAGCCAAAGGTTTGTGCAAATGGATGGACATAAGGTCTGAGAATATCCTCAACGTAATTTTCAGCGTTCATGTTTCCATTTACAAAAACGAGCTCAGTTCGCCTGTTCTTCATAATACCCGCCCATACCATAACTGTTGAGCCGCTGTATGGATGAACTTCCTGAACGCACCTGAGTCTTTCAGTATTTCCGGGTCGACGGTACACTCGCACCCTTCTTGTATCAGGCCTAAACCCGAATCGCGACTCATCGGAAAACATAATTTTATCCCATTGTTCCTGGGTCCATGTTATGCGTTCTCTACACCATTCATTTCGACGAGCGCGATTCCCGTGACGTATCGGTGGGCACCTGATAGGGCGTCGAGCTCGTAGGCCGTACTCATGCAGTCGATTTCGCACAGTTTGGGGACTTACATCAACACCACTTGAATTTTGTAGCCTCAAACTTATCTCTCGAGCGGTTAACATCGGCTGGCGTCTTGCAGTCAGTTGTATGTACCGGTCTTGCCGAGTGGTTGTACTCCTTTTACGGCTGGATGCTGTTCAGCGGGTTCCCCTGTATTATTGTAGCGCTGCCAAAGACGACAAATAACACTTCTATGAATACCAAAATGTCGAGATACCTGAGATTGATTACTTCCCGCTTGCAACATCCCTACAGCTCTTTGCATTTCATCTGCCGTCAAATGACGTCGCTCCATGACGTAAAGAATATCTAACAATTCAATTTTGTCGCCAACTGTATTTAAATGGTTGGTAAAATTATAAAATCAAGACTAAAACGTAGCAATTAACATGCACTCAAATTCAAACAAATTCGCAGTCATTTGAATTTTATGAAAAAAAACAAAACATAATCGAAATTTTTTTACCTATACACTTGAAGTTTACTTACCTATACACTTTGAGTGAGTAAATACTTAGAAATTAATTAATATAAATGGTAAATTTGTAATATCATGCATGTTGCTTAGACTTTTTTGATGTGTGTAGTTAAAACACTTACAATGTTAAACGTAGCTAATTAAGGAAGAACTGTTTTAGTGTAAATAGTTGTTGGTGAACCTAATAATAAATAAAATAAAACAAGATTATCTTTAAAAAAAGACCTCTGTGGCGCAGTCGGTATATTACATGGCTGCTACGCAGAAGTCTCGGGTTCGATTCCCGTTCAATGCAAATGTTTGTGTGCATGAACATGATTGTTTGCATTGATCTGAATGTTTTCTATGTATAATATTATTTTTTTAGACACCCATTGAGATGAGATGGGGTGGTGACATTATTGTATTCTTACTCCGTCACCATACGGTTTACTTGTTATTAGGTCTAATTATTTCCCTTAAAAGCAAAAACGTAAAAACTTTGGTAAAGGCCTTTAATGATCTTGTTATTGGGGTATGTTAATTTGTTTCATGGAATTCCAAACAATAACAGTGTTATCATAATATTCATAAATGAAACAAATAAGCCTATACATAAAAAAATATTTTCTTAAGTGCCAATTTCATCCACTAGGTTGTTGCGGTCACTTCGTAAAGATGAGACCCTACAGTAATAAAACTATTACATCAAAAAACTCTTAAAAAAGACACAATCGAAACACCCTTCGAACTAAACGCCCATAAAACTCAATACCATAATCCATAGCTGTTCACACTACATTGACAGAGAACCTTCTCAATGGAAAATTCTACAAGCAATGGAATGTTTACGGGCGATCCTTTGATGTTGAGAAAAATGTAGGCCGTTGTATACGAGCCGTAAATAAAATGTGGACGCGCCACTTAGCCCTGTTCTACACTATTAGGTAACGTTCAGAGAAAAAAATTTGAAGTGTCACATTTATTTGGTGTTTTTTTCTGATTCGTTTCGGGTTGTGCTTACTAAGCTATTAATATTAGGTAATTAACTGTTATTTAACTCATATTGTCCGTGTGGTGACGGAGTAAGAATACAATATGTCACCACCCCATCTCATCCCATAGATGTCGTAAAACCGACTAAGGGACTAACCGTAAATATTATCTTAACGAAGTAAAAAAAAAGGAAAACTTGAAATTAAACTCTATACCAATCCGTCTGACCAGCGTTGTATTAGTAGGCCAAGTATCCCTCTGTCACGGGAGGAGACCCGTCCCTGCAGTGGGACTGTTTTTATGAACTCATTAATTTGCACGCCAGAGTTATCCGTTTTGTTTAACGTGTGTTTTTGTATATAGTCACCCATTTGGGGACTGAAGGGTCCATTTTCATAATACACGGAGAGAAATTTAAACTACCAGCTACACTATGGTTACTATTGGGTTTTGTGTCTAGCTTTTCTAGTTTCCTTGTTAAATGGCTTTGTGTTAAGTTTTGACAGAAATGCCTACATAAACTAGCCCGCTCAAATAATAGTCTTGAAAGTGGCTTTAATTGTTCGTCAAAATTTTAAGCTACTGACCACACGATATACATGTTTAAAAGGCTTTTCCTTCGAAAATCAACGTACACTCTCAGTCACCTATTATTACGATCTCACCGGTTTGTAAGAGAAGGTGACCTGTATTCTCAAGCCATCTAAAGACGGCTCAATAAAATATCTAACCAATTTTCATTTCTACTTATCTGCTGTCACTAAACTCTCACCGACTACAAGTACTTCGTAAAGCAAAGAAAGTATATAAAAGGGGACAAGAATAAGTTCGTCCTGATCTATTAGTTGAAGCTAGATAAATACGTAGTGCTATTATCTTCAGTATTCTCGATGGGGACTCTTTGAGTTTTAGTTTTAGTGTTCGCGGTTTTAAATCGTTCTCATTTATTCTTTTACTGTGTTTGTCAGTTGAATTTACTGTATTGTTTCCGTTCTTTTCTTGTGTGGTAATTCTTATTTAACTCGTTTTTTTTGTTGAAGTCGCTTTATTAATAAAGTCGTTGTTGCCTGTGGTTTTGTTTGTGTGGATGTATGTTATCACATATTTTATTTTAAGCATACTTTTCAGCATTATTTTTCTCAAGTCTTAGAAAAGTCAAATAAAAATTTACAAAATATGTGAATACTAAGAGTGTCAGCTACCACATCCTATTATCGTTTTATTTAAATCTATCTGGTCGTTGTATTAAACAAATGCTAAAATACACGCATAGTCACAATTTTTTTCAATATCTTGGTATAAGTTTGAAGAAAGCAATCTTAATCCTTTTGTCCCAGTCAGTCATTACATAAACTTACGTCTAGTTCCCATTAAGGTATCCTCACAAACCTACTTGGTTTAATTTAAATTAATACATATCTCCATACAAGCTCGCCTGATAGATGTCACCGAAATAAAATATATCACAAAGATAATTTTAGAACATAATAATAAACTTTCTGCGAAACGGTACTCTTTGTTACCGTCTATTGGCACATTTATAAATAAAACTTGATTTGTAGATATTTCACCCTATTATGTCGACAGGGCTTTATTGACAAAGGATGTCTCCCGAATACTAATAACAAATTTATTTACAACGATCGATCAATTTTAGTTGAAATCCCTTTTTAGTATCTTCTTCAATATTATATTTATACAATATCACTTTTAGAATTGTATTAAAAGCTGTACCTTAGTAAAATGCAATATTAGAACGCCGGCATAAACCGCGGCTGGACTTATAAATCATTTTCCCGACATTATGGCCGGGGTTTTGTATGGAACGCAATTTCACGGGTGCCATTCAAAAATGGATATATAGGCGTTGCAACGTCTGGTCAAAGGAATGCGCTACGTTGGACAGTCAGCCTAGTATGACATACGTGTGCTGATGTTTTGAAATTAGTCATTCTGTTTATAAACAGGATTTTTAAAAAAACTTAAGAATAATTCAACTTTTTTCTTATAGGAAAGGAGCTTGTCAGTTATATTCGTAGATAACTTTACACATTAGCACTCGTAACCGACGCGCATGTATGACTCACTTAATGAATGTGGACGAGGCCCAATCTGTTTGCCAGGATCGTGACAAGTGGCACTCTGTCGTCTGTGCCTACCCCGGACGGGATAAAGCGTGAGTTTATGATGTATGTATGTATAACTTTACACCGTGTCCTTTGTTATTGTTTTGTTTTTGTGGTGATAATGTCAGCGTCTTCTGTTAGTCAGTTTGTACAATACCTATGGAATAAAAAACGGTAGCAAATACAGTTAGTAAGTATCGCTTACTTTGTCACTGCACGGAGATATAAAAATTTAATAATTTTCAAATACCATTCCACAAAATTCTTTGAAAACATTGTACAAATAAATGTGACGTAATATTTTTGCTCGCAACTGTACCTTTTCCTTACCATATATGATTGCACTTTCTAGAAATGCAATCTCTTGAAGAATTTCCCATTACACATGAGAGACACGCTAAGAATTTTCGATATTTATCCTTCAACGTGTTAAGGTTAGGGGCCGAAAATTGATCGGTAATACAAACGCTTCTAATATTAGGCTAGCCACAAATATCTATCCGAACCGTAATTCAACACTAAAATTTCGATATCTTAGTTTGGTTTAAATTGTTTTGGTAATTTTGGTTTCTGTTTACATAAACGAAATATTATAAGCACATCTCAGAAATAAATAAATAAATATTCATTACACATTCACATAACGCCATCTAGTCCCAAACTAAGCAGAGCTTGTACCTTGGGTACTAGACAAAGGATAAACAGCATACTTAAATACTTTTTTCTACTAAGTTGGTGGTCTATGTTATAATCAAAGAACTTTTAATCTTAATTTTATATGACACCTGTGCATTGAAATCATATATTTTTAGTACCCTCAGTATAAGTACCTCATCATAACAGCCCATTAATCTCCCACTGCAGGGACGGGCCTCCTCCCATGACGGAGGGATACTTGGACAATACAACGCGGCTTTTTTAGTGCTGTAGCGTTTGTCTGTGTCGATCTATAATTTTAATTGTAGCTTCAATTTTAAGTATACGACGATTTTAAACAATTTGAAATAAATTTTATGAAATAAAGTAATTATAAATTTAAAAAAAACTATTTAAATACTACGCTGGCCAGACGGATTGATATAGAGTTTAATTTCAAGTGTTACTTCCTTATATTTCGTAAAGATAATATTCACGGATAGTCCCTCAGTCGGTTTTTACAACACCCATGAGATGGGATGGGGTGGTGACATATTGTATTCTTACTCCGTCACCACACGGAGAAGTTTAAGTATGTGAAATAAATTGTAAGTCTTAGATGTTTTATCGTAATTTATTTCACCTTAGTTTACGCTTCGTGTTCCGTGTAATATTCGGTCAAGGTTGGAAAGTATTAGTGGTATTTTGTAGGATCTATTTTACATAAAACAGTACTCTAATAATTTGTAGGCTCGGCAATAAATTTTACACACAGCTAAATTTTTTTGGTTACAATTTGAACACCTTCAGGAACCAAGTCAATGGAATTACATAAAATTTATTGTTAGAATATCTTATCTTGAGTTCTTAACACTACTTATACTAACACTAACATTAAGATGTAATACTAAATCATAGATACTAAATTTCTTAACATTACAATTAAGAAATATATTAGAATTAAGTAACACTACATTTCTTGTAAAACAATGTACTAGTATGTATGCTGTGTTTGCCGATTAAGTTTGTACACAACCGACTAAAAACCATTGTGCTTGTAACTTGAACTGTATGTGTAACAATTGTTGGCAAATCATTTAATAAATAAATAAAAAAATACTCTTATTAAATTACATTATCATAGTAAAGAAAAGTGGGTTCGAGTCCCGCCTCGTGTATCAATTTTTTAATATAGGCTACTTTTTTGTTTTTTCATCTGTGTCCAGGAAAGGGGAACAGTGTTACCGCGAGCCGCAGGCAAAAGCTAGTTAAATGATAAAATCACACAAAATTCGTTTTAACAACATATTTAATCCGTTTAATGCCTAACTACTTTAGTTTCGGGGCCAACGAGTAAGAAAACACCATTATAACAAAGTGGACTAGCTCATAGGAAGCAATAAATTAGGTAGACATCAAGTAACTAGACAGCCAAGTTGCAGAACGGAGCTCGCGTCTCGAAGGTGTGATTTATCTCAATAATTGGGCTCACTCACTACTACCTAGCTGGAACTATATTACACTCAATTCTTATAAAACTAAGAGAAAGTTTGTCTTGATCGGAATAAAGGAATAATGTTGTATGATGTTACCAGCTTTTTCCCGCGGCTTCGCTCGCGTTTAGAAGTATTTTATAATATTTAAAATACAATATTTATTATAAATTAGGCTTATTTTAGTATATAGTAGCTTAGTATCAGTTTAAAATTGACAAAGTATCATACAAACTTTCCTCCCCTATTTTATCCCTTTAGGGGTAGATTTTATCAAAATCCTTTCTTAGCGGATACCTCCTATGGTTTGGGCTGTGCGTTGATAGATCACTATGTCAGTTACCTTTGAGTTTTATATAATATAAGATTATTGAAAATAATAAAGTTTACAATAGTTATGTTACTTAGTGATTTATTTGTTTATTTTGAAAAAAGTAATTCTTATACTGACTTGTGAATTCTCTTGGAAGACATCCTTATTCACTCAAAAACAGAGTATTTATTATTTTACTATACAATAAAAAGTACATGCACCTTAAAAGATTTATGTACACATCCTTCTAAAAGATAGGCTATGACAACAATTTTCTAGCTCTACAAAAAAAAAACAACTAAGGACTCACAATTTACCACGTTTTTTGACAATGATTGGTCTTTTATTCGTAAAAGAAAATTAATTCAATAATCATATTGGACAAGAAATAATCTTCACACATTCACACAACGTCATCTAGCCCCAAACTAAGCAGAGCTTGTACTATGGGTACCTACTTGAGAACGGATGAACATACTTAAATACTTTTTTTTCTAAAGACATAGGTACATATTATACATAGAAACACTCAGACCAATGTCGATAATTATTGTTTATGCATACAAGGATTTGCATTGAGCGAGAATCGAACCCGAGACCTCTGCGTAGCAGTCATTTTATATAACCACTACGCCACAGAGGTTGTCCTGGTTTTCACCAGTATGGAGTTATTTAAAAAAAAAACTATGTTTTCTTAACCCTTTCACAGTGCCGCCAGCAGACACAATAGTAAAACAATGCACGTGTACCATATTTGGTACACTGCACTAATAGTCCATCATCATTCCCCTGCCCTTATCCCAATTTTATTTGGGGTCGGCGCAGCATGTCTTCTTCTTCCATTCTTTCCTATCAGACGTCATATCACAAATCACACTCTTCGCAGCCATATCGTCTTTCACACAATCCATCCATCGTTTCTTTGGTCGTCCTCTTCCCCTATATCCATCCACATACATGTTCAACACCTTTCTTACCACATGATTCTCATTCCGCCGCATAACATGCCCATACCATGACAGCCGGTTGCCACGTAGTTTTTCTGCTACCGGTGCCACTTTCAAACTTCCTCTTACATACTCATTTCTTACTCTATCCGCTCTCGTAACACCACACATTCCTCTTAACATTCTCATCTCTGCTACATGCAATTGTCTTTCATTCATCCCTTTTGTGGCCCAACTCTCTGATCCATACAGGACGGCAGGTCTGATCATGGTCTTATAGATCTTCCCCTTAAATTTAAGGGGAATGTGGGGGTCACAAATGGTTCCCGTGACCTGCCGCCATTTCATCCATCCTATGTTAATTCGGTGCTTTACGGCCCGATCTACTTCGCCATCGCTTTGGATGCAAGAACCGAGATACCGGAAGTCGGAGCAGACTGGAAGTTGCACGCCATCAAGCGCTATGGCTTCAGGACTGGAGAGACCGCCGAAATCGCAGAACATGCATTCTGTCTTGGTTCTGCTGATTTTCAAGCCAACACTCTCCAGTTTCTGTTGCCAACTCTCCAATCTGCTCTGGATCTCAGGTCCATCCTCCCCAACCAGAACAATGTCATCGGCAAACAGCATGCACCAGGGTGCCTCTTCCTGTATGCCCGCCGTCAAGGCGTCCATAATCAGTAGGAAGAGGTAAGGACTTAAAGCCGACCCTTGGTGCAAGCCTACCCCTACACTGAACTGGTCGGAGTTGCCAGCAGACGATCGGACGTATGTACTGGCTTGCCTGTACATAGCACGAATTAACTCCACATACTTCCCAGGTACACCTTTCTCTTTCATGGCCCACCACAACACTTCCCGAGGCACCCTATCATACGCTTTTTCGAGGTCAATGAACACCATGTGCAAGTTCTTGTGAACACGTCTGTACTTCTCGCACAATTGGCGGAGTGCAAATATGGCGTCCGTTGTACCTCGACCTGGCATGAAACCAAACTGGTTCTCAGTAATCTCACTCTCTTCTCTCAATCTTTTCTCTATCACCTTTTCCCATACTTTCATAGTATGGGAAAAGGACTAATAGTCCATATTGGTAAAAACTAGTCAATTCAGTGCGTTAATGACGATAACAACTGTAGTTTACACTATACCTTCAGCCATTGCAACGAGTTAATGCTTGTAATTGTGATTAATGTGTTTAACACTTTGCCAATCCCAATATTACGTGAAATTTACTTGATGTATTGCCTAATCACTGGAAGTTCTACTGCGATTAGTATTTTACAAATGGTGGTTTATTACCTTGGTTAATGTTTTAGTTCAACCTTCTGCTTTTAGATCGGTTTTTAATTAGAAAATTATTTTAACGTTATTATTAAGCGAATTATCAAGAAATTTACCATCGTTCTACACTCTTCCGCAACTTAGACTGTCATTCTTAAGACTTATTAACCGCAAGTGCTTCAGTTCCTCCGTGATCATAGTGCTAGTAACAACGTCGAAATATCGTAAACTCAACAATTCTAAACATGGTAAATATTACGATAACTCGTTTAATCATAGTAAATGTGACCATGACAGTTTAAGTAATTATATTTTACCGTTGTTTTTGTTTTTAGTAATATACTTCTTATTGTTAGCCAACTCAAAAGAGTCTATCGATTTAGTGTAGCATTTTCATAGCACTTATAAATCTTGCCCTTGTGATAGGTATACAAAATGTGAGGAAAAATCATAAACAAAAGGACTTTCGTCCAAGAGTCGAAATTGTTTTCAAACACCAGTTCAAAAATGATAGCAAAATGTGAAGTATTGTTTCAATTCGAAATTTAATTTTACATTTTGCAACTCACTTGGTTTTTCAACGAGGGCGAGAATTCCCCCTTTATCTCACATTAAACGACAATAAACCTTAAATCTTGTGTTATAAAGTGTATTTTTAATATTGAATTTAACTGAAAATCAAAGTACTATTTAATAGTCGAATTTCAATGATAAAAATCTTGAACATAGGTATTCATTTCTCTTATAATAATGGGATGAAATGCAGATTGCATTAAGTACTTGTAATATGGAAATGAGAACTGGAAAAAGACTGTTTAAATATTCTAAAATAATACGTTTCTTTAGCAATATTATAACTGCGTGATTTTAACGTTATTCTTATGGTTAAGATATCAAGTTTTTGTTAATGCACATTATAGAAAAGGAACACAAATAATTTTCATCCTTTCTGTGTATAATTTCCAGTACCGTCTTGAACATAAGTAATTCTTTTAATGGTTTTAAATAATATGAAATGTAATTAAAATCATCATAATACGAAAAAAACATAATTATTACATAACATTATTAACATAATTTCCATGAATTTCAGTAGAATGCAACTGAAATTCATGGAAATTATGTTTTTATGCATTATTAATAATTTAGTTATAAAGCCAAAACACGAGGTTCTATACTATCATAACTCAAAATTCTATATTTTTAAAATAAATAACTTTTTTTACAACGTACCTAACCAATTTGATAAAATTTCTATGAAACCAACAGAAAGACAAATCTCTTTTAGGGGAGTATTATTTTTCAACAGGAAGTATAAAAAATGCAATCGAATTGTGAATTAGTCAGTTTTATTTTATTTATTTTGTATTAATTATCATTTTTAAAAAATAAATTATATAACATGGTCACGATAGTGTATAAAAACCACAAAACACACTATTCGATATAATATACAAAACATACACTATTCGATACAGTTTTCAATTTATCTACTAAGTTAAGGTATACAGTTAATCCAGTTTTTTATCAACTAGTCAATGCAACAATCAATTCCAAAACATACATCTTAATAAAACAAATTCCTTAAGAGAATGTTTGAAATCTTCTTAGAACTAAAACCTAACCGTGATGCATAGTCTGTTGGGAACATAAACTGCACTGCAATTCCTCTGTGACCTAGCAAAGCTTTATATTGTTAGAAATTTTTACTGCTTTCGTCGATTCCCACTAATATAGATTTAGTGGAAGTGAAATGCATAGCAAATACGTTAGATTATTGAAAACTAAAGTTTATATTTAAATATAAATATTTACAATCGTGTGTTTCTTTTTAGGAATTTAGGATTAAGTATACAGTAGTTCGTAGTAATCCGTGTGGTAACGAAGTAAGAATACAATATGTCACCACCCCATCTCATCCCGTGGGTCTCGTAAAAACCGACTAAGGGACTATCGTGAATATTATCTTTACGAAATAAAAAAAAAGGAAAACTTAGAATTAAACCCTTTACCGATCCGTTTGGTATCCCTCCGCCATGGCACGAGGCCCGTCCTTGTAGTGGGACATAATTGGGCTGTTACGATGCTGATACAGTAGTATATACTGACATATTATATTGCTAAAGTTAATCTGCAACGAGTTTTAATTTAAACTGAATCTAGGAAGAATATTTAACGATTTAGCAGTTTTTTTGTCATCATCACTGCAGTCTTTTAACTTCTAGGTCTTCTGATGCCCTTTTGCTGCATTCAAAATCGAAACTGAGACCACAGTGCAGCAGTCATGTACCATAACCACTATTTTGTGTCTTTGATAACAACAAAGACTAATTGTTATGTTTAATAATGATTGGTTCTTTAGAAACACATACCAGTTACATTAGTTTATTCACTACACCATCAAATATTCTACCCCCTCCCTATACTTTTTTTAAAATGAAGTTCACCAAGAACTTTTGTACTCAGCGTAAAGTTAAAAACTAAATAAAAAAAAAGTAAAAATAAACTTGTCCGTCTACCAACTTCTGCAATAAAGTATCTACGTACAAAAATTTTACCTTCAATATTCTTTGATATAAATTTTACTTCTCTATGCAGATGAAGTGAAATTTGTACTGTAAACTTGAAATGTACTACAAAGTTTGACGAAACCACACAAAAATGTATTGAAATATATATTTACAAAAGCAGTGTAAACGACCTCGCAAAACGAAACATATTGGGAGGTTGGATATTCTTAACCTGTAATTGCTTGTATGGGGTCAACTTTTTCCTCATGTATTAAGAACTGTAACAGTAGCTTTCTTAATTATTTTATATGGTAGTGTCAAAAAGATCATCAGTATCCCTAGCCCGAGCTAGTTGATTCATATTAAGTTTTTTTAATGTATTGAGAACTTGTCAAAATGAGATTAAGCACACATATCAAAATGAAAAGGGATCCTCATCGTATAAACTCGAGCCGCAGTATTATTTGTATGAAACTCCTTACTGCAACGCATACTAATCGGTAATGTAACGTAATCGAATCCGAGGAATAAGGCAAGGCGGTGCCGATTTCTTTACGTTTTGATATTTGTGCTACAGCTCTGAATAGTAACATTTTTACCGAAATAATATTGTTACAATAAATTGGGAAAAGAATAAGTAAAATTATTAGACAGTTTTTTTTCTGTATTTCAATTCATTGTTTTGACAAGATCTTATAGAGTTACCATAGATAGCAAACTTAGCAACAAGAATTTGCACACTCACCAACAAGTTCCAACAACTCAGCAGTGACCCAAGCGATTATTTATGAAATATTTCTCTGTAAGAGTAACCAAGGGTTAAAGTACAACGAACTCTTTATTTCTTATTCAATCAATACTAGTACGTTTAGTTTTGTAGTTTAGCTAGTTTATACTTGTTATAAAAGCTTACTTCGCAGACAAATATTGAAATATTAACTCTAAACTTTATTGTATTTATTGAGGTGGGCGTAAGCGGTCAAGTAACTTTAGCGGGGTTTAATGCGCTTAGTCAAAACTATGAAGGCTCAATTTCAAAACTTTAGACACAGTATTTTATTCGTTTTTAATCTGCTCAAGGTGGTGTAATCTGTGTATAACCTAACCGATTCGGGTTCAAAACCTGCTTTTAGATAAAATAAATTTCAATTGGTTTTCCTAGGGGTAATAAGGCGAACACATATGGCGAATTTTAAATAATACTTGTAAAACTGGCTTGAATGGCCTTTTTTAAGATAGAAAGGAACCCCGTAAGACTATAACATACTAGCTATTCAAGACCAAAGGCGTGTGGACGACCACAAAAATTTTTTTTCGCTAACATTGCTTAATCATAACAGCCCATTAATGTCCCACTGCAGGGACGGGGCTCCTGCCGTGACGGAGAGATAATTGGCCTACTAATTTAAAATAAATAAACAATTTTTCTTTCTTTCTTAATACCACGCTGGCCAGATGGATTGGTACAGGGTTTAATTTCAAGTTTTCTTTCTTTTTATTTCGTAATTATAATATTCAGGGATAGTCCCTTAGTCAGTTTTTGCGACACCCTGGGTTGAGATGGGGTGGTGACATATTGTATTCTTACTCCGTTACCACACGGAGAAACATTGCTTGCCCAGACCTTTTATCACCGTGCAATTATTAGATGAAACTGGTAATGAACGCAGTCCACAAGATTTCCATTAATTAACCTTTATACAACTACGAACGTGATAAAACCAAAATTAGAACTTTGTAAATTAGATTACCTTTGCAACGTAAGTTAGTTACAAGTTCTTTTGAGATCCAATCTAATTGCGTATGCAGACTAAGTAACTAAATCAATTTTCTCATCATAATAAGAGCCCATTAATGTCCCAGTGCAGGGGCGGGCCTCCTCCCATGACGGAGGCCTACTGATACCACGCTGGCCAGACGGATTGGTATAGGGTTTAATTTCAAGTTTACCTTTTTTTTATTTCGTAAAGATAATATTCACGGATATTCCCTTAGTTGGTTTTTACGACACCCATGGGGTGAGATGGGGTGGTGACATATTGTATTCTTACTCCATTACCACATGGAGACTCCGTCACCATACGGATACTACTAACAGTAATATCAATCATCCAAGTATAAAGAATAGAAGTGTTTATAAAGTCGTGTAAGAGCTTTTTAATGGCAAAGTTTTATAGACATTGTGATTTTTTTTTTTGGTAATCATTGAATGCCATTTTTGTGGATAGTTTTTATCGAATTTGCGAAGTTTTAATGTTGGAAATATCAGAGCCTTATAAGTACCTCTGAATGTGGAAGGGCGCTGATCCGTGACTTCGGTTAAAAAGAGGCTTTTCTATATCACTGGAGCTATCCAGTCATAAAGAAAAGCTTCTTTTTAACCGGTTTCCAAAATACTCTAAATTCAGTTGTATATTATTTTTATTGTTTCCTAAGGACTCAGTAATTCCTTAACCAATACATTAATCGTAGAGTAGTCACCTATCCGTAGAATGTTAGTAGTTTAAAATATGAATAATGTATAATTATCTGTATTACTTAAATTAACAAAAAAAGGAGGAATCCTCTAATGATAAGTTACTTACCGTTTGTAACACATGCCTACCAAAGCTTGCAAAGTTTCTTAATTTTTAAGATAATCGAATCCAAAAAACCCAGCACCTACAGATATATTCTAAGCAAATTTCTGTGCCAGCACCCAAAGCTGCTAGATTGTCCAGTATTAAATGAAAAGACAATAAACGTCACATTACACTACCATTCTATTTTCAAAAAAACGTAGTTCCAACCTATCTCCGCTTGCAAAAACCCAGTTTTATTTTTTTAGATGAATATGAACATTTAGCTCGGGGCGACTAGTGTATCGAAGTTCATTTCGAATGTATAATGTTGTTTGAATTGCAATGAAAAATAGAAAATGGTAACTCGTTAAAGTAAAATTTTGTTTGAAATACAAATATGAATTTCCCTTTGCTTTACTTAATATTTGTATAGTGGAAATTGAGTGAAATTTTAAATTGCATTGAGATTTCAGAGTATAATATTCAAATGGGGATTGTTTATTTGTAAGAGCATTGTTTACAGATGTTATCAATAGATGTATAACGTATCACGTATCATAATGGCGTGTAAATTTAACAAATTATATACCCCCTTACTCATAAACGCCTCTTAAATATTAGTCAATTGATTAGCTTAAATTCATACAATTTTACTTAGAAAAATGTCGCTAATCTGTGATTAAATTTAAGTAGGGTTTATGAGTAAGGGGGATAGTCTTTAAAACACCATTATCAACCAGTCACCAATGGTTATGATGTAGGGCACTTAATCATCTGTCACCTAAAAGCAAAAACGAGTTTATATACCAGTGAATAATATTACGAATTAATAGGTACAATTGTAGGTAATCTCAATGGATTATTAAACCAAATGCTATTACGAATTTCTACTATATAGTTCAGTGAGTACAGAAACGTTTAATTAAGTGTTCCGAAGCATAGATAATCTGTTAATTATGACAGTTCCAAATATAAAATAAATGACGAATCGTTCTACATTCTCTTTTGTAGTAATAACAGTAAATACTTTTTACACATTACTGGCTTTTGCTCATCTAGAGGGTTTAATATAATATACAGTGTGTTTTACACATTCACATAACGCCATCTGGGCCCAAAATGAGCTAAGCATATTACTGTTGGTACTGGACAACGGGTATACAAACTTACATACTTTTTGTTTTAATGTGAATGTTTTACCATACTATAGTGTATTCACGGAGACGAGTTAGTAGAGCGCTATCTCACTCACACAATTTTTTAATTGCGATTGGTCAGTGATAAACGCTAAGGCGGTGTACACAGTACGAGTACTTTTTAGTCTACTCATACTTCCCGTGCTGTGCAGACGTGCTCATACTTGTGACTGTATGCTCGACTTGTGAATCGGCTGGTGTATTGGATTTTATAATTTATTAATGAACTAACGACTGGCTTGAAAACACTTTCAGGTGTGCATTTTTTTTTAATAAATGGTCCATGGTAAATTTTAAGCATCGCAGGTGTGCTAATGACCCGTTTATTGTTCTTTTGTCATAAATGAGCATTACCATAGTAAAATACTATTTCCCAATTTTGGTATATTAAACTGGTGCGCTACATCCATTGTTATTATTATCATTAAGTTATTGTTATATTCTCATTGTTGAAACACGTGTTTTATAACATTTTTATATTCTCGTTGAGAGTGAGGATGAGGATGGAGGATGGAAGGTGGTCTAAATATGTTTGAGTCGAAGAAACAAGGCGATTATCACAAGGAGATGAATGCCGAAGAATTTGAAAATTGGTTTAGAGAAGTTTTAAATAAGCTAGATGATAATTCTGTGATAGTCATGGATAACGCTTCTTATCACTCTAGAAAAATAGAGGGAATCCCAACGGCCCAATTTAAAAAACAGGATAATTGTAATTGGTTACGAGAAAAAAATATTAGCTATAACGCTGAAATGTTAAAACGTGAATTATTAAACATCGTTAAAAATCATAGACCGACCATACGACGCTTGCATTATAGACGAAATGTCAAAATCACAAACCAAAACTGTATTGAGACTGCCGCCGTATCATTGCGAATTAAATCCTCGAATTTATTTCTTTCCTTCATATCCATCAGATACCCATAAAAAAATCTATCAAATTAATGTCTCTCAATTTATACGACAGACGAAGCCGCAGTAATAAACTAAGCGATCTTTTAAGAAGCGCAGTGTGAACGCACATTTACATTTCTAAGGATTTGTTAACGCCCACCGACCCTAGAACAGTATTACTTTAGTGTAGCAGCCAGAAAAATGATCTGAAATAAAAGCATCATTATAATAACCATTATTTAGGTATCATATTCCGTGTGATGACGGAGTAAGAATACAATATGTCACCACCCCATCTCATCCCGTGGGTGTCGTAAAAACCGAGTAAAGGACTAACCGTTAATATTATCTTTACAAAGTTAAAGAAAGAGAACTTGATATTAAGCCCTATACCAATCCGTCTAGCCATCGAGATATTAGTAGGCCAAGTATCCCTTCGTCACGGGAGGAGGCCCGTCCCTGTAGTGGGACATTAATGGGCTGATATGATGATGATATTTTTATTCTTCACAATAAAAACTCAACTTAGTAATACAGCAGTGACACACCTGACCAAACCTTGCACAGTCATCCATATACATCATAAATAATTTGTGTTCAGGCGATGTTGGTCCGAAAATATTTTATTCTCAAGGTTCGCTTAGAAACTCAATTTCTGTATCGAACTCCTGCCTGACTCGAATTCGTAATGTTACCATACGTCTGTTAGGAACGAGACGGATGTTGCGATAAATCTAATCATGTTAGGGTAAGACAGATTGCATTTGCAGTCTTGTAAAAAATCCAAAGATTTGTTGGGCTTGGTTGCGAGGTGAGAAGGGTAAAAGATTGATGCTTGTTGACAATGAGGTTCGAGAGGGACAATTGGGGTACGTGATATGTTAGTTTGAGTCGCTTAGGATGTTTGCTTTGTTGTATGTTTTAACAACTAAAATATTGCTTTGACGACCTCTGTGGCGTAGTGGTTATATAACATGACTGCTACGGAGAGGTCTCGGGTTGGATTCCCGCTCAATGCAAATCTTTGTGTGCATGAAAATGATTTTTTGCATTGGTCTGAGTGTTTCTATGTATAATTTGTATGTATTTACAAAAAAAAAGTATTTATGTTTGTTTATTCGTTGTCAAGTACCCGTAGTGCAAGCTCTGCTTAGTTTGGGACTAAGTAGATGACGTTGTGTGAATGTGTGAGGATTATTTATTTATTGATGACTTTAAAAAAGCAGATGAACAAGGGGTACATGTAATAGTGAAGTTGTTGTGCCTAAGCACAGTCAAGCCACTGTCTCACCTAGACTATAAATGTTAAGGTTCGTAGCCCTCTAATTTTAATAATTTACCCCCGGTTTCCGAATGATTGATCAATTTTGAGGAACTAAAATAATAGTTGACAAGAGTTTTGACACCTTGATTAGTTGACTTTACTTGATCAGTCATTTGGAAACCGGGGGTAAATCTACTAACGGGCTGGTAAAATTTTTAATAATATAATTAGCTGGTGAGATACGAGTAGAAAAACAGAAGAATTTTAACTTATTAATTTTTTTTTATATGTTCTAATGATTAGGGGCCAGATTTTAACCCGAATACGTGCAAATATTTACTGCCAATTATAACACTTTCAATTTTGCAGAATGTATGTTAAGCGGCGATTACACTAGACTATATGTAGTCTCCTCTCATCTAGGAGACTACATGATGTAGGACGGTCGGGATTTGCCAATCTCCCATATGTAGTGTCATAACAACCTAAATGTGATTACACTAGACTACATGTAGTCTCCTACATGATGTAGGAAGACAACATGTAGTCTAGTGTAATTGGCGCTTTAGACGATTCACTAAGGTACCTAAAAAGGTAGTTTGTGATCTTTTCAATAAGCCTTGATACACAAGCTCTGTAGATACCTTTTGTTCATAAATTTCGCATCCTCAACTTCAAGATCGATAGCTAAAAGAAAAGAAAAGCCTTGATCTTGCAATAATTACTCCTTCCAACTTTATAAATAAGGCACTTTATAACTTTTGCAATCTCAGTAGCTCAGACGGGGTTAATATTAATTTTAAAATCTTACTTTCTTTTAACTTTAAGTAATATAAAATAATTATTACTTAGTTCATAATTATTAATAATATTCACATTTGTGTGAAAAAACTAAAAAGAAACTAGTGCAGTTACGAGTGATAATTTGGAACATACATAAGGCTGAATATCCATTAGCAAACTAACGCCATTTTTTTAATAAAAATATTCCTCACACTTTTACACAACGCCATCTAGTCCCAAACTAAGCAGAGCTTGAACTATGGGTACTAGACAACGAGTAAACATACTTAATTTTTTTGTAAATACATACATATAATACATAGAAAAACCCAGACCAATGCAAACAATCATGTTCGTGCACACAAAGATTTGTATTGAGCGGGAATCGAGCCCGAGACCTCTGCGTAGCAGTCATGTTGAATAACCACTACGCCAAAGATGTAGAGGTAGGAATATTTATATTGAATTAATTGCATTGAACATGAAACCAAATCTAAGACCTCTGTATAGCTATCATGGATTTATAACCACTACGTCACAGAGGTATAAGTCCAGAATAATATTCATTTAGTTTATGAATAATTTAGTTTAGTTTGATAATGCTTTCATGAACGTACGTTTTATCGTTAAAGTTATTATTGTAGTTGTTTGTTTGTATTGTTTTAGTTAATTTTAGAAGGCTAGTAACACACAAGTTTTATTAGTATTTAATTTCAGTTTATTATATTTTGTAATATGAAAACTTTTTAAACAATTTTAAAAGTACCTTGTAAAATTTTATGTATTTTAAAATTAAATGAAAAGTAAGAAATAGGATTGTATGCAGTGTCTACTCTAAATAACATTCTAATGACATGACGATGACCATTCAAGGACTCTACTAATTATTTAATGTCAGGCAAAGTAGATTAAATATGTTAACCTTTGCATAACAGCCCATTAATGTCCCACTGCAGGGACGGACCTCCTCCCGTGACGGAGGGATACGTAGCCTACTAATACCACACTGGTTAGACGGATTGGTATAGGGTTTAATTTTAAGTTTTCCTTCTTTTTATTTCGTATAAATAACATTTACGAATAGTCCTTTAGTCGGTTTTTACGACAGGCATGAGATGAGATGGAGTGGTGATATATTGTATTCTTACTCCGTCACCACACTGAGTATGATAAACTTTTACATAAAGGAAAAAAAAGTTAAAGATATTACTTTTTTGCAGTAATATAAAAAGTATATTTATGGGCAAAGAAGAAGTGCAAACTATAAATTTCAACAAAATATCTTTAATGTCTGTAGATTCACTTGGATATTGATGCGTGAATCGTGTAAAACTGAATATGAATAAGTAATCGATTTACTTGTAGGGTATCATAATTATAATTATGTATTTTCTATTATTTATACTACATCATGAGTTCCTTTTATTTGAAAGAAAACAAAAGAAGGAAAAGTTATTTATTGGCCAATCAAGGACTTTCAACTACAGTAAACAAAAAGAGAAACAAAAAAAAAAATTAAACGTAAACAAGAAGCAAAAATAAAAAACCAAATAAAAAAAAATAGCGTAAAACAAATAAATATTGGCCAAAAGAATATTTATTAACTAGCGACCTGACCCGGCTCCGCAAGGGCACCTACTGCAGAATGTCCTTAAACAACGTTTTAACTACAGCTTCATTAGAAATCTCTAAATTTATATGGGTTTCTTTACTACTTTATCATGCAGTGGTACACATATAAACATTCCTCTTGAATCACTCTACCTATTTAAAAAACCGGACATAGTGACAGAAAAAGCGACTTTATTTTATACTGTGTAAAGATAATAATATTATAGCTTAATGTTTTATTGATACATCTTACTAATATTATAACCTCGAAAGTTTGTAAGTATGTGATGAAAAACCCTATCATGTAAAAACTAGTAAATAGGTTTTAATGAAACTTTAGAATTAAATATAATATATTTAATTCTAAAGTTTCATTAAAACCTAAATAGCTATATTATAGCTATAACCCTATTTTCATCTAAACACTCAAACTAAAACCATTAAATCTTTTTCTTCATAAACGCGAATAAATACCTAACTAGAACATTTTTCTCAATAAACTGCCAGTGACATTTAACGTAATAAAGACTTGAGTCATATATTGTTCGTTTCGTAAGAATAACAAAGAAATTGTAATGTGAAATGATGAAACTTTTACACTATTTATTTAAGGAGTTCAACTAACTATAAACATTAATGATATCGAGAGTGTTTGCTAAAAATGATATGATTGTTTTATATTATTTATTATATCTATCGTTTTTAGGCTTCAGAGACAAAAATAAGATTATTGCTACTAGTTACATGACCAACAGTAAATACTTTTACGAATATATGATATTAATAGAGCTTCTTAGCTTCCCTCTTTCTTATATTCTTTGTTGTACTTTACCGTGCCCGACAGGGTCCATATTGTTACCACCTTGTAAACGTTATGGAGAGCAATTAATATTTGAGTTTGAGTTTTAGACACAAAGTACTTCCAAGCTTAACACATTTATTTTTTGTGAATTGCAGAAATGAATTATTTTAAGTAGAATCTAAATCCGCGTTTTCATGGACGGCAGTCTCATATACGACTCCTTTGCTACAGATGCAGCAACAACAAGTGACAAATTTTAGCTCGGATGGATGTTACCATGTTGGCAGTAACGTGTAATACATAGTTAAGTAATTGAATAAATATATAAATATTTCTCACACATTCACACAACGCCATCTAGTCACAAACTAAGCAAAGCTTGTACTATGGGTACTAGACAACGGATAAACATACTTAAATGCATTTTTTTTGTAAAGACATATATACTTATTATACATAGAAAACACCCAGACCAATGCAAACATTCATGTTCATGTACACAAAGGTTTGCATTTAGCGGGAATCGAACCCGAGACCTCTGCGTAGCATGTCATGTTATATTAGGTACCACTACACTCAGAGGTCGTCAAATTAAAATCTCACTGTTAAATAAATAACAAATTTATAAGAATAAACACAAAACTATATTTCGATACCAATTGTACAAAATGTAACAATTTTCATTCGACTTTTAATTTTGAGAAATAACTACTACTGGTCAACACTCAGAATTGAATGGTAAAAGCTAAATGGACTTTTTCATGAACACGCAATAATAAACTCGGATTTGTTTCATTCTTAGAGGTCCGTAATAAAATGAAAAACTGTTTTCTTTTTAAATAGGCAGATGCTAATTAACGAACTTTTTTTTTACCTTTAAATACTACCAAAGTTTTAAACTATTGCATCATCATAACAGCCCATTAATGTCCCACTGCAGGGACGGGCCTCCTCCCATGACGGAGGGTTACTTGGCCTACTAATACCACCCTGGCCAGACGGATTGGTATAGGGTTTAATTTCAAGTTTTCCTCCTTTTTATTTTGTAAAGATAGTAGTTACGGTTATTCCCTTAGTCGGTTTTTACGACACCTATGGAATGAGATGGGGTGGTGACATATTGTATTCTAACTCCGTCACCACACGGATAGCAACTATTGCTAGGCTGGAAAAATATTAGTTTTGCTTTCCTTGGGGAAGATATCATGAGCCACTGATATTTCTTTGTCCTTGCATCGAAAGCTGAGCAGACTGATTGTTATAGGCTATGTTTTAAATGTGAGTTCTTTTTCATTAATATTATGCTTGTAAGACCTATGCTAGGTATTTCCTCACATGATCGGATCAGAAACGAAAAAACTCCAGGACATTTACAGTAACACTTGGAATTGCCATCTGCCAGTTTAAAGTGATAATAAAAATCAGTATAGCCCAGATGATATTTATAAAGATTTATTAGACATTATCAAGCTTGAATATGATAATATTTTTAAAACTAAGACTTTTGTTAGTAACTCTAAAACTAAATTCTGTGATTGGGCAACAACAGGTATATATAAAAGTAGAGCTCGCTTGTATGAATTGTATGGTATGAAACAATATAATACTCAACCAGATTTCATTCAATATGTCAGGAACTACTCGAAAACTTTTAAGAGGGCTTGTGCCATAGCAAAGTCTTCTTATTTGAGTAATAAGATAAAGGAATCAAACAACAAAATTAAAAGTACATGGGACATTATTAATGCAGAGACCGGCCGGATGAAAATTCGTGATACTAATTATGTACTAAAAACTCAAGATAAGGTTCTCACCAATAATGCTGACATTGCACATGCTTTTAATAATTTCTTTATCAATGTTCCTATTCATACAACAACCTCCTTAAATTCCTCTCCAAACCAAGCAGAATTTTTACTAAAAGATAAAGTAATTGAATGTAAGAACCGCTTCAGTTTTAGGTCTATTAACCATAATGATATCATAAAAGCTTTCAAAAGTCTCAATTCCAAGAAATCAGCTGATTTATGGGGTATGTCTGTCAAGCTTCTTCAGGGTATTATATTTAATATATCTCCACATTTATCTATTATATTTAATAAGTGTATTGCCATAGGTGTATTTCCTTATCTAATGAAACACAGTAAGATTATTCCTTTGTTCAAGAATGGATCAAAAAGCGACCCTGGTAACTTTAGACCAATTTCAATACTACCTGTGATTAGTAAAATCTATGAGAAAATTATCTTATGCCAATTGGAGAGTCACTTTCATTTAAATAATATTTTTCATAGGCAGCAATACGGTTTTAGGAAGGGTAGCTCAACGATTGATGCGGGTGTTTCTCTTCTGAAATATATCTATGATGCTTGGGAAAATTCTATGGATGCAATAGGCGTCTTCTGTGATCTTTCTAAAGCTTTTGACTGCGTTGATCATGGGACACTTCTGTGCAAGCTTAGACATTATGGAATTAGGGATGCTTCTCTTGATTTATTATCTTCGTATTTAAGCAATAGGGTTCAGTATGTCGAAGTAAATGGTAGTAGGTCCTCTGGTCTTCCGCCAAGTATGGGCGTGCCTCAAGGATCCATTCTAGGTCCGTTTCTATTTTTAGTTTATGTCAATGACTTGCCGTTTCTTGCTCAGGGTTTGTGCGACATTGTTTTATTTGCAGATGATACTTCACTCGTTTTCAAAGTAAACCGTAAGCAAACTAATTTAGATGAAGTTAACGAATCTCTCGCACAAGTCCTGAACTGGTTTACTGCTAACAATTTGCTTTTAAATGCTGCCAAAACAAAATGCTTAAAATTCTCTATGCCCAATGTTAAAAGCCTTAGTAATAATCTGATTTTAAACGGTGAGGTCCTTCGTTTTGTAGACACTACTGTATTTTTAGGAATAACGTTGGATAGTAAGCTGCAATGGGGTGCTCATATATTAGCTCTAGCAGGAAAACTAAGTTCAGCTGCTTATGCAGTTAAAAAAGTGAGGCAGCTAACGAATATAGAGACAGCAAGATTGGTATACTTTAGTTACTTTCACAGCTTAATGTCCTATGGTGTTCTTTTGTGGGGTAGGGCTGCAGACATCGAATCTATTTTTATTCTTCAGAAGCGTGCAGTTCGAGCTATTTACAATCTTGAATCGAATGTTTCATTGAGAGATCGTTTTAAGGAAATAGGTATTTTAACAGTTGCTTCACAATATATATATGCTAATATAATATATATTAAGCAAAATATTGAACAGTATGATAGAAATGGCGACATTCATAGCATTGGTACGAGGAATAGGCATAAGTTGATAGGTCCACAACATCGCCTACATAAGGTACATAACACTTTTGCGGGACTCGGTATACGTTTATTCAATAAACTGCCTAAGCATGTAATGGATCTACCTTTACTAAACTTTAAAGCATTTGTAAAAAATCAGCTATTATCGAAAGGCTATTATACAATAAACGATTATATTAATGACAAAAACTCATGGGCTTAGATTTCAATTATCGTGATTTTATGTTGCTTGTTCCATGGTGTAGATTGTGGCTTAACCTAGGTAGTTGTGCGGATGTTATGTTACTACCTTATTACTTTCTTTTACAGTTTTATTTGTTATTGTAACGATAGAAATACTTCACTTGCATTTGTAAATGTATTTAATTATATTATCTAAATGGTATTCTATTCCATTCTCAACTACTTAAAGATTAACAAAATCAACTTGACGACACAAATGCTTGTGTGTTAATTTCTGTCGGATATCGCAGTGACGAGATGACTGATGAACGTGCCATGCAATTAAAGCTTTTTTAAATCAATTTATTAACAATGAAATTTTTTTTATCAATTAAACTTTAAATTGCTATGCATGTAAGATTTGCTTGCACACATCATTCTTCACGCTGCTGTTGGTAATTGTAACAAAGTCAAATTATTATTTTGAAAAGAGTGGCCTGAGTTTCTTGGCCACATTCTTCTCAGAGCTCTACTATAGTCGTCTGCGAAAGTGGTAGTAGTTTGGCAGACATTTTTCTCTATACTATTCTACTACATGTATAACGATTTGCATGTGTTACTTTGTAACCTAAGTGAATAAAGCTATTTTGACTTTGACTTTGACTTTAAAAGCTGGATCTGATTAATAGCTAATGAAGCAGATTGTACACTTTTCTGGCGACAAAAACTAATCACGGGCACTTGATAAAGGAGGCAGGAGATTGGTTGATAACGATCGCAACACACATTTGGACGAAGCTTCTGACCGAAAACAAAATAACAACAGCTCTACTATTAAAATTAAAACAAGTACGAAAACAAACAATTATAACCAATAAAATCAACGGAACCCAAAAATGTATAACAAAATGTTTCCTTAACCAGTTTTTTGGGTTAAATTTGAGCGCATTCACGCAATCAGCTTGAATTTCCGACGCGGATATGAAATTTCTGGCTTGCAGTACTTTTGCTTATATTGCTCTATTTGAACAGCTTTAGACTCATACTTTAACTATAGCTTGAAAAGGATATTTATTGCTGTTTGAAATGTACTCTTATTACGCTTATTTTGAGTAGCATATAAGCCTGTTAATTATGTACTGCAGGGGCGAATTGCCTTAAGAGAGTTCGACTTTACAGAGGTTTTTAGTAATTTCTATATAAAGTTTGTATCTTCACAACCAGTCTGTCTGTTGTGGCGATGACTAAGGATGCAAGATGTGACTGCCACATCTGCCCGGGATGTTTTAAAAGACGATTAAGGGACTTTTGTTGTTCCCTAGCAAAGTTATCCCTTATTTTTATAGATGTAAAAGTCGAGTTCGACGACCTAAGTGGCGCAATATTTTCTGACCATTTTAGTAATAATAATAATATAGTTTTAAATTCTTGTGACATTTATACTGCAATTAATTATTTGTGTAAAAACGTAAAACGGGTAGCAGATTCCATGTCTTTTGAAATTATACAACCAATAGAAGTTCTGAAATTAGTCAAATCATGTGATTCAAAAAAATCCCATGGCCACGATGAAATACCTCTTTCATTAATTAAGGAAAACATTGATGTCCAAGCGGGACCTATTGCTAATCTGTTAAATAAATGTGTTGAAGAATGTGTGTTTCCCGATCAATTCAAAGTAGCTAAAGTAATCCCAATATATAAAAAAGGCTCAAAAACGGATGTGACGAACTACAGACCGATATCCGTCCTACCAGTTTTTTCTAAAATATTTGAAAAGATTATTAAATCCAGACTCCTTAAACACATTAATAAACATGATATCTTAAATCGTAGACAGTTTGGCTATCATAAAAGTACTGGCACTGCAGATGCAGTAGATACTCTGATCGATGATATCGCAAATAGCTTAAACAAAAAAATGAAAGTAGGTGGCCTGTTCCTAGATCTTAGTTCTGCCTTCGACAACGTAGATCATCAAATTCTATTTAAAAAGTTTGAACATTATGGAATAAGGGACAATGTACTTAAACTATTCAAATCTTATTTGAATAACCGGAAACAATACATTGAAATCAAACAAACTGTAGGAGACACCGAAAAAACATATAAATCTAGGCTTACATTAGTAAATAGAGGGGTTCCTCAAGGATCGGTATTAGGACCCATATTTTTTCTACTTTTCCTCAACGATCTGCCTGAATACATAGGTACATGCTTTAAGCCCTGATACGAAACTCGTAATTTTTGCAGATGACACTAACGCTATTGTAGAAGGAAATAATATAAATAATTTACAAACTAATGTTAATTTAGTAATGGGCCACTTTGAAAATTGGTTTGCAATTAATAGGCTAAAATTAAATGTTGGTAAAACTAAATGTGTTCTTTTTAAATCGACGCCAAAAAGTAATGAAAAATTAGAAATAGTTTCACAAGGCAATAAGGTAGAAATGGTTGAAACGGTAAAATTGTTAGGGGTTTTGATTGATTCCTTCTTGAATTTTAAGGCTGAGTTGGCAGCAATAGTTAAGTCAATAAGCTCAGCCTGCTATGCTTTACGAAATCTAAGAGACGAGTTAACAATCGAACATCTGAAAACTGTCTACTTTGCATTGGTGGAATCTAAGCTTAGGTACAGCATTGCACTATGGGGAAATGGATACAAATACAACATTACGGCAGCATTTGTAATACAAAAACGAGCTATTAGAACCATGTTGAGATTGAAACAAATCGAATCATGTAGGAATCATTTTACCGAAATGAAAATTTTGACTGCACCATGCCTGTACATTACAATCATATTGACTAATCTTGTAGCTAAATTAGATAATTTTGAAACAAAGGAAGAAAGAATCATTAGGGAAAACAGTCGTAGAAAACACCTGACTAATGCAGTCCAACCCAAGTTAAAAGTCGTGCAACATTGTCAGGCAGTATAAGCAGTTAAATTATATAACAAACTACCTATAGAACTTAGGGGTATTTATAGTGTGCATATTTTTAAAAATAAGCTAAGATCTTTACTCCTGTCAAAATCATATTACAGTGTAGAAGAATTTTTAAATGACAAATCCTTATAATTTTCTAATTTTATTTATTTTTAATTTATAATAATTTATATCATTTTGGCATGCCTGTTTTATTAGATAATTTTATTTTATATAATTTATTAATACTATGTTAATTATTTATAAAATTAATTTTCACAAAAAAAAAGAACCGACTTCAAAGACAAAAATTGCACTAAAAAGTAATAAATAATTACTTGTATTTTGATTTTACAACAATAAATCAGCCATTATTTCTATTTAATTTTAATTTATAGAATAGGTTCTTTTCATTAAGTATTGTAAAATTATTGTTAAGGATATTTCTTGAAGAGTCTGTAAATATATTTATTTGTAGATTGTTTAAAAGATAATCAAATTATTACAAATAATGTAATATTATTGTTATTTTTGGAGTCGGTGTCAGCCACGATCGTTATTATTAAGTATACCATTTTTTATTTCTGACTGAAAACTTAAACAAATATTATGGCGCCGTGTTATACACAGACTAATAATTACATAAAATTCACATTCGAAAATGAAACGGCCGTTTTCGTTTTAAATGCAATATTTATCTAATTAGAAACCATTTAAAGTGATGAGAGTGTGTTATACAAAACTTTATTGCCTATTCTAACGAACTTGTAGACAACATTTTGCATTATTGATCCTATTCGCGAATTATTTCTTTAAATCTAATCTATTTTAAGTTCTGGAAAGCTTTAATCAGTTATTAAATATAATATTAAAACGTTTAAATGTGATACTGGTATTTCAAAATATATTTATTTAAATATGATAAGAATAGTTGTTTAATATTTGTTTAATTTTTAAACTAATCCATACACAATCAACAAATATAATGTCGAAGTCATTTATAATCTGTAATTCATGGCCGTCATTCCGTTTGCTTAGGTATTATCGTACTTATTCCGTTGGCTGACACCGCCTCCAAAAATAACAATAATATTACATTATTTGTAATAATTTGATTATCTTTTAAACAATCTACAAATAAATATATTTACAGACTCTTCAAGAAATATCCTTAACAATAATTTTACAATACTTAATGAAAAGAACCTATTCTATAAATTAAAATTAAATAGAAATAATGGCTGATTTATTGTTGTAAAATCAAAATACAAGTAATTATTTATTACTTTTTAGTGCAATTTTTGTCTTTGAAGTCGGTTCTTTTTTTTTGTGAAAATTAATTTTATTTCTAAATTTTTAGTGAATTCCAATTCTATAAATCCGTGTGGTGACGGAGTGAAAACACAATATGTCACCACCTCATTTCATCCCATGGGTGTCGTAAAAACCGACTAAGGGACTATCCGTGAATATTAACTTTGAGATATAAAAAGAAGGAAAACTTAAAATTAAACCCTATACCAATCCGCCTGGCCAGCGTGGTATTAGTAGGCCAAGTATTTCTCCGTCACAGAAGGAGGCCCGTCCCTGCAGTGGGACATTACTTTGTCGGAATATGGGTAGACCTACGAAACGCGCTGCTTATATGAGACAGCGCCGATTGAATGAAACAAACGAAGAAAGGGATAAACGCCTTTTAATGTAGGAAATCTACCTCCAATGTCATTTCAAAAGAGACTAGTGAACAACGGAGGACCTACATGCAAAAAGTTTTAAATAGGGAGAACATCGAAAAGCGTAGCCACCGTCTCGGCATGGTTAATTGGTAATAATAATTAAGTTAATTAAAATTAAAATAAATCAAATAAATATAATAATTATTATTATCAATTTGTTATATCTAAAGAATAAGTTTAAAATAAATTAAATGCAATTCAACAATTTTGTCTATTTATAATCCGTTATTAATTCCTATTTTAATTTAAAATAAGAATTTCATTCAAGTCTTAAACCACACCTGCGATTACATTCATAATGTTAAGTTTTCATCAATACAATTAAAATAAGCCCAAACACAAGGTAGCTGCTGTATGCCGTTGAGGAGTTTCTTCGACCCTCAGTCGTCTTTATCATGAGATCATGTTTGTGTAAAGTTGTGTAAAGTTTTCATCAATACGAATAAAATAAGCCCAAACACTCGGTAACTGCTATATACCGTTGAGGAGTTGCCTCGACCCTCAATCTTCTTCATCATCAGATCATGTTTGTGTAAAGTTTTGTAAAGTCTTCATCAATACAATTAAAATAAGCCCAAACACAAGGTAGCTGCAATATGCCGTTGAGGTGTTCCCTCGACTCACTCTGGTCTCCAGGATCTGACCAGTTCTTACTCTTGACTATTTGGTAGTGACGTCAGAGATGCACATGTATGACAAGATTTTACACAATGCGCCCCTACAATTTTCAAGAGATGCCCTCGATTTCTCTGGGATCCCGTCATCCAGATCCAGATCTGGTGACAATGGGACCAAATGGGAAGCATACCCATACGAACAAAAAAAAAATTTTTCAAATCGGTCTAGCCGTTTTCGAGAAATCAGGTAACAAACACAAAAAATAAAAAAAAAAAAAATACAACCGAATTGAGAACCTCCTCTTTTTTGAAGTCGGTTGATAATCTGTTAATAATGTTGTATAATTGTTGAATGCATATTTTAGTTTTATTTTAGAAGTTAATATGAATGATACATTTGTTTTTATAATATATTTTAATTGTAAGAAACTTAAAAATTTCAACACCATGTACATTGTTAATAAATGACTTATGACAATCGGTATATTACATGGCTGCTACGCAGAGGTCTTGGGTTCGATTCCCGCTCAAGCAAATCTTTGTGTGCATGAACATGATTGTTTGCATTGATCTGAGGGTTTTCAACCGACTTCAAAAAAGAGGAGGTTCTCAATTCGGTTGTATTTTTTTTTTTTTTTTTATTTTTTTTATTTTTATTTTTTGTGTTTGTTACCTGATTTCTCGAAAACGGCTAGACCGATTTGAAAAATTTTTTTTTTGTTCGATTGGGTATACTTCCCATTTGGTCCCATTGTCACCAGATCTGGATCTGGATGACGGGATCCTAGAGAAATCGAGGGCATCTCTTGAAAATTGTAGGGACGCATTATGTAAAATGTTGTCATATACGTGCATCTCTGACGTCACTACCAAATAGTCAAGAGTCAGAACTGGTCTGATGCTGGAGACCACAGAGAGTCGAGGGAACAACTCAACGGCATATAGCAGCTACCTTGTGTTTGGGCTTATTTTAATTGTATTGATGAAAACTTTACGAAACTTGACACAAACATGATCTGATGATGAAGAAGACTGAGGGTCGAGGGAACTCCTCAACGGTATGTAGCAGCTACCTAGTGTTTAGGCTTATTTTAATTGTATTGATGGAAACTTTACACAACTTTACACAAACATGATCTGATGATGAAGACGACTGAGGGTCGAGGAAACTTCTCAACGGTATATAGCAGCTACCTAGTGTTTGGGCTTATTTTATTCGTATTAATGAAAACTTTACACAAACATGATCTTATGATGAAGACGACTGCAGAAATTTATTTAATACGAATCTTAGAAATTGTTATCAGCATGGTTTTTAACCGACTCCTGTTGAAGTCGGTTTTTTAATTAGAAAATTATTTATGTATAATATTTATGTATGTAATTACAAAAAAAAGAAGTATATAAGTATGTTAATCCGTTGTCTGGTAAGCGTAGTACAAGGTTTGCTTAGTTTGGGACTGGGCAATGTGTGAATGTGTGAGGACTATTTATATTTATCAAGTTACCATAAACTTCTGACAACTTGCTTTCAACCCATATTTTTAGCATTGTTTTAGCCAAGCATCTTGCTCACATGCCAGGTTATCATACACATTAAATGAAGCAGGGTTTTCGTTGCACTTAAAATGTTCATGGGTATTTATTGGAAAAAAATCGTAAGAGAATTTAATTATGGAAATAATTTATTCCTAGTCAATGATCACCAGAAACAAATTTACTAACGTAACATAAACACTTTTAAACAGATAATTTTGCAAAATAATATTTCTCTTTCATTTTACGTTTATTAAGTAACAAAAAAAAAACAAATAATGTTTCCCGGAACAGAAAATAATGATCCCGGGGAGTATAGCTGAGTAAAATGTGAACACCTTTAGTTTTTCCATTACAAGTTGTATACGTGACGGAACGGTTACATTGTTACTTGTATTACATTATATTTTTCATAAGGTTTGTTGCGTGGCTTAGTTTAGACTAATTTTAAGTTCGTTTTGAGTCTTAGAGTCTTTGTTCTATGATGGTTACTGACAGGTTAGTGTAAAAACGAAGTTGAAATATTAAATACTTCATCATCTTCATAACAACCTATTAATGTCCAACTGCAGGGACTGGCCTCCTCCCGTGACGGAGGGATACTTGGCCTACTAATACCACGCTGGCCAGACGGATTGGTATAGGGTTTAATTTCAAGTTTTCCTTCTTTTTATTTCGTAAAGATAACATTCACAAATAGTCTTTTAGTCGATTTTTAAGACACCCATGGGATGAAATGGGGTGGTGACATATTGTATTTTTACTCCGTCACCACACGGACAATTATTAAATTTATATTAAATACTTATTCCAATATTATTCGGCAATTCAAAAATCTAACTAAGAGTATATTAGGACAATTGTCTGTGGTAGTATTTTAGACATAATTTCCTAGAATTACACTAAGCAAAGGAGGTTATATGTTAGAAAAGTCAATAATACATAAAGTTTACTATCCTATACGACGACTTCTGATTGTCTTTTAACCTGTTCATTAAACTTTATTATCTTCTTTTTTTGTAAAAAGGTAACGTTAAAGATTTATTTTATTTCTAACAATAAAGCTTTTCTATTTTAAAATAATTCAAACACAATTACTAATAAAATTAAATTAAAAACGAGATTGAACTTATTCCCAATGAGAACATACTTTTAAGTAGTTTGAAAAGTTTTTAGTAATAAAATAAAGATTCTAATAGCAGAAGCAAAATCAAGATAAAAATCCAATCACTGGTTCAAGCTTTAAAATACACGTTCAAACGAATTTCGTGGAAATCCGACCAAAATAAGAAGGTTAGGCTAACTATATAGGGAAATAGGGAAAAATCTCACTCAGTATCCATTGTCGTCAAGCCCAACCCGATAATTCCCTGTCACCGATCCATTGTGGCCTCTGCGAAAGGGTTTTTTGCACGACATTTGGACCTAACTCTAATGTTTCCCAGGGAAAATTGAAATTCGATATTTTGTGCCAACTATATTATGTGTGATAATGGAAAGCTCTACGGTTTGTACGGTTTCTATAATAGAATTGGTTTGGAATTATCTTTTGTATTAATAGTTTGGCAGTTAAGGTAGTAGGTAGGCTTAGTAGTAAAACAAGGCGACTGTATCAATATGATGTAAGTGATATTAAATAACGTATTACTATCAAATCAAATCAAAATAACTTTACTTCCGTAATCTTACATTTATTACATCATTGAGTCTTCCCATTGAGTAGTCACATGACACTCATGTTGGAAATAAGTTACTGTACTATTACTGAAACGTATTCTTGCAATAAGTATTTGTTATTTATTGTACGTATAAAAGTATATGGCAGAAATAAAACGATTTTTTTCAAAAACTCCTTTTACTTACAAATCATAAACTGTGTTCATGGCGGAACGGTCACTGTAGCTCCTGCCGTGGATGACTTAGCTATTGTCGCGGATTCGAATCCCTCGCAGGTCAATTTCGACACACAAACCATGCTAGGGTGGGGTTCAGTGACCCTGACTCATTTACAGTCATCATTTTCCTTTTTTTGAACAGGATGAATCGGGAATATTCATTAACATCTGCATCTCTTTACTTGCAATTTCATCTCTACACTTTATTCAACACTATTGCTGTAGTAATTACTGACATCACAGATTCTTCAAAAGAAGCTAAATAAAGTCACAGTATGTTTTTACTTCAAACGCTGATTGAAAAGGCCTAATTGGGAACACCACGGGCGCTCAGTAATCAATGTCGCTCAGTGTAAACCGTGCTACAATAAGGGTTGAGGCTGTTTGTCAGCGATCGTATAATATTTACAGTAATAGTTTTTTGGGAGCCATAAAAATATGGTGCATGTAAAGTATGAATGTGGATGAGACCCTCATCTCTTTGCCAGGATCGTGACAAGTGGCGTTTTGTCGTCTCTTCCTGCCCCGGACGGGATAAGGCGTGAGTTTATGTATGTAAATGTATGTATGTAAAAATATGGTGATTGTGCCTGATTCTATATACTTGCAATCCTAAAACAGCGAGGTTCAAAATAAAAGTTGCTTTTGCTAATTGAACCCTCTATGAGATGATCCTCTGACGAGATGAATTAATAATAATATATTCCTTTTTACACAACGCCATCTAGTCCCAAACTAAGCACAGCTTATACTATGGGTACTAGACAACGGATATACATAATTATAAATACTTTTGTTTTAATTTTTAGTTTACCTTTCTCTTCTTGTAAAGATTTCATCATTCATAATTCAGATTTATTTATAATAGATTTGGTCATTTAGTCGGTTTTACCTTTAAGGTGATGATATATCGCCCCTATTGTATCTTTCTTTATCGCTTTTTTGACAATCATGAAAAAAGGTCTTCTTACTCTTTTGTTTGCTTAGTTAGTCATCACATAGATTTAAAATTTTAAACTTACTAATAATACCTTCTAGTAGAATCACTATTAATAGAACCCCACCCTAAAGAGTGACAAGCTGAATAGAGAATTTAGTGATAATTAACACACCTATGGTAAACTTTGTACCATAATGTTTTTTTTTATCTATACTTCTGTACTAATATTATAAGAGGTAAAGTTTGTGTTTTTGTGACGTTGTAATCTCTGGATCTACTGAACCAATTTTAATCATTATTTCTGTGTTGAATAGTCTATTTATCGAGGAGTGTCATAGGCTATATAGTATCACGCTATGACTAATAGGAGTGGAGCAGTAATGAAATATGATTAAAAAAGGGACAAATTTTTTTCGCCGCACAACGCAGTGGGCACGGGTCAGCTAGTAGTAATTCATTTAGTAGCGTAGATTAACATCATTAACATAAAAAGTTTATAAAGCGTTAAATCCATATCCCTGTATTTTAACCTTTAACTATGTCTCACTTCGTTGGACGTCTAAAAATCACGTCCCTTTTTTAAACGTAAATATGTCATTACTGCTCCACTCCTATTCATAGCGTGATATTATATAGCCTATGACACCCCCCGATAAATGGACTATTCAACAAAGAACTACATACAACAAACTATTCAAATTTATTAAAACCGTATCTGTAGATCCAGAGACTACACCCTACGACGTCACAAACACACAAACTTTACCTCTTTATAATATTAGTATAGAATATAAATAGATTTAAATAAAACCCACCTTCAAAATACGGGTTAGATAAATCGGTAAACTGTTTTAGAACGAGTTATCTAGTTAAATCTGTGTCAATCAGGGGCTGTTAATTAAAATAGACTGACAGCCAATCCGTGTTTCGGTTTATTAAAAACAGAGTTTATAGAGAAAATATTTTAAAAATGTTTTTTTTTGATAACGTTTACACATTTTAATTAATCTTTTTTTTTAAATAAAATCGACACTGATATCATACGATGTAAAAAACACATGTGCCAGAAGTTATAACGAATACCTTATTTTAACATTTCTCTTATTTTACAACCTCTGTGGCGTAGTCGGTATATTATATGGCTGCTACGCAGAGGTCTCGGGTTCGATTCCCGCTCAATGCAAATCTTTGTGTGCATGAACATGATAGTTTGCATTGGTCTGGGTGTTTTCTTTGTATAATATGTGAGTATTTACAAAAAAAAAAAATTAAGTATGTTTATCCGTTGTCTAGTACCCATAGTACAAGGTTTGCTTAGTTTAGGACTAGATGGAGTTGTGTGAAAGTGTGAGGATGAATTATTTATTTATTTATTTATTTTAACTAGCTATAACTCGCAGCTTTGTGCACCTAGATATTGGTTATTAAGATTCAAAATAGCTATTGTATCCGACTACTTTCCGAAGTTTAAGTCTATGTGTACCAATATTCAGTAAAGATTGTTTACTATCTAGTTATTTAATGATTCCTTTGAGACTACCACATTTTAGCGAGATAAAATGTAGCCTTTGTATTAAAAGATCCTGCTGCATTTAATTTTAAACAAATCGGTTTATTCCTTTATGCTTGTGAAAAAGAACAAGAGAGTGAGTTACAAATATATAATATGTCGCTGGGAAATGAGGAAATCAGGGATTTCACGTAATCGCTAGGGATATCACGAATTCCCGGTAAATGTCGAAAATGCTATTATGGTCACAGTTCTAACCTAACCTTACCTACAGTAGTTGGAATACTTGTGTTTTTTAACCTACAAACAAAAATATGAGCATTTATTTTCTAGTACAAACGGAATTTCGTCATATCTCTAAGGATTTCTTGAAATCCCTGGTTACCTCATTTCCCTGCAACATATACACTGACCCTCACAACATTTCGCAATAAATAATATTAGTGACGTTATTGCAAAATATTTTTCACAAAATACATTATAATCCTATAAAATATATTTCATGTCCATGCACACGTGTCGTTTTTTACGGACCCTTAAATTTAATTCCGGGAAACCAGACCCCAAATAACAACTAAAGTATCAAAATAGTATACCCTATCAAAATGCCCCCTGCATACCAATAAAGAAGGTATGCTTTTCTATAAAATAATTCACTTTAAAAATGCCGGACCCTTTTCAAACTAACTGTATTTTAAAATAAGTTAGTAACGACACAAGTGCCAAAAATAAATAATCGATATGCATCTTTACAGTGTTGAAATAAAGATTAAATTTCCTTAGGCTAGTTTACTTAAGATCTCAGATGGGTGTCTGTAATGAAAGAAAGACCGCATGCGGCGTAGCAAATTGCTTTCAGACGACACATTGCATTAGGAAAAGTAGTTCGTACTTTTAGGTTATCTAACACGATAACATTATGTAAGTTGATGTTTTTATTGAAAAGTTTTACAATAGATACTTTAATGTCATTTTATTCAAAACAGCTGTCGCAATGTCCCACTGCTGGGACGGGCCTCCTCCCATGACGAAAGGGTTATTGGCCTACTAATACCACGCTCAAGTTTTCCTTCTTTTTATTTCATCAAGATAATATTCACGGATAGTCCCTTAGTTGGTCTTTACGACGACCCATGGGATGCGATGGGGTGGTGACATATTGTATTCTTACTCCGTCACCACACGGAGCCTGTCATTTTATTATCGTCGTTTAAATTAAAATCAGAAATTACTCTATATTCCATGTAGAATTCTTTACTCCGTGGAGTAAGACACTACCCCATCTTAAGTTATGGGCGTTTTAAAATCAGATCGCTTATCTATTTGAAGTTAAAAGACATTAGCATACAATCCCATACATTCTTATATAGGTATCAAGTTTTATCTTTGTCACCGGAGAAAGCCGTCTCTGCATTGGTAGAAATATTTTTATGAAGATTAGGCTCTATTTAAAACAAAGTATAAAGTATAATACATAGTATTTCCGTGTGGTGACGGAGTAAGAATATAATATGTCACCACCCCATCTCATCCCATGTATGTCGTAAAAACCGACTGAGGGACTATCCGTGATTATTATCTTTACGAAATAAAAAGAAGGAAAACTTGAATTTAAACCCTATACCATACCGTCTGGCCAGCGTGGCCAAGTATCCCTCCGTCACAGGAGGAGGCCCGTCTCTGCAGTGACCCATTATTGGGCTGTTAAAATCATGATAAAGTATTAACGTATTTATTAACTACATAATATGACAGTGTGTGTGATTCAGTTATAATATCTCGTCCCACAGGTGCAGTAAAAGTCATTTAAGGTTTTTCTAGCCAAGTTCCTTTTAAACTTGCTAGATTAACAATTTTTACACAATCCTTTAGAAAATAAAACAAATAACTACATGGTAATTTTTTAGAATACTCTCAATCGATTTAAGTCAAAATATTTTGTTTTAAATAAAAAAAAAATATAGGAATTTCTCAAAAACCATAAAAAGTTTTTAATCCCAAAAGCATATACAAATACCGTCAAACGGACACGTGTGAAGAATAGAAAATGTAAAAAAAAGTCAAGCTCAAAATTCGCAGTTCATAGCTTAGTGAACCGATAGCAAAAATGTCACAGCTCACACTAGTGTTCGAAAGTTCCGTTTCATAGAGAGCGACGGCACTTTAGATCCGTGTCACACTGGTGACATTTTGGACAAGTACTAGATAAACTAGGATGTGAACATTTAGGATAGACGTGCTTCAAAATATTGTCATGTCAGTCGGTTGATTAATAGCCTGTGAGTGGCCTTGAAACCTTTTACAGCTATTAAAGTGACTAACAAAAATAAAGTTCTGGTTCAAAACAATCATCAATGCTTCATCATCATCATTATCATAACAGCTTCTTAATGTCCAATGTCCAGGGACAGGCCTCCTCCCGTGACGAAGGGGTACTTGGCCTACTAATACCACGCTGGCCAGACGGATTGTTAAAGGGTTTAATTTCAAGTTTTCCTTCTTTTTACTCCGTAAAGATAATATTTACGGTTAGTCTCTTAGTCGGAATTTACGACACCCATGGGATGAGATGGGGTGTGAAATATTGTAGTCTTATTTCGTCACCACACGGACATCAATGCTTAGCAGCATGATATGCTTTGCCATCGGGTAAGTTGCTAGTTATTACACGCTACACTGCCTGTGATATTGTTTCAACCAGCTCTTAATGTTTACCACTCCAGTGGTTAACATTAAACATACTGCAGCAGTATGCAGCTACTTGGGTCTTATTGTGATTATAGATTTGTTATCGGTCATAAGAAAAATGGAAGAGTTATACAAACTTCGCTACTTGTAATGAATGAGGCTTGAATAAAATAGGCTCAACAATAAATTGAATAAAAAACCTTAATGAACTCATAAAAGCTGTAAATATTTGAAATAAATTAATAGTCGAATAAAGCCATTGTAAGTTATCCATGATCCCATTCAGTCAACCATTGAATTTCAATTCCAGAAACTCGTATTCGATTATAAAAACCATAACACGCAGCGAATTATCTATCATAAAGCTGTGTTCAATTATTCAATAAAACATCGCTTTTGAAATAGCTTGGTCGTTGTCTCAGTATTAACTCAGCTCTGTCTGAGCATTTCTCTGTTGAATATTTTCTTTTCCAATTCATAGAGATGATTTGAGGAACTAGCTTAACCGTGGCTTCTATTTTTTGAGACATTTTGTCCATTGCCTGTTAGTCTAGCCTGGTAGGGCAGTTACAGCATCTGGATACCGTACATAAGCTCGTATATTTAAATCCAAACAAATGATTATAATCATTTGTTTGAATTTATTAGAGGAAGCATTTGAACTCAGAATAATTGTTCTGAGTTCAAATGCTTTTTGTGTCACTTAAATTAAATAGTCCCTACAATACAGGGCATTGATTTTAACTGCGCATGTTATCTTACTGTATGCAGATTTTATTAACTTAAAAACTATTTCAATCATTGTCAGTCTTGCAACAAATATGATCAGCTAACTGTTATTTCAAAATAAAGATATTTCAACCTTTCGGACACTTTCAGTCTATCCATTTCTTTATTTTGGATATTATCTAATAGACAAGTATAGCTCCTACCCATAACACGACGATATTATGTATTCCAGTATATTTTAATTAATACACAAACTTAATACGATTCTAGGTAATATTACTTGTGTAACGTACTCCAATGTTAGAGAATCTAAGTGCCTATTGCTAGTCGTAAACCTATTTTAGTACCAGCAGCTAATACTGGTGACAATGTCTAATATTTGTATACTGCTGTCTTAGTATTTAATTACCCATTAGTATAGTGTTCACAGATCGTTGCAACCAGCACTTAATAACCAATAAACATGTGAATTAGAGTGGTCAATCTATAGGATAGTGTCCGCATAGTGGTATTAGAAGGAACATTTCGTCTCTTAGTCGGAATTTACATTGCATTGCAAGGCACATTAAAAATCGGTTTTGAATGTAGTCCTTATTACGCCGTAACACGTTTTTTTCCGTGAATATTATCTTTACGAAATAAAAAGAAGGAAAACTTGAAATTACCCTATACCAATCCGTTAGTCGATTAGTAGGTCAAGTATCTCTTTGTCATGGGAGGAGGGTCGTCCCTGCAGTGGGACATTAATGGGCTGTTATAATATCTAACTGTTGTTGTAAATTTTTGGAATAGTTACAATCTAGCCATGTACAATGTGTTCCACATACAGTGGGTGTGTTATCGGCAAACAGATTTATGACCTATCTTGGAATGCTCGGAATTGCAATGTTGAACGTTGATGGCAATCGAACAGAAGCAATTCAAGTTTTGCTTCGATTCGATTCATACATTTAACTGCAGCTATAGGTAAGAGAATTTGTGTTATTTTATTGACCATAGTAATCTTTATTTCACTAAAGAAAATATTTTTAAAATTAAGTTAAAGTTTAATGAAACCCGTTTTTTAAGTTCAAAATAATTATCTAATTAAAAAACCGACCCAAACCAGGAAGTCCTGGTGTCGATTCGATTCATACAGCAGTTCTCTATTTATTACAATGAGCATGTTACTTTACCAATTTTGATAACATTTGTAGTCAACGCATTAAGAAGATACATTAAAAATGATTAAGTTCTGAGGCTACAAATATTTAAATAAGAAAGCGGTATTTCAGTTTCTATACTAATATTATAAAGAGGTAAAGTTTGTGTGTTTGTGACGTTGTAGGGGGAACTCTGGATCTACTGCACCGATTTTAAAAATTCTATCTGTGTTGAATAGTCCATTTATTGGGGCGTGTCATAAGCTATATAGTATCACGCTAGGACTAATAGGAGTGGAGCAGTAATGAAATACGTTTAAAAAAGTGACGCGTTTTTTTCGCGACCTAACGAAGTGGGCACGGGTCAGCTAGTAGATTATAAAAATAACTTTGACACATTACTTTAAATAAGCTTCTTACCCACCTTTCACCTCTAAAAACTACCAAAATATTCTCCAGTATGTTGACACCTTTACAAGTGTATCGGCGAATCGTTAACACTATGAAGCGCACGTGCAGATATTAACGCTCGATACGCTTGGACAATGCGGTTTTTGTCCATTTATTTTGGACGCTTATGCTGTGAACTGCAGGGCGTTTTGGCATGAGGTACCGTTTATAGGCCTAGTGTTACAAAATATCTTGTACATGTTTCTAAGCGTGGTTGGGTTTCTTGTTATAATTTTATAGGAAATCATTCATCATAACACCCCATTAATGTCCCACTGCAGGGACGGGCCTCCTCCCTTGACGGAGGGATACTTGGCCTACTAATACCACGATAGCCAGACAGATTGGTATAGGGTTTAATTTCAATTTCAGGGAGATTAACGGGCTGTTATGATGATTTATATTTAAGTAAGCACAGAAAGGTACATTCTTTTTGTTTTGTTTTCATTTACAGCAGAAATTTTTTATCTTCTAAGCTAGAAAATAATTGGTGACTTCAATATTATTGTACACTTTTTGTAATACCAGCAGTAGTAGTAGCTGACCTAGACAAAACAATAACCAGAGCAGGTATTTAATTAAATAATAAAACAAGATGTTACTTTTTCATAAAAATTCAAGATAAAACATTCCTAGAATTAAAACATCAGACAATATCTTGAGGAACGTTGCGATTCAGTTTAATTTCGCTTCTCAGATTATAAGGAATCTGCAACTGCACATTCTTTGTAATGTTGAGTAAGCTGTAATATTATCTTTGAAGGAAGCAGGAATTCTTGGCGGGAGCGTAAATGGTTTAGTCTTTGTGGTTGAAACAATTCGAGAGCTGTAAATTCTGGTGATATTAAATTATACATTGCATAGGTGCTATTTTATGAGAAAATAAAATAAATAAATTAAAGCAGTTTTTTTCAAAATATTGACACAATTTCTTGATGACGCCGCAATTATTTTTGTAGCTGAGACATGGGAGTTAGATTGAAGGCTGAGATAGGCCTGGCGAGCGTTGGAGTCTGGCTAAGTGAAAACCTGCTTACACTTAATAAAAACAAAATATGTATGCTTCGGACCATATATAGGTATAAACTCACAGCCATCGCCTGATTTCCAAATTAAAATTCATTCCTGTAGCGGTCCTTTATCTTGTAATTGCAGCTGCACGGTAATTTTTTTTTTTTTTTTTTAAATTGAGAAAGTTAGTAGTATTAAGTATCTGGGGATTGTTGTGGATGAAAGGTTGAGCTGGTACCAACACCTTGAACTAACCATAGGCAGGTTGAGAAAACTCATATGGGTTTTTAAATCTCTAAGACATGTGATGAATACGGAACTTCTGAACAAAATATATACTGCTCTGGCCCAATCTGTAATCATTTACTGCATTTCGGTGTGGGGAGGTGCGGCTAAGACACACTTCATTGGATTAGAGCGAGCGCAAAGATCATTAATAAAGGTAATGTATTGTAAACCCTTTAGGTTCCCTACTGAGTCCTTGTATGAGGTTTCTGGGCTGCTCTCAGTCAGAAAACTTTACATATTATATTTGATACTTAAATATCACAATACATTACCTTTTGATCCCGCTAAACTTAGGAGAAGACGTTGGGATCTAGTAGCTCCTACATACCGTGCACGCACAACATTTGCTAGTCGGCAAAATATTTATAGCACAAGCCCCCCGCACGTATAATAAAATAAATAAAATTATTAATATATACCCTTTAAAATCATATGACTGCAAGAAAAGGTTAATGGAATGGCTGTATTCTCTTGGCTACGATGAAGTAGAAAATATATTAATTACTTTGAAATAAAATAATGAGTTTATGTGTAAATAGGTACTTATATTTAAACAGACACATAATGATTAAGTAGGTATATGTGGCTCACTCAAACACACCCAGACACACACGCACACTCAGGCACACACGCACACCCAGTCACACACACACACACACACACACACACACACACGCACACACACACGCACACACACACGCACAAAACCTTTGAAAAACTTGCTTACCTCAGACTTCTTATTATTACATAGTTACTTTTTTTTTTAGTTTTATATTCTATATTTTTTTATTAAAAAATGTTATTAGATATTAGGAATTTTATATAGTTTAAGCAAAGTAATTTATTGATGTTGTATGAACTTAACACACTGGTAAACTTTATTGTTTTGGTACCCACAGGACAGGCTTGCCTAGTGTGGGGCCAAAGGATACTGTACAATTTGTTTTATTTCTTTTTTTTTGTTAATAAACGCTTTTTACTTTTTTTTTTTTTTTACTTTACTTTTCTTTATTTTAATTGTATAATTTTAAATTAATGTTATAGGTTATTATTGTAAATCGTATAAACATGTCTACGTAGGAGGAGCAGGATTTTCCCAACACAAGTATCTTCTGATTACTTTCCGGGAAACCCTGGCAACTTATTTGTAAAGATTTACAGAAATAAACATATTTTTATTTTTTATTTTATTTTTTTTCTTATGTTTTATTGAAGAAATTACTAAATTAAAATTTTTTACTGATCTTTCACCCCTTTTGGATACTACTTTTTACAATAATGTAGCTTGTAACAAACTCTCACTTCGCAATAAATGGAAATTAAGGAATCTACGGTGCCCGATCCCAGTAAAGGAATCGCTGTGCTATTAAGGTAATCGAAGTCTTTCGTTCAGGACTCTAGTGTTACCCTGTCTAGGACTTGCGTAAAGACTTTGGGGTAGGTCACTGGGGACAACACCTCGTGATTTTAGTCAGTTCGAGTCTGATATGGCTCTGACACTCATCATAACAGCTTCTTCAACATACCAGCTATTCAAGACCAAAGGCGTGTGAATGACAACCAATTTTTTTTTATCCAATATTGCTTAATCATAAAAGCCCATTAATGTCCCACTGCAGGGACGGACCTCCTCCCGTGAAGGAGGGATACTTGGCCTAATAATACCACGGTGGCCAGACAGATTGGTATAGGGTTTAATTTCAAGTTTTCCTTCTTTTTATTTCGTACAGATAATATTCACGGATAGTCCATTAGTCGGTTTTTACGACACCCACGGGATGAGATGGGGTGGTGACATATTGTATTCTAACTCCGTCACTACACGGCTCTGACACTGACTGCCCTCAACTCCACGAAATGCCTTCGGGATCTCAACACGTTACAAAAAAGGGATGTCACGGTGATTGACCCACACTTAAAACTTACAGAACTCTAGCCATTAAAATGTAAATAAGTAAGCTGTCTGTTGTCTAGACCCCTTTTTCATATGTAATTTTATTTAATTTTCAGTAATGTATTAAAAGTAATTCGTAATAACAGCCGAGACAAATATCGCTGTTACAAATTTAATTCGCACTCGTATTTGTAAATTAGCTTTAATAAAAAATAATTTACAAATGGAAATTAAATTTAATATCATAAAATTTAATCTATTTGAATGTTTAAGAGTTACTTTTTAATACTAATTTATAACATCACCTAAAGGATGTTTACATAATTATGCCTCCTCCAGATATTTCGACGTCGTGCGGTAGTGTGCTTTCTTTGTTCACTGTCGGTACAAAGGTCAAACTACCCTTTTAAATATCAACCTTAGGCATTTGCAGGATGGTCTGCCTATACTGGGTCAGAGCTTCCTGTAAGGATTTGGAGATCTTGAGGATATAATAAAACTCTCGATTTGCTTGAAGTAGAATGCGTGTGGTTTAATAAAAATCGTCGCCTTATATACAAAAGTGTGTAAACATGTAAAACCAATAAAATATAAGAAAAATAAATATTTACAAAATATAAAAAATGTATAACCAATCACAACTAAGATTGTAATCACGCCATGCGATGGAAGCGACACGTAGCGGCGATGGCGCGAAATGTCGAGGCGCGCCGCCGAGCTCCGTCCTGCCGGCCAGCCTGGCCTCCGTGCGTAAGTTATAAATACGACCCGTCGCTCGTACTCGTTCTTTCACTCGGACGCGGCGTTGAAGAGGGACGGACGTCGATCTACTGCGTATGGTTCGGCGCGTGCGGCGTGTGTGAAGATTGTAATAACAACTTGAAGTCTTGAATTAATATTGAAGAATATTCTGGCTGGCTGCGTATATTGGGCGACGACGTGCGTGAAGATAAATATTAACTTGAATGAAGAAAAACGTTGTTCCGTGTACAGAAGTCGTACACAACGGTTCTTATTAGAACTGATTATTATTTCTATGATAATAATATAATAATCTGAAAGTCATTTACAAACAGTTCTTTTCAGAACTACTTCACTTTTCTATGATAAGAAGCGATTGAAAAGTCATTATCAAAACAGCTCTTATCAGAGCTACTCACTGTTTCTATTGACTTAATCTGTATTAAAGTCATATTTAAAACAGCTCTTATCAGAGCTACTCACTATTTCTATGGATTAATCTGTAGCAGGCCACGGCAGCTACAGGCACTTGTGTTCTATACTTAACATCTACTTTCTAGACTTAATAAATTTTCGAAATTTAAGTATTTTATGAGATTTTTCATATTAAAATGCTGAATTCTAAAAAAGTAAAACAAAGTTTGACTTACTTCATATTATACTATTATTAACTTAGGAATACAATTCAAATGGTTGCAAAATATATTAATGTTGAAAGGGCATTAGTACGTATTCATATTAAAGTCTAAATATTAGTATATCATTCAAATAATTGTTCTGCAATTAAATTTTAAACTGCGACATTGTGACGATCAACCCCTTTTCACAACCGCAACACGATTAATTTATTAAAATTTACACAAGCAAAAATATATTTTATTGCGCTTCTAAATTTCTAAACCTTTTCAAAGAATAAAATTAAACTAATTTTAAATGACAACGTCTCAAATCTGTCGATCACTGACCGCTTTAAAACAATTAAATTCATAATAACCCAAAAGCTTGTCCCTTATAAAATTAAAATAGAAAGAATAACATTTTAACAGGCCCTACAATTTCTAGTCAACATCTTTATCACAGTACACGTACGTAAACATGCGATAGGGCTGCCCACCTCCAGCTTTTTAATTACATTTACCTACGTTCCCGCTCGTTACTGCGGCACAGTCGCGACTATTCACTCCGCAAGGTCACCGCTATCGTGAGCGTGTAGGTATAACTCGCGTTTCGTCCGTTTCTATGAAGTCGAAATACTGTATATATTTGTACTATGTCTTTATCCTATAGAAAACAGCCGGCGGCCTCACTTTGAAGTTTTCACACTCCAATTTATATAATTGAAACTTTATCTTGTTTCGTGTCATTCGCTTACTCCATCGTTTTCCTTTACTAAAATCTTTCCCTTATAAATTTCTTTATGATATTACTGAACGATACCTTATTTATTGAGAAAAGTTACTTTATATTATAGACTATAATATACTAGATTGATATCTAAGAGATACTTATTAAAACTGCCTTTCCAGGTTTCCAGGGGTTTAATAAACATAGTTTTCTCATTCAGTATTCTCCTGTTGAACCAAATAATTGATTATACTAATCTCAAGTTCTCTTTCTCAGTTTAAATATGTCGCAGGGTAATGAGGAAACCAGGGATTTCACGAAATCACTAGGGATATCACGAAATCCCGGTAAATGTCGAAAATGCCTTGCACTTCGGCGGCCGCTACCGCGGCACGCTCACTTCGCTCGCTCGCCTCGTGCGTTATGGTCACAGTTCTAACCTAACCTAACCTACAGAAGTTGAAATCCTTTTTTTTTAACTTACAAACAAAAATATGAGTATTTCTTTTCTGGTAGAAACGAGATTTCGTCATATCCCTGGGGATTTCGTGAAATCCGTGGTTTCCTCATTTCCCTGCAACATACCTATACATATCAGGTGCCTTGTCAATTAGGCTATAGTGCACTTGCTTCAATGTTAAACTTCTACTTCTTAGATATACTTCTACCTTGTCTTTAATTTAGGGAATGTGTATTGGTATTCAGTTTATTAAAATAAGATATACGGTTATTATGTTTTGCCCTAAATTATAATCTAAAAACAAATTCATACACGAAACAACAAAAATATATTAAGGTAAAATAAACATTTCAATATTATTGGATCAACGTAAAAAATTAATACTGATTTTCTCTTGAATAATAAAATACAAACAACCAAATTATATGATCAAAATAAATTGCTTTTAACAAGGAAATAAATTATCAGTACTTGAATTCTATAAATATGATATCCTCATGAGGCTTTACTTGTGAATATTTTTATTTTGCTTTCGGCTAATCAGAATTGAAACATTCTACTCCAGGGTAAGATCTTCTTGAATATTGAAGCATCATAAAATTAATGAATTATTTGGGCTGTTATGAATAGAATAAATTAAATAGACATGAAAATGTTTAATCATTATGTCACATTTGTCAGACTTTTAATACGTTAAATTTACAAAGGTTTATTATATATAATATTATTATATAATTTTAATAGTTCTCTAATCGTACAAGAGTATTGGAAGATTCCATAAAAAACGAACCAAATGTTTATAAAAGTTCTTTAAACCTGAAATTGGTTCATGCAAGCACTGAGTACTTATAGCTGCTGCTTTAGTAATACTTAGATCTCCGGAAAAATGTTATCTGTTTTGTATTTAGGAAAAGAAAATCATATGCCTCCGCTCATCATACGTTGTGTTAACTTAAAAGGGTCGGTGTGACATCCATTGGAATCTTGATTAAACAAACCCCTTCCTAAATTAATGTTTTAAATTTCAATTCATCCTCATAACAATCCCTCCCGTGATGGAGGGATACTTGGCCTACTAATACCACGGAGACGGATTGGTATATGGTTTAATTTTAAGTTTTCCTTCTTTTTAATTCATAAAGATAATATTCACGGATAGTCTCTTTGTCGGTTTTTACGACGCCCATGGGATGAGATGGGGGGGGTGACATATTGTATTCTTACTTCGTCACCACATGGATATTACCACCACATTATAGATAGTTACAAAATTTCAATTTTAAATTTGGCCAGCGTGGTATTAGTAGGCCAAGTATCCCTCCGTCACGGGAGGAGGCCCGTCCCTGCAGTGGGACGTCAATGGGCTGTTATTTATGATGATTTATAACTGACTTTTCTAATGTATCATTGATTTTTAGGGTTCCGTACCAGTTTTGAAAAAACGGAACCCTTATAGGATCACTTTGTTGTCCGTCCGTCCGTCTGTCTGTCAAGACCATTTATCCCAGGAACGCGTGGAGGTATCAAGCTGAAATTTTCACCAAATACTAAGGCTTGTTGCCTCTTAATGCCGTAAAAAAATCAAACTGCTAATCCAACGCAATCAAGAGATATAGCCGTTTATGTCGCAAATTTAGAGGGGTAAAGGCAAAAACCTACGGGGTACTTCCAGTCTACCTACAAACTTGAAATTTGGCATGAAGCAAGTGTTAGTAACGTCAGGTTAAATCATACACCATGTATGTACTTTATAAAGATCCTTTTATTTTGTATAGTTTTACATCAGTAATATTCATCGACCATTCGTTCTTGCATTACAATTCGTAATGGCGTCTGCCAGTTGCCTCGCTTCTCTCGCAATATGTCAAATCAACAACTTATATTATTTATGATTCTTAAATGCTATTTGGATACTATATTTATTTAAATTATTTTTAAATTCTTGTACATATATTTTTACATTTTTATTTAATTGCGGGAACGCTAACAGACGGCCATTCTGCAATAGGAATGTCCCCATTCCTACATTTAGCTCGGCCATTCTATTATTCAGGGTATGGCCTCATACCATAGCTTAACATTAAAGAGCATGAAATATTATTAACATTTACATTTTATACTATTAGAGTAAGTGGTACTAATTTATCTTTAATGTAAAAATCAATTTTGATAATCATAAATATAGCTTTTCTGTAACCTACATAGGTAATTAAGTACAATAAGGTAACCATTTATTGGCTTCATTTCTCATTTGTAATAAATAATACATTTTTCTACATAACTAATTCATTTGTAAAACTAATATACAATCAAACAAGAGCCTTCATCTATTTCAGGTCATTTTATAACTTCAACACATCATATTATTACTGTTTTGCTCAAAGTACACATAGTTAATATTGTTGCTTTCAATACACAACTAAATGTTGCAACTAAATACACAACACATTATTGCATCAAATACTCTTTATATTACAACTTTCGAATACTTATCTGCATTTTACAATTTAGTTAACACTCCTGTTTAGCCATCCGAAAGCTATGGTTTGCTTGCTTCAGAGTCATAGTATATCGTTTAGGGGCCACCCGAGAGCCATATTTCGCTTGCTTGAGAATAATTGTATATAGTTTAGCAGCCACCCGAGAGCCATGGTTCGCTTGCTTGAGAACTACCCGAGAGCCATTACATATCAATAATTGCCGTTTAGCCACCCGAGAGCCATTACATATCAATAATTGCCGTTTAGCCACCCGAGAGCCACGGTCAACTAGCAGCAAACCGCTTCAATGCTGCATATGACCGGAACATGCTCAGACATTGCACAATCCCAATGTCGACATGAATCTAATCTGTAAATGATTTGGAATTGGATCAAAGGTTACCAACCACCATACTTCATACATTCAATCTAAGAATATAACTGACATACCAATAAATATATACCATGAGTAGATATATAATACATAAATATTAGTTAAGTATTGACTACAGTGTCGAACATCATTCATTTTGGGAGTCTGTTTCGCTATCGTCACTTTTGTCGCTAACTACTGGCGATAAACTCAAATTAATCCATTTCTTTAACTGATCAGCTGCAAAAATGTTCTTATACTGTCTTCGTGAAAGTCCCGTGATACTAGAGACTTCGTATCTATCTTTTTCTAACACTGCTGTAACTTTAAATGGACCTTTGAACTTTGGAGCTAACTTTTTACTCTTACCTCGGTCTGGATTGTTATTAGGAATCATGACAAGATCACCCTCTTGAAACACTTTAGTAGGAGCCCTCGTTTTGTTAAAATATTCTTTCATCTTTCTCTGTCTTTCTGCGATTCTGCCTTCTATAGATTTTCTCATTTCGTCTCGGTCATTGTCAAGGATCTGCTCTTCCGTCTCTAAAGCTCCCTTGAGAATGCCTTCTGCTTGACAGGTAGTTCTTTGGCCGAAGACTACTTCAGCCGGGGTTTTACCAGTACTTTTATTGATTGTGTTATTAAGACTCCATTGTAGTTTTGCAACATTTGTGTCCCAGTCTCTTTCATCCAATTCATGATTCATAGCAGCCAGCGAGTTGAGAATCGTCCTGTTATAGCGTTCGATTTGGCCGTTTGCACGAGGCGTGGCTACTGCATTAAGCACGTGCTTGGCACCAATCGAATTAACAAAATCTTTAAACTCACTTGACGTGAAACTAGTGCCTTGATCAGATATAATTACCTTTGGGCATCCAAATGTTGCAAATATATCTTCAAGAGCTTTAATTGTAGTTTTGGATCTTGTATTTTTCACAGCTCTGACAAATATAAATTTACTAAACCCATCAATCACTCCGAGAATGTATGCATTTCCACGTTTACTTTTTACAAATGGACCCAAATGGTCCATATGAATAGTATGAAATATGGCATTTACTTTAGGGATAGGGTTTAAGAACCCCGATTTCTTACCAGACATTTCTTTATTGTATGCGCAGTTAATGCATGCATTCACGTACTTCTTGACAAAACGATTCATCTTCGGGAACCAATAATCTGCTTTAATCTTCTCAATCGTTTTTTCTATTGAAAAATGACCTGCTTCATCGTGATTTAGCTGACATATCCTCCAACGTGCTGCGTTAGGTACCACCCATTTGAGTTTAGAACCTACACGCCTGTATATCTTGCCATCACGTATTACGTAGTTATTAGATATGTCCTTTATGTCCTCTTCACTTGTTTCTAGAATCGTCTTAACATGTTTTATCCGTGGATCCGTCATTTGCACGGTATGCAGCCAATCGTGAGTCGTGATATTCATAACGTCTACTTCTTCTGCGATATTCGGTAGTGAGACAGGATTTCTACTCAAGGCATCCACATGTTGCATACTGTGCCCTGGCCGATACTCAATTGTAAAGTTGTATTCTTGTAGCATTAGCCACCACCTTGCAATTTTAGGTATAAGATCTCTTTTTACCAACGTTGTGCGTAATGCGTTACAGTCCGTGATTACCTTAAATTCTAGACCGATCAAGTAAACCCGAAATTTCTTTAAGGTAAGGACTACTGCCATTGTCTCCAGCTCATAAGAGTGCCAGAACGCTTCCTCGCGGGTAGTTTGGCGGCTGAAATAAGCAACTGGTCTAAAAGGACATTCTTCATTCATTCTCTGTAATAAGATACCTCCAACTCCTAATTTACTGGCGTCACAATGGACCTCCGTAGTGTACTCAGGACTGTACAATGCCAGTACAGGTCTCACTACTAATTTACATTTTATCTCTTCGAAGGCATTATCTTGCTCGACACCCCAATTCCACCGGGATTCGGCTTTGGTCAATTGGGTCAATGGTTTCGCAATAGAGGCAAAATTGAAGACAAAACGTCGAAAATAGCTGGCCAAACCAACAAATTGGCGAACTTGATGTACATTTGTTGGTTTTGGAAACTCAGAAACAGCTTGTATTTTCTTTCTGCCAGGTTTCAGACCAGCTTCAGAAATTTCATAGCCGAGATAATCGACTTCCGATTGGAAAAAGAAACACTTTTTGAGATTTAGGGTTAGGTTAGCATTACGCAATAGCTCCAATATAGCATATAGCTTATTAAATGCTTCCTCAATACAGCTCGCGGTAGATAACAAATCGTCTAAATAGGGAATAGCTAATTCGAATCGCTGAGGGCCAAGAGCCTTATTGATCATGCTTTGAAATACCGCTGGGGCATTAACCAGACCAAACGGCATCCTGGTGTACTCATAGTGACCATCAGGTGTCACGAAAGCTGTCACGTGACAAGACTGTTCAGCCACGGGGATCTGGTGGTAACCAGACGCTAGATCTAAGCTCGTAAAGTATGACTTACCACTAAGGCGATCGAGCTGGTCATCTATTAATGGCATTGGGTAGCTATCTTTTACCGTCTTTTTGTTTAAGGCGCGATAATCAACGCAAAGTCTGTATTCGTTGTCCTTTTTTCGAACTAAAACTATTGGGCTGGCGTAAGCCGACTGTGATTCTCTTATAACATTGTTAGCCAATAGCTCGCCTACAATTTCTCGAACTTTAGCGCGCTCACTAAAAGGAAGTCTATACGGCCTATAAGTGACTGGCGTGTCATCACTAAGACGCAGTGTCATCTCCGTTATGTGGGTCAGTCCAAGCTCTTGAACATTGAAGGCAAAGCAGTCTCTAAACTTATTTAACAGGTTTACAAGACGGCTCTTCTCTGCATCAGATACTTTGGGACCAATATTTAGCATGTCTAAAGTAATAGGTTTCTTTACTATTGCGGGGTTATTACGTAATGTATCTGTCCTGTCGCTAAGATGAATGGTATTTACATTCAAAGGTTTAGATGCTGTTGTAAGTTGTCCTAGGTTACCTACTTTTACGGCCCGCGAAAGCAATTTTAAATTGGTTATTATAATAGGGTTTTGGGATAAGTTGCCGATTAGACACCGACCCCTTCCATTACAGAACTGATAAACACCTTGTAATAAAATGTATTCATTACCAGGTTTCATACATACACTCCCTGGGATAAATAAAAAGCCAGAATAACAATTTTCAGTCTGTACCTCGAGGTCTTGAAGTCCCGTGACTGAAATGCTCTTAGTGTTATAAATATTAACCCTCTCTAAGTCGGAGTCATCACAATATAAGACAAGATCAGTACTAGTCTTATGGACGGTAACACCAGGTAACTCTGTCAAAGACTGCCCAATAAGGACGTCTGTTTTGAGTAAGTTATCTGGCACAACATAAGCTTCTATGTCGGCTTGGACAGCATCTACAACGACGGTTATATGTATCCTAGACATTGGTACTATGCTACCAAAAGCAAAACCTTTGACTACCGGTAGTCGTGTTTTGTCCGGGACAACACTAAGACTTTTTACAACAGTTTCTCGAATTAGTGTGCATTGACTTCCGAAATCTACATATGCTGAGACAGGTAAGCCGTCGACATTGACGGTTTTATAATACTTACTATTTGCTTGTTCGTTGGTTGTAATTTTTAAAACGTTCTGTGTAGGGGGATTTGTAGTATCTTGTTGTCCCATCTTTTGTCGAGAGCCTATAGTTTCGCAATTTTGTGTCATATGTCCCAGCCGTGAACACTTATCACACCTCTTTAATGGTTTCGAACAATTACGCGCCGTATGTCCGTTTTCACCGCAATTGTAACATTGGAAACTGGATCCAGGTCTTCTTCGGCTGGGTGTAGGTCCAGGTTTACTTAAAAAGTTATTGTGAGTGCCTTCAGAATTCTTCATGTGGTTTAAATCTGATTTGCCTAGTATAGTATCTCTTTTCAGTGTAAGATTTCCTTTCTTTGATATACGTCTCAAGTACTTTAATAACTGAGGCATTCTTTTAAAACTAGCCCCTTGAGCATTCAACTTTATGCCGTTGTCGAAGATACCGCTTATTATACAATCAACGGCGTTTCTTCCCCTGATGCCGCACATCTTGACTAGCCTAGCCTTCTCATGGAAATATTCCTCCAGGGATTCTTCTCTTCTACTCCTCCTACTCAGCATTTCAGTGAGGCGATCGGCGTAATTACGGTCGTCGGGAAAAGTTTTTATAATTTTGGTTTGCCATTGCTTCCAGCTTAAGTCAATTGTACTTCTACCCTGGTACCACTTCTTGGCATGACCTGAGAGTTTAGGAATGGCATAGTATATGATTTGTCTTTCATTCCAACCATATATTCTGGCTGTTTCGTTCACCTTATGAACCCAGTCCACTGCAGTCTGTGTATGTGCGTCAGGGTCAAACTCCGGAATGACATTGTGAGACCCTTCGAAGCGGTTGCTTCGAATTATTCTAGAAAACCTTTTCAAAAAATTATCTTCTTTATAGCTAACAGACCGTCTTTCTCTTCGGTTTGAGCGAATTCTTGAGCGTGACCGTCTCCGCGTTGCGTAAGAGTCGCTAGATAATTCTCGTTTTCGCTTATATCGGTGTCGTCGCTTAGTACTAACGTAACTGGAGCTGTCACTATCATCATCTGAAGAGTATTCACCCTTGCGGCGCTTGTGGCTTGCACTAGGATGGGATTTATGTTTCGATCTTCTAGAGTAAACATCTGGATGGCTACTCGTTGAAGTTGTATCGCTACTGCTATGGCGCCGATAAGAAATTGGGGACGATGATGTGCTACGTGGAGACCTACTACGAGCTCGGTAAGTATCGCGCCGCCTTTTCCGTCTACTAACTCTTGTATTTGATCGTTGTTTACGTCGTATACGTCCCCACGTACGTTCAGGGTTTCGCGATAATCTATTAGACTTATACGATTCAAAAGGAGGTGTATAATTTGACCTAGTACTCGACATATTACAGAACTACTTTTCTAGGTGGAGACTAAAACACAATAACAACAATAACAACAACCACATGATATCAGTTAGTTAAATTCGACAGATATTAGTAAGGAAAAGAAACAGAAACACAATAAAAACCATAATTAGTTAACATACTTAATATTTATTTTATTATTGTTCGTGGTGCAAACTGCCACACTATTACTATTGTAAACGGCTGTTCTAGGTAGGGCATATAGCATTAGATTTTATAATAAAACCAAATACTTTTTTTTTTCTTTTGATACAAATAAATTAATTGCATGTAAATAGGGCATTGAAACTCAGTAAGTACTAATAATAGTAATACTAAAATATTATATAAAGTAGGTGTATACATAAGCCGACATACGTGTGTATACATAAGCATATACACGTAAGTATACATATACCAAAAACAGCTTCCAAGAAATCGGATAGAAGTTTGTGCGTGATTTAGAAACTAATTGAAATGGTTTGTCTTCTTAATGCATCTTAGTTTTAATTACAAAGTATGTAGGTATTCTACACGGCAATACGACTACATAAAAATATTTCTTAGTTATAGCTGCAGTACGTAATTATTAACTTACCAATAGAAAACTATAATTCTATGCAAGTAGGTACTACCTCAAGCAATACATTATCATTTGAAAATGTGTCTTATTACAAGGATATAAGGTTCATGGGGTGACTTAGTTACGCACAAAAAGCAATCCGACTTCTATTTATTGTAAATTTCTCACCTGTTACGCACTTCAGATGTAAACAAATCAGGCAAGTTCGTGACCTACTTTCAGATGTCTATGAACTTAGCCGCAATCGTCAGGCATTATCACATAGATATAATCACGATATATTATATAGGTACTTTACCTACCACACACATTATGATACATAACCATGACTATATCCTTATATCTATCATCATATCAGTATGAAATGATGCTTATGTATCTCAATCCTTTACTATTGTGTATGTGTCGCGCAACTAAATACATATAAAATATGTTGTACTGGAGCGCAACATGAGCACAACACGCGCGCAGGGTCCCCGGGCCCGCGCCGGCGCCGCGCACAGCACGCCGCAGCACAACAACAATGTATTTCGACACACAAACAATTACAGCATGTAGTAATGCTATATAAAATAACCTCTCAAAGTCACTTTAACAAAATAGATTGTAAAACATACCTGAATTTTTCTCCCACACTCTTAGTTCTTACCACTTCTGACTGTTAGTAACGTCAGGTTAAATCATACACCATGTATGTACTTTATAAAGATCCTTTTATTTTGTATAGTTTTACATCAGTAATATTCATCGACCATTCGTTCTTGCATTACAATTCGTAATGGCGTCTGCCAGTTGCCTCGCTTCTCTCGCAATATGTCAAATCAACAACTTATATTATTTATGATTCTTAAATGCTATTTGGATACTATATTTATTTAAATTATTTTTAAATTCTTGTACATATATTTTTACATTTTTATTTAATTGCGGGAACGCTAACACAAGATCTTATTGTACATGTAATGGAAAAATTCCGAAAACCTTAAATTTTTACTTCAATCATATTATATTTTGATTTCATTGAATTTTGGCGGGAAAGCTGGGTCACGTGACCTGTGACGTCATAGAATATTGGTCACGTGACCCGTGACGTCATAGAATTTTGACAGATGAGTCGTGACGTCACAGAATTTTGGCGGGAAAATATTTTTTGACAGTTGAGTCGTGACGTCATTGAATTTTTGAACGCTGAGTCGTGACGTCACAGAATCTTGGCGGGAAAATATATTTTAACAGCTGAGCCGTGACGTTTTTGAATTTCTGACAGAAATGCACGCACTTGACCGGTTTTATTTTAATGTGGAACCACTCTAATGGTCACTTAAACCCTTTGAGTATCCGGTCTCCTAAGTGTTATCCCGGATCAATGCTTTAAACCTGTTCCCAAGTGATTTCGCTTGATTACAACCCTTTCACACAAGCAACGCCTCAAATTAAACAGAGCTTGTATTGTAGGTAATAGACACATAAACATACTTCAATACTCTTTTTAGGGTTCCGTACCAGTTTTGAAAAAACGGAACCCTTATAGGATCACTTTGTTGTCCGTCTGTCCGTCTGTCCGTCTGTCTGTCAAGACCTTTTACCTCAGGAAGGCGTGGAGGTATCAAGTTGAAATTTTCACCAAATACTAAGGCTTGTTGCCTCTTAGTGCCGTAAAAAAATCAAAGTGCTAATCCAACGCAATCAAGAGATATAGCCGTTTTTGTCGCAAATTTAGAGGGGTAAAGGCAAAAACCTACAGGGTCCTTCCAGTCTACCTACAAACTTGAAATTTGGCATGAAGCAAGGTATTATTGTACATGTAATGGGAAAATTTGACGACCTCGGTGGCGCGCCGGTAAAGCCAGCGGCTGCCGCGCATGAGGTTGTGGGTTCGATCCCCACGCAGGACAATAATTTGTGAGATCCACAAATTATTGTCCTGAGTCTGGGTGTTATATGTGTCCGTTAATTGATGTTTGTAAAAGTCCCCGCGACACAGGGCATGATCCCTAGTGCGGGAGTTGTCTTTTAAAATAAAAAAAAAATAAAAAAAAAAAAGAAATTCCGAAAACCTTAAATTTTTACTTCAGTCATATTATATTTTGATTTCATTGAATTTTGGCGGGAAAGCTGAGTCACGTGACCTGTGACGTCATAGAATTTTGGTCACGTGACCCGTGACGTCATAGAATTTTGACAGTTGAGTCGTGACGTCACAGAATTTTGGCGGGAAATTATTTTTTGACAGTTGAGCCGTGACGTTTTTGAATTATTGACAGATGAGTCGTGACGTCATAGAATTTTTGACAGATGATTCGTGACGTCACAGAATTTTGGCGGGAAAATATATTCTGACAGCTGAGCCGTGACGTTTTTGAATTTTTGACAGATGAGTCGTGACGTCAAAGAATTTTTGACAGATGATTCGTGACGTCACAGAATTTTGGCGGGAAAATATATTTTGACAGCTGAGCCGTGACGATTTTGAATTTTTGAACGCTGAGTCGTGACGTCACAGAATTTTTGACTGATGATTCGTGACGTCACAGAATTTTGGCGGGAAAATATACTATGACAGCTGAGCCGTGACGTTTTTGAATTTTTGACAGATGAGTCATGACGTCACAGAATTTTTGACAGATGATTTGTGACGTCATATTATTTTGGCGGGAAAATATTTGAGACCTCTGTCACTTTGACAGCTGTCACTTTTGACAGCTGTCAATTTTGACAGATAGGCGTGACGTCATATAATTTTTGACAGATGAGTCGTGACGTCACAGAATTTTGGCGAGAAAATATATTTTGACAGCTAAGTCGTGACGTCATTGAATTTTTGACAGATGAGTCGTGACGTCACATAATTTTTGACAGATCAGTTTTGACGTCATAGTATTTTGGCGGAAAAATATTTATTGACAGCTTAGTCGTGCCGTCATTGAATTTTGGCGGGAAAAATAGTATTTAAACAGCTGAATCCTGACGTTATCATAATTTGGCGGGAAAATAAATAGGTTTGTACGGAACCCTCGGTGCGCGAGTCAGACTCGCACCTGACCGGTTTTTTTTTATAAAGCAAAGTTATTCTTTTCTGGATTCCTAAGCGATTCCATTTGATGTCTGCAAAATTTATTTCTTTAAAAGAAATAACATTGAACTAATGAGGTCTTTAAACTACTCAATATAATAGACGCAATATATATAGTATAATATAATATATAGTATATATAATAGTATATATATATGTAGTAATATATATAGTATAGCATAATAGGTTATATACGCAATATATAATTATATAATATAATTTGCCTATGAAATTGCAGATTTTTCTCTACGCATTTTTTGACCTCTATATTCTTTTAAAATATATATTGTTTAAATTATTTTTGTTATTTAAGACATATTAGCTAATAACAACATTCAATCAAAGATAATAAATGAAAATTATTTTTATTTGTATTAATAATAAGCCTGTGAACATGGGTCCAATTTAAAACAACGGATTTTCCCATTTTTTTAATTGTTACTTCTTTCCTGATACTCTTTTTTTCTTTGTTTTAATACAATAGTTAGCTTAAATGTGCGCCATTATTTTTACCAAATTTCATTCTTTTATCCATACTAATATTATAAATGCGAAAGTAACTCTGTCTGTCTGTCTGTCTGTTACTCTTTCACGCCTAAACGGCTGAACGGATTTCGATGAAATTTGGTACAGACAATCTTTAGACCCTGAGAAAGAACATAGGCTACTTTTTATTAGCAATCTTATTATATTTTGATTTCATAGAATTTTGGCGGGAAAGCTGTGTCACGTGACCTGTGACGTCATAGAATTTGGTCACGTGACCCGTGACGTCATAGAATTTTGACAGATGAGTCGTGACGTCACAGAATTTAGGCTGGAAAACATTTTTTGACAGTTGAGTCGTGACGTCATTGAATTTTTGAACGCTGAGTCGTGACGTCACAGAATTAAATTTTGACAGCTGAGCCGTGACGTTTTTGAATTTTTGACAGATGAGTCGTGACGTCACAGAATTTTTGACAGATGATTCGTGACGTCACAGAATTTTGGTGGGAAAATATTTGCTACCTCTGTCACTTTTGACATCTGTCACTTTTGACAGCTGTCAATTTTGACAGATAGGCGTGACGTCATAGAATTTTTGACAGATGAGTCGTGACGTCACAGAATTTTTGCAGGAAAATATATTTTGACAGCTAAGTCGTGACGTCATTGAATTTTGGCGGGAAAAATAGTATTTAAACAGCTGAATCCTGACGTTATCACAATTTGGCGGTAAAATAAATAGGTTTGTATAGGACCCTCGGTGCGCGAGTCAGACTCGCACTTGACCGGTTTTTTAAGCTGTGGGTCTGATATATCTAGAGAGCTTAAATTCGTAATTGTCAACTTATTTCATCATAACAGCCCATTAATGTCCCACTACAGGGACGGGCCTCCTTCCTTGACGGAGGGATACTTGGCCTACTAATACCACGCTTGCAGACGGATTGGTATAGGGTTTAATTTCAAGTTTTCCTTCTTTTTATTTAGTGAAGATAATATTCACCTTATTTGTTAGGCACTAAAGTGACACACTTTTGCTTATCCTATCCTACTAATATTATAAATGCAAAAGTTTGTGAGGATGGATGGATGTTTGTTACCCTTTCATGCAAAAACTACTAAATGGATTTTGATGAAATTTGGAATATAGGTAGTTTATGGTGTAAAATAACAATTAAGCGGGTAATACCGCGAGCATCAGCTAGTAGGCTATATAGTATCACGCTATGACTAATAGGAGTGGAGCAGTAATGAAATATGTTTAAAAAAGCGACGCGTATTTTTCGTCGCCCAACGAAGTGGGCACGGGTCAGCTAGTACTTATCTAATAATTATTGAAAAAAAAACAAAAAAAATGATAGTACGAAAAAACCCTTTTTTGGCAATGACACTACCAGCCGCACTACCAGTAGTGTCGTTGCCAAATGAACGACACTACCGCCATTATTTTGGATCAATTGTACAGTCGAGTCGAATCACAAATGAAAATAATAAATGTAACTCATTATTTTTAACTCTTTATCTTAAAACATAAATCATATATCAAAGCCCTGTTGATGAGTTTTAATCCATCCATCCATATCAGCCTATGGACATCCACTGCTGGACATAGGCCTCCTCCAAAAGTTTCCACTCTGCGCGGTCTTGTGCCTCCCTGATCCATCGGGTTTCTGCCGTCCTAACCAGGTCGTCGGTCCACCGTGTGAGGGGTCTCCCCACCCTGCGCCTTCCGGTGCGCGGTCGCCATTCTAGAACTTTTCTGCCCCAACGGCTATCGGTTCTCCGCGCTATGTGCCCTGTGCACCGCCACTTTAACCGGGCAATCCTGAGCGCTATGTCGGTCACTCTAGTTACGATCACGCAGGGAAACTCCCGATATAGCCCTCTCCTATGCCCTCTGAGTGACGGTAAGCCTTCTGAGAAGGCCCATAGTCAGCGACCTTTTCTTATTTTCATTTGTGATACGACTCGACTGTACAATTGATCCAAAATAATGGCGGTAGTGTCGTTCATTTGGCAACGACACTACTGGTAGTGCGGCTGGTAGTGTCATTGCCAATAAATGGAAAAAACAAACTTCTGATAAAATCTTCATACAAAACAGCAATATCATAGGTATATATAGGTAAAGACCTATTATATATTTTTTTTTATGTAAACTAAGTATATCTCATAGCTACTTAGACCAACAACATCCAAGATGACACGGAGCCTATACAAACCAATAAGTATCCTACTAACCCTTCAACAAAATTAACAGTTCACATTCCAACGTGTGCCAATGTAAAGTGGGCTCATTCTAAATTACGCGTCAATCGACAGGGTCCTGTATCAACAGTAATTGTATTCACATCTATGATGTTATATTATCCCACTAAGGGAAAGAAGAAAGAAATATTGAGAATATAAGGGTAATAAAAATAATGAGAAAGAAAGAAAATAAAGAAAAGGAAAAGAAACAGAAAGAGAAAAAAATAGAAAGAATTTTCTGATCTACTACTTAGATCTTCAATGTACTAGTAACCCTTCAACAAATTAACAGTTCACATTCCAAGATGACACGGAGCCTATACAAACCAATAAGTGTCCTACTAACCCTTCAACAAAATTAACAGTTCACATTCCAACGTGTGCCTATGTAAAGTGGGCTCATTCCAAATTACGCGTCAATCGACAGGGTCCTGTATCAACAGTAATTGTATTCACATCTATGATGTTATATTGTCCCACTAAGGGAAAGAAGAAAGAAATCGTCGCCTGAATGCTTATTTGCTCAACCGACCATTTTAACGAATTTCACTTTTTAATGCAATTTTATTAAGGATCAAATTGCGGTTCGATTGATATATAATACTTGCTGTTTGGACTTTAAATACATTATTTAAAAGGAATTTAAGTTTTTTTAATCTAACACAAGAAAATTTAAACTTCATGCTTAAGTGATCAAAGTCCGTAGAGAAACACCAAACATGCATCCAAGCATCGATTGCGTGCTTAAGGGTCCAACCTCCTCACAGGTAACCAATCACGACATCGCATTTTGATGACGCAATACGCCGCCATCTTCACTTCTTTTGTGAAGAAGCTGGTGCTCACACGAATTTTAGTAAAAACTGACGTGAAATATATAAAAGGAGTAAAAATATTAATAGAAAACAGTAGCCAAAATGTCAGTCACTAAATACAAATCGGAAAATATAGTCACAACTATAGAAAAGGATCGGTAAGTTGTATTTTTGTTATCATTTCTTTGTATATTACCACTGCGTATCGTTAACTTATAGTACAGGATGTTTAAATTTAATTCTTATAATTTCAGATTTAATTAAATCCCTATGTATGACGTATCTATAAATGAACAGATGACTGTTTTGAACATTTCGTAAGGTTGTAAACTATAACTAAAATAATAATAAAAAATATTGCTTTTGTGCGGTGACTGGACTTGTTCAAAATGGCTTATTGTATGATTTTTTGTCAAAATATACCTGCTACTTGCATGTTTGCTAATTGTGAAATGGGTTAATTTCTTAGCATTATAAGTTTTGTGTTCCACGTATACCTTCGCTTTGTGTTCGCAATGATGTTAGATGTAAAAAATAAATTTGATTTACATAGCGGCCGCCGGAATCGAACCCGAGGCCGGCACGTCAAGTCAAGCTACGCGCACCAACGTACTTACCGCGGCGCCCACGCTGCATACCCCGCGTTGCACTCGGTCGGTGACCAGACCGGCGAACGGCGCGCTACCGCTCGGTCGCGCGCGATTGATAGTGCGAAACATAGCCCGACGGCGAATGCACGTTCGTCCGCGCTTCATTTTAACTCAATTAACCCTATCTATAAATTCCACTTTCTAATCTACATCTTGTTTTCTACTCCTATAAAGTCTAAGCTACGTCTAGCTAGTCTACATATTGTTTTCGACTCTTATTTAACTTCAATGCCTATAAGGAAGCGCTTATTAAAAAGGTTTTGTCAGGATCTGACAACAATACCTACCAGGCGAAGTAAAAGATCTAGCATCGATACAAAATCAAAAAATAACAAAAAAAAAAGTTTTTTATTGTTATTTTTTTATTATATTACATAGATTTTTTTATTATATTACCTACTATTAAACAGTGTTTTTTTAATTATGTGTTCATTTTTATTAATAAAAAAGTAAGTTTACTACTTATCTTTTTTTACCACAATACCCAAACACACTGTATATGGTTATAGGGCACTTAAGTACTAAATATATTCGAATGCAAAATACTCAACCTCCACCCCAGTAGTGGTCTATCTCCACTTACATAATTATTTATGTGTTTATTTGCTCAACCTCCATAAAAAATTGTGAAAATATACATAACTGTTTGACTTTTTAATGATTATTTGTAATATATCATTTCATAAACATAATTAACTATATTTTTCATTTATTACTTTTATAAAATCATATTATTTGCTTAAACTAATCAATTAAACGTCTCTGGTGTAAAATGTTGCAAATGGAGCTTGGCCACTTAAGTATTCATGCGACGAAATATTGAGAATATAAGGGTAATAAAAATAATGAGAAAGAAAGAAAATAAAGAAAAGGAAAAGAAACAGAAAGAGAAAAAAATAGAAAGAATTTTCTGATCTACTACTTAGATCTTCAATGTACTAGTAACCCTTTAACAAATTAACAGTTCACATTCCAAGATGACACGGAGCCTATACAAACCAATAAGTGTCCTACTAACCCTTCAACAAAATTAACAGTTCACATTCTAACATTGTCCGCGTGGTGACGGATTGTCCGCGTGGTGACGGATTGTCCGCGTGGTGACGGATGTCCGCGTGGTGACGGATTAAGAATACAGGTTGTCTCCACCCCTTTTCTTTCCGTGGGTGTCGTAGAAGGCGACTAAGGGAAATAAACGCAGAAAATACAGCTGCTAGAGATGGAAAACTTGAAACAAATCCTTTACCAACCCGTCTGGCCAGCGTGGTAAAGTAGGCCAACAACCCTTCAAACATGATAACACACCAAAATAAACGGCCCCCAGTCCCCGGTCGCTCCGCTGTTCCTGGTCAAGGTAGCGGCCATGGTAACGGCGGAGTAGGGGGTGCGAAGAATCTCCGGGGGAGGTCAGGCTACCAACACAACCGACCTTTGGCCCTGGCAACATACAACGCGCGCACACTGCGGACCGACGAGAAGGTCGTAGAACTGGAGGAAGAATTGAGCAGGATACGATGGGACATAGTCGGCTTATTAGAAGTCCGAAGACAGGGGGAGGATCGATAACCCTTAACCCTAGATAGCTAACCTTCCTAAACTGCTATGAAAAGCTAACCATTCGACTTTTTGACGACCGTTTTTTAAAATGAGATTTTTATGTACTTAAAACTATATTTCAATTAAGATTATTAAACTGAGTGGAAATATAGGGTATAAATTAAAAATAATTAATACAAAAGTAAATGTTATGTAACTCTAAAGTATTAAATCACATTTTTTTAATGACCCATATTTTTTTTAATCAAAAAGGCTCTCTAAATATTATAATGACTAAATTATGAGAATTATTTTTTTTTCTTCTTAAATAATTAAGTTTCAGGTTTATAAACATTAAATAAATATAAAATATTTAGATATTTTTGGCACAAGTTGGATTAAATCAACTGTATGTTCACCACAAATGGGAGTTTTGCAACTGTTACAATTTTTCTTTGCCATACGCCTCATCTTATAGGAACACAATCTGCAGCTTTAGATGCACTTCGGCGTTTACTTAGTTGGTTAAAATTGGCAAACGTGTAGGTAAAAACGTTAGAAAGATAAATAAAGATAATTATGGCATGTTCGTCATTTTGACGAACGTTAGCTATCTAGGGTTAAGTCTGGTAACCTGCTCTATTTCCGGGAGGGCGACCAACAGTCCCAGGGAGGTGTATTCGTTGAAGGTAATACAGGTTTACGCTCCCACGTCTGCTCACGCCGACAATGAGGTAGAAGAGATGTATGAGGATATTTCCGGAGCCATACATAACTCTAAGACCCAATACACTGTTGTCATGGGGGACTTCAACGCGAAGTTGGGCTCTAGAAGTGGAAATGAGTGGAGAGTGGGGCTCTTTGGATATGGTCAAAGAAATCCACGGGGTCAAATGCTTGCGGACTTCATGGAGAAGGAGGGACTCTTTATGATGAACTCCTTCTTCAAGAAGCGTAACTGCCGCAAGTGGACCTGGATAAGTCCTGATGGTGTCACCAAAAATGAGATAGACTTCATCATGTCGACAAAGCGCCATATATTTAACGATGTCTCAGTGATCAATGCGGTGAAAACTGGTAGTGATCACCGGATAGTGAGAGGCACAATAAATATCAATCCCAGGCTGGAAAGAACTCGGCTGATGAAGTCTACGCTCCGACCCACACCAGTCCAAATCCCCGAAAACTTTCAGCTCCAGCTACACAACGGCTTTAAGAGCCTGAGCGAGTACGTGGATATAGACGAATATCACGAACGGTTTGTGGAAACTGTCCGTACAGTCGGTTCCGGTGCTTTTAAAACCCAGCACCAGAGAAGATCAAAAAAGATCTCCGACCACACTCTCTCGCTTATGGAGCAAAGGCGTATGATGGCACTGCAGTCTCCAGACGACGCTGAACAGTATAGGAGGCTCAATAGACAGATCTCTAAGTCGCTAACTCGCGACCTTCGGCACTTTAATACAGTTTGTATTAAAGAAGCCATTGAGCGTAACAAGGGCTCGAAGGTGTTCGCAAGAGATCTGTCTCTAGGTCAGAGCCAACTATCTAGGCTCAAGACTGGAGATGGCAGAATAGTGTCGTCAAAGCCTGAGCTTCAAGAGGAGATAGAGAAATATTACGGGCAGTTATACACCTCAACACGACCACCTATTAGTGATCTAGCCACCGATCCTAGGGCTAGATTAACACGACACCATACCGACGAAATCCCGGACGTTAGTCTGTGTGAGATTAGTAATGCTCTCAAACAACTGAAGAACAACAAGGCGCCGGGGGATGACGGAATCACAAACGAGTTGCTGAAGGCCGGAGGAGAACCCGTTCTCAAGGCTCTTCGAAAACTATTTAATTCCGTCTTACTCGAGGGAAAAACGCCACAGTCATGGCACAGAGGGGTGGTGATACTGTTCTTCAAGAAGGGCGATAGAACGCTGCTTCAGAATTACAGACCCATCACTCTTCTGAGTCACGTCTACAAATTGTTTTCGAGAGTCATTACGAATCGTCTCGAATGCAGACTGGACGACTTCCAGCCTCCCGAACAAGCCGGTTTCCGAAAAGGCTTTAGTACCATAGACCACATTCATACGCTGCGGCAAGTTATACAAAAGTGCAATGAGTATAACCGGCCTTTATGCTTGGCGTTTGTGGACTATGAGAAAGCCTTCGATTCGATCGAGACTTGGGCAGTGTTACGGTCTCTCCAACGGTGCCAAATTGACCATCGGTACATCGAAGTGTTGCAGTGTTTATACAGAAACGCCACAATGTCGGTCCGTCTACAAGATCGATGTTCGAAGCCTATCCAGCTGCAGCGAGGAGTGAGACAGGGGGATGTCATATCCCCGAAACTGTTTTCCGCTGCGCTGGAAGATGCTTTTAGGCTCTTGAACTGGGACGGACTTGGCATCAATATTAATGGCGAGTATATCACGCATCTCCGATTTGCCGACGACATCGTGGTCATGGCTGAGACCATGGAAGACCTAAACACAATGCACGGTGGCCTCAGTAGTGTCTCTCAACAAGTGGGTCTTAAAATGAACATGGACAAGACCAAGATCATGGCAAATGTCCATGTTGCACCCACTCCAATCACGGTTGGAGGCTCTACACTCGAGGTTGTCGACGAGTATATTTACATGGGACAGTTAGTCCAGCTAGGTAAGTCCAACTTTGAGAAGGAGGTCACTCGTCGAATCCAACTCGGATGGGCAGCGTTCGGGAAGCTAAAACGTATCTCTTGAACTGGGACGGACTTGGCATCAATATTAATGGCGAGTATATCACGCATCTCCGATTTGCCGACGACATCGTGGTCATGGCTGAGACCATGGAAGACCTAAACACAATGCTCGGTGGCCTCAGTAGTGTCTCTCAACAAGTGGGTCTTAAAATGAACATGGACAAGACCAAGATCATGGCAAATGTCCATGTTGCACCCACTCCAATCACAGTTGGAGGCTCTACACTCGAGGTTGTCGACGAGTATATTTACATGGGACAGTTAGTCCAGCTAGGTAAGTCCAACTTTGAGAAGGAGGTCACTCGTCGAATCCAACTCGGATGGGCAGCGTTCGGGAAGCTAAAACGTATCTTCTCGTCTACATTACCGCAGTGTCTGAAGACAAAGGTCTTTGACCAATGTGTGTTGCCAGTGATGACATATGGAGCTGAAACGTAGTCGCTGACTATGGGCCTTCTCAGAAGGCTTACCGTCACTCAGAGGGCAATGGAGAGAGCTATGTTGGGAGTTTCCCTGCGTGATCGAATCAGAAACGAGGAGATCCGCAGGAGAACCAAAGTGACCGACATAGCGCTCAGGATTTCCCGGTTAAAGTGGCGGTGGGCAGGGCACATAGCGCGGAGAACTGATGGCCGTTGGGGCCGAAAAGTTCTAGAATGGCGACCGCGCACCGGAAAGCGCAGGGTGGGGAGACCCCTCACACGATGGACCGACGACCTGATTAGGACGGCGGGAAGCCGATGGATGAGGGAGGCACAGGACCGCGCAGGGTGGAAACTTTTGGAGGAGGCCTATGTCCAGCAGTGGGCGTCTATAGGCTGATATGATGATTCCAACCTGTGCCTATGTAAAGTGGGCTCATTCTAAATTACGCGTCAATCGACAGGGTCCTGTATCAACAGTAATTGTATTCACATCTATGATGTTATATTGTCCCACTAAGGGAAAGAAGAAAGAAATATTGAGAATATAAGGGTAATAAAAATAATGAGAAAGAATGAAAATAAAGAAAAGGAAAAGAAACAGAAAGAGTAAAAAATAGAAAGAATTTTCTGATCTACTACTTAGCTCTTCAATGTACTAGTAACCCTTCAACAAATTAACAGTTCACATTCCAAGATGACACGGAGCCTATACAAACCAATAAGTGTACTACTAACCCTTCAACAAAATTAACAGTTAACATTCCAACGTGTGCCTATGTAAAGTGGGCTCATTCTAAATTACGCGTCAATCGACAGGGTCCTGTATCAACAGTAATTTTATTCACATCAGGCACATCTAACGAGTTCACCAAGTAATTCGTACATACGAAAATTATGCTCGATTCCATCCTGCATAATTATGGCAATTCCACGTTTGATGTTGTACAACTTTTCCAGAGATATTCAAATTAAAATTTAATCATTATAGGATGTCTTAAAATGTTTTAATTAATATGTTGTTTATTATTTGGTTTTACTTTTGTCTTCTTATATTTTATTAATACACAGGTAAATTTTCCAAAAATACTAGTTTCGGAAATTGCAGACACATGCGGCACACCATTTAATACGCGTAATTATCTATTTAATAATTAGGAAAAGGTTAATGAATAAATCAGTCCAAAAAAGAAATCTAAAAACAATTTGTAGTGTACTCGTACTTATACTTTTGTATAGCATAAGAGCGTTTATAAGACGTGTTGAGAGTGTGTTGTACAAATACTTTGTTGCCTTTTCTCAAGACTTTGTTATCAACATTGTACATTATTTATTCTATTTGCGAATTATGATTTTTTGTCTATTGGCGGCGTTAGTGATCCACGTAAAGGCGCTTGAAGTAAAACTCTTTCATAAAAATAGGCCTATCCCTGCTCTGGGACGCAAATATACTAGAAAGAAAATCTATTTATTTGGTACGTTCTTGTCTAAGCAAATTAATCAAGTCAAAAAGGGATTGCTAGCTTCTGGGTCATTCTACTGAGTCACTAAAATAGTGTTCGCTTGAAATACCTGTCGTAGTTCCTCAATTTTAATACTTTCTATATTAATTTTATAAACTTTGTCGCTAAGTCTAACAGTTTACATATAGATCATATTGAATAATAAATACTTTTCCTTTTTTTTTGGTGGTACAGTACGTGATTGCTCACGTCCTGTCGAATGTTCGCAAAGCAAGTATCAGCATTAAGATTCTTCTAAAATTATTTAATAAGGGTATTATGTATAAATAACCTAAAGAAACTAATAAAGCATGTTACAAAGTAACGGTAGCTTTTAATGATATTTAATATTAATCTTCATTTTTAACTTTATTCAACATTCTACATTGTTCGTAAAATAAAATCACACCTGTAGGAATTATTTGTCAAAATAGTAAAATATCTAATTTTTAAAAATGCAACGTAATTTTCTATCTCTGATAACACTTTACCAAGTTTTGCCAGTATCAGTCTCAGCCATAATTCAGACAGTGAAACCTGGGCGGAATAAAAATAAGTTTCAACGGCATTCTACATCACTGTCGAAGTTAATACGTCACCACTGTACTTTATCCTACAAACTAAGTAAGTGATATACGAATATGATAACCTTAGGGCCTTATTAGTTAAGTAGTCAATTATCAATGGCAGGTGTATTTAAATCTTATTACCTTAAATTTTGTACAGGATATGTGTTTTCGTAATAAAACTCACTCCTGTAGAACTCACTTCTGTCGGTAAAGCTATCTTCAAAAGCAGTTTAAACCAACTATTTTTTTTATTTTACTAATAATGTTGATAAGTTTAATAAAATATTATCTTACGTTGTAATTAGAACCACTCCTGACGAAGTGACTATAGAAATGACTTCACGCCTTGGAAATTTATTTTTTTATTTTTAGAATCTTTATCAACCTTATTTGATCATTTTTACTAGCTATACTATAAAATTATTAGCAAAAGCAGTTAAGATTAGCTGTTATTTTTCTTTTAATATTAAAGATTATTCTTTTTAAGTAAGATTCTGAAGTGAGAATCACTCCTGTCGAAGTGATAATACTAAAATGTGCAATTATTCTGGTAATGTTTATTATTGAGCTCTGATTTTATTTTTTAGACGACATTTGCGTAGTATCTCTTTATTATAACAGGATAAATTACTGATTTTGTGAAACTAAAAAAATATTTTATTTTTTAATCACTCAGTAGAATGACCCTTCTGTGTCAGCAGCACGTAGGTACTTTACCTAACTGAATAAACAACAGCATTTACTTTGATTAAAGAACTCAATTATATTTATATAACTATTTACACCGACCTCTAGACGGTCTTAATGATGACGTGTTTAATAGAAATAAAATTTTACACTCTTTAAGCCAATACGTTATAGAATTTTGCTTATAGAAATAAGTCAACAAATAGCGCAACAAAATAATTATATAATTAAAAAATAAAACCGGTCAAGTGCGAGTCTGACTCGCGCACCGAGGGTTCCGTACAAACCTATTTGCCAAATTGTGATAACGTCAGGACTCAGCTGTTTAAATACTATTTTTCCCGCCAAAATTCAATGACGGCACGACTCAGCTCTATTAAAAAATATTTTCCCGCCAAAATACTATGACGTCACAACTCATCTGTCAAAAATTATGTGACGTCACGACTCATCTGTCAAGTGACAGTGACAGCTGTCAAAGTGACGGGTGTCTAAAATATTTTCCCGCCAAAATAATATCACGTCGGAGAATTTGACTGGACGCCATGACGAGAGGTTGAGCTGTCATTTATATATTTTTTACAAATTGATTTTTCGAAGATTTTGTGATGCAGAAGAGATGCAGTTTTGTTTTGCAAGTTCGTCGTCAGTAAATTAATATGAATAAATATGCAAGTGATTGGTGAATAGCTGGTGGCATTGTGGTCCTGCTGTTCCTGTCTCCATTTTACGCGTTCCCGTCAAGTTCTCAAGAAAGACAATGAAAAGTGAAGCATCGACTTTTTAATGTTATTTTTTATGTTACTTTTATACTTACTTTTACTTATACTGAATGTAATATCTCTCACTTGACACTGGCAAAATATGTAACTATGTTCATGAGGCCATTAATAAATAAATACAAATACAATACAATAATAATATATAAATAAATAATAAATAATAATAATACTTTATACTTTTTGTAATATAAAGCTTAATGTTTGCTATCTCTCCTCTCTCCTACGTTTTGCCTTGCCCGACAGGGTCCATAAATGATACTTATGTTTATAATATTACACCATGTAAATACTTATGGAGTGCATTAAACGGTTTGAGTTTGAGTTTGAGTTTGAATATGACGTCACAACTCATCTGTCAAAAATTCTGTGACGTCACGAAATATCTGTCAAAATTCAATGACGTCACGACACAACTGTCAAAAAATGTTTTTCCGCCAAAATTCTGTGACGTCACGACTCATCTGTCAAAAATTATATGACGTCACGTCCCATCTGTGACAGATGTCAAAAGTGACAGCTGTCAAAGTGACGGGTTTCTAAAATATTTTCCCGCCAAAATAATATGACGTCACAACTCATCTGTCAAAAATTCCGTGACGTCACGATTTATCTGTCAAAAATTCAATGACGTCACGACACAACTGTCAAAAAATGTTTTCCCGCCAAAATTCTGTGACGTTACAACGCATCTGTCAAAAATTCTATGACGTCACGTCCTATCTGTCAAAAGTGACAGCTGTCACTTTGACAGCTGTCAAAATTCTATGACGTCACTGGTCACGTGACTCAGTTTTCCCGCCAAAATTCTATGAAATCAAAATATAATGTGATTGAAGTCAAAATTTAAGGTTTTCGGAATTTTCCCATTACATTATACTACAAGACCTTGCTTCATGCCAAATTTCAAGTTTGTAGGTAGACTGGAAGTATCCTGTAGGTTTTTGCTCTTACCCCTCTAAATTTTGCGACAAAAACGGCTATATGTCTTGATTGCGTTGAATTAGCATTTTTTTATTTTTTTACTGCATTAAGAGCCTTAGTGTTTGGTGAAAATTTCAGCTTGATGCCTTCACGCGTTCCTGAGATAAATGGTCTTGACAGACAGACGGACAGACGGACAACAAAGTGATCCTATAAGGGTTCCGTTTTTTCAAAACTGGTACGGAACCCTAAAAACCGACTCTAACTAGAGCGTTGATGTCAATTACGCAATTTCGTTTATATGCTTAATCCCCACAAATTTTAAATTTTTGAGTTCAAAATCAAATTACGAAACCACTTTCAATGACATTTATTTTATTGATTTATTTTTCATCTTGAATCTTGACATCCTTTATAATTTATTGTAGACCAACTTCTAAGTTACCCTTTTAAACAAGACATCATCGACTTGTAAGGTAAAAACAAAAAAAATCTTATGTCGAAATTAAGAACCTCTTTTTTCCAATCGATTATTCAGTCGGCTCAAACCCTTTAAAAAAATTCAACCAAATTGAGAACCTCTTTTTTTGCAATCGATTACTGAATACAGTTGGCTAAAGACTAGATTTTGACTTGCATTAATTCTTAGCTTAATCAGAAATAGAAGCGTTTAAACCTCAGATCACTTTGATGGCTAGTCTAGCTCTTTCCCCATTAAACAAATTTAACCATTATTTCGAGGAACAGGTTTAAGACATCAGCTAAACACCGAATCCATCCGTCGTCCTACCCTTTTAATACTTTAACCACAAATTCTTCTTTTATAGGCCATAGCGTTAAACGTAGACATGTAAAACCAGGCTAAAGTAAATGTACACCAAGTTCCTTTAGATTTACGAGCCCATCAACTTATTGGAGCTAATTTAAAAATGCAAATAAACAAAGTTTTTATAACTGAAACGTTTTATCGATGAAGTTAATGTGGGAGCCGAGAGTTTTACGACTTTAAGAGGTTCCTGATCATAATAAACTTTATTATTTATCTTGAATAAAATACTTACTTGGAATTGGAGAATGTACTATGTATTTCCTTCATTTGGAGTATTTAATTAATTAACATGAATTTTAATTTATTATGTACTTTTGTTTGCCTAAGTAATAGGAACTATATTATTTATTTTAATATCATTAGATTTATTGTGATCCCTAGTAGTAGTCTCATGAAACAAGGGGAGTTACAGACAGTTTTTCTAACACCTAAAATTATGTTGAGCAGTTATACATATAATTTGAGTAGTAAACTTATATCGAAAATTAAAAAAAAACAAATAAAGTGTCAAAAAACGGTAAAATTATAACCACAAATATAAAAAATGTACAAAAAGGTGTCAATAAATTCAAGTTCAGTCAGTTTTTACTATACGTTTATAATATCAAAGTATATTATGCCAATGTAAGCTATAAAACCTTTTAACTTAAAACGAAAGGCTTCTAAGTTATAGCTCATGGGTGGTTGCCAAGAGAATTGAATTCAAATAAGTTTCATAAAAATGTCAAATTAGCTAACCTAAAAGTGCTTTTTATGAACTTAAAGATTATACTAGACTTTAAACGCGGCTCCATCTGTGTCTATGTAGAAATTCGCAACAGTTTATAGTAGTGATTGATTGTGTTTAATCTACACCTATTCTGCAAAATTTTAGATCATCATAACAGCTCATTAATGTCCCACTGCAGGGACGGGCCTCCTCCCGTGACGAAGGAATACTTGGCCTACCAATACCACACTGGCCAGACGGTTTAATTTCAAGTTTTCCTTCTTATTATTTCGTAAAGATTTATTGACGGATAGTCAGATAGATACCCATTTGATGCGTGACATTATATTCTTGCTCTGTCATCACACGAAGAAGTAACACACACAAATAATTATTATTTTGTGTATATTATTTAAATTCTACGTTCTCGCTCGTGGCAGTCGCGCACACAATCGCTTAGCCACCGAGGTACTATGCGTACATGGACAAATTTTAAACAAATTTAAAATATTTTTATCACAATAGAAATATCTATGTCATAATTTATTTAATTTCCCTAAAACCTTAATCACTTGTGGATGGAATATTTTTGGTATGAGACCAATCGAAACTAATTGCTTACAATAAAAATCTTTCTTTTTTTGTTTTCTTATCAATTTCTCACAATAAGTATGTAAACGTCCAATATTAAAAGTAGTACGACCACAAATTACTCCTGTTGTTTTAAAAACAGAATGTATTATGAACTAACGAACGATGTGTAATTTGTTCGACCAAAGTCTATGAACTTTCAATCCACACATTCTTAACCCACAAATTGAAACCAAATTACTCACAGTCTACTTACACCAGCTCCAAAACTTTTCACCAATCAATCAAACATTAAATTAAATGCTACAGATATCGCCACACATTCTCTTAATCTGGTTTAATCCCTCGATGACGTAGTTGGAAACTATTGAACTCCCAGCACGCTATTCACTCATATACAACTTGGAGCAATCGATTTATTATGTTAAACGTATAGTACTCCAGGGATATAGAAGCTTAGATCAAAGATATTATACATATTATACCTGGAACTTGTATGTGATGATCACAAGATATTGGTTTGTAATCTGTAGTTCTACGTATACCAAAGCTATTTCGTGGAACTCTCAATGTATTTACGACAATTTTCTTGCGTGTATACGAGTAAGCTGAAATGGTTATGCATTGATAATCATATTTTCTGACACATAGGAAAGCGCCATCTAGTTTTTAGCAAGCAAAGCTTTTGCTATGGAGTCTAGACAATACACATACTTGTATATTTTTTGTAAACGAAAACATTCAGCCTAAATCAAATGCCAAAGCTGTAGTATCTGTGGCTAGGCTGCTGTCAAAAATTATTATTGTTATGAGCCTGGATGTTTGTTGCTCTTGGCCTCCGTTAGTTTCATGTCTTTTAAAATCTTCACATAGAACTCGATCCCTATTGTGGGAGTAAAAAAATCCAATGAACACAAATGTTTTACTGGTGCAAATATCGATCTACTCATATTTTCACGATACAATTACTCTGATTCACTAATAATATTCTTAAATAGGTTCAAATATAATATGGTACAAATCCAAAACGGTAATCAAAATATTACAAACCCTATCCCATTCTTACGTTTATCTTAATAAAAGCAAAGACGTAGAGACTAAAGACATTACGCTGATTAAAGAAGGGAAATAATGCCCAACCCATGTGAAAAAGTATATAAAAATTCTGATCACGTCCTCACATACGATTCCTGCATTGGCGTACATCGAATTAAGTGAATTAGGGGTCCAAACTACAGATATAAAAGGTTCTCCACTGTATTTCAAAGAAGACCGCATCGAAAACTTGTGAATTTTTAAATTTGTTGTTGCGACTTTACGGTCCGTAAAGTTCTTGTTCTGCTGTTTAAACTACAGTGGTATTGTTGTCTCTGCTTTGATAAGTAACAATCAAAATGAATAATCGAGTTTAAAAACTAAGGACTTTCTTAGAATTGTGAGAAAAGTTTTGATCAAGGACGAGAGTCTTTGTTGTGTTTTTATTGTGACTTTTTAAGGCGCTTTTTATATGACAAGTTTTTTTATATGATACGGCAAAATAATTGTATCGAACCTGATAGAAATAGTGAAAATATTTGACGAATGAAAGCGATATGTAGCGATCATAAAACATTTTACTCCTATGCTGTCTGTTTACTGATTTGGTCTAATTATCAATTTCTATAGGAGTGTTGCAAAAGAAAAAGCAGCAAGTAGCAATTTATTCCATATTTTCCAGAGTGCCCATACTTAAATTATAGAATCATAAAAATATAGAAATTATAGAATAAATTACTACCTAGCAGAGCTATTATAATGGGAACCAGACAACACAGCAGGTAATAACAACGATATAAGCAAAATAAAAATCATAGGTGACATTAGTGCAGTTATAGTCTATAGCTGTTAGGCATTGATTTATAAAAAACCCAAGATGCATATTTTCAAACAAAACTAACAGCCAAAAGTGTCACCAAATTAAACATACGCAATAAATACGTATAGTAATATCGTAAACATATTTTTTTTTCAAATTCAATCTTACACGCATGACATAAAGTTGTATTTAAAAAGTAATGCACATAGAGCAATAAAATTTAATGATTGACGTTTGCCGGTAGAACAACGCGACACTAATTTAAATAAAATTGATTTTTACAAAAAAAAAAAAACCGACTTCAAAAACACAAATTGCACTAAAAAGTAAAAAATAAATTAGTTGTATTTTGGTTTTACAACATTAAATCAGCCATTGCGTCTACTGAATATTAATCTAAAGAATAGGTTCTTATAATTATTGTAAAAAGTATTGTTTAAGATATTTCTTGAAGAGTCTGTAAATATATTGATTTGTAGATTCTTTAAAAGATAATCAAATTATTACAAATAATGTAATATTATTGTTATTTTTGGAGTCGGTGTCAGCCACGATAGTTTATATACCTACCATTTTTTATTTCTGACTTAATATTTAAACAAACATTATGGCGTCATGTTACACACAGGCTAAAGACTAACAATTACTTAAAATTCGCATTAGAAAATGAAACGGCCGTTTTTGTTTTCAATGCAATATTTATCTAATTAAAAACCATTTAAAGTGATTCGAGTGTGTTAGAAAAGGCAATAAAGTTTTGTATAACTTTATCGTACTTATTGCGTTGGCTGACACCGACTCCAAAAATAACAATAATATTACATTATTTGTAATAATTTGATTATCTTTTAAAGAATCTACAAATCAATATATTTACAGACTCTTCAAGAAATATCTTAAACAATACTTTTTACAATAATTATAAGAACCTATTCTTTAGATTAAAATTCAGTAGAAGCAATGGCTGATTTAATGTTGTAAAACCAAAATACAACTAATTTTTTTTTTTACTTTTTAGTGCAATTTGTGTTTTTGAAGTCGGTTTTTTTTTTTTGTAAAAATCAATTTTATTTTCAAATTTTTAGTGAATACCAATTCTATAAATCCGTGTGGTGACGGAGTGAGAATGCATGTCACCACCTTATCTCAACCCATGGGTGTCGTAAAAACCAACTTAGGGACTATCCGTGTATATTATCTTTGAGAAATAAAAAGAAGGAAAACTTGAAATTAAACCCTATACCAATCCGTCTGGCCAGCGTGGTATTAGTAGGCTAAATATCCCTCCGTCAGTGGAGGAGGCCCGTCCCTGCAGTGGGACATTATTTTGTCTAAATATGTGTAGACCTACGAAACGCGCTGCTCATGAGACAGCGCTGATTGTATGAGACTGTAGAGGTGATAAAGAAAACGTGACGGTTATTTACAAGACTATTTACTTAATGACACAGAATGAAAGAGAATACAGAGTTATTAAGTTAGTTAAGTTCACAGCACTGAAGTTAAGTAAAGTTATACAAGAATAAAAAACAAGATGTAGATTAACTAGACGTAGCTTAGACTGCGAGTATATAGGAGTAGAAAACAAGATGTAAATTAGAATCTAGAGATCGAGTTAATTGCGTACGCATGAAGTGCGGGCGAACGTGCATTCGCCGTCGGTCTACGTCTCGCACTGGTCCACAGAACATTTATACTCAAAGGAGAAGAATGTCAACTTCATATAAAATTCGTGAGGAAACTTTTTCTAAGCGTGTGGCGCCATCTATTGGCACCCCTCCTAAAACTACGGTTAATGTCAGCAGCGTGGGAAATTCAAATTGATGGTTATTTTAATTATTATAAACAAAAAAATAAATCTTAACGCCGGAGAATTTGACTGGACGCCATGACGAGAGGTTGAGCTGTCATTTATATATTTTACAAATTGATTTTTCGAAGATTTTGTGATGCAGAAAAGATGCGGTTTTGTTTTGCAAGTTCATCGTCAGTAAATAAATATGTTTAAATATGCAAGTGATTGGTGAATAGCTGGTGGCGGGCGGCGTCGTGATCAAGCTGTTCCTGTCTCCATCATACGCGTTCCGGTGAAGTTCTCCTGGACGGCAATGAAAAGAGAAGCATCGTCTTTTTAATGTTGTTTTTTTTTGTATGTGTAAACTTATACTCTTACTTACTGAATGTAATGTATTTCACTTGACACTGGCAAAATATGTAACTATGTTCATGACGCCATAATAAATAAACATAACATAAATCTTAACGCCCTACGTAGGGCATTAGATATATATCTCTTTGTTTATTTTGTTGAAGGTTTAAATTAGGATGACTGTATTTGGAGTTGGATTTGATAATAAAAAACTTCATTTCTTTTACAATTTATTTATGTAAATAATATTCATAATAAAAAATATTCACATTCTTCATTGAAACATTCTTTTCTACATTGAACCTCATTGTAACATAACAAAAACCCTATAGGAGTCACTCTCTCAGAACTGGAGTCAATAACGTTCAATTTCACAAAAACACTTTAACTAAGGAATAGGATGCTCGTGCAACGTTTTTAATGCAGGATAAACTTGTTATTTATCGAGATTTTTTATTTATTTACAAGATATTTAAGAATTTACAAAATAAACGGTTTCTTTTCTTGTAGTGTTGACTGTTGACAGCTCCATATAAACAAGTATTAGGTGGTTGCTAGGAAATGACATGACATTTTCTATTGCATCTTTTCTCTCTGTCGTACATAACAGCCCTAATAGAAACATTGTGTAGAACAGAGTTGACTCCCCCTGCACTGGTCGCTTGCGACTGAGCGGTAGCGGGCGGACCGGTCACCGTCGGGTCGCGGGGCGCGCGGGGAGTGCAGCGCGGGCTCCGCCGCGGTATGTTCATTGGTGCGCGTCACAGGTCACAAGACTTGACGCGCCCGCCACGGGTTCGATTCGATGACAACCGAAGAAAGGAAGAAACGCCATTCTCGAAGTAGGAAATCTACCTCCAATGCCATTTCAAAAGAGACTAGTGAACAACGTAAGAATCAGCTTTCACAAAAAAGGACCTACATGAAAAAAGTTTTAAATAGGGAGAACATCGAAAAGCGTAGCCACACCGTCTCGGCGTGGTTAATTAGTAATAAAAATTATTAATTTATTGTGCGACATGCACACTAAATTGATAATTTAAATAAATTGACATAAAAATAAATCAAATAAATATAATAGTTAATATTATCAATTTGTTGTACCTAAAGAATAAGTTTAAAATAAATGAAATGCAATTTATAGTCTATTTATAATCCGGTATTAATTCCTATTTTAAATTCAAATAAGAACTTCATTATTAAGTCTTAAACCATACCTTCAATTACAGTCATAATGTTAGTAAGTTTTCATCAATACGAATAAAATAAGCCCAAACACTAGGTAGCTGCTATTTACTATTAAAAAGTTCCCTTGACCCTCAATCTTCTTCATCATTAGATTATGTTTGTGTAAAGTTGTGTAAAGCTTTTATCAATGCGAATAAAATAAGCCCAAACACTAGGTAGCTGCTATATACCGTTAAAAAGTTTCCTCGACCCTCAGTATTCTTCATCATCAGATGATGTTTGTGTCAAGTTTTGTAAAGTTTTCATCAATACGAATAAAATAAGCCCAAACACTAGGTAGCTGCTATATACCGTTGAGGAGTTGCCTCGAGCCTCAATCTTCTTCATCATCAGATCATGTTTGTGTAAAGTTTTGTAAAGTATTCATCAATACAATTAAAATAAGCCCAAACACAAGGTAGCTGCTATATGCCGTTAAGGTGTTCCCTCGACTCTCTCTGGTCTCCAGGATCGGACTAGTTCTAATTCTTGACTATTTGGTAGTGACGTTAAAGATGCACATGTATGACAAGATTTTACACAATGCGTCCCTACAATTTTCAAGAGATGCCCTCGATTTCTCTGGGATCCCCTCATCCAGATCCAGATCAATGACAATGGGACCAAATGGGAAGCATACCGATACGAACAAAAAAAAAATTTTTCAAATCGGTCTAGCCGTTTTCGAGAAATCAGGTAACAAACACAAAAAAAAAAATAAAAAATAAAAAAAAAAAAAAAAAAAAAATACAACCGAATTGAGAACCTCCTCCTTTTTGAAGTCGGTTGAAAAAGTGCACAATGCGCCTATTTGTTGCGGACGGTTTTGGGAAGTGGAGTGTGTATCTTTGGTTTTTTGTAAATCAATGCTGTTAGGTCGCATTTTTCCCACTCAACGCAAATCTTTTGTTTGAGACTTTCTTTGTCTTTCATCAGCATTAACTTAGCCAAACCTGCCTAGGCCTATGACTTCTTCAAAAGTTTCCGCAGTCTTGTATTCTACATGAAATCAATGGAAGAGGGACCTCTATGGGTTTCAAACTTGAACAGTATTAGCAAGTTATACTCTTCAGAAAGTTATTCAAATAATCAAATCAGAATAAGTTACGAAACAAAAAAGAGGGTTAATCTATTAAAGTATTTCACGTACAAGTTTAAATAAAAATGGTTCAGGGGACAAAGTTCACACGCTTCCACATCGAATGCAAATGTCGTCCCCGACAGCCTGAATAAGCAATGACTACAATCGATTATCGAAGGATGAATGCTTTTAAAAGAACATGATTGACGTTTTTGATTCGAAATTATTGAATTATCTTTATTGGCTTTTCGATATGACAGTTCGAGGAGTTAAATCGATAATCGTTTGATTCAATTCTGTCGTGGAGAGTGACGTCAAACCTGATTCATTTATTGTATTGTTTACGATATAAAATGAAAGCTAAAAGGAGAGATTCGGGATTTAATACAATTATTTATGATTCGTTCGAATGTAATTCTTGTTAAGCCTCAAACAGTATTAAGGTTAACCAAACAACGTTGTTTGAAAGTAAATCATCATAAGTTAATTTACAAAAATATATAAATTAACCTACCCATAATGCAAAACGTTTGAGTTTTTGTCTCTTGTTTTGAAACTCGTGTATTTATGTTGGAGTAAGTTATTGTAGAAGGCCTATGTCCAGTGGACATCCATAGGCTAATCTATATCTATTCTTCTATACTAATATTATAAAGAGGTAAAGTTTGTGTGTTTGTGACGTAGTAGGGGATAATCTCTGGATCTACTGAACCGATTTTAAAAATTCTTCCTGTGTTAAATAGTCAATTTATCGGGGAGTGTCATAGGCTATAGTATCACGCTATGACTAATAGGAGTGGAGCAGTAATGAAATATGTTTAAAAATTAATAATGAAATATGTTGTTGCTAGAATATTATGTATGGATGGATGGTTATTTGGATTATAATTTTGGCTCTTTTTGTATTTCTGATATTAATCATTGTAAAAGCTTGATTTGCTTGTGTAGTTATGCTTGTCTCATCATCATCATCATCATAACAGCCCATTAATGTCCCACTGCAACAGGCCTCCTCCCATGTGACGGAGGGATAATTGGCCTACTAATACCACGCTGGCCAGACAGATTGCTATAGGGTTTAATTTCAAGTTTTCATTCTTTTTATGAGATGGGTTGGTGACATATTGTATTGTTACTCCGTCACCACACGGAGTTAAGCTTGTCTAGCATTGCATTTTTCAATACTTTTTTGCTTATTTTAATTACAGCAATTTCCTGATGGATTCTTTCTTTAACCTTTAACTGGTGACATGGTTATTATGTAACGTAACTGGTGACGTGCGGTCTGAGAAGCCGCTCCAGTGTTTGGTCTATAACATGGAAATTAAGTATGGTAGCTTATTATGGTATTTAAAAATAGTATAATCAACTATTACTGGTTAAAATAAAACAAATAAGTTTACTCTAAATATAACTTTTATTAGGAACTTGGCATCACAGCTGTAAGTAATATTTTTAATCAACCAAACAAAGATGAGATCAATAATTAATAATAAAAAAATTAAAATTCAACATTTTTATTAAAAAACACTTTTTATTATAAAGATTAGATAGTAATTAACTAAAAGAAAAATTAAACTGAAATAAAAAAATAGAATTGACAAAATTGACAGTGGCCAAACTTATGTCATCTTATTAGAGGTTCATCTCCACTATCACTTCCGGAAGACCGTTTGTCCTAAGTTGACTTCTGGCTCACAGTGTGGTGTCTTACTGGTTCGTCATCTACAGAATTACTTGGTTCCGTTTCCGAGTTATGATCACTTTGCTCCGGGTGTAAATTTTCGGGAACGTTTTCGGCTTCCGAACCACTTAAATCCTCCTGTACCAACCATTCCTCAATTTAATATTGTGTTGTAGTGCTTGGCACTACTCCCGACTCCCTGCGCCTCTTTTTTTAATGTTCACAGTTGTCCATGTTGTAGTAATAACTATAAAAATAAGAAGAAAGCAAATAATGAAAATTTTTACATTTAGTTACGTGAGTAGTGACATCGTGCCCGAGAGGCCGCTGCCGAACTTTAAATCACTGTAACTTACCTATATGGGTCCGGGCGACGCAACTTTCTTCCTCTATGTCGTAAATGGGACTAAACTTGAAGGTACTCGGGAGTATAAACAAATGAAGCGCGGGGAAGGGGGTGTAATGACGAATCACTGACGCCGCTCGGCCTGTGAGACCGCATGTCACCAGTTAAAGGTTAAGTGTCCTAGTCCTATTTCTTTTCTACATGGATACTTAAAAATGTTATTAGCTAAACATTTTTATCAAGTTTTAAATTTACACAGTCTCGATTGCAAACCACTTAATTTAGTGGAATAGTTAAATAACAATTTACTTTAAAAAAAGTTTAAATTTATATTTAATTTGTAAGCGTGTTTAATAGCCTTTAAAAGCTTTTAACAATTTAAAAGAAAAACTAAGAGCGTGGTTCAACGAAACGGTTTAACCAACTTTTAACTGAATACTAATGTCGAAAGGGAAATTTAGAAGTACAATTGTGTTAATTCTGTTGAAAACCGATCGGTGCTTCATAACAATTAAATTTTTGTAATAGTATAATTTTATTGAAAATCTTTGTCGTAATACTTTGTCATATTTTGCTTTGATAAACTGAAATGAATAAAATAAAAACGATAAAGAAAATCCTAAATATTATATAAACGGGATATTAACGCGCATTTTATTTACCTTTATTTTACTTGACGTTTCGGCACAGGTTGCACTGGCCGTGCTCGCAAGTTGGCGACTTCAACTTGCGATAAAATGCGCGTTAATATCCCGTTTATATAATATGTTTAATAATGAGACGCGATAGTTTAAAAGTTATAAAGAAAATCATCCTTTATTAGTTGATAGAAATTATTAGCTTCATAAGACGATGCAACGTGGATAAACGACCTGATCAGAACAGAGGGAAACCGATGGATAAGGGAGGCACAGAAACGCTTAAAGTAGAAGTACTTGAAGGAGCTTGATGGAGGCCAGGAGGCCAAAACTGTCAAAAGTTTGTATTATGGGCCTCACTGAAAATCAGCGCTGTAAGCGACTGAGCATTACTGCTTGGTGTGCCGCAGCATTATGCTGAGTAGGGTCCGATTCCTGCACAGATGTGGCTTTCTCATAATTTTTGTTTTATATTTCTTTTTGTTTTGTTTTTGTATTTGTCTGTATCATCATTGTGCCCGTATAGCAGGAATAAATGTATTTTCTTTCTTTCTTTCTTCTATTAAATTATCATCGTCAAGATTTTTGAATGTTCCTTACCTGTAAATGTCAAAAAGAAGTGTTATATATCATTTTGTATTATTATTAGTCCGTCACAACGGGGAAATTTCGCTTATACTAATGGTACAATATGGATAGTTATAAAACCGTAATATAAATTAAATGAAGGTAAGAGTATAATCGAGTAACATTGGTCTTACAGGAAATATGCTCGATTAATAGCCATATGCTTGACTGCTCACCCCTTATCACATTTGGTTATACGCAGTTAGTATTAACACTTATAATTTATTCTTTACAAGTTCGGTTCTGTGTTAGTTGTTATCTCTTGTTTAACTTATAATCTTCTTCGTTTAGAATTATTAAGGTTGGTATCATAATGTATTTTAAACTAAACTCATATGTCATTGTAAGAGGTATTTCTCTATAGTGGCCTCTACTGCTCTTCCTTTTCGAGGACGCTCAAGGATACAATTTGACCCCATCCGATCTTTTGTGCTGGCCCCTCTTTCACCACCCCATAAATTCATCTACTACCTTCAGGAGAGAGCGAGCAAGGAGATAAGCAAGCTTTGCGGCAACGTCTGAAAGACAATAAGAGTAGGAAAACCCACTTCTACTTGCTTCTGTAGTGGCACACAAAAACATAACGATACTGTAACATCATAACAAAATCTTTTACATTTTGACTAAGGAACTTAATTACTTAATCAATATTTTTGTTTATTCCTGAGTACTTTGATGAGTACTTGATTTGGTATTTCTCCTTGCGAACTGGAACGGTTGAAACCACTTTTATCATATTCATTAAGCTGATACTATGCTAGACTATGCATATATTAAGCTAGACTATGCGTTTTGTTGTTAAAATTATCCTAAAACGTCTCCACATTTTCACAACAAAACGCATAGTCTAAGAACGAGAGGTTTTATCACTTCATTGGCGGTTTGAAAATCAGTAGGAAGCCACTGCTAAAAGCATTCAAGGTGGCCGTATTTTAAAATGTTGTTTTGTAGCGTCTCCAAAAAGAGGAAATAAAGTTGTAGGTAAGTCTATTTAAAACTTGTTCAAGAACAATGTCAGTATACATACTTAATACATAGTATAAAATGAAGTCGCTTTTTCTGTCCCTATGTCCCTTTGTATGCTTAAATCTTTAAAACTACACAACGGATTTTGATGCGGTTTTTTAATAGATAGAGTGATTCAAGAGGAAGGTTTATATGTATAACACATGCATCATATAGAAAGAAAGAAAGAAATTATTTATTTGCATATATAGTAGAGAAACCTATATAAATTTAAAGATTTTTAACTGGATTTAAACGTTGCTTATGGATATTCTGTAGTATGTGCTCGTGCGAAGCCAGGGCAGGTCGCTAGTGAATAGTAATTGACAGTTAAAGGTCATATTAATTTCTTGCCATTAACTGAACATGCGTAGAATTAGTAGGTCAAGTATTACTCCGTCACGGGAGGAGGCCCGTTCCTGCAGCGGGACATTATTGGTCTGTTATAATCAATTGAATCCCATTCCTGCAGTGAGACATTATTGGGCTCTTATGATAAATTTAACCAGCATAACTATCATCAAACATATACATCAAAATTTCCGAAAATCCCTTTCTATTTTGAAAACAAATTAACAAGGCTGTAACAACAAAACCAAACCTAAATTATCGAACTTTATAAATGGTATAATCAAAAATAAAGGCAGGTAATCAAGCATCATGCGAAAGGGACAGCCATTCAACAAAAGCACCTTTCACAATAGATTTAGGTTAGAAATTTGCATGTGTTAATCCTATAAGCGCCTTTCAATTCAAGTTAACGGGTTAGGTATAGTTTGATCATAGTATTAACACGTTAGTTGGCTAACATAGACGGGTTCGTCATTAAAGATTAAATTTTCACGTGCCAACAGAATTTTGCTTTTAATTTAAACTTATATAATATTGTTATTAATTGAATTTGTTAACTGGTTTTGGGACCAACTAAATTTCTAATCTGGAAGGAACACTTGTATTATGGAAGTAAATTTCCCGTGAACATACTATTATATGGTATTGGTATTGTGTTTGTAAGCACAGACACAAATAACTTGGTCGATATAAAGGAAGCAGTGTGGTGACGGAGTAAGACATTAAGTCACTACCTCATGTCATCCCATGGGTGTCGTAAGAACCGACTAAGGGACTATCCGTGAATAATTATCTTTACGAAATAAAAAGAAGTAAAACTTGAAATTAAACCATATACCAATCCTTCTGTCCAGTCGCCAGCGTGGTATTAGTGGGCCAAGTATCCCTCCGTCACGGGAGTAGGCCAGTCCGTCGTCGATTGTCGTATACTTTTATAATATAATCAAGTTTTCTTTTCAATGTTTTCGTAAAAAATAATGTCTAAGTATGTCCCCTAAGTCAGCATTTATGACCTTAATGGGATGACATGCGCTTGTAATACTGAGCAATTTAGTCTTTTATAACACAATTTTATATCTAAATATGACAAAATTTTAATTAAAATTAATACTGAAAACAATATCTATTCAGTATACGCTGTATACGATAATTTGTCAGAATCGGTCGACCACGAGAATTGTTTAATACGATTCGTCGTGACACATACGTTCCGATAAATTTTATCGATATGTTAATCACGTGTTACCGAATCAGTAATTCATGTTTCCATTTGTTTGATTGGTGCAAAATTATTTATGGAAATAAACTTGGCTTTTTGAGCGTTGCGTTTTTGTTTATTGAATCATTTACATTTAGGTGTTTACAAATTAAGTAATTATTCATAGTAAGAGGTTGATAATGTAAGCATAAACAAAATCTGTTGTCGAAATGCAACTTGGAATACTTGAACTTGCTAGTTATAGCCGATGATATAACTACAGAATAGACTCCAAGCAAGAGGTAGCGGCAGCAAGGATAGCTCAGAAGTAGATGACGGAATAAGCTAGATGGTTTCGAAAACAATTGGCAATAGATCGCAATAAAAATGAATTCTGAAGAGTAGGTCATTACCCTATATTGGAAAAATATAGGGACTTAAATATAATAATAATCACTGAACAGGATAAATCTACAAAGTTTTGATTGGTTGAATCAAAATTATATAACAAGCTTCCTAGAAGAGGAAAATCATGTTAAAAATATTGCAAAACATCAAAAAGGAGCCTCGTGTATTAAAATATTTTTCCAAATCACATACCTGAGATTGCACAATAATGATTACAGAGTTCCGTACTTCAAAGTACAGTCAGCCCCAAAAGTCACTGAACACACTTTAAATTCCAAAACTGTTGAACACTAAAAATGTCATAAGTCAGTGTCGCAACTCTTGTTGCGTCACTGACTTATGACATTTTTAGTAGCTACTTTTGAAATACTAGTGATCAGATACTTTTGAAATACTATTGTTCAGTTACTTTTAAAAATACTAGGGTTCAGCTACTTTTGGAATAACCGTGTTCAGCATGTTATGGTCGTTTCGTATGTAAAGCCTATTCTGTACTCTTGTTGCGACACTGACTTATGACATTTTTAGTGTTCAGCAGTTTTGGAATTTAAAATGTGTTCAGCGACTTTTGGGGCTGACTGTACCTTATAAATTATTTTGTTGAAAGCGCCCCACGTGAGGCATTCCTTGAGATTTATGAGCCCTTAGTCTCGTGCCCTTAAGAGTTTTTTAGCACTTGTCTTTACTGTTTCCTTCGAGAAACATAAAACACTCAAATAAATTCAAGAAACGAATACAAAGCGATTCCTACCATGAAAGATAGATAGTAGTTTTATGAGTGTTTAAATAAACATTTTATTTACTGAAAGGCCATTCATGTAGTTCTATAGGGATAGTTCTCTTCCTTGGGGATTCATTTCCTCCTCATTCTCATTGGGGGAAATTGGCCTACTTTTATCAGGGGCCAAGGCTTATAACATCAAAAATCAAATCAAATCAAAAATCATTTAATTTTAATGCATCTCCACAAATTACTTAACACAGTATACAATATTAATACAACAATTATTAGATGACAACTTGGTTTCCAAGTGTTATTTGTGGGAGATCTGAGGTCTAAACTAAGCCTAGGCTTGTACTTTAGAGCCTCAGGCCCAACAACAGCTATTACGTTAACAGTGTTAAGCAGATAAAGAGGACACAGACTCAAGCGGAAAATGTTTGAGGGTGGTGCCAGCAATGGATATCAATTGACTGTTACGATGATGATGAAGCTACAACTCTATTACATAAAGCTGATGAATTATGTAATAATTATGAGGTTTGATTTGAATCCAATATTATTAGACATCAAATCAAAATAAAGATCATTCAACATTAACCTCATCATTACAACAAATCTAAATTTCGGAAGCCCAATCCTAAAACAGTAAAATGCCGCTTAATATCCTGGTTTGACACGACAAGCCTAAATCTCTTGGGACCATAAAATATTTAACAATCACGCGGCGAAAGCGTAAACGTTTTATTTCTTTTTCGCTATTCGCCGCAATGCGGTGTGTGGTTCCGATGTAGGATTTGGTTCCTGTAACTTGTTTCTACCTTTGAAGTAAGAAGGATAACGAAAAAGATCCGTATGCTTTCTTTCGTGACGTGTGCTGTCTTCTAAAGCTGTTTATATAGACTGCAGTACTTAGATACACATATAAATCATTTGGTTGGAAATGTGAGATACATTTGTGAAAATAATGTCTTTTGTAGTGTCATGCAAATGTGTTTTACTTTGTAACAGCATCATACAATGTTATTTATTTCAAACATAAGCAGAGGTTGTAGTATGGAAACTAGACTATTGCCGTCTTATTACAAAAAACTAAATAAAACTCAGTTTAAACCAGGTTCAGCTAGCACAGGCTTAATTTTTTAAACTGCAGTCTAAATGTCACCTTATTACAAAACATAAATAAACCGTGGCTTTCATAGAACAGCAATTAGACCCTAGCTTAAATAAACAGTCACAGATTATCCAAAATATTGCTTGATCATTCATTACATCATTCGATTATAACGTTCCGTACTACTCGAGGGAAAGCTTATTGCTAAAAAATTGATAAATTTAATTACATATCAGCAATAAAATGATAATAATTTATATATTTAGTATAAATATATAACATTGGTTATTAATGATTACCATTTATTATTCTAGGGCCCTGAAATAATAAGTATTTTCATAACTCGCAATGTTAAATATAAGACGTAGAACGGAACAAAATAAAGAAGGTATTATCATCATTAGGTACCTATTCGGGCATCATTTGAGATACGAGTAAGATGTCAACAATATGAAAATAGTTTGTATGTGATATGGTAATCGTTGTAGGTAAAACAAAAATATGTTTTAAGTAGTTTAAAGTTTGCTCTTTTCTCAACCGACTAAGTAGGTTTTTAGTTGTTTTGTGTAGGTGTTGTTGTGGAGGTGTTGTATTTCAGGGGACAAAGTACATCCCCGAGGGTCGTGTGATATTATCTACCAATAACTCCAAAATATTTTTAGTACTTAATACGTTTTCTAAATCTATATTTTTTTCTAAAATCTTTGGATAATTCTATAAAAGGATCAACACGAACAAGCTCACTACTGGGTCGTCGTCTTTCTAAAAGTTCAATATAGATTAAATGTACCATGTCGATATCCATTTTGAAACAAGTCAACAATATTATAATATTAAAACATTACCAATAGCAACGCTAACCTCAAAACAACAACTTTGACAGAACTGTATGTATTTAGACCGGGTCTAGTTTATAATATCGAAAGGCACTACATCGATGACCATGGTCTATAGTTTAAACTAGGGGTTGAGTAGGTTTATCTTTAAACCTGACATTACGCCATGGTTTAGTGTTAAAACTGATTTTGTAATAACAAATTTCAAAAACAGTGGTTTTGTGACGTAATAAACCGTGTTTTATAGTTAGACCGTATTTTGTAATAAGGCCGTTGATGTTTATGTATATCCAATTCATATTAATATATTCTAACTTGTGGTTCAAATGAACAAATAATGGTTCTGTTTCATCCTCTTTTGTAGTGACAGAGGTTAAAAATCGTACCAAATAAAAGAAAATGTAGTATGTAGTTCCTTCGTGTAACTGAAACACAGGATCACGACTGTTTGGATTACTAGCAGTTCAAGCTCGGATCAAGTCCTAAAAATAAGAAATAAAAATAAAACTTCATGCAAAACGCTGGATATATCCGTATAGACAGCGTAGTAACTGTAGATCACTTCGTAAATGGAGGAATTATATATTAAAATAAATAAATAAATATAAATAATCCTTAGACATTCACACAACGCCATCTAGTCGCAAACTAAGCTAAGCTGGTACTATGGGTACTAGACAGCGGATAAAAATACTTAAATATTTTTTTTGTAAATAGATAGGTACATATTATACATAGAAACACCCAGACCAATGCAAACAATCATGTTCATGCACACAAAGATTTGCATTGAGCGGGAATCGAACCCGAGACCTCTGCGTAGCAGTCATGTTAAATAACCACTACGCTACAGAGGTCGTCAAGAGTTTCTCTTCGTAGTTATATGAGTACGTTGAAGGCTTTTACCTGTAGTGGGACTTTTATTAGCTTACTAGCGGCCTGTCCCGGCTTCGTACGGGCATTATTTTTTCGCTTTTCTGTTGAAAATTCCTCCTGAGTTTTCTTTGGTATAAACCTCACGGAGCTCGAGACCTTTCCAACGAATGCAAAACCGAGGAAATCGGTTCGTGCGTTCTGGAGTTATAGCGTCAGGAAGGAAAACATGACTTATTTTTATATAGTAGATGAAAGTTCCACTATGACAATTAAATAACCTTATGAGTAATGCTTGAATTCACTTATCCAACAGATGTTATAATAAACATTGCAATAACAAAGAGTTTAAGTGGTTGTAATTGCTACTGTAGCAATAGGTATAAAAATTATATTTATGGTTTATAATATTGAGTTTGCTGAAGTGCAATAACGTGTTATTTTTGTTGTTACTCTTAACACGAATCCTATTCTTTAAGTTTCAGCAGTAAAGCAACTAGTTTTTTTTTAGTGTTTACCGTGTATCTATACTATAATAAAACTGTAGAGGTCGAAATGTCTGTTCTTTTCGAAAATTCAGATAAAAATTATCTACAAAATCTAGAAAAAAGTCAAAAAGCACGAAACCACAATTTTTAGAATTAATGTCTGTCTGTTTGTTACCGCACATCTTTAAAACGAATTGATATAATCTAAAGACCAATACATTGTATTGTAGCCTTTTTTATTGGGCTTAAACTGAGGTATGTTTCATCAAAATTGGATAAGTATTACTTGAGATAGCGCTTGATCTCTTTATTAGAACAGTCCAATACAAATCAGGGGTCATGAAAAATGGGTTTATTCAATGGTGTCTATACTATAATAAAACTGTAGAGGTCGAAATGTCTGTTCTTTTCGAAAATTCAGATAAAAATTATCTACAAAATCTAGAAAAAAGTCAAAAAGCACGAAACCACAATTTTTAGAATTAATGTCTGTCTGTTTGTTACCGCACATCTTTAAAACGAATTGATATAATCTAAAGACCAATACATTGTATTGTAGCCTTTTTTATTGGGCTTAAACTGAGGTATGTTTCATCAAAATTGGATAAGTATTACTTGAGATAGCGCTTGATCTCTTTATTAGAACAGTCCAATACAAATCAGGGGTCATGAAAAATGGGTTTATTCAATGGTGAATGAATTTAAATTTCGTTTCTTTTGTTCACGAGATGGCGTTACCAGTAGTAATCATACTCATAAAGGAGTTTGTAAATAAGGTATAACTATTTTATTAGTAAATGCTATTAATTAAAAGTTATTCCTTTCAAATTTTAATAAAATTAACCATGAATCGTATGTGTTATATCAATTATAAGTCTTATTAAATCGTTTATAAGTTTATTTATTTGTGTTTTTCGTAATTGAAACGCAATTTAATTAATTATACATTTTAGTAAGCTATTAATCTAAAATATCAATTATTCTTTTGGTATTAATTTAGTTTAAACTGTAGTAGTTACTGGTCAACGTAAAAGTATGCAACAGACTCCATACTGTACAACTCTACTTTGATAAATGGACTTTTCAACACAGAAATAATTTGTAAAGTCGGTTCAGTAGATCCAGAGATTACCTCCTACAACGTCACAAGCACATAAACTTTACCTCTTTATAATATTAGTATAGATAAATCTGTAGAAAAGTCAATTCTGTACATGAAATATATCTTCAAAATAACTATCAGGCATAAGTGATCGATACTGATGCCAAAAATGCAATTAGTAAAATTTTTGTCTGTCTGTTTTGTTATAGAAACAAAAACTACTTGACGGATATTGATGAAACTTAGTGCAATCATTCTCCATACTTCTGGTTGGGTTATTGTATTTATACTTTTCATCACGCTACGATCAAAAGGAGCAAAACAGTGAAGGAAAATATTGGTATAACGGGAGAAATTAAGTCGTGACGTCATAGCATTTTGACAGATGATTCATGACGTCATAGAATTTTTGACAGATGAGTTGTGACGTCATATAGTTTTTGGCAGATGATTCGTGAAGTCATAGAACTTTTGACAGATAAGTCGTGACGTCGCATCAAAGAAGTTTTGACAAATGAGTCGTGACGTCATAGAATTTCGACAGCTGAGTCGTGATGTCATAGAATTTTTGACAGATGAGTCGTAACTTCGTAAAAATATGGCGGGAAAATATTTTTTGATAGCGAGCTGTGACTTCAAAGGATTTTTGACTTAAGAGTCGTGACGTCATCGTATTTTGGCGGGGAAATAAATAGGTTTGTACGAAATCCTCGGTGCGCGGATTAACAGGTTTTTTTTTATTTTAATGAATTTTCACTGGCAGTCCCTCTTAGCCAGTTGCAATCACTGATTCAGAAACAATAACGGTGGTTAAGCAATTTTGGCGAAGTCATTCTATATATGGGTGACCACTCAGTGTATTTCATCTAAGCATCTCCGTGATTTGGATGCGTTGATCCCGGCTATCGTTGCTGCGACAAAGTAGTTAAGCTACGTCATAGGCTTTTCATAGGGTTCTCCAAAAAAATTGAACGTTTGTACTACGAAATTTTCTTTTGCGTGAACGAAGTCACGGGCTACAGCTAGTTATATATAAAATAAGTTAAATATAAGATAGTAAGTATATAGTTGAGTACGTAAAAAGTTATTAGATAATAAGCTCAACTTATCTGTCGCATTAGGCTTGGCTGTAAAGATAGATTTAAGTTTATGATTAATAAATAAACAAAGTTTTGGTTCAAAGCAAGAGTATTTTTAAAATTCGGTATCAATGATGAACTCTCAGTGTAATTAGTTTAATCCACTTTGCATGGATGATATCTGAAACTGGCTAGGGTACGCCAATATCACAATAGTTAGTATTTGTTACTACATTAACAAGCTGCAAAATTCATAATTGTGTTAAGTGTAATTACAACGTTACTAAAGAAATTCCCGTGAGACAAATTTTATTAAATTCAGAAGCTGCGAAATGGAAAATTAAAGAAAAAAATCATATAAAATATTTGATTATCAAATTGAAACTAGAGAGACGTAAAGTACTGTACTACTACCACGTAACAGGTAAGTACAGAAGTCATTTCCGTGTATATGATACGGTTAAAACCACAAGATGGAGTCATCATAACAGCCCATTAATGTCCCACTGCAGGGAAATAAAAAGAAGGAAAACTTGAAATTAAACCAGCGTAGTATTAGTAGGCCCAGTATCCCGAGGAGGTATCAGGAGGAGGCCCCTCCCGTGACGGAGGGATACTGGGCCTACTAATACCACGCTGGCCAGACGGATTGGTATAGGGTTTAATTTCAAGTTTTCCTTCTTTTTATTTCGTTTAGATAATATTCACTATACTCCCTTAGTCGGTTTTTACGACATCAATGGGATTAAATTTTTACTCCGTCACCACACGGATAAAGTGGAGTAAACCTAGGTATACCCGGTTGACTTAGTATTACCCAAGCTTTTTGGGTAAAGTCCGAATAAAAAGTAAAATAAAGAGTACGGGATGGTCTTTAATGGACACGGTTCTAACTGTTAGTTTGGTGACAAAATAAGAATATATTGTTTCAAGGCACCAGTCCCAGCGTCTAAAATTTACATTTCTTCGTATTCAATTAAGTCGTTTTAAAATGACATGCACAAAATATCTGCTAACACTTTGACCAGAAGATAAATGCTCTATACCTACCTTAGGTCTAATACTTAAAGCCAAAGACTTTTTCGGGATTAATCCATCTACACACATCGTCTACATACTCAACTATAACTCATAATAATATGAAAATTCTTAGAAATAATATGATGTTAAGAAATATCTAAACAACATATCTTACTTAGAACTTATACAAAATTATTTCTCTCATTCAGGAAAACTTTGCAAACTAAGCCAGCACTATCTGCTAGTTTCTTAACTCTGTACCGCGTATATCGTCTACTCGGTGAGTTATCGTTCACGACTTTCAACGCAGTTCCTTACATAATTCCTTAAACAACTATACCATTATAGACTTTATGACAAAAGGAACAAAGATAAAAATACCTTGAACATCTTAGACAGTATCAAGCGTTATCGCTACCGATCGTACCGTCTCCTCCACCGAACTTTATAAGCCGATAATGTTAAATTTCTGTTGCGTATAATGCATTTTCCTTGGCGCTCCCGTCTTTCTAACTTAGTAGCGTAATATTTTCAACTACAATTTAGGTTTTAAAATAAACTTATGGTGCAATTTTGTATAGTAACTTATTGCACCTTTGCTAGATATAAAGTATTCGTATATTCAAAAATGGGTTGGTTAGTTGGCGATTTAGAATGCAGGAAATGTAATGTTCCTAGTTTCTGTAGCTCGAGTTCATTTCGTTTATTATAAAAATGCTGTGCTACATGAAAAATGTACCTTTCATAAGCTAAACGCCTTTTCGTGTTAATTAGTTTTTAGATGTATGACCCACGAAAGGATTGCGTTTATGCAGATACGTAGTATAAGTTTTTTGAATGTTTTTTGTCTGCAACAGTACTTTTGGGATGTTTTGCATTATCTCCATAATTACATTAGGATATTGACACTATTTTTACTTGTTGCCGTGGGTTGGTCAGGTCTTTTTTAGGATAGATGAGCGTTGGAGCAGACGTGTCCTTAAGTGAAAACCGCGTTTTGGTGAATATTACGCTAAATTCGCTTAAGCGCGGTCTTTACTTGCACCCTTTGACTCGATGGATCGACGATCTGATAACGATGACAGAAAATGGTTGGATGAGGCGAGCGGTGGATCGGGCAGAGTGGCGCAGATTTAGAGAAGCCTATGTCTAGCTGTAGACCGCTCATGAGCGAGAACTAATGGGTGAGATAGAATAGTTTTCTTAAGAGCTTATCGTACATTCTAAGTAGTCTAAATAGTAAAATAAAGCGTATCAAAAAATGATACATTGAAAAGAGAAACTAAAATAATGAATTGAGCATTACAACAAAGAGTAGTGAGGACAATGCTTTTAATTTTGCACTTCCAACGTTTCATCATAGGTGACTGCTCTTAAAATCCGGGAAGCAATAGTGTTACGCTATGCCCAAACTACGAGTATCTATCGACTGAAACTTCAAAATTTCACTATAGCTTCTTTGACTACTTTTGTCAATAAAATCGAACGCTAGTCTGACAATACCCCGTGTATTCTATCCTTCTCTATTTTTCTGCCAAAGTTGTTGGTTCGATTTTTATTATATCTAACTCGTTATCGCGATAATTCAGTAGTACGATATTATATTATATCGATGCTTTATTAGTGTGATGTAACGTTAGTGCGAAAAACCTTACAGCGATTGGTTGTTAGTTCGATAATTTAATGGTTAAAAACGCCTGTGGTTCCGTGTCATCTATACTTAATATTATAAAGAGGTAAAGTTTGTGTGTTTGTTTGTTTGTGTGTTTGTGTGATTGTGTGTTTGTGACGTTGTAGGGGGTAATCTCTGGATCTACTGAACCGATTTAAAAAAATCTTTCTGTGTTTGATAGTCTATTTATTGGGGAGTGTCATAGGCTATATAGTATCACGCTATGCTTAATAGGAGTGGAGCAGTAATGAAATATGTTTATAGAAGGGACGCTTAAAAACTTTTATTTTGCTTCTGCTGCTTAAACGTCTGGAGATATACTGAAATGATGTATTAGAGAATTGTACCTCTAAAAAAGTTTTACAATTAAGTCAACGATAGCATTTATCTATCTTCTAAGGTTGACTCACTACGACCATTTTTATAATAATCAAATTTAATTTAAAGAAATGCATTGTTTGTAAAGGTATTTTGTGTATATGGTATTGACCCTTATCAAAATAAATACGTTAATCATTATATTTATTTAATTTTAAACAAAATTGACCTTTACAGCGATGAGATCCGATTATTAGTTTGAAAGATACCTCCGTTTTAGCTACACTGAGGATTCAGCAACTCAGTGCGAGTGTGGCTTCGACCCTCAGACAATGTCGCACCTCTTAAAATGCCCTCGATGTCCCGCTACATGCAGCCCTCAAGACCTATGGGCTGCTACAGACAATGCAGTTGCTGTGGCCGAATTCTGGGCCGGTAATGTCTGAGTTTTTCTGCCAATCGACACGAAGAAGAAGACCTCAGTTTTAAAGTAATGCGCGAATAACGTATAATATCTGTCTAACGCGATGTTAGTAGGTATAGATGAATTTTCTTAGTATCAACATTTTCGTTGGAGTAAGATTTTTATTTTTATTTTAAATACTTACCTGTACTATAAATTAATCCTACCTCAAAAATATAGCTTCATCATAACAGCCCATTAATGTCCCACTGCAGGGACGGGCCTCCTCTCATGACAGAGGGATACTTGGCCAACTAATATCACGCTGGCCAGTCGGATTGGTATAGGGTTTAATTTCAAGTTTTCCTTCTTTTTATTTCGTAAAGATAATATTCACGGATAGTCCCTTAGTCGGTTTTTGCGACACCCATGGGATGAGATGTGGTGGTGACATATTGTATTAGGGAGGGTATTCCGATACTTGCGGAGTAGTACGGGTTCAATAGTGCTCCTGTTATTAAAATATATAAGACAATTAAGTAGACTATAATTTAGTGTTTATGTGGCTCGGTTATTACTGATATCCAAAACAAAGTGTTAGCAAGTGTTTTAGTGCAGTGAAAAAATAATAAAACTTTAGCAATCTTTTGCGTAGACTACTGTTTACCCTTAATCCATAAAAATAAAACTTTTAATTTATATTCAAATAACTTTAATTACTTTTAGTGTTGCGTACATACGATCACTGGTGACCGCGGTAGTGCTTACAGCTGTAACAGATAGTCCTGTAATATCTTGACATTACTGAAAAACCTAAACAGCGCCATCTATTGCTTACTTGCTTAACTACGTGAGTCAATCGATATGTCTAAAAGCTGTGGCCGTTGCCGTCGCTTCCTGTCGCCGTCCGAGGCCGCTAGATGTCAGCAATGCAAAATTTATTTTCATCGTCGATGTGTTTCCCTGCCCCCTGGAGGACACATACCAGCTTCATGGCAGTGCTTGGAGTGTGGTAAAAATAAAGCAGCTGGCGTGGTCAGCGACACAGGTGCTGGGCTGGAGGTCAACATACCATCGTTTCCTACCAACCCTAGTTCATCTAGCTCCCTGAATAATTCAGGCTTTGAATCACCTCAAGAGCTATCTGCTGACGTGGTAGTGGAGTTAAAGACGTTCAGGGATCACTTGCGCTCTATTAACTCAGACCTCAAACTCTTCAGGGACGAGTTGGCTGAGATACGTACATCCCTTACGTCATATCACAAGAAGGTGGATGACATCGTAGACAGAGTGACAGTCCTCGAACAGCGGAGCCCTGAACACACTAACGGTCTCACACAGATAATAGACCAGCTCAGACAGGACCTTGGCGACCGGGATCAGGAACTGTTGGCGAACGATGTGGAGATAGCCAGTCTCCCTGAAGCCACAAGCGAGAACGCCATACATCTTGTGATCCAATTGGGAGTTAAGCTCGGTGTGAAGATCGACGAGCGTGACATTGTGAGCGCCGAGCGCGTGGGTGGCCGGCATGTCATCGCTACTGAAGCTTCGGGACCGGAGGCGCGACCGCGCCCTCTTGCGGTACGTCTGGCGCGTCGCGAGGTGCGTGACGCCTTGCTGAGCAATGCCAGGTCCCGCCGTGGTGCGACTTGTGCTGACATGGGACTGCCAGGTGCGCCGAGGCGCTTCTATGTCAACGAGCGGCTTACCAAGGCTAACCGACAATTATTTCGGTTGGCGAGAACAGCAGGCCAGGAGCAGGGATGGAGGTTTGTGTGGGTTAAGCGTGGACGTATCCTCGCACGTAATAAGCCGGGTGATAAAACTTTTATCATCAAATCTGCGGGTGACATTAGGCAGGTGTTTGGTTACGATAGCGAATAGATATTGTCATATTGACTCAGGAAACAATTATTTTATTTTGCTATTATTTACTATTTGTTATTATTGTCATGTTATAAATATATTATTGTCATGTTATAATATATGTTCTAAACCTTGTTATAAATTAATTTTTGCATTATGTATGGATAGGCGGGCAGTCAAGTCAATTATTAAGTCTAATATTCTTTATCATATTTACTTAGTTCCATATTATATTTATCTTTATCATTCTCTTTATTCTACAAACATGTTTATTAACATTATGAATTATTTTGGGTCTATTTACAATTTAATCTTACATATTTACACTTACAGATTAAAATTACACTACACTTACAGACTACATACTAAACACAATAAAATACTATACAGACACCATACTATACAAAACTTATATTTACACTATAAAATTAATTTAATTGGAATATATAACTATTTACATTTATTCAAATGACTAAAAATAAAAACTTAGTTGTTGGCTTTCATAATGCTGGTTCATTGAGAACTCGACAGGATGAGTTTGTGATAGCTATGGAAGAGCTGGCTGTAGATGTTATGGCTATTAATGAGACATGGTTAAGGCAGGGTGAGGAGGGTCTCGCCCCTACAGTTCCTAACTACCGACTTAGACACGTGCCTAGGCCGAGGACCACCCGCGGTGGTCGAGGAGGAGGCGTCGGCTTCTATGTTCGTCGTGGTCTTAGGGTCCGTACTTTGAGCCATCCATCTATTCATGCAGTTGAGCAAATGTGGTTAACACTTTCCATCAATAGTACCACAATAATAATAGGGACAGCATACAGACCTCCTTGGATGGACAGTGCCATATTCTTCGATGCTATCACTGACTCTCTTAGTTCCTTCACCAAAGTTGACAAAGTTATTTTGTTGGGGGACTTTAACATTAACTGCATGAACCATTCTGACACTACATTACACAACTTTTTACATACATTTAACCTAACACAAATCATACAGGAACCCACACACTTCACAGACCACAGTGCTACTTTAATAGACGTTGTTTGCACTGATGCAAAGGCTCGCACTGTCTCGGTTGTACATAAGCCTGACCTTGGACACCATGCAATCATATCAGTGCAGTTTCAATTCAAGGTGAGCAAACCTGTACCACGGTGGTCATGCTACTGTAGTGTGTATAGACCCTTAAACACATTTCGCAATGATTACTCAGTAACATTATAAATTAGGTTACACGCGCTCTGTCAAATATGCTAGTAAGCCTAATATAATAATATTGTACTTTAGTATTAAGAATATATGATTACATTCAATATACGAACTTAAGACAGATAACATGTCTCTTTAATTCATCATCGAGAACCTCTCCTCACCTGTTGCCACATGGCGACCCTGCCTTCAACAAGCTATGAAGACACAATGCCGCACAAATGAAGAAAAACTAAGAAAATACCATTATGAAGACTTAAGATTTACCGATACAACGAAGACTACATTCATCCTTTTACCAAAAAAATACAGAAAAATGAAGACTATTTTCCATACGATTTTATAAACCAGAAATAATTGCAAGAAAGAAGCGTACGGGACAAGGATGGTATCCAGGGTATAGCCCGGTCCACATACTAGGAGGTGTCCAGGGAAATCCCGGCCCATGTTCGAGGTGTCCAGGGAAACGCCCGGCCCAATCAAGACATCGTGTCATCCATCACCAGCAGGCTGTTATCCACATCGTACCCTTTGCTGCCCAGCGCTCCACGCGACGCACCATGTCAGACCGCGTCAGATTACGTCACATCAGCACTCCACACAAGCCAACATAGCCGCGATGCTAATTGTAACAAGTAGGTCATGTATTAATATTTTAATTTTGAATTTTTTGTATAGCCATGCACCAAGATTTATTAGACTTATTAGATAAATTAAAGTATTTCAAACAGTATTTAGTCAAACTTGGACCAGAAAAACGTCAAACCGATTTAGCATTTACCAAATATAACGAAGCTAAATCTGAATATAGCAAATTAGAGGGTATTGTGTCACAGATTAATAGTAAATTTGAAAGTTCTAAGTTAAGTAGTCAACAAGTAACCATAATCCAAGATCTGATAGACGAAATTAATAAAACATATAAGCAAATTAAGGTATTGATTAGCGTTGATTCTAGTTGTAGTTCAGAAAATATTACAAAAATGTCGAATTTTGATATAAAATCCGCTATTGCGTTGCTTCCTATTATGACAGGTAAAGAAGAGGTTACAATGCAATTATTAGATGGTATAGAATTATACAGTAAGATGTTAAACGACTCAGGCAAAGAACAATTAATAGAATTCGTATTAAAAACAAGACTTTCTCCCAGTGCAAAGCTCCGATTAAAACCTACCTACGTAACTGTGTCTAGTTTGTCAGAAGATATACGTAATTATTTAATCCCCAAAAAATCAGCTGTAGCTCTTTTATCTCAGTTACAATCAGCACGTCAAGGACATAGGTCTATTGAAAATTTTGGCTCTGATTTAGAAAATTTATTTGCCAAACTAACCATAGCTCAAACTGACGGAGATAGCAGTAAATATGAAGTACTTCGTCCAATCAACGAAAAGGTAGCTATAAAACGTTTTGCCGACGGACTGAACGACTCTCGCCTCAGTACAATTATAGCATCTCGTCAATTTCTTTCCCTTCCAGAAGCTATCCGTACAGCTTTAGACGAACACAGCTTATCACCAAGCAATGACCGCCAGGTTATGAGAATTTCTCATTCGCAATATCACCGTTTTCGTAATAATAGAGGTATGTCAAACAATAATTATAATTACTCTAAAAATAATTTTAGTTATAAAAACAATTTTAATAATCCTAGACCGTATTCTAACAATGCTAGAGGAGGACCTCCACCTTCACGAGGTCGTGGTCACGGTGTCCACGGCTATCGTCGGCCCTCATTTAATCATAATTCGCAATTTCATTCGCCACGTACGTACACAAACCGTTCACAAACGTCGCACAAACAAGTGAACATAATACAAACGAACGTACTGAAAATGCACCGGATAGTGAGTTTTTTCGTGCCCACCACTTTATACTTGGTTGTAATAGTAGAAGTATAATTAGTTTAAATTTAGATGGAAGTAATAATACGATATCTTTATTAGTAGATAGCGGCGCTAGCCTCTGTGTTTTGAAATACGAGTGGTTATGCGATAATCGCGAATATATGAAACATTTAAATGTTTATAACACTGTTATTAAAGGTGTTAGTGGAAAATTAACTTCCGAAGGATATTTATTCTTGAATTTAAAATACGAAGGTATTACTTTTCGACAAAAGTTTTATGTTTTCAAGAACATGTCATGTTCTAGCAATGGTATATTAGGTGATAATTTTTTTAAGCGTTATAAAGCTTTAATTGACTATGAGAGTAATTCACTACGATTATCAACTCTGAGTGATACAGTATACATTCATTTTTCACCATTAGAAGATAAATACTTATACTCTATTCCGCCGCGTTGCGAAATAATTAAGTATATACCATGTACTTCACAAGAAGATAGTGTCATTTTAGCGAAAGAGATTGAAGAAGGAGTTTTTGTAGCCGGAATGATTGCAAAACCGCAAAAAGGTTACATTCCTGTCAGAATTTTAAATACAAAGAACATAGACATAACAATTAACTTATCGAACGTTGAAGTTCACTCAATATCTAGCTTCGATATTTGCCACTTTAATCAACAAAACAACAAAAACGTTGAACGAGTCAAAACTTTATTTAATTTACTTAATTTGAATTATTTGAACAAAGAGGAAAAACTTAGTATCGAAGAAATCTGTGCTAAATACTCAGATGTATTCCATTTACCAGGAGATAAACTATCTGTTACAAATTTAATGCAACATAGCATAACTTTGAAAGACAACTCGACTCCAGTGTATGTCAAACCTTATAGGATCCCTCAGTCATTAAAAAGTGAGATAGCAAAACAAGTTCAAGAAATGTTAGACAACGATATTATTGAAGAGACCGTCTCAGAATGGTCCAGTCCTGTATTATTGGTTCCAAAGAAAGCTGATAGATCAAATGAGAAAAAATGGAGACTTGTAATTGATTACAGGCAATTAAATAACAAAATAAAAGACGACAAGTTTCCGTTACCCAATATAACAGATATTTTAGATTCTTTATCTGGTAGCATTTATTTTTCGAAATTAGATCTTTCTCAATCTTATTATCAACTGTCACTTAGTCCTGATTCGCGTAAATACACGTCATTTTGTTTAAACAAGATGTATCAACTTTCTTTAGATGAAGATTCGCGTAAATGTACTGCATTCACAGCCGGTAAACAGTACCAAATGAAGCGCTGTCCTATGGGCTTAAAGACCAGTGCCAGCGTCTTCTCAAGACTGATGACCGTAGCCATGTCAGGCCTTAACTACGAAAAATGTTTTCTTTATTTAGATGATTGTATTATCATAGGAAACAGTATTAGAACGCATAATTCCAATCTTATTAGCGTATTAAATCGTTTAAGAGAAGTTAATTTAAAACTAAATCCAATAAAATGTGAGTTCTTACGTAAAGATATTGTATACCTAGGGCATAAAATTACATCAGATGGTATATTTCCTGATCCAGCAAAAATTGCCGTAATGAGTTCATTTCCCCGACCAACATGTGTCGACGAAGTCAAACGATTCGTCGCGTTTGCAAATTATTATCGTAAGTTTATACATTCATTTGCGAGTATTGTTTATCCTTTAAACGCATTATGTAAGAAAAATGTCACTTTTAAATGGTCAGAAAAATGCGAAACTGCTTTTATTAATTTGAAATCAGCCCTAATGAATCCACCAGTTTTAGATTATCCAAATTTTAGCGAAGATAACATTTTTCAATTGCACACAGACGCATCTAAGATAGGTTTAGGCGCTATTTTATCAAATAGTAATGGCAAAACTGTTGCTTATGCTAGCCGCAGTTTAAAACCAGCTGAAACTAGATACCCAGTTATAGAACTAGAACTTTTAGCTATAGTTTGGGCGGTACAACATTTTAGACCTTACATTTACGGTAGAAAATTTAAGATTTTTACGGATCACCGACCATTAGTTTATTTATTTGGCCTTAAAGATCCATCTAGCCGTTTGATGAAATTTCGTTTATATTTAGAAGAGTACGACTTTGAAGTAGAATACGTTGCAGGTCGGAATAATGCAGCTGCAGACGCATTAAGCCGAATCTTGTGGACGTGTAAAGATTTAAAAGAATTACAAGACAAGAAAGTTTCAGTCTTAACCCGTGCTCAATCAAAGAAGTTACGAGTAACTGAAGATTACCCTGATAGACAGACTTCTGAGAGCTCTACGACCCATAGGCTTGATCAACCTACGGTAGTAGAAATTCTCAAAAAACCAAAAGACGTAGTAGAATTAATATTTTGTGAGGAAAATAGTATACGAAAATATAAAAATAATTTAATGAATATTATGTCAAACGACAGCTCATGTATTTTTGTGCCATCGCAATGCGCGATATGTCTAGATACCCGATCGTTATCAACCAATGAGGTGTTAGCGAGGGATTTAGTACAATTATGCCAAAAGGTAGATATTAACGAATTGTTAATCATAAAAAATAAGCACAATGCAAGTTATATTAAATGTTTATTGAGCAATAGGAAACATTTTGAAAACCATTTACGTTTTCTTGTTACTAGAGATATAATAAAAGTAACTGATAAGGAAGAAATAAGAGTAATACTTAATGACTTTCACATTTTGCCAACTAGCGGACATGCAGGTATAAATCGAATGTTAAATAATATTAAAAAATATTATTTTTGGACTAGTATGAGCAATGACGTATCAAATTATGTCAAACATTGTAAACCTTGTCAAATACAAAAGTATACAAGTAGGAATATTAAAGAACCAATGACTATAACTTCAACAGCCAACTCGGCATTCGAAATAATTAGTCTAGATTTAATGGGACCATTAGACATAGACAACTATAGTAATAAGTATATTTTAACCATTCAATGTAACTTAACGAAATACGTTGAAGCATACCCCTTACCACGTAAAGATACGGAATCTGTAACTAGAAGTTTCGTCAATAATTTTATATTAAGATACGGTGTACCCAGAAAGATTTTAACCGACAAAGGTACAGAGTTCATGTCATCTATCATGACAGAAACATGCAAACTATTAAGCATAGAAAAACATTGTTCTACGCCATATCATCATGAGACTTTAGGAGCTCTTGAAAATACACATAAACATTTAGCCGCATATCTTAGAATTCAATGCGAAAATAACAAAGTCGATTGGAGCGATTGGTTACCATTTTGGTGTTTTTCATTTAATACAAGCATTCACTCTGAGACACAGTACACTCCATTTGAATTAGTTTTTGGTAAAGTGTGTAAATTACCCAGTAACTTAACTTTAGAAGTAGAACCTTTGTATAACTTTGATGATTATTATAAAGAATTAAAATATAGAATGCAAAAAGCACATTTAGATGCTAAGAATAACTTGTTAGAAAATAAAATGATAAGAAAATTAAAGTATGATCGTAATAGTAACCCAATAGTTTATAAGAAAGGAGATTTATTATTATTAAAAAATGAAATCGGAAATAAATTTGACAAACTGTATAACGGTCCATATGAAGTAATACAAGATTTAGCTCCCAATGTTTTAATTAAAAAAAAAAAATAATGAATGTTTAGTGCATAAGAATAATACTAAATTATTTTATAAGTAATAAAAATATTTTTTTATTTTCCTTTATTTTTCATAATTTACCCTGTACTAACTGTAATTTTTAAAATTCTTAGATTAAGCAACATTTGCACTTAAGAGCATACTTCTCACAGCCGTGTAACAAAACTAAAACTATGAAAAAAAAAAAAGGAGGGTGTGTAGCCACCTCTTTTCAGGGGAGCTGTAGTGTGTATAGACCCTTAAACACATTTCGCAATGATTACTCAGTAACATTATAAATTAGGTTACACGCGCTCTGTCAAATATGCTAGTAAGCCTAATATAATAATATTGTACTTTAGTATTAAGAATATATGATTACATTCAATATACGAACTTAAGACAGATAACATGTCTCTTTAATTCATCATCGAGAACCTCTCCTCACCTGTTGCCACACTACCGACCACTTAAAAACATTATACCTGATCTCTTTGAAGCAGACCTACTCCATACGAATTGGGATATTATACATAATCAGTGTAATGTAAGTGACATGGTGACAACACTTAACTCTTTAATTCACACTTTGTTTAGTTTACATGCACCTGTCAGGAAGGTTTTAATCAAGGAAAAGTCTCTTCCATGGATAACTGATACTATTAAACAGATGATTAGACTACGTGATAAGTATCACACAAGATACAGGCAAACTAAATTGGACATACACAAAAATAGTTATAAGGACCTTAAATGTATTGTAAATAGTGCTATTGATAGTGAAAAAAAAGCTTATTTTAAAACTAATATAAATGCTTATATTAAAACCCCTACTAGATTATGGAGTAGTCTCAAATCTACTATCTCAATAGGGACACCAATTAGTAGTGATATGCAACACAGTTTGCAAACAAGTAATCCTGACATCTTAAATAAACATTTCTTGACTATTCCAGGCTCTAATACACTTCCCTTGTCAGATGTAATATATTTTGAATCAAATAGATATAACAGTAACACATTTAGTCTCCAGGTGGTTAGTGAGGAAACAGTCCGCTTGCACATTTGCAGTCTTAGATCCAATGCTGTAGGTACAGATGACATATCACTGGATATGCTCTTATTAACTCTTCCTCATAGTCTCCCAGCCATTACTGCAATAATAAATAAATCCATCAGTTCATCAACTTTTCCTAACACATGGAAAACAGCTATAATAAAGCCTATTCCTAAAACTCCAAATCCAACTGATCTCAAAGACCTTAGACCTATCAGCATACTTCCTTGCCTGTCCAGGGTGCTGGAGAAGGTGGTGTGCAGTCAACTACGCACATACCTAGAGCAACATAACATCTTGCCTGAAAAGCAGTCTGGCTTTAGAAAAAGCCATAGTACCTGTACTGCTCTCCTAGATGTTACCGATGACATACTGGAAGCTAGAGAGCAGGGAATGAGTACGGTGCTTACCTTATTAGACTACTCCCGCGCTTTTGACACTATTAATATCCCTCTTCTTTTGGCTAAATTGTCTTATTATGGTTGTGACCCTAACGCAGTCAAATGGTTTTACAGTTATCTGGTTGGCAGATCCCAATATGTCCAGGTTCTTGGGGAAGATGGTAACTCTGTTAGCTCCTCACATTCTCAAGTACTTAGAGGTGTACCACAAGGATCTATTATTGGGCCACTGCTATTCATTTTATACACAGCTGATATCACCAAACATATCCAATATTGTAAATTTCATTTGTATGCCGATGACCTGCAAATATACACATCTTTTTACCCTCAGCATTGTTTTGAGGCTGTAGATAGGATCAATAGTGATCTTGCAAGAATATGTGACTGGTCTAAAACTAACTCACTATGTATTAATGGTTCTAAATCCAAGTTTTTGGTATTGGGTTCAAAGGAGGGCACTAAAATGATAAGATCCTTAAATCCTACAATTTTAGTTGATAGTTGCCCCATCGAACAGGTGATAGAGGCTCGTAATTTGGGTTTAGTAATGGATAGTGAGCTTCATTTTGAGACGCATGTACTTAAGGCTGTAACAAATTGCTTTTACCGTCTAAAGCTTCTATATAATATCCGTCGTTATCTCCCTGTGGATTTAAGGGTTATGCTGTGCGAGTCTCTAGTATTGTCGAAACTAAATTATGTTGACACTGTGTACGGCGCGTGTATACTAAAAAGAACCCAGAAACTCATACAGCGCGTGCAGAACTCCTGCGCACGATTCTGCTATGATATCCCTCCGCGTACACATGTCACTCCGTTCCTCAACAGTGGCAATTTGATGAAGATGGCGACCCGTAGGCACCTGCATTTGGCTACACTTCTGTTTGGTGTTATCATGCACAAGCAACCGCCTTACCTGTATAGAAAACTTTCTTGGTCTCGCAACGTAAACCAATACAACACAAGGGCAGCGTCGTATCTGCTGGTCTACACAAAACACAAAACCACAGCATTCCGTGGCAGTTTTAGATATGCATCGACTCGATGTTGGAACAATCTACCTCCGCCGCTTTACTCACTGCGCACGGTACACACTTTTCGACAAAGATTTAAAGCACACTTATTAAATTTACAAAAACTAAATACATAACACAATAAACTGACAGGACGCTATTTTGACATCACTTACTTACGTCTTAAACTTCTGCCTTGGCTTGTGGCTCCGGCGTCGTTGCTTGGCGATTCTGCCAAAAGTTACACACCGCACTACAACACTATTTATTTAAGGTATGTATTCATAAAATGTTTTCTTTTCTTTTTTTGAGTTGTTGAGGTATTTATTGAAGTATTATATTTAATCGTTTATATTTAATCGTATCTTTTTATTATGTATTCTTATAATTATGTTTCTTTTATATATATTAAATATATATTATTATATTTTATTCTTGTAATTTGACTGCTGCTTCGCGTGTTAACGAATACCTTCCGTAGATGGGCATAACAGAATACCAGCACTGTAGTGTCATATTGTCTATGACGCATGACGCTACAGCAATTAGCTGAGTTATGTCCTATTTTGTGTACATTTGTTTTATGTTTAAATTTATTTTATTGTATGTTTTTCGTTTGTGCAACAAAATAAAAAATTTTCTTTCTTTCTTTCTTTCTTTATTCTTACTCCGTGTGGTGACGGAGAGAAAAAGATCGCTTGGTCGGACTAAATTTGGAGGGCGGAGGACCCTGTTCTGTGGCGTTTGTTGGGAGAGGAATTTTGTCCAGCAGTGGACTGCGATAGGCTAATTGGTTTATTGATTAATACCATGTATTCTTAATCAATCGTTTTATGGATAATACTCTATACTAATATTATAAAGAGGTATATAGTATCACGCTATGACTAATAAGAGAGGAGCAGTAATAAAATATGTTTAAAAAAGGGAATCGTTTTTTTCGCCGCCCAACGAAGTGGGCACGGGTCAGCTAGTATATTATTATAAATTAATAAACTTACAAGTATTTTGTATTATGGACGACAAGAAATACACTTCCCTTAATTTAAAAAATGTTAAAAAAAGCGGTCCTTAGGTTCACAGGCCAAGTTAGTACCTAAGTTCTCTAATGAGATGTCAATGGGCTGTAATGATGAAGAATAGTATCGTATACACACTTCCGAAAAGAGCGTACTTATCATCTTTACAGTAATACCATTTTAGTCGAACTATTTCATTTCCCTTCGTGTGGTGGCGGAGTAAGAATACAATATGTCACCACCACATCTCATCCCATGGGTGTCGTAAAAACCGATTAAGGGACTATCCGGGAATTTCATCTTTACGAAATAAAAAGAAGGAAAACTTGAAATTAAACCCTATACCAATCCGTCTGGCCAGCGTGGTATTAGTAGGCCAAGTATCCTTTCGTCATGGGAGGAGGCCCGTCCCTGCAGTGGGACATTAATGGGCTGTTATGATATTCTGTTTTGGTAATCAGGCAGCTTATTTTAATTTAACTTATGACTGCTTAACTAGTATAATATTAAGACTTACATTAGCAATATTGAACCATATAAAACTATCAAATAAACGCCCAATATCATAAAACAGAAGAAAAGCAATATTTTCAAACTAAAAGAGATTTTCGCCTTCGCAAACTCTAACTGCCAAATTCAGAGACCGCACTTTGACTTTACTTTAGCAAAGTCTAGTTATTATCTCTGAATTTGAACAACATTAAAGTAATTTTTCGCATGAAAAAGTTTACTTTCATTATTTATTACTACAAAGTAAACTTTTCATGCGAAAAGATTACTTTAATGTTGTTCAAATTCAGAGATAATAACTAGACTTTGCTAAAGTAAAGTCAAAGTGCGGTCTCTGAATCTGGGCATAAGAACTGAGCTAAAACTGTAAGTACCGACGTTCAGTATTGCGAAGATAATACTGTAGGAATAAAAGTTGTCAGTTATTTATAAGGAATCATAGTTTATTGAATTGGATTGTAAGGATTTGCAGATGTATTATGGAAAGCTTTATATTTATAATTATAATATTACCTGGAGTTTTCAAGGTCACGACCGTCTGGTAAAACGTTGCTACCCAACGTTTTACCAGTTTGTTTCTCATTCAAGCAGTGATAATATTACTGTGGCATGAAATGCTATGAAACTTTAAAAAAGTATTTAAGTATGTTTATCCGTTACCCATGGTACAAGCTCTGCTTAGTTTGGGACTAGATGGCGTTGTGTGAAAGTATGAGGAATAATATTCTCGCTTGGTTAGGTAGCGACTTAGCTGTACTCGGCCATTGGTGACATCCATCAGCGACGGTTACTTCTTACTTCAAGATTACATTCAAGAATTTAAAAATATAAATACGCGTTTCGCCATTTTTTATGTATTGGCCATAGTCTTGTGCTTCGAAGTTGGCAAATTGGGAAGTTAGTAAAGTGGTAATATAATAATACAATTAATATAATAATACAATTGATGGGTTGACTTTTTGGAAAGTTGTCTATTTGGGACAGTTGTCCAGATGAATGTTAAAGCCAAATACCTTATAGTATAGGTTTTAGGAGGACAAAATCTTTACTTATGTCTTTGATGTCACAGAGTGTAACATAAACTACTGTCACAAACCCACTATATCCTAAGGATATCCTCGCCTCGAAACAGTGCAAGTATTAACTTTGCCAAAAAACAAGTGTGTAGGGACTTCATGACACTAAAAACCTACTATTATTTTAGTAAGCTGAGCTTTCACAGGACCAGACGGGTGAAGAAACCTACATCCTGATAATCACAAGTTCATACGATTCTATCATTCAGACAACAACATGTAAAATAAAACGTAAGCAACATACAAAGCAATACACAGTACATTTTAGAATATATAGAAGCTGTATATAATTTTTCAATATGCTTCAGTAGGATCTAAGCCTGTAAAGGTTCGGTAGTAAGTACGGAGTAGTATTGCCTCCGAGTGTCTCCTCTACAGTTCCTTTTTGTTTATTCGACAAGAAAATTGAAAATTGTATTTTCCAGTCTGATATGTTCTGTATATGATTGAGACGGAATAACGCTGTTGAAATGTGAACATTTTGAAATGTGTTTATGTGTATGAATTTTTAAGCTTTTAAATGGACCTATCCATAAAGGTATTATATACACATTGATAAACATGCCCTGTTAATGATAATATTGATCAGATGATTATGTGGTTATAAGTTAAGTATGCGAAATCTCTCCCGCGAATCACGAACCTATAATCCGATAATTACTCCTCCTCCTCCTCCTCACACATTATCACAACGCCATCGAGTCCCAAAAGCTTGTACTATGGGTACTAGACAACGGATAAATATACTTAAATGATAATATTACTTAATACTAATTAAGTAATATTATCATTTATATTATTAGATAATAAACATTATCTATCTTTCTTTCTTTTCTTTAAATACTTTTTTTTTGTAAATACATTCATGTTATACACAGAAAACACCCAGACAATGCAAACAATCATGTTCATACACCAAGATTTGCATTGAGCGGGAATCGAACCCGAGACCTCTGTGTAGCAGTCATGTTATATAACCACTACGCCACAGAGGTCAAATTATGTAGACCCCATCGTTTGCCTTTAATACATATAGGTAATCGTCAATTTGCTATGCGACTTGATACAACCAAATTAAAAACCTACTCATAGAAAAATTAGTAGAGAAAAAGTAGTCGATTAGCGAAGAAAGCGTTTAGCAGCCACGGTATCTTCGCTAAGGCGACATCAAGTAAATTTGTTGTTACCTTACACGGACAAAATTAGATAATAAAACTTTCTAACTACTTTTATTATGTGCACAAATTGCAGCTAACAGTTTAATTAAGATTTCTAAAGTAATCTGTTAATAGCGGTAACGGCTGCAGTGCTGAAGGTTGCGGATTCGACGCTCATGAAGGGCAATTCTTTGTGCGATCTACGAGTCTGGATGATCTGTAATTCGTTAAACACAAAAGTCTCTGCGATATTATATTTAGCGCGGCCTTTTATAAGTGTTTACTATTTTATATGTAAATCTACGACTGTTTATATTAAGCAAGGTTAAAAAGTCAGCGTAGAAAATATTGCTATGAGCTCGCTTACAGGCACTCTAAGAAAAGTTTTGCTTAATAAGCAAAACAGTGCATTACCTACATAATATGTAGGTAATGCACTGTGTAAAGAATCAAAAGCAAACATTATAATATTATTATGAGTATAATGAAAATAATAAAAATATGATAAGAATTTGATATAATAACAATTAATAATATAAAGTAAGTATACACTTAAAATAAATACGCATTCGTGGTTTTAGGATTCGCACTTTTCAATTATTAGGTCAACTACACTACACTCAACTACATTATAAAACACTGAAATTTTTTATGTCACGCTGGCTAGACGAATTGATATAGATAAGGATTTAGTTTTTTAAATCAAGTTATTCTTAGATATTATTATCTACGAACTTTCTTGTAGGCTTTACGACACCCACCGCTGAAATTGGTTGGTGATATTATCATAATTTACTAATATCATTATTTTGGTTCGTAATACATGTCACTTCATTTTTGTGGTTAATCCTAAATAATCCAAAACTCCTAACTTAACACATCTACGACTGTAAAAAATTCAATCTAGTTGAAGTATTTTAAAAGAACGCCAACAATTCCAACGAAACAAAAAACCGTAAAGCATTCGCACGAAAATAAATAAAAGAAGTTATGCAGACACTTTAAACGAAACAAAACCTAGCACTCGAACCACAAAAATATCGATTAAAAATGCATTCGAGTTATCGATTGAAAGTGCATTCGAGTTACGTAACAAACAATTGGTATGACAAAACAGTAAGCAATCGTGAATGCATCGATTATGCAACTTAACGATCGATACGTATGAACGACGACGTCGCCTGCACTTGACTGATATTTAATTTATAGGCGGTAGCGATTTATGTATCGTTAAAAAATTTAAAGCTAAAGGATATACAAAGAAATTTTATTGAAATAGTTTAAGTTCTCTGTGAAATCAGGAAATGCGGTCTTGTATAACAAATTTAACAATTCGTGACGGAGAGATATTTAGCTTACTAATACCACGCTGGCCAGACGGATTAGTAAAGGGTTTAATTTCAAGTTTTCCTTCTTTTTATTTTGTTAAGATGATAGTCCCTTAGTCGGTTTTTACGACATCCATGGGATGATACTTAACATTGTATTACATGGGAGCTCATCGTCCTACACATCCTAGCTTCTTTACTCTTTGAAATAAAGCAAGTTTTACAAAATCAAACATGTGGAAGAGAGAAGACTACCTATACTAATGTAAGGATTGGCACACAAATTTTCTTACCATTTTTTATTGTAATTAAATCATATTATTTTGTTTTTAATTAACTTTATGTAGACTAGTCTCATTATTAAATCACGTATAATACCAATTACTCATCAAAAACATTAATAATCTTGATTTTTCCTTGTTTCCACAGTTTACAAATTGTGCCATACACCATAGTGCCCCCACTTTTACCACGTTAAACGCGCTATGAAGAGCGAATCGACTTAATTGCAGCTCTTCCGATTCCATGTGCTGCAGTTATTTATTTCTACGGATGTATTGACATTTAAGTAAATTTTAAATAAAAAAAAATAACAAACATCTTTGTAATTGTTAATTAATTATAAACATAAAATAACGACGACCTCAAAAAGTTTTGTGTTTCCAAAAACGATTAAAGATGTGTTTTGCCAAATAAAACCCTCATATACAACATGTATTTATATATTATAAAACATGACTGCTACGCAGAGGTCTCGGTTCGATTCCCGCTTAATGCAAATATTTTTTTGTGTGCATGAACATGATTATTTGCATTGGTCTAAGTGTTTCTATGTATAATGTATGTATTTACAAAAGAAAAGTATTATTAGTATCCGTTGTTCTGTTACCCATACCACAAGCAGGTTAAGCCTAGCTTACTTTGGGAACAGATGACGCTGTGTAGAGATGTTCGTAAATTTATTTATTTATAGTTTTCCTTTGTAAACAAGAAACCTTAACTTACCTCAGCAATTTAACGCAAACTGTATAAAAAAAGTTCAAAACTTTTTTCAACAGCTAAAATCAAAGGGAAGCGGTCTTTATTGCTCACACTCGTGTATCAAATAAGATACATATACATAACTTTACTATTACGTCTACTGTTGGGTCAGACAACCTGTTAACTAAATTTGGCAACTAAAACTGTAAAAATACTCTTGTAGACTTTTTTCAACAGCTAAAATCAAAGGGAAGCGTTCTTTATTGCTCACATTGCATTTTGATAGGACTCGCTCGTCACTCAAAACCACTCGCAGTATAATACCTGTCAGTTCTCAGTAAGCTAGATCCATTGCTGTCATAGAGTTCGAACGTGGATTTTGTAGATAAAGTAATGTTATCTACACAGTTCACTATGGTTTTAGAATTTTATTGGATTTGAATTTTTTGATATTAGAACGATGCAGCTTGACACTACGAAGGGGATGGCTAGACAAAAAATTTTATGCTTATAATGCACGGTGGACTCATTCTCACAATAGCTTTTGTCCTAATTTAAATTGTCATAAGTTAAGCACTTGTCCTTATATATATTTATGTGCGAAAAATAATTATATAAGTAATAAAAATAATTGTTAAAACCGAGTTTGAGCAGTCCAACTAGGACAGGTTAGGTTAGGTTCATTCTATAAACCACATAGAGGCACAGGCCACACCATTCACCCCACGCGATCTTGTGGCTCATTTACCTCCCGCCACATTTATCAGATCAGGTTCTCTTGGCTCTTTTTTGACTGATTGATTGAATAATACTTGATTTATTACATGGAAATAAATATAAAATATAAATATTCCTATACACATTCACACAACGCCATCTAGTCTCAAACTAAACAAAGCTTGTACTATGGTTACTAGACAACGGATAAACATCTTTAAATACTTTTTGTTGTAAATACGTACATGTTCATGCACACAAAGATTTGCATTGAACGGGAATCGAACCCGAGACCTCTGCGTAGCAGTCATATTATATAACCACTACGCCACAGAAGCCATCACATAATTGACTTGTGCAAAAATCAAACCCCCGATAGTAAATGGGGCAGTACCGACACACATATTGGATGCTGTGTTTCCGATTCGAACAGAACGGGAAAAAACCATTGTGTTTGAAACTTGAATCCAATATGGGTTCAATTGTATGGAAATCATTAAATATATAACTTATGAAGCTTTAAAAAAAAACGCATAAAAACGTGTTCTATTCAAAAGCAAACAACCCGTTCATGTTTAAAGCAAATAAATATATCTTATCTTATCTTATCTTATCTTATCTTATCGTCATATCAGCCTATGGACGTCTACTGCTGGACATAGGCCTCCTTCAAAAGTTTCCACTCTGCGCGGTCTTCTGCCTCCCTCATCCATCGGCTTCCCGCCGTCCTAACAACCCTTTATTCCATCTTTTTTAATGTCAGAAATGCCCTCGAACGTCCCAATGCAAAGCAAAAATGGCTTACACTTACTGTGTGTGCAATGCTGCCAGACAAGTTACGTAGCTGATTCAAGCTTTTTTTTGTATGATAGATGTCGCGGCCCTAAACTCAAAACCTCTCTACTCTACCAAAAAAAAAAAAGACAATGGAAAAAATTTATACTCGAGGCGCGACTCGAACCCGCGTCTCTGGACTATACGCGTCCAGTGCCATATCTATCAATCTAGGCCACCCGAGCATCCGTCTCGACTACCAAATTTAACCATTGCTTTATACGGCGCCAGGCCGCAACTTAGAACTTGGACTCTCTACTCTACGCTCGTAAGCTTGAAACATACAAACTAAAACATAACCAATAACAGAAACATAAAAACTAAAATCATGTAACAGTTCCTAAAAACTTGTCTGGAAATCTCACATTGACCTCTATATAAACAAAAAGTATCAATTTTTTTGTCCAAAACGATTATTATCATCTAAACCTTTATATTCCCGAACTAACCCGGTAGAAGTTCCACGATTTTTATATCTGTACCCTTATAAAGCCGCCATAATAACTAGTTAGGAGCCATTCACACGAATCTAATCATTTTTTATATCAGTTTCCCAAGAAAACTGCCGTTGCTTAACTTCACATGTGGGTCGCAATACTACTCATACGGCATACCTATTGTACGGTATAAGACATTGTAATATGATCTTTTTTTTACTTTGGTGGGAAATATAAGTATTGAATGTGAAGACTATTGAGAGTAGGTTTATATAATTGAAACTGAAGTACGTTCGGTGCGGTTTCGTTTGAAGTTTTATGCTAAAAGAAAGTATAAACTTTGAAAAACAGCTCGATGTAAGGTCATTTCTCATCATAGGTTGCCTTGAAATAAAATCCTTTAAACCCATTTCCACTATCTCTTTCCAGGAGTTTATAGGGTGACGACCTGTGTGTGGTGACGGAGTAAGAATACAATATGCCACCACCCCATCTCATCCCATGGGTGTCGTAAAAACCAACTAGGGGACTAATCATGAATATAATTTTTACGAAATAAAAAGTAGGAAAACTTGAAATTAAACCCTATACCAATCTGTCTTGCCAGCGTGGTATTAGTAGGCCAATTATCCCTCCGTCATGGAAGGAGGCCTGTCCCTGCAGTAGGACATTAATGGGCTGTTATGATTATGATGTTGCACCCATTTCCACTATCTCTTTCCAGCAGTGTATAGGGTGACAACAAGGAGACGACGGCGACGACGCCTCATCCCGATAGTTGACATTTAAAGAGTCTGCCCACTACAGCGTACCATACCATGACCGTGCGAGGACCGTATCAGGCACTTAAAATAACACAACGACGATACTGGCCGGTTAGGAAACGGTCTAGTGGGCATAGTCTCATACGTTTTAATACAAAGAATACTTTTTTTGTTTGAAACGTTCATAGCACGGTCCTAGCACGATCATGATATAGTACGGTGTAGTAGGCAGTCTTCATTAATTTACTTACAATACACTTACATTATACTTTTTTTGCGCAAATTAACTTTACACAGCCAAAGTAATTTGTTTCTAGAAAAACTTAAGCATAAAAAATGGCAGCGTTACTAACCAATTTCTAGTCATAAAACTTAGACAGATCGCTTCTAGGGACCTATTTTTATGAGTTGTCGAACCTACATTTATTACGAGGGTCCCAAATTGTGGTTTTATGAAGGACAGACGGTCCTTAACTTGAGTTAGCGATACATATAAGTTGTTATTTTACTTTTAACTGGTCGTTAAGTAACAAATTACTTAATTCATGATTCATTTGGTGGTTATAACATTGTTACTGCATTGCGACAATAGCTAACCATTTTAGAAAAGTTATTTTGTGTTTTTTTCCTATCAAATAATAATATTTACACACATTCACACAAAACTAGCTAGAGAGAGTGGAAGCTGGGAGAACTGGATTACGGATAAACATATAGACATTCATGTACATTTCATAAAACATACAAAAGTTTTCATTGTGCTGGAATCATGTCTAAACCATTGCGTAAGGTTCTTATAATACAACCCTTTATGATCACAATGTCTACACTGTAAAATGACTTTGAAGCAAAATGCCTCAAATCAATATCTCTAAAGTGTTTTGAAGCTATAGAGTTAGCCTGTACCTACATTATAATCTTTTTTTATGATTTTTTATAAATAACGGACTTATAAAAAAAATATAACTTACCACTTTCTTTCCTTGGTGAGGTTTTTATTATCGCGATCAAACTTTCGCGTTAATATTAATAGAATATTTGTAAAAAGAAATATAAGATTATAAAAAAAAACAAAATCTACATAGACTAATTTATTTAGTTATCTACTAGACCATGAAGAATGTCTATCAATACAAGGTTGTTACAAAAACCTAAATGCTAGACAGAATTACAAAATACACATTACTTTCAATTCAGAGTAAATGATATTGATATTTCATTTAGCAATTATCATAACAGCCCATTAATGTCCCACTGCAGGGACGGGCCTCCTCCCATGACGGAGGGATACTTGGCCTACTAATAATAAAACCACGCTGGCTAGACGGATTGGTATAGGGTTTAATTTTAAATTTTACTTCTTTTTTATTTCGTAAAGATGATATTCACCGTTAGTCCCTTAGTCGGTTTGTACGACGCCTACGGCATGAGATGGGGTGGTGACATGTTGTATTATTAGTAAAAAGAAAAATATTAGATTATAAAAAAAAACTAAAATCTGCATAGACTAATTTATTTAGTTACCTACTAGACCATGAAGAACGTCTATCAATACAAGGTTGTTACAAAAACCTAAAATATGCCAGACAGAATTACAAAATACACATTACTTTCAATTCAGAGTAAATGATATTGATACTTCATTTAGCAATAACTATTGTATTTTCAACGGACGCAATTACACTTATTCATGAGAGAACTTTACTAATAGTAAATGTACGAGTAGCTTGAGAACTAGTTTTTTGAATGATAATAATTTTTTAGCTATGTGACCACTATTTATGTGTGTGACTGCATTTTACTCGGTGTGGTGACGGAGTAAGAATACAATGTGTCTCTATTATCTTTTCGTAATAAAAAGAAGGAAAACTTGAAACAAAACCCTGTACCAATCCGTTTACCCAGCGTGGTATTAGTAGGCCAAGTATCCCTCCGTCAAGGGAGGAGGCCCGTCCCTGCCGTGAGACATTAATGGGCTAAGCCTTGGATGTCTTAAATGCCGACTAAGGGATTGTTTTTTTTCTTAAAACTCCCGAACAAGTTTCATGACCTGTAACGCGGAGACTTTAAAAACAGCAATTTAACGAGAACAAATAACATGAATGCTGAGGGTAATAACTATGTCTCGTACGAAGAATATCCTGGATGGGATTCGAACCCTCAACTTCGAGCACAGTCGTTACGCGGTGTCCTACGTGGGCGACGCATGCGACGCGATGCTACACGCGACAAGTGTCCAACGTGATTATGTGGCAGTCTGCGACGAGACGCGACTCGTTGCAAACTGCCACATAGGACAGAAGTAAGGTACGCCATTGATTGATCGCGTACATCGCGTTCGTCGCCCACGTAAGACACAGCATTACCGCGATTGTCGCGCCAACGAGGCAGTTGTATTTCTTCAACGATCTTAAAAGATATTATTAGCTTTTTACTACGTAAGACCTACTACTCAAAAGACCTTTATATACTTTTCGAGAACTGCGAGTAGTATTTAAATATACAGTCTACAAAAAAAAAATATTATACTCACCTTACATTTTTAACAAATCGAATCGCTAAAACAACATTTTCCATAATTACTTTTTAAACTAAAAATATGTTATCCTATAATTTAGTTGCAAAAACACCGCGTGTTTAACCTACCCCAAAATTCTATATTTAAAATTTTGTTTTCTTTTGTCACTTTTTACTGGCCAGTTGTGTTAAACAAAGGGAATTAAAACCTCGTTTTTACTACGCCTTCCTGATGCACCGCCGAAATTATTATGTTAATTAAGTTTTAATATAAAATGCTGTATTTGCAAAGCTTACTTACTTTGTTGATACAAAGACCAAATAAAGTGGAGTTTATTTTGTAATTTTACTTGTCCACGGTGACAATACTGTTAATAAAATTTAATTTATTTAACAAAACCTTATTTAAGTTTTCACGACATACTGCCACGATAATTTTAAACGAAAATGACTGGTGACATAGAGGTTTATTTCGTCAATTCACTTTTATTGGTCCCTCATTTCTACTGATGGTTTTGCTTAGAGTATAGAAAAGGAAATCTTATTGTACTTATAGAGCATCAAATCCCGACAAATACTTTTTTTAAAGGAAATTGCGATTGAACTTCATAAGTCTAAGAGCTGTCAGTATTAAGTGCATGCTGAACTCAAACCTACCTCCTCACTTGACGTAGGGATACTTGGCCTACTAATACCACGCCGTCCAGACGGATTGGTATAGGGTTTAATTTCAAGTTTTCCTTCTTTTTACTTCGTAAAGATAATATTCACGGATAGGCTCTTAGTCTGTTTTTACGATACCCATGGGATGAGATGGGGTGGTGACATATTGTATTCTTACTCCGTCACCACACGGAGAAAAAACAACATAGTTAGAGCTTTTCCTTAGTCTCATAATATCAAAGACTTTAGGTAAGCCTTAGAAAGGATAACCAAAGTCATCCGAAGAACAAATACTCCTAAAATAAATCAATGAAACAAAATAAAACAAATAGAGTGATCTGAATATTACCCAGAAGTTCCAGAGAATAGGTTAAATTTAACGTATACGGTGCAATAATAGCCAACATTGTCCACAATTGCAAATCCTGGTCACTGTAAGGAAAAATCAGAAGGTTAATGTTGTTCGGTCGATGTAAACTATGTATTCGATTCCCTATACATATATGCTTTCTTCTTAGCACAACGTATTTATATTAGTAATTCTTCTTTATATCATAGTAACGTTATAAAAAAAAAGGTTTGTATTGAATCATCATAATGTCCCACTGCAGGGACGGGCCTCCTCCCATGACAGGGGGATACTTGGCCTACTAATACCACGCTGGCCAGACGGATTGGCATAGGGTTTAATTTAAGATTTTTCCTTCTTTTTATATCGTAAAGGTAATGTTTACGGATAGTTCCTTAGTCGGTTTTTACTACACCCATGGGATGAGATGGGGTGGTGTTATATTGTATTTTTACTCCATCACCACGATGAGGATGCTCCCAGTTATTAAATTTGTTGCAAGACCTAATCCATTTGAATGCATAGTTTATAAAGCATTTATTGGCACCGCTATTTATAAACATCTTACTTGTTTTCTAACATCTTTAAACGTTTAAAAAAGTTTTCTTCTAAAATTTTAATAAAATCAAAATATTAAAATATTACGCAATCCTTAACACATTTTTACCAAACCAAATACCGTTTTTTTTTCAGTTTTTTTATTATTTTTAAGCTCCAATAATACATATTTATATTCATTTGTTATTGTATTTAATTAGAAAGCTGCATCAGATTTGATTCCAAGTTGACCTACTCAAATCTTCCTGCTATATGTCCTAAGCTACACCAGCAGACATGCAATCTCATTCCGTTTGCGATTACATAAACACGTAATATCGTACATTGTAAAGGAAAATGGAGTCGGTTTAGTCGATAAAACGCGAATGTACCAATGTGGGACAGTCGAGTCATCTGTAACTGTGTGCTGGCTCTAAAGCCCGATTTACACATCGACAAGTACAGTAGCGAGTTAAGTATTAAGTTGTTGATTTAAATAGATCTCCATCCTATTTTATTGGCGAGTTAAGTTGGCGAGACGCGAGAGAGGGGACCTACTTCGTACTTAACTCGCCAAAAAAATAGGATGTAGATCTATTTAAATCAACTTAATCAACAACTTACTACTTAACTCGCTAAGTAAATGTGTAAATCGGGCTTAATAGAGTACTGTGCTTAAAATTTAAAAACGTTTTTATAATTAAATTCAGTAGTCACTTTTAATTTTTGGTCGAAGAATATGAGGTTATGAAGAGTTTTCAAATAAAATGTATCTAGGATTAGTTTAGACAGAAGCTTCTGGTTCTACAGAATACCTAACAGTCTCCGATAGCGAACCAACCGACTGTCTACTGTCATAAAACCTGTCGTAAGACAATACAAGATTAACTAGCACCAGTTGTGAAGATGAGACTGCCTCAAAGATATAGCCTTAGCCTACTAATATCATACCAAGTGCCATGAGTGTTGTAAACTCAGAAATCGAATCGGTTACTAAGGAAAATTCGTAGATATTCAATATCTCTAACAAAATCAAAGTAGGAAATCTTGACATTAAACTCCATATCAATCCATCTAATTTATCCCCTTTTATCTTCTACCTGGCTAACTACGTTCTATCATTCGAAAACCAAGCCTTCATAAAAAAACAATACAAGAATTACCTAATTAAATTAAAAAACTAAATTTTTTTTGACAAAAGTCAACATCACGATGTATTCCCAGACGATCACCCATCCAAGTACTAACTTCTCCCAATGTTGCTTAACTTCGGTCTGTCACCAAAAAAATTCACATTCCTGCAGAGGGACATTCATAAACTGTAGTAAGGGCAAAGAGTAAGGGCTTCTATTATGCACACAAAAAAACTATAGACCTATGTATTAAACTTTTTTAGAAATACAAGCACGTATGTATAAAAACAAATATAATTTAACAAACTATGATTTAAAGGTGTATGGTAAAAGTACGGATAACTAAGATAAGAGCGCGCTAGAATCTTAGTAAAAATTAGTCGATTTTACAAAAGTTTCTAAATTTTATCTTAAACATTGTTGAAATACAAAATGATATATTTATGAATTAATTTACTTATTAGCATTTATAGATGCTTAAATTAGAATAAAATAAATGTGTTTAACTTTGGGTTAAGTTTAAAGCCTTGCTATGAGCATTACTAATGAGAAATGAGGTCACAGTGGCAAAACACATAAAAGCTTACAATTAAACATGATAATGCGCGCTCTATAACTTATTTATGCATACTCTAAGCGTTACCCCGACACAAGTGAAAATATTTTTATACAATAAATATAATCTTATTTCACTATCTAGTCCCAGGGGCGTTTTACCGTTCAGAGTATAATTTATTTCTTTCACTTTCTTATTTTTAGGTTCAAATGGGAATTTTGTACTAACTTTATATTTAGAGAAACATCCTTTTTTTGTATAATCTTCGTCGATTATTTATATTCCTCACACTTTCACACAACGCCATCTAGTCCCAATTGTTTTCTATGTTTAATATGTAATACATTACATATTATACATAGAAAACACGCAGACCAATGCAAACAATCATGTTCATGCACACAAAGATTTGCATTAAGCGCTAATCGAACCCGAGACCTCTGCGTAGCAGACATGTTTAATAACCACCACTCAACAGAGGTTGAATGCAAAATTAAATCATTTAATTGTTAGGTCAGTTACATGAAAAAAGAGAACCTATTTGCATTCTAGAATCTTGTCTTGCATGTATACTATAATTACGTCTGGATGGCGTGGTGATTGCTTTTATGTGACTTTCGTGTATGCGGTCATGGGATCTTTGTGAGATTGATTGTTCTAACTTTGTTAAAATTATATTTGTCATACCACCGCAAATACGTTTGCCTTGATAGAGAGTCATGGTTTTTAATAAGGGAATTATTTATTTAACATGTAAAAATAAATGTTATTTGAATTGAATGTGTATTAAGTGTGTTGTAATATGACGACCTCAGTGGCGTAGTGGTTTTTTAAAATGACTGCTACGCAGAGGTCTCGGGTTCGATTCCCGCTCAATGCAAATCTTTGTGTGCATGAACATGATTGTTTGCATCGGTCTGGGTGTTTTCTATGTATAATAATTGTAAGTATTTACAACAGAAAAAAAAACAACCGAATTGAGAACCTCCTCCTTTTTGAAGTCGGTTGAAAAAAGGTATTTATGTCTGTTTGTCATGTTATGTATGTTTATGTATTTATGTCTGTCTATCCATTGTCTAGTATCCATAATACAAGCTCTGCTTTGTTTAGGACTAGATGGCGCTGTGTGAATGTGTGAGGAATATTTATATTAAGTATTTAATATATTTGATAGACTAACCTCTGCAGTTTCGCATTAATAAAAATTAAATTTTATATAATTAAAAATTTAAATTAACCTAAATGTAAACAATTAAAAGTACACATTTGATACTAATTAAGTATTCAGTGAACACTAATAAAGTAGCTACAGACCAATGATCACAGGCACTACAAAGCAATTAGCTAGACAACAAGACAATGAGACGTCTACATTAAGGCCTGAGCGCTGAATGAGTACATAATAGCCCATTAATGACCCACTGCAGGGACGGGCTTCCACCCTTGACAGAGGGATACTTGGCCTACTAATACCACGCCGGCCAGACGGATTGATATAAGGTTTTATTTCAAGTTTTCCTTCTTTTTATTTCGTAAAGATAATTTTCACGGATAGTCCCTTAGTCGGTTGTTACAACACCCATGGTATGAGATGGGGTGGTGACATATTGTATTCTTACTCCGTCACTACACGGATTACTGGCACTACAAAGCAATTAGCTGCATAACAAGACAATGAGACGTCTACATTAAGGCCTGAGCGCTGAATGAGTGCGTCTAGTTGAATAACAAGTGCTACGTACTATTACAACTCGGAGCTTATGTTGCAGGTGCCCAGTTTATGTTGATTGCTCTAAGTGATAAGGTTGTAGAGGGTATTCTAAATTAAATATCTGTGATACATTCACACAACGCCATCTAGTCCCAAACTAAGCAGAGCTTGTACTATGGGTACTGGACGACGAATAAACATACTTAAATATTGTATTTTTTTAAGTAATACATACATATTATTATACATAGAAAACACACAGGCCACTGCAAACAATTATGTTCGCGAACTTCGTGCACAAATGATTTACATACGATTAGTTCATTGAACATAATTATAGCAGCTACAGACCAAATTGATCACAGGTAATTAGCTCCATAACAAGACAATGAGACGTCTACGTTAAGGCATGAGCGCTGAATGAGTGCGTCTAGTTGAACAACAAGTGCTACGTACTATTACAACTGAGAGCTTATGTTGCAGGTGCCCAGTTTATGTTGATTGGTATATGTTATGAGGTTTGAGAGGGGAGAATGATTGGAGAAGAGTAAAGTCAATGTATAAATAACAAACTCCGTGTGGTTACGGAGTAAGAATACAATATGTCACCACCCCATCGTATCCCATGGGTGTCGTAAAATCCGACTAAGATTCTCCGTAATTATTATCTTTACGAAATAAAAAGAAGGAAAACTTGAAATTAAACCCTGTACCAATCCGTCTGGCCAGCTTGGTATTAGATGGCCAAGTAACCCTCCGTCACGGGAGGCAGCCCGTCCCTGCAGTGGGACATTAATAGGATGTTATGATGAGTGTTTTATAAGTTCTTGTTCATGCGCGAACGTCTCAGAATTTTTTAAATGAGTATATGTATTGAAGGGGGAGACGTTTAAATCCAGTCTTAATGACTAAGATGAATAAATGAACAAGAGCTTATAATATCATAACAGCCCATGATTATTGTCCTACTGCAGGAACGGGCCTCATACCGTGGCGGAGGGATTTTTAGCCTACTAATACCACGTTGGCCAGACGGATTGGTTTTATTTCAAGTTTTTCTTTTTTTTATTTCATAAAGATAATATTCACGGATAGTCCCTTAGTCGGTTGTTACGACACCCATGGGATGAGATGGGGTGGTGACTTATTTTATTGTTACCCTGTCACCACACGGAGTATACTTATAATATAACATTAGTAAATTATTGCTACACACTTAAATAACTAAACAAACAAACAAACGATCGCATAATTATTACACCTCCTTCATCTCCCAACATAGTCCACCACGTTGTCCAGTGAACATTCATTAGTCGATGTGCAGTATTGTTCACGAGAGTAACAAGTTTGTACCAACACCATTGTTCCGCTGTATCACTATTAATCAACGGTAAAAACATTCATAAGCGGAGGAGGAAATGCGTACACAATCTGGGTAATGAAGTAGCGTATGGAATAGTAATTTAAAGTCGCCATTTTGTTTTGTTTTTTTTTATAATATATCTAGTGTCACTGTCTTAGTAAATACGAATCTAACAATCTTTTAAACTACAATCCACCATGCCATTTGGGCTTCAGAGCTTAGTAAACATTTTACACATACATACTCTTGAACAACATAACCCTCCTTCTAGCGCAATCGAATAATAAACAAAAGACGATTACACATGCAAATAAATTAAACTAAGAAACAAACTATTGCATAATTATTACACCTCCTTCATCACCCAACATAGTCCACCACATTGTCCAGTGAACATCCATTAGTCGATGCGCAGTATTGTTTACGAGAGTAACAAGTTTGTACCAACACCATTGTACCGCTGTATCACTATTAATCAACGCTAAAAACATTCATAAGCGGAGGAGGAAATGCGTACACAATCTGGGTAGTAAAGTAGCGTATGGAATAGTAATTAAAAGTCGCCATTTTGTTTTGTTTTTTTTTTATAATATGTCACTGTCTTAGTAAATACGAATCTAACAACCTATTAAACTACAATCAACCATGTCATTTGAGCTTCAGAGCTTACTAAACATATATTATACATACATATTCTGGAACAATCTAACCCCTCTTCTAGCGCAATCGGATAATAAACAAAAGACGACTACACAGACAAATAATTAAACTAAGAAACAAACGATCGCATAATTATTACACCTCTTTCATCACCCAACATAGTCCGTCACGTTGTCCAGTGAACATCTATAATGCCCGATTTACACATCGATAAGTACAGTGGCGAGTTAAGTAGTATTTTAAAATTAAGTTGATTTAAATAGATCTCCATCCTATATTTTGGCAAGTTAAGTACGAATTAGCCCCCTCTCTCGCGTCTCGCCAACTTAACTTGCCAAAAAATAGGATGGAGATCTATTTAAATCAACTTAATCAGCAACTTACTACTTAACTCGCTACTGTACTTGTCGATGTGTAAATCGGGCATTAGTCGATGCGCAGTATTGTTTACGAGAGTAACAAGTTTGTACCAACACCATTGTTCCGCTGTATCACTATTAATCAACGGTAAAAACATTCATAAGCGGAGGAGGAAATGCGTACACAATCTGGGTAATGAAGTAGCGTATGGAATAGTAATTTAAAGGCGCCATTTTATTTTTATTTTTTTAATATATCTAGTGTCATTGTCTTAGTAAATACAAATCTAACAACCTATTAAGCTACAATCAACCATGTCATTTGAGCTTCAGAGCTTACTAAACATAATTATACATACATACTCTGGAACAACATAACCCTCCTTCTAGCGCAATCGAATAATAAACAAAAGACGATTACACATGCAAATAAATTTAACTAAGAAACAAACTATTGCATTATTGTTGTTGTCTTTTTTTAATAAGAAAGAATTATTACACCTCCTTCATCTCTCAACATAGTCCACCACGTTGTCCAGTGAACATTCATTAGTCGATGCGTGGTATTGTTCACGAGAGTAACAAGTTTGTACCAACACTATTGTACCGCTGTATCACTATTAATCAACGCTAAAAACATTCATAAGCGGAGGAGGAAATGCGTACACAATCTGGGTAGTAAAGTAGCGTATGGAATAGTAATTAAAAGTCGCCATTTTGTTTTGTTTTTTTTTTATAATATGTCACTGTCTTAGTAAATACGAATCTAACAACCTATTAAACTACAATCAACCATATCATTTGAGCTTCAGAGCTTACTAAACATAATTATACATACATACTCTGGAACAACATAACCCTCCTTCTAGCGCAATCGGATAATAAACAAAAGACGATTACACATGCAAATAAATTTAACTAAGAAACAAACTATTGCATAATTATTACACCTCCTTCATCTCTCAACATAGTCCACCACGTTGTCCAGTGAACATTCATTAGTCGATGCGTGGTATTGTTCACGAGAGTAACAAGTTTGTACCAACACTATTGTTCCGCTGTATCACTATTAATCAATGGTAAAAACATTCATAAGCGGAGGAGGAAATGCGTGCACAATCTGAGTAATGAAGTATCGTATGGAATAGTAATTTAAAGGCGCCATTTTATTTTTATTTTTTAATATATCTTGTGTCATTGTCTTAGTATATACAAATCTAACAACCTATTAAACTACAATCAACCATGTCATTTGAGCTTCAGAGCTTACTAAACATAATTATACATACATACTCTGGAACAACATAACCCTCCTTCTAGCGCAATCGGATAATAAACAAAAGACGATTACACATGCAAATAAATTTAACTAAGAAACAAACTATTGCATAATTATTACACCTCCTTCATCTCTCAACATAGTCCACCACGCTGTCCAGTGAACATCTATTAGTCGATGCGCAGTATTGTTTACGAGAGTAACAAGTTTGTACCAACACCATTGTTCCGCTGTATCACTATTAATCAACGGTAAAAACATTCATAAGCGGAGGAGGAAATGCGTGCACAATCTGAGTAATGAAGTATCGTATGGAATAGTAATTAAAAGTCGCCATTTTGTTTTGTTTTTTTTTTTAATATGTCACTGTCTTAGTAAATACGAATCTAACAACCTATTAAACTACAATCAACCATGTCATTTGAGCTTCAGAGCTTACTAAACATATATTATACATACATATTCTGGAACAATCTAACCCCTCTTCTAGCGCAATCGGATAATAAACAAAAGACGACTACACAGACAAATAATTGAACTAAGAAACAAACGATCGCATAATTATTACACCTCCTTCATCTCTCAACATAGTCCGCCACGTTGTCCAGTGAACATCCATTAGTCGATGCGCGGTATTGTTCACGAGAGTAACAAGTTTGTACCAACACTATTGTTCCGCTGTATCACTATTAATCAACGGTAAAAACATTCATAAGCGGAGGAGGAAATGCGTACACAATCTGGGTAATGAAGTAGCGTATGGAATACGAGTGGTTTTGTTTTGTTAGCGTTAAATGTTTCACATACGGAGATTTTTAATAATACTTATTATAAGCATATCATCATAACAGCCCATTAATGTCCCACTGCAGGGACGGGCCTCCTCCCGTGACGGAGGGATACTTTGCCTACTAAAACCACGCTGGCCAAACGGATTGGTATAGGGTTTAATTTCAAGTTTCCCTCCTTTTATTTCGTTAAGATAATATTCACGGATAGTCCCTTTGTCGGTTTTTACGACACCTGTGGAATGAGATGGGGTGGTGACATATTGTATTCTTACTCCGTCTATATAATGGACTGTTATGATGACAGGGAGATAAACATAATTCAATAGTTTGAATATAGAAAACACTCAGATTAACGAAAACATTCATGTTCATGCACACAAAGACGAATGCAAGAAATGGTAATGGAACTCAAAACCACTGTGTCATCATGACAGCCAATCGACGTACACTTCTGGACATAGGCCTCCTCCAAGTATTGCCACCTTGTGAGGTCCTGTGCCTCCCTCAACCATCAGCTTCCCGCCGTCCTAACTAGATCGTCGGATCACCGTGTGAGGGGCGCTCCCTACCCTGGGCTTTCCAGTACGCAGTCGCCATTCCAGAACCCTTCTGCCCCAACGGCTGTCGGTTCTCCGCCCTATGTACCCTGCCTCAAAAAACCTCTGTGTAGTAACAATTAAAAGCAATACGCCACTATAAGAAGATGTTTTAGAGCCTCAGTTAATGTTAAGAAGCAAAATCGCATATTTTTGTTAATAAAGATGCTTTATTAAAAATATAATTAAAGTCCAAACGCCCCGGTCTTAAACGGGATCAAATAAAATTTTGCTGTTTTCATCAATTTTACTAAAATGTTTTGTTGCTTTTCCGAAAGCTTTTAATATTAAACAAGGGAAACAATATTTCTTTTTAAAAGTAATTTTGAAATCTTAAAGAAATTGTTTTTCCTTGAAAAATTTCTTAAAGATGTTTTGTTTATAATCAGTTAAATTAATAAAGGTTATATAAATTTATTAATGCAGTACAAAACACGATTATAATATGAACCATCAATAACTGTCCTGTCCCCGGCGCCCAGACTCCTTTACTATGGTCTTCCAGACTAAAGAATTAATAAATAAATATTCCTCACACATGCACACAACGCCATCTAGTCTTAAACTAAGCAAAGCTTGTTATATGGGTACTAGACAACGGATAAACATACTTAAATATATATTTTTTTGTAAATACATACATATTATACATAGAAAACACCCAGACCAATGCAAACAATCATGTTCGTGCACACAAATATTTGCATTGAGCGGGAATCGAACCCGTGACCTCTGCGTAGCAGTCATGTTATGACATTGATTGAGCTGTGCAAGTCGCTGAATTCTAGGCTAGTTCTGTGTAGCTATCAAAAAGAAAGAAGAAGAACGTATAAGGTTCAAGTCCAAAGTGCCCATGGCAATAACAACCCTCAACATTACAAAATCTTTTCCAAGATTACCACACCTTTAAAAAAGGTTGTCTAAGAAAAACATTAATAAAAGTCTTTCTAAAAATACAACCGAATTGAAAAAATCCTCCTTTTTTTGAAGTCGGTTAAAAACACAGAAACCAGCAAAACTACACTTTAAAAAGGAAACTTATAATCAATAATTTACTTTTATAAATCCACAAACCACAACAAAAACGAAACGAAAACTATAGCTCATAAATAAAGGATAAATAAAAAATCTGGCCACACGAGGTGATATTATGAACTAGACCGGTAAGGACCGCGTAGGGTGCGGGGGGATGGGTGAGGGGGGGTGGAGGGGTAGTCGTAAAAATGATAAATGTGCTCGCATTACGCTCTCGTACTGCACATGTGACCAGCTCTGTGTTTTGTTAATATTGCCTTAAATTTAAACATAGATTTTAGGTACCAAGTGATTTAGATACTTATAGCATGAGATTTATTTTTGGGTAGTTAATTTATGAATTTAATGTCTGTATTCTACTGAATAAAAGAAAATAAATAAAAAGAAGGAAAACTTGAAATTAAACCCTATACCAATCCATCTGCCGACAAACTGTTATACAGTTTGGCAGATAAAATATTGTATCCAATGTGTAACTTACTTTTAATAAAATAAAAATACATAAAAAAAAAATCAGGCCAGCGTGGTATTAGTAGGCCAACTATCCCTCCGTCATGGGAGAAGGCTCGTCCCTGCAGTGGGACATTAATGGGCTGTTATGATGAATGTCTGTATTCTACTGAAATATTTGTAGAAGACCTTAACCAGCAGTGGACGTCATTTGACTGACATGTTAATGATGATTATGATAATCCCTTTGCAATGAAACTGGGTAAAAATATGATAGAGTAAGTTCTAAAACAACTCTAACTCTGTACGATACTTGAAATGATTTAATAATTGATCTAAACTGACTCGGATTAGTAAATATTTCCGAGCCTTGTAATAAACACAATGCTAGAGTTTTATATCACTATCAGTACTTTAGTTCCGTGTGGTGACGGAGTAAGAATACAATATGTCACCACCCCATCTCATCCCATGGGTATCGTAAAAACCGACTATGGGACTAACCGTAAATATTATCTTTACGAAATAAAAAGAAGGAAAACTTAAAATTAAACCCTATACCAATCCGTCTGGCCAGCGTGGTACTAGTAGGCCAAGTATCCTCTTCGTCACGAGAAGAGGCCCGTCCCTGCAGTAGGACATCAATGGGCTAATATGATTATCAGGGAGCCAACCACAAGCTCTTATAGCAATACTATTGTAATCTTACTTAGCCCTTTTCGTACCACGAAGTGCTTAAAACAAGCTTATAATATAGAAACAATATTGCGTTGGCCTAATTTGTTAAACTGCTAAGTCCGTTTTTACATAGTTTACAGGAGGAAGAAAAAACTGAATAATTTCTTTATTTGTTTGGCAATCAAAATTCTGAAAATCCCGTTGGTGCCTATATTTTAACTTGTTATTTTAAAGATATAATTAGTAATATAACTTGTACCCAATTGAGAAAATTCAAGAAAATAATTATTTAGCAGCTTATCAAAATAAGGTTTAAATTTGATTAAGGACTTGGCAGTTTATCACTTAAGTTTATTATTGTATGATTTAAAGATTAGTTAGTTGTACAGTGAAACTACTTCAATTAATTATCAGAATATTTATTAAGCGTTATAAAATAAAACACTTCCAAATTACACAATGAAAATTAAAAATCATAAAACTCAGTCTTTTTTAGGAAACAGTGTTATAAATAATAGACTTTTTGCATAAACTACTTCTACTTACAAAGTCTTATTATAAAACTGTAAATGAAAACTTGGTTTCATTTACAGTTCTTAAAATAAGCTTTTTTCGAAATATTAACAGGAAAAGTGATTATTGCAATGGAATTTTGTTCTGGACTATTCGCAGGCCACAACAAAAACTCTGTACTGGCTTCTCAGGTGGCTCTACCTTTATGGCGCTGAGCATTGCCGTGCATAAACATAATCACTTCACCTACTCTTTGTGCAAATGGCACCACATGGAACCTAATGACATCCTCAATCTAATGTTGACCTGATACTGTGCCTTCATTTAACATTACAAGGTCTGTTCATCCGGTTAGGCTAATGCCTTCCTTCACCAAAACATTGGGCCCTCGAATCTGTCACTTTCGTGGAAGCATGCATCAAAACATCGCTCATCATATGTTCTCCATACCCTTATGCAAAGGTTATCATTATAAAATTTGTTTTACACTCGCCTATAAAGGTAACAAGCTGCTATGACTCATGGCCCAATTCAGATACTACCTTGCGAAACTTAATCGGTTAGCACGATGAGAATGCGTTAATCTAACCCGCATTTCTTGTCTTCTTGTGAACTGCTGCTTTTATTGCAATCGCTTTCTGATAATTTGATGACCTTCAAATCCCTGATCTTCAATATCCCTATTGCCCGAGCACAGGCGACTTGGCCGGGCAGTGATAGATCGTTCTCTAAAGGCACTCAAGCGTATGTATCGGTCTTCCTGCACTATACTTGCCCTAACTATGCCTTATATCAGTCTTCTAGTCTTTTGAAAGCGATGCTAAGCAATCTGGATTGTCCTTCGCAAAGAACCCAGCTCCAAAGCAACTGAACGCTGTGATGGACATTCTTGGCCTAATGTTTTGGCCCTATTCGTAGTAACCACATCTATATTATGTTGTGGAGCTTTCGACTTCTTGTTGTTAAAGACAGGTACAGGCATTAGCTGTCAACAATACACTGTTCGCCGCAGAAAACAAATGTAAAATGAGTTAAAAAAGTTCATGTTAAAATTGGTTAAAGATAAGTGGTAACAAAATGAAAAAAATACACACTTAATCCCTTAACTAAATGAGAGTGATAAAAATGTATTCACAACCCCTTTAACTAAAACGGCAATACAGATTTTAATACTTGTTTTAAGTCAATTTTAAAAAATTAACATTTTACTTCAAAATAAACAAGTGGTCCTTATTTTGTTTTGAGTAGTATATTATTTAAAAACATTTCAATTAGACCCTAAATAAATATACACTTACAGATAAAATAATATATTAGTTACCTAGTTTCTATGTAGTTGTAAACACTCTTAACAATTTGGTTAAAACAGCCTACATTTGACGCATAGGAAATGGAAAGTGGGTTTGGAAAATGTTCAGTGCAAAACTGAGGCCTCAGTAGGATTTAGCAGGTTTGCGTTGTGGCAATTGGCTGGTGATCGGAAGCAGTTTTTCGAACATCATTTTTTTCACCTTTTTAGGCTAATATCGCCATTATTTGTTAAACATAACGGTAGATAATAGGTTGAACTTTGTAACTAGCCAAAAAAGTGATTTTTGCCCAAAATGGACTTAGCAGTTTAACGAATTAGGCCAACGTCAGTTTTTTATTAAAATAATATAGCAATTGAGCTTGTTTTAAGCACTTCGTGGTACGAAAAGGCTAAGTAGGATTACAATAATATTGCTATAAGAGCTTGTGGTTGGCTCCCTGTACTTTAATTAACAATCAACATCATTCGAAAAGCTACATGCAACCACCAAATTTCAAACACCAATTCAGCTCAAAATCCTTAACGATATTAACCCTATGTTCACTTGTTCAATGTTTACTTCCCGGAATGAGGTTCACAATTCCACATAACAGGCATGCTTCTGAATAGCCGATTCTAATCTCCAATCGATCATGAATATTCAAAGCTGTATTACAGTAACTGATCCGAGTGAGGCACATTGGTGACTGAAGTAAGAGTATTGTTGGTTTCCAACATCCCATCAGATGTAATATCGAATGCATTTGAGCGTTCGTACGTGTTATAGTGTAAGATAATAGATTCCTTGATTATGCAAGACTTTGTTCTGAGATTAGAACCTTAGTGAAACAAAATGTTTGTTTTTTATTTAAATTTTAGCACAAGAAATTATTTACAATCAGATGTGGTACCGGTTTCTGTACACTCTCACAATACAACATTACACACACACAAAATTTCCTGTCACACATCACTCAAATATAAGTATATATTAATAACAATTTAATAACAAGATTTTAATTTAATTTATTGGCGCCTTGCTCCTCTCTCCTACTTTTTGCTGTGCCCGACAGGGTCTACAATTGATAGGTACTGCTATATAATTACTTACATCTATCTATAAGTAACATTATAGAATGCAATAAATGATTGAGTATTGAGTATCATTTGATTGTGCCCAAGTTTAAGATTTCGGTGTAAAAGCACAGCTTTTTTTAGTTGACATTTATCGATGTTGGTCTAACATCCATCGTGTCTTCCATAAAGAGAGGTCTTGAGACTGTTATTACTTGAATCGTCCCGGCAAGTGCAGGTCTACGCTATAAGGCCGAAAAAAACAGATGTAAATAAACATAAAATACAAAAATTTAAAGTAAATATGGTCCAACCAAATATTTTGTAAAAACATACTCAATACAATTGAAAATTTTAATTACAATTTTCGTTCGTCAATATCGTGATTGAAATTTGCAAATTGATAACGATTTGCATTTTCATTAATTTATTATTGTTAAGTGTGGTTTGAATAGTAAAATAGGATACCGACATCAACAACCGACCTTTTTACATTATTTTAATTAAAGGCTTGTCACGAAAATAAAAAAACGTTTATCTAATTTTTTTATTTTAATAAAACAGTAGACAAATCCTTCGTGTGGTGACGGAGTAAGAATACCCTTTTCTGGCAAGGACACTACCAGCCGCACTACCAGTAGTGTTAGGATCTATTGTACAGTCGAGTCGAATCACAAATGAAAATAAGAAATGTACAGTGGGTGACCGAAAACGTCCGCCAGTTTTCTTTTTCATTCGTTTGTGAAGCCTAAAACTCTTAGTACCTTTTGAAACTAAAGCATTGTATAGACAAAACACATAAAACTATACTCACACAGTATGATAATAAGGGTCAAATTCATTTTCACCTTTGGTCTACGTCTAGTTACATGTCAACATCAATGAACTATTTAGTCTGTTCTGTTCTATTTTTTTATAATGGCTCCTAAGTTAATCGATAATACTGCCAACAGGCCTGTTTAGTCATTACAAACTTTTAATTTGCTGTGATATCCTCTGTTTCATTGTCAATGTCTATTACTGTTTATTTATTACTGTTTAAATAATAATTTATTATACCTATAGCCACAGAATATAAAACTTGAATATTAAATAAGTAATATTAAATAATAATAAATATTATTTCCGATTCACGAGCATTCACGAAGGACTAATTTTGTATCCTAGGTAACCGATATTGTATTGTCACCCCTACTAGTGACAGCCGACCATTGACTGCAATATTATGTCATACTCAATTGGTAAAGCAGAGTATCGCTCATACTGCATAAGCACACGAAAATAGGCCTTAAGGTGGCGGACCTTTAAATACCATGACTGTACATAACTCATTATTTTTAACTCTTTATCTTAAAACATAAATCATACTTCGATAAAAAAATGTTCTTGGGTTGTTTTTATCACTGGTCGAAAAGTGTCTGGAAGAGGGCAAAACTCTTAGGCTTCACAAAATGTAAGGCAGAAAAAAGAATTATCTCGCTTACGGCTGCACTGCCATTAATTCCACAGACACTTATTAAAGAAGGATGGGAGTACATTCAGTCTGAAAGTGTCAACAAAGATGTCAAAACTCATAAATTATATTGAGAGGTTTTGGATGAAACCATATTTCAGTATGGTACTGAAATATGTGTATTTGGAGAACATCATCGTACTAACAACATCTCCGAAGGCTGGAATTCTGAATTGAATAAGTGTCTAAACAAAAATACTGTAAATCGGTTACGTTTACTTAACATTTTACAAAAGTTTAATTATTATTTTCTTTATTTAAGTACATTTTTCACATTAATTTACATAAATTAATTAATTAAATTTAATAATTGTTATCTTTATTTACTTTTTTCTCAATCTTTTACATTTTTACAACATTTAATAAGAATATAACAAGGTACAAGGACCAAGCTACTGGTGGTTAGGGCTCCAGAGATAGGAACATTTGGCAACGACACTACTGGTAGTGCGGCTGGTAGTCTCCTTGCCAAAAAGGAAGAATACAATATGTCACCACGCCAACTCATCCCATGAATGTCTTAAAAACCGACTAAGACGAAGACTAATTAATTAATTGATGGTACATTTAATTTATAGAAAAATGTACCTAGATGTTTCCTAAGAATTAAAAACTTCGAGTACATCTGTTTAGAATCAGAATCAGAATCAGAATCATTTATTTGCAAGAATATGGTAGTAACAATGGATCTTAAAACTAGTGTTAGAGCATACATATTCTGCCATGCAATGGCGTGCAAACTTATTTAAAAAAAAACATTTTTTTTAGCTATAAATTATATTTTATCAATTATACATTATATTATTTACACGTACGCACCATTCTTATTAATTACACATTATTATTATTAATTACACATTATTATTATTAATTACACATTATTATTATTAATTACACATTATTATCATAAATTACACATTTTTATTATAAATTACACATTGTTATTATTAATTACATATTATACAGTATCATTACTAATAAAACCATATATTTTTTTAATTATTACATAACATTTTTATCGTTAAGGTAGTCTTTCACACTGTAATAGCCTTTTGTGTGCAGTAATTCTGTTAGTTTTCTCTTAAACAGTAAGAGTGGCATATCTTTAAGACTTTTGGGTAGGTGGTTAAAGATTACAATACACATGTAATTAGCATTGCGCTTCACCAACTCTAGTCTTATAGGTGGTAGACAGAGTTTATCTCTATGCCGCGTTCGACTATTTTCCATATCACCAAACTTTTTAAAATAATCAGGGTGTTTTTTAACAAAAGAACATACCTCTAAAATGTAAAGACAGGGTAGTGGCAATATTTTTAACATTTTAAATAGTGGTCTACAGCTATCCAGAAAATCAGCATCACAAATTGCGCGTACACATTTTTTTTGTGTCTTAAAAACCCTATCGATATCTACCGAGTTTCCCCAAATTATTATGCCGTATCTGAGAATTGTTACTTAAATAAGGTGTTAAAAAAAAGTTACAGTACCATCACTGTGAGCTAGCATTTTGGTATTATATTCCTTCCTACAATAATTACACGTCATGGTGATATGACAAGCATTGTTTCAAATATGAATGCTCGTGGTTTTTGCTGAAAAATGTTCATCTACCAAGTTTTTGTTTTATATATTTCAAAAAGTTATGACGTATGTCTAAAAGCTGCAGCAAGGAGTCTAGTTTTGTGTATATAGTTTGTAGGTTTATATGATAGATTGATAGATATGCTTCGAGAGCCTCAGCGAATGTGTTGATGTGGACGAATACCACAAAAGGTTTGTGGCCTGGCCGTCGATCTTAGAGCTATAGTGTGACCACAGGAGCTGTGCACCCCCTGCGGTATGCGCGGCGAGGTGGGGGACGAAGAAAAAATAGGTGTCCGTTATGGTAGCGTACACGTGATAGTTCTGATAGAAAGGGAACTTTTCTTTTGAAAAATTCTTTATGTAAAAATAATGCGTGAAATTCTGACTGAATTAGTGTAGGTAAATGCTTTATGCGAATTCACAGTGGAATATGTCAAAAATCCATGTTAATTTATGTTCATAGTACTGGTACAGATAATATGCTCACAAGTGATTTAAATATCTCGAGAACTACAAAACATAGGTACAGTAATTCTATTAATACAGTAGAAATGTAACCCTGAAATAACGCCTGTGTAACACTTTATTTCAAAACAAAATTCAATATTATCGGAGACTGATATTAACGGTTCTTAGGGGCCGGGCAGGAGTTATTTCATTACGCTATAATATTAAAACTACAACAACAATTTTTTTAAATGTAGGTACAGTCTGTCTATAAAGTCCTGACAAAAAATTAGGGCGCCACTGTGCTACACGTAGCAACCCTATTTAGTCTGACAAAATAGTTTTAAAAACAATTATGTTCAAATAACACTTCACTATTAGAGCACTTATACACACATCAAAAAAGTCTAAGCAACATGCATGATATTACAAATTTACCATTTATATTAATTAATTTCTAAGTATTTACTCACTCAAAGTGTATAGGTAAGTAAACTTTTTTGTTATTGATGACATACTGGCTGGTTGTAAAAAAAAAATTTCGATTATGTTTTGTTTTTTTTCATAAAATTCAAATGACTGCGAATTTGTTTGAATTTGAGTGCATGTTAATTGCTACGTTTTAGTCTTGATTTTATAATTTTACCAACCATTTAAATACAGTTGGCGACAAAATTGAATTGTTAGATATTCTTTACGTCATGGAGCGACGTCATTTGACGGCAGATGAAATGCAAAGAGCTGTAGGGATGTTGCAAGCGGGAAGTAATCAATCTCAGGTATCTCGACATTTTGGTATTCATAGAAGTGTTATTTGTCGTCTTTGGCAGCGCTACAATAATACAGGGGAACCCGCTGAACAGCATCCAGGCCGTAAAAGGAGTACAACCACTCGGCAAGACCGGTACATACAACTGACTGCAAGACGCCAGCCGATGTTAACCGCTCGAGAGATAAGTTTGAGGCTACAAAATTCAAGTGGTGTTGATGTAAGTCCCCAAACTGTGCGAAATCGACTGCATGAGTACGGCCTACGAGCTCGACGCCCTATCAGGTGCCCACCGATACGTCACGGGAATCGCGCTCGTCGAAATGAATGGTGTAGAGAACGCATAACATGGACCCAGGAACAATGGGATAAAATTATGTTTTCCGATGAGTCGCGATTCGGGTTTAGGCCTGATACAAGAAGGGTGCGCGTGTACCGTCGACCCGGAAATACTCAAAGACTCAGGTGCGTTCAGGAAGTTCATCCATACAGCGGCTCAACAGTTATGGTATGGGCGGGTATTATGAAGAACAGGCGAACTGAGCTCGTTTTTGTAAATGGATATTCTCAGACCTTATGTCCATCCATTTGCACAAACCTTTGGCTCCGATTTTACGTTAATGCATGACAATGCGCGTTCACATACAGCTCGGCGAACCAGTGAATACTTGGCAACGGAGAACATCCAGGTATTGCCCTGGCCTGCACAATCGCCAGACCCCAACCCCATCGAGCACGCATGGGACATGCTCCAGAGACGTGTTTTGAAGGACTTGGACGGAGTGACAACAACCCAACAGCTGAAGGATTTGCTACAATTCCATTGGGAGCGAATACCGCAAGATGACATAAACAGTCTCATTAATTTATTTATTTATTTATTTATTTATTTATTTACCAACTTAAACTAACAGTACATAACACCACACGCTTAAGTTATAGGTACAGAATTAACAAAATTAAAAATATGCAAACTTACAAAACAACTTAATACTTATTATACACTTATAAATTATTATTATTACAGACTAATAGGTACTTTGTTACATACAATTATAATATAGTGCTAGGAGTTGCAATAGCCTCAAAGTAATGTGCACTGACGCTCAGGAGTCTCGGCTCAGGATGACTGAAGATATCGAGAGTATCATTGAATAATAATATATTATTTAAGTGTCGCAAAGCTAAATAAAGTGGACTGTTGGATAAGGTTACAGTACAAACATTGGGAACGTAGAACAGAGGGCGCTTGCGCGCTCGGAGAGTATGAGTTATTGTTCGTGGAACATTTATAGAGATGTGTGAAAGAAGAAATGAATTATGAATTGATCCTCGTATGAGCCTGACAAAATACTTAATTAATGTTAAATTTCTTCTAACCTCCAAGCTTTGGTAGGAAACCATCCCAAGAGTAAATGGAGTGGGATACATGTAAGGGTAGTAGCCATATAATTTTAGGTAGAGATATCGAATAAATGCTTTCTGTGTTTTTTCTAGAAGTAAAGTGTAGTTCTTTTCATGCGGGTTCCAAATTGCACAATTATTCTCCAAAGTACTACGAACATATGCATTGTAGAGCACAGCTACAGCATGGCGGTTATTAAAATATTTTGTCTGACGTAATACAAAGCCCAAGTTTCTACGCGACTTGTTACAGGTTTCAATTATATGTTGGTTAAATGTGAGATGTGAGTCAAATCGGGTTCCCAAGTCTTTTATAGTAGTAACTCTGTTTATTGGTTCATTGTTTATAGTATATACAGTTGTTATTGGTTGTGATGCACGTGTAAAAGACATAACCGCACATTTATTAATGTTTAGGCAAATGTTATTGTTTGTACTCCATTGGTAAATCATATCGATGTCATGCTGGAGTTTAGTCGAGTCGGAGCTGTCACTGACAGGATGTGCGAGCTTCACGTCATCAGCAAACATAGATAATGTAGAGTACTTTATTTGTTCTGGGAGGTCATTAATAAAAATCAAAAACAATAACGGTCCTAGGCTGCTGCCTTGTCCTATACCAGATGTTACTGAATATGGCTCTGACTTCGCATCATTGTACTTTACATACTGTCTACGATCATTTAGATAGTTTGCAAAGTATCTCAGTAATGTACTAGAGAAGCCAGCCATTGCCATCTTTACCAAGAGCACGTCATTATCGACTCTATCAAAAGCTTTTTGATAGTCGAAGTAGGCTATATCTACTTGTTTTCTTTCGTCTAGGTTTTTTGTAAGAAGAGTAACTGTATTAAGCAAGTTCGATGTAGTAGAGCGCTGTGGAAGAAAACCATGTTGCTCATCAACAAACCATCCTCGTAACTGTACAGAAATTTGTCTATTTATGAGCGACTCAAATATTTTAGCAAATACAGATAAACGGCGGACCACTTTTATGAACTGGGATAACTTTGGATGTTTTCCAGGCCGAAGGATATTTCTTTGTGTCTAATGATAAATTAAATATATAATGTAGGGGCTTTATAAATATTATATAACAGTCTTTGACGATTAACTGTGGTACATCGTCTGGACCTTGTGTAAATTTTGAAGCCAGACAAGATAACGCTCTACTAACCTCGTCCTCGCTTATGTAATTAACATCTACATTTACTAGAGGGCATGACCTGGAGGCCAAAGCTGCATTTTCAGCGTTTAAGTGTGGAATACTAGGAAGAAAAACACTACCAAAGTACTTAGAGAAAGAACAAGCTACTTGATCGTTAGACATTTCTCCAAAGGTGGCCTGTTCGTTATTCTCGCGGTTATTTTTTACAAAGGACCAAAAAGCCTTGGGGTTTCGCCCTATGTTACTCTGTATGTGGTTAATGTAATTTAAATATTCAGTTTGGATATTTGTTTTTATTATGCGCCTGTAGTACACAAAAAATGCATAATACAATTGATTACCAGACTGTTTATATAATTTGTGGTAATTGTTTTTCAAAGTAATTAGTTTTATAGTAGAGGGTGAGAACCATTCTGGGTAAAGTACATTAGTAGCCCTTGTTCTTTTCAATGGGACAACCTCAGAGAATACGTTATTTAATAGGTTGTAAAATGTATTTACAGCCTCATCAACCCCTGTACATGAATATACTTCTTCCCAGTCTATGTATGAAAGCCCAGTATAATATAATTCTACAAAATCCGCCTTGCGAAAGTTTAGCTCAGATGTTAGGCGTGAGACATTGACACAAGGTTTATTTTTATTACGTACGTATGGTGTGGAGATGTTTAGTACAATCTCCAGCGGCTTATGGTGTACCTCATCTGGCACAATCCCAGGACATACTGAGACCGAGACTCCCGACACAGTGGGGCTTACAAATATTAAATCTAACATACGGCCTAGATCATTAGTAACGGTATTTTTTTGAAAAAGATTACATTCAGCAATAAATAATTCAAAGTCAGAGCGCACAGAAGAACTAGTAGAGTACAGGTTAAAGTCGCCCAAAATTACAGTTGGTAATTTTGTATTAATATTAAGTATTTCTCTTATATAATTAAACATATCATAATATCTACTATCAGGTACATTAGGAGCAAGGGATATAACACAACATGTAAAGCGTACGCGTCCACAAGAGACAACAGCACAAATAATTTCATCAGATTGAACAGACTTACAGTTTAACCGCGACAGGGAGAACGGGGCTCGAGCAGCGAGTAGTACTCCGCCTCCGCCTCGCCCAGTACGATCACATCTCAAGACCGTGTAGTCACGTGAAAATACTTCAGAGTCGAATACGCTGTCATCAAGGCGGGTCTCTGTCAGCGCCAAGAGCTTGTAAGGAAATGTGTGTAGTACATTTTTTATATCAGAACGCTTTGACTTCAATCCTCGAACATTTTGGTAGAAAATTGAATCTATTTTTCTAACATTCTTCACGAAAAAACGTCTTATTTGTATGTAGCTTACTAGTTTTTTTAAATTGATACCATTCTTGTAAGGAGGTATTTTTTGGCCAGTTATCAGGGGCCATGTAAAAATCAAAGAGCTCTGCCGGGACTCGAAGGACGAAACAGTTATGACGTGAGTGTTCAGGACTAGGTTTTTCTATATTAAAATCTGTGTTTGAATGTATTTTTTGTAAGTACGAACGAATACTTTCTTCGGTTACATCTGGGTGAAAGTTCCAAGCGTGTATGTACCTGACAGGGTGTAACGTCTTTAACTCGCTATCGGCATCGCCTGTCGCACGTACAACCAGTCTACGTTGTCGCTTCTGTGCCGTGCCTGTAGTAAACACTCGTGAACTGTAAGTATTACTTTGAGAAGTACTTTTGCTTACTGGGTAAGTAATTCAATAAATAATCGTTGCCGACAAGTTCTGAATAGCAGAGGAGGCCATACTTTGTATTAAATTGTCCTATTCTTTCACAATAAATTCATTTTCTTAAGAAATTTCAATTTGTAAAAAAAAAGTTTAGTTTCTTATGTACCTGTATATTCTAATATTGTTAATTTCTGTTATTAAAAGAACTTATAAAGAAAACAGCTGTTATTTTTACATCATAGAACCCTAAAAATATTATTTTAAAAATAAAATACAACGTTATAATTAAAATAAATGGTAAAATAAATTAATATAAATGGTAAATTTGTAATATCATGCATGTTGCTTAGACTTTTTTGATGTGTGTAATACTAGGGCATTTCTTGTAGGTAAGCCTGTTGTTGCATTTAAAGTTTTGCGTAGAACTTCAAGACTACAATTAAAATCCATCTCAGTTCTAGCTATCATCTGCAATTTTCTGAGGGTTGATCCCGAAATTTTACAAAAGTTATGTAAATTGAACATTTGATTATACCTACAATTAATTTAGGCATAACTAGAAACAAAATACAGGTAAAAGAAGAAAAATGTTATATACCTCTTTTTTACTGTAGAACATACCTAATTGTATTTTGTGGGGGAGAGCAGAAATATAGAAACATACATTTCTCTCTTTGGCCGGCCTTGCCTGTGTTTACCAGGAGTTTTAAGCTTTTCATTATTTTTAAATCTGTTATTTTTAAATTTAATAATTGGGTGCGCGAGAGGAGTCTCCCCGAACGGCGTTTTTTTAAGTGAGTCTCTAACGCCTGGCGCACCTGGACACCTAGCACTCGGTAACGCGGAGTCTAGGTGACAAATCCTCTCACCACGATGGCAAAAAACAACACTCAAACGGCTTTTTTCAAAGCCAAACCCAATACCAACCCCACCAATATCCCCGCCTTAAAGGTCATATCAATAAACATAGAGGGATACTCAGACGAAAAATCACAATTACTTAGCAAATTGTGTTATGACTCCAAATGTGATATACTATGTGTACAAGAGACTCACCGTAGCGCGGACCATGCGAGACCAGAAGTTCCGGGCCTGGTTCTGGTCGCCGAGAGTGCACATTCAAAATACGGCAGTGCTATTTTCAGCAAACCAAATATGAAAATCTTATCCTCCTTTAGCAAGTGCACTGACTCCATTGAAATTCTCACTGTTGACACGGGCAAGTGCACTGTAACTTCAGTGTACAAACCACCAAACCAGCCGTTCAAATTTGATCCACCCGACAACTATCACTACCGACCGACAAAAATTGTTGTTGGAGACTTTAATAGTCATAGCATTGCATGGGGCTATCAACGCACAAACGACGACGGACATGCTGTCGAACGATGGGCTGAACTAGAAAACCTCACTCTACTTCATGACGCTAAGCAGCCGAAATCATTCAACAGTAGACGATGGCAGCGCTCTTACAACCCAGATCTCATATTTACTACTGACAATATCAGCAAACTCTGCACAAAAACTGTATCCACACCAATTCCTCGCACACAACATCGTCCCATAGCCTATCTTGTACAAGCAGCCCTTAGACCCATCGAGGTCCCCTTCAGGCAACGATTTAATTTTTCGAAAGCCGACTGGTCAGGCTTCGCGGGTATGGTAAATCGTAATCTCTGTAATATAGAACCATCACCACAAAACTATGTGCAGTTTGTAGATTCTGTACGCATTGCTTCGCGTAAATTCATCCCAAGAGGTTGCCGAACGTCATATATACCAGGTCTAGACCATGAATCAACTGAACAATATAACACCTATAAAACGCTGTATGCCCGGGACGCCTTCTGTGAAAAAACAATCGCCGCTGGAGAGGAGCTGATGGAACAGGTTAGTGATAGCCGTAAAAAGAAATGGATTGAAATAGTTAGCACCATTGATATGACCAAGAATAGTAAAAAAAGCTTGGTCCACCTTGAAGAAAATCACAGGTGATTCACCAGATCCATCAAACCCCGGCAAAATCGCTGCTAACCAGGTGGCCCACCAGCTCCTTCTCAACGGCAAAACCTCACATAAACTGCCGAAACTTCCGACGCCCGAAGTCAAACAGATATCTCCAACCGAAATAAGCAAACCATTCACGTTATCAGATATCACCTCCGCCATAAAGGAACTGAAAAACGGAAAGGCCGCTGGTTTGGACGACATTACCATTAATCAGTTGAAGCACTTGGGCCCTACTGCTGTATCCTGGTTGCTGTCACTTTTCAATTCCTGTCTCTCCCAGTATAAGATCCCAAAACTCTGGAGAAAGGCCAAAGTGATAGCGTTACTCAAACCGGGAAAATCACCAGATGACCCAAAAAGTAATCGCCCAATATCCCTGCTGTGTCACGCGTATAACCTCTTTGAACGTCTCCTGCTAAATTGCCTAACACCAATTATAGAGACCAAACTAATCAAAGAGCAGGCAGGCTTCAGACCTGGCAAGTCATGCACAGGACAAGTACTCCGTCTAACGCAACACATAGAAGACGGCTACGAACAACATAAAGTGACAGGCGTTGTTCTGGTGGATCTTTCAGCAGCATACGACACTGTTAACATCAGACGACTACTATACAAGGTAAACAGTATGATCGATGATCATGGCTTTAACCAAATACTGAAAGAGATGTTGAGTAACCGGCTATCCCAAGTGTACTTGAACTCTGAGAAAATCAGATGGAGAAACCAGCGTAATGGGTTACCCCAGGGCAGTGTTCTGGCACCTACCCTGTTCAACATATATACCAACGATCAGCCCAGCCCTGCCCGGACGGAGAAATTTCTTTACGCCGATGACCTTGCTCTGGCTACGCAAACAAAAACCTTTGAGGAAGCGGAGCATAACATAAATGTGGCATTGGAAGAGTTCAGCACTTATTATCGCGATAACGGACTCACCCCAAATCCCAATAAAACACAAACATGCGTATTCCACATCCGCAACGCTGAAGCTAACCGAAAACTTAACGTCAAGTGGGAAGGAGTCCCAATAACACATTCCGACAGCCCCGTCTACCTAGGAGTCACCTTGGACCGTGCATTGACGTATAAAGGCCACTGCTTAAAGACTAAGCAGAAGGTGGGAGCACGCAACAACCTTCTCCGCAAGCTTACTTCGACAACGTGGGGAGCCTTCTCTCAGGTATTGCAAACTACAGGCTTGTCCCTGTGTTTTTCAGCGGGAGAATATGCGTGTCCAGTATGGCAAAGATCCGCTCACGCGAAAGAAGTGGATGTCGCGCTTAATGAAGCCTGCAGAACCATCACCGGCTGCCTCAAACCGACTCCACTTAACTTCCTGTACCCCGCCGCTGGTATTGCCCCTCCCTCGGTCCGTAGCGATGTTACTACTGCCATGGAAAAACACAAGCAGGAGGTGGACGAACGACATCCACTGTTTGCAGCTAATCCAGCCCACCCACGCCTTAAAAGCCGAAATAGCTTCCTTAAAACAACAAAGCTGAGACTAGTTATAGAAGGAGATGCGGGGTTTCGTTACCTTAACATATGTGCTGTATACTTACCACCACCAGTTCAACCTCAAACACTGAACAAGTTCTTAGACAAGGTTACCTCAATAATTGACGAAACCAGTGATCAAACATTCATAGCTGGTGACTTCAACATGGGAAGTATCAGTTGGGAGTTGAATACCGATTTCTCACAGTCAACAAGCACAACCGCAAGTAATTATAGCAACCTATTGGGCTACACTTTCATAGACTTCTTATCCCTTAATAACTTGGAACAATTAAATCACGTGAAGAATCACCAAGGTAAATTGCTTGACTTAATATTGTCTAATTGTGAGAATGTACGTGTTCACGAGTCTACAAAATCATTATCACCAATAGACCCTTATCATCCACCGTTGTTTATCGAAATTTTAAATGTAACACTAGTATCGCTTAAATGTAAACCTTTGATAAAATATAAATTTCACAGTGCTAATTATCAAGTAATAAATGCAAAAATTAGCCAGTTCAATTGGGTTGATAGCTTTGCTGGATGCCAGGATGTCAATGCTATGGTTGAAGTACTCTATCAAACATTACATAATATTATCAGTACAACTGTGCCAAAGATTAAAATTAAAAATTTCAAATATCCTGTATGGTATCCTAAATATCTCATAAATATACTAAACGAAAAGGAAAAAATTAGAAAAAGGTATAAAAAATATAAAAACCCCCGTGACAAATACGAGTACTTAATGTTAGGCGAGCGAGCAAACACAATTATTAAGAGTAGCTACAATGATTACGTGGCGAAGATGGAAAGGGATATCACACACAACCCCAAGCTTTTTTGGTCCTATATTAAGGCTAAAAGGTCTGGGTTTAAAGATATACCGTCAGAGATGAAACTGGAGCATAGAATTGCTGGGACTGGACCTGATATATGCGATCTTTTTGCACGTCATTTTTCATCGACCTTCATTCCTTCTGCTGATTTACCCACTAAATGTGACAATGCTACTGATGCACATCTTTATTTGCAGAAATCATTGGGTAGAGTTGCGTTATCCGTACGGGATGTTTGTGGAGTATTAAGAAAGCTGAATCCCTGTAAGGGTGCGGGTCCAGATGGTCTCCCACCGTTATTTGTAAAAAACTGTGCAGTTAGTTTGTCACTTCCTCTTGCAATAATTTACAACCGATCACTACAATCCTCACAATTTCCTGATCAGTGGAAGATGGCTAATGTTGTTCCTATTTTGAAAAAGGGTGACACTGATAATGTCGCAAACTATCGACCTATCTCAATTTTATCAGTTTTCTCTAAGGTTTTCGAGTCTCTCATATGTCCAATCTTAGCTTCTTATACTAAAATACAGATATCCCCCGAACAGCACGGATTTTGCGCAAATAAATCTACCACAACCAACTTAGTCCTTTACGTGAACGACATTTCGAAAATGGTTGACTTGCGAAAGCAAGTCGACTCTATCTACACAGATTTTAGCAGTGCTTTCGACAAGGTAGATCATGAATTACTGTTGCAAAAACTCTCTAACTTTGGTATATTTGGCGAACTTCTACTATGGTTTCAATCCTACCTGACTGAAAGAAAACAGAGTGTCGTGGTTAAGGGCCACCAATCCTCACACTATGTTTCTACATCCGGAGTACCACAGGGCTCCCATTTAGGCCCATTACTATTTACTATATTTATTAACGATATAGTAAATTGTATTAAACATAGCACTTGCTCCATTTTTGCTGATGATCTGAAGTTATATAAGCCCATTGATTCATCCACAGACGTAACTCAGCTCCAAGATGACCTAAACTCTGTTTACCAATGGTGCACTAAAAATCGCATGACTCTTAACACAGCTAAGTGCTATCATATAACATTTACAAAAAGACGTGAATCGCTTGCATCGACATACTCGCTCAATGGAACTGTACTACAAAAAGTTGACACAATCCGTGACTTAGGGGTTATTCTTGATAGCAGGCTCACCTTCATACCGCATATAGAAACAATTGTGGCCAAGGCCGCTAAAACACTAGGTTTTGTAAAGAGGAGCTGCTGTGACTTTAGATCTGCTCAGACGTTAACAGTGCTCTATAATGCCCTTGTACGCAGTACGCTTGAATATGCATCGCCTGTATGGAATCCTATGTACCAAACACATATAAATCGCATTGAACGTATTCAAAAAAGTTTCACCCGTTTTCTAAGATACAAGTGTAACAACTGTTCCCTCGATGCTGATTACCCGGCAAGGCTCGATCACTTCAATATGACATCCTTAGCCAACCGTAGGCAGATACATGATTTAAAATTTCTTCATAAAATCATTAACGGATCCATACAAATTCCTAGCCTCCTTACAGAAATAAATATATCTGTACCTCGTCACTGCTCGCCCAGAGTTGCCAAAGAGCTGGATGTGTTCGCCCCAAGTACGAGCCGAACTAATCTCGGTCGCTCGGCGCCTATGACCCGATTGATGAGGACTTACAACGAGTACCATAAACGCTTTAATAGCATTGACATCTATGCAAACTCGCTGTTGCTGTTTAATAATCAATTGATTTTAATCAGCAAACAATAATAATATTATATAATTGTCATTTTAAATTATTTTAATTTTATTTTATTTTATTGTGTTTTTGTGTAAGTAATCATGTTATAAATTTCAAATTCTATTATTAATTTTATTCGATTAATTATTATTTTTTTTTTTTTTTAAATCAACTATTTAATTTGGTGTTAATTATTTTATTTTTCTTTATCTAATTCTCAAGTGAAGATAATTTATGAAAAATTATAATCAGTATTTATTTTCAATTATTTCAATTTCATTTTTTTTTATTTTGTATAATTCATTTATTAATATTTCCCTAATTTTTGAAATGTGTGTATGACCATTTGAATTTGTAAGTGCTGTGCACACCTGTAAGTGGCAATTTCACTCTAGTTTTTAAGAAATTAACAATGTATTAAGCATGTATTGGTGATTGCGCCGTTGGTGTGCCATTATTAATAAATAAAATAAATAAATAAAAATAAAGGCGCTCTCCAGCTGTCCGGAAAAAGCTAGGCTTGAACTGTGGGTTGAGAAATTCCAGCCTCCTGCTGTGTACATCAAACCTACCGAAGCACTCCCTGCAGGACAAAACCTCCCACGATCCACCTGGACGTCACTCAATCGCCTACGTGCCCAAATGGGCCGTTGTAAGCTCAATTTGAGTAAATGGGGCTACACTGAGGATTCAGCAACTCAGTCCGAGTGTGGCTTCGACCCTCAGACAATGTCGCACCTCTTAAAATGCCCTCGATGTCCCGCTACATGCAGCTCTCAAGACCTATGGGCTGCTACAGACAATGCAGTTGCTGTGGCCGAATTCTGGGCCGGTACTGTCTGAGTTTTTCTGCCAATCGACACGAAGAAGAAGAAGATTTAATAATTCTAATGGAATGGAAAGAATAACTACAATACCTAACTAAAATTTATTCAGAGTTAAATATTAACCAACAAGATATCATTTAACATGGATTCACTAAGAGCTAAATGATATAAAATTTAATAAAATATTGCATTAATTATTTTTTGTAGACAGACCAGTCGATGCGAAAGTGACATAGTTTAGTTATCAATATCAACCATAATATAGACATAAAGCAATTAATTCAAATTCAAATTGGGATAAATCTTGAATGAATTATACTAATGCAACTGATAATGTATCAACAGAAATGGTCGTACTACGATTTTTCTTACTTACAATGAATATCTAACCTAAAAATGTGCTATGTACACAATGCCTGTTATTGGTCTCTAGATCTCAAATGGAGTGAATTTATTACTTGAGACAGATTACGAATAACAGTAACACGATAACATACCCATCAAAATTGCAGTTCGCCCATAAACATCATCCAAATCGCATAAAAGTTGACCAGAATCGTGCTCCGCTAAACATCGCCTTATAACTTTAAAAATCACTTCACGCGTGCCACTTTGATTTACTCTACTCATTGTTTACATTGTTCTTCGTAAGTCAGTATTAGTTTATTGTAGATTAATGAACTAATAAAAATCACAAATTAGACGACTTTATAGACATATCTGTAATATATTACACTTACTTAGTTGATTACAATGTAACCCAAATATACTCATATTTTATTAAAAATATGCAGGTGATAAATAAGAACTCACCCCTTACTCATAATCACCTCTTAAATTTAATCACTGTTTAGCGAGATTATTATTTGTAAAATCAAACTTATACTAAACAAAACCGTAAGAATTTAAGGTAATCAATTAACTTAAATTTAAGAGGCGTTTATGAGTAAGGGGGTAATCTGTATAAAGTAATTCCTAGGAATACTGTAGTGTTAACGATTTCTCAATTGGATTTTTTATTTTTATTTATGCAGAGTTTTTTGGCATAGTAACCAACTCGATATAGCTCTTGTGTATGCTACCATAACGGACACCTACCTGCTGTCACGAGTTTTGACGGCAGTGTCATAACAATTCAAACATTATATTTTTCTTTAAGAATTTCATGTTCTTAGAGTATTTGATACATTCCGCTAGATGTCATTTTTCTCAAAGTTACATTATAAAAACACAAATAATGTTCCTATTTACGCTTAAAACTATACAACAATGTAAATACTTTCTTGGAGTTTTAAAAAAAACTGTCTTTTAATAGAAAACTGCTATAGCCGCTCGTGAAGCGACCAGTACCAGCCAAATAACTTAAGTATATTGCGTCAGATGTCGCTAGTAGCTACATCATAGACTGTTTGTTCTATACCAGTATTTATCATGTACTCTATATGTCCACCCCACTCTCGCCGCGCGCATACCTCAGGAGGTGCACAGCTCCTGTGGTCACACTATAGATTAACGCGACACCATACCGAAGAAATCCCGGACGTCAGTCTGTGTAAGATTAGTGATGCTCTTCGACAACTTAAGAACAACAAGGCACCGGGGTATGACGGAATCACAAACGAGCTGCTGAAAGCCGGTGGAGAACCCATTCTCAAGGCTCTTCAGAAGCTATTCAATTCCGTTATACTCGAGAGAAAAACGCCGCAGGCGTGACGCATGGGTGTGGTGGTACTGTTCTTCAAGAAGGGCGATAGAACGGCGAACAAGCCGGTTTCCGAAAAGGCTTTAGTACCATAGACCACATCCATACGCTGCGGCAGGTTATACAGAAGTGCAATGAGTATAACTGGCCTCTATGCTTGGCGTTCGTGGACTATGAGAAACCATTCGATCGAGACATGGGCAGTGTTGCAGTCTCTTCAAAGGTGCCAAGTTGACCAACGATATACCGAAGTGCTGCGGTGCTTATACGAAAACGCCACCATGTCGGTTCGTCTCCAGGGTGGATTATCTGGCCCTATCCGGTTGCATCGAGGAGTAAGACAGGGTGATGTCATATCCTCGAAACTATTTTCTGCTGCACTGGAAGATGCTTTTAGGCTTATAGACTGGGACGGACTCGGCATCAACATAAATGGCGAGTATATTACGCACCTTCGATTTGCTGACGATATCGTGGTCATGGCTGAGACCATGGAGGACCTCAACATAATGCTCGATGACCTCATTAGAGTCTCTTAACAAGTGGTTCTTAAAATGAACATGGACAAGTCCAAGATCATGACAAATGTCCATGTTGTACCCACTCCAATCATGGTTGGAGGCTCTACACTCGAAGTTGTCGACGAATATATTTACCTGGGACAGTTAGTCCAGCTAGGTAAGTCCAACTTTGAGAAGGTGGTCACTCGTCGAATCCAACTCGGTTGGGCAGCGTTCGGGAAGCTAAAACGTATCTTCTCGTCCACATTGCCGCAGTGTCTGAAGACAAAGGTCTTCGACCAGTGCGTGTTGCCAGTGATGACGTATGGAACAGAGACGTGGTCGCCTACTATGGGCCTTCTCAGAAGGCTTACCGTCACTCAGAGGGCAATGGAAAGAGCCATGTTGGGAGTTACCCTGCGTGATCGAATCAGAAATGAGGAGATCCGCAGGAGAACCAAAGTGACCGACATAGTGCTCCGGATTGCCCGGTTAAAGTGGCGGTGGGCAGGGCACATAGCGCGAAGAACCGACAGCCGTTGGGGCAGAAAGGTTCTAGAGTGGCGACCGCGTACCGGAAAACGCAGGGTGGGGAGACCCCTCACACGGTGGACCGACGACCTCATAAGGACGGCGGGAAGCCGATGGATGAGGGAGGCGCAGGACCGCACAAGGTGGCAATATTTAGAGGAAGCCTATGTCCAGCAGTGGACGTCAATTGGCTGAAATGATGATGATGATGATGATAGATTGAATAGATAGAAGATAGATTGATAGAAATTTTTGAGGATTTTATAAAAATAAAAAAACCAAGTAAAGAAAAAACTAAGTATTTATTAACTTGAACCAATCGTTAGCTATAGTCAGCCCAAGTTTTTTTTATTAAAAATATCAGTAAAAATATGAGAACAATCCGGGCCTACCCTGGATTGTATTTTTTTACTTTTGTTGCACAGCAAATGCTTCATGGCAATGTTAATGATTTCAAATAAACATTCAACTTCTTAAGGTTTTGCGTTCTTATGAAGATGTCCCTGCTGTGAAGACTGTGAAGTATTTGGAATAGCACTATAATAGTTTGACTATTACTAAATAAAACTTACCCTTAAAATATTTAGCGCTGAATCTTGTTTACTCTTTATAAGCGCTAAATGATCTAATTTGAACCCTACTATGTGTGGAGACGGAGTAAGAATACAATACGTCACCACCCCATCTCATCCCATGGGTGTCGTAAAAACCGACTAAGGGAATAATCGTAACTACTATCTTTACGAAATAAAAAGAAGGAAAACTTGAAATTAAACCCTATACCTATCTGTCTGGCTAGCGTGGTATTAGTAGGCCAAGTAACCCTCCGTCACGAGAGGAGGCCCGTCCCCCGTCCGCAGTGGGACATTAATAGGCTGTTATGATGATTGATTAGTAGACGGTTAATTAGGCCTACTAATACCACGCTGCCTGGCCAGACAGATAGGTATAGGGTTTAATTTCAAGTTTTCCTTCTTTTTATTTCTCCTCAGACGGTTAATTAAATGTGATTAATTCATTTATTTGCTTATTTAGAAGTACCCCAATCAGACTTCAAAATAGCACTATAGGTCACTTTCTATTTCCTGGGACCCTAACATCAATTCCAACGGACACAAAGAAAACAAAAACCAATACTTTTGATTTCGCGACCTCATCCATAGAATCCTCATACAAAAACTTCAAACTAAACTTTATGCTTTTGTAAACAAAAATAACACATTCTATAAAACGTCTCATAGTATCTTAAAACTATTCGCTACATATATTTTATTTCCCACTTTACAAAAATATCCAAAGAAACTGTACCGGAATCAAACAGTCTTTACTTTATACACCGCAGGCTATTTTACAATTCCCACCTCAATAAAGAAAATACCCTATTTTCAATAAACGTTTTTGAATCCTTATTCCCATGTCCACGGATGGGCATAACGGCGTGGATATTGAAACAGCGTAGCCGAAGTGCGCATTTCACAAATAGAGACAATACAAAGTGGTTTCATGGACATTCGCTTCGCTTCTAGTCTCTACTATTGTTTGCATTATTCAAATTAATATAAAACTGTGATAAGAATAATATGAATAAGTATTTAAGTTTCTTTTATTGGTTATATAAAAGAGCAAGACTAAACTCTTTCTTAGTAAAACGATTCCCTCGTTAGTAAGGATCAAGACTCTTTTCTTTTTAAATATAAAAGAAAAAGTTAAGAATAACGACCTCCGTGGCCTTGTGGTTATAGTACATAACTTCATATCACATTGTCTTGGGTTCAATTTCCACTTAATCCAAATCTTTATGTGTATGAACCACAATATTGGCACAAAAAAGGTTTTTTACTTGTATAATATCTATCAACAAAAATACAAATACAGTCTTTTTGTCCATTGTTTATAAGTAAATAGTATTAGTAGGTTAGTGGTATTAGTAGGCTAAGTATCCCTTCGTCATGGAAGGAGGCCCGTCCCTGCAGTGGAACAATAATGGGCTGTTATGATGATGATGATGATTATCAATAGTCTAGTAACACACAGTACAGTTTTGTTTAGTTTGTGCTTGTTTTTGCAAATACTGTGCTTGAAGAATACTTTATTATTTTAATTAGGTTTTCGCGAAACCAACTTGGTTCCTAAGAGATTAAAGTCCCGCTAAAACTAAGTTATAAAACCTGAAAAAAAGCTGCAACATTTTATTAATTTCATTTTGATTTAGGATACAACATAAAGGGAACCCTTTAAATCGCACAGTTATGTAAAAATAATTCATTGTCGCATCTGTTTTGGGAAATCCGTAAATGGGTGTAATTAAGCTGATAGGTCGGCATTCGGGGTCGGTATTCATAAATGTTGTATACTTGTTATGGAAACTGATGAACTTGCTGAGTTTTAATGTTTGCATTAAATGTTATAGGTATTAGCAGTCAACAATAAGTTCTATAAAATAAGTTCTCCGTGTAGTGACGGAGTAAGAAAACAATATGTCACCACCCCTCACCACATCTCATGCCATGGGTGTCGTAAAAACCGACTAAGGGACTATCATCCTTACGAAATAAAAAGAGGGAAAACTTGAAATTAAACCCTGTACCAATCCGTTTGGCCAGGCAGCGTGGTATTCTTCTTATCTTCTTCACCTCTGGGGACCCTCCAGGTTGCACTTCGACCCCATCGGATCTTTTGTGCTGGTCCCCCGTTCACCACCCCACAGCTTCCTCAATCACCTTCGCGAAGGAGATGAGTAAGCCTAGCGGCAGCTTGTCGAAGTCACTAGGTGTAGGATATCCCACTACCAGCAGCTTCATTCTTTGTCTGGTGAGGGCTTCGCAGTTGCACATCAGATGTTCCACTGTTTCGTCTTCCTCACCGCATGCTCTGCCCTGGTTGGTGCCTGATAATCCCATCTTCATCAACAAGTCGTTTACAGGAAGGTGACCTGTAAACATACCGATTATTAGTCGGATATGTCTGCGGCTTACGTTCCACAATTTTGTGGACCTGCCCGGATTTGCTCCTGTGATAAAGAGCTTCAGCCTGGTATTAGTAGGCCAAGTATCCCTCCGTCACGGGAGTATGCCCGTCCTTGCAATGGGACATTAATGGGTTGTTATGATGATTACCTAACTCGAGAACTTTCTTTTTCTAAAATGTCATAATATTTTGGGCGACTATCTAGCCAGCTACTGATAGACTGTTGAAACCAATTTAAAGACTCAAGACTTACCTTGGACGTTAGACAAAAGAGACTTTTTTCACCATTCGTGTAGCGGCATTTATTTGTTTGATCAAATTTGAGGTCTAGATTATCGCTTAACTTACGGATTTATAAATATTTAAGCTACATTAAATGGCAATTAACTTAAGAAGAAAACATTTCTTTTAAACAATCTCGTTGCATGATTATCTGTTATCAGTAATCTTTTATCACCACGTTAACTTCTCTTGAAGTTTAATATTAAGAAAATGACTATGAAACACGAAAAGTTTTCACTCAAAACTCACTAGAAATGAGTTCCCATAGTATTTTACTTAGTCTCTAGTGGTTCTAACACAGTATTCGTTGAAATGATTCGTCGACAGCCACTTTTGCATAGAATTGTCCGCTGTTCTTTGTTATAACCTACTTGCATAAACACGTTCTAGATACAAAAATAACTGAATAGAATTTTGAGCGCTTATTTTAGGTGTAGGCAGTTTTAATGTTGTCTTGAAATAACAGGGACTGTTTTGGGGTGTTATATTTTGACCATTATATCTGTGTTACAAGTAAATGCTGTTTAGAGTAAAAGACAAAGTAATTTATTTGTTTTTACTCGTATTAATTTAGAATAATTTAATAAACATTAAAATTAAAATAACTGGCAAACTGCGTACTTTCACAGATGACTATAGAAGATAAGAGCAAAGAGCCTAATAATTGTTTTCATACATAACGATTTGGCTTTGTTTGATTTTTTTAAAGACTTTTCCTGTACTTGGGATCAATAAGAATGTCGCAAGATCAATTAGAATCATGAAATAAGGGACACAAAGAACAGCTCAAGATAATAAAGTGTCAATCACACAAATCGTTATTTTATGTGGATTGAACCTGCTACCTCTTACACAGCACAGGCGTCCCTTTCAGACCCTTTCCGTAGAATATCAACAACAAGCTGACCCGTGCCCACTTCGTTGGGCGGCAAAAAATACGCGTCCCTTTTTTTAACATATTTTATTACTGCTCCACTCCTATTAGTCATAGCTTGATACTATGTAGCCTATGACACTCTTCAATAAATGAACTATTCAACACAGAAAGATTTTTTTAAATTGTTTCAATAGATCCAGGGATTACCCCCTACATAGTCAAGAACACACAAACAAGGTTATGGTCACGTTATCGTACTACTGGTGAAGTGGTTGAAAGATCACCACAGCAAAAAGTCTATCACCACTCAACGACATGATAGATTTTTGCAAGTTTCCGCGAAAAGACAGCCTAATGTTACTACCATGCAGCTGGTTTAGAGGCTCCAGCTCTTGGTGGAGCCTCTTGCGGGTGACCAAACTATCAGAAGAAGTCGGCATGTAGCCCACCTTTATGCTCGCATACCGCTTTGTAATTCAGCACTACGCCGAGCGAATCGCGCACGACGACTAGAGTGGGCTCGTGAATATTTGTTCTGCAAAGATAACCTGTGATCTGTAGTAGTGTTTACACATGAGTCCCGGTTCGGTTTCCACTCGGATTCACGTAGAGAACACGTTCTCTACGTTCTTGGCGAGTTCCTGGTTGTGATAGCCGTCTACAACATCCTCAGGAAATCCATGCATACCACGATGGAACAATTATGGTTTGGACGGGAATTCGTGACGGTCGAAGAACAGAGCGCGTTTTGATCAGAAACACCATGACGGCTGAAAAATAACTTAACAAGGTGCTAGTACTAATAATCTACCCCCGTAGACTACAATTGGGCCAAAAGTTTAAGCTCATGGACGATAACACCCGTCCGCATAAAGCGAGAGTGATGACGAGCTGGTTGCAGGAACACGACGTATCGATTTTATGCTGAATTACTCAATCGCCTAACCTCAACATCATAAAATACGCGTAGGACATGTTCAAAAACAGGGCTTTGATCAATTTTCCTGCATAAAATTGCGATGGAAGTGCAACTTGTTTTGTATCCTAGTCGGACCTGGAACAATATACTGCACCAAGACCTGAATAACTTAATCCAAGCATAAAAAACCATTTCAGGTTTAATGTACTGACTACTGATTACTCACATAACAGTTAAAAAACATCGCAGCATAAATCAAGTTCCCTAAAGGACATTTCACAAATGACGCAAAAAAAAATCAAAATAATGAACAAGTACATTTCCCATACAGTTTAAAATATAAAATGTAGTGTATTTGTAAATGTATGACGGATACAATGCATGTCCGGGCTTGCGTAATGAGACTTCAACAATGGCGTAGGAATGCAAGTGTGTGTTCTTGATATGTTGTATTGGGGACCAATGACTGCTAATAAGGTATCTATAAGATACAAGTGAATAAAGCTTTTTTCTTCTATTGTTAGGTTAGTGGCCATGACTGTGTCACTACGATGACAACTGAGTCAGACTTTTTACGTGACCTCCAAAGGCTGGAGACTTTAGATGATACCACCGGAGACACTCAGAGGAAAAAAAATCCTTTCTATCACCCAAAGTTTGTATCTTTAAGAATGGCGTCGTGTACTGCGATCCTTACAAAGCTACTTTCCTTCGTCTATATTATTCCACGCGCACCCTTTCTGTACAATTTCAATAATTACGTCATGCTTAATTTTGAGGATTGAAACCACATCGAAATAAAAGCGTTGTGTAAATTAAGTTCCCTATAAAAATGACATTTCACAAATGACGCAAAAACAGTACAGAATAATGAGCTTGAACAATGGCGTAGGGAATGCAAGTGTGTGTTCTTAATTATGTTGTATTGGGATTTTTGTAGAATTTCAATAGTTTTAATAATTAAGTCTTTTTAGGGCGACGTTACTACTACATATAATACCCCAGCTGACGTTACCTAATATTAATCAATCAATCAACAATTAGCTTATTGTAGTCCACAGCTGGACATATTATTATGTAGGTCTCTCATGATTTATTTCTAATTCTTACTTTAAACGTCCTCTTATTTATAGTATCAATGTATCCAAACAACCACAACGAAAAATAATCACACTGTAAATGAAGTTCCCTATAAAAGTACATCACAAATGACGCAAAAAAATACAAAATAATGAACAAGTACATTTCCCATACAGTTTAAAATATAAAATGTAGTGTATTTGTAAATGTATGACGGATACAATGCATGTCCGGGCTTGCGTAATGAGACTTGAACAATGGCGTAGGAATGCAAGTGTATGTTCTTGATATGTTGTATTGGGATTTTTTTCTTCTTTGTACTCGATATTGTTACAAATTGCTGGTGTTGAATAACTTAGTTTAAGTGTCTAATGTAAGTGACGAAATATACAATAATGGTTGCATTTCGATTTGATATGACGTTGACTGATTTATTGATTGACGTTTTATATATCACGTCAACTCGTCGCTCCGTTTTGACGTGAAAGAAAGACAAACACACACTTTCCCATTTATAATATTAGTATGGAAACAACCACAGAAATCTAAATAAAAGGAGAAGTGGTATGACGGGGTTTTCTTGTCAACGCAATATGATTAGACCGATTATATAGCTAAAAATGGCTGTCACCTAGGTTTAGCTGTGTTTTGACAACGACCGAGATAACATATAAAATGCCGAGTTGTTCAGTGGTTGCCTGTAAAATTAAGAGCAATAAAAAAATCTTTATTAATAATGGAATCACTTACCGTATGCTAGTACATGTATTTTATTGTATTTACCTCTAAAATCATGAAAAAATAATCTTCAATGTCCTCACTATGTTATTTTCATGTACGGACAATTAAGTACTATAATATTTTTGTAACATATACATTGCTTCTCTAATGCTGTCTAAACTAGTCATTCAATGATATATGAAGCAATGAACTATTCGCTCAACGATATTACGTATGACAAGTGGTTGCTAACCGTGATCGCTCTAACAACCAAACGATAGTGACGATCCGTTCATGACTACGACTATCTATCGTTTTCGATAAAAAGTCGTGTATTGTAGGAATTTTAAATTGTAAAAGTGTTATTAAGTTAAATGAGATTTTTTTTTTAAATGTTGTGTTACGCTGTTTAAATTATGTAATTTCAATATAAGTATTACAATGTTGAAATAATATCCTAAATCAAAGGTGGAGTAAGTACTCTAGAACATAAAGGTTTAAAATGTTGATTAGTGGTTTTAAAAGTTTTTTTTAAACGCTCATCCATTTATTAGCACACACGTGCTTTTAACTGGTTTTATCAGATTTGCTTAAAATCAGTCTAAATGCTCATCTATCAATTCCTATATTCATGCTATTGTTTTAATTTTATCTAGGCGCAATATTGCTCGCGCATTTTGGCATGCACATGCTTGAATAAATGAACTGTACACGCTGTTACCTGCTTCAAAAAATAATCTGTATACTTAGTCTTATATTATACAACTATCCAAAAATTGACATCTATAAGTTGTAATTGACTACAAAACAGTTTTGGCCCAAAGCTCAAAATATGGGCCACACAAGCTCACTCAAAGAAATTTAATGAACCATGATGTAATTAAACAAAGCGCTTTTTGAAGAGATTGATAATTGGCGATGAAAAGTAGATCATGCATGACAAGCACGTGCGGAAAAAGTCGTGTTTTAAAGTCGGCTAGGTTTTACCGACTGTCGCTAAATTATCGCTAGCTCTCCCTCACAGGTGCGTTACTTTTGTATGACAACAGTCAAAATGTTACAAGCTGCTGCGACAATAAGGACGCAAAAGAAGTATGACGCTTGAGTTCCTTCAACCTGCGATATTACGACATCAGTTCACGGATTAATTTGTTTCACGACATGTACGATCTTACACAAACTGTCGTGAATATTATTTTACAAAAGTATTGTACAATTATATATTATTATATAATACATATTTATATAAAAGTAATTATTATTTAAGTATATGATAAGTATTTAATTTTTAATAATATATAAGTCTTGTCTATCGATAAATTTTATTAATTATTTATCGATAAGGTCAACGCCTAGCATAAATGTAATTTTTTTGAATGTAGTAGTTTTAAATTGTAGTAGTTCTTCTATCTAAATTTTTTGAAGTTTGTTTTAGTTGTATATATATAGTAGCGCTGATTGGTTCGCTGTGACACCGTGTAAGGGAGATATTTCAAGGAAAAACGAGACAGAGTATTGCGTTCATTGATAATCTAGATGTAACTGAGAACAGTAGTCTATTCGTATATTCTATTGCTGTGTGTGTTAATAAAACTGGCGACATTAGGTTTCCATACAAAATGACATTCAGGGCACATCTCCTTTTTTCAGATATCTGTGGAAACAACCATACTTATCTAAGGTTAATTACCATAAGCGAAATACTAGTAATTAGCGCTTTAGCAAAACACAATGGCAATTTACTGGAATACCATAAATATACCTTTAATGTTCTAGTCAGATAACTAAAACAATTGTACATTCAAAATTAGATCAAACATGAATCACAACTATTTGAGTCTTTATCCAACTACTATTTTCGCCATAAATATTATCAGATACCTAGTAAATGAATAATAATTCAATTCTAAATTTTATACTTTTAAAATTCGGCTGTATTACAATGTTTAAAATTCAGCTGTATTACAATTACTTAAATTGGCTAGGTAGAGAAGGGAACCTTTTAAGGTTGTAGTAAATTCAGGATATCCCAAATCCAAAATACCCGGTCCCAATCGCACTGTTTCTATCTCTATCACACAATGGACCCGTACCATCGTAATTGTGTCAAAATCATAAGTTATAAAGCATAATATTACATGCAACGGTAATGCATACCACAAATGCGACATTAGATAATGAAAATTTGGATATAAGCTTATAATCTGGCTTTAATCACATAATGCACAGCTAGTATTGTTATTAAGCCTGTCGCATCAACGGAGTTTTGTAATTAATATTACGTTAACTAATAAGGTACAGGTATATTAGATTTTGTCAACAAAGTAACCAACATGTTTTAATGTGTATTATTTTAATGTACAGAATATAAATAATATTTTATCTTATTTATCTGTGTGGTGACGGAGTAAGAATACAATATGTCACCACCCCATCTCATCCCATGGGTGTCGTAAAAACCGACTAAGGGAATAACCGTAACTACTATCTTTACGAAATAAAAAGAAGGAAATCTTGAAATTAAACCCTATACCAATCCGTCTGGCCAGCGTGGTATTAGTAGGCCAAGTAACCCTCCGTCACGGGAGAAGGCCCGACATTAATGGGCTGTTACGATGATAATGACAGTGGGGCTGAGATAATGATGACATTTCAATTGTTTTAACCTCTTTTCGTCAAAAAAGCTATTGGAGCGAGTAATGTTAATGCTGCAAAGTAGCCATTTTTTCGGTACACTCATTACTAAAATAAATAAAAACTAACAAAAAAGGTTAATTTCATCCCCATCAAATTGCGTTTATTATAATATTAGCTTCACATAGTAAATGGTTGATATTCAATCAACCATTTACTTCGCTATTAAAAACCTATTTAATTTAGTTAACACCCTTAGAAAAACATTGTTCAATTCCTTTTAATATCGGTTTGTAGGCCAAGCATAAATGACTGCGGTAGTGATAATGTTCCCAGAAAACAACAAAGTTGGACTCACGGTAATGTCGATAAATTCAACGCTTCCTAGAAGTTACTCAACACAAATTCCACGAACATGAAACTAACTTCAAAAGGTTGTAAAATACAAAGTCGTATAGAAAGTTGGTGTGCATAAATCGTGAACATCTGATATTGAAAATATTGGTGAACGTATCATAAACTCGGCTCACTGTTATAGATATAAACTTGTAAAAATTGTATACACTGTAAAGTATGATACTTGCAATACTGTCAAGCGATTTGATATTTTTTCTTATAGTAATGTAAGTGTAGCATCATCTACCGACTAACTCAAGCGAACACCTACACTACGTCCCAAATCGCGATATCAACATTCGCACAGCGATTCCGCATATATACAACGTCCAACGAACAACTGTTGGGCAGTTGGCCCGCCAGGCACGATCTCCCTCGCCTGGTCGGAGGATCCTCCCTTTTCGTTGGAGGCGTGGTGCTGTTACGTCACCTCGACCTCCATAAGTATAGAGCCCCCCTTTCTTGAGTATCGTTTCGTTAGTGGTGTCGAGAGTTGCTCAATAGAACGTGGTGATGTGGCTAACTATTGTGTCAGTACTGCAAAAGTTAGCAGTCAGTAAAAGTACATATAACAACGTAAGTTTTATCATAATAATCTTAGCTATTTGTACCTAGACGTACGATTATGAATAGATAATGAACCTAAAAGCTCTTAGTTTCTGCGTTTACTACATAAACTCATATTCGGTTACCTTAAATTCATATTAAATTATGTTGTTACCCAAGAGAATCGCAATTTCTTCAAACATAATAGAGTAGTGTATTATCTGGTTATCGTTAAAATAGTATTACAAAAAAAAGTATTTAAGTATATTTACCCGTTGTCTAGTACTCATAGTACAAGCTCTGCTTAGTTTGGGACTAGATGGCGTTGTGTGACTGTGTGAGTATTACGTATTAAATTTCCTTTAGTTCTAGGGAAATTCCGAAAGAACTTAATGACTCTGAGGGCTGTCAGGTTATGTCAGACTCCTACTGTCTAAAAAACGGTGGTTTTCTCAGTTCTCACGTCGCCGTCGTCGTGTTAAATGTTCCATTTAAGACCTCGAAAGAATAATCCCAAAGACCTCCGAGAATGTTAATTTACCTTAGAATTAAAAAACAAGTGATTACTAGTTACTTTTTTTTTCTTAGTTATATTCGGTTTTTTTCTAGCGCACAGATGTATAAAGTGTTTATGTTTTGTAAATTCTGTTTTTTTTTTGTTTGCAAATAGTTAATTTGCGTTTAAATATATTTCAAAGGCATTACTTTAAATGTCATAATAAACTCTTATAAATAGACAACAACCCCATATTTATTATAACGATTTTACTGACTTTTGAAACTGGGTTTAATATACCGACAGCAACAAAAGTACCTTAATAAAACTCGACCACAACATTTTTACTTGTCGCTTGCTAACCGTACATACTTGTTTGAAAGCGGCAACAGTTGTAATACACTTTATCTTTTCCTTTAAAAGATTATTCTCTTTCAGTGAAATAAATCCATTAGGGATTTGGTGCTTAAAATTTTAATCTGCACTGGATATCATAAGATTAGGTTTTCATTTTAGATTATAGTCGATTTAAAAGATGATAATGTCTGGGTGACTTGATTTTTATTAGAATTGTGTCTAGAATTAACGATTTCATGTCTAAATTTATGAAGATAGTACAAGCTTTGCATAGTTTGGGACTAGATGGCGCTGTGTGAATGTGTGAGGAATATTTATATATTTTAATTTATATGTATTTGTTTAGTAATCTGATTTCATAATCATTCATTTCTATTTATAAAAAATATGTGGAAAATCTTTTAGATACATACATGTCCGGCTTCATTTCGACATGGTGGGGAGGCGTTCTACTCCGCAACAGTGGGTCTCAATACCCAATCCAACAATGGGGCAGGATCATGTCCTTTCCTCTAAATATAGGCGTGTAAAAACACGAATTTCCACGCAAGCTAATTTTAGTGCGATCCTCAATTCATCATAACAGCCATTCATCGAACCAAGTGATTGCTAATAACACTACAGTAACAATATTGTTCTGTTTGTTAAGTTTATTTTGTACCAAAAATGTGTTCTTTTACCGTTCCTATTTCAAACAGTTCCCAATTCTTTTAAAACAACAAGCGTTTCTGTCAAGGCTGCCAACTAATATTACAGGTATCTAAAAACCTTAATACATTCGAATTTCGAACGCTGCAGTAAAATACTTGCATGCAAACGGAAACTAGGGCAAAGGTTACATCTCTATTTTATGGGACAATACGAATCGGTTCTTACTATAGGTGTGTACTTTAAAATAACTTTATTTATTGTTTAAGTTTTGTTGTGTTATTTATTACATTGTTGGTGTATTAATGGAATGATACAGAGTGTTGATTCTATTTTATTGAGGGTGTCCCAAAATGTGGTTGGGTACTTAATCAGGTTTGTAAGGTTAACGAGATTTTTCTAAGTAAAATCGTAAGAATTTAAGCTAATATCAGTTGACTAAGAGGCATTTATGAGTAAGGGGGATAATAATTACAAAGTTTTGTGAGCATAACCAATAGCATGTTCATGCACACAAAGATAAACATTAAGCGTGAATCGAATCTAAAACCTCCTGGTCTGCATTGCTTTGAATAATAAGCCGATGGTAAGTGCTAAACGGCCACTCGACCAATATTTGGCGATAAATGTAATGGCCTATTAACGTTCGATTTCTAAAGGCTCTGTATGGTTTTATTAAAGGAAATTGGTCTGTATGGTGCAGTACATTGTAGGTATATTCGTATCATGGGATTGGAAATAAGCCATTTTATTTGAATTATTATGACGTCGACATCGGTTTGCAATTTGACGTTGCATTAGATGTGTAATTGAATTTTGGTTTTTAGTAAAATGGTAATTAGGAAGGATTTGTTTACCTTTTAGAAAGATGACTGTAACTTCTGTAAGCAATGATCAAGAGTAAAAGTGCCTCAGTGATGACGAGGTTTTGAGTTAAAACTCCCACGCCAACTATTTGCACTATCAAGTGTGACGAAGACAAAAAAATTAATAAAAATATTACATACGAACACTCACGACTCATTAATGGGAGTAGGACTCATTAAAGGGATTAATATTATTATCATCCTTCTAATAGCCATGATTGGACCACCTACAGCTACATATAGGTTTCTCAAAGTTCGTGCTTATTATTCCTCTTGCAGTAAACTATTGTCTTTTAAAAAACCGATACTTGCCCGTATATAGCCAATGATTTTAGTATCTCTAAAGATTAAGTTTAGTTTCATTTACATTGCACCGTTGCCAAAACAAACAGATTATCTGATTTTTAACAAAGTAGCATTGAACCTAAAACAAATAGTTTACTGTTAAATGTAATAACGAAATTGTCATGTTTTTTTAATGCTAATGTCAAGGTCTTAACGCTGCGATGATTGATTACAAGATGTAAAATGTTGGTTGCTTTATAAAAATAAGCTGTTAGGCGATAGTCTTAGAGTAAAAATCCTATCCTCTTTCCTACAAACTTGTAGTCAGAGGTGCAAAATGATGGCCATGGACGTTATTTGCAGTTGCCTTTATTCATAATCAATAATCACGAATTTAATTTTTACTAAACCCGTACTACTAAACAACGACTTAACAAATAAATCAGAATTTTTATTATTAGGTATGTTTAAATAATTTAAACAGTAATATGTCCTGACAGTTGAAGAAGAATAAAATTACAAATTGATAATTTTAGATAAAAAACTTTGAAAGCCTATGGATTTTTGCAGTTTGGCATGTTTATATTCTCATGCTCTCTTGAATAGAGTATAGGCATCAACCCGAGTGTCGCTAGGAATTTTACAATCATAAAACAAACGGACACAAAGAACGTCCAGGCTCAAGGCAAATTTATGGATCTGGGTTTGAACTCGTGTCCTCTTGCACGGCAGCCATTTACACAACTACCTTGTTGCCAAAGTAGGTAAACATCATAACAGCCCATCAATGTCCTACTACAAGGACGGGCCTCCACTCGTAACGGAGGGATAATTAGCCCACTAATACCACGCTGGCCAGACGGATTGGTATAGGGTTTAATTTCAAGTTTTCCTTATTTTTATTTCGTTTAAGATAACATTCACGGATAGTCCATTAGTCGGTTTTTACGACACCCATGGGATAAGATGGGGTAGTGACATATTGTCTTCTTACTCCGTCACCACACGGAGTAAGTCTTGACCTCAACAGAAAAAAAACGAGGTTTTAATTTACTAAGAGAGTAAAAAAATAGGATGTTCTTAATTTGGTTGTTGTATTAATGTTTGTACCTCAGATTTAAGTTATGCCTTGACCAATTAAAGAAATCTTCTACAATGAATATTTGCCTTTATGAAGGGTATAGTCAGTCTCATAAGAATTTCATACGAATCGGGTAATACATACATACATAAATTCACGCCTTATCCCTGCCAGGGTAAGCAGAGACGACAGAACGCCACTTGTCACAATTCTGGCAAACAGAATGGGCCTCGTCCACATTCTTTTTATTTTACTTGATTTGTTTTCATGTTTAGTGGTAATGGTATTGATAGTCAATAAATTAGAAGTCCCAGAGCAAATAATGAATGACATAAACAAATTGGCAAAGCTGGCAAATAATTCTAGTTTGATTTCCCATTAACTGCTTATAAATCAACTGGAACTTATAACAAATCATCCTTGCTGTAATATACCCTACACACTCGTATTACGCTATCTATTCCCAAATTAAGCAGAACTTGTACTATAGGTATTAAACAACCTTAGTCAGTTTAAGCCTCCATAATCCCACTGCTTGGCAAAGGCCTTTGACTTCCACAAATCTAGGTCCATGGCCAATGATTAGACAGATTACATATTTTGGTTTTAATCGTATAAATATCCCAAAAAATAAAATGAAAAAACGGTAGCTGTCATCATCATAGGAGCAATTAGATCATTTACGCCCTTACTCATAAACGCCCATAAAATTTTAGTCAATTGATTAGCTTAAATTCTTACGAATTTACTTGAAAAAATCTCGCTAAGCAGTGATTAAATTTAAGAGGCGTTTATGAGTAAGACCTCTTAAAGTCAAACAGATGTCTTAAATACATCTCAATATCAGGCCAACCATCACACGAAAAAGTAAGCAAAATAAAGTCAGAGCTTTAGGAAAAGCCAACTATAAAAGTAAATAGTAATGGCTACATATAAAGCGTCTGACCGACAATAAAGTCGTCACATTTCCTTGTAAATACCTACTTTATCTACTTCCTAATACAATAACGATGTTCATTATACTCAACGATTCTGTTAAATTACACGTTAAAGGTACTATATATACAGAATATTTAATTTACGTTATTTTAAACTAAACATGTGGATGTTTGTTCCGTGTGGTGACGGAGTAAGAATACAATATGTCACCACCCCTTCTCATCCCATGGGTGTCGTAAAAACCGACTAAGGGACTATCCGTAAATATTATCTTTCAATCCGTCTGGCCAGCGTGGTATTAGTAGGCCAAGTATCCCTCCGTCACGGGAGGAGGCCCGTCCCTACAGTGGGACATTAATGGGCTGTTATGTTATGATTATGATGTGGTTGTTTTACGTTCTTGATTAAGCTATAATGTTTTTGAAGTTTTTTAGTTGAAAAAACAGATAACTTTCCATAGGTAGGTATTCCAATATACTCGTATTATTATCCTTTCCATAGGTATATACGGTTTCTTTCGAGTTTCTGTTCTCTGGATTCATTAAACTACGCGATTTTTTAGAACATTATCTACTTATGACCTGTATATATAAAATAACCGATTGAAAATAAACAGTTATGTCATGGCTAGTTATATAGCTTATAACGGAACTACTAATAACTGTAAGAATAAACTGCTATAATTACTAGCTAGGTAAGCTAGAGCTCCTCTTATGCTATTATGCTTAAATAAATTAACGATATTTTCTTGCTTTTATGGTTAGATAATGGATATTTTTAATGAATAAGTAGGAAAAAAGGAAGAGTAGCTAATATTGTGGAGAAAATGGCGGGTTTTATGCTATAGCGGCTATAATATAATGTAGATTGAATCATAACAGACCATTAATGTCCGACTGCAGGGACGGGCCTTCTCCCGTGACGGAGGAATACTTGGCCTTCTAATACCACGCTGACCAAACGGAATGGTATAGCGTTTAATTTCAAGTTTTTTTCTTTTATATTTCGTAGGTAAAGATAATATTGACTGATAGTCCCTTAGTCGGTTTTAATGACACCCATGGGATGAGATGGGGTGGTGACATATTGTATTCTGACTCTGTCACCACACGGATATTGAATAATGTCGATTGAATTGTATGATATTATTATAGACTCTTATATTTGAGTAGTTCTCTAGTTGCGCAACTTATTTTTTATATTTTGACTAGCTGACCCGTGCCCACTTCGTTAAGCCGCGAAAGAAACGCGTCACTTTTTTAAACATATTTCATTACTGCTCCACTCCTATTAGTTATAGCGTAATTCTATATGGCCTATGACACTCCCCGATTAATGCCCTATTCAACATTGAAAGAATTTTAAAAATTGGTTCAGTAGATCCAGAGATTACCCCATACAACGTCACAAACACTCAAACTTTACCTCTTTATAATATTAGTATAGATTAGGAATACTGAATCAGAAAATGAAAATGGGGTCCTTGAAGATCGGGGTGAATAGGTTTTTGAAGGTCCTTTGGTGTTGCAGGCGTCCCTAGGCTACCTTAACCACTTATCGCCAGGTGAACCGTTTACGTTGTTGCCACCAACGCGGTATACAAAAAACCTAAGTTGCAATATATAGGTATAATTTACTTGTCAAATTGTATTTCTAACAATGAAGAAATCTAGGCATTAAAAGTAATATTACCTCGTCTAAACAATTATGTTTTAACAATAGAAAGAACTAGATCTATTTTCTATTATGAACACAATGGCTTGTAATATAATCACCGGTTTTTTATAGTGAGAAATCTTGTAGGCCTATCACTTATGGAATAGTTGTGTTGGTGTCTAAATCTCGGCAAAAACAATGCGGTGTTCAGTGGTCGTCTGTCACCTATACGTGCCTTAATAGGGTAATAGCACATATAACGTAACGTAAACGGATCGGCATCGCCTCGCCTTTTTCCTCGGTGTCAAACGTCAAAAATCCGATTACGTTACGTATCCGATTAGTGTGCGGTGCAGTAAGGAGTTTCATACAAAGAATACTGAACGGCTCGGGTTGATACGGTGACGTTCCGTTTACGTTACGTTATGTGCTACGAGTTACGACGCATAGCGAGAACTATGTTTGTAAGCCCAAAAATTAAACTTTACTGTTAAAACATTTAAAAAAACAAATCCCTTTTTTTCCTAAAGCTCTGACTTTATTTTGCTTACTTTTTCGTGTGATGGTTGGCCTGATATTAAGATGTATTTAAGACATCTGTTTGACTTTAAGACTAACAGTCTTACTCATAAACGCCTCTTTAATTTAATCACTGTTTAGCAAGATTTTTTTAAGTAAACTCGTAAGAATTTAAGCTAATCAATTGACTAAAATTTTATGGGCGTTTATGAGTAAGGGCGTAAATGATCTAATTGCTCCTATGATGATGACAGCTACCATTTTTCATTTTATTTTTTGGGATATTTATACGATTAAAACCAAAATATGTAATCTATCTAATCATTGGCCATGGACCTAGATTTGTGAAAGTCAAAGGCCTTTGCCCAGCAGTGGAATGATGAAGGATTAAACTAACTAAGGTTGTTTAATACCTATAGTACAAGTTCTGCTTAATTTGGGAATAGATAGCGTAATACGAGTGTGTAGGGTATATTACAGCAAGGATGATTTGTTATAAGTTCCAGTTGATTTATAACCAGTTAATGTAAAATCAAACTAGAATTATTTGCCAGCTTTACCAATTTGTTTATGTCATTAGTGGGTTTGCTCTGGGACTTCTAATTTATTGACTATCAATACCATTACCACTAAACATAAAATGATTATAAAATGTACCTACCAGGGCTTGGTAACGGTACCAAATTCACAGTATAAGTATCGTTAAGTAACGTTATTTTCATAAAGGTAACCTAGTAACGATACTACGGGTAGTTTTACTGTAGTATCGAATTAAATTTATACCGATAACAATGTATCGGTAAGAGTATCGACACTTTTACCGGTACCTACGAGCGATGTTGCCAACTCGTGCAGTTTTCGGGAGCCGCGCATGACTGAACGGCAACGTCGCCCGCTGCGTCGCTCATCTGCGGTCGAGTTTCAGTGTAGTTGTATTGAGTGATAATGACAGTAGACAAAAGTCAAGCCAATTTCAAAGCGCAATACTAGATTAACAATTTGATCAAAACTGTTGTCAACACGATAGCTTTGCTTGTATAGAGCTTGGCTGAAAAGAAAACAGCTCTGGTTCGATCCTGAGGAACGGATTACTTTTTGTGTTTTTTTATTTTTTCTTATTTTGTTTTCTACATTATTATTCAATACGAGCTGCCACCCGCGACTTCGTTTACGAAAAAAATGTAAAGTCGATAATAAAATTAATTAATCAAATGGCTTTATCGCCTCTAGAGTTAATTTTAGTTGCATGTCATAAAACTATTAAGTTCAATATCGCATTTCATTCACCGTCACTGTTCACAGGTATTTAAATTGAATTAAAATATTATTTTTAACTTTTAATTAAAAATTAAATAGTATTTTTATTTAATTTTTAATTTAATGAAGAGTGATCATTATGACTTTAAATTGTATGAAAAATGTATGAATGTATTAAATAATTATATAAGTGTGTTATAAGTAATTGCAGTAATAATAAGATTGTGAGAAAAGGAATGTTATTTAAATTCAATTTATTTTTATGACTAAGTACATAGTTTAACTTTAAATATTGATGTTTGTACGCCAGTATTGGCTAAACAGATAAAGACTATTTATTTTTGTAACATGTTTTGTACCTGTGATTAACGAATAAAGGTTATTTATATTTATTTACATTTAAAAATACAGCACGCAGTTTAACTATTTATGTAGTCCAGTCTAAGTTCGAAAGATGGCGCTGTTTAATATTAATTAATTAAATTCAAATATCTTTTAATAGACGAAACCGATTGCAATGAAACAAAAACTAAATATAACTTCAAGTTACTTTCAATCGTTGTGTATAAAAATTATCTACATTGCTTTCGTACTTTTTACGTGATGCCCGAAGAAATTTTAGAACACAGAAATACAGACAATAATTCCAAAAATGCTGGAAATGAGTTCTATTGGTTGTCTTTTAATACCTTGGCTATTTTTTTAGATTTATTTTTAATGTACAAAAACGACCTTTCTACAGTTTTATTATATTACTAGCTGACCCGTGCCCACTTCGTTGGGCGGCGAAAAAAACGCTTCCCTTTTTTTTAAATATTTCATTACTGCTCCTCTCTTATTAGTCATAGCGTGATACTATTAATATAGCCTATGGCACTCCCCGATAAATGGTCTATTTAACACAAAAAGAATTTAAAAAATCGGTTCTGAAGACCCAGAGATTACCCCCTACAACTTCACAAACTTACAAACACACAAACTTTACCTCTTTATAATATTAGTAGGTATATCCATGTAACGATGGATTAAGAATACATGGTATTAATCAATAAACCAATTAGCCTATCGCAGTCCACTTCTGGACAAAATGCCTCTCCCAACAAACGCCACAGAACAGGGTTCTCCGCCCTACGAATTTAGTCCGACCAAGAGATCTTCTTGATCTTTCTATCCGTGTCGTGACGGAGTAAGAATACAATATGTCATCACCCCATCTCATCCCATGGATGTTTTTGGTTGAGGACCATCCGCCCCACCACAGCCCGTGTAAAGTACCTAGTAGCGGTCGTCAGAGACCAACTACTCGTCCTAAACAAAAAAAAAACCATAGGTGTCGTAAAAACTGACTAAGGGAATAACCGTAACTACTATCCTTACGAAATAAAAAGAAGGAAAACTTGAAATTAAACCCTATACCAATCCGTCTGGCCAGCGTGGTATTAGTAGGCCAAGTAACCCTCCGTCACGGGAGGAGGCCCGTCCCTGCAGTGAGACATTAATGGGCTGTTATGATGAAGCGATCTTTTTTAGGTAGAATTAATTTATTGTACAGGTAGGGGCACGCGTCCTAATGTTGGCACTGCACCAGATTATCAGCACCCCCAACAAAAACTCAAATTATAAGCTTTCTATTAATTAATTTCGGCTACCATTTAACAAACATTAAAATAAGATCCTTTTGGAATTATAAACTGATCCAAACACGACACTTTTTGAAAAAAAAAGCGATATTTTTAAAAACGCGGGAACATGTCCTTCACATTACTTTGTTTTGACAGTTTCTTATGATCGTAGGTAAGTTCAGGTTTTTTATTTTACTTTATTTTAGATCTTTTAGATATTTTTTACTGAACCTTTAGGTTTTATTCATGTATAAAATGTTTTATAAGGCTTATCTAACAATGGAAATGAACGTTATCTTGATTTTATGTTCTTATATGAGGTGCTGACATCTGGGTTCAATTTTTTTGCAAATTGCTAATTATCGGCACTGGTACTGTTACATGACAAAGTGGTATGTAAAATTGTTAATCCATATATTTTATTGTAAAGCGTGATTATTTTATGCCTAGAATTTAATATTCTTGGAAAAAGTACTCTATGATATCGGATTTCATATCCTGGCATGGTGCTGAAACTAACATTGCTAGTTATTTTCATAGTGTTGATATTATGATCAAAAGAATGTCTATTATTTTTTGGAATTTTTTATATTTATGTAATTATTTTTCTGAAACTTCGGTTGTTAGGCTAGGTATAAATAAAAGAGATTTTACTATAAACATTGGATTATTTCATTTATCTACCTAATTTTATGTCTAATTTTAAGATGCTGATAATTGGCTCAGTCAATGCCAATAATTGGCGATGATGGTGCCAATAATTGGCGCCAGGGTCATTATTTAGTCAGACTCATCTAAATAAAATGTGTATGAATAATAACTAATTTTTATAACAAAAATCAATTATTTATTAAATAATGAACCAAGAAAGCATATTGTTATAGTTGTTAACATTGTCATCACTGTGATAAACGATGTTAAAGTAGGACTAACTCTTAAAGTGCTGATAATTGGTAGAATCACCCTATTTAAAATTAAAATCTAACGCCAACCAAAATGTTGATACTAAGAAAATTCATCTATACTAACATCGCGTTAGACAGATATTTTACGTTATTCGCGCATTATTTTAAAACTGAGATATCTTTCAAACTAATATTTGGATCTCATCGCTGTAAAGGTCAATTTTGTTTAAAATTAAATAAATATAATGATTAACGTAATTTATTTTGATAAGGGTCAATACCATAAACATAAAATACCTTTACAAACAATGCATTTCTTTAAGTCAAATTTGATTATTATAAAAAAGGTCGTAGTGAGTCAACCTTAGAAGATAGATATATGCTATCGTTGACTTAATTGTAAAACTTTTTTAAAGGTACAATTCTCTATTAAATCATTTCAGTATATCTCCAGACGTTTAAGCAGCAGAAGCAAAATAAACGTTTTTAAGCGTCCCTTTTATATACATATTTCATTACTTTTCTACTCCTATTAGACATAGCGTGATACTATATAGCCTATAACACTCCCCGATAAATGGACTATGAAACACAGAAAGAATTTTTTAAATCGGTTCTGTAGATCCAGGGATTACCATTTACCCCCTACAACGACACAAACACACAAACTTTACCTCTTTATAATATTAGTATAGATTTAATATAACTTATAATTGATATAACACATACGATTCATGGTTAATTTTATTAAAATTTAAAAGGAATAACTTATAATTAATAGCACTTCATAATAAAATAGTTATGGATTATTTACAAACTCATTTATTTTTGAGTATGATTACTACTGGTAACGCCATCTCGTGAACAAAAGACACGAAATTTAAATTCATTCAACATTGAACCAAATCCATTTTTCATGGCCCCTGATTTATATTGGACTGTTTTGTTTTTGACTTTTTTCTAGATATTATAGATAATTTTTGTCTGAATTTTCGAAAAGAACAGACATTTCGACCTCTACAGTTTTATTATAGTATTTAGATATAGATTATTAACATTGAAAAATACATAACTGACAATAAAATAAAAATCACAAAACATTAAATTATTGTTTAATAAAATGTTCTATTTGTTTAACATAATAAGTTTAATTAAGCCACCAACAGATGGCGTTATTTGATATATAGTTAAGATATTTTTATGTTCATCTTATAGCATAAGTATGTTTTGTAGTTACACTTAAAGATTTTTCACTCGCCATTGGAGTTTTATTACATAAGATTCCATCGAGTACTTTTTGGGATTTGTTCATGGTCCTTCGAGCCGGATAAAAAAATGTTATTTTATTTATTCAAAAATACTGCACGCAGCTTAACTCTAAATAATTATATTCCAGTCTACATTCCTAAGATAGCGCTGTTTAATATTTCACTTTGTAAACATAAACTACGTATAAAACTAAAACTACTTATTCTTGAGCACTTTAAATTCAAATATCTTTTGATAGACTGAACCGATTGCAATGAAACAAAAATTAAATGCAACTTCAAGTTACGCTCAATCGTTGTGTATTAAAGGCATCTACATTTTACGTTACATTTAAAAATACTGCACGCAGTTTAACTCTTGATGTAGTTCAGTCTAAGTTTGAAAGATGGCGCTGTTTAATATTAATTAGTTAAATTCAAATATCTTTTAATAGACGGAACCGATTGCAATGAAACAAAAACTAAATAAAACTTCAAGTTACGCTCAATCGTTGTGTATAAAAATCATCTAAATTGCTTTGGTACTTTTTACGTGATGCCCGAACAAATTTTAGGTTACAGATAAACAGACATACAGATATACAGATAAACAGACAAACAGACAAAAATTCCAAAAATGGTGGAAATGGGTTCTATTGGTTGTCTTTTAATACCCTGGCTATTTTTTTTGGATTTATTTTTAATGTACAAAAACGACTTTTCTACAGTTTTATTATATGTATAGATGTATAGATTATTATAGTGGAAAGAGTTAATAATGACAATTAAGGGTGTTTCTATGGTAACATTAGCAAACTTTGACTTACAGTATTGTTACTTTTTACCGGTAAATCATCGGTAGCGATAAGTCAACTTACCGGTAAAAGTCCACCCAATTACCGATACCTAGCTTAACGTTACCTCTACAACTAACGTTACCATAGTATGACGAAGGTATCGATACCTCATTTTTAACGGTATTCAGAGCCCTGGTACCTACTCATGGTTGTTTATCAAAGTAAATAAATGAACAACTTATTACACATACAACCTCAATATTTAATGTAAAGCTAAAACCTTGTCAAAGAGTGTTGTAGAATTTACACCAAAATTAAATAATGTAAATATTATTTTAATTAAAAAACCGACTCCAACCGGGTCGTTGATACCTGCATGTCAATTCTCGTACCTTAAAATCGTTAAACATTCGGTTAAGTTAACTTTAGTTGTCAAATTGCCATACACTAGGTAAGGCAATTTGACAACTAAAGTTAACTTAACCGAATTTTTAACGATTTTAAGGAACGAGAATTGACATGCTGGTACAATAAGGAGTTACAATAATGGCTTAAAGAAAATGATTTGTTTTTGATGAAACCAAATTATTAACCTCATTCGTATGAAATTAACATGTCAAGGCATAACTTAGGACTGAGGTAAAAAACATTAAAAAAAAACAATCGAATTAAGAACATAACTTTTTTTACTCTTATATTAAATAAAAACCTTGTGTTTTTTTTCTGTTGAGGTCAAGACCCCGTCATGGTTTGTTTGTCGCCTGGTTAACTTAAGACAAAAAGATAAAGAATCTTGCAGTGACATGATGCGGTTCATTGAGTAGTTAAGTGGTACAATTAAATTTAAAGAAGCATATAATAATATTAAACAAAATAAATATTTGAACTTGGCTCACAAAGAAACAAAAATAAGACTTGTCTCATGAGATTGTCTATATGTTGAATGTTGCTATAGCTATTATTGTTCCGATAGTACTTTTGGCTAATTACTCAGATCATCAACACCTAAGGAGACTCGCCTTTAGCTGTTAAGCCCGATTTACACATCGACAAGTACAGTAGCGAGTTAAGTAGTAAGTTGTTGATTAAGTTGATTTAAATTGATCTCCATCCTATTTTTTGGCGAGTTAAGTACGAAGTAGCCCCCTCTTTCGCGTCTCGCTAACCTAACTCGGAATAAAATAGGATGGAGATCTATTTAAATCAACTTAATCAACAACTTACTACTTAACTCGCTACTGTACTTGTCGATGTGTAAATCGGGCTTTAGATTGTAGTTGGTCTGATCCACGAGACAGTACTCTTTGTCACGGCACGAATAGTAGGGAAGTTTCCAAATAGCTTAGTCCTTGTACCTACCCGATGCTGGAGGGTCCACCTTTTTTATATTTTAAAATTTTTCAATCTAAGGTTGAATATTTATACTGTATTACATAACTATTAAAATTGTAATTTAATTTGTGTATTGTGTGTAAAATAAAAACATTTTTCTGTCTTTTCTTTCAAAATGGTAAAAAAACATTAATTACAAGTACGATGCCATCTAAGCCAAAACTAAGCACAGCTTGTTCTATGGATACTAATAAACATAGATATGTTATTTTTTTGTTTTGTTTTTATTTCACAAAGAAATGCAATCGTATTGAGCGAGAATTGAACTCCACTCTCCCTAGCAACTATGGGCTATAACCACTACTATTATAAAACAATTATTGTGCTTATGTCTTAACTGTTATAGTAATTAAAATTACCGTATTGCTTACTGTATTTTAATTGTTACTAATAAAATACTATATTGACTTTCATTATTATGCAAGTATTCTGATATTGATTTAATTTTGCAACGGTTTATTTTATTGAAGAAATACGCCTACTAAAAACTATATTTCGTCATATTTTATTGTTATTACATATGTTTCCATATCATTTAATGTCCCCACTCATTGCACAATGGTTGTCATCATCATAACAGCGCATTAACGCCCAACTGCAGGGACGGTCCTCCTCCCATGACGGAGGGATACTTGGCCTGCTAATACCACGCCGGCCAGACGGATTGGTATAGGGTTTAATTTCAAGTTTTTTTATTTTTATTTCTTAAAGATAATATTCACGGATAGTCCCTAAGTTGGTTTTTACGACACCCATGGGATGAGATGGGGTGGTGACATATTGTATTCTTACTCCGTCACCACGATCTGTGAATATTATCTTTACGAAATAAAAAGAAGGAAAACTTGAAATTAAACCCTATGCCAATCTGTCTGGCCAGCGTGGTATTAGTAGACCAAGTATCCCTCCGTCACGGGAGGAGGTCCGTCCCTGCAGTGGGACATTAATGGGCTGTTATGATAATACAGGCAGGTGTGTTGAAGTGCCAAATAGAATGAAGTAAGATGTAGCGACTAAAACCCACGCTGTTTCACCCTGAAACTTTAGTATGTACTTTTGTTAACAACTTCTTTTTCTGCGCATACAAAATTAATTAAATCGGATGCCTTTTGTTTACGATTCTTAAGTACTCTAATATGCATAATACTCTAATTAAAAAACCGATTCCAAAACCAGAGATATTTACGCATATATTTCTTGCCCAGTTTTGTTTACATGAATGATTCACAGCCATTGTTTTTTAAACAATATTCCCGTTAGATTTTGATGTTTCTATAGAACCAATTTGAAAAAATCCTCCTTCAAACAAAAAAATCTTTTGAAAATGGTAAAAAAATTACAAATTACAAAAAAATTACAAGCACACAGAAAGAACGAAAAATATAATACTTATCCTTATTTTCACGCGTATCGATTATTAAAATCAATGCCACAATAACCTTACTCTCTAAATAATCACAAGACATTTTTACGTTCATTATATTCAATAATGAATGCACAAAGCAAAGAGATTGGCAAATTCTCCCACTAACACGGTGCAGTGTTGCATTCAATCATTATTAAGAAATTATTCGCAAGAACTAGACGGGTTATGGAACGCGAATGATACAGTAATTACATTAAGTGCGCGAAAATGTACGGTCAACCCTGGACCCCAGCAAATATAGCCTATATATGTCAAGAACAACAAGGAACTTTAACGCAATGCTCGTCAACTGGTTACATGTTCCTTGCTTTGATAACCCAGTTATTTGGCAAGACAACAATAAGCGTAAAAACTGAAGAAGACAATTGGCAATATTGGAAGAATGAATCACCAGCTGTTTATCAAAGTTTGCGGAGTCCACATCTTCATTTACAGCCGACATCGTTTCCAATCAGTGATATTTCTCCAAGACCGTCGTTAAAACCGGAGTACAATAGTGATATTTCACAAAGTTACGTCACGCAAGTGCAAAGTTTTGGACCAGGAAGTCGTGGAATTTCCCAGACATCTTCGCATTTTCCGAAATTTGATTTCGAAGAAATATCTGGAAGAACTAATTTATTCGATAAGGATTATGTTAATCCTTTTTCGGAATACGTTAAGTCGGATCCAGAATTCACGACTAATTATTACGGGAATTTTTATTCAGATGTTTTGACAGCTGATACAAATAATGTACCTGTTAAAAAGGAAGTGAAAAAAGAAGGAAAATCTAGGAAGAAGAGACAAGCTGTTGAAACTTATGATTTCATTGTGGTCGGTGCCGGTTCAGCGGGGTGTGTTATAGCTAATAGACTCTCTGAAGTTAAAAATTGGAAGGTGAGTGCTTTATTTAGATTTTTTATTCGTAACATACAATTTAATTCAACCTAATTTTAACTTTTTTTAAATTAAATTTTTAATTAATCCAAAAGTGATATTCTAGTTCTCAAACATTTTGTTAAAAACAAAGGTAAAATTAACTTCAATGATAAACGTCAAGTTTGACGTTTCTTAATGGAGAAGATTACATAAACTGTCACTTTAAAATTACAAGAATGCCGTTATAAGTTTAGTTACAGTACGATTACATTACTTAAAAAAAAAAATATAAATACAAGAATACCTATTGTGTGACAATTTGACAACTTAAAGTTAAATTAACCGAATTTTGAACGATTTTATGGTACGAGAATTAACATACAGTTTAATAATAGCGGCTTTTATCTCCTCTTGCTTTATGAAGCAGCAACGTTAATGAGCATAGATTTATTTGCTGAATTGAAGTGACTTACTCTTAGTCATTATTTAATTTGACTCTTATTCGCACAACGCTAACTAGTACAAAAAGCAGAGCTTGTACTTTAACCCCCTTACTCATAAACGCCTCTTAAATTTTAGTCAGTTGATTAGTTTAAATTCTTACGATTTTGTTTGGTATAAGGTTGGTTTTCCTAATAAAAATCTCGATAAACAGTGATTAAATTTAAGAGGCGTTCACGAGTAAGGGGGTAAGTAAAGACAAAGAAAACGAATACAAACTATCATGTTCAATCAAACCAAGATTTGCATTAAGTGGAATTCGAATCCGAAACCTCTGCGCAGCTGTTGTGTTAAAAACACTATGATAAAAGACTCACAGTAAAAAAAATTGTCAACATTCAATTACATATTTGAATATACAAACCCTATTTAAAGATTCAATTCAAAGTAAAAAAGATATTATCGAAACTTATTTATTGAATACAGTTCCTATAATTTAGGAAGGATGTTGTTAAATAAATTAGTTTCAAAGACAAGGTCGCTATTATTACAGTAATCTTTGTAATAAAATAATCAATTAGATTAATGGTTCGATTTCCGATCAACAGCTTATCTTTGTATGCATGAACTATTCTTTTTTTCATGAAAACCTAAAAGAAAGGGCGAGTACAGTTTAGAAATGAAGCCAACAGGTAGACTAAAAACCAACACATCGTCTTCATAATCCACCTCGGTGGCGCGACGGTAGCTCAAGCGGCTGCCATGCACACGGTTGTGGGTTCGATCCTGAGTCTGGGTGTTCTTTGTGTCCGTTGTTTGATGTTGTGAAAACTCTCCGCGACACAGGGCATAAATCCCTAGTGCGGGAGTTGTTTTTAAAATAAAAATATCTTGCCGGTCTGGCCAAATGTTTCTTTTTTCTACTTTTGAAGGGCCCCATATCATTCGATGGACGAAATACATGAGCACTGTATTTACAAAAATAAAAATGTTTATCCATTGTCGACGATGAATTTGATATACTTAAAATAAAACTTACAAGGTGGACTCATATAAATTTTATCCAAATAGGTTCAGTCATTCTTATTTGTAAATAAATTATGCAAAGTGAATTTGAGCTAGATATAAAAAGAAAAAAATGGATTACTGGTCACACTGGTGTAATTATCTCATTATTGTTACACTGTTGTAATATTGAACTAACCATTTTATGCATCTCTATTATGTAATAAAACATCCGTTAGATTTATAATTCACTGTAGTAATAAAGTGACATATTTAAACTCATTCACACCATGCATCTAGCCCCACTATCTCATAGATAGGTAGACAATGTGTCACCATCCCATCTCATCCTATAGGTGTCGTAAAAACCGACTAAGGAACTATCCGTGAATATTATCTTTACGAAATAAAAAGAAGGAAAACTTGAAATCAAACCCTATACCAATCCGTCTGGCCAGCGTGGTATTAGTAGGCTAAGTATCCCTCTGTTACGGAAGGAGGCCCGTCCCTGCAGTGGGACATGAATGGGCTGTTATGATGATGATGAACGTCTTCTTCATAACGGAGAACTCCCGTCCTTATGATAAGATTCTATCATCATAATGTCAGCCAAGGGACGTCCACATCTGGACATAGGCCTCCTCCAAGTATTGCCACCAGTTGCGGCCCTTTGCCTCGCTCATCCATCGGTGATATTATATAGATCGATGATCTAGTTAAGATATATTATCTGTGCTGTAATAAATTATCGCGGTATGACATCAATAAGTGCTTGATGAATAAAAACTTCACGCCGAAGAAATCGCAAGTGACTTTTTACAATGTAAACTGAATACAATATTGTTTCACTTTTTGCATAAGTGAGAGTACTTGCTAGTGTGTGAAAGTAACACGGCTCATCATACACATAACACATATGAGTAGCTATTAATTAAAGTGATTAAGTCAATTTCTTGCTTGTTTTATATAACACTTGCGGTTGACTACGTTTGTGGGTTAAAAACTCCCTTTTCCCTTGTGCTGAAAACAATAACTAAAATCTTAACACAACATTCTTAACACATCATTGATAAAAGTTTAAAACATCAAGCCGAAATTGTAAAATAAGGAATTAAAATTAAGTAGTTTTGTTTTTAAAAGAAATATTTTCATAATAATGTTTTAAATGCAATTAGGCACATTAAAATAACTGGGTTCAATATCACTAAGTTGATAAGACACAACATTAGAAAAACTACAATTTCATGTAATTAAAATTATAAAAGAAATTAAAAAAATAAATCATTGGATTGTAAATACAATCTATAAATATGAGGTATTAACTAAAAATAATTGAAGGAAGATTCTATAATTGTGTTATTAACTAAATTATTAATTAAATTGAAACAATAATTATTTAAAGAAGAAGAAATACTACAAGAAATTTAAAAAGAGGCAATTTAATATTAATTATATTATTTTCTTTCAATATAATATGTCTTAACAATTACAGAATCTTTATCATCTTTATATAACAGAACTAAAATAAAAAAGTAGTGTTACACAAAATCTTGTAGCTGACCTTGAATATATTTCAGGCAAGACTGTACTTCATCACTATCAGCAACCATTGATTGCAGCTTGTCTTGCACATCAGCTAATACATCACTTTCCAAACCACCCTTCTTCAAAGCAGTCAAACAAAAACAGTACCTATTATATTATGTAACAACATGTATACTACACTGTATGTATGCACACTCATGTTTTAACAAATAAAATGATCTTTATCTTTATCTTAGACTAGTGTCAAGGACGTACAATTCGACACACGATACCAGGTTTTACCTGAAATGCTACCTAAAATAGTATTATGTTTGTCGAAAATTTGTTGAGCCCATAGTGATCTGGTACTACTTAATAATTAGGAAAAAGTAAGTTGTACTGTCCGTGTGGTGACGGAGTGCTTATTTATCATTGCTAAATGTAAATACGTGTAATTGACCAAATCAATCAATTTGTAATTCAATTTTTCTCAATTAGCATAGTAGTCACTCAATTAGTAGTAGTGTAATACTTGTTTATAAACAAGAAACTTGTACTTATTAGCTAAGATTCATAAGTTATGTTTCATTAGCAACTAGCTATTAAACATTTTATCCTGGTAGAAATCTTCACGAAGTTCCTTCGCCCCGGGGATTGCGGGGATTTTTCTTAGATTCTTACTGACTAAAACCTCCTGGAGTTCCAGCTCTAATGTAGCCCTTATGTAGCCTCCGGGATTTGGAAAACCATGAGTCTTTCGCAGCCCTCAAAGCAACCTCAGTGCAGTACTAGATAGGGCCACTTTGTATGTTGTATACTATGCGCTGGTAGACTCGCTGCTTTCCTATGGACTGGCATGTTACGGACGCACTTTTAAAACATATTTAGACAATATTAAAGTCCTACAAATAAGACTTATGAAAAAGTTAGTAAACAATAAAACAAGACTACGATGTAAAATAACAAACTACGAAGAACTATTTGTTGAGTGCAAAATCTTGCCAGTGCATGAGAGGGCAGCGCTATTAGTGGCATTAGATCATTACGGCCAACAACAATGTAAAATAAGAGCAGAACAACTAAGGCCTCGAGAGGCAAAACATTGTAAGACGTTTGAGGTGCCTCCTTATAATAACTATTATGGACAAAGATGCAATAAATGTTTAGTTCCTAGTATATTTAACGGTTTACCAGGGGATATTGAGGATAACTGTGTTTCCAAACAGACATTTAAAAATAAAATATCAAAACTTTTACTTAACCCTTAAATTGTCACATACTGATCCTTTAGATTTATTTACATTTAAGTTTACGTTTTGGGTGGTAATAGGGATAGAAAAGAAGAATTTTTCATTTTTTTTGAAAAAATATGTATTTTTATATATTTTTTCGTATGTCACTTAAAACGGACATTGCCCATTTCCTGCTTCTGAGTGGTAACCTCATATATGTCACATTAAACGGACATTGCCAAAACAAAGCAAAGAATTATTTTCTAAAAGAACTAAAAGCTCACTTCTGAATCAACGTTACTTGATATAAAATAAACACGAAATAACAATGAGATCAATTTTCAGTTAAGAAATGTATAAAATCATACATCAAATGTTACAAACAAAACTTAAAACCAACTTTTGACCGTTTTGGTAAACATAAAACCAACTTCTCACCGTTTTGGTAAGTAAAAAATTAAAATAAATTTATTTTTATTATATTCGATCGAGACATGGGCAGTGTTGCAGACTCTTCAACGGTACCAAGTTTACCAACAAAATATATAGAAGTGCTGTGGTGCTTATACGAAAACTTCAGGGTAAATCAACAAGCCCTATCCAGTTGCAGCGACGAGTAAGACAGGGTGATGTCATATCCCCAAAACTGTTTACCGCTGCACTGACGGGCTCGCCATCAACATAAATAGCGAGAATATCACGCACCTTCGATTTGCCGACGATATCGTGGTCATAGCTGAGACCATGGAGAACCTCAACACAGTGCTCGATGGCCTCAGTAGTCTCTCAACAAGCGGGTCTTAAAATGAACTTGGACAAGACCAAGATCATGGCAAATGTCCATGTTGCACCTACTGCAATCACGATTGGAGGCTCTACACTCGAAGTTGTCGACAAATATATTTAACTGCTAGGTAAATCCAATTTTGAGAAGGAGATCATTCATCGAATCCAACTCGGTTGGGCATCGTTCGAGAAGCTAAAACGTATCTTCTCGTCTACATTGCCTCAGTGTCTGAAGACAAAGCTCTTCGACCAGTGCGTGTTGCCAGTGCTGCCATATGGAACAGAAACGTGGTTGCTAACTATGGGCCTTCTCGGAAGGCTTACGGTCACTCAAAGGGTAATGCAGAGAGCCATGTTGGGAGTTTCTCTGCGTGATCGAATCAGAAATGAGGAGATCAGCAGGAGAACCAAAGTGACCGACACAGTGCTCCGGATTGCGCGGTTAATGTGGCGGTGGTTTTTTTAAAATAAATAGAGTGATTTAAGAGGATGGTTTATATGTATAACACATGTATAATATAGTAGAGAAACCCGTATAAATTTATGGTTTTCTAATGTAATCGTCTATTGAAGCTGTATTTAAACGTGGTTTAAGGACATTCTGTAGTGGATTGCACAAATAATAAACCTGCGTGGGATTCGAACCCACGGCACCGCAGTAGCTTACGCTACCACCACGCCATCGAGGTGATTTAATAGAAAAACATATTAAGGTCTAATTGGCAAGGTCCGTTGCATGGGACAAACAAAAAACACACTAGTTCATAGAGCAAATTGGCAAGGTCCGTTTTAAATGACATACTTTTAATTGACGAAATTAGAAATTAAAAATAGTAATATTGTTGAAATAAATTATGTTATCTAATACGTTATACTGTATTTTAATTATATACAACAAAAAAATGCACAATTTAAAGGAAAAAATCACCTTTTCATAAACTTTTATCTGAAGTGTAACGCCACCCGCCTGTTGCACTTTTTCAAATCGGTGAAATAAATGACTATTTAGCTTTTTTGCACGCACTAAATGCGTGAGTGCGGAAGATATAGTCTACAAAACATAATATGTCTCGCGCGTGAGGTGGGATCACGTAATACTATCATCTATATGCGTTTAAACACTGTGTCCTTTAAAACGGACCAAATCAATTTAAGGGTTATGAAATCTATGAAAAAATGCAGCTATAAGAAATGTAATTATTATTGTGTTGTTGTAATTTAATAAACTTAATCAAAATTTAATAAATTATAATACTATTCTGATTATTGTAATTATCTATGTTATTTATGAATTATTTATTTTTTATTATTGTATTAATTTTTAGTGATAAAATGAAAGTGTAATATGGAAATTGAATTAATTATATTAATGTAATATGGGAGCTACGTCTGCCCACAAACTGCTATGCAGTTTGGCAGAAGTATTAAATATTGTTATTGTTTATAAGCAAACAGAATAAATACTTTCAAAAAAAAAAAAAAAAAACCAGCAACACCCCAAACTCTACACAGATGGAAAACGACTCGAAGTCATGAAAAACTATGGAAGGTGTCAAATATTTTCTCAAAGGCAACCTTTGTGAGATTTACAGGGTCTTGTTTTAGGTTTAGGAATATATTGTATTATCGTTTGTACCTGCGCGTACAATAAACTATTGTTGTTTCACGGCGCATTGGTGCCTCGGCTCTGTCATGCCGTGAAATTTAATTTAAATAATAAATCAATAAATAAATATTTAGCTTATTTATTGGCGTAGTGGTTATATAACATGACTGCTTCACTGAGGTCTCGGGTTCGATTCCCGCTCAATGCAAATCTTTGTGTGCATGAACATGGTTGTTTGCATTGGTCTGGGTGTTTTATATGTATAATATGTATGTATTTACAAAAAAAATAGTATTTAAGTATGTTTATCCTTTGTCTAGTAACCATAGCTTTGCTTAGTTTGGGACAAGATGGCGTTGTCCGAATGTGTGAGATTTATATTTATTTTAGTTTAAATATATAGTTACTTAATACTTGTAGACGTAGACTGAGAAAGTTTTTATCAATGGATACCCTTTTTCTTGACAATATATACTAATTTCAGTTCTCGCAATCGTATCAGCGCCATTGGCGTATATTGATACTATTACAAAACAAACAACACATTGTATAACATTTTATTAGGGTTTTGATAAACCTGACTTTGTGTTGCCAGGATGACCCTGCTCCCCTGCTTCTAGTTATCATCTTGTTACTGACTTATTACTTTTAATGACAATTTATGAAATTTTGGCTTGTATAAAGTGCTTTAGCGTCGTCATGGTTTAAAGTTTTTATGACAACAACGGACCGCGGAGAGACAGTAACTTTATTTTCTTATTCATCATACAATTAATATTTTCTGTACGATATAATTAAGTTGACAACCATAACTGAAGTTAAACAACCATAATATGTTACATATTCGTGTGGTGACGGAGTAAGAATACAATATGTCACCACCCCATCTCATCCCATGGGTGTCGTAAACACCGACTAAGGGATTATCATCTTAACGAAATAAAAAGAAGGAAAACTTGAAATTAAACCCTATACCAATCCGTCTGGCCAGCGTGGTATTGGTAGGTCAAGTATCCCTCCGTCACGGGCCCGTCCCTGCAGTGGGACATAAATGGGCTGTTATGATGAATATGTTACAAATTTTCTTTACTGACGTAAATAATTGAAAATCAGATAAACACCTTTGTTTTACAACAATGTGCCCATGCTAAGTACAAATTAAAATACTTGTTCACAATATTTAGTTCGTGACAACCTTTCTATGCTATTAAAGGCTAAATTCCTGAGTGCAGTGCACCAATCGCATAAATTGTTTCGAGTAAATGGCAATCGATTCCGGAATCTGAATCAGCAATCTTTGACCTAGTTATGGTCAGTTTGAATGTTTAATCTGATATGACTTGATTTGGGGAAGGGGAAAATGTTATGCAATAATATATTCTGGGAACTATATAATTATAAATTTAATTGTGGCTTCATATTCTTAGTGACTTTTGTTCTCTTGTTCCATCACTTTTATCAAAAAAGTGCCATAAAAGCCAATATGGTCTGATAATAGGTCTTTACCTAAAAATTGCCTTTTTTTTCGCCGCAGACTTTAGCCTCTATTTTATTTTAAAACATAGAATGCTTGTATTATTTTTATAATTTGGTAAATACAGGGCATTACCAACAACTAACAAAAGATTATTAAGAAAAATAATTATTATTTGTATTAGTAATAAGCCTGTAAATATGAGTCCAATTTAAAACAGGGGTTTTTACCATTTAAACAAATGTAACTTCTTCCCTTATATTTTTTTCTTATGATTAAAATGCTATAAGTTAGCTAAGATGTGCGCTATTACTTATACCAAATTTAATTCTATTCAGTTTAATAATTATTGAAAAAACTAAGAAAATGTTAGTATGAAAAATCAATCTTCGCATAAATTCTCCATACAAATCGGCAATTTCATGGGTAAAGACCTAATATAAATCGAAACTCCTGCTCGTACGCCTAAGCAAGTTTTCGTAACCCTCATTAAACACAACTGAACTAAATATTTTGCATTCATTCCTTTAACTTAAAAAACTTATAAACATCACTCCAAACACACTGCTAATAAAAACACCTAAACTACTAAGGGTCGCAGCACTTTTTCGCCTCGCCTTTTTCCTCGGTGTCAAACGTCAAAAATCCCTTTACGTTACGATTCCGATTTATGTGCGTTGCAGTAAGGAGTTTCACACAAATAATACTGTACGGCTCGAGTTGATACGGTGACAATCCCATTCTGTTTTGATATATGTGCGACGTCCCTTAAACAGTAAAAATATGTGAGTACCAAATTGTTTTTCATACACACCTTAATCAAGCATAACAAAACTATGAAATCAATCAATCAAATAGCTTATTGCAGTCCATTGCTGGACATAGATCTCTCCCAACACGCGCCACAGAACTCGGTCCTGCGCCTTCCGCGTCCAGTCTGACCCAGAGACCTTTATGAGGTCGTCGGTCCACCTAAAACTATGAAATATAAAACGAAAAACATAAAAACTACTTTCATTTATCAAGCTCAGGGTACGGCAATTAATTTATTTCTGATAGTTTAGACTCAATCAAACTTTTCAACGAGCGAAATGAGTTACGTTTTATTCAACGGAAAATTTCGACCAACAACGTTCATGTTTTCATACTTTGTTTACTATTTAATAGAGATGCTCGGGGTTTTTCATTACTAGTATATCGTTGCTTAAATTTAATGCTTGTTTGTTGTAAACAGTTGTTTATTTTAGTAAATTGTATTTAGTACAGCTGAGACTTACCTTTACTACGCAAACCATTAATGAAAGAAAGTAAGAAAAAAAAATGCCAATGCAAACAAACATGTTCATGCACACAAAGATTTGCATTGAGCGGGAATCGAACCCGAGACCTCTGCGTAGCAGCCATGTAATATAACCACTACGCCACAGAGGTCGTCAAAACATAAGCTTTCATTTTGCTCTCACGAAAGTAAGCATAGATTAATAAGTGTCACAAAGTACAATAGCACTTAAAAGTCTATACCCTATTCAAGATAGCATGACTGCAAAATTGCCGCGGTTTTCAAACATTTTTAACTAAAAACATAACTAAACAATAAATAACTCTGTGTAAATATAAATAAGTGTATTCTACCTGAATAAGAAAATGTGAATTAAGTAAATAATGCTTGAAATAAGGCAATAAAAGTTTATTGAGAAGCAGAATATATAAATAAAACTTACAAATTAGTAAATTGCTTTTTAAAAACATTTTTTTCAATTTCTAATAATCGGAAACTTCTAATTTAGATTCAGAAAAACTGTTCCCAGCTTGTATTATAAATTAATTAACAAATTCTTCAATAATCCCATTAATTTGTAATATTATTCTTCTTCTGATATGACATATAAATGCGATACTTGACATTTAAGACATTGACAATTGTAGGCCCTTCATCATTGTCTGTAATGTTTATGTAATGTATATGTAATGTTTAAAAAGGAAAAAAAAATTATTGATTACTTGGTGATCTAATTATATTATTTCAACTAGCAAACTCGGCGAACTCCGTTTCGCCATCAGATGGTTTCGTGTAACATTTCGTTTGGTCATTAAAAGGTGAAGAATTTTTTTTTGTTTTATATTTGAAAAGGTAAAATTTTATTTCATTTCACAACAGTAATTCGTGGTGGAAATCCTGATAATTCTAGAGAGTTCAAAAACTCCGTTGGATAATTTACTACATCATCGAGATTTGTTATGGAATCAAAGAACTTGTATGTCACAAAATCGCCAGCAATTTTTAATTGAATGGTGAAATTCAGTGCGTTTACATTATTATTATATGCGGCAAGAATTGCCTGTTGACTTAACCAAGCATAAGTAGGACGTCCCCCAGCTAGGTGGACCGACGACCTCATAAAGGTCTCTGGGTCGGACTGGATGCGGAAAACGCAGGACCGAGTTCTGTGGCGCGTGTTGGGAGAGGCCTATGTCCAGCAGTGGACTGCAATAGGCTAGTTAATTGATTGATAACCAAGCATAATTATTATTCTGAAAATTCTCACTAATGTTTGGCAAAACATTTTCAATAAGAGCTAATTGAGAGCCTACAAATCGGCAAAAGTCGTTGGTAAGAGTAATTAATCCAGATGTCGCATCATCATTGTTATCATTATCAGCCAATCTACGTCCACTGCTGGACATAGGCCTCCTCCAAGTTCTGTGCCTGCCTCATCCATCGGCTTCCCACCTCGTCGCATCAACTGGGACTTTTCCATTTCCAACAGTTAACTATTGTTTGGAAAATTGTGCACCACTTTGATCATTTTGAAGTTGAACTCTCATATAAGTGGTCAGCGATAATGTTTTTACGTTATTTCATAAAGTTGATGTCTTCAGGGAAGTAATCAATTCATCTGCAGGCGTTCCACGGGCAACGTCTGACTGAAATCGTCTGCTAACAATATCATCAAGCCGCCAAAGATATTGTTATTTCGCCGAAGATCCTTTAGTGTGAAGTTAAGTACTTCAAGTGATTTCTCATGTGCCATTGTGCACTCATCTCAAACAATGAGCTTGCATTGCATCAACAATTTTCCCATTGCACTGGATCGGGAAATATTGCATGTAAGAGTATCAATTGTGTTTAAATTGAGTGGCAACTTAAGCGCAGAATGTGCAGTATGACCGACATCTAGAAGAATCGCCGCAATCCCTGATTATGTTAATGCCAAAGCTGTGTCACATCTTGATCGAATATAACAAATGTTTTCCCTGTTCCTCCAGGTACGTCCAGGAAGAATAGACCACCAGTATTATTGTCCACCGCTTGCATTAATGTTTCGTATACTTGTTTTTCCTGTTCATTTAGTAACGGCACATTATTTCGAACGAATTCCTGCAATGTATCAATACTGTATTGCAGCTCTCAATTTTATTCTTGGTTTAATGCATCGTGCATCGAACGATTTGACGCAATCATTCCTACTTCAATCAGTTGTTTTTTAGTAATAGTAAAGCATTGATCCTCAATTAGAATCAATCCTACATTGTAGATTTCATCGGTTATTTGGATGTCAGGATTATTCGTTTGAATGCGCAAGGAATGCAAGATATCTTCACATATTATGTCGTCTTTGTATTTGTTCCATAACTGAATTAGTTGTGAAAAAGAACACGTGGTGATGATAATTGCGAACAGCGTTCGTATTTGGAACGCATTTGATGAAACTACTGAATCCGCAAGTGTTAAATCCCAATGAGAATCGTTCCCCAGCAAACCCAATAGTTTACATGCTTCTTAATATGTTTAGCATTGGTGGTCATTCACAGTTTTCAAATGCGCAAATGATTTCGGTCCACGTACATTTACTAACAGCAGTCGCAAATAAAAACATTCATCATTTCTATGATGAACAGTATACATGCGACCTAGTGCATCAGTGGAAAACACCTGTAGCCAATCTGAAACTGGGATTCCTTGTCACTATTAGATTTTTTTGCGAAATATTACATAAAATGAAGCCATCTGGTGGCGAAACGGAGTTCACCGGGTTTGTTACTAAGAAATAAATTTTATCTATATTCTTTTAATATTCTCAGGCACCCGTTCATCCCAACTTAATTTTAGTAGCCACAGATATTATTGTAATAATATTTTAAGTATAATTGTACATGCACTCAACATATTTAACGGGTCAAATTGAGTCAAAATTTGCACAATACACGTGATTGATTTGAATTTAAATGTTGATGGTTTCCAATTAAAATGTAAGGAAACGAAAAACTTATTGTTTTCCTTTTTTTTTGCAATTTACAGTGAACACAATACCAATAATACGAAATTAACTGAGCAGAGAAAAATGAGTAGCTGTCAAACAATGTATCACGCATCGGCGTTTGTAGTACATGCTATGTATCAGAGATGGCGCTGTATTATGTGTATGTGAAAAATGATTTTTCCGCTTTTCCGTTGAATTTTTTTCCACTTTTTTTTTTGCTATAAACCTAACGGAGCCCGAGACCTTTCCAACGAAGCCAAAATCATGGCAATCGGTTCGTGCGTTCTGGAGTTATAGCGTCAGGAAGGAAAACCCGACTTATTTTTATATAGTAGATTATTTAAACATACTAGGTAATGAAATTTCTATTTTATTGTAAAGTCATTAACATATTTATATTTTTTTTATAATTTTCGAGTCTTCATCGTGACCATAGATTATAATTATCTATATATGAGTAATCGTGACATTAAAAAGACCCATTTTTTGTTTGTTTACCAAATTTCTCAGGCCCAAATGAATACGGTATAGATTCTTACAAACTTATTTTCCTTCGTCAACATTCATATTTGTAAAAACATTCCGAATCACAGCAATATTCCGGGGCTACGTTGTCTTAAACGACTGGGCTGTAAGCAGCTTATCTTAAAATCTTATTAAACTTCAAAGTAAAAGAAAAACGTGACTAAAATAAATTAGGTTTGGCGTTTTTTGTTTGTTTTTTATTTTTTAACCGACTTCATAAAACGATTCTGTTGCTTTTTTTGTAATGTTTGTTATGTCAAAACTTACTCTTCGTAGCTTTATCTTGACCGATTAAAAGAATGTACGAAAGGATTGTCTTACAAGATTTTTCCTTAGACATTTTTACGACATGTGTACGGAATGTCCGTGAATATTTATTTTTTTATGATCAAAATGGTGCAATAAAGTTTAAAATAACTAATAATCTTTTTTCTCAATGATCATCATCCCAACTCCTTTGGTGTTCCAATTAATGCGTTTGGCGCAGATTGCTTCCCATCAGGTGGTCAATATACAAAAAAATTGTTTAATTAATTACATAAATTTTTACCTATAAAGCTTAGGTATAACTAGAAAAATCCGAAAAGAAGAAAGACAATGGAAAAAATTAGTACTCGATGCGGGACTCGAACCCGCGTCTCTAGACTATCTACTATATAAAAATAAGTCGGGTTTTCCTTCCTGACGCTATAACTCCAGAACGCACGAACCGATTGCCATGATTTTGGCTTCGTTGGAAAGGTCTCGGGCTCCGTTAGGTTTATAGCAAAAAAAAAATGGAAAAAAATTCAACGAAAAAGCGGAAAAATCATTTTTCACATACACATAATACAGCGCCATCTCTGATACATAGCATGTACTACAAACGCCGATGCGTGATACATTGTTTGACAGCTACTCATTTTTCTCTGCTCAGTTAATTTCGTATTATTGGTATTGTGTTCACTGTAAATTGCAAAAAAAAAGGAAAACAATAAGTTTTTCGTTTCCTTACATTTTAAGGTAAAAGCTCCTATTACGGAGGTATTTCGCAACATTTCAAAGTAAGAAACAAAAATAAGCATTTGTAAATATTTTTAACTGTTCAAAAAAATGTCATCGTTAAAAGTGGAATTTATATTTTGTATTACTGTCGAGTTTGTTTCTTTTAATGATATTAGTTATTTTTAAAAAAAGATTTAAATAGTCGGGTCGATTTTCCCTAATTCGGAGGTATTTTTTTCGTCAGAGCCTATTACTGCGGTAGACGATTCCTAATACGGAGGGTCAGAAATTATATTCATCCAAGTTCCGTACAAATATTATTTATCAAATAATTTAAATGTATTAGTAAAGTAAGTTGTATTTTTGGTATTCATTGACCATTGATTTGTATCTTTTTTAATGAAATTATTTTTTACTAGCTGACCCGTGCCCACTTCGTTAGGCGGGGAAAATAACGCGTCACTTTTTTAAACATGATTCATTATTGCTCTTCTCTTATTCGTCATAGCGTGATACTATATAGCATATGACACTCCCCGATAAATGTACTATTCAACACAGAAATAATTTTTAAAATCGGTTTATTAGATCCAGAGATTACCTCCTACAATGTCACAAACTTTACCTCTTTATAATATTATATATAAGTAATAAGTATAGATAGAAATACACGTTCTAAAAGAGTTTTGTGTTATTAAAATAAGGTTAACTTTCCTTTTTATGCTTAGTAAAATAAAAACAGAAATATAGAATTACATAGATTGCATAACTTTACATAAAAAGAATATGTATATTTAAAATTTTTTATCGCTTTTGGTTTTATACAAAACAAAAAAACTTACGTATCACATAACAATTCTATTCTCAAAATCAATAATCACGGTACCCTAAAACTTGTAATTTTATGTTCTATGAATAGGGCCGTAATAGGAAATCATAGATCCTAACACAGACTTACTTGGAAATAATTACCACCGCAATAGGAAAACTACTCCTGTTTTTAATAATCCTAATTCGGACCTATCAAAACTTCGATAAATGGAACAATGTAAATGTTTAATGAAACTATAACAGTTTTTTGGTTCATATGTGTAAACAGTAGTCAACAGTTATACAAAATAAATGATTTATGATAAGTTAAAATACACCTTCCTATTTTTACCCTTTCTAAGAAATCCACATTTTGTACTCAACAATTTTCGTATTTAATTCGATTTCTAACTACGAACACATACCGCAGAATATGGTTTTTAGTTTATGAGATTAATAATTATTGCAAAAAACCTTGAAACAAGTTCAATAAGTTAATAAATTGAAAGTTACAAGCAATTAAACATGCCCAGTATTTTTCCTATTACGGAGTTATACCACCGTATTAGGACGAATCTATAAAATTCGTGTCGTATTACGGCGCTATTTTATTTCTTATTTTTTGGATATAAAACGAGTTACAAATATAAAACAAGCTATTGAAATAGTAAGTGTAATAGTAAGAAAATGCTATGAATAAGAAATAAACCATCTTAAACGGCTCATTAATACGAAAAACTTAGTTTCTAAATATTAGTGTACCTAATTTTGTTGTTCAGCGTTTGTATGGAAATCCCTTTCACGTCGATGCCGTTACACAGATTGATTGATTTTGATTAGTTATCTATGTTCTATACTTGCAAACGTCAGGTAAATCATGAAGTAATAGATGTAGAATAAACTGATTTCGTTTTGTTGTACGTTAACTGAATAAAACCTGAATAAAACACGAAAATAGAAATACCTCCGTAATAGGACGCGATTTTGACTACCGCCGTATTAGGAGCTTTTACCTTAATTGGAAACCATCAACATTTAAATTCAAATCAATCACGTGTATTGTGCAAATTTTGACTCAATTTGACCCGTTAAATATGTTGAGTGCATGTACAATTATACTTAAAATATTATTACAATAATATCTGTGGCTACTAAAATTAAGTTGGGATGAACGGGTGCCTGAGAATATTAAAAGAATATAGATAAAATTTATTTCTTACTAACAAACCCGGTGAACTCCGTTTCGCCACCAGATGGCTTCATTTTATGTAATATTTCGCAAAAAATCTAATAGTGACAAGGAATCCCAGTTTCAGATTGGCTACAGGTGTTTTCCACTGATGCACTAGGTCGCATGTATACTGTTCATCATAGAAATGATGAATGTTTTTATTTGCGACTGCTGTTAGTAAATGTACGTGGACCGAAATCATTTGCGCATTTGAAAACTGTGAATGACCACCAATGCTAAACATATTAAGAAGCATGTAAACTATTGGGTTTGCTGGAGAACGATTCTCATTGGGATTTAACACTTGCGGATTCAGTAGTTTCATCAAATGCGTTCCAAATACGAACACTGTTCGCAATTATCATCACCACGTGTTCTTTTTCACAACTAATTCAGTTATGGAACAAATACAAAGACGACATAATATGTGAAGATATCTTGCATTCCTTGCGCATTCAAACGAATAATCCTGACATCCAAATAACCGATGAAATCTACAATGAAGGATTGATTCTAATTGAGGATCAATGCTTTACTATTACTAACAAACAACTGATTGAAGTAGGAATGATTGCGTCAAATCGTTCGATGCACGATGCATTAAACCAAGAATAAAATTGAGAGCTGCAATACAGTACACAGTACAGTAATGTTTCGTATACTTGTTTTTCCTGTTCATTTAGTAACGGCACATTATTTCGAACGAATTCCTGCAATGTATATTGATACATTGCAGGAATTCGTTCGAAATAATGTGCCGAAACATTAATGCAAGCGGTGGACAATAATACTGGTGGTCTATTCTTCCTGGACGTACCTGGAGGAACAGGGAAAACATTTGTTATATTCGATCAAGATGTGACACAGCTTTGGCATTAACATAATCAGGGATTGCGGCGATTCTTCTAGATGTCGGTCATACTGCACATTCTGCGCTTAAGTTGCCACTCAATTTAAACACAATTGATACTCTTACATGCAATATTTCCCGATCCAGTGCAATGGGAAAATTGTTGATGCAATGCAAGCTCATTGTTTGAGATGAGTGCACAATGGCACATGAGAAATCACTTGAAGTACTTAACTTCACACTAAAGGATCTTCGGCGAAATAACAATATCTTTGGCGGCTTGATGATATTGTTAGCAGACGATTTCAGTCAGACGTTGCCCGTGGAACGCCTGCAGATGAATTGATTACTTCCCTGAAGACATCAACTTTATGAAATAACGTAAAAACATTATCGCTGACCACTTATATGAGAGTTCAACTTCAAAATGATCAAAGTGGTGCACAATTTTCCAAACAATAGTTAACTGTTGGAAATGGAAAAGTCCCAGTTGATGCGACGAGGTGGGAAGCCGATGGATGAGGCAGGCACAGAACTTGGAGGAGGCCTATGTCCAGCAGTGGACGTAGATTGGCTGATAATGATAACAATGATGATGCGACATCTGGATTAATTACTCTTACCAACGACTTTTGCCGATTTGTAGGCTCTCAATTAGCTCTTATTGAAAATGTTTTGCCAAACATTAGTGAGAATTTTCAGAATAATAATTATGCTTGGTTATCAATCAATTAACTAGCCTATTGCAGTCCACTGCTGGACATAGGCCTCTCCCAACACGCGCCACAGAACTCGGTCCTGCGTTTTCCGCATCCAGTCCGACCCAGAGACCTTTATGAGGTCGTCGGTCCACCTAGCTGGGGGACGTCCTACTTATGCTTGGTTAAGTCAACAGGCAATTCTTGCCGCATATAATAATAATGTAAACGCACTGAATTTCACCATTCAATTAAAAATTGCTGGCGATTTGGTGACATACAAGTTCTTTGATTCCATGACAAATCTCGACGATGTAGTAAATTATCCAACGGAGTTTTTGAACTCTCTAGAATTATCAGGATTTCCACCACGAATTACTGTTGTGAAATGAAATAAAATTTTACCTTTTCAAATATAAAACAAAAAAAATTTCTTCACCTTTTAATGACCAAACGAAATGTTACACGAAACCATCTGATGGCGAAACGGAGTTCGCCGGGTTTGCTAGTACGCTATATTTATATAAATTGTTTAATAATTTCCAGATCCTGCTATTAGAAGCTGGCCCTGAAGAACCAGATATCACAAGCGTACCAGCTCTCGCTCCCGCACTTGCCAGTTCCAGCATAGACTGGCAGTATAGAACACAACCTGAAGAATTGACATGCAGAGCACAAAGAGGACAAACTTGTAGTTGGATAAGGTACGCAATTGTAAATCCTACTAATATTATAAATGCGAAATTTTGTGTGGATGGATGGTTGGATAGATAGATGAATGGATGGATGGATGTTTGTTACTCTTTCACGCAAAAACTAATGGATTTTGATGAAATTTCGAATATAGGTAGTTTAGAGTGTAGAATGATATTTAAGCTACTTATACAACGCGGGTGAAGCCGCGGGCATCAGCTAGTATCTAATAAAAAAATGTATTTTTTTCAAACATTAACACAGACGCCATCTAGTCTTAAACTAAGCAGATATTGTACTACACGACGGATACATTCAATCATTCAATAAATTACTGGTTAAACATAGAAAACACTCAGACCAGACATGCATCTTTTCATGTTCAAACACATAAAGATATGCATTGAATCAACCAAAAAGGTTCATCATCACCGTCAACAACAATATTTCTAAGGCTAAACATTACCTACAAAATATTGTTGGCCATATTATAAGGATCAATAGCTAAATCTAATCAATAGCTATCACCACAACGTCCATTTAAGTATGTATCTGGTTTGAAATAAAAATAAATTTTCTCTCTCACACAGAAATGTTACAAGTGATGCAAAAATATAATATAGGTAATTGAAAACTAATTTAACGAATTGTATAGATGATTCCGTGTGAGAGACTGGTATCCGTAGGTACTAGGAAAACCTGTATGACAGATTACCAGCCTCTCCTCGCTTTAGACAGGCAAGAGCACAATCAGTTTAGTCTTAAGTTTTCCTTCTGTTTTAGGTATCACCTGTAAAAAGTAGTCCCAAAGTCACATTATCTTATAGCTTATCGGTCACACCTTGAATTCTTAGTCTACCAAACTTGGTCTTAGCAAGTTTATTATGATTTATTAGTAAAATTAACCGCGAAAATCTGAATTTAGAAACATTGTATATGTTCTTCTGCATATAAATTCAAATCAAATGATCCTTTGAAGATGAATGATGGGAATATCAGTAAGAGACCGGACGCTTAACATTTTGTTCAAATCGGGTGTAATGTTCTGAGAATAGCGATAAGCCCATAATATTCTACGTGAATTATTGTTTCGAAGTGGATACGAGTCGAGAATTTAATGTTGTTACTAACATCCCCTACTAAGGATAACCAACTGCAAGAATTAAATGCTTTAAAGATTAATAATGTAATCACTTTAGTGATGGATTTATAATGCATCAAGTTCTCGTTAGGAGTAAACTCTTCCTAGTTTGAAAAGTTAAACTATTACTGTAATTATGACGTACAATACATAATTCATTACACTCTAAGGTTAGGTGCTTACCAGGTTACCCACTGCAGCTTTTTAACGGCACTGTTACAAGGACAAAAACTAGGACCACTTTTTCCTTTTCTTTCCAAAGCACGAAGCAGAACTTCTAAAGAACTATCTAACGATTGAGTTATTGTTGCTCAACCTGTCTTATATCGTTAGGATCAAATCGCAACTGTCAGTATTTACGCCAGTTCTAGTAGATTCGACACTTTACATCCATCGTCTTAGCGACAAGAGGAAAAAAGACTTGTAATGAGTGGCTGAGGGAGGAGTGTTTGATCCGGATTCTAAAATCAACGTAATTTTCGTCATAAACGCAACTTCTTCAACATTATTTCTAATATAATTGTAAAGAGTTAAATCTATTCCAAATTAACACAAAGTCTACTAGTTTTTATAAACACGTTACCGTAATGACCCGAAAAATATAAAGACTGCGATATCATAGACAGAAAATAACATAATCCGCTTACCAATTTGAATTAATATAAAATTTGATGTTTTGAAGTTCATTATTATCTTTATGATAATCAAAGGCTAATTAGCATTATTTTACTTATTTAAGCTCTAGTTATAATTGAGATTTAAGAATGAATTTATTGGCTTTGGAATTAAAAGAAAATTAAATTACTCAAACTTTTTCCTCAGTAATGATAACTTTAACTGTTTTTTCGAAAGCATTTAATTATACCAGTGTTATACTAATTAATCAGCGAAACAGTGATAAATGGAAGCGAGTTAAGTAGTAAGTTGTTGATTAAGTTGATTTAATAGATCTCCATCCTATTTTTTACAAGTTAAGTTGGCGAGACGCAAGAGAGGGGGCTTCTTCGTAATTAACTCGCTAAAAAATAGGATAACTTGGAACTTACTATTTAACTCGCTACTGTACTTGTCGATGTGTAAATCAGGATTTAGTAATTTAATTTTAACAATGACTTCAAATAAAATAGCATTCACACCTAAAAGGTACTACGAAACTACAAATATTTACTCCGAGAAAAGCAAAAATCTTTTCTTTCGGGAAAAGTTTTATACGGGTGATTACTACAAAAACAGATTTTCACTTTTATCTCCAAACGGGATACCTTCTGGATACTACAAGGATCTTTTTTAATATTCAAGAAACTGTCTGTTTCGCATGGTGGTTGCGGAAAAGACTGCTGCTCCAAAGGTCCTGTGTTTAAATCTAACGTAGGGAAATTGGTTGTATGTTCTACTAATCAGTTTCGTACTCTGTACTTATTAAAGAGTGCCCATTAAATTAAAACACGCGACAATATTATTGACTGTGTGATTTGGTCTGCTGAATATTTCTATTTTTTTTAAATTTTTACTAAAACTAACTTCAATAAGTAGGTTTTTAGTTTTAACTACTTTGTGAGTCTTCGGACATTAGCTATGTTATAATAGTTGCATAATTCATTACCAATATTACAGTGGTCGCGTTATGGGGGGATCTAGTGCTACCAACTATATGGTATACATGAGAGGGAATAAAAAAGATTACGACGAATGGGCTGATCTCGGCAATGTTGGATGGAGTTACAAAGACGTAAGTATGGACCCTATTTAACAAATCAACCCATACAAAGAAACTTAAAAAAAATATATAAATTGACTAATGCCTTTCAGGTAACATAAGCCGAATTGAAACGGTAAAAATTTTATTTTAACTTTCATTTTACAACATTTAAATTAACATACTATCTTCTTTCTTTCTATGTTAATCTTGTCTACTAAAGTATTTATAACTTTCATAACTTTATTACAAATGCAATTTTTTTTAAACTAGCAATACTTTACATTTTACAGGTTCTTCCTTACTTTAAAAAAATTGAAAACAATCGTGATATAGAAAGAAAAGATACATATCATCATGGAGCTGATGGCCCCCTTAACGTTGAAAGGTTCAGCTACGTTGATAAAAATGCTATAATGCTAGTAGAAAGTTTTCGAGAAAAAGGTTTTCCATTAGTTGATTTTAATGGTAAACAACAAATTGGAACTATGATCACACAAACTACATCAAAAGATGGTAAAAGAATATCAGCCAATATTGCATATCTAAAACCCATACGCAACAAAAGATCAAACTTGACTATCGTTACAAATGCTCAAGTAACAAAAATACTTATTGATGAACATAAAAACGCTTATGGATTACATTACATAAAAAACGGAGAGCGACACAAGTTATACGCGGAAAAAGAAATAATAGTAAGTGCAGGGGCTCTAAATAGTCCAAAACTTCTTTTATTATCAGGAATTGGACCTAAACGAGATTTAAAGAAGCTTGGTATTAAAGTGAAAAGCAATTTAAAAGTAGGTTACAATTTGCAAGATCATGCTACAACCGAAGCAGTACTCATAGGTCTAACTAATAAAACTTCAACTCTTATACCAGTAAAACAAATACTAACAGATATCAAAGAGTACTATGAAGCAGAAGATAAACACAGTCCTTTATCAGCCACTGGCGTACTACAAATAACTGCATTCCATAGAACAAAATATGCAGACAAAGACCCGACTGTGCCTGATATACAATTTCATTTTGATGGTAGACATAAAAAAGATTTCTACTCAGACCCTACTACGTATTTATCAACAGCCGTTCTTCCATTTTCGTACTACGACAGCATAAATGTAAGGCCTATTCTTCTACATCCTTAAAGTAAAGGATTTCTAACTTTAAACAAAACAGATCCTATATTTGGCCAACCTTTGATTTACCCTAAATTCTTTACAGTTAAAAAGGATTTGGATACTTTAATAGAAGCGCTAAAGTTTGCGACTAAATTGGAAGAAACGAAAGCTTTTAAGGAGAATGGAGTAAAGTTTATAAGGAAGCCGGTAAAGGCTTGTTCACGATTTAAATGGGGAACTTATAGATATTTTGCTTGCGTATTAACAAGGTATACTGGTACAATATATCATTCTTCGGGTACTTGCAAAATGGGCGTTAAATCAGATGAGGATGCTGTTGTAGATCCAAGATTGAGAGTGTATGGAATAAATAACGTGAGAGTGGCAGATGCTTCTATCATGCCTCGCATCGTTCGGGGAAATACTAATGTGCCTTGTATGATGATTGGAGAAAAAGTATCTGATATGATAAAAGAAGACTGGAATCATTTCTTTTATTAATGAAGCTAGTATCTTAACGTTACATTTAAAATAGATTGTACCGAAAATGCCATTAGTTTGACTTCGGCAGTGCCAGCGAATAAAAAGTTTTTGTTTTTAGGCATGACTAACTTTTTACAATAAACATTTTATGTTACAATGGCTCTTTTTTTAAAGACATAATTATGTTACACTTTAATAAAATTATTAGCGTTTTATATTAAATAATACTTAAAGCATTTTACTGTTTACTTAAGGTTGCCTAAAATTTAATGTTATTTACATGTTACAAAATTTTAGTTGGCATTACTAAAATGTACCTTTACCAAAGAAAAAAAAAAATTTAGAAAGCTAAAGTTCGGTTTAAATCCTTAGCGAAACAGATCATAAAGTACACCATTTAACATGTAAGAAGAAACTGCTTAACCAATGGAGATGGAATTCAGTCATAATTATTATTTTCTCATAAGTCGCAGCAGCTGAGTAATATCTATATGAGTTATATCAGCCCACTAATGTCCCACTGCAGGGACGGGCCTCCTTCCGTGACGGAGGGATACTGTATGAGTATTTCATTAAAAATAAGTCAATCTGGCATTATTTTTTTTAAACTTATCGGTAAGTGTTTTTTTGTTTAGAGTGATGACCACATCACGTCTAGCTTAAAGTAAGCACAAGTATTGTAGGTTTTTAGTTAGTAGGCACATTTTAGTATATCGTAAAATTGTTGCTTTTGCCCTCACTCGCTTGTTATGTTTCAGTAGTTTGCCAATTGTTGTCTTTAAATTATTATTGTGAAATCAACATTTTACTAATTATTATTTTTTACACTTTTAACTCAAGTTTATAAGATATTAATAAAAAGAAAAGAAATTTATTAAAATCTTCTTAACAATTTAATAGAATAAATATTTATGTACTTACAGCCCTTATGAATAAATTGTAGTAGTTTAAAATCGCTTCGTACTTGTAATATTAGGTGTACGATACTGGCAAACTCTATCTACGAGTAGGTATGTTATTTTTCTTTATCTTTATTGTTCAAAAACAGTATACACATAATTGAGATACATCTATGATCTGTACACTAAGATTCCCTGTGTCGTGGAGACCAGCCTCTTTCATCAGTAACAATTAGGTACAGTACAAATAATACTTATCGCAACACTATTTTGAAATCACACTGATGAGAGGTTTCAGCCTCGGATGGACCCCTTCTTTAGCAGATTTCCTTCTTTGCCTTTGACTGTTAAATAGTAGTTCCTTCGACTTCCATGACAATAGATGGGGTGGGCGATGAGGTTCATCACAACGCAGATATTATTTTAATAACTACATAGATGTATTGTAAAATAATTTAAACTTCTTTGACGACCTCTGTGGCGCAGTCGGTATATTACATGACTGCTACGCAGAGGTCTCGGGTTCGATTCCCGCTCAATGCAAATCTTTGTGTGCATGAACATTATTGTTTGCATTGGTCCGAGTGTTTGCTATGTATAATATGTATGTATTTACAAAAAATAAAGTATTTAAGTATGGTTATCCGTTGTCTAGTACCCATAGTACAAGCTTTGCTTAGTTTAGGACTAGGTGGCAATGTGTGAATGTGTGAGGATTATATTATTTATTAATATTTTTTTTTTTAAAACACAACATTCAGTTTGATATAACAATAAAAAAATTGATCTACTGAATTTTATTTGCATCGCAACAAAGTTTTACATCAGAATTCTTCTGTTGTTGACAGTTTTTAAATTGGAAAAAAGCCACTTCGATGCACCACATCACGTCGACAGATTTTGTAAAATCTGTTCTTTATATTTTGTTTTTACTTTTATATAATAGAAAATTACTTTAATACGTGGAGATAATTATTAAATCTGTGAATATTTTCTTTACGAAATAAAAAAGAAGGAAAACTTGAAATTAAACCTTATACCAATTCGTCTGGCCAGCGTGGTATAAGTAGGCCAAGTATCACTCCGTCACTGGAGGAGGCCCGTCCCTGCAGTGGGACAATAATGGGGTGTTATGATGAATGTATTAAATGCATCAAGTAATTTACTTATTACTACATCTTTCGAATTTTCTTGAGTCCTTGACGTTCGTAAAACGAGACCTTTTACCTGGTTTACCAATGTTTATATTATTATATATTCCTCACACTTGCACACAACGCCATCTAGTCCCAAATTAAGCAGAGTTTTTACTATGGGTACTAGACAACGGATAAACCTACTTAAATACTTTTTTTTTGTAAATTATATTCATATTATACATACAAAACACCCAGAACAATGCAAACAATCATGTTCATGCACACAAAGATTTGCATTGAGAGGGAATCGAACCCGAGACCTCTGCATAGCAGTCATGTTAAATAACCACTACGCCACAGAGGTCGTCGAACCAATGACCTGTTAAAGTGGCTGAAGGTCAATAGATAAAAAAGAGAACTAGATCGTGCGGTAGATACGTTTGAAAAGGGATATTATATACAGTAGATAATGACGTTTGGTTGATACGATGATAGTTATAAATAGAATTTAATGCTACTTATAATTAAGATCGATATTATAGTTAAGTAATATTTAGTAAGTTAGGCCATTTTTTTTTAACGTACAGCAATCATATTTGGGAAAAAGTGGACACAAACAGTATGTTTTCCCAAATAACAGCTGAAACCTGACCTTTTGTACTATTCATAATTATGTATTAATTTATTTGTTTTTCACATTATTATAATGTAAATTAATATAGTACGTATGTATACCCCGGTCACATTATCTCGAGACCTGGCGTCGATGACGTCACGTCGCGTCGGACGTATCACTGATGCGCCTGTGGCGAGCACGGGTGTTGAAAGGAGAACGGGACGCGAGGTTCGCATTCCAGCGAGGTCTCTAGATAAAGTGACTGTGTAATACATTTTAAGGACATGTTAGAATTACTTGTTGTTCTTTAACACGTTTTGCATTTAGTCTGCTTTTTATTGATGTGTGTAGAATTTAGATTTTGTAGATTGTAATTATTTTCATAACTCTGTAGTAAAGTGGTTATCTACCGAACTACTACCACTTATTAATTAATTAAGTCAATTTTACAAACCAAATACGAATTAATTAACAACATTAATATCAGAATCTATAACTACACTATTGTACTCCACAGACTTTAATGACAAAAATAACTAGCTTTTTGTCTATGATTATGTGTGTAATCTATACTTCTATACTAATATTATAAAGAGGTAAAGTTTGTGTGTTTGTGACGTTGTAGGGGGTAATCTCTGTATCTACTGAACTGGTTTTAAAAATTCTTTGTGTTAAATAGACAATTTATCGGGGAGTGTCATAGACTATAAAGTATCACGCTATGAATAATAGGAGTGAAGCAGCAATGAAATATGTTTAAAAAAGGGACGCGTTTTTTTCGCCGCTCAACGAAGTGGGCACGGGTCAGCTAGTCATAGATAAGCAGCTATTAAATTTTTTCCTTCCTCATAACACTAGTAATATGCCCAGAATTCATATTTTTAGAATGGTCAATTACTATTCCTTATGTAATGTCTTACATTCTAAAACAATTTTGTATGTTTGCAGTTACGAGTACGTTGCAAAGAGAAATAAACTGTACAAAACAAATCAAAATTAACAAAAACTTATTTAAACTTAATACTGTACAATTGTCAAATAATTAAATAATGACTGCCATTATATGGACAAAATACAAATTAGTTAAAATAATGAAACTAACTATTCAGTATTTCGATTAATGTTAATTAATTCGTAATTTGGTGGAATATACATTTATATTCTCATAGAAATGATAATAATACATACATACATAAACTCACGCCTTATCCCGTCCGGGGTAGGCAGAGACGTCAGAACGCCATGATAATAATCATTAATTTAATTACAGAGGTAAGACTATGGGAGGATCGAGTGCTGTTAACTATATGATCTACATCAGAGGAAACAAGAGGGATTATGATTCATGGGCTGAACTTGGAAACCATGGATGGAGTTATAGAGAGGTTTGTATTTTTACTGAATTTTAATATTCCTCACACATTCACACAACGCTATCTAGTCCCAAGCTAAGCAGAGCTTGTACTATGGGTAGGTATTAAACAACGGATAAACATACTTAAATACTTTTTTCTTTTTCTTTCGTAAATACATTCATACTGTACATACAAAACACCCAGACCAATGCAAACAATCATGTTCATGCACACAAAGTTTTGCATTGAACGGGAATCGAAGCCGAGACCTCTGCGTTGCAGTCATGTTACACAACCACCACGCCACAGAGGTCGTCTAAATTATCTAATTGGTTGTAGTATCTAAATATTGATGAGAATATCGCGATATTTTATTAATATACTTCTATTTATGTGTAGGTGGTAACTAAGTTTTAGTAGAGGTTATGTTAAGCTGGAAATTAAATTCAACTTTTTTTCCATAGTAGGGAACAAAAGAGGCAAAGGACTTCAAACAGTGGAAATATTTGGAGTAACCTTATTTACAGAAATAAACGTCTATTGACTTATATGATGAGTCATAATGTGTAACCACGATACAGTGTTACTATTAGTTAAAAAAAAGATATTACTTTTATTGCGTAAACTAATTTTCATAAACTTAATTTAAATCAGTCACTACTTTTTATTGCTAGAACGAACATTTGGTCGTAGTATATACTTTTATAATTTAAACGTTTTGGATAACAATTACATATGAAATATAGTATTAATACTATTTATTTTACAGGTACTACCATACTTCAAGAAAGCTGAGAATAATCAAGACATGGAAGCAGACGATAAACGTTATCATTCTGTAGGTGGTCCTCTAAACGTTGAAAGATTTGATTACATCGATGTCAATTCTATGATGTTAGTAGAAGCTTTCAAAGAGAAGGGCTTACCTATACGTGACTTGAATGGTGAAAGCCAACTTGGAACAGATATAGTTCAAAGCACTTCAAGAGACGGACAAAGGTTTTCAACCAACTACGCGTATATCAGACCAATTAGGTTCCGTCGGCCAAACCTACATATTATAAACAATGCATTAGCAACGAAAATCCTAATTGATCCTATAACAAAAGCAGCTTTCGGTGTTGAATATGTCAAGAATGGAGTAATTTATGCAGCTCATGCTATCAAAGAAGTTGTTGTAAGCAGTGGCACTATAAACTCTCCAAAACTGCTAATGTTATCTGGCATTGGACCAAAATATCATTTGAAAAATCTAAATATTCCAGTGTTAGCTGATTTGAATGTTGGAAATAATCTTCAAGATCACGTAACTACAGACGCTTTGATAATTGCGTTGTCAAACAAAACATCCACACAAGTAAGCGGTGACGAATTATTAGAACAAGTACAGTATTATTATGATCAACACTTACCAAAACATGGACCTTTAGCTACTACAACTACATTACCAGCCGTTGCTTTTATAAGTACTAAATATGAAAATGCACCAAATATACAATTCCATTTTGATGCAAGAGATGTCAAAGAATTTTACTCGGACCCAACGACATATTTAGCAACTAATACACTTCCTTTGGCTTTTTCCAATGGACTAGCGGCGAGACCTCTATTACTTACTCCAAAAAGCAGAGGTTTCATTTTGTTAAACAACACTGATCCTACTTTTGGTCCTCCTTTGATACATTCACGGTTTTTCACTCAAAGTGAAGACATGCAAGCTTTGTTGGAAGGAACCAAATTTCTCTTGAGCTTAGAGCATAGTGAAGCATTTAGGGCAAGTGGGGCAACCTTTGTTAAGACACCAGTACAAGCTTGTTCTCATTATATATGGGGAACTGATGATTACTTTGTGTGTATTTATATTCAATATACATCAACAATTTTCCATCCAGTTGGGACTTGTAAGATGGGTCCAAAGACTGATGAAGACGCTGTCGTGAGTCCAAGGTTAAAAGTGTATGGTATTGAAAAATTAAGAGTTGTTGATGCTTCTATTATGCCATTAATAGTAAGAGGTAATACAAATGCGCCAACTATTATGATTGCTGAAAAAGCCTCTGATATGATCAAGGAAGATTGGTTATAAGAGTTCGAACTTACATAGTTGTATTTTTTATAATTAACTGTTCCACATTTGGTACACTTGCAGTTGAAATCAATTGTTTTATTGAATGTTATATGCAGATTTCGAATCGAAAGAAAACGAGACGTCAAGATTAGCTAATTAAAAGCCTGAAATAAATAGACAAATTTACTTAGTTATTAATATTATTTATTCTGAAAGATTAGTTTGTGGTGAAATCAAAATTGAACTTCGTTGATAACGTCACAATAATGGCCACAACATGCTAATTTTTAATGTGATGTAGCAATTTAAATAAGCAGGAAAACTTCTCATCCAAACAGTTCTATTTGTGATCCACTTATGATTGTCCGAAAACCCGTATAGTTAACATAAGGTGTTTGTTAAATTGATGTTTATCCTCCTATAATATAGTGCTATGAGTGCCGAAGTAGTATTCAAGGTGTAAACATAATTAATTTATAGGTTAATTTTAATTTATATTTAGATTTACCAGTCAAATACCGTATTTAATACTTAATTTAATAAAATACAGTACACGAGCTCTAACGTATTGCATTATATTCATGACTTTTTAATTCTACTAAGAATTTTTGTACAATTAAATTAATGTAAGTATTAAAATCCCTAGTAGTAAGATGATAACTTGTGTTTTATTTTAGTACTAGCTGACCCGTGCCCACTTCGTTTTTTGGTCTTTCAAACATATTTCATTACTGCTCCACTCCTATTAGTCATAGCGTGATACTATATAGCCTATAACACTTCCCGATAAATAGACTATTCAACACAGAATTTTTAAAATCGGTCCCTAGATCCAGAGATCACCCCCTTCAACGTCACAAACACACAAATTTTACCTCTTTATAATATTAGTTTAGATAATAGAGCATACAATTATAATAAGACCTTTATGGTAAAAAGAAACAAATGGATCCAGTTAATTATTTTTTCCTATAACATACTACAAACATTGGAAATATTTTCTGTTTTCTACCTAAGCGCACTTTGTAATTTGTATATACGGCTACACGTAGACCTAAATCCCCTTATACCCTAATACTTTGTAACTAAGACCCATTTTGTAATTAAAATGTACAGCTTGATGTATTGCTTACAGCAGATTTTAGCCTTATAACTGGTAAAGGTGTGTACAAACATAGAGCGGTAATCGTTGGCAAAGACGAAACTCCTTAAAATTAAGTTACTTCTACCTATCTCTTCATACTTACATACTCTCCCGTTTATAATATTACCAGTAGATAACTAAAATGTCTGAAGACAAAGGTCTTCGACCAATGTGTGTTGCCAGTGATGACATATGGAGCTTAAAAATGGTCGCTGATTATGGGCCTTCTCAGAAGGCTTACTGTCACTCAAAGGGGAAATAAAGAGAGACATGTTGGGAGTTTCCTTGCGTAATCGTATTAGAAACGAGGAGATCCTCAGGAGTACCAAAGTGACCGACATAGCGCTCAGGATTGCCCGGTTAAAGTGGCGGTGGGCAAGGCACATAGCGCGGAGAACTGATGGCCGTTAGGGCAGAAAAATTCCGGAATGGCGACCGCGCACTGGAAGGCGCAGGGTGGGGAGACCCCTCACACGGTGGGCCGACGACCTGGTTAGGACGGCGGGAAGCAGATGGATGAGGGAGGCACAAGAAATGGTAAATGAACCCGCGACCTGGTGCGGGTTAGATTACGTAGTGTATGTTAAAATACTCGTATCTACCCTCCAGAAATATTATATTCGTGAAGTACAACAATGTCCTCAATATAGTATCGCATTCTACTTCACAAAATATAATATTTCTATAGTAGATACGATACGAGGAAGTTTCTACGCTGTTTTATTAAACGTCAAAGTTTAACGATTTATACCTTTTACGGTGTTCTGTGAATTATATGTTTTGAGAAAGTATATAACTGATATTTAGGACAAGTGAATAATTTTATATTCATCACATATTTACAAAACGCCATTTATTCCTAAACTAAGTTTACACAATAATATGAATGGCCTAAGTGACTTATTTATTTTGTAAATATAAATTCATCCAATTTTAAATATTTTGTTATTACATTTTTTGTATAAATAGTCGATATCAAAGTGTGAAAATTTACATTTTCCAATTTCGTAACAATTTTCGCATAAGTTATACTTTACCTACTTAAAACAACTTTACTATGGTAGTCTAGTAACGTTTAAATAAATAACTAAATACATAGTAATCTACGATAGTGGAAGTAGTTTAGTGACTGCACTTACTTGGCTTTTGGAAACTTAATAAAATTAAAATACTTAACTTTAACATTACTTGAATTTTCACGAACTAAGTAAATATATCAATACACGAGTATATTTTAAAGTTTTGTAAGTAATAACAAAACTATAAATCTGTGCATGTTGTCGTGCGAGAGATAAACCAAGTCGTGCTGCTAGACGCCATTTGTGCGACACCTAATTCTGTTCTCTTGTTAAAGTTCGATACTAGATGTTTATTTTACTGGATGTGGCTACTACCTTAAAAAAAGTGGTAAGTTATAATATTACAAAAAAGATTTTCTCTATACTATTCTACTACATGTATAACGATTTGCATGTGTTACTTTGTAACCTAAGTGAATAAAGCTATTTGACTTTGACTTTGACTTTGATTTTATTAATAATGCCTCAATTGTCAAGTAATAAAATAACTGTTGTTGTAAAACAATATATTTCAATTGTTCACGATTGTAAACAGAATGGTAAATTATAATTATTTATTTACAAAAATAGGAAGATACAAATAGTACTTATATATATACTATATATAGTACTATATTTAAATTTAAAAATAGTTCGGCAAAAAGTTATTTCAGGTTTAGCACTTTATAGGAGTCTATGGCCGAATCAGCACTCTGAAGGCACTTTTTTCTGAAGACTTTTACAAACATGCAATTTTTATTAATTTAGAACAAGAAATCTCTACAATCAATGTTGACTACAGTACTAAGGTATTAAAATATTATTATGTGTAAATAGTCTTGACAACATTTTTTTTTTCAGAACTTTATTTACACTAAAATTTGTCTTTACCTCCTTGTGATGACGGAGTAAGAATACAATATGTCACCACCCCATCTCATCCCATGGGTGCCGTAAAAACGGACTAAGGGACGAACTGTAAATATTATCTTAACGACGTTAAAAGAAGGAAAACTTGAAATTAAACCCTATACCAATCCGTCTGGCCAGCGTGGTATTAGTAGGTTAAGTATCCCTCTGTCATAGGAGGAGGCCCGTCCCTGCAGTGTGACATAAATGGGCTGTTATGATGATGATGATGTGTAAATAGTCTTAACAACATTTGTCTTCAGAACTTTACTTACACTAAAATTGTCTTCAAAATTTTTTATTAGTGTTCTTTGCGTGGTACATACTTATTAATGTCACTAAAAGTGACAAAAAAAAATTTAAAATAATTCGTCACACAGTTCTAGCACCCATTATGGACTCCAGCTCTCACTAAGGTTATTTAATTGATTAAGTAAGTCTTATTTGTAAACCTTTTGAGAGAAATAAATGATTATATTATTAATGCCAAAAAAAACATAAAAAAATACTTTGAGGGTATTAAAAAGCTGATACATTTATAATAATTCTCTATATCCACGTTGTCCAGCGAACTGCACACTGATTTATATATCATTGTCACGTACTATAACGATTGAACTAAGAACTTGGCTCTACTTTTAAATTATGTTTGTTTATTGTATATTGTATGTTATGTGTTTTTACTGGTTCATAAATTGTATTTTTTATTAGAAATTTATTTTTAACTGCTTCTTTTTATTCGTATTTCACTATGACATTAATAATAACAAATTAATTATACTATATTATTATTATACATTAATTATAATACATACATATTGACGGATATTTCAACACAGCGCCATCTGTTTCCAAAGTAAGCTAGGCTTAACCTACTTGTGTTATGGGTAACGAACAAAGGATATTAGTACTTATATACTTTTTTTTGTAAATACATACTTATAAACACTCAGACCAATGCAAATAATCATGTTCATGCCCACAAAGATTTGCATTGAGCTAGGATTAAAGCCGAGACTTCTGCGTAGCAGTCATGTTATATAACCACTACGCCACAGAGGTCGATCTTTAAAAAAGTAAGTTGTTTCTATAATTAAATCTGAACATCGACTATCAAAAGGCATTTGAAAATGCATTCCATCAGTAGAACAAGCCACAATTTTATTGATGACAGCACGATAGACTACTTCTAGTTCAACTTAAATCACAAAGCCCACAGAACCGAACAGCCTTATTCAATTCAGCAATTGAATTTTCATGCAACGCTTGATCCAATGTCGGATCTCACAGATTCGAATTGATCTACATTGTAACTATGGGACTCAAATTCTACCATGAATATTATATTCAGATCTGAATAATGTGGTTTGATTCATTGTCTTAACAATGCTTGAATATAAGGGATATTCATCACCATAACAGCCCAATAATGTCCCACTGCAGGGACGGGCCTCCTGCCGTGACGGAGGAATACTTGGCCTACTAATACCACCCTGGCCAGACGCATTAGTACAGGGCTTAATTTCAAGTTTTACTTCTTCCTATGTAAAGGTAATATTCACAGATAGTCCCTTAGTCGGTTTCTATGACACCCCATGGGATGAGATGTGGTGGTGACATATTGTATTCTTACTCCGTCACCACACGGTTAAGGGATATTAGTACTAGGACATTAAAACCTGCCTTGGTGGCAAAAAGATCGTGTGTGTATCGGCTGACGTATACTGGGATTTGAATTCCACGCAAGACAATTATTTGTTGAGAGAAGAGATCCATACTAATATTATAAATGGGAAAGTGTGTCTGTTTGTCTTTCTTTCTCGGCAAAACATAGCGACTAATAGACGTGATTTTCTAAGTGAAGATAATATATGGGATGGAGAGTATCATAGGCTACTTTTTGCTACACCGAATTTAGCGCGAGCGAAACCGCGGGCAAAAGCTGGTATCTTCATAAATGACTAACTGAGAATACTTATTTCATCACCTTAATATTAGAATGTTTAAAACCCCATCTAAGTAAATACCTATGATAAAAAAACAATTTAATATCAACGCGCAAATAAATCGTGTATGAATTTTGTATGTATAGATTGAGTAGACAGGACATAAACGAAGTGTTGCAGAAAGAAAACCAGCACCATAATCAAAAAAATATTTTTAAACATATTCATAGCATGGATTACGATGATAGAATTAAAATCAAGATTTACTGTTTGTCGAATCCTCAAAGTAATACAGCCGCCACTAAAGCCTATTACCTTAATAACAATATTCTCACCCTTTACCCTGAAGCCTTAAGGCATAAATAACGTACAGATGTCCCAAACTAAGCTCTAGGCCTTACAAATCTCAATATTGAATATCAACGCTGTTATTACAACCAATATTGGGTGACCAATATTAGTTTCCAACATGGTCTTTGCTTAATGGCCAACCTTGCCGAAAACGTACTAAAGTTGGTGTTTATATGTTTTCGTTTTGTTTTATTTTACGCCTATATATTGGCAGGCGAAAAACAGCAGTGTAAAATTCTGGATGGCAACAAGCAACTAAGTAAGATAACATGATGTCACCATCGCGAAATGTCATAATCATCCGCAAGAAAGGGATTATAATTCGCTGAGGAACGGTGAATGGTAGGCACAAACTAAAACCAATTAAACATAATATGCAATAAGTTCTCTTCCATACATACATACATAAACTCACGTCTTATCCCGTCCGGGGTAGGCAGAGACGACAGAACGCCACTTGTCACACATACATACATACACACGCTCTTTCATACATAAAAGGTTATCTAGTCTTCCCGGTTTGTGTTAAGACTTCTTTTTTTAATTTGGCAATTTTAGAAGAATTTCAACAAAAGCAGTAACAAAACATCACACAAAAGCAAATGTACGAATATTTTGTGAAGCAAATAGCGTAACATAAGTGACGATGATTCAATCTTCACTAAGTCCAAAACTGTATAGTTTAAAAACGTTTCTTCAGTAATATTCTTGCATTTCCTTTATGATTTATTTAAATAATATTGCATTATCTTTACAGTTTTGATGATCAACGGATAAAGTACCAAAAGTTTATATTTTGATGACCAAAATAATGTAATTACCAAAGGACCAACGTATTTAACATAATAATCTTAAGAACACCTTTAGCAAAGCAGTGCTAAATTGAAATCAGTAAATTTCAGCAAATTAATACCATTGCCGTTAGTTTCAAAGTGTTTAACACTAATACCGTCGAACATTATCCCAGCTAATTGATTTTATACCTTCCTTAGGTCTAGGTAACTATGTTGTAACAAAGGAGGATATATTAATTAATAGGAGGCGTTACAACAGGCACATCAGCTGGATTTCTGCCGATGACATTAGTAAACAGACCCTTTATAGAGTTGGGTCAAATATTAACTTATCTACTAGTTGCTTTTTCGAATTTAAGCTACAAGAGATAGCGTTGTATTCGTAAAGAATTGATCTAGTCGAAAAAAGTCAGTTAATGAAGTAATTAAGGAAATAATAATCATTACTTACCCTCAAGACTAAGTTATAGATTTTAAAAATAAATATGACTACGTCACGAAGATATAAAGTTAAAATTATTTTAGAATTTATGTTCAAAAGTAAGACTAATAATTTAGTTACTTTATTTTTATCAAGCAATATGTTATTTATTGTATAACTAATAACGAAAGAAGGCATAATTTGTTGGGTATTCAAAACCTCTATTGATAACACTTTTTTTGACGTAGATACTTAATAGTAAAAATAAAATATATCCTCAATGTATAAACATCCGTGCTGTGCATTGTGTCTTTTAATAACATAAGCATAATAAATGCAAATAAATAGCGCACACAAATTGACTTTGACATCCTTGACATCGTTCACCATAGTCATATTAAAGAAAAATGTATAGATAGTATCTCCCAGCCAACATCAATTTGTAACATTTTATCATTACCTAAATATCCAAAATAGTGCTCCACTAAAACAGATGAAATCAAAGCCGCATTTCCTATAACCTTAAACCGCTACAACAACAACGCCTATGTGCGCGTCTTTGCGGCACCGTTGTGCGGGCAAATTGCTCGGAATTTCGCTTCTTGGAAACTCCAAAACACACAAAGCTTAATGGATTACACGTCTTGTTTTACTTGACGACTAGTGCCTTTGTAACGTACATGCTTTGGAGATTTCTTTTCGTACAATTTAAATAAATGTTGGCTTGTAACATATTATATTTATACGTGTTAATCTTTTTGAGTCCGTGTGGTGACGGAGTAAGAATACAATATGTCACCATTCCATCTCATCCCATGGGTGTCGTAAAAATCGACTAAGGGACTATCCGTGAATATTACATTTACGGAATAAAAAGAAGGAAAACTTGAAATTAAACCCTCTACTAATTCGTCTGGCCAGCGTGGTATTAGTAGGCCAAGTATCTCTCCGTTACGGTAAGAGTCCCGTCCTTGCAGTGGGACATTAATGGGCTGCTATGATGAATCTTTTTGAGACCTCTGTGGAGTTATTGTTCATGGATGCTTGACATTTTAGCTAAGATTTCCACTTAATGCAATTTCGTGTGTGTATACAGTGGTGGTCATATAATTAAGAACGCTGAAATAAAGGGAAGATTTTTAAAAACTAAGACGCAAAACTTTTTAAAAACTAATAATCGGATCTCATCGCTGTAAAGGTCAATTTTGTTTAAAATTAAATAAATATAATGATTAACGTATTTATTTGATAAGGGTCAATACCATATACACACAATACCTTTACAAACAATGCATTTCTTTAAATCAAATTTGATTATTATAAAAAAGGTACGTGTGAGTCAACCTTAGCAGATAGATATATGCTATCCTTGACTTAATTGTAAAACTTTTTTAAAGGTACAACTCTCTAATACATCATTTCAGTATATCTCCAGACGCTTAGGCAACAGAAGCAAAATAAACGTTTTTAAGCGTCCCTTTTATAAACATATTCCATTACTGCTCTACTCCTATTAGGCATAGCGTGATACTGTATGGCCTATGACACTCCCCGATTAATGGACTATCACACACAGAAAGATTTTTTAAAATCGGTTTAGTAGATCCAGAGATTACCCCCTACAACGTCACAAACACACAATCACACAAACACACACACACACACAAACTTTACCTCTTTATAATATTAAGTATAGATATATTAAAATGCTTTTTAAAATTTCCGCGCTACATATTATTGTATTTTTTTTAAATGTAATGGCCATACGAAACAATGCCCGAGCAGTTTAGTAAATCGTTCCTAATTATTTGTCCAGCTTCAGTAGTAGTTTGAATGTGTTACTTTGGTAAATTAAAATAATTTGTCAATAAAAAAGTGCGATTTTATTCTTTATGCCTAAGCCACGTTGCTCTATTAACATGGCTATGTTATAACATAACTAGTTGTTTTTCAGAAGGTACACATCTCTGCGTATGACACGATTTAAATAAAAAACTCCTAGAACTTCAAATCGTTCTTAATTATATACACACACAAAATTGCATTAAGTGGAAAGGCATGAATGTTTCCATTGATTTGGGGGCTTTCTATGAATAATGTGGGTATTTACAAAAAAGAATTTAGGTGTGCTTATCCTTTGTCTATTTAGTTAATTACAAGCTTTGCCTAATTTTGGATTTAATACTGACGTGTGAATGTGTGAGAAAATGGTATTCAATTTAATTGTTATCTAGGACGTCTAGCATGAAATTTTCAATGTTACGATTGAAATGAATTTACTTTTATTTAGATAAGTTTGAGCAAACCCTAGCTTTGTAAATCATCTTGTTCAGAATTGTTATAAAAACAAATTAAAAGTCCTATTCGAAATGCCTTTATATTGCAAATGATTCGAAATAAAATATAGCAAAACATAAAAAGAAAAATTTAAATAAACTTAAATCCTAACAAAGAAAATTTGCAAGTAAAAATCGTTAAACGTCCCATAAAGTAGATAATTAAAGCAAAAAATTAAAAGTATTATACGAAACAGGATTAACGCATTTACCGCCAAGATTTAATCTACGTCTTAAAGTATTACGAAGCCAATTATTATGCAAAGACATTCGTAAAAAGAAACTCAATTCTCTCTAATGCAAACTTCAGCAAACTTTGAAATAAAAGCGGATGCAACTTCAATATGAAATTTAAATGAGGCTGATTCAGATAGGTACCTAATTCTCTTGCAACATCTACCTGTAACTTCATTCAAATTCTCCTCGTAGTTTGAATTAATTCATGTCTGAATTATGTATTTTTAAAATGGTCGGATTCTATTTGAATAGGAAGACTGTGGCTATTTACAGCTCTCGGAGTGATGGTCGCTGACGTATTCTTTATTCTATCTTTTATAGTGGTAACAATGGATTTCTTTCGTTGAATTCTTTCAAAGTGTTTTTTCGCTGGTTCTTTATTATGACAGCTCTTTGATTTAGTACAACAGGTGTTAGCAGACGGGTAGTTCTTCAGAGACAACTTTTTTTTGTGTAACTAGTTATTGAAGTAATTACTTAAATATTACATTCGGGATGTTATTATTCTTGTACTGTTAAACTAACTGCACAACTGACACAAATTCTTTTTTTTTTTTTAATAATAGTTAGGCAAAATTTATGTATTTCAAATCCGCTTGTGGAGGTCGCGGTGACGTAACAGCACCACGCCTCCAACGAAAAGGGAGGATCCTCCGACCAGGCGAAGGTGAGGCGCCTGGTCGGAGCTCGGACCTCCACACTAGTGACCCCGACGTGATGAAACCAACCTTCTCGGAGCGCACCATCACCTTCGGTATAAACATGACTACTCCATATGCTCGCCGTCATGACAAGCCTGGGGAAGCCTGCGACCTCATCACCCATCATCCGACTCACTGGACACGCCCCGACTCACTGGGGAAAATGGGGAAGGTGGACACCGCAGTCCGACTCACTGGACCGGCATTTCAGTTCCGACTCACTGGAACTCTGGCATCAGCTCCACAAGAAGTCACATCAGCAAGTTCGACCTCCGGTCTTCCGGGGGGAGTGGTGTAGCGTCATCTACCGACTAACTCAAGCGAACACCTACACTACGTCCTGAATCGCGATATCAACATTCGCACAGCGATTCCGCATATATACAACGTCCAACGAACAACTGTTGGGCAGTTGGCCCGCCAGGCACGATCACCCTCACCTGGTCGGAGGATCCTCCCTTTTCGTTGGAGGCGTGGTGCTGTTACGTCACCGCGACCTCCACACGCTGTTCTTCTGATTCATAAGCTACGGTTATTTGACGTTTTTCGGGACAAAATGGTTGATGTGACATTTTCCCTTTAATACATTCATATAAATAACAATTACTTGTATATAAGGTAACGAATTACCCTATTATAGAAATGTGTAACTAATATGAATGTTTATATAAATGAGAAAATAAATAGAGCCTGACTTTTAACAAGGGGGAGCTAGTTGCCCAATGAACGAGCAAAAACGTGTACGTTAGGATGGCTAGCTTACATAAGGGTGATCAAAAGCTGTAAATCTCATTTATCTGTGCTTGGTTCACGTGTCTTGTCGATTACAATGACTAATGTATAATATTTATTTTATTTGATTAACAACCCCTATTTATTTTCACTTATCATCATAACAGCCCATTAATGTCCCACTGCAGGGACGGGCCTCCCCCCGTGATGGAGGGATACTTGGCCTACTAATACCACGCTGACCAAACGGATTCGTATAGGGTTTAATTTCAAGTTTTCCTTCTTTTATTAAGTACGTAGAGATAATATTCACGGTTAGTCCCTTAGTCGGTTTTTACGACACCCATGGGATGAGATGGGGTGGTGACACACTGTATTCTTACTCCGTCACCACACGGAGAGTAAGGCGTTTGTTTCCAGTAAGACGTTTTAATTATAGAAAAGTAATAAGAAATAAGAACACCGTAGTATAATATTGGTTTTTAGTATACAATCTTGCCTCTTCGTGTCCATAATAATATAATTCATATTAAGTATAATTCTATATAATATTTTCCGTGTGGTGACGGTGAGATGGGGTGGTGACATATTGTATTCTACAATATGTCACCACCCCATCTCATCCCACGGGTGTCGTAAAAATCGACTTAGGGACTTTCCGTAAATATTAAATCTTTACGAAATAAAAAGAAGGAAAACTTGAAATTTAACCCTATACCAATCCGTCTGGCCAGCGTGGTACTAGTAGGCCAAGTATCCCTCCGTCATGGAAGGAGGCCCGTCCCTGCAGTGGGACATTAATGGGCTGTTATGATGATAATTCTATAAGACTTTTAAAACTTCTTATACAATCAGTTCAAATAGTTAGTTTATGACAACCCCATCTACCCAAAAAAGTAAGTTAAAATTATGTACATAAATTGTATCATAAATAACAAATAACTACATTATCACAAAGTATAACAATACAATACAAATACAAACAACAGCAGAAATACAAAAACTAACAAACACGGTTCAATTTGTAAGTATGACTTTAACTCAAACATTGTATGCAGACTTGAAAGTTAGCTACCATAGTAACAGAAACAAATTGCGACGCTCAGAAATGTTTATTCAAGAACTTTCCACGTATGGCTAAAGTGTACAGTATTGTTCAAATGACTTTATAATAAGTAGTCTTTTGAATTGGATTCGATATAATTTTGTTTAGTTTAAGATGTTGTATCTCCGTTTGGGGACGCAGTAAGAATACAGTGTGTCACCACCCCATCTCAACCCATGGGTGTCGTAAAAACCGACTAAGGGACTATGCGTGATTATTATCTTTACGTAATAAAAAGAAGTAAAACTTGAAATTAAACCCTATACCAATCCATTTGGCCAGCGTTGTATTAGTAGACCAAGTATACCTCTATCACGGGAGGAGGCCCTTCCTTGCAGTGGGACATTAGTGGGCTGTAATGATGATGATGAAAATTTATTTTCGTTTTGTTTAAAGATGTGATCGAAGGTTGCAGCTGATGTATACAAAGTGCTGAGCTCGAATTACGCGAAAGACAATTTTTAGAGTTTTTATTTTTGAACTTCCTCGTGACACAGACCATGCACTATCCCTGATGCACAAAGCTTTTTCATTTTCAAAGCTGCTTTGAAAATAATTTCACTTAATACTTATAAGGAAAACTTGTCAAAAACCATGCAGGTACCAGTCTCATCATCATCATCATAACAGCCCATTAACGTCCCACTGCAGGGACGGGCCTCCTCCAGTGAAGGAGGGATACTTGGCCTACTAATACCACGCTGGCCAAACGGATTGGTATAGGGTTTAATTTCAAGTTTTCCTTCTTTCATTACGTAAAGATAATATTCACGGATACGGTACCAGTCTGGCTAGTGTCTATCAAGCTTCTTTAACATATTGTCCGTGATAAAATCTCAAATGATCTTTGCTGGGTGGGCATGTCTGACTTAAAACGACTAAAACCACATAAATACTATTGTTCCACTATCTATCCGTGTGGAGACGGAGTAAGAATACAATATGTCACCTCCCCATCTCATCCCATGGGTGTCGCCTTTATTTAGAAAGAAGGAAAACTTGAAATTAAACCCTATATCTGTATTATAGTAGGCCAAGTATCCCTCCGTCACGGAAGGAGGCCCGTCCTTGCAGTGGGACACTAATGGGCTGTTATCATCACTAACTGTTCCTAACAGATGCCATGTATTGATGGTTCCAGGTTACCTAAAATTTTCGTGCAATAGAAATTGCATAAGACTACAATACTCGTACTTCCACTTTTCTTTACGTCAAAGCAAATTCGACACAAATAGAATTTCTCAATGCAAAATCCTTTTCTATCATACTTTAATTACATACGAACTTTCAACAAATAGATTCAGAATTTCGAACAATAAAACAGTAAGAATGCGAAGTCTTGACACTACGATAAAATAACAGAGTGCTGTAGAAAATGAGCGAAGTGGTGGACCATTAAGGTGTCGTCTATGGCACGCGAGATATAGCTTAGCTAGTGACGTGAAAAAAGAGCCAAAGGTCGTCAAATTTCATTTTATGCCTATTTGTTTTCAATAATATTTCATCTCTACAAATGAAACAAATGATTTAATCATAACTAACATTTTGAGAGAATTCTACTCTAGAATTTCAGTCTTGATATTTTTTTGAAGGCAATCGAATGTAGTCAGAGAGTAGATCAGAAGTGTCTTTTGGTACAGAGTGGAGACGATGTATAGGCAAACGTAGCGTAGGGCACCCTTCGGCTTTATGGGTCGACGACCTGATAGCGGTAGCTGAAAATGACCGAATGAGAGGGGAATGGGACCGGCAGGACTAAAGCGAACTAGAGGGGGCGTGGATCGCTCATACTTAAAATAGATGGTACTACAACAGCGGCATACACAAGTGCTACATGGTCCTTTATCGAAAAGTATTAAGGAATGGAATTACTTTACACTATAAAAGAATGCACAACACGACAGACAATGACAGAAAGAATCTTCGCCAACCAATCCTAATTTAAACTACATTTCAAAGCAAAGCTCTATTATCGACTACACCACATCTCTAAGCACTTGTGTGTAGCCGACCGTAGTACAATGATTCTACTTGTGTTAGACGCAAATTGGCGAGAGGCATCCAAGACGAAATGAAATAGAGGTTGCACAACGCTTGGATATCAGTGTCAGTAATTAACGTATTTGCTTACTATATTCATCACCATCATAACAGTCCATTAATGGCCCACTGCAGGAACGGGCCTCCTCCCGTGACAGAGTGATATTTGGCCTACTAATACCACGCTGGCCAGACGGATTGGTACAGGGTTTAAATTTCAAGCTTTCCTTTTTTTATTTCGTTAAGATGATAGTCCCTTAGTCGGTTTTTACGACACCCATGGGATGAGATGGGGTGGTGTCATTGTATTCTTACTTCCTTACCACACGGATTTTGATATGTGTGCTAAGACCCTAATCCTATATTCTCTGCAGTATAATATTTAAAATTTTATGTGATGAAAAATAACATTGGAGTTTTTTCGTTTGAATAAGAATTTAGCTAAGTCACGTATTAATAGTTTTAAATAAAGCCAGCTAAAGTTAATACCAGTTGATTAATTTGATCAACCGGCGTCTATTAAGGTTATTCGAGTTTTATTTCTTTAAACAATAAAATAAACAGAATTCTTTCTAAGAGCTTAGAAAGAGTAAACATCTGACCTTAATAATTTAATTCAAGCGGAGGTCGCGTATAAAACATAAAAGTTTACAACTTAGAAAAACTTAAAGCGCGAATATTTTGTCTTCTTTTGTTTAGACATTCTTAAAGGATTTCTTGTTTATAACTTTTTTTTTAAGAACACTTCAAGGCTTTCGATTCCGCCTGTACTATTGTTAAAAGTTAAAGTTTTTACTAACAATAAATAAACATTATTCTATCAATGTTCTACAACAAAGACAAGGTAACCACTACTATTTAATTTTTTACTTTTAAACTTAATGTCAAAACGGAACTTCTACTGTAACGGAGTAAACCTTGCCTTTCTATTATCGGGTCAGTCAGGGGATTGGAAATTGGTTAACTTGAGCTATCATTCTTTAACAATGACGTTAAGTTTATTTTATCTCTCCTGTATGGCACAAATGACACACAAAAGACCAATTAGTTCCAAACTAAGCAGAGCTTGTCCTAAATACCTCAATACTTTTTTTTGTAAATACATACATATTACAATAAAACAGCCATGTTCATGCAAGCAAATGTCAGATGTGCGAGGATCGAACCCTCAAACTCTGCCTAGCAATCACGTAGATCGTCAAATAAAAAAGCAAAACAAAGCAGTATAGTAACAAATCAGCTGTTTTTATAGCAGTAAGATATTCTTAGGTTTTCGGATTAATTTTGCAAATGAGACCCATCTTACGCCCCTTCATGAATATGCAAATATTTTTGTTATACCTTCTTTGCTTATAGCCCGTTTGTCGACTATAATATACAACCATAGTACAAATATATACAGTATTTCGACTTCATAGAAACGGACGAAACGCGAGTTATACCTACACGCTCACGATAGAGGTGGCTTTGCGGAGTGAACAGTCGCGACTGTGCCGCAGTAACGAGCGGGAAAGTAGGTAAATGTAATTAAAAAGCTGGAGGTGGGCAGCCCTATCGCATGCTTACGTACCGCGCAGCCGTAGGCATTTATAATAAACTAGCTTTTCCCCGCGGCTTCGCTCGCGTTAAAAAGTATTATTATAAATTATGTTTAAAAAAAACCAGAACCCTTATGAGATCACTTTGTTGTCCCTCTGTCTGCCTGTATGTCAAAACCATTTTTCTAAGGAATGAGTGGAGTAGCTAAGTCGTAATGTCACAGAATTTTGGAAAGATGATTCGTGACGTCATAGAATTTTTGGCAGTTGAGTCGTGACGTCATAGAAATTCTGACAGATGAGACGTGACGTCATAGAGTTTTGGCGTGAATTTTTTTTTGACAGCTACGTACGTCGTGACGTCATAAAATTTTGGCAGGTTTTTTTTTACAGCTAGCTAGCTAGAACTTTTGACAGATGAGACGTGACGTCATAGAATTTTGGCGGGAATGTTTTTGACAACTTCGTCGTAACGTCATAGAATTTTAACAGCTGAGCCGTGATTTCATAGATTTTTTGGCAGCTGAGACCGTGACGTCCTAATAGTGGCTGAATTCAAAGTTCAACCAAGTTCAATCATACGAAAATGTAAGAAGATTTATACAAACTTTCATCCTATTTTACCCTTTTAGGGGTGGAATTTATAAATACTTTTTAAGGAGATGCCTACTTCATAGTAGCTATTTGCATGCAAAGTCTCAGCCTGATCGGTTTAAAACTGACAAAGATTCATACAAATTTTCATCCCCTATTCATCCCCTTGGGGATAGAATTTTTAAAGTCGTTTCTAAGGAGATGCCTACGACATAGCAAGTATATGTATGCAGGGCCTCCGCCCGATCGGATTGAAATTGACAAAGTTTCATACAAACTTTCATCCCCTATTTGATCCCATAGGGGTAGAAAATATCAAAATCATTTCTGAAGGGATGCCTACGTCAAAGTAACTATATACATGCAAAGTCTCAGTCCGATTGGATTAAAATCGACAAAGTTTCATAAAAACTTAAAACCTCTATTTTATCCCCTTGGTGGTAGAATTTGTAAATATCCTTTCTAAGAGGATGCCTACGTCATAGTAACTATATGTATGCAAAGCCTCAGCCCGAACAGTTTGAATTTGAAAAAAATTCAAATTAACTTTCGTTCCCTATTTTATCCCTATAGGGGTTGAATTTAATAAAATCCTTCCTAAGGAAATGCCTACGTCATAGTAACTATTAGAATGCAAAGTCTCAACCCGATCGGTTTAAAATTGACAAAGTTTAATACAAACTTTCGTCGCTTATTTTATCCTCTTGGGGGTACAATATATCAAAATCCGTTCTTATCAGATGCCTACGTCATAGTAACTCTATGCATGCAAAGCCTTAGTCTGATCGGTTTGAATTTGACAGAATTTTAAACTAACTTTCGTTCCCTATTTTATCCCCATAGGGGATGAATTTAATAAAGTCATTTCTAAGGGGTTGCCAACGTCCTAGTAGCTATATGCATACAAAGTCTTATTAGTAAGTATTTTATCCCCTTGGGGGTAGAATTTATAAAAGTACTTTCTAAGGGGGTGCCAACGTCATAGTAGTTATATGCATGCAAAGTCTCAGCCTGATCGGTTTGAAACTGACAAAGTTTCATACTAACTTTCATCCCCTATTTTATCCCCTTGAGGGTAGAATTTATAAAAGTCCTTTATATGGGGTTGCCAACATCTTAGTAGCTATATGCGTGCAAAGTCTCAGCCAGATCGGTTTGAAACTGACAAAGTTTCATATTAACTTTCATCCCCTATTTTATCCCCTTGGGGGTAGAATTCATCAAAATCCTTTCTTAGCGGATGCCTACGTCATAACATCTACCTGCATGCCAAATTTCAGCCAGATCTCTCCATCGGTTTGGGCTGTGCGTTGATAGATCACTATGTCAGTCACCTTTGAGTTTTATATATATAGATATTCGGCCGAGATATACTACTGGTTGTACTGTGATACAACGTTTGCACAATTAAATTTTCGGTGGAATATACAAATCTTACTCGTGTGTTTATTTGTGATTCCAAATTAATATTGCATTTAAATATATTTTAGTTTGTACATGTCATAAATTTGGGATATTTAGAGCAGTATTTTATGACTTTAATGTTATATGTTTTATTTATCATTTGCATAATGTTTTAATTAGTGTTTCTATGTAGGTACAGACCTTCTCCACAATTGAAATAAACTTAGCCTACTAAGATTTTATACCTTATATCTTTTTTATTTTTTAAGAAATGTCGTCTGGACATGACAATGAATGACGCGCTTAATGAATGTGGACGAGGCGCAATCTGTTTGCCATGATCGTGACAAGTGCCTACCCCGGACGGGATAAGTCGTGAGTTTATGTATGTATGTATGTTGTCTGGCAAGCTTACCTCAGTCAGCTTTTATGACGAAAACAAGACGACTAAAGATGGGGTAGTGACAACATTTATTCATTTGAATTAAATGCTGTTGATTTCCTTACATAAGTGTATGTTGATATAACAAAAGGATTGCATTTAGCCAATTTTTTTGATATTCCCGGTAAGATAAGGGATAGGGACCACAGGGATAACAATTTTGGAAAGTATATATCGAATTTATCATCAATTTATCAATAAACATAACTAAACTTGAAAAAAGTAGCTAGTAAGTAACGTCTTTTCCATATTAACACGCCATAAAATAAAATATAATGTACAAAATCGTCGAAGGCTATAAAACATTGAATACAAAGATAAATAGTGTTAGACGCCATGTTTGGGAAAAGACAGAATAGGAATTCCATTAAAATGTCTGTGCCACTATTCTCTGTTATCTTTTTCTATTTGCACAGCCAGGGATGGGAATTTATTGCAAAGAAAAGGGTTATCGATGTCCTGATAATTTATGCATTAGAGCTTGTATTAGTTGTTGAATTTTGTTTAGAAATACTATTGTCATGTGGCTTGAAATAAACGAGAATAATGTAGTATGTTATTGGTTGTGTTCTGAGGGATCGTAAGGATAGGGCCAAAGTTTCTTGATATAAAGATGAAAAGAAACATTAGTATTGGCTAAACGAGGAGTTGTTTGTGACTGTCACTTTGTGAAGCGCAGAAATCATTATCGGATTGGAAAGTACAACCTTGAGTATATGATTGCTTTAAAACATTGACAGTTTAATTGTATTATAACGATTATCTTAACGTATTTATTAAATATCCTTTTGAGAGAAAGTGTTAAGAAAAAATAAACGGAGATCATAAATGACCTTTAACAATATTAAATATCTAGTTAAACATAAGACAACTCTAAGTTACGAGTACATCTTTTATCTAATATCCACGAAACCAATAAATTTTATTGGCTAGTAGCCTACTCCGTACCAACACATACAATAAACATTTTTCCTAGAAGTAAAAATCTTCGACATCAACTTCTGCATCACTACAAAACTTGGCTAGGACAAGTTAAAGTTGTCTTAAACTTAGTCCGATATCTTGTAGCGCATTGAAAGGTGTTTCTGGATGCTTTTTAAAGTACAAAAAGTTCCAGTCGACTTTATTTTACTGTACTTTGAAACAGATTTCTTGTGGATGATAAATTTGTTAAAAGCTTGTAGTTAAGTGATAAAAGATTTGAATCTCATGAGGATACTTTTATAAGTATTATATTAAATACCTGTTTTGATGTACTAATGATACAAAATGCCACCTGACTAAAATAAAAATTGTGCACAAGTTTAGTGCAAGAGAAGGATTTATCTAGAAGATTATTTGTATCCAATTTTATTATTTACCCAACACCATCTAGCCTCATACTAGGCAGAGCTTGTACTTTGAGTACTAAACAGCAGCGGGTAATCATACTTATATCCTTTTTTTATTGTAAATACATACAATGTTGGTAATATAATAACATGTATAGCGTATAGCTGTAGAAATGTGTGAGGAACATTATGTTCTTACAATGTTCTTTTATCAGCCTAATTCAATTTCACAACCAAAAACGTAAAGCCAGTTCTATATTCAGTGTAACAAATTGACTAACTAGGTATGTCGTATAAAAAAGCCTTGAAAATATTTCACAGTAAAGGTGTTGAAGCCTCTTTTCATTAATTTAATTGCGTTCTACTTATTTAGACTTTTCAAGATAGGCTTTCCTGTATTATAAAACTTTATTTATAGTACACTAAAAGCTTTTTGAAAAGGTATTGAGTTTAAAAACATTAGTATGAATGATGTTTTCGTGGCGCAGGGATATAGAGTTTGAAATATGTAGAAATTGGGTTCAATTCCTAGTGGCAAAAGGCGACATGCTAAGTGATGATTGTTTAGGTAGTACCTTGAGGTGGTGTTTTGTGGTTGTTTTTGATATTGCTTGTCTAAATCTGATGTTTCAATAAAATCAGGAGCAGGTTAACATTAGGGTTCCATCTGAAGTGGATAATTTGTCTCTATCGGCTTATGGCCAGCGCTTTTTTTAAGACCGTATGAAACTTGAATAAATAGAATGAAATTTTTCAATCCAACTATTTGGTGACCGGTCGCGAGACCTTTTACCTAGTGATGGACATGACTCGGGTTCTTGAAGTCGTAATTTAGGGACTGGACTCGATTTTTGGAGACTGGACTCATAAATGAGAGCTCAAGCCTTTTTGTCAGTGACAAGACTTACGAGTCCTCACAATATGACTTGAGAACTCGAGTCTTTTAACGATCATTATTTTCAAATAAACTTTTAAGACTCAAGGTCAATGCGAGCTCCAGCCTTTTAAAAAAAAGTGAGTTTTATTTTCATTCTGTTGATATACATTTCCAGGCTGTTAATTAGATTTTAAGCAATAAATACTGAACCTAACATAATCACGTATAATCTCGTTTATTATTATGTATAAGAATGAGTTGGTTACAGAGTATTTGTAAATAAGTAATTTGTCAAAAAACTTAAGAGGACTCAATATTCTTCGAAGAACTCAAGTTCTTTAATATGACTTTAGTTTTATTTAAGAACTTAAGTTCTACAATAAAAACTCAGTCCTTTGAGTCGAGTCTTTTTGCATTAGGACTCAATAAAAGGACTTAAGACTCATAATCAGAGGTCGGAATTAGGTAGAGTTATTCATGTACTTACACTGATTTCATACAGCGAAAGAATAAAGTGGATATGCTACAAATCCCGGGATTAATTAAAAAAATAGAAAAATATCCCACGATTTAAATAAAAAGTTACATATTTACTTTTACACACTTTAAACTACTTACTGCACGCGCGACGTTGCCACACTTACATCAATGACATCGGATGCTCGAAGTTGCAAAATTTGAACAAAAGGAAACAATAGCGGTAATGCGGAACACTGAGATTGTATCTCTTTCTAACGCATTCAAACTATATCTTAGCAATAAATCGGTTTATTGACACAGCTCATTCGCTTACCTCGGTTCGTCGAATGCGCACACGTGTTTACTATTGTGTTTTGTGTGGTGAATCCTGTTTGACCCTGGATTGTTTACTGGATTCTGGACTCTACTTAATACGTAATAATCCACATTAATATCAACATTTCGATGCAAGTACATAAATAACTCTACCTAATTCCGACCTCTGCTCATAATTCAGGACTTATTTTAGTCAAAGTCTTGCGAGCTCTGTCAAAATGAGTCCAGTCGCTAAATTCGGACTTAAAAAACTCGAGTCCCGTCCAACACTACTTTTACCCTTTAGTACTCCCAATCACGACTAATTTCAACGCTTAATAAAAATTATATTTAAAGTTATATAAGAATTATAGAGTGTTTGCAGAAAATGCTTTTAAAAGTTGTTCTTTCGTTTCTTGAGCTAATTTATATAATATCTTGAATGCTAACTGGTTAGAAAATTGCTAACCAATAATTTAGTAAAACACTAATTTAGCGTTCTTCAATAAATTCAATAATATTGTAGCGTGAAGTTTAATTTTTTTAATCTGATACTTATCGAAACTTATTGCAGCGGTCCTATAGTAACTAACAAACTAAGAAACCAGACCACTAATATAAGAGGGAAACCAAATAGTATATTATAATCATCATAATATGGTAAGTAACCTTTTTATTCTTAACCAAATTCTCTTACGATTATAAAAGGTATGCCATTTATAGAAAAGTTATTATAACACAAGCCGTGTTTACACAGTATGTAAAGATTCCTTTGCCAAAATAATTTGAACAAGACCAGAATTCGACTACGTAGTTACTCATTTTAAACGTCAACCCTTTATCGCGCCTGAATATTTATGCTTAGCAAGTGGTAGACTAATTTGCAAGATATTAATCCCGGTTAAGATAATACGGCTATCCGGATATTACGCTCTTCATTTAATTTTATATCACTTGATAATGATGTGTCCAAATGTTTTGTATTTGTGTGGACATTGTCGCTGGGTCGGACTGGACGCGGAAGTCAGAGAACTGTGTTTTGTGGCGCCTATTGGGATGGTTCTATGTCCAGCGGTGGACTGAGATAAGATTATTGATTAATTGACACCAGTCAATTATTATTATTAGCATGATATAAACCATTATGTCATGCTGATAATTACAGTAAGTTCCTACATTTTTAGGGTAACCTTGGCCTAGATATAGGGGACAAACGAATTTGTATTGAATTTTACTGACTGTAAATAGAAGTCCCTAATTCGCCTTTTAGAACATCATCGGAAATTATTAAATGTAAAACTAAACAGGAACTAACTACCATGCAATTTACCTGTTTTTGCTTGTGTTTCGGCACAGGTTTAACTGACCGTGCTCTCAAGCTACAAGAGTTAATTTCCGTTTACATTAAATATTTAAGAGCATGCAACGCTAAAAGTTTGACGTTATGAATCAAAGTATTTTTATTTGATAGACATATTAACGTTAAAACGAGAAAGCAGACATAACAATCTGCTGTATAATTACTAAAATGTTTTTAGTAGTAAAGGCGCTATAAATATTTTTTACATGAAAACGGGTGACGTAAGGATTTCATAATGTACATTATATTGTATTTTTTTAATATATGGATAGTCTGGAACTAGTTCTAGCCGGAATGACATCGGATAGCCTTAGTTTTATCCAACAGGGAAGGGCTGGACCTAGTTGTAGCCGGCGTGATGAAGGCTAGACCTAGTTTTACCCGAAAACAATCTGCTCGTACTAGGTTTAACCAAGAGGATGTGGCTACACCTAACTCTAACCGGCTAAAACTAGGTGCAGCCGCGCTTCGGGTTTTAGCCGAAACATATACACTACTGAGGTTTAAATAAACCACTGAACTGAACTTGGGTGTCGTAAAAATCGACTAATAGAAAGTTTTCCTACAAAAAGGAAAGAAGTAATACTTGGCATTATGGTTTAAGACATTTATTTCCCATAAGAAAATTCATACATATTTATTTATCTGAGAACATAATTTTAAACTTAAGTACTAACAAAAACAAAATAAAACCCTATCCATCTGGCCAACGCGGTAGATTCATTCTATCGCGTTAACTAAATTTCACTCCACCATCTAAATAGGCCCAACCTTGTAGATTTTCATTGGCTACCGTACTATTTCCATGAAAAATAATACAAAGATATAAAAATAAAAAAATATTACTCTCGTTAAAAACGAAAATGTACAGTCCGAAAGTTTTAGCCGTATTTATGGTAACTCTATTAGAGATTTCGACGAAACTGCATTCGGAATGGCAGCGATAATTAATTGGGTCGGGACAGATATTTTTGAGCATTAAAGGATAAGTCTTGCGATTTAGAACTCCTATTACTTTTAATATTGACGTGAAGTGCAAAGGGAGATAAGCAGATTGAAGTTTCAGCTCCCAACTTTGCGTTTATATTTTATTTGGGAGATATAATAAAATAGAAAGTTGTGGGATTTATTTATTATGAAAATTGCTTTTGTAGTTTTGATCTTGGTGTTTTTATGAGGGTGGATCATTGATGACCTATGTGGTGTAGTTCATTGCTGCTAAATCTCGGGTTCGGTTTTCACTTAGTTCAAATATTTCATTTAAGTGTTTTATAATACAAGTGTTTACAAAAAAGATATACTTATAGTACGAGTATATTTATTCGTATCTCCGTGTGGTGACGGAGTAAGAATACAATATGTCACCACCCCATCTCATCCCATGGGTGTCGTAAAAACCGACTAAGGGACTATTCGTCAATATTTTCTTTACGAAATAAAAAGAAGGAAAACTTGAAACACAACCCTGTACCAACCGTTTGGCCAGCGTGGTATTAGCAGGCCAAGTATCCCTCCTTCACGGAAGGAAGCCCGTCCCTGCAGTGGGACATTAATGGGCTGTTATGACGATACCTCGAAACCTTCTATAGCAATAACACATAGAATATGTGCGAATACAAACTATATCTCCATGAATAATGGTACAAGATCGTGTCCAAAACGTATTGTAACTAAATCTTACATAATTCATGCAACAACTGACAGGGTTAAGGGTTTCCTAACGATATGCTCCTATTTCATACAAGTGTCGGAAACTGTAGTAGAGAATTATTGGTTGGTTAATGTAGTATTTGAACTTAATGTTTGATTGCTAACAATGATTAACGTTCATAAAAGATAATAAAAATAAATGTATTGGCTTTTTTATATTTTTTTCAACTGCCTCGGTGCCCCCTAAGCGGCGATCCAGGGCTTGATACCTAGTGCGGGAGTTGTAAAACAGAGTTCTTTAACATCAGCACGTAATAACCTGTAAAAATCTTTGTAAATCGGTACAAGAAAGAAATTGTGGGCTTAAATCGATAGACCGGTCTTTAGGGATTCCGACATCCAAACCTGCCGGGGCCAAGTTGATAGGTAGACGGCCTCAAAAAGGCTCCTACGTTGAAAAAGTACAAAATAATAATAAGTGCGATATCTTGTTACTTTTGTTTATACAAAGATGCTTCCTTTCAAGAAACGAGTATCATATTTATTCTTGAGGTATTTCTTCTACAAAGCAAAAATGGCGGTCTTACTAAAAACATTTCCGGATTTTCTTGAAAGAAAAAGTTCTTGTTGTAAATGTTACGATTAATGTTCGTTACAACTGGTTTATTAGCTTTTACTTCTAGTGAAAACATGCCTTTGTGTCTATCGAGGCCCTTTTTTTCAGAAATCTGTTGAAGCTATGGGTTGCTTTTTATTACTTCGACTATGGAGTTACTTTAAAGCAATTGTTTTAGTAAATGTCTATTTTTATTACAGTCGAAAAAAGCTGTCTAGATAAGTGACTTTGGCTGTCATAGAGAACGTTACTATGTTGTAACAAAAATATTAATTTAATAATAATTTGTCTTAATATTTTCTTTATGCTTATTAATTTAATAATAATTTGTCTTAACATTTTCTTTATGCTCTTCAATCATATTTTTATGTATTTTATTAACATTGTTGTATTACTACCCCCAGTTTCCGAATGACTGATCAATTTAAAAAATCTAATAATCAAGTGTCAAAATTATTGACAACTATCATTTAAGAAATGGTGCTCCCACATTGCTGTTAGAATAATTATGTTTGTAAACATTTTCTAACATAAAAACATTTACTAACAAATAATGTGGTCAATTGTTACATTTTCAACCGACTTCAAAAAGGAGGAGGTTCTCAATTCGGTTGTATTTTTTTTATTTTTATTTTTTGTGTTTGTTACCTGATTTCTCGAAAACGGCTAGACCGATTTGAAAATTTTTTTTTTGTTAAGAACTGTTACATGTTACAAGAGCTTTTAAATCTGGTATTCGCTCGCAGTTTGCTTTGCGAAACATTTTTAACGGCAATGCGGGAGCATTTTTAGATTTGATTTGACAGAGCTGATCACATTAACATACGAGTTAGTTGAACATTGATTTGACAAGCGTTTCAGAAACCGCGGGTTAGTCTGCTAACTGGTACTGTGGAGAACTGTCAATTATATCTTACAATGAGCCTGACACACGTATGCGCTGAATTTATACCTACCTATCTCTAAGACGACAAGCAAGTGCAAGCCCTTTAGGTAACTCTTTGTTCGCTTGAGTTATCTTTCACCAAGCAGTAACCAGGCTATGTTCCTAACATTAATAAACATACCAAAACCAAAGCAGAGAACAGACCTAGCAACGATTGTAAATAAGAAAGCAAGATATGCCTTTACCAAAACTTTAAAACAAACATTCATGTGCTGTTAATATTTCATAGTAAGTAGTTGTACTTACAGAACTTTCTGGAACTTGCATTCATTATTGGCGAGAACCCGTATTGAAGAAGATGCGGTAATCTAGATAAGCATTGTGCACTAACGACTCTACAAGTTTGTACGTAATTTGCAAAAGGTGGGCTCTGCTTCGTATCTTGCGTGTTATGGGCATATAACATTATTGAGTACGTTCTTTGTAATAAAGGTATACTTAAGTTTATTGTGTATTCCGTGGTAAAATCGTTACGGAATTTATTTGTCCGAAGAGCCAATGTTTGTAATACTTGCATTGCATGCATTCACCCTTATCAAATTCGGCTTTTTTTCAGCGATAAGTGGTTTTTTTTATTATGATAGAATATGAATTACATTTTTTTTTCTAGCATTAGTACGTGGACACACTAAACTTATTTAAAAGGTTAGTTGGTTTCTCATTATTCTGTAAAGTAAAAGTAAATCTCTCTTATTTCTACGTGTCTCTAAAGATGATAAGTCGGGTATTTTCTCCAAACATAGACTCCAAATAATTATGTTTCTCCAAGTGATGATGAAAGATGCGGTAATCTAGATAAGTTTTGTGCACTAACGACGCTAGAAGTTTGTACGTAATTTGCTAAAGGTGGGCTCTGCTTCGTACCTTGCGTGTTATGGGCATATTACATTATTGAATACGTTCTTTATTATAAAGGTATACTAGTAAAATCGTAACGACGTTTATTAGTCCGAAGAGCTAATGTTTGTAATACTTGCATTGCATGCATTCACCCATAACAAAGTCGGTATTTTTTCAGCGATAAATGAACGATTTTATGATTCTAAGGGAATTTGTATTATTTTTTTTCTAGCATTACTGCGTGGACACACTAAACCTATTCTATTTAAAAGGTAAGTTGAGTCCATTTTGTACAGGAAAAATAAATCTCGCTCATTTCTACGTGTCTTTAAAGATGATAAGTCAGGTATTTTCTCCATACATATAAATGTTTCTCCAAGCGATAATAAGAGATGCGGTAATCTAGATAACTAGTGTGCACTAACGACTCTAGAAGTTTGTACGTAATTTGCAAAAGGTGGGCTCTTCTTTGTATCTTGCGTGTTATGGGCATATTCCGTTAACTTGTATGTTCTTTGTAATAAAGGTAACGGTTTACTTAACTTCGTTGTTTTAAGGTTTTGTGGTTAATGGTTATAGAATTTATTTGGCCATTAAATCAATACTTGCATTGAATACATTAACTATTTATTTCCTCCATAACCATTATTTTTCCGTGTGGTAACGGAGTAAGAATACAATATGTCACCATCATTCCATGGGTGTCGTAAAAATCGAGTAAGGGACTATCCGTAAATATTATCTTTACGAAATAAAAAAAAAGGAAAACTTAAAATTAAACCCTATACCAATCCGTCTGGCCAGCGTGGTATTAGTAAGCCAAGTATCCCTCCGTCACGGGAGAAGGCCCGTCCCTGCAGTGGGACATTAATAGGCTGCTTTGATGATGTAACTTTATAAGCAAACATTTTAACTTTAATAGACAAATCACGAAGTCGTAACTCAACCTACCAAATGTTTCAAGACTTGCTATTCGTCTGTCTGATGTTACAAAAATAGCTATTCAATTACAAAACAGACTAATTAAACAAAAGTTGGAACTACTTTCTTTTCAACCACAAGTAACAGCGCGTTAGACCGAAACGTATTCAAAGAATTAACTGGACTTCTTCCAAAATACACTTTTGGCAAGATCTTGCATGTTGCTAAACAACAATGATAGGAAAATACTAAGATGCTGTAATTCAATGGTGCTTTTAATTGAAGAATTTTCACGTTTAGGTTAATTATTATTGGTCCTCTCCATTAATGGTCCACTTCTGAGCCGGACCTTAATGTATCCTCTTTTAATATCTGCAAAGACATGTAAAGTTCGAAGTTTTGATGGTCTAGCAGTGATTTAAAGACTAGTCTTTTAGTCTCGAACATGTCAATTTAAGTTTTTGAATACTATCTTGAAGCTGTCAAAACAATAAGTTGAAAAACATAAAATCTTTAAATTATTTACCTATTTTATTTTTAATTAATTTTATTACATTTAATTTTCTTGAATTTTTCTTTCAAACAATATTTTAAGTGAAAATAAATACTTTTGAGACTCTTTTAGACTTGAGAGCAGGGACTTGACCCTTGTGATGTAATTGTACTGCGTGGGATTACAACCTACGACTTTCTACGACCGCTACTCCACCAAACCAGTCAATTTGACGACTATTTTAAATTGATCAAAAAATAACGACCTCTGTGGCGTAGTGGTTATATAACATGACTGTTACGCAGAGGTCTCGGGTTCGATTGCCGCTCAATGCAAACATTTTGTGTGCATGAACATGATTATTTGCATTGGTCTGAGTGTTTATATGTATAATATGTATGTATTTACAATAAAAAAAAGTATATAAGTACCTACTAATACCCGTTGTTCTGTTACCTATAACACAAGCAGGTTAAGCCTAACTTACTTTGGGAACAGATGGCGCTGTGTACAGATGTCCGTGAATATTTATTTATTTATTTAATTTAATCCCTCAGTGGCGCGACGCGACATTAGCATTAGCGGCTGGCGTGCACGAAGTCGTAGGTTCGATTCCTATGCACGACAATTTTTTTGTGCGATTTACAAATTATTGTCCTGAGTCTGGATGATCTTTGCGACCGTTAAATTAAGGTAGGTATGTATTGAATGTAAAGTCCTAGCTACACAGGGCATTACCACTAGTGGGGGACTTATCCTTAAAATAATAATTAATTATTTCGTACTGATAAAACAAAAAAACTTGAAAGCATATTAAATGTATTTCACGAACAAAACATTGCGTCCCTGCTTTCAAAGATCAACCTATTTTCCCCCTCATGTCCTTTTACCCACTTTAATGTATTACTATATTAACGTAATTATCATTTTGACAAAGAAATATGAGCTTGTTTTCGATGCGTTTTATTTTAGTAAAATTGTTTCCTTCCTCATGTAGCTCGGTGAGTACAACCAAAATAGTCAGTAGTAAAAAATAATAGCATGCTTTACCATAAATGTTAAGCTTTGTAAATAGTTATATGGACAATTGAATTTTATGTTTTTTGATTTTGTTTTAATAATAGAGATAGTAGTTTTTGTGCGGAAAATCTTGACCATAATTTGGTTTGTGATATTTTTCCATAGTTCCATATTATTATTATTCTCTTTATTTACATTTCTACATTAATTTACTACTTTAAAAACATTTAAAAATAAAATAGGTTGATCCACCAGCCGATGCTGGTGGATGCTGGTGGCCGATGTGGTGCCTTTTGCTTGATGTCAGGTGGTACTGGTGGTCAGGCCACCAGAGATAGAAACCTCCTCACAATACGTGCCGTGTCAAGCAGTATTAGTCCCACTGCAGTGCAAAGGCCTCCCCTTCAGACTTCCACTTCTCTCGATCCGAGGCTACCGTACCGCTTCCTATTGCTTGGAGTCTACTCTGTATGTAGTTACATACATTCTAGCTTTTTTTAGTACTAAAAATCCTATGAACAACTAGACGTAGGATTCAAACATGTAACCTCGAATATAGCAGAAGCATACAAGTACCAATTTGTTACTAACTTATTGCAAGGTTAATATTAGTATAAAACGGTAAAAATAAAGATAAGTATTGATCACAGTTAGACCAACATTCAGCAGCGGTCGGAATCAAAAAAGTATTACAACTGTACTTAAAAACTATAATGGATGTATTTCTTAGTTCTAAAATGAATATACTATTCGAGTTGGTATATTAATTAACGTCCGTTTTTGTTCTAAGTTTTGTTTACGTTTTGAACCACAACGGTATGTTTGTACCTTCGAATACTTAGTACTACTTAAGTTTTGAGTCTTGAAATAAGAAGTTTTAAAAGAGATAGCAATTTATACAATCGCCAGAGAAGGAAAGAGAGAGGGGACAAAGTGTGCTACAAAAACGACTTCCAGCAATCTTAAGGAATCTGCGGTTGGGAGACCACCAGCAGTTTATTTACTATTTTAGATTACGACCTTTATGGCATAGTTGTTATTTTGTCTATGGTAGCTACGCAGAAGTTACCGGTTAGATAACTGCACAAAAGAAATGTGTGTTTTTATGCAGTACATGAATGTTTGTACTGTTTTTTGAAAATATCTACATACATGCATAGAAAATACCCAGAACTTTCATGCATACCAGCATTTTCATTAAGATCTCTGCATAGCAATTATGTATATACTATAACCAGTGCACCACGTATACCTACATAAAGTAGTCTGTTAATTTGTAGTATCTATAAATCTCTCAATCACTTTTTACTATGGCTAATGGCTCACATCAGAAACCTCGCCAGACCAATCAGGTAATCAACCTACCCTACTTTCACGTATAATATATTAATATTTTGCATACATATATCTTATTTTATCAAGTAAATCCTCGTTTCAAAATAACCTATATCTCATATTTTATGCACCGTATCCATGATATACTCATCAATTTTATGAGCAATCCTTGCTCATGGCGGGTTCGAAGTCGTAAGAATTCATTTTTACGATTGTGCATACTAAGTATTTAGCAAAATATTGAGTTCGAACGGTTTTTTTGCATGTTGAGCTGTTTGAGTAATGGTGTATTGGCCAATGTGATAGCTTAAAATAATACTAAAAATTGTTTATTTATAGATTTTGAGTCAATTTTAATCATTCATTTTTGTTCTTCTTTATCAACATAATTATCTGCCAATCTAGGCTACGAATCTCACAGTACGAAAGATAATACAAAATATCTTGATCATGATCTTCTATTAATTTATTAATTCTTTTATAATTTAATGTTGTCAATCTCTTTACCTAAGAATACCCACTGTAACTCATATTATTAATTAAATTGGAACAGCTCTGAAAGTACTACTCGTTTCAAATAAGAATGTGCATGACTCTGCGCCATATTGTGACGTCATACAAATTCGTAAGGCGTCCGTACTTTTTAATCGAACTTTGATACATAAGGTCAAAGGTTAACTTATTTTCTTTTGTCCTTAATAATGTAATTAACTATAATGACATAAATGTATTTAAGTAATTAATTATTTGTAAGAATGTAAAAAAACTAAACTTTTCATACTCCATCAATAATGTTGCATTAAAAAAACAAAATTTGGTTCGTGATTTGGGGGTATTATAAGATTCTTCTCTTCACTTTGACATACATATTAATTATATAATAAACAAAGCCTAACGCATGTACGGCTTTGTCTTAAGATCCTCCCGTGACTTTGTGCGACCCTCCACACTTTTGATGCTGTACAAAACATTGATAAGGTCCCAATTAGAATATGCAATACCCATATGGAATCCTCTGTACATTAAATATTCTTATAGTTTGGAATTAGTGCAGAAATTTTTTTTATGTACAACCCACTACAAATGTACGCGATCTAGACTACATTATTTTGAGTTGTTAAATCATTATAACCTTCTAAGTTTAGAATCTAGACGGCTACTTCTTGACGCCATGATGCTACATGGACTATGTAACAATATATTTGACTGCTCAGCCATCACAAACGAAATATGTTACACCGTTCCCAGGACTGTCCATCGGCGAAGAGTACGTCATTATCAACTTTTCCACACAACATCAAGTAGGACTAATGGCTGGTGTCCGTGTACCACTTCGGCGCCTTGTAGATACGTACAACAAATATTTCAATGACATAGACATCTTTGCCTTATCTAACAATCAATTCAAAAGTCGTGCCATAGAACTACTATCCGCTTTGCCACCTTAATTATTTAGTTTTAATTATCTGATTGTAATTATGAATATTTTCTTAGTAGTGCTACAACTAGGTATAAGTATATATTGTAATGTGTATCATCTTTAGATGCATATGTAACAATGTCTTGACCTTTTTCCTTTCTTTATACAAACTTATTTGATTTTGTTAATCCGTGAACATTGGTGTGGGTTATGTTTTTATTACTCTAAGTAACAATGTATATTTATTAGTTAAGACTCTAACATGTAACCGTTTTTTGTTCCAAATAAAGAAAATAAAAAAATAAAAAAAATTAATTTAAATTTCGCTTGACATAACTGTGATTTCAAGCAATATTTTGTATTTGTATGTCTGTACGGCACAGTATGTTGAAACTATTGTTACTTTTTTTAAACACCATTTTGTACATATGTCTGGAAACAAATAAAATGATTCTTATTCTTATTCTAAGGTCATTAACGCGTCCATTCTTATTTGAAACGCATAGTATACATAAGATGCAAGATTATTACACTAGAATCTTGGTCATAGTTCTAATGAGGCAACAAGGACTTATGTACATAATGTTACCAATAAGGCAAGTCACTTTGTAGATCATGACTGCACAAATTAAACTTTCTTGCTTTTCAGAGGTTGAAATCACACTGAGTGATGGAAAGAACTAGCTAAGTAGTAGTAAAGTTTGTTAATTCGAAAAAAGATTTCGAATACTATTTTAAATTTCAACCTTTCAAAACAATTAAGATTGTTATTAAAATCTATAAAATATAATAAAAAAACAATTACGATGAATACAAAATATCCCTCTTCTGACTACATTAATATCATCGTGATAGTAGAGTGGTTATAAGTGACGGAAGATAATTTAACCTACCTTTTAGCCATGGTACCTATGTGGTGTAACATCATTCACTATATTCATCAGCTAAACGAATAACTAAGGAATAATATTAAAAGCGTATATTGGGAGAGGCCTATGTCCAGCAGTGGACTGCAATAGGCTAGTTGATTGATTGATTGATTGAATATTAAAAGATAATTAATTATAAAAAAAAATCCCAGTGTGCCACAGTTTTATTAACTTTTGCATTGTAATTATTTTGAAACAAATCATTATTGAGAAACTTGTACTGTTGTTTTTGCTGTCGAAAATTTTTAATATAAAAATGTTAAAGTTCTTATAACTTTCTAGAAATTCATAAATAAAGGATGAAAGAATTTCATAAATTATTTTACTAAGAAACATCGATAACCCATTTTTAACTCTTTAAAAATAAAAAAGTATCTTATCTACATTTTAGCTTTTTAATTAATGTTATAGGAAGGACTGCCATTTGATTTACGATTGTGAACTTACGAAAACACGCATGCGGCTTTAGCTTAAAATACGATGAGGTTTTATTTTTAACTACCTTTTGCCCGCGGCTTCGCTTGTTGTATGATATTTTTTTACATAAGGAACACATTTACATATAGAAGATGATCACAGACCTTCAAGCAAGAGGATGTCGTAAAACCACGACCGCCTTGTTTATCATAACAGGTCATTAATGCCCCACTGCAGGGACAGGCCTCCTCCCATTACAAAGGGACCACAGATTATGGTATTAATTTAAAAGTTAGTAAAATTCCAGTTATGATTTTATATCTTTGGTCAACGAAAATTATTTAAAAAAATGTATTAAACTCATAAAATCTTTCGGTAACTTCCTATTAACTTCCTAAAGCAATATTAATTTTTCTCACATTAGTATACAGTAGATCGGACATTTTTCATAGTAAATTTGAAAAGTCAATAAATCAGCCACGGCTTCCACCTGTCGTTTGGCTTTTATTAAAAAAGTTCCCATTGTTCGAGAACGATTTAATTCGGAAAATTTTGACCGAAGTGTCGGCATTCAGAAATTAATTTCTAAAGACACTGTCTGAATTATTCATTTGGGGACAATAGATGAAAAAAAATATCTTAGATGCCAACTACTATTGTCGACTTTTTTGTAATAAAAGTGAGGTGCATCTAAAAGAACGCAATACAATATGAACAAACAAACATTCGTCCAGCTAAAACTTTTAAATAATAAAAATAATAAAACTCTTACCGTGCCGTCACCGTGTGGTGACGGAGTAAGAATTCAATAAGCCACCACCCCATCTCATCCCATGGGTGTCGTAAAAACCGACTAAGGGACTATCCGTAGGTATATTATCCTTACGAAATAAAAAGAAGGAAAACTTGAAATTAAACCCTATACCAATCCGTCTAGCCAGCGTCGTATTAGTAGGTCAAGTATCCCTCCGTCACGGGAAGAGGCCCGCCCTGCAGTGGAACATTAATGGGCTGATCTTACCAGCTTCTTACTTTCGCCTTTTTAGCTACCACTATAAGTCGTGAGGCCATCAGGCTTCAGAATATATTATATTACCTCTTTCTTACGACGACAATTCAATTGCCTTTTTGAAATATCTACCACCTGAGGGAGGCTGACAAAGGTTTTACTACGAGCGTATTCTATCGAAAAAAGATCTCATTGCAAGTCAATCAGAGTCAAGACATCAGAACGTGGTAACCTATATCTTTATTAACAAAACTTTATCGTAACGTATCTAAAAACACTACCCAAACTTTCCTCAACATGATTTACCTAACATTATAAGTATTAAGTTCCCGACAACCTATAATCACATCAATGGCCCAATGATAAGTAAGAACGCAACAAATCATTTGGATAACTTTCTCGTTTCCCAAAGGAATTGGTACAAAGTTATTTATTTACTAAGGATTCCGGGTTTGCGTGCAAATCGTAAAAACTATTTATAAGGTGAGCCGTTGGGTAACGTAAAGTTAGTTGGTTTATTGCAGTTTTTTTATATTGGTTTGTGATGTGGGTGTGGAAGATTAAAACACCGGTTGATAAAAGGGATGTGGAGTGCAGTGATTGGATTTTACAAATTTGTGTCTTCTACATTATATTATTCTACAACGAATTCGTTTAATAAATACTAGCTGACCCGTGCCCACTTCGGTGGACGGCGAAAAAAACGCGTCCCTATTTTAAACATATTTCATTACTGCTCCACTCCTATTAGTCATAGCGTGATAATAATATATAGCCTATGCCACTCCCTGATAAATGGACTATTCAACACAGAAAGAATTTTTAAAATAGGTTCAGTAGATCAAGAGATTACCCCCTACAACGTCACAAACACACAAACTTTACCTCTTTATAATATAAGTATAGATTAATCCCGACAATATTGCTGTATGAAACGTAATGGAAAATACGAATACAGTACTCCATTGCCTTCATAACTTTAATAACAAACTAGTATAGAAGTAACCATTTCTCTTGATATTATACAACTACAATTTGTAATCTTAATAAATGCTATTTATACACAGAATTATTAACAAACAGTTTCTGGCAGTTTACTAGTTTAATGTTCAAAGTCCAAGTTCTTGATACTAAGATTTCCCTACAGGCTATAGTTTCACAAGACATTATGAATACAATACATAGTCCGCATAGTGACGGATTAAAAATGTCACCACCCATATGGTTTCTGTAAATTTTGGAAAAGTTTTAGGTGTCTAAAAGCGTTGCAATTTTTGAACAAGAAAATTAATGTTAAAAAACGAAAGAAGAATAAATTAGTCACTAGCCGGCGGCGTTATGTAAATTTGTCCCATATTACCTCTAAGGTAGCAAATTATTCAATCACTTCTGTGAAACCTTGGTGGCGCGACGGTAGCGCAAGCGGCTGCCGTGCAAGAGGTTGTGGGTTCGATCTCCACGCAGCACAGTAATTTGTGAGATCCACAAATTATTGTCTTGGTCTGGGTGTTCTTTGTGACCGTTAATTGATGTTTGTAAAAGGTCCCCGCGACACAGGGCATGATCCCTAGTGAGGGAGTTGTCTTTTTATAAAAAAAAAACATGGGAAAAAATGAAACTATAGTATCATGTAGATTCAATCAAAGGCTTCTTTGATACCAATCAATGCTTTGTGTGGACATACTTTTCATCCCAGATTGTTCTCAAGCCGTTATCTATTAAAACATGACAGCTTGCAAATTAATACTTTCGCAGATTACTATAGAAAATTTGTAAAAATCACAAGCAATAACTTAAGACTTTCCATAAAAAAACAGTTTTTTTTTAATTTAATCAGAAAATTACAGGATTTTAGGATTACACACCTTAAAAAACCTGAACCAAATTGAAAACCTATTATTTTTTTGATTTTTAATCATCTCCAACCGACAAAATCTCATACATCTACAATTCACATGAAGCAAGTCTTCGCTTTAAACTAAGCCATTTTTACAAAGCCGCCTATATTTTAGTACAAAGAGGACTCGGCTGCTACTAAGTCTACGAATAAGTTAAAGCTGGATACCATCGATCGTTGCGTAATGTATTTTACTAGCACATTCTCACTGTGGAGTCAGGTTTTTAAATTAGTTTCTTTTTGTATTGAATTTGTTACTTTATTTTACACTACGATACAGTTTTTTACATGAAATTTACGGGCACAAAGAGCATCAGACAAGACAATTATTAGTCATCATAACAGCCCGTTAATGTCCCACTGCAGGGACGGGCCTCCTCCAGTGACGGAGGGATACTTGGCCTACTAATACCACGCTGGCCAAACGGATTGGTATAGGGTTTAATTTCAAGTTTTCCTTCTTTTTATTACGTAAAGATAATATTCACGGAAAGTCCTTTAAGCCCGATTTACACATAGACAAGTACAGTAGCGAGTTAAGTAGTAAGTTGTTGATTAAGTTGATTTAAATAGATCTCCATCCTATTTTTTGGCGAGTTAAGTTGGCGAGACGCGAGAGAGGGGGCTACTTCGTACTTAACTCAATCTCTCAATCAACAACTTACTACTTAACTCGCTATTGTTTTGTCGATGTGTAAATCGGGCATTAGTTTTTTTTTTTTACTTCGGGTTTCTTTTTTTAACTTTCAATTCACAAAAACATATCGATATGTCGCAGGGAAATGAGGAAATCAGGGATTTCACGAAATCCCTAGGGATATGACGAAATCCCATTTGTACTAGAAAAGAAATGCTCATATTTTTGTTTGTAGGTTAAAAAACACAAAAATTCTATCGTCTGTGGGTTAGGTTAGGTTAGAACTGTGACCATAATGCACGAGGCGAGCGAGCGAAGCGAGCGTGCCGCGGTAGCGGCCGCCGAAGTGCAAGGCATTTCGACATTTACCAGGATTTCGTGATATCCCTAGTGATTTCGTGAAATCCCTGCTTTCCTCATTTCCCTGCGACAGATATAAATGTGAATACCATAAAAAAATATGTATTTCATATAGTTTTATTTAACCGAATACTACCTTAAAACTTCGAGCTCGTAATAAAATAGCTATGAGATTTCTAAAACGGTATTACCAACATGATTACGCTTCCAATTTATTGATACTACCAGAAAACGAGTTTAATTTCAGCGTTACATATTTTGTTTTAAGCCTCGTTTATATGGGAGAGTCAGATTTCTTTTGTCGTTTAAGATAATATTTTAATCGTAGTTTATTTGTTGTTCTAAATAAGATTTTTGGAGCTACTTCACATAGCACTGGTCCTTGAACGTTCTTTTTAAGACTGTTTTCGAGGGTCCCTGGCATGTACAGGATTTAATAACAGCCCATTAATGTCCTACTGCAGGGACTGGCCTCCTCCCGTGACGGAAGGATACTTAGCCTACTAATAATACCCTGACCAAACGGATTGGTATATGTATAGGGTTTAATATAAAGGTTTCCTTCTTTTTATTTCGTTTAGATAATATTCACGAATAGTCCCTTAGTCGGTTTTTACGACACCTATGGGATGAGATGGGGTGGTGACATATTGTATTCTTACTCCGTTACCACACGGAGATGTACAGGATTTGACCTCTAGTAATTTTGTTTATTTTCAACCGACTTCAAAAAGGAGGTTCTCAATTCGGTTGTATTTTTTCTTTTTTTTTTTTGTGTTTGTTACCTGATTTCTCGAAAACAGCTAGACCAATTTGAAAATTGTTTTTTTTGTTCGTATCGGTATGCTTCCCATTTGGTCCCATTGTCACCAGATCTGGATCTGGATGAGGGGATCCCAGAGAAATCGAGGGCATCTCTTGAAAATTGTAGGGACGCATTGTGTAAAATCTTGTCATACATGTGCATCTTTGACGTCACTACCAAATAGTCAAGAATTAGAACTGCTCAGATCCTGGAGACCAGAGAGAGTCGAGGGAACACCTTAAAGGCATATAGCAGCTACCTTGTGTTTGGGCTTATTTTAATTGTATTGATGAATACTTTACAAAACTTTACACAAACATGATCTGATGATGAAGAAGATTGAGGGTCGAGGCAACTCCTCAACGGTATATAGCAGCTACCTAGTGTTTGGGCTTATTTTATTCGTATTGATGAAAACTTTACAAAACTTGACACAAACATCATCTGATGATGAAGAAGACTGAGGGTCGAGGAAACTTTTTAACGGTATATAGCAGCTACCTAGTGTTTGGGCTTATTTTATTCGCATTGATAAAAGCTTTACACAACTGTACATAAACATAATCTAATGATGAAGAAGATTGAGGGTCAAGGGAACTTTTTAATAGTAAATAGCAGCTACCTAGTGTTTGGGCTTATTTTATTCGTATTGATGAAAACTTTACACTAACATTATGACTGTAATTGAAGGTATGGTTTAAGACTTAATAATGAAGTTCTTATTTGAATTTAAAATAGGAATTAATACCGGATTATAAATAGACTATAAACAAATTTTTGAATTGCATTTCATTTATTTTAAACTTATTCTTTAGGTACAAAAAAATGATAATCATAACTATTATAAGTATTTATTTGATTTATTTTTATGTCAATTTATTTAAATAATCAATTTAGTGTGCATGTCGCACAATAAATTAATAATTTTTATTACTAATTAACCACGCCGAGACGGTGTGGCTACGCTTTTCGATGTTCTCCCTATTTAAAACGTTTTTCATGTAGGTCCTTTTTTGTGAAAGCTGATTCTTACGTTGTTCACTAGTCTCTTTTGAAATGGCATTGGAGGTAGATTTCCTACTTCGAGAATGGCGTTTCTTCCTTTCTTCGGTTGTCATCGAATCGAACCCGTGGCGGGCGCGTCAAGTCTTGTGACCTGTGACGCGCACCAATGAACATACCGCGGCGGCGCCCGCGCTGCACTCCCCGCGACCCGACGGTGACCGGTCCGCCCGCTACCGCTCAGTCGCGAGCGAGCGACAGTGCGAGACGTAGACCGACGGCGAATGCACGTTCGCCCGCACTTCATGCGTACGCAATTAACTCGATCTCTAGATTCTAATTTACATCTTGTTTTCTACTCCTATATACTCGTAGTCTAAGCTACGTCTAGCTAATCTACATCTTGTTTTTTATTCTTGTATAACTTAACTTAACTTCAGTGCTGTGAACTTAACTAACTTAATAACTCTGTATTCTCTTTCATTCTGTGTCATTAAGTAAATAGTCTTGTAAATAACCGTCACGTTTTCTTTATCACCTCTACAGTCTCATACAATCAGCGCAAAAACACAAATTGCACTAAAAAGTAAAAAATAATTAGTTGTATTTCGGTTTTACAACATTAAATCAGCCATTCCTTCTACTGAATTTTAATCTAAAGAATAGGTTCTTTTAATTATTGTAAAAAGTATTGTTTAAGATATTTCTTGAAGAATCTGTAAATATATTGATTTGTAGATTCTTTAAAAGATAATCAAATTATTACAAATACTGTAATATTATTGTTATTTTTGGAGTCGGTGTCAGCCAACGCAATAAGTACGATAAAGTTATACAAAACTTTATTGCCTTTTCTTACACACTCGAATCACTTTAAATGGTTTTTAATTAGATAAATATTGCATTTAAAACAAAAACGGCCGTTTCATTTTCTAATGCGAATTTTAAGTAATTGTTAGTCTTTAGCCTGTGTGTAACATGACGCCATAATGTTTGTTTAAATATTAAGTCAGAAATAAAAAATGGTAGGTATATAAACTATCGTGGCTGACACCTAATTATTTTTTACTTTTTAGTGCAATTTGTGTTTTTGAAGTCGGTTTTTTTTTTGTAAAAATCAATTTTATTTATTAAGCACACCACTATTTTACAAGCCAACATTGCAAAAGTGGTTGCATGATTTTAAATTTTGAAGGGTTCATTTAAATAGTTCTACTGTTATCGTAAAAATGGAATAAGGCAGAGACAGTTTTCGAAACTGCATCTTCCGAGTAAACAACCTTGTGTGGTTGGCCATTCGCGGCGATACAATTGTAGACTGTGTATTTCTGTGCAAGTTCTGGTGGCAAGTACAGTAAATACTCGTAGTAATGTACTCTCTCAGTCCAAACGAAGCTCTAATCTTATATGAATATTTGTATAATATTATGACAGACAATAGAATGTGACCGTGAAACAGCAAGTAAATATTAATTTATATTAATATTGGATTTCATTCATAACGTATATAACTTGTTTGTTAAGCAAATATTGAGTTTTGGTGCTATAATCTCTGTGTAAGTAATGAATAAGAGAAATACATATTACTATTATTACTGAAACAATACTTCAGATAGACAGTTTTTTTTTCTGTAAATACAACTGTCGCACTTAGGATTGAGTTCTATGTCTCGGGGACTTTTACAGACATGAAAATAACGGACACAACGGATAATAAAACGCTGTTTCGTTTTTTATATTTTCACATTATAATACTGAAGTTATAATTAATTATGATAAAACCAAATCATCAATAGCGTAGTAACTAACCCCCTTACTCATAGACGCCTCTTAAATTTAATTATTGCTTCGAGATTTTTATTAGGAAAACCAACCTTATACCAAACAAAAACGTAAAAATTTAAGCTAAATAATTGACTAAAATTTAAGAGGCGTTTATGAGTAAGGAGGTAACTTGTTAATAGTGATTAAAATTATCTAAGTCATAAATCAACAAATCTCCATAAGACCTAATCTTTCCATTCCATGGATTCACCGTGCGGGTGCCGGGTGCATTGCGTGATAGAGGACGGAACACTTGCATAACAGCGTCTGGGACTTACAACGCGTTAGCGGTCACTTTCACTGTCTGCCATGTTCCGTCCTCTACCTATCCTTTGGTAGGTCAGATCTATATTTTTATAGCTGCCATACATAAAAAAAATTGTACTTAATGTACTAATGCATAGCTCTGTCTACTGCATAATGATTAAAATATCGACGTGCTAAAATCAACAAGTTCTCAAAATGTCTATTTTAAGTTCCACAAGTTTTAATAACTTAGTATGCAGCTTAAGATTAATAGCTTCGCGAATATTCTAAATATTAATATCACATTGCAAGTGACAGGCGACAGATGTGATCCTGAGGGTTATTGATCTTATACGTCACGAACTTTGAAGGTTTTAGGGAAATAATTAAGCATTTGTGACTTCAAAAGTTGTGTATTTAACTATTTAAGAGTAAGAAGATTGTGACTTAAAACTACATGTAGAACAATTATTTCCCTAATGTATCGTCATTGATGCTTGAAAAAATCTTTTTAAAGCAGTAATTACATGTCGTCAAAGAGGAAATGTTTGGAAAAGGCGTATGTACAGCAGCAATGTCTATAGGCTGATAGGATAATAATAAAAATCAACTAATCTTTAAATATGGACGGGTCTATAGTTTCTTTCTATAGATCATAAACAAGTGTCGCGGGGCCTTCGACACCAACAATTTATACTACGCTAACTCGAATTTTAGGAAAATACGTTTTTTACGCTAAAGTGCTTAAAATGTGCTATTTTATTTGTAACTAGCTGCTGTGCCCGCGACTTCGTTCGCGTGGCGGATGTTACTTACTTCGCATTTCGATTTAATACTGAAAAATCGTTTTTTAAACCTTATAACAAACAGATATACCTACAAACGAATTGTAAAATTAACGAACGAACCAAAACCTTTTCAAAAACAGACCTTTACAAAGACAGATCTATGAAGACTGCGTCTAAACTTATACTGAAAGACATGAGCGAACGTCATTCTTTCAAGGAAAATCTTAACACCGCGATACTGAAAATGACGTCACAGGCACAATGCCATCTGTTGTCAAATTTGTAAGTTAAAATAAATGACATCGCTTATTTCATCATAACAGCCCATTAATGTCCCACTGCAAGGACGCCCCTCCCGTGACGGAGAGATACTTGGCATACTAATACCACGCAGGTCAGTCGGATTGGTATAGGGTTTAATTTCAAGTTTTCCTTCATTTTTATTTCGTAAAGATAATATTCACCGATAGTCCCTTAGTCGGTTTTACGCCACCCATGGGATGAGATGGGGAGGTGACATATTGTATTCTTACTCCGTTACCACACGGATAATCGCTAATTAATTATGAATGAATACATTTGCACGCTACGTTATGGTGCGGCAGAATTACCTGACTCGGTGGCGCGGCGCGGCGGTCGCATTACATGGCTGGCGTGCATGAGGTCGCGGGTTCGATTCCCATGGAGGACAATTGTGACAACACAACACAAACTATTGTCCTTAGTCTGGATGTTCTTTGTGTCCGTTAAATTGATATTTTTAAAGTCTAGTGTGGGATTTGTCTTTTGTAAAAAAAATGCTGAAATAACTTATTGTACCTAACACCTTTTTACCATCTAGCAAAAAATATTTGACTAAACTTAGACTCGACTATATTATTATTATTATCTATAGATAAACTGCGTGCAGTATTTTTGAATTACTTAATAAAATAAACACAAACACTTTGAATAATAATTTAATGTTTTGTGATTGTATTTCTATATTTTACTGTCAGTTTTGTATTTTTTAATGTTGACAAATAGCAATAATGTGTAAAATGATTTTATAAAGAAAAACGTGTTACTTATTATGTTGTCTGTTATATTATACCCATATATTATTAATTATTAAATAGTTATTTAGGTGTGTTATAATTGCAGTTATAATAAGATTGTGAGATAAGGAATGTTATTTTAATTCAATTTAATATTTATGATTAAGTATAGATATAGTTTAAATTTAAAAAATTAAGTTGGTACGCCAATATTAGCAATACAGGAAAAGACTATTTAATTTTGTCTAGTCTACGTAGGACCCGTCGATAGGGTAATTAGTGGTTTCTTGTTCATCGACCATTCTATTTATTGAAAAATAAAGTTTACTTTCTACTTGTATATTCGACAGTATTTTTTTATTAATCTCATATGCCTGACTATTGCGAGGAGTTAAAATGGTTAGTAATTTTTTTCTAGGCTTTCTAGCGATAATTTTTCTTTCATTTTAACCAACCTAACAAAATAACCTACGTTAGATTTCATAACTAAATCACTACCTTAAACTTAAAAATTCTAATTTCTCCCGTTTTACCAATATTTTCATTCACTGCTGTAGCGTGATGAAAAGTATAGGCCGTTTTACCTAACAGACGCTTCAAAGCTCTAAAAAAATAGTTTACATTTTTCAAACGCCTGATGAAATTTTAATATCAATGTTCATTGCAATGTTTATATTTTATGTACATAAAATTCTTAAAGGGTAAAACATTTTTTTGTCAATAATTTTTTTCAGGGCTTTCAAGCGATCATTTTTCTTTCTTTCTTGCTTTTTAACATACCTAACAAAATAACCTAAGTTACATGTCCTACCTTAATAGCTACCTAAAACTTAAAAATTCTTATTTCTTCCGTTTTACCAACATTTTCCTTCACTGCTCTGCTCCTATTGATCGTAGCGTGATGAAAAGTATACTATAACCTGACCAAGAGTATGAAGAATAATTGTACCAAGTTTCATCAATATCCGTTTAGTAGTTTTTGTTTCTATAACGAACATACAGACAGACAGACAGACAGACAGACAGACAAAAATTGTACTGATTGCATTTTTGGCATCAGTATCGATCACTAATCACACCCTGATAGTTATTTTGAGAATATATTTCAAGTACAGAATTGACTTCTCTACAGATTTACTACATGTATAGATAAAAAAATCATGAAGTAATTAATATACAAAAATAACGAAGTTACAAATTTTATACAACGGTAAGTAGAGGTAATTTTTAGAATCGCTCGATTTAGTTTACGCTAACTTCACTTGTCGCATTATAATATGGAAGTGCGCGGTTTGAAACACTTTATTGGTATAATGCTAATTAATAGACCTATTGTTACAAGTTAGTCTTAATATTAATAGTGTTAGTGTATTTTTACGAAAATGACACAAAAACGAGCTAAATATTTAGTGAAATTTACCAAAAAGGTAAAATATTCATTGAGGAGTGTTGATGAAAAGGTAGAGATTCCGCTTTATACTGCTATAAGGGGTAAGTTTAATGTGCTATTAAATATTATATTGTATGTTAAAGTGTATAAAATATGGTTTATATAATTTACTATCTTATTTTGTAAGTTTTAGCCGCTTTGCTTAAAGTTCATGTAACACTACGCTAAATGTTATTTAGCGTAATGTAGCCCGATCGGATTTCGTTCTTCGATTGGCCATGCACTAGTTAGCGACTGTATGTTTTATATTATTTCTCGTATAAAACTATGTTAAATACTTTATAGACAGCATATTTGACATTTTTAAATGTAGGCTTAAGTTTAAATGAATGCATAATATATTTTAGAGTAAGCAATGTAAAGCAATACAAATCACACTTGTTTAGTACTGTGACCGCCCGTATTACACTACGCTGACTACTAGTTAGACGTGTGTTGTGCGTAAAATCATATTGTGGAATTAGGGGTATATACGGCTAACTTGCACTAAATTAAAAAATATACACAATTAAGGAAAAATATAAATATGAAATAACTATAAATAAATCAAATAATAATCATACAAAATTTCAAATCAATATCCTTATTAATATAAAAGTTATCGCGTTTTTCCCTTTAAACGCGTCTACTGTAAAGTTCACTTTTATGGGTTAGCGTAGTATAAATTGTTGGTGTCGCTTTACGGACAGATTTTAAAAGAAACGAAGAGCATCCAGACTTAAGATCATAATTTATGGATCACACAAAGAACTGTTCTGTATGGGAATCATACCCGTGTTCGCGACAATCGCGTCACCAGGCTAATTTACTAAGTTCCACAAGTTTTAATAACTTAGTATGCAGCTTAAGATTAATAGCTTCGCGAATATTCTAAATATTAATATCAGATTGCAAGTGACAGGCGACAGATGTGATTCTGAGGGTTATTGATCTTAACGTTGAAGGTTTTAGGGAAATGTTTTAGTATAAATTGTGACTTGTAGATAGCAATAAAAACCGTCAACGTAGTTACCTTTATTTAAAAGGCTCAACACCCGCACTAGGGCTCATGTAATGTGTCGCGGGGACTTTTCAAACATCAATTTAACGCACACAAAAAACACCCGGACTCAGGACCATAATTTATGGATCACACAAAAAATGGTCCTGCTTGGGAATCGAACCCGCTTTCGCAACAGTCCCGTCACCAAGGAGGTTAACTAAGTTCCACAACTTTTAATTACTAATGCAGCTTAAGATTAAGTAGATAAAATTCCTCTCCTATATTTTAAGGTTTCAAAAACTCAGTCATTTCCAGTGAATTTATTAATATTTTCCGCTGCTGAGGGCACAGCCATAAACAAAATTAAAAAATTTAAACCGGTATCTTAAAAATTTCATCAAAATTAGTTGAGTAAATTAGGTTTTACTACAAAATTATGGAATTACTGAGAAAAAAACCTTTCTAAGAAAGTTAACCTTAGAATCACTTTAGGCGACGTAGGCATGCCTACGCTATTTTAATTTCGCCATAGCTTACTAAATAACAACAGTGGCGCGAGGGCCGCGGAAGCAGCCCCCGTGCACTAGGACCCGGGTTTGATTCCCACGCAGGTCAATTCTATGTATGATCCACAAATTATTCTCCTTCTTCTTCTTAACGTATCGATGGCAAAACGATACTGTGGACTAAATTGATGTAGCCCAAAACTATGCGACACACCCAAAACTATGCGACGCAGGTGTTAGGGCATCCAGGACATGATGACAGGTGGGCCATAGTTTGTGGAGCGCCGCACAGGCAATCCAGTCCGCCACTGTCCGTATTAATTATGAATCTGGATGTTCTTTATTTCCGTTGAATTGATTTTTGTAAAGCCATACAGTGACAACTCTCTAGTGCGGAAATTGTCTTTTTAAACGAAAAACAGAAGATATAACCATCATATTCTTGATAGCTATAACCCATCAAAATATAATAGGTACCTATATCCCAACATATTTTAGTGTAACAACAACATTTACTAAATAGCTTATAATCCGGGTCCCTAATCCCAGTTACTAGTCGTTATCCTTTAAAATTACCGGAGTTAACGACACATCCACATATCTCTTAACTTAATGGCATCATGTTACGTTTAAAATTTTCATTACTTTTTATGTGTGTAAGGAATTTGCTTTATATTTTTTTTTTGTTGCCAAGTATCTACTGCTTCGGGACTATACTTCAATGTAAGCCTTATCATTAACGTTAGGAAGACGATTTGTTTTATCTGAAATTGTTCGCTTTCGCTGCATGTTTGATTATGAGATTAGGTATATTTCTTGTTTTTAAAGTACCCTGGTCGACAAATTATACTTATTTTTAAAGCAAACTCCCAAAAGAAAGAGTAATGTTCACTGTGTTCTATCAGAATCATAACAGCCCATTAATGTCCCACTTCAGGGACGGGCCTATGTCCCCCTATGTAAGATACTTGGCCTACTAATACCACGCTGGCCAGACGGATTGGTATAGGGTTTAATTTCAAGTTTTCCTTCTTTTGATTTCGTAAAGATAACATTCACGGATAGACCCTTAGTCGGTTTTTACGACACCCATGGGATGAGATGGGGTGGTGACATATTGTATTCTTACTCCGTCAACACACGGAATTCATTATGTTCGCTAAATAAATATTTGTGAAAGTCCCCTCAACACAGGGCATGATCAATCCTTAGTATGTAGGAAAATTGTCATTTTGAAAAAATAAAATAACCATCAAAATAGTTCCGACGGCGGAAAAACGATGAATGAGGCACCGGGCCCAACAAGGCGGCATTTGGAGGAGGCATTATGTCCAGCAGTGAACGTCAATTGACTGCTATGATGATGATAAAGAAAGAAACACGTTTATGGCTTACCATAAAACATGTTTAATGATAACTACAGATTTGATAAAGATAATGTATTCATCCCAACCACCAACACGACAGATATCATCATCATCATAATAGCCCATTAATGTCCCACTGCAAGGACGGGCCTCCTCCCATGACAGAGGGATACTTGGCCTTCTAATACCACGCTGGCCAGACGGATTGGTATAGGGTTTAATTTCAAGTTTTCCTTCTTTTTATTTCGTAAAGATAATATTCACGGATAGTCCTTTAGTTGGTTTTTACGGCACCCATGGGATAAGATAGGGTGGTGACATATTGTATTCTTATTCCGTCACCACACAGACACGAAAGGTATACAAATGACAAAAAAACCCAAATTAAGTAAAACAAAAAATAACTTTTCCTTTAGAGTTACGTGACCGATTCAAAGAAAGAACAGAATTCATTACCTTTAATAATGGATCAAAGAGAATGAATCGTTAAAATAGAATTCAATTATTGCTATATCGAATGCAAATTGTTCACAAGGCAGGATTTGCTTTCCTTTTATTTCTTTTAAAATTTTAATCTGCATTGACTTTGTCTCTATCCGGTAACAAAACATTTTGCTTTCGTTTTCTTTACTTTCTTTATTACAATTTGACGTAATCAATCCCTTTGTTAAATATAAAATATAAATATTCCTCACACATTCACACAACGCCATCTAGTCCCAAAGTAAGCAAGGCTTGTACCATACTTTTTTTTTTGTAAATACGTACATTACATAGAAAACACCCTGACCAATGCAAGCAATCATGTTCATGCACACAAAGATTTGCATTGAGCGGAAATCGAACCAGAGACCTCTGCGTAGCAGTCATGTTATATAAGCACTACGCCACAGAGATCGTCAACAGTCAACGTCAGAGGTGTTACTTAGATTATTTAATTATTCTTACCATAGGTACATAGATAGACATAACTTAGAACATACTCTACCTTAAGCAGTGATTTTACTACCCGTCCATCTAAACACAGTAACGACCTCTGTGGCGTAGTGTTGGGGCAAACCTAAATGTTCCGATTTCTGATAATAAATGGCATTCCCTAAGTTACATTTATAATATATCGTCGTAAATAAGTAGTTCTGACGTGTTACAAAGGTAAATGAACTTCAAAAATAGATTACATTTTTTCCCACACACCATATCTTACATTTTACCTGAGGTCGATAACATTAACAATGATCTCTCTAACGTTACCTTGCCTCAGAGAATATTATTTAATAAGAAAATAACCTTGGGAATTTTCACTGCGAGTTTCAGAGCATAACAAATATTTGAACGTCGAATACTAAATCCGAAATGGGAACAGTATTTTGTTTCTAGCTTTATTTTTTTAGGTCTTTATTAATTCTCTCTTATATTTTTGTATGGACTTTGAATGTTTTATTTCTCTGTTAAAGCATGTCATTTGTATTTGCTTAATTCTAAAGCGAGTATGTTTAAGAAGTTATCTTTTGTCTAAATAATGTTCTATTTGAGGTAATAGGGATAATCAAATTATTACTTTTGACAAACTTTCATAGAAAGCTTTAACTTAGGCAAAATGCAAAGTACACGTAGTTAGGTGACGGCAAAATAAAACCTACATGAAACTTTTCCTTTGAATTGCAGTTATCCATGTAATTACCGAATAAGAAAACATGAGTGTCACGATCCTTCCCATTAACGATGTTGGATTTAAAGCTTTAATTTTCTCTCTCACAATTTGTAATATTCCTTTAATTTTCTCTACTTATAAATCTTTCAATTTGTAATATTCCATGAACTAATTGCATAAGAGAGCTCCCAAAAAAATCAACTAACTGTAATAATAGGTCGGGGAAAAAGTCTTTTCGCATAACGTAGGTATAAACTTATTATAAAATTTCTTTGACTGTACTACTTGTGTCTGGCTGGTTTTGGTAACATTAAAAAGGTTACATTCTAAAGAAAAGAAAAAAATTAAAAAAAGTTGTTTCCCGCTATTTTTCATTTGTTTTTCTCTCCGTAAAAATGAGTGAATCTCATGAAGAAATTCGATACATTTTAAAATTTTATTATAAAAAAGGCAAAAATGCAACTCAAGCATTAAAAAAAATTTGTGATGTTTATGGACCTGATGCAGTGTCAGTAAGAGTAGCACAAATTTGGTTCAAACGTTTTCAGTCCGGAAATTTTGATGTTAAAGATGCACCTCGCTCTGGTCGCCCTGTTACGAATAAAAAGGACGCCATTTTTGAAAGAGTGGAGCAAGATCGGCATATTAGTAGTTACGATGTAGCTGAAGAACTGGGAATTGACCACAAAACAGTTTTGACCCATTTGAAGAAAGCTGGTTATACAAAAAAGCTCGATATTTGGGTGCCACACGAGCTCACTCAAAGAAACTGAATGAACCGTGTACTCATTTGCGATTCATTATTGAAACGTAATGAAACCGAGCCGTTTTTGAAGAGATTGATAACTGACGATGAAAAGTGGATCACGTACGACAAGAACGTGCGAAAAAGGTCGTGGTCGAAAGTTGGCCAGGCTTCACAGACTGTGGCCAAACCTGGCCTAACACGAAATAAGGTGATGCTGTGTGTATGGTGGGATTGGAAGGGCATTGTTCATTATGAGCTTTTACCGACCGGTAAAACCATCGATTCTGATCTTTACTGCCAGCAACTGATGAGATTAAAGGAAGCAGTCGAGAGAAAACGGCCGGAATTGATCAACAGGAAAGGCAGCAGGTGGTCTTTCATCACGATAACGCTAGACCACACACATCTTTAGCCACTCAGCAAAAATTAAGAGAGTTCGACTGGGAGGTCCTAGTGCATCCACCATATAGCCCTGACCTTGCGCCTTCAGATTTTCACCTGTTACGGTCTCTTCAGAATTCTTTAGGTTCTGTAAGGTTGACCTCAAGAGAGGACTGCCAAAACTATTAGTCCCGTTTTTTTGATCAGAAGTCCCAAAGTTTCTACAGTAACGGGATAATGTCTCTGCCCACAAAATGGCAGAAAGTTGTTCAACAAAACGGTACATATATATTGTAAATAAATGTAAACAAACTTTGAAAAAAATGTCTTGACTTTTCATACAAAAATACGAAAAGACTTTTTCCCCAACCTAATACGTCCGATTTAACAGTGGCCTCACTACCACAGCTATACTAAAGCCAAACTCGATGTAAAATCTTCGTAAACAAACCATAATAATAATATTATGTCATTGACATGTAGGGTTATCACACCATTCCAAAATATTGTATTTAAAAATGAGAATTTCATTAGTATTTCCGTATTTTATGACATAATTTGGCATTATCTGCTATCAAGACGACATGAAGTAACTACGGCGCATGTGATGGGGCTGGGTAGTACTGATATAGATAGCCGTAGCCTCTTGCTAAAAAGACATAAGTAGTATACTTCTCCTACACTTGGTATTAGTAATAGGTATCATTCCATTTTATTACATTTTCTAAACTAATAACGCCTCTATTATTTCTACATTAATATCAAACTGACGCGATTACTGAGTTATTTTAAAAATAAGTTAACTTTCCGCTGTAAAAGTACTTATTATAATTTATTGGCTTAAATGTAATTTTATTATGATATAGGTTAACTAGATGTGATTTGTATAAGAGGTGACTGTTTTTAAGGCTTCGGTCAACCTCATAAAAATGATTTATATGACTAAATTGCCTCGGTTGTAAAGAATATGGTCGTAAGTTCGAATTTCAAACAACATAATTATTTATTATTATATCTACAACTTGAATTTTGTTCATGTAAATTTAAATTCAAATTATTTATTTGCGAAGAATGGCTGTACAGTATACATTGTATAAGTACATAATAATATCACCATACTCAGCTTAAAAGCGTGCAAATTTTACAGTATTTAATGTACGTTTTTATGTCTGTAAATAAGATGTCCCATTGACACAATCGGTGCGGCAAAAGGCACACAAAAAACAAAATTATTAAATAAACATTAAAGATTTCATTATTTAGAATTGAATCTAGATAATTTTGTTAGACATGAAATTACCGGACAACATCTTCAACACAAGAAATTAATGATTATACAAATAATTTTCATTCGTAGGATTTCAAATCATGGCGTCGTGCATGGCAGCCGCACATGACCGCTTCATCACTAAAACCCGATTTACACATCGACAAGTACAGTGGCAAGTTAAGTAGTCAACGTCAAAAAGTTAAGTAGTCAAAGTCAACTTAATCAACAACTTACTACTTAACTCGCCACTGTACTTGTCGATGTGTAAATCGGGCTGTAGGCAATTTAGACATTTCGTATCTCTCTATATCTTTGTAAACTTTTCTTACAAGAATAAAACCGTTTCGTTCGGTTATATAGCGCTTAAACCGGCATTAGCTTTGCACCCGTCCTCGTATATTATGTTAACTGGTGTGAGCCCAGGCTAGATTTATGTGAGGTCACTTCACGTCTGAGTTAATAGTAGGATTGCGAAGATTTGGTCACTGGATGAAGTTGTAGTGGGTATTTAGGGGTCTTGTTATTGAGGTATATTGAGGTTTTAAAAAAAGCTGTTTTTGACTATTTGAAAATGTCGTCATAACAGAAAACAAGAGCAATCGATCGATCGTCGATCAACGAACGACGTCATTGATCGATGACATAATGGTTTAGTCGACATCGATCGATAATTTCTATCATACCAAAATTATCGATCAACGTCGTCTAAACCATTCTACCATTCTGCCATCGATCGACGATTGATCGATTGATCTAATAACACCCTAAGGAAAGGATAAATGGTAACTGGTGTGAGCCCAGCCTAGATTTATGTAAGGACACTATACGTCCGAAGTAATAAGAAAAAAAAAATAGTAGCATTACGAAGATTTGGTCACTGGATGAAGTTGTAGTCTGTAGGTTCTTATGATAAAGATTGCTTCAACTGTTTTAGTTGTGTTAGTCTGTTATGCAGTTCATTGTAACTTGAATGTGATACAAATGGGTCACGTTTTGATAGTGCTCTTAAGGAGAGAAAGCTGGTTTGAAATGTAAGTATTGAAATGTGGTTTGGTGCAGATGAAAATAGGTAATTAATTCGCAGATTCTATTTGTTTTAGAAATCAACATAGAAAAAGTATAAAAAGAAATTGCTTCGGTTCTCTGGCGTTCCTACCATGGTAAATATAATTATGCCTCTTTATCCGATCATTAAATTGTAACACTATCTTGCAGCTAATTTTGTGTTTCTTCCGTAATGTCATATCATCACTTTCTTTAATCATTGCGTGAATAAGTACTTTATAACCAGACAGGCCAAAATGATAACAGAATGAAATCATTGGCCTGACATACCTACATGAAATCCTACTTATTTGTTACGTCAAATCGAGACCTTCGAATACCGTATCTTACCCGTATTGACTTCTAAGACGATTAAAATAGTTTCCTATCAAATAAGCCGATCTGCACTCACCCTTACATTAACACAATAGTTCTAAACTTTGAATCACTTAGCCATCTACCATTAACTTAGTACCAGTTCAGAGTTATTCGTGACGTCATAATTATTACTAGCGCTCAGCCAATTATGTGCCACAATACAGAATTGTGCAACAGAATGGTGATGTAAGCTTATGCGATTGTAGAAGCAAGTATGATGAGGATAAGGGTGACTTTCGTGTGAGATAATCTTGATGTGAATATGATTAGGTTATGGTAATACAATGACAACAGCTTGAGCTACGTATACACTACTGCTTCGGAATATACGTTATGTAGGAAAGCGTCTTACAGACGTACTTACATTAATCATTTTGGTAGAGTTAGAGGAAAAGTTGGTGTTTTGTTTAAATTTGATAAAATGGGTGTATGGTTTAATGTTTCTAGCCACGCCGAATAGCTGGCTTGGTCCTCGTATAAGTTAAACAGTTGTGACCATAAATAAATAATAATCCTCACACATTCACACAACGCCCTCTAGTCCTAAAATAAGCAGAACTTGTACTATGGGTACTAAACAACGGATAAACATACATAAATACTTTTTTTTATAAATACATACATATTATAAATAGAAAACACCCAGACCAATGCAAACAATCATGCTCATGCACACAAAGATTGGCCAGCCTGGTATTAGTAGGCCAAGTATCCCTCAGTCACGGGAGAAGGCCTATCCTTGCAGTGGGACATTAATGGGCAAAAAACTATGAATGTCGATGATCGTGACATCTACACAGTCGAAATCGTAGTACTAATTGTACCAAGTTATAAATATATGTTATTCCCAATACAAATCAGCAATGAAAAAGCACGTGTACGAACAAAATAACATTACTTCGAATAATAGCATGATGGAATTAGGTTATATTCGACTTTTCAAAGCAGTCCAAAATCTCATTTAGAAGCAAAAGCATAGAGACATTCAATTTGTAGGCGTTCTTTTGTGTTATATTATTGCGTTTCGAAGTGTGGGAAGTTAATTGTTGAAAAAGGTTTTTATTTGATCAAAATTTTATTAAGATACAATTATTTTGAAGTTACGACGTGGAAATTTTATTGTATTGTTAAAGTTAATACCGTAAAATGGGGTTACTTTAATAAGCAGGGGCTACATTGCTCACTCGTTTTTCTCGGAATGTGCTAAGAGAAGGATGACCGATTTATAGTATTAGCCCTTATCAGGATTGTCTCATGTATGGCGTACTTCATTTGCACGAAAACATCACTTCTATAATAAAGAAAATTGAGCGATCAATGTTACCCCACGACATCAAAGTAACCCGAGTTAAACTTAAAGAGTGTGTTGGGTTATTTAGTTCTTTTAAACTACATTACGCTCCTCACAAATTCATACAACGGCTCTTAGGGTACTACTTTTATAATACTATAAAAGAAGAAATATAGTAAGAAGGAGGTAACCTAATCTAAAATCAATAGCTTATAACCTAAGTTAATAATAGGCCTTGATAAAAATGGTGTTGCGATTTTTAAATAATCCACAAAACCTAATTTGACAAAATTTGGCATGTCGCGCCTAGATGGCGTTGTACAGTTGAGTTTTAAGTTGCGGCTCTGGCGCTGTTTAGAGCAATAGTTAAATTTTATAGTCGAGACGGATACTCGGGTGGCCTATATAGTGGTCATGGCACAGGACGCGTATAGTCCAGAGATACGGGTTCGAGTCCCGCCTCGAGTACCAATTTTTTCCATTGTCTTCCTTCTTTTCCGATTTTTTTAGTTATACCTAAGCTGTATAGGTAAAAAATATTTAAAATTTGCCACTTACAGATTAGTCAGTTCAAAGTTTATTAAGATCTGTAAAGTCGTAGCCCGTTCTATACCTTACTAAAGACCAAAGGCTATGTTTGAAGGGAACATGAATTAGTGTAAAATATCCTTAACCTTCGGAAGGATAGGGGGGTGACTCATCACCCCAGTCGATTAAAAAAGATGCTGTAACTTTTTGTAAGTTAATTAAGGGTAGCTGTGTTTTTCTGTATTCTCTTATTTAAGCATACGCAGTTATTAGCATTAGTCACTAATTTGCCAATGGTCGTGGTTTTTGCTATATTTACCTTGCTGGGGTGACCGATCACCCCACTATCCTTTTACGTTTTTGTTTCTATCGAAATTCATTTTAAATAAGAGGCTTTATTAGTCCAAAAAGGTAAGATTTATGGACGATGACATTGAGTAATATTTGAAAAACCTAGGCAATACAAGTTTCTTAGGGATAAAGTATCAGAAATTGAGAATAATTTGTCTGGAAATCTAAATTAACTGCGGGAAATCAGACAAAGAATAAGAGATGTTCTAAATATGATCCAGCAACCTTCTGGAAGTGAACCCCCATTGAAATTACAAAAATAAGCATGTTGTTCAATTTTTCTAAGAAGGAAAGACAAAAAAGTTAAAATTAATTGTGTTAAAAGTCGGTTACCTGTATGTCTCGATCACCGTAAAGATATTTGTCTGAACTATTTTAAATATTAAATATAATATATACATATGCGCCTAAACTAATCAAAATTTTTTTTATACATTTATCACGAACTAAATTACTTGTCTCATTTTTAAAAAAGTATCTTTTTTGTATACATGTGTTTCATTTTCGCTAATATAAGTTGTGGGGTGATGAGTCACCCCCTATCCTTACGTGTATGCAAGAAAAGCCTATCCTGCCGAAGGTTAAAGTAGCAATAATGGTCCTGTAATAATCTCAAACAAACCGCTCAATATTTTATTTGATGTTTACCCCTTCCGTATGTATCAATGGTTATTAAAGAGGCATTAGATTATGGAGATATTATTCAAATATCTCAAGAATGAAAGGCTCTCTGTATCGTAATGTAAGATTTAAGGAATTTTATCCTTAGTATCTAATATGGAATGCTTGGGATGAAGACCGAACCTTGAGGTAAAACAACAATGTATGGGATAACCCCAACATCGATTTCTAATAATAAATCACAATACATAATATTTAAAGTACACAATATTACACTTATGTTCGTAGGACAGATGTTTGGTTTAAGAATAAAAATATACAGTGACACCATCCCTGTTCATCATCATAGTCCGTGTGGTGACGGAGTAAGAATACAATATGTCACCACCCCGTCTCGTTCCATGGGTGTCGTAAAAAGCTACTAAGGGACTATCCGTGAATGTTATTTTTACGAAATAAATAGAAGGAAAACTTGAAATTAAACTCTATACCAATCCGTCTGACCAGCGTGGTATTAGTAGGCCAACTATCCCTCCGTCATAGGAGGAGGCCCGTCCCTGCAGTGGGACATTAATGGGCTGTTATGATGACGGTGATGAATCTTTTTTATCTCAGTTAAATGTATCAACGTAATTGTCTTCTTGACACAAACCCCCTTACTCATAAACGCCTCTTAAATTTTAGTCAATTATTGATTAGCTTAAATTCGACGGTTTTGTTTGGCATAAGGTTGGTTTTACATATAAAAATATCGCTAAACAGTGATTAAATTTAAGAGGCGTTTATGAGTAAGGGGGTAAGTGTTTAACCCTAAGTGGAACGTTAACCCTGAGTGGAACTTAATCCTAATTTAAGTAGAGGACGACCAACGGATGAAGGAGGATAATGTCTAGTAGTGGACTTCTAAAATACAAATATTAAATTAGAACAAACTAAATACAAGAAGAAAATTAAACTTATATAATATTTACCGTATGGCATGAAGCACTAAAACTAAAATAAACACTGCATTCGTACTAATGGAATTACAGAAAACATACTCCAGAGAGCGTTGGTTGGTAGAGTAAAGTAGGTAATTTTCACATCATTAACAGTATCTTTCATCGCAAATAGTCGGAAAGCTAGCAAGAAAACTGTTGAATAGTGGATGAAATAAAGTACTTATCGATTCTTCACAGAGTAATGTAGTCTAGGAGGTATTTTCTATGATTAAGTAATTCGAAAAATTCACAGTTTGATTTAAGTTGGAGTTTTTTTTTAAGAGATGCTTGACGCATTTAGGGGGAATGTTATGTTACGAGTCTGGAGTACTTGGCAATATATTGTTAATCGGGGACCAATATTCAGAGGTAAAAATATATCCTATTAAATTCGCTATCGACCGGTATAGACTATTATCGAAGATGGCTCCAACGCGAAGGTTTTGTGTTCGATTCCCGCTCAATGCAATTATATTTTTTTGTTAATATAAAAATAATAATTATGGGGAAAATATAATAATAATATTTTCGCGTAGTTACATTGTAATAATGCGCAGCATCAATACTCCATCTTAAACTGGCATTGTACTAAAGTAGCTTCGCTAGCGGCGTTAGTTCGACGAACGGTTATTCCAGTCTTTAGAAGTAATCCGAAAAGAAGAAAGACAATGGAAAAAATTGATACTCGAGGCGGGATTTAAACCCGCGTTTCTGGACTATACACGTCCAGTGCCATGACCACTAGGCCACCCGAGCATTCATCTCGACTACCAAGTATAGTCCAAAGACGCGGGTTGAGTCCCGCCTCGAGTTGTCTTTCTTCTTTTCGGATTTTTCTAGTTATACCTAAGCTTCATAGGTAAAAATGTGTATCTAATTTAGAAGTAATAATAACATAACTTGAAAATATTGTACAACTACCTCCTAGACTAAATTCAGCATTTTGCATGTGATTCGACTGCACCGCGGTCGTAAACACTAGTAATTAAGTAAACTACAGCGCTGCAGCGCTTAATGTGGGTTGTTACATACGAGCACAGAGTAAAGCCTCATATCCACTTGAGAGGATTTATTGCGATTGCGTTGAGCCAAGTAAAAATCTTAGTATGGTTGATTCAGGTTTTGGGGCGTAAAGGAATGTTTAAACAACTTTTCTTGAATTTGGTATTTAGAAAACCTTTTTGGTGTCTTTTTTGGCTTTTTACTTCCTAAAGTGGTTAATAATCATCAGAAATAGTAACCACCGCTTTTCAACAGCTCCAGATCATAGTCAAGTTGCTGCTTAGCTGGTGGGAACCCGTTGTCCTTCCCTTAGTTAGCACTATAAGTTACCTATAACTTTTCGTAAAATTTCCACACAGCTGTTCAGTGATAGAGCGGCCATGGTGGTACTGACCAAGAGGACCTTTTACTGAAGATAGCCCCTAGTAAATAATTTTAAGTCTGGTCTAATTTACTTTTATAAAGCCCATATTAATTCCATTACTTGAGGAATCCTGACACTGTAACAGAACCAATATCTATCTATAGTCAGAATTTTAGTCATAGTTGTAAAACAGAAAAGACAACAATTTATAGCGACACATTCATTTGTCAGTCTAAGAGCTTGTTACAACTAATAGCCTGTCTAGCCCGGATTTCAATCGGGTGACAGCGGGTCTTCTAACACTAATCGGATTATTATAAAATACAATTGTTAAGAAAAAACACAACAAAATTGTGCTTTAATCTGCGATTAGTGAGTAACTCTACTTATGTATGCGATTAAGGAACAACGGATACTGGGGAGTGTGTAATCAGCTCTATCGTCCAAGAAGTATGAACAGTGCTGTCTTAAATCATAGGTGAACAAGATCGAACACGATTTTGTTTCCATAGAGGATTGGTAATAACACGATTTTGTTCGCTCTCTGAGAATAAAATCTATCTCCGACAAGTGTGAACAGTTTTACATAAAATGTTCTTTGAGTGGAACATCTTATTAAAATCCTAGAACGACGCACGGCAGTAGGAAAGGGTTGTTAAAGTTTATACTACCAAAGAATGGACAATTTCAAAAAAAGGTTTACCAATAATATGCTCTACCTTTTCCTGTAAATAGCCTGTAAATACCCTGTAACATTGAAGCCAACCCAAAATACACCATGTGAATACGGCACTTAATAACCTGTATTGTTGACGCAATTTCAGCTCTTTCAAGCACTCTCTTAAAGCGCTTTTTCGCTTTTTTTTCTCTATACGATGCAAGGGTAATGAAGCATACTTACTTTTGTAAAAAGTAAATGTAGGTTAACACTTTTATGCTCTTTGGAATAGGTCTTAGTTTCAATGGAAGTGCTTTTAAGCAAACCTATTGAAAGTTGGATTCTTGTTTCGGTTTTAGTTCATATTTTTATGAAGCGGTTGCAAACCAGTTGTAGTTAAAATGCTACTTTTATCGAGTATTTCAAAGCTTGACAATCTGGCACTCTTGTGCACTAAAAAAATTTGTGATAAGATGTGTAGAAAATTGGTTTTTTAATATTTTGGAAAGTTTAAAAAAAGTTTTAACGTCAGAAAAATTTAAAAGACGATTGAATTCAAAATCCTCTTCTCCTTTAAGAAGTCAATAAAAATCCCATATTCGCAAACATTTTTTATTCAAAGAATTACTTACAACTAAAATTGCAATTATTATTTCAGAAAGTCAGTTATTTTGTAAAGAATTTGTCTACAATTTTCGGAACTTCATTAAAAAGGTTTTCCGGGACGTATCATCCATGCCTATTAGTGTAAGCTATGATGTTACTGCTTTCCAAAGCCATTTCATTTTAACTACCGATCGTAAAATAAAAAAATAATTAATACGATTCCAGGAATTTTTTTGATTATTATAAACGTTAAAAAGTCACAATATTTCTTGATATTTTTTATTTGCTAAAAGAATATAGTGTAGTACGCCCCTAGCTAGGTGGACCGACGACAGCAATAAGGTCTCTGGGTCGAACTGGATGCGGAGAGCGCAGACCGTATTCTATGGCGTGTGTAGAGAAAAGCCTATGTCTAGCAGTGGACTGCGATAGGCTAGTTGATTGATTGATTGATTGAAAATTATAACACTTGTTGACAGAAGAGCAACCGGTCAACCAGAAGGTAATTGATAAACAACGTTGTGATGGACGTCAGTAATTACAACGCAACGAAAGCTACTGCTTAACTTGGAAAGTATCTTTAAAACTTGTAGGAGCTAGTATTATCTTCCAGAACTCTATCCAAAAAGAACCACTCGTACAGGTTTTAATGACATAGTCAAACGGTTTAACTAACATGTAACGTAGAAAAATATTCGGTAATTCCTTCCTTCGCCGTTAAACTCTAACAATCTTTTGGTACCGACTTCTGGCACATGTGTTTTCACTATTTTTTTTTTGTTGAGTACGAGTAGTTGGTCTCTGACGACCGCTACTACTTTACAGGGGCTGTGGTGGGGCGGATGGCCCTCAACCAAATGTGTTTTCTCCTTGACATCGGTCTTTTTAAAGTTAGTGTGACGAACCCAGACTGGCTAAGTGATTTTCACGCTTTCCAGAAACTTTAATGCGGTCATATTGCGGTGTTATTATTAAAAAAGAAAAAAGATTTTAAGATAATATTTTTTTCGATGTGACCTAGATAACGATGTATGTTTAAAAATAAATTATTTTACACAAAGAGAATGGTTAGACGAAATCCTTTACAGATTTTTGATAAAATCAGTTCGATCCTTCATGTAGGTTTGACCCTGTGTTCTTGAAGCCCTTATTTGTGACGTCTATTTTAATGCTACTTGTACTTAAAGGATTTTTTAAAAATAGGACAAAAAGGTCGTTGACGTCTTTGCTTTTGTTTAAGAGCTAATATTTATTAGCGATTTTTATTAAGTCTGGTTTAACCGTTTTACGATACTCGCGAGATTAGTGGGGAAGGTGGAATAGTTTAATAGTTTAGTTTTTTTACATACATAAACTCACGCCCTATCCCGGCCGGGGTAGGCAGAGACGAAATTTATTTATTTTATTTGAAATTTATTTTTTTTTTTTTTTTTTTTAGTTTTTTTGCCACACAGGGACGCATTCTATTTGCAGGATATTTTATACTGTGGGTCGTAGCACACATAACGAAACGTAAACGGATCGGCACCGTATTATTTGTATGAAACTTCAACGCGCACTAATCGGAATTGTAACTTAATCGGATTTTTGGCGTTTGCCACTGAGGAAAAAGGCGAGCCGGTGACGATCCGTTTACGTTTTGATATATCTGCTACGACGTTAAATATGTGGGTAAAATATGTACTGACTGAAAACCAGGATTATCCAGGCTTTGTATTAATCTGTTGCACAAATATTTTTTCTGTGCATTAGTCAGAGTTGTGACCGCAACATGGCAGCCGGTACTCTACTCAATTAATAGATGATTATTATTATTTGCTTAACAAACTAAATACATAAATAAAATATTTATGAATATTTTATTTAAGAATCATCCAATCAATCAGAAATTCCGATAGTTTGCAACAGGTTTCCAACTACTAGATCTATAACAGACATACGCTCACGTTAGCAAGTGTATCGATAATGGAACCTATCTATCTAAAATACAATTTACGCCTAAACATAACTCAAGTAACCCTCGCACTATTCGGTGACAGTGCAACGCCATCTATCATTTATCGCTATAAACGTCTTCTAGGGAAATTCGTACGTTGATAGATAGCTATCAATTTGCAAGCGTGGAGTAATACTTTCTAGTTTACGAAAATCTTAACGCACTATCGAAATACTATCAGTGTACACACAGCAACACATCAAGTTAAACATTTTCATTTGAAATTGTGTCTTATTTCAAGGTATTAAGGTACATGAGTGTCTAGCTTGATTAGTTGCTGTGTGTACCATCGATGGCAAAGCGGTCGTATATGAGGCTGCCTTGCCCGACGTCGCGTATTGGCATCTGAATTACGAGTTGAGATTGTCATGAGCCTGGATGTTCCTTGATCCGTGAATTTTATGCCTATCAAACTCCATGCAACAGGGCCCGAAGAAAACAAAAGAGAAAAGGAAAAATTGCAAAAGCAAAGTAGCTATCATGACAGCCCATCAATGTCCCACTGCAGGGACGAGCCTCCTCCTGTGACGGAGGGATACTTGGCCTACTAATACCACGCTGGCTAGACGGATTGGTACAGTGTTTAATTTCAAGTTTTCCTTCTTTTTATTTCGTAAAGATAATATTTACGGATAGTCCCTTAGTCGGTTTTTACGACACCCATGGGATGAAATGAGGTGGTGACATATTGTATTCTTACTCTGTCACCACACGGAAAAAAGTTGCTATAAACTCAGCCAAAAAACGCCCGCTGGACATCGAGTTTCCTCTGTCCTGTGCTTTCCTCATCATTTTGTTACCCACCACCTTTCCCAGATCGCCAGTCCACCTTGTAAAGACTCTGCCAAGTCCTACTCTGCGTAACCATCACGCGGTCGCAAATATTCTAGAACCTTTACTGCCTATTTGTCTTCTGCTAAGTGCAATGCCTACTGCCATAAGAAACAAACCTAAATGCTATATCCATGCCTATACTTCTCCTAACTCTACGTCAACGTAGTATATATTTTATTACAAAATATCTTAGTAAACAAATCCTATTTCTCTATCAGACTATAAAAAAATCATTTCTACTTGAATCCTAAAGAAAAGTATTTTACTTCGAGCGAAGGTAATAAGTATACGCCTACCCATCCTCCAAGAAACCTTCGCTTGACATATCCACTTACATTCGGCAACAGCCAATAGATCCAAGTATTTTACTGTACAAAGTTTAAATGAGATACCAGTTTATGGTACTTTAGGAGGAACAGTTTTTTAGTTTGATCGAGTTTCGACCTATTTTGGTCGTGTGTATTTTTGAACAATTTTTATTTTTTTTCGATATCTTCTTTTGCCTATTTTGAAGTTCGGAGGTTACCGTTTAAATAACTCGTGTAAGTTATTTGTGTATACTGTTTTTTATCTACATCGTTATAATTTCATCAAGACATTTTGTCTTCTTTAATGGTATAGAGGAAATACTCCGAGAGATAATAATAATTATGATAAAATAATTATGAGTATAAGTTATTTTTACAGAATAAAATTTTTTTTTCACATATAAACACTCGGCTAAATCATACAGCCACGTAGGTAACATGTTTAATTAGGGCCTGGATCGATTCCACGTGTGAGGCAAATATACGAAATCTACGTCTTTTATGAATGGGCGAAATAATTATATTGCATTTACAGTACGCAAAATAGTTTTACTACTTTACTGTAGAGGTAATACTCCGTTAACTCAAAGACCATTAATTATTTTCTAACTAAAAAACCAACTCCAAGCAAAGTCTGTATACCTAAAATCATACTATACTTATTATCATACTAAGGCAAAGATAAATAATAGTTTGATCGACGATGAAATTCTATATTGACGACCTCTGTGACGCAGTCGCAGTACGCAGTATATATTACATGGCTGGTACGCAGAGGTCTCGGGTTCGATTCCTGCTCTATGCAAATCTTTGTGTGCATGACATAATTGTTTGCATTGGTCTGAGTGTTTTCTATGTATAATATGTATTTACAAAAAAAATGTATTTAAGTATGTTTATCCGTTGTCTAGTACCAATAGTACAAGCTTTGCTTAGTTTGGGACTAGGTGGCGACGTGTGAATGTGTGAGGACTATTTATTTATTTAAATATTTTTTCAAATTAAACAATAAATTACTGAAATAGTTTAAATTACATGTTTATAGAATCAACTTGGTAGTATGCCTTTTCAAACGAGAAACGTTTTATTTAAATTGGTAAATAATGATAATTGTACCTTTATCTGTTTGTAACCAAACGTATCCTTCCACATAACCCTAAGTCTGGAGGTACCGAATCATGCCCCATCATCCAACATGAGAGAACTCTACTTTCGAATAAACTTACTTTTATACTATGCAATAATATACTTTATTATCTCTACACAAACTCTAGTTTACAATTTGACAAAATGAGAAACTAATTGAATAAGCACGAAGCTACGCCCTTGAAGAACTCCTTTAAAACAATAACACCACAAAATGTATAAATAACAGTTTCGCGTAAGCTTTCTAAAACATCCAAGAAACAACATAAGGAGAGAATAACACGAAAAGTTTTTAGTGGCTGCGTTCTAAACTAACCCATCCTCCTCTAAACATCTCGAGAGACAAAACTCAAGCATAGTTAATGCCTTTTCTCCCCAGAGACTCAACTTATAATAGAAGAGGGACCGCACCAAAATTGTAATTTGTTTATTTATTTAATTAAAATTGCCTTTTTAGTTAAAAGGTTATTAGATATTTTAAGGTTGTTGTTCGAACAGTGACTTGTTAAAAGGACTTTTGTTCTATACAAGCTTGTTTATGGTTAACTTTTTAAGTGTTTTACTTTTCGGGTATTAGTGTGAGGTTGTTTTATGCGAGTCCAAAAAGAGGAGGAGTTTTCTCATACAGTGTTTTTAGGGTTCCGTACCAGTTTTGAAAAAACGGAACCCTTATAGGATCACTTTGTTGTCCGTCTGTCCGTCCGTCCGTCCGTCCGTCTGTCTGTCAAGACCATTTATCTCAGGAACGCGTGGAGGTATCAAGTTGAAATTTTCACCAAATACTAAGGCTTGTTGCCTCTTAGTGCCGTAAAAAAATCAAACTGCTAATCCAACGCAATCAAGAGATATAGCCGTTTTTGTCGCAAATTTAGAGGGGTAAAGGCAAAAACCTACAGGGTACTTCCAGTCTACCTACAAACTTGAAATTTGGCATGAAGCAAGGTCTTATTGTACATGTAATGGGAAAATTCCGAAAACCTTAAATTTTTACTTCAATCATATTATATTTTGATTTCATTGAATTTTGGCGGGAAAGCTGAGTCACGTGACCTGTGACGTCATAGAATTTTGGTCACGTGACCCGTGACGTCATAGAATTTTGACAGATGAGTCGTGACGTCACAGAATTTTGGCGGGAAAATATTTTTGACAGTTGAGCAGTGACGTTTTTAAATTTTTGACAGATGATTCGTGACGTCACAGAATTTTTGACAGACGATTCGTGACGTCACAGAATTTTGGCGGGAAAATATATTTTGATAGCTGAGCCGCGACGTTTTTGAATTTTTGACAGATGAGTCGTGACGTCACAGAATTTTTGACAGATGATTCGTGACGTCACAGAATTTTGGCGGGAAAATATATTTTGACAGCTAAGCCGTGACGTCACAGAATTTTTGAAAGATGATTCGTGACGTCACAGAATTTTGGCGGGTAAATATATTTTGACAGCTGAGCCGTGACGTTTTTGAATTTTTGACAGTTGAGTCGTGACGTCATAGAATTTTTGACAGATGATTTGTGACGTCGTATTATTTTAGCGGGAAAATATTTGAGACATCTTTCACTTTGACAGCTGTCACTTTTGACAGCTGTCAATTTTTACAGATAGGCGTGACGTCATAGAACTTTTGACAGATGAGTTGTGACGTCATATTATTTTAGCGGGAAAATATTTTAGACACCCGTGTCACTTTTGACAGATGTGCGTGACGTCACATAATTTTAACAGATGAGTCGTGACGTCACAGAATTTTGGCAGTAAAATATATTATGACAGCTGAGTCGTGACGTCATTGAATTTTTGACAGATGAGTCGTGACGTCACATAATATTTGACAGATCAGTTTTGACGTCATAGTTTTTTGGCGGGAAAATATTTATTGACAGCTTAGTCGTGCCGTCTTTGAATTTTGGCGGGAAAAATAGATTTTAAACATCTGAATCCTGACGTTATCACAATTTGGCGGGAAAATAAATAGGTTTGTACGGAACCCTCGGTGCGCGAGTCAGACTCGCACTTGACCGGTTTTATTTTATGTTTGTTAGCTCCAAACTGGATCATTATCGACCAATTTTTGTGTGAATGAATATACTCTTGTATTGATCTTATAGAAATGCCATCGCAATTGGTTAAATAATTTAGGTTTCAATCCGTACTATAAGCTTTGCTTAGTTTGGGACTAGATGGCGTTGTGAGAATGTGTAAAAAGCTTATTAGTATAGAAAGAGTTTAAATAAACCTTCGCCAATCAACTACAAGATGTTATATTTGCAACTTTATCTAACAGATAGAGGTGATTGGGTCAAGTTTGGATGGTACTTGCCTTTCAATTTCCGTAGCTATCCGATCTGAGACCAAGTAGCATTTGAACCTTATTTGACATGTGGTGCAAGTTGTAAGTTTAAGCGTTTTTGTTAAGTAGGTAATACGTTATCATCAAAGCATCATAATGTTTATTATCATATCATTGCTAATTTTATCATCTTGTACATAAATATCGTGTAACGCAATAACGTATTGACCGTACGTATTAACGTAATGTATTATTGTCTAGCTTTAGGGCGCTTGTACACGCTAAGAAAATTTGCCGTGTCTGCGCCAGACAAGACAAATCTTCGTGTAGACGTCAAGAATTCTGTCTTTTTCGCACACGAAAACTTTTCGTGTCTTCCGCAGACAAGACCAATCGAAACGTGTATGTACACGATAGGATTTTTTTCGTGCAGTCGTCAGACAAGCTAGGGCGCGCAAGTAATAACAAGTGTAATAATCAGTGTGAGTTTCCTTTAGTAAAAATGTTAACTAGAAAGCAACAAAGTATGATACCCTACTACACCGCTCCCCGCCCCTCCGCAACAACGTTCGCCGTGTCTTGTCTTGCGCAGACAAGAATATTTTCTTATTCATCGCCGACGCTATGTACACAGGTCGTGCTTAGAAACGACACGAATTCTTGCGTAGGCCCGGCGATTTTTCTTAGCGTGTACAAGCGCCGTTACTGTGAATAAATTGTTTATTTTTCTTTCAATTTGCGTTAATCTTCTTTAAGCTAGTATTAAATTGTTACTTTCTTGTAATGCCTGCTGAATGTACTGTCTTTATTTTTGCAAAGGCTGCTTAGAAAAAGATTTGACATGATAATCACAGACTTAAGATAAGTTAAAAGTATTAGTAAGGTAATTGATGTCTTCAAAAAATAATACGAGCACGTTTAGAAATTAGTATCCACTAGAACTCTCTAAAAGTCACAACAGCTATCAGCTATCTATCTTACAATAGTAGTATAGATTTTTTTTATTTTTATTTATTATTAAGGACAACCAACAAAGCATACCTACACTAACACATTAAGAATAATAAACATATGAATTAGTACATAATATAGTGCTGCCTTACTTATAGGCTGCCACGGCATGCAAATTTACAAAATAGAACACAAAAATATACATAAATTATCAAAAATTAAGAATTATCTGCATAAAAATTATATAAGAATGAATTAAATAATAATTTAAATGTTTTTATTTTTTATATCTATATTTAAAAATGTAATTAAATGTGATTAATGTAAATAAAGAAATTAAATAATAAAATAAAGTTAAAATAGAAATCAAAAATTAGAAATTAAACACATAATTAAAAATTAAACACAAAATTAACACAAAATTAAATATAAGTAAATAGTAAGTAAATTTGTACACCAAAATTGAAGGACATAGCGTACTTATAACCTAGCTGTAAGAACTGTACACTAACCTATGATCCAGAAATCTATACTTATAATAAAACTGTAGAGAGATCAATTCTGTACATTGAATATATGTTAAAAATTAATATTGGAGGATGAATGGTGATCGATACTAATGCCAAAAATGCAATCAATAAAATTTTTGTCTGTCTGTCTGTCTGTCTGTCTGTCTGTCTGTCTGTCTGTATGTGCACGCATGGGTCAAAAACTACTGAAGGCATTTTAACCAAACTTAGTACAATTGTAGTCCATACTCCCGGGCAGGTTATAGGCTGTATAACATAACGCTAAGACACATAGGAGCTGAGCAATGACGAAAAATTTGAAGCAAGTCGGTTGAAAAAAAGCGCGTTTTAGCTCTTATCATCGCATACGTTGATCATACGCCAAAAAGATGTATTACAAAAATAATGGTCTTCAAACGATGAACAAAAAAGTCCTGAATAGTATATATCTATCTTTTATATATTAGCCACAATAACCTGTTTAATCGTTAGGGTTTTCTTCAAAGTGTATTAAATACATAAATATATTGTAATTTGCATAGACATATCTTTTTCAAACTCACATATTTCAAAAGTACACTTTAATACCTTATTCATAAAAAAAATTTATAGAAATCGGTTTATAAACACACAAGATTTAGATGAAAGAAAATTTCCAAATGTCGCCGCGCCAGTATGAGTACGGCTGTACGGTTGATTTTTGTTTAACGTCTGAAACGGCCAACCGGTGCATCTATATAATTTCATTCACATTGACTCATTGATTTACAAAAAACCAAAGATACACACTCCACTTCCCAAAACCGTCCGCAACAAATAGGCGCATTGTGCACTTTTTTTAAATTTAGTATCGCGTTGTTCTACCGGCAAACGTCAATCTTTAATTTTATTGCTTTTTGTGCATTACTTTTTAAATACAACTTTATGTCATGCGTGTAAGATTGAATTTGAAAAAAAAATATGTTTACGATATTACTATACGTATTTATTGCGTATGTTTAATTTGGTGACACTTTTGGCTGTTAGTTTTGTTTGAAAATGTGCATCTTGGGTTTTTTATAAATCAATGCATTGACTCTTAATGCGAACGGACGTGGATCTTATTGACTCTTCTCGGAATAAGCGCGCTTTAGATATTAAAATACATAAATACGTAGTTTTTAGGTATTAAGTTTAAAGTAGGTATCTATCTATACTATAATAAAACAATCGGAATCGGATAAGTAATACTCGAGATATCGCTAGATCTCTTTATTAGAACAGTCCAATACAAATCAGGGGTCATGAAAAATGGATTTGGTTCAATGTTGAATGAATTTAAATTTCGTTTCTTTTGTTCACGAGATGGCGTTACCAGTAGTAATCATAAAATAAATGAGTTTTTAAATAATATATAACTATTTTATTATTAAGTGCTATTAATAAGTTATTCCTTTTAAATGTTAATAAAATTAACCATGAATCGTATGTGTAATATCAATTATAAGTCTTCACACTAGCCTTTAAAAATATCAATTTAACGGACACAAAGAACATCCAGACTAAGGACAATAGTTTGTGTATCACAATTGTCCTCCATGGGAATCGAACCCGCGACCTCATGCACGCCAGCCATGTAATGCGACCGCCGCGCCACCGAGGCAGGTAATTCTGCCGCACCATAACGTGGCGTGCAAATGTATTCATTCATAATTAATTAGCGATTATCCGTGTGGTGACGGAGCAAGAATACAATATGTCACCTCCCCATCTCATCCCATGGGGCCACCCGTAAAACCGACTAAGGGACTATCGGTGAATATTATCTTTACGAAATAAAAATGAAGGAAAACTTGAAATTAAACCCTATACCAATCCGACTGGCCAACGTGGTATTAGTAGGCCAAGTATCCCTCCGTCACGGGAGGAGGCGCGTCCTTGCAGTGGGACATTAATGGGCTGTTATGATGAAAAAAGCGATGTCATTTATTTTAACTTACAAATTTGACAACAGATGGCATTGTGCCTGTGACGTCATTTTCAGTATCGCGGTATTAAGATTTTACTTGAAAGAATGACGTTCGCTCATGTCTTTCAGTATAAGTTTAGACACAGTCTTCATATATCTGTCTTTGTAAAGATCTGTTTTTGAAAAGGTTTTGGTTCGTTCGTTAATTTTACAATTCGTGTGTAGGTATATCTGTTTGTTATAAGGTTTAAAAAACGATTTTTCAGTATTAAATCGAATTGCGAAGTAAGTAACATCCGCCACGCGAACGAAGTCGCGGGCACAGCAGCTAGTAAATAAATGAAATGAAATGAAATAATCTACAAAGTGAAATCCAGTCGTCAGTTTGTACCTTGTACCTTGACTACAAGTAACTTTATCTAAGCAGTGACTCTCCCCTGTCACAACTTTGTTTATAAAGAGTAGCTTTATACGTTTTATGTGATACACTACCATTTTTACTACTCACTGTTTTATTCGTTTTGTGTGACCCTTTCTTTAACTGAGTTAGTTTGAGCTCTTGATGTAAGCTCAAATGTTTCATGGTACTAATAACAATAATACACTTTTACACAATGCCATCTAGTCCCAAACTAAGCAAAGCTTACTATGGGTACTAGACAACGGATAAATATTGAACCTTTTTGATAACACATAAATACTATTGTAAAACATCCAAGCAGAGATCATGTTCATGCACAAAAAGATTTGTATTGAGCGAGAATCGAACCCGAGACCTCTGTGTAACAGCCATTAACTGTACTCAACGGTCTTCAATGAAAATAATAATTCTCTCGTTTATATTAAAATACATACTCGAAAAGTGAAACTACTAGGTACTAAGGAAAAACGTTTTTTACTATTCACTGTTTTATTAGTGGTGTGTGACCCTTTCTTTGACTCAGTTTGAGTAGGTCGTCATGTAAGCTCAAATGTTTGACGGTATTAAACCTTCTGTGAAGTCGTAAAGTTTACAAGCCTTATTATGTTAAGTGATTAAGTTGTTATAGTGGAATGAGGAAAATTTTATTTTAGGTTATTTTACTAAGATAAATTGTTGGTATCTTTGACATTTATTGTTGTGATGAGGATAATTTTATTTTTTAAATATATACATAATCCACCTTCTGTGTCGTCGAGGGTGTCGTAGCCAGCTAAAGACTAAGTAAGAGTTTACAAAGACATCACATCTAGTTAAAAAAACTGGATAGAAAATACCTCTAGCAAAAACAACCACAGATTTTAAATTACACTACGTAACCAAAAGGTTTTAAGCGGTTACAGCTATTATAAAAATAAACAGACAAAGTCAATTAAGTGAGAAAATAACTAATTAAAAACTGCAATATTCCTTATTTATTTCCCAATAATAATAATAATAATAATGCATTTATTTGTCAGAATATGGTTACAGAGATATTAGGTATCACAATATTATAGCGCCATGATATTATGCTGTTTCCAGCGTACAAATATTTGAAAACATTTAGCCTTATTTAAATTAATTGGAAATACATGTCAAATATTGAAACAAATTCTCGTCAGTAGTAAGTCATATAGATTTGTCAATACCATTTGAAACACTGTTAAAAGTTAAAAAAAATTAAAAGAAAGATAGCTTTGATCTCAATAAGGATGTATTTTACAAAAGTGTGTCAATACTAGCTGATGCCCGCGGCTTCACCGCGCGGTATAGGTAGGTAGCTTTAATTTACACCCTAAGCTACCTATATTCCAAATTTCATCGAAACCCGTCCAGTAGTTTGAAAGAGTAACAAACATTCGTCCACCCATCCATCCATCCATAAATCCTCACAAACTATCGCATTTATAATATTAGTAGGATTTTACAACCGCATTTCAGTTTTATTAACTAGTTTCAAATTGTTAACGACCAGTGAACTCCTTGGTTTTAATGAAAATGGGTAAACGTGTTAATGGTGACGATCACGAATCATCTAAAAAGCTTATAGGTACTTGCTAGGATTGATAAATTTATCACTATATTTGTCACTACCTGACCTGTGCCCACTTCGTTGAGCGGCGGAAAACGCGTCCCTGTTTTAAACATATTTTATTACTGCTCCACTCCTTTTAGTCATAGCGTGATACTATATAGTCTATGACACTCGCCGATAAATGGACTATTCAACACAGAAAGATTTTTTAAAATCGGTTTAAGTAGTAGATCTATCCAGATACAACGTCACAAAGTCATAAACACGCAAACTTTACCTCTTTATAATATTAGTATAGATTTGATAAGTGAAATTTATTTTGAAAACTCCTACGTAGAACATTCTTTGGCCTTGAATAATTCATTGTATTCTATATATCTACTATATAAAAATAAGTCGGGTTTTCCTTCCTGACGCTATAACTCCAGAACGCACGAACCGATTTCCACGGTTTTGCATTCGTTGGAAAGGTCTCGGGCTCCGTTAGGTTTATAGCAAAAAAAAATTGGAAAAATTTCAACGGAAAAGCGGGAAAATATTTTTTTACATACACATAATACAGCGCCATCTCTGATACATAGCATGTACTACAAACGCCGGTGCGTGATACATTGTTTGACAGCTACTCATTTTTCTCTGCTCAGTGTTAATTTCATATTATTGGTATTGTGTTCACTGTGAATTGCAAAAAAAAAAAGGAAAAAAAAAAGGTTTTCGTTTCCTTACATTTTAATTGGAAACCATCAACATTTAAATTCAAATCAATCACGTGTATTGTGCAAACTTTTATTCAATTTGACCCGTTAAATATGTTGAGTGCATGTACAATTATACTTAAAATATTATTATAATAATATCTGTGGCTCCTAAACTTAAGTTAGGGTGCCTGAGAATATTAAAAGAATATGGATAAAATTTATTTCTTACTAACAAACCCGGTGAACTCCGTTTCGCCACCAGATGGCTTCGTTTTATGTAATACTAGCAAACCCGGCGAACTCCGTTTCGCCATCATATGGTTTCGTTTTATGTAACATTTCGTTTCGTCATTAAAAGATGAAGAATTTTTTTTTGTTTTATATTTGAAAAGGTAAAATTTTATTTCATTCCACAACAGTAATTCGTTGTGGAAATCCTGATAATTCTAGAGAGTTCAAAAACTCCGTTGGATAATTTACTACATCATCGAGCGTTGTTATGGAATCAAATCATTGTTTGAGATGAGTGCACAATGGCACATGAGAAATCACTTGAAGTACTTAACTTCACACTAAAGGATCTTCGGCAAAATAACAATATCTTTGGCGGCTTGATGATATTGTTAGCAGACGATTTCAGTCAGACGTTGCCCATGGAACGCCTGCAGATGAATTGAATACTTGCCTGAAGGCATCAACTTTATGGAATAACGTAAAAACATTATCGCTGACCACTTATATGAGAGTTTAACTTCAAAATGATCAAAGCGGTGCACAATTTTCCAAACAATAGTTAACTGTTGCAAATGGAAAAGTCCCAGTTGATGCGACATGGTGGGAAGCCGATGGATGAGGCAGGCACAGGACCTTGGACTTGGAGACTTGGAGGAGGCCTATGTCCAGCAGTGGACGTCGATTGGCTGATATATAATGATGATAATGATGATGCGACATCTGGATTAATTACTCTTACCAACGACTTTTGCCGATTTGTAGGCTCTCAATTAGCTCTTATTAAAAATGTTTTGCCAAACATTAGTGAGAATTTTCAGAATAATAATTATGCTTGGTTAAGTCAACAAGCAATTCTTGCCGCATATAGTACACGCACTGAATTTCACCGTTCAATTAAAAATTGCTGGTGATTTGGTGACATACAAGTCATTTGATTCCATAACAACGCTCGATGATGTAGTAAATTATCCAACGGAGTTTTTGAACTCTCTAGAATTATCAGGATTTCCACAACGAATTACTGTTGTGGAATGAAATAAAATTTTACCTTTTCAAATATAAAACAAAAAAAAATTCTTCATCTTTTAATGACGAAACGAAATGTTACATAAAACGAAACCATATGATGGCGAAACGGAGTTCGCCGGGTTTGCTAGTTATATATAGAAAGTCTCCGATTTTCTTTTGTTAGTAAAGAAAATGTAAAAGGTTATGGCATTTTATTTCTATATTTATTGACCCGTGACGACTAAAACTAAAGAGAAAAGATTATTCACCACAAAATCCAATAATTATGAACCGTATCAGAATAAGTAGCAGACAAAGCAAAACTTCTAAAAGAACTTTCCCCTTTATTCCCTGGATAATAAAGATTAATTTTGCTCAAAGTTTTTCTTATGTCGATATGCTTCGGATAACAAAGGTATAGATGGAATATATGTCAGGCGTGTTCGATACAGGAAATTGAATAACAAATCCTTCAGTGTGGCTGCGAATAAGTGCGCTTATCCTGTATTTTTATTTAAGCTGCTAGATATAGTAATACATGGACGGGTCGTATCGCATGTTTAAAAATTTACTTTGTATTATATAGTTTTTGAAAAGTAATTCAATGGTGGATAAAAAAATTATTTTGAAAATATTTTTGATGCCATATTCTTTTGTACCTGATAAATTTAACCATAACAGTTAAAGTTGATGTAAGCTAGATACGAGGATGAGTTCTGCAGGAAAGGGTAAAGGAATCTCTTTTGATGTTACCACAATTCCCGAAACTCCACTAACATAATTGAGAATGGCTTATGTGGAGGTTTTAGTTAGTAGAACTGTCTACGGGAGTCTGACTTAACCACATGCAAAAATCGAAGTACGCCTAAGGCATTTTCTATACACAAAAACATGGTCTAAACTGACTAATTCAGTTACTATATAGTACGGTATTATGACTTTTATGCCTCACACATTGGTATGTGTTTATATATTATATATTATTTGTTTTCCTATTGCTTACAGACCTGGTGGTCTGTAAGCAATAGGAAAACAAATAATAGCAACACTACAACCAGCTTATTAAAACATTAATGCGCCAGTCAAACAAAACGACACACTCCCTACGTGACAACATAACGAAATCCCCTTATTTAGTAACCAATATCCTATAATACCGTTTTAACATATTGCACCAAAAAAGGGAAACTCACGTCTCATAGAAAAATCTCACAATACAGGAACTTAATGTGACACGGATATCCATAGCTGGAAAACCCCATTGTGCCCTGAAGGCTTATTTGACCTACTTTCATGGCAATTAGATTGTTCCTTTTGATATATCGATAGGAGAATGTTTATGGGGGCGTATCGATGTTTCGATATTGGTACTGCAGTTCATAATTATCGCGTTTAAGTGGGTTACTGTACTGAAATAGCAGGAGCGAGACAATCCATTTTTTATACTAACTATATAAGCATAACAAGGTGCTCCCTGGTTGGTTGCACTTGTTTCAACCTCAGATGCGATTGTTTTTATCTATATCTATACTAATATTATAAAGAGGTAAAGTTTGTGTGTTTGTGACGTTGTAGGGGGTAATCTCTAGATCTACTAAACCTATTTTAAAAATTCTGTCTTGAATAGTCCATTTATCAGGGAATGTCATATGCTACATCACGCTATGACTAATAGGACTGGAGCAGTAACGAAAAATGTTTAAAAAAGCAACGCGTTTTTTTCGCCGCCCAACGAAGTGGGCACGGGTCAGCTTGTATAAGATACAGTAATATGAATATGGTGGAAAGTACGAATAGAGTCAAGACGTGAATACAACGGATGATTGTCTAGAAATAACTTTATTCGCGTTGCCCTTACTTTGCAAGTTATCAAATGATTCTTGACACTACGTTTGAGGTACCTGATATTATAAGATAGAAGAAACATGTGCCGAAAGTTTGTTTTACGGTTTAATATTGACCTTTTTAGTTCGAGACGGACGATAACTGACAGATAGTCTGAGAATGACATCAAAGACCGACACGAGAAGTTTTGTTATGAAAATGTGGAAATTAGTTTAATTTCTAAGAGAGCCTTTGCCCTGAGCTTGGCCAGATAACTCTTTTACGCAATTATCGCTTGTTTATTCCTTCCCAAAACAAATAAGTAAGTTCGCGCCCGTTCTATTTTAACGAATAACTTTAAGGCTATAAATACGATATAATAAACACTTATACTGAAATCCCTCTTCATTAGAATACAAAACTTCAAAACTCGGAACATAATCCTTAAGGATTTGTAAAATTCATTACCCGCGATAAAAGTTATACTGAATTAAAATGGAGATTATCAACTTGGAAGGCGGTAAAGTTGAATGATTGGCAATTTTTTTATACCGCCATTAAACAAAGTTGCTGTTAATAATAAATGGGTCTTCTAATGAAGCTGGTTGTTGATTTTATGATGTAAGATAAGATTGAATATATAAATACGATACAAGCCATTAAAATGTAGAACAATCTTCGGCACACGTGTTTCATCTATCCTATGAGATGGAATCTTTCAATTAACGTAGTCTCAATTACCATTTTGTAACTTGCAAAGTGATGGCGACAAGTAACAGAGTGAAGTCATTTTAAGACTACCACTTTGCTTTCCTTTCTGAACTGTATTCACTCCATTCCATGAGACTTGTTACCCTCATATTGGCTTGTATAAAAAATGCATCTGATATAACGGGCATGGAGTTTAACAACAAGCGATCAACTTGTCATCCATCTTCAGAAACAAGGGTCTTTGTAGGAGTACTAAAGGGTGTACTTTAGATCCAGTCTACCAATATCGCGTAATGCAACTTATCAAGAGATCGTCATAGTGATATTTAGTCCTTTAACCCATAATAGTAATAGTCGCTAAGTTGCCACAGAGATTTATCGGCTAGAATAACAATTGACACCAGATTGGCCTGCACTAACCAAACGAGAAAATTAAAAAAGTCTTAGTTGGGAAAGCGAATGGGATATAGTCAGGTTGCACTCTCTAACAATTGACAATTGCGTACAGTGCTGGGGTCATCGTTAAGGGTCATTTAATTGTGTGCGTTATGGAGACACTTAGATAATGTGACTATGTTATTTGAAACATAAAAACAGCCCCTATGTCCACTATTTAAGATCCATAGCGAGGATAGATCACGATGTTATTCATAAACTGATATTGCAAGAAAGAGAATCATGTCTTAATTTTTACGATCAAATATTCACAAGTTGCTTGATTGAGAGGCACAGGATTGCGTAAAGGGGAAGTGTTTTGAGGAGACAGATGTCCAGCAGTGGGTGTCAATTAGCTGACATGATAATGATAATAATCATCATAACAGCCCATTAATGTCCTACTGCAGGGATGGGCCGCCTCCAGTGATGGAGGGATACTTGGCCTTCTAATACCACGCTGGCCAGACGGATTGGTATAGGTTTAAATTTCAAGTTTTCCTTCTTTTTATTTCGTAAAGATAATATTCACGGATAGTCCCTTAGTCGGTTTTTACGACACCCATGGGATGCGACGGGGTGGTGCCACACTGTATTCTTACTCCGTCACTACACGGAGAATATTGATAAAGCCAGCTTATCTGAAAAAGTTTCAAAGACAATCAAGTTCATCAAAAAGTGAATATAGGAAGACTACTAAAGTATGGAAAGCCTTCACTCGTAATATCCGGTGTTGACGAACAAAAAGAGGCTGTGCGCCAATCTCCCTTTGTTTTCTCTCTATTGATTGCTACTACGGTATCGGACGTAAGGACGTATACTAACTAGACTGACGACCTCTGTGGCGTAGTGGTTATATAATATGACTGCTACGCAGAGGACTCGGGTTCGATTCCCGCTCAATTCAAATCTTTGTGTGCATAAACATGATTGTTTGCGTTGGTCTGGGTGTTTTCTATGTATAATATGTATGTATTTACCAAAAAAAAATTAATTATTTTTATCCGATGTCTAGTTCCTACCCATAGAACAGGCTTTGCTTAGTTTGGGACTAGGTGGCGTTTGGTGAATGTGTGAGAAATATTTATTTATTATTATTTAGACTAAATATGTTTCACTATTGATCAACATGTCTTAGTGTTGTTACGAAGTGTATCACGTAACACCCCGTTTATAACTCTGTCCATATCTTAATTTTTGACAGTCTCTGAAAACGGCCTGTCTCTACAATATTGTCATGGCTCAAAGAAGATCTATCATAATCATAACAGCCCATTAATGTCCCACTGCAGGGACGGGCCACCTCCAGTGACGGAGGGATACTTGACCTACTAATACCACGCTGGCTAAACGGATTGGTATAGGGTTTTATCTCAAGTTATCCTTCTTTTTATTTCGTAAAGACAATATTTACGGATACTCCCTTAGTCGGTTTTTACGACACCAATGGAATGAGATGGGGTGGTGACATATTGTATTCTTACTCCGTCACCACACGGAGAAAGAAGATCTTGTAGTGACGTTATATACCGTTAAAATAATTATATTAATATTATTTACAGCTTTAAAGTCAAAATTTTTATTATATAAAATCAATTTAAATATTCAAAAAGACAAACAGATTTTTATTGTATATAGTTAAAAACTCAACCGCTTTATAAGGAAAACCGAACGTCGCTTTGGTATGTTACCATAGCGACCGCAATAATAAAAGATAAAAAATTTAGATTATATATTATTAGGACTGGTGTTTCTTCTATCTTGTAAACTGTTATACTTTCTTTCTGTCTGTTACTCCTTCTATTACTTCGTGTGTGTGGTGTACATAATAAACTTTATTCTACTGTGAACTTTAAACTGTTTCTTTTCTATTTCCTACTACACGCACCTACAATCTAAACTCAAGGCAATAATCTATCGATCAAATTATTGTCTTAGACCTAAATGTTGTTTATGTCCATTCCAAGTCAAGGGACCCAAATTCCCGGTGTAGATTTACGGGAGACCTCTTGAAAAAAAATAAGAACCGCATTGCGATATTAATCTATACTTCTATACTAATATTATAAAGAGGTAAAGTTTGTGTGTTTGTGATGTTGTAGGGGGTTATCTCTGGATCTAATGAACCGATTTTGAAAATTCTTTCTGTGTTGAATAGTCCATTTATTGGGGAGTGTTATAGGCTTATCACGCTATGACTAATAGGAGTAGAGCAGTAATGAATAATGTTAAAAAAACGGACGCGTTTTTTTCGCCGTCCAATGAAGTGGGCACAGGTCAGCTAGTAGGTTATAAAAATGGAACAAAATACTTAAATCAATCAAAGTCAAGGTCAGCTGCAAACATCCAGTCTAACGTGAACCCCGGCCTAATTACGTATACGATGTTGATGAGTTCACGACCTCTGGTCAAGACTTAACCGAATATAATATTTATACAAGCTTATTTTTATAAAAGAGCCGAGATCATGAACCTTCTTTACATTTGTGTGAAATTTATTAGAACCTGTAAATATAAAATATATATTCCTCACCCATTCACACAACGCCATCCAGTCCCAAACTAAGCAGACCTTGTACTATGGATACTGGAGAACGGATAAACATACATAAATAATATTTTTTTCGTAAATACATACATATTATACATAAAAAAACACCCAGACCAATGCAAATAATCATAATTATTCATGCACACAAAGATTTGCATTGAGCGGGAATCGAACCCGAGACCTCTGCATAGCAGCCATGTAATATAACCACTACGCCAAAGAGGTCGTCATATGTAGGTCTGTGGTTCTGCTCGCGTAAATAAGAAAAAAGAAATCCAGATTTATTGCGTTTTTTTTAGAAAGCCAACTCTGTCTCTAGGGTAAACCCCTGTATCGCAATGAAATGGCTATGCATTTAACAAACATTAAATCATCATGATTCAGAATAAAATAACTGTCACCAGTGACTGTGGTCAAAGGAATACAACCAAAAGTTCAGTAAATAAAGAGAATTGTTTTAGGTAATAATAATGATATAATTATTATATTCTTCACACATTCACGTTCGTCAGGCCCGCCCGGCCCTACGGAATTTGGTAACGAGACTTGTACCAATCTGATGTACTCCTTGACCCAAACCTATGTAACCACCTCGTTTTCAATGTAACTCTTTTGGAAAAAAGTTACAGGCACTTTTTAGGGGCCGGGCCAGCCTAACGGTTCTGGCCCGGCCCCCTTATATCTCGAGAACTACGTAACATACAGTAATTCTGTAAATACAGAAGGAATGTAACTCTGAAATAACGCCTATGTAACACTTTATTTCAATACAAAACTCAATATTAACTGAGATATTAACGGTTCTTAGGGGCCGGGCTTGAGTTGTTTCATTACGTCATAATATTCTTAAGGTTAACCTAAAATATTATAACCTAAAACATCTTAGGAACCACAAAGCTTACAGGTTCAGGACTAAAAGCCATATCATGTACTCTTTACGCTTTTTTCAATGCATTTTGTTCCGCATAAAATAACGCAATATTAAAAAAGATATTAACAGTTAAAGAGGGCCGGGCTGGAATAAGTTAGAAATGAAGATTTCTTTTTATTTAGGAAGTTTAAGTAAAAACGAAAGAGTTACATTGAATCTGTACGCCCAGAAGATTATATGTAACTACATTTAAAAAAATTAGCTGTTGTTGTTTTAATATTATGACGTAATGAAACAACTCCAGCCCGGCCCCTAAGAACCGTTAATATCTCAGTTAATATTGAGTTTTGTATTGAAATAAAGTGTTACATAGGCGTTATTTCAGAGTTGCATTCCTTCTGTATTTACAGAATTACTGTATGTTCCGTAGTTCTCGAGATATAAGGGGGCCGGGCCAGAACCGTCAGGCTGGCCCGGCCCCTAAAAAGTGCCTGTAACTTTTTATCAAAAGAGTTACATTGAAAACGAAGTGGTTACATAGGTTTGGGTCAAGGAGTACATCAGATTGGTACAAGTCTCGTTACCAAATTCCGTAGGGCCGGGCGGGCCTGACAAACGTACACATTCACGCACCGCCATATTGTCTCCAACTAAGCACAATTTTTCATACATACTTATTTTTGTTAACATAAGTAAATCCCAAACCAAAAAAACCTTCATGTTACCCTATACAAAGATTTCCATTGAGTAGGAATCAAACACCTCTGCGTAACAGCCAGATACTCACTACGCCAAAGATGTTATTCAATTTCGTGAAGTCAAGTACTTTCTCCGTGTGGTGACGAAGTAAGAATACAATATGTCACCACCCTATCTCATCCAGTACAGTAAAACCGAGTAAGGGACTATCCGTGAATACTATCTTTAAGAAATAAAAAGAATCAAAACTTGAAATTAAACCAATATCAATCCATCTGGCCAGCGTGGTATTAGTAGGCCAAGTATCTCTCCGTCCCGGGAGGAGGCCCGTCTCTGCAGTGGGACATTAATGGACTGTTATGATGATGATGAAGTATTTTCAACAAGTAAGTAATCTGTTACTGCATTCCTTCTAAGTACAACACTATTTTCAATTACAAACCCCACAAGTTCAATTTATCACAAAAACCTACCCCCGAATCAATTCAATCACTACCACAGTCCATATTTCTCCTTGTTTCCGTACCCAGTTAAAACGGCGAACGCTACAGCAAACACTACATATGTACCCATCAGATATGCGGTGATAGATGGCCAGCTTGTTTGCACGATGCTAAATGTAGACTTGGTGGAATTTCGGAAGGCTGCATGCTTTCTAACCGCAATCGGAATGCTGACAGGTTAGTGATGGTTCGGTATTTGCAACAGGATTTTGTTGAAAGAAAATACAGTAGTGTTTTAAAGAAATTTGCTTAAATTTTTAAGGTACTTGGATAACATGACTTTGTATAACCTTTAGGGATGTTTGCTACCATTTATATATGGATATTCAGATATCTTTTAAGCATCATAGTGACTTGAACTCTAGGTTTATCCTTTCTATGTGTAACCTGCTTTCAATGGCTACCTGGCATCTGTCATACAGGAGAGGCTGGTAATCTGTCATAGAGGATTTCCTAGTACAGATACCAGTCTCTCAGACAGACTCATATTAATTAATTGTATAACCTAGTTTAGTTTTCTTAACTTGTATTGCTTATATTCTGTGTGAGAGAGAATAATAATATTTCATTTCATATGACTGCTGGTGTGAACACAGGGTTTTTCTTCCTACCACGCCATGGGTCATGACTCATGATGACAATAATTATTTCGTGATACACAAATTATTGGCTTCCGTGAAATTAGAACCAGCAACCTCAAGCACGGTAGCTGCATCTGTTACCCCTATAATTATTTATGTATTTATTTAATACATACATGCACCATCTTTACAGGTAACCCTAATTTGATGGTAATAATATCACCGAGGTGTTAAAGATAAAGACGAGTTTCTTGTGGGTGTCTTCTCTGACATGGTCGTGTTCCGAACCCTCAGTAAACTTAGCCGTTAAGTTAGACGAGCATATTATGTGATCACTATAAAACGACTTTCACAAGCGGTATCGTTATATCTTACGTGAATAAATAATTTTTGTTTGTTTGTTTAAAGATAAGTCAAAATCAATCAACTCCCGCCTTCCGTAAAAAGCAGAAAAATAAAAAAAACTCGTCACTTACTGCATAGAATAATAACAGTTTTACTACACTGCAATGTAATACGCATTTACATAAAGCCAATATACCTTTAAATCTTATAAGATTGTCTCGAAATGTACCAGAGCAGGGTTGTCGAGTTACCTTATTCACTGGATTTAGTATTGCGGAGGAAAAAGAAAATGTTATTTTATATTATGTATCGTGAAATAAAGATATTGTATAATCTATTGGGAAATAACTAAAGATAGATTTTTTGTGAGGTAGTGTAATAAAAATACACGGTTTTACCACAATATCTCAAGTGTCGTTGAACAGACTAAGGGAGAAGCTTGATGCTTAAACTGGCTAAATGGCGTGGATTCGAATCTCATGCTTTATTCGGGAGTAAGATAAAGTATAGATAAAGAAATATTACATCAGTGTCTTCATGCATGCAAGATCCCTATACCACCGAAGTATTAAAAATACCTAAATCAATCAATAATTATGTTATATAATAATAAATTTTAATAATAATAAGTTTATTTATTGTCCAACAGAAAGTTACACTTTAAATCTTAAGATAACTTACAGAACTATTACACGGTAAAACTATATACTAAAGTGACTTATTTTTAAATGTGGGCCTGGGCAGTGGTTTCCAAACTTATCGAGAACACAAATCGAGAAATAAAGATAGTGTACATATAATCTTATATAATATATAGTCTTTCAACTCCCTGCACGTTCAAAACACGTCCGTATCTCGCAGGATTTGCGCGCGAGCTGAAGTAATCTGCGGTCCTCAACAACTATGACTCGTTTTAGTAAGGTACATAAAACACGGGTTAGGTAAAATAGCTTTTTAATTGTAAAATATCCATGTTTGTAATGTTCGGGCGTTTAAAGACCCCACGCGACGGATGGAAGGTTGAAGTAGACTAATAAGCTTTAACTGCTTAAGTGAGCTTTTCGTACAGGGCATGTGCGTTTGTGCAGGAGCTTAATATTATCTCTTTAAATAAAAAATGGCAAACTTGTCATGAATTCCTGTCGTTCGGCCAGCATGAAATATTTTCTGAGCTCTCCCCGTGAAAGATATCTGTTTATGACTGTACCATAGAAAAACTTTGCTAGTATTATCCGGCCGTTCAGAGAATGCGTTCCTGACACTTATCAGTTAGTCACGACTAGTGATGGACACAACATTATACCGAGTTCGTTACCGTTACTCCAAAATGAACCGCCGCGTTATTTTTATGATTAGATTTAGACCGTTTTAAATTGGCGGAATCATTTAAAATTTATATTTTAGTTCTTTACGTGGAAACAATAAAAGGGAATATTAATATAATAAAATTGTTTTATTTATTATTTTTTACAAAGTTACAATCTGTATTTCTATGGAATAAAGTACATTGAACTAAATGTGCGTACAGAATATTAATCAGACTCCGATTCGCTTGAGGAGGTGGTGTCTTCATCATCATCTTCGCCTACATGTATAATTATATTATTATCAATTACAGAATCAATCCTGATATCTCGGTCAAAATGTTCCATAATCAGGTTTTTAGTCTTTTCGACAACCTTTGCCCAGTCATCTCTTGTGACTTTCCCGCAGGCTTCTTTTAACAGGGTCATCATCTTTTTCGTGCTGAATGGCGGGGAAGTATTGTGGCGGGCGGCGTAACCTTTTATTTGAGCCCAGATTAGCTCAATCGCGTTATATTGGCAATGATACGGTGGAATTCTTAGAACGCGATGACCGTACTCCAAAGCCATTTCATCGATTTCGTATCGCACATTTGCCGCTTTATTTTCTTTCACTAACTTAATTAGCTCTGCTTTTAGCATCTGCATATTTGCGTCAATGCCTTTTGCTTGTAACCAAGCAACCATTTCTTCTTTTTTATTAGCTTGGGTAGGTGGTTTCTGTATTTGAAACGAGTGATAGGAGGCATTATCCATCAATATTACAGAAGGCTCTGGTAGGCTGGGCAAAAGCACGTTCTGGAACCACTCTTTAAATGTACTGGCATTCATTTCCTCGTGGTAGTCATTTGTGGTTTTTGATTGAAATGCCAGTAAAGCGTTCTCCACAAAGCCGTATTTTGCAGTACCTGCGTGGCATATTATCAGACGAGCCCCCTTACCCATTGGTACTTTCGACGTCGACGCTTGTGTATCATCCGTCCAAGAACGGGAAACCGTGTGATTGGCGTTTAGCCATGTCTCGTCAATGAACACGACATTATCCCAGTTATCAATTTTTTTTGCTTCTCTCAAGAAACTTATCCGTTTCAAAATGATGTCGTATCGTTCTAATAAAATTTTTCTTTTGTCTGTTTTTTTATACGAAAAACCAATATCTTTTAAGATTTTCGTTAAAGCAGTTTTACCCCCGCTAAACAGTCCAGCTTCTCTTAACGACGCCAAAAGCTTCATCCTGTTGAGATATTCATTTCTGGAATAGTAACCATATATATGATTTCTGATTGCATCGGCGTCAAAGGTATCAATATCTGTCACGGGTTTAGTTCTACGTTTCTTCTTCGGAGTACGTAAAATATTATCTTCCATGCCAGTAGAGCCGAACTTTTCTTTATTAATATTTGTAATCGTTCGTTTGCTAACTCCAAGCGCCTGAGAGACGCGTTCTTGTACTTTTTCGACAGGAACCAGGGGTCCGCCATTTTGCCGCTCCCGCTCAAAGTAATCTTGCAGCTTGATAATTAACTCACGGGCTCCAGTTTTCAATGTTTGTCCACGTTTAGGCATTATTATGCACCAAAAGTAAAAAGAACGCAATATAAGACACAATCAAAGTCAAATAACAACAGATCGCAAACACTTGAAGAACGTGGTCTATGCGCACGAAACGACAACAGACGACTGTTTCAGCGTCACAAAATGGCGGCCCATAACGCCATTTGGGGTTACCATTTTCAACCTAAATATAAAAATGCTACTTTGTATTTAATGTACTTTTATTTTTATATTTAATAAAAGTTATTCTAAAGTCCATTATTTTCAAATTCTTGAAAAGAAAAACAAAACGTATTATTTTATAAAGTATAACTGTATCGATAAGAACAGATTACGATACTATTATTCACTGTTATTGTTGGCACAGCACTACAAATATAAAGCGCTGACATAACCTTGTAATAGCGCAGTGTAGATTTAGAAAAATATTGTTTACCAAGTTATTTGACACTCAGTTTGACACAACATTATAACATTCATTAATTATTGATATAATAATGTTGTTTTAATGCTCATCAATAGTTAAAACGATAAACAACCAGCAAAAATATTTTTATCGTAACTGCAACGCCATTACAAAGTTACTGCGTCAGTTCAATCGCGACGTGTCAGGAACGCATTCTCTGAACGGCCGAAGTTTAGTAACCCTAAATTACTGATCCAAAATTCTCGGCACAACCCTAAACCAGATTCGTCCTTATATCTTCAAGGTTTTTATAGACTGGGGAACAGTTTTGACGTTTTATTGCGCCACCGTACATTTCCCACCAGTATCGTAACTTTTGTGACAAAAACGTACATGCCTTTACTAATTCGATAAGCTATTTACGTTAATACGTTTACTGTTTTCTTTATCAGCTCTTAAATGGCCAACTTCTAGGTAGCCATCTTTCAGTTGTGAAAGGTAATTGAAGTAATAAAAGACAGTTTTTCTATTGAATATCTTTCCAACCAGAACTCCAACACACTTTCTCGTCGGGCCTCAACCACGGCAGCGGGATAGGAAAGTATTCGATTAATAAAATACTAGTTTATGTGCCAAGCCAAGAACTAAAAAATAAAACTGGTCAAGTGCGAGTGTGTTCCGTACAAACCTATTTATTTTTCAGCCAAATTGTGATGACGTCAGGACTCAGCTGTCTAAAAATATTTTCCCTCCAACATTGTATGACGAAATAATCAAAATATAATATGATGGAAGTAAACATTTAAGGTTTTCGTAACAGATCGACAGACGGACAAGAAAGTGATCCTATGGGTTCGGTTTTTTCAAAATCGGTACGGAACCCTAAAAAACGTTTCCCATAAATTGAATTCCCTTAAAAGTGTTAAGCCAATAGGAAGCTAGTAGCTAATTTTACTTAAGTATTTTATATGAACTATAAAATTTCGAGAACTTTTGTTGATTTGGTGATAAATTATTCATATTCACGATATAAAACTTTATTTCGAGTTTGATAGTTATTTTATTACCGTAGTCAAGATTATAACTGCTTGAGAATCTCGAGTATTTTTACCTTTTACCAGTGTGGATATAATTTATTGAGTACCTTTAAAGTTATAATAAAAGAATAACCTCCTACTCCTGTTTACAGGCACTTTTACCGGTTGATCCATAATTTTGATAAATAATAGTAATATCTGGTATACTTGCTTCTTCTTCTTCTTCTCTCGTGTCAATGGTCGAGAACTCAAACATTTTTTGAATAGTGAGCGGCCACTTCAATGGCATTTGGAGTGGCCGCGTAAAGATCGGCCATCGTACACCGCTCAGGGCACACCAGTAGATGCGACATGGATTGCACTGGATTTTCAGACGTCTCTGAATCCCCACTTACACATATTTGCTCTACAGCGGCCAACCTGTATACGAAGTCGGTTTAATGATCTCCAGATCGGCCACTGAAATGTGTGTCCCGGTGGAAGACTTGCGCGCGGGGTGATATAGTCCGGAGGTGGAGGCACACTTTTCAAGCCAAAGTTGATAAAAATAAATAATAAAACGCGATAGTAACTTAATTTCAATACATCAATCAATATACATATCAATCAATCAATCAATTCAACCTGTTGCAGTCTACTGCTGGAAATAACCTCTTCCAACACGCGTCAAGTTATAACACAATCTCCTGTACTACGCTTTCCTTCATCTACACACTATATTTAGATTATTAAAATTCTACGTATTTCGTAGAAATCGTAAGTAAGTACTTACATAAATTTATAACGACATTTTTTCTTAGATTTGTTGTAACGGGCACAAGAAACTTCGTTTTTCATTGGTTTTGACCTTTATTGTAAGATCATTAGAGTTGCTAATTAGGTGGGAATATAATCACCTCTGCCCGCAAAAGGGTTAAATGTATATTAGAAAAAAAATACATCTTTCTTTCTCGTAACACGCCTTTCCTTCCATCATAAAAGGAAATACATTATAGCAATACTCCCTAAAATGTTATTCAGCAAAACAATGTTGCACAAAAACAAAGCACTACATCTACCAATTTAAATATAAAACATTTCTCTTTGGCTACCATACCCGTATGATAACTTCAAATTAACCCTTATCTTACCCTAACATAAAACGCTAGAGCAAAAGTTTCAATTCAAACCACACATGAGAACCCAAGTTCCTAAATAAACTTTCAAAAGTACTTAGAAAATAAAAGAAAGTACCAAAACCACTTGCTTGCGCTATAACTTTGTTTACAAACGATAGCATTTAAATTCTTTTAACTATTGCAATTTTATTTATTTGCGGACCAAAAAATCTTGAGCTTTTTATAACCGAGATCTAGTAAAACTCCTTTAAAGTAACTAGTTTAGTACAGTTCCGTTTATACTGGTTCGTGTTGCTCGAACAAACGCTCAAACTTTTCCTTCTACCTAAATGTTTACTATCAAAACTTTATTCTATACTAAATTTGTTAAATAACTCTCGAAACGCATAGTTCTATTTTCTTTTTTGTAAGCTCTGAGTATAATTTTTAATTATAAATTGGTAGCGGCTCTGTCTCGGTGCCAAAGTGGTTTAGGCGGCTGCCATGCACGAGTATGGGTTCAAATCACATGCAAGATTTACTTGTGATCCACAAATTATTCTCTTAAGCCTGGATGTTATTTCTTCGGTGACTTAATGATAAATTAGGCTGCTATCCTACTTCCTACTAATATTATAAATGCGAAAGTTTGTGAGGATGGATAGATGTTTGATACTCTTTTACGCAAAAACTACTGAACGGATTTTGATAAAACTGTACAGTCATATAGCTTATACATTAGAATAACATATAGGCTACTATTTATAAAGATATTGCGTAAATTGTCTAAAATATGCTGATAAAGTCGCGGGCACATGCTAGTAAATTATACTTTGTAATAAATTATAAATGTTACTGTTTCCCAGCAAATCTGGTACAGTCACCATCAGAAATTTCAAAGCGAACAAGGTGACCAAGTCACTTCGTTTGCTACGAAATATTTGACGATGGTGACTGTACATAGAACAAAATTCTATGTTATGCCTTTTCAAAATATTATTAAGTTTCAAAACACTAAACCGATTAAAACTTTGACGCCATTGTAAGTGTTATCGTGCTAGTACAATAGTTAATCACGCACCAGTACATAGCTGACATAATGAGGTATCAACCTGCTTTGTAGATAGTGTTAGTGCACTCGTCTATAAGAGATAACACGCCCTGTATTTGTGACTATGATAGCTTACTAGCGTTAAGCTTAGTTACTGGTTTGTATAATGATTTAGTTTTAAGCTGGGTTTTAAAAGTATAATTCTCCGTGTGATGACGGAGTAAGAATACAATAATTCATCACCTCATCTCATCCCATGGGTATAGTAAAAACGGATTCAGGAACTATACGTGAATATTATCTTTACCAAATAAAAAGATAGAAGGAAAACTTATATACCAATCCGCCTGGCCAGCGTGGTATTAGTAGGCCAAATGCCCCTTTGTCACCGGAGGAGGCCCGTCTCTGCAGTAGGACATTAATGAGCTGTTATGATGATATATTATTCTGCATTAAACATTTTGGTGACGTAATTAATAAAGTTTACAGTCTCGTGCAATCTTCAATATAAAATCTCGGACGCAATATTCTGCATTTAACAATATTAGACATTTGAACATAATGGATCTTTCAAACATAGTCTAAAGAAATATTTAGCTAGACCTTACCGGTAATAACGACAGAGTGAAGTTATATTTTTACTAGCCTTTGCCCGCGGCTTCGCTCGCTTTAAATTTGGGGTAGCACTGTTCCCCTTTCCTGGACAAAGAAGAAAAAAAAAGGTAGCCTATGTTACTCTCCATCCCTTCCTCTCCTTAAAAAATCACGTCAATTCGTCGCTCCGTTTTGCCGTGAAAGAAAGACAAACAGACAGACACACTTCCCCATTTATAATTTTATATTTTTATTACCATTCTTTGCCTTTGTTTAATGTGGTTACTAACTAGTTTGTATCTTGTCTTGAGCTTCAATTTGTATCCTTTGTTTTCCAATTTTACTTCGCCAAACTAAATTTAGTAAGAATAAAAAATAAATTAAGTAAAGTATTCCCCGAACGTTATTCATGTATAAACGAGTACACCGCTTGTATCTCTCTCTTTACTAAAAGCTCTAACATTTTCATTAGACTCAAACATCACATGTATACAGCCCCAATAAACTATCAATACAAGTACTATAAAGTCCAATATCCTTTGACAAACATTGATCAATTCACAACTTCATCGTTTCGCTTTGTATTCAACGTTTTGATACAAAAATAAACCGTAATATCGAATCAGTTTTACATGATTGAAAGAAAACAAGCGAAGCTCCGCTTTCTCTTTTGTTGCAATTCACTTTCGATACAGTCTTTGCTTGTGAAACAAATAGAAGAATTATTGCTTTATAGCTATGATATACTTTTGATAGTAAATTTATGAATATATCGAACGAGTTGGTGGAGAACCGCGTACAGAAGAAGTATTTAGAGGAGACGTTTGTCCAGCTGTGGGCATCAATTGGCTGATGATAAATAACTAAAAACTTTCTAAATTATTCTAACTAAAACTTAATTATTTTCACACTTTTTTCACTACTTGACACTGATATCTTCAAGTCCACTAAAGTATCATAACAGCCCATTAATGTCCCACTGCAGGGACGGGCCTCCTCCAGTAACGGAGGGATACTTGGCCTACTAATACCACGCTGGCCAAACGGATTGGTATAGGGTTTAATTTCAAGTTTTCCTTCTTTTTATTTCGTAAAGATAATATTCACGGATAGTCCCTTAGTCGGTTTTTACGACACCTATGGGATGAGATGGGGTGGTGACATATTGTATCCTTACTCCGTCACCACACGGAGAAACGAACAGAACATGATATTATTTTAATAAAACACATTTTACTAACGTTCCTCAAAATTTGTCCATGAGTACATTACTCGACCTTTTCTTTTTTACAAAGAAGAACGTTACAACAATTTCTTTTACATTCCCTTTGTATCATTATAAAGCATTCTATTTACTTTATATATCAGGCCACCAGAACCAGAGCGGCCCAGACCACAATTTGTGATTTTTTTAGTTAGGCACGGCAATGCCCCCCTAAAACCCCTAAGTTTATAATCAAAATGATTTTAAGTTAATTTCAAAATAAAATCATAGATGGCGTTATAAAAAAGAGTTTTGCCATTTCGAATTTTAAAGCAATAGCGATAAAGCACAGTGACCCAGATCACTTGGGTCACTATGGTTTTCGGCGCCATTTTGGCTCATGTGACATGAGTTACTCTGGTTTTGAACCTTAAGTTTTTACGAGTAGAGATTATTATTTTTATACTTTTTAATTGCTGAATAGTGTATTTTAGAAATAAGTGTGTATAAATTTTTCATTATTTTACATATGCGTGCAAGAAGTTTGCAGTACTGCAATAAGTTTAAAGGGAAGAATATCAATTTATTAGTCAATATTTTTTTTTTTGACGGCAACTAATTCAATCTTATAAATTACCATAATTTAAAGTATTTTTGTTTAGGATAGATCTAGCTGGAGTTACAATGAGTGTAATTAAGAATGAATCCACTGACTAGGTACATTGAAGTTGACTTAAATGGCAAGTTTATCTTTCTAGAGTTCCGTAGTAAAACAATGTAAGTATGAAGTTTTTCGCGGGTCTTGGATAGTTAATTTGAAAAATCGTTTTTAAATGTAGGGTCGTTACAGTCGGGTAAGAAGCTAACTATAATATGATCTTATGATTATAAATTATATATTAGGCCATCACAGACTACAAAGTCATAATATACTTATCACTACAAAGTAATTATTACATACTTGTAATAATTACTTTGTAGTTTTCCCTCATCAAATTCCTGTAACTAAGCTTTTCTTTTTATCCGACTTTGGAACTTCATAACTCAGTCAATTATAAGCCGTTAGGAGAGAAAGAAAGAGACAGAGTTTTCATCCAGATTAGTATTATGGAAATTTTATCAGAATAGGTTTAGAAATTTATTACTATGTAATACCAAGAACACCATACCATTATAATTAGTCTCTAGCTTAAGTAAGTTTTTTAATTGGAATTTATAATAAAAAAAGTTCGAGTGGTGACAGATTAAGAATACAATATGTTACCACCCCATCTTGTCCCATGGGTGTCGTAAGAAGCGACTAAGAGACTTTCCGTGAATATTGACTTTACGAAATAAAAATAATGAAAACTTGAAATTAAACCCTAGGTATACCAATCCGTCTGGCCAGCGCCAGCAGCTTGCAAACTTAGTTTAAGAGGGAATCAAACCAGAGTTTTAAATGTTTTGTTATTATTCACAATTGCTTTATTTAATACGAGACAAATGTAAACATTTGTAAATTGAAATGTAAAATGGAAACTGACGTCTGAAAAATGCAGTAATAGAGTTTGTAGTAAGTATCCCTTCTTCTTTACTACCAAGACAGCGTTGGCAAAGTTTAGTAATTTTTAACTGTGTAAACTTAGACTAAGAATAAAATTTAAATCAATCAGTTAATTAAATGAATAAAGTTGAGACGTCTGCTTAGCAGCCATGAACTATACCTCGTCACAGAAATCGTTTATTTATCTTTTAATCTGTGTTGGTATAGGATCTTGACACGCTAGTCTACATGTATTATGTTAGGTATCCTTCTGAACATTAACTACGTCAGTCTAATTATTCGATATTGAGCCAATTTAAAAAAAAAAATCGAGCGTTTAAGTCATATAAAAGAAAAACTTATATAACTTACTCCAATAGTTTGGCTAATAAAATCTTTAATATTTGCATTCGATTATTGGCACTTTTTATCCATTATTTTGTATGTAAGCCTAAAAATCACCAAAAGTGCGATGTTATCATTAGAAGCCTTATTTATTTAGTTTATTACAATGTTCTGACATTCAAAAAGAGACTAGTATATTTATTAATAGGATTAGAAACGATTCGAAACTAGTTATCTAAGTGCAGTGTTTACGTGTTATTCAATGTATGGTTTTGCCCACGTAAATGAAATGTTATTTTTTATTTTAAAAGGCTGTTTAGCCTTTTAAAATAAAAAATAACATTTATTAAATAAATAACCATACCAGATTGTCCTAAGACGCGCTAAGTGTTTATAAATAAGCTAAAATTAAAATAGTCTAAAGTCAAAATTAAACTAAGATAAAAAAATTAAGATAAAACATAAATTTAATCAAAATTACACAGTAAATAAGTTAGTTTTAATTTTAATTTATCCTATTTAAGTTTAAAAAGGCCAACTTGCATTTAAATTAAAAGAAAAGGTTATAAGTTTCATACCTAGTGGCCCAACCCCCTACACTATTTTTAAATTTATTGTCATTGCTAAATGCCATAGTGGCCCATGTCTAAATAAAATGGTAAATAAGTAAAATACCGATTGTTTTAATAGTTTGTCTAAATTTTATCAATAACTACATCATATTTTTACAAATATTAAACATACTGTCCATATATTTTTTTAAGTTACATTAACTTAAAATTTCGCTTAAACTCTTTTGGCAGATATCCACACAATTGTATTTTGGGTCTGGGCCACTCTGGTTCTGGTGGCCTCATATATTACTGACCCACTCGTTAGCAGTCAAAACTAAAGAAAAACTAACCTTTGTGTTGTTGAATAGTTATAAGTACAATTTCCTTTTTAGATTTAAAGTAAATGATATTTTATTTGGTGTTAAAGTAACTACATGGATAAAGAGAGATAGATTACTACTATGAGTAAATGTAAACGTAAATATTGACTAGCAAAAAGTAAAGGAAAAAGTGTAATAGATGCCGTATGTGACTTTACAATGTCGTATTCCATGCAAAATCATTATTTGTGCGACATTTTCTTTTACTCATTTTTGCCTTGACTGTTCTTTTGTATTCTTGTATGTTAATTATCCTCAAGACACAGGCACAGTACAACCAGTAGTTTTTTTTTTTTTTTGTGAGGACGAGTAGTCGGTCTCAGACGACCATTACTACTTTACGCGGGCTGTGGTGGGGCGGATGGCCCTCAACCAAAGACATTTAAGTGACGTGCCACAGGGGCACCCCCTTTGGGGTACGAACCTCGGCCTGGACCGTCACTGACTAACAGGACGTGCGGAAGGCACGCCCTCTAGGAGCGAACGCGGCGCGTATTCCGGCCTCGACGGCGAGGACGGAACCGCGGACGTTTTGTTGTGGCTTCGCGAGCCGTGTGAGCTCTACGTTGAGCGATCGTGATCCTATCGTCCGGCTCTTCGAGAGCATGCCTAGGTCTACGAATTTTGCTAATCTTGGAGGGGATGTACCCGGACGCCCCGACCACTAGTTGGTTGGGGTGAGTGGCAGCCGAATCAAAGTAGCGGCGGGAACAGAGTTTCATGTGTTGCTGGATAGTAGGCAACTCGAGGTCTATGTGAAGATCCTCGTTACGCATGAACCACGGTGCTCCCGTCGCTTTGCGCATGAACCTATTCTGAACTGTTTACAACCAGTAGTCTATCTCGGCCGAATAATATTATAAATGCCTACGGCTGCGGGGTACGTAAACATGCGATAGGGATAGGGCTGCCCACCTCCAGCTTTTTAATTACATTTACCTACTTTCCCGCTCGTTACTGCGGTGCAGTCGCGCGACTGTTCACTGCGCAATGCCACCGCTATCGTGAGCGTGTAGGTATAACTCGCGTTTCGTCCGTGTCTATGAAGTCGAAATACTGTAGTATATATTTTGTACTATGACACAGGGTTCAGATCCTAATGTAGCATGGATTACAAACACATAATGCTAATCACCTCTTTTCATTAATATTTTCTGTGTAAGTCTATCAAACAGCAATACGAAGTAATTCATCATAACAGTCCATTGATGTTCCACTGCAGGGACGGGCCTCCTCCCGTGACGGAGGGATACCTGGCCTACTAATACCACGCTGGCCAAACGGATTGGTACAAGGTTTAATTTTAAAATGAAGTAATTAATGCTACTTAAACCGTTTAATTAAGCATGATTGTATTGTAAAGAGCTTCATATAACAAACTCCCATCGAAAGAGGTCAGATAGAATAATTTCCTAAATAACGACAGACATTTACGAATAAAACGAAATTTGATTAATGTAAACGTAAATTTAGAAATAAAATATCATAATTTAATAAAATAAATCTTATTAATGGATGCGGCATTTTATAATTGTTACTTAACTCCGTGTGGTGACGGAGTAAGAATACAATATTTCACCACCCCATCTTATCCCATGGGTGTCGTAAAAACCGACTAAGGAACTATCCGTAAATATTATCTTTACGAAAAAAAAAGGAGAACTTGAAATTAAACCCGTTTAAAAACGTTTATTGCATAAACGTTTAATGCAACTTTCCAGAAATGTTCATCCATATCAAAGTGTGCGATTGATGTAAAAACTAGTGAATTTGCAATATGTGGTGTTTGTTTACAAAGTTAATCAAGTAAGGAACAATACCCTTTATGAAACAATGGTTTTTGTAGGGCCATGCCCTTCTCGTATAAAGAGGCGTGCGTAGACCAAATACGCCGTCATCTTTGGCCTACAAAATCTTATACGATGGTATACTGAAGAGTTCGACGCCCGCAGCAGGCCCCTAAGGGTGGCTGAAGGTCCTCTCGTGGCGACCTATCATCGATAGCCAAAACTGCGGGTTAAAGGGGAAGATCGAGTATTTTCTTATCCCTTATACAATATAAGGCTGAGTGACATTCATCATAACAGCCCATTAATGTCATACTGCAGGGACGGGCCTCCTCCAGCCGGGTGGGATGCTTGGCCCTACTAATACCACGCTAGCCAGACGGATTGGTATAGGGTTTAATTTCAAGTTTTCCTTCTCTTTATTTCGTTAAGATAATATACACGGATAGTCCCTTAGTCTGTTTTTACAACACCCATGGAATGCCATGCATCTTACTCCATCACGACACCACACGGAGAACGACACATGAGTGACATTAACTTGAGTTAAATATCAAAAACCACCTCCAAAGAAATCTACATCTCAGTCAAACAAAACATCTCTCGCGAAACTAATTAATAACATTGAAACTGATTGTTTTTGATTAAACTTCCAATCATGCTCTCTCTTTCTTAACCATTTAATAAAGCTATTTCCATCTCACTCAGGAGTTGAAAGATCATTTCGATTGTAGGACTACCCTCACATAAAACATTTACTTCATAAACTGTATTTCTGTGACTTCTAATTTCAAATATCTTGTTATTAAATGGCTAATTGAGTATCTTAAAAACGGTAATAATAAATAAATAAATAAAAATCATTTATTTGTCATAATAAACCTTAACTATACAATTTTGACATATTATTAAAAACAAATCAAGTATAATTTAATGCCTGAACTAGGTAATCCTGTGTTTCAGGCTAAGATGCCTAGCGATTATATTTTCTTTATTTAACAATTCAATTTTTGCTGATTTGATAAATACAATTTTACTAAATACAAATTGTTATGTAATAGCTTATTTAAACTAATGGAATTAACCTAAAAACTTAAAACTATTTATTTAATTAATTAACAATTATACATAATGTCAAAGTTACTAATATATAGATCATTATTTACATAATTATTACTAACATATACACCCACTACATTACATCTTATCATTAATATTATTTTGTTACAATGAGTAACTTTTCTGTATCCTCGTAACTCAGGTCTAGAAGGTAATTTTTAATAACATTTTTACAATTGTGGTAATTTAGTGAAAATATATTTTCTATTGCATTTATTCTATTGTATAACAGTGTGCCCAGAAAAATATAAAATTTGGTTGCGAAAGCATGTTTAGTTTGTATATGTGAGCACACAATATCTTTGCGCCTTTTGTTAGTATTGTCAGTACAGTATGTTAACGCCTTGTGCCGTTTTAGTATAATACTCATAATAAATAGTTGTCGTACTGTTAATACTTTGCAAGAGCTATAAAGAAGGTTAGTGGGAAATAAGTATGGGCGAAAGGTAGATACTTTGAGTATCGCTCTTTGAGCTCTTTCCAGCGGTAGTAATATTGTTTTTCCCGCTCCACCCCAGGATGATATGCAATAGGTTATCACCGATTGACATAATGCAAAATAAACTTTTTTTACAACATTTATGTCTGCTATATATCGCAGTTTCTTAAATACAAAAATTAACTTACGTACTCTACCGGCTAAATTTTCTATGTGATATTTAAAAGATAATGTTTCATCTATGATTATTCCTAAATATTTAATTTTATTAACAGGTTTAATCTCAAGGCAGTCACATTGTAGGTTATTAAAAGGGACTTTGCAGTTATGGGACAATAATATTGGTGTAAATTGCTCCGTTAGTGATTTGCGCATGTTAAATTTAACATAGTTTGTTTTTGTCACATTAAGTGTTAGTAAATTTTGCTGTAGCCAGTTATTTACAATATTGAGTCCACATTGCGCGTGCTTGAAAACTTGTTGTTCTGAGTCAGCAGAAAAAAGGAGGGCAGTGTCATCAGCATATGATATTATTAAACCCTGATCTAATTGTAACTTGCAAAGATCATTTACGTATATGATGAAAAGGGTACTTCCTAATACGCTGCCTTGAGGTATACCAAAATTTGTGTTTTGTTGTTCTTTACTAATAAAACTGCCAATCCTTACGCATTGCGTGCGGTCTTCGAGGTAACTTTTAAATAAATTTAGTTGCGTTCCTCTTATACCTATGTCTTCAAGCTTGCGCAACAGGATAGAAATAGACACCGAGTCATATGCTTTGGCAAGGTCTAGGAAGACTCCTAATGTGTACTTACCTTTGTCGAGTTCTTGTACAACGTAGTTTGTTAGATTTTGCACGGCATCGTCTGTAGATAATTTTGGGCGAAAACCATACTGGGTTCTGGATAAAATATGTTTATTCTCTAAATACCTCATTAAACTGGAGTTAATAATTTTTTCTAGTACTTTTGCCATAGCTGGTAGTAAAGAGATAGGGCGATAGTTTGTTAACTGTTCTTTGCTACCAGATTTGTGAACTGGAATCACTATAGCCTTTTTTAAACACTTAGGGAATATCCCTTTATTTAAACAAATACGGAAAATGTAGGTCAAAGGCGGTACAAATATGTGTCTGAACTGTTTTATGATTTTATTTGGTATATTATCCCAACCGACGGCACAGTCATCTTTTAATGACATTATAATCCTATCCACATCTTTTTCATCGATGTCTAGTAATACAAAAGAAGATAAAGTGTGACTAGATCTAGACGACGTTTGTAATTGATTAAACTGCCGAGCCTGTAATTTTTCTGCTAGCTCCTTGCCAGCATTGACGAAAAAGTTATTTACTCTATTAACCGATTCCGTGTGTGAAGTGTGTGATTGCAATAAACTTAAGGAAGACTCAGCCTTTTTACAATTATAGGTCACTTTTTTTATATAATTCCATAGCTGTTTATTGTTAGATCCAGCTTTCTCCAGAGCAGTTTTATCGTAGTTAATTTTAACTTTTCTTAACACATCATTACAAAAGTTACGATACCTCTTATATGTTAGCTGTATATAAAAATTTTGAGGATTGTTTTTGGCTTTAATGTGTAATTTGTCTCTATGTCTCATGCAACGTATGAGACCCGGTGTGATCCATGGTTTTAAATTGTGATTTTTTACGCCTAACCTCTTGTATTTAGTATTTTTCTGAATAGCCATTTGTATATTATTTATTAAATATAACATACAAAACTCTGGGTCAACGGAATTATATATTGTTTCTAAATTGATATTGCGCAAGTCTTCTTCGAGTTTATTTGCATTTAATTTAGTAATAATTCGTGATTCATATGCTTTAGGTAACTTACAATTTAAGGTTAGTAGAGCAGCCTTGTGATCGGTTATTGTCGAGTTAATAACAAGTGCAAGTGAAGGACAAATTGATTTAAGCATGATATGGTCTAGACATGAACCACTTTGATGTGTAGGTAAAGAGTGTGCAGGGAGTAAGCCATGGAAGGAGAGTAAATTTAAGTAGTCTTGAGATACTGTTCCTGAGGCCTCAGGCATAATATTAATGTTTAAGTCCCCTACTACTATTACGTTTTTGACTGATGAAAGGGTCTGCAACGTCTCATTAAGGGAATTACTAAAGTTGCTTATTGTTTTAAATGATGGAGGCCTGTAGAGGGCCAATATAGCTATATCTTTTCCTATTTTTATCAGCAACCTGTTACAGTCTTTCATGTTCGGTTCTTCTATTGATATTTTTAAAGTACTTTTTGCAAATACGACCACTCCATCATTTTGGTTATAATTTATTAATGTTTTATACATGTCATACCCAGGCATTACAGGTAAATTATAATTTTTGCCAAGCCAGCATTCTGTTAGTATAATAATGTCACAATCAATGTTAAGTCTTTGTTGAAATATACAAAAGTTGTCATAGTTTTTATGAATACTGCGTATGTTTTGTGTTAGTATCGTTAATGGGTGAGTAATTGAGGCTATTAATTGTCTACTGTTCTCTACGTCGCAGTTTTTAGATTCGGATACAGAAAAGTGATCTAAATCTTTAATTAAGTTATTAATCATAGTGTATCACTATGCGAGGAGAGAAAAAAATACAAACAAAAATAAAATAAGGTAAATGTGGAAGATAAATTAATATAAAGCGAAAGTATAAAAACCTGTCAAATAAACTTTACTGACGGCGCTCTTAGGCGCCTCCATAATCAATACTGTTTATGTACCTCTTTTCGGCCATTAATTTAGCTGGGCAATCTAGAGCTCCCGTGGCATGGCTGTGTGGCTTTTTATACTTAAGACAGGTAGCACATTTTGGCTCCTGCGCCTTCTTTGTACATTCTTGCAGATTGTGCCCATTGTCGCCACAGTGGCCGCACGTGCTAACTTCCTCTCTACACGACTTTGCTGCATGGCCGTACTGTTGGCATTTGTAACAGCGCGTCACTAGTGTGAAGTCTCTCACGTAACAAGAAGTCCAGTTGACAAAGACTCTCTCCGAATTTACAAGGGCTTTACGTATGGCAGGTGTCACTTCTAAGACATAATTACAGGTCTCTGTTTCCCTCTTTCCTGTTTTATGGCTTAGTTTGGTGGTCTCTAAGAACTTCTCTAGGCTGGAGTCCTGTAATTTATCGGCTAGGTTTTGATGGTAGAGACACGTGAGGACGTCTGTTTCCTTCATGGTTGAGGGCACACCAATGATCACGACCCTTGGTTTCTTCTTCTGCGGTTCACCAACTGTGAGGCCAGAATTTGTCAGCTGTACGGAGTCCTTGAGTTTTACGATGTCATCGCTGGAATCAGTGCTAATTATGACACCACCATTCCTTATTTTGCGTAGGCCTCTAACATGTAGTTTCATCTGCTCAGGGTTAATTAAGGTCTGGACCAGCATTTTAGTTTCCTCGCTGGACTTTAGCTTATCACTAGGATAAATGGTCACTGAGCTAACATTACTGGGCTGGATGAAAGTATTATTTCCCTTCTTGACCATATCGGCAAAGGATGTAACTGGTGCTGGTTTTACACTCTCCTGCATACTTATTTTGAGGTCACTAATACGTTGAGAAATGTCAACTTGGTCTTGTAAGGTATGTATATGGGAGTGAGCTCGCATGGCCTTTGCTTTTAAAGCTTGATATTGCACTGCAAGATGTGATGTACCAGACCCCACTTTACGGCATAAGTTGCTGACACGCAGCTTCTGCTCTGAGTTCATTTTGCCCTCGGATACCAAAGTACATACCTCATTGAGATATTGCTTAATAGTAGTCATCCAGTTATGTATCTCTGGAGTAGAGATAACTTCCAGGGTATTGTCGAAAGGTCTAGTTGTTGTTGCTGAAGTCGAGGCCGTAGTTACTGCAGGAGAAGAAGGAGGCGGAGTTCTAGCCGTCATGCCACTCCTATTAAATGGACTATTTTCCATCGTGTTAATTTTAAACAATAAATCACTACTTACATATTATTATTTAATACACTTAGTCAATATTAGTCATTTAGAAACATTAGCTGCTCTAGTTATTTATTGCCACTACACACTTTCTTTATTGAGGTCACAATTTAAAATTAAAATAATTGTTAATTTTATTAACTTATAACACGTCTGAACTCAATCATGATAAAAATGACACTGTACTAGATCGTTTATTAATTAATTACTTTTTTCACAAAAAGTATTAAATAAACTTTAATACAATGTGCTAGATTTAACTGCGACAGGCTACGAAAGACGAAATGGTGGATACGGTAGCGAAATAAGCTAGACTGGGCATAAAAAAGGCCTCATTGGCCAAAGAGCGAGGCATGTGGAAGTCAAAAGGAAGGGCATTTGCTCAGCAGTGGGATAATACAGGCTAACACTAATTAACCGAATCGGTATAATGAAAAACATTTATTTTTCATCAAGTATTGTAATTTAATAGGTACAGAAATATTCTTTGCCTTATCCATAATTGACAACGACCAAGTACCAATCACGTTACAGTTTCGCGATAACACCGATATCTTACCATGTTTTTAGGGTTCCGTAGCCAAATGCCAAAAAACGGAGCCCTTATAGATTCGCCATGTCTGTCTGTCCGTCTGTCCGTCCGTATGTCACAGCCTTTATTTAAAGACATCTTTCGCACTAAGGATTATATTGCGGACAAGTATTAATTTCATAGACACATAGAATCTGGATGTTCTCTCTCACCTATTCACTCATCCATTGTAGCATACCGATTCAAGTTGGCGCGTTTCAGCACTGGTTGCACTGGCCGTGGTCGCAAGGCGACTGACTATAGATATCGCGTTAGCATCTGAGTCTATTTATCTCGCTTGCACTTACGGGTCTTCAATTCTTAAATAATATCTTCTATTTATTTTTGGAGTACTCGGGTGAGATTGTGCGTGCTATAATTATTTATTTTATTGCTAATGGCTGAAAGGTAAAAGAAGTTTGATCGTTTATTTCTTCTGGCTCTATTACAGCTGGGATGCGACGCACCATCAGTGCCGAAGAGTAATTACCAGGACTTGGATCGTAAAATATAACCTAAAAAGATAAATTGTATTAAAAATCATTGACACAGAAAACATAATTACGAAATTATGGCTTTATAGTTTTTAACAATTCATAACAGCCCATTAATGTCCCACTGCAGGGACGGGCCTCCTCCCGTGACGAAGGGATTCTTGGCCTACTAATACCACGCTGGCCAGACGGACTGGTATAGGGTTTAATTTCAAGCTTTCCGTCTTTTTTATTTCGTAAAGATAATATTCACGGATAGTCCATAAGTCGGTTCTTACGACACCCATGGGATGAGATGGGGTGGTGACATATTGTATTCTTACTCCGTCACCACACGGAGAAGGTAAGGTTAAGATTCCAAGGCAAGGGTAAAGAATACAGAAGAAAACTTCTCATTCTTATACAAAGCCTGTCAAGAGGTTTGGTAATCCTATCCTCTATTTGTCTAGTTAGACAATATCCAGAGAAGGACATTCTCTTGATATTGGAGAGATAACATCTGGAAACTTTTCCTCTATGACCGATGTATTTTTCAATGTACTAGCCTATGCCCGCGGCTTCACCCGCGTTGTATAAATAGCTTAAATGTTATTCTACGCTCTAAACTTCCTATATTCCAAATTTCATCAAAATCCATTCAGTAGTTCTTGCGTGAAAGAGTAACGAACATCCATCCATCCATCCTCACAAACTTACGCTACATTACAAACATACTTATTATAAATAATATTAGTAGGATTAATTCACAAAAGTAGAAAAACGAACCTCTCCATCAACAATATATTCTTTATAGAAAACTTCATTCAATTTGATATAATTAAGTTCTGTAGCGATCTGGTGGAGTCTGCTTGTACTAAATATGCCAGCTATAGCAGGAACCTTTACGCATTCACATAATATCTCAGCCGCTTTCAACATTTCCTTGGCTATGCCTAAAAAAATAAACAAATATAATTATTTATATAAATATAAATAATGCTCACACATTCACACAAGGCCATCTAGTCCCAAACTAAGCAAACCTTGTACTATGGGTACTAGACAACGGATAAACATACTTAAATACTTTTTTTTTGTAAATACATACATATTATACATAGAAAACACCCAGACCAATGCAAACAATCATGTTCATGCACACAAAAATTTGCATTGATTTACAATCAATTTTTAAAAGAGATATTTCTCAAATCGCTCCTTCATTCTAGTACGCAGAGGTCTCGGGTTCGATTCCCGCTCAATGCAAATCTTTGTGTGCATGAACATGATTGTTTGCATTGTTCTGGGTGTTTTCTATGTATAATATGTATAAATTAATAAAAAAAGTATTTATGTATGTTTATACGTTGTACCTACAGTACAAGCTCAACTTAGTTTGGGACTAGATGGCATTCATTACTGAGAATGACTGCTATGACATGGCTAATCCGCTGTTCTCATAGATTTTCCCGGAATAACACCTGATTGTCATGCTCAGGTGCTTTTTTAAGGTCACAATGTAGATTCTGGCTAAAAGGAATCACCGTTAGGGAATAAAAGGCTTATATTTTTGCGTTTTTTCGAAGAATTTCCCTCTATAACTAGGAAAGACTCTACATGTAACAAGGGCATGGAAATAAAAAATTGAGGACAAGCCAAGGTAAGACAAGACCGTGTAAGTTAGATAGTTATATATTTAGAGGAGACCTAACCTAACCTAACCTAACCATAAATACCTACTACCTACAAATAAAATTATGGTAAAACATGATTATGCCAACAAACATAGTATGCTAAAAATCGATTATGGCAAACTATTATTATGACAAAGACAATTATGCCTAACTTATTATGACAATTAAAATTAGGACAAAAACTATTATGAGAATAAAAGGGATCCCAGTCCAGAAGTGGACGTCAATTTGACACAGGTGATGATAAAATAAATAAACACGAAAAACTTACTCTGATGACGAAAACGTTCATGCATAGCTAAAACAAAAATCTTCATATATTTCTTAATCTTCATCGTTTCATAAATATTAACTGGCTTCCCTACAAATCTATAAAACTTCATGATAGAAGTGTATAGCGGATTGTAAGTTATTTTGGGACAATTGCTGTCGAATGCTGAAACAAAAGTGAATAATAAATTAAAAATAACCACATTACATTAAACTGTCTAGGTAAAACTAGCTTAGCTTAGGTAAAACAAGAAAATTTCGTAAAGAACGAGATACACTGGCAAAACATTGGGGCATGTAAATATTCCTCACACATTCACACAACGCCATCTAGTCCCAAACTAAGCAAAGCTTGTACTATGGGTACTAGACAACGGATAAACATACTTAAATACTTTTTTGTAAATAAACATATTATACATAGAAAACAACCAGACAAATGCAAACAATCATGTTCATGCACATAAAGATTTGCATTGAGCGGGAATCGAACCCGAGACCTCTGCGTAGCAGTCATGTTATATAACCACTTCGTAACAGAGGTCATCAGAATAGGTGTTAATCTGTGTTTTGTCTGATTTTGTCGATACTATTTATATTAGACCAATACTGAATCACCATCACCCAGTTTGAATTAATTGAATTAGGTATGTCATGAACATAAAAAGCTATAACTATTTGGTGTAATCGATGTTTTGCTCTCTGAAAATTATTACACTAAATATGCCGCCGTATTGCACTAAATCATGATATTTTTTTTATTATTGGACATTAAGGAGACTCTCTCCAGACTTCAATATGATATTAGTGACAAAATAGGAACTGAATCTTTCTAATCTACAGATACTTACAATTTTGATCATAAATCCTCATAACAAGACATCCAACCAACTCATTGGTTTCTTCTTTGATAGCAGCTATCGACATGTTGTCCTTTAACCATATTCGAACATTGTATACAAATTCGTCGACCCCTGCTTTGTTTTCGTGTAGTTTTATAGAGCGATATGTTAACTGGAAAAGAAACATATGTTTAAAAAGTACCAACGCTCCACTTGGATCATTGACGATAGAAGAATCATCAGGTTCAGGACATTCAGTAGTGGAACACCCAAATCAATTGTCCTGATAAAAGATACCATCTCTTTTATAAAAGGTGGAAACTTTAACCAAAACTCTATACGAAGTCGATAACTAGCAGTCAAAAACAGTACATTATTAATCCGCGGTGAGGATGATGCTATCGCGTTTCCCAAACCTGAGAAAGGGCGTCGTGGAGGGTTCTAGTCGATGTAATTGTTTGCGAGTCAAAAATGCAAGGCAAAAATATTCACAAAGTATTTGTTCCTGGAATAAAATCGACAAGCCGTTGTGGTGTTGGACATTCGTAGGCCAAGATTTTTTGCGGTACTTGAAGAGCTTAATATCTACAATTAGACATTATTATTAAAAATAGTAAAATGTGTTTGAATAAACAAAATTCATGATGAAAATGTTTCTTAGTGTGACTAACAAAAATACTAGTCAGTTTCTTTCTGACCCACTTTTTTCCTCAGCACAAAACATCTTAATTAAGTAAATTAAGATTTCCGAACGACCGATTCATCTTTTTTGTTGCTTCTTAATTAAATACTTTTGGGGCACGGCTAAGGCATTCTCTTCCGTGTTTTTCGCACAAGAAACTTTCTTTTGGACACAAATGCAAAGGATGGGGTGCGAAATGCTTTATCATGTAATCATTTTGCGGTGAATTTATTTATTTACTTAGTTTAGACGCCGTAAAAGATATTAGCCATCATAAATGGCTGCTAATTGTTACGAACATATCCGCGTCAAGTGATGTTTAATTATTATGGATTGTTCTAGCCGAGGTCCCCACATGTCCCTTCTAACTAGCCGGCTATGCACATTTCGCTGTTGATGGAAAGCGGGCGGTGAGAGTTCCAGCGAAGGAAAATCATCAATTGTTGTGGGATCATCGCCCTGTGCACGACGTCAGCCCGATTTCCACTTAATGCAATCTTTGTATGCATGAACATAAATATTTTTATTGGTCTGGGTGTTTTCTGCCAGGTTATTATTATCATAACAGTCCATTTAATGTTCCACTGCAGGGACGGGCCTCCTTCCTTGACAGAGGGATACTTAGCCTACTAACACCAGGCTGGCCAGTCGGATTGGTATAGGGTTTACTTTTAAGTTTTCCTTCTTTTAACTTCTTAAAGATAATATTTACGATTAGGTTATCCTGTCTAGTATATGCTCTGGTTATTTTGAGACTAGAAAGCGTAGTGTGAACATATGAGAAAAAGGAAATAATTATTAATTTTTATGTAAAGATTGAGTAAGAGTAAATCCAAATGTCACCATGTCACCATCCCATCTCATCCCGTGGGTGTCGTAAAAACCGACTAAGGGAATAACCGTAACTACTATCTTTACGAAATAAAAAGAAGGAAAACTTGAAATTAAACCCTATACCAATCCGTCTGGCCAGCGTGGTATTAGTAGGCCGTAACCTTCCGTCACGGGAGGAGGCCTGTCTCTGCAGTGGGACATTAATGGGTTGTTATGATACTATAAAAGATTTACATAAAAATTTACAATTATACTTTTTTTCACTACTCCATTTAACACCTCCGAGTCTTTTCTCCCCAACAACAATTAAAACAACTCACTTCTGAAGGTAAATAAGATTCCTTTATAAATCTAACTGCCTCCTCGTAACGATTTTCAATCAGCTCCTCAAATCTGATTCCACAAGGCACCCGACCCCATATTGACGGTGCCTGGACGTCCTCTAATACATGCATCTGAGCTACTGATAATATATTTGATCTTGTCATGTTGAATGGTCTGAAATACAGAAAGAGTTATTGGATTTTTGGGGACAGTGTACACCCTTAGGTGTAACCAAACCAATAAATCAATAATTAATCGATGTCGATCGATAGTTTCTACCGCTCGTATGGTATACCAATATGATCACCAATCTATGAAATTTTTTTATTTAATTTAATTATTTTTTTTAATTAACTAACAGTGCTGACTACCAAGCTACTAGCCATTTTAAATTCCCAAAACAAACTCTTACCTTTAAAATATAGTACTTCCGATTTCTAAGTAATAAATGAATTATAATTCTTACAAGATTTCACTTCAGCGTAATTATAAAGTATTAATTCCAAGTACTGTTATTAAACGTAAACACACAAAATACGTATTATTATTTATTATACACAAACAATACAAACGTCAAAGTGACAAATGTTTAAAAAAGTTTTATATTAATTTGAAAAGTTTTTATTCCGCCTCGTCTCTGATTCAAAGGAAAAGATAATCATGTTCCTAATGGCCGTTACTTTTACAAACAGATTCCAAACTGTAAACAAACAACTTTATTTGGAACGATAACATGCAGATATAATAATAATCCGTTAAATTTTTGGGATAGATTTACAAAACAAAGCATGAAAAACGATTTTATTTATATTGTATGAATAATGTACAGTAATTTAGGTTGAAAAATTGTGTTCTCAAACGTAATTACGTAACAATCAATAAAATATTTTAAATTTTAGCAAATTGCACGGTTTTAATATACATTGATAAAAGTTCATTCACGTATAGTCACGACAACACTAAAATACGGGTGGTGACGAAATATAGGTGTCGTGAAAATCGAGTAAGGGACTACTGTGAATATTATCTTTACAAAATAAATAAGAAGGAAAACTTGAAATTAAACCCTATACCAACCTGGCCAGCGTGGTATTAGTAGGCCAAGTAGAAATGGAAGGAAATTACCAAAGTTGTCTAAGTAGAGGAACATGGCAAACAGTGAAGGTGACGCAAAAGCTTTGTAACGAGGGGGAATCGAACCCATGAGTATAAATGTTCTGTGATCGAACCCGAGACCTCTGCTTAGCAGTCATGTTTATAACGGTTTATTCCCATCTGCCCCCTTCTAGTTTGCCTTCACTACGCCACAAAAGACCCCAAGATCTTTAAAATACATCGTGGTATAATACCCAACATGAGGGGTTGTTTTTTCAAAGTGGGAGTTCCCAAATATGATAAGAAAAACTGTCCAAACAAACTTAGGGTAATATTCGTTAACAACTTTCTCAAGCTAAAACAACCACAACAAATTAAAAATATCATTCCAAGAAGGCTTTGTCTTAAAAAGTTTTTATCTAAAAAACATTTCAACGGAATTTTCGTTCAAAGAAAAATAACTTATTTAATCAAACTTTCGTTCGGAAACATCTGTGATAGTATCTCTCTATCTCATTAAAAATATTATTTTTTGTTCAGAAAAATGGATGCTGTTGACAATAATATTCGATGCCTCTGTGATGTGTGTGCCGTAGTGTCGTGAGTCCATGTAGGATTAGATGCAGGATCCTATTCCATGGATGCTGCGCAGAGGTAGCGGATTCGACCCTTGCAAATGTTTTTGTGCAGGAACATGATTGTTAGCATTGGTCAGGGTGTTTTCTATATAACATAAATAAGTACCTATTTACAAAAAAAAGTATTGGAACAGTACCGTCGATAAATATTGCACATCGACCTTTGTTAAGAGATAATCGGCCAATTTCGGCTTCGTAAAGCATCATCTCTGTCGTACGAAATACAAACAGTAACAGTAACAGTAGTATTACAGTAGTAATCTATTAGAAACTGTTAAGATTCCACAGACACGAACTTGCTAGTGGGCAAAGCCTAAAAGATTGTTGTTTCACCAAACATCGAGTAAGAAAGAGAAAATCTCATTGAAAAGCAGTAAGAAACATGCACACGCACATGAGCTCGTATTGTATTTATTACAAATCAAAATAACGCACAAAGATAATCATAACAATTATGATTTTCTTGTAAGGAGTTGCGACTGGCATGCGTTATCCTTAAAACAAATTATGATTTAAAAGTGTGCGCCAGAGATAACGCTCTACAAAACCGAAATTGAGCGATTGTCTTTTTCCACAGGTCGATGTGCAATATTTACCGCCGGGTAGTGTAAATGTTTAATCCATTGCATTATACCACCATAGCACAAGTTGTGCCTAGTTTGAGACTGGGTAGCGTTTTTTCTTCCGGATGAAAAACTTCATTGTAAGTACCACGTGTAATAAATTCATTTCTTTTCAACACAGCTTTTTTTCGCAGAAACAAAAGAAGTTGCTGTATAATTTACTATGGGAGGTTAGCATATCTTTAATTTTGTATCATCAACCTAAGGGTAAATAATATCTTCATATATTTCGAGTGCTATACCACTTGCCCTTTCTGAAGAATGTCACCAATTCATTTCTTGTTAGTCTTTCCAGTAATAAAACATACATTTAAAATAACATTTATTAGGACGTAATAATATAACATTTATTTCTTTTCTTCTTCATCATCATCTAACGGCTGTATACTGAATCTAGAAGAATGCGCCGCCTCGACTTCTTTCGGCTCAATTATAGATGGTATACGATGCACCATCAGTGCTGCCCCGTAGTTACCAAGACCTGCATTGTAGAATAATACCTGAAAATTTGCAAGGAGTTAATCAATGCTTGGGAAAAGGGGTTAGGAGGAACTTCTGAGAAGATACACAAAGAATATTGTACCGTGTGGTGACGGAGTAAAAATACAATAATATATGTCACCACCCCATCTCATCCCATGGGTGTCGTAGAAACCGACTGTCTGTGAATGTTACTTTTACATAGAAAGAAAGAAAACTTGAAATTAAACCCTAAACAGCAGTGGTATCAGCAGGCCAAGTATCCCTCCGCCACGGGAGGAGGCTCGTCCCTGCAGTGGGACATTAATGGGCTGCTATGATGATGACACAAAGAATGCTTTTTGACAAAATTTGTTTTTTGATAATTTTAATTCTCATTTAATTGTAGAATATTTCAATTGGGTACTGTCATTTAACAGTAACTGCCTTGATGAGTACAATTTAAGTTCGCGGCCGCGGCGTGTCGCTTATAAGAACGAGGCTTCAAAGCCCATGCAGAATAATTTATTATTTGTTTGTGCATTCTACAAATTGTTGTCCCGAGTCTGGATGTTCTTTGTGTCCGTTAAATTGAGGTTTTTTAAATACCCGTGAACACCTCACATAATTCTTAGTGAGGAAGGTTTCATTTTAAAGAAAAAAACAAATTTAATTTTTGTCGTAAATCCCACGTATTACATAACAGACCATTAATGTCCCACTGCAGGGACGGGTCTCCTCACGTGACGGGGGGATACTTGGCCTACTAATATCATATTGGCCAGACGAGTTGGTACAGGGTTGAATTTCAAGTTTTTCCTCTTTTTATTTCGTAAAGATAATATTCACGGATAGTCTCTTAGTCCGATTTTACAACACCCATGGGATGAGATGGGGTGGTGACATATTGTATTCTTACTCCATAACCACACCGATTATCCCACGTACGCAGGACAATAATTATTTATGCCAGCCAAACTGTTGTTCAAAATTTGAATATTATTGTGACCCTTTAATTGATGTTTGTAAGTCTCCGCGAAACAAGGGATCCCTAGAGGGCTCTTCCGGGAGAAGGCTTTTAAAAAAGATAAACGAACCTCCTTATCAACAAGATATCTTATATAATAAATTTCATTCAGCTTCGTATAACCAAGTTCTGTCGCGATCTGGTGAAGTTTACTCGTAGTGAATATGCCGGCTATTGCAGGTATATTTGCACTTTCACATAGCATCTCAGCTGCTTTTAGTATTTCCTTGCCTATGCCTGAAAAAAAATGTTCGATGTAAAAGTATTAATGTGTATTTAAGTAACCATGTGGGGGTAGAGTAAAGAAAACAATAATATTATATTTGGATGCAAATTTTTATCCATATTACAGAAGTTACAACAAAGGAGACATGATTTACTACAAAGAGTGAACACCAGGTATATGAGCATTTAAGTGGAATAGAATTCGCAAACTCGCAGCAGCTTTGCCAGAGAGTGAATCAGATAGATCCATATCTCCCCAGATCGCGTGTATGACATTTATTCCCCGTTTTCAGGCCCGCTGCTACGTCTACAGCGTCATCCTCCTAACCCGCTGCAGTCACAAGGTTGGCTCATTTTGAGAGAAAGCGCCATAATAAGTCAAGTACTTCTCAAACACGGATAGGCCCAGGCCATTAAACATCACTAAGGTTGGCTGGTAGGATAAGTCTGCTCTTGCATTTGTACAAGAAGAATAAATAAATAAAATATTTTCATTTTAACTCACCCCTATGACGATATCGTTCTTTAAATGCTAAAATATAAACCTTAATATATTTTTTAACTTTCACCGCATCATAAACATCGACTGGCTTCTCTATGGCGTTATAAAACTTCATAACAGAAGCGTATAATGGATTGTGAGTCAGTTTCACACGACTGAATGTGCGAGAATATGCAGCTGTAACAAAAAAAATCGTCATTTTAAATATTTTAAAAATATATTTATATTCCTCACACTTTCACACAACGCCATCTAGTCCCAAACTAAGCAGAGACTACTATAGGTACTAAACAACGGATAAACATACTTGTATACTTTTTTTTGTAAATACATTCATATTATACATAGAAACACTCAGACCAATGCAAATAATCATATTCATGCACACAAAAATTTGCATTGAGCGGGAATCGAACCTGAGACCTCTGCGTAACAGTCATGTTAAATAACCACTACGCCACAGAGGTCGTCTACAGGTCATAGACTTCCTCCAAATTATCTCCACTGTCCTCAATTATGTAATGAAGTCCCTCATCCATCGACAATACGCCGTCTTAGGCGCTGACTTCACGAGCGATAAAATCGCGGCGATAATATAATCGTCGTGCCATGTATTTCTATATACTCTGTATGAAGGTGTCTCCACACGGCGATGTTATCGCGGCGATTTTTGTTCAGACTCGTCGCGATTCTATCGCTCGTGGAGTCAGCGCCTGAACTAAGTCGAAGGTCGATCTTATTAAGGGTCTACTCTGCGTCTTTCGATTCACCATTCGAGAAATTTTCTGCCCCTGATGACAAGATTATATATGTGCGAGACTAAAGCCAAATATTTATACAATGATTTGGTTGTCTGTCTGTTTGTTCCGGGTAATCAACGGAACTGCTGGGCCGATAGTCATGGGAATTTTACTAATAGATTACTCCTTCTCTATAGCGATATAAAACAGAAGCGTATAAAGGATTGTGAGTCAGTTTCACACGACTGAATGTGCGAGAATATGCAGCTGTAACAAAAAAATCCTATTAATATTATAAACGAGGAAGTTCTAAAGTATCGAAGGATGTTTGTTACTGTTTCACGTGAAAATTAGTGAATGGTTTTTGATTAAACTTTATAATAATATAGCTTAAACATGAATAATACATAGGCAATAAAATATTCGATGTTCTTTACGTTCGTTAATTTCGTGTCTGTAATATACCCTGTGTGACGGAGTAAGAATACAATATGTCACCACCCTATCTCATCCCATGGGTGTAGTAAAAACCGATGAAGGGACTATACGTGAATATTATCATTACGAAGTGAAAAGAAGGAAAACTTGAAATTAAACCTTATACCAATCCGTCTGGTCAGCGTGGTATGAGTATGCCAAGTATCCCTCCGTCACGGGAGGAGACCTGTCCCTGCAGTGGGACATTAATGGGCAGTTATGATGATATTATTCCCTATGACAATTTCTAGTGTGGGAGTTGTCTTTTTAACAAAAAAAAATGAACAATTAATGTTGTATGAACATTCTTAATGGAATAAGGTCGAAATCTAAGACAAAATAGTGTTGTTATCGTTTACAAACATTATTACAATTAAAATATTAGCTCTAAATGGCGTAAGTTTGCCAAACTAAGCTTAACTACTTAGGCTATTAATAACAAAGCCTTAGTTAGGTCCCAATTTAGTATCTACAGTGTACGTATTCAAATATAATTGTTTATTTGTAAGCTAGAATGATGACGTTTTATTTACGTAGAAAATAGCTATTGAAACCGCGAGAAACAATTCTAAGGAATCCTATCAAATATTTGATTTCCATTAGCAAGAAACTCTTTACATTAGCTTAAAGGTTTTTAGTCATTATTTACTTTATATTTAATGTAATAAGTGCTATAATTGTATCCATAATACACGTTTATACAATGCCTATAGGCATTGTCCTAACCAGGCATTGTCCAATATACCTCTTTCAGAGACAGGCTAAATTGGCCTGTTAATAGAAACGTTTAATAATGACGTTCTAAAAGAAATTTAGTTTACATTTTAGTGCCGATTATAATTATTATAACTGGCCTCCTCCCATGACGGAGGGATACTTGGCCTACTAATACCACGCTGGCCCGTCCCTGCAGTGGGACATTAATGGGCTGTTATGATGATATTATAACTCTTTTCGCAAACTAAACATCTATAATAGATTTTAAATTATCGCGATTTGTATACATAATACTATTTTTACGGGTCTTACTCGCGGTGTTACTAATTATCCTAGATACTAGTTATATAAATACCTAGGTTTTTCTCCGACGTTTCGGCCGACTTGCAAGGGCCGTGGTCGCGGAGGGACTGACAGTCCCTAAACATCTATACTATTTTTCAGATCTTATGGGTACGGTGACGTTTAGTATTTGTCATTACTAGAGATTTAGTAACACTAAAATCGTTTTTAAAAATACCGACTAAATATCTAACCGATATAATTTACAAACAAGAATAAATCGATTATGGATACAAAATAAGAAATAATCTTTTTTAAAATATTTATTAATTATGCCGAATCAATGCGTGATTCATCTGATGAACAGCTTGATGAATTACTTGATTCGTCACTTACATGACATAATAAGTGAAAATCTACTGAATTGTCTAATTTGATGTCTCTTCCTCTCATGAAGTATTAGATTTTTGTTTTTTCCAATCATCGGCAGTTACGTGGTTACAGGCCTCTTTTAATAATGACATCATCAAGATTTTATCGCTATGACGTACGAATCCCACCAAAAAAAAACTTGCGGCCTATCCTCGTAAAAACTAATATTGAGTTATAAGACAACTGAAATTATTAAGTATATTAATTTCTATGATTATAAAAAAAACGATTTAATCAATTTTATAAAATACCATTCGATTTTAACAATTTTATTGTGTCAATCTCTATTGAAATTCGTTCCGAGTCGCGCATACGATTTTACAATTTATATGTTTATATTTTACATATTAGGGTTGAAGATGGAATATAAAACAAATATTTCATATAATTTAATTATATATAAACGTCTTAATAATATTTTTAATTTTTTATCAGTTCGGATTCATAAATTGATAGCTTTTATTTTTCAATTCTACAAAAGTAAACTAAAGGAAAAGATCAAATGTCACCGTACCTTTCCTGTCTGATAAAGACTATAGGCAAATACTTAAGTACAAAATGAACCTCATAGAAAAATCCAGGTTATTCCAATATTGTACACACATACACACATTACGTGCACACAACGTTACCCTTACCAAAATTATTAGAACATAAAAAAACAAATTACATTTTCGCTTATAACCTCAAGCAACCTGAAAACACGTGTGCGCTGTTAGTTTCAGCATAAGGCTGACCACACATTTAGCGTGTGCGTTCCCCGGGCGTGTAAGCGACGCTCACGCAGCGTGTGCGTTGCGTGACCGTCGCGTAGCGCCCTTCAAATGCTCACATGACTAAAATAGCAGTAGACCTCAAATCTTTTAAGACATATACAAGAGACCGCTATACCCATCGCCCGCTTTTGTTTCGGTCACTCACAGCATGGTCTCCAAAAAGACTTAAGACAGCGAAAAGCGGCGCGTGAGCGTCACTCACACACCTGAGAAACGCTCGCTTCCAATGTAGAGAAAGCCTTACGTATCGCATCGCATCGCAAATTTCTATTTAAAACGAATATTCAAATTCAGGTACAGTCACGCTCAGTACAAAATTCGATTCTAAATAGACTAGCTACTGTTTATTCGCGCCGTTATCAATATAAAATCAGAAAATAAGCGCACCTCAAGTTAAGTTGCCAGTGTTGTGCCCGACGATACCATCACAGCCCCTAATATAGAGCAACCCGTATCTGTTATTTGGAATCCAATTTACGTATAAGAAACAGTGTCATATGTCATGAGAGATAGCGTTGGAATAAACGTTTATCGACAGCAGGTGGCTTGTAGTTTTTGAAGTATATGTAGCTGTTTATGGGATATCGTTTTGAGAGACTGTTGAGAAATTGTTATCAAGTGTTTATCTTTAGCAAAAAATATTTTAACCTTTTAATAGAGAAAAACGAGAGATTTCTAAAAGATAAATGCCTTAAAATTCTCTAGAATAATGAAAATGTAATGTATCTAGCTTTGATACTAGAATATTTAGCACTATCGTAATTATTAAGGTATCAAAATAATAACAGACACATTTTTGCCAATATTTATAATAATATTTAGACAAAATAAACATAGGCCTAATTCCCTCCTTATGAAAAAGAAGATTATGAGACAATGTGGTGAAATAAAACATGATAAAAATAATATTTTTAATCGAAACAAGTTATGGTAATAACTATTTATTGTGTTCTCCTCAATGAAAAAACGCTGCAGCTCAACACTTAAGCCAAACGCAAAAAACCCTATAGCTGAATAGGAATTCTTTTTACGGATGCAGTAAAAATTTAGGCTCAAAGCATCGTAGGAATCTGCCCCCTAATGTTACTACCGTCGAACGAATCGAGTTTTATTCAACTCGATTGATACGCAAATAGATTCCGAATAGTGAAACGAAAGCTTTTGTCAATGTTAAGTTTTTTTTTTGTATTTGCGAATTTAGACGCGTACACGAGTTGAGAAGGTAAATCGAGACAGTTTGAGAGTATATTTTCGTTACTTATTTTTTGAGTTTAGCATTTTTTACCTAGCTTAGAAAAGAAAACCGAAAAACCTTACAATTTATTTAAGTTTATAGTTATTTTGGGTAAAGGTACAAATAATGTATTTAGGTGCATACTATACCTCAAGACTTTGGTGAGCTCTTTGTAATTACCTACTTTTTTTTAAATATTTCTCACTCTTTCACACAACGCCATCTAGTCCCAAACTAAGCAGAGCTTGTACTATGGGTACTAGACAACGGATAAACGTAGTGGTCATACAACATGACTGCTATGCAGAGGTTTCGGGTTCGATTCCCGCTCAATGCAAATATTTTTGTGCATGAACATGGTGATTTGTATTTGGTCTAAGTGTTTCTATGTATAATTATGTATTTACAAATAAAAATATATAAGTACTAATATCCGTTGTTTAATTACTCATAACACAAGCAGGTTAAGCCTAGCTTATTTTGAGAACAGATGGCGCTGTGTAGAGATGTCCGTGAATATATTTAAATGCACCTTTATCCGTGAACACTCTGTATACATACAAACCTTTTTCCTGTATCCTCATAATAAGACATCCAACCAACTTATCAGTTTCTTCTTTGACAGCAGCTATTGACATTTTATCTTTCATCCATATTTTGACGTTGTGTACAAACTCGTCTGTGCCTTCTTTATCTTCGTGTAATTTTACTGATCTATATGTTACCTGTGGAATAAAAAACAATCTTATAAAATAATAATATTCCTAATCATCATCATAACAGCTCATTAATGTCCCACTGCAGGGACGGGCCTCCTCCCGTGACGGAGGGTTACTTAGCCTACTAATACCACGCTGGCCAGACGGATTGGTATAGGGTTTAATTTCAAGTTTTCCCTACTTTTTATTTCATAAAGAAAGTAGTTACGGTTATTCCCTTAGTCGGTTTTTACGACACCTATGGGATGAGATGGAGTGGTGACATATTGTATTCTTACTCCGTCACCACAGGGATAGATATTCATAATACATACGTACTCTTAACGCCATCTAGTGCAAACAAAGCTGAGCGTATTATTACGTAGTATTACAGGTTGTTTACTAACATTTGCCATAATTTTAAATGTCATAATTTGGTATGTAAACTAAAAGTTTACATTATTTCGATTCCAAAACCAACATTTAGAGATTATGAGCGCAAAAAAACTGAAAGATTGTGTTTATTTTTACAATTTTACATGAATTACTTTGTCTTTCATTTGACCTCTAAATGACGTCATGTGTCCGGCCAAACCAAAGTTTGTCTCTCTGCCTTCCTTGTTATTTTCGGGAGATGATAATAAACAAAAAAAAGGCTAAAAGAAGATTTAAAAAATCTTTCCTTTAACTTCTTCTGTAAACTTTTTAAAGGTAAATAACATAATCAAAGTATGCAGACTATAAACCTAAATTGTGTTAATTCATTAAATAGATAGATTCACAAAATGATAAAATAAAAATAAAATAAACATTCTCGCCAGTTTGACCTCAAAACATAAAAAATCATTACATGATAAAGCATTTCACACCCATCCTTTGCATTTGTGTCCAAACGAAAGTTTCTTGTGCGAAAAAGACTGAAGAGAATGCCTTAGCCGTGCCCCAAAGTATTTAATTAAGAAGCAACAAAAAAGATGAATCGGCCGTTCGGAAATCTTAATTTACTTAATTAAGATGTTTTGTGCTGAGGAAAAAAGTGGGTCAGAAAGAAACTGACTAGTATTTCTGTTGGTCACTCAAAGAAATACGTTTAACGTAAAAAAAATTATCTTGTTTTTAACCGATTTCAAAAACGGAGGTTCTCAATTGGGTTTTATTTTTTTTATGTTTGTTACTTCATAACTCCGTAAATTACATACATTACATAATAACATAAAGTATTCTGATTGATCGATAGATATTTAATCAAAAGAAGATCAGTAATTTAGTGTTTAATTACTAATTTGTCTAAAAATAAAAAGCCAAGCTAGTTTGCTAGTTATATTTACAAAAAATATATAAGTACGTTTATCCACTGTCGAGTACCCATAGTACAAGCTCTGCTCTGCTTAGTTTGGGACTATATAGCACTGTGAGAATGAGGTAGGAATCTTATTACGTAATCTATATTTTAAAGAGGTAAAGATTGTGTGTTTGAGTTTGTGACGTTGTAGGCGGTAATCTCTGTATCTACTGAACCGATTTTTGAAATTCTTTCTGTTTTAATTTATCGGGGAGTGTCACAGGCTATATAATATCACGTTATGACTACTTAATAGGAGTGGAGCAGTAATGTAAAATGTTTAAAAAAGGCACGCTTAATAACGATTATTTCGCCGCCCAACGAAGTGGGCACGGGTCAGCTAGTATACAATAAAAAAAACTCACTTCTGAAGGTAAATAATATTTCTTGAGAAACTTAATTGTTTCTTCATAGCGCCTGTCCTGCAGATCTTCAAACCTTATGCCACACGAGACCCGGCCCCACAAAGATGGTGCCTTTATCCGGTCTTCTAGTTCTTTCATCTGCGCCATGATTTCTAAGTCGGTTTTTGCCATTTTTTATGGTCTGAAATTAAAAAGACATTATTATTTTCACCATAATTTTATTTTTTTATTTTTTTATGATTACGTACATACAAACTGTAAAGCCCGATTTACACATCGACAAGTACAGTAGCGAGTTAAGTAGTAAGTTGTTGATTAAATTTGATTTAAATAGATCTCCTTCCTAAAAAATAGGATGAAGATTGATTCAAATCAACTTGTCGATGTGTAAATTGGACTTAACTTCGAAACTATTGCTTCGTCTTTGAAAGATTGAAAAATAATTTAGAAATCTTTGAAACATGCACTTGCCACAGGTTTTTTAATTACTTATTACTGGGAAAACTTACATTTGGGAAATAAAAGGTATGACAAAAATATATTATGACAAGTGTTGTTGATATTAATTTAAACAAAAATAAATAACATTAGGTCAAATAAATGTTATGCGTGTGTACGAATAAGCTAAACAATAACGAGCTAGGTATAGGTGTACTGAAGATTGAGAATTTCAATTACAAAAGCCTAGTTTTGTCGTCTTACCTTTGAAATGTACTTAGACCTCTAAATAAAATAATATTAACTACTACTTCACGATTTTATTTTAAAGTTATAACAAAATATACGAATTCCAAGTAAACTACACAAAATACACTTTGTTTACACAAACATTGCAAACGTCAAAGTGACAAATGTTGAAAGGAGTTTAAAATAAATTTGAAAAGTTTTTACTCCGACTTGTCTCTGATTCAAAGAATAAGAAAATCATGTTTTTCTTAATTTGCTACTTCAACAAACATTATTCTAAAGGTGCTCCCTCACCGGGAGCACTCGCGTGTAATGTAATATTATAGAGCAATATCTAGCAAACTATAGCATTGGATCAAGCCTAAGGTCAGTAGACGTCAATTGGCTAAAATGGTAAAGCATATTTTTTGCCGAGTCTTTCCTGTCTTAAGCCCGATTTACACATCGACAAGTACAGTAGCGAGTTAAGTAGTAAGTTGTTGATTAAGTTGATTTAAATAGATCTCCTTCCTATTTTTTGGCGAGTTAATTTGGACGACGCGACGAGATGCGAGAGAGGGGGCTACTTCGTACTTAACTCGGCAAAAAATAGGATGGAGATCTATTTAAATCAACTTAATCAACAACTTACTACTTAACTCGCTACTGTACTTGTCGATGTGTAAATCGGGCTTAGCTGAAGTGCCGGCGACTGCCCTATAAAGGCAAGAATAAGCTTCATTCGGCCAGTTTTAGAGTGTACACTCTTTTAGGATACAAATTTTTACATAACCCCCAGATCGCGGTGTTTACGCAACCGGAATGACCCCTGGTTCAGAAAAATTATATTTCGCTTTTCTATCTTATCATCATCATCGTCATCATATCAGCCAATTGACGTCCACTGCTGGACATAGGCCTCCTCCAAATACTGCCACCTTGTGAAGTCCTGCGCCTCGCACATCCATCGATTTCCCGCCATCCTAACCTATCGTATGTCGGTTCAAAATTAAGTTACTATTTTTCACAGTTATTTACCTAGTTTTTATACCCTTATATAGTTGGTAGTTATTAATTAAAAAGTAGTATTTACCCTTTAAAATATATAAAGTAAATAGATACCTCACGTAGCCTAATCAAACAAAGATGTGGGCCTTCGGTCACGATAACTAAGTAACTTCAATCGTTTTAGTGATGTGCACATATCAAGCAATAAACACTACGTCGTAAATGTATGTTAAAATTATTTTCGTCACGTTAATGATAAATTTATTAAAAGTGATATTAAAATTAAAATAACGAGGATTAGGATTACTGAGAAAAATTAAGATATGTAATAAAAATAAGAAATAAACAGAAAACTTATAATTAAGACTAAAATAGTCATATGTAAGTAACACTAGTTCGAAAAAAAACAGATACTCAAACGATTTTCATTTTATCAACTTTCATCCTATTGGATAAAGAAAGAAAAGCAAATCATTTATTTTAATGACAAAACATGACACACATACAGTCACACAGTTTTTCCTTCTTTTTATTTCGTGAAAATAATATTCACGGATAGTCCCTTAGTCGGTTTTTACGACACCGTCACCACACGGAGAGTATAATATAGTCGGAACGGCAACATTATGGCGAGTGAGTTAACCTATTTCATGGCTACCGCTGCCTTCATTTAATCATACTGCCATGTTCTGCCTAAAGAACAACTAGTGCTAACGTGTTAATGTCCTTTATAGTCTAACAGAAGATCACTTTACTAATTGACTGGCAGACTAATATCAATTTTAAAACTACAAATTTCTCCTAAAATATCGACATAACAATTTATCGACACACACCACATACCTACATATTAGCAGAGTAAGTTGCGTTTGTCAACGCAAACACTAGTTTGTTCCAGAGTGGGTCGTACAATGAGACCCTTATTTAATCAGATGTACACCTGCTTGCTTCGACCTTCGTGTGTGCTATTGATATAACTATACTACACATAGAGGGGTGGGGCTAATTGAAGTATACATAGTAATACACACGCGACGACCTCTGGGCGCAGTTGGTATATTACATGGATGCTACGCAGAGGTCTCGGGTTTGATTCCTGCTCAATGCAAATCTTTGTGTGTATGAACACGATTGTTTGCATTGGTCTGAGTGTTTTCTATGTATAATATGCATGTATTTACAAAAAAAAACAATTTAATGAGATATCTGTAATCTACGATGTGCAAGTGTTATAAAAGATTTATGCATTATAAGTATTTAGAAAAAAAGTTTACATATACTACGATACGAATAAGATAATGAATAGTTATACTAATTACTAAATACATAGGTACTAAATACATGATATAAAAATGGGTAGAAATACCTTTGAACTATATAAAGGATTAAAATTAACTTTAAAGTCTTTAATAATATAACAAAATTATATATAATATTAAAACGTTCAACCTTTTATCGGTTTATTTCTATAAATTACTAATAGAATATAGAAAAGCTGGTCAGATATAAAATGACATTATTATAAAAGCAATATACCTAAAACCAAAGCCGGTGTTGCCACCATTTTGAATCCTTTGGTTTCCTGGTAGTAGAAGTATCACTCAAAACTTGCACTGGCACTAGAAATTAGTATAAAAATACACTACATAAACATAAAAAATAAATCGATTAAATGTGTCTTCAATCGATTCTAGTAAACAGTAAGATATCGATAAAACTACCAATTAAAATGGTTTTATTCAATCGATTCCCACTTTCGTACAATCGAATTAACATTTCACACATCACTGAAGCATATACGTGAAAAAACCCACCTTTTTATAACACTTTCCTTTTCAAAGAGTTTGTGGTCGCACCACCATACTGGCTGGCACGATTCACTGTTCATGCCAAACTTTGTTCAATAGGGGAAGTTTGGAAAAAAAAAGAAAATAAATCAATACCAACGTTACGGCATTCATAAAAGTTTGCACGGCATCAAGTAAAATGACTTGGTGGTTAGGCATGAACTTTTTTACTAAAGAGGTTCCGTATTTAAATTTACTGAAAAATCAAAAAAAAATAAAAAGAAATCACAGACAATCTCATATCAATTCTCCGTGTGGTGACGGAGTAAAAATACAATATGTCACCCACCCATCTCAACCCATGGGTGTCGTAAAAACCGACTAAGGGACTATCTGTAAATATTATCTTTACGTTATAAAAAGAAGGAAAACTTGAAATTAAACCCAGCAATCCGTTTGCCCAGCGTGGTATTAGTAGGCCAAGTATCCCTCCTTCACTGGAGCAGGCCCGTCCCTGCAGTGGGATATTAATGGGCTGTTGTGATGACAAACAATCTAAATGGCGACTCAGGGCCAAGCCAAGGGCAAAGCTTGAATAAGGAATTGAGGAAATTATAATGAAGATCATCGTGTTATTAAGAAATAATTAGAATAATTGTGTGGTTGAGGGAATAGCGCGAGTAAACATGGTAACAATAAAATAATAACCGTACAGATTATATAATTTTGTAAAAAGCAAGATAATAACCCTTAAAAATATCGATGGTTGAAAGGCTGGTATTTATCAGCAATATTTGTTCTTAATTTTGTTTATACACGTATTTGGAATCTGAAAAATTACACCTTTTTACTATCGCTATGTAATTCCCGTGCGAAGCAGAACTGAGCAATAAATAAACAAATAAATAAATAAATATTCCTCACACATTCACACAACGCCATCTAGTCCCAAACTAAGCAGAGCTTGTACTATGGGTACTAGACAACGGATAAACATACTTAAATACTTTTTTTTTTTTTTTTTTTCAATCATCATCATCATATCAGCTTCTGGGCTTCCACTGCTGAACATAGGCCTCTTTCAAACCCTTCCACCCTGCGTTGTCAAACTTTGTAATAGCCGCAAGTATTAGTAATTTTCTGTCAGCGAAAGCCGTTTCACCCGAGCCGATCCGTATACTGGCATGTTACGTCGAAGCATTATTTAATAACCAATAGCATTGGATCAGATTCCTTCGAAAAATAATAAAAGAATCATCATAACAGCTCATTAATGTCCCACTGCAAGGACGGGCCTCCTCCCGTGACGGAGGGATACTTGGCCTATTAATACCACGCTGGCCAGACGGATTGGTATAGGGTTTCATTTAAAGTTTTCCTTTTTTTTTATTTTGTAAAGATAATATTCACGTACAGTTCCTTAGTCGGTTTTTACGACCCATGGGATGAGATGGGGAAGTGACATATTGTATTCTTACTCCGTCACCACACGGACAAATACCGGGAAATAATATATTTTTATTAAAAAGCAGTTTCAAAGAAATAAAAAACAGAACCCAAATACCGTTTAAAGCTTAAATCGATAGAAGACGTGATTCAATATAATTTGATAGCGTCGGCAAACTTCGACAAAAGAAACAAAATAAATATATAACTGTACAGGTAATGCAGTTGGTGTCAAGGTTTGATGGTACCAAGACATGCCTTTAGACTACATAATCGTTTTCTAGTAATTTATTGCGACCTAGGTGATAAAGCAGTCGTGTATGCGGCTGCCGTTTGCGAAATTTTCGGTACAAAACCGAGCCAGAACAATTTCTTTTAAGATTATGATTGAATAAAATTAAATTTGTCTGTTAAATGGATGTTTTGTAATATTTATTGCGAGACCTGGTCCGATCAAAAGATGGGTAATGCTCTCACAGACACCTTAAACGATAGATCGACAACCTTATAAAGATGGATGGATAAGGGAGGAACGTGATCGCGCGTGGTAGAACATTTTAAAGATCTTCTGGACTAGTGTTGGACGTCTTTACAGCTAAAGCAGTTGGTGTCAAGGTTTGATGGTACCAAGACATAGCTTAGTGAAATACTTCATAGAATTTTTAATCATTATTGCCTCGGTGGTGATGCCAGACAGGTTTTAGGCTAAAAAGCCAGAACAATTGTTTAGGCGATCCACAAATAATCACTTGAACCAATGCCTGGTGGAAGGTTAAAGGAAATTACTGGTCTAAGAACTTCTTGACCTAAATAAGTAACTAAGTTTTCCTTCATAGGCTTGGGTGAAGAGTATTGACACTCTGATATTTACATTCATAAAACAACTAGTAATTCTGCATTTAGTTTAAACAGCACTTAGGACAAACCTGGATCCTCCATCACTCACTATGTCATACAAAAATCTAAACAACCTAAAATCTAAATACAAAATGTCGTCGAAACACGTCGAGGGCATCACAAACGAATATATCTTCTCGCTCGTCTAATAGATTGATCGACAATCGAGAATTGTGATAAATCGTTGACGCTATACTGCACTAGTGATTAATCGGTGTCAGCTAATTGATTTTAGCTGCGGTACACCGGTCACGATAGTTAACGATTATTATGTAATCGATTTTATGACAGACTAGCTGGTGCCTGCGACTTGTCTGCGTATTTTGAACAATGATATCTTTATAATTTGTAGCCTTCTTTTGATGTATTATCATAAAAGCTATTTAATGTCCCACTGCAAGGACGGGACTCCTCCCGTGACGGAGGGATACTTGGCCTACTAATACCACGCTGGCCAGACGCTGGTATAGGGTTTAATTTCAAGTTGTATAACTACGTAATTGTAATTTGTATTTGTATTCTTTCTATGTAAAGGTTCCCAGTTTCCCCCAATCGGGGGAAAGTCTTCGGGGGAAACTGGGAATAGACCTAATATTCACAGATAGTCCTTTAGTCGGTTACTACGACACCCATGGGATGAAATGGGGTGGTGATATATTGTATTCTTACTCCGTCAGCACAAGGAGCTTGCTCGTACGCCGCCTTAAAATAGTAAAAAAAATATATTTAGTAGTTTTTAAGTGAAAGAGAAACAAACATTTATCCATACTTACCAACTGTAACGTTCATAATACTAATAGGATATGATTCCGAAGGAAGTCTCTATCGGCGTTGTCTTCACTTAATATCATTACTTGGTTATCTTAATGATATCATCAAAGATTATAGCTTCACGTTTCATCGTAAGCGGTCGTTTTTCAACATTTTCGCTGAGTAAATATTTTGACGAAATCAGGAAAGAAGAGTTACAGTAATGGCCGAACGATTGAAGAAGTAATTGAGGATAGGGGAAATTGAAATTACAAATAAAATAGTGGTGCTTTGCTTTATGCGGTTTCGCTATCATACTAAAATATCTGTTAGGTTTAATATCTTAAGTAGAAATGTTTCTTAAAATACCTATTTTATAAAGCGCGTAGCGGTCGCTATTATTAACTTGATGAATTAGATATTAGAAATGGTAGATGTTGTATTATTTGGAAATACTATGTGCTAGTTACGACGTTACTCTACGTTACTCCAGCTAAATCCTTAAAATACACCAAGGTGTGATATTATCAAGTAGCTTAACAACTACTGCCTATATTTTTAGCAGCATGTATAGGAACTTACCAAATACTACGAAGAGGAGGTTACCACTACCTCCTTGTAAGGAAGCCTTATTAAAGCTACATCTGTCGTAAACCCTACACACTGTAAGGTTCACAGTGTTCCTCTTGTACACACAGCAACACATCAAGCTAAACATTTTCATTTGAAATTGTGTCTTATTTCAAGGTATTAAGGTACATGAGTGTCTAGCTTGATTAGTTGCTGTGTATACAAGGGACAGATGCATTACTTGCAGACCCAGTCGAAGGTATAAGTAGGCTATACCTGTAACACAGCCCTTGAACCTATAAAAGCCAAATGTCTATGAAGTGTTGCAGAAACGACAAGAATAAATATTACAATGCTGTAATTTGCAAGTAAAACCAAGTAAAAAATAAGAATAAAACTCATTATAATATTTTTCAAAGCATAATAAACACCCACTTTCACATATTTTAGTAGAAAAACTTTAAATTTTCGAGCTTTCAAGACTTAATAATATTTTAGCTCGCAAAATAATTGAGAAATGTGGCAACTCTTAATTAGTATGGTACGTGTAAAAAATTGAACACTAGATAGTGTAACGAGCTCTCGAGTGGTTGCTAGTAATTTTAAAACTGTCGAAAAAGTTCGAAAAATATATTATATTTTTAAAAAACTAACTAATGGGACTTTTGCAACGTAAAAGTTTGACCGTAAATTATAATGATTGTATTTTTAAAACTTATTTGTTATCTACTACTGAACGAAAGTTTTTATTTTAATGATGATAAAGGGTTGTTGAAAATAAAATTAAGAAGAAAGTGCACATATAGTAAGAGTATTTTTGTGGTGATAGAATAAAAAGAGCGTGTTTCCACCACCTCATCTTATCTTTCTTTGTCCATGTGGGGACATTACCAACCAGACTTTGGCAACTATCATCAATTACAATCATCACCTAAACATTAACCCTTACTCATAAACGCCTCTTAAATTTTAGTCAATTGATTAGCTTAAATTCTTACGTTTTTGTTTGGTATAAGGTTGGTTTTCCTAATAAAAATCTCGCTAAACAGTGATTAAATTTAAGAGGCCTTTATGAGTAAGGGGGTAGAACGAAGATAAATCCTTTTTTATGCCTAAGTGCCAGACGGTCTCTTAATTATCTCTTTATACCCCTGCCTACACCCGTAGGAATAAGGCGTGACTTTATATAAGTAATTACGTAATACTTTATTTTTCTCTACACTTCGTAGAGAGTCCAAGCACTGTATTTTCACTATTTATATTCATCATCATAACAGCCCATTAATGTCCCACTGCAGGGACGGAGGGATACTTGGCCTACTAATACCACGATGGCCAAACGGATTAGTATATGGTTTAATTTCACGTTTTCCTTCTTTTTATTACGTAAAGATAGTATTCACAAGTAGTCCCTTAGTCGGTTTTTACGACACCCAGAGGATGAGATGGGATGGTGACACACTGTATTCTTACTCCGTCACCACACGGAGAATTTATATTCAAATACCCACATATTGTTAAAGAAACATCGTAAATTCAATCGCGCGTATAGCGAAGTCACCAGCTGCTGATTGGTTACCGTGACGTCATAGTACAACATGAGTTATTATAGCTCGTACTGTGAATCTTACAATAACTTCGGCTTTTACATTTGTGTGATACTATTGCTTGTGGATGTGAATAAACGAAATACCTAAACTACTATACCTAAACTGTATTTATGTAAGTTGGTGTGCAATAAAGTATTATCTATCTATCTATAATTTTTTGTGTAGTTTTGATGGTACATGTAGCTTCATCATAACAGCCTATTAACGTCCCACTGCAGGGACGAGCCTCCTCCCTTGACGGAGGGATATTTGGCCTACTTATACCACGCTGGCCAGACGGATTGGTATAGGGTTTAATTCCAAGTTTTTCTTCTTTTTATTTCGTAATAGTAATATTCACGGATAGTCCCTTAGTCGGTTTTTACGACACCCATAGGATGAGATGGGGTGGTGACATATTGTATTCCTACTCCGTCACCACACATGTAGCTTGGTTTCAATCCATTAATGATTAGCCTATCGCAGTCTATTGCTGGACATCGGTCTCTTCAACACGTGCCACATAACACGTTCCTCCACCTTCCGCATCCAGTCCGACCCAGTGACCTTTTTGAGGTCATCGTCATTATCCAAATAGCTAGGGGGCTTGGATATTTTTTGATTCTTCATCACAGCCCATCAATGTCCCACTGCAGGGACGGATCTCCTCCCGTGACGGAGGGAGCCATGTCACGTCGTTAAACAAAAATCATCATCATCATCATAACAGCCCATTAATGTCCCACTGCAGGGACGGGCCTCCTCCCGTGACGGAGGTTTACTTGGCCTACTACTACCACGCTGGCCAGACGGATTGGTATTGGTATAGGGTTTAGTTAAACAAATATATTTATACAAAGATACATTCGACTCATCTCTTACACTTAACAGTATTAACGCGCAACAAACTTTTAGTCTCACTAATCTTCATTACTTAGATTTATAGAGGTCAAGGAACACATACACAAATACAATTCAATATAGTGTAACTTACAAACATGGCCGGATGAGTTGAGGTTAGTTCGGGATATCCGCGAAGGGAATTCCGTATTAGTTTGCTATTTGATGAAACTGAAAGAATAGTTTGCTGTGATGATGTAATTGTTATTTCGTCATCTCTTTAAATAGGTATTGCGTGAGCTTCTTTTTTCTTCATCGTTTAGTTTGAAAGTTGTTCAAGAGCGTGAAGCGAAAGTTGTACTTTCGGCTCAATAGATGGCGCTACAAGAAAAAATTAAAAGTCGATGTTAAGATTCTCCGGGCCTGCAAAATAAGATCCATGACGACTTAGACTACACAGTATCTATGCGCAAAGCTGTAGTTCCTGCGTAACGAGGACCTCCATATCGATCTCGAGTTGCCGAACATAAAGCAACACATGAAACTCTGCTCCCACCGCTACTTTGAAACGGCTTCCAAAACGACCTGTGTTGCGGGTCTTTTTACAGGTATGGAAATTAGCCGACACAAAGGATATCCAGGCTCATATAGAGCAGACAAATAATTGTATTCGAATGCGCGACCTCGTGGGCAGAAGCCGCTTACACTTAATCTGCTCTAACAAGTCAGGTTCTAGTTAACAATTTTCCCAAAATAAATTTATTACTCCGTATGGTGACGGAGTAAGAATACAATATGTCACCACCCCATCTCATCCCATGGGTGTCGTAGAAACCGAGTAAAGACTATCCCTGAATATTATCTTTACGAAATAAAAAGAAGGAAAACTTGAAATTAAATATACCAATCCGTCTGGCCAACGTGGTATTAGTAGGCCAAGTATCCATCCGTCACGGGAGGAGGCCCGTCTGTTATGACGAAATTTATTACACTAATCATATCAACATATAAATGTCGTAAAGTCCATTTCATACGGGTAAATGTTACTAAGGATTTATTATGAGAAATGGTTCTGATCACGCATTACAAGGGACACATTCTAATGTAAAGGTCTTCTGTGTCCGTTACGTTTACATTTCTAATAGGCAAGTGTGTGAATGTGGGAGTATGTCACTTGCACATTCTTACAACGCCATCTATTGTCAAACAAAGTAGAGTTTGTAATATAAGTAGGGGATAAACGGTCTATCAGTCTAAGGTTGACATATTGATATTTTACATTACACATTAAGCTTGTTGAAAATAAGGTTTAGTTAATTTTTCCGTAATTATCAACCGTTGTAACCACAGAAGTCGTAACATTACTTTTAATTGGCCTTCATTTCTTATATTCAATCCTGTATAATATATTTACTAGCTGTAAGTTTTCCTAAAATTGTAAAATAAAATAAAATAAATAAAATAAATTACTTATTGTTACTCAGTTATTCTTTGGCTTAAATATTTTGGCCAATAATATTTGAAAAAATACTTTTTGTTTAAAAAGGTATATAGGTACATATGGGTATGCATAGTTCTACCAAAATTTAATCAAAATTGATTTTGATTTTTATGTGACAAAAATATGGAATTTTCGTGAATCTTCTTTGGTAGCGACTATTTGCGTTAATAAATTACACTCAATATAAACTAATTGATTAATTTTAAACTCCGTTTTTAATAAGAAAATGGTTTAAGTACAATTTTCTTAATCACAATTCAGTGAGTGACACCTGCACCCAAATATCTGAAAGGTTTAGAAATGTGAAAACATGAACCGTTCCTGGTTCATGACATCGGCCTTTCGTTGACCCAATTTCTGAATGAATTAAATTCAAAATACAGTTCACTTAACGACGCTTTTTGTATGGCCTCGATTCAATGGTTTTTGCGTTACGAATTTACGATTAAACAATTTGAATATTGACGTATGTTTACAGAGGTCCTAATTTATTCTCATGTTCTATTACTCTGGGGTATTTAATTTTATTTCAAAGGAAATTAATGTAATGAAACAGGAAATTTACAACGTGAAACTCTTGTAGGTAATAAGGGCTTATAAAGACCCTATCACTGACATCTTTCAGACGGAGCATTTGTAGCTTTTCACGGCTAGCATAGACTTAAAAAAAATGAATCAACCTATTTTCTAGGACCAAATGATCCTAGAAAAAGATTGCATCGTGTTGTAACTCTGCTTTCGCAAGTTTGTGCAGTGGTAGATAAAAAAAACATAATTACCGAAACCTATCTTAACTTGTAGCTTAAAAAGCAACGCCCACCGACGAGCAACTTGACACTCAATTTACAACAACTGGGACTACTTAAGGTCGTAGCACACATATCAAAACGTAAAGGGATCAGCACCGCCTCGTCTTTTTCCTCGGTGTCAAACGTCGAAAATCCCATCACGTTACGATTGCGATTAGTGTACGTTACAGTAAGTAGTTTCATACAAATAATACTGAACGGCTCGAGTTGATACGGCGACGATCTTATTCCGTTTTGATATGTGTGCTACGACCCTTATACTACTTTTTCTTCAATCACATTAAGAATTCCATCACTTCGAACTTAGAACTTTTAACAATATCACGATAAATGAAAATCGAAAACTTATTAAACTCCCACAAATCAAACCATTACAAACCTTTGTCTAGTTTAATAGTACACATCAAAGGCACGCTCAACTGCCTACATATAAGTATAACACCAACCTTACAACCAAGTTTCAGCCTGACAAAGCATTGGTGAAAGACATATAGTCGCGATAATGGTAGCAATTTAGTTGATGGTCTTGTTAATAGTGCCACTACGTTTGTGGTAGTTACAGTACGATGGATAGCCAAAAACTTTGGATAGTTTTGGCAAATGTTTGACCAAATAAATTGTTGTAAATATTGATTTTGTATAGATGTCTCCGTGTGGTGACGGAGTAGGAATACAATATGTCATCACCCCATCTCATACCATGGGTGTCGTAAATATTATTGTTAGTGTTCGTGAATATTATCTTTACGAAATATAAAGAAGGAAGACGGATTGCCGTCTGGCCAGCGTGGTATTAGTAGGCCAAGTGTCCCTCCATCACGGGAGGAGGCCCGCCCCTGCAGTGGGATATTAAAGAGCTGTTTTGATGATAGATGTGTTGGGTTTTTGGAATGTAAAGTTTTTCATCGTGCGTGATTTTGTGCTTTTCGGGATAACGACACCCATGGAATGAGATGGGGTGGTGTCATATTGTATTCTTACTCCGTCACCAAACGGAGTTTATGCTTACTTGTTACTTAAATCAAAGCAGAAGCCATACGCAATGATGATGACTTAAATCAAAATTATAACTAACTTTGTTCAAAGTTATACACTAAACATGTACCTAGATCATAAGTTCCTTCAGTATCCGCGTACAGTTACAGCTGCGTAATATAATTATAAATGCAAACAAACATAAATCAGTTTACTATTAACATTAATGTCACCACGAACCTGTCAAATGACATGGTATTAGCATATACATGTATATTATGTTAATTGAATTAAGGATCTATAGACGGGAAGCAAAAATTGTTTACGCGATAATATGCTTATCCGAATAAGTAAGATATTAACCTCACTACTTCGAGTTTCAAGCGATTTTTGCGAAGCTTCCTACCCTGAACATCTGTTTTGTGGAACAAGCTCTCTGGGGCGATATTTCCGGACCGTTACGACTTGGGGAGCTTCAAGAAACGAGCGTACTCCCTTCTTAAAGGTCGGCAACGCATCTGTGATTCCTCTGGTGTTGCGGGTGTCCATGGGCGGCGGTGATCACTTACCATCAGGTGACCTGCTGCCTCGTTTGCCTCCCATTATATAAAAAAATGAATGCAAATCTCTACAATCATCAACTCATTTAACAAACGCTAACTGCTGGATATAAGCATCCTCCAAATATTTTAACTCTACGCGGTCATGTCCGTGTGTTGACGGAGTAAGAATACAATATGTCACCACCCCATCTCATCCCATGGCTATCGTAAAAACCGACTAAGGGACTATCCGTGAATATTAACTATACGAAATAAAATAAAGGAAAAGTTGAAATTCAACCCGATACCAATCCGTCTGGCCATCGTGGTATTAGAAGGCTAAGTTTCCATCCGTTGCGGAAGGAGGTCCGTCCCTGCAGTGGGACATGAATGGGCTGTTATGATGAAGCGGTGATGTGCCTCCTTTAAACATCGACTAAAAGAAAAAAAGATACTAGAATGGCGCCTCTGATTGTAAATCTTGTCGTACCAGATTCAGAAAAATTCATCGTTTACTAGAAAGCATTCAAGTTCAACTGCACTAAGCTTTTCACCTTGTAATTTTTCTTTTAATATTACTGTACCCTAACTCCATAGAGAAATCCTACAAAACACTAGACAGCAAAATCTTAAGCCAGTCACGATAATGTTATACGTCAAATTTAAATACGTACATCCCACATAAGAATATTGGTAGGTAGTATGTGATCTGAAAGCTACAGCATTATACGCACAGGCAATTGAGGCGATTCTCTTTTATGCTCCCCCAGTGAGTATAGGCCAATATTGAGGCGTGCATACGTACTAACTATATGGGACATTTCACAATTTGAATAATAACGATTTCGTGTGTTTAACTGCCGTTATGTATGCTTTAGATAAAACTTTATTTGGATTTTTGAGTCACATTATAACTGATTCTTCTAGACGTTCATGTAACGTTAATCTTTACAGATGATTAGTATAAATATAAATATTCCTCACACATTCACACAACGCCATCTAGTCCGAAACTAACCAAAGCTTGTATATATGAGTACTAGACAACGGATAAACATACATAAATACTTATATACTTATACATACATATTATACATAGAAAACACCCAGACCAATGCAAACAATCATGTTTATGCACACAAAGATTTGCATTAAGCGGGAATCGAACCCGAGACCTCTGCGTAGCAGTCATGTGGCCACTACGCCACAGAGGTCGTCAAATACATAGTTGAATACTATGATTCTATTGATTGTAATTGTAAATTTAGTCCCTCAGAGGCGTGGCGTAGCGGCGGGCGTGCACGATTTCATGTGTTCGAATCTAAAAGAAGAAAAGACAATATAGAATGAATATAAATATTAAACGTTAACGATGGATTAACTAGTATTACTTTTATTTAGCCCGACGTTTCAGCATAGGTTACACTAGCCGTGATTTCAAGCTGACACGCCTTGCCTGCTTCCCGCATTAATTCCGCGTTTAATGTATAAAATCCTACCAATATACAAAAAACATATCCACCCTAATCTACTTAGAGTTGCCGTCCACTTGCGTCGAAGGACGACAATAAATATTTATGTAAGTACGAACATTCAAGACGATACTGATGATATTCTTAATACATATGTCTCTATATATTTTTGCATAAAAACTTTTACCAAATTTTTCCGAGAAATTACACTGATCTTGGAATCTGACAAGTGAAACAATGTCACACTTACATAGCGACACGGAATCTTTTTTGTATAAAGTACTTGTTCTTTGCTTACTGTTGAGTAATATATTAATGTTCTTTCCATATTCTCACTAGGCCATCTAGTCCCATAGTTAGCAGAACTTGTACTATGGCTACTAGTCATAGTTATGAACTTTTTTATTAACAACCAGACCAATAAAACCATTCATATTAAGGCACACAAATATTTGCGTTGCGCGGGAATTGAACTCAAGACTTCCTTCCAAGTAGCAGAAGGTCGTCGATAAACCACTCTTTATGCCTTTCCCAACACTCTCGGGATGAAATAAGATCAATTTTGCATAGTACGAGTACCCTAAACTTACCATTCTAATCTTTATACGGATAAAGTAGCTTTTCCTTAGTGGACGCTACTAAAATAAAGCTAGATTAAATTGATCATCTTACGAACTAAAAATACAAATCAATCGTTAACCATATTCTACATTTAGCTTTAACGAGCCAATATAGGCAGACGAAACAAGGAAGACAATTGCTCGTATTAATGCTGGGATAAAAGGTCTTGTTACGTTGGCTACCATCCAATTTATCAAGTAAATTGCCCAGAAATACCCGGGCAGTGTACTAAAATTACTGCTTTTAGGCTTTCCCTTAAAGAAATAAGATATTATTTCGTATTTCCTAATGAGAGTTCAGCTTAAAAATGGGAATGAAATTTTAAAATGTTAACTAAATTATGGGTTGCTTTTCTGTTTTGTATTAAACTGGCTAATTTGTAAAGATAATCGCTGTGATATACCTTACTGGTTAAACTAACTTATTCGACAACTCTCGTCTTCATGTGGTGACGGAGTAAAAATACAATATGTCACCACCCCATCTTATCCCATGGGTGTCGTAAAAACCCAACTCAGGAACTATCCGTGAATATTATCTTTACGAAATAAAAAGAAGGAAAACTTGAAATTAAACCCTATACCAATCAGCTTGGCCAGCGTGGTATTAGTTGGCCAAATATCCCTCCGTCACAAGAGGCCCGTCCCTGCAGTGGGACATTGATGGGCTGTTATGATGATGATGATTCGACAACTACTTTGAAGTCTTTGGTTCAATTTCCACTTAATGCAAAATCTTTTTGTGTGGGTTAAAGCTAATATTCAGCCTTAGTATACCTGGAAGACCCATAATAGATTTCACGCCTCTGTCAGCTTGCACTGCCCGTGTAATCTAAGCCGAAACGTCAAGCAAAACAAAGGCATGCCGAATTAATCTCCCGTTTAAGTTTTATTTACCTGCTCTGTCTGTACAATCAATCAATCAATCAACTAGCCTAATGCAGTCCACTGTTGGTTATAAGCCTCTCCCAAACCGCGCCACAGAACTCGGTCCTGCGCTTTCCGCATCCAGTCCGACCCAGATACCTTTATGAGGTCGTCGGTCCATCTAGCTGGGGGGCGTCCTACACTACGTTTGCCGAGTCGCAGTCTCCACTCTAGCACACGTTTGCTCCAACCACAAGTGCTTTCTTATTCAAAAATCATTCAAACTTTAAAACAAGGGACACAAAAATACAATATTTCCGTGAATGCATTTTTCCAACAAACCTTTCTCTTCTATTTTGCGGAGGATACCAGTAAAAAGAATCCAATTGCTTGGACCGTCCGGATTGGTCACGTTTTTATCTATCAAATATAGGTTATGGATGTTTTTTCAAAGATTCGCTGCACAACTGAATAGAAAAATGATTTGAGAACTTATTTTTGAGAGAGTAAATTGTTTTGTAGGAAAACTTTTAACGCAGCTGCTCTTGGAATAATTCTGTGAAAACCTCGTGAATGTTTTGACAGTTCTTGCAAAAGTTACATTTTGCATTTGTTATTGGACGAAAACAAATATGGACTTGCGCCTTTAACCGTCTTTTCTTAAAGATTCTAAGGCTTTCCTTTACATTAACCAATGACATTAACATATGGGTCGTGATGGTAGCTGTCATTTATAATTGGAGCGTTTTCATTTTAGTAATTTTTTTTTTAAATTGATCTACCAGAATGACTCTATGGTGCCTGATCTTAATCATCCAATAGAGTCCAAGAATGGCAAGAACCATGCAAGCTACAATATTTGTAGAGGCATGAATGTCTCCACTATGGCGCCTTAAGAAGATGCTTTTTCACGCCTCCCGATTTTATTTACTGATCGAAGGTTTTTAAAATTTAAAATGTAAGTATTATTTTTTTCATTCATTGAATTACATTTTCCTTACTGTTAAGGTCGCAAATGTTAGGACTTACCAGGCTTATGTAGGCTTAAAGAGACTTGTTTAGCGGTCAACTTCATTGTCTGAGAACAGTGAATTTGATCTTTAAAGATATTCTCTGCTCTCTACCTGGCCAAATTTGTAAGATTCTCATAACGCTGCTTTGGATTTACACATTATTAGAAAGCTTACCAAAGCTCTCAACACTAATAATTCTTTTAGTAGGTTGTAGAGGGATTTCACGAATGTACCGCTAACCGCTTCTTCCACTCTGTAAAGTAACAATAACTATTTCTAGTGATCTGAGGGTCGTAGCACATATAACGTAACGTAAACGGATCGGAAGCAATTCACCTTTTTCCTCGATGTCAAACGTCAAAAATCCGATTACGTTACGCTTCCGATTAGTGTGCGTTGCAGTAAGGAGTTTCAGACAAATACTACTGAACGACTCGAGTTGATACGGTGCCGATCCGTTTACGTTACGTTAAATATGTGCTACGACGACCCTTATTCTTAAGTATTGCTACATAGTAAACTTTTTAAGATTCCAAAAAATGTTTTAGTAGTTTTTAGGTAAATAACTAATATTATTCACTCACAATTACTTTTATAAGCAACGGATACATTTCTCAAAGAATACAATTTGTATTCACTTCGTCTGACTGTCTCGGTATAATATTTCAATGAATACACCACTCAACTTAGTTGCGAAACTTTTAACTAAATGATTATGAAATACAGCATTTTGTACTGTTGATGAATCAAATAGTTTCCATCTTAAAAGTTTTTGTCTTTGGTACACAATTTTATTTGGTAGTATAGTTAAGATTTCAAAAAAAGAATGATAAATTAGTTTTTGTAACATGAATGTTAAAAAAAATGTTTTTTTTACAGACACTGCATAGACAAATGTTGTTCAGTCCCATTATGATAGTTTACATTTCAAAAATAATACTTGGGTGCGAAATTCATGAAACACGATATCTTTCTAATCTAAATCTATAAAAATAGACAACAAAAATTAAAAGTTTTATACAATAATTAAGAACTCAATTTAAGTGAACAAAAGATTTCTTTGAATAAACTAAGAATACAAGTTATAAAAAAAGCTAATTAAGTTTTAAAACAGTTTTATATCATAGATTTTAATTACTGTTCTTTTAACAACAGATAGCGTAGCACTACTAATTAACAAGCAATAATTTTCTAATTACAAAACAGGATATAATTATTTCCCTTCGGCCGTCTACGAAACCGTAGTTTAGTAACTGGTTTCGATGGAGGAATTATTCTTCCTTGTACGTAACTAGTTTCGATGGACGAATATTTTTTCTTTTTACGAAACCACGGTTACGCACAAGGAATTTTCTAATATTATAAAAGTTTGCTAGTTACAAATTCAGTTCAAAAAGAATATGACGCAATGGTATTTAAGCTTGAAAATGATGGTATAAATTTGGTACGCAAAATCCCAAACTTCAATAGTATAAAAACAGGGCTATACAACGAGCGCAATAAAATAATTGGCGCACCAAAACAGCGTTTTTCAATATTAAGTGAAGTAAAAGTACCAACTAAGTATGAAGATTTTTTACTAGCGGATTATAACTGCGAAGAAGATAACAAACGGATCCTTTTATTTTGCAGAAAAAGTGCCAGGAAAATTATTAATAATTTTAAACACTTATTTGGCGATGGAACTTTCAAGTCATGTCCCAAACCCTTCAGACAGTTATACTCTCTCCATGGATATAATGAAGAAACGGGGACTATTGTTCCGTTAATTTTTTGTCTGCTGCCAGATAAACATTTTAAAACCTATGACATACTATTTAGATTACTAGAGAAAATTACTGTAGATTATGAGATTGCGGTAATGAAAGCTATACGAGGTGTGTTTCCGGCTATGGTCATAAAAGGATGCTACTTTCATTTTAACAATAGTTTATTTCGGAAAGCAAAACAACTTAAAATAACATCCAGTGTTAAAAAAAGACATGTAGCAAGATGTGCAGGTCTAGCTCGTTTGCCAATTGAATATATTAAAAGTGGTTACCAGTACATCTATGTTATCGCCGATCGGACTCTTGTTCATTAGAACAAGAGTCCGATCGGCGATAACATAGACAAGTTTAACAATTATTTTATGAGTCAATGGCTAACAAAAACTGATTTTGAAAAAGTTTGTAATTGCGACCAAGAAAAAGTCAGAACATCGAACAATCTGGAGGGTTGGCATAGTAAAATGAATAGATATATTGGGAAATCAAATCCAACCATTGCTCATTTATTGGACACGTTGATCAAAGAGACACGAGTAATAGATATGCATAAAAGTGGAACTAAAAAGTCTAAAAATTATAAAGAAATTGACGAAGAGATAAAGAGGTCTATAAATGAATTAAAAGAAAAGAAAATAACTGTAGGCCACTGCTTAGAAATCATTTGCCCGTATGCTATATATTTTTGATTAAAAATTACTTTTGTTGAATTATTTTGGTTATGAATGACTCACATTTTTGTTCAGTAATAATTTTATTTTAGTTATCATGTACCTAATATTACATACCTACATAATATATGATTATATATATTCTGTAATTTTGATATTTTATTAATATAACCTGCAACCTATAATTTTAATAAATTCTAGTTTGACTTACATCCATACATATTAGGTATTTGGATTTTGCAAAATAATTTCTCCATGGAAAGTAAGTAGTTTCGCAGAAGGAAAAATATTTCTTTAATCGAAACCTCAACAATCATTTCTTTGTACGTAACCATGATACGTAGCCGTGGTTTCGTAAAAAGAAAAAATATTCGTCCATCGAAACTAGTTACGTACAAGGAAGAATAATTCCTTCATCGAAACCAGTTACTAAACTACGGTTTCGTAGACGGCCGAAGGGAATTATTTCGATGAAATTTGTAATTGGCCTAATCTAGATGCATACTCTTTAAAAAAAAGTTTTTTTTTCCTAATCTATATCTATACTAATATTATAAAGAGGTAAAGTGTGTGTGTTTGTGACGTTGTGAGGGGGTAATCTCTGGATCTACAGAACCAATTTTAAAAATTCTTTATCGGGGAGTGTCATAGGCTATAAAGTATCACGCTATGACTGATAGGAGTGGAGCAGCATTATTGAAATAGGTTTAAAAAAAGGACGGGTTTTTTTTGTCGCCCAACGAAGTGGGCACGGGTTAGCTAGTCAGTTTATAATTGACGGAGTTATGAAGTAACAAACATATATTTTTTTAAATACAGCCAGATTGAAAACCTCTATCTTTGGAGTCGGTAAATAAGGTTATGCACACAAAAAGTCTAACATTAAATAAATCGCACCTTTGCAAACTAAATGAAGTAAATTATTTATGAGAGGGAAATTAGGCCGGCCACAAACTCGAGATTAGTCGTAAAAAATGTTGTTAAGTATTCAGGAACTGTCTATTTGGTTCGTAGTTGCATTTTAGTTTACTATAGGTGCGAAGTGGACGCTTTACACGTTTATTTTTATTCCTCAAACTTTCACACAACGCCATCTGGTCCCAAACTAAACAGAGCTTGTACTATGGGTACTAGACAACGGATAAACATACTTAAAAACTTTTTTTTTGTAAATACATACATATTATACATACAAAACTCTCAGACCAATGCAAACAATCATGTTCATGCACACAAAGATTTGCATTGAGCGGGAATCGAACCCGAGACCTCTGCGTAGAAGCCATGTAATATACCGACTGCGACACAGAGGTCATCAAGTTATTAGGTTGAGTTTTAACGCGAAAATAAAATAGGTAGTTACAGATGTGTACATCCCATGACGTAGGGATAGTTGGCCAACTAATACCACGCTGGCCGGACGGACCACCGAAACTCCTGCTCAAGCCTTCCCTTGCAAGTTCATCGGCTCTTTCGTTGCCGACATAACCTTTGTGTCCTGGAATCCATACCAGTCTCACCTTGTTCGTTTTGCCAAGCCTGTTTAGGGCCTGGATACCATTTTTGACTAGTTTGGAGGTGACTCTCGGTGCCGTTAGGGCTTTGAGTGCCGCCTGACTGTCGCTGAGAATATAGATAGTTTCGTTGTTCACTCCACTTGTCTATGTTCTCCTGTGCGCATGCTGTAATCGCGTAGGTCTCAGCTTGGAAGACTGTCGCATACTTACCCATGCTTGTGCTACTACCGTAGTCTTTAGTATAAATACCTGCTCCGGTACCCGTGCTCGTCTTCGATCCGTCCGTGTACCATATCTTACCCTTACCCTCTGGTGGCTCGAGTCCTTCTGACCATGCAGATCTTTTAGGAATAAGGATCCTGAATCGTCTTTCGAAGATGTAACTTGCTGGCATCTGGTCGCCACACATGTTGATTGCATCTTCCACTTGCCTAAATAATGTTGGCTTTGCATATCTTTGCTGTCGCACCATAGCCCAAGACCTTCTAGTCTGTAGAGTGCCCTTGCTGCCTCAGACTGAACCATCAGGTGCAGTGGTGTTAAATTTAGTAGGACCTCCATTGCAACGGTTGGGGTGGTCCGAAACGCACCCGTCATTGCAACGCAGGCCAACCTTTGAAGTTTTAGTAGGCCCTCCCTGCATGTGCCAAGGTTCGTCCTCGGCCACCATGCCAGACTTCCGTACAGCACTATAGGTCTGACCATCATCGTGTACACCCACAGCATGATTTTAGGTTTTAACCCCCATGTCTTACCATATGCAGATCTACACATGCCAAACACTCTGTGTGCCTTTGCTGTTGCCGACTCTACGTGCTCCTTCCAGGTTAGTTTATTGTCTAGGATGAGTCCAAGATACTTTACCTGCTCTGAGATCATTAGATCCTGATTGAAGAGACTCAGATTTATTGAGTTGTTGATGTTTCTCTTCCTAGTAAACGGTACTACCACCGTCTTGCTCGGGTTGTTCGAGAGTTGTTGCCTACCGCACCATCGCTCTACCCGCCCCAGCATCTCTCTCATGATCTCCGTTATTGTTTTCGGGAATATCCCGTTAATCGGTCCTGACTGGTCCGCTGTTGAGTTCCTCCAGGAGAGAGTCCACCACCATGTTCCATAGTAGCAGTACCCCCCCCCCTGTGGGCATCCCTTGGTGGCAGTGATGGTTAGCTGTTCTCCTAGTAGAGTTGTTGTCATCGTTCTGCCGTTCAGCATGTTCCCTATCCATTCACAAATGGTCGGGTCAATGCCATGTCGTGAGGACGCTTCCTTAATCGCAACGTATGATGTTCGATCGAAGGCGCCCTCTATGTCTAGAAATGCTGCTAGACATATTTCTTTGCATTCAATTGCCTTTTCCGCTCTGTCTACTACCAGATGAATCGCCGTTTCTGTCGATTTTCCCGGTTGGTAAGCACATTGCATTCTGTGAAGTGGAAACCTGAGTAGCGGTCCATTGCGGATGTGTCTGTCGATCAGTTTTTCCAAAGTTTTTAGAAAGAAGGATGTCAGACTAATGGGCCTGTATGATTTGGCCTCGGAGTAACTTTCCTTTCCAGGTTTTGGTAAGTAGATTACTCTTATTTTCCTCCAGTCACGTGGTACGTGTCTGAACGCTAGGCACGCTCTATATAGTCTGCACAGATGTGGTACTAATACATGCGCTTCTTTTTGTAGTAGGATGGGGTAGATCTCGTCTGGTCCTCGCGACTTGTATGGCTGGAATGTTGATATTGCCCATCTCAGCTTGTTCTGGTCTACTACCTTATTTGCACTATTCCAGTTTCGTCTGTCCGTTCGGGTTTCCTGTTCGGCCTGACTTACTGTGTGAATTTGTGCTTCGTGCTCGATTGTGTTTGAGCCTGATAAATGTACTTTGCACATTTCTTTTAAAGTTTCTAGGCCTGTCTCAGTCATTTTCCCACTTCCGTCCCTTACCGTTGTTAGTGGGTGTGACTTCGTCGATGGCATAGCCTTTATTAATCTCATTCCCTGTGGTAGAGATTCTATCTGATCGCAGTGTTTCTTCCACGATTTTCTTTTCGCTTTCCTGACAGCTTTGCTGTAGGTTGTTAGCTGTTTGGCATAGTCGACGAATCTGTTTGACGTCTTTGCTTTATTGAACATCGCTCTGGTTTCTCTTCTGAGTTTGTCCAACTCCGGAGTCCACCATGGTGTTATTTTTGTCACTGCTTGTTTTTCTGGACAGTTATTTGTCCAGGATTTTTTGACAGCGCTTGTTACTTTGTCAGCCTCAAATTCAATGTCTATGATCGAATTTAGGCTGATTCTCGGATCTCCTAGTTCTAATTTGAGGTCCCTGTTGTACGAATCCAAATCCGTGTGTCTTTGGTTTCTTTTGTGTACAGTTTCGATGCTGATATCATCACTGTACCTGAAGCATACATGCCACTCACTTATGATTTTGCTGGCATTGTTGCAAGCCAGCGTTATGTCAATCACTTCCCCTCGTCTCGAGTTAACGAAGGTTGCGTCATTGCCTTGGTTTAACAATTGTAAAGAGGAACTTACCGTAAAATCCAGTACTTTGTCACCTCTCCTGTTGACATCTGAGCTCCCCCAGATGACATGGTGTGCATTTGCATCGCACCCTATTATGAGCTCGTTGTTGTGGCTGCTTTGTGCCGCTAGACTCCTGAGTTCTTCGGTGATGGGGTCTGCGGCCTCGTAGGGCAGGTAGGCCGCTGAGATGGTGAGGGCCTTCCCTGCCCTACCTTTCAGGATCTTCACGGTGGTGAGATCCCTTGAACAGAAAACATTTTGAGGTATTGCCCTAATGCCATCCCTTACATAGATACATGTCCTCACGTTCGTTGTGGAAGGGGTGTGGTATATCACCCCACCTGTTCCATTTAGTCCCTTTACAGAACCTCCGTAACAGTACGGTTCCTGTATAAGAGCTATGTCGAACTTGTCCCTTTTTAGCTGCTTGGCCAAAAGGGCTGTTGCCGCCTTGTTATGTTGGAGGTTAATTTGTACAAACCTTAAACCTATGGTGTTAGTGGTTTCCTGTTTTCGGGGTGCTGACCATATTGCGCTCAGTCCCCTTCTCCTCTTCGAACACCACGGTCTCCTCTTCCTCCAACATCGGCGACAGCTGGTCCTCCAGACACAGATCTGCCAAGTCGGCTAGATCCCCGGGCTCGATCGACAGTGTTCCCGTCGACCCCGCCCCGGTCTCCAGCCCCCCCGTCATGACCGTTGCCTGGTCTGCAGCAGCCGCCTTGCTGACAGGATCTCTCCTGTCCTTTTCTGTAGGGGCATCGGGCGCCATTGCTGGCTTTCCCTTTGCCTCCGCTTTGGACGCAGCAAGATTCACAGATAGTCCCTTAGTCGGTTTTTACGACACCCATGGGATGAGACGGGGTGGTGTTGTATTCTTACTCCGTCACCACACGGAGGACACATTATGAATAAGGTGAGTTAAACAACAAGACACAAAATAATGAAGATAAAAGACAATCTACGATCTCTAGGGCGTAGTAGTTACAGTTCATGGTTGCTACGCAAATGTCTCGGGGTTTAATTCCGGCGCAACGCAAATCTTTGTGTAAATACAGAAGAAAGTTTGCATTAATGTGTTTGTTTTTTAATTACAATATGTACGGTCAAGGAATTTAATTGTTTAGCAGGTACACAACCTACGTAATTTAGTCGTATTATATACCAAAATAATCCTAGCGAATTTGAAAGATATTACACCTCAAAATTGACATAATATAAAATATAACCAATAAGTATGAATTGCACTTCAAACTTCTTTGTTTACAAACTTCCACCATTCTGTCCAAAGAGTAAAAAATAAAATTTTGACAGTATTATCAATACAATGCATTGAACCAATCAGAACAGCGAATGCTACTCGATATACTTTATTGTTAATAGTGACACAAACTCGGACTAAGGATACTGTTTGATGGAGATGGTAGATAAGGTCTAGTTTAGTTTGACTTAACTTTGGTCTGTCAACAATATAAAATTGAAGAATTTTATTTTAACACAAAATACCTGTCTGTCATAGATAGACAAGGCTAGGTATATATACCTTGTCTAATTAATTTTACGACTCCCAAGACGTCGGGGTTCGTCATCCGTCGTCTGTAGTCGGTAAATAGTAACCTGACCGATTTCAAAATTAAGCAAATTGCTAAACAATTAAATTCCTTGAGTGTACCTATGTATTTACGAAAAAAATAATTTAATATGCGTTTTAATGTCAAAGCTTGATTCAAATGTACGGACGCCTTACGAATTTCTAATGACGTCACACACAATATGGCGCAGGTCATGCACTTTCATAGTTGAAACGAGTAGTAAGTATGTTTATCCATTGTTTAGTACCAAAAGTACAAACTCATTTTAATTTGGGACTAGATTGCTTTATTTATGGTGTAAGGAGTATTAAAATTACTGTTTTGTGTACGTTGCAATATCTTAATTACAAAACCCAAACCAACCGCTATAAATCAAATTCTTATAAAATGTAATATAATTAAATGCTACTAATAAGTCTACATCGTGCAGTCGTGCTAAGCACAATGTTTGCTGTTAGTTCCAGAGCCCGTGCTAGAGTTGAAGAAGTGATTTTATGTGATTGTGAAAGTGATTTGTGAAATAATAAGAAGGAAAACTTGAAATTAAACCCTATACTAATCCGTCTGGCCAGCGTGGTATTAGTAGGCCAAGTATCCCCCCATCGCGGGAAGAGCCCCGTCCCTGCAGTGGGATATTTATGGGCTGTTATGATGATGATGATGAAACTCTTAACCACAATAATTTTCCCATCATAGATAATAGATCCGACCTTTAGCTGCTCTGATCAAAAGATAAGGACTGATAAAGTCACTGAAAAAAAATCTGTTTCGATGTTTTTTTTTTCAAAGCGAAAGTGTACCAAATGCTTGTCCCAATCATACCATTGAACAAACTAATTGCCAGCTGTATTGATGAGAGGGGTTCAACGTCAGTTAAGTCCATATTCACCTGATGAATTTTTAACAGCTATGTAAGATTATAAACATCAAGATCTATTATAATTTTATAATTTCATCAGGCGTAAAGTATTTATTTTTTTCGAATTTAAAATGAGGTTTATAAATTTGATCAGCGCTCAACCCTTACTGCATCTGCTGACGATTATTCCATTCATAATCGTGCATAAAACTACAATTTAAGTAATTCAGTTTTATTGGTTTTTCAGGGGTTATTTTTAAAGACTCTATCAGCCTAACTCTCTTGACTCCACCGCTAGTGCTGCGACTAACGCTTACTTTACTGATTTCCAGACATTAAACAACTGTTTGAAACAAAATTCATACGTATTATATAAACGGGATATTAACGCGCATTTAATTTACCTTTATTTTACTTGACGTTTTGGCACAGGTTGCACTGGCCGTGGTCGCAAGCTGACTCAGTGGAGTCTGACGTTGAATATTTATAATAATGAAACGCGATAGTTTAAAAGTTACAAAATTCATACGGCAAACCATTCTTCAAATAAATGATACGCCAGCGCCCCTAGTATATGTGCCGCAGGTAAAGCTCACAAGTACACCGGGTATAATTACACATTACTGCATACCGCTGTGTGCGCTGGCAAAAGTGCAGCCGACTGTCACGTGGACCGCGTTATGTTAAAGCTAGCAATTATTTTTATATTATTTTTCCTCTACACAATCTCACCTAGTCTTAAATTAAGCAGATTTTGTAAGTTTTATGGGTACTCGAAAACTAAGCAGACAAACAAATTTCTGGACCAAATCGGGGATGGAACTGAAACGCACCCTTTGTTGCAGTCTATACATACACTAAGCTTTATGTTACATACTCGTATTTTTCAAATATTTGTTTCCTGCTTAAAGCTTATCATTATAGTACTGCCTCGTCTAAATGTAACTAAAGTGTCAGGTTATGTCATCCGGTAAATATCATAACTGTGAAAGAAACTCAAAATTAACCATCACAATGTAAAATTGACTTAATAAGGTAGTAAGTATTTTGTCTTTCCACCTGTCCAAGCCATGTCACGGAATTCTTCATACCCGTTGAGTCTGGGTAACGTATACTTTTTCAAAGTAAACATAATTTAACTACCAGTGTACATTTGAAATAATAATAGGTACTATATTCATCAAACCTCCCCTAATCACCTTTCAGGACAAGAGAAATTGTGGATAATACACGAACAATTGCTTTGAATAGACTTTCTTTTTAGATTTCAGTCAATCTGTTACAATTATGTCTACCGTCGTCGTCGTCGCCAGCCGATTAATTTCCCACTGCAAGGACGGGCGTCCTCCAGTGACGGAGGGATACTTGGTCTACTAATACCACGCTGGTCAGACGGATTGGTATAGGGTTTAATTTCAAGTTTTCCTTCTTTTTATTACGTAAAGATAATATTCACCCATGGTCCCTTAGTCGGTTTTTAATACACTCATGTGATGAGCTGGGGTGGTGACACACTGTATTCTTACTCCGTCACCACACGGAGATTATGTCTATATCCACAAATATTAAATTAAGTTTATTCGGCGACTAAACCTAATTTGTTAAAAAAATACATCCCATGTTCATTGTTACCTTCCACATAAAACCGACCAAAGGTCCATAGCACACGTCGCTCGGGTATGCCACGGCAGGCATTTCGGACAACCTAATTAAAACATTTCGCTTACTTCATAGAAGAAAACGCCGAAGTGGGTGCCTTTAATTATTACCCAAAAATTTTAACGTTAAATTATATTTTATTTCGGTATTAAAATAATATACGAAAATTCAACTGCCGATGTCATTCAAAATTCGTTGGGTGGAAGAAAATAATTAATAGGTTCTATAATTGAAATAATTAAAGCCTCAATTCTTGTTCAATAATTATTAAAGTGATTTTAGTTGGCCAGTTAATTAAATATTAATTAGATAGTTTTTTATTTAATTTTCTGTTAAATTAATTAATATTATACTATTTTATATAAAATTGTATTTTAATTGGACTACGGAAAGTTGTTGTTCAAAGGGAATGTAAAAAGTTTGTCGAAATACATGGAACCACTTATGCGGCACACTTTCCGTGTGGTGACGGAGTAAGAATACAGCGTGTCACCACCCCATTTCATCCCATGGGTGTCGTAAAAACCGACTAAGGGACTATCCGTGAATATTATCCTCACGCAATAAAAAGAAAGAAAACTTGAAATTAAACCCTATACCAATCCGTTTGGCCTTCCTAGTATTAGTAGACCACGTATCCCTCCATCACGGCAGGAGGCCCGTCCCTGCAGTGGGACATTAATGGGCTGTTAAGATGATATTGAGAATCTCCTATTTTTGTAGTCAATTAACAATAATACATATTTGAATATCACTCGCGACGTTGATTCCTCTTAGCTATCAATTAAGCCTACACGTGCGTTATCCTATTATACGTCATTTTCTCTGTTATAATTATGAATCTATGAATATTAATTGCCTCTATAATTAAACTACAGTCTTGGGTGCTGAGGCGAGACGTTATTATCAATAAGGATAGTTTATTTACTTATTATATTGTTTGGGTTACTCTATTCTTCCCTAGAGTTTAAGATAAGATAAAAAAACATTTTACTTTTTCTTTGTAACCGTCTACGTTGCTTAAAGTTTTAACAAGTTACACGACGCACGCAGTGAAACCTGCATGTCAATTCTCGTACCTTAAAATCTTTAAAAATTCGGTTAAGTTAACTTTAGTTGTCACACAATAGGTAAGACAATTTGACAACTAAAGTTAACTTAACCGAATTTTTAGCTGGTATAATGATTCACCTCCCATGCGAACCAAAGAGCTAAAGTTGCACTCAAAAACTTTATTGCCCCTCAAAACTACAATTTATTTTATGCGACTTTTCAATTTCCAATGAATACAAATATATCACAAATACATTATATTAAAAATATTGTAACACAGTAAATTACAAGTTGTAAAGCAATACAGAACTTTATGCCTTAATTTTTATTAAGGCAACAAATTTAATGATTGCAACACTATGAAAATAGAAAAAGACAAACTTATACATGCCTTTTAACCAAACAGACATTGGAAAATCAATCTTATAGCACTAAGAATAGAGTTTCGTTTTAAGGGTGTGTAAGATTTTGATGGTAAATAGAGGTTTGCATAAAATAGATTTTATCAAAGCAACACTGTTGGTTGAATTAACGTTGGGTAATTAATTGTGTCGATTTGATTACGAAGTAGTTATCCAAGTGCCTACTAAATTTAATTATAAGAGAACTAATAGTGCGAATTGTATACCTACTTTGTAAATATTGTATTTGAGAAACTTGTAAGTAAATCTTTTAGATACACATGCCGGTCAAAGCTATGAATCTATAGAGATAAGTTTTTAAAAAACGTTTGCCCGGAAATTGTTTGCCCGAAAATTATATGCCATTCAATCAATCAATTCAATTTCTTTTGCTATAATTTTATTAGACACTAGCTGACCCGTGCCCACTTCGTTAGGCCGCGAAATAAACGCGTCACTTTTTTAAACATGTTTTATCACTGCTCCTATGCTATTAGTCATAGCGTGATACTACATAGCCTATGACACTCCCCGATAAATGGACTATTCAACACAGAAAGAATTTTTGAAATCGGTTCAGTAGATTCAGAGATTACCCCCTACAACGTCACAAACACAAAAACAAACAAACATACAAACACACAAACTTTACCTCTTTATAATATTAGTATAGATAAATGTAAAACAGCTTCCGTCTATAGATTCATCAGTTGTTATTCAAATATTTTTATTCAATAACCTTTCTACCGCGTCGGCTAGCGGTTCTGCGTGAGTCTTGCCCATTGCAGTCATTCACTTATATTCTCCTGCAGATCGCCTCTTTCTTTAATTCAATCGCTTAAAGCCCGATTTACACATCGACAAGTACAGTAGCGAGTTAAGTAGTAAGTTGTTGATTAAGTTGATTTGAATAGATCTCCATCCTATTTTTTGGCGAATTAAGTACGAAGTAGCCCCCTCTCTCGCGTCTCGCCAACGTAACTCGCCAAAAAATAGGATGGAGATATATTTAAATCAACTTAAGCAACAACTTACTACTTAACTCGCTACTGTACTTGTCCATGTGTAAATCGGGCTTAAGAGTAAGTAGTAAGAAGGTCATTAAACCCTACAGCAATCTAAGTGGTCACCATAGCACACTAAGTAAAAAGTTTCCTTCCATTATTATCTACTTCGATGGGTAAATCGGACTTAAGCCCGATCTACACATCGACAAGTACAGTAGCGAGTTACTTAAGTAGTAAGTTGTTGATTAAGTTGATTTGAATAGATCTCCATCCTATTTTTTGGCGAGTTAAGTACGAAGTAGCCCCCTCTCTCGCGTCTCGCCAACTTAACTCGCCAAAAAATAGGATGAAGATCTATTTATTGACATTGCTCTCACCATCGCCTTTCTTATTGATTTCATGTCATTTAGACTTCTGAGAATCTTTAGTGGCATAATGTTTTTAAATTTGGTGGATCTGGTAACTTTCCTAGTTATTGAATCTGTAAATGAAAAACACTAAACCAATATGAACAGATATTTTATTTACATTCATCATAACAGTCCATTAATGTCCCACTGCAGGGACGGGCCTCCTCCCGTGATAGAGGGATACTTGGCCTACTAATACCACGCTGGCCAGACGGATTTGTATAGGGTTTAATTTCAAGTTTTCCTTCTTTCTATATAAAGGTTATATTCACAGATAGTTCCTTAGTCGGTTTTTACGACACCCATGGGATGAGATGAAGTGGTGACATATTGCATTCTTACTCCCTCACCACATGGATAGATATTAGTTATTTACATTACAATTATTTAAACCTAAATTCAAAGCGAAACTACATTTCAAATAAATCGGGAGTACATTTAGGAATATACAGGAAAGTGGTAGATAAGCCATTCCACTAGGATTAGGCAAACCACAAACGGTGGTCGCAATTCTCCTAACCACATAGGTACTGTAAACTCACAGCTTTCTGAATTGTTGAAGTCCTTTATTTACATTTATATATGTTACGGGCAACGTGATTAAGTGGGCATTATTAATAAGGACCGGTCTTTATTAATAATGCCCAATAACGACGGCCAAAGTGATAAATTTATCACTTTGACCGGCCATTATTAATAATGGCCGACGGCCCGTGGTCCATGTAATAAGTTAGTGTTTGAGATAGCTTAAAAAAAGCCAAAAGTCAGAAACAGTTGGTTAGGTTAGGTTAGTATGGCGACCAAAACGCGCACGAGCCGAGCGAGCGAAGCGAGCGGGTCGCGGCAGCGGCCGGCGAGGGCCAGACACATTTTTTCAATAAATAATTAAAATAATAAAATGTTTAATTTTGTAATTACTGTCTAATAGTTTATTTTTTGGTAACTTTTCATGAATATATTGTAAGATTAATTTCATTTAATAAAGAAAAACACTACAGTTCACCTATTTTCTTACTTTGCCCAAGATAGGGTGGGCATTATTCATAATGGCCAGGAAAAGTGATTAATTATGTTGTTTTTATCACATTGCCCAATTGAGTCGGGCATTATGAATAAAGACCGGCCATTATTCATAGTGCCCGGATTTATCAAATTGCCCGTAACATATATTTTTTTTTTATTTTTTTTTTTAAAAAGACACCTCCCGCACTAGGGATCATGCCCTGTGTCGCGGGGACTTTTACAAACATCAATTAACGGACACATAGATATGCATTTAGATTTCACCTTAATTTGTAAATGTTGAATTCTCTTGTATATTTGTATACTTTTATCTTGTATACATATTATGTTTTTTGTCAGAAAAAGATAGGAAAAATTTAATGAGAATCAGAATGACCCAAAGGGAGTCTCATCCTTTTTAGGGTTCCGTAGCTAAATGGCAAAAAACGGAACCCTTATAGATTCGTCATGTCTGTCTGTCCGTCCGTATGTCACAGCCATTTTTTTCCGTAACTATAAGAGCTATAGGTACTATTGAAACTTGCTAGGTACATGTATTCTGTAAACCGCATTATGACGTTGATGCAAAAAAAAAATTGGGGGCTCCCATTGATTTATAAAAAACCCTAGATGCACATTTTCAAACAAAACTAACAGCCAAAAGTGTCACCAAATTAAACATACGCAATAAATACGTATAGTAATATCGTAAACATATTTCTTTTTTCAAATTCAATCTTACACGCATGACATAAAGTTGTATTTAAAAAGTAATGCACATAAAGCAATAAAATTTAATGATTGACGTTTGCCGGTAGAACAACGCGATACTAATTTTAAAAAAGTGCACAATGCGCCCATTTGTTGCGGACGTTTTTGGGAAGTGGAGTGTGTATCTTTGGTTTTTTGTAAATCAATGGGGGCTCCCCATAAAAAAATAAAATGTAAATTAACATTAATTTTTCATACAATAAAACTCTTTAGATTGAAATGGTTTTGACAAGAAAATAAATACAACTGACACAACTGTCAAATTAATTTGTCAAAAACTGCATCATTCATATACAATTTATTTTAAATATATTTTGTTTTAAACGTTACAAATGGAAGGAAAGTATTAATGGACGATAAAGAAAAAAATTGTATAGGAGAAGATAATATACCAAAATTAATAGAATCTACGACATTAAACTTAGTTGAAGCACAAACAGCTGATGATGCAGGACCGTCCGGCTCAACACCTTTACCAGGTGCAACCCATAGTTCAAACCCAACAAACTTAGCTAAACCAGGTCTATCTAAATCAGAACATAGCATAAGGAATATCATTACAAGCAAAGATGTAACCAACGCATTGAAATCATTAAGTTTTGGTACACCAGCACAAGGAATCAAAGATTTCAAAATAAAAGAGCTACAAGGGCCTATGGTGGGCAATACTACTGAGAATACTGAAACAACAACGCTATTAGACTTAAAAAACTTCATGGTATCATGTTTTAAACAGGCTATACCGGGGAATGCATTAGCATTGAATGAAATACAAACACCAATACAGCCAACGCAGGCAGTAAGCTCTCTGCCAACAGCAGCAGCTGAGCCTCCGACAGTTAGCTGCATCAGTAGTGTAATACAAACAGAGAATATTCCTGCTAAAACAAATGAAGTCATTGTAACAAAGGCTCATGAGCCGAAGTTACATAAAACAAGTTTTGAAAAAAAGAAAACTTCGGGCAATTTTTCTGAGAGATCGGATTTAGGCATTGGTCAAAGAGATTCGCTCTCAAGTATCGGATCAAATGTTTGCAGAATCTGTATGACGCGGGGTAAGGAAAGGTTGGTTTAACTGTATAATGTTTATTTACACGAAAAATATATACGTTTTAGTGTCGTATAAGATGTTTTGGTGAGCCAAACGTGCTGAAGAATTTATTACGGTGTTTATTGAACTTGGTATATTTACTTTGAAGTAGATGCTGAAATATCTTCTTTTTTATACGAAATGGTGACTAGACAAACAAATAACTCGTCACATAGCTAGTCTATTTACGAATTCCATAGTGCAAAATTCTGTACTTTAAAACTATATAAGTCAAAGTGCTTCTAAACTGCGCTAATCACCCTGAGATAAGCTGTTATGTCACTTAAGCCCAGTAACATTAAAACACTGCTTGAAGTTGAATTAAGCGGGTACGGTGGTACCACCTATTTAGATGGCTTCTTGCTGAAGACACCTGCAACCAGTAACCCCTTTTTTCAGTGTAGGCGAAATGGTATACCGAAGGCTTAGTGCACGGTTTTAGATAAACTATTGATAAACCATCTTACTGCAGAAACTGGTTTCCTCTAATGACTAAGCGGAACATGATTTTATTATTAGGATTGGTTTAGAGTATATGGCAAGTTTTCCTTCTTTTGATTACCGAAATGTTATATCTGTCGACTTTTACAAGACACATTAAGAGTGAGAGATGCACTAAGAATAAATGGTGATTTATTCTTAGTTATCCCAAACTTCGCCATTAAAGTACCTACCAAATAGATTTAGTCGGTTAGTTGAAGTTTCCACTGCACACTGTTTACTTCGGGTACCTTCATCATCGATTCATATTTGTTGTAGATTGATTTCACCGTGTAACTGCAAGGGTTCGTTAGCGAATGTACACCTTAGCTGTCTCGAGAGGTGGCTTAATCAAGTCGGTAGGAATCACTGCGAACTTTGTGGATTCAGGTAAATATACTAACAAATAATACCTAAAGGTTAACCCTTTTTAAGGGGGTGGCAACTATGTTGCCACCTAATTAGCAACTCTAAAGACCTTGTAATAAAGGTCAAAGCGAAAAAAAACGAAGTTACTTGTGCCTGTTAAAGGGGTAAGATCATATTTTTCATGGAAAATATTTTAGAGGTCGCCTATCGTGTCGAATGTATGTCGTCGTATGTGTCGAAGTCTACACTAAAAATGACGTTGTTCCTCCTTTATCACAACTCCCGCACCAAGGATCGAGCCCTTATATCGCAGGATTTTTTACAGGCATGCAATGAACAGATACAAAGTTTATACAGGCTCAAAACAATTTGCTGATCTCACAACAGTTTTTACGCCAGTGAACAATCCTGTACTTTACAAACAACTATTTGACGCACACAAAGGCTCAGAAAAATATTACTGGATGGCACAAAAAACACCTCGTGGCTAATGGCTACATGCTCGGTGAACTGCGATGGTTGAATCAACATAACATAACAGCCCATTAATGTCCCACTGCAGGGACGGGCCTCCTCCCGTGACGGAGGAATACTTGTCCAACTAATACTACGCTGGCCAAACAAGCGTACCTGGTTGAATCCCTATTACAGAAATTTATGTAAACACAATTTATTAATAATATTCAATAGAATTAAAACTTATTTAAATAAAAAAATGTTTATGACATAAACTTAGTATCGGAAGTTGTTTTCAATTGTTAAAACTTTATTAATCGGTTTCATTTCGAGAGGAACTGTTGGTCAACTTGACTCAAGCTTCGACAATCCATATAGGGTTGCGGTGTGCATTAATGAACACAAATATTCACAAATATTTCTTCAATTTTCCTTGTGTTGAAGTAAGAATACAATATCTCACCACCCTACCTCATCCCATGGGTGTCGTAAAAACCGACTAAGGGACTAATCGGGAATATTATCTTTACGAAATAAAAAGTAGGAAAACTTAAAATTTAACCCTATACCAATCCGTCTTAGTATTAGTAGGCCAAGTATCCCTCCGTTATGGGAGGAGGCCCGTCCCTGACGTATTTAGAATGACATGATATAACAGAGAAAGACGGTTAAAGCATGTTACATAATCAAACATCAGAGCTGGATATAAAACGGGATGCTGTGATCCAGATCTGGTTTTCTTTACACAGTTTTTCTAACTCCAACAAAATAGCTTTTTCTTACCATTTCTCAAGATCAATAATATTAATGAAAGGTTCTAAAACGTCGTCATCATAACAGCCCATTAATGTCCCACTGCAGGGACGGGCCTCCTCCCATGACGGAGGGATACTTGGCCTACTAATACCACGCTGGTCAGACGGATTGGTATAGGGTTTAATTTCAAGTTTTCCTTCTTTTTATTTCGTAAAGATAATAATCACGGATAGTCCCTTAGTCGGTTTTTACGACACCTTTAGATGAGATGGGGTGGTGACATTTTGTATTCTTACTCCGTCACCACACGGAGCTAAACGTATTTTCTCTTTATTGTTCTAAAACGTATTTTCTCTTTATAGTCAACCCTAGCAAGGTGAATTTAACTAACAATTTAATTCTACCAGCATCAATGTTGTGGACTAAATTATTTCGTCTTTAGTTTTATCCTGTTACTGAAATGCCACTCCAAATTGGAACGGGAAGTTGTACCTATTAAATTTTGTTTTGTTTTGTCTATTGGACAACAATTAACTGCTTGAGTGGCAAAACTGTTGCGGCGGCCGTGGGCTCTTTGATAATAATTATTTAGACGTTCTTCAAACGATTGTCTCAACCCAGAATGTTCTTTGTCTCCGCGACACAGGCCTTGATATTTAGTGCGTGACATTGATGGTTTACATTTTAAGTTGTCATCATTTCGTTGGTATGCTTCTTGCATTTGATTAGACCGCCAAAATGATGGCCACAGAGTTAAATAATTTCTTTTTTTTTTCGTTATGAAGGCAAACAAGCGTACCTGATAGTAAACGGTAATCGCAATGTTAGAGCACAGCCTACCTTGGTTTTATACTATCACCACAGCTAGTTATTTCATACCAACGATTTCTTTGTCTTTATTCCTAGACTGTGTTTTTATAATCTTTGTTTAATTAGCATTATAATAAGTATTGTCACTTGATGGACAGCTCCTTACCTATGACTTTAGTAGACTGTATTTTAACCAAGTTTACTTTGAATGTTGCCTAACAAGGTATTGCTGTAAATGTGCCTTATTAAAAAAAAAGACTGTATTAGCGCTTGTCACCATTACATACATACATACATAAACCCACGACTTATCCCGTCCGGTGTAGGCGGAGACGACAGAACGCCACTTGTCACGATACTGGCAAACAGATTGGGCCTCGTCCATATTCAAGCGAGTCATACACGCGCGTCGGTTACGAGTGCTCTTTATAAAGAAAATTTCATTAAAGTGTACGTCTATAATTCCATCGCCAAGTAACAATTCCTAGTAATGATTTCGTTTTCAAGGAAATAATTGATCGCGTGTTTGTATTTTCACCCTTACTTAATTAATGTGAGTGTATATTGGACTACACCATGCCATACGATAGTGAAATTTTGTAATTTATTGCTTCAATTCAATAATTGATGGCTTTTTTGTTACTACTTACTAATTAGGCGGTTATTTGACTTTGATTTTCTTTCTGTATAAAGTTACGATAATGTAATTTGGATTATTTAAAATATAGGTATGTCATTTTTTTACGTCGTACGTAATGTTGCGAGGCATGCTTTATTAATAAACTCCTTTGCTAAGGATTATACTGAATAATGTTAATTAAAAAATATAATATCGTTGGCTCATTATTCCAAGGTTCTATGTTCAAACAGTACCTACTATATAAGGTAATAAAATGGTATAAAGTTTTAAGTGTCATTAACTTCACTGTTACAAAAATTAACAACTAAATAATATTTTGTAATACACTATACTGCTATCTACTTGTTTACTTTTTATAACGGTGAAATTGATGTCACTTAAAACCTTATACCAATCATAACATAAAATTTTCTGAAATTTTGACATAGAACCTTGTAATAGTGAGTCAACGATAATATCATTCTTTACTTATTCACAACGCCATCTAGTCCTAAGCATAGCTTTAACTAGGTGACTACTTGCCCTAGGGACTGTATGATTAATGCCAGTCTTTTCACTTTCTTGGTCCTTTACCGGTGAGAGAAGCATAGGTACTGTTGGTTTTAATTATTGGTACATTGTGTCTTTTTTTTGGGACTTCGTCACACTTTCCAGCCTGGGCCAAAAGCTGATAGCCTTCAAAAAGGTTTAAAAAAATGGGACAACTTAGATATCTTTTTTTGCATTATTTATTATACATAGGGAATACTGTTCATAGCAATCACGCAACAGAAATCATCGAAATATGACATGTAACTAAAAGATAAGTAATTCTCCATACAACGAACAACAGAATCATTGCAGCTGTCACATACAGAAAACATTCGATTTTTAAATCCTCAAAATACTGTCCACTAAAATGTATTCTTTTTTTACTTTTTTATTTTACAGTTATCCAGCGATTCGCACGCCCCGTTATACAGTACTGCAAGCTCTGCGACTATGGTTTGGAAATCCGCGGAACAGGAGCCATTTGCAGGTGAAATGTACCATAATATTCTAGTGAAACGATTTTAAATAGTGTGCGGATTGATTTTTTTAGTATGTTGTAAGCTTTGCCGTATTATTTAATGGATGAGTTAGCAAGAACTGTTTTGCTTGTGTTAAAGCTTGTTTTGTTATGTGTAGTGAAGGACTCTATAATATTATGCGTTTGAAATAAGAATGGACGCGTCAATGAGCTCTATCTGTCAAAGTTCGATTAAAAAGTACGGACGCCTTACGAATTTCTTTGGATGACGTAACGATATGACGCAGGGTCATGCACATTCCTATTTGAAACGCATAGTACGAGTACATAACGAAGGAAAACTTGACATACAACCTTAGGTTAGTTATGTGTAAGGTTCGTAGCACATATATCAAAAGCCTCGCCTTTTTCCTCGGTGTCAAACGTCAAAAATCCGATTACGTTACGATTCCGATTAGTGTGCGTTGCAGTAAGGAGTTTCATACAAATAATATTGAACGGCTTGAGTTGTACGATGCCCTTTACGTTTCGATATATGTGCTACGACCCTAAGTGTGTTATTAATATACCAAGTTTGTATATTTTATTGAAGTATGCGTGTCTGTCTTTTGGGCCAATGATAAGATTCATTGATGATGATAATTTAAAACCGACTTCGAACGTTCTTCGATTCGTTTACATGGATTATTTACAGAAATTCCATATTTTTTATAATAAAAACCAAATCATTAACCTGTTTTTAACTATGGGACTAACCTGGAAGTAGACACCTTTAATCCAAAATCTATCATTAATTGGTCTAGAAATTGCTGTGTTTTAGAGTAACAAACGATCCAAAAATTACACCTGAATGAAGTACTTTCAAACCTATTTAGACTCGATTTATAACCAACCCTAGAGAACCATAAACACACTTGAGAAATACAAAGTAAAAGACACGAAAGAATCAATAAAATATAAGACATAGTGAACTAGCTAACACCTCCGTCCACCGATATGTCCACGTCCGGATATAACGTCCGTCCGGTCATAGCTAAGCCGGTCATACGTCCGGATTTCAACGGCAGTTTGATTTTAAGACACCCCGCTCTGGCTTCTCTGCAGATAAGAAAAATTGGCGGGCTTACCTACGTACTCTATATTTTCTAAATTTGGTGTGGTTTTAAGATGTTTATTTTTGTTCGTTCAAATATTATTTTTTGTGTTGAAAAATAAGAAATTAGTTGACCAAACACACTACCTATGCAAAACGGATGCCATTTTTAATACTTTGTTTATTATGGTTAATTTACAAAAAGGTAAATCAATCAAATTTAATTGTTGCTATGGGATGAACATAAAGCTTTACAGAGCATAGTTTGTGATTTTGGAGGAAGCTTGTGATTTACCACTCTTTTTTCAGAAAAATATAATTTCGTGACAGAATTATTAGTTTTGTCTTGGTTCTCGATCGTAATCTTATGGTGTTAAAATATTTAATTGAAATACCTTTGATAACTTTGCGTGTAAGAATGTATTGTGATGAAAGTAATCATGTTGTTAGTTTTATTCTACTGTCTATTTAAACAGACTTGCTCTAAATGGTAAACATATATGGCGTCGTGTCAACCGCAGACTAAAGAGTACTGATAGCTATAGGCCGACCGCTTATCTCAGTCCCCGCCTGCGGTATGAAAGGGACGGGGGGCCGGGGTAGCGGTGTGCGTTATGGTAGCGTACACAAGAGCTATATCGAGTTGGTTCTATGTCAAATTAAATAAATTTTTACAAAAAAAAAACTGACTTCAAAGACAAAAATTGCACTAAAAAGTAAACAAAAAAAAAAAAAAATGCAACCGAATTGAGAACCTCCTCTTTTTTGAAGTCGGTTGAAAATAATTATATGCCGACCGCTTAACTCTGACCTCGCCTGCGGGGTGACTGGGGGGCGGGGAATGATGACAAAGGGGATCGCGCGGGGATTGCACGGGTAGCACAATTTTGATTTACAATGACAGTGCCCAGCACAACATAGATAAGAATAAGTACTAACGTATAGATTGCTATCTCTTGATTTTTTGGCAAAACGGCGCCATCTAGTTACTGCGACCCGAACTACATTGCATCAAAAGACGGCTTTATATACCTACATAGTTATTACTTTATATGCACGGAAGAAAAATCAAGTGGAAATGCAATACAACTAATTCACAATTGGGAACCGCTGTTCCCAATAAAATTAATATTTATAGATTAATATAATTTTATTTCTTACATTTTTAGTGAAAGTGCATACTTAATACGTTTCTTATGAAAACGTATAGGTATTCAATTTTCATAAATACCTTAATATAGTGTAGAAGTAAATTGTATAGTGTAATATTGTATATATTGCTGTAAATGTGCCATATTTTTATTCTTTTTACATTTTTAGTGAATGCGTATAGGTATACGCATTCACTGATTTCTTCTGACTAAACTACGTTTCCGTAAAAGTATATACAAATAATTAAAATAATTATGTTGAATGAATTTAAATTTCGTTCCCTAACTAAGTATTTGAAAGTCGTTCATAGACAAATGGTTAAAATAGAAGCTGGGTAATAAGGTTCGTATCCAATGCCGACGAATTTTTTTGGGCAATTTTTTATTAACACAATTTTTTTATTTACAATTTACATGCGCACATTACGCAACCTTGGATGCTGCTGGTCTACGGAATATATAGTTAATATTGTATTCTGCATGACTTGACGGACTTCATTTCAAAATTGTTATCAATGTATATTTATTATTATTATGTCAAGGATTCTCTGCAAAGTGCGTCTATCTGATAGTTCCAAAATCGTAACATAAAGAAGTTGTTAGCACAATGGGTGGTAACAATATTCTTTAAAATACTTTTATTTCATAAAATTTATTACAAATTGTTTGAAATCGTCGTTTACTTAAAATTGAAGCTACATTTAAAATTATAGATCGACACAGACAAACGCTACAGCACTAAGAAAAGCCGCGTTGTATTGTCAAATGTAAATTAAAGGAGAAAAATAAAACCAATCTACTACTCGAATCTACTTGTCTGTCTGTGTTGATCTATAAATTCCAGTTTCCAAATGGTAGGGCCAATGAGAAGAAACCTGGCAAAGAAACTCATGGCACATTGTACAATATGGATTACTTGAGCCAGTAGTCATTCCAATTCAGCCTAGACTTAACCGGGAATATATTGAAGAAACAGGATTTAGTGCAGCCGAACTATCCTCAATTCTTAATAATAATATTATTAATAATTGTTTAAAATATATTTATTTAAATATAATAAAAAAAGTTTTTTTTTTTTAAATTTATAAACTAATCCATAAACAATCAACAATTTTATGTCATAATGTCGAAGTCATTTAATAATATAATCTGTAATTCATGGGCGCCATTCCATTTGCTTTGGTATTATCTTATTTCGTTGGCTGATACCGACTCCAAAAATAACAATAATATTACATAATTTGTAATAATTTGATTTTCTTTTAAAGAATCTACAAATAAATATATTTGTTATTTAAGAAATATCCTTAACAATCCTTTGTACAATAATTAAAAGAACCTATTCTTTAGATTAAGAATGGCTGATTTAAATTATATAATAATTATAACTAAAGTCTTAGAAAATATTTACAAATAATAACAAAGTACAATCATTAGTTATATATTAAAATCACAGTATAATCACATTTGGTGTAATTACAATAATTTACATTAAAACAGGTATGATTTAAACATATTAATTTTTAATAATCAGTCTTAGAAAATATTTACAGATAATAAGAACAATATGTACTAAGAGTTTTTTTAAATTTTTATACTATTTACGCTACCATAACGGACATCTAGTCAGTATGTCAGTATGACACTAGTGCGGTATCCTAGTCCGTCTTCTATACAATTTACAAATGTCAAAGATGGTGGCGTCATCTTGCCACTAAATCTCGTACTTTCTTAGAGAAAATTATGCAATCTAAATTATTACACAATTCAAAGCTTGACCAGAAAAATAAAAAAACCTCTCCAGGTATTTCGATTGGTTTATGGTATAATTTCAATTTTTCCTTCTCTTTATTTCATAAAAATAAGCTAGCTACAAATTAAAGCTGTGTTGTGATGTGATATAGTTCGGGACACAGTCTCTAGATGGTGCAGTTTTGCCAAAAAATCAAGAGATCGCTCTCTCCTTTGTCCTCGCCCCCCGCGCACCCCTATTACCGCAGGCGGGGTCTGAGTTAAACGGTCTGCCTATAGAGATGTGTAACTGATGTGAATGAATGAAATCTTCACTTAAAGTTCTTTTAGTACTGAACGGTTTATGGCAATTTTTTTAGCTACATACATTATACAGTGTAGGTATATAATTACATAATATTCTAATTACGCAATAGGAATGTGAAGTCGTAAATAATACTAAAAGTATTAAACAATTTTTTTATTTATTATTTTTACAAATTATTTTAGGTATAAGCAGCTGTAAAAGAGAAAGAAAAAGAAAGAAAGAAAATACATTTATTCTTGGTTTAAGGGTACAGTAAGAATATAGACAATTACAAAAATAAAAAAAAATAAAGAATATAAACAAAAATCATGATAAAGCCACATCTGTGCAGGAATCGGAACATGTATTACAAAATTCTGGGTCGGTGCGTCTGAGACTGTATCTAATATGCCATCTAGTCTTAACATTTTATCTTCTTCTTTTATGACCATGTTCAATGAATTTTGACCAGCATGTCAATTCTCGTACCAAAATTCGGTTAAGTTAACTTTTATTTGTCAAATTGTCACATTCTAAATAAAACTTTAACACGACCGCAAAAGATTACAATTGCAATAGCAAAAACAAGACAATTTGACAACCAAAAATTAACTTAACTGAATTTTTAACGATTATAAGGTACGAGAATTGACATGCTGGACACCGTACGGACAATTTTACTTAATCCTTCTTTAAGTAATTCTTTTATTTCAGCCATTTTAAATGTTGTATTATTTTTTCCCACATGCGATTTTAATTGTCCCCATATTAGTTCAATGGGATTTAATTCGCAGTGGATAATTCATTCAGTAGTTTTTGCCTGAAAGAGTAACAACAAACAACAAGTAACAAAAATTTCGCATTTATAATATTAGTAGGATTTATTTAAACATCCTCCTTTTATTCGTATGCCAATCGTTCATTCACTTTTGTTACACATCCCTACGAATCTATGAAATTTCTAGAATCTACAAATGTCAAATAATGAAATTAATTTTTATCTGTGAAATTTGCCGTTGGAAAAAAATACATTTATTTAAAATATAAGAAAGATAGTGGTGAAATCAAAGTAATTTACGTGTTTTCTATTGCATAAACATATAATGCTACTTTCCAGAAATTTTCATCCATATCAAAGTGTGCAATTGATGTAAAAACTAGTGAATTTGCAATATGTGGTGTTTGTTTACTAAATAAATCAAGTAAGGATGAATACGGTATACATTCAAATATGTTTGTTTTTTTTTATAGCATGAAACTTCTTAGAGCTTATATAAGACATTTAGTCATGCAACCAATGTTTTTTTTTTAAATTTGGAAGTATATTTTCATTAATGATTGGCAGGCACTACATTTTCATATCTTAATTCAAAGAACGCCCTATATATTTTCCCTTGAAGAAGTTATAAGATCTAATTAGATTTACAAACCTATCGTTCGTTAATATTCATGCTACACAAAAGTCTCGGTTCGATTCTCGCTTAATGCAAATATTTTGTGAATGAACTTGAAAGCTTATATTGGTCTAGGTGTTTTCGAAACTGACGAACTGAAAAAATATCAAGGCTCAAGTCAATAATTTGTTGATCATACAAATAATGAAAATTCCCCTTCGGCCGTCTACGAAACCAGAGCTACGTAACCAGTTACGTGTGAAGAATTTTATCTCTTGCTACAAAACTAGTTACGTACAAAGAAGATACTCCATACTCAATTCTTTATTGCGTTCCAAAATGTTTAAATAGGTACAAGATGGTAAATTTAACAAAGGTTCAAATTGTGGACCCTGTCGGGCACAGCATAGTGTAGGAGAGAGGAGGAAGGGCGCTAGAATTTTACTTAAAATAATTATCAAGCATATTTCCATAAATAAATATATACCTAACCATTTTAAATTTTTAACAAACCAATATTGTACTAATAATAAAAAGATGGTGATATGGTGTACATAAATGGCCAGGACAGCTAGAAGACGGGCTTTACTCCAGCCGTTACGGTGGGTGTTGGTCTGCGAACGCGGCTCCGAAATAATAGAGCAGGACTATGCACTTATGAAAAGAAGAGACTTGCGTGAAACGCGTACGCAGTCCTTTCTGGTGTGCAAAGACCCGCGACAAACTGCCTAGAGTTTGCCGCAAGCAGTTTACGGTTACTGGAGGCATTCCCTGGCGCGCTTCTGTAACCCCTCGATAAAAAGACAGGATCAATTCCTCTCCCTTTCCGCCGCTTTCTTGTCGGACTAAACCGTCACTGAGAATGAGGCGGCGGCTTCCAAACCACTCTCGTGTTACACGCTTTTCGTTTTTCTTTTAATTAAAATTATTTTTCTTTCTACGTAACAATTAAGTTTCATTGGAAAAAAATCTTCTTTGTACGTAACTAGTTTCGTAGCAAGAGAAAAAATTCTTCACACGTAACTGGTTACGTAGCTCTGGTTTCGTAGGCGGCCAAAAGGGAAAATTCGTGAATAAATTTATTCGGAGACTAATTATTGTTACATATTTTCTTGGTAGCGTTATTCAAGGTTCAATATTTCGAAAATCAGTATAATAGTCGTTACACACCGCGATCGAAAAGCCACCGAGGTAGAGGTAGTAATTATACCTTTACAACGTTCAATAAACCACAAATAGCTAGTTGAAGTTCGTCAGTATCTTAACTAAGAACTCTGTAACCTGAAGCACAAACCAAACATTCAACTCTACGTATACGGTACACCAAAGTTGGTGTTTAGTGCAAGTTAATTACTACACTGTTTGATCTCCCTTGTAATTAAACTATGTATCAAGATATTGCTAAACTTAGGGTAATTAACTTTAATACAGGTGAAATTGTATTAGTCTGGTTTGGACTATTTATTGATAAAGAGCAGCAGGTAGCGTATTTTCGTATGGGTTTGTAGATCTCCCTGCCTGTTTGTGTCTGGCGGTCGCGGATTATATTCTTTACCTATTAATGAAGATAATATGCACGTATGTAATAAAAATAAAATGAAAACTACCTTTCACTCACACGAAAGAGTGATCACGTCTGGGTCGTCATTTCACACTTGTTTTGTCTGTGATGAATGACCTGAAATAAAGGTCGCCGCCCTTTTCAGATGCCTGTGTGTTAAGAGTGGCCTATATCCAGTGATTCCAAAACCAATCGATTTTTGTTTTTTTATGTAATAGGGGGCAAACAAGTCAGCAGGTCACCTGATGGTAAATGATCACCGCCGCCCATGGACACCCGCAACACCAGAGGAATCACAGATGCGTTGCCGACCTTTAAAAAGGGAGTACGCTTGTTTCTTAAAGCTCCCCAAGTCGTAAAGGTCTGGAAATATCGTCGCAGCGAGCTTGTTCTTGATCAATAATTATTGTTTGATTAAATAATAAAGTTAGCCTATAGACAGTTAGCATCTTATCTAGTCCACAGCTATACATATTCTTGGTCCATTCCCTTAAGTAAAATACCTACTTTAAGATATTGTAAGATTTCAAAATTACCAATATGTTAAACTTAGTTATAATTAAATTCTTGAATTCTTGACGTATTTCAAAATTAAACGTTGTCATGCGTTTCTAAAATGAAACAATATTTCATAGACCACAAGTGACCGCAAATTGTTATTGGTGGTGTAAGTGTTGTATTCCACTGATACGACTTGTCTTTGTAAAATATATCCATTTTAAATGCTCCAAAAAGCATTGATGAAAAGAATTAAAGCTAGTTTTTGTATTTATTGAAGATCTTAGACGCGGGCAGATAGCCCAAACCACAACAAAAGTTTTGGTAACTTCTCATGTAGAAGGGTGATTCTTCGAGCCCAACATTTTCGATGTCTGGAGGTTTTTCTTTGTAACTAACAGACCAACCAAACTGCAATTTTTTTTTAAACAATATATGGACAGTTACCTATCTTGCACACGTTATTGTTTTTTAATAATAGTTTTTTATATATTTAAAAAAAAAATTAAAAAGCGTTCTTCTGATTAATACGGTGTGTCCGTACCCCAGTTTCTTGAACGTTAGTAACAGTAACATTTTTTCTTATTAACGAATCGATGTGCGTTATAAATATTACGATAGAATATTAGTTGTTTCTTTACACAAAAAAAAATGGTACTAATATTTGCGATAGTTTTTTAATAAAAAAATAAATTGTGAGTGTCCGGCACAAAAGTCTGATTCATATTCGCGCGCTTAACTCGAACGTACCTAGCTAAGTACGAAACATCAGGAGATCCCTTCTAGTGCTGGTGGTAGCCAGGGACTCTGCTGACGTGGTCACGACGTTACATGCGGCTGGTTCGTGTTGTTGCGGAGTTATAAATGTAAATATCTGATTCATATTACTTTGGTTCACCTGTGTTTCTGATTATTATGTTGGCTGTTATAATTAACTTAAATGGTTTTCAAACTTAAATCTGTTGGAAATATAATTCAATTGGGGACTAAAAGCCTATGTATAAATAGCAATCCTTAATTGTATACGTGTAGTGATTAACCGATGTTAAAAGGCAAAATTTTGATTTATATGTACCTGATTCATACGGTAAAAATACTATATTAATCAGAATTTCACACATATTGTTAATATGGCGGCACGGATAATGATTGATATTGTCAAGTTGTCAATGCTTCTAATAACTAGATTTAGGTGTGGTGATAATCATTGTGATTATCAACTGTGATTTTAATAAATAAATGACTGATTTTTATAACTAGAATTTCAATTTTGTTCCTAATTCTGATTTATATGACCTCAAAAAATTTTAAGTTCATTATCTCGAAAACCATTTCATAAAAAAGTGTGCCTTTTTCAGACATTGTATATTAGGTTATCATCTTTGACAAAAACATGTTTTATAAGCCAAAATGTGAAAAAAAAATTAGCCCGTATGAATCAGACAAAGAATCGAATTTCGAAGAAACACCCAGAACCATTGTGAATCAATCTTCCAACAATATATTTTTCGCTTCCTATAACATCGAGTCTTTCTAGATTATGTGTCAAAAAGCATTTAGTCAGGCTGACAAAGTAATAGCGGCAGAGTGAAGTTGTTATAAGAGTACCATCTGTTGCTAATGACAGTGGACAGTATTCGGGGTTTTCACCACCTGATTTGCACCAGTCTGTCACCAATTTCTTTGTCGTTCCGTCACTACGATGAAAACGATCTTTTTTAAATGATTTTTATACTGTCTTTTGTCTTGCAACTATAGTTGTTGGACCTCCATTAGTTGGTTTATCCATGGAACAGAACAGCCAAGGACGACCATTCTAGAAATTTAAACAGTACATTTAATGTCTCACATCAGTGAATAAATACCATTAAATATGTTTGAAGCGTCTTTATGTGACGAGACACGCACATATTGGATTTCTGTCGTCTCTCTGTCACTTATTGAATTACGTTGGCAACGTCGCCTCGGTTTTACTTTGTCGTATGAGTACTACGTAAATATATTTATGAATGTGTCGATTTAAATTTCATATTTATATTGTATACATTATGTGTGGTATTGCAATAACATGTTTTGTTTACGTAGAAAATAGAATAGAATTCGTCATAGCATTTCGTTAACTTCGCAGCTTGGATGCGACCGTATTTACAAAGGGAACTTTGGGCCTACCAATACCACGCGGATCGGGATTATTACTGGCTTTTATTAGTCTATTTTAGTTATGATAATATATGCAAACTTTCATCTAGCTAGCTCCTGATATACCTCCTTACTCATAAACGCATCTTAAATTTAATCATTGTTTAGCGAGATTTTTATTAGTAAAACCAACCTTATGCCAAACAAAACCGTAAGAATTTAAGCTAATCAATTGACTAAAATTTAAGAGGCGTTTATGAGTAAGGGGGAAAATGTATTATTAATATGTACGTCCGGAAAAGACTGAAAATTTCCTTGAATGTATTAAAGCCCGGTGTGAAGTTGATAATTTAATGCAAGTGGTAATACTGCCTTTTGTTTTCCGTTAAGTTCATTAATTTCTCTTCTCAATCCAAACCATTCCTCGATACGACAATATTCCTAAAAACCAAAAACTCTTCAAACAACGTTTTTCCCGTAAATTTTCAAACGCAGCAACTGCATTGGACACGATTAATAGACTCATTAAAATTGATTCAAAGTTAGCTTCCAACTTGAGACGTTTTTATGGCCCCTTTCATTTGATATATTGCCATAACTAACACAAAGGGGGTTCACCGTCAAAATGGTATTTGTCAAAAGCTGTACGCAAAGCCGGGGCACATTGGCCTGTGACGTAGATTTGCTACGACATTGTTTTATCGTCTGAATATTTCATCATCTAGATGTAATAGTAGTAAGATTTGAGAAAAAGATTGAGTGACTCTCGATTTCGGATGTAGTTTTTTTTTACTCTTTTCTTACTAAAAAGGTTATAACTTACCTTGTTTGGCTTTAAAAAGATTAAAAATTATTAAATATTTATTTAAATTGTTAAAGATTAATAGATTATAAAATCTATCCACTACTGTCAGCTCAAAAGCGTCCTTTTGATGGTCACGGGCCTATCTTCTGTTATAGAGAAAGAAGAATGGGCGAAACGTCCCCACCCTTGTAACACTTTCATCTATACATCAAATGAAAGCCCTTAAAATGTTAAGCATTTTATTGTATGACAGCAAATCTGTCAGTCATGGGAGAATAGAGTTATTGAGGATAAGAGAATAAAAATAATAAACGATAATATTACATACTTTAAGCTAATGTTTACTATATAAGCACGATAGAGTCAAAAGCTATCTTACAAGAAGAGGGACCATACATCTAGAATATCCTACATCATCCAGATAAACAGGAATTTCGCTTTTCAAATAAAAAACATACAGCATTCATAAATATAAAAACTCGTACGTCATATCAGGCAATTGATGTCCACTACTGGACATCAATTGCCTGATAAGAGGACATAGGCCTCCTCCAAACTTGGCAAGGATAGCACCCTCATCCATCGGTTTCCCGCCCTCCTAACTAGGTCGTGGTGGGGGGTCTCTCCACCCTGCACTTTCTGATAGGCGGTCGCCATTCCAAAACCTTTCTACTCCAACGGCTGTCGGTTCTCCGTGCTATGTCCTCTGCCCACCGCCACTTTAACCGGGCAATTCTGAGCGTTATGTTCGTATGCATAGTTGGGTATATTAGAAAGATAACTGGACCTGACGCGGCAACTACTTCGAATGTAATGCTTCGCTGAGGCTTTCGAAGCGGTTCTGTAATATGAGTTGAAAGTTCTCGGGGATTTGGACTGGTGTAGGCCGGAGCGTAGACTTGTTCAGCCGACTTCTTTCCAGCCAAGGATTGATATTTAATGTGCCTTTCACCATCCGATGATCGCTTCCGGTTTTCACCGAATTGATCACTGATCATTCAATATATTATTATGGCGTTTTGTCGACGTGATGAAGTCAATCTCATTTTTAGTGACACCATCAGGACTAATCCAAGTCTACTTGCGGCAGTTACGCTTCTTAAAGAAGGAGTTCATCATAAAAAGTCCCTCTTTCTCCATGTAGTCCGCAAGCATTTGGGCCCCGTGGATTTCTTCTGCACTCCTTTCCACTTCTAGGGCCCAACTTCCTAGAGGCTTCTAGGGCACTCTCGATCTTCACCACGTTGTTCACGAGAGACTTGTGGATGTAAAAACCCGACACCTCCCTGGGACTGTTGGTCGCCCTCCTGGAAATAGAGCAGGTTACCGACTTAAGGGTTATCGAGTCCTCCCCCTGTCTTCGGACTTCAGATAAGGCGACAATGTCCCACCGTAACCTGCTCAATTCTTCCTCCAGTTCTACGACCTTCTCGTCGGTCCGCAGTGTGCGCGCGTTGTATCTTGCCAGGGCCAAAGGTAGGTTGTGTTGGTAGCCTGACCTCCTCCGGAGATTCTTCGCACCCCCTACTCCGCCGTTACCATGGCCGCTACCTTTACCAGGAATAGCGGAGTGACCGGGGATTGGGGGGCGGTTATATTGGTGTGTTGTCATTTTCAATTTGGAGGGTTATTTGGCCTACTTTACCACGCTGGCCAGACGGGTTGGTAAAGGGTTTATTCCGAGTTTTCCTTCTCTAGCAGTGATAACATAAGCGTAAGGATTCCCTTAGACGGCTTTTACGACACCCGCAGGACGAAAGGGGATGGTGACATCATGTATTCTTAGTCCGTCACTTAAACAATAACATGCATCTTCAATGTCGCAATATCAAATTGTGTCTCTCCACAACAGTGGAAAGAAGCCATGGTTATTGGAATACCGAAACCCGACAAAAGAAGTCCGAACCGGCTGGATATCGACCTATTAGTCTGAGGCGAGCCGTTGCTGAGCCTTAGGAACATAAATTCTGTCGTTTACTATTTCTGCAATGGTTGCTGCATAAAGAACATTTCTTAAATGGTTCTCTAAATGTTTAGTTTAGCAAGGCTAGCTATCCGAAAGTCTGGAAAATGCTATGGATGATTTTCTGGATGATGCAGGATGATCTAGATGTATGGTCCGTCTACTAGTAAGATATAGCCTTTGACTTTATCGTGCTTATATAGTAAACATTAACATAAAGTATGTAATATAATCGTTTAACATTTTTATTCTCTTATCCTCAATAACTCTGTTCTCCCATGACTGACAGATTAGTTTCATACAATAAAATGCTTCACTTTTCAAGTACTTTCATTTGATGTATAGATGTAAGTGTTACAAGGGTGGGGACGGCTTCCATACAATAATGCCCATTCTTCTTTGGTCTCCTGTATCACGCAACTTAAAATTTTGGTTATTTGGTTTTATCCTGAAAAATAACAAATATCTGTGAATCGTCCATGTAAAAAAAATTCATATTATAATCGGAATAAACGCTCTGGTTGTTGTCGCTTTTTTAATTTAAAAAGCTAATGAACTAGGTATGAGTGATAATGTATGAAATGAAATTCTAAGAGATTTTGTTTCTAAAGTAATTGTGTTGTAATTTGTCATCATCATAACAGCCCATTCATGTCCCACTGCAGGGACGGGCCTTCTCCCGGGACGGAGGGATACTTGGCCTACTAATACCACGCTGGCCAGACGGATTGGTATAGGGTTTAATTTCAAGTTTTCCTTCTTTTTATTTCGTAAATATAATATTCACGGAGTCGGTTTTTACGACACCCTTGGGATGAGATGGGGCACATGGGTGACATATTGTATTCTTACTCCGTCACCACACGGAGAATTTGTCATATTCACCCAATTTTTTTATTCAACAGTCGGACTGCTTGATATTCTGGCTCCTGTCGACAGTGACTGCGGGTCTGCTTGCTGTTTGCATCGTTGGTACGCAATACTTTGTAATTGAGGGCAGTAATTTTGGTAAGCTCGATGGTGGTGTAAGAAAGGATGAAGGTGTGTTCTATGCTTTTTATTTGTGTTTTATTCTAAATTTTTTTTGAAAAAAGAGTGCACACCCTTTTTTTTAAGTTCCTTTTTTTCCGTGCCAGTACGTTTAGTTTAGTTTCTGCGTTAACCAACCGACCACTGGGCAAATGCCTCTTTTATTCTTTTTTTTTATGCCAGTAGTTTGTCTATAAATGACTTCTACTGACTCGCGGAAACTGTTGTAGAGCGATGTGCCCTTAAGCAAAAACATACTTCTGCAGTTTCATACCTTTTTTGCTGAACAATGATACTATGGTCATAGCATTTTTAGATCGTTTAAACTGCCGTGACCGTTAATAACTACAATTGCGTGTGTAAAAAGACAATGTACGGCAACAAAACGAAGTCAAAGATCTAGCATCAACGCATAGAACAAGCAGCTTAAAAGGTTGATTCATAATTTTTGACCGAATGGTTTTTTTATACGTCATGAAACGAAAAACTCAGCTATTTAAAGCAGCTTTGTTCGTAGCAAGTCCAAAATAACTTTGATAAATGTATATTTTTACATACTATATTTTAGATAGGAAATATCAAAAACTCCCTAAAACTATTTTCCCTAATAATAAACAAAGTTTGTGATGCATATCTGTACCTGCTTCTAGCTAAAACGGTTATATTACGACTTAAATGAACACGAAATTAACTACTCAACTGATTTGACTATATTTGGTACAGATATAGATTACAGCTTGGGAATGGATGTAGGCGAGATAAGGTCGAGATAAACGACCATCAAGTTTAGTGTGTGAGGACGCAAGAGCCAGCTAGCCTGGTCTGAAAATCTACGGCCAGTCTTAGTATTTTCTCGAAAGCTAGACTAATAGTTTACTTCCCCAACTCATCCATCAAAGTGTTTCATGATAGGCGACTTAGGGAAGTGCCCAGATTTTACCAAAGAAGGAAAACATCACATAAAACCTTCTTGCCAGGTTTCCCTGACCTACTTACACCACTATCAATATTATTTATATTTTGCCCAAACTCTTTGGTATAGGAAGTGAAATGGTTTTTCTTCTCCCTTAGTCCACTCTCAAATTGCCCTTAATTGTTCCCTTCTTACCACTCCTCTGACTTTGTCAGAAAAAGACTAGGTTATGTTTATATGGGGTTTAGATATAACCCATGTAGCGGAAATTCGTAGGCTCGAAACTGCACTAAAATAGAGGGAGAGAGAGAGCCATTGCGTGAGGTCCTTTTTATGATTAGCAGTTTCCGATGTACAAGTCCTTTATCGTGTTTATTGACTAGTTGTTGCTAGATTAATGCCTCTCTCTCCCTTCAGGGCTAGTCCACACTTCATCAAAATATATTGCACATCATCTACTACTCCTTAAACTGCTGAATATCGCATGTATATAATGTACACTTTAGTTAAAACACTTCCAGGAATCTCTCATCGGATCACTGAAACGGCAATGGATTTCTTCATGGCTATAGTACTATGCGGGTATTCGGTCACCGTTTACTTACTATGGAAGGATCACTACGTCATGTGGAATCGATGGAGAAGAGCTAACGTAAACGTAAGACTTCTACTAAGTCCTGATGCAAATCCTGTTCCGTTTGTACCGAGAACTAGATATAATATTGTTTAATTTGCACTGTTATTATTTTATTATCTCATTAAAATCAATTTAATAAATGTAATTCTTTTAAGTTTGTATTTGAGTTTTTATTGCACCAATTTGTTCTATATTGTACTCAGGCAATCCTAAAAGCTTCTTGCAGCCTCCACCCTTAGAAACATGGGAACAACCCTCGTCTGGTTTAAATCTGTTCCGGTCCGGAATGCCCATGCACTTTAACACTACAGCATCGTGTAGTTCGTTCGGATTTCCACACATTTTTTGAAGAAAAAGTAGATGATTAAATGCTTTCTTCTCTCTCTTCACTTTTCAATCATTTATTATCGATCAGTTTCAATGTCTGCATTTTTAGATGACTCACTATATAGGTATGCAGTAAGAAGTGAAGTATGAATATATACGATAAACTTAAAAAAACCTGTGTATTTATAATTCAGTAAACAAAGAAAAATCAGGCCATAAAGAAGAAAAAACCGCCAAATTCCAAAACAAAGCGTATTTTTTCGACAAAGGAGGTTGTTTACAAGTAGTTTACAAAGATAGTAAGCGCCTATGATTTGCAAACGCCGAGGTTTGGCACGCTGCCAGACCCAGATTCCTCTAAAAGGTGGGTGTTAAGTGGCTTTGTAAATTCGCCGAATGAAAAGATTAGATTGAGAAATTTATGCAAAATCAGGTACCCTTGCCTACGTATTTTAGCCAACTGGCGAGCTGCCATTGGGAATTAACACAAAAAATATATACTTTCAGTTTTGCTTATAGTTGTTTGGATGTCTTGTTTAGGCTTTATAAGATACTAGCTGACCCGTGCCCACTTCGTAGGGCGGCGAAAGAAACGTGTCACTTTTTAAACATATTTCATTACTGCTAGCCACAGCGTGATACTATATAGCCTATGACACTCCCCGATAAATTCAACACTAAAATAATTTTTAAAATCGGTTTAGTTAATCCAGAGATTACCCCCTACAACGTCACAAACACACAAACATACAAACACACAAACCACCTCTATATCTTAAAGTTCGAAATAAAGATTTTATTTATTTATTAATTATTATTATAATATTAGTATAGATTTCATTACTGCTCTACTCCTATTAGGCATAACGTGATACTATATAGCCTAAACACACAAACTTTACCTCTTTATAATATTAAGTATATAGAAGTATAGATACCTATGTTTTAAAAGAATATAATCTTAAGTCTGGGCAGAAAACAATGTCTACTAAGTGCAGAACATTTAGTCTCTCTTTACGACACCCCTGCATCATTTTACGAAACCCTCCATCATTTTACGACACCCTTGCAGTTTTACGACACCCTTCGTGAATTTTACGACAACCTCCATCATTTTACGACACCCTTGCAGTTTGACGACAACCTTGAATTTTTACGACACCCTTGCACTTTTACGACACCCTCCATCGTTTTACGACACCTTTCATGCATTTTACGACACCCTTGCTGTTTTACGACACCCTTGCAGCTTTACGACACGCTCCATGCATTTACGACACCCTAGCAGTTTTACGGCACCTTCCATCTTTTACGACACTATTCATTATTTCACGACACCCTTCATTATTTTACGACACCCTTCATTATTTTACGACACCCTAGCAGTTGTACGACAATCTTAAGTCTCTTAATTGTAAAACTTTTTTAAAGGTACAATTCTCTAATACATTATTTCAGTATATCTCCAGACGTTTAAGCAGTAGAAGCAAAATAAACGTTTTTAAGCGTCCCTTTTATAAACATATTTCATTACTGCTCTACTCCTATTAGGCATAGCGTGATACTGTATAGCCTATGACACTCCCCGATAAATGGACTATCAAACACAGAAAGAATTTTTAAAATCGGTTCGGTAGATCCAGAGATTACCCCCTACAACGTCACAAACACACAAACACACAAACAAACAAACACACAAACTTTACCTCTTTATAATATTAGTATAGATGTGCGTTCGTTCAATTATGTTCGAATCATCGATTATGTTAGTCAGTTTACCAATTAACTAGGATTTAATTAGCTCCGTTCGCATAAAACTATATTAAACATGGAATGAAACGATGTGTGCTCTGAAGAGGAAGAACTTTCCGCCTGCTTTCCGGAGGTTGACTGTGAGTCCGTCATCTTCCGGTTTGTTAATATTTTTTGTGGTATTAGGCTCATAGCACATATAACGTAACGTAAACGGATCGGCACCGCCTCGCCTTATTCTTCGGTGTCAAACGTCAAAAATCCGATTACGTTACGATTCCGATTAGTGTGCGTTGCAGTAAAGAGTTTCATACAAAGAATACTGATCGACTCGAGTTGATACGGTGACGATCCGTTTACGTTACATTATATATGCTATAAGCCTTAAGGTGTTGGATGGAAAACATTAGCATTAATTTTAAACAGACTGATGTCTTTAGCCTATTACTTTTTTTAGCTTTTAAGCTTGACAACAGGTGACTGTGACTGTGGCACGATGTAAATTCGTATATACTCTCAGTCAGTGCATGGACCTGCACGTGTGATCAGTAGATTTAGAATAAAAACTTCCACGGAAAACAAAGGATTTTCCGTTTGAGCACAGCGAGATCATGATCTCTTTAGCTGTCTCATTGCTGGGCTAGATAAATCTTTAGGCAGATTTCTAGATCACATACGTTAACTTAGACCATGGAGGACCTCAATACAATACTCAATGACCTCAGAAGTGGGTCTTAAAATTAACATGGACAAGACCAAGATTGTGGAAAATGTCCATGTTGTGCCCACCCCAATCACGGTTAGAGGCTCTACACTCAGAGCTGTCGACGAATATACCTCGGGCAGTCAATCCAGCTAGGTAAAGGTAAATTCAACTTCGAGAAGAAGGTCACCCGTCGAACTCGTTGGACGGATGTTATACATTTTACACAATGACATAATACAGTATGTAAAGTGACTACGTGTACACGTAAGTGTACACTACATACTGTAGTTAAGTTGAATTTACCTTTACCTAGCTGGATTGACAGCCGAGGTATATTCGTCGACAGCTCTGAGTGTAGAGCCTCTAACCGTGATTGGATGTTATCTTATCACGCTAACGTTATTCAATGAAGGAAAAAAATACAAAATAAAAAAATACAAAATAAATTACTACATAATAAACGACGTGTAAAGCTTAGCCATGAATTTCACTAATCATGGACACCGCGCGGCGCGCGGACACAGCGAGCGATTGAACTCAACGCTAGTTTCGCCAGCTGATTTAGATACATACCTATGACGCGCGACTCGGGTCAATGCACCGAATCATGAACAATATTTTAGCGCAGCGGGAACGTGTCCACACTTAGTCAAAAAAATTAAGGGGATACATTGACAAAATGCACTATCTTTCATCAACTACTACAGGAATATGAAAAGACCAATTAAGCTAGAATTTTGATATAGGTAAATTGATACCTTTAACTAGGCTATTGTAATTACGAAAACGCGATAGCTTGATTTTGGCTCGATCATATTTATTTTTGAAAACACCTCTAAAAAAACAGGTTTTTACATATTACACGGAAAGTACACTATCATTATGCTTAGGAATTACTCAAATAGATTCGTAACATCAATATTAGTCTTACTGTAGAATATCATTAACATAACTACAACCAATGACTTTTAATTAAGAAAATAAGATTTTAGCAATATCACAGCTCTCTGGATCGTTGCGGGCGCATCGCAATTTCAGACCTTATACCTACTCGTTAACGATTAATACAGAATGAGTACGGGCGCTAAATCAGTCTGGCGCAAGCCCGCTTTGACGTCGGACCTATGCATGTCTACTCTCCGTTCCAACCAAATTTTAACTCGTAATTATTATTTATAGTCGTAACTAAATAGTTATTAAGGGGATACATTGACAAAATGCACTATCTTTCATCAACTACTACAGGAATATGAAAAGACCAATGAAGCTAGAATTTTGATATAGGTAAATTGATACCTTTTACTAGCTTTTTGTAATTACGAAAACGCGATAGCTTGATTTTGGCTCGATCATATTTAATTTTGAAAACACCTCTAAAAAAACAGCTTTTTACATATAACACGGAAAGTACACTATCATTATGCTTAGGAATTACTCAAATACATTCGTAACATCAATATTAGTCTTACTGTAGAATATCATTTACATAACTACAACCTATAATGTTTAATTAAGAAAATAAGATTTTAGCTATATCAAAGCGCTCTGGATCGTTGCGGGCGCATCGTCATTTTAGACCTTATACCGATTAGTTAACGATCGATACAGAATGAATACGGTCGACGAATCAGTCGGGCGATGGCCCTCTTCGACGTCGGACCTGTGCATGTCGACTCAACGTTCGTACTAAATATTATCGCGTATTTTTTAATCGTAGGTATATAATATTATAGGTTAGATTTAAAATATTTATACCTAAGTTTTTATTAATACTTTGTTCTCTTTTATAAATAAATAATGGTATTATTTTATAACATTGTTTGGTAAAATATTTTTGTAGTTATGTCATTTACAAAACTTAGGTAAAGTTCGCCTAACTCAACTACCTAGTTACTGTTGACCCTTTTGATAATGCAAGCGTTTGTTTACAAGCGATTTTAGACTATATGCTCAAGTGTAATAAGTTTTATAACCGTTTTCGTCAAGATCACGTAATTGAAACGGCCTCAGTGGCGCGGGCAGTGCGACGCGGTCGCGGTAGTGGCTTGCGTGCACGAGGTTGCGGGCTCGAATCCAACAAAGTTGTTTGAACGATCCACAAATTACTGTCCTAAGTTCGGATGTTCTTTGTAAAAGTCTCCGCGACAATACCTAGGAGTTATGTGAAACTCAAAAAAATAAGTACCTACCTTAGGTACTTACCTACTAATAAGATCTAAATAATACTTTTAACTTTCGCGGGAACTTTTACAGACATGAAATAAACGAACATAACATCAATTTAGCAGGCACAAAGAACATCTAGACTCAGAACAGTTATTTGTGGATTACGCAAAAAAAATGTCTTACGTGAGATTTGAACTCTCATGCACTCCACCGCGGGAACGTTTACAGACATGAAACAAATGTACACAAAGAAAGTCCAGACTCAGCCCAGAACTCTTTCCACCAAAAATTTACATCGCGACATGCGTGTTTCTTGTTAATGTATTTTGAACTCTATATGAGAAATAATACGGTTCATTTTTACACAAACAAAAAGTAGCAACAAACAACAATAGGCCTATCGCGAGAAGCGAGTGTTTTTGTTACAAAGTTAATATATACTCTATTTCCTAAGAAATACGGTTCATTTTAACATAAAGATTTCAATTTTTGCCTCGTGTCGCCCCTCTGGTGGAAGATCACCTAGAGTTCAAATCTCACGTAAGACAATTTTATTTGTGCGATCCACTAATAATTGTCCTGAGTCTGGATGTTCTTTGTGTCAGTTAAGTAAATGTTTGTAAATACCCCGCGACACAGGACAATACATAGTGGGGCTATTGTATTTTTTTTAAAGTTCTATTATTTTGCGTGAGATTCAAACCCGCGACCTCGTGCACTGCGACCGCTACCCCGAGGCGGTCAAACTATTTTTGTGATCCCCAAATTATTGTCCTGAATCTGGATGGGCTTTGTGCCTTCATAATACCTTGTGCGGGAGTAAATTTAAAAAAAAATGGGGGATACTTGTATAGACATAATAGACCGGTAGATAGTAGGTTTTTCTGTAACAGAATTTTCTGTTACCTACCGCGGACTGACGTCACAGTATAACCAGTAGTCTAACTGGGCCGAATATTTATTATAAATGGCTACGGGTGCGCGGTACGTAAACAATAATAAACATGCGATCTACTTTGTGTTTCCATTTAGTTTTGTAATTGTAAATTAATACTTTTTATTTTTCTAAATTACTGGGAGAAAAAAATAGGAAAATAAATAGGAAGTGTTCTGTAAAAAACGTGTTGTGTTATGATTGATACATTTAATTTAATTTAAAGAAACATGTATATGTTTGTATTTATATCCACCATGTTTGTGATACAAATAAAATACTAAATTATAATATTAAGAAGGTACTTAACAAGTCATTCAGTAAAGTAGGTACAGTACCGGGCCGTTTATATTGCATATCAACCTGTAGAAAAATACAATCGGTCAATTTCGGCTTCGTAGAGCGTCAGAGAAAAAGTCGATGTGTAATACACTTCTCATCAAAAAAATCGAAACAGTTGCAAGTTTGTGTTTTATAAGGATTATCTGAAAAATGTGTATATTTAGGAATAAGTGTTATATATCATTTAATAGGGAATTTAATGAGGTTTTCAAATAATGATGTAAATGTTCTAAATTCAAATTAAATTTTCATAGATTTCGTATTTTGTTTAACAAGTCGTTTTTACCCTGTACGTAGATTGATAAAATTAGGCACGTAAATGAAATAAAAAGCTAGGAAACGTTTATTTAATAACTCGGATACCATTTCCGACTTCTCATTACTGCTTCTGTGCGGTTTTTCATCGATCGGGTGAGAGTCACGATCAAAAATAGTGGCGATCTATTCCATTCCTCTTGGATTGCATTTTAAAGCTGGCTAAGTGTTTTTGAGGCATGATCTTTTACACTAATTCGTCTTTTTCATTCATCCCATAGATGTTTAATCGGATTCATGTCCGGGCTTCTTGCTGGCCAATCAATAATAGAGATATCGACTTCAGTAACATAATCTCTTACGACGCTCGCGGTGTTTGTCCTAGCATCCTCGTCCATAAATGTTAAACTGAGGTAAAATAAAGTGTGCACAGGGCATCACAAGAGGTTCAAGATACTGTTCGATGTACCTATGATTGTTAAAAAAGAGCAGACGGGACCCAACACAAAGACAAACTCGGTCTTGTCGTTGCCACGAATTTCTCCTCAAACAGTCTATGAACCGCCACCATGGATGGCCTTTTCTTTTAATCCTGCATGGTGCAAAGCGTTCTCCATCACTTTTGTAGACCTTAGTCCTTCCATCATTACCATACAATACAATTTTGCACTCATCAGAAAGGATGAACATGCTCCACTAGATGTATGACCAATTTAGGTAATTACGTAAAAAGTTAAGGCGCGCTTTTCGATGATCTGCAAGTAGTTCCTCCCTATTTGCTGGCTTGTACGGTACAAGTCCACGTTTCTTCAACCTTCTTCTAATTGTAGAGTCACTTACAGCCACCATAGGTTCATCATGAAGCTGCTGCTGCGGTTGAAAGACATTAAGGCGTAGACTTTGTAAAAAAGGTGTTACTATAAATCGATCTACTCGGTCAGAAGTTACCTGTTTTCTGCCAGATCTCTAACGGCGCGTGAATAAACCAGTCTCTTGATAGCGTTTGCAGATTCTATGAAAAGACGAGAGGCTAAGAAGCAATCTTTCAGCCGTAATAACCTGACTAGGTCCAGAATTCAGCAATGCCAACACTTGGCGGTTTTTGCGGATAAACATCGCATGGACGCAGTAATAAGAGGAGCGAGAAACTCTGGGTGCGCGATACGGGTTATTAAATAAACGTCATCTAGCTTTTTTTTCATTTACGTGCCTAATTTTATCATTTTCCGTCAAACTACGTACAGGGCAAATACGACTTGTTAACCAAAATACGAAATCTATGAAAATTAAATTTGAATTTAGAACATTAACATCATTATTTGAAAACCTCATTAAATTCCCTATTAAATGACATATAACACATATTCCTAAATATACACATTTCTCAGATAATCCTTATAAAACACAAACTTGCAACTGTTTCGATTTTTTTGATGAGAAGTGTATTTACGGCCGGGTACTGCACTTATTTATTATATTGGCCATGTTTGTTTGAAATTGAATTTGTCGATAACCAAAACCAAACTTTAAACAGGTTTATTAGATCTATTTAATGTCAAAATAAAGGCATCGAGGTCACTTTATGGATGGGTGACCAATCCAATCAAAAATGACATCGATGTCATTGCTTAAATTTACCTAGATCAAAGTGAAAGACACGCATGGGGGATTTCATAAAGGGGGGCTAAATTTTTATTATTATTGACCTAAGTACAACAAACCGTTTTCGTGATATACACAAAATACTATATTATAATATTAAATACCTAAGTCATTTAGTAAGGTAGGTATTTATATCAGCCATGTTTGTTTGAAATTGACATATGAATAATATTTTTAGTTTCAAATTATAACACAGTCCGCTCGTTACTGCGGCACAGTAGCGACTGTCCCCTTCGCTATCGTGAGCGTGTAGGTATAAACTCACGTTTCGTCCGTTTCTATGAAATTGAAATACTGTATATATTTGTACTATGGCACAGAGCGATAACGTGTCCTTGAGGGCCGGCGGGACGACGACGGCGCACACGGCGCGGCGGCGCGTGAGCGAGAGTATACCCGTCTCATTCGCGCGCCCCTCTCGCCAAGGCCGAATTCAACTCGAAAATTTTCAAAGCGTTGTCTTAAGTATATAGGATTAGATTAAAATATTCGTAAGTTCACACTAATAATATAATAAAAAGTACTAATAATAATAATAGGTTAGGTTTTAAAATATTTGTAAGTTCTTATTAATAATGGGTAACACTAAAAAGCGTGTTTCAAAAAGAAAACTAAAACAGAAATTCAATGATAGTGTCGTAAGAATGGCGGCGGCAAAAATAGCAATGTAAATAAATCATTGTTATTATAATAGTTGTTTTGGTAACATTGTATCGTAACAAATTTCTGTAGTTATGTTATTCACAACAGCGAAACCTAGGTAGGGTTCGGTATATAATTCAACTAAGTACCTAGTTGCTGTTGGTACTTTTGGTATTTCAAGCGTTTGTTATGAACGATTTTAGTCTTTGTGCTGAGGTGTAATTAGTTTTATAACCGCTTATGTCAAGTTTTGGCTACATAATTGAAACCACGTAAGTAGCATGGCGGTCGAGGTAGGGGCTGGCGTGCATGAGGTCGCGGATTTGAATTTTATGTAAAAGTATTGATTGTGCGATCCACAATGTTTTGTCTTGAGTTCGATATTTTTTTGTAATAGATGTTTTTGTATTACTCCGCGAGTCGCGACAGAATTATGAACTTTCGAGTACTGAAACAAATAAATAAATAATGCGTATAAGATAGGTAGCTAGCTATATATGTATTTTGTTTGCAAGCCCGGGATAAATACGAGCCCTCCACCGCGGGAACGTTTACAGACATGAAACACAAAGAACGTCCAGTCCAGACTCAGGACAGTTATTTGTGGATCACACAAAAAAATTGTCTTACGTAAGATTTGATCTCTCATGCACTCCACCGCGGGAACGTTTACAGACATGAGACAAACGTACACAAAGAACGTCCAGACTCAGGACAGTTATTTGTGGATCACATAAAAAAATTGTCTTACGTAAGATTTGAACTCTCATGCACTCCACCGCGGGAACGTTTACAGACATGAATCAAACGTACACAAAGAACGTCCAGACTCAGGACAGTTATTTGTGGATCGCACAAAAAAATTGTTTGCCTTAGGCCGTGGCGGGCGCAGTTATCAGTAATCGTAAGTCAGCATGAAGTTGATTTTCCACCAGAGGGGCGAGACGAGACGAGAATTGAAATCGCACCGACCCTTTTCCACCAAAAATTGACATCGCGAGAAGCGTGTTTCATGTTAATGTATTTTGAACTCTATTTCACAAGCAATACGGTTCATTTTTACACAAACAAATATTAAGTAACAACAACAACAATAGGCTTATCGCGAAAAGCGTTCATTTTTATTTGTGCGATCCACAAATTATTGTCCTGAGTCTGGAGGTTTTTTGTTTTAGCTAAGTAAATGTTTGTAAAAGTCCCCGCGACGTAGGACTACATAGTGGGGCTGTTGTATTTTTTTTTAAAGTTATATTATCTTGCGTGAGATTCAAACCCGCGACCTCGTGCACTGCGACCGTTACCGCGCCCCTGAGGCAGTCAAATTATTTGTGTGATTCCCAAGTTATTGTCCTGAATCTGGATGTGCTTTGTGACTGCATAATATACCTTGTGCGCGAGTACATTTTAAAAAAATAAGGGGGCTACGTGTATGGACATAATAGCCCGGTAGTATATAGTAGGTTTTTCTGTAACAGAATTTTCTGTTACCTACCGTGGACTGATGTTGAGCCGGAATTGTCTGGAGTAGTTTATGCCTCCAAATAAAAATTAGGTTTTTTCCCTTATAAACAAATATTCAAAGTACTTTTTATAAGATGTAATCATATAAGCCCTATAATATGAAAATAAACTAAACTAAATATACTACAAATGAAAACATTATAATTTTCTGTAATTTTCTAAGTTATAATTTTTTTTTAATATCTTTAGGATAAATGTACAAAATGAACAGATTCCTCCACTAGAAACAATATGTGTCTTGCGTGGGATTCGAACCCCCGACCTTGTGTATGTCAGCCGCTACCGAGAGCGCCACGCCAAACCGATTGTAAATTACTTTTTTCATTTTAATTAACATAGTCTGCTAGTGATCTACCCCGGCATCGTATATGTATGGATGCTTATACTCAACTGTATTAGGCATAAACCGTTCTCTTGAATCAATATTTAAAAAACGCTTAAAAACAATTGAGTAATTTTTAGAATTTAAGCATATAAATATAGGGACGGACAGACAGCAATTAGCGACTTTGTTTTATACTATGTGGGGACTAACACAGTAAATGTTTACGAATAAAGGACTAATGTCCAGGAAAAAGGAAAGGAAAATATAGTTAGTTTATGTGGGTAAGTTTCACATACCTATTATATTAATCTATGAAGGATTTCAAAATTTCGTAGTCGTATGTTCTTCCACGCACACGATAATAGATCAAATTAATATGGTCTTTATTTAACTTACTAGCTGACCCGTGCCCACTTCGTTGGGCGGCGAAAAAAACGCTTAAATTTTTTTTAAACATATTTCATTACTGCTCCACTCCTATTAGTCATACCGTGATACTATATAGCCTATCTATGTCTATATTGTATATCTTTATCTATACTCCCCTATAAATGTACCATTCAACACAGAAAGAATTTTTAAAATCGGTTCATTAGATCCAGAGATTACCCCCTACAACGTCACAAACCCACAAACTTTACCTCTATAATATTAGTATAGATAATAAATTAATTTAATCTAACATAAATATCCATAAAAGGGGTTATTTGATTAAACTTTAGTAAGCTTTTAAGTTTTATAATACAAATAAATAATGTTTACTTGGAACACCAAATTATTCCTAATTTAAATAAAATAAAATGTACCTAAGTCGCAACGCAACTCTGTACAGATCTTGTTCTTTCATTCGTAAGTAGATAGCCGGGCGTTTGGCGCGAATTTGTAATTGTACGACAGAGACACAGAGCAATAACCTGTCGCTTGAGTGCCGGCGGGACGGGCGCACGAGGCGGCGGCGCGTGAGCGAGACGTGTGTATAATACCTGTCTCATTCGAATTCAAATCGAAAATTTTCAAAGCGGCGTCTTAAGTACCTAATTTTATTACATAATTCGAATCAGAATCACGTACAGAGTCACCTCCTTAATTATTGCCGACGATTCGAAAAACACCCTGTATAATCATCTATACGAAATAAAGTCGCTTTTTCTGTCCTTACGTCCCTTTGTATGTTTAAATCTTTAGAACTACGCAACGGAGTTTGATGCGATGTATAACACATGCATAACATAGTAGAGAAAACCATATAAATTTAGGGATTTCTAATGAAGCTGTACTAAAACGCTGTTTAAGGACATTCTGCAGTAAGTGGCCGTGCGGAAGCGGGGCTGGTCGCTAGTTTATTAAATACTGTATCATCATTGGTTATTTTTACTATGTAGTTGTGATTATTATTTTAACTCAATGATTATAATTTAACTTTTTAATGTAACATCATTGTTCTTACTACAATGATTGTGTTTCCATCAGTTTCCATACTCTTACCACTCTAATAATAGGTGAAATTTGACAGTTGTAGTCTAGTGTTGGGTGTCTGAAATCTATTGGGAGATTTATCGAGTCAGATAACAAACGATTAATTGACTTAATATACATAGTTTTAAAGTTAAAATTGGGTTATGAGAAGGGTTAATTAAAAAATGGTAAAGTACACATAATTCATCGGCCACCTAGTGAACGCAGTATTATCCGTCCAAGACTGTAACTCTGTGTGTTTTGCATAATTAAAGTTGCATCTATATGTCGGCGTTAGCTTATGATGGCACGTTCTACAATAGATCGGTCAACTCGAAGTAACACTTTTAATACACGTAACACTTTAACTACACTGAACACTACACCATATTCGAAATAACACTACTCAAACAAAACGGGTAACGGTTCCTAATAAGGAGCACCGATCACGACCGAAGTCAAACTGTAACTGACTGGCGTCTCCCTCCAACGCGCCCCACCTAGGCTCCGTTGTAGTACGAAGCTAGTTATACTCTCTACCTGTGCCTGTGCTGCGCTTTGTTTATGAATCAAATTAAGTACTGTTTCCGACACAAATAAGTACCACTTAATTCCAGTTCTTTATTTTGTTCATTTTGAGAAGAAATGTTACTTTCTGCATTTTCAAAACAAATCTGTAATCAAGTAGAGATGGCCTCTCTACTGATGGATTAAAATGTAACAACCAGAGATAATAGTAACAGCACTAGAATAAAAAATTAAAACCATGGAACGAAACTGTTTTATAGAAGTAAAAAATTACGTTAGTTTGTACTACGTCAGATTATATTTTTTATTGTACTTTTAGTAAATTATTATTCCTGCTATGACTCAAAGCAACTGTCAAATTTCACCGATTAGAGTGGATAAACTGTAGATCAGTCATTCATAAACATAGTAAAAAAATCCTTTTTTTATCTTATCGTTGGCAGAATGACCGGAACGGGCAACGACAAAGCCAAAATTACCAAAAAAAAGTCAAGTTAGTTGACTTTTATTTGTTGTTGTAACGGAAAGTTAATTTTATGTGAAATAATTTAAAATAATTTGATTATTAGTCCATATATCATAACCTTTTAAGTTCCTCAATAGTTGAAAACCAGCTGAAAAATGAATTTCAGCTTCAATACTGCGACAACTACGCCGAGTACATTTGGCGGCACAGCTGCCCCAGCTGCAGGTAAATAAATTAAACCAAAAACCAATTAAAATTATACGTTTGATCATAACTCATTGTCCTAAAAATACAATTAACTAGCAATAGAAATAACTTTGATAAACATACAAGTTTTATTACACACAAAATAAAAATTCTAACCTCAACATTTTTACTTCAACACTACGAACTTGGCTAGCGTTTCTAGCTATTTAAATTAACATGTATTACGTCCATTGCTTATTGTTAATTTTCAGGTTTTTCTTTTGGAAGTGGCGACGCGAATAAATCTCTATTTGGAGCTAATAATGCAGGTATAGACTTGTAAAAACTAAAATATATTACATACTTTAGCTGTAAGCCTAAAGGAATGTCTGTATTTAGTAGGTTTAGATAAATTATTTAAATAAATTGTTAAAATCCTACCACATAATTGTTGTGATTGTCAAAACAAAACCATTGAGCATACAAGGTCTAGTAAGATATCGACATAAACTTTATATTGTACTAAAGATTATTTTTGTGTAATTTTATATTGTTATAATGTCCTTACACTTATCATATATTTTCAGTCATTTACAGACTACTTCAACTAATATCATTGAGATTCTATCATTAGATATTAGTAGAATATTAAATGTTTGGAAATCACTAGAATTATGTAAAACTAAAATAACCTCTTAACATAATAAATAACTTGGTAACTCAATGATGCAGTATTCAAGTTAAGTATAGATATTTATTAATGTCTATGTTTTCCTATTAAATTTGTTCCTAAACATTATATTTTTACTTCATGGCTTTCCAAATGTCGTTCTCAGCGCTTTTACAAGTTGCAATATTGATCCTTTTCACATTTGTGGCGATTTGGGTGGGATAAATCCCATAAAACTATGTATTATAATGTTACCAAGTTGTACTATACTCAAAAGTCTGTAAATAAGTCTACTCCAGTGAAAGGCAATTTACAAAATAACTTAACATGAAGTTTTGTACCACACAGTCACCAGCTCTCATAAATATAATATATTCATACATCCATTGCTGAACATAGGCCTCCTTCAAATATTTTAGGAGGCATTTTTCATAATCTTATCATATTAAATTTCAGAAAACAAACCTACATTGAACTTTGGCAGTCCATCAGGCAGTACATTTGCATTTGGAGGTGCTGCTAAAACAACAGCCGCAGCCCCTTCACCATGTAAGTAAACCAAGATCTAACACAGCTTTGCTGAACTATAAATATTCATCAAAACAGCCCATTAATGTCCCACTGCAGGGCCTCCTCCCTTGACAGAGATACTTGTCCTACTAATACCACGCTGGCCAGACGGATTGGTATAGGGTGCAATTTTAAGTTATCCTTCTTTTTATTTCGTATAGACAATATTGATGGATAGTCCCTTCGTCACTTTTTACGACACTCATGGGATGAGATGGGGTGGTGACATAAGGTATTCTTACTCCGTCACCACGCGTATATAACTATAAATACGAACGATAAATATTACAAATACAATAATGATCTTGGGAATTTTACTATGAATAAATACATGTGCCTGATTTTCATGCATGTTTCCCAACATAGAGGTCTAGAGGCAACTCTATGTTGGGAAACATGCTAGATAAGTGTTCAAGAAGTTCGTTCTACTTATATGATTACATTGATATATTTATTTTTAACTTAACATTATGTACTACCTTCTTTGGTGAAGATATTTATATTGCATAATTATGTATATTTTCCTTCTTATTTCTACCTGTCGACTGCTGTATAACTTAAAACTCAAAATTTCTAATGTTCTACCTACTTCTATTATTATTTTATATACATACTTATTTACTAATTCTGTTATCTGTGGAAACTTTTAATTGGCCTTCATTTTTTATGTTCTATCCTGTATATACTAGCTGTAAGTTTTCCTAAAATTGTAAAATAAATAAATTAAGCTAATTACATTTTGTATTTCTTACAAATGTAGGAACCAATGCCACACACCACTAATAATAGGTTTAAAAAAAATTTACAGTTTCATCACCTGCTGCAACTAATGCTGGATCAGCATTTGGAGCTAGCAAACCTCTTGCCTTTGGTGGCTTCACATCTCCACCTAACCAAACTGTTGGAAGCCCTGGTTTTGGACAGCCAGCAGCACAAGTATGTATAATGCAAATCTATATTATGGTTCTTACATTATGTCTCTGCATTAGGACTAATTTGCCATGAAGCTCACATTAAGAGTAAAAGCTAGTACTTGTGTATTTTTAGAAGATGCAATCCGAAGCTACAATTTTACTTTTCTATACTAATATTATAAAGAGGTAAAGTTTGTGTGTTTGTGTTTGGAATTACTGAACCGATTAAAAAAAAATTCTGTGTTAAATAGTCTATTTATTGGGGAGTGTCATAGTCACGCTATGACTAATAGGAGCGGAGCAGTAATGAAATATGTTTTAAAAAAGTTCGCGTTTTTTTTTGCCGCCCAACGAAGTGGGCACGGGTCAACTAGTATACATATAAACAAAATGAAGTTTCTAACTAATAGCATATTGTGCAAGACACTAATACTAAAACAGACATTAACAAGTTTTTGCATGTCTGTTTGTTCTGCATAATCTCCAAAACGACTGGACCGATTTTAATGGGATGTCCACGAAGTGTTAGGTTATTTTAATTTTCAATAAACATTTGGGGTTCCTTTATTTATTTTTATTATAATTAATTTCAGAATGCAGCACAAAACTTGTCATTTGGTAGTCCACAACCGGCTCCAGCATTTGGTACACCTGCCACTCAAGGTAAGCTCACAAATAAAATATTTGCATATTTGTGACAGAATTTAATAGAATTGATTTTATTAACCTTCATTGTAAATTACATTATTAATACAAATATAAAATACAATATTTGACGACCTCTGTGCCGTAATGGTTAAGTAACATGACTGCTACGCAGAGGTCTCGGGTTCGATTCCCGCTCAATGCAAATCTTTGTGTGCATGAACATGATTGGTTGCATTGGTCTGAGTGTTTCTTTATTTGTATTTGGAAAAAAAAGTATTCAAGCATGTTTATCCATTGTCTAGTTACAAGCTCTGCTTAGTTTTAGAAAATAGAAATAGAAAAATCATTTATTTGCAGCAAAACATACAAAAATGAAATACTTAGTAGCTACAATAACTTACATCTAATTGGCCGCAAATCAGCCTCAAGACATAAAATACTGGCTAAAGATAACCAGCGCTGGTCTTCCCTTGAGACTGGTTGACGAGTTTTGGACTAGGTGACGTCGTGTAAATGTGTGAGGAATATTTAAAATTAAAAAATTCCCAAATAACTTGGCCTGCCTAAAGTTATCAGAGAAGTTCGCGCATTACAGGAACAGAAAAAAACATAAAACACTCACTGACACAGACTGTGTTTCTATTTCCGAGGATGTACTATAATTTATGCTCTATTCTATTTTGTAGCAGCAGCTCCAACAGCAGGTTTCGGTGCATCGCCTAGCGGTGGAGGATTCTCGTTTGGAAAGCCAGCAGCAACTACCGGTCAAGCGGCAGGAGGCTTCGGCTTTGCCACACCTACTTCTGGTTTCTCTGCTCCACAACCTGCTACGGTATTACATTATTTATTACAGTTTATACATATATTGTCTCCGTATGGTGACGTAGTTAGAATACAATATGTCACCACCCCATTCCATCCCATGGGTGTCGTAAAAACCGACTAAGGGACTATCTGTGAATAATATCTTTACGAAATAAAAAGAAGGAAAACTTGAAATTAAACCCTATACCAATTCGTCTGGCCAGCGTGGTATTCGTAGGCCAACTTTCCCTCCGTCATGGGAGGAGGCCCGTCCCTGCAGTGGGACATTAATGGGCTGATATGATGATGAATCGTTAGTTTAGACAGTTATGAATAAGAACACAGTTAAAAATATATAAGTGTAAACGGTAAAAGTATCGCTGAATAAATCTCAAGATATATACGCGGTCGCTTTTCGAGCACTTTTTCTGTCCCATCGTCATTTGTCAGTTCTTTGTATTATGTCGTCACTTTAACCGTGCAATCCTGAGTGCTCTATCGGTGCATGTCAGGTCTTTTTGTCTTCCTGCTCTTCCCACGGGAACCTCTTCCCGGAATTTGTGTCCGTTAATTGATGTTTGTAAAAAGGTTCCCGCGACACAGGGCATGATCCCTAGTGCACGAGTTGTCTTTTTTTAAATAAATAAAATTCCCTCGGGAACCTCTTCCAGGAATTCCCTCGGGAACCTCTTCCCGGTATTCCCACGGGAACCTCTTCCAGGTATTCCCACGGAAACCTCTTCCCGGTATTCCCACGGGAAACTCTTCCACGTATTTCCACGGGAACCTCTTCCAGGAATTCCCTCGGGAACCTCTTCCCGGTATTCCCACGGGAACCTCTTCCAGGTATTCCCTCGGGAACCTCTTCCAGTTAATCCCTCTGGAACCTCTTCCCGGAATTCCCTCGTGAAACTCTTCCACGTGTTCCCACGGGAACCTCTTTCCGGTAATCCCTTGGGGACGTATTCCAGGAGGCCTGGGCGATTCTAGGAGGGCGGGGGCGTGTCCAGGACGGCGGAGGGCGTGTCCACGTGAGTGGGTGGCGTGTCGTCGACGGGGTGCTATCGGTGCATGTCAGGTCTTTTTGTCTTCCTGCTCTTCCCACGGGAACCTTTTCCCGGAATTCCCTCGGGAACCTCTTACAGATGTTCCCACGGGAACGTCTACCAGGAATTCCCTCGGGAACCTCTTCCCGGTATTCGGTGGGCGGGGGGCGGTTTCAGGAGGGCGGGGGCGTGTTCAGGTGGGACGGAAGTGTTCAGGAAGGCGGGGTGCGTGTCCAGAATTGGGCGTAAACTGTGTATTCCACTTATAACAACTTCAGAGTATTTACAATCAGGTAATCGTTAATTTTAGTAGACAGTCATTAATTAGAACACAGTTAAAAATATATAAGTGAAAATGGTAAAAGTATCGCAGAATAAATCTCTTATAGATTATACGCGGTCGCTTTATGAGAGTTTTCGTTTCGAGTTTACAGTACGCGCAATCTTATTTGACCGACATGACGTTGTTACAACTGGCTGACCCGATGTCGTTTTTGGAACAAAATGGTGGGGCGCGGGTGTTTTTTCTTTGTCTATGTCAATAAACAATACCAAAGTGATAACAACATCACATTTTAATATTACAGGCAACAACATCCACAGCACCGGTAACAACACAATCTGGTTTCCTTGGATCGACACCGGCTCCAAGTTTCGGTGCTGCCAGTTCGTTTGGAGCTAAACCTGGTTCAGCGTTCAGCTTTGGTCCTATGCAGACACCTGGCTTTGGCATGGCTTCAACTCCTGGTAATAATTACATACTTTGATTTTTGGCCTTATTTTTACCCAAGAGATTTATTTTTCTCAGAATTTCTATTTATAGCAATGCATTGAACGCCATGAAACTGGCGTCTCTTCGCTCTTCGTTAGAGAAGCCGCGATGTGCTTAGAGAAACGCGTCGCGATGAATTTAAAATTCTATCGTGAAATTTACTTAAATTGCGCGAGTTGTACAGTCAACTGGAAAAGTCAATTAATACATCCAATATCATAAGGCTGTTTTCGTGTTCAGCGATTTATGTAGAATTGGTATTAAGTGTATACTCGATAAAAAAAAATTCACCTCATTACGACGGCGCTTTGGAACTAAACCTTATATTTTGTGTAAAAGTTTCTAGAAATTAAATAATTATTATATTTCCAGCTTCAACAACATCAACTGGACTCGCATTACCTGGGCAACAGCCGCAGCAGCAACAACAGCAACAGCCGCAGCAACCTACAGCAACACAGAGTGGTCTAAGTTTCGGTACGACGACTACCGGAGGACTGAGTTTCGGTCAGCCTACAGCTACTCCAGCTTTGAGTTCAGGTTTCGGTCAAACTGCACCCGGTCTTAGTTTCGGTAGCCCGGCTTCTACTGCAGCAGGTAAATTAATCATTATCATAACTTTCCATTAATGTCCCACTGCAGGGACGGGCCTCTTTAAATGACGGAGGGATACTTGGCCTACTAATACCACGCTGGCCAAACGGTTTGGTATAGGGTTTAATTTCAAGTTTTCCTTGTTTTTATTACGTAAAGATAATATTCCCGGATAGTCCTTTAGCCGGTTTTTCGACACCCATGGGATGAGGGGTGGTGACACATTGTATTCTTACTCCGTCACCATATGGAGAAGGTAGATAAATATAAGAGAGAGGTAAATAAATATTCATATTTAACTTAATAGTTAACAATGTTTGTGTCAAAGTGGTAGTGTTTATACGGCTGCCATACACTGCTCGTGGTTACATGAAAGAGGAACATCGCCTGTACTAAGAATCGAGCTCCGTGTCGCGAGGGCTTAAATGTAATTAAGACACAAAAAACATCCTGACTCAGGACAATAATTTATGGACCACTAGCTAGAATTTATTACAGGAGCAATTTAACAGACATTTTGTAACAATTTTTCAGCATCTGGTCATACCAGACAAACATGGACCTTACCATACCCATACTATTTTCTAGATTCATCAGCTGTATGTAGAAAGCACTATAAATTATTACACTGTTACAGCCCCTACCGGATTAGGAAGTTTCGGTACAACAACCACAGCAGCCCAACCTACCCCAGCACCAACACTACCAGGCTTCGGTGCAATACCATCATCCACCCCACAGCCTACTGCTGGACTAAGCCTCGGAACAACCGTAGCTACAACACCTAACCTAGGCTTCGCAACAAGTCTAGCACCAACTTCAGTCAACCAAACATCAACAGGACTCAGTTTCGGTACAACAACTACTAGTCAACCGAATTTCGGTACAACAGCTACAAGTCAACCGAATTTCGGTACAACAGCTACGACTGGTTTAAGTTTCGGTACAGCAACTACTACTCAGCCTACAGCAGGACTCAGTTTCGGTACTACAGCGGCGACTACTGGGCTAAGTTTCGGTACGACTACGAGTGCTCCGGCTTCTGGACTGAGTTTCGGTACGACAACTACAGCGGCAACTACTAGTTCCGGTTTTGGATTCAGTGGAACCAGTACCGCTACTACGGGTCTTGGTTTCGGTATTAAACCTACAACCACTGCGGCTACTTCTGCAGGTAAATATTTGTAGTAATTATGACGAATTTTGTAGTCTAGTATAGTATCTTTAAATAGGAAAAAAAACTGAAAATCTATATGTATAAATAATAAACTTTACATTTTTTTCGGGTTGCGTCCATTAATCTCTGGAACCGGTCCAAATTGAATTTAAAGTATACAAGGTTTTGTAGGATTGAATTACACCATAACGTAATTTCACTATACAAGTATAAGTTCAATATTTAATCATGGCGCCTAATAATATTTTTTTCTTCAAAGATATAATAATTACTTTTAGGAACAAGGAGAATTTGTTAAGAAGAACAACTATAAACCTTTACAAATTATAATCTCATTAAAATAATTAAATAACAGTCTAAAACTTTAAACTTAAAATGACAACCATTCATTAATTCCCGCCAATAGCAACAATAGCAACCCCTTTTCTCTCCCGCCTAAACACAATATCCATCAAACCATAGAGTAATGTCATTTTTACTCGTCGAGCGGTAATGTTACTAAAAAGTGGCCAGCTATTCTTCTAATTCTCCTAACAATACTTAAATTAATAACTCTTTTTAAATCATAAACAATCTAAAAGTTTTAATGTCACTTTGATTAATTTTATTAAATTGTAAACACAAAATTTTTAGCTTTTACAAAATTTTAAAGTTTTTCTTTTTACTTTTATTGAAATAAACTTTATTCAGGAACATAAACAAGTATGTATTTATTAAATAAAATAAGAATACGAATTGGTAGTTATAATGAAGTAGGTACCTAATACGAGTTTGCCAAAACGGTAAAGTTAACAAATCATTACCTATGTCAAATAGTTTTTTTTTATAATTTAAATGTAATAATGAAAAGTTTGAAATAAAATACTTAGGTACCTAATTTTTCTTTTTCTATTTCAACCTAAGTTAAAATACAATAATAATATTGTTAAAATAAATTTACTCAGACTTTTGTTTATTAAAAATGTTTTTATTGTTTTCAGCTGCAACTACAGCGCCCTCTGGTATTACAGCCCTAGGTAAAACTACAACAGCTATAGCCAGTTTAACTACTACAACAACGTAAGAATATTTTTTATACTATACCATACAGGCTAAAAAAAACTTGAAGAAAAAAACAGCTGGTTTTTTACCTCTAATATTATTTAGTAGAGGTCCCAATAGGTCATGGCCAAAATAATATAAATAATTAAAACTGCCAATAAACATAATTATGTGTATTATTTGATGATTTTTCATTGTTTTTACGCTACATGATTCCTGAAAAAACGAATGGGGTCAATTGAGCCCGCGGGATCAGTTGACCCCATTCGTTTTATTAGGGTGTAACTCAGCCCACTCATCTGTCAACTGAGCCCGCGGGATCAGTTTGTTGTGGGATCAGTTGACCATGAAGGGGTTTTTTAATAACTGTTAGTAATGTAAAGGCGCGTTTCTCATGTATAGGCGCAAATAACTTACGTCCAGGCTCGCCGTGAGCATCATCTGTGGACCTATATCGAGCTCCAAAATCTGTCCATTGTTTTTTTATTTATTTTTATTAACCTAAGCTGTAAAAGTTATCATTTATAATTATTATCATCAATCATCATTATAATAGCCCATCAATGTCCCACTGCAGGGAGAGGCCTCCTCCCGTGACGGAGAGATACTTGCCCTACTAATACCACGCTGGCCAGACGGATTGGTACAGGGTTTAATTTCAAGTTTTCCTTCTTTTTATTTCGTTAAGATGATAGTCCCTTAGTCGGTTTTTACGACATCCATGGGATGAGATGGGGTGGTGACATATTGTATTCTTACTCCGTCACCACACGGAGAAATGATTATAATGTATTGAAATTATATTTACAGTACAACAACAGTAACGGCCCCACCACAAATGGTGACATCAATAACATTCGCACAATTAGAAGAAAATATAAACAAATGGACGTTAGAATTGGAAGAACAGGAGAAAACGTTTATAAATCAAGCTACACAGATCAATGCGTGGGATAGATTACTTATTGCTAATGGTGAAAAGGTATGATAAATAATCATCATCATAACAGCCCGTTAATGTCCCACTGCAGGGCCGGGCCTCCTCCCATGACGGAGGGATACTTGGCCTACTAATACCACGCTGGCCAGACAGATTGGTATAGGGTTTAATTTCAAGTTTTCCTTCTTTTTATTTCGTAAAGATAATATTCACGGATAGTCCCATTGTCGTTTTTTACGACACCCATGGGATGAGATGGGGTGGTGACATTCTAGAATCTAATCTAATCAGTTTTAAATTTCCAGATAGTAGAACTAAACGACGCAGTACAAACAGTGAAGAATGAACAACAGAGCTTAGAACACGAGTTAGACTTTGTGCTGGCTCAGCAGAAAGAATTAGAAGATATGTTGTCGCCTATGGAGAAACAACTGCTGGCTGAGAATACTGATCGACTGAGGGACCCCGAGAGGGAGCATATGTAAGTACTAGCTGATGCCCGCGGCTTCACTCCCATTATGTAAATGTTATTCTACACCCTAAACTAACTATATTCCAAATTTTATCATAATACGTTCAGTAGTTTTTGGGTGAAAGAGTCCATCCATCCTCACAAACTATTGCATTTATAATATAAGTAGAGTTTAGACAAAAAAGGATTTCTAACTGTACCGTGTCTGTGGTAATATAGTTTTTTTATGCAAGACATAATGGAAACCGTGATTACAAGTAAAGAAATGAGGGCAATGGATGGGTCAAAAAACAACTTTTATGTGCCTTAATATGACTATCGAACTTGAGGGAAAACGTAAATATAGTCCAGGTCATGTCTGGACGATACAGAATGGTAAAATGACTACACTATGTAACCATCATTTTACCGGTCTGACTAGTGCACTTTATGTAGGCACACTAACTGATTTCGAAAAAAAGACATGATATTATGGAAGTGCATACCGTACCCAGGGTTATAAGGAACACCCCTTTACAGAGTTAATTGAATATCTGATTTAGGGTCGCAGCATATATAACGTAACGTAAAAGTATCGGTACCGTATCAACTCGAGCCATTCAGTATTATTTGTATGAAACTTCTTACTGCAACACACACTAATTGGAATCGTAACGTAATCGAATTTTTGACGTTTGCAACCGAGGAGAAAGGCGTGGCGGTGCCGATGCGTTTACGTTACGTTAAATGTGCTACGACGACCCTAGGGGACAAGTAATAACATCAATTGCGGTTGAAAACTTTGAAGCTGTCTTTGGATAACATGATAAAAAAATATTTTATATGAATTTAAACCTCTCGTTGCCTTGCCATTTTATAACTATGATAAAAATAGATATTTTGTGTATGTTTACAGGTATTCGTTGGCAGAAAACTTAGACACACAGCTAAGACAGATGTCGGAAGATTTGAAAGAAGTGATTGAGCATCTCAACGAGACAAACAGAAGTCAAGACAGTAATGATCCTGTAAGTTTAGTGGAAAATTATTTTGTAACTTTTAAACTAGCTCATTGCATACATTCACACATAAGACTTGGCCTACTAATACCACGCTGGCTAGACGGATTGGTATAGGGTTTAATTTCAAGTTTTCCTTCTTTCCTTCTTCTTCATTTCGTAAAGATAATATTCACGGATAGTCCCTTAGTCGGTTTTTACGACACCCATGGGATGAGATGGGGTGGTGACATATTGTATTCTTACTCCGTCACCACACGGACAACTATTGAATGTTCATTGTGTCCAATTGATATTTGTAAAAGTCTCCACAATATAGGGCCCTATACCCAGTGCGATGACTGTTTGCAATAACAATGACTGACCAATTATGAAATTAATGTTAAGTAGTTACACTTAAATTAACCTAAAACCCTTTAAATTTCCTTTTTTTTTAGAAAATAATGTGTTAAAATAAATCTTGTTGATTTGATTGATGATAATAATTGTGTATTTTTCTTAATTACTTGACTGTACTAAGCATAAGTTGGAGCACGGGACCTAGCAAGTCCCGGTGCTTCACCCAGGTGGAGAACCTAGGTGGAGCACGAGTCCCCGGACCCTTTAAAAGCTTATATTAGCCTTCAATATACTAAATTGTTGTTTTCCTTTTCAGATTGTACAAATTGGACGTATATTAAACGCACACATGTCTTCAATGCAGTGGATAGACAACTCCATAGCTCAGATATCAACTAGACTTGATCAACTTAAAGCTACTCACGACACGTTAAGAAGAGATAATGAAAGATCATTCCAACTGACTTATAATTGATTATAATTATGTTTTAATTTCGGAGAAGTAAAATAAAAGGGCCTGTTAAAGAATTTAGTTAAATATGTAATTTTGTCCACTGTTGGACATAGACATTATGCAAATGTTTGTAATTTACTGTTCTGTGCTTGTCATTTTATTGTTAATTTGTCCATTAAAAATTATTATGAAAAAGCTACATCTAGACCACACTATTTGATTGCATATACAGTTTATCCAGATTGAATAAAAGAAATTATACATTAGAAGACATAAAAATCTAAAAATTGTAACCTGATAATAATCTTGATTAATTTGATCGTTTGTTGATATAAAAAATATGAGTTATGATTGAAATAGTAAAACATGTAATAATTGATGGGCCCTAAGTATTGAAATAAATCTTATTCTATTAAATAGGAATAAATTGTGATTTAATATTATTGTGTTTTTATTATAATAACCTTTAGAAGCTCACGAGGGTACCTAAGACAAGGCAGTCAAGAAAGCCTCACAGTTAAAAAAACATTCATCATCATCATAACAGCCCAATAATATCCCACTGGAGCACGGGCCTCCTCCCGTGACGGAGGGATACTTGGCCTACTAATACCACGCTGGCCAGACGGATTGGTATAGGGTTTAATTTCAAGTTTTCCATCTTTTTATTTCGTAAAGATAATATTTACGGATAGTCCCTTAGTCGCTTTTTACGACACCCATGGGATGCGATGGGGTGGTGACATATTGTATGCTTACTCCCTCACCACACCACAAAAAAACATTAAAAAATATTATTGTTTGCAATGACTTCTCTAATATTACTTGGTGAATAGCGCGCAGCGAAGCTCATTGATATATCGCCAGCGTTACGACGCTCCATAACAAGTGTGACGTTCTATAAAGAGGCGTCGGGACTCGACGTGTAGAAGAAGTGTAGAGCTTACAGTCCGACCGACTTTTTGGTCTCGTCATCATGTCCTGTCGTAAATAAAGTTTTCATATCATAAGAGGCCATTAATGTCCCACTGCAGGGACGGGCCTTCTCCCGTGACGGAGGGATACTTAGCCTACTACACTGGCCAAACGGATTGGTATAGGGTTTAATTTCAAGTTTTCCTTCTTTTTATTACGTAAAGATAATAAATATTCACGGATAGTCCCTTAGTCGGTTTTTACGACACCCATGGGATTAGATGGGGTAGTGTATTCTTTCTGTATTCTTATTCCGTCAAAACACGGAGAATATAAAGTTTTGTTTTCATGTAATTAAATTAAAAAAGAAAATGCTTCATATCTTAACAATTTGTTTTATTTTTTAAATATTCCTAATAAACAATACCACTTATAAAACACTGCAACTTAACATTTTCATCTGTATGAAGACACAATATCACTAATTTCTTATTCACTATACTACAAACTGTCCTGTTATTAGATATTTGGTCTGCACTTAGGAACATCGATAACTTTTTCGCATCTACCCTACAGTAGCAAATTCGTGACATATCTTCGTTGACTTGAGTTTCCGTTTCTGAGTCTGAATGTTCTATAGGACCTGGAACAGATAATAATCTATACTTAATATTATAAAGAGGTAAAGATTGTGTGTTTGTGACGTTGTAGGGGGTAGCCTCTGGATCTACTGAACCGATTTTAAAAATTCTTTTTGTGTTGAAAAGTCCATTTTTCGGAGAGTGTCATAGGCTATATAGTATCACGCTATGACTAATGAATACGGATAGTCCCTTAGTCGGTTTTTACGACACCCATGAGATGAGATGGGGTGGTGACTTATTGTATTCTTACTCCGTCACCACATGGAACAAACAGTATTAAAAAACCTAAATAAATACCTCCAAAACTCTCCACTCTCAAATCCTTGAATCTAGTAGAAACTTTAGCCATGTCAGTCTTTATTTGTAGAGTAAGCCTTCCCTCAGCTGAAGCTCTTATAACCACTTCTGAAGACATAGTCTTCATTCTGTCTATTGTTGTCCGCAATTGCTTCAGAGATGGAAGTTCTATAGATATCTGAAAGAGACAACAATTTAATTATGACTGTGTCTACATGCGGCCTAATCTAAAATCTCAAAACCTGTGAAAAAATATTAAAAGTGTTGAAATAATGTTTGAAAATGTCACCCTGATAAAGCAAAGCATAGTTCAGAAATTGATTTAAAGAATATAAAGTATGTAGGAATCATTTCCATAGCTTTAAGGGAAAACTGACATTACAATAATTCTTGTGAGGGCTACTAACTCAATGAATTTAGCTACCTAATTGCAGTATTAAGTCATATACAAAACTGCCATCATATCACCATATAGAAAGACACAGCTGAAATAGGCTTCCCCCATAAAATTTCACCTTGTGCAGTCTTGTACCTCCCTCATCCCGTTGACCAGGTCATGTTATCGAAATATAAATAGAAGATATACAACAACTTCTCCGTGTGGTGACGGAGTAAGAATACAATATGTCACCACCCCATCTCATCCCATGGGTGTCGTAAAAACCGACTAAGGGACTATTCGTGAATATTATCTTAACGAAATAAAAAGAAGGAAAACTTGAAATTAAACCCTATACCAATCCATTTGGCCAGCATGGTATTAGTAGGCCAAGAATGCCTCCGTCACAGGAGGAGGCCTGTCCCTGCAGTGGGGCTAAATGGGCTGTTATGATGATATAACCCAAAATCAATATAATATTATGGAAGAGGCCCATCTCCTCACAATCATGGGTTCCTATGAACTAAGATATTAACTTACATCAGGGTCTGGTATTTGAGGTTCATTAAAATCAGACCACAATTTCCTTGGTATTACTGTTACAGGTATATCATGTGTCACTTGTCTTGTTTGTCCAGATGTCATTGATGGCTGCAAAAATAAATTATTTTATTAGATGACCAGTGTTGTTTAATTACCCAGCAAATAATGACTAAAACCAAATAAACATTGTTAATGTGCCAATCCCTTTTTATGTTTTTATACATTGGGCACAATGAGTCATTTTTTCAGACACTTTTTTAACTCTTTTGGTAGCCTGTATGCAACTAAGTGTTCTTCTAAGTTTATTGTAGCACCCAATACAATTCCTTTTTTTTGACATTTTTTCAATTAATGCTGCCGAAGTCAAGTTTGTACAAATTTTTGTGTTATAGACTATCAGACAGGGATTAATCAAAGCGGTTCCAAATAAAATAAAGAACAAACGCAAATCCTATATTGCAATTGAAATCTCTCCCCAGCCCACACTAATAGTTAACATTAGATGTTTTCGACCCAATGCCGTCCTGAATGTGTTAAGCTAGTTGGAATACCTTCAAAATAAGTTTTAAACAATAAATAAATCTAAATAAAACATTTTTATAATAACTTACCATTTCAATTTCTAGTGAAAGACATGGACATTGTTTTTTAGTCAATTTCATTTTAAGAGATTTGGCAGATTTTAAGGTTACTAATGATCTTGCTAAGTTACCTGTAAAAAACAAAGTTAGAAATATATACTCCAATACCATTTGACTCTTCCAGGTACAGAGGAAAACATTGCCTGCTTCTGAATACACTGACCAATCTGGATGGATTGATTTTGAGTAAGTATTAGGTAAGGTTTAACTTCTAAACTTCACAAAATGTACCTAATAATGTGGATTGTTTTGATGTAGTAAGCGATAGTTTAAATAATCACCTGAACTTACTGCTAAATAAATGTCTTTATGTTCTTCATCTATACCAATCATTTGATATTCAGAAAAAAACATTGCATGTGGTATTTCGCACCACAATATTGGTGGTGTTGGACCGCTATTCTCTTCACTCACTATAAAATAAAGCTGATCATCAGCCAATCTTAGCACACATTCTTTCGATAACTTCGATATAATTGTCACAACATCTGCAAGGAAACCGACAACAAATATTAACTTTTGCCAACAAGAAAACTTATAATTATAGTAAACTAGTTTGTAGTTGATATATACTTGAAAACTCTCTCATCGGCCCTGCATCAATCATTAAAGCTCGAAACTTCATTGATGCTTATTACAATTTTATAGAAATAAACCAATTTTATTCTTTAACTTGTACAAAATAAAAACAATAAAATTCGCGGGGTTTTGATAAAAACTGACAGTTGACAGTCTAAAGACTTTAATAAACTTTAGGGTTTGGTTTGTAGAATTCTCTGAATATGAATAGTCGATTGTAACCCAAACTTTTGACATTACTATTTAGCACTATTTTAGTTGTCGTTAAGATTGATCTATTTGACTATCTTTGAATTAAATGATCTACCCAAATATCGTGACGATGAGAAGTAATTCCGACCTACATGGTTTGACTGATTATATTTTTATTCCGATTCTCAAACAATAATCAAAATAGGATTGAGTATAATACCTCACTGTAGCGTCATCTACCGACAACTCAAGCGAACACCTACACTACATCCTGAATCGCGATATCAACATTCGCACAGCGATTCCGCATATACAACGTCCAACGAACAATTGTTGGGCAGTTGGCCCGCCAGGCGCGATCACCTTCGCCTGGTCGGAGGATCCTCCCTTTTCGTTGGAGGCGTGGTGCTGTTACGTCACCGCGACCTCCACACCCATTACATCAAACTAAACTCACTCATAATTACAAGAATAAAAAATTACAGGTGCTTAGATTGGTATCTTGTTGAATTGAGTTGAACTCGAATTTGTTCTATATAGAGATGGGCGTTGTCGGCTATTTGTGGCAACGGTTGTCTAACCGTTATTTCGTTTCAATATCGGTATTGACAACCGTTGCCGAATACCGGTGTCATAGCATAATGTAAACTAAGTTGTCGGTTTCCGTTTAAGATATTAACTGAGCTAGCTGTAATATCGATACTGTACCTAACTAAATAAAGTAACTAAGTTTAAGAATATTTTTTTTAGGATTAAGTATAGATATTTTGTGATTATAGTTATTATGTCTGGGTGTAATTTTTTTTTATATATTTATGTAGAATTTATCTATAATATGTATGTATATTTAATCGGTGAGTGCATCATCAAATTCCCTGTCGATGTTTTATAGGATAGAGTCTGCTTGCAATATTTACATAAGGCAAAAAAATTGTCCTTTTTCTCAAAGTGAGTCCACACCACTCCCTTTCTGCCAGACATTTTTACACGATTATTATCTTATATAGGTATAATTATATATTAACACGATTATTTTAAAAGTTTTGTTCAACACTATTAATAATTAAAACTATTTACACTTTTTACACCTATACTTATAACTAATCAAAATATTACACTATATAACACTTAATTTATCACTTTTATAAAGTTTACTTATCAATATCATAGCAATTAATGCAATTACAAAAAAATACAAAAATCTTTGAACAAAACCCGGCTCCCGGCTCGGCTCATGCAAAAGTTTTTGAATAACATAATAGATAATAAACAAGTGTCGTACTAAACAAAGAAACACGACACCTGTAAACGCATGTTTCCTTAATTCGTGTATATTGTAATAGCGACTTTATGTACATAACCGCAAAGTACAATTTTAGTTTATCTATGATATTCATTCGAAGGTCAAACTATAGTGATCGGTTTCGCGCATGCGCTCACGTCTACCGATCCAAATAGCCAAATATCGATTACATTCCATATTAAACTTTATGGCGCTAATTATAAGATCGTCTTTGGCTTATACGTAACGCAATATCGTAATATTCGCTCGTTCTCTGTCTTGTATGCGAGGAATCGCATTAGAAAAAGTGAGAAAGCATAATTATTTTAGTTATTGTTCGGATAGCGGCTAGCGGGAAGGCAACCAAACCAACGCATTTTAGATACCTACCTAACTTTGGCAGCGTTGAGCGTTTGTCAGTAGATAGCCTACCTAACCTACCTAGACAACCGATAGCCGTTGCTAGCCATTTCAATAGCGCTACGATACGTTAGTGGCATGGCAACGGTTTTTAGTTACGTTACGGTATAACGGACGCATCGCTAGTTCTATAATAATCCATTGAATTAAGAAAATAACATGAAAAGAGAAATAACAAAAAAGAGATTTAAAAGAATAAATGATTTTAGCATTAAATACAGTTTTATTTATATTCGATAAAAACTAAAAAATCATTCCTAACTAAATCATTTTTACGGAAAGCGCTTGTTGTTTTATTAACATTTCTAATTCCACTTCAGACAAAAAACCGATTAAGTTGTAAAATCTGTTAAAAATATTACTTAGTTGCCTGTGGAATAGACAAGTTTAAGGGTCACCTAGTATGCTTAATCGCTATCGCTTAGTTGTCGGATGTTAGGATGTCGGATCTTGAGCATATTTAATTCGATAAATTATTGAAAACTGATCTGAAGACTTTTACGACTTTATCACCTATTCCCCTTTCCACAACAGGACAACTTCTGGGAGCCATAGGCAATCGCTCTGCCTGATTTTATTCCGCACAAAAAGGTTCAGAAAGTTATTTATATAGAGAACCATTAATTGTGAAATAATATCCCGCCACATCTGTTCTGAACTGTGATTAAGTATATTTCAAGACCAGCAAGATGATGATGACGACGGAAAGAAAGCACATCCTGGCTACTATTATTATAATAATATACTTACCATGCGCATATTGCGCTTACCATTAGATTTGATACAGTCATGTATTAACATGTCCTTATAAAGCGAAGATGTTTTGATAGGGGAAGTTTGATTGATTTTTTAAGTACTAGAAAATGTTTCTTCTACAGATTAATTGACGGCCAAATAATAGAGTATAAAAACCCGTCATAGTAATTTAAAATAAATTACCAAGATTCTTTTTATACTTTTATATCTTTTGTGTACTTTTAGCTTATTTGCATAAAATAATCTGTTTTGTTCTCAATAATCCTATCCTACCAATATTACAAATGCGAAAGTTTGAGAGGATGGATGGATGTTTGTAACTTTTTCACGCAGTAATATAGCTTACACATCAGAATAACATTTGTCGCATTAGAATTAGTCTGTAATGGCAAAGAAACTGTAATGTTGTTAAATAAATTAATAAAAAAAAAACATATTGGCTACAATTTATAAAGATCTTGCGTAAACTGTCTAAAATAAGCAGACGAAGTCGCGGGCACAAGCTAGTAATTTATAATTCTTGGATAATTTTAGTCGATTGCAAATGATTGATGTAAAGTAGCAACACTTGAACCATAGAGATTAACCCAATTCCTACTTCCTCCAAAGATGGCGTTGAATGACAAAGTGCCGTTGATAAAATTCTATTTACAGTTTATCTTTTTTCTCTTTCACACTCATCTTATTCTACAGTAGTGTGAGGGAGTAAGCAAATGTTTCCTTTTGATTGTAACGAATACTAACGAATTGTGGTTATATGATTTGGAAAAGTTTTATTTATTTTACCCTAATATTGTGCAATTTTAATTAATTTATTCATTCATATTTATTATTTTAATATATTGATTTAGTTCCTATTAATATTTTGATGAGAAAGACTTTAAAAGAAGCCTAAATGGAGAAAAATGAACCGACAAGGTATGTGAACGATCGATATTGTCGTCATTGTAAATAGTTATAACCACAAAATAACTTTCCCACTCACTCATTATTAAATCTACCTTATTTCTTTCACTTTTGATAACTCTGCGTTCAAGTATTTCAACAAATTGTGGGTCTATTTACGTTAGAAGGTGTTTATTTTACCGTGTCTTGTCACTTTGTTGGAAATAACGTTTTTCCTTCGAATTCGATCTTCGAATATTTAACGGATTCTTATTTGAAAGGAATTCGTTATTTTTTTAATTTGCAATATAGTGTAATGGCAGTAGAAACAAACGCGAAATGATGTAAATCGCAAGAAAACTGCAAATATCTGAATTCTTGTATAAACGCCATGCTCAACTACGTAATACGTTTCAATGTCGACGTTTGATTACCTTTATGTTCTGTGTTATGCAACGTTTGTTCAAGCGCTCTATTATGTTGGAAAAACTCAAGATGCTTTATTTTGATCTTTTTAAATCAATTCTTATTAGGAATAACTGTGTTTTTATTAGACTTCAATAAAACTCAGGATAGTAGATTGTCGTAGCGTCATCGTAATGTTTACGTGTTTTACTATCAATTTTATCTTCATGCGTTTTGATAACGGGTTATGCTACAATTACGCACCTTATTTCTGAACCGTGCGTTTGATAAGTGCTTTTATACAAACTAGATTACTTACTAAGTTATTTTGTTCATGGCATACTTAGTAACTACACATTATTATTGGCACTCGAATAAGATGAGCAGTAGGTAGGTAGGTATATTATAATGGAAATGGAGTACGGCCAAAAGGGTAATAAAGTGTTGTTTTTTTTTTAAATTAAGTAATAAACAAATGTTTAGGTACTTACTTCCTAACATAATTTGTTAATGGCCTACTTAATATTAGTACAGACCTACACATTAATGGCACTCGAAAAGATGAGCAGTAGGTATATTATTATGGAAATGGACTATGGCCAAAAGAGTAATGAAGTGTTTGTATTTAAAATAATAAACAAATGTTTACTTACTTACCAAATAATGCAATAAATGGAAATGCGAAATATAGAGCGCTTGTTTGACGCCCCGCTCTGCGTCCCTTGTAGTGGCTTCGGGTGGTTGGTGGTCTTTTTTAGGTACTTAGCGTGAAAGTTACGGGTTATAAAAGATCTATCTGAAAAATCTATTAAGATAACTTTTGCCGAGATTAAATTTAAACTAAATATTTACAAGTGTCGATGAAAGCGGCATCGGACATGGCACATAGAGCTCAGATCAGATGGGCAAAAAGCTGATCTGCCCATCTGGTCTGGTGAGCAAACGACCTTGTCATGATACCAAGCAATCGATATAAAAGGAGATCGCAGGACCTCACAAACCCCAACTATCTAGTGGTTGAGGCTTCGGGATACATACCCTCCAGATAATCAAAGATTCGAAGATGTCTTCGATTTGATTCGAAGACCTAAACATCTTCAAATCCTTTGACTGATGTGATCATTAATTTTATCATAATACTAGCTTACCCCGTGCCCACTTCGTTGCGCGGCGAAAAAAAATTGTCCCTAGTTTAAACATATTTCATTACTGCTCCACTCCTATTAGTCATAGCGTGATACTATATAGCCTATGACACTCCCCGATAAATGGACTATTCAACAGAGATTTTTTTTTAAAAATCGTTTCATAAGATCCAGAGATCACCCCCTACAACGTCACAAACACACAAACTTTACCTCTTTAAAATATTATTATAGATAAGCATTATACTGCCAGCTAAGTAGGTCCTCGCCAAGAGCAAATGCGATTGGAAGGGCCATAGCAGAGCTCTAAAATTAGTGAAACAAACTTGTAGTTCACCTGGCAGTAAGCAATCTCACAATCCATTACTCCTCAACATGTTTAATAGCCAATTGGATGTGTAACGCAATCGCAAAGCAAAAAATAATGATATTGCTTTCGACTTACCAGAGGGATGTTGCTGAACACAGGACGACTATAATAACAATGACAAATTAGGCAACCCACCCTTAATTTGTAACAAGCTTAATGAAAGGCAACACATTATTTACGAAGGAGTTAAGTAGGTATATTCATAACAACCCATTCATGCCCCACGCACTGCAACGACGGGCCACTTCCAAAATTGGTATAGTCTTGTTATACTGTCTAAGAGTACAATGCCACCATCCCATTTTACCGCTTGGTGGTAAGTAACTAGTTATATCAAAAGATAATAACTTGACTAAGAATCCGTCTGGACAGCATGGTATTTATAAGCTACTAGCTGACCCGTGCCCACTTCATTGGGCAACGAAAAAAAAAGGAGTCCCTTTTTTAAACATATTTCATTACTGCTCCACTCCTATTAAGACATAGCGTGATACTATATAGCCTATGACACTCCCCGATAAATGGACTACTCAACACAGAAAGAATTTTTAAAATCGGTTCATTAGATCCAGAGGTTACCCCCCCTACAACGTCACAAACTTTTATTCTTTATAATATTAGTATAGAAGTATACGTCCTTCGTCGAAGGACACACTAGTCAATGGGACATTGTCGACAAGAAATAAATAGACGAGGATTCTATTTACTCTCGTAAAAACTTAGCCTCTCATTCAACTTAAAAAAAAAAAAAAAACGTCATCTAAAAATGACATTTCTCGTACATTAGCCCTTCTATTTGCAATATCCGCCGCATACATGAATTCTCATTACATGAAGATGGAAACTGGTTGCCGTGTGATCAATCAAAATTGTTATACCGGAGTAATTTATTTCTATTTCGAGATCGTATGCATTATTCTCGGTATGCCTTCGGGAGATTGTAATATGAACAGGAAAGCATCTAAGCTTTTATGCAGGGCTGGACACTGGTGTTTCTACTGATAGGAGAAAATATAAAATTTGACTAGTGCGACCTTGTAAATGATATTGTTCGGTACACCTGTGTGACCCGAGTCTGTCTGGGACTCCGTGGACTATAGATGAGAACTTATTATAGTCTCAGCCGTGAATGCTTTCCACAAGTTCGTACCACTTCGACTCGTTCATGCTCACAAAGATATGCATTGAGCGGGAATCGAACCCGAGACCTCTGCGTAGCAGTCATGTTATATAACCACTACGCCACACGGTACGAAGTCTGAGTTAGTCAATTGATACGAATTGAAATTCGAATACCATCTTGAAGTTGTTGATATGCGTTTTTTATTTCAATCAATCAATCATCTAGCCTATTGGAGTCCACTGGTGGACATAGGCACCTTCTCTCGTTTTTTTTATTTAAAAAACCAATTTCCATTTAATTTGCTGAGTGGTAAGAAGAATGCCGATTATAGTTGTGTAAACAAAATAAATATTTATTTTCTTTCCATACCTAGAGTTTTTTGGAAAGATACATTATGGGCTAATATGATGATAGTAAGAGAAGGTTTCCGAAATAATAGTGTTATACAATAAGTTTACTTCCATTATTGGAGAAAGCCCGTATCTACGGTGGAACATATCCTTTAAGATTGGTGGTAGGTCAACGAATGGCCTTCTGGGCTGCGACCACCGTACAATAGGTAACGTGTTCGGAGATCAGCCGGCGCGCATTCAGCGCATACGTGTTGTCTGATCGTTTGAGTCTCATATCATCCTTGCCTTCTTGAACAATATTCATGGTTTTAATCATTAATTTGTGTGTTGTATGATAATGACCTGGTATGTTAAAAAACATAAACTCTACGTAAACAATTTTTTGAACCCAGCTACCGTAATTTGACATAAAATCATAGTATGGCAATAAGTCTGCCCTCACGGGTATTAGTGGCCTTGTTTTCTTACATTGGAAGGACTTTACTTCTGCTTCAAAAAACAATAATAAAATTTCAAATATTTTTGTTCTCAGTGACGACGAAAAAGCAACCAAATCATATCTCCAGGTCCAGATAGAAAGATTAAAGAAACTTCAAGCGAAGTTGTCGACCGAGGCTGATGAAGACTATGTTATTGTTAAAGAAGAAGTGTAAGTACTATTTTATTATTATTGCACTTTTTGATAATTGCCACCGAGTCAGCTAATCATTCGTCAATAAGTAATTACCTATTTATTGTTTTTGGACTTATTTCTAAGCATACAAACTTTAACGTGGACTGCAAAAAATTATATTCGTTTAAATGTACCGCGCTATCAGCTTGCCATGCAAACTATTGCAAACATTCGTAAATAGTTATATCAGCCGTCTCTCATCCCATGTGTGTCGTAAAGATCGACTAAGGGACTATCCGTGAATGTTATCTTTGCGAAATGAAAAGAAGGAAAACTTAAAATTAAACCCTATACCAATCCGTCTGGCCAGCGTGGTATTAGTAGGTCAAGTATCCCTCCGTCACGGGAGGAGGCCCGTCCCTGCAGTGGAACATTAATGGGCTGTTATGATGATGATGATGATCAGCCGCGTTCTTATTCTTACTTCTCGACGCACATGCATTTATATGTACTTATGACATTCGTTGCCGTCATTACGATAACTTTTTATAATGTAAAGTCTAAGATTTACTTACCAAATTAACCACGGGAAAAATTTATCATCCTCATCATTAGTGGACCCACAGTGATGAGAGGAATAGGTATACCTATACTTTGTCTTAGCTTTTCTTTCTCTATTCTTCTTTTATTTCTTCTTATCGTATCGATGGCAAAACGATACTGGATTAAATTGATGTAGCCCAAAACTCTGCGACACTGACTGCGTTATCGCTGGCAATCATTAGCTCTTCCTGAGTGCAGGTGTAAGGGCATCTTTCTCTATTTATGATGATATGGGTATCGAATCATCCTTGTCTTTTACGGGACCAGAAAAAATAGGGACTTTTTTATTAGGCTTAGTACTTCGACACAACATCAAGGAGTTATTAGTGACGGCTCCCGCACAGGCATACAAATTTGGTATCGCGCGCTACATAATGACAAACAAAAAAGGATACACTGTAGGTACATTCAAGCTCGAAACTAATGATGTGTGTGGATTTGTGGACCGGAGATGGAAGAGACAAACACAACCGCTTTGCAGCCGACTGCCTACTTGCTTTATTTATTTGTTAAGTATCATTAAAACATTAATTCATGTAATAAAAATATTTCATCATAACAGCCCATTAATGTCCCACTGCAGGGACGGGCCTCCTCCCATGACGGAGGGATACTTGGCCTACTAATACCACGCTGGCCAGACGGATTGGTATAGGGTTTAATTTTAAGTTTTCCTTCTTTTTACTTCGTAAAGATAATATTTACGGTTAGTCCTTTAGTCGGTTTTTACGACACCCATGGGATGAGAAGGGGTGATGACATATGTATTCTTACTCCGTCACCAACGGAATCGCGTACTTTATTTAATAATATTTATTTGTTTGGTATCATTAAAAAATTAATTCTTGTAATAAAAATATTTAATGTTTCAAAATATTATGTACCTAGGTAAGTACCTATAACACGAAATTGAAAATGAACCATAAAATTTTATTTTATATTAAGCTAAATAAATCGAAAAAGAAGTCGGTTGACAATAATAATTGTCATAATACTATCGGTAAGATTCAGAATCCCGAGTCTCTTTAATAAATTGAAGTATTAACTATGGAATTCCATTGATAGTAATTTAATGTAGGCCTCGAGCATATGGATACAGAGGGATTGTGTTGCCAGCACAACAATTTAATTTTACTAAAATAAGAATTACGATAATATTTATGATTATTATGAATGTTGATATAAAATATAATAATATGTATTTATCAAGATTGTATTCGTAATTTAATCTTTCATGCTAAGTAACCCATGTGCGTCTGACGGGTCAGGAGGGCAGTTGATATTGATAACATTGACCCATTTTTGATAAATGGCATATTGAGCTTAGCTTTTAGATATCTAGAGGTCACATGTTTGTTGCTCTATCTTGGGTATTATTACAATGTTTGATAAAATGTTAAGAAATAATGAAGTCATCAAAAAAGAACGATGTAAAAATATCCAGCGCTAAACTACTACCTACTAAACATTTTATACTGTTCAAGTTAAAAACTATTAGCCAAATTAGGCATCACTAATGAACATAATCTCCTCTAATTGTTTACACAATTATTCATTAGTTGCATTACTTTGCGTATGGGAAGCCAACATTAAAGATCTTTAAAACTTTAACTACGTATCATTGATTTTGTTTTAGGTTAGCTTTCCCTGTTAGCACTTAATCGAATCGAATTATGAAATCTGAATTATGAATTCCAGACAGATTTAGATATTATACTTTTAACACCCTACAAGTAAGGGTAAATAGTTATACTGGCAACACGAGTCGTCCGAACAACGCGCCCGGTTCCCGCTGAGCGCTGCGTCCGCTCAAGTTCAGTCAGTCCGGCTTCGCGCGCGTAACAGCCGAGATTCATCGCGTCCTTGTCAAAATAATTAAAAAAATAATAATTCGATAAAATTTGCGGTACCCTACATTGAATTCCGCAAAATGTTATTAATTATGTAAACGTTGAGGTGTTAAAATGATTTGCAACGATGGTTCTAATATTAAATAGTGATAAGGGTGTATTATTTATTTTAAACGTATTAATTTGTGTGTAAGAAATGCAATATCAAAGTAATGACGATGACCTGCAATATCGGATTTTTGGCGAATCCTTCAATTTCCCGATCGAGAACAAAACGATTGCCGGCCGGCGTCGAAAGTAAGTTTTTTTTGATAATATATTTTTTTTAAGAAGATAAAGACCACCACTTTGGACAATAACAGCTTTTATCTTTTTATTTAGTTGCTGCAGATAATAAAAATAAGGCCAAAGGTATAACTTTCAATATATAACTTTTGGCGGCTAATAAATAAATGTTAGTTCCACAAGGTTAGACAAATTATCTACATTATCGATCGGGAATCGGAATATCGATCGACATAGGGAGAGAGACATACCAAGAACAACAACATATTTAATTAATACCTACAAAAGTACCTAAATGTGACTTAATTAATAACCTTATTAATAATGTTATTAATTAAGTCACATTTAGGTACTTTTTTCATACGTGACTTTGCGTTACATTTTATTGAAACAATGAAACTATAATGGATCTTTAGGTGTCTCACATATTTCCAAAAAAATGAGTTTCATAACCAAAATTTACTGACCTACCTCGCTATCGTAAGGTCGAATGCCAAGAGGAACTTTAATCCGATTGTTAGCACTACATTATTCATTTGTTTTTTTTAATCTGTCTTTAATGGATATGTATGGGTGTAGATAAAGCAAGCAGGTTTGTTAGGATTGTAATATACGGCATTCCATAGTCTATGTAACCCTTATGGGAAAAGGCCTGAGTTATGTATGTGTATCTTTTATTGGTATCTTTATGACTCCTACTAACAGCATGCATTAATTTTTAAGACATAAAAGTAAATCAAACTTAATAAACAACCTATTTTTTAGTAAGAAATCGATTGGTTTTTATAGATTTTGATTGGAGGTAGCATGACAATTTATTTTTACTGTTCCCGGCAAAACGCATACTGCATATTCGCACGGCTGCATTTTTGAAGGGACATTGCCTTGTTATTTGATATGCCTTGTCTGGTTTTAAAGGTAAAGGCTGCTTTTTTTAAGAGGAAGTAACTTATCTATATTTCAGCTTCTTTAAATATTTATTTTACTACTTACATTCGAATTTAAAGTTCCGAATAAATTTAAACTAAGTAGATACATAATTTAAAGGGTCCTCCTAACAGCCCAGTGATGTACTATTGCCTGCAAGGAGGGACCTCCTTCAGTGACGCAGGTTGGCATGGTTTTCCTACTCCTACCATACGCTGACTTGTTTTACGGCCTGTTTACGTAGATAAAATAAATGAGGTAAAATTTTTACGTAGATAAAATTTCCCTATGATGGTGACAATGTAATTCTCCTGTCACTAAAAACGTCCTATAATACGTGGTCCTGTGTATGTAGGTATACCTAGGACTAATTTAATTTAACTAATATCCTTAATTGGATGCCCGGAGTTATGTAACCTACAAGTTATATGCTCCATTGACACCTATTTAAACCAAGGACTTAAAATATTTATTCACGTAAGTATATTAAAACTAAGATTATAAACTTGTTTCACAGTAACTTTTTTGTCATAAAAGCAAATCCAATATACCCTTTCCACTATATTTAACAACATTTGACAGGTTGACATTAGTGACGTTCAACAGTATCTCGAATGTAATGCCATTCGATTGTAAGCGATTTCGCGATTTTTCGATTTTTTAAATTACTTTATTTTACACATTTGGATCCTTACATCAACTTACATTATAATTTTATTACTGTTTCTTTCTTTATCCATGTTAAGAGAATTAGCCTATAGCTTAAAATGATAAAATTATAGTTAGCTTAGGTATTATTTAAAATACATAATTTATCGTGACACATTCGCGGGTTATAGCTAATCTAAAATATTATATTACATTTTATAAACGTATTATGAAGAGTTCAGGTTTATTCATAGCATTCATTTCTACCGATTATTTGTAATTTGTTTCATAATGGTGGTAATCGTTATGAGTGTCCATCACTAAGTAACCATGGTAACTGAAAAAAACATGGGTACGTCCATGAAATACAATATTATTTGTTTGAAAAATAAGCAGAAATATTACAAAACTTCATGGACGTGAATTGTCAAAAAGCTAAACTTACGCTGGAAGGGGTATAATAGACAATCACCTAAATTCTTTCATCGATTAACAAAAAATGCGAATAAAATTGACTAATAAATTTTATAACTGAATCTGATTTTCTTAATTTAAAGTGTTATCATAATGTTAAACCAGAATATCTCGTATCTATATTTGACTACTTACTATTTTGGTTACCTATTTCTTCGTTTATTACTATTTTTCAAGTATCAGTCAATTTTGGCGAGACGCGAGAGAGGGGACTACTTAGTACCTAACTCGCTAAAAAATATGATGGAGATCTATTCAAATCAACTTAATCAACAACTTACTACTTAACTCGCTACTGATGTTGTCGATTTGTAAATCGGGCTTTAGATTTGTTCTAAGGTAAGCAAGGCTTATACCGTAGTAAGAATACATGTCATGGTTTCATGACGTAAATTCATGCCATTGGTGTTGTAAAAGTAAGGAGAAGTTGAAAGATAGTTTCCTTACGAAATAAAAACTCGTCGTAAAACGCTCCAATTCGTGGTATTACTTCTCGTGGGTAGATTAAGTTAGGCTCAACAGAATAGAAAAAATAAGATAAGAATAGGATAAGTAATAAAAAATAAGTGTTCTGTTTGCTTCCAGATGAATGTAGGTATGTCGTGATCGAGTTTTTCAAGATGATTAATGAATAGTAGGAGAACTAAATAATTGCTTTATTAATTATTTTTTAAAGTGAGCTTATAGAAATATTATTAAATAGGTATAATAAGTTTTAACTTTTTCTTCAAGACAGTAATATAAGTTAAAACATCAATACAATATCCAAAGAACCTTGATTACAATGGTATAAGGCGAGGAACAATATAAAGCCGGTCACCAAGAGGAAGCGAGATCTTGTTTTACACAAACTATTTTTCCTTGAACCTGGTTTGACCTCGCGAATACTTGAGAGGCTATTTACTTAGAGGGCCGGTAACTCTTTGATCTTTAATTAGGGATTGTACAAAAAGAAGATTTTTATCTTGTAGCTAGAATAATAAGTTTAGTTAGGCAGAATACTTTTCTAGCTAGTTTCTTATTTGTCACTACTCCATACTCCAGACACGTTTCTTCTTTAGTGATGGAGGATAAATTGACCTACTAATAGGTAATAAGGTACCACGCTGGCAAAAAACAGCTAAATATAATTATGAAATAAAACCCACGGTTAGTGATATTTTTGTCTGTCACCACCTGGAAGTTTGATAATACGTGTGACCTAGAAATAGAAAGTTTTGGCGCAACTTAAGGCCCATGCGGTATAATTGTTTGTGTAATCCAGAAATGATTGTCCTAAGCCTAGTTGTTTTTATATCCATTAAATTATTGTCTGCAACAGTTCACTAAAGGCAAAGAATTTGTTTTGGAAATAATTAAAGGCCACTTATCAAGAAAGATTACAATCATAAAACCCTTTTTCCACCACAAACAAAGTTACGTGGATCAGATAATCAATTGCAAAAAAATGTCGGAAGTAATGATTTACATGGCTCATTTAAATATGTATGACATAACTAACTAAATAGTCAGGATAATACCGCGTGCTTTCGGTGACCTTGTAGTTCGGACAAGGTCTCACGTATTCTTTGTGAGATGGCTACAGTGGTACATAGTAGAGATAGGTATAGAAGTCAAACTATAACAAATAAATAAAATAAATATTCCTCACACATTCAAACAACGCCATCAAGTCCCAAACTAAGCAAAGCTTTTACTATGGCTACTAGACAACGGATAAACATACTTAAATACTTTTTTTTTGTAAATACATACATATTATACATAGAAAAGATCCAGACCAATGCAAACAATAATGTTCATGCACATAAAGATTTGCATTGAGCGAACTATGAAAGAATACGATGTGAGGTGGTACTACGAACAGTTGAATTAGGAAATTATTTGAGAGAGCATGATTTCTCGGTGCTTTTGGGAACTAATGCGGGTGGGATTATGATTTTTATATGATAAATGTTTAAATAAATAACTAATATATCATCAAAATTTCATTAATATTGTATTATATTCCCGCTATGCCTGTTTCATTCTTAAGAATAAATTAACCAAATTCGAAGTTGTTACGCTTTCACGCACGCTTAAACCAACATTAATAAACGACAACCGAGCCTAACTACGAATTGACTTGTCTTCTACATCTCACCTGTTTAGTGGCACCGAGGCTCGCAAAGGCTAGTCAATAAAGCTTCTCAATGAAGTCATAAGTAGCTTCCTTCAAATTTCCGAACATCCTAACGGCCTTGGCAACATCATTAAAAATGAGTTGTTTAATTATTTGCTTCACACGGTTATTTGTGAAATGATAGTATTTAACTTCGAAGTAAAATAATAGGTATTTATCATTGAGTCAGCCCTTATATGCCCCACTGCAGAGACACACGCTCACGGTTGACTTACTTGGACCACTAATAAGTACAACTAAGCCAGGATTGATCGGAATTGTATTGCAATCGTATCATTTTTGATGTCCATGAATAGCTGTTGTTTTTTATGATGATGCTTACTGTATGAGATGGGGTAGTAACATTTCGTATTCTTAGCCCATTACCATACCACACAACTTAAGTTACTTATTCACCATTTTACATAAGTTCCAATCGAACAACCTCCCAAACTAGGGCCTCTGACCATGAGATTTATTTTAGCAACAGGATCGAATGGGTCATGGCATTATAAACATAATCCTTTGCTTTGTATGACGTGTTTAAATATTGACGTACCTACACTCCATATTGTAGATTTGATTATTTTTTCAAAAGCTTTAGTTTTTTTTTTGTTTGAGTTTTATCTTTGACGAAATAATCTATCCTAAATCCGAGTTTGTCAATTAGAAAAAAAGTTTTCGATTAGGTACTGTGTTAGTTTTATTTACATTTTTTTTTCACAAATTTTGTTTAAATTAAAACAAAACTAAAGTACCTACTTAAATTAAATATATTTTTTATTTAATCTCTTTATTTTGTATTCAAAAAGTCTTTTCGTATAGACTAACAGGGACTTACGGTAGAAAATCCTTAAAACGAATTTGTTTTCACGTCAGACTTTCATTTACATATCCACATTTCACGTACCCATACAAAATGACGTCACGACAGCTTTCCTTTGTCTCCCGTGGGAGCCTACCATCGAAAACAATAAAATGGTGCATTGACCATGTTCAACCCCTCTGTAAGGAGGTAAACGACCAGTGTACCGAGGGTGCCACCCCCGAAGTGAACCGATGGCCTTAATTGCCTCACGTGCATCGCGGCAGATGGCAGGCAAGGTGCGAATAAGTGCTGTACCTAGTTATCGATAAAATGTGGCGCTGCACTTTTGATCTTGTGTGTATTTCTGTATATTAATATTATTTGCTTGTTGTGGATATTTATTTTATTTAAAGCATATTAATTATGTCGTTTATTGATGTAGTTAAATTTTATTGGCGTGTGTAAATTAATTGTTTTTAATTTTTAACTAATATTATTTTAGTTTTTTTGTATATGTTTTATTTAGCTTGTTTAAGTCTAGTAGAATTTATAAAAGCTGTTAAATCTTGAATTGGATTTTTTTTTTAAATTTAATTATGATATTACTTGCGATAGTTTAAATTACTAGAGAATCTAAAAACAAATTAATAATTATTATTAATACATAATACTAAAACATTTATTACTATCTTGTCATAAATATTTCAAACATTAAAAGTTCATGACAACGTTTTGTATTTATATGACAAGAAGTGCATCAATATCGATAAAAATATTGATAATATCGATAAACTGCATGTCCAACATTGTCAACTTTTCTATGAATATCTAAGTAATTGGGGCGAATAGAGGACTTGACTTTCACACGATCGCAGCCTAACACACGGCAATAAGTACTTATTTACTACTTTTAATAAACTGCACATCGAACTTTTTATCGACACTTGACATTTTATGATGGAGTTTTTTTTTATTTAACAACATACCAATAAATTGATACAAGGAACTCCTGTAATGAATAATTTATTACGACCATAACGTGACAGAATAAAATTTCGAGTCACCATTTTGTAATAATAATATCTATGAAGAAACCAGTCGAATTTCCGACCACGTGGAGACAAGCCCAAGTTTTTTTTGGAACTTTGAATAGACCAGCTGGTTTGATGTCAGAAGAAATATTGTATACACTTTATGTTTTTAAAAAGGGGAGCTCAAGGAATAGAGGGTGCTTCTATTATTTTTTGGGACCGTCTCAACTTTTGTTGAATCGTATGAAACCTCTTTGTTACCGTCGAGACGAATTCGCAATGGATGGCGGGGTAGGTACTATTTTACCTTTGAATATGTTACATGGGTTGCCTTGTATTTGTGTGTCAAAGTTCATCAATGTTCTTTATATTATTTTTGCAAGTATATTCTTTTTAGTTTCGTAAGAGATCAAAATTGACGTACCCTGATGTTAATCTATGGCATTTAAATCGATACAGGGAACTTTTCTAGGGCTTGAGACAGGGGCCTGACGGGGTTATTTGTGATTGTATGTACCTACTCGTATTAATATCTTTTCGCCTCGTATTTTTTTCTCTAATACTCAAATTGGGTCAAAAGCTTTTTAGTTTTGCCAAAGAAACAATCATTTTCATGTTTTCTAATGTTAATATTTTGACACCAAAACAAGGAGATTCTCAATTCGGTGTAATTTTTTTGATGTTTAAATGTTTGAACTCAGTCATTTCCTGGCCAATCTAAATAAAACCTTTTTCGTTTGAAAGCGTATACAAGTTGATTCCATATACTCCATTAAAGTGGTAACATAATTTAACTTTTATTTCAAAAATATAGAATTTCGTGTAATAATAGTTTTCGAGACCATCAAATCCAACGAAATAATAACTTTCAGGTAAAAATTAACTCGACTAGTATCCAAACAGAACAAACACGCTATTTTGGTTGAATCTCCAAACAACATTAAGATCGAATAAAGCTATTCAATAAAAAAAACAGCAATTGTGCAGCGGAAGAATGAATCGATTTATGCCAGTGATGTGTAGGTGTTCCGATAAGCCGCCGGCACGTGCTATGCATTGCCGGCTGCGTTTGAAAATTACTTATGCACCGTAGATGTAACACATCGTGGGTTTATTCAAATGAAGTTTTTGCTAAACACACGGTGCGTCACAGCTTTTCTTGGTAGCATGTGATGGTTATCTAGGAGGAAAGGGTTATTACGTCAGTGAACTCTACATCGCGCTATTAATTGATGTCCAGCTTGTTTCTATGGCAGATGTTTCTGTAGGTACTATGTTGTGTAGATTCCCTATTAATTATAACGTTTGTTAAGTATAGATAATTAATTGTATAAATGGCATTTAAAAAGTTTTTTAGTCTATCCAGGAATACACTATTCAACTGTGTATGTAAAGAATTTTATTAGTATCGACAAAGTAATCCTACCAAAAGTAACTTTATTAAACGTATCTAAAACAATAATTTCATGCTGCTAATTTAATTTTAACTTTATTTCGTATGTTTTTAAGTTCAAATTTAATTGCACGTATTGTTTCTGCGTATACAATACTCCTATCAACATTCACCCCGATATTTTTAACAAATTGGACTTATGCTGCTTCATACGAGTATTTATCAAAAATATTATAAAGTATGTTTTCACCTACTGCATAGTAAGTATACTTCTTTTCAAAGTAATAAAGGAGTTCCAATTTGTTAGAGGTAATCTCCGAGCTCTCTCCAGAATTTATGTTTTATTTAGAATAGAACAATAGATGATCTAGCTAAATCCTAAATTAAAAGGACTAGTCTTAAGGATAACGGGTATGTTACGTAAAATACAACTCCGATTTTGACCTTTCAAATCAACTTAACTTTATTTTCAACCTTCATTGGTCAAGGAAAATTAATGTACAATGGAAAGTTTCTGTGAAGGAGTCGCCTTTGTGTCCTGTTCTTATTATTTCGCAATTGTTAAAACCACTTACTTATAAAAAAAAGGAATACATGTCTTACAAAATGCGGGTTTTAAGTTTTAAAAGCTAAGGTATATTTAAAGGGGCCCCTATGTTTTAGATTATGTCACTGTTTTATGGAAAGAAGTTAGCTTCTACTATCATATATGAGGGTTCTTAAATAGATATCAATTCTGTTGTTTCCGCTTGCCATATGTCGATTAAAATTTAATGGAACTTCTGGCATTTGTATTTTATTATTGTTCTTAGTTTGACCATATCTAAATCACTTATCATCTTAAGCTTTTAACTTAAATACGTGTTTCGTAATAATTATGTTCCTCAAAAACATGTGAACCATATTCATATGATCTACAAAATCGCCAAACTGGTTCCCCGACAGGTACCGAAACGAGAAAGCGAATTCGTTTTTATGTTACTTTTTTAATATTTATCTTCAATTATACCAAATTAGTTTTCTTTGATTTGGCTTAAGCGTTTGGTTCTTTTGACCATCTAATAATTTACAATCCATTGTGTATAGAAACACGACGTGTAAAGATTATTGCAAAAATAATACTACAGGCCATTTATAAGTAACTAACACGTGTATAAAAAGGCATTACTCAAGCAAAGCTAAATAAAGGACTGGTTTATTTCAAGGAGCAATCAAGGGTGCAGTCTTTGTCCCAGATTTATTTCACAACACTCAACTAAGACCTTGCTCACTTGACCATGTAAATAGCCGACTATTTATTAATACATCCCTCATTAATTAGTAATTGTATCGTTTAATTATTGTGCATGAAACGCCATATTGTTCATGAGTCATGGTCGTGTCACGCAATGATGATTCGCGAAGATGTCCGTGTGGGAATTTTAATATGTTTAGAGTTGGACTCATTGTATGGAGAACAAGTTTAAAATTAGTCTATTGATAAAATCGAGATATTGAATGGTTTTGTTCAACTTTGTCCTTTGAGCTCCAAGTATTTGCTTGTTTAGGCTTTTTTTTTGTTAAATAGGTTTTTTGTATGGAGTTCCTACTAGGTGATTTATGTTTATTTATTAGATTAGGTACTTAAATGGATATAATATGTATACAGCTTTAATACCTGCATCGTATTACCCAATCACGCGTGAATGAAATCAAAATACTGATTGTAATTTATTGCACTTATAATTAATGTAAGGGTAGTTACACCCCTATTTTACAGGTAAGTTCATTCCCACGATTCAAAAAACAGGGGGCATTTCGGCTTCGGGGATTGCATCGGACAAGGGGCTAAGTTATTGGTGCATGTCCTTCTGATCTTTTTATCTTTAAATTTGTAAACGATTCACTAGCAGATGTTTATCATTTTCATGTTCCCATGGAGGATTTTAACCCCAGAATTAGATGTTTTTTGGTCATTTGAGTAGTTTTCATTTTATTATGTATACGTTGCTTTGTTGCCTTTTATGTTTTCGTAGATTTAGGTGCTGTTTTTGTTGTTTGACGACAATACTTTTTGCAAATCTTTGTGTGGTATTAGCCGTCGCCGCTTAAGACGAGTCCTTCGCCAGTCTAAGACTAAATTCCTTAATAGATATGAGCAATAAGGCTTATTTGGGGGATGTTGTGAAAGTCATCAGAGCAGCAAAATTAAAATAATAATACGAGTAATGCATAGGAAATTCAACTAGTCAATAATTGTAACTACTTGAAGTACAAAAACGAAGACTATACTCGGATTAATATATAATTATTTAAGTTTTGTAATAAAACAAAACAATACTAAATCCATTTCTAGAAAATTTTATGGGAACATCTTGACCAATAATAAAGAAATGTACTTACGAGTTCAGAGGAGTTGAAAACATTAAATACAGACAGTCAGCTTAAAGTAATAGATTATTATGTCCATAACAACAGAGTATTTAAATTAAAATCTCCATCTAACTTCACTAAAATTGGTCCATCAATTTGAGCGAAAAGAAGTAACACATATTTATGTATGTAACTGGCCGTAATCTTGTACACACAGCAACACATCAAGTTAAACATTTTCATTTGAAATTGTGTCTTATTTCAAGGTATTAAGGTACATGAGTGTCTAGCTTGATTAGTTGCTGTGTGTACTTAATTTCTCAAATCTGCAATAAATTTTTGGTATACAACATATTTGGCAAACACAAAACATGCTTTCATTATAACATCAATTCACTAACACCAAATACACAAAGCACCATGATTCCCATTAGCGGTACTCGCACGCTTCTTACCAGATTATACATTACAATCGTTATACCAAAACCTGTTTTGTTAAAAGAAAAAGTGTTTTTTGAAGGCACCCCTTTACTTAAGGGATCGTATTGTGAGATTTTTAAAAGTGCATTGCCCTTTAGGCGTCGAGACTATTGTGTTTGTTAATTAATATGAACGAATTGTTGATGAAAGAGGAGACTCATTGTGGAGTTCCTTTGAGGACATTATAATATGTGTTGGGGAAATAGATCTCTGTTTTTCTGTTAAATTCTCTTAAGCCCGATTTACACATCGACAAGTACAGTAGCAAGTTAAGTAGTAAGTTGTTGATTAAGTTGATTTAAATAGATCTCCATCCTATTTTTTGGCGAGTTTAGTACGAAGTAGCCCCCTCTCTCGCGTCTCCAAGAAATAGGATGGAGATCTATTTAAATCAACTTAATCAACACCTTACTACTTAACTCGCTACTGTACTTGTCGATGTGTAAATCGGGCATTAGACGCGGGTCGAAATATCACGAAGGACAGTGTTTTAGTGGGAACCATAATCTATTTTTCAGAATTTGGGTGTTCTTTGTCATATTATGCATGAAATTGGTATAGGTAAAGGCCCCACGACACACCATGATCCCTAGCGCGGGAGTTTTCACATTAACAACACAATTCACATTACAAAAACTTCTAACCAACTTCTGCTCATATAAGTACAGAGTTACTTACATTATAATCTTGATATGTTTAAGAACCATGTGTCTTCTAAAAAAGTTATTTACTTTTGCAAGAATGCGTGTGGTCTTAAGTACAAAGCTGGTTGAAAAAGCTCTTGAATTTATTCTTGATCTGTAAAAACAAGGAATCTATTTATAGATAAAATACTACCTTAGTTTGATGGAAATCATTACAAAATGTCAATACCTTATCTCGGTCCTGGGATGCTTTAGGTGGATTAATAAAAACCGGTGTTGAATTGTGATACTAGACACAAATGCTAGATATTTTCTAGCTGTTATTTGTTGCATACTATCTTCTGATGAGCTCTTTATAGTGCTCCTTCTAGGTAGCTTCTTTAGCGAAAGTGTGGTTTGACCACTCGCTTTTCGTACTTGTTGATCTACTTTATTTTTCTAAAGTAAAAACGTCGAATGAAATAAAACAATTTCTAACAAATAAAATTAATTAAACATATCCAAACAACTTGTTATACAATAATACTACAATAATAAGAAAATGATAACATTATAAAATAAACATTCACCCTACTTTAATCATCGTATTCACATAGTCGTATGTGCGCATCCCCAAAGCGCAGCTGCGGCTGGCAATCAACTTTATGCGCTGTATTATGCGTGGGGGGCGCAAACGCAGATGGTGTTGTACACGCGATAAATCGATATTTGTATGAAGGATTTTTTTTTTTCGTTGGTGTTTTTGTACACATTTAGTTTGGATTATGGGTTGTAATTTACATATAATCGTGTAAAACAAAGGATAATGTGTAGGAAATGCTTGTTTTTTTTTAATTTTAAGGTTGTAAGTCTGTCTTAATAATGTCCCACTGAAAGATCTTTTTTCAGTGACAGAGGGAAACCTGGTTACTAATTTGACACTAGACACACAGATTGGTGTAAAGTTTAATGTTAAGCTTTCTTTATTTTGTTTTCGCAGCAAACTTGCTAATACTTTTGTAACTATCTCTTAAAAAGGCTTTTATGAGATGCAGCAGCTCTACTCATGATTGTCGTAAAAGCTATATTCTTCTTCAATACTTACGATCACTTCAAAAATAATGATCACTTCAAAAAACTCATGTTATGCTTCTAGATTTACTAAGTACCTAGCAGTGCCAATATATTGTCTCCTTGCGAGTATTATCGCCCAGAATATTATTGTAAAATTAATCATTATAATGATCTTAAAAAAAAAACTGTTTTAAATTAACACCAAAAAGGTATAAAATTGATGAAGTCCTTTTTAATTAATTGTATTAAAATCGAGAATCGATAAAACAATTATCGATTCCTAAAAAAGTCGGAACTACCGTTCCGGGAATATTTGCTAATCGATATTTCGCGTTCGTTGACACGTGGTTAGCCAGATGGCCGTATCACCTGCCGATTGACTAAAGAGGTTATAGGCTGTATGAGTTTGCGGAACAAGAACGGGACTGCATTCTTTAATAACGCGAATTCCCGAAAGTCATTGACTTGTCGAATCTTTTTTCTAAATTGATATATAATGCGATTTCTTTTTTATTTGATTGTTGTTACTGCATTTAATTTTACCCCGTAAATATCTTGGTCCTGTTCCTTCTGTTAAGATGGTATTTTTACAAGGTTTTTAAATAAATATTTTTAACTGTTTAGTCACAAGATGACTGTAGTTCCATCATAAGCATCAATGTATTTAACCATGATTTAACCTTAATTGACATTAAAAAATAATAATATAATAGAAAGCTATTACATACCCCTTTTATTATTTATTTAATTTAATTTTAAATTGTTGAGATTGATCGCGTAAAATTAAAATATTTAAGGTCCCATGACCACCGTTTTTTCCATCTAAAAGGTCTTTGAAGTGGCGCTGTCAAAATAGCAAATAGGTATATAGAAGTAGTTCCCATAGCTTTTTTACAACCACGTTGCCATACATCTAACTATAAAGTACTTACATTATAGGTACTAACACATTCTAGAAGCAATATAAACTTCCAATTTGTCCAACAATAGGTACGTAACTGGTTGCAATAATGTAATAAATATGTAGCAATTTAGTCCCTGGCGCTAGGAACAATGACCTTATATTTCTTATGGAGCGGGTGGGGACAATCATACTCACACGTTCATACATTCATATATACGATATCCCATTAGAAACCTCAAAATTTATCAGTGTTTCTTTACAATTTCATGCTTTTATCCTACTAATATTATGTATGGATGGATCTTTGTTACTCTTTCACGCAAAAGCTACTGAATGGATTTTGATGAAATTTGGAGTATAGGTAGTTTAGGGTGTAGAATAACATTGGAGCTACTTATAAAATACTAGTTATACATAAAAACTTTCCTTTTGAATCACTCTATCTATTAAAGAAGACTGCTTTAAATCCGTGGCGTATTTTTAAAGATTTAAGCAAAAGTAGGACGGACAGCCAGCGATTTTGTTTTATATGTACTATGTAGATGATGACAGGACACAGACTATTTCTCTCACACATTCATATGTTGAGTACGACAATCGTGTTATGTTTCCTGCTATGAAATCATTTGGGATATGACATCCTTATTGTTATCATATATTTGTAATTGTTTTGTTTATTGTCATTTTAGGGAACTGCCTACTCTGCATTTGAAAGCAATGTAGCTTATAGATACTATGCCAGACGAAGTTTTACCGGGTTTAAAAAAGAAGATTTCGAGTCGTTTTTTTTGGTTTGTCATTTTAGAACTCGGTGAGTTCCAGACCAATTTAATTTCTTTTGTTTAAAAGAGGAATACTTCACAGTTTGTCCTACTCTAGATATTTGTTCAAAAATGGTTATGTCATTAAGTTCTTATCTTTAAAAAATCTGTAAATCATCCACGTTTATGAAAATTACGTATCAGAATCGGTATCAACGTTCTCGTTTTAGAGTCGCTTAATAAAATAGAAAATTATTGCTGTAACTATTAAAAGAAATATGTTACGTGTAACTAGAGTTTACACAGCAGTGACATTTTTTATTCGTATAATAAAAAGGTCAATATTATTAAACACTAAAAAAAATATAGAAAAGAAATGGTTCATTAAAGCTTTCTCTAAACACCTTTCGTGGCGCGTGCTACTTAATTGTAAGACGATATAATAAGGGAGGAAGTTGAAAAAAAAACATATAACTCGGGGTAGAAATGTCAGGCCATGTGTGCGGGGGCGGCCATTGTACCGTCTTGAGACATTAATCTTGAGGGGTAACATGGCCAGGTGAATACCCTTGGACCTTTATACTTTTAACAAAGAATAGTTGTAGCCCTAAAATTATGACCCGTTTTGTACTTCGTATACGGCGTTTAATGACTTCCTTGACTGCATAGCAGCATGCTGTCGCTGACCAAACCCAAGTATTTAGTTCCTTTCGTAAATATTTTTCTGTACGTTTTCATATTATGTGACCAATAATTCTGAAGTATTGCAATGACGTACCTTTATTATTTAGTGACTAGCCTTAGACACTAATAGAACGTTGGACAGAGGCATTGTTATAGTTCTTTTGATTGTCCTTTTTCTTTCATGTTAAGATGCTTTTCCAATATTTTAGGTTCCGACACGCTTGTTAAATAGAGGATCTTAGATTGAGTTAAAGTTTCTTTCTGCGGTTCGATCATCGTAAACTAACCCGAAAAAAAATAAAAATGTATAACTTCTGTTTAATAAGGTTCATTTTCTTTTCGGGGAAAAATGCAACTGGGGACTAATGCTGCTAACCCGGTTTAGGTTCAACGTAGGTTAGTAATGTAACTCCAACGAATAGGTGGAAGGAAAACGATTTACTTATTAGTTGGGATTGTTTAAGTAAGATGACGTAGGGCCACGACGAAGTTCTTTAAAAGGCTTTCTAACTAACCTTATACTAAACTATAATGTAGGTGATGGACTAATAATTTAGCGGTTAGCACGCGGGCTAGGCTAAGGCTTTTGATAACCTTTACAATGACTAATAAAATATATTTACGTTCGTCAGTTGATAGTGAAGTTTCAGCATGATTATCTATTCGTTGTCCGTGTGGTGACGGAGTAAGAATACAATATGTCACCACCCTATCTCATCCATGGGTGTCGTAAAACCGTCTAAGGGACTATCCGTAAATATTATCTTTACGAAATAAAAAGAAGTAAAACTTGAAATTAAGCTCTATACCAATCCGTCTGGCTAGCGTGGTATTAGTAGGCCAAGTATCCCTCCGTCACAGGAGGAGGCCCGTCCCTGCAGTGGGACATTAGTGGGCTGTTATGATGATCTATTCGTTTCTAGGATTATAAGTTTAAAACATCCATCTAATTAATATACCTAGGTTTATTTCAACATCTGCTTCTAACACCATATTTAATCCTTTTTCAATAGATTAGCTATGCTGACTATTTTCACATACAGGAAGCTTAAAACAGGTGTTGATTTAGCCTTTTTTTAACCGGCATATGGCTTGCGTAGAAACATTAACTAGGTATTACTTTGTTGTATGTAATGTAACATGTTACTTAATTGCATCTGTTGCAGCTTTAATTGCAATTATTGCAGCATTTATCAATATTACGTAAATACTTAGTAGCTTTAATTGATTCAGCTTTTATCAGCATTACGTAAAGAGTTAATTAAATAGAACTGCTATTAGTTTTCATTTGTTGTATACGGTAGTACTTTCAGCTTTAGTCTTATTGGTATGGTCATTCATTAGGGAATAAAGTTAGCTGTGTAGTGAGTGATAGACTTAGAATACTATCACATATTGTCCTGTGGTTGTTGTTTTTAGTTCTCAGATAAGATTGTTAGTAGCATCTTAATTCTTTGTATAACTTAAAGTCAGTCAGTCAAATCCTGGTGTACACTGATCAACCTTTGTCCAGTATGAAACAGTAAACCTTGTAAGATTTTGTGTTAATAGACACAAGAACATCGGAAAGCAAGATAAACATCCCTCGTAGCTATCAGGATGACAAAGCAAACTTAACTAAGAAAGATTAATAATGAAGCAATGTTCTTAAAAGCTCGTAAATGTCCCCATCCATTAGAGGTATATTTGACATACTAATACATTAGCCAGATAGTCATAGAGGTAGTTTTTCTTTTTTGTTTTCGGATTAGTAATATCTCCGAATCTTAGTCGGCTTTTTCTTTGGAGAAGATTGGGTGATGACAATTCAATATTTCATGGATGATGCAATGTACTTAATATATTGTCTGTTGGGGTGGAATTGAAAGTCTATGCATAGTAGAAGACGATGTAATTTTCATTCAAGTTGCAACATGTATTGATGCTAATCGTTATTCTAAGGGGAAGCAGCTGTCGACCCTTTGTACGGGTCACCCCTCGCTTCCCTCTAATGTCATCTACGTACTTCACTGAATAGAATTATTTCATTTTACTTACCTTTTTTGTAGTTGCTTTTACCTTTGTTTTTAATTTTAGACGGGTCCGGAACTATTGGAAACCCTGATATTCAAATACTACAAATACACAGAAATCCATAGAAAATTGGTAGCTTTTACCATCACAACTTTAGGTAGAAGTCGTTCTCAATCACAAGATTTCAAGATGATGATGATGTGGGGTCCTATGTAGTTTCTTTCTTGAGGCTTCTTCCTTCACTGTTACTGTACCTATTTAAACGAAAGCTCAGTACATCATGAGAGACGGTTTCTCTTTAAACTATGACTAATTTCTACTAGTTTTTGATTGGATGAAAAGGTATAGGGTTACGTTGAAATTAGTAAATTAGTATGGGGTTTTAAAAAGTCTGCTTTATCTAACTAACAGATTGCTTATTGCCACTAAAGTGTCATTTAAGTGCTTTTATAAGACAAAAATCATCTTAATGTTTTTATAAACTAAATGAGTATTATTCCCAAAAATATTTCATTGAATTAAAAAACTCGATAAGTAAACCAGCAGTTTTCATATAACGCAATTAATTCTTATCAATGACTTGATAGTTGTGATGTGAGACAATCGACAAACAGACGCTAAATGGCTCCAGCAAAAAGTTCACAATATGTTTATAAATTTTTAAAATGTGTCGTCAGCATATGGCTGTACGGCTGTTGCCTTTGACACGTTTTGGTAGAAAAAAAAACTACCCTCTATTTGACAAGCGAGTCGGAAGTCGCTTCCAGATTTGAATTTTGTTTTTATTTTTTTTTCTAGATTAGCGTAAGCTTGATAATAAATTAGCGTAGGTTGTGATTAAAGAATAAAGTCCCGAAGCTTATCATATTTTCCTTCTACACTGATGATATGACATGGGATGGTGACACAAATGATTGCGTCACCACACCACACGAAGAATTATATTTCCACTTGACCTTCGCAAAGAATTTAAAGAAACTTAATTTCGATCACGAAGGTATAAATAATTTAATTAAAAAATAATTTACCGCACATTCAAAGATATCATTTTGTTGAAGCCATTTATGATAAATTGCGTATGACCACGCAAGACTATAGCGTGAGAAAATAATTGTAAGTAATCTAAGGGTTTCTAAGTTACCCTTTAGTTACCCATGGTCTATGATCTATTGTGCCCATTGATTCACAGACCCATCCTTTTATCTAATGTGTACTTTTCTATTTTGTAAAGCTAGAGAACCTGTTTGTAACCCCTGTTTGGGAATTATTAAATAGTTCAGGTGTTCTAAACTTTTGGGTGATTGTATTCAAGGCTAAATGGCGGTGTTAAATGAGCTGTAAGCTTGTGAAATATTTTTTTTTATTAATTATGTAGCTAAAATGATATTATGGAACTAGGTATTTGCAAATAACCAAAAGTAAAAACTTGAAATAATTCCCTCTTCCAGACCTCGAGGATCTTAAAAGCTATCAAATTTAAAATTAGACCCGACTTTGTCTCCTACCAACTTCAAATAGAAAATTACTCCTCAATAGGCAATCATATAGGTCATCGCCCTTTATGCGTACTGGCAATCAACAAATAAAAACACTTAAAAATAAATACGTCTTGTACTCAAACATATATGACCTGTTTGCTATACTTTAGTGTATGACATCAGTGTTAAAGATAGTACGCTTTTGGCGCTTAATCGTTGCCCAGATGGTTAATGTTTACGATTTGTAGACATATTTATGTCCCACTGTTGGGATGCTGCTCCTCCAAGACAGGGGGAAACTTGATCTTTTAGAACGCTTTTGTTTTTGTAGATATAGTATCTTTAACTTTCCTTTGTTCTAGTTTTATACCTAAGGTCCTACCTAAGTTTGTTTTGAATTGACTATTCTTATCGTTTTTCCCGTAGCTGACTTCTGTGTGTGACTTTTTGTATTCAATCACAGGTCTGACTATACGATACGGACAATATATTGTATTTCTTGATACAGTATCATTTACGTTCACATTTTTTTTATCGTTACCACGGCTACAACACGTGGGAGCATGATGCTTGACATGATGTTAGATGCCAGTCCAGAGATATGGTTCTTAGCCAGGTCCAGTACCGAAAGTGTATTATGAACTAAAATTGAACCTTGTTCTTCCAAAACTCATTCATATTTTTTTAGCTTGTTATTTTTTTCGCCACAAATACAAAGGACGACAAAATTAATTCTGCTTGATTGCTTTGTATTGAGTTACTCGGCCCACCACAGTGAATCTACTTTCTCGGTTCTCATCGGCACAGATTCCGGTGTCATATTGCTTTTGTAAAAACATTATGGTCATTCCATAGACATCTTTAGAAGGTAGTTTATTTATGTATTTTGACCTGTAAAGTTTTTAACTTAACGCACTAGGAGTTTAGCCCCATATAGCAATATTTACAACTAAATTACATAATTATTATAATGTTTTTACCTATAAAGCTTATGTATAAGTAGAAAAATCCAAAAAAGAATAAAGACAATGGGTGGCCTAGAGGTCATGGCGCTGGACGCGGGTTCGATTCCCGAGTATCAATTTTTTTTTCATTGTCTTTCTTCTTTTCGGAAGATTTATAACCTCTGATAGGATTCGAAACCTCTTTATATTGCATGGCAGACAATTTCTCCCTTTTGACAACGTAGATAGAAATTTACTGTAAAACAAAGCAGTCATTTTAAACCATACATTACAAAATCTAAGTTCCCATATCCATTTATTCTCATGGTACAAACAAACCCTATGTTTTCTTATTCCATATTATAATCAACACTAGTTTCTTCGAACTCTATCAAGTTTACTTTACAAGTAATGACAAGTATCACACAATTAAAGCATAGCTCTTTAGTAGGAGTCGAGTTTAATGTAAAAATAATTAAGATAAACATTGCTTGGCATCCTGTTACCAGCCTGAATAGGACGCCTTATTGACGTCTGCATTATTTACTTTGAATGAATGACTCATGTGCTATTTTATATGTATGTAGAACTAGCTACCTGCCCCGACTTCGCATGTATGTAATGCTTATACATACTCTACAATATTGTGCATGTATTTTACATTAAAACCTTCCTCTTGAATCACTCTATCTATTAAAAAAACCGCTAGAAAATCCGTTCCGTAGTTTTAAAGATTTAACCATATATAGGGTGGCGTATCAATTTTAACACGAGGCATAATTTGAATAGGCAGAAACAAAACAATAATCGAAAAATGCCCATCCGTTTAGGAGATATGACCATTTAAAAAAAATTAAGCGCCATTGTCATGAACACTCTGTATAAAGCCCGATTTACACATCGACAAGTACAGTAGCGAGTTAAGTAGTAACTTGCTGATTAAGTTGATTTAAATAGATCTCCATCCTATTTTTTGGCAAGTTGGCGAGACGCGAGAGAGCGGGCTACTTCGTACTTAACTCGCCAAAAAATAGGATGGAGATCTATTTAAATCAACTTAATCTTAAAATACTACTTAACTCGCCACTGTACTTGTCGATGTGTAAATCGGGCATAAGGGACGGACAGACATACATCGACTTATGCTATGTAGAATGTCTATTAAAGCTAATGTGACCGAAGACAAGTTTTAATAGATATAAATGTTGAAGAATGCACCTCATCCTGCTATTATCAACTTTTTTCTAAAAACCTGCATTGTGGATGCGTTTGTTTTTTTGCGTTGGTCACATCTAGTTTTTAACTTGTTACATCGCATTAGAGCCATTGTATTAGCTTTGGGATATTGTCATGGGTGGGAGTAATAGTGCAATGGGAGGGTATTTAGAAATGGTTTAAACTCATAAATAATAACCTGTACGATATGGTTGGACTACGGGGAGCCTTTATCTCTAAGCTATTATAGGTTAAGGCGTTTTTACATTATTTATCAAACTTCTGACAAATCTTCGTATTCGTCTTGGAGCCAAGACATTTTTAATTTAATTCAGTCCGTAAACACAAACATGTAGTTAAATCATTTTGACACAAACATCTCGAATCACTTTATCTCTCGCTCGGTCTAATTACAAGACAACATTGACTGTATCAGTTGTTAGTAATAACAAGTCGGTGGCCTACCTACTATATAGTCTTTATATCATATACAGGCAATATGTTGAATGAAATAACACGCGTCTAGACTAACGACGCCATTACATTCATGCTGTTTGTTTCGGTATATCTACTAGCAATATTTTCTTTAAGAGCTTGTGTACGTCCAACTTTTAAGTCTTCCTTCATATATGAAGGTAAATTTGGCATACTGATACCATACTTGACGCATCGGTATCGGGGAATAATTTTGTTATTGATATTAGTTGATAAGTAGCCTGTTAGTCGCCTTTAACGCTGCTCGGGGATAAGATCCCCTGAAATGTTGGTTCGTCAACACACGGACTCTTTAGCAATATTTTAGCGAAAAGAAGAAAGCAATATTGGATTCAAGTTTTAAAATTAGACAAAATTTTTACGTTTTCTGTTTCATTATGGTACCTGCTAGGGTTCACAATAGCTTCGGTAAGCACCTACCAAATTTTAAGTTTAACCGTTGCTCATGGATGTCAGCAAAGCCAAAGCACAGCTAAGCTGCCTATCCTGTAAACAACACCACAATGTACCTTTGTGATAAGGAATTTTTAACGCCACGTACCACGCAGATTAGGTTTCATTATAACCGTATGACCTCTATATTATCGTTTGACCTAAATGTAGGTATGTTATGAAATATTTATATGTTTAGTTTGTGATAAATATTTTAATTGATTCAAATGTTTCTTTGTTATTTCCTGTGCAACATTTTTTCATTTTAATTAAATAAGCAAACAAACGAGCTAGTTAAATTGGCTCAGACGCATAATGTCCTTTTCTCAAAATGTCCACTGGTCGCAAAATGTTTTTTTCGCAAAATGTCCTTTTCGCAAAAATTTATCCCTGTGTTGTTTTTATGGGACTTTTCCCACAATTTTTTTTACAACAGTGATTCCTAATATAATTGATTCACGTCTCGATTTGGCAATCCAGGCATACTTACATGGTACGAGGACACGCTGTCGAGTTTCGTCCCTTAAGCCCGATTTACACATCGCCAAGTACAGTAGCGAGTTAAGTAGTAAGTTGTTGATTAAGTTGATTTAAGATCTCCATCCTAATTTTTGGCGAGTTAAGTTGGCGTAAATCGGGCTTAACCGAAACTTTGTAGGTTTCCTTTAATTTGTTAATCCTAAATGTTGTATACAACCGAAATAAAATATACTGTACTGTAACATAACATGCAATGGTTTCGTCTGGTTTCGAGTCATAATATTGAGCTTAGTACTTACTTCGTACAGTAAAACTAATACGCAATATCCTTCCTATATGTATGTAAGTAAATTCCTCTCAAGTCTCTTTGTCACCTTTACGACAATAACTAGAAAAGATAGGGTGGCCTATCCTTAGTTGAGAGACCACACGCAAGAGGGTACTTAAAGTCTAAATAAAAGTAGCCTTCGCAGTACGTTTACATCCGTCGATAATGTGTGTTTACTTATATTAAGAACAAAGCCTGTTTTAAATGTTCATCAGTTATGAGTAAACTGTAAAGGAAGGTTCAATAACTTTGACTGTATTTAATAATATTGTTATTCTCTCATTCGTATAGCAACAGATATTGGTAAAAATGTAAATCTCTCGGTATCTCAATGTGATAATTACGTTCTTACGTTCGTGTCCCAACAAAATGTCTGTCGAAGATGCACTCAAAGCTAAATGATTTGTAAATGTATAACGGGAACAAATCGATAATATTTTGAGTAAACTCCGAAGTGCTAATAAGCAAGTCGTACGAGGGGACATAAGACAGGAAACACGGACTATGCGTGAGTTAACAGGACACTTCCTCAGGGAACCCCTTGACAATTTTTTTCTTTATCTTTTCTTTGTATTCCTTAGCTAAATTGGCGACGCTTTTATTTTAAATGACAAAGGATATGGTGTCGTTCTGGACTATTAATAATTAGGGCCTGATTGTTGTGCTTTGGTTTTGATATCCTGTATTTAATCTGATAAACAGGTCAATTTATCTGAGGCAATTATAATGTTTCATGCAGAAAATGATGTGTCCTCTTTTTTTTTGAAGTAGTCTTTGCAAAATAATCTAGTTTGTTACATTGTTTCCTTCTAAAAGTGTCTGCTTTATTCTAATTTGACTTCATTGTGATATGTTTGTAACTATACCCTTTCCACTATATTTAACGACATTTGACAGGTTGACGTTAGTGACGTTCAGCAGTATCTCGAATGTAATGCCATCCGATTGTAAGCGATTTCGCGATTTTTCGATTTTTCAAATTACTTTATTTTACACATTTGGATCCTTACATCAACTTACATTATCTTTTTATTACTGTTTCTTTCTTTATCTATGTTAAGAGAATTAGCCTATAGCTTAATATTATAAAATTATAGTTAGCTTAAGTATTATTTAAAATACATAATTTATCGTGACATATTCGCGGGTTATAGCTAATCTATAAAATCATATTACATTTTATAAACGTATTATGAAGAGTTCAGATTTATTCATAGCATTTATTTCTACCGATTATTTGTAATTTGTTTCATAATGGTGGTAATCGTTATGAGTGTCCATCACTAAGTAACCATGGTAACTGAAAAAAACATGAATACGTCTATGAAATACAATATTATTTGTTTGAAAAATAAGCAGAAGTATTACGAAACTTCATGGACGTGAACTGTCAAAAAGCTAAACTTACGCTGGAAGGGGTTATAGGAATGTAAAGATTTTGCCTTTACTTGTTTTATAAAGACGAGTATAGCTGTATTGAAGCTTCAAAGCTAATTTTGCTGGTCTGGTCAAATTGTCTATTTTTATTGATCACTGAGTTGCATTTGCAGTTTTGTTTCGTCTAGATACTGTTTGGCTCTTCACCAGATACATTTACTATGTCTTCTTCTCAGTTTCCATTAATTGTCATAGTTTTTCATTTTAATCCGTACTAACTTTATAAATAAGCAATATTTATAAAGTTATTACACCATAATATAAAAAGTATCAACTTCCGTTGTCCCCATTTTCGTAATTTCCCCTTAATACAATCTTTCCGTAAAATCAAACGTAGCTTCTTCATAGGGTAGACATACAGGACAGGTGAAATGACATAACAGAATTGAACCCCACTTCCTTTTAATTAACAATGTCCTCTGTTATTAATATACGATGTTAGATTGCAGTTATTAAAAATATTATGGTTTATATGCGTTACTGTTGGCACATTGCGTCTATTTTTATATTTTTCCTTGTTTTACAGCGATATGTTTATATTTCTGTATTTAATTGTATGTCAAACGTTTTATGACATGTTAACGAGAGAATTAAAATGGTCGTCGCATCGTTAGCTTGCCTCTTGCCAGGTGCTGAAGTAGTCTCTGCTGTAAATATAAAGCTCAGAGTATTAATCCGCTGGCCTGTTATGGCCCTGTAATGTAACTAGCCACAGTTCTTGCACATTCTTACTTGACCGGCCTAAAGTTAGCTATAAGAGAAGTTCGCGCATGTAGGGGATCAAAGAAAACAATCGCTTTCTGCTATTTAGCCAATTGCAATATCAAATGGCGCGATGTTCAATTAAGTATTTGTAAACTGTTTTCGAGTTGACTAAAGCGCCGATTACACTAGACTACATGTAGTCTCCTACATAAGGACGTCCTAACTTTTTAGGGTTAGGACGTTCTGTTTACACTGTCCTACATGTGATTACACTAGACTACATGTAGTCTCCTACATGATGTAGTTGACTACATGTAGTCTAGTGTAATCGGCGCTTAAGGCTACAGTTGTACCGATACTATAATCTCAGAATAGTTCGACGTTGTGTGAATGTTTAAGAAATATAATATTAATGGTATTAAACTTCCTCCAGCCAGTTTCTAGTTACGCAATCCTACACCTACCTTATTTTTACCACATCCTTGTCGGTTCTTGTGAAGGGCTATCTTCCGGTACACGATCGCCATTGCAGAACCTTTTTAATCATTTATTATATCAGGCAATCGACGTCCACTGCTGGTCATAGGCCTACTCTAAATATTTACTGAAACATTATTCATGTATCAATCGTTACATACTTTGTCAATTACCAAAAATATGTCAACTTTGTAATTATTGTTGGTTTTTCTTTAAAATAAATAAATAATTTATTACGATGAGAAATCTATATAAATATTAGTTTTACATATTTGATAGTGTATAGTACTTCCTGCAGTTAACACAATGATAAGACTGTGATGAACCATGTGATGGTATCAGGGCAATGTCAGATACTGTTGATAAGCTGATAATATGATTGATAAGCAAAAGTTTTTGAATGCCTTCAGTTCTTAAGAAGTTTCGTTTTCAGTTCATTGACGGACTATGGCGTCGGGGATATAGTACATGACTGCTAAGTAAGGTTCGCTTCCCGTTCTGTGCAAAACTTTTTGTGTATGAACATGATTGTTTGCATTGCTTTGAGAGTAGTATATTAAAAATATGTATTGAATAATGTTTATCCGTTGCCCTACAGTACTATGGAAAAGAATTCAGTCCTATGTACTTATATTAATGTATGGTCAAATTTTCCTGTATTTTTTCTTGGCTAAATTACTTTCCAATATTCCCGTTGTAAATCCACCACATATTTGCAAAAGCATCCCTCATTTGCAAAAAACCGTAACTCCCCGTTATCCAAAATTAGTTTTAGCATCCGGTGAACGTCCTACCCTCTTGTTTTTGCAAAAGTTTTTACTGCAATCGAAAGTGCCGTTGAAGCAAAACATGTGCGTTCTTGAGTATCGAGCATTTCGAGATTGTTTGCGTAATTTGGGATATTTTAGCTTTAAGAACTTGACATTCTTTCATTCTTTTTTCAATCTTCTATTCATAGAAAGTCAACAACATAAATTAGCTTTTAGTATTTTCTTAATGACATGGCAATATGCCTGTTTTGAACTTTATTGGAAAGCAGGAATACACTCTAAGATTTTCATAAAGTGACCAAAGTAACGTCTGTGAAGTTAGCACCCCATGTTTTAAAATTATATATTTTTATTAGAGTTCCTATTGCACCCCAAAGAGTTCTAGAGTTCTTGATAAAATTTAGAAATAGTTCTAGCGGATTAACATAAAAAACCTAATTTCAAAGTTTTGGGGTGCTAAGTTCACAAAATTGAATCAGATTTTTTGCGATAACTTTTTAATGGCTGCAGCAAACGAGTTACATGTTAAAGACTTTTTATAGAACTCTTGAGGGGCTACCAGGAACTCCAGTCAGAATAAAAAACTAAAAAAAAAAAAAAAAAAACATATTTTCAAACGGCTACTGAGTCTTTATCTTTGGCCGCAGCTCAACCATCACTACAGACGATCGATAAAACTCCTCAAGGTGCCATCAGAACTCCGGTAAAACCATTAAAATTATGCAAAAAAAAAAAAACCCTTAAGGAACTCAGTACATTTCACAAAATTTGCGTTTTCGAAAGGCTACAGTGTCTTTATCTTTGGCCGCAGCTCAACTATCACTACAGATGATCGATAGAACTCCTCGGGGTGCCATCAGAACTCCGGTAAAACCATTAAAATTATGCAAAAAAAAAATACCCTTAAGGAACTCAGTACATTTCACAAAATTTGCGTTTTCGAAAGGCTACAGTGTCTTTATCCTTGGCCGCAGCTCAACTATCACTACAGATGATCGATAGAACTCCTCGGGGTGCCATCAGAACTCCGGTAAAACCATTAAAATTATGCAAAATAAAAATACCCTTAAGGAACTCAGTACATTTCACAAAATTTGCGTTTTCGAAAGGCTACAGTGTCTTTATCTTTGGCCGCAGCTCAACTATCACTACAGATGATCGATAGAACTCCTCGGGGTGCCATCAGAACTCCGGTAAAACCATTAAAATTATGCAAAAAAAAAATACCCTTAAGGAACTCAGTACATTTCACAAAATTTGCGTTTTCGAAAGGCTACAGTGTCTTTATCCTTGGCCGCAGCTCAACTATCACTACAGATGATCGATAGAACTCCTCGGGGTGCCATCAGAACTCCGGTAAAACCATTAAAATTATGCAAAAAAAAAATACCCTTAAGGAACTCAGTACATTTCACAAAATTTGTGTTTTCAAAAGGCTACAGTGTCTTTATCTTTGGCCGCAGCTCAACTATCACTACAGATGATCGATAGAACTCCTCGGGGTGCCATCAGAACTCCGGTAAAACCATTAAAATTATGCAAAAAAAAAAAATACCCTTAAGGAACTCAGTACATTTCACAAAATTTGTGTTTTCAAAAGGCTACAGTGTCTTTATCTTTGGCCGCAGCTCAACTATCACAACAGATGATCGATAGAACTCCTCGGGGTGCCATCAGAACTCCGGTAAAACCATTAAAATTATGCAAAAAAAAAATACCCTTAAGGAACTCAGTACATTTCACGAAATTTGTGTTTTCAAAAGGCTACAGAGTCTTTATCTTTGGCCGCAGCGCAACTATCACTACAGATGATCGATAGAACTCCTCGGGGTGCCATCAGAACTCCGGTAAAACCATTAAAATTATGCAAAAAAAAAATACCCTTAAGGAACTCAGTACATTTCACAAAATTTGTGTTTTCAAAAGGCTACAGAGTCTTTATCTTTGGCCGCAGCTCAACTATCACAACAGATGATCGATAGAACTATTTGGGGTGCCATCAGAACTCCGGTAAAACCATTAAAATTATGCAAAAAAAAAATACCCTTAAGGAACTCAGTACATTTCACAAAATTTGCATTTTCAAAAGGCTACAGTATCTTTATCTTTGGCCGCAGCTCAACTATCACTACAGATGATCGATAGAACTCCTCGGGGTGCCATCAGAACTCCGGTAAAATCATTAAAATTATGCAAAAAAAATACCCCTAAGGAACTCAGTACATTTTACACAATTGGCGTTTTCGAAAGGCTACAATGTCTTTATCTTTGGCCGCAGCTCAACTATCACTACAGATGATCGATAGAACTCCTCGGGGTGCCATCAGAACTCCGGTAAAACCATTAAAATGATGCAAAAAAAAATACCCTTAAGGAACTCAGTACATTTCACAAAATTTGCGTATTCGAAAGGCTACAGTGTCTTTATCTTTGGCCGCAGCTCAACTATCACTACAGATGATCGATAGAACTCCTCGGGGTGCCATCAGAACTCCGGTAAAACCATTAAAATTATGCAAAAAAAAAATACCCCTAAGGAACTCAGTACATTTTACAAAATTTGCGTTTTCGAAAGGCTACAGTGTCTTTATCTTTGGCCGCAGCTCAACTGTCACTACAGATGATCGATAGAACTCCTCGGGGTGCCATCAGAACTCCGGTAAAACCATTAAAATGATGCAAAAAAAAAAATACCCTTAAGGAACTCAGTACATTTCACAAAATTTGCGTATTCGAAAGGCTACAGTGTCTTTATCTTTGGCCGCAGCTCAACTATCACTACAGATGATCGATAGAACTCCTCGGGGTGCCATCAGAACTCCGGTAAAATCATTAAAATTATGCAAAAAAAAAATACCCTTAAGGAACTCAGTACATTTCACAAAATTTGTGTTTTCAAAGGCTACAGTGTCTTTATCTTTGGCCGCAGCTCAACTATCACTACAGATGATCGATAGAACTCCTCGGGGTGCCATCAGAACTCCGGTAAAACCATTAAAATTATGCAAAAAAAAATACCCTTAAGGAACTCAGTACATTTCACAAAATTTGTGTTTTCAAAGGCTACAGTGTCTTTATCTTTGGCCGCAGCTCAACTATCACTACAGATGATCGATAGAACTCCGCGGGGTGCCATCAGAACTCCGGTAAAACCATTAAAATTATGCAAAAAAAAAATACCCTTAATGAACTCAGTACATTTCACAAAATTTGCGTTTTCAAAAGGCTACAGTGTCTTTATCTTTGGCCGCAGCTCAACTATCACTACAGATGATCGATAGAACTCCTCGGGGTGCCATCAGAACTCCGGTAAAACCATTAAAATTATGCAAAAAAAAAAATACCCCTAAGGAACTCAGTACATTTTACAAAATTTGCGTTTTCGAAAGGCTACAGTGTCTTTATCTTTGGCCGCAGCTCAACTGTCACTACAGATGATCGATAGAACTCCTCGGGGTGCCATCAGAACTCCGGTAAAACCATTAAAATGATGCAAAAAAAAAAATACCCTTAAGGAACTCAGTACATTTCACAAAATTTGCGTATTCGAAAGGCTACAGTGTCTTTATCTTTGGCCGCAGCTCAACTATCACTACAGATGATCGATAGAACTCCTCGGGGTGCCATCAGAACTCCGGTAAAACCATTAAAATTATGCAAAACAAAAATACCCTTAAGGAACTCAGTACATTTCACAAAATTTGTGTTTTCAAAGGCTACAGTGTCTTTATCTTTGGCCGCAGCTCAACTATCACTACAGATGATCGATAGAACTCCTCGGGGTGCCATCAGAACTCCGGTAAAACCATTAAAATTATGCAAAAAAAAAATACCCCTAAGGAACTCAGTACATTTTACAAAATTTGCGTTTTCGAAAGGCTACAGTGTCTTTATCTTTGGCCGCAGCTCAACTGTCACTACAGATGATCGATAGAACTCCTCGGGGTGCCATCAGAACTCCGGTAAAACCATTAAAATTATGCAAAAAAAAAACCCTTAAGGAACTCAGTACATTTCACAAAATTTGCATTTTCAAAAGGCTACAGTATCTTTATCTTTGGCCGCAGCTCAACTATCACTACAGATGATCGATAGAACTCCTCGGGGTGCCATCAGAACTCCGGTAAAATCATTAAAATTATGCAAAAAAAATACCCTTAAGGAACTCATCTATTTTCTAAGACTGATTCTTACAAATTAATATGTTTAAATCATAACCTGTTTTAAAGTAAATTGTTATTTTAATAACAAAACATATTATTATACTCGTAAATCATAACCTGTATTACATTTTAAACAACAAAATTAATTCTGTTTTAATGTAAGCTTTGGTTATTGTAACGACACCAAATGTGATTTTTAATATATAATTAATGATTGTACAATTGTTATTATTTGTAAATATTTTCTAAGACTGATTCTTACAAATTAATATGTTTAAATCATAACCTGTTTTAAAGTGAATTGTTATTTTAATAACAAAACATATTATTATACTCGTAAATCATAACCTGTATTACATTTTAAACAACAAATTTAATTCTGTTTTAATGTAAGCTTTGGTTATTGTAACGACACCAAATGTGATTTTTAATATATAATTAATGATTGTACAATTGTTATTATTTATAAATATTTTCTAAGACTGATTCTTACAAATTAATATGTTTAAATCATAACCTGTTTTAAAGTAAATTGTTATTTTAATAACAAAACATATTATTATACTCGTAAATCATAACCTGTATTACATTTTATACAACAAAATTAATTCTGTTTTAATGTAAGCTTTGGTTATTGTAACGACACCAAATGTGATTTTTAAATATAATTAATGATTGTAAAATTGTTATTATTTGTAAATATTTTCTAAGACTGATTCTTACAAATTAATATGTTTAAATCATAACCTGTTTTAAAGTAAATTGTTATTTTAATAACAAAACATATTATTATACTCGTAAATCATAACCTGTATTACATTTTAAACAACAAAATTAATTCTCTTTTAATGTAAGCTTTGGTTATTGTAACGCCACCATATGTGATTTTTAATATATAATTAATGATTGTACAATTGTTATTATTTATAAATATTTTCTAAGACTGATTCTTACAAATTAATATGTTTAAATCATAACCTGTTTTAATGTAAATTGTCATTATCAGCATACGTATCTTTAGACGTACTTTCCGAATAAATATGATAAAATCGATGATTCAACGTAAAATCACTTATGCCTATTTTCCACTGAGGGTACGATATATATAGAAATAATATAGCATGGTGTCCCAAAACCCGACGCCAAAGCGAAACCGGGTGATGAGGCAAGTCACGCTGGTTGGTTATCACCGTTTTTATATCAGAAAAATATAAAAACGGTGATAGTTGAGCTGCAGCCAAAGATAAAGACACTGTAGCCTTTTGAAAACGCAAATTTTGTAAAATGTACTGAGTTAATTAAGGGTATTTTTTTTTGCATAATTTTAATGGTTTTACCGGAGTTCTGATGGCACCCCGAGGAGTTCTATCGATCGTCTGTTGTAATAGTTGAGCTGCGGCCAAAGATAAAGACACTGTAGCCTTTCGAAAACGCAAATTTTGTGAAATGTACTGAGTTCCTTAAGGGTATTTTTTTTTTGCATCATTTTAATGGTTTTACCGGAGTTCTGATGGCACCCCGAGGAGTTCTATCGATCATCTGCAGTGATATTTGAGCTGCGGCCAAAGATAAAAACACTGTAGCCTTTCGAAAACGCAAATTTTGTAAAGTGTACTGAGTTCCTTAAGGGTATTTTTTTTTTGCATAATTTTAATGGTTTTACCGAAGTTCTAATGGCACCCCGAGGAGTTCTATCGATTATCTGTTGTGATAGTTGAGCTGCGGCCAAAGATAAAGACACTGTAGCCTTTTGAAAACACAAATTTTGTGAAATGTACTGAGTTCCTTAAGGGTATTTTTTTTTGCATAATTTTAATGGTTTTACCGGAGTTCTGATGGCTCCCCGAGGAGTTCTATCGATCATCTGTTGTGATAGTTGAGCTGCGGCCAAAGATAAAGACACTGTAGCCTTTCGAAAACACAAATTTTGTGAAATGTACTGAGTTCCTTAAGGGTATTTTTTTTTTGCATAATTTTAATGGTTTTACCGGAAATCTGATGGCACCCCGAGGAGTTCTATCGATCATCTGTTGTGATAGTTGAGCTGCGGCCAAGGATAAAGACACTGTAGCCTTTCGAAAACGCAAATTTTGTGAAATGTACTGAGTTCCTTAAGGGTATTTTTTTTTGCATAATTTTAATGGTTTTACCGGAGTTCTGATGGCACCCCGAGGAGTTCTATCGATCATCTGTAGTGATAGTTGAGCTGCGGCCAAAGATAAAGACACTGTAGCCTTTCGAATACGCAAATTTTGTGAAATGTACTGAGTTCCTTAAGGGTATTTTTTTTTGCATAATTTTAATGGTTTTACCGGAGTTCTGATGGCACCCCGAGGAGTTCTATCGATCATCTGTAGTGATAGTTGAGCTGCGGCCAAAGATAAAGACATTGCAGCCTTTCGAAAACGCAAATTTTGTGAAATGTACTGAGTTCCTTAAGGGTATTTTTTTTTGCATAATTTTAATGGTTTTACCGGAGTTCTGATGGCACCCCGAGGAGTTCTATCGATCATCTGTAGTGATAGTTGAGCTGCGGCCAAAGATAAAGACATTGCAGCCTTTCGAAAACGCAAATTTTGTAAAATGTACTGAGTTCCTTAGGGGTATTTTTTTTTTGCATAATTTTAATGATTTTACCGGAGTTCTGATGGCACCCCGAGAAGTTCTATCGATCATCTGTAGTGATAGTTGAGCTGCGGCCAAAGATAAAGACACTGTAGCCTTTTGAAAACACAAATTTTGTGAAATGTACTGAGTTCCTTAAGGGTATTTTTTTTTTGCATAATTTTAATGGTTTTACCGGAGTTCTGATGGCACCCCGAGGAGTTCTATCGATCATCTGTAGTGATAGTTGAGCTGCGGCCAAAGATAAAGACACTGTAGCCTTTCGAAAACGCAAATTTTGTAAAATGTACTGAGTTCCTTAGGGGTATTTTTTTTTTGCATAATTTTAATGGTTTTACCGGAGTTCTGATGGCACCCCGAGGAGTTCTATCGATCATCTGTAGTGATAGTTGAGCTGCGGCCAAAGATAAAGACATTGTAGCCTTTCGAAAACGCAAATTTTGTAAAATGTACTGAGTTCCTTAGGGGTATTTTTTTTTTGCATAATTTTAATGATTTTACCGGAGTTCTGATGGCACCCCGAGGAAATCTATCGATTATCTGTTGTGATAGTTGAGCTGCGGCCAAAGATAAAGACACTGTAGCCTTTTGAAAACACAAATTTTGTGAAATGTACTGAGTTCTTTAAGGGTATTTTTTTTTTGCATAATTTTAATGGTTTTACCGGAGTTCTGATGGCACCCTGAGGAGTTCTATCGATCATCTGTTGTGATAGTTGAGCTGCGGCCAAAGATAAAGACACTGTTGCCTTTCGAAAACACAAATTTTGTAAAATGTACTGAGTTCCTTAAGGGTATTTTTTTTTTGCATTATTTTAATGGTTTTACCGGAGTTCTGATGGCACCCCGAGGAGTTCTATCGATCATCTGTAGTGATAGTTGAGCTGCGGCCAAAGATAAAGACACTGTAGCCTTTTGAAAACACAAATTTTGTGAAATGTACTGAGTTCCTTAAGGGTATTTTTTTTTGCATAATTTTAATGGTTTTACCGGAGTTCTGATGGCACCCCGAGGAGTTCTATCGATCATCTGTTGTGATAGTTGAGCTGCGGCCAAAGATAAAGACACTGTAGCCTTTTGAAAACACAAATTTTGTGAAATGTACTGAGTTCCTTAAGGGTATTTTTTTTTGCATAATTTTAATGGTTTTACCGGAGTTCTGATGGCACCCCGAGGAGTTCTATCGATCATCTGTTGTGATAGTTGAGCTGCGGCCAAAGATAAAGACACTGTAGCCTTTCGAAAACACAAATTTTGTGAAATTTACTGAGATCCTTAAGGGTATTTTTTTTTTGCATAATTTTAATGGTTTTACCGGAGTTCTGATGGCACCCCGAGGAGTTCTATCGATCATCTGTAGTGATAGTTGAGCTGCGGCCAAAGATAAAGACACTGTAGCCTTTTGAAAACACAAATTTTGTGAAATGTACTGAGTTCCTTAAGGGTATTTTTTTTTTGCATAATTTTAATGGTTTTACCGGAGTTCTGATGGCACCCCGAGGAGTTCTATCGATCATCTGTAGTGATAGTTGAGCTGCGGCCAAGGATAAAGACACTGTAGCCTTTCGAAAACGCAAATTTTGTGAAATGTACTGAGTTCCTTAAGGGTATTTTTTTTTTGCATAATTTTAATGGTTTTACCGGAGTTCTGATGGCACCCTGAGGAGTTCTATCGATCATCTGTAGTGATAGTTGAGCTGCGGCCAAAGATAAAGACACTGTAGCCTTTTGAAAACACAAATTTTGTGAAATGTACTGAGTTCCTTAAGGGTATTTTTTTTTTGCATAATTTTAATGGTTTTACCGGAGTTCTGATGGCACCCCGAGGAGTTCTATCGATCATCTGTAGTGATAGTTGAGCTGCGGCCAAGGATAAAGACACTGTAGCCTTTCGAAAACGCAAATTTTGTGAAATGTACTGAGTTCCTTAAGGGTATTTTTTTTTTGCATAATTTTAATGGTTTTACCGGAGTTCTGATGGCACCCCGAGGAGTTCTATCGATCATCTGTAGTGATAGTTGAGCTGCGGCCAAAGATAAAGACACTGTAGCCTTTCGAAAACGCAAATTTTGTGAAATGTACTGAGTTCCTTAAGGGTTTTTTTTTTTTGCATAATTTTAATGGTTTTACCGGAGTTCTGATGGCACCTTGAGGAGTTTTATCGATCGTCTGTAGTGATGGTTGAGCTGCGGCCAAAGATAAAGACTCAGTAGCCGTTTGAAAATATGTTTTTTTTTTTTTTTTTTTAGTTTTTTATTCTGACTGGAGTTCCTGGTAGCCCCTCAAGAGTTCTATAAAAAGTCTTTAACATGTAACTCGTTTGCTGCAGCCATTAAAAAGTTATCGCAAAAAAACTGATTCAATTTTGTGAACTTAGCACCCCAAAACTTTGAAATTAGGTTTTTTATGTTAATCCGCTAGAACTATTTCTAAATTTTATCAAGAACTCTAGAACTCTTTGGGGTGCAATAGGAACTCTAATAAAAATATATAATTTTAAAACATGGGGTGCTAACTTCACAGACGTACCAAAGTAAAGCAAAGCGCTTAACTTTTAAGTTCATTTAGGCCAGTCCATAATAATAATGATTATTAACCTTCGTTTGTAGGCTGCATGTCAGAAGACGAAAGAAATAAAGTGTGTTGTATAGACCCTATATCTTGAGTATTTCTATGCAAAAATGCAATTTCTTACTGCGTGATCTGGATTTATTATACATACTTAAGTACATCATCATGTATAAGTATCGTCATCATAACAGCCCGTTTATGTCCCGCTGCAGAGACGGACCTCATCTTGTGACGGAGGGATACTAGGCATACTAATACCACGCTGGCCAGACGGATTGGTATGGGGTTTAATTTCAAGTTTTCCCTCTTTTTATTTCGTAAAGATAACATTCACGGATAGTTCTTTAGTCGGTTCTTACGACACCTATGGGATGAGATGGGGTGGTGACATATTGTATTCTTACTCCGTCACCACACGGATATTGATAATTCTAGTAAGTATTTTATAATCGTAATAATGCGGGTATACCCCCGTAAAATGTGTAGGTACTGGTTGACAAATATAAAAGAGTCTCGAAATAATTTGCCCTGTGTGTAAATAAATGAACAGCTCATTTATTTGTGTGTCGTGTTAATTAAAATGTATTTAATTAGTCTCCAATGTGACCATGTTATTAAAAATTCTTGTTTTCATTTTTAAAGCTGGTTATTTTTTGTTTAATATTTTTCTTAAGAATTTTAATTCCATGTAATTATTTCTGGTCTGCAATGGCTGACCTATCGTATAAAAAAGATCGATTTCTTTGTACCTTTCTATTACCAGCCTACACCTGCTTACCTTTGCCTGCGTTGTATCACATTCCCACTGCGGGGTAATGATTTCTATACCTGATTTTCTTTCCTTGTCTTTTATAGTGCAGTTTGTATATTTTGTCCCTTTCTTTGGAATTGCCGCGTCCCTTAGAGGGTTTTTGTTGTTCCCCACACCCTTATTATGAGTTGCGTATGCGAGTCGTGTAGGTGTGTTTGTGAATTTGTGTGAGTGTGCGTATGGGAATGTGTTCCGATAGAATTTTTATTTGGCAGTGTTGTTGTGGTTTTCGGTGCGCGTGAGTCGAATATACAGAGATGTGGATTGAGGAACTGTTTTGGCGGGAATACTGGGGATTAACCTAAAGGTTTACAAATAGTTGTTTAAGATAATTTAGTTTAGTGTAAAAAAAATGTGTGTTTTAGTGTGAATAATGGAGTTATGGACTTGCTTTTGTTAATTTGTCGTGATGAATGTTAGATATGGGTAAGTACTAATGATTTACATTTTAAACGAATAGTTCTTTATAGTTATGTAGAATTAAGTTGTCACGTGTCTATAATATAAATTACTCACATTTGTATAACATCCTGTTTTATTTAAGTTATGTATTCTTAAACTTATTTTTAATCACATTTCAAGGACTTTTGTTTTATAACTTTCTCTCGATTTAGTATTTCAGTCTTTCAACACGTAATAATACATTTACTATATCTGCTTGGGTCCTAAGTGCATATTATAATGGAGCGGCCTCGAGACTACAAAGAAACTCCAATTTGCCTTTAGAGTAGGTACCTGGAGGTAGTAGGTCGATAACATGAATATAATATTGTTTACACATTCACATAACTCCATATAGTCCTAAACTAAACTGAGCTTGTACTATTGTTACTAGACAACGGATCATTATCATTTCCCTGCCCTTATCCCAATTTTATTTGGGGTCAGCGCAGCATATCTTCTTCTTACATACTTTCCTATCGGACGTCATCTCACAAGTCACACTCTTCGCAGCCATATCGTCTTTCACACAATCCATCCATCGTTTCTTGTTACTAGACAACGGATAAATATACATTTTCTTTGTAAATACATATTTTACATAGGCCAGACCAATGCAAAGCATATGTGTATTTTAATTTGATTCAAATTGTGAAGATATATTCCCTTTTTGTTATACTTAAGAGTTGATATACGCCAATATTTCTCTAAAATTATTGACTTTTTTACTTAGAACGTCGATCTTGTCCCCATATGGAAAGGGAGACCTTATTGGTAATTCGGAAAGCTTTAAGTTGCATAAAAACTTGTTTAACATTTTCCTTTCCATTTCTTCTTTCTGTCAACATGAGAAGTCGTGTTCAGGGACTTTTACTTACATATAAAGCAAAAGAGCATAATTAACACAAAAAAAAAACAATTTGTGGACCAGTCAAAATAATAATTGACATGCGTGTGATCCGAACTCGCGAGTTCGTGGAGTCAAAACAATTGAACATGATCTAAAATCACTACGCGACTTTTTTGTGTCAACCTCGTGTTTTCATCATAACAGTCTGTCCCACTGCAGGGACGGGCCTCCTCCTGTAACGGAGGGATACTTGGCCAACTAATACCACGCTGGCCAGACGGATTGATATTGGATTTACTTTCAAGTTTTTCTTTTAATTTCGTAAAGATAATATTCACGGATAGTCCAGTCGGTTTTTACGACACCCATGGGATGAGATGGGGTGGTGACATATTGTATTCTTACTCTCTCACCTCGCGGATATTATTCCTCAACAAAATAGCAACTTATTGACCCAGAAAACTGCATCAGGAAATAAACCATGTTTGATTTAACACTTAAGTTTCAATGTACCAAGATTCCTTAATCCGTACTATACATATTTTTGCAATGAATGAGAATTTAAAACTGGTTTCTATATCAGCTGATGTCTCGACCGCGGTATGCATAAATAAGTATGCGGTTTTTTTAAACATCGTCCGAAACATGCCGATTCAAGAATTATTAGTCTTTACATAGCTTATTTTTCTATAGCAATACAGAACTCGTTCTTTAAAGAAATTGGACCAATACGCATTCAATTTTAGACTTTATTTCTGTAAGAACTAAGTTGATTTTAAGTTTGGTAGTGTTGGACAAGTGACTTCTTCGAATTTTATTGTCTGTCTGCACGGGAGATTCTGGCGCCATTTATAGGTAAAACTTTTTTGTCGACAATGCTTTCGTGAAAGATTGTTCACTGTAAGGATGTTTTTTTTTGTAGTATTCATTTGTTTAAAGTTTTTTTTTTTTTAATTTTGTTAAGGCAAGTACTGTATCATAATGGCCCTAATTCCTAGGAATTTGTTATTTGATGGGCTATATGAGAAAAAATTTACCATAAGAAAGAAATATTTATTTATTAATAAGGTATTATTATGCTATCGGTTTCTTTACACTCCTACATTAAAGTTAAATTAATGTGGCCACAGATAAATATTAGTTCGTTGTAAAAAAATGATGTATTGGCAACATTATGATAATTTTTATTCGTTCTTGGGTGGTGTCCTAGTCGCGAACGTTTATTTTATAAATATCATTATTATATTAATAAAAACTAAGTTTTATTGGTCTACAATTTATTATCTACCAGCTTTTAATATTATTGGCGTCCTGTCATCATGACAGGTCATTTGGAAGTCCATATTTCTTCCTTAAATGGCTTAAGAATTTTACACTTTCGGTTAAACAGCCAGTGCTTGCGTGTTTTTTAAAATATTGTATTCCTGTACCAGTTCCCTTTAATAAACAAAAAAAATACTTTTATAAGTAATGCACTGAATAAAAGAAACGAAATATTTTTTATTGATTTTATTTTGTAACTCCATAGAGTTGCATGTGTGTATTGTTCTGGGTGTTTTCTATATTATGCAAAAAGTTATGCCTATGTTTCTTCGTTATCTAGTATCTATAGTACAAGATTTACTTAGTTGAGGACTAGATGGCGTTGTCTAAAGAATTTTAAATTATTATTAACCTTAAAACATTTATAACCGGAACACAACAAGTTATTTATTCTATCCATCATATTATATTCTCGACACGTGCATGACTAACAAGGCCCCTGGACAACATGGCGATTACGTAATGTTAATATTATTATCAAAATCGCGGGGTACAAACAGGATTTGTATTGATAATGGCTCAGTGATAAATTTGGACGTGAGATAAATATAGCTTTTGATTGTCGGCGTTAAGTTGAAATTATTTGGAGGCCCATGTCCAGCAGAGGATGGCAATTGGCTGATATGATGATGATAGAGGTTATGTTTTCATGCACGCATGTTTAAGGAATGTTGGATTCCACAAACAGGTTAATCAGCTGTGTTCTAGACGTTTTGGTTCGAATTTTGCTGTGGATCGGAGATGTCCTTATTTTATTTCAATGTTTATTTTACCCTAACAGCACATTAGTGTCCTAAGGCAAAGACGGGTGTCCTTTAGTGACGAAGGGAATCTTAAAGATTAAATATACTTTAAAATAAAATTAATATATATATTTTCACTAAGAATCATGCCCCATGCTACGGGTGCTTTACAAAATTTTGTCTTTTTAAAACAGGAACTACCTAAGTATATGTTATAAGAACGAAAGTTTAAAACTTATTTCTTAAAAGGATACCTTATGCCGTCAATACCGATCGATTCATTCTACTGAGTAATACCACCGTGATAGGACTACCCTCTCACTCAAGGTCATCGTAAAGTTTTATGCTCCATTGCAAGATCGCGACCGGTTCGAGAGAGTGCCAGTGGCTTAATTATACGAATATATTCGATGTTTTCCATGTCTGGTCTGCGTATATCATTTACGATCAGGTGATTAGTGTGTCTAGTTGGAGTTTACAATACTATGAACTGTATAGTTTATCGAATTGATCGTTCAGTGGTGTGATTGGTTTGTCCAATCTGAATTTCGAATGCAGTGAATTAAACTGCATACTGGAATACAATTCTTTTAGTAAACGAAAAATTTAAGAATGTGGCAAAAAATGCAACATACTTAACAGAGATTATAAGTTATCTTGTTTAAGTAAACTTTACTTATGACGATAACTCGTTTTAGGGAACTTTGGTGTATGTAAAAGAAAATACGTCAGGATTCCAATGGCTTTAGAGATGATACATTTAAGTCTTCAGGCATTCCGTTTGTCCCTGCTAAAATATTTAGGGCAGGTATTTTGCTGCTTCTATACTAATATTATAAAGAGGTAAAGTTTGTGTGTTTGTGACGTTGTAGGGGATAATCTCTGAATCGACTAAACCGTTTTTTAAAATTCTTTCTGTGTTGAATAGACTATTTATCGGGGAGGTCATAGACTATATAATATCACCCTATGACAAATAGGAGTGGAGCAGTAATGAAATATGCTTAAAAAAGGGACGCGTTTTTTTCGCCGTCCAACGAAGCGGGCACGGGTCAGCTAGTTTTTAATATTCAGAAAAAGAATCCAGAAGAATTTGACAATTCGAACTTCATAACTTGACTCAATGACAACGAACATGCTTTACAATATAGCATCTTCGCCATCACATCTTCTAAACCCATTCTAAAACCTCTCTCATATTTATACTCCAAGCAAGTTACCATTTTTAATTGATTCTCTATTAAAATGTGCGTTTATTTGTCAACAGACGTAGCGGTTATGAGTCAGAGTCTAGCGAATACTCGGAGGACTCGGCGGTGTATGAAGATGTGCCGGCTGCAACCAAAAGTTCTGGGGCGCGGAAGAATGTCAACAGAGGGAGGTGGACGAAGGAGGAGGTAATTTATTATTTGTATTGTTATTCGACCTGTGTCTACAGTAAAAAAAATATCTAAATTGTGTATGTTTAGCTGAATTTTGGCCCATTATTGTCCCACTGCAGGGCCTCCCTTCATTACGGTAGTAGGTAAGGACAGCCTACAAATAATAATAATTAATTAATTAATTTGTAATGGAGGGATACTTGGCCTTCCAATACCACCACAAAAATCGTAGTTTTGTAAATATAAACATGCTAAATTTAAACTAACCCCTATCATTATACAAGATAGCTTATGCGAAGTCGAATAATTCACATTTTATTTATTTAAAACATAATTTTCCTAAATATCTCAATTATAAGCCTGAGTTCCACCAAAGGTCAGTTAAATCAGCTCAGCCTGGACCATAATTTCATTAACGAATTATTAGAAGTCTGTTTAACATATATTTTAACTTTAGTCCGAGTTTGTTCATACGAAAAGGTTTTCAAATACTACCTCTATTGAACATTTACCAAAGCAGTAAATATCAAAAAAAATCCATATATAACATCTTCCAATTACTTTATGCATAATTGTAAAATAAAATAAAATAAATAATAATAAAATAAGCATACGACTTATAGTACTTTTTACCAATCAAAGTCACTTTATGATTCCAGGATAAAAAGCTTAAGAACTTAGTAAAGATGTACAATGAGAACTGGGAGCATATAGCTGCGGAATTCACCGATAGAACCGATGTGCAGTGCCATCAGCGGTGGACGAAGGTCGTCAATCCTGAACTAGTCAAAGGCCCTTGGACGAAGGAGGTAAGCTATACTTACTTGAATTTACTGTTTTAACATCTTGAGGGCAATGATTCACTAGGGAACAATTAATGTTCTATGACATGTGTCGGCGACATGTCAAGCAAAGTCGGCCGATTTCAAAAAAATGTTGCGAGACACGTCGAGCGAAGTTTGGCAACGTCGCTCTACTTCACTAGTGCTCAATAATAACTAGTGCTAAGCGCTTGTTATTTCTTGATCATAATATAACAATCATCCAAATAAATCACTTTTTTCTTTCTATTATTTGTCATCGTCATCAAATCAGCGAATAGACATCCACTGTTAGTCATAGGTCTCTAAATTTCTCTAACTTGCGTGGTCCTCTGCCACTCTTATCTTCAGGTCCTCCTCTGACTAAGTGTCTTAACTAAGTCGTCTATTATTCGTAACACTAAGAAAATACACATACATAAAATTACTTCGGATTTCTGCGGCGGAAAGCAGGGACTACTAAACACCATGTTTCGATTCTTATAAACCTACTTTTCGTCAATTTACATATCTACATACATGCCCATCGGTTTAAAGAAAATAATGTCAATTCTTGGTAGAAAATATTTAAATAACCTTTTTTCTACATTCTTTTTTGCATACACCATATTATCAGCGAGCGAATGTACGTGAAGCCTAGTAATAAAGTAGCTTCCGTTCCTCGCTTTGTGGTCATACTTGCGTCTGACCATACTAAAGCAAAATTACGCGTTTACGTACAATTGCAGGGCATGTAATTGTATGTTTTAAAGCTATTTATAGGGAGATCATATAGTAAATGCTTTTGTAAATCGTTTGCGAATGAAAGTTTGTAGGGAATTCGCCATATGGCTGGTTTTATTTTGTCGTGAAAGGAATTTTGTAAGGATGTATTTACTAATGTTTTTATTGTAGCCTTAAATACTTTTGAAGTCCCCAGTTGAGTGCAATATGGTTCATTAGCATTCCTTGACTATTTTACTTGTTGACGAGATAGTTATGACAAAAGTTTTACGATACTTGGGGACGCGCCTCCTTCTGACGTTTTTTGTCAGCAAGCTCACAACGAACTAAAAGTAGCAGCAAATAATAGTTTAATAATGCTACGGTGTTTAAGGGCCAGATTCAGAGACCGCACTTTGACTTTACTTTAGCAAAGTCTAGTTATTATCTCTGAATTTAAACAACATTAAAGTAATTTTTCGCATGAAAAAGTTTACTTTCATTATTTATTACTACAAAGTAAACTTTTCATGCGAAAAGATTACTTTAATGTTGTTCAAATTCAGAGATAATAACTAGACTTTGCTAAAGTAAAATCAAAGTGCGGTCTCTGAATCTGGCCCTATGTAGAAGAGCACGGTAGTTGCCGATATTACAAAGCAATGAAACTAAATAGCTTATGCTATGCTGATGTCTAAGAGAGGTGATTACCATCAACAAACACATGGAATATTAAACTACGTCACTGTCATGGTCTTTTTTTTTACATTTCGCAATTTTTTTTAACAATGTCATAAATTTAGGCATAAACTACGAGTACTAGGGTAGAGTTATGACGTCACGTATTCTTGGATTTCATGAATGAATCTATTGTTGTATGAGCTCAGCATGCTAATGAATTATAGATTGTAATCTTGTAATTCTATGCCTATTTGTAGTGTCATACTAGCTTACGATTGCCTAGACCTATATTAATTTACTTGACATTTATGACTGTATTTGAGATTTCTGTATGTTCTTACTGCCTGAGTATTTTATTAAAAATAAAAAACATTAGACTTTTCCGTGTGATGACAACAACGTTGCAGAGATCGCGAGCTCGTTCCCCGTACCACTCTATCATTGGTGTGCTTAAAAGTGGCGATTTAGTCTGTATTTCTGCCTATAATGTGTATGTAATTATACAAAAAACCTTTCTAACCATACATTTTTAACTGCGTACTACTAAATAACTTATGTACTTATTTAAAATTAATCATAGCTGATGATTTTCCTGTAATAAATACAACAGGATGTTTATTTATTAGTTATCTAGTGAGTATGGTATATCTATACCTTTCTGGTTAATTTGTAACTTATGATGAGGCAATGAAAGCAAGAGGTCTCCTTTGTTGATAATCATCATCATCATGCCTCCTCGGGCGGGCCTCCTCCCGTGACGGAGGGTTACTTGGCCTACTAATACCACGCTGGCCAGACGGATTGGTTTAATCTCAAGTTTGCCTTCTTTTTATTTCGTAAAGAGTAGTAGTAGTTACGGTTATTCCCTTAGTCGGTTTTTACGCCACCCATGGGATGAGATAGGGTGGTGACATATTGTATTCTTACTCCGTCACCACACGGATAATGTTGATAATAACCCACTCTTAATCAGGAGTTAGCTGCACTCTTGAGCATTATATTGTAAGGGACACAGTTCTCCTGTTTCTTCTAAGGACTGCCAAACCTGTATTTCGCCTCCTCACCATGTGCTATCATCATCATCGTCATATCAGCCTATAGACGCCCACTGTTGGACATAGGCCTCCTCCAAACGTTTCCACCCACCATGTGCTATATAACCAAAAAATCCTTTAAACATTCTAACGTAATATCCTTGCCCTTGAAATGACTTTTTGTGTGTTTATTCATACAAATACATAACGTGCTTACAAGAGAACAAGACTAGTTGATATTGTATGATGTCATATCTAAATGGGAGCGCCTAAAGCGCCCCAGATGGGTAATTAAAGCTTGAGATATGAATTAACTTTGTGTTGTATGGATTATATTGTGCTCGTATTATACTGGATGAGGCCTATCCTATCCTTTGGAGTATTGAAAATTTTATTTTCTATTTGTCTTACAAATCAATCTTTTTAAGTAAGTAAGTGATTTAAATCCGATTTCAACAAGATAAATGCTAGAATATTTTTACACAGTGATCTCGTTTTTACTAAACCAATTTTATACTTACTTAACATACTTACAAAACTTTCTCCGTGTGGTGACGGAGTAATAATACAATATGTCACCACCCCATCTCATCCCATAGGTGTCGTAAAAACCGACTAAGGGACTATCCGTGAAAATTAGCTTTACGAAATAAAAAGAAGGAAAACTTGAAATTAAACCCTATACCAATTCGTCTGGCCAGCGTGGTATTAGTAGGCTTAGTATCCCTCCGTCCCGGGAGGAGGCCCGTCACTGCAGTGGGACATTAATGGGCTGTTATGATGATACAAAACTTGAAATGACTGAGTTTTACCTACTTCTCGTTTTAGAATCGGTTAAAACTATATCAGTCTTTACAGTATGCCAGTTGATACTAGCAGGAAGATACTTGCCCAATACTGTGTTCAGTATTATATAATAAATGTATGATTTTAATAATTTTGCGTCTTTAATGTATATTCGATCTTCCGATAAAATCATTTAAAAACACTACGCCTATAACACGCAAAATAGTTTTTGTACCACTAATAAATATAATTGGTACACCAACGGCTTTATGTATAGCAACAGTAATTCTTAGAGGCCTTACAAGTACATGCTGTAAGTACTTAAACAGTACCTATATCACGTTTTTACCTACCAATCAAAATCAAAGCGAATCAAATGAATTAGTAGTAATACAAAAACTCCAATTTGTTTGTGCGTAATCAAGTTCAAGTCAATTTTAATTGAATATAATTGTCCAATTTGTTGTGTAATAGTTAGAATTATTCTTCTGCTTATGTAACGTACTCGTTTTTCACCATGACTTCTTCTATGTTGAATTGTTACTTTGGCTATAGAAAATAGCCTATTTATATCCTTCCCCAAGCCCTTTTTATACCTCTGAACTAAATTTCAAAGTTTAGTGCTTTTTAAGTAAAAAACAGACATACATAGCTATTTTTGTTATTGTTATATTATTGGGGTTCGGAAAGTAGGTTTAGTATGTGTACCTAAAAATTTACAAAAGACAATAATTAAAACTCGAATTAAGCAGAAGCTTCTATTCTTAATGTGCCTAAATTGTAGTACTTATCTGATATTCTTTGTATCAAAGATAAGAGGGAGTATAAATGTGGACACCTCATACAACATAACAACCATAAAACATCCTATGTATTATTTGTATTTACCCAAAACCTGTATCCGTATACACAGATCAAAAATCTATTTATTACTATATGACAGTGTTATCTAGTTAAACCAGAAACCCATCCCAATTGTCTAGACTTTCAAAAACATAAAACATAAACAGCTGATAAGCTTAAAAACTTATACTTTTTTTTTCTCTCCACCCACGCACCGGTTCACCTTGTAACGTAACGTATTTTCGCACGCTTGAATCAGATGATTTCTTATTGTGTTTTTTTTGTACTCGATACCTAAATGTTTTTAGTAGATATCGATATTGTAATCTTTATGGCGAGTGTTTTAATAACAAGTGTTACCTAATCGTAATTTCGCTTGCGTAATGAATGATTGAGGCACAATACCGCGCAAGGTGGAAATTTAGAGGAGGCCTATGTCTAGCAGTGGACGTTAAGTGACTTTATATGATGATTATGAATGAATGATTCTTTCCTTTAGGTGTAAAGGAGCGAAATCCTCCTTTTTGCAAAGGAAATGCTATGCTAACCTTTCATATACGGTCTTTCTCTATACTATGTCTCACTTTCCTCGATACATTTGTGTTTTGAATATTCCTTAAGTCAGCTTTTACACTTTCCACGTACCTATAACCTAAGGGGAGTTAAGAAGAAATCGCAATATTTTGTTCATTGCGCTGTTTACATTGATAAATATTGAATACTAGTAATATTAATAAAGGTACTTAATTAATGTCTCGTTTTGTTTACAGGAGGATGAAAAAGTAATGGAATTAGTCGCTAAATACGGGCCAAAGAAATGGACGCTAATAGCGCGACATCTCAAAGGAAGAATAGGCAAACAGTGCAGGTAGGTATTCGTTATCAATCTAGTATAGGTCTCCTATAACCTTGACACATAAGGGTGCACATAGTGTCTTTTCCGAGTCCAAAAGAAATAATGTTAGGAGCCAAAATTTATGTAGACATTTTCCATGAATTCATGTTGGAACCATACAGTGCATATTCAAAAATGTTATTTGATTTGATATTTTTCGTGTAACATGCATGTTTAAATTGTTTATCGTTTAGGACTATAAATAGGACTGGTTTACGATAAAAAAATAATGGCTTGCTCATCTTGAATTGAAATATTGTAAACATGAAAAGAAATCTACAATTCTATTATTTTACTTTCAATATTAATGTGAGTTTTAGAATAATATGCTATTTATTTAAACTTGGTTCAAAAATAAAATACAACTATAAACCAAAAAAATGCAACAACGATTACTGAATCATATGAATTGACGTTCACTGCTAAACATAAACCTACGCCAATATATCCATTTGTCGCGATCGTTTATTATTCCTTTACTTTTCTTATTTAATATTTTCATTTTTTAATTACAGAGAGCGTTGGCACAATCACCTAAATCCATCTATAAAGAAAACAGCATGGACAGAACATGAAGATAGAGTCATCTACCAAGCACACAAACAGCTTGGAAACCAATGGGCTAAGATAGCCAAATTACTACCTGGCAGGTAAATACAATGATACTGGTGTAGCGTCGTTTAGCGGCTTACTCAAGCAAACACCTACACTATCTCAGTACCCCCCACAATCAACAGATGTCGCCACTACGTCCTGGATCGCGATATCAATATACGGACAGCGACATATTGTCTCGTTTTCCATAAATTCATTTGTACTATTATTGTTTGCCATAATATTTACTTGTTATAATATAATTATGGTTACCACCCCGACTTAGAGCAATCTGACTTTTATAGATCAGGTTAGGTTTATTCTTTAAACCATCCAGAAGTATTCTTGTACATTAATTAAGCATAAGCACTTTTGAAAAGATCAACTTGGGAATGAGTTATGTCAACCTTAAAAAAAACGTGTTTTATTGACTGGACACTGAGAAATTTAATTATTTTAAATGAATTTACACATTTTGTGATATGTAACCATAATTTTATTCAAGTAGTAAGTGCAATAAATTAATGTATTTCCATTTGTCTACAGAACCGACAACGCTATCAAGAATCACTGGAACTCAACCATGCGAAGGAAATACGAGCCAGATTTAATGGATAGCTTTGAGTCATTACGTCGTAACAAGTCTAGAACTAAGACAAGAGAAGTGTTCCCAGAGCCGGCACCTCATGAGACACATGAAAAAGTATCTGTTCATTATAATGATGTTAGTTTGCTTTTTATGTTTTCTTTATTTATTTTATGTTTGCTTAAAATGGTATATTTTATGGTATACCTTTTGGTGACCATGTCCTAATCCGACCATGTCAAAATCCGACCATGTCCTAATCCGACCATGTCAAAATCCGACTATATTATAATCCGACCATGTCCTAATCCGACCATGGCCTTATTAGATTACTTTATCTTTTGATGACCATGTGCATATGCGAGATAGAAAATACAAGAATCCTATGAAGTATTTATGTGTAAATCCCACATAGATAATTTGTTTTTCATTGTGTTTAGCTTTGTATGTTCTTATGTGTTGTGCTAGAGTTGTCTGTACCGTAAACAGGGGTTACTTTGATGTTGTGGGGTAACATTGATCGCTCAATTTTCTTTATTATAGCAGTGGTTTTTTCGTGCAAATGAAGCACCCCATATATGGGAAAAACCTGATAATGGCTAATACTATAAATCGGTCATCCTTCTCTTAGCACATTCAGAGAAAATGAGTGATCAATGTAGCCCCGTATTTATTAAAGTAACCCCATTCTACCGTAGTTTAAAGATTTTTAAATCTAAATAAATGCAGTATTTTTTATGATTTGCAATATAAATAATACTTTAAAAGTTTCATACAAATGATATGAAACATCAATTATATATTTGGATGTAATCCGCATGATGACAGACTTATTATACAAACTATACCTACCACCCTATCTCAATCTAAGCTGCTGCTGAGTTCTATTAGTCCTTCCTACTACAAATTAAAATTTCTATTAATTTTCTTTTAATTGACTCCGTGTGGTAACGGAGTAAGAATACAGTGTGTCACCACCCCATCTCATCCCATGGGTGTCGTAAAAACCGACTAAGGGACTATCCGTAAATATTATCTTTACAAAGTAAAAAGAAGGAAAACTTGAAATTAAACCCTATACCAATCCGTATGGCCAGCGTGGTATTAATAGGCCAAGTATCCCTCCGTCACTGGAGGAGGCCCGTCCCTGCAGTTGGATATTAATGGGCTGTTATGATGACTAACCAAATATTTATGTATTTTTACAGCAAAACTGGTCGGCGGATCCATTTAACGAGTCGACTCAAAGCAACTCATCTGCAACAAGTCAGCCGTCCAAACATGTCCTACACTTCAGACAACTACTGAAGGAACAATTGTCTCACGCGCAAGCGCACACATCGCCCGACCGCGGCGGACTTGTCGCGGCGGACGTTGAGATCGTTGATTCACCTTTTAAGTTAGTATTTTTATATAAAATAATATTATAAAGAGGTAAAGTTGGTGTGTTTGTGACGTTGTAGGGGGTAATCTCTGGATCTGATAAACCTATTTTAAAAATTCTTTCTGTGTTGAATAGTCCATTTATCGAGGAGTGTCATAGTATCACGCAATGACTAATAAGAGTGGAGCAGTAATGAAATATGTGACGCGTTTTTTTCGCGGCCTAACGAAGTGAGCACGGGTCAGCTAGTATAAAATAGTACGTAATATAATCAAACAATGATGTGAGCTCGGTTTTTTGGCAAAATTATTGTCTATCTAGCTGCAGTGGCCGGGGTCTTCAAACCCCACGCGAATTTTAGTTCACGTAATGTTACTTGGCCCGTAGAAAACTCCTGCTCCTCTCCGTTCAGTTCCAAAAATGATACCTGCGCAGGCATTTTCAACAACTTCAAGCCGGCCAACTTAGATGAAAAAAAGAAAAAAATATTTATTTTACACCTTACTGCACAATACAAGAATATTAAAATTACAAATAAGCATAATAAAAAGTCACATGAGGTGTAAAACTAGGACCAGTCTCAGCATGATGCTGCAAGCTGCAACGTTGATAGCTGCAGCGCTGTTATGATTGGCCCCTTTTATGATGTCACGGACGCCAAACACTTAAAAAGTAAAAAAAAAAAGATGACACGTACTACATAATATATTCTAACATGTAGTAATTTTATGTACGTAGTAAAAATTCATCCCTAAAGGAGGAGTCGTCTTCCAAAAAAAAAAAAGAGTAAAAGCTCTATAGAATTGATAGAATACTATAATAATGTTTAAATTTCAAATTTTCAGATTCGTGAACATAGAAACTTTACCTACCGACTCACCTGTTAGAAATTATTTGAGTCAAACATCTACAGCTAACGATAACGCGGATGCAGGTAAATATAAATCTTTACAAATATTGTTAAATATCATAACTTTGAAACTATAGCGTTGTATGATTATAAAGATTAAATTTAAACGGGAAATTAACGGGGCTTGCTATTTTGCTTGACATTATGGCACAGGTTACAAAAAGTAAAAAGGGCTAGGAAAGTAGGGTATTATTTATAAATAATCACGGACATGTCTACACAGCGCCATCTGTTCCAATGCAAACAATCATGTTCATGCACACAAACATTTGCATTGAACGGGAATCGAACCCGAGACCTCTGCGTAGCAGTCATGTTATATAACCACTACGCCACAGAGGTCGTCATGTTCTAATCCTACATAGATTTAAAAATATATAATTATGTAGTTATTGAACAATATTTACTTATAAATAAAACTTATTTTTTCTTATTCTAATTATTTATTGTGTTCTCATTGTTTTAGTTCGATACTCAATCCACACAGCATCACCCAAAGAGATAGTAGTACCGTCCGTATACACATCACCTAAGAAGCGTTCTCTGGAGGCGAGCAGTCCTCCTCCCATACTGAGGAGGAAGAACAAGAAGATACATGTGCTCACTCCTAATCATCAGGTAACTATTTTACTCATACTAGCTTTACAAAACGTTGCACTTGGACTAAATGTTATCCTCTAAGACACTACATCATAATAGTCATGAAAAATTCGTCATAATAGTTCCGAACAGTTCATCATAATAGTCCTCAAAAGTTTTTCATAATAGTCCTGAAAAGTTTTTCATAATAGTCCTGAAAAGTTTTTCATAATAGTCCTGAAAAGTTTTTCATAATAGTTCTAAAAAGTTCTTCATAATAGTTCTAAAAAGTTGATCATAATAGTCCTAAAAGTTAGTTGTAATAGTCCTGATAAGTTCGTCATAATATTCCTGACTACATATAGTACAGAGACACAGGTTCGAGACCTGCCTCGAGTGCCAATTTTTTTACATTGTCTTTCTTCTTTTCTAAATTTTATACTTATACCTAAGTTTATAGGTAAATTTATATGTTGTTTGTGAATATCTTTGCAACACATGGCATGATTTAAATAATAATAATAATTCCTCTCTCTCTTCCCAGCTATGGTATCCCACATGGTGGTAGGGTCAGCTTTTCTTATATTTCTCCTCCACCTCGCTCTATCCTCGACATCTTCGTCAGTTACGTCGCATTCCCTATTGTCCTTTAGCACTACATCCCTCCACCTAGTCTTAGGTCGTAATAAATAATAATTCCTATTTATCTATATTTCCAGGCATGGACAGACACCCTCACAAAGGCGCTAGAGTCCCGAGAGTCCGGTGTCACACCCATCAAGGCACTACCGTTCAGTCCTTCACAGTTCCTGAACTCTCCAGCACCACTCTCTTTCCCATTGGATACTACACCGCTGAGGCATACTGCTACTAAGGTATTATGCACTTATTTATTTATATGTATGTTTGTATTGTTTGGGTTAGTGGTTTAGTTCATAATGACAGGCTATTAGTGTCCCATTTGGTGTCCACCGGTCTTGTCACGGATTAGTAAAGGGGGGGCAATATGCAAAATAATCATTGGTTATTGTAAAGATCCATGGTAGGCTGTGTTACAACACCCATGGTATAAGATGGGAAGGTGGCACCATTTATCCTGACTTGGAATTAAATGACACTCTTACTATACCTGCAATGCTAACCATAGGGTTTGGTATAGTCATTGCTTTGAGGTTTTCTTCTCCTTTAATTATTAGTTTTCATAATCACTGAGAGAGAGGAAAACTAATAGCGCTAACCTTGGACTAGTCTACTAGTCTGCTTAGCCAATGATAAATAAGTATTCTATTATCCCCATCATTCATCATCATCATAACAGCCCATTTAATGTCCCACTGCAGGGACGGGCCTCCTCCAGTGGCGGAGGGATACTTGGCCTACTAATACCACGCTGGCCAAACGGATTGGTATAGGGTTTAATTTCAAGTTTTTATTCTTTTTATTTCGTAAAGATAATATTCACGGATAGTCCCTTAGTCGGTTTTTACGACACTCATGAGGTGTGATGGGGTGGTGACATATTGTATTGTTACTCCGTCACCACACGGAGACCCGTCATTAAAGGGAACCAATTTCTGGAGTGAGATATCAATGGGCTGTTAACAGATTTTCTGACTTCATTACTGGTGGTAGTTTAAGCCAAAAGTAACCCTACTACTGCTATGCCCACTTAATATATCTGCAAACAGTAGTGTGCTAATAATAAAATGAAAACGAAAATCTATACCAATATGTTTTCTTTTTACCATAGGATTGGAGTTCAAGTCCGCTGCTACAAACACCAACACCTATCAATCATGTAACACCTGGTGGTCCAAGCACGCTTAAAAGTAATACGCCAAAGTGAGTATTCAGTTGTTGACATTATTTGTATAAGAAAACTATTTAATTTGCGAAGATTTTACATAAATAAGTGTTATGCAAGTAAGCAAGTAAACTCAATGAAAAATAATTCCTTAATAACGAAACATAAGGTTACATACTGTTTTAAAAGAATAAAAATAATAAATCCTCACATATTCACACTACACCATCTAATTCAAAACTAAGCAGAGCTTGTATATTGGGTACTAGACTACAGTTAAACATACTAATTTTTTACACACATACTTTTTATTATTATACATAGACCAAACCCGGCATCAAGCAAACATATATACACAAAATATTAAAGTGGATCTAAGATATCAATAAATTAGCACCTATTTCACAATCACCAGTTTATTTCTGTCTACTCCATAATACCCATTATATTATATCCTAGGCCATAAAATATTGTTAACCACTAAATGGTATTAATTGTTAAATTCCAGAACCCCAACGCCATTCAAGATAGCGATGGCAGAGATAGGCAAGAAATCCGGTCTAAGATATGAACCGTCCAGCCCGGGGCTACTAGTAGAAGATATCACAATGATGATGAAACGAGAGAACTCTGATAGTACCGTGCAGCTCAACGATTCTTTGTTGTCTTCTACTGTTGATCAGGAGAATGTTAGCGTTCAAGTAAGTATTTTATTTTATTTGTTATTTCAGTACAGTTTACTGAATATTATTGCGGAAGGTGGAGTTGTGTCTTTGGCTCGTTATGACACAATTTTAATTGACTGTTTAAAGAACTAATTTATCTGTTTGTTTTAGATTTCATAAAATTTTTTAGTAGACTAAAAAAAATTGTTATTATCTGTTTCATAATTATGTGTAACGTGGGTATCATATTGTCTGTTGAATGTATACATTGCCCTATCAAAATCTATTACGCCCCTCAAAATCGATTACGAGTACCTACAGTTTAATCACATTGTATACTTGCGAACTGCTACTGAATAACATAATTACAACAAAATACCTCGAAACCATTGCCCTAAAACAAAAAACTAACAAATTTCCTTCCCAGCAGGTAAACGACTCAGGCATAGGCAGCGGCAAGCGTCGCGACTCCACCGGCAAGGAGAACTGCGGACACAAGCGCGCACGCAAGGCGCTCGCCGCCAGCTGGGCCGCCGCCACCAGCACGCCGCACCAGCGCGCGCCCGGCGTGCATGTGCCTGACGTTTCATACATTGTGGAGACTCCGGTGAGTTATAACATAAATATCTAAACTTTTGTAAACTACCTACAGCAAAAACGAGTAATCTATATAATCATTTGATTGGGAAGAACTGAAGGAAAGTCTCTGTAGACATTGAGACCTTGATGACTGTTATAATAAATTGATTCAAAAACATAATTATGCCTTTTCGCCCTTTAAAATACATACAGCAAGGATAGCTAACGAACTCTTATGAATACCACCATAGAATAAATCTATACTGGTTATGGTAAACTATTACTATGTAAAAAAGAGCTAGAGAAGGCTGTTAAAACAATATCAAAACATTTTCTTAAGACAAGGGTTCAGGGAAATTATTTTATGTACTTACATGTTATTGTCAAAACTCATAAACGGTCAAAACCACCTTTGACTAAAAAATCCAGTCAAAAGTGGTTTTGACTGACGACCCTACTTAAAACCAGTTTGACTGAAAAAATCAGTCTTCTTAGACTGGTTTTTTCAGTCAAAAGTGGTTTTGACCGGTTATGAGTTTTGACTATATCATATATATCGACTTAATGCGAATACTTCAATATTGCGATTAAGATCGGTTCAGGTCGCTATTATATTGTTAGTCATGTTGAATTCGGCAATTCATCTAAGACTGAAGTATTATTTTATCTTGTTACAGAGCAAAACACTTGCTGGAGACAGTTCAGTAATGTTCTCACCGCCTTCCATAGTCAAGCATTCTCTACTAGAAGAATCCACAAGCCTACACAGTCTAATAAGCGCCGACAACACCCCAGACACAAGCAAATACGACGAAATCGACATTGAAGCCGTCATCACTGAAAAAACTAAGGTACAACACAGGTCTTTAATCCCTACTAATCCCTTACCTAACCCTAATATCTATCCCGAATACAATAGCGATATAATCCCCTTTAGAGACCTCACAAACTTAGAATCGCCTAGAAGTTTCGCTAGATTAAACGCGGATAGATTACGTACTATTAATTCTAGTAATGATTTAGCATGCGATACCCTAATAGCTCCTAAGGAAGTATTAGCCAATGCGTTAGCTGATCACATATACAAAGTGACCAATCAGAAGCCGTCTACGTCACGAATAGATGAGATTTTAACCAATAAGATTATGAATAAGAACGATTACACGCAAAAGGAGAACCAATGGTGGGCCGTTGAGAAAGATACGGGACAGACGGATGAATATTTTAACAGTGATTATTATATGTTCGCTAATATGTGAGAAAATACGCTTATATTGATGTAGTTGTGGTATATTAGTTTAGTAGTGTTGATGTTTAAAGTAGAAATGTTGAAAATACATGTAGATTGCATGGCGGTTAAGACGTTTTAGATCTGATTGTCGTAAACATGTTTCTAGCATTCAATCTAATACTACTGAACTAATATCACGACTTTGTATCTATGGACTGTGAATAAATTAGTTGTAAAGTAGATTAATGATAAGCGCACTAAACTAAGTCATACAATTAAACATCAATTAAAATAACATTTTGCAACGAAATTCTGACATTACATGTAACTGAACCGAATCTCCATCAAAATCTTAAGATTATAGATAAAAGCAAGCTTTAGACCTTAAAATAATACCAAGTTTAACACTGTAGGTAAACTAAAAATATGCGACTTTAATAAGTAATCAATAATCACACATTTACCTACTAGTAGCCAATCCAAAACGTTAATTCATAATAAAAAAAAATCCTATTATAAATCAGAAATACAATTTTAAATCGTACAGTAAAACTACAAAAAATGCACGACTGTAAGATAAATTAAATAAAATAAAATTATAATATAATTAAAAAATAATAGCACGTTAAAATTTAATTAATTTTGTTTTTCGTTGATTAAAAAACTAACGCTAAGGAACGGATGTACTTATCTATACTAATTTTCATGGGAAGAATAAAATCAGTAAAGCAAATACATTTGCAGAATGAATCTAGCTAGATATCTATAAAGGCAAAAATTAATATAGGTATCTGTTATAAGTCTAAAGCGCCGATTACACTACCCTACATGTAAGTCCCTAGATCTTGTAGGGCACTACATGTTGTCTAGTGTAATCACATGTAGGCTGTTAGGACACTACATATCGGAGATTGGCGAGTCCCGACCGCCCTACAACATGTAGTGCCCTACAAGATGTAGGGCCCTACATGTAGGGTAGTGTAATCGGCGCTTTAGTTCAACAATTTAAATTTTATTTTATTGTGGAGATTAGTATAGATTATCTCATTTGTAGGCATTAAGTTAAAGTATTACTACAATCGCTAGTTGCAACTTGTCATAAGTAAATAATCCCTCTAAATCAATCAAAATCATATTAGAAATCATGGAAATCATTATAAAAACAAGTTATTAATTAATTGTGCTTGTTTTAATTATTTTAACTATGCGACTGTATTTTTTTACTGTAAAAAAAAAACTTAACCTATGTTGACCATTTAAAAATATCAATCTAATCAAGGAATCAAAATATGACAAAAGCAATGAAAGTGATTATGCCCAAATTGTTTTTTTCTTAATTGTTGTGCTTGAAAGTTTTCAAAAAATTTTAACTTATATGAAATCATCGTAATATTTTAATTTAAAAGTTTAATACTAATTTAATAAGACTATAAATTGGTTGTAATTATTATTATTTTTATTATGTAGGCTTTGCACCAAACTTACGTTAAACGAGATTAGAATATAAGGTACCAAAGATGAGGTTTTTCATCAAATGAACTATTCATGTTTTTTTTTCTATTAATTTAATATATTCTTATTACTCTAGTTAAGGCCTATGGTCATGTAAAGTTTCTCATTCATATAAAAAAAAACACCTAAGCATAAAGTGAAATTATTTTTACTTTGGGTCACTTCGAGTAAAATATAGCTATAACCTTTTCTAAACTATATCTGATTGAATTAAGTTTAGTAGGTTGGTTTACTAAGACGAAAACAAGTCAGTTGCAATTTAAAAGAAAAACCTGTTAAAAATTCGATTAAGTTAACTTTTAGTTGTAAAATTGTCACACAATAGGTAAGACAATTTGACAACTAAAAGTTAACTTAACCGAATTTTTAACGATTTTAAGGTACGAGAATTGGCATGCTAAATAAAACAATGACCTAGTTTATACAATTTACTGGTCAATAAAGTTGATACATATTAAAAGGCCCGACTATATTAAATCAATTGAATAATTGACTTAAAACGAATAAATATATTCTTGTGAATGGGAGTTTTATGTGACTTATAGCCTAGCCTTAAAAGTAGTTGTAATTCAAAAGTATACCTCAAGTTTACCATGCACCAAATTATTTAAGTGTTACTAGTTATAGTTATAATAATTTGATGGAAGTATTAATTTATAGGGTTAAAAATACTTGTTTGTACTAAAACAAGTGAGTAGGTACAAAAACTGAGCGTTTTCAGTATTCAGCGTTTAAATTCGCTTTGAATCGAATGTAAAAAATATTGTTTGTTTAAAATACGGTTTATTTAAGAAGAAAGTTAGTCGAGTAGGCTAAATAGGTATCGATTTATTTGTAGTATTTCGATTTTATTTCGAAAGTCAGGGCAAACTAACTTACCTAAGTAAGAGACCTGTCCTTTCCTTGTATTTATTTATTTTAGAAATTCTATTATTAATAGTATTTTTGCTTTGTATTTTTGCCTCTAAAAATATTAACATTTTTTTTTATACTTTTAATTTAATTTCTCGAGTAACGACTAAGCAGTCGTGTAGGTTGTGGAATTATGTAGGTATTTATTACAGTCACGTTTTTTTGTTAAATTTTCTAACAATTTTAATATCGGCAGCTACTTAATTAGTACTTTATTTGAAGTAAATAAATGACATTACACCTATACCCTATCCCGCCATTTTGATTTTTTTCCAAATTCCATTTCCCGCCACAATATTGACAGACCAGTGTTGAATCTTCTAAAAATACTTATTTATTTATATCTTGTTATAGCAATTGTTTTTTGTTACTATTTATGTTTTTAAAAAAATGTTTTAATTTATTCTGTAGTGGTAGTTTGTAATTATGACACATTTTTTGTAATAATTATGTGTATTTTTCTTTTTTTATTTTGAGTAGTTTAGTGTCTCTGTCAATATTGTATGTGTTCCATTCCAATCCAAAAGAGATCTAATGTCATTTTTTATTTCAATAAATGTATTATCAAACATTCTAATTTTTGTTTTGTTTTTTTGTCTGTTGCTCGTACCTACTCTTTTTAATATTAAGATCTAGCCATACCTGCGTATAGGTATTATTTTTTCATAAAATTAAATCTCTTAAGATGAACGTACCTACTAAAATTTAGGTCTTGGAAAAGCTTACATTGAGAAAGATTTTGTTCAACATGTTTTACAAGAAGTTTAGTTCTATAAATTATATCGTTTATCGAAGAGCTTTTTTTTTAAAGTCAGCATATGATAGGCAGAGTCAGCGTTTACATAATTTGATATAAATTACTATTTAATTCGTTGCTTATTCAAATAAACTTTTAGTTTTCGAGACTTATCGCAATTAGAAATAAAATGAGTCTCATTGAACTGTAACTGTGCGTAAAGTTAGGTGTAGAAAATAAAAAAAATAATTTGGGATGAGACATACTCGACTCAGCCTTACAACGAAGACTACCTACAAAATAAAATTGTAATTTTGAAAACAATTTAAAGTAAGTATCCCGACTTATGTGGCGTAGTGACTATAGCTATATATTATTTTTTTATTATTTTTTTTTTTTTTTTACTTTTTTCATAAATTATAAATTTTTAACAAAATTACAAATTGACATTTATTAATTAATGTATTTATTAATATTATATGTAATGACTTATCTAATAATAGCGCAATATTTATACATTTTAATTTGTGATGTTGATATTTTTCAAAGCTTTTATTTTTTGATGTGATGGTTGTATGTGCCTGTAAAGACAATGCGCACAGACCAAGAATTTATAACCTTAATGTAATGTATATTTGTGTAATTGTCGTTGGCATGTCTTTGTAATAAATAAATAAATAAATAAATAGCCTATGGCTGCTTCTTAGAGGTCTTAATCATGACAAAGGCCAAACAGTCAGCCGTTTTCTTTGTATCAATAATAAGTATGTAGTTACCGATATACAAAAAACAAATAAAAGTAAGTATGTTTTATCCGTTGTAGTGCAATTACAAGCTATTCTTAGCTTAAGACTAGATGGCGTTGTGTGAATGAGGATATGCAGGCGCAAATTTAAAAGTTTACTCCCTGTGACAACTCTACCTGTGTTAGGCGTTTTCTGATTGGTAACTAAAGTGACAAATTTGACACAATGACGTTTAGTTTTTTCTTTATAATGCACAAAATTGGTTGGGTCACCTGATGGTAAGAGGTAATCACTGATCATGCAGGTTAGCTAGGCCAGAACTTCGTTAAACCGTTGCTGACCCTTGGATAGAAGCTGTAATGTCGCATAGCCTTATAATTTTACTAGCTGCTATAAGCTTCCATGTGAACAATACTGCTTTCAAGTGGATTACATGGGCACATTAGTTATTAACCTATTAGCAACCTAAGTCTTTTGCTAAAGAAAACTACCACATGGTCAAATGATTGAATGACATGACATTACCTATAACTCGATTTTAAACATATCGTCGTCGCTGCGCGAGCAAAAGTCGCTATGTGTTTTTAAAAAAAACGTTCGCGCAATCTTACTTGGCCGGGCTGAAGTTAGCTTTCAGAAAAGTTAGTGCATGTAAAAAATAACAAATGTACATTATATACAGTAACAAAGAAAACTTTCGCTCCCAAAAATGACATTACACAGCCATTTTCTACAACTTCAAGACGACCAACTCAAATTGCGCGTAATGTAGTTAATTAGTAGTAGGCTCTATCATCCCACAGCTGGACACTTTCCCTTCTCCCCTTCCCTTACTTCCACATTTTTCAGTCTACAAAGCTACATAACAAGGCCATGAAGTCATATAAGTATTATAAATTATAGATTGCTCGTAATGGTGAACCGATTGTCGTCAAGAAGTCAGCCGTGCGTTCCATTAAGTTTGAAGATAAGGATCTTGAAGAGATGGGGGAACAGCAATCTACTTCATTTATTTTGGTTAGTATTTACTTGGTATCGGCACGGAAACTTGGCCAAGCATAATATTTGTTATAACTTCAGTTTTTTTCATTTGATGCTGCTAATTTTGGCTAATTCTGGTCTGAATTCATCCCGTACGCGATCTCGGTCAATTTTTATCACAAATAAGTACTCATGAAGTTCATTAAAAAGTTTAATTAAAAAATCACATTTACACAAAATTAAACACTTACAGTTTGAGGCACTAGAAATAAAAAAATGTTTGATGTTCGGTGACGATCTGTATTTTTTAGTAACGTGTGTTACCTCCTCGAGCCCTTATCACTGCTTGCATTCGGTCTGGCATACTTTGGATGACGTTTTTAACATTGACTTGCGATAAATCGCGCCAGGCAGAGAGTGCAGCATCTCGAAGCTGGCAAGGGTCTGTGGCGGGTTCGATGTTTTTCTAATGGTTCTTTTTAACTTATCCCAAATATGCTCTATTGGGTTAAGGTCCGGACTGCGTGCTGGCCATTGTAATTTTTGAATACCAACCTGTCGAAGGTAGTCATTTACAATATGAGCGACGTGTGGACGTGCATTATCGTGCATTAAAATGAATTGGTCATATCCAATTAACCCTCCAAGGGGCACAACATGTTCTTGAAGGATCTCCTCGATGTACCGGGTTGCAGTTAAAGAGTTGTTGACCATAACCAACTCCGTACGAGCATCAGAACTAACACCACCCCATATCATTATTGAGCCTCCGCCAAAACTCACTGTAGGCGTGGTAGTGATCGCCATGTATCGTTCTCCTTTCCTTCTCCACACACGTTGACGACCATCAGGTGCATTTAATGCTATTCTGCATTCGTCTGTAAACAAAAATCGGGCCCATTCTTCATGAGACCAATTAGCATGTTCCCGAGCAAATCGAAGTCGAGCTGTTCTGTGATGTGGGAGAAGCTGTGGGCCACGGGCTGGTCTTCTGGCTTTTAAATTAACTTCTCCTATACGTCTTCTTACCGTACGCTCACTAACATTTACACCCCGTGTGATTTGAAGCCTCTGTCGGATCTCAACAGCAGTGAGGAAGCGATTTCTCAAAATTTCCAAGACGATAAAACGATCGTCACGAGCTGATGTGCAACGTACACCACCACTACCTGGTCTGCGGGTGTAGTGGCCCGTCTCCTGATACCGCTTTAGTGCATATTGCATCGAAGAACGAGGTACGTTCAGGATAGTAGCTACTTCACGATAGGTTAACCCTTGTTGGACTAATGCTGCTGCTTGAGCTACCTGACTTGGTGTTAAAGGCATTATTATTAATTTTAAGATGCCTTTGGATGTTTAATAATCACAACAAAATCAAAAAACTTCGTAAACTTAACACTTTCAAATTCCAGAACACTATTTAAAACATCAACTTATTGGGATAAATGACACAGTTCAACTAAACTTCATAACATAAACCAAAATGCACTCAAACTTTCTTAATTACCCTCTTAGGATTAACGTAAACATTATTTCTGCGTACCCATAAAATAAAAACAAAGTTCTACACACTTAAGAAATTGTTATCGCATGTTATCAACTTGGCCAAGATTCCGTGCCGGTGAGTGTATTAAAAGGTGACTAAAAGAAATACTATTAACCTCCCAGATGCTGAAAGTATGGTAGTATGCTTGCAAATAAGAAAGAGTTGACACAAGACTGTCAGGCCTACTTGGTCTAAAAGAATACTCTTTCTTGGAACTATCATGAGCTAAAATGAAATATACGAACAATTTTTACGGGTTAAGAATACACAATGATACACTTCTCTGAGAGGAAATTATTCACCTAGGCCATGTAAAAAACCTCGTGCTTCCCTGGTATCCCTAAATAATGTATACTTAACACGCCTTCACCCAGGACAATTATTTGCGATTCATCCAGGACAATTATTTGCGATTGTCTTGAGCCTTATGTCCGTTGAATATATCTTGTGTTCGTTGAATATACGTTTGTCAAAATATTGACGGAGCATGATCCTAAGTGTGGCAGTTGGCTCTACAAGACAAAATGGGGAGGAAGAAAAAAGGTATCCAGTTTTGAGAAAAAAACAATCTTAGAATAGAATAGAATGTACTTTATTTGCCTGAAACATGGTATTTTACAGTTTTTACATTATTAGTAATCTAGCTCAACATATTTCAGGTCAGTTCAGCCAGATACTGTACAATACAATAGCCATACTGATCCTTTTTGAAATTAATTCAAAAAGGAATAATCAGAACTATGCTCTTATTGGAGCTTAATATATTACAAAAAATCGCGAGTTTATCAGATTTTTATTAATTTTATTTTTGTACTATTTACAGAGCGACTACAAATGGCAGACCTTAGCATGTGGTAGGACTCAAGATCAGCTGGACCTCACTATGTTAGCACATCAATACCTGAGAAAAACTGCGTTGAAGCCACGTTCACTTAATTTCTTATAATATGTGGCCTTATAATAGTCTTAGTCTTACATTTTTTCTAATGTTTCAAAGCGGTTTTGTATGAAAACATCATCAGTTATCTTTTGCTGCAGACTACTTTTTAGAGAAATACAAAAGACATTGCTGATTTTATTATGAATTTATCATCATCATTTTATAAGCCCAAAATACGCCCATATGGACCGAAACGAATGTAGGTAGGGTGATGCTACCAATTATCAGCACTTTAAGAGTTAGTCTTACTTTAATATCGTTTATCTTTAGTGATAATACTGATAACGATTTTAACAACATGCTTTCTCGGTTCACTATTAAATAAGTAGTTGATTTATATTATAAAAAAATGTCTTTATGCATACACATTTTATTTAGATGAGTTTGACTAAATAATTACCCTAACACCAATTATTGGCACCATCATCACCAATTACTAGCACCGACCGAGCCAATTATCAGCACCTTAAAATTAGACATTAAATTAGGTAGATAAATGAAATTATCCAATGTTTATAGCAAAATTTCGTTTATTTATACCTAGCCTAACAACCGAAGTATCAGAAAAATAAATACATAACAATAAACAATTCCAAAAATTAATAGACATTCTTTTGATCATAATATCAACACTATGAAAATAACTAGCAATGTTAGTTTCAGCACCATGCCAGGATATGAAATCCGAAATCATAGAGTACTTTTTCCAATAATATTGAATTCTAGGCATAAAATAATCACGCTTTACAATAAAAAATATGGACTAACAATTTTACATACCACTTTGTCATGTAACAGTACCAGTGCCGATAATTAGCAATTCGCAAAAAAATTGAACCCAGATGTCAGCACCTCATTTATGAACATAAAATCAAGATAACGTTCATTTCCATTGTCAGATAAGTCTTATAAAACATTTTATACATGAATAAAACCTAAAGGTTCAGTAAAAAAGATCTAAAATTAAGTAAAATAAAAAAACCTGAACTTACCTACGATCATAAGAAACTGTCAAAACAAAGTAATTTGAAGGACATGTTCCCGCGTTTTTTAAAAAAAATGGCTTTTTTTTATCGAAGAATGTAGTTTGGCCCAGTTTATAATTCCAAAAGGATCTTATTTTTCATTTCTTTAAGCGGAATCCCAAATTAATTAATGGTAAGCTTATAATTTGAGTTTTTGTTGGGGGTGCTGATAATCTGGTGCAGTGCCAACATTAGGACGCGTGCCCCTACTTGAATATATAAATAAAAATATTAAATAATCTTTTAGATTCAACTCAAAACTTAGTCCACATTAGTCTTACGGGCAAACACGATAAATGGATAATATTGTAATTTTAAAATAAGGAGTCCTATTTTCAAAACCAATATGATTAGTGATATCATTGTGAAAAATAGAGACCAAACCCTATGCCAACTTGCCTCTCTAGTATGCCAAAAGTTGTCCAAAATTTCTCCACCAGACATTAAAAACTTTTTAGAAAGAATAGTGTGGATAAGACTTAAAGGCCCAAGTGAACCTTCAACTATGTTTATGTTTACGCTTATTAATATAAGTCTTTTAGTTTTAAATATAAATAAGTTTTGTATATAAAAGAATTGTGAGTCTAGCTTAAGGACTATATTGTGTGAATGATTAAGAAATAAGTTATTAATAATGTATTAAGAACAAAAATATAGTAAATGTAAGTCGACACAATTATGTAATTAATTTAAACCATGATTAAGAATGGGATTAGTTGAGTAAATATGTTTAATTACAATGCTGTATGGTGTCATAGTAGACTTATTGAGTCTGTCATAGACTTAATAAAATCTGCCATTGACTTAATAGAATCTGTCATAGACTTAATAGAATCTGTCATAGACTTAATCATAATAGTCTGTTTCTAATTGTGATTTTTAAGACCATGATTACCACTTTGGTGACTGAGGCTTTCTAAAGATAAATTTAGGCTTGACCACAATCATCATATCAGCCAATCGACGTCCACTGCTGGACATAGGCCTCCTCCAAGTATTGCCACCTTGTGGGGTCCTGTGCCTCCTTCATCCATCGGACCACAATGTATAAATAATTATGTCCATGATACTTTTACCGTTACCGAAAATACAGTGAAATGCAGACACACGTTTAATCAATGTGTAAAAAAATAAAGGTAAAAACATCTAAAATGAGAAACATATTTAGATATTTCAACTAAAAATAAAATTGCTAAGTCGATATAGAAAAATTGATTGGCAATGAAAACTTAGCAATGCAAGAAAGGTATCAAAGGCTATTTATTGCATACTTGTGTAGGCTTTTACAAAATTAAGTTTTATATAAGTAAAGCTTTTGTATTCGATATTACTTTACCATATTATTATGAAAAAAGATTCATAATTAATACACGAATGTTAGTTTTTTAGATTATATTTTTAAGTGGCGTTTCGTGTTTTTGTACACATAAGATTTTTAGTAATGTTTGGTTAATCAAGTTTAAGTATCTAACTTGGTTATGGTATAAATTTATTGTAAATTAGTTAAGGCGGTTATCACACTGCCACGCACTACGCTGCATCTTGCGTGGATGCGTGTTCTAACGTTGCTTGTAAGTACCTCCATTTGTATAGAAAACACGCGCAGTCCAACACACAGAAAATGCATCCACGTGCGTTCATGCAGATGCATTTTCTGTGTGTTGGACTGCGCGTGTTTTCTATACAAGTGGAGGTACTTACAAGCAACGTTAGAACACGCATTCACGCAACATGCAGCGTGGTGCGTGGCAGTGTGATAACCGCCTAAGTCTAAAAATTTGGAATAAATTAAAACATTTCTTCTTTGAGATTTTTTTACACTGGCATCTTTATAACCGTTAAAAGAAACTTAGATAAATTCACTGTAGCAAATAAATAAAAGCAATATTATGTCAATTTTTTTAATGTTAACCAAATAAAATATATTTATGAATAAACCATTTATTCAATTTATAAATGTAACCTAACTTATTGCCAGTGTAAAATATTTAGATACCATAGAGAAACTGTTTATTTTATTTCATATAAAATATATTTTGATATAATGTTAATTAAAAAAAGTACAAAGTAGGATTAAGCGATAAAATACGAACGTTTTAAGATCAATTTTCGGTTTATAATTAAACTTATATCGGTTTTTTGGAACTTGGAATTAATTTTAACATAAAATGTTTAACTTAGAAAATAAAGTGTACTGTTTGATTCACCAGAATTGTCAATTTTACACTAGCACTGTGTCACCGCGCTCTTAAGCCCGATTTACACATCGACAAGTACAGTAGCGAGTTAAGTATTACGTTGTTGATTGATTTGGCTCTCGCGTCTCGCCAACTTAAATCGCCAAAAAATAGGATGGAGATCTATTCAAATCAACTTAATCAATAACTTACTACTTAACTCGCTACTGTACTTGTCGATGTGTAAATCGGGCTTTAGTGTCCTCACTCTGGGACTTTTTGTCTCTAATCTAAGTTTTACAATTTTGCATTTATTGTAGAATTGGTAATTTCTTTTTCATTTATCTACAATAAAATATTTTTTTGTTATAAATTCACCTAAACACATGCAAACAGAATATTCTAACCGAAATCATTGATAGGTAAAATAAATCAGTGTGCAAAAACCGCTGGCAGGTTTTTCTTACTACAAAATTTTAGTCGAGTTTATAAAAACCTTCGCTTTTTAGTCGATTATTGTAATATACTTTTATTTAAGTTTTGTATATTATTTTTAAAAGCAATATTTATGGGAATAATGTTAAAAAAAACTATATTTTATGTTTTTTATTGTGATGTCTATTTTTTATTAATTTATACCTCTTTTAAAATTATGTTTCCTTTTAAATAAGATTTGATTTTAATGATAAAAACTTAAACGGTTTTATTTTTTAACATTTGAGTATATTTTCTAAAGTACTTTTGGAAAATTCCATTGGTCCTGGCTTGTGCAGCATGATATAACGATAATTTTGTATGCTTATATATATTTTGTAACCAAATATTCGAATTTTCTGGTTATTTTATGAAAATACCTATGTCAAAATGACCAGAAAGATTTTGCGTAATGGGTGAGAAAATAATGTATTACTTTTAATAAGTTTTTATATTGAAGGCATGACAGTGAATATGTCATTTTTAAAACTACGACGACTTTCAAAGCATGAGGTTTAATATTAATGTAGTTATAAAGCTGTGTGAATAAATAAGTATATTTTATATTATTTAAAATATTGGGTTTTTACAGAATTTGACAGGTTTGTAATTAGTGTACGACCGAAGCTGGTTTTCCGGCCGAAACTAAAACCGAAAAAGAATGTTCGGCCGTGGCTTCAGTTTCGGCCGAAACCGAAACTGCTGCCGAAACTTGTTTTTTGGCGAAACCGAAAATTTCGGTCGGACACTATTTGTAATATCGCCATTTTAGATTTATGCTTCTGTTTAAAGCAAAGAGAATTACTATGATCCATACCGCGAAAATTGATTTTTCTTTATAAGAAAAAGAAGATGGCTTGTGAGCAGCAAATTATAAATCCAAAAATGAGTTTTCATAACTATATTATTAAAGTCTATATATTTTTTTCTATCAAAAGTCGAGCTGATAACGTATTATACATACATAAATTCACGCCTTATCTCGTCCGGGGTAGGCAGAGACGACAGAACGCCACTTGTCACGATCCTGGCAAACAACTTGGGCCTCATCCACATTCATTAAGCGAGTCATACATGTGCGTATTATAATGATTTTAAAATAATATAAAAATATATGTATAGTAGGTAGTTGTTCGCTTCAGAACGAGTCTTTACTTATAAGCGCATTGCCATGTTTTATTTTATTCAAAGACTTAGATAATGTTTTTATTTCGTGACAATATTATATTGTTCTAGTTTGTATATAATATAGTGTAAGTAGTTTTACGGATGTTTAAGTAACAGAATAAATGGTTTTATACATTATTTGTTGGTTTTATTTGAGTAAAAAGCAGGTCATTATAAACGGGACTTTTCCAGTGTCGTGAGAGAAACTTAGTCTTTAAATACCACGCTAGGAAAATAAGGGTGGTCCCTTTCTTCTCCGAATATCGATCGTCCGAAAATCATAATCCCAAACAAGTTTACTATAATCATCACTTTCCATAATGTTCGCACAATTTTTTTTATGTAAAACTAGTATATAGTATTTATGTTTTTTAAATATTATAGATTGTGATGGTTATAGCAAAAAAAATTAGGTTATGTTATGTTTAGGGATTTAGGTTCTCGGACAAGTGATATTATAAGACATGAATTCAGGGCTAGCTACCATTCGGACACATGATTATTAGGACACAAAATGTTATGACACCTTAGATTATGGATAAAAAAATTATGAGACAAAATAGAGAACCAAAATAAGTGGTATAGGGTTAAGTTTTCCTTCTTTTGTTTTTATAGAGATTATGCGATTGACGTATTTCCCTATGGTGACGGAGTAAGAATACAATATGTCACTACCCCAATATGGGACTATCCGTAAATTATCTTTACGAAATAAAAAGAAGAAAACATTGAAATTAAACCCTATACCAATCCGTCTGGCCAGCGTGGTATTAGTAGACCAAGTAACCCTCCGTCACGGGAGGAGGTCATGAGGACATTTATGAGCTGTTATGATGATGTGATTTACTCCTTAGCTCGACCATGAGTCGTAAAAAATCGGTTCTTCCTCGTAATGGGGGTTAGTAATTACTAAACCGCTCAGACTTAAATTTAACACTTTCTAAAGGGTATAAAGGTTGCTGGGAGTAGAAGAATCGGCTATCAAAGTATCTAATTGCTTGGCCATTCCTTCGTCTTAAATACTTACATACATAAAAGCACTTAAACCAATACAAACAGCGAGCAAATAATGTGTATGGCGAGCGCACGACCGGTTATATTGTACCTAGACTTATTAACAGATTACCCTCTAATGTATGTAAAAGTGTTTCTATTACAAATATTAAAATTGTTCTTAAAAAACACTTTTTGAACTGTTTAACTTAGTAGGTTAACTGAAGACTAAAGAGTATAATATCGAATAGTGTAAATTTAAACCTTTGTGGTTTCTATACACTATCGTGACCATAATGTAATGTTATTTTAATTTTTTTAAATGATAATAAATAAAAAAAAATAAAAAACATCCATGTTCATGCACACAAACAGTTGGGTGAAAAAATTACGATCGATGGCTGAGAAAAAACGAATTCTGTCTCGAGTACCAAAAATGTATTCCATTATAATATAATGGCATAAAATACAGAAAAGAAGACATATTATGTCTTCTTTTCGAAATTTTCTAGTTAGGTATATAGGTATAACTAGAAAATTATATCTCATTTCATCACGAAAGAACAAAGACGAGTAACGGTAATAGTGGTGACGGAGCAAGAATACTTACAATATTTCAACACCCCATCTCATCCCATACGTGTCGTAAAAACCGACTAAGGGACTATCCGTGAATAAATATTATCTTTACGAAATAAAAAGAAGGAAAACTTTAAATTACAACCAATACCCAACCGTTTGGCCAGCGTGGTATTAGTAGGCCAAGTATCCCTCCGTCACGGGAGGAGGCCCGTCCCTGCAGTGGGACATTAATGGGCTGTTATGATGATGATGATGATGATATAGGTTAATTTAAGTATACTTATGTAACGTAATAAGTATCATGAGTAACTAAGACGTTTTGAGAAATTGTCTTCTAGCGAACGGAGACTATTAGCATGAGGCGAAATTAAATTGTACGGTACAAGTAAACACTGTAACGAGCGAGAGCGGTTTCGGAATTAACTATAACTAATCAAGGGAATTATTAAAAATTAAATTATTATTATTATTGCAGTGGACTGCAATAGGCTAGTTGATTGATTTTGATTGATTGAATCAAAAGAATTAGGTATAAGTAGTTAAATGAAAGTTTTTATTTAAATACTTATTGGTAAATTAAGGGGATGCGAATAAAAGCCCGGTTTTATAAATCTATTTGTTATTAATTGTTTAGATAAACGACCCCTTGTTATCTTCCCTCTTTGTTTGTAAGAAACACAAAAAGTGTTACTTTACCTTCTTATAAATGAATAAGGTATCAAAAATAGCATTATTAGCATGAAATATATTCAACTAAAACTTTATGAAGCTCTACCCCAACTTCGTTCATACAAAGTCATCTTGGATTTAAAATTTATCAAAGTATAACATTTTATTAGTCAACCTAATTTAATGTATTTGAACAAAAAAAATCAATTTATTCGTCGAGATACACACAGCACAGCTGACACAGCACAGTTCAAACTTATAACAGAACGTACAGTCAGCTCCAATAATCGCTTAACGTGTTTAAATTAACTATCAACTATAAACTTAATTACTATAAACTTCTTAACATTCAAAGTACCATAAGTCAGTGTTGTAACAAGATATCAAAATAAACTAAACATCACAAATGGTAATAAAACGATGATAGGACGTCTTTCATTTGTCCCTATACATCATTAATATCAAAAGTCGCTGATAGTCATACTTTACAAAATTATCTTAACAAATCATATTTTCAATGTTCTCGGGTGTGAATCTACTTTAGGCGTATATAATGTTAATCGATTTTTGTATTTTAACCACTATAAGTCATACCATACGTCGTTGATAGTCGTTGGTTACAAAAGTAGATCATCATTTCTTTTTTTTTGTTTTCGTAAAATGCCTACGCATCCCCTTCCGTTGGGGGACGGGAGGGATATGTGGGGCTCCCAGGGGATTAGGCAACCCCCCAGTGTACCCACTAAAAGTCCCCAGCGGCACTTCTTCATCGCCTACTTGGAGGGGGCCTGGGGAACTGGCAGAGCCTTTGCGTCCAGTCCCCCTCCAGCGATCCCCGCTGTTACAGGCGAGCCCTACTCTTCTTGAGAACGGCCGTGAGTGCTCCGGCTGTTCTCACCCACATGATGGTGGTGGTGAGTCGTGCAATGGGAAGGCAGGAGGGTACGGTAGGTCCATCTTCTCATGCCCTCTCGCCTCCTCCGATGTGGCGGCGCGAGAGGGTCTTGTTGAGGCGTGACTCCAACCACAAGGCATGGCAAGGCATACCTTCAGGGTGTGCTGCGTCGTGTCCGCGGCCGCGCCGCAACCGTGACACGATGGTGGCTCCTCCCTTCCGATCTAGTGCAGGTATGAGCCGAAGCACCCGTGCCCCGACATTATCTACACCATCCGGAAGGAGAGGAAGCCATGTCACCGCTCCAGTCAATCTTGAAGGACAGGTCCAAGAGCGTCCAACGTCCATCGGCCGAACACGGCGGAGGCAAGGTCCTCCGTCCTCCGTGAAGGACGGTGGCATTCCTCGCCCCCTGGCGGATGGCCTCCCACTCTTCCGAAGCTGGACGCTCTCCGAGCGCCCTTCGCACACCTTCCACTTGTACATTCTGGTGAGCCCCATGCCTCGAGCTCCCAAGGAGGGGTGCCCGCCAGAGCGCACGCCACCGCAACACCCACTGTGCGGTAGGCCCGCACTACCCGCTGAGCAATGGCCCTTTGGGGCGCCCGAAGGACGGATAAATTCTACCTCTTTTAGAGTCCAGATAGATATATCCGGCGTATAATAGCCGGCAACGTGTGCTGGGCCCCCCCAGGTTAGGCATTAACCACGAGAGGGCGCCCGCGATCCTCAGCAGAGGCGTCGACAGCTCACTAAAATGTGGGCTGAAGCACCATCTGCTGTCCAGGACAAGGCCCAGATACTTCACCTGGGCCTTTACTACAATCCGGGCGCCATCAACGCAGATCTGGGCATTTCGTCCATGGTGACGCAGACAGACAGATATCGCAATACCTCGTGTCACAAACAATAAAATACAAAATCATGTAACATTCCAATCGCCTAAAGTAGATTCACACGTCAGAACCACAGTCAAAACTCTCCAAATATGATTTGTTAATCTAATTTTGTATTAAAGAACTATCAGCGACTTATGACACATTGAGATGTTAAGTGACAATTGAAAAATGTCTGTTACTGTTTTATGGAAATATGTGATGATGAGTTTATTTTGAAATTTTGTTGCATCACTTACTTAAGGCATGTTTAATGTTCAGACTAATATGTATATTTCAATGCACAAGCGATTTTAGGGGCTGACTGTACCTAGTTAAAAGGAGTCGTACTTTTTTGTTTCAAATATCTTTTAAAACTTTAAAATAGAAAACCGACTTCATCAGAAGTAATTTCGAGTCCAGTACAGCGTCTTAATCTCATTCCTTATTTAACGACTCAGAGAGTTCTCTCTGATTTAAACCACAACGACAATCACAACCGCTTCATTACCACTGTACCCAAACCCTAAGTACCTATCTCTAAGCGAAATTGAACAGTGTTCAACGTCTATTAAGGTCTTAATTACCTTGGCAATCCCGAGAGTCTAGTCGAACGGTTGTAAATTGAAGTAACATGGCCCGAAGCAATTAAGATTGCATGTCACTGGTCTAAATTTAGTTAAACTCCTCCAACAATTTATCGGTTCGCTTGCGATATGGTTATCTATCTTATTTAGATAAATATAGAGCTTTTGAATTATTAAAGATGTCTGTATTAAAACTATCATAACAGCCAATTAAAGTCCCACTGCATGGAAGGGCCTCCTCCCCTGACGGAGGGATACTTGGCCTACGAATACCACGCTGGCCAGACAGATTGGTAAAGGGTTTAATTTCAAGTTTTCCTTCTTTTTATTTTGTAAACGGATAGACCCTTAGTCGGTTTTTACGAACGCATAGGATGAGATGGGGTGGTGACATATTGTATTCTTACGCCGTCACCCGGAGACTACAAACTAAAACTACAAACTATGTTGAAGAATATTCATATGATTATCTTGGTTGATAGGCTTTAAATTGGTCTTACAAGCATGTCGAAGACTGTGCGAAGTAGAGTAGTAGAAGCAGGAAAGCAGACGCCAGGCTCCATTGGTCTTGAGTTGAGGATGTAACTGGGAACTGATGATGATGATGATTATTGGCTTTGAATTGCTATTAGAAAGTTTACTATTCGACGTCGTAGAGGGCGCTGTTTAGTGAATGAAAGATTGAGGATTATTGCCTCAAAATCTTTGTACAAATTCAAATATAGATACAAGACTTTGTGTTCCCAACGGCAGAGTAATAGCAAGTGTCGCCATAGGTCGACTGCTGCCGTCGACGCATCCACGATTGCCGCCGACAGGCGTCAACGGCGGCAGATACTCTGCCGGAACATGCCGCTTGTGTGTAGGAACTCTTATACTGCAGTTAATCTCCCATTTGTGTTTAATAATTATCTATAAGCATGCAACGCGATAGCTAAAACTAAAAGTTATTCCTAACTGTAAAATTATACACTACACTTCAACAAACAGATAATTTCCAAGTTTATGTCTCGAAAGTAGTGTAAAAATAAACCGGCAAGGTGTGAGTCTGACTCGCGTACCGAGGGCACCGTACAAACCGATTTATTTTCCCGCCAAAATGCGATGACTAAGGACTCAGCTGTCTAAATATTATTTTTCCCCTCAAAACTCTATGACGTCACGACTCAACCGTCAAAAATTCTATTTGCGTCATAAACGGCTATATTCTCTTGATTGCGTTGGATTAGAAGTTTGATCATTTTAGTGCTCTAAGAGGCAACAGACGTTAGTATTTGGTAAAAAAATCAGCTTAATACCTCCACACGTTCCTGAGAAACATAGTATTGACAGACAGACGGACAACAAAATCGGTACGGAACCCTAAAAACAATATAGATATACCCCAGACAAGTTTTTGTTAGAAGACGGAGTGCTAACAACTCTCTCGTCCTATTTCGCGCTTCAACGAAACGCGACGCGACGAGTATTGAGCTGGAAATACAATGAGAGATTATTGAAATTAACGGTTATTTATAAAATAAATAATATGGTGATGGTTGTGTTGTGATAATTATCAAGATCATAATAGATTATTGATTGTCCCACTGCAGGGATCGGCTTCCTCCAGAGATATTAAGTGGTGGTGGGCAGGATACATAGCGCGAAGAACCGATAGCCGTTGGGGCAGAAAGGTTCTAGAAAATATAAGCACAGGAACGCACACCACTTCCACTTGTCTTAACGAGTATTTTATCCGGTCACCATTGTCTGGAACAAAGTTTCTTCAACTCTTGCATTTTTCTATGGTTTAAATGCGGTTTCTAGAACTATTCAGCTTTTTTCCAAGACTCTCTGAGTGTAATGCTTAAGTGCTTCTGCTAAGTCACGCTGTTTCTCAGCTGCAGCGGAAATGTATTTTTATGTGACTAGATTGGCTCCTCTAGCTGGATATAGATGTACTAGCTGTAAAAAGCGACTTTGTCCGCAATTAAATTTGAAATGAAATTTAAAAAAACTTGTATAATTCATACAAAGTTTTTTCATCATCATCATATCAGCCAATCGACGTCCACTGCTGTACATATGCCTTCTCCAAGTATTGCCACCTTGTGCGGTCCTGTGCCTCCCTCATCCATCGGCTTCCAGCCGTCTACACCAGCGCTTTTCGGTACGCGGTCGCCATTCCAGAATCTTTCTGCCTAAACAGCCGTCGGTTCTCCGCGCTATGTGCCCTGATTGTCGCTACTTTAACCGGTTATGTCGGTTACTTTGGTTCTCTTGCGAATCTCCTCATTTTTGTTTCGATCACGCAGGGAAACTCCCAACATAGCTCTCTCCAAATTGCCCCTGAATGACCATGAGCCCTCTGAGTAGGCCCATAGGTCAGGCTACAACATAGCTCTCTCCATTGCCCTCTGGAGTGACCATGAGCCTTCTGAGTAGGCCCATAGGTCAGGCTACAACATAGCTCTCTCCATTGCCCTCTGAGAGACTATGAGCCTTCTGAGTAGGCCCATAGGTCAGGCAGGCTACAACATAGGTCTCTCCATTGCCCTCTGAGTGACCATGAGCCTTCTGAGTAGGCTCTTAGGCCCCCTAAATTTAAAAAAAAATTGTCCTAGCTTGATGTTATATAGCCTATAGCCTTCCTCGATCAATGGTCTATCCAAAACTGAAAACTAAATTCAATTCGAAGAAGTAGTTCCTGAGATTAGCGCGTTCAAACAAACAAACAAACTCTTCAGCTTTATATAATAGTATAGAGTATATAGATAAGGTTCAAAGTAGAAGCCATACTGTGACGTCGTGCTTCGTCCTCTCGCCTATAATCCTTCTGATTTCCATTAGCCGGCTTGCTTAATTTACTCATTCTTAATTACATAGTGATTCTAAATTATTAAACAAGTAATTTTATATAGATTCATTTATACAGAATATAACTACATTGTTATACTTGAGTTGTCTTTGCATTTATCTCCCTATACCACCCCACTACGTCACAGTGGCGACCGCGTATTAAGGCAAAAGCACGAGGTTTGGTGAGCACGCCCATATTTTTTTTCTTTTCTTTTCTGTGTGTCGTGAAAAAAAGTGTTCCGTTCGAGGTTGGTACTGTGTTTTTGTTCTTTCTTTTGTTTAAAAAAGTGTTAAATTTTCCTTTCGTTTCTACAAGCGAATTATCTACTTCTTTTATTCAATTTAACTACCTTGTACGTTAAATAAACAACCGGTCAGCGCACGTGGCGTGACCGCGTTGCCCTTTAAAAAATATCATAACAAGATATTTAATTGACTTTGTAGACGATACCTTTTTTTTTTTTAAATTGTTTATTTCGAAATAAATATACAATGGTTTTACATAGGAAACAGAATCGCCAAACTGTAAATACAGTTTGTTGGCGAAAAAGGCGCTCTTACTTATATCTAATTACATATAATTTTAACAATAAGAAGTTCAGTTTACTAGTAACTAGGTATATCAGCACACTATATAAATAGTATTTAACGTCTTAACCTAATAAAATATATAATTATAACATGCATATTTACATAAGCATTTTTCAGTATTTTTAATCTTTATAATAGTGCTGTATAAATATATATTATTATTAGTATATATACATATACCAATAATACATATATACACATAACATACATATGTATTCACACATACACACACACATATATACATACATATACATAACATATACCTATATATATATATATACATATATACACACACACACACCCACACACACACACACACACACATACATACAAATACACACATATGTATTACAATAATTAACAATCAGATGTTTTTTAAATTTTTTAATTAAGTATCTAACGTTTTCATCATCTCACTTTTCAGTCTTTTCTTTAAGGACAGTCTACTTGTGATGTTTTCAGATGAGTTTCTAAGAAAGTCTATTTTATTATATATTACAGGAGTTAAGTATTGCCTAGTTCTTTTACCATAGTAGTTGGTTATTGGAGGTATCATATATTTACCTTGCTTAACTTGTTTGGTGTAATAGTTGTGTGTTTTGGTATGCTTATGTTCCTCTGTATAATACTGTTCTATTGCAATAAGATAGTCTACTTTCATGTGTACGGGAAGTATTTTACAAATATTAAATAGTTTGTCATAGCGTGGCTTACATTCTAATTTTTGTTTTCGATTAACTAGGTGTTTCATTATTCTGATTTGAAGTTGTTTTATGTGATCAAGCTGTGTTTTAAATGTAAGGCCGTAACTACTTAAGCCGTAGCTAATTATTGAGTCGGCAAGTGCATAGTAAAGTGTATACAAAAGTCTTTTGTTTACAAAACCAACAAGATGAAAGAATTTACCCAGAACTGATTGTAGCTTACTGCAAACGTCATCAACGTGTGACTTCCAATTGAATTGACTGTCAACAGTCAGCCCCAAGTATCGGTAGGTATCTACTTTTTGTATTGTTGTACATACGCAGCCAGTTTTATTCTTGTGTAGACATTCGTATGTATGACCAGTTATATTTATGGTGTTTATATTTTGTTTAATGTATTTACTGTAGGGTGAGCATATATACATGGATTTTGTTTTAGAGTGGTTTATGATAATGCCATTGTCGTGGGCCCATTTAATGACATTTTCAAAGTCGTCCTGTAAATAAGTTAAAGCATCACTCTTGCTTTTTGAGCAATACAATAAGCACATATCATCCGCGTATTGAAATGTTTTGCAGTGTTTTATAACATTTATGACACTATTTACGTGCATTAAGTACCCGATCGGACCGAACACGGAGCCGGTCGGCACGCCGAGATTCACACCTACCTCACGACCCGTTGTTCCGTCGATCAACGTACGTAGTGTACGATTCTTAAGGTAACATTCAAACCAACGATTGACTGGCCCCCTGACACCACATTCCTCCATTGCCTGTAGTAATACATTATGATCAAGAGTATCGAATGCTTTTTTATAATCAATGAAGATGGCAGCCACAAACTTCCCTTCGTTGAGATTGTTGTTGACGTAATCTGTAAACTGCGCTAGTGCGGTGTCAGTGCTGCGCCCCCGGCGGAACCCATGTTGTGCGTCTGTTAATATGTTATATTTTTCTAAGAAACTACTAACCTGGTTAACTATAATTTTTTCTACTATTTTATTTATTACCGATAATATTGCAATTGGTCTGTAATTACTGTAATCTAAATGGCTTCCCTGTTTATAAATGGGTCTTATAAATGACTTTTTTAAAATTTCTGGGTAAACTCCCTCACTTATACATAAATTTATAAACTTAGCTAATACTGGACTTATTTCTCTCTTAACAAATTTTATATCTTGGACTCTTATTCTATCAAGCCCTGGTGCTTTATTACAATCTAAATTATTAATACATTTTTCTACCGTAAATGAATCTACCTTCTTAAAATAAAAAGACACATCACTCGGTGTCACATAGGAGCTTCTATCTAAAAAGTGTTTATCACAGTTATGTTTTATTTTCTCTATTTCCCCCGTAAATGTATCGGAAAAATTATTACATATATTTAACATATCATCATTTTTACCTAAGTATTTTTTAATTACACTATCTAAGCTCGTCTTTTGTTTACCTGTCCAAGTATTTAAATGTGACCATATTTTTCTAATATCATTATTACAATTTTCTATTTCTTTTTGTCTGTATTTATTCTTAGCAATATCTATTTACTGGACGCAGTGCAGCTTGCTAGGGTTATCACCTGTGATGCAGAGGATGTGAGGAGGAATATATATAATAAATCTATTAATTTACTGACCCAAAATATTAGAAGTATCACATGTAACATAACGAGCTTCCTTACACTTCTACAGAGATCCGACACCAACTGGGATATAATAGTCCTCTCGGAATGCTGGCTAAATTCGGCAAAGTACATCCCACATATAGACAACTACTCTCATATTTCTACGACTGGTAATAAAACACAGAATGAAGGTATTGTAATTTACTACCAAAACCATCTTAAATTCAGTCATGAAGAAGTAAACATCAGCGACGCCAACTGCCTTATAATGAAGCGTAAATACGATCTCTGTATTATTGCGATCTACCGCCCACCGAGCCAACGCAACATTACTGAATTTCTAAACTCACTGGACACCCTGCTAACGAGTCTACGCAGTTATAATAATGTGCTGATATGCGGAGACATAAACATCGACATCGTGCCAAACACTCCTGACAAGAGATCCTACGAATACCTCAACCTACTTGCCAATCATGGAATGTTACCTGGGCACTATGTCCCGACACATGGACGTACTTGCCTAGATCATATCATACTCAAGACCAAACTGAGGGCTAAGTGCCTCATTATAGAATCCTCTATCACCGATCACGTTAGTGTAGCCCTAAGTCTAAACTTACAGTCACCTTATAAATATCGCCCCCGTACTCAAAGCAAAATCAACACAGTGAGTCTGGATGTCACTATGTCAGAAATTAACTTCCTACCAGTCCTACAAAACAAAGAACCCAACGAAGCTACAGACTTATTCATAAGGTCACTGACGACGGCTATTAAGAATAACACCAGCCAGATCAAAGTTCCATGTCGGCAGAGAACCAGCAAACCGTGGATAACCAGAGGACTAATTCGATGTATGAAGAACAGGGACAACCTGTACAAAAAAACAAAAAGAAACCCTGACAATGAAGACATTAAGAAAACCTATAAAAGATACCGCAACTATTGCTCTGTCATCCTTAAAAAAGCAAAATGGTACTACGAGAGGCAAGAGTTTCAGAAAGCCAAAGGCAACAATAAGCAACTGTGGAATGCCATAAAAAAAACTTCTGGTACAGACAGGAAAAACGACTTCTCTTTCAGGCTCATTGAGAATGAGGACCCGTCTCTTGCCATAAATAGAGTTAACTCGTTTTTCACTAACATAGGGAGACAGATAGCCGAAAAAACAAACACATCGCCTAACCTAATAACCACCTATAACCGATACTTGACAACATCGCTAAACTCTATGGCCATTATGCCTACTGATGAGCGAGAGGTACGTTCTCTAATTGAAGGCTTAAAGGACAAATGCGCTGTGGGTATTGATCTTATATCCAACAATTTCATTAAGAGATATGCAAACATACTAACCAGTCCTATTACGCACATATGCAATATGGCCCTAGAGACAGGTATCTTCCCTGGACATTTCAAACAAGCGGTTGTTAAACCAATTCACAAAGGAGGAGATAAAAGCCTTGTTGACAACTATCGCCCCATATCAATACTACCAGCCTTGTCAAAGATTCTAGAGCGTATTATCAATGCCCGCTTGATTTCTTACCTAGAGAACAACAACCTTCTGGCGAACTCACAATTTGGATTTAGACGCGGCAAATCTACCAGCGATGCCGTACATGAGCTGATAACTCCCATTGTTGACAATCTAGACAAAGGCAAGAAGTCACTGACCATCTTCCTTGATATAAAAAAGGCTTTTGATACAGTCTCTATTCCCATCCTACTGAAGAAACTAGATTGCATGGGAATAAGAGGAACACCACATAAGCTGCTGGAAGACTTCCTGACACACCGGAGACAAAGAGTCGGAATCGGGAATATTTTTAGTGACGATCTAACACCCACTTATGGCGTCCCCCAGGGCAGCGTGACAGCATCGACGCTGTTCCTGGTGTATGTAAATGACCTATGCCTACTGAAACTCCACAATGCAAAAATTATTTCCTTCGCTGATGACACAGCCATCTGGTGTACTGGAAATGACTGGGCGGATGTATTTGAAGTTGCTCAGAGAGCACTCGTGCGAGTCTGTGAATGGCTTAGGTCCAACGGTCTGGCCCTTAATGTCGACAAAACCAAGTATTTGCTCATAAATACAACATGATCCCCCATGAAGACCTAAGCCTAATAGCACACGAATGTACCCAGACACGAAACGGTTGCTCATGTCCTCAGCTACATAGAACGGATACAATAAAATACTTAGGTATCACGATCGACCAACATGTAACCTTCAAACCGCACATAAACATCTTAGTGTCCCGTCTACGCAAACTAATCTACATATTCAAAGCGTTAAGACAAGCTACAGATAGAGACGTCATCAGGATGGCCTACCTTGCCATCATACAATCATTGGTCAACTACTGCATAACATCTTGGGGAGGCGCAGCTAAAACCCACATGATTGAATTGGAGAGAGCACAACGCGCCGTACTTAAGGTGGGAGCTGGTCTTCCATTCCGCACTCCTACAGTCCAGGTATATAGATTCTGGGACGTACTCACCGTTAGACAACTTTTCATACTGCGGATGATACTTAAAACCCACTCCACACTTCAATATGATTCCGCACTTATAAGCAACAAACGTAGGAAAGGCAAAGTATGCATTACCCAGAAACTTAATACATCACTTTCCCACCGATTTTCTGCATTTTTGGGGCCCTATCTATACAACAAATTAAACTCTCTACTCTCCTTCTATCACCTTCAAAGCAATCAGTGCAAAGTCACTATTACCAACCACTTAAAGACCCTCGACTATACACAAACTGAAAACCTTCTTTGTCCGCTTCAGTAAATAAAATAAAGTCAACAGTCTCCTTACCATCATCCTTTATCTCTTCTCCATCCATCCTACCAACGAGGACTCAATACTCACAACCATGCTACACATTCTACTACCACTCATTAAAACACTCGCACAGACTCACATACACGCACACATACACTCAAATAAATAATCATTACATAACACTGGTATCAAAAATCAATTTACGTATCACTACAAACTTCTTGTTTATACCACTTGTCCATTGTATCTGTATTTCTCTTATATGTACTGTATAAAAGTTACATCTACACTTAATTTAAATAATTATGATCTAAACAAACCAAGAGGTAACTATGTATTAATGGCGAAGGGGGCCTGGTGACATGTAATACAGATTCTTAGCAATCTACAACATGCACCAGTCTCTCTCACAAAGTTGGTCCAAGTTATTCTTAGCTCTAAGTTTCTCATTTATGTAACCTTGTGAAGAGAGTTAATAAATAAATACAAATACAAATACAAATATTTGTTTATTGAGTTTATTTCGATATCGTGTATATATTAATCTATTATTCATATTTTTAGGCGAAGATTTCCAAGCCCTAAATAAGGTATCTCTATAATCTATCTTTTTTCTTAACTCCCTATCGACCCACGGCTGTGTAATTCTCTTTCTCTTTGAAATTATTTGTATTTTACATTTGTCGTAAATGTCTATGAGTACTTTATGTAATTTTTCATACAATATTAAAGGGCAATTAGTTTCTAACAAGTCAGCCCAATCAATAATTTTTAAGCTATCAGTTACACATTTTTCATTATAAATACAATCATTACTACTTTTATTATTAATAAAGTTTACATTACCATCAGTCGTTAAGCTAATTCCAACCATATAGTGATCCGATAGAGTACAAGTTAGCAAGTGCGCCCGCGCTTCGAGCGGTCGGCCGCGGCCCCCCCGCACGCACACGTGGTCTATGTTCGATGTCACTAGGCGGCCATCGACGATCGCCTCGCGCGTCGCCTCGGTTCTAGGAATTGCGCTCTGCAGGCCGTGTTCACACAACATGATTTTATAGGCGGTCAAGCTTGAGTTTGCATTCTGAGATAAATCGATGTTGATGTCTCCAATTAATATTATTTCTTCTGAGGTTGGAATATTTTTCAATGTGTAATTTAATTCTGTAACAAATTCTGACTTTTTTGTGTTTGGTGGTCTATATACTGCTATAATATGTGTAGTGTTTGTTCCGTTCTGCAATTTTCCATGCGTTAATTCTGTTGCAGTCAGCTGTAGTCTTGAGGTTTCCGTAGTAAATTGTAAATCATCTTTTACATAAACTAGTATCCCACCTCCTCTTCGTGTCTCCCTGGTATTCGGATATACTATATAGCCTGGGATGTTATATAATGGGACTTCTTCATTTTTTATGTTCACCTCTGTTAGTATTATTAGGTTTAATGTTCTGGTAGTTAAGCAATCGTTTAGCAAAACAAGTAATTGGTTAAATTGTTTTCTTATAGATCGAATATTTAAATGTATAATATTTATATTATTACAAGAAAAATGTTGAGACCAAGTAAGTATATCATTAAATTTATTATAATCAATATCATATAAATTACTAACTTCGCTTGAAGTATCGAATTTTGGTTCTGATTTTAAATCGCGTAGTGTGTTCACACACACGCACAGGTGTTGTTATTGTGTCTATTTATTCTTGGTATTAGTATTATCGCATAACAACTTTATATCGTTTTCATTTCTAATGCGAATAATTTTTTCGTTCTCACTTATTTTGACCAATATAGTGGAGTTTTGTATCCAGATAAATTTATATTTATGTTTTAATTGATTGCGGGTTTCCCAGAACAATAATCTCGATGTTTTAGTTAAGTCTTCATTTATATACACAGGCATTTTATTATCAGTATTATATATATCGCCGTTTGTAATTCGTACTTTGCGCTTCTGTAGCCATTGGTCTCGCGCATGTTTCGACCGGAGCTTAACTACAATCGGGCGAGGTCGTTCCGCACCCGGTTTTTGTATACCTACTCTCTCGGCACTTTCAATTTCCTCAGGATCTAAGCAAAGTTTCACAGCAACGTTTTTAATAATTTCTTTTATGTTTTCTTCATCTGTTTTCTTCTGTAGGCACGCAATTTCGACATTTTTTTCTTTCTCTTTTTTTTCTAGACTATCCACTCTTTCTTCTAACGCAAGGTTGCATTTCTCCAGATAAATATTTTTCTGTTCTATTGCTTTTATTTTGTTTTCTGCATTCTTCTTAAAGTCTAGCATTTGCTGGTATTGTTCCGCGTAAAAATCTACAGTCTCCGTGAGATCATCCAGCTTTTTCTCCAGATTAAAGATTACTTGCAACTTCTTATTCATTTCAATTAAAAGAGACTCGACAGTAACCTTTTGGGGATCTACATCAATAACCGGCGACTGCACTGGTATTTTAGGGCTAGATTTTTGGCATTCCTCACATATTTCGTTTTGCAATAAATGCTTTAAATTCTTTGCACATTTTTTATGATATATACTATCACATGTCCCCTTACACTTCACAACCTCATCTTTCGTTAACGATAAATACAATTTACATTTTTTACACTGCACCATGTTTACTTCTTAAAATACGTAATGCGTTTAAGCGAGCAATAAATAATAACGTCCACACGCGGAGCGCTCCCGTCGCGGGTACCTACTGAACGGAACACATATTTCACATTTAATTCTGTTATTCATTGTGTAAATTTTACAAAGTGTGTGATTAATTGCTTCTGCAGTTTTGCCGTGTAGATTTTTTTTTCTTTTTCTTAAATAAAATGTCGTACGCGATTAACTACCACGATTTAAACAAATCTGAACTAGAATATGAGGTCCTTGTACGAGGTGGTGATAAGTCAGATACGGTAGACGAGTTGCGGAAGCAATTAGTCAAATTATTGCCTCTTTATCCATCGGAGGACATTTTAGAGTCTTGTTACGAGCCCGCCGCGGATATATCGCATAGTGAATTTTCCTTGTCGCGAGCTAATAATAACTTAAAACTATTGCAAGCAGATTTCAATAGTAGGATGTTCGCTAGGACGGAATCCATATTGCACCGCGTGTATCATAGGTTACAGCGTGTTGAATATTGTGACAGGGAAAGTTATGAATCCATTTGGCAGGAGTTCAGTTCCATCTTTAAATCTTTTAAAGCTTTGTCACCTTCCTCTATTAGTGGCACGAGCGTCCCAAAGACGCCAACGGTACAGCAACCAGGCGGTTGTGCACTTACCTCCGAGTCATTAATTTATGACCGTAAACTTTTATCGGAGTTAGGCAAGTTTAAGTACTCGGGTAAAACGTGTGTGCGCGGCTTTATAGAGAAAATAAATGAATTTATTTCATCTAGGGGCATTCCTGACTCGAAGATCTTGTCCTTCGCGTATGAGATATTTTCGGACGATGCCCTTCATTGGTATCGTTCCGTTAGGAACAGTGTCAATTCATGGAGTGAGTTGTGTAGGTCATTGAAGCAGGATTTTAGTCCGCATAACTATGATTTTAAATTGATGTCTGAAATAAGACTGCGCTCTCAAGGTCAGGGTGAGAACATAACCCTGTATGTGGCAAAAATGCAGGGGTTGTTTTCTCGCCTTGACAATCCAATTCCAGATGGTGAGAAACTGGAAATTTTATTAAACAATATTAGGCCTTGTTATACCAACTGTCTCTTGACTACAACTATTACTGATATTCCTTCGTTGGTTAGTGTCTGTCGTAATTTTGAAAAATATAATAGTCGTAGTAAGGATTTCTCTGAGCCTCCTACGGTTACTTCTAACACTTTAGCTCCTGAATTCGCTTATAATAATAATAATAGTAATAAATAATAATAAATAATAATGTCGTTTTTACCGGGCCTTAATTGGTCCTGATGTTGACACATTATCATCTGTGTCCTGGCTGCGATTCGGAGATCTCTTTGGAGAAACCGAAGGTTTTGTATTTGCAATTATGGACGAAGTCGTAATGACTAAGAACTATCGGAAATATATCCTGAAGGATGGTACAGTTGACATATGTCGGGCATGTCACTGTCCCGGAGAATCACTCAGACATATTGTTTCTGGTTGTTCTCGTCTTGCGAATGGTGAATACTTGCATAGACACAACCAAGTAGCCAGAATTGTCCACCAACAACTTGCTCTTAAATATCATCTTGTCGATGCAGAAGTACCGTATTATAAGTATGTACCCGACCCGGTTCTCGAAAATAGTAGTGTTACATTATATTGGGACCGATCTATCATCACTGATCGGACTATTGTTGCCAATAAGCCAGATATTGTGGTGATAGATCGGTCAGAACGCCGTGCAATGATAATCGATGTCACCGTTCCTCATGACGAGAATCTTGTGAAAGCGGAAAAAGACAAACAAACAAAATATTTGGACTTGGCTCACGAGGTTGTCGACATGTGGAATGTTGATTCGGCGATCATTGTTCCGATAGTACTTTCGGTTAATGGACTTATTCCAAAGAGTCTCTATCAACATCTAAGGAGACTCGACCTTGGCAGTTGGATCATAGGTCTGATGCAGAAGGCAGTACTGCTTGACACGGCACGTATTGTGAGGAGGTTCCTATCTCTGGAGCCCTAACCACCGGTAGCTTGGTCCCTGTACCCGATGCCGGTGGGTCTACCTTTTTTTTATATTTTTAAATGTTTTTATTTTTATATTTATATTTAAAAATGTAATTAATTGTGATAAATGTAAATAAAGAAAATAGTAATAAAAAGTATACTGGTTCTTACCAACCTAATAGGTTTAAAAACTTTCATAAAAATTTTAAAAATGAGTCTTCGACTTCTTTTGCCTTATCTGCGGAACCCCAAGTTAGTGCGGTATCCAATACTCCCAGACAGCATTGTCCTCGGTGTCGTTCTGATTCGCATTCCTTGTAAACTTGCCGGCAGCCGCGTTACTTGATTTGTTTTAAATGTGGCCTAAAGGGCTACCGCGCAATAGACTGTCCGAAGTGCAATGGTCCAATTATTAATAATTCAAAAAACTAATTATTAACGGTTGGGGAAAGAAAAAAAAAATTTTTAATAATAAAATAAAGAGTAAATTGTATAATAATAATAAATGGCAAGACTTGTTGCATTCCAATTCATTATACTTCTGCAACAGTAACAAACTTTCCTCAATCGATATTAAATATCGATTGAGGAAAGTTTATAAATAATAATAAATTTAGAAATATATGGCGTAATAGTTTGTTTTGAAATTTTCAAAACAAACTATTACGCCATATATTTCTGTAACAGTGAACGGTAGAAGTACAGTGGGTCTTCTTGATACTGGTTCGTGTTTTACAATTCTAGGTAACAACTGTCATAATTATTTTTTAAACAAGTTAAATATTGATTCAAAAAAATCATTAGAATTTACCACCGCTGGTGGTGATAGATATTCTTCTCTTGGCAGTGTGGTACTTCCTTTGGAATTTGGTAATAAAATTAATCATATTGTCACTCACATAGTGCCAGGCATAAAGAGTTCCTTGATACTTGGTATGGACTTTTGGAGGAGTTTTGATTTGTTTCCTGTCGAATTAGAATCTGTGTTGGTTGATAGAAAAACTGTGGACATCACGGAACTACATTCCGATGACACGACTCAGTTAATTTCCTTTGATAATCTTTCAAGTGACCAAAGAGAGAACGCTAATAAAATAATCTCCCAGTTTAAGGATATTTCTTATGAAAAGCGAGGTCTTGGTCGCACTTCTCTGATTACTCATTCGATTGATACTGGGGACAGTCCCCCTATTTGCCAGCGTTACTATCGCATGTCTCCCGAAAAGCAGCGTATTTTAATACAGCAGGTCGATGCTTAAGGACGATGTGATTGAGAAGTCCGAAAGCCCTTGGTCGAACCCTGTAATATTGATTAAAAAAAAACGGGTGACATGCGCTTTTGTCTTGATAGTCGTAAATTGAATTCTGTCACAAAAAAGGATGCCTATAACTTGCCCTATATAGCCGAAATATTAGATAATTTGTCAGACGCGAAATACTTATCTAGCATCGATATTTCCAAGTGTTTTTGGCAAACTTTAATAAAAGAGGAGGATCGTTGTAAGACGGCCTTTTATATTCCCCCTCGCGGAACGTATCAATTTAAATCTATGCCTTTTGGTCTTACCAATGCACCCGCTACTCAGCAGCGCTTAGCGGACAGTCTATTCTGCGGTCCCGAGTTCGAAAATAGAGTGTTTTGTTTCGTTGATGACATCGCCTGTATATCGAAATCGTACGGTCAGCATATTAAACTATTGTCCTTAATATTAAAAAAATTAAAAGATGCTAATTTAACAATAAATTTTGAAAAATGTAAATTTTTTAGATAGTAAGGGCGTAGTAGTCGATTCTAAGGGCCTTCATCCCGATCCCGATAAGGTTGATTCTATTGCAAATTATCCTGTGCCCACTAATAGAAAGGAGGTGCGTCGTTTCTTGGGAGCGGCGTCGTGGTATAGGAGGTTCATACCTAACTTTAGTACCTTGGCTACTCCTCTTAATAAATTAACTTCTAGTGGAAAGAAGTCTCCCCCTTTTTCTTGGTCACCAGAGGCCGATCAGGCTTTCGTTAATTTGAAAGATCATTTGACTTCCCCTTCTGTCTTATCTTGTCCAGATTATACTCAACTATTTGAGATACACGCTGATGCCAGTGACTATGGCATAGGCGCGGTACTTTGCCAGATCTTGAATGGGGAGGAAAGGGTCATTGCTTACTATAGCAAGTCGCTATCGGACCAAGAGAGAAATTACAGTGCTACCGAGCGCGAGGCGCTCGCAGTGCTTTCAGCCATTGAGCATTGGCGTTGCTATGTAGATAACGGTAAACCCCTCATAGTATATAGTGACCACGCAGCGCTCCAATGGTTCCTAAAGCTTAATAACCCAACCGGGCGGTTAGCTAGGTGGGGTGTTCGTCTTTCTGCTTATAATTTCGAAATAAGGCACCGTCGTGGTTCTGACAATGTTGTGCCGGATTTGTTGTCTCGTTCTAAAAATATTATGTGTATAGAAACGCAAAATAAATCTAATAACGTTTCTACTAACGATCCGTGGTATTTAAAAATTGATAACGGTTGTTTAAAAACTCCTACTTCCTTTGTTGATTATCAGGTAATTGATAACAAACTTTATCGTTTTAAGAGAAGTCTCAATCCTTCTCACTAGAGAATTTCAATGGAAGGAGATCGTACCGTCCGAGGAGAGAGCGTTGGTTATATCTCAGAATCTTTCGTTGCCCACGGCTGGTCATCTTGGCATTTTTAAAACTTATAAACGTCTAGATCTTAATTATTATTGGTCAGGTATGTATAGTGACGTGGTCAAGGCGGTAAATTCTTGCGAAGCTTGTATTGCCCATAAACATCAGACACAGTTAACCTTGGGTCACATGGGTGGTCCTAAGTCGGTTTCCAAACCCTTCCAGGTAATTAGCATCGATTTAGTCGGTCCATTGCCTCCAACGAGGAAACAAAATACTTTCATTTTTGTCGTTTCTTGTTGTTTCTCGAAATATTGTTTACTTTTTCCCATTAAACGTGCAACAGCCGAGGTTATTGCTAGAATACTGGAGGAAAACATTTTCTTGGTTCATGGTATTCCTTCTACGATCATACTCGATAACGGCAAGCAATTCATTAGTTCAACTTTTAAAAACTTATTAACTAAATATAAAATTCCAAACTTGCACTATACGCCTTTATATACTCCTCATGTAAATTCAGTGGAACGTTATAATAAAACTATAATCACGGCCGTTTCAACCTTCATAGATAATGATCACCGTGTCTGGGACACACTTATACCAAAGATTCAATTTGCAATTAATTCTGCGGTGAACGAAGTGACAGGTTTCTCGCCGTCGTTCCTTGTTTACGGTCGGGAGCTTGTAAATTGCGGCTCACGCCATATTGACTCTGACCCCAATATGGTCCATGAGCCGCGAGACTCTTACGCTGAATCACTCGGCCACTTATCTTCGATCTTTGAGAAGGTACAGGCAGCCTTGCTGTCGGCTCACCAGCGTAATTGTCAATCTTATAATCTCCGTCGTAGGCCGGTGGAATTCCAGGTGGACGATGTTGTTTGGAGACGTACTTTTTATCTTAGCGAAAAGGATAAATATTTTTGTAAGAAGTTGGCCCCTAAGTTTATAAAGTGTAAAATCACATCTAAAAAGTCGCCTTTGGTCTATAAACTATCCGATATGTCAGGTAAACCGCTGGGTGAATGGCATATCAAAGATATTAAAAATATAAATTATAAAGAATGATATCTGTAATAAACTTAACTAGATTTTACCTACATATAGTTGTTATTGTTTGTTTAGGTATCGTCGTATTACTCGCACTCTCGTGCAGGTCGCTTATGCCCGATTTACATATCGACAAGTACAGTAGCGAGTTAAGTAGTATTTTAAGATTAAGTTGATTTAAATAGAGTTCTATCCATTGATTTACAAAAAACCAAAGATACACACTCCACTTCCCAAAAACGTCCGCAACAAATGGGCGCATTGTGCACTTTTTAAACGGTTTTATTTAGCTCACCCCGTTTGTTTTCTTGGGTCAAATTTAGTAATTCAAATTTCACCCTCTTCCTGTCAATTGATTAATCTGAAATTTTGTATACACTTTGGGTTTTGGTGACAATACAATTATGTTTATTCATTATCATTATAAATCCAAGATGGCGGCCGCTACAAAATGGCGGATAACGTAGGTTTAATCAATCCCATCAATATGGGTATCAAATGAAAGGGCTCAACAAGCAAAATACAATTTACTATAAAAAATTGAAATCCAAGATGGCGGCCGCTACAAAATGGCGGATAACGTAGGTTTTATCAATCCCATCACATCAATATGGGTATCAAATTAAAGGACTCAACAAGCAGAATACAATACACTATAAAAAAATTAAATATAAGATGGCGGCCTCTACGAAATGGCGGATAATTAAGGTTTTATCAATCCCATCAACATGGGTATCAAATGAAAGGGCTCAACAAGCAAAATACAACTTACTATAAAAAATTGAAATCCAAGATGGCGGCCGCTACAAAATGGCGGATAACGTAGATTTTATCAATCCAATCACATCAATATGGGTATCAAATTAATGGACTCAACAAGCAGAATACAATATACTGTAAAAAAATTAAATATAAGATGGCGGCCTCTACGAAATGGCGGATAATTAAGGTTTTATCAATCCCATCACCATGGGTATCAGATGAAAGGTCTCAACAAGTAAAATACAATTTACTATGCAAAATTGAAATCTAAGATGGGCGCCGCTACCAAATGGCTGATAACATTTTTTTTTAAAATCCCACCAATACGGGTATCAAATAAAAGGGCTTGAAAAGAAGAATACAATGACACAGAATATAAAACTTGAATATTAAATAAGTAATATTAAATAATAATAAATATTATTTCCGATTCACGAGCATTCAAGCAGGACTAATTATGGTAGCCTAGGTAACGGATATTGTATTGTCATCAATACTGTTTAAATGTCCATTACTCGTGGGAACAAAATGGTAATAAAAACAGGTAAAAAACTTTTTAAGTTAAACGGTTTTATTTTAAACATACATTGCAATGTTTAAGATAAATTTACTAAAAACCAAAAAATAATAAAATGGATACAGTCGTGGGAATTATAAACATATGCATAGACTAGACTAAAATAAAACCGTGGGGCACCTCAATTGTCTACAAATTATCGACTTAATGTGCGATAGAAAAATCGTTAAATTCGTCGTTAGGCCGTTGGCCCGCAGACGGTGAGGAAATTAATTACTATTTTCTTGCTCATGGAAATCTCGATAAATAACAAGATTATCCTCCATTAAAAACGTTGCACAAGCATCCTATTCCTTAGTTGAAGTGTTTTTGTGAAATTGAACGTTATTAATATAGACTCCAGTTTTGAGAAAGTAACTCCTATAGAGTTTTTGTTATGTTACAATGAGTTTCAATGTAGAGAAGAATGTTTCAATGAAGAATGTGAATATTTATATGAATATTATTTACATAAATAAATTGTAACAGAAATCAAGTTTTTTAATATCAAATCTAACTCCACATAAATATACATTAACTCGGAAAATACAGTCATCCTGTTAAACATACTCGCTCACCACTATGAAACCCTAAAACTCGTTTATAATCGAGCTTGCTAGCTTGTTTCCACATTCTAGCCCTACTTATCACACGTCTATCGTTGTCGGTTGAACAACTACCTAATTATAGTGTTATATTACAGAACAAACATTTTAATCAACGATTGTAGGCAATTGACGTGCCCCACGGTTTTATTTTAGTCTAGTCTATGCATATGTTTATAATTCCCACGACTGTATCCATTTTATTATTTTTTGGTTTTTAGTACATTTATCTTAAACATTGCAATGTATGTTTAAAATAAAACCGTTTAACTTAAAAAGTTTTTTACCTGTTTTTATTTCAAATTCAATCTTACACGCATGACATAAAGTTGTATTTAAAAAGTAATGCACATAAAGCAATAAAATTTAATGATTGACGTTTGCCGGTAGAACAACGCGATACTAATTTAAAATAAAAACAGGTAAAAAACTTTTTAAGTTAAACGGTTTTATTTTAAACATACATTGCAATGTTTAAGATAAATGTACTAAAAACCAAAAAATAATAAAATGGATACAGTCGTGGGAATTATAAACATATGCATAGACTAGACTAAAATAAAACCGTGGGGCACGTCAATTGCCTACAATCGTTGATTAAAATGTTTGTTCTGTAATATAACACTATAATTAGGTAGTTGTTCAACCGACAACGATAGACGTGTGATAAGTAGGGCTAGAATGTGGAAACAAGCTAGCAAGCTCGATTATAAACGAGTTTTAGGGTTTCATAGTGGTGAGCGAGTATGTTTAACAGGATGACTGTATTTTCCGAGTTAATGTATATTTATGTGGAGTTAGATTTGATATTAAAAAACTTGATTTCTGTTACAATTTATTTATGTAAATAATATTCATATAAATATTCACATTCTTCATTGAAACATTCTTCTCTACATTGAAACTCATTGTAACATAACAAAAACTCTATAGGAGTTACTTTCTCAAAACTGGAGTCTATATTAATAACGTTCAATTTCACAAAAACACTTCAACTAAGGAATAGGATGCTTGTGCAACGTTTTTAATGGAGGATAATCTTGTTATTTATCGAGATTTCCATGAGCAAGAAAATAGTAATTAATTTCCTCACCGTCTGCGGGCCAACGGCCTAACGACGAATTTAACGATTTTTCTATCGCACATTAAGTCGATAATTTGTAGACAATTGAGGTGCCCCACGGTTTTATTTTAGTCTAGTCTATGCATATGTTTATAATTCCCACGACTGTATCCATTTTATTATTTTTTGGTTTTTAGTACATTTATCTTAAACATTGCAATGTATGTTTAAAATAAAACCGTTTAACTTAAAAAGTTTTTTACCTGTTTTTATTTTCTAGTTTTTAGTTTTTATTTCGCATTCTGTTCATTTCATATAGTGCTTCATTATTGCAAGGTTTCTTGCCCGTTATTTTATTGCAGTCCAACTCCTCTATACGTAGACCCTGCAATGATCTTACTCTACTAAGAGCTACGTAGGCTTGACCTTCTTCAAACAGTTTCGCACCTAAGTATACGACTGCGTGATCCACAGTGCTGCCCTGCATTTTATGTACTGTAGAAGCCCATGATAGTATTAAAGGCAACATTCTTCTTTCAGCCGTCCCGTAATTATACTTAGCTGGAAACTGTATGGCTTTCGGGTGTATAAGATGTACTCCGTCTCTTGCGAAATCAATTCGAACGGAAGGTACATCTGTTGCATACATCTGAGTTCGACGAAATTGAGGCCAAACGATTTCGTTGATGTAGCCTATAGCGCCATTTACTAATCCCTTTGAAACGTCAATATTGGACCGTAGCATGACTTTTGCCCCCACAAATATCTCCAGTATCGCTGGTAAACCCCCAGTTTTGTTGATATCAGCTGGTATTATATTAGCTATATCCGCATTGTCTGCATTTCGTGTGGCGTGTACTAGCTGATCCTGTGCTTTTATTTTGTAAATGCGAGCACCATTATTTCTGTACAAATTCAATACAGCAGAGTTGTGGTCGTTAACTTGTTGATTTGTGGGGTATACCCTTAACGCTTTGTCTATTGCAAACTCATCACTCGTGTCTTGAAGAAGTCTTCCCATTAAAATACTAAAATGTTGGGTTGTTAGCTCACCGACTCTCAAAGCATTCAAAATATCAATAAAAGTCTGGTCACCTTGCTGACGCATATTTTCAGTTAATTCACACAGCGTGAATAAACGCCAGAGATGTGTAGCTGGTTGGAGATGTTCTGGCTGTTTGAAAACAGGTGTTCCTGATCGTTTTATAGGAGGCAGTTGTAAAAGATCACCGAAAAGTAATACGTTTAGTCCTCCAAAAAACTCATTTTCACAGTTCTTAATTTGCCTTAATCGAGCGTCCATCATGCATAACATTTGATAAGACACCATGGAAATCTCGTCGACAATCAAAAATTCTGTCTGATGCCATTGTTGCCTCATTATTCGCAAATAGTTTCCGGACAGTGGTGACATACCTGTTATGCGACCGTCTTTCTGTACAGGCAATTTTAAAGTACTGTGTATCGTAGCTCCATTTATTAATCTAGCTGCAACTCCTGTTAGTGAGCAGACTTTAACCGCATCCTTTGCGTAGCACCTATTAATTTGGTCTCGTAATAACTTTAATAGAAAAGTCTTGCCCACACCAGCTCCTCCTGTAAAAAATATTTTTAAACGTTCTTCAGCACCTGACATTTGATTTTGTATGGATTGAGTAACAAATGTAAAAATTTCCTTTTGTCCTGCATTCATAGACTGATTAGCCTGTGAGAACTGGTCTTCATTCATTGGCAAATAAGGAACTTCTTCTTCATGGTCTAGTTCTATCGGCTCTGCGTGTTCCAGTATCTGAAATGCTTGTACTTGCGCGAATGCATTTTCAAGCTGCCTGTCACGTTCACGATATATTTCCAAGTAGGCGTTTGTTTGTCTTAAATTTTCTTCGTTGGCGAGAAACGCATCTCTGGCACTATTAAATTCTCCTAAAAGTTCGGCCTCATTGCGATACGGCATATACTGGATTAGTAAACTGTAATAATATGACTCTGGATCAGAAGATGCTACGAAGTTAGGTACCCGTACTACAGCTGGCGTGTTTCTAATAGTCATTTTGGTGTTGTCTGTTAAAGTTATAAGACGCCTTCTTGTTGTTTGCTCGTGCGGTGCATAAGCATCGGTATCGATGCTCTCTTCATTTATAACTGGCGGTTTTGTGTAGTGTGGCTCAAATAACATCGCAAATTCTATGAGACACATATTGTTAAAATCATAGTTAGGGTGATCTGCTGGTCGCTTTTCATATCGTTCGAAAATATTGGCACAATATCCTGCTGCTTGACCAGCTTCATTAAACTTCAACACTTTATACCTTTGTTCCGCTTTACGAGTATTGACAAAAATTGTTTTTCTCGAGCTGTCACGCATACTCAAATGGCATAGCCTGAATACGCATTCGCAGGCTGAAACTTGACGTTCTCTTAATATGCGCATGCATATTTTAAACAGCTTACGCGAGACGTCAGTTTCTTCTCTTCTAATTTGTTGAATAGCTCGAGATACTTCACCATCTAGGTTTGTAGGTTCTGATTTTGACACGTATTTAGCGATGTAATACGCAATCGACTCATTTGTACCACATGGTTGTATATCCATATTGGCTTTCCACATTTTTAGCAAAGCAGGACTGTAATTATTTACCCAACCATCTTCACTTTTTCTTTTTAGAACGCAAATGCGACCACCGTTGTAGATGAATTCGTTAGATGAAGGATCAATAACATGTGTCTCTAAGCATTCCGAGCGTGGAAAGTTGAAACGACAAACAGAATTATTTTTCGTGCAGGTACTAGTGTGTCGATGTATTTGACAATTTTTAACTAATTCATATAGTTCTGAAGTTTCTGGAGGAATGGCAGTACTACAGACTGAATCAATGCGAGCTATTCCTTCAGGTGTCGCAACAGACGGGTGATCTTCGATCCAAACAACCATATGCAAATGAGGACTTCCTCTGTTCTGAAACTCGATTCGCCACCAATGATCTTTAACTTTACCGCCAAATATTTCAGTATCAGTTTTAAGAAACTGCATTAGCGCATTAACACGTACCATAAAATGTCTACTCACTACAACTGGATACATCTCGATGAGTCTCTGAGTTTCCTGAATATCTATGTCATCTGGGTCAATGTGCTGTTTACCATCACTAACAAGGAGACCTCTTTTCATATCTTTCCAGTAAAGATCATTGCAGCTAAATGTAACAAAATAAGTGGGAGGTCCTAAACATCTGATTTGTGCTATAAGATCACTAAGAGCACTACGCCAATAAGCAGCGGAACCTCTTAGATTTTTTAAATATAAGTGCAGGTCTTCCACTCGATTGCCGTTTTCACCTTCAACTTTTCTAGCACAAGCTGCAATGGTTGATTTAACTCGATAGTACTCAAACATTGATAGAGCATAGAATAGGTAATCGTTGCGCTGAAATCTAGCATCAGTACCTAATAAACGAAATTGATAGTAATCCAAAGGACTTATATTTACGGGCCGTTGTTCTTTCAAACCATTTTTACCATACGGGAAAAGCTGATACCATGCGAACTCTTCTGCTTTTAACTCATAAGCTTCATTCACAATATTATTATTCGTCTTTCTTCTGATTTCGTTTACATTTTCAGATACGTCTAGCTCATCTTCAACATCAGGTTGGACGCTATCAATAGGCAACATTACAGATGTTTGTATAGGTATAGTTTCAGATCTCAGATTCGAAAGCGGTTGTTGTACTTGTACATCCTGATGAGTGATTGCATCTTCCTGTTGCTGTACTTGAACACCCTGACGAGTGATAATATTTTCCCTCAAATGTACGTCTACGCGTGTAAGGGTGTACGCGATATTACGGGATCCGAGGCATCTTTTACAGATGCGGCACAGTTCTTGTAAGTTGTCGCATTCTATTACACAGGCTTTGCCATTTTCTGATGTTGGTTTTCCTTTTGGGCCACAAGAATGGGAGTCAGCAAAATAGTATTTGTCTTCACCGCGAAATACGCTAACAGATTTATTTGACGCTGTCAATATTCCTAAAGAATGACTATCAAATAATCTATTTAAAGCTGTATGTAATGTAATGCCGATATTATTGGTATTTACAGAATCTTGGAGACTCCCGAATAAAAGAGTGTCTTCATCATATTCTATAGAAAATCGGCATTCATACATTTGTAAACTTTGCCTGACGATATGAAAGTTTCGTATCTCTAAATATCCTGTTTCATCCAGTTCAGTAGGATCAAGCTGGGTACGAATCCAGCAATATAAGGAGTCACCCGCTAACATATTAGCATTCAGAATATTGACGTCCCATTGATTAGGGCTTAGGATTGCAGCTCGGACAATGTTCGCCAACGACATAGCACTACATTGTACACCAGCATATCGCGAAGTAAAGACGTTGTAGTCACCTTGATGCCATGAAGCTCGAATAATTCTTGCAACATGATTAATTGGAATGAATGCATTTCGAATTTCATTTTCATTTCTTTCGGACGCTTCATCTTCAGACAATTCGGGCACACTAAGTCGTACTAACTCCTGGTCACTAATTTGGGCATTGTCGTCAATACGTACATCTTTGTAAAGCGGGTTATTTCTGATTAACCATCTTAAAGCACTATAGACTTTTTCGCGACATATTGTGAATTCCCTGGTGATGTTCAAATTTTCTAATCGTTCGGTTACTACAATAATGCCTACCTGGCTTGCAGATCTTGGTAGCATAATAGGCAGTCTTTCACTGACTTCAAAAATATCTTGGGCAAATAAAACTGCCTGTCCGCGAAAACCGTACTGCCCATAGAGGCCACTAAATTTCACGATTTTAACAAAGGGAATAATTCTGCACAGCAAACGTTGTTCCGCCTGTGTCAATGTTTGAATAACGTCTGGTATAGAACCTGGATCCAGATTATTCCAGTAAGCTTTTGGTGGTGCTGTTGTTTTATTACTAGTAACATGTGTTTGACAGCGGGAACATAATAACAATGATGTTTTCGAAGTTAACTCCACAGGTAAGTATGTTAATGCAGCATTGTTGTACCGAACTGTACGAACTTGATTAGGATAACAATGTTTGGTACAAATATCACAAACATGTATACAAATTGTGTTAATAGCATTTTCAAATGCCTGCAGATTATTAGCTCTGTATTGCTGGGTACGCTCTCGTTGTTTATTTAACCTCGTATCGCGATGTTCAGGCGTTTCTGAACCCAACTGCTGTCTTTGTCTTTCACGGCTTTGTATTAATCTAACTTCATATTCTTCAGGCGTTTCTGACGCTATCATCTGTGTGTATCGCTGACGTTGCTTTTTTAACCTGACCTCATATTGCTCAGGTGTTTTTGACGCTAATTGTTCCCGTCGTTTCTGTAATCGACTATTTCTGTCACCTTCACTTTCTTTAGCTCGTTTTGCTTTATATTTTTCTTGCGCTTTTTGAAGCCTTCGTTTACGCTGTGTTGCAGTTTCTGTTTTATTTGTGTTTGTATTTCTTATATTTTTTTTTACCATTTTGTTCCCACGAGTAATGGACATTTAAACAGTATTGATGACAATACAATATCCGTTACCTAGGCTACCATAATTAGTCCTGCTTGAATGCTCGTGAATCGGAAATAATATTTATTATTATTTAATATTACTTATTTAATATTCAAGTTTTATATTCTGTGTCATTGTATTCTTCTTTTCAAGCCCTTTTATTTGATACCCGTATTGGTGGGATTTTAAAAAAAAATGTTATCAGCCATTTGGTAGCGGCGCCCATCTTAGATTTCAATTTTGCATAGTAAATTGTATTTTACTTGTTGAGACCTTTCATCTGATACCCATGGTGATGGGATTGATAAAACCTTAATTATCCGCCATTTCGTAGAGGCCGCCATCTTATATTTAATTTTTTTACAGTATATTGTATTCTGCTTGTTGAGTCCATTAATTTGATACCCATATTGATGTGATTGGATTGATAAAATCTACGTTATCCGCCATTTTGTAGCGGCCGCCATCTTGGATTTCAATTTTTTATAGTAAGTTGTATTTTGCTTGTTGAGCCCTTTCATTTGATACCCATGTTGATGGGATTGATAAAACCTTAATTATCCGCCATTTCGTAGAGGCCGCCATCTTATATTTAATTTTTTTATAGTGTATTGTATTCTGCTTGTTGAGTCCTTTAATTTGATACCCATATTGATGTGATGGGATTGATAAAACCTACGTTATCCGCCATTTTGTAGCGGCCGCCATCTTGGATTTCAATTTTTTATAGTAAATTGTATTTTGCTTGTTGAGCCCTTTCATTTGATACCCATATTGATGGGATTGATTAAACCTACGTTATCCGCCATTTTGTAGCGGCCGCCATCTTGGATTTATAATGATAATGAATAAACATAATTGTATTGTCACCAAAACCCAAAGTGTATACAAAATTTCAGATTAATCAATTGACAGGAAGAGGGTGAAATTTGAATTACTAAATTTGACCCAAGAAAACAAACGGGGTGAGCTAAATAAAACCGTTTAAAAAAAAATATAAGAAATACAAACACAAATAAAACAGAAACTGCAACACAGCGTAAACGAAGGCTTCAAAAAGCGCAAGAAAAATATAAAGCAAAACGAGCTAAAGAAAGTGAAGGTGACAGAAATAGTCGATTACAGAAACGACGGGAACAATTAGCGTCAAAAACACCTGAGCAATATGAGGTCAGGTTAAAAAAGCAACGTCAGCGATACACACAGATGATAGCGTCAGAAACGCCTGAAGAATATGAAGTTAGATTAATACAAAGCCGTGAAAGACAAAGACAGCAGTTGGGTTCAGAAACGCCTGAACATCGCGATACGAGGTTAAATAAACAACGAGAGCGTACCCAGCAATACAGAGCTAATAATCTGCAGGCATTTGAAAATGCTATTAACACAATTTGTATACATGTTTGTGATATTTGTACCAAACATTGTTATCCTAATCAAGTTCGTACAGTTCGGTACAACAATGCTGCATTAACATACTTACCTGTGGAGTTAACTTCGAAAACATCATTGTTATTATGTTCCCGCTGTCAAACACATGTTACTAGTAATAAAACAACAGCACCACCAAAAGCTTACTGGAATAATCTGGATCCAGGTTCTATACCAGACGTTATTCAAACATTGACACAGGCGGAACAACGTTTGCTGTGCAGAATTATTCCCTTTGTTAAAATCGTGAAATTTAGTGGCCTCTATGGGCAGTACGGTTTTCGCGGACAGGCAGTTTTATTTGCCCAAGATATTTTTGAAGTCAGTGAAAGACTGCCTATTATGCTACCAAGATCTGCAAGCCAGGTAGGCATTATTGTAGTAACCGAACGATTAGAAAATTTGAACATCACCAGGGAATTCACAATATGTCGCGAAAAAGTCTATAGTGCTTTAAGATGGTTAATCAGAAATAACCCGCTTTACAAAGATGTACGTATTGACGACAATGCCCAAATTAGTGACCAGGAGTTAGTACGACTTAGTGTGCCCGAATTGTCTGAAGATGAAGCGTCCGAAAGAAATGAAAATGAAATTCGAAATGCATTCATTCCAATTAATCATGTTGCAAGAATTATTCGAGCTTCATGGCATCAAGGTGACTACAACGTCTTTACTTCGCGATATGCTGGTGTACAATGTAGTGCTATGTCGTTGGCGAACATTGTCCGAGCTGCAATCCTAAGCCCTAATCAATGGGACGTCAATATTCTGAATGCTAATATGTTAGCGGGTGACTCCTTATATTGCTGGATTCGTACCCAGCTTGATCCTACTGAACTGGATGAAACAGGATATTTAGAGATACGAAACTTTCATATCGTCAGGCAAAGTTTACAAATGTATGAATGCCGATTTTCTATAGAATATGATGAAGACACTCTTTTATTCGGGAGTCTCCAAGATTCTGTAAATACCAATAATATCGGCATTACATTACATACAGCTTTAAATAGATTATTTGATAGTCATTCTTTAGGAATATTGACAGCGTCAAATAAATCTGTTAGCGTATTTCGCGGTGAAGACAAATACTATTTTGCTGACTCCCATTCTTGTGGCCCAAAAGGAAAACCAACATCAGAAAATGGCAAAGCCTGTGTAATAGAATGCGACAACTTACAAGAACTGTGCCGCATCTGTAAAAGATGCCTCGGATCCCGTAATATCGCGTACACCCTTACACGCGTAGACGTACATTTGAGGGAAAATATTATCACTCGTCAGGGTGTTCAAGTACAGCAACAGGAAGATGCAATCACTCATCAGGATGTACAAGTACAACAACCGCTTTCGAATCTGAGATCTGAAACTATACCTATACAAACATCTGTAATGTTGCCTATTGATAGCGTCCAACCTGATGTTGAAGATGAGCTAGACGTATCTGAAAATGTAAACGAAATCAGAAGAAAGACGAATAATAATATTGTGAATGAAGCTTATGAGTTAAAAGCAGAAGAGTTCGCATGGTATCAGCTTTTCCCGTATGGTAAAAATGGTTTGAAAGAACAACGGCCCGTAAATATAAGTCCTTTGGATTACTATCAATTTCGTTTATTAGGTACTGATGCTAGATTTCAGCGCAACGATTACCTATTCTATGCTCTATCAATGTTTGAGTACTATCGAGTTAAATCAACCATTGCAGCTTGTGCTAGAAAAGTTGAAGGTGAAAACGGCAATCGAGTGGAAGACCTGCACTTATATTTAAATAAAAACAGGTAAAAAACTTTTTAAGTTAAACGGTTTTATTTTAAACATACATTGCAATGTTTAAGATAAATTTACTAAAAACCAAAAAATAATAAAATGGATACAGTCGTGGGAATTATAAACATATGCATAGACTAGACTAAAATAAAACCGTGGGGCACGTCAATTGCCTACAATCGTTGATTAAAATGTTTGTTCTGTAATATAACACTATAATTAGGTAGTTGTTCAACCGACAACGATAGACGTGTGATAAGTAGGGCTAGAATGTGGAAACAAGCTAGCAAGCTCGATTATAAACGAGTTTTAGGGTTTCATAGTGGTGAGCGAGTATGTTTAACAGGATGACTGTATTTTCCGAGTTAATGTATATTTATGTGGAGTTAGATTTGATATTAAAAAACTTGATTTCTGTTACAATTTATTTATGTAAATAATATTCATATAAATATTCACATTCTTCATTGAAACATTCTTCTCTACATTGAAACTCATTGTAACATAACAAAAACTCTATAGGAGTTACTTTCTCAAAACTGGAGTCTATATTAATAACGTTCAATTTCACAAAAACACTTCAACTAAGGAATAGGATGCTTGTGCAACGTTTTTAATGGAGGATAATCTTGTTATTTATCGAGATTTCCATGAGCAAGAAAATAGTAATTAATTTCCTCACCGTCTGCGGGCCAACGGCCTAACGACGAATTTAACGATTTTTCTATCGCACATTAAGTCGATAATTTGTAGACAATTGAGGTGCCCCACGGTTTTATTTTAGTCTAGTCTATGCATATGTTTATAATTCCCACGACTGTATCCATTTTATTATTTTTTGGTTTTTAGTAAATTTATCTTAAACATTGCAATGTATGTTTAAAATAAAACCGTTTAACTTAAAAAGTTTTTTACCTGTTTTTATTTTCTAGTTTTTAGTTTTTATTTCGCATTCTGTTCATTTCATATAGTGCTTCATTATTGCAAGGTTTCTTGCCCGTTATTTTATTGCAGTCCAACTCCTCTATACGTAGACCCTGCAATGATCTTACTCTACTAAGAGCTACGTAGGCTTGACCTTCTTCAAACAGTTTCGCACCTAAGTATACGACTGCGTGATCCACAGTGCTGCCCTGCATTTTATGTACTGTAGAAGCCCATGATAGTATTAAAGGCAACATTCTTCTTTCAGCCGTCCCGTAATTATACTTAGCTGGAAACTGTATGGCTTTCGGGTGTATAAGATGTACTCCGTCTCTTGCGAAATCAATTCGAACGGAAGGTACATCTGTTGCATACATCTGAGTTCGACGAAATTGAGGCCAAACGATTTCGTTGATGTAGCCTATAGCGCCATTTACTAATCCCTTTGAAACGTCAATATTGGACCGTAGCATGACTTTTGCCCCCACAAATATCTCCAGTATCGCTGGTAAACCCCCAGTTTTGTTGATATCAGCTGGTATTATATTAGCTATATCCGCATTGTCTGCATTTCGTGTGGCGTGTACTAGCTGATCCTGTGCTTTTATTTTGTAAATGCGAGCACCATTATTTCTGTACAAATTCAATACAGCAGAGTTGTGGTCGTTAACTTGTTGATTTGTGGGGTATACCCTTAACGCTTTGTCTATTGCAAACTCATCACTCGTGTCTTGAAGAAGTCTTCCCATTAAAATACTAAAATGTTGGGTTGTTAGCTCACCGACTCTCAAAGCATTCAAAATATCAATAAAAGTCTGGTCACCTTGCTGACGCATATTTTCAGTTAATTCACACAGCGTGAATAAACGCCAGAGATGTGTAGCTGGTTGGAGATGTTCTGGCTGTTTGAAAACAGGTGTTCCTGATCGTTTTATAGGAGGCAGTTGTAAAAGATCACCGAAAAGTAATACGTTTAGTCCTCCAAAAAACTCATTTTCACAGTTCTTAATTTGCCTTAATCGAGCGTCCATCATGCATAACATTTGATAAGACACCATGGAAATCTCGTCGACAATCAAAAATTCTGTCTGATGCCATTGTTGCCTCATTATTCGCAAATAGTTTCCGGACAGTGGTGACATACCTGTTATGCGACCGTCTTTCTGTACAGGCAATTTTAAAGTACTGTGTATCGTAGCTCCATTTATTAATCTAGCTGCAACTCCTGTTAGTGAGCAGACTTTAACCGCATCCTTTGCGTAGCACCTATTAATTTGGTCTCGTAATAACTTTAATAGAAAAGTCTTGCCCACACCAGCTCCTCCTGTAAAAAATATTTTTAAACGTTCTTCAGCACCTGACATTTGATTTTGTATGGATTGAGTAACAAATGTAAAAATTTCCTTTTGTCCTGCATTCATAGACTGATTAGCCTGTGAGAACTGGTCTTCATTCATTGGCAAATAAGGAACTTCTTCTTCATGGTCTAGTTCTATCGGCTCTGCGTGTTCCAGTATCTGAAATGCTTGTACTTGCGCGAATGCATTTTCAAGCTGCCTGTCACGTTCACGATATATTTCCAAGTAGGCGTTTGTTTGTCTTAAATTTTCTTCGTTGGCGAGAAACGCATCTCTGGCACTATTAAATTCTCCTAAAAGTTCGGCCTCATTGCGATACGGCATATACTGGATTAGTAAACTGTAATAATATGACTCTGGATCAGAAGATGCTACGAAGTTAGGTACCCGTACTACAGCTGGCGTGTTTCTAATAGTCATTTTGGTGTTGTCTGTTAAAGTTATAAGACGCCTTCTTGTTGTTTGCTCGTGCGGTGCATAAGCATCGGTATCGATGCTCTCTTCATTTATAACTGGCGGTTTTGTGTAGTGTGGCTCAAATAACATCGCAAATTCTATGAGACACATATTGTTAAAATCATAGTTAGGGTGATCTGCTGGTCGCTTTTCATATCGTTCGAAAATATTGGCACAATATCCTGCTGCTTGACCAGCTTCATTAAACTTCAACACTTTATACCTTTGTTCCGCTTTACGAGTATTGACAAAAATTGTTTTTCTCGAGCTGTCACGCATACTCAAATGGCATAGCCTGAATACGCATTCGCAGGCTGAAACTTGACGTTCTCTTAATATGCGCATGCATATTTTAAACAGCTTACGCGAGACGTCAGTTTCTTCTCTTCTAATTTGTTGAATAGCTCGAGATACTTCACCATCTAGGTTTGTAGGTTCTGATTTTGACACGTATTTAGCGATGTAATACGCAATCGACTCATTTGTACCACATGGTTGTATATCCATATTGGCTTTCCACATTTTTAGCAAAGCAGGACTGTAATTATTTACCCAACCATCTTCACTTTTTCTTTTTAGAACGCAAATGCGACCACCGTTGTAGATGAATTCGTTAGATGAAGGATCAATAACATGTGTCTCTAAGCATTCCGAGCGTGGAAAGTTGAAACGACAAACAGAATTATTTTTCGTGCAGGTACTAGTGTGTCGATGTATTTGACAATTTTTAACTAATTCATATAGTTCTGAAGTTTCTGGAGGAATGGCAGTACTACAGACTGAATCAATGCGAGCTATTCCTTCAGGTGTCGCAACAGACGGGTGATCTTCGATCCAAACAACCATATGCAAATGAGGACTTCCTCTGTTCTGAAACTCGATTCGCCACCAATGATCTTTAACTTTACCGCCAAATATTTCAGTATCAGTTTTAAGAAACTGCATTAGCGCATTAACACGTACCATAAAATGTCTACTCACTACAACTGGATACATCTCGATGAGTCTCTGAGTTTCCTGAATATCTATGTCATCTGGGTCAATGTGCTGTTTACCATCACTAACAAGGAGACCTCTTTTCATATCTTTCCAGTAAAGATCATTGCAGCTAAATGTAACAAAATAAGTGGGAGGTCCTAAACATCTGATTTGTGCTATAAGATCACTAAGAGCACTACGCCAATAAGCAGCGGAACCTCTTAGATTTTTTAAATATAAGTGCAGGTCTTCCACTCGATTGCCGTTTTCACCTTCAACTTTTCTAGCACAAGCTGCAATGGTTGATTTAACTCGATAGTACTCAAACATTGATAGAGCATAGAATAGGTAATCGTTGCGCTGAAATCTAGCATCAGTACCTAATAAACGAAATTGATAGTAATCCAAAGGACTTATATTTACGGGCCGTTGTTCTTTCAAACCATTTTTACCATACGGGAAAAGCTGATACCATGCGAACTCTTCTGCTTTTAACTCATAAGCTTCATTCACAATATTATTATTCGTCTTTCTTCTGATTTCGTTTACATTTTCAGATACGTCTAGCTCATCTTCAACATCAGGTTGGACGCTATCAATAGGCAACATTACAGATGTTTGTATAGGTATAGTTTCAGATCTCAGATTCGAAAGCGGTTGTTGTACTTGTACATCCTGATGAGTGATTGCATCTTCCTGTTGCTGTACTTGAACACCCTGACGAGTGATAATATTTTCCCTCAAATGTACGTCTACGCGTGTAAGGGTGTACGCGATATTACGGGATCCGAGGCATCTTTTACAGATGCGGCACAGTTCTTGTAAGTTGTCGCATTCTATTACACAGGCTTTGCCATTTTCTGATGTTGGTTTTCCTTTTGGGCCACAAGAATGGGAGTCAGCAAAATAGTATTTGTCTTCACCGCGAAATACGCTAACAGATTTATTTGACGCTGTCAATATTCCTAAAGAATGACTATCAAATAATCTATTTAAAGCTGTATGTAATGTAATGCCGATATTATTGGTATTTACAGAATCTTGGAGACTCCCGAATAAAAGAGTGTCTTCATCATATTCTATAGAAAATCGGCATTCATACATTTGTAAACTTTGCCTGACGATATGAAAGTTTCGTATCTCTAAATATCCTGTTTCATCCAGTTCAGTAGGATCAAGCTGGGTACGAATCCAGCAATATAAGGAGTCACCCGCTAACATATTAGCATTCAGAATATTGACGTCCCATTGATTAGGGCTTAGGATTGCAGCTCGGACAATGTTCGCCAACGACATAGCACTACATTGTACACCAGCATATCGCGAAGTAAAGACGTTGTAGTCACCTTGATGCCATGAAGCTCGAATAATTCTTGCAACATGATTAATTGGAATGAATGCATTTCGAATTTCATTTTCATTTCTTTCGGACGCTTCATCTTCAGACAATTCGGGCACACTAAGTCGTACTAACTCCTGGTCACTAATTTGGGCATTGTCGTCAATACGTACATCTTTGTAAAGCGGGTTATTTCTGATTAACCATCTTAAAGCACTATAGACTTTTTCGCGACATATTGTGAATTCCCTGGTGATGTTCAAATTTTCTAATCGTTCGGTTACTACAATAATGCCTACCTGGCTTGCAGATCTTGGTAGCATAATAGGCAGTCTTTCACTGACTTCAAAAATATCTTGGGCAAATAAAACTGCCTGTCCGCGAAAACCGTACTGCCCATAGAGGCCACTAAATTTCACGATTTTAACAAAGGGAATAATTCTGCACAGCAAACGTTGTTCCGCCTGTGTCAATGTTTGAATAACGTCTGGTATAGAACCTGGATCCAGATTATTCCAGTAAGCTTTTGGTGGTGCTGTTGTTTTATTACTAGTAACATGTGTTTGACAGCGGGAACATAATAACAATGATGTTTTCGAAGTTAACTCCACAGGTAAGTATGTTAATGCAGCATTGTTGTACCGAACTGTACGAACTTGATTAGGATAACAATGTTTGGTACAAATATCACAAACATGTATACAAATTGTGTTAATAGCATTTTCAAATGCCTGCAGATTATTAGCTCTGTATTGCTGGGTACGCTCTCGTTGTTTATTTAACCTCGTATCGCGATGTTCAGGCGTTTCTGAACCCAACTGCTGTCTTTGTCTTTCACGGCTTTGTATTAATCTAACTTCATATTCTTCAGGCGTTTCTGACGCTATCATCTGTGTGTATCGCTGACGTTGCTTTTTTAACCTGACCTCATATTGCTCAGGTGTTTTTGACGCTAATTGTTCCCGTCGTTTCTGTAATCGACTATTTCTGTCACCTTCACTTTCTTTAGCTCGTTTTGCTTTATATTTTTCTTGCGCTTTTTGAAGCCTTCGTTTACGCTGTGTTGCAGTTTCTGTTTTATTTGTGTTTGTATTTCTTATATTTTTTTTTACCATTTTGTTCCCACGAGTAATGGACATTTAAACAGTATTGATGACAATACAATATCCGTTACCTAGGCTACCATAATTAGTCCTGCTTGAATGCTCGTGAATCGGAAATAATATTTATTATTATTTAATATTACTTATTTAATATTCAAGTTTTATATTCTGTGTCATTGTATTCTTCTTTTCAAGCCCTTTTATTTGATACCCGTATTGGTGGGATTTTAAAAAAAAATGTTATCAGCCATTTGGTAGCGGCGCCCATCTTAGATTTCAATTTTGCATAGTAAATTGTATTTTACTTGTTGAGACCTTTCATCTGATACCCATGGTGATGGGATTGATAAAACCTTAATTATCCGCCATTTCGTAGAGGCCGCCATCTTATATTTAATTTTTTTACAGTATATTGTATTCTGCTTGTTGAGTCCATTAATTTGATACCCATATTGATGTGATTGGATTGATAAAATCTACGTTATCCGCCATTTTGTAGCGGCCGCCATCTTGGATTTCAATTTTTTATAGTAAGTTGTATTTTGCTTGTTGAGCCCTTTCATTTGATACCCATGTTGATGGGATTGATAAAACCTTAATTATCCGCCATTTCGTAGAGGCCGCCATCTTATATTTAATTTTTTTATAGTGTATTGTATTCTGCTTGTTGAGTCCTTTAATTTGATACCCATATTGATGTGATGGGATTGATAAAACCTACGTTATCCGCCATTTTGTAGCGGCCGCCATCTTGGATTTCAATTTTTTATAGTAAATTGTATTTTGCTTGTTGAGCCCTTTCATTTGATACCCATATTGATGGGATTGATTAAACCTACGTTATCCGCCATTTTGTAGCGGCCGCCATCTTGGATTTATAATGATAATGAATAAACATAATTGTATTGTCACCAAAACCCAAAGTGTATACAAAATTTCAGATTAATCAATTGACAGGAAGAGGGTGAAATTTGAATTACTAAATTTGACCCAAGAAAACAAACGGGGTGAGCTAAATAAAACCGTTTAAAAATCTAAGAGGTTCCGCTGCTTATTGGCGTAGTGCTCTTAGTGATCTTATAGCACAAATCAGATGTTTAGGACCTCCCACTTATTTTGTTACATTTAGCTGCAATGATCTTTACTGGAAAGATATGAAAAGAGGTCTCCTTGTTAGTGATGGTAAACAGCACATTGACCCAGATGACATAGATATTCAGGAAACTCAGAGACTCATCGAGATGTATCCAGTTGTAGTGAGTAGACATTTTATGGTACGTGTTAATGCGCTAATGCAGTTTCTTAAAACTGATACTGAAATATTTGGCGGTAAAGTTAAAGATCATTGGTGGCGAATCGAGTTTCAGAACAGAGGAAGTCCTCATTTGCATATGGTTGTTTGGATCGAAGATCACCCGTCTGTTGCGACACCTGAAGGAATAGCTCGCATTGATTCAGTCTGTAGTACTGCCATTCCTCCAGAAACTTCAGAACTATATGAATTAGTTAAAAATTGTCAAATACATCGACACACTAGTACCTGCACGAAAAATAATTCTGTTTGTCGTTTCAACTTTCCACGCTCGGAATGCTTAGAGACACATGTTATTGATCCTTCATCTAACGAATTCATCTACAACGGTGGTCGCATTTGCGTTCTAAAAAGAAAAAGTGAAGATGGTTGGGTAAATAATTACAGTCCTGCTTTGCTAAAAATGTGGAAAGCCAATATGGATATACAACCATGTGGTACAAATGAGTCGATTGCGTATTACATCGCTAAATACGTGTCAAAATCAGAACCTACAAACCTAGATGGTGAAGTATCTCGAGCTATTCAACAAATTAGAAGAGAAGAAACTGACGTCTCGCGTAAGCTGTTTAAAATATGCATGCGCATATTAAGAGAACGTCAAGTTTCAGCCTGCGAATGCGTATTCAGGCTATGCCATTTGAGTATGCGTGACAGCTCGAGAAAAACAATTTTTGTCAATACTCGTAAAGCGGAACAAAGGTATAAAGTGTTGAAGTTTAATGAAGCTGGTCAAGCAGCAGGATATTGTGCCAATATTTTCGAACGATATGAAAAGCGACCAGCAGATCACCCTAACTATGATTTTAACAATATGTGTCTCATAGAATTTGCGATGTTATTTGAGCCACACTACACAAAACCGCCAGTTATAAATGAAGAGAGCATCGATACCGATGCTTATGCACCGCACGAGCAAACAACAAGAAGGCGTCTTATAACTTTAACAGACAACACCAAAATGACTATTAGAAACACGCCAGCTGTAGTACGGGTACCTAACTTCGTAGCATCTTCTGATCCAGAGTCATATTATTACAGTTTACTAATCCAGTATATGCCGTATCGCAATGAGGCCGAACTTTTAGGAGAATTTAATAGTGCCAGAGATGCGTTTCTCGCCAACGAAGAAAATTTAAGACAAACAAACGCCTACTTGGAAATATATCGTGAACGTGACAGGCAGCTTGAAAATGCATTCGCGCAAGTACAAGCATTTCAGATACTGGAACACGCAGAGCCGATAGAACTAGACCATGAAGAAGAAGTTCCTTATTTGCCAATGAATGAAGACCAGTTCTCACAGGCTAATCAGTCTATGAATGCAGGACAAAAGGAAATTTTTACATTTGTTACTCAATCCATACAAAATCAAATGTCAGGTGCTGAAGAACGTTTAAAAATATTTTTTACAGGAGGAGCTGGTGTGGGCAAGACTTTTCTATTAAAGTTATTACGAGACCAAATTAATAGGTGCTACGCAAAGGATGCGGTTAAAGTCTGCTCACTAACAGGAGTTGCAGCTAGATTAATAAATGGAGCTACGATACACAGTACTTTAAAATTGCCTGTACAGAAAGACGGTCGCATAACAGGTATGTCACCACTGTCCGGAAACTATTTGCGAATAATGAGGCAACAATGGCATCAGACAGAATTTTTGATTGTCGACGAGATTTCCATGGTGTCTTATCAAATGTTATGCATGATGGACGCTCGATTAAGGCAAATTAAGAACTGTGAAAATGAGTTTTTTGGAGGACTAAACGTATTACTTTTCGGTGATCTTTTACAACTGCCTCCTATAAAACGATCAGGAACACCTGTTTTCAAACAGCCAGAACATCTCCAACCAGCTACACATCTCTGGCGTTTATTCACGCTGTGTGAATTAACTGAAAATATGCGTCAGCAAGGTGACCAGACTTTTATTGATATTTTGAATGCTTTGAGAGTCGGTGAGCTAACAACCCAACATTTTAGTATTTTAATGGGAAGACTTCTTCAAGACACGAGTGATGAGTTTGCAATAGACAAAGCGTTAAGGGTATACCCCACAAATCAACAAGTTAACGACCACAACTCTGCTGTATTGAATTTGTACAGAAATAATGGTGCTCGCATTTACAAAATAAAAGCACAGGATCAGCTAGTACACGCCACACGAAATGCAGACAATGCGGATATAGCTAATATAATACCAGCTGATATCAACAAAACTGGGGGTTTACCAGCGATACTGGAGATATTTGTGGGGGCAAAAGTCATGCTACGGTCCAATATTGACGTTTCAAAGGGATTAGTAAATGGCGCTATAGGCTACATCAACGAAATCGTTTGGCCTCAATTTCGTCGAACTCAGATGTATGCAACAGATGTACCTTCCGTTCGAATTGATTTCGCAAGAGACGGAGTACATCTTATACACCCGAAAGCCATACAGTTTCCAGCTAAGTATAATTACGGGACGGCTGAAAGAAGAATGTTGCCTTTAATACTATCATGGGCTTCTACAGTACATAAAATGCAGGGCAGCACTGTGGATCACGCAGTCGTATACTTAGGTGCGAAACTGTTTGAAGAAGGTCAAGCCTACGTAGCTCTTAGTAGAGTAAGATCATTGCAGGGTCTACGTATAGAGGAGTTGGACTGCAATAAAATAACGGGCAAGAAACCTTGCAATAATGAAGCACTATATGAAATGAACAGAATGCGAAATAAAAACTAAAAACTAGAAAATAAAAACAGGTAAAAAACTTTTTAAGTTAAACGGTTTTATTTTAAACATACATTGCAATGTTTAAGATAAATTTACTAAAAACCAAAAAATAATAAAATGGATACAGTCGTGGGAATTATAAACATATGCATAGACTAGACTAAAATAAAACCGTGGGGCACCTCAATTGTCTACAAATTATCGACTTAATGTGCGATAGAAAAATCGTTAAATTCGTCGTTAGGCCGTTGGCCCGCAGACGGTGAGGAAATTAATTACTATTTTCTTGCTCATGGAAATCTCGATAAATAACAAGATTATCCTCCATTAAAAACGTTGCACAAGCATCCTATTCCTTAGTTGAAGTGTTTTTGTGAAATTGAACGTTATTAATATAGACTCCAGTTTTGAGAAAGTAACTCCTATAGAGTTTTTGTTATGTTACAATGAGTTTCAATGTAGAGAAGAATGTTTCAATGAAGAATGTGAATATTTATATGAATATTATTTACATAAATAAATTGTAACAGAAATCAAGTTTTTTAATATCAAATCTAACTCCACATAAATATACATTAACTCGGAAAATACAGTCATCCTGTTAAACATACTCGCTCACCACTATGAAACCCTAAAACTCGTTTATAATCGAGCTTGCTAGCTTGTTTCCACATTCTAGCCCTACTTATCACACGTCTATCGTTGTCGGTTGAACAACTACCTAATTATAGTGTTATATTACAGAACAAACATTTTAATCAACGATTGTAGGCAATTGACGTGCCCCACGGTTTTATTTTAGTCTAGTCTATGCATATGTTTATAATTCCCACGACTGTATCCATTTTATTATTTTTTGGTTTTTAGTACATTTATCTTAAACATTGCAATGTATGTTTAAAATAAAACCGTTTAACTTAAAAAGTTTTTTACCTGTTTTTATTTTAAATTAGTATCGCGTTGTTCTACCGGCAAACGTCAATCATTAAATTTTATTGCTTTATGTGCATTACTTTTTAAATACAACTTTATGTCATGCGTGTAAGATTGAATTTGAAATAAAAACAGGTAAAAAACTTTTTAAGTTAAACGGTTTTATTTTAAACATACATTGCAATGTTTAAGATAAATGTACTAAAAACCAAAAAATAATAAAATGGATACAGTCGTGGGAATTATAAACATATGCATAGACTAGACTAAAATAAAACCGTGGGGCACGTCAATTGCCTACAATCGTTGATTAAAATGTTTGTTCTGTAATATAACACTATAATTAGGTAGTTGTTCAACCGACAACGATAGACGTGTGATAAGTAGGGCTAGAATGTGGAAACAAGCTAGCAAGCTCGATTATAAACGAGTTTTAGGGTTTCATAGTGGTGAGCGAGTATGTTTAACAGGATGACTGTATTTTCCGAGTTAATGTATATTTATGTGGAGTTAGATTTGATATTAAAAAACTTGATTTCTGTTACAATTTATTTATGTAAATAATATTCATATAAATATTCACATTCTTCATTGAAACATTCTTCTCTACATTGAAACTCATTGTAACATAACAAAAACTCTATAGGAGTTACTTTCTCAAAACTGGAGTCTATATTAATAACGTTCAATTTCACAAAAACACTTCAACTAAGGAATAGGATGCTTGTGCAACGTTTTTAATGGAGGATAATCTTGTTATTTATCGAGATTTCCATGAGCAAGAAAATAGTAATTAATTTCCTCACCGTCTGCGGGCCAACGGCCTAACGACGAATTTAACGATTTTTCTATCGCACATTAAGTCGATAATTTGTAGACAATTGAGGTGCCCCACGGTTTTATTTTAGTCTAGTCTATGCATATGTTTATAATTCCCACGACTGTATCCATTTTATTATTTTTTGGTTTTTAGTAAATTTATCTTAAACATTGCAATGTATGTTTAAAATAAAACCGTTTAACTTAAAAAGTTTTTTACCTGTTTTTATTTTCTAGTTTTTAGTTTTTATTTCGCATTCTGTTCATTTCATATAGTGCTTCATTATTGCAAGGTTTCTTGCCCGTTATTTTATTGCAGTCCAACTCCTCTATACGTAGACCCTGCAATGATCTTACTCTACTAAGAGCTACGTAGGCTTGACCTTCTTCAAACAGTTTCGCACCTAAGTATACGACTGCGTGATCCACAGTGCTGCCCTGCATTTTATGTACTGTAGAAGCCCATGATAGTATTAAAGGCAACATTCTTCTTTCAGCCGTCCCGTAATTATACTTAGCTGGAAACTGTATGGCTTTCGGGTGTATAAGATGTACTCCGTCTCTTGCGAAATCAATTCGAACGGAAGGTACATCTGTTGCATACATCTGAGTTCGACGAAATTGAGGCCAAACGATTTCGTTGATGTAGCCTATAGCGCCATTTACTAATCCCTTTGAAACGTCAATATTGGACCGTAGCATGACTTTTGCCCCCACAAATATCTCCAGTATCGCTGGTAAACCCCCAGTTTTGTTGATATCAGCTGGTATTATATTAGCTATATCCGCATTGTCTGCATTTCGTGTGGCGTGTACTAGCTGATCCTGTGCTTTTATTTTGTAAATGCGAGCACCATTATTTCTGTACAAATTCAATACAGCAGAGTTGTGGTCGTTAACTTGTTGATTTGTGGGGTATACCCTTAACGCTTTGTCTATTGCAAACTCATCACTCGTGTCTTGAAGAAGTCTTCCCATTAAAATACTAAAATGTTGGGTTGTTAGCTCACCGACTCTCAAAGCATTCAAAATATCAATAAAAGTCTGGTCACCTTGCTGACGCATATTTTCAGTTAATTCACACAGCGTGAATAAACGCCAGAGATGTGTAGCTGGTTGGAGATGTTCTGGCTGTTTGAAAACAGGTGTTCCTGATCGTTTTATAGGAGGCAGTTGTAAAAGATCACCGAAAAGTAATACGTTTAGTCCTCCAAAAAACTCATTTTCACAGTTCTTAATTTGCCTTAATCGAGCGTCCATCATGCATAACATTTGATAAGACACCATGGAAATCTCGTCGACAATCAAAAATTCTGTCTGATGCCATTGTTGCCTCATTATTCGCAAATAGTTTCCGGACAGTGGTGACATACCTGTTATGCGACCGTCTTTCTGTACAGGCAATTTTAAAGTACTGTGTATCGTAGCTCCATTTATTAATCTAGCTGCAACTCCTGTTAGTGAGCAGACTTTAACCGCATCCTTTGCGTAGCACCTATTAATTTGGTCTCGTAATAACTTTAATAGAAAAGTCTTGCCCACACCAGCTCCTCCTGTAAAAAATATTTTTAAACGTTCTTCAGCACCTGACATTTGATTTTGTATGGATTGAGTAACAAATGTAAAAATTTCCTTTTGTCCTGCATTCATAGACTGATTAGCCTGTGAGAACTGGTCTTCATTCATTGGCAAATAAGGAACTTCTTCTTCATGGTCTAGTTCTATCGGCTCTGCGTGTTCCAGTATCTGAAATGCTTGTACTTGCGCGAATGCATTTTCAAGCTGCCTGTCACGTTCACGATATATTTCCAAGTAGGCGTTTGTTTGTCTTAAATTTTCTTCGTTGGCGAGAAACGCATCTCTGGCACTATTAAATTCTCCTAAAAGTTCGGCCTCATTGCGATACGGCATATACTGGATTAGTAAACTGTAATAATATGACTCTGGATCAGAAGATGCTACGAAGTTAGGTACCCGTACTACAGCTGGCGTGTTTCTAATAGTCATTTTGGTGTTGTCTGTTAAAGTTATAAGACGCCTTCTTGTTGTTTGCTCGTGCGGTGCATAAGCATCGGTATCGATGCTCTCTTCATTTATAACTGGCGGTTTTGTGTAGTGTGGCTCAAATAACATCGCAAATTCTATGAGACACATATTGTTAAAATCATAGTTAGGGTGATCTGCTGGTCGCTTTTCATATCGTTCGAAAATATTGGCACAATATCCTGCTGCTTGACCAGCTTCATTAAACTTCAACACTTTATACCTTTGTTCCGCTTTACGAGTATTGACAAAAATTGTTTTTCTCGAGCTGTCACGCATACTCAAATGGCATAGCCTGAATACGCATTCGCAGGCTGAAACTTGACGTTCTCTTAATATGCGCATGCATATTTTAAACAGCTTACGCGAGACGTCAGTTTCTTCTCTTCTAATTTGTTGAATAGCTCGAGATACTTCACCATCTAGGTTTGTAGGTTCTGATTTTGACACGTATTTAGCGATGTAATACGCAATCGACTCATTTGTACCACATGGTTGTATATCCATATTGGCTTTCCACATTTTTAGCAAAGCAGGACTGTAATTATTTACCCAACCATCTTCACTTTTTCTTTTTAGAACGCAAATGCGACCACCGTTGTAGATGAATTCGTTAGATGAAGGATCAATAACATGTGTCTCTAAGCATTCCGAGCGTGGAAAGTTGAAACGACAAACAGAATTATTTTTCGTGCAGGTACTAGTGTGTCGATGTATTTGACAATTTTTAACTAATTCATATAGTTCTGAAGTTTCTGGAGGAATGGCAGTACTACAGACTGAATCAATGCGAGCTATTCCTTCAGGTGTCGCAACAGACGGGTGATCTTCGATCCAAACAACCATATGCAAATGAGGACTTCCTCTGTTCTGAAACTCGATTCGCCACCAATGATCTTTAACTTTACCGCCAAATATTTCAGTATCAGTTTTAAGAAACTGCATTAGCGCATTAACACGTACCATAAAATGTCTACTCACTACAACTGGATACATCTCGATGAGTCTCTGAGTTTCCTGAATATCTATGTCATCTGGGTCAATGTGCTGTTTACCATCACTAACAAGGAGACCTCTTTTCATATCTTTCCAGTAAAGATCATTGCAGCTAAATGTAACAAAATAAGTGGGAGGTCCTAAACATCTGATTTGTGCTATAAGATCACTAAGAGCACTACGCCAATAAGCAGCGGAACCTCTTAGATTTTTTAAATATAAGTGCAGGTCTTCCACTCGATTGCCGTTTTCACCTTCAACTTTTCTAGCACAAGCTGCAATGGTTGATTTAACTCGATAGTACTCAAACATTGATAGAGCATAGAATAGGTAATCGTTGCGCTGAAATCTAGCATCAGTACCTAATAAACGAAATTGATAGTAATCCAAAGGACTTATATTTACGGGCCGTTGTTCTTTCAAACCATTTTTACCATACGGGAAAAGCTGATACCATGCGAACTCTTCTGCTTTTAACTCATAAGCTTCATTCACAATATTATTATTCGTCTTTCTTCTGATTTCGTTTACATTTTCAGATACGTCTAGCTCATCTTCAACATCAGGTTGGACGCTATCAATAGGCAACATTACAGATGTTTGTATAGGTATAGTTTCAGATCTCAGATTCGAAAGCGGTTGTTGTACTTGTACATCCTGATGAGTGATTGCATCTTCCTGTTGCTGTACTTGAACACCCTGACGAGTGATAATATTTTCCCTCAAATGTACGTCTACGCGTGTAAGGGTGTACGCGATATTACGGGATCCGAGGCATCTTTTACAGATGCGGCACAGTTCTTGTAAGTTGTCGCATTCTATTACACAGGCTTTGCCATTTTCTGATGTTGGTTTTCCTTTTGGGCCACAAGAATGGGAGTCAGCAAAATAGTATTTGTCTTCACCGCGAAATACGCTAACAGATTTATTTGACGCTGTCAATATTCCTAAAGAATGACTATCAAATAATCTATTTAAAGCTGTATGTAATGTAATGCCGATATTATTGGTATTTACAGAATCTTGGAGACTCCCGAATAAAAGAGTGTCTTCATCATATTCTATAGAAAATCGGCATTCATACATTTGTAAACTTTGCCTGACGATATGAAAGTTTCGTATCTCTAAATATCCTGTTTCATCCAGTTCAGTAGGATCAAGCTGGGTACGAATCCAGCAATATAAGGAGTCACCCGCTAACATATTAGCATTCAGAATATTGACGTCCCATTGATTAGGGCTTAGGATTGCAGCTCGGACAATGTTCGCCAACGACATAGCACTACATTGTACACCAGCATATCGCGAAGTAAAGACGTTGTAGTCACCTTGATGCCATGAAGCTCGAATAATTCTTGCAACATGATTAATTGGAATGAATGCATTTCGAATTTCATTTTCATTTCTTTCGGACGCTTCATCTTCAGACAATTCGGGCACACTAAGTCGTACTAACTCCTGGTCACTAATTTGGGCATTGTCGTCAATACGTACATCTTTGTAAAGCGGGTTATTTCTGATTAACCATCTTAAAGCACTATAGACTTTTTCGCGACATATTGTGAATTCCCTGGTGATGTTCAAATTTTCTAATCGTTCGGTTACTACAATAATGCCTACCTGGCTTGCAGATCTTGGTAGCATAATAGGCAGTCTTTCACTGACTTCAAAAATATCTTGGGCAAATAAAACTGCCTGTCCGCGAAAACCGTACTGCCCATAGAGGCCACTAAATTTCACGATTTTAACAAAGGGAATAATTCTGCACAGCAAACGTTGTTCCGCCTGTGTCAATGTTTGAATAACGTCTGGTATAGAACCTGGATCCAGATTATTCCAGTAAGCTTTTGGTGGTGCTGTTGTTTTATTACTAGTAACATGTGTTTGACAGCGGGAACATAATAACAATGATGTTTTCGAAGTTAACTCCACAGGTAAGTATGTTAATGCAGCATTGTTGTACCGAACTGTACGAACTTGATTAGGATAACAATGTTTGGTACAAATATCACAAACATGTATACAAATTGTGTTAATAGCATTTTCAAATGCCTGCAGATTATTAGCTCTGTATTGCTGGGTACGCTCTCGTTGTTTATTTAACCTCGTATCGCGATGTTCAGGCGTTTCTGAACCCAACTGCTGTCTTTGTCTTTCACGGCTTTGTATTAATCTAACTTCATATTCTTCAGGCGTTTCTGACGCTATCATCTGTGTGTATCGCTGACGTTGCTTTTTTAACCTGACCTCATATTGCTCAGGTGTTTTTGACGCTAATTGTTCCCGTCGTTTCTGTAATCGACTATTTCTGTCACCTTCACTTTCTTTAGCTCGTTTTGCTTTATATTTTTCTTGCGCTTTTTGAAGCCTTCGTTTACGCTGTGTTGCAGTTTCTGTTTTATTTGTGTTTGTATTTCTTATATTTTTTTTTACCATTTTGTTCCCACGAGTAATGGACATTTAAACAGTATTGATGACAATACAATATCCGTTACCTAGGCTACCATAATTAGTCCTGCTTGAATGCTCGTGAATCGGAAATAATATTTATTATTATTTAATATTACTTATTTAATATTCAAGTTTTATATTCTGTGTCATTGTATTCTTCTTTTCAAGCCCTTTTATTTGATACCCGTATTGGTGGGATTTTAAAAAAAAATGTTATCAGCCATTTGGTAGCGGCGCCCATCTTAGATTTCAATTTTGCATAGTAAATTGTATTTTACTTGTTGAGACCTTTCATCTGATACCCATGGTGATGGGATTGATAAAACCTTAATTATCCGCCATTTCGTAGAGGCCGCCATCTTATATTTAATTTTTTTACAGTATATTGTATTCTGCTTGTTGAGTCCATTAATTTGATACCCATATTGATGTGATTGGATTGATAAAATCTACGTTATCCGCCATTTTGTAGCGGCCGCCATCTTGGATTTCAATTTTTTATAGTAAGTTGTATTTTGCTTGTTGAGCCCTTTCATTTGATACCCATGTTGATGGGATTGATAAAACCTTAATTATCCGCCATTTCGTAGAGGCCGCCATCTTATATTTAATTTTTTTATAGTGTATTGTATTCTGCTTGTTGAGTCCTTTAATTTGATACCCATATTGATGTGATGGGATTGATAAAACCTACGTTATCCGCCATTTTGTAGCGGCCGCCATCTTGGATTTCAATTTTTTATAGTAAATTGTATTTTGCTTGTTGAGCCCTTTCATTTGATACCCATATTGATGGGATTGATTAAACCTACGTTATCCGCCATTTTGTAGCGGCCGCCATCTTGGATTTATAATGATAATGAATAAACATAATTGTATTGTCACCAAAACCCAAAGTGTATACAAAATTTCAGATTAATCAATTGACAGGAAGAGGGTGAAATTTGAATTACTAAATTTGACCCAAGAAAACAAACGGGGTGAGCTAAATAAAACCGTTTAAAAAGAAATATGTTTACGATATTACTATACGTATTTATTGCGTATGTTTAATTTGGTGACACTTTTGGCTGTTAGTTTTGTTTGAAAATGTGCATCTAGGGTTTTTTATAAATCAATGGTTCTATCCTATTTTTTGGCGAGTTAAGTACGAAGTAGCCCCCTCTCTCGCGTCTCGCCAACTTAACTTGCCAAAAAATAGGATGGAGATCTATTTAAATCAACTTAATCTTAAAATACTACTTAACTCGCTACTGTACTTGTCGATGTGTAAATCGGGCATTAGCGATTTATCCTTCACACCTCGGTGTAATAATTATCGATTTGTATTTTTATCTACAAATTACACAAGGTTTCGGATTCGAACCCAAGACTGCGCTGTGGCGTGTTGTATTTTAACTTGTTCTTTTTGTTACTCGGTGTTCATCGAGCTGATTAAAAGAAAATATTTTTTTTACCCCTTGGTACAGTGGTAAAAAGAGAGGTCATTCGAACTTGATCACAGGTTCGATGCCTGAAACTCTTTATTTCATTTAGTGATTGACGGCGAAACTGCTCACTAAGTTAATATTATGTTTTATTGAATTATATTAAGGTTGTTTACGTTCTAAAATAAACATTTTAATTATAATTTTCTAATTAAAAAACCGACTTCAACAGGAGTCGGTTAAAAACCATGCTGATAACAATTTCTAAGATTCGTATTAAATAAATTTCTGCAGTCGTCTTCATCATAAGATCATGTTTGTGTAAAGTTTTCATTAATACGAATAAAATAAGCCCAAACACTAGGTAGCTGCTATATACCGTTGAGAAGTTTCCTCGACCCTCAGTCGTCTTCATCATCAGATCATGTTTGTGTAAAGTTGTGTAAAGTTTCCATCAATACAATTAAAATAAGCCTAAACACTAGGTAGCTGCTACATACCGTTGAGGAGTTCCCTCGACCCTCAGTCTTCTGCATCATCAGATCATGTTTGTGTCAAGTTTCGTAAAGTTTTCATCAATACAATTAAAATAAGCCCAAACACAAGGTAGCTGCTATATGCCGTTGAGTTGTTCCCTCGACTCTCTGTGGTCTCCAGCATCAGACCAGTTCTGACTCTTGATTATTTGGTAGTGACGTCTGAGATGCACGTATATGACAACATTTTACATAATGCGTCCCTACAATTTTCAAGAGATGCCCTCGATTTCTCTAGGATCCCGTCATCCAGATCCAGATCTGGTGACAATGGGACCAAATGGGAAGTATACCCAATCGAACAAAAAAATAATTTTTCAAATCGGTTCAGCCGTTTTCGAGAAATCAGGTAACAAACACAAAAAAAAAAAAAAAAAATAAAAAAAAAAAAAAAAATACAACCGAATTGAGAACCTCCTCTTTTTTGAAGTCGGTTGAAAATATTAGGTATGAATCGAACCATTGGAATGCGGCCTTGCTCGAACGATCTTTTGTTCGAAAGTTGTAAACCTGTTCCTTGTGATTTAATTGACTATATTTTTTTTCTATAACACGGCGACAGCCTACAGCTGTTCTTTTGTTTGCAATATAGGTTCCGTATCTCAATGAATCTAATCTGCATAGTATACTTGAAAACTCTCTTTCTCTCTTCTTTTCTTTTATTAAAATATCCGTACAGCGCTGGCTCGTCACGAGATACTATACTAACTACTAACCCTAATTTTTTTTTAAAAATAGGATCTACTGCCCTTTTCTTTTGGCTGTTTCAGGTACCTCCCGCGGAGCTGATCTCATCTACCACTCCTGCAGGGTGTTGGTGCCTGAACAGCCTGTCGCCCCCCTGCTAGCAGCCGAATTTTCCCTAGGAAAAATTCTGGTCTAGCGGGGGGGGTATGTGACGTCGTGCTTCGTCCTCTCGCCTCTCGCCTCACGGCAGCGGCGCGAGCGCGCCGTGGTGGGGGCTACCCAGCGGCCGCTATATAAAGAAGACGCGGGGCGCGGGCCCTTCCCTTTTGTTCCGGTCCCGGCCTACTGAAGATAAGTGTCTGCCTTTCTGAAGGGCAGCCTTCGAACCTCGTGCTCTCGAATCCTCTAACCTATAATCCTTCTGATTACCATTAGCCGGCTTGCTTAATTTACTCATTCTTAATTACATAGTGATTCTAAATTATCAAACAAGTAATTTTATATAGATTCATTTATACAGAATATAACTACATTGTTATACTTGAGTTGTCTTTGCATTTAATTTTATCTCCCTATACCACCCCACTACGTCACAATACGCAATAATGATGATGTGTCAAGTAACTCAATCAATTAATAAAAATAAAAGATGGAAAAGGTTCCAGAAGATAACACGACGAAATAAGATATAGAGTTATACTCAGTGTGCCACTAGTACATTTCCACTTATTTTCATAAAGAGACTATCTCTGTCTATAATGAACTCTCAGGACGCAGACATTTCATTTTAAACTTTAACTGTTAATTATAATATACATCTTGATACCTGTCGCTATATTAAAGTAGCTATACTATTTGTTGACAGATTCAATATTGTTTGAGCCTTATTTACAAAAAGCTTTTTTTATTACAATCTATGGTAAAAGTTGCAAAAAGCAGCAGCTGCGGTCCCAAGGTCGCGGGTAGTTTTTTAGGCAAGTTTCTAGGATTCACAAATTTTAATGTTACTTTATTAAATAAGTAATACTGACGTGTTATTTTATATTAAATATTTTACATCAAAATACCACTGACCGCAATCATTCAAGTTCAAGAGATTTATGTCCGGATTTAAAAAGTTATTTACTCTTCCCAACGATTCTCTCATTTCGAGCATTTACTGTCTATTAATCCTTCTTTAAGTAAGTAATGGCGAAGTAATCCATTAAGTTAAAAAAGGTTGTATTTAATCTTATTGCTATGTTTATTTAAGTAGGTCTTTGATTAACCTAGGTATTAATACTTAATACTTTAAAGCAAAGATATTTAAGTAACTTACGTTAATCGAAGAGTTAAATTATAATTATGTAAATAATCTTTGGTTAAGTTTCTAAAATATTTCATTCCTTTGCAGTTTGTATAATTAATATTAATGTTCTTCAAATCATTTCTTAACGTTATCCAATCAAAAACTAAACAGAGGTTAACCTGTATTGGGTATTCGTCAGGAAATCCTACTATCCTACTTCTTATCCTACTAATATTATAAATGCGAAAGTTTGTGAGGATGGATGGATGAATGTTTGTTACTCTTTCACGCAAAAACTACAGAACGGATTTTGATGAAATTTGGAATATAGGTAGTTTAGCGTGTAGAATAACATTTAAGCTACTTATAACACGCGGGTAAAGCCGCGGACATAAGCTTGTGTATTATGTTTTTTATTTATTATGTAAAAACCTTACTTAACCACATTTCATCAGGCTCAAAGGAATTTGTAATTAAAACTTGCGTACATTGTAACATCAGCTAAGTTCAGTAATACGTATGTTTGAACAAAACTTGCAAGTACTAAGCACAAATATGAAGGAGCAAACATATATTATGTTGTCATAAACGTTTTGTGTTTATCTTAAGTTAGACGTTTAACTTGCTTTCGACGTATTATTTAGGATGTAACTTATACCTCTTATTTCCTCACACATTCACACAACGCCATCTTGTACCAAACTAAGCAAAGCTTGTACTATGGGTACTAGACAATGGATAAACATATTTAAATACATATTAAGTAAAAACAGAAAACACTCAGACCAATGCAAACAATCATGTTCAAGCACGCAATGATTTGCATTAAGAGTGTACCGAACCCGAGACCTCTGCGTAGCAGTCATGTTATACCACTACGTCACAGAGGTTGTCAAATGAATACTAAGCACATTTACTAGCTACGCGACGCAGGGGTGGTGATTTCGGAATGGCGTGAGTAATACCAACCTCCCGTTCGTCTTGATCTTTCATGGGAGAGATAGGAACGCCGTGGATTTTCGTAGGTACACTGTACCTCGTCCATCTCTTCGGGACTCCGGGACACCTGACCGCCTGGTGATTGGACGGTCTCTAAAAGGTTCATCATCATCATAACAGCCCATTAATGTCCCACTGCAGGGGCGGGCCTCCTCCCGTGACGGAGGGATACTTGGCCTACTAATACCACGCTGGCCAAACGGATTGGTATAGATTTAATTTTTAAGTTTTCCTTTTTTTAATTACGTAAAGATAATACTCACGGATAGTCCCTTAGTCGGTTTTTACGACATCCCTCACCACACGGCTACCACACTCTAAAAGGTTAACACGTTAAAAAAGAAGTAAGTAGTGAATGGCCTGCACGAGTCTTGCATAATGTCTTATTTGTCCGCAAAACTGGATAAAAAGCCTTCTGCTAGCGTAGTATTCTAACCCTGAAGAAGAAGTCTATACAAGTCATAATCTAAATACTCCATAAGAGATTAAAACGTACCAGAAAGTACTTCAACAAAACTCTTTTATATCTACTTATAATAAGTACAGAACCCAACAGAGAATATTGACGGTACACTCAAGTAGATCCGTAGCTATTTAATCGTCTAAAAGGTCATTTAAAGCGAAAGCTTTCCAGCAATTTATATAAATACGTTTCATTTTCAATTGTTTCTTTCAAATAAAACTCGTCAGATGGATTTGTTTTAGCCATTTATGTAAAACTTTGGTCATTCCCGAAGTTTTGATGGTATATTGTGATGTTTTGTTATTATAATTAACTGCCCCCGGCCGCCATGTTAAAAATGGCCCTTCAAAAAATATAACGTTACCATTTCCAAATCAATGAACCGTTGAATTTTCATAACAATGTTTTTTTATTGTTTGAATAATGAGTTTTGTCTGTTAACAAAGAAAATTTTATGTTCACAATAAACTTTGTTTGTGTAAGTAAATTCGGCGCTTTTTATCTGATTCTTTTATATAACTTTTCGACGGAGGTAGACAGGGTAACAACAGTTAACGCCGCTTTTTTTCGGAGTATGGACAAGGCTGTAACAAAGAAAGAAAATTTGCCACAAAACTTGTAACAATTAGTTAGCGTGGTAGCTATTTGAAAATTGGCAATACCTGTAGTGGTAATATTGTATTCTGATTTAGTTAGACTTAAAATCCTGAAAGCAGGAATCCTTTTCTTATGAATCTGTTTACGGCAATGCCTCCGCTTAGTACCAGAATAGATGTTAATTTCAGTCCACGTGCAGTAATAGAGTAAATACCGAGCATTCCACGCAAAGCAACAAAGGAGATTCATGCTATCAGAATGTTATAAGTAAAACGAGTTTCCTTTCGTCATTGAAGAAGGTCAAAGCTATGGTACACGAATCGGGGGGAAAGTATTCGGGGGAAACTGGGAATAGACAAAAAAAAATTAATAAGTGGGCTGTTTTTAATGTAAACCATTTCTACCAAAGGCCATTGAAGTAAACCTCACCCTATTGGTACTTATACGAAATTCAATGACAAATTATTTACCCTCAAACATAGATTTAATGAACGACTTTAATCAATCCGCACAACCCGAATTGTTTCCAAACCAGAACCCAGTTAGGACAATTTATTTCACATAAAACGGTCTAAAAAATTCGTATTTCACGAACCGTTCGGGGAATGTCACTTGAGATCAAAATAAATAGGCCTGTACTTTAAAACCTTTAGGCCCTTTGCCCGATTTCAATGGAGGACCGTTTACGTACATGTCCTTATAGGATTTGAGCTCGAGTGTATATTTGCAACCTTATGATGGCAATGGGGGCTTACGTTTATATAGGTCAGGAGCTGATTTTATGTTTTTTAACTTCTAACCAATTATCGTAATAAATCGAAAAGCGTTTATTGTTTCGATTTGATTCGAACTTAAGCGTTGACTAAGTAGTAAACGCTTCAAATGCCTTTGTCTTCTAGGGCACTCGAGCCCTTAATTTGATTTATTTTGAATATTAAAAGGAAACCTTAGCTACACACAGCTCATTTATTTAATGCTTCTGATCAATTACGTTGTGTTGTGTCTCGTCTTGTTCCGATATCTTTTTAGGCGATATAAATTATGGGTATATGGCGAGATTTCATATGCCTTGCAAATAAACTTAGACATCCTCCGCTCCGTAATGTTCATTTTTTTAGACGACGACTTTTACTATACCTTTAATCTTTATGGGGTACATTTTTTTTTAAAGACAACTCCCGCACTTGGGATCATGCCCTGTGTCGCGGGGACCTTTTACAAACATCAATTAAGGGACACAAAGAACACCCAGACCAGCGTGGGGATCGAACCCACAACCTCTTGCACGGCAGCCGCTTGCGCTACCGTCGAGCCACCGAGGTCGTCATAAAATACATAGTAGAGCCTTCTAGATATAACATATTAAAATTCATTTTTAATAACATCATTAATATACAGATAACTTCAAACTAGAGAAAAAACTTTCAAATCCTATTACGAGTAGTTGTGTATAAAACTTAGTTTTGCATAAAATGTAATGTGTTTTTAAACGGTTTTATTTAGCTCACCCCGTTTGTTTTCTTGGGTCAAATTTAGTAATTCAAATTTCACCCTCTTCCTGTCAATTGATTAATCTGAAATTTTGTATACACTTTGGGTTTTGGTGACAATACAATTATGTTTATTCATTATCATTATAAATCCAAGATGGCGGCCGCTACAAAATGGCGGATAACGTAGGTTTAATCAATCCCATCAATATGGGTATCAAATGAAAGGGCTCAACAAGCAAAATACAATTTACTATAAAAAATTGAAATCCAAGATGGCGGCCGCTACAAAATGGCGGATAACGTAGGTTTTATCAATCCCATCACATCAATATGGGTATCAAATTAAAGGACTCAACAAGCAGAATACAATACACTATAAAAAAATTAAATATAAGATGGCGGCCTCTACGAAATGGCGGATAATTAAGGTTTTATCAATCCCATCAACATGGGTATCAAATGAAAGGGCTCAACAAGCAAAATACAACTTACTATAAAAAATTGAAATCCAAGATGGCGGCCGCTACAAAATGGCGGATAACGTAGATTTTATCAATCCAATCACATCAATATGGGTATCAAATTAATGGACTCAACAAGCAGAATACAATATACTGTAAAAAAATTAAATATAAGATGGCGGCCTCTACGAAATGGCGGATAATTAAGGTTTTATCAATCCCATCACCATGGGTATCAGATGAAAGGTCTCAACAAGTAAAATACAATTTACTATGCAAAATTGAAATCTAAGATGGGCGCCGCTACCAAATGGCTGATAACATTTTTTTTTAAAATCCCACCAATACGGGTATCAAATAAAAGGGCTTGAAAAGAAGAATACAATGACACAGAATATAAAACTTGAATATTAAATAAGTAATATTAAATAATAATAAATATTATTTCCGATTCACGAGCATTCAAGCAGGACTAATTATGGTAGCCTAGGTAACGGATATTGTATTGTCATCAATACTGTTTAAATGTCCATTACTCGTGGGAACAAAATGGTAAAAAAAAATATAAGAAATACAAACACAAATAAAACAGAAACTGCAACACAGCGTAAACGAAGGCTTCAAAAAGCGCAAGAAAAATATAAAGCAAAACGAGCTAAAGAAAGTGAAGGTGACAGAAATAGTCGATTACAGAAACGACGGGAACAATTAGCGTCAAAAACACCTGAGCAATATGAGGTCAGGTTAAAAAAGCAACGTCAGCGATACACACAGATGATAGCGTCAGAAACGCCTGAAGAATATGAAGTTAGATTAATACAAAGCCGTGAAAGACAAAGACAGCAGTTGGGTTCAGAAACGCCTGAACATCGCGATACGAGGTTAAATAAACAACGAGAGCGTACCCAGCAATACAGAGCTAATAATCTGCAGGCATTTGAAAATGCTATTAACACAATTTGTATACATGTTTGTGATATTTGTACCAAACATTGTTATCCTAATCAAGTTCGTACAGTTCGGTACAACAATGCTGCATTAACATACTTACCTGTGGAGTTAACTTCGAAAACATCATTGTTATTATGTTCCCGCTGTCAAACACATGTTACTAGTAATAAAACAACAGCACCACCAAAAGCTTACTGGAATAATCTGGATCCAGGTTCTATACCAGACGTTATTCAAACATTGACACAGGCGGAACAACGTTTGCTGTGCAGAATTATTCCCTTTGTTAAAATCGTGAAATTTAGTGGCCTCTATGGGCAGTACGGTTTTCGCGGACAGGCAGTTTTATTTGCCCAAGATATTTTTGAAGTCAGTGAAAGACTGCCTATTATGCTACCAAGATCTGCAAGCCAGGTAGGCATTATTGTAGTAACCGAACGATTAGAAAATTTGAACATCACCAGGGAATTCACAATATGTCGCGAAAAAGTCTATAGTGCTTTAAGATGGTTAATCAGAAATAACCCGCTTTACAAAGATGTACGTATTGACGACAATGCCCAAATTAGTGACCAGGAGTTAGTACGACTTAGTGTGCCCGAATTGTCTGAAGATGAAGCGTCCGAAAGAAATGAAAATGAAATTCGAAATGCATTCATTCCAATTAATCATGTTGCAAGAATTATTCGAGCTTCATGGCATCAAGGTGACTACAACGTCTTTACTTCGCGATATGCTGGTGTACAATGTAGTGCTATGTCGTTGGCGAACATTGTCCGAGCTGCAATCCTAAGCCCTAATCAATGGGACGTCAATATTCTGAATGCTAATATGTTAGCGGGTGACTCCTTATATTGCTGGATTCGTACCCAGCTTGATCCTACTGAACTGGATGAAACAGGATATTTAGAGATACGAAACTTTCATATCGTCAGGCAAAGTTTACAAATGTATGAATGCCGATTTTCTATAGAATATGATGAAGACACTCTTTTATTCGGGAGTCTCCAAGATTCTGTAAATACCAATAATATCGGCATTACATTACATACAGCTTTAAATAGATTATTTGATAGTCATTCTTTAGGAATATTGACAGCGTCAAATAAATCTGTTAGCGTATTTCGCGGTGAAGACAAATACTATTTTGCTGACTCCCATTCTTGTGGCCCAAAAGGAAAACCAACATCAGAAAATGGCAAAGCCTGTGTAATAGAATGCGACAACTTACAAGAACTGTGCCGCATCTGTAAAAGATGCCTCGGATCCCGTAATATCGCGTACACCCTTACACGCGTAGACGTACATTTGAGGGAAAATATTATCACTCGTCAGGGTGTTCAAGTACAGCAACAGGAAGATGCAATCACTCATCAGGATGTACAAGTACAACAACCGCTTTCGAATCTGAGATCTGAAACTATACCTATACAAACATCTGTAATGTTGCCTATTGATAGCGTCCAACCTGATGTTGAAGATGAGCTAGACGTATCTGAAAATGTAAACGAAATCAGAAGAAAGACGAATAATAATATTGTGAATGAAGCTTATGAGTTAAAAGCAGAAGAGTTCGCATGGTATCAGCTTTTCCCGTATGGTAAAAATGGTTTGAAAGAACAACGGCCCGTAAATATAAGTCCTTTGGATTACTATCAATTTCGTTTATTAGGTACTGATGCTAGATTTCAGCGCAACGATTACCTATTCTATGCTCTATCAATGTTTGAGTACTATCGAGTTAAATCAACCATTGCAGCTTGTGCTAGAAAAGTTGAAGGTGAAAACGGCAATCGAGTGGAAGACCTGCACTTATATTTAAAAAATCTAAGAGGTTCCGCTGCTTATTGGCGTAGTGCTCTTAGTGATCTTATAGCACAAATCAGATGTTTAGGACCTCCCACTTATTTTGTTACATTTAGCTGCAATGATCTTTACTGGAAAGATATGAAAAGAGGTCTCCTTGTTAGTGATGGTAAACAGCACATTGACCCAGATGACATAGATATTCAGGAAACTCAGAGACTCATCGAGATGTATCCAGTTGTAGTGAGTAGACATTTTATGGTACGTGTTAATGCGCTAATGCAGTTTCTTAAAACTGATACTGAAATATTTGGCGGTAAAGTTAAAGATCATTGGTGGCGAATCGAGTTTCAGAACAGAGGAAGTCCTCATTTGCATATGGTTGTTTGGATCGAAGATCACCCGTCTGTTGCGACACCTGAAGGAATAGCTCGCATTGATTCAGTCTGTAGTACTGCCATTCCTCCAGAAACTTCAGAACTATATGAATTAGTTAAAAATTGTCAAATACATCGACACACTAGTACCTGCACGAAAAATAATTCTGTTTGTCGTTTCAACTTTCCACGCTCGGAATGCTTAGAGACACATGTTATTGATCCTTCATCTAACGAATTCATCTACAACGGTGGTCGCATTTGCGTTCTAAAAAGAAAAAGTGAAGATGGTTGGGTAAATAATTACAGTCCTGCTTTGCTAAAAATGTGGAAAGCCAATATGGATATACAACCATGTGGTACAAATGAGTCGATTGCGTATTACATCGCTAAATACGTGTCAAAATCAGAACCTACAAACCTAGATGGTGAAGTATCTCGAGCTATTCAACAAATTAGAAGAGAAGAAACTGACGTCTCGCGTAAGCTGTTTAAAATATGCATGCGCATATTAAGAGAACGTCAAGTTTCAGCCTGCGAATGCGTATTCAGGCTATGCCATTTGAGTATGCGTGACAGCTCGAGAAAAACAATTTTTGTCAATACTCGTAAAGCGGAACAAAGGTATAAAGTGTTGAAGTTTAATGAAGCTGGTCAAGCAGCAGGATATTGTGCCAATATTTTCGAACGATATGAAAAGCGACCAGCAGATCACCCTAACTATGATTTTAACAATATGTGTCTCATAGAATTTGCGATGTTATTTGAGCCACACTACACAAAACCGCCAGTTATAAATGAAGAGAGCATCGATACCGATGCTTATGCACCGCACGAGCAAACAACAAGAAGGCGTCTTATAACTTTAACAGACAACACCAAAATGACTATTAGAAACACGCCAGCTGTAGTACGGGTACCTAACTTCGTAGCATCTTCTGATCCAGAGTCATATTATTACAGTTTACTAATCCAGTATATGCCGTATCGCAATGAGGCCGAACTTTTAGGAGAATTTAATAGTGCCAGAGATGCGTTTCTCGCCAACGAAGAAAATTTAAGACAAACAAACGCCTACTTGGAAATATATCGTGAACGTGACAGGCAGCTTGAAAATGCATTCGCGCAAGTACAAGCATTTCAGATACTGGAACACGCAGAGCCGATAGAACTAGACCATGAAGAAGAAGTTCCTTATTTTCCAATGAATGAAGACCAGTTCTCACAGGCTAATCAGTCTATGAATGCAGGACAAAAGGAAATTTTTACATTTGTTACTCAATCCATACAAAATCAAATGTCAGGTGCTGAAGAACGTTTAAAAATATTTTTTACAGGAGGAGCTGGTGTGGGCAAGACTTTTCTATTAAAGTTATTACGAGACCAAATTAATAGGTGCTACGCAAAGGATGCGGTTAAAGTCTGCTCACTAACAGGAGTTGCAGCTAGATTAATAAATGGAGCTACGATACACAGTACTTTAAAATTGCCTGTACAGAAAGACGGTCGCATAACAGGTATGTCACCACTGTCCGGAAACTATTTGCGAATAATGAGGCAACAATGGCATCAGACAGAATTTTTGATTGTCGACGAGATTTCCATGGTGTCTTATCAAATGTTATGCATGATGGACGCTCGATTAAGGCAAATTAAGAACTGTGAAAATGAGTTTTTTGGAGGACTAAACGTATTACTTTTCGGTGATCTTTTACAACTGCCTCCTATAAAACGATCAGGAACACCTGTTTTCAAACAGCCAGAACATCTCCAACCAGCTACACATCTCTGGCGTTTATTCACGCTGTGTGAATTAACTGAAAATATGCGTCAGCAAGGTGACCAGACTTTTATTGATATTTTGAATGCTTTGAGAGTCGGTGAGCTAACAACCCAACATTTTAGTATTTTAATGGGAAGACTTCTTCAAGACACGAGTGATGAGTTTGCAATAGACAAAGCGTTAAGGGTATACCCCACAAATCAACAAGTTAACGACCACAACTCTGCTGTATTGAATTTGTACAGAAATAATGGTGCTCGCATTTACAAAATAAAAGCACAGGATCAGCTAGTACACGCCACACGAAATGCAGACAATGCGGATATAGCTAATATAATACCAGCTGATATCAACAAAACTGGGGGTTTACCAGCGATACTGGAGATATTTGTGGGGGCAAAAGTCATGCTACGGTCCAATATTGACGTTTCAAAGGGATTAGTAAATGGCGCTATAGGCTACATCAACGAAATCGTTTGGCCTCAATTTCGTCGAACTCAGATGTATGCAACAGATGTACCTTCCGTTCGAATTGATTTCGCAAGAGACGGAGTACATCTTATACACCCGAAAGCCATACAGTTTCCAGCTAAGTATAATTACGGGACGGCTGAAAGAAGAATGTTGCCTTTAATACTATCATGGGCTTCTACAGTACATAAAATGCAGGGCAGCACTGTGGATCACGCAGTCGTATACTTAGGTGCGAAACTGTTTGAAGAAGGTCAAGCCTACGTAGCTCTTAGTAGAGTAAGATCATTGCAGGGTCTACGTATAGAGGAGTTGGACTGCAATAAAATAACGGGCAAGAAACCTTGCAATAATGAAGCACTATATGAAATGAACAGAATGCGAAATAAAAACTAAAAACTAGAAAATAAAAACAGGTAAAAAACTTTTTAAGTTAAACGGTTTTATTTTAAACATACATTGCAATGTTTAAGATAAATGTACTAAAAACCAAAAAATAATAAAATGGATACAGTCGTGGGAATTATAAACATATGCATAGACTAGACTAAAATAAAACCGTGGGGCACCTCAATTGTCTACAAATTATCGACTTAATGTGCGATAGAAAAATCGTTAAATTCGTCGTTAGGCCGTTGGCCCGCAGACGGTGAGGAAATTAATTACTATTTTCTTGCTCATGGAAATCTCGATAAATAACAAGATTATCCTCCATTAAAAACGTTGCACAAGCATCCTATTCCTTAGTTGAAGTGTTTTTGTGAAATTGAACGTTATTAATATAGACTCCAGTTTTGAGAAAGTAACTCCTATAGAGTTTTTGTTATGTTACAATGAGTTTCAATGTAGAGAAGAATGTTTCAATGAAGAATGTGAATATTTATATGAATATTATTTACATAAATAAATTGTAACAGAAATCAAGTTTTTTAATATCAAATCTAACTCCACATAAATATACATTAACTCGGAAAATACAGTCATCCTGTTAAACATACTCGCTCACCACTATGAAACCCTAAAACTCGTTTATAATCGAGCTTGCTAGCTTGTTTCCACATTCTAGCCCTACTTATCACACGTCTATCGTTGTCGGTTGAACAACTACCTAATTATAGTGTTATATTACAGAACAAACATTTTAATCAACGATTGTAGGCAATTGACGTGCCCCACGGTTTTATTTTAGTCTAGTCTATGCATATGTTTATAATTCCCACGACTGTATCCATTTTATTATTTTTTGGTTTTTAGTACATTTATCTTAAACATTGCAATGTATGTTTAAAATAAAACCGTTTAACTTAAAAAGTTTTTTACCTGTTTTTATTATTTTTAATTTTCCGAGAGTTGGCAAAAGTTTTTAATTAATGTTGGAGATTTTAGCGAATCATTTTTAAATCCGCGCGAACTGAAATTCTATTGGCTTATTTAGTCTGTTTTTATTTTTTTAGTTTCGTCTGTTAGTGATACCAATGTGCATCATATCTAGTGAAGATTTTACGATTTTTCTTTTATTTTTCGTTTTGTTAGTGGTAGACCTGCTGTTAAGAGTTGTTTAAGCCACTCATATGCCTCTGACGTGGTTTAACGGCGGCAGTGTAACTATGACGACAGCCTGGACCGACGTTTTACGTGCTCGAGAAAGTACTCTAAATCGAAGCGCGGAGACGCTTAGATATATATTGCCAAGCGGATACTAATCTTTGGAATGGCCTGCTAACGTTTTTTAAGCCAGCATTATCGTTTATGAATCTGTTCTGCAACTGGTTCTGAGCGCCTTAAAACATCTTGCAACTCTTGCATTCCAACTATTCTAGGAATGTTTTAATAAGCTGAAGCACATAGCGTCTAATACTAACACAAGGAAAATAATACTACACTTCAAATATACTAATCAAACTGTTTTGTTAATACAAAAAGTAATTGACGAAACACTTTTCCGAACATTCACCTCCTAAACTGTTTTCTTATTTTGGCTTACGTAACATTTTAGATGAGTCTTATATCTTCGTAATAGGGGTCACATTCGCGGTGTAAACGTTTGGAAAATCGCGGACCTTTTTGGCTTTGTTGCGGATTTTTATCGTGACGTTAAAGGTTTTTTTATTTAGTGCGATATCGAATCGGCCACTATAAACAGACCCGTCGTGTTTAAAAGTTCAAACGAAATTGAACCTTAATGCGTTTTAGATGGTTTGATATGGAATCACGAAGTGTTTCAAGTTGTAATGGTTTATTGTACCGATATTTTTATACGACCTTTTAGTCAAAGAAAAAGGCTTAGATGTTTTCTTTTGTGATAATGTGGGTAGATGGCGTTGATGGAGGGATGTAGGCATTCATTTGTTACAAAATCAAGTTTGATGCTATTGAAATTTTTTTTACGTAAATGTAACAATGTTAACCGAAAATAGATATTGCTTTTTATTCTTTTCTTTTTGATCTACTTTTTTTTCAGAGACGGGAAGCTGAATTAAAACCTTTTTTGTATTTGTATGGGGATGTTTTTTTTCTTAAGATTCGATTTATATGCGTATGATTTTCTGCGATTAATAATTATAACCCTGAGACAATAATTACCTATTTATTTAAATTTTATTAATTACTAGGTGACCTGTGCCCACTTCGTTAGGCGGCGAAAAAAACACGTCACTTTTTTCAACATATTTCATTACTGCTCCACTCCTATTAGTCATAGCTTGATACTATATAGCCTATGACACTCCCCCATAAATAGACTATTCAACACAGGATTACCCCCTACAACGTCACAAACGCACAAACTTTACCAGAGATTACCCCCTACAACGTCACAAACGCACAAACTTTACCAGAGATTACCCCCTACAACGTCACAAACACACAAACTTTACCTCTTATTTTTTTGTTTAAATCTTAATTTAAGGAGCTTTGTCAAAAATTGACTATGTCGCTCAACTTTACCTCTTATTAGTATAGATATAAGTTGCAAAAACTGGTATTGGGATTTTACATTTATAAGTATACAAATTGGTATCACTTTACTTAGCCTGGTGGCAAGCAATCATAACGTATCGCAATATTAGTATTAATGCCACAAAATATAGTGTGAGAGCCTGGATGTACTTTGTGTTCTTTAATTGATTGATGTTTGTAAAAGTCTCCACGATACTGAATTCCTAGTTCTGAGCTGTTTCAAACACCTTAGAAAATGACAATAAGCATGTGGTAGGTCTTTTAAGCTATATGCAGTCTAGAGGGGTACTAACCTTTGAGGTGATAATTACAGGGCTGTTGGAAATAATAGCTTTTGTTTAGGAGTAAGCAATGGCTGCTCCGTGTGGTGACGGAGTAAGAATACAATAATGTCACCACCCCATCGCATCCTATGGGTGTCGTAAAAACCGACTATCCGTGAATATTATCTTTACGAAATAAAAAGAAAAAAACTTGAAATTAAACCCTATACCAATCCGTCTGGCCAGCATGGTATTAGTAGGCCAAGTATCCCCCCGCCGTGGGAGGAATCCCGTCCCTGCAGTGGGACATTAAAGGGCTGTTAGGATGAGGATGACGCAATGGCTTAGCTATGTTCTGGCATTGTTGACATTCGTTTTCTAAAACATTAAATACGTTAATCATAGTATCATTACATCATTGGCCATTTATTGCATCAGTTAAATTGATGTACCGATCATTAATCTTTAGGAATTAAAAAAGCTGGCTATATATTTTATGTACGCTGTGATTAGATACTTTTTGATTGCGATCTGGGAATATCTGATATCTTTATTGAGCTTTCATGTTACAAACGAAATATTTTTATTGTTTTATGTTGACAGACAAGAAAGCCGTCCATCTGATTGTTAGTGGTAACCACCACTTATCATAACAGCCCATTAATGTCCCAATGCAGCGACGGGCCTCCTCCCGTGACGGAGGGATACTTTGTCTACTAATACCATTTGGATTGGTATAGGGTTTAATTTCAAGTTTTCCTTCTTTTTATTTCGTAAAGATAATATTCACGGATAGTCCCTTAGTTTTTTACGACAGCCATGGGATGAGATGGGGTGGTGACATATTGTATTGTTACTCCGTCACCACACGGAGACCTACTTATGTATCTACACAATTATTTATTTCAGTAAGAAGAGAGAAGAAGTCATACTTTGAGTTTGCAAATCGATGATAAGCAGTGATGTGACCAGAGATTTTTATAAATAGACCTACGCAATAACAAACAGGGCAAGGTAAAATAACTTTTAATAGTTTGTTTTCCATATCAGTTGTTCCCTCGCATTCATAAGGTATGGGAAACAATTTTATCAGATAAAATAAATAATTAATATTATTTTTTTATCCTAGAGTAGTGACCGGGACTTGACAAATGTAGTGTAGGTGGAATGCGCAGTACCGTGTTCTTGGGCGCGCCTAAGTACAGTAGTGGACTGCTATAGGCTAGTTGATTGATTGATTGAAAATAAATAAACAAAAAAAATGAAATTGTTATATTTATTTTTATTTAAAGTAAAACAATACATTAAAAGGACTTCGTTATATTACATCTTATCCTGTGGGCAGTAAGCGAGTAAATCCTGGTCTAAAACTAGGCTTGACCGCTCTTAAGTCTTCCTAGATGTATGAATTTAAAATACATAGTACAGTGTTGCAATGCAAACCTGTTTCAAATATACAAATATAATTATTTACAAATACAAGGAATTACCAACTATTTATTTACATAATTATTATTTACATTCTTTTTGGAAACATTAATGACGATTATTTCTAAAATACTCTGCCAAAAGACAATCCAAAATTTGGTTTCCAGCCGCTGTTCATGAAAGGGGTTTCGAATTTTTTGTAACCAGCACTGAAGTCTACAGAGCTGGTTGGACTACGGAAGAGGTTTAGGTTACCCATTGCAGAGTAGTCTTTACGTTCTAAGAATGGAGTGTGAGCCAAGCCAAGTGAAGCGCCGATTTTGTCTCTGTAACAAGCAATTAAGTATAAGTTAATTTTCTGAAGAATAATGTTCAAAATAATTGATGTTAGATCAGAGAGATAGAATGTGGCAACAGAGTAATATTACATGATCACTACCCATTTAATGCCAAAAGTTAGCAGATAGCATCTTAACAAAAAAAAACAGAAAGAAAACTAAAGTTTTATAGGTTTAAACTTAGGTCAAGTTTCTTTTCGTCGCTACGTCAGACACGTTTACAAATTTTCCTTAAACAACTATGAATGGCAAAATAATATATTTTATCACATCTGCCAAATGATATTCACCCGCGCGCAAAAATGGGTAAAGGGTTCTTCTGGGTCCCTCAAACACGTTTGTCAGTAATCTTATACCAACAAATAAATAAGTTTAGGCCTAGAAGCCATGCATGACGAAAATATTGGTGCAAAGGAATTTAAAAAAAAACTATAAAAGACACAAAACTCATACTAACTTGAAAGTATAGCCGACGCCACCACCGACAGTGTTGAAGTTAGGCACGTTGGGGAAGTTAGGCATGTTCCTTGACACGAAAGCGTTAGCCTTTACGTCATGGATGTCATTGTGGAACAGGGTTGCGTGACCAGCACCTGTCAGCTTAGAACCGAAACCAGGTATGTTCTCCTTCATTACAGAAACACCGTGGCCGTTTCTGGAAAACATTAACAATTTTAACATTTATATACTTTTTTTATTATAACTTATAATTTGATACCAAATCATCTATTTAGCTAAGGATTTTAGGATGTTTTTTTGCTAGAGACATGATTAAAAACTGCGTCTTCTGAGTATACGTTTTAGACGCTTTAAAAAGTGCACAACGGTAAACAACTGTACTTTACCACCCAGACAAAGATCTAAGAAAATCTGCTCTCTGTCACTCGTTTACTGTCCGAGATTACTTAACACAGATCCTCTCAACAAACCAAAATTGCAGAAGTATAATTACCGGTGTCAATGAAAAAAATCTAAAAACTCTATAGGTAAATTTATTAAGAAATAAACTTCGCAACTTACACATTATCAAGAGCCAATCCGAATCCTTTAGAAGCAGCATTCATATGATTATCAAGACCAACACTACCGACAGCGCTCAGAACATTTCTGTCGTTACCAACAAGCGGGATCTTGCCAGCCAGTCCAGTTGTACCATCACCATTGAGAGTGACGCTGCCTTGAGCCTGGCGACGAAATCTTGCACTGGGATGTAAACCTTCTTGCTCGATTGCAGAATGATCTCCAAAAACTTCGTAAGCATCACCTATGGAATCTGGAACGTCAAAAAGAAACACGTTTGAACGATGCAACTAAATATAGAAAGTATATTTTATAGAAGTCACTCTTCATAGAAAGCACGTTTAGTCGAAACATTGTATAAAACATTGTATAGCAGAAACATCCTTGTATGATACAACTGCATATAGAAAGTACAGTTATTAGATGTCACTATTCATATCAGCACTTTTCGTCTAATCTTAGAAACATTGTATCAAATAGAGACACGCTTGTACGATACGACTACATAACGAAAGCACGGTTAATTGAAGTCACTTTTCATAAACAGTACCTACTTTTCGTCGAAACATAGAAACATTGTATTAAATATAAACACGCTTGTACGATACGACTACAATAGAAAGTACAGGTAATAGAACTCACTTTTCATAAACAGTACGTTTTATCGAATTTGATGTATGATTCGACGAAACGTACCTACTGTATAGAAAGAGTGACTTCTATTACCTGTACTTTCGTACAAGCGTATTTCTGTTTGACGGCACATTACCTATGTCTATTCCATAAGGAATGTATTTACAATTTACTCCTACGAGTAAAAACGTAGCTAGGAACAATTTTGCAGCCACCATTTTATTTTCTTGTCTTCAAACAGTAAATTTATCAAACATAAGTTAATCTTAGTTGATGTGGATGCTGAATGATGTGATAACGAAGATAAATGACTTTATATATAAAATGTTTTCGTCTGAAAGGAATCCCCTATCACTTTAATGGTTGGGGTTAATGTAAAGTACCTTAGTATCAAACGTGTGGAGGAGAGGTTATCTCCCGGTGTTTTTAGCTAGGTGTAATATAAAAAGTATGATTGACATCTTGATTTTTGGTATCATAACAGCCCATAAATGTCCCACTGCAGGGACAGGCCTCCTCCCATGATGGAGGTTTACTTGGCCTACTAATACCACGCTGGCCAGACGGATTGGTATAGGGTTTAATTTCAAGTTTTCCTCCTTTTTATTACGTAGAATAATATTCACGGATAGTCCTTTAGTCGGTTTTACGACACCCATGGGATAAGATGGGGTGGTGACATATTGTATTCTTACTCCATCACCACACGGAATTTTTGGTAGCTTTTGTTTTAATTGCAGACATGGGATTTCTGGTTTCAATCCCACGATAGCCAGTTTGACTTGTGCGAGATTCGGGAAAGCGAGCTTCGACATGTCAGGGTAATATCTAATCCAGCTGGTTGCAATATCATGTTTTATGAAACTCAATAGCACTTATTTTAACTCTCAAAACATCACAGCTGTCTCCGAATGGTGACGGAGTAAGAATACAGTTTGTCACCACCCCATCTCATCCCATGGGTGTCGTAAAAACCGACTAAGGGACTATTCGTGAATATTATCTTAACGAAATTAAAAGTAGGAAAACTTGAAACAAAACCCCATACCAATCCGTTTGACCAGCGTGGTATTAGTAGGCCGAGTATCCCTCCGTCCCGGGAGGAGACCCGTCCCTGCAGTGGGACATTAATGAGCTGTTATGATGGCATTAAGTTAATAAAATATATTTATAGTTGGCAAAAACACGCAGTATTATTCCCTCATCTATTGCTAATAGTGTTGAAAAAGTAGACTAAGGAACTAGAGCTATGCAGATGTCTTAGATATTTTTGTATTAAGTACTATAAGATGGGAGACTAGAACAAGAGGACTATAAATAAATAAATATTCCTCACACATTCACACAGCGCCATCTAGTCCCAAACTAAGCAAAGCTTGTACTATATGTACTAGAATACTTATAAACATACTTAAAATACTTTTTTTTTGTGTAAATACATATACGCCAAGACCAATGCACACAAAGATTTGGCTATGGGCAGGCCTTGTATGTCTAGAGTTCGCATGTGTTCCTAAGGTCCCGGTATCAAATAGATTCGATCTCTGTGACGTAATATGTAATAGTCCATTACTGCTACGTAGAGGTCCCAGGTTCTCAAAATCAAATCTCTCAATGCAAATCTTTGTGTGCATTGATGTGAGTATTTTCTATATATGTATAAGCATGTATTTACAAAAAAACATAATACAAGCTTCGCTTAGTTTGGGACTAGATGGCGTTATGTATGTTTGAGGAATAAAAAGAGAAACATATTAATAAGTTTAATACCAATCATGGGAAGAACCGATGCGCTATTAATTTTTAAGAAATTTAAACAAGGATAAATATGAAACAAACATTAAAATATCACGATCTTAATTGTTTTTTGCAAAGACACGAGTTTCTTTGAATTCTACGATGACTATGAGTAATCGATATAATCGTTATTTTTATTTCTTTTAAATTATCAAACATTTTAAATGCAATTTCGTGAAGATGGCAGATTCAAAGAAATATTTTTTAAATAATAAGAAGCTATACTTTATTAACTTAACTCTTTTTTATGAAAATTCTATGAAACTCATTTAAGAGCGTTTATAGGGCTCACTAGCGCCGCCAATAGAAAAAAAATCATAATTCGGAAATAAGATAAATAATGTTAAATGTTGATAACAAAGTCTTGAGAAAAAGAAATAAAGTATTTGAATAACACACTCTCAGCGTTTGAAATGTGTTTCAATTAAATAAATATTGCATTATAAACAAAAACGGTCGTTTTTTTTTCGAATGCGAAATTTAACTAATTAAAAAACATTTAAAGTGTTGAAAGTGTGTTATATAAATACTTTATTGTCTTTTCTCAAGACTTTGTTATCAACATTTAACATTATTTATCTTATTTCCGAATTATGATTTTTTTTCTATTGGCGGCGCTAGTGAGCCACGTAAAGGCCCTTAATACACAATTAAGTATAATATACTTACCCAAAAAGTACTTGAGACTTATATAACAGACATTAAAAAAATTAATACAACTGAATTGAGAATCTCCTTATCTTTGTGTCGTCGTTTAATTAACACCTGATAATGTCAATACAATGTTATCTGAATCTCCCTTAGTCGATTCTTACGACACCCACGAGATACTTTGGGATTGATACCTTGTATTACTACTCCGTCATTATCAGGACAATCAGTTGGCAAATTTTTTCTAAATTATAATAGATTTTAAACTATCGCGATTTGTATACATAATACTATTTTATACGGGTCTTACTCGCGGTATATATCTACTATAGCCTAGATACTAGTAAGATAAATATCTAGGTTTTTATCTTTTTCCAAATTATTTATTGAGGTGTATCATTTAATGCAGTAAGACAATAAAAGGCTAGTAACACCTTTATCTAAAGAAAGCTGTTTCACCGTGTGCATCAATATTGTTCAACAAGATATTTTCCCAACAATTTTCCGACGTAGAAAGCTCCTGATAATGTTCTGAAGATGGTTGTTTGTGATACTAAGATATATAATTATCTAGAAATGCCTGTTTTAATTGATTCCAAAAAGAAGAATTCCCGGTATTAAACCCATCAATTAATTTTGAACAACTGAAGTTGGCACCTTAAAATGTGTTTTAAAAGTTATTTTTTAAAAGCTTTTATTTAATTTTTTTTCATTCAACCAAGCCAATAATTGACGTCCACTGCTGGACAAAGGCCTCCTCCAAATATTGCCACCTAGTGCGATCCTGCGCCTCCCTCATCCATCTATCTTTATTTAATGTTTTATCTAAATTATTTCCGGGGTAGATCAAGCATATTTTTAGGAGTGTTTGTAAATGAAATAGGCATTTTAGAGCACAGACTTGCCTAGTGTAAGCGCAATACCTACATCCTTATTCGTACAGTCAGCATTTCACAGTAAGGGCTCTTTCAATTCAGCCGCTTTGTACCGACACGGCAAGATTTGTATGAAAACAAACGAACGTTGCTTTTGCCGTTCGCAAAACGTACGGCAGCCGTACGGCACGAAGCGGCTAAAGAAAAAAAATCCTAACAGCCAAAAAAAATATTTAGATTCCCACATCCTAGCCAGTCGGCGTGTCTTAAATCTATTTGGCTTATTTTGTAAGAGCAAGAACCAGGTGGTAGATCCTTTCATTAAGAGGCATAGATACCATCGCGGTTACTCCTTAATCCACCTCCAAGCAGTAGTTTTCCTAGCTATAACCTTTGCAACTAAACATAGTAAGAAGAAAGTAATATAAATAAATAAATTTATTCCTCACACTTTCGCATAACGCCATCTAGTCCCAATCTAAGCAGAGCTTGTACTATGGGTACTAGACAACGGATAAACATACTTAATTTTTAGGGTTCCGTAACAGTTTTGAAAAAACGGAACCCTTATAGGATCACTTTGTTGTCCGTCTGTCCGTCTGTCCGTCTGTCTGTCAAGACCATTTATCTCAGGAACGCGTGAAGGTATCAAGCTGAAATTTTCACCAAAATACTAAAGCTTGTTGCCTCTTAGTGCTGTAAAAAATTCATAGTGCTAATCCAACGCAATCAAGAGATATTGCCGTTTTTGTCGCAAAATTTAGAGGGGTAACGGCAAAAACCTACAGGGTACTTCCAGTCTACCTACAAACTTGAAATTTGGCATGGAGCAAGGTCTTGTAGTACATGTAATGGGAAAATTCCGAAAACCTTAAATTTTTACTTCAATCACATTATATTTTGATTTCATAGAATTTTGGCGGGAAAGCTGAGTCACGTGACCTGTGACGTCATAGAATTTTGACAGCTGTCAAAGTGACAGCACGTGACGTCATATAATTTTTGACAGATGAGTCGTGACGTGACGTCACATAATTTTGGCGGGAAAACATTTAGTGACAGTTGAGTCATGACGTCATTGAATTTTTGACAGATAAGTCGTGACGTCACAGAATTTTTGACAGATGAGTTGTGACGTCATATTATTTTGGCGGGAAAATATTTTAGACACCCGTCACTTTGACAGCTGTCACTTTTGACAGATGTGCGTGACGTCATAGAATTTTTGACAGATGAGTTGTGACGTCACAGAATTTTGGCGGGAAAATATATTATGACAGCTGCTGAGTCGTGATGTCATTGAATTTTTGACAGATGAGTCGTGACGTCTCAGAATTTTTGACAGATGATTTGTGACGTCATATTATTTTGGCGGGAAAATATTTGAGACCTGTGTCACTTTGACAGCTGTCAATTTTGAAAGATAGGCGTGACGTCATAGCATTTTTGACAGCTAAGTCATGACGTCATTGAATTTTTGACAGATGAGTCGTGGCGTCACATAATTTTTGACAGATCAGTTTTGACGTCATAGTATTTTGGCGGAAAAATATTTATTGACAGCTTAGTCGTGCCGTCATTGAATTTTGGCGAGAAAATAGTATTTAAACCGCTGAATCCTGACGTTATCACAATTTGGCGGGAAAATAAATAGGTTTGTACGGAACCCTCGGTGCGCGAGTCAGACTCGCACCTGACCGGTTTTATTTTTTTGTAAATACATACATATTATACATAGAAAACACACAGACCAATGCAAACAATCATGTTCATGCACACAAAGATTTGCATTGAGCGGGAATCGAACCCGAGACCTCTGCGTAGCTGTCATGTTATATAACCACTACACCACAGAGGTCGTCATATGTACGTCTATTCTAACTAGGTTAGACAGCGACTGTGCTCTGGTCACGGCCTTAAGCGGCGGATGTCACATACTATTAAACTTATACTTACTACATCTATCTAGACCGTATCTTTTCCAACTTAAACCCTTTTAGACATCTTAACCTTAAGACCCATTACGCTGAGCCCACATTTCCGTAGCGGTCGGCGCAGGCGTATCCGACGTCGACACAGTGCTGACGCGGCGTTCCCGTCCAGTTCTTACCCTTTCGACTGCTACTCACGCTGCCCGCTTTTGTTTCGGTCAGTCAGGTCTCTAAAATTAATTGACTGTCGACGTGACAAGAGTTTTGCTCACGCTCCGGAGGAACGACCTTACGACAGGACGACTGACTGATTAAGCGATCTTCGGCACTTCTAGATATCAAAGTATATCTATTGTAAAACGCGTCGCGTCTGCAATGATTGTAACAGTCGGTCCATTGAACATTGTAAACAAAAGGCTTATTCACCCGTCCATATTGTTGGAACAATGTACTTAACTCATAAATTGATTTGAAGAAATTTTATTGTCGTTTTAAACAGTAATTTTATTGATAAACTGTCTCGTTGGAGAGCTAGTACCTACATGAGGTAAAGGGTTCAAGTCATAACAGCCCATTAATGTCCCACTGCAGGGACGGGCGTCCTCCCGTGACGGAGGGATATTTGGCCTACTAATACCACGCTGGCCAGACGGATTGGTATAGGGTTTAATTTCAAGTTTTTATTCTTTTTATTTTGTAAAGATAATACCTATTCACTTATAGTCCCTTAATCTAAGATTTTACGGTTTCAATTCCCACTCAATGCAAATACTTACTAATATTATAAATGGGAAGTGTGTTTGTTTGTCTTTCTTTCACGGCAAAACGGAGCAACGAATAGTCGTGATTTTTAGAGTGGAGATAGTTGAAGGGATGGAAAGTAACGTAGGCTACTTTTTGCTACCCCGAATTTAACGCGAGTGAAGCCGCGGGCAAAAGGTAGTTTTTAATATTATTCATTGCATAGTACCCATTGTACAAGTTCAAGTTAGTTTAGGATTAGTGAGAAATATTATATTCTGAATTGAGATATTAAGAAGCTTATTGAAATAAGTATAATTACTAAAGTATTTACTCATTATCCAGTGTCTTTAATTAGCTTTTCTCTGCGATTTTAAAGTTACTTTGATGTCTACTCTATTTCCATTGCAGCTAGGATTATTTTACAACAAATGACAGCAGCTTTCTTTCTTAAATTCTACTTTTCAATACTAAATAAAATAAAAATGTTTTTAGTATTTTTGAAAAAGTAAAATTGTTTGACGTTTATTTTTGGTTTTATCTATAATATTATTTTATCATTAGCTATAATGTATTCATATTATATTTTGATTTGTTCTCCTTCGTTTCAGCCCTTATCATCCCACTGCTGGGCAAAGGCCTCTCCCTTTGATTTCCACAATTGTCGGTCCTTGGCCAATGAAGGACAGTGTTTTTGTGCCCTATCTATCTCATCTGGCCACCTCCTACGTGGTCTGCCGCGACGCCGATTTGATGAATCTGGGCACCATTCGGTAGTAATGCTAGCCCATAGATGGTCAGGCATGCGGCAAATGTGGCTAGCCCAGTCCCACTTTAGATTTTGCTAGCCGATATTTTTTTCAAGGTTTTGGGAGGTATCCAGTACAGTCAACGAGACAATGCTGATCAAGTACATCCTCAGGATTTAAATTTCTGGTATTTAGTTTCACAAAAGTTTATAATAAAAAGATTTACTTAATATTTTACAAAATATTTTTATTTCATAAACGAAATCCATTACAATAATTAATACTATACAGGTGTGTAAATGCATCTGAAGTCCTACAATACCAAACATTTGACATAATTATCTTTAATATAACCTCGTACAGGTTTCTTAAACTATCTATGTCTTATCATTTGAGTCTTAAAGCCATAATAACATTTCTCTATATTTATCTCTCTTGCACTGATAGGTCGTCTATTCTTATATAATAATAATATCTTCTTTCTCTTTTTGGAGTATTCAAATGGTAACGCGCGTACTATAGTAAAGCCAGTTACCACAACATTTAAGTTAAGTATAAAATTTCTTTGGTATTTTAACCCTTTCACAGTGCCGCAAGCAGACACATTAGTAAAACAATGCACGTGTACCATATATGGTGCACTGCACTGTGAACGTGTTAAAAATTTAACCAAAGAATTTGGTCAAAGTGAATCCAGCAGATGGTTGCCATCCGCTCTTCATGAATGGTGAAACAGACTTGGATAACCCAGCTTTGAAGTCGAAGGAGGTGGTTGGATTCCTGAAGATGTTCAGTTTACCCATTGCAGAGTAATTGGTACGTTGAAGGAATGGAGTACGATCTGCTCCTAGTGAAGCACCTATTTTGTTTCTGAAAAGATGTAAAGGATTTAAATGAATTTTTGTATGCGTTTGAGTGACGCATAGGATGGTTTAGATTCACAAATCAGCCCGGCAGATGGCGCTGAATGTAATATGCAGGACAACGTCTGTCAGGTCTGCTAGTATACATATAAAAATACATATACATAGATTGCCAGACCAATGCAAACATTCATGTTCATTTACTCTTAGCATTGAGCGAAATTCGAAACCAAGACTTTTTGTGTAGCAGTTATGTCTATTAATGTATAAAATATGCAGGAAAGGTATAATAACTGGTTTACCTCTGGCTATGCCTACTCTAGAAAAAAGTCGTTAAGTCTCGTATTCCTAGATGGTCTAGCACTAGGATCTACTACAGGCTACCCTAAAGGCAGTTCATCTGGTTTCCTTTTAGTCCAATAAAATTGAAAGACCAACTTAATATACCAACTTACATAAACTGTTGACGACCTCGGTGGCCCGACGGTAGCGCAAGCGGCTGCCGTGCAAGAGGTTGTGGGTTCGACGCCACGCAGGACAATAATTTGTGAGTTCCACAAATTATTGACCTGGTCTGGGTGTTCTTTGTGTCCGTTAATTGATGTTTGTAAAAGGTCCCCGCGACACAGGGCATGATCCCTAGTGCGGTAGTTGTCTTTAAAAAAAAAAGAAGCAAGAAGGCACAAATACTCACTTATACATATAATCCAAGCCACCGCCAACAGTATTGAAGCTAGGCACTTGAGGTATGTTCGGCATATTCCTAGTTATAAATGCATTAGCGTTTAGATCATGGTTGTTGTTATGAAAGAGGTTTACGTGTCCTTCTCCCGTCAGCTGGTTACCGAAGCCTGGTATGCGAGTTCCAGTTAATGATAGACCGTGTCCATTGCTGAAATTTAAAAGAACAAAATTTTTATTTTATTTAAAGGAAAACAGCATACTGTAAAGAAGGTAATGATCGCGACGATAGCAGTTCTTCAACCACCTTTTCGCCTTACTGTTTTTGGTCTGCGAAGGTTCTTAATATTAAAGTTATAGTCCTTTTCCTTAGCCATTATAAAGCAGTACAACTCCCGCGCTATAGTCAAAAGCCCAGTGCGAAATAAACTTGAACAAAAATGTATTTTACAGACATAGAACCTACATAAACTTCGGAAAGTAATTTATAAATCGCGCACATAAGAGTTATGCAAGGGATTCAAAAGTAAGACAATGAGCTGCTGCTTATGAAAACAAAAACTTCATGGTACAATAAGTGACTCTTAAAGATAGTCTATTCTCTGTTCTTTATAAAAAATATTAATATAAGAAATTACTCACACATTATCAAAAGCCAATCCACCCGAAGCTGACGAGAGATGCTTGTTAGCATCCAATCCAAGAGATCCAATAGCGCTTAAACTATTTTGGTTATTACCAGTTAGAGGTATTTTAATATTAGCACCAGAAGTTTGATCGGAATTGGCGAATACACTGCCAAGTTGTCTACGATATCTATGATGGTAAGATACGGGTTCATAGTATGTTCCTTCGAAATCCCTTTCAAGTATTGGTCTATACAGATCTTGGTATATGCTTGCTGCCGAAGCAGTAGCTATCAATAAAGTTGCGAAAATAAAGGAATACATGTCTAATTCTCTCGGGGTGTGAGTTTCGAATGATGCAAATGCTAGAATCCCTTTCCTTATATACAAATAATGGGTCAAAGATAATTGCGAAGTAGTTCCCCGATTCTGAATTTATTTATAGTTTCAATGAGATAAGAGCGGTGCGTTTATTTTATATCTATCAATTTTGTGTAAGAAACTTGCTTGAGGTACTTATCTAAAGTTTTTATTCTTAGTTGTAATAAAATGACTAATATGATTTTTTTTAAATAAAATACACGAAAATATAACCGAATCTGAACCTGATGGGAAGCACAAATACAGTCCAGAAATGAAGACAACGGATGGTAGTAAAAATTACTTTACTTTGTCAGCATCACCTTACCTGCGTGCCTAAATAAATATTCCTCACACATTCACACTAAGCAGAGCTTGTACTATGGGTACTAGACAACGGATAAACATACATAAATATTTTTTTTTTTGTAAATACATACATATTACACATAGAAACACTCAGACCAATGCAAACAATCATGTTCCTGCACACAAAGATTTGCATTAAGCGGGAATCTAACCCGAGACCTCTGCGTAGCAGTCATGTTATATAACCACTACGCCACAGAGGTCGTAGCTTGCTTCCGCTTTGCCGCCACATGCTTCTTTACACTGCGCTGCATTTGAATAACAGAAAATGGCGAAATTACATATTACATACTACATTTAATGGAATAAGAAAGAATCCGAAACTTTTTAGTGCGAGAGGATAGCTAACAAACCATCTGAGTATGACATCGACGACAAAGAAAATCCACTATTTGCATAAAAAAATTGCATCCAAATGCTTTGAGTCTGGGTCGTTTAGCCAAAACAGATTAAAATCGGGGTCCGGACCCGTGCTCCACGTAGGTTCTCCACCTGGGTGAAGCATGGGGACTTGCTATTTCAAACTGTGCATTAAAAAAGTAGTGTGCAAATATTATAGCGTTAAAGTGGCCCCTGCAGTGGGACATTAATGGGCTGTTATGATGAAAATGGTAGCTACAGTACGCTAGTAAAATTACAGCATTATTGCATGGTTTTTACCCTTTTTTGCTTGACGCTTTGGCACAGATACATACGATCTGTAATAATGTAACGCGATAGTGTAAAAGTTGTGATTCAGGGTGTCAAATGCTGTATTGTCTGTAAAGCACAGAGTATTTTATTGCATTTACTATGGACAAGCGCGGAGCTTACTACTTATTAGGTTAAAGACTTAATCGTTCCTTTACTTTGTCGTATAAAAAATTCAGTTTTGAGTCTTTTCATCATAACAGCCCATTAATGTCCCACTGCAGAGACGGGCCTCCTCCCATGACGAAGTTATAGTTGGCCTTCTAACACCACGCTGGCCAGACGGATTGGTATAGGGTTTAATTTCAAGTTTTCCTTCATTTTATTTCGTAAAGATTATATTCACGGATAGTCACTTAATCAGTTTTTAAGACACCCATGGGATAAGACGGGGTGGTGACATAAATATATACAATATCTCACCACACGGAAAAGTCTTTTATATTTTCTAAATTATCTAAAATTAAAGTCAAAAATTGTTTTTGTGGATAAAAAAATGTGTTAGGTTGATATTTTATATGTAGGGTATTTTGATACTCAATTTACTATAAAAGGCGTAATGGACGGCACGTCAGGGCTTTTTCTTGTGTAAGCAGCCGAAGCGAGTGGTTGTGTATCCTATCCATCGAAGTATATTAATATATATACCTGAGTATAATAAAAGTATACAGTACAATCAGCGGAGTTTTATTACAAATGTAACATATTTATTAGATTGCTTTACGTAATACAAATCGAACCTGAGATGTATGCCATTGTCTATAACCACTAGGTACGTCTACGTGACATTATTCATCGAAAAAAATATATAAACACTATCTTTCTCATGTTAGTCATTTAAGGCAAAATATGACAAATATCTACATATTACTCATAATATACTAATATGTAACAATATGGTTATTATTAATATGTAATAATGTTTTGTTTTTGTTGTGGTAAGTTACTGTTGTTAGATAATTTTAACTACTACCTAAACAGTTGACGACCTCTGTGGCGCAGTCGGTATATTACATGGCTGCTACGCGGAGGTCTCGGGTTCGATTCCCGCTCAATGCCAATCTTTGTGTGCATGAACATGATTGGTTGCATTGGTCTAAGTTTTCTCTGTGTATAATATGCATGTATTTACAAAAAAAAGTTTTTAAGTATGTTTATCCGTTATCTAGTACCCATAGTACAAGCTTTGCTTAGTTTGGGACTAGGTGACGATGTGTGAATGTGTAAGGATTATTTTTTTAGTTAAGTTGTATGAGCCTGCTACTTTGGTAAGAAGCCTTTTGCAACGGGCCTTCTTTAGTGACGGAGGATAACTTGGCATTTTAAAACTTAGTGTTGGTGTACAACTTTCATGCCTTTCTTTCTTTTAAATGAAATGAAAAAATATTTTATTTCATCTAAGTCACGTACGTCAATGACATTTATGAACGTCGGAGTTTTTATAGTGATCACAGCACGTCTAACTTAAAGAGTTAAAATCGGATAACACTTAATCTTAGTCGGCTGCTATTTTGATAAACTTTACGTAAACACGTCTACGTTGTATAGAGTCCACAGGGGAAGATTAGCTGATAAATGGAAAATATAATTATCATCATAACAGCTCATTAATGTCCCACTGCAGGGACGGGACGGGCCTCCTCCCGTGACGGAAGGATACTTGGCCTACTAATACCACGCTGGCCAAACGGATTAGAATAGGGTTTAATTTCAAGTTTTCCTTCTTTTTATTAGGTAAAGATAATGTTCACGGATAGTCCCTTAGTTGGTTTTTACGACATCCATGGGATGAGATGGGGTGGTGACATATTGTATTCTTACTCCGTCACCACACGGAGAGGAAATTATATAATTACTTCGTATTCAGACACTGCTTCGGTGGCGCGACGCCGGTAGCGCAAGCGGCTGCCGTGCGTGAGGTCGCGGGTTATATATCCACGCTTTATTGTCCTGAGCCTGGATTTTCTTTGTGTTCGCTAATTTGATATTTGAGTACACAGGCGTGCGACACAGTGCATGACCACTAAGGCCAGAAAGCGGGAGCTTTCTTTAAAAAAAAAATTTGCCTCTCGCAATCATAATCAGGTGGACGGTGTACTCCTTTTATGTAATACATATAAAGCCCGATTTACACATCGACAAGAACAGTAGCGAGTTAAGTAGTAAGTTGTTGACTAAGTTGATTTAAATATATCTTCATCCTATTTTTGGCGAGTTAAGTAGGAAGTAGCCCCCTCTCTCGCGTCTCGCCAACGTAATTAACAACTTACTACTTAACTCGCTACTGTACTTGTCGATGTGTAAATCGGGCTTAATATACGCATTGTTTATTATTAAGTAATCAAAGTAAGTATGTTGTGCTTTGAGGTCAGTTTGAGGTTTAATGTAGGTACTTATATTTATCTGACTAAAAAGGGGATTCCTCTACAATATGTTTACTTGTGTGGTTTTAATAATTTTGTACCTACTTTTGTATACAAGTATTTATATTTGTTTAAATAAATAATCTAGTCCCAAACTAAGCAAAGCTTGTACTATGGGTACTAGAGAACGGATAAACATACTTAAATACTTTTTTTTTTGTAAATACATACATATTATACATAAAAAACACTCAGACCAATGCAAACAATCATGTTCATGCACACAAAGATTTGCATTGAGCGGGAATCGAACCCGAGACCTCTGCGTTGCAGCCATGTAATATACCGACTGCGCCACAGAGGTCATTTAGTTTATTTGTTTATTACATTTTTTATAGTCCAGTCAAAATAGATATCCAGTTTGCATTAATTCCCAACAAGCTGGATTTTTGTGCAGGCCTTGAATACGTCATTACAAATGATATGTCAAAAGTCCCCATCGATCCCACTTGTGCGTTGTTTTTTATTCGAGATCAAAGGTCACAAATTTGCGTTTTTTGCGTATATCTCTGAAACAACGAGAGCTATCGAAAAATGGTTCAGACAAAGTTTGTAGACCATAAAATTATCTACACAAAATACCTCAACACTTTTCTCCTACAAGGCATCGCTTTCAAGATATCGTGACTTTAGAGCGCAGGAAAGTCGTATTTTCGCCTATATGCACACACTTGCTTTTTCCCGCGATTTCGCTTGCGTTTATAAGTATTATTAAAAATAAGGCTTATTTCAATATATAGTAGCAATATGCTTGCTTGGTCTCAGCCTAATCGGTTTGAAATTGACAAAGTTCATACAAACTTTCCTCCCCTATCTTATCCCTTTAGGGGTAACATTTATTAAAATCCTTTCTTAGCGGATGCCTACGTTATAACATCTACCTGCATGCCAAAATTCAGCCAGATCTGTCCAGTGGTTATTATCCTATATTTTTATCAGTTAAATATTCATCTATAGTGTAGTAAGCTTTTTTATATAATATGTGTTTTAGTTTGTTTATAAATGTGCGGAAATCTTCTATATTTATAAAACTCAAAGGTGACTGACATAGTTATCTATCAAGGCACAGCCCAAACCACTGGACAGATCTGGCTGAATTTTGGCATGCAGGTAGATGTTATAATGTAGGCATCCGCTAAGAAAGGATTTTAATAAATATTACCCCTAAAGGGATAAGATAGGGGAGGAAAGTTTGTATGAACTTTGTCAATTTCAAACCGATTAGGCTGAGACCAAGCATGCATATTGCTACTATATATTGAAATAAGCCTTATTTTTAATAATACTTATAAACGCGAGAGAAATCGCGGGAAAAAGCAAGTGTGTGCATATAGTCGAAAATACGACTTTCCTGCGCTCTAAAGTCACGATATCTCGAAAGCGATGCCTTCTAGGAGAAAAGTGTTGAGGTATTTTGTGTAGATAATTTTATGGTCTACAAACTTTGTCTGAACCATTTTTCGATAGCTCTCGTTGTTTCAGAGATATACGCAAAAAACGTAAATTTGTGACCTTTGACCTCGAATAAAAAACAACGCACAAGCGGGATCGATGGGGACTTTTGACATATCATTTGTAATGACATATTCAAGGCCTGCACAAAAATCCAGCTTGTTGGGAATTAATGCAAACTTTAATCATAATTTAGTCTATTTTGACCGGTCTATTAACCGATTACGTCAAAATGAGGGAGGTTGGTTATACATTTGATCGCCTTTAGTAGCATAGGCGCGCAGGTGTCTCAGATTTTCAAAAAGGTTCTAATGTATTTTATTTTTATTTTGTAATAGTTACATTAAACACTTTTGTCATATTTGTGACTAGAAGGTAAATTGTGCCTGTTAAAAATGTTTTTAAAATTTGCGCGACACAGTATGGTCTATAGAATGGAAATTGTACTTTTAAAAAGAGCCATCTTATCTTTTTCTCTGTGTGGTGACTGAGTAATGTAACTCATTTTACTCTGCTTGGACTAACCATAGACACCCACGTAAATTGGAAACCCCATATTAAACAATTAAAATCTAAAATTTCTTCATTTTCTTACGCTCTGAGTGAAGTAAAAAAATCTACTGACATACAGGCTGCTTTAACTACGTATTACGCATACGCCTACTCGTGGCTAAGCTACGGCATTATATCCTTTGGGGTAATAGTACGGACGCACCAGCCTTATTTATACTACAAAAAAAACTAATACGTATATTGGTATATATAGTACAGACAGAAAGTTGCAAGCCCCATTTTCAAAACCTCAAAATACTTACCTTACCGTGTATCTACATCTTAGAGTTATGTAAATTTGTTCGTAAATATCCGGAACTCTATGATAAGAGAGCAGATATCCAGACTAAATATTCCCTACGTCATAATAATAGACTAAATTTACCAATTTCTAGACTAGCCATGCACTCTGCGGGTACGTTGACAATGTCTGTTAAAATCATGTTAAAATATACAATAAACTACCAGAAACACTAAAAGATGAAACTAATTATATAACATTTATAAACAAACTAAAACACATATTATATAAAAAAGCTTACTACACTATAGATGAATATTTAACTGATAAAAATATAGGATAAAATTAGCATAAGTAGGTATAAATATAATATTAGATAATTTTAATTACAATTTTAAAATATTCCACTTTAAATATTAGAATTAAAACATTATTAAAAGTTAGACATTAAATTGATATGTGTAAAATAAAGTTATATTATTTTTATTTAATATTCTATTTTGCTAATATAGAATAAGTATAAGTAATTTAAAATAATAGTCTTCCTCTCTCCTGCGTATGCTGTGCCCGACAGGGTCCATAATGATGCTTTATATACTGTGTATATTATGTAAGAACTGTAACTACATTATGGTGCAATAAACGTATTGAGTATTGAGTAAGAATACAATATGTCACCACCCCATCTCATCCCATGGGTGTCGTAGAAACCGACTAAGGGACTATCCGTGAATATTATCTTTACGTAATAAAAAGAAATTGAACCCTTTACCAATCCGTCTGGCCAGCGTTGTATTAGTAGGTCAAGTATCCCTCCGTCTCTGTAGGAGGCCCGTCCCTGCAGTTGGACATTAATGGGCTGTTATGATGATCCCTTTCTAAAGAGTGTCGAAGGCCTTTAAGGAACATCGTAATTGCAAAGTCAGCTATGCACACAGTTCTGAACTTGTGTTATCATTATACTTCATCATCATTATCATTTCAGCCAAAAAAAAGACATAGGCCTCCCTTAGACATCTCCACCTTCCTTGGTCCTATTCCTTCCTCATCCATCGGTATATAACATATATATTTACATTTGTTACACAATTAATGCAATAATAATTTTAAATTTACACATCAAAATTTAATATATACTTATTTCGTAATTACCAAAAACTACAAAGCCTTTAAAACTCGTGCCTAACGAGTTGGAAGTTCGGCGTGGGAAATACCAACATTAAAAAAAATAAACACCAAAAATGTTAGTGAACATGGAAATATGGACGGTTTTGTAAAATTATTATTATAGTCGATACATTAAAGCAAACGCGCAGCCCGATTTAGTGCTGCGAGATGGAAACGTGGTGAACTATTATTGTAACGCTCGACATATTGTTGGTAATTTTGTTTCATTTAATCATCATAACAGCCCATTAATGCCCCACTGCAGGGACGGGTCTCCTCCCGGGACGGAGGGATACTTGGCCGTAGTAACTACCCGTAGTAACGCAGTACTAATACCACCCTGGTTAGACGGATTGGTATAGGGTTTAATTTCAAGTTTTCCTTCTTTTTATTTCGTAAAGATAATATTCACGGATTACAATAGATGGTTACAATAGGTACAAGAAAGTAAAATTACAGAGCTATGAGCCAGCAAGTATTTCAGGATGGGCCACTGCCTAGCTAAGGTCTTCCATTGTTGACATAATGCTTTTCAAACTATTTTTGAAAAGTACTTTGGACTAATCGACTAGAGTAGATCTATTTTACTGAATTTTCTTCGCCCCCTTTCCTCTATTTCCTTTTGTATTCCTTAGTTACTTTTTACGATACTTATAGGATGAGATATCGAGTATTATCAGACTAAAATACAGGAGACATCTCACCGCACAGTGTTCGATATATTATCAAAACAGCCCATTACTGTCCCACTGCAAGGAAGGGCCTCCACCTGTGACGGAGGGATACTTGGCCCACTAATACCTCGCTGGTTAAACGGATTGGTATAGGGTTTAATTACAAGTTTTCCTTCTTTTTATTACGTAAACATAATATTCACGAATAGACCCTTAGTCGGTTTTTACGACACCCATGGGATGAGATGGGGTGGTGACATATTGTATTCTTACTCCGTCACCACACGGAAACGAAATTATTATATCGCTCAAAAAAATGTTTAAAAAGGTAATGGCAAAAGTTTTTGAGAATAGGCCCCTCGCCCATTTCATTTCCACTCCCATTAAACAGATTGAGGTTGGGAAAACAAGAATCCATAAACTTATGTCCCAGAACTAAATGTAAAATGGAAAAAAAAAATTCGTCATAATTTTTATACTTTTTAATTAAAATATTTTGTAATAACTGGAAACTTTTAAATGTAGGTAATAGTTTTGAAATATGCGGTAGTTTGTATAATCGTAAAGGAATAAGAATAATTAATATGTATTTGTTTAAAACTTATACCATTCAATCGGGCGACCTCTGTGGCGCAGTCGGTATATTACATGGCTGCTACGCAGAGGTCTCGGGTTCGATTCCCGCTCAAAGCAAGTCCTTATGTGCATGAACATGATTGTTTGTATTCGTCTGAGTGTTTTCTATGTATAATATGTATGTTACAAAAAAAAAGTATTTAAGTATGTTTATCCGTTGTCTACTACCCATAGTTACATACCCATAGTACTAGACCACGGATAAACGGATAAAGAAAATTACATTATCATAGATTCAAAACAAAACTACTTACAACATTAAAGTAATAACACTCAACTATTTTAATAAAAATAAAATAAAACTTTCTAGTCCCCTCTTATCTGCCATCACGAAAATTAAAAAAAAAATACATTAAAGCAAGTTTTTGCTAGATGCAACAGTAGAGTACACTCGCGAACGCAAGTCCTAACTTTAACCGTCGGTACAATAGTGCACAGCGGTGGAAACTTAATTGAAGCGCCTGCTACGAGATCCGACTGGGATTTTTTCGAGTGTTCCATTTCTGTTCGGGGAGCCAAGCTTAAGAATTTTGAGAGAATAACAGAGCATTTTTTTAAATTAATTATTGGTAACTACTCTCCGTGTGGTGACGGAGCAAGAATACAATATGTCACCACGCCATCCCATCCAGTGGGTGTCGTAAAAACCGACTAAGGGACTATCCGTGAATATTATCTTTACGTAATAAAAAGAAGGAAAACTTGAAATTAAACCCTATACCAATCCGTTTGGTCAGCGTGGTATTAGAAGGCTAAGTATCCCTCCGTCAGGGGAGGAGGCCCGTCTTTGGAGTGGGACATTAGTGGGCTGTTTTGATGAACTTCGGTAATGGCAGAATATGCCCAAGCCGCTGTTAACTGTAGCTTAGCTTAGTTAAGCCATATAGGTAGACCTGTAATTTGACTAGCTATCAAAGAACTAGGACTGTTTGTTCTAATTTGGCGGACAGGTTAACGCGATTTGACGACCTCTGTGGCGTAGTGCTTATATAACATGACTACTACGCAGAGGTCTCGGGTTCGATTCCCGCTCAATGCAAATTCTTGTGTGCATGAAAATGATTGCTTGCATTGGTCTGGGTGTTTTCTATGTATAAAATGTATGTTTTTATATAAAAAAAGTATTTAAGTATGTTTATTCGTTGTCTATTACCCATAGTACAAGCTTTGCTTAGTTTCAGACTAGATGGCGTTGTGTCAATGTGGGAGGAATGTTTATAACATTTATTTATTTAAATAAAAAAAACTTCGCCCTTAGCCCCACAGACCATAAACGCGAGACAGACGAATTACAGCGTATTTAGCAGAGCCGCTTTTCAATTCACAAATTGTAGCCTAAGCTTTAAATTATTTTTAATTAGCTATGAGTAGTTGTTAATGAACCAATTAGTCTAATTACATTTTTACGAGATGTTTATTTTATTTCTGTTTTTCTTTTCCCTTAGTTTTTATTACTGAGTTAATGAAATATGTTTTCTTGAGTTGAGTTTTTAAATTTTGTATTAAGTATAAGGATAAAATAGTCATCTAAGTCATAACGTGCCGTGTGGTGACGGAGTAAGAATACAATATGTCACTACCCCATCACATCCCATGGGTGTAGTAAAAACCGACTGAGGGACTATCCGTGAATATTATCTTAACGAAATAAAAAGAAGAAAAACTTGAAATTAAACCCTATACCCATCCGTCTGGCCAGCGTGGTATTAGTAGGCTAAGTATCCCTCTGTCACGGGAGGATGCCCGTCCCTGCAGTGGGACATGATTGATCAAATTATGATGACTCAAAGCGACTAGCCCAGCAAAGGGCATCTTTTTGACCTGTGTTGGGTAAACCTTAAAGTTGTTCCCGCAGCTAGTCATTTTACACATTTATCTAGATAGTTTTAGTGGGTAGCATACTCCCATCTTAAAGTATGGGTCCTCACTAACGAGTTTGCACAAAAAGTATTTAAAAAGGAATTGGTACTTATATTTATAGAACTAATGCATAATTTAATGAAAAGCACTTAAAATAATTAAAGCAGAAGAATTATTTTTAACTTTTGATATATTTATTTGCATAATAAATGACGGTTTTACTTGACATCTCTTTATTCATTTGCTTAATGGAATATGTTTCAAAGGAAACAAGATTATACAGGGTGTTGCAGAGATTTTATTTTAATTAATTAAGGTTCTCTTTGAACCCCTTTACTGGGAGAAATCTTAACGATTATGTTTTATTATTTTTGATCTGGAAAGTAGATTAAGTTTTTCTACATCACTGGAGGCATATTTCAGAAATAGGACATTATTTCTTTTTTCTGAGGTCTCGGATTCGATTCCCGCTCAATGCAAATCTTTGTATGCATGAACATGATTGTTTGTATTGGTCTGGGTATTTTCTATGTATAATAAGTATGTATTTACAAAAAAAAGTATTGAAGTATGCTTATCCATGTTTAATTTGGAACTAGGTGACGTTGTATAAAAGTGTGAGGAATATTCTATTCTATTCTATCCTTTGAAAAATCATTGTTAAGGTCTATTAATCCCCACTGCAAGGTCAGGCCCCTTCCAGTGACGTTGGGAAACTTGTGCAACTAATACCATGCTGGCCAGATGGCTCGGTAAATGGTCAGTTTTTCGCCAAGCTTACCTTTTAAGTTTTCGTCCGGATTTTTTTATATGCAAATTTTTTCTTACTTTAATTTTCGCGGGTTCGTACTCCACGCAAGATAATATTGTGAGACCAAAAATTAGTATATTAGTTTTTAGTCTGTATATCCACCATAACAGCCCATTAATGTCCCACTGCAGGGACGGGCCTCCTCCCGTAACGGAGGGTTACGTGTCCTACTAATACCACGCTTGCCAGACGGATTGGTATAGGGTTTCAAGTTTTCCTTCTTTTTATTTCGTAAAGATAATATTCACGGATAATAGTCTGTGTATATTCTGCGGTTTTAAAATGTATTTTTATAAAATCCCCGCAACACAAGGCATTATTGTCAGTAAAAAAATTTATCAGGATAGTATCAGCTTCTCAAACTTCATAGTTACCCTACAGTTCGGGATCCTTACAACTAAGTTTTTTAACTTAATGAAGAAAAACTCCTGAACAGGTGCAGCTGAAATGTTTAACTTACAGGTTTTTGTTCGTTACCACTGTTACTCAAAATGTTCGGAAGTAGAATTCCAATAGACTCTTGGTCTTCTGTAGTAGACTGCAAATGATGATGTTAAACTTAACTTTTAATAAACTATGACATTATGCCATTTAGTAAAAACTATTAAATAAACTAAAACTATACTCTATTAGTTTAGGTATTTAACTTAAGGTAAACAAAAAACTTACAAAATATGACAAGTCATGGATAACGTCTGTGGAAATCCGACTGAATGAAATAACTGTCAGAATTGTTGCCGCGCTATCATGCAAGATTACTTTTCTATTTAGTCAAGTTCGCAGCTACTGTTTCATCATAACAGCCTATTGATGTCCCAATGCAGGGACGGGCCTCCTCCCATGACGGAGGGATACTTGGCCTACTAATACCACGCTGGCTAAACGTATTGGTATAGGGTTTAATTTCAAGTTTTCCTTTTTTTTATTTCGTAAAGATAATTTACGAATAGTCCTTTAGTCGGTTATTACAACACCCATGGGATGAGATGGGGTGGTGACATAATGTATTCTTACTCCGTCACCACACGTTAATCTTTATGTGACATACAAATTTAGACTCAAGACATCGTCTGTTCTTTGTGTAGGTACAGTGGGTGACCGAAAACGTCCGCCAGTTTTCTTTTTCATTCGTTTGTGAAGCCTAAAACTCTTAGTACCTTTTGAAACTAAAGCATTGTATAGACAAAACACATAAAATTAATTTTCACAAAAAAAAAGAACCGACTTCAAAGACAAAAATTGCACTAAAAAGTAATAAATAATTACTTGTATTTTGATTTTACAACAATAAATCAGCCATTCTTTCTACTTAATTTTAATCTAAAGAATAGGTTCTTTTCATTAAGTATTGTAAAAGTATTGTTAAGGATATTTCTTGAAGAGTCTGTAAATATATTTATTTGTAGATTCTTTAAAAGATAATCAAATTATTACAAATAATGTAATATTATTGTTATTTTTGGAGTCGGTGTCAGCCACGATAGTTATTATTAAGTTTACCATTTTTTATTTCTGACTGAAAACTTAAACAAATATTATGGCGCCGTGTAATACACAGACTAATAATTACATAAAATTTACATTCGAAAATGAAACGGCCGTTTTCGTTTTAAATGCAATATTTATCTAATTAGAAACCATTTAAAGTGATGAGAGTGTGTTATACAAAACTTTATTGCCTATTCTAACGACGTTGTAGACAACATTTTGCATTATTGATCCTATTCGCGAATTATTTCTTTAAATATAATCTATTTTAAGTTCTGGAAAGCTTTAATCAGTTATTAAATATAATATTAAAACGTTTAAATGTGATACTGGTATTTTAAAATATATTTATTTAAATATGATAAGAATAGTTGTTTAATATTTGTTTAATTTTTAAACTAATCCATAAACAATCAACAACTATAATGTCGAAGTCATATAATAATATAATCTGTAATTCATGGCCGTCATTCCATTTGCTTAGGTATTATCGTACTTATTTCGTTGGCTGACACCGCCTCCAAAAATAACAATAATATTACATTATTTGTAATAATTTGATTATCTTTTAAAGAATCTACAAATAAATATATTTACAGACTCTTCAAGAAATATCCTTAACAATACTTTTACAATACTTAATGAAAAGAACCTATTCTTTAGATTAAAATTAAGTAGAAAGAATGGCTGATTTATTGTTGTAAAATCAAAATACAAGTAATTATTTATTACTTTTTAGTGCAATTTTTGTCTTTGAAGTCGGTTCTTTTTTTTTGTGAAAATTAATTTTATTTTTAAATTTTTAGTGAATTCCAATTCTATAAATCCGTGTGGTGACGGAGTGAGAACACAATATGTCACCACCTCATTTCATCCCATGGGTGTCGTAAAAACCGACTAAGGGACTATCCGTGAATATTATCTTTGAGATATAAAAAGAAGGAAAACGTAAAATTAAACCCTATACCAATCCGCCTGGCCAGCGTGGTATTAGTAGGCCAAGTATTTCTCCGTCACAGAAGGAGGCCCGTCCCTGCAGTGGGACATTACTTTGTCTGAATATGGGTAGACCTACGAAACGCGCTGCTTATATGAGACAGCGCCGATTGAATAAAACAAACGAAGAAAGGGAGAAACGCCTTTTAATGTAGGAAATCTACTTCCAATGTCATTTCAAAAGAGACTAGTGAACAACGGAGGACCTACATGCAAAAAGTTTTAAATAGGGAGAACATCGAAAAGCGTAGCCACCGTCTCGGCATGGTTAATTGGTAATAATAATTAAGTTAATTAAAATATAAATAAATCAAATAAATATAATAATTATTATTATCAATTTGTTACATCTAAAGAATATGTTTAAAATAAATTAAATGCAATTCAACAATTTTGTCTATTTATAATCCGTTCTTAATTACTATTTTAATTTAAAATAAGAATTTCATTCAAGTTTTAAACCACACCTGCGATTACATTCATAATGTTAAGTTTTCATCAATACAATTAAAATAAGCCCAAACACAAGGTAGCTGCTATATGCCGTTGAGGAGTTTCCTCGACCCTCAGTCGTCTTTATCATGAAATCATGTTTGTGTAAAGTTGTGTAAAGTTTACATCAATACGAATAAAATAAGCCCAAACACAAGGTATCTGCTATATACCGTTGAGGAGTTCCCTCGACCCTCAGTCTTCTTTATCATGAGATCATGTTTGTGTAAAGTTGTGTACAGTTTTCATCAATACGAATAAAATAAGCCCAAACACTCGGTAGCTGCTATATACCGTTGAGGAGTTGCCTCGACCCTCAATCTTCTTCATCATCAGATCATGTTTGTGTAAAGTTGTGTACAGTTTTCATCAATACGAATAAAATAAGCCCAAACACTCGGTAACTGCTATATACCGTTGAGGAGTTGCCTCGACCCTCAATCTTCTTCATCATCAGATTATGTTTGTGTAAAGTTTTGTAAAGTCTTCATCAATACAATTAAAATAAGCCCAAACACAAGGTAGCTGCAATATGCCGTTGAGGTGTTCCCTCGACTCTCTCTGGTCTCCAGGATCTGACCAGTTCTTACTCTTGACTATTTGGTAGTGACGTCAGAGATGCACATGTATGACAAGATTTTACACAATGCGTCCCTACAATTTTCAAGAGATGCCCTCGATTTCTCTGGGATCCCGTCATCCAGATCCAGATCTGGTGACAATGGGACCAAATGGGAAGCATACCCATACGAACAAAAAAAAAATTTTTCAAATCGGTCTAGCCGTTTTCGAGAAATCAGGTAACAAACACAAAAAAAAAAAAAAAAAAAAATACAACCGAATTGAGAACCTCCTCTTTTTTGAAGTCGGTTGAAAACTATACTCACACAGTATGATAATAAGGGTCAAATTCATTTTCACCTTTGGTCTACGTCTAGTTACATGTCAACATCAAACCTTTTTAATGAACTATTTAGTCTGTTCTGTTCTATTTTTTTATAATGGCTCCTAAGTTAATCGATAGACTTTTGGGGGAGAATTTGACTGGACGCCATGACGAGAGGTTGAGCTGTCATTTATATATTTTACAAATTGATTTTTTGAAGATTTTGTGATGCAGAAAAGATGCGGTTTTGTTTTGCAAGTTCATCGTCAGTAAATAAGTATGTTTAAATATGCAAGTGATTGGTGAATAGCTGGTGGCGGCGTCGTGATCAAGCTGTTCCTGTCTCCATCATACGCGTTCCGGTGAAGTTCTCCTGGACGGCAATGAAAAGAGAAGCATCGTCTTTTTAATGTTGTTTTTTTTTGTATGTGTAAACTTATACTATTACTTACTGAATGTAATGTATTTCACTTGACACTGGCAAAATATGTAACTATGTTCATGACGCCATAATAAATAAACATAACATAAGTTAATCGATAATTCTGCCAACAGGCCTGTTTAGTCATTACAAACTTTTAATTTGCTGTGATATCCTCTGTTTCATTGTCAATGTCTATTACTGTTTATTTATTACTGTTTAAATAATAATTAATTATACCTATAGGCACAGAATATAAAACTTGAATATTAAATAAGTAATATTAAATAATAATAAATATTATTTCCGATTCACGAGCATTCACGAAGGACTAATTTTGTATCCTAGGTAACCGATATTGTATTGTCATCCCTACTAGTGACAGCCGACCATTGACTGCAATATTATGTCATACTCAATCGTCATACTCAATCTCAATTAAAGCAGAGTATCGCTCATACTGCATAAGCACACGAAAATAGGCCTTAAGGTGGCGGACCTTTAAATACCATAAGTGTACATTAAATTGATGTTTCTCTAAGTGCAGCAAAAACAATACAAAAAAAGTGACGAAAAAACAAAACAATGAAAAAACAAAGTAACCACATTTCGAAAAAAGTCCTAACTAGATTGAATCATGATAACAAAAAGGAAAACCAACTTGAACAGATCCTCTTAAAACATTTGAAGCATAATATAATCTTTCAGACGACAACATTAAAATTTTATTGTTTTATACAGCTCAAGTTATATTAGACGTTCATAAACTCGGTTGAGAAGCCAACGGAAAATTAGAATTGGGAAATTTGGAAGAGCTTTTTGATGAGCTAAGAAGTTCCATGGGTGGTAATGTAAAAAAATTATAATACTTTTTTTATGTTCTACGTGTGATCGTGTGTGTTGTTAAATCCGACTTAGGTATAGTTCTTTAATATGAAATTTATTTGTATAGAAACAAAGAAGGTAAACGTAATATAATAAACCCTCTACCAATCACTCTAGTCATAGTTTAACTTTGGAAAATTCGCCTGCGTTGTTCGTCACAGCGTTTTGCGAGTAAATGTCAATAACACCGTCGTCTTAAATGTGACATCATCATCGTCGTTTTAGCTAATGGACGTCTTCTGTTGGATATGCATATGGAGCTTCCCCGAAATATTACTACCCTGGTCATGTACTTCCCTTATCCATCCGGTTATATCTATACTCCATTTGTTTAGGTATTTAACTAAAGGTAAACAGTAGCTGCGAACTTATGAAAATACGGGCATATTATATTCTGGTATACGAAGTTATGGTGGTAACACTATCTTTTTTGCATTTTCATTTTCCATTCAGCGTTTAATTATCTCTGCTGAAGTGGTTGTAGTCCCAATATAATGTGTTTAAAAAAAGTATTTTACTTTGTTTATCAGTTGTTTAATACACATATTATAAACTCTGCTTAGCTTCCACAACATGGCGCTATGGCTACAAGTTTGAGTTACTATTAAAAAACTTCAAAACCAAGTGAAAACAGTCGCCTACTACAATAGCACTTACGCTTTAATGTATTTTAGTGAAGCTTACGATGTATCCTTTCATCGCACACACACTAATGGACGACGTCAAAGCGGTAGCATTTCGCTAAAAGCATGTTCTCACTGTCCTGCAACGTGTCTATGAATTTAGTACACGAATTTACTTCTTAGTTCACACATATCTAACTCTATGTACTAAGATTAAAGGTTTTCTGTGAGCTTTAATGAAATAATAGTTCTAATAAATTGAAACTATCGCGTTGCGTGTTTTTAAATAGCATTATAAACGGTAATGTTTGTAACTACTATTTGGATTTTAAACGAAACTTTACAATAATATAACTTACGAATCAGAATCCATACTAATATTTTAAATGCGAAAGTAACTCTGTCTGTCTGACTGTCTGTCTGTTACTCTTTCACGCCTAAACGGCTGAACGGATTTCGATGAAATTTGGTACAGACAATCTTTAGACCCTGAGAAAGAACATAGGCTACTTTTTATTAGCAATCATATTATATTTTGATTTCATAGAATTTTGGCGGGAAAGCTGTGTCACGTGACCTGTGACGTCATAGAATTTTGGTCACGTGACCCGTGACGTCATAGAATTTTAACAGATGAGTCGTGACGTCACAGAATTTTGAACGCTGAGTCGTGACGTCACAGAATTAAATTTGGACAGCTGAGCCGTGACGTTTTTGAATTTTTGACAGATGAGTCATGACGTCACAGAATTTTTGACAGATGATTCGTGACGTCACAGAATTTTGGTTGGTAAATATATTTTGACAGCTGAGCCGTGACGTTTTTGAATTTTTGACAGATGAGTCGTGACGTCACAGAATTTTTGACAGATGATTTGTGACGTCATATTATTTTGGCGGGAAAATATTTGATTCCTCTGTCACTTTTGACAGCTGTCAATTTTGACAGATAGGCGTGACGTCATAGAATTTTTGACCGATGAGTCGTGACGTCACAGAATTTTGGCAGGAAAATATATTTTGACAGCTAAGTCGTGACGTCATTGAATTTTGGCGGGAAAAATTGTATTTAAACAGCTGAATCCTGACGTTATCACAATTTGGCGGGAAAATAAATAGGTTTGTACAGGACCCTCGGTGCGCGAGTCAGACTCGCACTTGACCGGTTTTTTAAGCTGTGGGTCTGATATATCTAGAGAGCTTAAATTCGTAATTGTCAACTTATTTCATCATAACAGCCCATTAATGGCCCACTACAGGGACGGGCCTCCTTCCTTGACGGAGGGATACTTGGCCTACTAATACCACGCTTGCAGACGGATTGGTATAGGGTTTAATTTCAAGTTTTCCTTCTTTTTATTTAGTGAAGATAATATTTACCTTATTTGTTAGGCACTAAAGTGACACACCTTTGCTTATCCTATCCTACTAAATATTATAAATGCAAAAGTTTGTGAGGATGGATGGATGTTTGTTACCCTTTCATGCAAAAACTACTAAATGGGTTTTGATGAAATTTGGAATATAGGTAGTTTATGGTGTAAAAGAACAATTAAGCGGGTAATACCGCGGGCATCAGATAGTAGCATATAAGTTACGATTAATAATGATTTTGTTTTTTTAAAAGCTACTCGAAATTTTAACCCTAGACAGACGAAGTCACGGGCATCAGCATGTTAATATTAAACTTAAATGTATTATGCTTGATATTTTGGCCTCAAGCTGGTTGTAGTCTGAAGACTAATAAAACAATAACCTCCTCCGTTTTTTTCGTCGGTTAAAAAAAACTGAACAAGGTTTGGTTTTTTCATCACCACAATAACAAAAAAAAAACAACAAGACACTTGATAAATAGAAAATCTACAACATCACTTACGGCCATACAGTATACATTGTAAATTCTATTCTATATCCTAAACAATAACATCTATATTTGCTTATCATTCCATTTTGTATCGCTTTACAGCATGTTATCACGTAAAAGTTACACGCATCATTTGCTCGTCGCAATCACCGTAACTCACTTCAGCAAATTGCCGAGTTTTTTTAGGACTTTGGGATATAAGAAAGTCATTTAAAATGATTGTTTAGTGAACTACTTAGAACATTCATTTTTATAGTCTGGATTGCGGGAATTTTAGAGAACTTTTTTTTAAAATTTAATCTTGTAAAATTTTGCCTGTCTACCTAGGTAAAATATAGCCGAACTAAATGTTTATTTTTAGTACCTGTAACGTATTTAATACCTATATTTGTAAAATAAATAAATATTCTATTCTATTGTACTTAATCTGTGTTAAATGTGAATTTTATTGTATTTTGGTGAAATGGTAGCTAGAAAAATTACAAATAAATATAATTTTTCTGTTTTTTATTGTTTGTATGCTTACTGGCCAATCAAGTGTCGAAAATGGGTAAAGACCATAGGCATTAGAATCTGACGTGGCTTAATGACTGCGCCTCTGCTTTTTACGTTCCTTTCTAAGCAAGAAGACGTTCAGATAAAGTACCTCTGATCGATTACCCATCTATGTCATGACCCCGCCGATGTTGCTTAACCAGCTTTATCGTTTCCATACCAGCCCATTAATGTCCCACTGCAGGGACGGGATAATTGGCCTACTAATACCACGCTGACGCAGACGGATTGGTATAGGGTTTAATTTCAAGTTTTCCTTCTTTTTTTTTCGTAAAGATAATATTCACAGATAGTCCCTTAGTCGGTTTTAAGATGAGATGGGGTAGTGACATATTGTAATCTTACTCCGTCACAACACGGAGAGCTTGTAGGTTTATCGTGTATGAATCATCGTTTTATCAGTTATTGCTATTGCAAGCGCCTTTGATACATAAATACAATAAATCTGGCATCCATTAAGTTCACCACAGAAAATCATTGATGCAAATAGGAACTCAGGGAAAAAATCCTTTAACGTATTTCACACTACATTGAACCCAAAACCTCCACATTGATGGCCGTTCGAGTATAAAAACATGAATCGTACTGATTCACTTATAACGCGAATAGAGATTTATATCCCGCAGATGTAAACAAATCGAGGTGTTAAAGTGGATAACGGAGAATATCTTTTATATCCACATTTTTATTTTTCCTGGTTAGTGTGTATGGTGTAGGCGGTATACGGTATTTTCAGGACTCTTAAACACCAGCCCGTCTGGGCCAAAAGCAAGTGGCCTGCTTTTTTTTTTTTTTTTTTTTTTTTTCTATATTGTGGGAGGCAAACGAGCCAGCAGGTCACCTGATGGTAAGTGATCACCGCCGCCCATGGACACCCGCAACACCATAGGAATCACAGGTGCGTTGCCGAACTTTTAAAAGGGAAGTAAAGGGAGGAAGGGGGAGGAGGAAGGGGAGGGGGAATGGGCTACCGGACTCTCACTCACCGGACGAAACACAGCAGTGACAAGCACTACTATTTTACGCCGATTTTCTGTGAGAGGGTGGTATTTCACCGGACGAACCTGCCCATGCGTGCCGCAGCCAGAAACTGACGACATGGCTCTACCACTCGAAACTGTCTACTGTCTAGCTTTTTTTTACGTGGAAAACCTTTGAGAGGAAATAGCAAGCATTTAACATTAATGGCGTCATTGGGCAGACTTACCATTTTAAATCAGTATAAAAAAGCGGCGCTAGTGGTGCCGTATAAAGCAATGGTTAAATTTGGTACTCAAGACAGATACTCGGGTGGCCTAGTGGTCATGGCGCTGGAGTCTTTCTTTTCCTTATAAAAAAGCAAACAACAGCAATTTTTTTTAATAGCTATTTTCAAAATCAAAAGCAAACTTTTTTTCTTCAATAGCAATTTTTTTAAGATTTTTTATTCAGAATTATAACAAAAGGTCACCAAACACCAACAATCGCTTATGAACATCATCCACACTTAAAACTAAACCCATAAATTATTAACTATAGGCTCGACCAAAACGTCACGAATCTAATTTGGTAGGTCCGTTCATCCGTTCGTCGGTCCCGGCATAAATCTAGAGCAAGACGGAAAACCGGTATGTAATAAATCTCATCCTGGATTCGGAATATTCATGAGACCACATACATACGTTTAACTTGTAGGCATCATACAGGGTGGAATGAAATCAGTTAATATTGTTTGAATCGAATTGTTATACATACATAAACTCACGCCTTATCCCGTCCGGGGTAGGCAGAGACGACAGAACGCCACTTGTCACGATCCTGGCAAACAGATTGGGTCTCGTCCACATTCATCAAGCGAGTCATACATGCGCGTCGGTTACGAGTGCTCTTTATTTGGCCCTTCTCCAATATGCAACCTATCTGGTCACCCTATGTTTTCCGGGGCCTACCCGCACCGACTGGCCCGAATTGTTGTGCTGTAAAATTAGAATAAGCTGGAACTGGGGACTCTTTAACAGGTGGAACTTCTTCAGTCAGACTTTGGTTAGTCCCAAAGATGTGCTTGCTTCATTGATTCTCAAGCAGTAGTATGCAAATGGTACAATAGTGATATTACAGTGCACATTTAACAACTTATGATGTTACCGTGATTAGTAAGAAGGTACAGTAGCTAGTGATATTAGTTTAACCTTAAAGGAATATATTATTTATTTATTTCTCTCTTCACAAATGATGCCTGATGATCTATTTCATACACTGTATTATGGATACCTTTAGCTTCCATTTGTGAAGGACTGGTGCCAGAAATAGGCAAGTTATGCCTGTACTATTGGTCACCAGGCCCATATATGTATATTTAAAGGACGTCAAAAAATATATAATGAAAATTGAATTAATTTTGATTAAAGCGTTTTTGACTTTGACTTTCATTATTACATGGTGTTGATAATTAAAAAAGTGATTAGTCCCAAGTAACATAGCTTGTACTTCCTTATTTGTAATCTGCTGAAATCTGGAAAGTTCTGTTCACAAACGTACTAAATCGATTCCCAATACCGTTCTTAATTAAAGTAGGTTTTAACCGAGAAAACACAGCTCGACTAAAAAGAAATATCGACTGAAAAATCTAAAGCTACTATATAGAGTACTATGTAGTCAAAAGACCGAGAAAAGAGAATCATGTCAACAATAATATCATCATTATAACAGCCCATTAATGTCCCACTGCAGGGACTGGCCTCCTTCCGTGACGGAGGGATACTTGGCCTACTGGCCAGCACGCTACCACGCTGACCAGATGAAAAAACAAAAAAAAAAGCATTTATTTACAATAAAGTTGTACATAATTTAAAGATGGAATGGTATTGGGTTTATTTTCAAGTTTTCCTTCTTTTTATTTTGTAAAGGTTATATTGACGGATAGTCCCTTAGTCGGGTTTTACGACACCCATGGGATGAGATGGGGTGGTGACATATTGTATTCTTGTTGTCACCTCACGGAGTATAGATATTCATAACAATATAAATATTTTCTAAAATAAATTCCTTTGACATTGGCAAATACATTCTTAAAAAGCCTAAAACTTATTTTGATGGACTTAAAGCCAAATAATGTTTCCGCTAAGTTTACGACAAAAAGATGTTTCTTTTCACGACACAAGTAGTACTTACTACAGCGTATTTCTTACTTTAATTATAGGCTTTTAAATCGTAAAAACATTTGTGAGTTTAACCATAAAGGGTCGGTTCATATCTGACGGATGATGCGTCAAGCGTATGACCGGCAATACGTAAATTGGACGGCGTATTACCGGTTGAGTGTGAACGGTCGAGTGTTTTTCTATACATTTGTTAGTTCTGGCGTTACGCGACCGATAATACGCGACGGATATTCCGTTAGATATGAACCGACCCTTAGTTGTTGTTTTTTGTTGCGGTCATCGCATTATCTACGTAGTGAACATAAAAACAGCAAAAAACGTATGTTCGGGCAACGGTAATTTACTTTAGTAGAACTGCTCTTTAGAAATAACGAAATGTTTTTATGTGTTAGCAAGGTACTGGCTAGTTTTGAGAACAAAAAGAGTAGGTTTTCAATTGGGTTGTAATTTCATTGTTTTTTTTTTAAATTGAGAACGTCTTCTAAATAGGAGCTGATTAATTAGGAGGTAAAAAACAGAAATTGTTTTTTTACATTTTAGTTATCTCAAAACTTTTATTAAACCTATTAAATTAATTTCAATTTAAATAAAACACTGTTGTTTAATTGAATATCTATTTAAGTTGATTCTAATTAATTTTAAATAAATAAATAATTTCGACGGGCCCCAAGAACAAAACCGTATCTGCAATATTATCGATTTCGAGTATGAGCGTTTGAAATTCTGTGTACGCATGATCATTTTTTACTAACGCAAATATAAACTTATTGCAAAAAATCTTGGCAAAAGCTATTGAAGTGGTTAATAAATTTATTATCATGTTTTTTTAAAAGAGTTTAATTATTATTTCGAATAAAATGAATTCTTATAATACAATAAGATTTTGTTCTCTGTAACGATCTAGCACATATATTAATATACGACTTTGTTTTTCGGAATGATATAGTATATATCTTAACATATGACTTTGTTTTAGGGAATTGATGTCTTGTTTTGCTGTCTTAAAATAAATTATCTGTAATGATTTGATTCATAAAAAAATAAATTACTATAAAATAATTTTGTAGATATACAAAACATTTTTATCGAAGGTTTTTTGTTTATAAAGTAACATAACGGGTGCCGTTATGTCCATCGTTATAGGACGGAACCCTTGGATAATAGCGTCTAGGACTTACGACCTAGATGTAGGCTTGAGAAGGCCCCCTTACAACGTGTGTTCCGTCTTCTGCCTATTCATTTTTGGTAGGAGTCAAGGAAATGTCGTGTTGGACTTACGACCTAGATGTAGGCTTGAAGGCCCCCTTACAACGTGTGTTCCGTCCTCTGCCTATTCACTTTTGGTAGGAGTCTAGGAAATGTCGTTTTGGACATTTGTAAGAGCTGACTGGAGTTCTCGGCTGTCCTAATCTTTTTCGCAAGTTGTTGAGGGATTTAGCGGGAGTACCCCTTGCAGCTACATCAACGGTATATAGAGGAACTATGTCGCCATTTCTGGTTATCTTATTTGTCAAGTCAAAATATTTTTTGTCTTAATTGCGTGATCTTTAAGGATCTTTGTTTTCCACGGTACCGTGAGCTTATTAGGCACTACATGCTTTTTGAAATTTGAGTAGAGGAATATGTCTGGTCTCAACGGCGACACGCAGATATCCTCCGGGATGTTGTGTGTCCACCAGTATTGTCCAATCGTCTGCCGAACTCAGGACAAATTAAATATTTTGCCTTTCAGCTCTAGCAATCGATAGACTGACTGTCTCACGTATAATTCCTAGAGCTCTGTCAAGACGTTGCAGTAATGACTCCTAACCAAAATCACTTTGCAGCCTACCAATATGTGTCTAGTCGTGCCAATTTCTTAGACACATTCCGTCCATTTTTTCCGTCGCTTTTTCAATCTTACAAGATTACTTTGATCGATCAGAGTCAATTGAAAGGCGTTGAGGTAGAATTTAAGTAATACTGCTAAACAGTCATAAATTAAAGTGCGCAACTTCAAAGCTAAAAATATACAGCAGTCACCTAGAGTAGCCTATTCATTTGGCATTTCTAGGTTCATTGCGTGCACTCTGTAGCTATCATTCTCATCTTAGTTTATAAAAGATTTTGTAATTTCTTTGTCTGATTATCTTTCCGTGTTTCTAAAACCTGCTCTAATAGTTTGAGCGCCTATAATGAACCTTTTGTGAAATTGTAACCGTAACTCGAGTGCAGATGTATTTTTATCAGTTGGGATGGATTTTAGTGGTCGTATATCTAGACTTTTTTACGTTATTTATCGGTTGTTGATCTACCTTTTCAATGTCATTTATGAAACTATTGAATACATCTTCTAGTACTAGAGAGCGATCTTTATTGTTTATCTTTCTACCAAGCAATTTAAAAGGCACGGTTTCTGATATTATATAAACGTCTTCTCCGCTTATAATAAGCCCGGGGCCATATGAAGCATATGTCGTATCCACTTTCATTCCATCAGTCTACATACAGAATTTATCATCCTTTCGCAGTAGTTCTTGGCACTGCTTTGGATTTCGAGTAAGTATCGCTAGGTCGCGTCGTCTGCGAATGCTAAAATGGATTCTGTATATTTATTTTAGATATCCCCACCTTTTTTCATCTATTGTTAAGCTATCTATTACTGGATAAAGCCCCTCCAAACATAAAACAACATCAATATTTTCAGCTACAGGTGGTAGCGGAGAAACGTTACTGTAATTTTGACAGCCAGTTTCTAACAGAAAGCAAAAAGGAAGGTAATGTCAAAGTGGAATTTATAGCTAAATGCTCATTGAAAAACAAGAAAATCATGCTAATTTACTAAAAAATACATTAAATCGAACACTTTTGTATTGAACAAACACGGATGATAAAATACTTTACAGAGAACGAAATCGCATCTTTACCTACGACATATTTTTTCCTTAAAAATTTCGTAAAACAAAATCGTATCAGCGCAACCGTTAAGTGACTTAGAATTCAGTTTTGTCGAACATAGACTTAAGGTGAATAAAAAATGAAAATAATTGATTAAAAATCAATATCTTTTTCTAAATAAAGTCTTATTGTATATTAAACTAATTATAAAACTAAAATTATTATGTTTCATGTAAATTTAATATAAATTTAAATATCTTGTCTTTAGATTTTTGTAGAACAATATAGTATATGCACAAACGATAATAAATAACGCACCTGACTTTGACGAGTACAAACACGTAAATGACGTTAAGTCGCTACACACGCGGCATGGGTTTCAAGGAACATGCTCCTACATGTATATACATGTTTGTTTGTGGAAGTATAATTTCTGATACGACAATGTTCGATTGGTTATTTCAATATGCAAGGGAATATTAAAAAAATAAAAACGGTGTCGTATAGTTTTTAGTGTGTAGAATATGATTATACAATAAAATACATTTCGTCTTATTTTTCCATAAGATTTTGTTCTTGGGGCCCGTCGATTTACTTATTTATCAGCGTGGTGACGGAGTAAGAATACACTATGTCACCACCCCATCTCATCTCAGGGGTGTCGTAAAAACCGACTAAGGGACTATCCGTGAATATTATCTTTACCTAATAAAAAGAAGGAAAACTTGAAATTAAACCCTATACCAATCCGTTTGGCCAGCGTGGTATTAAAAGGCCAAGTGTCCCTCCGTCACGAGAGGAGGCCCTTCCCTGCAGTGGGACATTAATGGGCTGTTATGTTGAAAAGTTCCCGCGACACAGTGCTAGATTCTTAGAGCGGGAGATTTCTTAAAAAAAAGGCTTTTGCTTCTTTTCAAGTTGTATCTAATTAATTTTAAACAAATAAATAAGTAAGTTACATAATTGTCTGTGCGTTGTTTAATGACTTTGGGGTAATTCGCGAGGAATTTTAAACTACATAATAATTATTATTACTACTTAATGTCTAAACACATCCTGTACATACAAATAACGCTAGTTACCCAAAATATTAGCATTATACCCTTTCCACTATATTTAACAACATTTGACAGGTTGACGTTAGTGACGTTCAGCAGTATCTCGAATGTAATGCTATTCGATTGTAAGCGATTTCGCGATTTTTCGATTTTTCAAATTACTTTATTTTACACATTTGGATCCTTACATCAACTTACATTATCATTTTATTACTGTTTCTTTCTTTATCTATGTTAAGAGAATTAGCCTACAGCTTAAAATGATACAATTACAGTTAGCTTATGTATTATTTAAAATACATAATTTATCGTGACACATTCGCGGGTTATAGCTAATCTAAAATATCATATTAAATTTTATAAACGTATTATGAAGAGTTCAGGTTTATTCATAGCATTTATTTCTACCGATTATTTGTAATTTGTTTCATAATGGTGGTAATCGTTATGAGTGTCCATCACTAAGTAACCATGGTAACTGAAAAAAACAAGAGTACGTCCATGAAATACAATATTATTTGTTTGAAAAATAAGCAGAAGTATTACGAAACTTCATGGACGTGAACTGTCAAAAAGCTAAACTTACGCTGGAAGGGGTATAGTTTTAGAATAATAAGTTTATTGCGGTGCGATTCGTCGTCGAATAGTGCAAAAAGGTTACAGTTTGATATCTCTTTGTGTTTGTAACCTCACATTAAATGTTTGGGTAGTGAATTAATGACAAGGTCTTATGCTCGCTTTCTCTTCAATAAACGGAAACGGTTTCGTAAGTTGTTTTAGGTTTTACATACTTATACATAACTTTCTTAGCCGAGCTAGAGCTTAGGAGAGTTTTTTTTTAAATCACGTTTATTTGAATACCAGTTTTTTTTAAAAACCTCTGCTTTAACCATCACAGACTGATGCCAGAGGTTTTTTTTAAATCACGTTAATTTAAATACCAGATTAAAAAAAATATTTTTTTTTGGTTAACTATCACAGATTGAAGCAGAGGTTCAATATCTTTTTTAGACGGTCTTCCGCTTTTCCACAGTTCAAGTAGTCAAGTCAGTAAAGACAATTTGCGACAAAAAACTTAATACCCAAAAGAACTAGGCTTCAAAATACAATTTTCCCTTTCCTTTACAATAACCCTCATTGACGATAATCAATACGTTATTCAACATAACGAATATAACACAACACTACTCATATCCACCAAATTATAATGTTGTTTCATGTAAATTTTGTAGATACCAATCCAGTTTGTGCGATGGAAAACCATAGTCATAACCCTTTGATAAAATTGGTTGAGAGATGCTACTATAAGTTTTCGATTTATGTTTATTTTTATTTTTTCAAGCGAGTTGTTAATGAGTTTTGAAGCCATCCTTCGAGTTTATGAATAATAGCCTTTTGAACCATTTTCTTGACTTTATTGATGCATTTTATTGTTTCACGAAAAATCTTCTTGAAAAGTTATTAAAGTATTGAATCTTTTTATTCAGGTAGTCTCCAAACTATATGAGTTAAAAACAATATATATCAATTCATATTTAACCTGATAAGTAATAAAACTTATTTTATTTCTGGCAATAGTTTAGTCTGATGCATAGATATCAGAACATCTGATGTATAAGTCTGCTTAGTTTGGGACTAGATGGCGTTGTGTGAATGTGTAAGAATTATTATTTATTTATTTATATGTAATACATAAAATAAGTTTGTATACAACTTTATTTCAGATTTACGATTAAAGTAAATTGTCAACTTGATGACGTATTATATTTCTGCCTTCCTTTAAAATTTAAAGTTCTCGAATCATTATCACTTCAACAATTCGACTTTCAATAGTAAACACAAAACGAAATGAGTTCGTTCAGGAGTTCACTGAATAAAATAATCGACTTAAGCCAGAACCGGCAAGTTCATTTATTTAATTAACTCTCCCCCGGGAACTTACGAACTGTTTCTAAGGCTTCAATGAATTGCTATAAGAAGTATTATTTTAATTACCTACCAGTCTTATAGATGGATTCATAGTACATTCACACAATGCTATTTAGTCCAAAACTGGGTTAATTGTTAAAATAATTAATTTGTTATTTTCATGTAAGTGACAATTGTCTGAATGAAAATAAATGGAAGGGTGATGGAACTAGGGCAAATTGTAGGTAGCAAAAGTTCTTCTGATAAAAATGACCAAAGTTTTGGAACTCTAAAGTTGCAGTGGTTCGCATTAAAACGAAAGATCATCATAGCATAACAACCCATTAATGTCCCACTGAAGTGACGGGCCTCCTCCCGTCACCAAGGGATACTTTGCCTACCAACACCACGCTGACCAGATGGATTGGTATAGGGTTATATTTAAGTTTTACATGTTTTTATTTCGTAAAGATAATATTCACGGTTAGTCCCTTAGTCGGTTTTTACGACACCCATGGGATGAGATGGGGTGGTGACATATAGTATTCTTACTCCGTCACCACGCGGATAAGAAAAGTTTATTTATACCAATAACTGTCTAGCGTATAATTCAAACACGTATCTGAGTGTTACAGAGTACAAACGACCGCACATACATAAAAATACACCAATTTATTTGGTTACCTCGGGTATGCACCAGTTGAGGGGTCTTTTAGTACGTGGGCTCCATTGTGTGCGGGATATGAACCCACCGTTACTTTGGGCTATCCTGAACATTTTTTTTTATGTAATAAGAGGCAAACGAGCCATCAGGTCACCTGATGGTAAGTGATCACCGCCGCCCATAGACACCCGCAACACAGAGGAATCAGAGATGCGTTGCCGACCTTTTAAAAGGAAGTACGCTCGTTTCTAGAAGCTCCCCAAGTCGTAACGGTCCGGAAATATCGTCGCCGCGAGCTTGTTCCACAAAACAGTTGTTCGCGGTAGGAAGTTCCGCAAAAATCGCACAGTGGATGACCGCCAACCATCAAGGTGATGACGATGGTAAGACAGTCGATTGCGAGTGGTTCTGTGGAGAAATTCGGCTGCACATATTTCCAATCCTCAATTTACTTTTGTAATCAAGCAAATTCAATAGAGGTCAAGAGCCAGACCTCTTCAAAAACTTGTTCGCACCCTAAAACTTATATTTTCTTTATAAAAAAGTATTTTAATATGTACGTTTTGCAAACGTAGAGGACACAATTTTCCGCACTGAAGCGTTCTTAAAGTATAAAAGCAAATAAACTGAGGTAGGGTAAAGCAAAACTTTTTAGGGTTCCCTGAGCTCTGTGTTGTTGTATTTAGTATTAAAAGTAAGTAGGTTGCATTAATTATAATGCTACAAAAAATCTTTTGGAGGATTATTTGTGGTCTACATTTAGATAAAACAAGAATCCGATGGCTGAGGGAGGCACAGGACCGCACAAGATGTCAATACATTCATTATCATTATGTTGTGTGTAAAAATAAGAAGGTAGAAGAACAAACTTCTGTCTCGGAGACGGAGTCGTGATATCGCATCAGTCATCTCAAGACCATGGCTGGCGTAACCTGGACGAAACGTCGAGTGCCCCAAATAGTTTCACTATTTACCACAATTGATCGTAAAAATACCCGTATAGTTATTAATAATAAGCTATAATGAAACACAAAAGTTTTAAAGTTAATATACTGCCATGTATTTATGAAAAATGGAACTAAAAAATTGAACTAAGGAACCCGAAGTAACACAAACACTGGCACTTCCCATCACTAACTAGGCGTTCAGTTTGTGTGTTTTACAGCTCAGTGGCGGTGGATGCGTCTGCTTTTTCAGCCGCTTTACTTCGATCATTACCGTACTTTATAAAGGGACTGTTTGTATGTTTACGATCGGGTATAGAGAGAGCTCCGTGTGGTGGCGGAGTAGGAATACAGTATGTCACCACCCCATCTCATCCCATGGGTATCGTAAAAACCGACTAAGGGACTATCCGTAAATATTATCTTTAGAAATAAAAAGAAGGAAAACTTGAAATTAAACCCTATACCAATCCGTAAGGCCAGCGTGGTATTAGTAGGTCAAGTATCCATCCTTCACGGGAGGAGGCCCGTCCCTGCAGTGGGACATTAATGGGCTGTTATGATGATAAAGAGACTGTTTGTATAGAAGAGATTTATTTCTTATCTACTTGCATAGGACCTATTTGAAAGCAACTCGCTGATCATCAATATCGTTAATTTCAATTTAAAAGACAACCTTTGTACTAGAGATTATGCACTGTGACGCTAGGACAAAAATAAACTAAAAAAATATTTGTTTATTTATTTATTTAAAAACCAAACTTACAACTATAATTACAGACTAACTAATGCGATATAGTAGTTACACTTTATAAACATAATAATATCCAAAACATCTATGACTACTTATTAAATTATTTCTTATGTACTTAATCTAACATCACAGAGTAAAATAAAATAATTTAAAAAAAAAACTTAAAAATACTATTCACTTATGTTAGAGCTGCACACCCAATACGCGGCTTGTGCCAATTCTTTGTGTGTGCATGCAAACAAATCTACACGTTCAGCGATAGTGTTGAGCGTGCGCAACGCGCGCGTCAGCGGCGCTCGCTGCTGCAGATTGGTACGCGCGGACGGTACCACCAACAGCGGTGGTTGCCGTCGTCGACCCCTGTACTCATCCAGTACACTAAAACGGATTTCCAGCAGTATATCCGGATTATGTGTTATACCGCGTAATACGTTAAACAAATACGTCACCACTGCCACCTCTCGCCTGGTTTCTAATTTGTAATATCCCGTCATACCCAATACAAATAAGGTTGGGTATACCCCATACATTTTAAAATAAAGAAACCTAACAAATTTATTTTGAAGTCTTTCTACCATACATTTATATTTGGCTTCACTGGGTGAACATATGGCTGCATTGTACTCGAGGTGACTTCGAACTAAACAATCATACAGGGCCCTCAACGCGTTCATATTTGTAAATTCATTTGCTTGTCGCAAGACGAATCCTAAATTTCTATAAGCCTTGTTGCAAATGGTAACTATATGTTTTTTGAAATTGAGGTCTATTGTGAAGCAAACGCCGAGATCTGTAACTTCAACGTCCCGCTTTGAAATTTCTCCTTCTATTTGATATCGGTATTATGACGGAGTACGAACTCGGGTGAAAGACAACACTGAACACTTGGAGATATTAAAATAAAGTTTATTTTCATTACTCCACTTTACTACTTCGTTTATGTCCTTTTGAAGAACTTTATGGTCAGCGATATCTCTCACCACTCTGCAAAGCTTTAAATCATCTGCAAAAATTAGGCAAGTAGACTCTTTAACTTTCTCTGGTAAGTCATCTATCATCAATATAAAAAGAAGGGGACCCAAATTGCTGTCCTGACTCACTCCCGATCTCGTGAAATAAGGTTCCGAACAAAATCCACCACAGTCGACATATTGTCTCCTGTCTCGGAAGTAACTGGCAAAGAACCTAAGAGTATGCGGTGTACACCCTTTACTAGCTAACTTAGTAAGCAAGATATCATTGTTCACCGTATCAAACGCTTTTTTAAAGTCTAAGTAGGCGACATCTACTTGCAGACCTGCATCTACAGCTGGTACTAAATTTGACATCAAATGTAGTAAATTTCCAGAGGTACTGTGTCCCGGACGGAAACCATGCTGAGCGTTAGACAGACTGATAAGCGCTAAATTGACTATGTAAGCTACTGTGAATAGCCGATTCAAATATAAATTAAAATAATAATTATAATTAAAAATATCAATTAAACGTTCACAAAGACTCACGAGATTTAAATAGACTGCAAAAATAAATTGTCTTACGTGATATTCGAACACACGATATCGCGCACAGCATCCGTTTATACAATCATTTTGCCACGTAGGCAGTTTTTATTCATTTGGTGATCAAAACTTTGCCGTGCGGTTCCCGGTTAAAATAGGACTGCCCCAATCCGGAAATGGTGATGGTGATAAAAAAATATCTACGAATACCTCACTGGTCAGTTTATGATTGTGTGCCAACGACCCCAAAAAGTTAAAGAGGTTTGCTATTCAGTTGTATTCCAAAGTATTGAGTTAATTTTTATACTGCTGGAAATTGTAATAAAGTCAAATTCATGCAATTTAGGCATATATTTGTTAAACTTGCACATAAATTACTTTATAACCCAAGTAAATTAACACAGAAAAGTACAAAAAAAGAAAAACCTGACTGATTGAACAGCCAGGTAAAAATAAATAAAAGTAACTCATTGAAGTCCTTTTGTAACAAAACGCAAGGTTTAGAACGAACAACTAACTAAGGTAAGAGAAATAGTAATGTATAGTACTTGTAATAAAGTACTTTATGACTTGTGTGTGAAGTGAACAGCAATTTAGGCATATATTTGTAAAACTTGCACATAAGTTACTTTATAACCCAAGTACATTAAGACAGAAAAGTACAAATAAAGAAAACCTGACTGATTGAACAGCCAAGTAAAAACAAAAATAAATAAAATAACTCCTTGAAGTCCTTTTGTAACAAAACGCAAGGTTTATAACGAACAACTAACTAAGGTAAGAGAAATAGTAATGTATAGTACTTGTAATAAAGTACTGTATGACTTGTATGTGAAGTGAACAGCTGTCGTTGTAGGAAAAACTTTGAGAAAAACCTAAGTAAGTGGCGAACAGTAAATATTGCGAACAATAAGAATTACTCGGGGAGTATTATATATTTTTGTGAAGCTGTTAATGGTAACTTATTTAGGTTACTACTGATAGTTTTTACTTGGCAGCATTAGGTAGAATAGAAAATTATTTTTAACGTTAATAGGTTTTAAGACCTTAATTGTCATGCTTAAAACATATATTTTTTTAACTTTATGTAATTAACACGACACGAAAGACGACGCATAGATACTTAGATACTTGTTCTGTTTATCATAACAGCCCATTAATGACCCACTGCAGGGACGGGCCTCCTCCCGTGACGGAGAAATATTTGGCGTACTAATACCACGCTGGCCAGTCGGATTGGTTTAGGGTTTAATTTCAAGTTTTCCTTCTTTTTATTTTGTAAATATAATATTGACGGATAGTTCCAAAGTCGGTTTTTGCGACACCCATGGGATATTGATATTATTGGGCTGGTGACATATTGTATTCTTACTCCGTCACCACACGGATGACGTTTGATCAATATGTATGATTTCAGCCAAAATAATTCAAACTGATATTCCTACTTTTGCTATTTCATCACCAGTAACAAACACAGTAATGTATATTCAAGGGTCTGCCGCCATCAAATGTAATCCACAGTAGAAACTTGATTATTGTGAGTCGCGATTTGTTGAGTTTGTGTATCTACGTGACGGCGGACGACTTCATTTACTGAACTGAGTAACTACTTAAACTTTTGACTTGAACCATTTATGAAAAGCTTTGGTTAGAGGGAGCTTCTGATTACTCGTCAAAGCTGAGCATCATCATAACAGCCCACCAATGTCCCACTGCAGGGACGGGCCTCCTCCCGTGACGGAAGGATATTTGGCCCTCTAATACCATGGTGGCTAGACGGATTAGTACAGGGTTAAATTTGAAGTTTTCCTTCTTTTCATTTCGTTAAGATGATAGTCCCTTAGTCGGTTCTTACGACAGCCATGGGATGAGATAGGGTGGTGACATATTGTATTTTTACTCATAGCATAAGTTTAGTAAAAATGCCGAAAGTACGCAACCGAAATTCAGAATGATTGAATTACTGATACAGGTCGGCTTAAGTTCAGCGGTAGTTTATTCAGTAGCAACCACATACGCAACCAATATCGGTCGATTGCTGAGGTAGACTCGGAGACAAGTTAGAAATTTTCTTACCAACCCATTCTCTTTGCGGTGCTGTGCTTCTCTCAATCACTACCTGGCAATCTCATTCCTACATCAGAAGTTCACCGCGTTTACTTATAGCCAAAACTAACACCCGTTGCATTTTATCTGTCACTTTATAGCAAATTTTAGGTGAAAGGCTTTTTTGGTTTATTAAGTAAGTTTTTTCTGTCGGTTTTCCTTTCCTTTTTTAATTTAGTTGAATGAAAAGTGAAGAAGACACTAATTAATTGATAAACATAAATATCAGTTGATTAGTATTTATAGTACAACCTTTAGTTAATTTCCAATTCTGGTACGAATATTATTGAAGTGATATAAAATTTTCATTTGTATCCGTGTGGTGACGGAGTAAGAATACAATATCACCACCCCATCTCATCCCATGGGTGTCGTAAAAACCAACTAAGGGAATAACCGTAACTACTATCTTTACGAAATAAAAAGAAGGAAAACTAGAAATTAAACCCTATACCAAACCGTCTGGCCAGCGTGGTATTAGTAGGCCAAGTAACCTTCCGTCACGGGAGGAGGCCCGTCCCTGTAGTGGGACATTAATGGGCTGTTATGATGATAAAATTTTTATAATAAATAAATTGAGTTGAAGTTCGCAGTTTTCGCAACACCGAGATACAGCGTGGAAGAGTTTACCAACTTCCAAAGTGGGTTCCGCTTATTGATTTACCGGATCGAAGCGTCCTAAAGAGGTTTGTTGAGGGCTTACAAGATAGATTGAAGGGAAACTTTCAGCTCTCACAACGAAAACTTTGCCCAACACAATTAAATGTTGGAGAAAAACTTAGTTGTGACCGCGGAGAAGAGTTTATTATAAGGAATGTGGTTTGTCTGTTACCTCTTTATTCAGTTGGAGAATAAACAGATTGGTCTAAAAACAGAGGGGTGTTTTTATCGGAAAAACCTTCTGGGAAAACAGTAAGCAGTGAATTTAAGAGAACGATGACTGATTTTTTTTATTATAGTGTGTTTCAACAAGTGGTATTGTTGAGCTGCTATCGCACTTTATAACTTTAAGTGCGATTGCTGGCGTTGGAGACTTTAACTTACTCAAAGAACTTTTACTCAAAACAGTACAAATACGCCAGAACTTAAGAAATTAAGTTCTAGCTGCTTTGAAGTTATATTATTTAATTGCTACTCTGTACTCTGCTTTCTTCTCAGAAATCTAACTGTCGTCATTCAGAGGTCAATATTGAGAGAATTATTTATGTTGAGGAATTCTGCGATCAAATGAGATATGTAAAATATACATCTACAAGCAAGGCCTTCTTCCGGTACGGAGGGATAATTGGCCTACTAATACCACGCTGGCCAGACGGATTGGTATAGGGTTTAATTTCAAGTTTCCCTTCTTTTTATTTCGTAAAGATAATATTCACGGATAGTCCCTTAGTCGGTTTTTACGACACCCATGGGATGGGATGAGATGGGGTGGTGACGTATTGTATTTTTACTCCGTCACCACACGGAGAATCGTTTAACGATTGATATTGTATAAAAAAAAACTCTCGCTTAAGTAAAAAGCTTGAATATATAAAAATTACTTAGCAACAAATGAAAATCTTTACCAGATATTTTCCCCTGATTTATATACAATAGCAAATGAATACTGCATGAAGAATCAGACCCCCTTGTTTCAATTTGACATACATCCAGAAAGGGTCTCATCACTTATTCATGTATCGAAATACCTTAGAGAAAGGGCCAAAAACATTGTATTAATTGAATAATACATAGGTATTTATGAAAATAGAGGCTCTGTCGGTGAAATTTAAGGTTACAGTTTTAGTGAAATTACGGTTCAAATATACGACTTCGAATAACTACTATCTTTGTGGCATTGTCTTTGAAGGTTTTGGTTTGAATGGTTATAGGTATTTGAGTTTTCTTTCATTCTATTCTTTACTACTTAAACATTCATATTATTTTTCTTTGGAAAGCTAAATCTTCAAATATAATAAAATTAGTTCTTTTTTTGAACTACGCGAAGGATTTTATTGTGACGCTTCATTGTAAAAGGTATTTTTGATAGACCATAACTTCACAGAATACGTCTAGGTACCTACCTGGGACGAGATGGGGTCACATTGGGGGGACATATTGTATTCTTACTCCGTCACCACACGGAGAAATAATAATCAAACTTATTAATATGAGATAAAAAAATCTTTGAAGGTTTCTTTTTCTAAAACGACTGACTTAAATATTTTTTAATGATTGATTCTGGGGATGTAAAGTTTTCCGCTCTCGGGCGATTTTTAACAATTTTCTTATAAGATTTCTTTTACTTTCTCGTTATTATTTAAAAGAGTATATGTAAAGGGGAAGGATAATAAACAGCAAAACATAATTTTGATAAGTGATAAACTCGGTAGGTTGGACCTTAGGGTAAGGTTGCGACTATTGGACCACTTAATTTTAAACAGACCTGGTATCTAAAATAGAGCATGAAATAAAACAAAATCTGGGTAAACGATTAGTCTATATATTCAATTATTGGTAACTAACATAATTAAGTTAATAAAATTACGTATATAGTCACAAAAGAAGAAAATAAAACTTTGTGATGGTTTCCGTGTTTGAACCACCGTCTCTTTCATCGAACCACTTTGTTGCTATAATTGGACTTAGGGATTATAGGTGGCTGGTCCATTCAAGGTGCATGTAAAAAAATAAATAAAGTTTCAAGTCAAATTTCTTTTATTTACATAAATAAATAGATAGTTACATTAATTAGTCGACTCTTATTGTATTTCTTTATTTGGCATGCAAAATCACAAAAATATTTTAGGTACGTCAAATCTTTTCTTTAACGTCGCTTTTGGCACTCGAAACATTCTGGTTACCTCATTCAACCCAACTTCTTTTTTCCCTAAGCTAGTTTTATACGCGCCTCTCCCTCCTCCTTTTTTTGTGATACTTGAATAAAAAGATTTGTTTTCTAAATAACACACATTATAGAAGTTGCCATGATTGGAACAGTTCAATGAAAAAGCATCGTGCCAGTCCATTGATAGAAGCTCACTAACATCCACTAAAATATCTATTTAAAAAAAAACAGCACGTTACTCAACAAAAATATACGATAGTATGTATTATTAATTGCTGTACTATACTAGTAAAAAAAATCACATTAAAATTATTAATATAACAGTACTTACATGCTATTATTTGCCGCGTAAAAATTATATTCGAGGTCCGAGAAACAAAGCAACGTACGCCCATCCCTCATGCTGCCTGCTGCGGTACTGGCGGTTGGAGGGCGGTGTGGGGGGTTGTAAAGCTATCGTTTCGATGCAAATACTGGGTTCAAATATAAATAGATCGCGAAATATTGAAGTGGTCCAAACAAAGCGCTAGTCCAATGATCGCAACCTTACCCTATGTAATTACTAGCTGATGCCCGCGGCTTCACCCGCGTGGTATAGGTAGCTTAAATGCTATTCTACACCCTAAACTACCTATATTCTAAATTAAATCAAAATCCGTCCAGTTGTTTTTGCGTGAAAAAGTAAGTAACAAACATCCATGCACCGTCATCATACCAGCCAATTAATGTTCCACTGCAGGGACGGGCCTCCTGCCCTGACGGAGGGATACTTGGTCTACTAATACCACGCTGGCCAGGCGGATTGGTACAGGGTTTCTTTCTTTTTTATTTCGTTAAGATAATATTCACGGATAGTCCCTTAGTCGGTTTTTACGACACCCATGGGATGAGATGGGGCAGTGACATTATGTGAATTGTTACTCCATCACCACACGGATCTATCGCGTTTGATAATAAATTACCTATAAATTGTAATTACAACAAATATTTTGTTCCCCTATAACTTTTACGTTATATTATACTAGCTGCCCCGTGCCCACTTCGTTGGACGGCGAAAAAAGCACGTCCCTTTTTAAACATATTACATTACTGCTTCACTCCTATTAGTCATAGCGTGATACTGTATAGCCTATGACACTCCTCGATAAATGGACTATTCAACACAGAAAGAATTTTTTAAATCAGTTCAGTAAATCCAGAGATTACCCCCAACAACGTCACAAACACACATACATACAAACACACAAACTTTACCTCTTTATTATATTAGTATAGATTAGTATTGGTAATTAGTATTGGTATAGGCGTAAATTAAATTAATATCTAATAAAATGACGTGAGCTATTATTTATCTAAATGCCCGTACTCTAGAAATTACTTTTCGAACAGAATTTGTCCCTATTCATCACTCGAGTACTCCCTGGCGGGCCATAAAGGAAATTTGGAGTTGGAATTAATGGATTATCCGATTTCCAATGATATCGATTTGTTTCTTTAGTACCTGCTCTAATGTTTGTAATGAATTTCTTTAACTGGCCGTTTTGGACTTCATGTGATTATTATAAATATTATATTAACGGGATATTAACGCGCATAAATTTTATTTACCTTTATTTTACTTGACGTTTCAGCACAGGTTGTACTGGTAAATAAAATGCGCGTTAATATCCCGTTAATAAAATATTTATAATAATAATGAAACGCGATAGTTCATGTGATTATTTTGTTAGATAACTTTGTGATTGATTTTTTGTAGCAAAAGTCGATTAGGTAGGTCTGTAGCAAAAAGTAAAGTTGCCATAAACACCAAATTATTGTTGAAGTACAACAGATATCTATGGGTTACACAAAAAGAGCTAGAAAACAATCACATCATCATCATAACATCCTATTAATGTCCCACTGCAGGGACGCGCCTCCTCAAATGATGGAGGGATACCTGGCCTACTAATACCACGCTGGCCAGACGGATTGGTATAGGGTTTAATTTAAAGTTTTCCTTCTTTCTATGTAAAGGTAATATTCAGATAGTCCCTTAGTCGGTTTCTACGACACCTATGGAATGAGATGAGGTGGTGATATATTGTATTCTTACTCCGTCACCACACGGATAAAAAAAACAATCACGGTACTGCATAAAGATGTGAACTGTGACATAACTTCTATATCAGCTTAAGGTTTATTCCCACGGCCTTTATAGATTTCTCAATATAGAATTTGATCTTTGAAAACCTTTCTAGCCTTTATAACCTTATTATCTCATTGTAAACGGTTTATAACATTTTATCATTGTCAATTGGGGTTCGGGGACTTACTGTATATTAGTTAATTGAATAAAACCATATTTTTTCACTCTCCGTGTGGTGACGGAGTAAGAATACCTACAATATGTCACCACCCCATCTCATCTCATGGGTGTCGTAAAAACCGACTAAGGGACGCCGTGAATATTATCTTTACGAAATAAAAAGAAGGAAAACTTGAAATAAAATTAAACCCTATACCAATCCGTCTGGCTATTAGCAGGCCAAGTATCTCTCAGTCACGGGAGGAGGCCCGTCCCTGCAGTGGGACATTAATGGGCTGTTATGATGACTTAATAGTTTTGTAAATTTAAGCTTTCTTACCAGATGTTTTTTTTTTGTAAAAGTAAACATAATCGAAATTAAATCTTTTGTAAAATAATAGGTAATTATCCGGAAGAATACTTAAATTGTGTTCAGCTTCTCTAAAAAAAAGTTGTATTTTGATTGAACTTTTGGGTTAAAATGTAATGCTGCAATTGAATCAGTTAGTTATTCAACAGAATATTTTAGAGATAAGAAGCGGGAAATTGATTTTCTACAGGCGACTGAAGATGCATGATAAGGATGTTAAAAAGGTGCTACGTTTTTATCGTAATTAATATCTTTTGAGGGAAATTGAAATAAGGTATCTGCTTTCTAGGTCTAGTATTTGTAATGTGGAAATGTTATATTCCAGTCTGGAAAAACAATATGGTGTTGAAAGAGTAGATTGAGAGGCAGGTACGCTTTTTAAAATTTAACGTAGGGAACTGATCTCTGAGACTTGCTGTTTTCATTAATATCAAGTTTTGACGATACTTTTAGGGAAATACAGGATCTATACTTATTCGTGTGGTGACGGAGTAAGAATAAAATATGTCACCACCCCATCTCATCCCATGGGTGTCGCAGAAGCCGACTAAAGGACTATCTGAGAATATTACTTTTGCGTAGAAAGAATGAAAACTTGAAATTTAACCCTATACCGATCAGTCTGGCCAGCATGGTATTAATAGGCCAAGTATCCCTCCGACATGGGAGGAGGCCCGTCCCTGCAGTGGGACATTAATGGGCTGTGTTATGATGATGAGGGTCTATACTTATAGAGAAAGTTATTCGAGTAAGGTAAAATTAGTTTTTACTTGGTCTGTGGCCGTAAGTATTGAAAACCCCCTAAACCGACCAGTTCATAACAATCATCCATCATAGTCTATGTAAAATGTAAATAACGATAAGTAACGTCTAGAGCGAGAACGAGACTTGTAGCGATATCTAAAAATAAAAATGATAACCTTTTGCTCCATATCGCGTGCTGACTTATTTATCATTAGCCACCTATCAATTCTGTTGTATGAGGAAACGGGGAATCCTTTTCATTGATTTACTTTGCATATTTAAAGCTCTGCTTCACAGGATCGTACATCATTCAGTAACAAACTCTCCTGTTAACCACTTCAAGAATCTTCTTAAAAAATCAACAATGTTTGCTACAAAGTTGTTCTTGGCAGCTATTCTGCTTGTAGCTGTAAGTGCCAGACATATGCCTCTGGAAGAAGAACCATACGGATATGATTTTGACTATAGATATCCCGAAGATATAGATCAAGACTTCGAGTACCAGCACCCTGTATACTTAGGAGCGTCAAGAGTTCGTCGCCAGGCTCAAGGCAGCGTCACTCTCAATGGTGATGGCACAACTAAACTCGCTGGCAAGATCCCGCTTGTTGGTAACGACAGAAATGTTCTGAGCGCTGTCGGTAGTGTTGGTCTTGATAATCATATGAATGCTGCTTCTAAAGGGTTTGGATTGGCTCTTGATAATGTGTAAGTGTAACTTTTGTCTTAACTTAAGTTGATCATCTTCAATATGTTCTTATAAACTACAAATCATACCAGAATTGGTTTATAAAGGCTGTTTAAAACATTTTGTGTAATGGTTTCTTATATTCCAGCAATAGACATGGTTTGTCAGTGATGAAGGAGAACATTCCCGGGTTCGGAAACAAGCTGACAGGTGCTGGTCACGCCACACTGTTCCACAATGACAACCATGATGTACGCGCTAACGCTTTCGTGTCAAGGAACATGCCTAACTTCCCCAACGTGCCTAACTTCAACACTGTCGGTGGCGGCGTCGACTATACTTTCAAGTTAGTATACACTAAAATGCTTATAATTTATCTTTTTACCACTAAGTTCATTAATAGTTTTAAAAGTGATAGTAATTACTCTCTTTTTAATAAAATTACTTAATTAACAGCTGTTAAGGTTACTTACGAAATTATTTTAATTAAAGACATTATGTTGGTCAAGTTTATTTATTGCACAGATATTATATGGATGAAGAATTTATACTTATAAAAATTTTCATCACGTAATAAGCATCTTTATAGTTCAATAATAATTATTTATGTAACTGTGTTCTTACCTACTTTTTATTTTTCAGGGACAAAATTGGCGCGTCACTCGGTATGGCACATACGCCTTTCTTGGAACGTAAAGACTACTCAGCTATGGGCAACTTGAACCTGTTCCGTAGTCCTACCAGTACTGTGGACTTCAGCGCTGGTTACAAGAAGTTTGAGACACCCTTCATGAACAGCGGCTGGAAACCTAACTTTGGTTTTACATTTGGCAGATCTTTCTAGAATAACTTTCAGAATTTATATCTATTGAGCATATTGTTTAATAGAGGTTTAATGTCTAAATAAGATTTTTGTAAATAAAACATTATTTAAATTGGACATGAAATTATTTTTCTTTCCTGCTAAAAAACTCCCGTTCTGTAAATGAAGTCTTGCATCTCTGGGGCTATTATAACGTGATAAGGCTGTGGAAAAATTAGGTACCTTGGATGCTCTATTAGATAAGAACCTTTGCATAAATAAGTGTTTAATGAGGTGAACTAGAGCTATTGATAGAACAAGTTTCCGTTACATTATACGTAAAAAGAAAAACTGCAAATCCTATCCGGTTTGCTAGTTCTATACACTTTATATATTCATATTTTACAAAAAAAAAAGAATGAAATGATTACTTTTGACTTATGTTCCTAAGTCCCCTCGATGGGGCAGAGGGCGTCCACAGTGCGTCTTTATCCAGGTCGGTCTTGAGCTTCGCGCTTTATTTCGCTCTAAGTTTTCCCTATTAAAAACAATGTTTAGTGATTTCATTATCTTAGACGACCTCATATTTGTTATAAAGACTGATACTCGGGATGTAAAGGTTTGTCATGGGGCGATATTTAAACTTTACTTAGAAGACTTTTTACTTCCTCATTCATCATCTATCTATACTTATAATAAAACTGTAGAGAGATCAATTCTGTACATTGAATATATGTTAAAAATTAATATTGGAGGATGAATGGTGATCGATACTAATGCCCAAAATGCAATCAATAAATTTTTTGTCTGTCTGTCTGTCTGTCTGTCTGTATGTGCACGCATGGGTCAAAAACTACTGAAGGGATTTTAACCAAAATTGGTACGATTGTAGTCCATACTCCTGGGCAGGTTATAGGCTGTATAACATAACGATAAGACTCATAGGAGCTGAGCAGTGACGAAAAATTTGAAGCAAGTCGGTTGAAAAAACGCGCGTTCGAGCTCTTATCATCGCATACGTTGATCATACGCCAAAAATATGTATTACAAAAATAATGGTCTTCAAAAGATGTACAAAAAAGTCCTTAATAGTTTATATCTATCTTTTATATATTAGCCACAATAACGTGTTTAATCGTTAGGGTTTTCTTCAAAGTGTATTAAATACATAAATATATTGTAATTTGCATAGACATATCTTTTTCAAACTCCCATATTTAAAAAGTACACTTTAATATCTTATTCATAAAAAAAAAAATATAGAAATCGGTTTATAAACACACAAGATATAGATGAAAGAAAGTTTCCAAATGTCGCCGCGCCAGTATGAGTACGGCGGTACGGTTGATTTTTGTTTAACAACCGAAACGGCCAACCGGTGCATCTATATAATTTCATTCACATTGACTCTTAATGCGAACGGAAGTGGTTCTTATTTACTCTTCTCGGAATAAGCGCGCTTTAGATATTAAAATACATAGATACGTAGTTTAATAATAATAATAATAAGCGTTCAGAGATGGTATCTGCCCTGTGTATCCATTACCAGATTAAATATCTCTTAAAGGGCCTCTTCGTCTTGGCTTCGGCCCGATGTATGCCTTCCAAAGAACCGGGTCTCCAATAGACCCGAGTATTATGGAAAAGAGAAACATAATAATAATAATATCTTTATTGGTCGAAAAACAGTATTTCTGTTTTTAGGTATTAAGTTTAAAGTAGGTAATCTATCTATCTATACTTTACTATAATAAAACTGTAGAGGTCGAAATATCTGTTCTTTTCCAAAATTCAGATAAAAATTATCTATAAAATCAAGAAAAAAGTCAAAAAGCAACAACACTATACACTTACAATTTTTAGAATTAATTCTAATTGTCTGTCTGTCTGTTTGTAACCGCACATCTTTAAAACGAATTAAAATAAAATCTTAAGACCAATACTTTGTATTGTAGCCTTTCTTATTAGGCTTAAACTGAGGTATGTTTCATCAAAATCGAATAAGTATTACTCGAGATATCGCTAGATCTCTTTATTAGAACAGTCCAATACAAATCAGGGGTCATGAAAAATGGATTTGGTTCAATGTTGAATGAATTTAAATTTCGTTTCTTTTGTTCACGAGATGGCGTTACCAGTAGTAATCATAAAATAAATGAGTTTTTAAATAATCTATAACTATTTTATTATTAAGTGCTATTAATAAGTTATTCCTTTTAAATGTTTATAAAATTATCCATGAATCGTATGTGTAATATCAATTTTATAAGTCTTATTAAATTAAATCAATTATGAGTTTACTTGATTGTTTATTTTTGTGTTTTTCGAAATTGAAACGCAATTTAATTAAATATAAATTGTATTAGTAAGCTATTATACCCCTTCCATTATATTTAACAACATTAATTTGACAGATTGTCATTGGTGACGTTCAACAGTATTTCGAATGTAATGCCATTCGATTGTAAGCGATTTTTCGATTTTCCAAATTGCTTTATTTTACACATTTGGATCCTTACATCATCTTTTACATAATATTATTGTTTTTTTTCTTTATTATTATTATTTTTTCGAATTAGCCTATAGCTTAAAATTATATAATTATAGTTAGCGGTATTATTTAAAATACATAATTTATCGAGACACATTGGCGGGTTGTAGCTAATCTAAAATATCATATTACATTTTATAAACGTATTATGAAGAGTTCAGGTTTATTCATAGCATTAATATCTACCGATTATTTGTAATTTGTTTTATAATGGTTGTAATCGTTATTAGTGTCCATCACTAAGTAACCATGGTAACCGAGAAAAACATGGGTACATCCATGAAATACAATATTATTTGTTCGAGAAATAAGCGGAAATATTACGAAACTTCATGGACGTGAACTGTCAAAAAGCTAAACTTACGCTGGAAAGGGTATAATCTAAAGTATCAATTATTCTTTTGGTATTCATTTAGTTTAAACTGTAGTAGTTACTGGTCAACGTAAAAGTATGCAACGGACTCTACCTGTTTTTATTAATGTAAATAAATACAAAAACAAATAACCTTTATTAGTTAATCACAGGTACAAAACATCTGACAAAAATAAATAGTCTTTCCCTGTATTGCTAATATTGGCGTAGAAACTTCATTTTTTAAAGTTAAACTATACCTATACTTAATCGTAAATATAAAATTGAATTAAAATAACATTTCTTTTCTCACAATCTTATTATAATTGCAGTTATAACACACTTATATAACTATTTAATAATTAATAATACACACATAAAAAAAGTCTAAGCAACATGCATGATATTACAAATTTACCATTTATATTAATTAATTTCTAAGTATTTACTCACTCAAAGTGTATAGGTAAGTAAACTTTTTTGTTATTGATGACATACTGGCTGGTTGTAAAAAAAAAATTTCGATTATGTTTTGTTTTTTTTTCATAAAATTCAAATGACTGCGAATTTGTTTGAATTTGAGTGCATGTTAATTGCTACGTTTTAGTCTTGATTTTATAATTTTACCAACCATTTAAATACAGTTGGCGACAAAATTGAATTGTTAGATATTCTTTACGTCATGGAGCGACGTCATTTGACGGCAGATGAAATGCAAAGAGCTGTAGGGATGTTGCAAGCGGGAAGTAATCAATCTCAGGTATCTCGACATTTTGGTATTCATAGAAGTGTTATTTGTCGTCTTTGGCAGCGCTACAATAATACAGGGGAACCCGCTGAATAGCATCCAGGCCGTAAAAGGAGTACAACCACTCGGCAAGACCGGTACATACAACTGACTGCAAGACGCCAGCCGATGTTAACCGCTCGAGAGATAAGTTTGAGGCTACAAAATTCAAGTGGTGTTGATGTAAGTCCCCAAACTGTGCGAAATCGACTGCATGAGTACGGCCTACGAGCTCGACGCCCTATCAGGTGCCCACCGATACGTCACGGGAATCGCGCTCGTCGAAATGAATGGTGTAGAGAACGCATAACATGGACCCAGGAACAATGGGATATAATTATGTTTTCCGATGAGTCGCGATTCGGGTTTAGGCCTGATACAAGAAGGGTGCGAGTGTACCGTCGACCCGGAAATACTGAAAGACTCAGGTGCGTTCAGGAAGTTCATCCATACAGCGGCTCAACAGTTATGGTATGGGCGGGTATTATGAAGAACAGGCGAACTGAGCTCGTTTTTGTAAATGGAAACATGAACGCTGAAAATTACGTTGAGGATATTCTCAGACCTTATGTCCATCCATTTGCACAAACCTTTGGCTCCGATTTTACGTTAATGCATGACAATGCGCGTTCACATACAGCTCGGCGAACCAGTGAATACTTGGCAACGGAGAACATCCAGGTATTGCCCTGGCCTGCACAATCGCCAGACCTCAACCCCATCGAGCACGCATGGGACATGCTCCAGAGACGTGTTTTGAAGGACTTGGACGGAGTGACAACAACCCAACAGCTGAAGGATTTGCTACAATTCCATTGGGAGCGAATACCGCAAGATGACATAAACAGTCTCATTAATTCAATGAATAATCGTTGCCGACAAGTTCTGAATAGCAGAGGAGGCCATACTTTGTATTAAATTGTCCTATTCTTTCACAATAAATTCATTTTCTTAAGAAATTTCAATTTGTAAAAAAAAAAGTTTAGTTTCTTATGTACCTGTATATTCTAATATTGTTAATTTCTGTTATTAAAAGAACTTATAAAGAAAACAGCTGTTATTTTTACATCATAGAACCCTAAAAATATTATTTTAAAAATAAAATACAACGTTATAATTAAAATAAATGGTAAAATAAATTAATATAAATGGTAAATTTGTAATATCATGCATGTTGCTTAGACTTTTTTGATGTGTGTATATGGATATAATATAACAGAACAACATAATAAGTAACACGTTTTTTCTTTATAAAATCATTTTACACATTATTGCTATTTGTCAACATTAAAAAAATACAAAACTGACAATAAAAGATAGAAATACAATCACAAAACATTAAATTATTATTTAAAGTGTTTGTGTTTATTTTATTAAGTAATTAAAAAATACTGCACGCAGTTTATCTATAGATGATAATAATAATAATATAGTCGACTCTAAGTTTAGTCAAATATTTTTTGCTAGATGGTAAAAAGGTGTTAGGTACAATAATTTATTTCAGCATTTTTTTTACAAAAGACAAATCCCACACTAGCCTTTAAAAATATCAATTTAACGGACACAAAGAACATCCAGACTAAGGACAATAGTTTGTGTATCACAATTATCCTCCATGGGAATCGAACCCGCGACCTCATGCACGCCAGCCATGTAATGCGACCGCCCCGCGCCACCGAGGCAGGTAATTCTGCCGCACCATAACGTGGCGTGCAAATGTATTCATTCATAATTAATTAGCGGTTATCCGTGTGGTGACGGAGTAAGAATACAATATGTCACCTCCCCATCTCATCCCATGGGTGGCGTAAAACCAACTACGGGACTATCTGTGAATATTATCTTTACGAAATAAAAATGAAGGAAAACTTGAAATTAAACCCTATACCAATCCGACTGGCCTGCGTGGTATTAGTAGGCCAAGTATCCCTCCGTCACGGGAGGAGGCGCGTCCTTGCAGTAGGACATTAATGGGCTGTTATGATGAAATAAGCGATGTCATTTATTTTAACTTACAAATTTGATAACAGATGGCATTGTGCCTGTGACGTCATTTTCAGTATCGCGGTGTTAAGATTTTCCTTGAAAGAATGAGGTTCGCTCATGTCTTTCAGTATAAGTTTATACGCAGTCTTCATGGATCTGTCTTTGTAAAGGTCTGTTTTTGAAAAGGTTTTGGTTCGTTCGTTTATTTTATACAATTCGTTTGTAGGTATATCTGTTTGTTATAAGGTTTAAAAAAAGATTTTTCAGTATCAAATCGAATTGCGAAGTAAGTAACATCCGCCACGCGAACGAAGTCGCGAGCGACGTTCTCCGTGTAGTGACGGAGTAAGAATACAATATGTCACCACCCCATCTCATCCCATGGGTAGTGATTATATATGGATTATCCGATTTCCAATAATATCGATTTGTTGCTTTAGTACCTGCTCTAATGTTGTAATGAATTTCTTTAAGTGGCCGTTTTGGACTTTACGTAATTAGTTTATTAATAATCAAGATTTTTTTGGCACAATGACGATAAGCTTGGTCAGTAGCTGAAACCTAATTTTGAACTTGTTTCCTTTAGTCCATTTTTTTGCATAAACCTAAGTTAAATAACTCAACCAAGATGATTTTTTTGGAGCTATCTTCACCTTTTTTATTTCATCTTATAAGACAAGATTAAAAGGGTAATCTTATTAAAAACATTAAATGTAATATTTGGTGGGGCTTGAAAGAAATCCAAAATGTTTTAGACCTCAGACCAATTTAACACGCACCAAATTTAGAAAATAGGCACCATAAATATATGTTTCCGTGTGGTGACGGAGTAAGAATACAATATGTCACCACCCCATCTCAGCCCATGGGTGTCGTAAAAACCGAATCCCTTAGTCGGTTCACTATCCGTGAAATTATCTATACGAAATAAAAAGAAGGAAATCTTAAAATTAAACCCTATACCAATCTATCTGGCCAGCGTGGTATTAGTTGGCCAAGTATCCCTCCTGGGAGGAGGCCCGTCTCTGCAGTGGAACTTTAATGGGCTATTATGATGATGAGTGTCTTTACTTATGGAGAAAGATTTTCGAGTGAGGTAAAATCTTTTTTTACCTGTTTATTTAGGGTATGTGGCCTATACGTACTGAAAACCCCCTATACCGATCAGCTTATAACAGTCATCCGTCATAGTCTATGTAAAGTTGTAAATAAAGATAAGTATTGTCTAGAGCGAGAATTAAACTTGTAGCGATATCTAAAAATAATAATGATAACCTTATGCCCCAATGTCGCGTGCTTACTTACTTATTATTAGCCACCTATCAATTCTGTTGTATGTGGAAACGGGGAATCCTTTTCATTGATTTACTTTGCATATTTAAAGCTCTGCTTCACAGGATCGTACATCATTCAGTAACAAACTCTCCTGTTAACAACTTCAACAACCTTTTTAAAAAATCAAAAATGTTTGCTACAAAGTTGTTCTTGGCAGCTATTATGCTTGTAGCAGTAAGTGCCAGACATATTCCTACGGAAGAAGAACCATACGGATATGATTTAGACTATAGATATCCTGAAGATATAGATCAATACTTCGAGTACCAGCATCCTGTATACTTAGGAGCGTCAAGAGTTCGTCGCCAGGCTCAAGGCAGCGTCACTCTCAATGGTGACGGTACAACTGGACTCGCTGGCAAGATCCCGCTTGTTGGTAACGACAGAAATGTTCTGAGCGCTGTCGGTAGTGTTGGTCTTGATAATCATATGAATGCTGCTTCTAAAGGATTTGGATTGGCTCTTGATAATGTGTAAGTATAATTTTTGTCTCAAATTAATTTGATCATCTTCGATATGTTCTTGTTAACCACAAATCATACCAGAATTGGTTTGTAAAGGTTCTTTGAAACATTTTGTGTGTTTTCTTATATTTCAGCAATGGACATGGTTTGTCAGTGATGAAGGAGAATATTCCCGGGTTCGGCAACAAGCTGACAGGTGCTGGTCACGCCACACTGTTCCACAATGATAACCATGATGTACGCACTAACGCTTTCGTGTCAAGGAACATGCCTAACTTCCCCAACGTGCCTAACTTCAACACTGTCGGTGGTGGCGTCGACTATACTTTCAAGTTAGTATACACTGAAATGCTTATAATTTATTTTTTTACCACTAAGTTCATTAATAGTTTTAAAAGTGATAGTCCTTACTCTCTTTTTAATAAAATTAATCGATATTTTTGGTTAAACTACATAACCAACTAATAGTGCTGTTAAGGTTCCTTACGAAATTATTTTAATTAAAGATATATTGTTGATCAAGTTTATTTACTGTACAGATATTATATGGATAATGAATTTATACTTACAAATTTTTTTATTACCTAATAAGCATCTTTATATGTAGTTTAATAGGTAACTGTGTACTTACCTACTTTGTTATTTTTCAGGGACAAAATCGGCGCGTCACTCGGCATGGCACATACGCCTTTCTTGGAACGTAAAGACTACTCCGCTATGGGCAACTTGAACTTGTTCCGTAGTCCTACCAGTACTGTGGACTTCAGCGCTGGTTACAAGAAGTTTGAGACACCCTTCATGAACAGCGGCTGGAAACCTAACTTCGGTTTTACATTTGGCAGATCTTTCTAGAATGACTTTCAGAATTTATTTCTATTTAGCATATTGTTTAATAGAAGTTTAATGTGTAAATAAGATTTTTGTAAATAAATAATTATTAATTTAGTTGAATCATGGTAATTTTATTTCCTTTTTTTAAATCTTCTGTGGTGAAACCCTGCATCGCTGGGACATTGAACACTTAGGTATAATGGTGACTAAGAACAACCACACTAATATCAATCTGATAATTATACTTTTCCAATTAATTCTACTCGTGCCAATAAAATTTTATAGCTTTCAATAATAATAATTACTCAGTGTGATGACGGAGTAAGAATACAATATGTCACCACCCCATCTTATCCCATGGGTGTCGTAAAAACCGACTAAGGGACTACCCGTGAATATTATCTTTATAAAATAAAAAGACGGAACACTTGAAATTATACCTTATACCAATCCTTCTGGCCAGCGTGGTATTAGTAGGCCAAGTATCCCTGCGTCATGGGAGGAGGCCCGTCCTTGCAGTGGGACATTAATGGCCTGTTATGAAATAATAATAATTATACTTCGTTAATAATTAATTACGGTTTAGTACTTTTTTAGATAATATCTCAATGTCAAAAGCTATAACAAGAACTAAAAAAAATTCTCGAAGCTACACACAAGTAATACACTAACTAACTGTATTAACAGGAAGTGGATGGATGGATTTTTCTCTTAAAAGACAGCTCCCGTTCTAGGGATACTCAATACGTTTATTGCACACCATAATGTAACAGGTATTAGCATATTAAGTAGCATCATGGACCCTGTCGGGCACGGCAAACGTAGGAGAGAGGAAGAAGCGTATTTTAAAGAATAGGTATTTCTTGTGACTTTTCAAATATCAGGATCAAGCCATGTATAGCGGGGAATGAACGTAGCGGATAATACAGGCTTATGACAATAATTTATGGATTATACAAATTAGTATCTTGCGAGGGGTTCCCTGTGGTGATGGATTAAGAATACAATATCTCACCACCCCATCTTATTCCATGGGTGTCGTAAAGACGGACTAAGGGACTATCCGTGAAAAAACCGAGACGAAATAAAAAGAAGTAAAAGTGGAAATTAAAGAAAAGAAAGAAAGAAAGAAAATATATTTATTCCTGCTTTAGAGATACAATAGGAATACAAACAATTACAAATACAAAACAAAAATAAAAGATATAAAACAAAAATCATGATAAAGCCACATCTGTGCAGGAATCGGACCCCACTCAGCATAATGCTGCGGCACACCAAGCAGTAATGCTCACAGCGCTGATTTTCAGTGAGGCCCATTGCATGTGTTCACCCCTGAAATATTGTATGCTAGGGAAATGTTAGAAAGCACTTAAACCCTATACTAATCCATCTGGCCAGCGTGGTATTAGTAGGCCAAGTATCCCTCCGTCACGGGAGCAGGCCCGTACCTGCAGTGGGACATTTATGCGCTGTTATGATGAATTGGAGGCATACGAGCCAGCAGGTCATCTGATGGTAAGTAATCACCGCCGTCCATGGGCACCCGCAGCTTATTATCTTGCGAGGGATTCGATCCCGCGACCTCGTGCAAGGCAGCTGTTTACACGACAGCTTTTACTACCGAAGCTGTTTCCTAATATTTCTTCTTTGTCCCTTACCTGATATAACAGAGGGGCTTGTTACATCTCGTCATTATTTAATCTTTTTTATTACACAAAAGTTCGTTAGTGATGCGTTTTCGATCTTCGCACAAACCAAACATTATGCTAATGCCTAAAATAGCTGTTTAATTGGGTATTTACAAAAACAAAACCCCTCAAAACAAACACTATATACCCTAATATTTCTGATACCCTATCTTCGAGCGTCTGTATCTCGGATCCGTTAGTCATCTTTAGCAAAACATTTTTGACGACGTATACCTGCTTCTTGATCTTGAGACTCTTCTTGAATGCGATAAGATAGACGAGAATATCTTAATAACTTCCCGATCACAAATCCACCAAAATTAAATTCGATGGGTGACCTCTTTTTCAATGTTGACTTCCCTACTTAGATTTATTTTGGCTTAGGTAAAAGCATTGATCAAAAACTTTAATAGTATGCTCCTATCTAAATAATAGTGGGTGGAATAAAGACGTTGAATATCAACATTGACTTCAAAACTATCAAAGTAATCGTTTAAATGAATGAATAAATGAAGAAGTATACTCGTATTAGAGACAAGAGAAGTCCTATTCTCAAGTTGCGTTGCTACTTCGTTTTGATTAGAAGAATAGTAAAACTAACACTATTTTACATCCGCTATGATGATTGCGCAGGCATTATCAGGATAAAAAGAAAACAGTATATTCTTGAATTATATTTTACGTTTATTTAATTATCTATTTACAAAATTTTACAAATATGACAGTATTTCAAGAAATTAATAATACACTGAACAATATGCTCAATATTATACGCTGATATCAATAATTTCCAATTAAGAAAGAACTTGATTCTAGAAAGATCTGCCGAAACTCAGCCCGAAGTTAGGTTTCCAGCCGCTGTTCATAAAGGGTGTTTCAAATTTCTTATAACCAGCGCTGAAGTCTACAGTACTGGAAGGAGTACGGAAGAGGTTTAGGTTACCCATTGCTGAGTAGTCTTTTCGTTCTAAGAATGGAGTATGAGCCATACCAAGTGAAGCGCCTATTTTATCCCTGAAAAGTAACAACAAAAATAAGTACGCAGTTAAACTTTGAACTATAAAACTAGTTAAAAGATGATTCTAAAAAGTATTTACAGAATATATAGGACATACTCGTAGGTGACGGAGTAAAAATACAATATGTTACCACCCCATCGCATCCCATGGGTGTCGTAAAAATCGACTAAGGGACTATCCGTTAATATTATCTTTACGAAATAAAAAGAAGAAAAACTTGAAATTAAACCATGTACCAATCCGTCTGGCCAGCGTGGTATTAGTAGGCCAAGTATCCCTCCGTCACGGGAGGAGACCTGTCCCTGCAGTGGGACATTAATGGGCTGTTATTATGATGATCCATAAAAGTATATATATATAGTCATCGATATATCTATAGTGAAGAAACTAGGTCATGAATATGTTTGTAATGAAAATTGTTTTGTAAGTGAACTCAAACTGCATTATTAGTTTGTAACTTAGATTGATTTAAAAGAGCAATGAAAGTAAATCTAAAATGAAGTTGTTTTAAATACTATTGATGACTTTTATGATTGAGAAATAAGTAAGCATTTCAGTGTATACTAACTTGAAAGTATAGTCGACGCCACCACCGACAGTGTTGAAGTTAGGCACGTTGGGGAAGTTAGGCATGTTCCTTGACACGAAAGCGTTAGCGCGTACATCATGGTTATCATTGTGGAACAGTGTGGCGTGACCAGCACCTGTCAGTTTGTTGCCGAACCCGGGAATGTTCTCCTTCATCACTGACAAACCATGTCCATTGCTGGAATATAAGAAAACATTACACAAAATGTTTCAAACAGCCTTTACAAACCAATACTGGTATGATTAGTGGTTTACAAAAACAGATTGAAGATGATCAAATTAAGTTGAGACAAGAATTATACTTACACATTATCAAGAGCCAATCCAAATCCTTTAGTAGCTGCATTCATATGATTATCACGACCAACACTACCGACAGCGCTCAGAACATTTCTGTCGTTACCAACAAGCGGGATCTTGCCAGCGAGTCCAGTTGTACCATCACCATTGAGAGTGACGCTGCCTTGAGCCTGACGACGAACTCTTGATGCTCCTAAGTATACAGGATGCTGGTACTCAAAGTCTTCATTTATATCTTCGGGATATCTATAGTCTGAATCATAACCATATGGCTCTTCTTCTAAAGGAATATGTCTGGCACTTACAGCTACAACCAGAATAGCTGCTAAGAATAATTTTGCTGAGAACATTGTTGGTTTCTTCTGAAGTACTTTGTCTTCGTTATTCACAATAGAATCAGTTGCTGAATGATAATATTCCCGTATAGCTTGACTTTATATATGTTGCAGAAACATTGAAAAGGAATCCCCGTGTCCAAGAACATTTTAGTGAAGAGATAGTAAGTATAAACTTTGTAATAATATATGACGTTTGTGATAAAGAAGCAAAGGTTATCTAAGTTTAAAACTATGGTTGCAAGTGTGTAAGTGGAAGAATGAAAGTTTGTATTAAGCAAATAGGTACCTGAAGATGGCGGAAGCAAAGTAAACACATTTCACAGGCACACAAAGAGTTTAATTCCACAATATCACAAACACAAAATAGTCCACGAAAATAGAAGGAGAAAATATATAAGAATGATAGTGAGATAGAATAATGTGACAGTCTTATATAAAACACTTAACACTACTCGTAATTAGCGCGACAGATCATACAAGGAGCACGGTCGGTGGTATCTCAGTAACTAATCGTTTTAAGGGTCGCTTCAATGACACGGCGCAATGCGCCCGCGACACCGGTTCTAGCGCCAGGTACAAAACAATGCGTGTTTCCAATACACCATATTAACAACTCAATACTCAATACTCAATATCTTTATTGCACTCCATATGTTACAAATAGGTGTTATGTTTAATATCACAGATACAATATGGACCCTATTGGGTATGGCACTTTAGAAGAGAGGAGGATGCTAGATTTTAATAATATTATTATATTAAATTAGCAAACTTAGTTGTAAATATATATTTATTATATATTATATTCTAGGTATTCTTTTATACTATAATAAGTTATGTTTATTAGTATTTGTTTTGACTTTATAATTTGTTTTAAATATATTATCCTATTTAAGTATTATGTTTAAGCATACAACTGTATTAAATATGTAATTATTAAATATTTATATAATTATTAAATGATATTTGTGTAATGTTTATTTCAATAAATGTATATTATTCTTATTTTAGGTCTGTATAGTCTAGATATTACTTAATACTATAATAAGTTGTGTTTATTAGTATTTGTTTTAACTTTATAGTTTGGTTTAAATATACTATCCTATTCAGGTACAATGTTTAAGCATACTACTGTATTAAATATGTAATTATTAAATGATATTTGTGTAATGTTTATTTTAATAAATGACATTTTTTTATTTTATTTTAGGTCTATAAAGTCCAAGTATTTAGTACTATAATAAGTTATATTTATTAGTATTTGTTTTAACTTTATTGTTTGGTTTAAAATTAAATATATTATCCTATTTAAGTAAAAATGTTTAGGCATACTACTGTATTAAATATGTAATTATTAAAATTTGTCAGCTGTTGCATTAATTATGTAATTAATACATGGTAATATGTGTAATGTTAATTTTTATATATGTATATTATTTTTATTTTAGGTCTTCATCGTCTAGGTATTCTTTTATACTATAATAAGTTTTGTTTATTAATATTTGTTTTAATTTATTTATAAATTTTGTATAATGTGGTTCATTGATAAGGGATTCTGGGAGTTTATTATATATTTTTATTGCCATTGTATATGGGCTTTTAGAGTGAAGGGTTAAGTTAGAAGTAGGTAGCATTAGGCGTTCTTTGTGTCTTAGTGATCTGCTTGTATGTCTGTCTCCACGTTTAGTAAACAGGGTTGGATTGTTTCTCACAAATTTGGATAGTTTCAGAATGTAGATGCATGGTAAGGTAAGTATTTTGTGTTTCTTAAAGTAGGGTTGGCAACTATCTTCTTGATCTATGTTAGTTAGGATACGGATTAGTTTCTTTTGAAGAATAAAAAGGGAGGGTGAGTCAGTACTATTACCCCACATGATAATTCCATAGCTGAACCAGGAATATGCATAGGCATAGTAAGTACTTAACGCTGTTTGGAAGTCAGTAGTGTTTTTTATTTCCCTGAGAGCATAGGCAAAACTAGATATTTTTGAGCGGACCTTTTTTACGTGAGCCTTCCAGTTTAAATTTGTATCTATTGTTATTCCTAGCAATGTAAAGTCCCTAGTATGTTCTATTTTTGTATTGTTAACTGTAAAATCTATTTGTAAAGGGGCTTTTTGATATGGGTTGAAAGTCATTAATTTAGTTTTCTCGTAGTTGATTTCAAGATTATGTGCTGTCATCCATTCTGCAATCCCAACAAAAATGTTCTCCAGACGTTCGTTTAATCCATTTACATTTTTGCACGAGGTAAGTAGTGATATGTCATCTACGAATAAAACACATGGTTCCTTTGTAATCTTCGGGAGGTCGTTAATATAAATTAAAAAGAGTAGACAACCGATAACACTCCCTTGAGGTATTGAAGCATTTATAATTTTTTTATCAGATCTAATATTTACTATTTCTGTGAGGTTATGGTTATAGTTTTCAATTTCTACATATTGTTCTCTATGATTTAAATATGATTCAAACCATTTGTGTGCATTACCGCGAATCCCTATTTTGTATAGCTTGTGTAGTAAGATGTTAAATTGAACTCTATCATATGCTTTAGTCATATCTAACAGTATTCCGACTGCATATTGTTTGTTATTTATTATATTAATTGTTTCTTGTATGTATTTATAGACAGCAAGAGTAGTGGAACGCTGTTTTCGAAATCCATTTTGGCTGTCGTCAAAAATTTCATATTTTTCGCAGTAGCGGTATACGCGATCACACATGGCCTTTTCAAAGATTTTTGAAGCTGTTGGTAGGAGCGCTATAGGACGGTAATTGCTGGGGTCTGTTTTAGAGTTTTTTTTATAAATTGGTTTGATTATTGTTTTCTTTAATAAATTAGGAAATTCACCTTGTTCAAAGGATTGATTTATTAGTGTGCAAAAGGGCAATGCAAGTTCATTTGCACATTGTCTGATAAGGGAAGGTGGAAGTTCGTCTATACCAAAACTCTGTTTGTTTTTAAGATTTTTTATAATATTATAAGTTTCGCGGTAGTCTATTGGGGAAAGAAAGAAGGTATTTATGGTGGATTGCAGAACAGGTAAATTAAGCGGTTTGACATTTGACATAAGGTTATTTTTTTCTCCTACTGATGCAAAAAATGTGTTAAACTCATTAGCTATTTCATACGGAGCTGATATTAGTGTATTATTTACTTTGAGTTTAATGTTATGGTGCTCTCTGGTGATGTTTTTATTAGTACGTTCTTTTATTATATTCCACATAGTTTTAGTTTTATTTTGAGATGTTTTCAATTTTTGTATGAATATTAAGAGTATTTATATTGAATTAATATGTTAGGTTAAGTAAATAATTCTGTAAGTATATAAACTTTAGTGTATTTTATTGTGTAGTTTGGTAGCTATGTAAGATTGTATATAATACGTATGTAAATATATAAAGTGTATGGAAAATATTTAAATGAAATAATATAATTTAGATAGATAGAATATTTCCATAAAATAATATATAAATGTATATGTGTAGGCCACATCACTCCCCCCCGGAGACCGTCACTACGGTCGATAATAGTCAGGAAAACGAACATTGCTGCCTGAACGGGTTGTTTTCTTGCTATCTTGTGGTGGAATTTCCGTTTTACTTGGAATGGGGCCAGTATTGGTGGGGGGTACAGCAATAGGAATAGCCGTGGCAATAGGACATGGTAAGTTGTCGGGGGACGGATCGGCGAGTATATAGGCTGGCTTAAGTCGATCTATAGGTACTGTGACGATTTTCCCCTTGACAAGAATTTTAAATGTTTTGTCTCCGCGTTCGAGTACTTCGTACGGGCCAGAGTAAGGAGGTTCTAAAGAGCCTCGGGATGCATCTACCCTTAAAAATACATGGCTCGAGGATGCTATATCCTTATGGATAAAAATACGTTCTTTGTTATGGCGTGAAGCTGGAGAAGGACGAAGGTTTATAGCAAAATGACGTAGTCGCGCGGTAAAATCTGACAAGTCAGTAGAAACCAGGACTGTTGGGTGAAAGAATTCGCCCGGAAGACGCAAAGGTTCACCATAGACTAATTCAGCCGATGAAGCCTTTAGGTCTTCTTTATATGAAGCTCGAATGCCTAGTAAAACTAATGGGAGCTTGTCAATCCAGTTGATGTCTGCATGACACATTATGGCTGCCTTCAGCTGACGATGGAACCGTTCCACCAAGCCGTTGCAAGCTGGATGGTATGCGGTAGTACGACGATGTTGGAATCCTATCATTTTTCCAAGGAACTGGAAAAGTGAGGATTCAAATTGTCGACCGCGGTCTGTGACAATATCTGTTGGACATCCATATCTGGATATCCACGATAGTAAAGCCTTACCTACGGTTTCCGCGGTGATATCCATCATTGGTATCACTTCTGGCCAGCGGGTGAAACGGTCAACCACCGTCAGGCAATAACGGTAGCCTTGTGATGGAGGCATAGGGCCTATAATGTCCACATGAATAAAAGAAAATCTGGAGCATGGTAAATCGAATGTACCTAAAGGTGCAGATATGTGTCGATTTACCTTAGCTCGTTGACAAGCTAGACATTTGCGTGACCAGTCTCGACAGTCTTTTCGCATACCAGGCCAGACGAATCGCGCAGCTACCATCTTAGTGGTTGCTGCTGCTCCTGGATGGCTAAGATTGTGAAGCCTGTCGAATAAAAGCTTTCTAAGAGGCTTTGTTACGAAAGGTCGAGGTTGAGATGTACTTAGATCGCAATAAAGTTCTTTTGAACTGCCGGGAATATTGAGTTTCTGTAAGCGGAGTGATAATTCACCGTTTACATATCTGAGGAGCTCTTGATCTTCGCCTTGAGAGTCAGCTAATTGATCAAAATCTATAGGCATTTGCAGTTCATCGATTCGCGACAGTGTATCGGCGACGACATTGTCCTTGCCGGATATGTGTCGAATGTCGGTCGTGAATTGTGCAATGTAGTCAAGATGACGATACTGACGAGGCGAACAATTAGCCTTTCTTTCACGGAAAGCATAAATAATTGGCTTGTGATCAGTAAATATGACAAAATGTCTAGCTTCTAGCATGTGGCGAAAATACTTAATCGCTTCGTATATAGCCAAAAGCTCGCGGTCATATGGCGAATATTTTTGCTGACAAGGGCTCAACTTGCGCGAAAAGAATGCAAGAGGCTGCCAGCTATCTTTAATGAGCTGCTGTAAAACTGCACCCATTGCTAAGTCAGACGCGTCTGTTACTAGCGCCAGCTTAGCATTTAAATCTGGGTGTGCGAGTAGTACAGCGTTAGCGAGGATATGCTTACTCTGGTCAAAAGCAAGTAAGGTATCACCAGATATGTCCACTGGTTGAGAAGCTTTAACTGTACCAGCGAGTAAAGCATTAAGCGGAGCTTGAACTGAGGTGGCGTTGGGTAAAAATCGCCTATAGTAATTTACCATTCCTAGGAAACGTCGTAACTGCCTAACGGTCTTAGGCACCGGGAAGTCTGAAATGGCTTGAACCTTTGAGTTAAGAGGTTTTGTGCCATATTCAGATATGTGGTAGCCTAGAAAAGTTACTTCGCTTGCTCCGAATACGCACTTCGCCGTGTTTATGAGAATTCCGTTTTCTTTCATACGCTCAAATAGAAGCTGCAAATGACGTTCGTGCTGGACCTCTTCCTGAGAAAAACAAAGGAAGTCATCACAGTAAGGGTAAATAAAGTCTAAGCCTCTAGTCATTTCGTCGACAAATCTCTGGAAGGTTTGACCTGCGTTCCTAAGACCAAAGGTCATGCAAGGGAACTCATACAAGCCAAACGGAGTAGTGATTGCCGTTTTTTGTATGTCCTCTTCGTACACAGGAATTTGATTGTATGCTTTCACAAGATCTATTGTGCTGAAAACTTTACAACCAGCTATGTTGTGGGCAAAATCATGTATATGCCTAACGGGATAACGGTCTGGTATAGTCCGTGCGTTAAACATACGATAATCACCGCAAGGTCGCCAGCTGTTATCCTTTTTAGGAGCCAGATGTAAAGGAGAAGCCCAAGGACTTTCTGAGGGACGAGCTGTGCCATTGTTAAGCATGAGCTCAAATTCCTTCTTAGCTATCTGAAGTTTGTCTAGGGCGAGCCTACGGGGAGTACAAAATATGGGAGGGCCGGGTGTGGTGCGAATATGGTGCTTGGTGTTGTGCTTTGGAAGCCACGGAGTGCCAGAAGGGCGAGTAATTTCTGGATACTTACTTAAAAGTGCATGGTACCTCGTATCACCTGTTGCGACCTTAATAGAAGATACATCAGTTTTTGCAATACAAGCGCTGGAAAACAAAGTAGTAGTATTATCTATAAGCCGTTTGTTGCGAAAATCAACTATAAGATTATAAAAGCTAAGAAAGTCTACACCAATGATAGCTTTAGTTACATTAGCAACAGTAAAGCGCCAAGGAAAGTCTCTTCTTAAACCTAAATTTAAATTAATTTCTATAGTGCCGAAAGTGTCTATAGTTGTCCCGTTTGCCGCACAAAGTTGGAAATCGGTTTTACATCGACGTTCACGAAGTGCAGAGTATGGGTACACGCACAAATCACTGCCGGTGTCCACAAGGAACTTCGTGTTGGACATCCTGTCGACGACAAATAAGCGGCCTGAAGATGTTGGGCAGTCGTCAGCCGCCATTAGCGACTGCCTGTGTCTTTTCCCGACTTGCCATAATCACATGGGCTGAGACATTGATGAGCACGTGATCCGTACTTGGAATGATACCAACAAACAGGGTATTTTCGATAGCTCGAGCTTGATCGCGATCTTGCAGTAGAAGTTGAGCGCTGTTCACGATGCCTTGAACGCATGTGAGGGCGCTTAGAAGGGCGACTATGTTCGTCAATTTTAAGCGCGAGGCGTTCAACCATTTTTCTCAGTTCTGCGATCTCAGATGATGTACTGCAACTGCCTGGTGTGATGGCAGATGTGGAAGCCACACATGATTGTGTTGTGATGTCAAATATCCTGTCAGCCAGGTCAGCTAACTGCTCCAGGTTCTGGGAATGTTGTGATGCCAACACCGTTTGCACGTTGATGGGCAACTGGTTACTCCATATCTGCCTAATGATGTCATCAGCCGCTGAGGATCCCGCTAAATCCTGTAGGTGCCGAAGAAATTGAGATGGTTTCCGGTCACCTAATTTTTCCTGGGTCAGCAACTGCTTGACCTTCATTTCGTGAGAGGCTGACAAGCGACGAAGTAGTTCCTGCTTAATCTTGCCATACCGGTTCACTTTAGGAGGATTTAGTATGATATCCTTGACCGTCTTCGCATGCTGTATGTCTAAATTAGTAGTGACGTTACTAAACTTGAGCGCATCATCTGTGATGTCAAAGCACTCAAATTGATTTTCCAGCAACGCAAACCAAAGCTCTGGATCTTCAGACGAAAATTTTGGAACTTTTAATTTGAATTTATTTTTATCGGATGACGTCACATTTAGTTCAGTGGAAACGCACTTTTTCTGCGGCCGACGCCCAGTTACGTTCATGTCTCTAAAATCACTAGATTTTACTGAAGTTTCACTATCACTCATTGTCTGTTCTTATTAGGGTCACCAGTTATGGTTGCAAGTGTGTAAGTGGAAGAATGAAAGTTTGTATTAAGCAAATAGGTACCTGAAGATGGCGGAAGCAAAGTAAACACAGTTCACAGGCACACAAAGAGTTTAATTCCACAATATCACAAACACAAAATAGTCCACGAAAATAGAAGGAGAAAATATATAAGAATGATAGTGAGATAGAATAATGCGACAGTCTTATATAAAACACTTAACACTACTCGTAATTAGCGCGACAGATCATACAAGGAGCACGGTCGGTGGTATCTCAGTAACTAATCGTTTTAAGGGTCGCTTCAATGACACGGCGCAATGCGCCCGCGACACCGGTTCTAGCGCCAGGTACAAAACAATGCGTGTTTCCAATACACCATATTAACAACACACGTAATTAATATTAAGAGTATTTATATTGAATTAATATGTTAGGTTAAGTAAATAATTCTGTAAGTATATAAACTTTAGTGTATTTTATTGTGTAGTTTGGCAGCTATGTAAGATTGTATATAATAACGTATGTAAATATATAAAGTGTATGGAAAATATTTAAATGAAATAATATAATTTAGATAGATAGAATATTTACATAAAAATATAATATATAAATGTATATGTCGATGCCTCCTAAGTAAACTATCGTATGTTTAAAAACCCAACTTTACAGGAGCGGCATTTGAAGATATTTCGAAGTGCAGTTTTTCTGTATTTCAAATTAGCGATTTAATTTTTTTACTACATATAGTCAAAATAAAGTGGATTCTTATGCAATGGCAAGTATTCAAAGATTTATTACAGTTAAGGAGATATTGTTGTTACGGTATTTTACGGTGGTTAACATATAGTCTTAAAAATTGTAAGTCGAACATACAATTTTATACTTTGTATAATTGTAATTAGAATATATGGTAAGAGGCACTTACTCCATTTTACGGCAACATAATATAGTTAATAGAATATATAGTAACTGCTACTTACCCCACTGTACGAGAATTTATCACGTTGTTTTCGTACGTATGTTACATTTATATGTAAAAGGATAAAAGGACTTACCAAAAAAAGAACTTTTATATTGCTTATTTTTAATTATTTATACCAAACAATCACATGATAACAGTTTTCTTTCATAATTATACTCTAAAGTACTATTAAAGTCTTCTTATGTATTATTTTCTCACAAAGATATGTTTTAAAATAATTAGTATTAAAAAATCACATGATAACAGTCGTTTTACATATTTTTTTACTTTAAAACAAAATAACAGTCTGCTTACATAATTACAACACTCTAAAACAAAATAACCGTCTTCTTACACAATTATTAAACTTTGCAAAAAAAAAACAGTCTTATTATGTATTTTTTCTTTTTATTAATTAGTAAATGAATCATAATTTTAATACAATAATATTAATTTGTACCAAAAAATCACAAAATAACAGTCTCCTTACTTAATAATTATGTTTTATTTACCTCAAATATAAATCAGCCAAAAAATAAAGTACAACAATAAAAAAGTTATTCTTCATCAGTCTCGGCATTTAAATTAGAAGAATCTACAAGAAGGTTCCGATAGACGTTGTGGTACACTGCTGGAATGACACCACTGCTACAAAGACTTATTAAGTCATTTTTTTAGCAATGGGTATAGATAACGCATGATTATAAAGATCAGTGGAATCTTCCTGTCGTCGTCGCCTTGTATTAGATCTAATTGAAATGGTCATATTGTGACTCCTCCAAATTATATTTATAATGGAGTTTGTTAGGCTCAGATGGAAGAACTAAGACTTCTTTTATTTTTGTCCATTGCACAACATCACCGTTCAAATTTTTGGTCCAATTTTTATTAACTAATATTGATTTGAAATCGAAAAATTTGGTGTGATCCCAGTCAATTACATTATACGGTTTCCCATCCTGTTTAGCCCACCGAACTAAAGTAAACTATTCTAGGGGAGTAGATGCATATTTTGTTTCGGGCGCACCTTTCACTTAACGCATGAACACTATCTCATTCTTGTTGGGTATGCCCCTTTTCCAAAAAAGTATGTTTGATTGTTATACTATGTTTCTGGGCCATCAGCATATAAGCAGCAAACACTATGCGATTTCGGTTTTGACCTGTGCAGTTATCGGACCAAAATCTAAACTCAACTGCCCCTGTATCCACACATTTGGATATAAAATCTGAAAGACAGCATGACACCTCATTGGCCCCACGCTTGCCTTCAGCTTCATACCACATATAACACTTAGCTGCTTTTTCAGCCAGATTATACACCGTTAAATTCATAGAACCTAATTTTCTTTTATAGTAAAATGCGCTTATTTCACCATAAGGAGAGTTTAGTACTTTTTGGTAGTCAAAAGTAGCAGAAATAATTTTTCCATGAGAAGATACAGCCTCTGTTTTATCGTCAGCCTTCAAATTACGAGCCGTATTTTTATTAGGAATATGAGTGGCCTAGGTTTCGCGATCTATATTAAAATGAGATTCATTGGTCTTATATGTGTGACATAAGTCATTACCGAGGTTTTTTAAGGTCTTTCTCTTCACATCAATCCACTCATTCTGATGCATTCTTCGTAAATTGCCTTTGTCTTTTCTCACTACTTTTTTTTCTACTTTGTGGAATTCCAGAATCGCTTGAATAACATGTTAAAGGCGTATTTGCTTGTGGAGTCGAATAACCAGAAAATACTGAGATCTGAGATAATGGGTTACGTATTTGACTACCTATATAATATGGACAAAAATCGTTACAACAATCTACGTCTAAATGGTTTATTGGGCAATCAGGTGAAGACGGGTGAGGTGTGCCTATATTTATAATATTATCAGGCAAATGTGGTGGGTGATCACATACAGCAGGAGGAATAATATTCTCTATTAAATCTTCGCCTGAAAAGAAAACAAACGCTTCAGTAATTTAGGTACAAAAATATTATTAACTTAAAAAATATTATCGTATTTGTAGTTTAAATCAGTACAACTAAGTTTGACTACAATCAATAATTAAATCAAAATAAATACCTTCATCACTAAGTATGTCATTGGATATCATATTAGAAAGTGTTTCTATTTCTATTAAATCAGCTCCTTCGGGCAATGGCGATTCTAAAATAATAAAAATAAACATAAGATACTACTTCATTGTGCAATAACGACAAAAAAAACCGTAACCAAACGATACAATAATAATTAAATCATCGTAAACAACAGTAAATTGCACATACAATATCGAACGCATGAAAATAAACCATGTAAATAAGCGTATCTGTTACATACGATAAAAAATAAATTTAATTGACCACGTATAAAATGGTATGTAGAACATACGATATTTTGCCGGCATAAAAATAAACGTAAATAATCGTATCTGATAATTACTGTAGTTTTAAATATCTAGTAACAAAATACAAGTCGAATTTCAAAAATAAAAGGAATACTTGTATTTACAATTTACCTACTAGTCTGTTGATATCTCCTAGGTTATTACTCAGCAATAACTCTTCTTCATTATCAGAAAAAGACTCAGGATAAACAATTTCATTGTTTGACATGCTTGACTTTAGTGCAATATCGCATAGTTTTCGACCTCTTGAGTGCAATTTTAAATAATTATTGTCCTTGGTTAGATTCGTCATCTTTTAAAAACGTTACTTACAGAACCATGCACATTAAAACGTAATTCGCCCGGATAACGCGGACACGTGCTCACTAACGGTGTAAAAAGCCGTATGTGGCCGATGCCGCTGACGTCGCGACCCGCGCCCCCGTCCCGGTCCCCTGTATACGATTGCCCAGGACCATAAGGTAGTGTACACTGCGCGCGTTCATTACATACGATTAAATACGCGCCAAAACTTTTTGATATTAAGTGATAATCTATTTTTTGTTGGCAGGTTCGATAATTTATGTCTAATTAATTACAAAAAACTAATAAATCGAAATTTGTGATTTTGTGGCATACGATACTTTACTTAGGAGGCATCGATGTGTAGGCCACAAAACGTTAATTGATGTAGTGTATATGAGTATGACACAGTATGTTAATTTTGTATTTTCACATCTGCGTGTTTTGAGGACTTTTTCAATATGCTATACAAATAAATTAATGTAGTCGGTAGCTATCGCGTAATACCTAGATTAGATCCCTGTATGTATCTTAATTTTGTCCATTCTTTTTCGATTTATTTTGACAAAATTACAAATTATCTATATTTTATATTATATTTCTTAGATGGTTGTGTCTGAAATCATTAACCATCCTAAAATCCGATAAACAAAGCAGAACAATCAACCGATCACCAACATCGTGCTCATAATAGCTACAAGCTTTATACATTTCAAGTTAATTCAATTGACAAATAGTTACCTTAACTTAGTAACTAAAACGCGGTCTTGATTTCACTAAAAGCCTATAAATTACACTTCCGCGTTAAGTTTTAATGGTATCTTTACCTTGATGTACTGGAAGTGATGTAAATCAATGTACTTATTCTTCATCATAACAACCCATTAATGTCCTACTGCAGGGACGGGCCTTCTCCCGTGACGGAGGGATACTTGGCCTACTAATATCACGCTGGCCAGACGGATTACCCGCCATATTGGTCAAAATGAAATAGGGGACAACGAATCTCTTATTGGTATATATCCGTGTGGTGACGGAGCAAGAATACAATATGTCACCACTCCATCTCATCTCATGGGTGTTGTAAAAACCGACTTAGGGACTGTCTGTGAATGTTACCTTTACATAGAAAGAAGGAAAACTTGAAATTAAACCCTATACCAATCCGTCTGGCCAGCGTGGTATTAGTAGGCCAAGTATCCCTCCGTCATGGGAGGAGGCCCGTCCCTGCAGTGGGACATGAATGGGCTGTTTTGAACGATGCTTATAAAGTCTGTTTTCTTTGCATGTTTTGAAAAATATAATTATACCCTTTCCACTATATTTAACGACATTTGACAGGTTGACGTTAGTGACGTTCAGCAGTATCTCGAATGTAATGCCATGCGATTGTAAGCGATTTCGCGATTTTTCGATTTTTCAAATTACTTTATTTTACACATTTGGATCCTTACATCAACTTACATTATCTTTTTATTACTGTTTCTTTCTTTATCTATGTTAAGAGAATTAGCCTATAGCTTAATATTATAAAATTATAGTTAGCTTAAGTATTATTTAAAATACATAATTTATCGTGACATATTCGCGGGTTATAGCTAATCTAAAAAATCATATTACATTTTATAAACGTATTATGAAGAGTTCAGGTTTATTCATAGCATTTATTTCTACCGATTATTTGTAATTTGTTTCATAATGGTGGTAATCGTTATGAGTGTCCATCACTAAGTAACCATGGTAACTGAAAAAAACATGAATACGTCTATGAAATACAATATTATTTGTTTGAAAAATAAGCAGAAGTATTACGAAACTTCATGGACGTGAACTGTCAAAAAGCTAAACTTAGGCTGGAAGGGGTATAAAACAACAAATAACAAACACACTAGTTTACTAAAAATATATATTTGAATACAACTGTGTATCATATCTTCAACTATTCCAGTGGCCTACATCCGAGTGACGTCACTCAACGAATTGGTCCGCTGATGAATTAATCCAGTACAAGGTATGAGTGGATTAATAGCTCACATTCTGTGCCAAAGGAGTACAGCTTCAGCATTCTATTTTATTTTGTGACGTCATAGGTTTGTAGAATTGTCTATTGGTTTGGTTAGGTTGGTAGAAATCTCTAGTCTCTGCATTTATAAAATATGTTAACAGTCCACTTCATAGGCCTTTTCAGTGACAAAGGTAAAGGACTATTAATACTCGTTTTCTTTCTTTTGTTTAGTATCGGAAAACTTTCCTTTAGGCGGCTCTTTCGATAATCATGGTTTAGGAGAAGAAGTGGTATCGTGTGTTTACATTGCTTCTTCTATGTTTTAGGAAAGAAGCAATATGTTAACATTTTTAAGATAGTGTGAACTGTTCTAGGGCAGTAAAAATGTATAAAACTGTGTAACATAATCTTCAACTATTCCAGTGGCCTACATCCGAGTGACGTCACTCAGCGAATTGGTCCGCTGATGAATTAATCCGATGCAAGGTATGAGTGGATTAATAGCTCACATTCTGTGCCAAAGGAGTACTGTTTCAGCATTCCATTTTATTTTGTGACGTCATAGTTTCGTAGAATTCTGTATGAGTTTGGTTAGGTTGGTAGAAATCTCAACATTTACGACTGCATTTCAAAATATGTTATCAGTCTACTTCATCCTTTTCAGTGACAGAGGTAAAGGTCTATTAATACTCGTTTTCTTTCTTTTGTTTAGTATCGGAAAACTTTCCTTTATGTGGCTCTTTCGATAATCATGGTTTAAGAGTCAAAACTACACACAAGTAATACACAAACTAACTAATTATAAGAACCGCGAGCAAACCAAACTGATCGATGTAAAGTTTTGGATTACTTTGAAGTGCTTTAACATCAATGGGCAGGAAGTCGATGGATGGATTTTTCTCTTAAAATACAGCTCCCGTTCTAAGGATCAAGCCCTGTCTAGCGGGGAATCAAACAAACATCAAATAAACGGACACAAAGAACATCCAGGCTTAAAACATTAATTTGTGGATTACACAAATTATTGTCTTGTGAGGGATTTGATTTTGACGACCTCTGTGGCGTAGTGGTTATATAATGACTGCTACGCAAAGGTCTCGGGTTCGATTCCCGCTCAATGCATCTTTGCATTGAGCGGGAATCTTTGTGTGCACATGATTATTTGCATTGGTCTGAGTGTTTCTATAATATATATGTCGGAGGAACCAAAGAGTCAGATTGATTATTGTTTGCAAATTAATTATTACAATATTAATGGTTTCCTTTTAAAACTACTTTTATAATTCAATCAGATTGTGTAGAGAGTCTGAAGGCGAGGTGGCCAATCAGATTGTGTAGAGAGTCTGAAGGCGAGGTGGCCAATCAGATTGTGTAGAGAGTCTGAAGGCGAGGTGGCCAATCAGATTGTGTAGAGAGTCTGAAGGCGAGGTGGCCAATCAGATTGTGTAGAGAGTCTGAAGGCGAGGTGGCCAATCAGATTGTGTAGAGAGTCTGAAGGCGAAGTGGCCAATCAGATTGTGTAGAGAGTCTGAAGGCGAGGTGGCCAATCAGATTGTGTAGAGAATCTGAAGGCGAGGTGGCCAATCAGATTGTGTAGAGAGTCTGGAGGCGAGGTGGCCAATCAGATTGTGTAGAGAGTCTGGAGGCGAGGTGGCCACTTATAAGGCAAGGTGTAGTTAGGCTTTGTCAGAGGCGAGGTGGCCAATGATAAGGAAATGAGTAGTTAGGCTTTGTCAGAGGCGAGGTGGCCACTGATAAGGCAAGGCATAGTTAGACTTTGTGATGATATCTCATATGAGTTTGTTGATTAAAAGATGAAATTTAGAGATAAGATTCTTGGTCAGGAGTGGCCGAGCGTGTACAGAAAAATCTTTTTCATTTTACAGATACCGATGATGCGCTGTCCTTAAGATCACACGAGGGCGCGTGATACGTCAGGAAGGCCGTGTCGGAGGAACCAAAGAGTCAGATTGATTGTTGTTTGCAAATTAATTATTACAATATTAATTGTTTCCTTTTAAAACTACTTTTATAATTCATTATTTAATTTAATTTGATTTGTTAAATTAATTTACTATTTAAAAAGCTTATTTATCTAATTAAAGTTACGAATATTGTAATTCACTTAACGACCAATTAGAGCAGAGCATTGGCGCGAGCGGGGTCGAGGCGCCATCTTGTTTTACTATGAAGCGGGAAACAGTTTTTGGAGAGGATTGTGAAAGTTGGAGTCGATCAGGTTGGATCGTGGAATTATTGTAGAGTAAAGTAGGATCGGTGTCCTGAACCCGCTGCTCAGTCTTAACTATTGATTTTTTTTAAATATTAACGATTGTAAAGTTATAGTTTGTTATTTAAATTCAAATAAAATAGTGTAAAATAAGTGTTCGTTGTTTTGTGCTCGCATTCTACCCAAATGACGCCCACCAAATCCGCAACCAATAATGACTATTTTGAAGAGAATTATGCTTCTCCGACATCAGAAGTGGGATAGAATGATCATTCTCCGACATATATAATATGTATGTATTTATGAAAAAAAAGGGTATAAGTACTAATATCCGATTTCCTGTTACCCATGACACAAGCAGGTTAAGCCGAGCTTACTTTGGGAACAGATGGCACTGTGAAGGAAGAGATGTCCGCGACCTCGTGCAAGGCAGCTGTTTACTCGACAGCTTTTGCTACCAAGGCTGTTTCCAAATATATCTACTTTGTCCCTTAGCTGATATAAAAGAGGTTTTTGTTAAATTTCATCATATTATCTAATCTTATTTACCACACAAAAGTTCGTAAGTGATGTTAGAAATTACAGGATCTTTATGTAATTTAATGCAACTATTCATCATTAGTCATTAGCCAGCCCTTATCCAATTTTTTTTTTATTTTTTTAGGTCGGCGCAGCATGTCTGCTTTTTCCACATGCTGCTAAAAGTTTCGGCAATATTTTACGGTCGGCCGCCTGCCTGACGCCTACCCTCCTTGGGAATGCTGTTGTTGGTTGTGTACTCCCCACTAGGAGGTTGACCCGAGATGTTAAGTGATATGCACCGGGTCGTTATATTCTGTTAGAGGCGACCAATTGCCTAAAATGGCTGTTTAATTGGCTTTTTACAAAAACAAAACCCTTCGAAACGAACACTCCCTATGTAATATTTCTGATTCCCTATCGTCGAGCGTCTGTCATCTTTAGCAAAATATTTTGGACCACATAAACCTGCTTCTTGTTCTTGACACTCTTCTTGAATGCAATAAGGTAGACGAGAAGAATATCTTAATAACTTCCCGATCAGAAATCCACCGAATTAAATTCGATGAGTGACCTCTTTTTCTGCGTTGACTTCCCTACCTAGATTGAATTTGGCTTAGGTAAAAGCATTGATCAAAAACTTTAATAATGTACCTAATTCCTCCTAATAAAAGTGGGTGCAATAAAGACGTTGAATATCAACATTGACTTCAAAACTATCAAAGCAATCGTATAAAAGCTAATAATCCTATCAAGAAGAATTACAGACAAGAGAAGTCATGTTCTCAAGTAGCGTTGCTACTTTGTTTTGATTGGAAAAATAGTAAAACTGACATAATTTTACATCTGTTATGATGATTGCAGGCAATATAAGGAGAGAAAAAACAGTACATTTTTGAACTGTATTTTACATTTATTTAATTATTATTTATTTACACAAGTTTACTGACTTTAGGCGGCTCTTTCGATAATCATGGTTTAAGAGAAGAAGTGGTATCGTGTGTTTACATTGCTTCTTCTATGTTTTAGGAAAGAAGCAATATGTTAACATTTTTAAGATAGTGTGAACTGTTCTAGGGCAGTAAAAATGTATAAAACTGTGTAACATAATCTTCAACTATTCCAGTGGCCTACATCCGAGTGACGTCACTCAGCGAATTGGTCCGCTGATGAATTAATCCGATGCAAGGTATGAGTGGATTAATAGCTCACATTCTGTGCCAAAGGAGTACTGTTTCAGCATTCCATTTTATTTTGTGACGTCATAGTTTCGTAGAATTCTGTATGAGTTTGGTTAGGTTGGTAGAAATCTCAACATTTACGACTGCATTTCGAAATATGTTATCAGTCTACTTCATCCTTTTCAGTGACAGAGGTAAAGGTCTATTAATACTCGTTTTCTTTCGTTTTATCTTTGTGTGAATGAACATGATTGTTTGCATTGGTCTGAGTGTTTTCTATGTATAATATGTATGTATTTACAAAAAAATATATTTAAGTATGTTTATCCGTTGTCTAGTACCCATAGTACAAGCTCTGTTTAGTTTGGGACTAGATGGCGTTGTGTGAATGTGTGAGGATTGTTATTATATATTATTTATTTATTATAAACAACAAATAAAAACACACCAGTTTAGTTAAAATATATTTGAAGAAACCGTGTAACATAATCTTCAACTATTCGTCACTCAGTGAATTGGTCCGCTGATGAATTAAACCGATGCAAGGTATGAGTGGATTAATAGCTCACATTCTGCGCCAAAGGAGTAACAGTTTCAGTATTCCATTTTATTTTGTGACGTCATAGGTACGTAGAATTCTGTATAGGTTTTAAATATACCCTAAAAATACCGAAAACTCTTACTAAAACCAAAAATAGACGTTTTTTCAGGTGAAACTAACTTTTATCCAATATTTATTCTATCAGATAAAGGCTCTACAAATAAAATACTAAACCATATGTAATATAGCCTGGTAGAGTATTACAAACGTAAATTACAATGGGCATAGAGCACAGATGTATTGAATGGTTCATACCGAAGTCGTTTTTACGATTTCAATTGAGTTTTAAGATTAAAACGCAAGCATTCTGTGAATCATATGCGGTTAAAATAAAGTTTTATTAGAATAAGTGGTGAAATGGTTATTTGTTTTATAGGAAGATTTAGTTTTGTTAATAGAACTGAAGTAATAACTCTTTTTTTTCCTCGCACAGTCACACAACGTCACTTAGTCACAAACTAAGCAGAGCTTGTACTATGGGTACTAGACAATGGATAAACATACTTAAATAGTTTTTTTTTCCTTTTGTAAATACATACATATTAGGTATACATAGAAAACACCCAGACCAACGCAAACAATCATGTTCATGCACACAAAGACTTGCATTGAGCGGGAATCGAACCCGAGACCTACGCCACAGAGGTCGTCAAAATTATTATTATTAGTTATTTAATCTTTAGATGAAGCGCTTTTGGATTATTTATTTTGGTTTGTGTGTGATGAAGATGACGATCAGACGACTTAGATATTTTTAACAATTTCAGCACTAGGGATTATACCCTGTGTGTACTTTTAAAAACCAATTTAACGGACACAAAGAACATCTAGATTAAGGTCAATAATTTGCAGAACACACAAAGAGTTGTCCTGCGTGGGAATCAAAGCCGCGAACTAATGCACGGCAGTCTCAATACTGTTTAATCTCCCTTACTCATTTTCAACGTCAATCATGGGACGAGAAGATCTGTCATCATCATAGCAGTCCATTAATGTCCCACTGCAAGGACGGGCCTCCTGCTGTGACGGAGGGATACTTGGCCTACTAATACCATGCTGGCTAGACGGATTGGTATAGGAATTGATTTCAAGTTTTCCTTCTTTTTTATTTCGTAAAGATAATATTCACGGATAGTCCCTTAGTTGGTTTTTACTCCGTCACCACACGGAGACCGTCACCACACGGAGATCTGACATAAATATTGTAATTACATACTATTCGGGCAATTTAAGACCACTACAAGAATTCCCCGTAAAGGAATCTCTTATTACTTGGAGTAATTTAAATTCCAGCAATTAAATGTTTTGTGTGAAAATGTAAATACCAGCTGGGTTAATTGTTTTATTATTTTACGACCTAGTTTGTATTTTTAATTAGGATTCTGTATGTACCGCGTGAAGTGAAAATCATTTTGTTTTCCACTACAAGAATTTCTTACAAGAATATTGGTTTACAAAATCTATGAGGGATGGACTGGAGCCTAAACTAGGGAAACCCTGTATTTCAGGACTCCAGGGCACTCGCTCGAGAATAAAAAAAAATATAGACAGTATTGTTGCTTAACAGGTTAGATATAGTTAAATTGATGAGTTGAATATTTAAAAAAAACTAAGTAACTCTGTACAATCCTGTAAGTTGACAGCATAGATTGAACCAGGTAGAGAAAAATATTGTTTCACTTATAAACCATAATTTACCGTAGTCCAATTTCCAGGAAGTTAGGGAATAAACTGAAGTAATAAATGAATAATTTGCTCTGCGGGAGATGACCTCTAACAGATGACCTCTGTGGCGTAGTGATTATATAACATGACTGCTATGCAAAGGTCTCGGGTTCGATTGCCGCTCAATGCAAATGTTTGTGTGCATGAACATGATTGTTTGCATTGGTCTGAGTGTTTTCTATGTATAATATGTATGTATATAAAAAAAAAGTATTTAAGTATGTTTATTCGTTGCCCAGAACCCATAGTACAAGCTTTGCTTAGTTTGGGTTGTTTGAATGTGTGAGGAATACTTATTTATTTTTATTTAACTTCTTTAGAATAACATAAATGCATTATAAAAATCTAGACCATTTTATGCCCGCCTCATTTTACCGGGCATCACGCAATACAGAGAGAAAAGCAAGAACCGAACAGTCTTTCAAATTATGTCACCGCAAGTTGGAAGAAAACTTGGCCAATATTGGATAGTTTGACCCAGATTGGCGCCAATATTCCAACAAAACCGAATATCTTCAATGAGTGACAATGACAACCAATCCGTTATCGTTTCATATCAACTTGCCTCTCGACCATAATGAATTTGCTCCTTCTATCGCTCTTAACGACGAACAAATAAGGTTTAATTTAGGTTGGTTAGTTGGTGTATAATCGGAAAATATTACTCTAGGGTCGTCCATCAAATGGAACCCTTTTAACGTCTACTACACACTATAAAAATGAAACATGGCGTCTGTGATGAGTAGAATGAGACGTTAAGATAGTGTTCGATCATACTTATGTGTTTCAATCATTTAGAATGGGCATTAAGAGATTATTGACGATGTCATACTATTTTTAGATACTTTGGTGCTTGGAATACGAGAAGCTTATTTCAAAATCCTAACATAAGGCTTGCAAAATTTAGTTAACACACGATTTTTTTTGGAGTTTGAAACAACATCTGACATTTTCCTTTTTTTTTTGCTAATAATTGGACTAATTCCACCTTCCGGCCGCCATCGCAACTGTGTTTCACAACCAGTTGTCTACGAGGATTTTTTAGTCTTTCACGGCAACCAGTTGTGATAGAAGAATATTTATTCTTCTTCCGCAACCAGTTGCCAATAAAGAAAAAAATCGCCGCCTTCGCAACTGTGTTTCACAACCAGTTGTCTACGAGGACTTTTTAATTTTCACGGCAACCATTTGTGTGATTCTTCTTCCGCAACGTTTATAATCTCCACACATTATTTCAAGCATTAAAACCTCCATATTTCATACAAGTCGTCATCATGACAGTTATCTGTCATAATCGAAAAACCATTTGTAATTCCTTATCATAGTCATATTTTTCTCAGTACTATCATTCGAGTTCTAATTATTTGCTTACGAGCGTCGTAATAAGTAATTGGTTATAATATAAATTTAACGTTAGGTCACAGGTTATCATTTAAATGCAATTTGTGCCATTAGACATTATAATTTGAAGTCGATGCATTAAATACGTACCTACCCATCAAGCAATGTCTACGTCAAATATATATCCAAGTTCATCCAAGCTAGAATTCATAAGTACAAGAAGAGGAGGCGTTACTCTTTTGTATGATGGGTATCGTTATCATCGCAAAAAAATTTATACAAACGGAGACTCATTTTTTAAATGTTGTAGTAGTACTGGGTGTAAAGGTAATTTGACAGTGAACACGCGTAATGAGATAACAAAAATATCCAAGGCACATAACACTGACTGTATCGCTGATTTTGAGAGAAATGTAGTGCTAAAAAAAATGGACCATTTGAAGCAGAAGAGTAGTTGCAATTTTATATCTATTAAGAAGCAATACGAAGAAACTGTTCGCGAACTCAAAGATGATGGCTATGAATTTCTGACAAAGATACCGAGATATGAAAATATAAAAACGGGTCTGAATAACGAAAGAAACAAAGTATTGGGTGTTGCTAAAACAAGGTTTAATAATGCTCATGACGTTATGATTCCTAATAAATATAAAGATTTCCTTCTTACTGAGTACTGCGATGACGATAAGCGGATCATTGTTTTCGGGTCTAAAGAAATTATAGATGATCGAGAGGGAATAGCGATTAATAAATACCATCACTTTTTCGCTGACGGTACTTTTAGATCTTGTCCCAGAGCATTCGCACAACTGTATACAATACATGGTTACAATAAAAGCAGTCATACCATACTTCCTTTGATATTCGCTTTACTACCAGACAAAAAAACCGATACTTATAAAATTTTGTTTAACATGATCAAGTCGCGTATCAGTTGGAATCCACAAAAAATAACACTTGATTTCGAAGTAGCGGCTATAAATGGCATTCAAAGTGTTTTTCCAAAAATAATATTTAAAGGGTGTTACTTTCATTATAATCGTTGCTTATAGAAAAAAGCAAAAGTCTTAAATGTAAAACTACGAACGGAACGAAGACATGTAGCACGATGCGTAGGGCTTGCTCGATTACCAGCTCAATATATAGAAAAAGGTTATTTATACGTAATGACCAAAATGTCAAAAAATCCTAGTGAAGGACTTAAAAAATTTAACAAGTACTTCCAAAAACAATGGTTAAAGAAAAATGAAATGATGAAATCATGTTCTTGTGCAAAAGAAAACGTAAGAACGAATAACAATATTGAGGGATGGCATGCAAAGATAAACCGTTATATAGGACGAAAATATCCCTCATTGGCACAATTGTTGGACGTTTTATTAACGGAAACGGAAACTTACAATTTAAAATTAAAAAGTAAAAAGAAACTAGAGTACAAATTGATCGATGAAGAAATTGATGTGGCAATACAGCAACTAGAAGGAAAAGAAATTACAGTTGGGCATTGCCTTGAAATAATTAGCCCTTTCTCCATAACTTTTTAGTAAGTTCGTCAAATATTAGTTACAGAAGATGTTTAAGTTAGTTTTCTTTTAAGTAAAGTGTAGTTGTTTGGTATTCGGAGAACAAACTTTTTTAACCGTATATTTATATTTTATTTTAAGCGGAATAAAAGTTATTTGAGTTTCAGATTTCATGGCATTTCATTTATTTATTATTTATAATGTCACTTAAACAATTTTTTCTCATTATAACAGTACCAGTTCTACACCTAAGGTACTCAACTTACGACTACAAAACTTATCACGGAATTCGACGTATCAAATTAATTTTCCATCATCATCTTCTTAATTTTTGATATAATAGCAATCCAGGTATAAATGTAGATTAAAATTTTAAAATACGTAAGTACTTTAAGTTTTGTAATCAATGGTTGTGAACAAACAAAGTAACTCTTCTATAGCAACTAGACTTTTTGAGATTTTCTTTATTGGCAACTGGTTGCAGAAGAAGAATAAATATTCTTCTATCACAACTGGTTGCCGTGAAAGACTAAAAAATCCTCGTAGACAACTGGTTGTGAAACACAGTTGCGATGGCGGCCGGAAGGTAATTCCATATATTTTTCAATATCTACGAGTACTTAATAGTATTTCCAGACACTTTGGTGCTTCAAAGAGAGAGAAATTTCTTTTAAGTTTAAATTATAAATCTTAAAACATTTAGTCAATCGATGTTTTTTTAAGCTCGGAGCAATAATTGACTACTTAGTGTTTCAATTTGGCTCATCATCAACATAACAACCCATTAATGTCCCACTGCAGAGACAGGCCTCCTTCCATGGCGAAGGGATACTTGGCCTACTAATACCACGCTGGTCAGACAGATTGGTATAGGGTTTAATTTCAAGTTTCCCTTCTTTTTATTGCGTAAAGATAATATTTACGAATAGTCCCTTAATCAGTTTTTACGACACCCATGGGATGAGATGGGGTAGTGATATATTGTATTCTTACTCTGTCACCATGCGGCAAATTTGATTTGACTAATCCCATGTATTTTTACACAACTCTCCTGGTTTAAAGGAGTCTCGACTCCTGTAAATACTGATCAACTACATAATCCACCAAAAGTACTCGTACTTTAGCATGCAGACATTCAGGAAGTTAACCTCCTTGTGCTATCATATATTCTAAAAATTGCAAGTTACGCCGAAGTTTCTCTCTCTGCTCCGCAGATATGTTAGACTTCAGCCTTTCAAATTTAATATCGCGTACAAGATACTACAATATTTCAGACGTTTGGCGTTCTATTTATACTTTATTGAAGCTAACGTTGGTAGGGGATGTTATGGAAAGACTTATAGCGACGTAATTGATAACATTTTTTAGAAAAGGCAAGTGCGTAGCATTTGGAACTGACGGGATTTTATGAATGTAAACAAAGCATGGCACGTTCGTACCTACATGATATTCTGTTGCTTCTGCAGATCCTCTAGATAATAGGCATGATTATTATAAATAGTGACTTATTAAGTGTTGCACTATAAGCTATTTCTTCAAATCAGCCGTTAGACGTCCACAACTGAACATAGGCCTCCTCCAAATATTTTTACCCTGCCCGGTCCTGTGCCTCAGCAGTGTATAACTTTTTATACATAGCATTTTCTTAGCCTTACTTTATAAAGAAGTGAAGTACAAAAACCTGTTTCTTAACAATTAGAAACCAAGACATCGTTAGCGAAGACAGAATGAAGACTTGAACTATGAAATATCTTCGTACTATTGTTACCATGATTTATTTAGGATTAAGTACTGTACCTATTTGTTTTCTTTAGAAAACATTGCATTAGTGTTTTCAAGCCTTTTTGTAACGTAAATGTTAATATAAATAAAATAATTTAGCCAATTCGAAAAAAAAATGTATAAAAACCCACAAAAATAGGAGTTGCATATTTTGCTAGATGACAATTTAATAACGATAAAATAAACAAAATAAAGTAGGAATATTTTAGAAAGAAAGAAAACATCTGAGTGATTTTTAGCATGCTATGTGATCTTCTATTTACGTTTAATCATTTTAGCAGCCCATTAGTGTCCCACTGCAGGGACAGGCCTCCTCCTGTGACGGAGGGATACTTGGGCTACTAATACTTCACTGGCCAGACAGATTGGTATAGGGTTTAATTTCAAGTTTTACTTCTTTTTATTTCGTAAAGATAATATTTACGGTCCCTTAGTCGGTTTTTACGACACCCATTGGATGAGATGGGGCGGTGACATATTGTATTCTTACTCCGTCACCACCATCTAATAATATTACGTTTAATAATAGTGAATAAATTAATGAATGTCCGTCTATGCATGCTAAGAGAGTACAAACACATGGCAACGTGGTTTATCCTCTACAAAAACCCTGTCTCAATATATGTATTAGAAAGTAATGTCACTCTATACGCAGAGTAAAGGGAAGCAAAGAACTTTTAAATGGTGCTCCAACTTTGTTTGTATCCTAATAGCAAAAGCTTGAAGTTATAATGATGACAGTTATACTCTAGTTTCTTAATTTAAAATTATTTTTAAGGAAAAGTAATTATATTGAAATTTTGTATTAAAATATATTTAAAATAAAATACTTACCGATGAAGATGAGTCCCTGATGAGGGACGCACGGGACCGCACAATGTGATAATATTTGGAGAAGGCGTATGTCAAGGGAATAACAGGAATGGGTCCCTAGGGAAAAGCTGGAAAATGTAGCCGTAGGAATTCCGGGAAGAAGTTCCCAAAGAAATAGCTGCCAGATGTTTCCGAGGTAATACCGGGAAGAAGCTCTCGTGGGAATTTCGGGAAGAGGGTCCCGTAGCAAGTTTGGGACAAGAGGTCCTCAGGGAATAGCGGGAAGAGGTTCCTGAAGGAAATCTAGGAAGAGGTTCCCGAGGAAATACCTGGCACATGTTCATGAGGAAAAAACAGAAAGCCCGAAAGAGGTTCCCGCAGGAATACCGGAAATGGGTTCCCAAGGGAATTACGGGTCTAGAGGTTCCCGAGGTAATACCTGCAAAATGTTCCCGAGGGAATAGGAAATAACAGGAAGAGTGTCCCGAGGGAATTTCGAGAAAATGTTCCCGAGGGAACGTGGATGGAGAGGTGTTCCCGAAGTATGAGAGCGATGTTGCCGAGGGAAGAGGGGTGCACCCGAGGGAAGAATAGGGCAATGGCGTGGCGATTCCCGGAAGAACAGTGTGGCTTCCTTTAAAACAGAAAAATCTTATTCAAATCAGATCATCCGTTTGGGAGCTACGTTGCTACAGACAGACACTACACATTTTTACACATACACACACGTAAAAGTTATAAAACCCTGTGCGTCGGGGGTTAAAAAAATAGTAGTGATTACCTTACCAGAATGATTGCTATCGTTACAATGAAAATTAGCTCTTGTAGAATAGGGGAAGCATATTAATAATAAAAATTATAAAAAAAAAATTATAAATAAGGTTTCTTGTCTCCATTTTAGCATAGAACATCTTATATGTGACAACCACACATTAATTTCAATTACAAACAACATGTCTTCGGTAGTATAGTGGTCAGTATCCCCGCCTGTCACGCGGGAGACCGGGGTTCGATTCCCCGCCGGAGAGAACTTTTTGATGTTTTTTTTATTTTACCGTAATTGTCTGATAGATATTTTTCTTCTTTAGATATTAATATTATATTTGTGTAATAATAAAATGGCATTTCTAAAAAAATATGTTAAAAAACTTGGTATAGTAGGAGAATTATTTCTTTTCTGTATGGAATAGTCGAGTGTTTCCAATGAAACTTTTGTAATATAAAAATAATTCGAGTTTTCACTGTGCTGGTATCAGTGTTATAACCATTGTGGTAAGAGGATGAAACCACATAGATTGTTGTTTACTGGTGTCGTATTTGGTGTCGTAAAAACGGACTAAGGGACTGTCATCTTAACGAAATAAAAAGAAGGAAAACTTGAAATTAAACCCTGTACCAATCCGTCTGGCCAGCGTGGTATTAGTAGGCCAAATATCCCTCCGTCACGGGAGGAGGCCCGTCCCTGCAGTAGGACATTGGTGGGCTGTTATGATAATAAAAATAATCGGTAATGCAGATAGCTGATTGTTCCTTTGCTGCGTTTGCTATTATTCAACGAAATATAAACGACACTGCGTCTTACATAGTACTAAACATGTCCAGTGTATATTAACTAGTACACAGTACGGGTGGAATCAGAGCGTATAAGATTTACTGCGTCCGACAATGTACCATTTAGACCTGTCCTGCACCGTTATGTATATGCTCTGGTTACGTTAACACTGCAGCACGAATTGTGTAACGTTTTTATGTCTTTTACTTTACTGTTTTTGTTTTTGGAAGTCAGCTATTCTGTTTTAAGAATGAATTGCATTTTTATTTTTATTTAAGAAAATGTTTTTTTTTTTGGATCTTTAGTCAGTGACTCTCCCGTGACGGAGGGAGTTCCTTAGTCGGTTTTTACGACACCCATGGTATGAGATGGTGTTGTGACATATTGTATTATTACTCTTTCACTACACGGAAAATTAAAATAATTAGTTAAGATATATTTTTCTTCGGTTTTTTGTGAGCCAAGCTCACAAAAGACTACGAAAGACTCTACGAAACATCGAAAGGTACCCAGGACACGACAAGCGGTAAAGTCCATCATTCTTCATTATAATTTTTAGTGAAGACTAGATTTGTTTGTCTAAAAGAAAACATACAAACTTGAACCCACGCCTTCCTCCCCTTTTCTCTTGGGTATAGGCAGAGACTTCGTTTTGCTTCGTCTTCATTTCATAACAGCCCATTAATGCCCCACTGCGGGCACGGGCCTCCTCCAGTGACGGAGGGATACTTGGTGTACTAACACCGCGCTGGTCAAACGGATTGGTATAGGGTTTAATTTCAAGTTTTCCTTCTTTTTATTACATAAAGATAATATTCACGGATAGTCCCTTAGTCGATTTTTACGACACCCATGGAATGAGGTGAGATGGTGACATATTGTATTCTTACTCCGTCACCACACGGAGAAGTACTACAAAAGAAATTAACATTATACAAAGTTCATACATGCCCGTATTGCCCGTCTATTTTGAGTAGTACTTCAAACAAAATATACATTATACAAAGTGTTTCGAAACGACATCATCAGCCCCCTTACCATAGCTACTAAAAAGCGAAAGCAATTTCCAAAGTCTTAAAACATACTTCTCATAATAACTTCTCAACTTCACTTAAGTATGTCACTTGGTTATAACTTTGTAACTTAAGCATTTTGTGGCGTTTTCTTTTTAACAACTTGTGTAGAACATTTGTGCATTATAAATTTGAGAAAGGAGTTTTATTTTTTTTGGTTAGAGGTTTAGTGAATGAATTATAAATGACGATTTAAAACGGTACAAAAAACATAACGTTCTTGAAATAGTAAAGTGAATTGCAAATAACAGCCCTTATAAGCCTCTGCCAAAGTCAACTCTTAAAAGTCATGACAGGCTCGGTGACGCTGCCTTTGGTCGCCGATGCAGTTACCTGGTGTAGTGTAGTGGGACAATGTTGTACTTAAAATATGAAATAAACAAAAAATATTTGAATGACTGCTAAATGTTCTGATACCATCATTCAAAGATAGCGAAAGTATATTATTTCAAATACGAATATTGATATAATAAAATCATTCTTCTACCAAAAAAATCATTGATAAATACTATCTTGATAGTATCCAATAAATAAAATGATTTAACCTCCAGAAGGTCCTAGCGTGTAATCAGGCATTATTGTACTGAAATTATGGAACAAACAAAATATAGAAACGTATAATACTTATATGTTTTAAATATATCAATCAAAGATGGCGTCTGTACAAAAGCCAACAAAATGCAAGACCATTTTATTCTTAAGAAAGTATTTCCAATTCGAATATCTATATAATATGATACTCTTCTACCGAAAAATACATCTAAAAATCCTACTTCGATAGTATCCATTAAATAAAATTATCTTAAACTTTTCGTTACCGCTTTTATTTCCTTAGCGTAGAAACAATACCCGTCCCTGCAGTGGGGCAATGCTGTGCTTAAATTATAAAGCAAACAAATACCGAAACAAACGTTAATTGTAGTGACTACATGAATCAAAGATGGCGAATATAAAAGCCAACAAAATGCACGAGCATTTTATTCTTAAGAAAGTACTCCCAATTCGAATATCGATATTATATGATACTCTTTTGGTGAAAAATACATCTAAAAATCCTATTTTGATAGTATCCAATAAATAAAATAAATTGACCTCCTCATACATAAACAGGAGTATAAAATTATTCATTGGTCAGGTGTTCTCATGTTTTATTCTCACATGTCTTGTTACTCGAGCCGCAAGTAAGGTTCACGATAAATCGGATACTCGCGTAATGCTTTTAGAGGGCTATTGTTACACCGTATTGTAATGTGGGTTAACTGGAACAAAAAGGATGTTAACAATTTAAAGAAATCGCGTTTCTGCGATTAAAAAGCGATTTTACAAAACAAAAATCGTGGTGTTTTGAGAACTGATACTATAAGCGTAGTATAATATAGTATAGCAATGGAAAACTAAGGTAAATTAATTTGTATATGTAAGGTGGACCGCGGACAGGACAATGGGGGGATAGTCACGGACGTCTGTCCGCGAATTAACATGAAAGCCAAGAGAAGAGACCCTAAGGGTGAAAGAAAATTAATTTAGGTCACATCAACCAGCCACAAACTGCCTTTGCATATTCTTTAGTTCTGTGTACAAAAGAGGCAACTGTATAGAAAGGTGGCACTGATGCCGCTGCCTCAAATTTTGCAGGCAGCCGGGCGGCAGCGGCAGAGGGTGCTTTTTGTTTGGAAAGGCCCACTCCAGCGGCGCTGATTTCGAGAACAGCTTCATATAAATGTACGCGTAAAAAGCGGCCGCTGCCCCACTGCCCGCTAAATTCAAGGCAGCGGCCTTACTATAAGATATAATAATAATATAAACCCTTCGGTGTAACAGAAAGCCAATTTGACTTGCAGAAAAATCTCTCCACTGGAAATATCTATCAGGTTCTAGAGAAACGGCGAAGAGGGAATCGACCAAATTGCATGTTTAATTAGATCGGGTTTCCACACAAGTACTTAAAGGTAAATCAGCTTTAAGACTATTTCCAAGCTTAGTCTTAAAAGTATTAAAGCTTTTAAATGTCTTACTGCTAGAAAGAAACTAGAGAAAAATTTGGATATCATATTTATATTAGGTAGCTCCGTGCGGTGACGGAGTAAGAATACAATATGTCACCACCTCATCTCATCCCATGGGTGTCGTAGAAACCGACTATGGGACTATCTGTGAATATTACCTTTACGTAGGAAGAAGGAAAACTTGAAATTAAACCCTATACCAATCCGTCTGGCCAGCGTGGTATTAGTAGGCCAAGTATCCCTCCGTCACAGGAGGAGGCCTGTTCCTGCAGTGGGACATTAATGGGCTGTTATGATGATGATACTTAAAATAAGCAGGCTCGTCTAGACTAGGCTTTTCTCTTTTGCTAGCAAATAACAGCCGATCTGTACAAAAGTCATGATAAGTTCCTTATTCTATTTACATCACGAAAGAGCGAATACTTTTTGCTCAAACGGGCGGTTATTAATCGACTCAATACCAAGCTCAAACCATGAAAGATGGTCTCTAGACCCACGTTTAGCTCTTACAACCCTCATGGGTATAAATCCGTGTGGTCACAGAGTAAGAATACAATATGTCACCACCCCATCTCATCCCATGGGTGTCGTAGAAACCGACTAAGGACTATCTGTAAATGTTACCTTTACGTAGAAAGAAGGAAAACTTGAAATTAAACCCTATACCAATCCGTTTGGTCAGCGTGGTATTAGAAGGCCAAGTATCCCTCCGTCACGGGAGGAGGCCCGTCCCTGAAGTGGGACATTATTGGGCTGTTATGATGATGATGAACCGTCATGGGTATGGAAGCCTTGCCTATAGACACTAAAGCCGTCGCATCACGGTTTAAAATCAAGAGAAGTAAACGTTTATTCGATATTCTGTTTATTTGTTATCCTTCAACCAGGTGCTTAAAGTACAACTATTATATTTTGAATCCGGATAAATTCGAATTGAATAGAAAATCTCTTTAGGAATTTCTCTCCCGGGACGCTCTCTCTATACTAAGATAAATCCTAGGTATCTGGGACAGATGTCAGTTGGAGCTATCGCTCTCAACGAAATTCAGTCACATAGCTTAGGATATTGTTGTGCTGAAATTTCGAAATTCATTTTAAATTGATAGTGGTATTTTTTGTATGAAAAGAACGATAACAGGACATTCGGTGCATGAAAAGGATATGTCATGGATACAAAGTCAAGTATTTCTACACAGCCTATACAATATTGTATTCCCAATGTTTAATAGGTGATCGACATAGAGTAAACAGTAGTTTATATTCTTTAAATCAATTTAAGCAGATAACATAACGAAGCCGTTGTTTACTTTCTAAATGTTTATATATATATGTATCTGATAATGTAGATTTGTTCGTTAGCTTTTTTTTATTTCATGGGAGGCAAACGAGCCAGCAGGTCACCTGAGGTAAGTGATCACCGTTGCTCATGGACACCCGCAACACCAGAGGAATCACAGATGCGTTGCCGCTCGTAGTACGCTCGTTTCTTGAAGCTCCCCAAGTCGTAACGGACTGGAAATATCGCCGCAGCGAGCTTGTTCCACAAAACAGTTGTTCTCGGTAGAAAGTTTCGCGAAAATCGCACAGTGGATGACCGCCAACCATCAAGGTGATGACGATGGTAAGACAATCGATTGCGAGTGGTTATGTGGAGAAATTCAGCTGCGGGCAATGTGGACTTTTTGCCCGCAGCTGAATTTCTCCACAGGAGTGCTCTGAGGAGTTGTTCTCCAGAACAGAGCTTAAATTGATCTTTTCGTAATCACAATATGGGGCTGACATGTCATGGTATCCAGGTAGAAATAACCACGTTAGACTTTTATTAAAGTCGTTGTTATAAACAGTATCCTTTGATACCGTAGATATCATTTATACTTCTGCAATATACTGTAAAGGTTTGTAATTAAAACAAATGATACCTAAACCAAATTTTTTGAAATCTCATTTATTTAAAAATAGCCATACATCATATAGATTAAGTCGGCTTAACCTAAACCAAATTATTGAAAGGAAAAAGTTTACGGAATTGTGTAAATCTTTGTAGTCGGCAAATATGAGCAAACTAGGCAGCATACTTTACTTAGTCTTTGCACCTAATGCAACGTTGGAATTTCAATATCGCCAACAAGTCGAATGTCACAGTCAGTATCGTTTCCTTGATATTGTCGAAATGTAGAAGATATTTAGAATACAAAAGAGTTTTATAGACTTTTAACTTTGTTTATACTCTTTTACCCAACGCCATCTAGAGCCTAATTAAGCTGAGTTAGTATTATTGTTACTAAACAGCAGATAAACAACCAATGCAAAATTTCAAGTTTAAGCACACAAACACGCAGAATTGCACTAAGCGAGAATTGAACACTACGTAGGTAACATGAACTATACTTACTATCGTCGTTAACATTTTTGTTTTAATATCCCACTGCAGGGACGAGCCTCCCCCGTGACAGGGGTATACTTGGCCTACTACTACAACGTTGGCCAGACGAATTGGTATAGGGTTTAATTTTAAACTTCCTTCTTTTCAAGATTTCCTTCTTTTGCATACTTATACACCTTTAATTTATATTATTCATTTATAAAATATATCTAGAAGAGAAGTGTCACGTGTTCAAAGTTTCTAGTATGAAGTAGTGATTTGCATATTACGGCTTAAATGCAAAATATCTGGCACCTCTGTGGTACCTCTCGAGACGCCATTTACTGCCAATCAGATTGTCAATTTAACCTCTCCTTTGGCTTGAATTCAGGAAAGTTAGGCTTATTTTCAACCTTCACTGAGCCGTTTAGTAAAGAAATGTTTATTTTTAATGTAAGTTATTCAAACCTCTTTGTAGTGACGGAGTAAGAATACAATATGTCACCACCACATCTCATCCCATGGGTGTCGTAAAAACTGACTAAGAGAATATCCGTGAATATTATCTTTAAGAAATAAAAAGAAGGAAAGCTTGAAATTTAACCTTAAAATTTCTTCTTCTGTATCCAGAAAAGGGGAACAGTGCTTTTCAGAGTTTAACGCAAGCGAAGCCGCGGGCAAAAGGTAGATTTTAAAATAAAATTTTCTTTAACAATAACATTGGGATAATGATGCCCTAGTTGACTCTAATTTTTTTCTATTTATAACGTGGACTTTAGCAACGTTAACTGTTCAATCTAACTTAATAAAGACTAATGAATTCCCGGGACTGTACTGTAGGGTCTCTTCCTGGAAATATGTTACAGTTAGATAAAAGCCTTATTGATTGCGATAGCCTGATTATAAATAAAAACATTAACAAGGTCTTTGACTCGATTGTTATAAAGAGTGAAAACCAAATTTTTAACTTGGTATTTTTTTCGACACCTAGCTGGCTCCTGGTTTTTAGGTGCTGGTGGGTAGATTTAGGTGCAGATGAGTAGAAAATCTATGCTAAGTAAAAATCCAATGTTTTTCTCAACTACCAAGAGTTGGTTGATAGATTTTTAATCATTGCTTATCGGGGAAATCAAAAAAGGGAGATTCGTGTGAAATGTATTAGTTTTGATATTGATCTATTTCAGAAATTTCGGACATACCATTCTGCTAATTTAGTTGAGCAATCATTCATGTTTCCTTCTCATATCAAAAACACAAAATACTAAGACAGTAGACCTACTTCTTTAAAATAAAACTTAGTGCTTTAAAATCAAGGTATTTGGTAGCTAAAACGATCACTCCAACTGAACAGTTTCCGAGCAAAGATACTCAAACAAAATCGCACCTGGCAATCAGCTTTGTGAATAGCCCGCTTTATAAAACGGCTTTACACCAACCCTTAAAACTGGGTCAGGAACTAAAATGAAGCTTCAAATATTTTTTCGTTTCATGGAATTTTACGTAAAAGAATGAGTATGTTTCCTATAAAATGTAAATGGGTTATAAATGTTGGTGGCATCCATTTTTTTCGTGCTCTAAAACCTACATAGCGTATCAGTTATTAGGCTTTTTGGAGCTTGAAAATAAAAATGAATATCATCATAACAGCCCATTAATGTCCCATGCAGGGAGGGGCCTGCTATAGTGACGGAGGGATACTTGGCCTACTACTACAACGTTGGCCAGACGAATTGGTATAGGGTTTAATTTTAAACTTCCTTCTTTTCAAGATTTCCTTCTTTTGCATACTTATACACCTTTAATTTATATTATTCATTTATAAAATATATCTAGAAGAGAAGTGTCACGTGTTCAAAGTTTCTAGTATGAAGTAGTGATTTGCATATTACGGCTTAAATGCAAAATATCTGGCACCTCTGTGGTACCTCTCGAGACGCCATTTACTGCCAATCAGATTGTCAATTTAACCTCTCCTTTGGCTTGAATTCAGGAAAGTTAGGCTTATTTTCAACCTTCACTGAGCCGTTTAGTAAAGAAATGTTTATTTTTAATGTAAGTTATTCAAACCTCTTTGTAGTGACGGAGTAAGAATACAATATGTCACCACCACATCTCATCCCATGGGTGTCGTAAAAACTGACTAAGAGAATATCCGTGAATATTATCTTTAAGAAATAAAAAGAAGGAAAGCTTGAAATTTAACCTTAAAATTTCTTCTTCTGTATCCAGAAAAGGGGAACAGTGCTTTTCAGAGTTTAACGCAAGCGAAGCCGCGGGCAAAAGGTAGATTTTAAAATAAAATTTTCTTTAACAATAACATTGGGATAATGATGCCCTAGTTGACTCTAATTTTTTTCTATTTATAACGTGGACTTTAGCAACGTTAACTGTTCAATCTAACTTAATAAAGACTAATGAATTCCCGGGACTGTACTGTAGGGTCTCTTCCTGGAAATATGTTACAGTTAGATAAAAGCCTTATTGATTGCGATAGCCTGATTATAAATAAAAACATTAACAAGGTCTTTGACTCGATTGTTATAAAGAGTGAAAACCAAATTTTTAACTTGGTATTTTTTTCGACACCTAGCTGGCTCCTGGTTTTTAGGTGCTGGTGGGTAGATTTAGGTGCAGATGAGTAGAAAATCTATGCTAAGTAAAAATCCAATGTTTTTCTCAACTACCAAGAGTTGGTTGATAGATTTTTAATCATTGCTTATCGGGGAAATCAAAAAAGGGAGATTCGTGTGAAATGTATTAGTTTTGATATTGATCTATTTCAGAAATTTCGGACATACCATTCTGCTAATTTAGTTGAGCAATCATTCATGTTTCCTTCTCATATCAAAAACACAAAATACTAAGACAGTAGACCTACTTCTTTAAAATAAAACTTAGTGCTTTAAAATCAAGGTATTTGGTAGCTAAAACGATCACTCCAACTGAACAGTTTCCGAGCAAAGATACTCAAACAAAATCGCACCTGGCAATCAGCTTTGTGAATAGCCCGCTTTATAAAACGGCTTTACACCAACCCTTAAAACTGGGTCAGGAACTAAAATGAAGCTTCAAATATTTTTTCGTTTCATGGAATTTTACGTAAAAGAATGAGTATGTTTCCTATAAAATGTAAATGGGTTATAAATGTTGGTGGCATCCATTTTTTTCGTGCTCTAAAACCTACATAGCGTATCAGTTATTAGGCTTTTTGGAGCTTGAAAATAAAAATGAATATCATCATAACAGCCCATTAATGTCCCATGCAGGGAGGGGCCTGCTATAGTGACGGAGGGATACTTGACCTACTAATATCACGCTGGCCAGACGGATTGGTATAGGGTTTCATTTCAAGTTTTCCTTATTTTTATTACCTAAAGATAAGATTTACGTATGCATAGGTTCAGACCTATGCCTCATTATTTTGAGGTTTAGTTTTTTTATATTACTTTAAAAGATTCTACTTAAAGTATTCGTTTAGGACAGTTACATTTATTTGATTTGCAAACCGTTTTGCAAGCTCACAATAGAACAACTTTTTAACTACAAACCAGTAGTTTTATTTGACCACCAACTGTTCTACTTAGTTAACCAAGCCATGCCTTTGATGACAATTTTGCTCTAAAATCAAGCGATAGCAACATACTGTATAAACAAAGTCTATATTTGCATCGACGAGATTCACGTTCAGAACAAATTAATGCCACAGAGTATGAAGAACAGTTACATTATTGAAAAAATAGATATAATGGCTGAACCATTACATAACAAAGAAAGAGAAATAATGATAAAAAAAATGTTGTTAAATTAATATCGCATAAGGTGATTATATTTAGACGAGGCCTATGTCCAAGAGTTGACGTCAATTGGCTGATATAATGATGATGATGATTGCCAATAGAAGTCCACTGCTGGACAAAGACCTTCTCCACATGTTTATATCACACGTGGTCCTGACCCTTTCTCATTCATCAACCTTTCGCTACTTTTATGGTCGTTTGTCCATCGTGGGAATAAGACCCTTTGTTTTGGATTGATACTATGGTATAGGGATCTTCTCATTTTAGATTCCATCGTGCAGGGAATGATCAAACCGATAGGGTAATTTTCATGTAAAAGAAATTGCTGTTTCTAATAGATTTTAACACACTCTTCCTGGAGAAGTTTAATTTATTTAAAAACATTAAATTTTGTAAAACTATTATTAATTAATTGATTGTCTTAATTTTTTTAACCAACTGTTATATTTAGGCTGTAACACCCAGCAGTTAGAAGTTCGAAGTGCAAATAACGTTGGTGTTTGTATGCAATCGTAGCGTTCGTCAGCACCATCTATGTATTTCTGGGTAACAACATACATACTCGTAGATATATTAATGAACTAAATTTAATGACCTCTTTAGCTCAGTGGTTATAACTATAACCACTGCTACTGACACGAGTTCGATTCTCGCTTAATGTAAATATTTGTGTGCATGAACATGAGAGTATGCATATTTACTGAAAATACTAATGTTTGTGTTAAAATTAATGCACCATTTTTATGATTACCATGTATGTTTTAGAATTGACAAGCTGAGCTTGTACTATAGGTTTAAGCTGAGCTTGTACCCATAGTACAAGCTCAGCTTAGTTTGGGATTAGATGGCGTTGTTTGAATATGTGAAGTACAATATTGTATTGTATTTTAATAATGATTTACTGCTAGGATAGTGCCTCCTTCAAGGAAACTTGGTCTAGTGATATCAAGCTGATCGGAGGGATTGGTGTAGCATTTCCTATCAATCTTCTTTTGCTACCCCTTTTTACTTCCCTAGCGTGAATTGCTCTTTCTCCTTTCTTTAATTATAAGTAGGTAAAACTTCAATTAAGATTTAGGTACACATCTATAAACAAAGTTCATTTTGTTAAAACTCCTTTAAGGATAAGTCGAACGAATCGCTAAGTAAGCACCCTTGGAGTCTTTTGCTTTAATAAATTGAATGAGAATTACCACTACTAAGAAATGAAATAATTTTCACGTAAAAACATTGGTTAAGGTTCTAGACTAGCGACCGTGTTTCAGAAAACGCGGACTCCTTTACAATTTGGACCGACGACCTGGTTAGAATGGCAGAAAACTGCAAGAATTGAGAAGGCCTATGTTCACCAGTGGCTCATATGATAAAAAACATTATGATGGTCTCCTCTACATATGATGGGTTGAGAGATTTTCCTCTCCGTTGTTTACTACCTATAGAACAAGCTGATCTTAGTTTGGGACCAGATGGCGTTATGTGAATATTCGCACGTAAACATATTAACCGATGGATGACGGAGGGACAGGACCGCACAAGGTGGCAGATTTGGAGGACGCCTATGTACAGCAGTAGAAGTCAATTGCCTGACATGATGATGATTATGCATTCGTTATTATCATCATGTCAGCCAATTCCTTGGTCATTACCAAAACAAGTGAAATCAGGAAAAGAGCCCATTCCCTAGCTGTGGTATGATGGAAGTTAACACTAACTAACTAAAACCAAGTGATAAACTATCGAGTTTCATTAGTAGAATCACTAAATGTTTCAGATTAATTAGCTGGTATTCTGGTTGGCCTTTAATCTATAGACTTTGATGTTACAGCTTATTTTAGTTGAGCTCTTTGAAAACTGATATTGGTTTGTGATCGGAATACTTTTTCAGTCTATTTTTTTGTATGAAGTGCTGAGCTGAACATTATGGATCTTTTTCAGCCATGAGTTTAGTGCTGGACATAGCTCTCCGCTCATCCGTGTGGTGACGGATTAAGAATACAATATGTCACCACCCCATCTCATCCCATGGGTGTCGTAAGACCGACTTAGGGACTATCCATGAATATTATCTTTACGAAATAAAAAGAAGGAAAACTGGAAATTACACCCTATACCAATCCGTCTGGTCAGCGTGGTATTAGTAGGCTAAGTATCCCCCCGTCACGGGAGGAGGCCCGTCCCTGCAGTGGGACATTAATGGGCTGTTATGATGAAGCATCTGCCTTAAGTATCTACCACTGAGCCCCATGGCGCTTAGAAGTACATGAACCAAGATCCATAAAAATATGTTTTGGTCCGTCTACATTCAGACATAATCTACTGTATTGTCTAGAAGAAAGAAAGTATTTTTGTCACAAGTTAGTTCACACAACACATTAGTTTTTACCGTCTCCGAAAAAAGGAGGAGGTTCTAAATTCAGTTGTTATTTTTTAAATGCTCCTTTACTTGCTACCTTAAAACTGGCTCATTTTTAGGCAGTTAAAAAAGAATCTTAAATTTGGAAAGACCAAATTGGTCCCATAAAAATTTCATCTAAAAAGGTAATTTGATTTTTATCTAAAAAAAATATGGTATTACTGTGTCATCTAAGAAAACGATATTGCATATTATAATTTATACTTAAGCTCCTGGTCTATGAACCGTTTTTAAGTGTTGAATACAGTTAGGCAATTTTATTAACTGTGACAATATTTTTTTACTGACGTCAGGATGTTTATGAGAAAACTTTTCAACCGTTTTAGTAAGAGTAGTGCGTAAATAACATCGTAAGGGCGAATTTAATACCTATTTATCAGTATCTGAAGTACAGAATACAAAATTATTTACTAAAAACCCAAGCAAAGCAAAATATTTGAGGCCAGTACCCTTTTACCTATTTTCCGACCGATTAAATATGGAATCTCAATACAAAGAAATATGTAATACTCTTCTGAACCACAATAATCTAAAAAAAAAATCAACCTTCCAGCATCGCTTCAAAAATAGCAGCAAGTGTTGATTCTATCCTTAAAAATTGAATCTAAAGAAACAAAGTAAACAAATTGAATCTAAAAAATAACAAAGTAAACAAAAACAGCCTGAACATCTTAGATAAACTTATCACGTAAAAACGAAAAGAAATGAGCCAGCATAATGAAGGGATGAGAGATCAACATAATTATAAAAGCCGTCTCTGCATCAAAAATCTCCTTACAAATTCATTAAATTTTAATATTATAGAAAATTTCCATTCATCATTATTACGAATATTCTATTCAAATCCTCGAGATTCATAATCTTGGTAATTATTTTCAAAATCAAAAGCTTTCCGAAGTTTATCAATTTAGATTTTATAAAGGTTAAGGCGTTCGTTAAGGTGGATTTTCTTTTACGCGTTTGTATAGTCATCGAATAAATAATTGGTACAAAACAACTTAGCTTGCTTAGTTCTTTTTCTTTGAATAGGGCGTAAACAATTAAATTGTTGCTTAAATGAGTGAGCAATCTAGAACCTTTTTACAGAGTGACACATAATTGGTGGAGATTGGGATATGGGACATTCAGAAGTAAATTAATTTATTTAGTTCACTGTCTTTATTAGGTTTATTCTCCGTGTGGTGATGGAGTCAGAATACAATATGGCTTCACCCCAGCTTATCCCATGGGTGTCGTAAAAACCGACTAAGGGACTATCCGTCAATATAAACTTTACGAAATAAAAAGAAGGAAAACTTGAAATTAACCCCTATACCAATCCGTCTGGCCTTAGTAGGCCAAGTATCCCTCCGTCATGGGAGGAGGCCCGTCCCTGCAGTGAGACATTAATGGGCTGTTATGATGATGATTAGGTTTATCTCTCTTTGTTTCTCATGTCATAGGTGACGTAAAAGAAGTCTAAGGCATAACTTCCCGTTATAATATTATTATCTATTCTAAAACTAAAGAAGGAAGAAAGAATTTTTGTTTAGATAATATAATATAGTAATTAAGAATATGTTGTAGCCTGAAAGATGATAATATAGTAACCAAAATCAAGACCTGTTAGATGATAACATAGTGACCAGGATCGTGACAAGTAGCGTTTTGTCGTCTCTGCATACCCCGGACGGGATACGGCGTGAGTTTATGTATGTAGGGGAGGCCGGGTCAAAGCCGTATAGCTAAGGGTCTCAGGCTCTGGATGATACAAATAAAAACACTTTTGTTTCCAATCAACAATTTTAATTAGTCAGTCTTATAAGGTATAATATCAGGTAAACATATTTCAAAAAATCACAACATAAGCAGGAAAAAACAAAAAAAAATAGAACCTCTGCTTTTTCCGGTTTTGCCCCGACCCATGGACAAAACCGTATACTGTATACGATATTGCCCCGATATCTAACTTGCAGCGACACACCCCACGCACATGAAGTCATCCAAGTCTTCTGAGTTATGACTCAGACTCATACCCTGTACAGCCTTCATGGGCCCAGCCTTTGCACCCCGTACATTAAACTCAGTCTTCATTCATGCCACGTTTACCGTATTCTTCAAGACAGTATAAGCAATTTTCATCATTAATGTTTTTAGCATGTTGGGTGTTGGTTTTAGGTGGTTGGCTTAGTTTCAATTTCGTCCTTTTATAACTACGTGACATCTTTGTAATATCTGCAATAAAAAAATATAACTTTGTAAGAAAATCAAATAACCGGGTAAAAATCATATATATACAGTTTTACCCCGTACGGTTTTGACCCAAAGTACACATGTGTAAATTTTTTACTCACAACTACACAAACAAAGTTAATCTCGTAGAATTAAATATCGTATTATTCATGCAAATACATAACTTTAGACAAAATAAATATTAGACTTACCTATATCAGATGCAAACTTCACTGTAACACATTAAATTTTCATAAAAAATAGATAATTGTCACTATAAAACAATAAAATAAAATATTTTAAAAACGCGCGTGCTTGCGGCGACTCGTTTTGGTTGACAACTAGTTCTGATTTGTCAACGACTGCTGAGCATACCAAACGCGGTAAATTTCAATTATTTTAGAAAATAGATGGGGTGTACTGTTTTACCCCGGTATACGGTTTTGTACAGGTTTCCCCTATGTATGTATGTAATATAGTAATTATGTTACAATTACATTTATTTGTACCTGAATTTACAATAGCAACAAGTTGTGGTATGTTTTCATTGCCAAATCTTCGATAAATGTTATAATACAAATGCGAATTATATTTTGTGGTAAATTTCAACGAATCGGAAATGCATTTTATTTCCAATGATGAATATTATATTCAACACATTGAATAATTCACTACAAAATCAAAATACGAATGGATGTTTCTACAGCGCTGATTACACTACCCTACATGTAGGGCCCTACATGTTGTGGGCCACTACATGAGGTAGTGCACTACATGAGGTAGTGCACTACATGAGCTAGGACACTACATGAGGTAGCGCACTACATGAGGTAGTGCACTACATCGTGTAGGGCGGTCGGGAGTCGCAGATATTATGTAGTGTCCATCCAGATCTAAACAGAGCTAACTTAAAAATTGACGTTTTTGACTTTTACACACAGTCGAATTCCTTGATTCGTTACGCATCGACCACGAAAACAGATTTAAATATATCAACACTACACGACGCTAGATGTCGTAAGGAGTCTTTTTTGTTGGATGAACGGACTCCGCTCCTCGGAGTTATTTTGATTTTACTGACTATATCTGACATTTTTCGTAATTTTATTTTGAGTTGTCTCTATTTTAACGATTAATTTCAAGTGTCTATATGAAACATTTTGAGTTAAACTTGTATTGCTGGTCTACATCTAGCGTCGTGTAGTGTAGACTCGTATATTTAAATCTGTTTTCGTGGTCGATGCGTAACGAATCAAGGAATTCGACGACCTTGGTGGCGCGACAGTAGCGCAAGCGGCTGCCGTGCAAGAGGTTGTGGGTTCGATCCCAACGCAGGACAATAATTTGTGAGATTCACAAATTATTATCCTGGTCTGGGTGTTCTTTGTGTCCGTTAATTGATGTTTGTAAAAGGTCCCCGCGACGCAGGGCATAATCCCTAGTGCGGGAGTTGTCTTTTAAAAAAAAAACAAAAAAAAAACTGTGTGTAAAAGTCAAAAACGTCAATTTTTGAGTTAGCTCTGTTTAGATCTGGATGGACACTACATATCGGAGATTGGCGACTCCCGACCGCCCTACACGATTTAGTGCACTACCTCATGTAGTGCACTACCTCATGTAGTGCCCTAGCTCATGTAGTGTCCTACACGATGTAGGGCCCTAAATGTAGGGAAGTGTAATCGGCGCTTACATTGACACATTTATAGAAACCAAATAAAGGGACGCTTTTAATTTTAGATCGAAATAATTACGGCAATTCTCACTTGGTCTACTATCCATACTACCTTAGACATATCGTTAACTCTTGAAAATGAAAATGAAAAAATGTTTATTGCAGTAACTTAAATTTTACATACATAGCATGGTTGCCGGAATCTCCTTTTAAGTAAAGAATTACTTGTGCCAGGAGACTCCGCTCTTCTATAATTGTATTAACATTATGTAATAAACTTAAAACTAAAATTAAAACCGTTCACAAATCAATTAATGTTAATTAGTTATAAGTAAACATAACAATACAGTATTTAGTTGATTATACTTTTTTACAATTAAGAAGTTATAGCATCTGTGTGCAATTATTGTACGTTGTATATAATATGCATGACATTGATATTTGTTTAGGTTTGAAGTTAATATAACATTAAAGTATGTACTTAGTTGCTTATTTTTACAAATAATAAGTTATAGCCTCTGTATATAATTATTTTACATTGTACATAATTATGCATGAATCATTTGTTGTTATTTAGTTATAGGTACCTTTTTTAATATCTAGGATTAGAGTAAGTATAACATTAAAGTACTAATTGATACAAAATATGAAATTATAGCCTCTTTAAATTTTATAATTGTTGTACATTGTGTTCTGTGTATGTTGTGTAAGAGTGAGTGTGTGTGTGTGTGTGGTGTGTGTGTGTTAAGTAAGTATATGTGAGTTTGTGATTTAATTAGCCTATTTTGTACTATGTTAATTAAGAGATAAGGGTCAAAAGAGATTCGACTTCTTTGTAACTTTTATTTAATAGCCAGTCTTTTATCTTATTTTTACAATTTCGTTTGTTAAGAGGGTGTATGTTGAGGTATTTATTTAATTTGTTGTATAGAAAGGAAGATAGCCAAGTGTATTGTCGTTGAGCATACTTAGTTTTAACCGAACTAACATGTGACACCTTGTGTTTTCTTCTCACTCACTTTCTCTTCACTCTTGAAATGGAAGAAGGTGGCTTCTACAATAATATTATACCATTCTCCCTACCCTTTGCTGATTTTTCTCTGGTTCTTTAATATACTTTAATGTCAGGTAGCAGTTAATCAATAAATTATTTTTACTATTTTTTATCTGACGTCGAAAGAATAATAACGAAGAGAATACCTACATAAAGATATTATGTATTATGTTTTCTTGGTAGGCTTCTTCTTATTTTAACATTGGGTCCATCAAGTGTTGTAAGAAGAAGTACATAGAAGCACCGACATGATGCTGGGGATGTTAGGAAACCTTCATCTATTATTCGATGTCACCGTTCTTAAATTGCAATTGTATTTAAAATCTGGTTTGTGACAGTCCCTTGAGCCAGTAAGAGTTTTAGTGAAACCACAGATTGTTGCGGTCTGTTTGAACGTACATTCAATGTTTGATAAACTGTTGGTTTAAAAAGTTTCAGCTACACAAAACATGATAGCTTGTGGTGATCGTTGTGTCACCCCTGACTATTGAGTCAAGATGTCTTGTCTTGGGCCTTATACCTCCAATTGCCAGAATTTCATTTGACCGAATTTTTATTTTCCATAATTTAATTTGTACTAATATTGTTTGCCATGTCCTCAGCCATAATATGTAATTGCTTTAATTTAATTATGGTTGAACTGAGAGACTTAGAGCAATCCGACTTAGATAGGTTAGGTTAGGTTTATTCTAAGTCACCAAGAAGTAGGAGTTATGGCAAAAGCAAGTATGGCAAATGTAATTCGGGCATATTTTATGAATATTATGGCATATCATTTTCGGGCAAACAGTAGCTTACCGTCTAGGGCGTTTATTGGGATAATGTCTCGGAATTTCCTCTTGCCGGATTTTAAGACACTCATGAGATAAATTGGGATGCCTAAACCGAGTTTTTTTTTAAAAAGAAAACTGATTTTTTTAATCCATTATCATATTATAAACTACTATTCATTACAAAACATAATACATAATTAAATACAATAAACATTCATAACAATGAGTAATTGTTTATTCACATTGAATGCAGTTATCAGTGTTTGTTTATTCGCTACCATACAAATAATACTACGTGATTTAAATTTAATGTATGATACCTAACTATTAATTTAATTTTGATTATACTGGCTTGAATGTCGATTATCGTGAACTGCCCATTTTCCCACTGCGAGAACGGGACTTTACCAGCGAGGTAGTGAAACTTTGGCTCTACTTATCGGTACTATACTGGCTAGTCGGATTGGTATTGAGTATTATGTCAAGCTTCCTTCTTTTGTTTACGTAGGGATTTACGATATACAATGAGCTGTTTCATCATTCATCAGCTCATTGCATTTCATAGCACCCCGAAACCGCACCAATGCAGAGACGCTGAACATAATTATTAGAACAAAGTGGTTACAAAAACAAAGGTATTCAACCAAAGGTATTTGTTTAGTACACATAACCATGTGTACTAAACAAATAAATAAAACCGTATTTGGAAATTGATTGACTAGCCTTTTTAATAGGTAACTAAGGTTTTAAGGTAGTTTTAATAAATAGTAATTTAAATAAGCTTATATGTGCTCCATCTTGATGTTTCATAGATACCTATGAACTAATGACGTTTTAAAAAAAATTAAGTGTATATATTGTGTTAAAATAAACGCACTCTGCACGCCTAGAAGAAACGCAACCTTAATTTTATGAATAATTTAGAAATATTAACTTAAACATTATTATTAATCAAACAACAAACCTTAGTTTATACTTTGCTAATTCTAAAGTCTTTTCACAGTACTTATTCTCATTGTTCAAGTAGCTGCAATAATAATTGGTAGCTGTTGCACCCCACGGCGTATTTTTGAATGGGGTCCCCCATTCAACGGTTTCCTTGACTTAAAACAAAAGGTGAAATACTGAAGAGAAGTAGTTTTTGTTTGTTTTTTAGGGTACAGTAGGTAAATAAGGAAATTTTAATTAGACTGGAGTTTTTGTTCTTTGATTTCAATGATTTTTCAGCGTTGGTGTTAAATTATAACTCTATAGAGCTATTTCATACAAAATAATGACTTAGACATTTTTAAGGTAACAAACACTTTAAAAATACTTCTATATTACCACGGCCTATTTATACTTCGTACAGATAATATTATTATTAGCCTTTTTCTGCCCTGTGTTCATCATCATAACAGCCCTTTAATGTCCCACTGTAGGGACGGGAGCACCTACCGTGACGGAAGGAAATCAAATGAAAATATTCAAAAACTACTTTCATTTTCAAAATCTAGTAACATTTTCGTCCGCATATCGGTGGCATATCTGTTCTACGCTATCAATTACCGGACGGTCATGGAGACCGCATGAATATGGAAGCGGCACTCACTGAATTCGGTCATTAGTCGGCAGACGCGTTCGCATTAATGTGAGTGGGTTGGTTTACTATCCGTCTATATGTTTGTTCTAGCTGTTAGTTTAGATACTTTGCTATAGTTTACTTAGCTGCCCCGTGCCCACTTCGTTGTGCGGCAAAAAAAACGCGTCACTTTTTTTAACATATTTCATTACTGCTCCACTTTTATTAGTCATAACGTGATACTATACTAGCCTATGACACTCCCCGATAAATAGACTATTCAACACAGAAAGATTTTTTTAAATCGGTTCAGTAGATCCAGAGATTACCCCCTACAACGTCACAAACACACAATCACATAAACTTTACCTCTTTATAATATTAGTATAGATTGTTTTCCAGTAATACAAAGTGTACTGAAACGTAGACCTTAGTGTGCTAAACAGAGGTCTTCATCTCCAAATTCTTCGTCTAGTCCAAAACTTGTTTACTTCAGTTTAGTTTATAGCAGTTTAGCTATGGTTTGGCATTGCTGACATGCATGAGCAGCGGTTATTGAGAGATGATTTTTTTGGATAGTTTTTAGCTCGGTTTTGTAACAGACGAACCAAACCAATTCTCCGTGTGGTGATAGTGATGTGGTGAAGGGTATCTCTTGATTAGTAAAGGTAAATGAACTCATTTCCTAGAAAGCCAAAAGTAAAATTATCGTGGAAAATTGCGGATTTATTTAAATTTAATCGGTGTACAAATCTAGACGCAAAACCCTTCTCAAATCCAGTTGGCTAGTGTACACTGGCCGTGGTCACAAATTAACTGATGTAGTCATCAAAACAGCCCATTAATGTACCACTGCAGGGACAGGCCTCCTCCCGTGACGAAGGGGTACTTGGCCTACTAATACCACACTGGCCAGACGGATTGGTATTGGGTTTATTTCAAGTTTTCCTTCTTTTTATTTCGTAAAGATAATATAATATTCACGGATAGTCCCACAGTCGGTTTTTACGACACCCATGGGATGAGATGGGGGGGTGACATATTGTATTCTTACTCCATCACCACACGGACTGATGGAGTACATAATATTAATTAAGACCATAGCGTAAAAAACCCTTGTACGTAAAACTTTGTCCTAATTAAAACGCAGTAAAGTATTACGCATTGCCGCGTTTTGCAGGTCATTTAGGTTAAATACGTACATAAATGTTTTGCCTGCGTGGTTTATGATGTCAATTTGATTCCGGTACAGACCTCTGCTGATGAGGGTTTTTTATCCTAAATTTGAGAGTTGAATAAAGAGCATTAACTGCAATATTTTAAAGTCTATGTCATCTCATAGAGGTCAAGTTGGGTTTTAATGCAGTAAAATCTATGCTATAATAAACCTCATAAGGCCGTCTAGCCCCGAACTAAGACTATGAATACTAGACAATGGATAAATGACTATGTTTTATAATCACATTAATGTCAAAACACATAAAGATTTGTATGGAGCAGTAACCGAACCCCGAGATTTCTGTGTGGTATACAGAGGTCGTCATTGTCAAAATTCGTCGTATGGTAGTCGTCGTCAAAAACGTTACCACTTCCCATCAGATAGTCCAATAGCTCGTGTACCATCTCAAAGTAATAAAAAAAACAATAAACTGTTGACTATTTAGATTTGAGAATTAGAGCACAGATACTGGAAAACGGTTACGCTTTATATCTCATAAAGACTGCACAATCAAAGCAAAGCGAAGAACAAAACTTCTATGCACTTATTTTGAATTGTTTTTAAGCGACTATGATTCTTTTGGTGACCATCTAAAGCTTTCTACAATTTCTTTTATAGCAAGTACTTCTCGTAAAGCAAGTCTCCGTGTGCTGACGGATTAAGAACACAATATGTCACCACCCCATCTCATCCCACGGGTGTCGTAAAAACCGACTAAGAGACTATCATGTTAACGTAATAAAAGAAGGAAAACTTGAAAGTAAACCCTGTATCAATTCGTCTGGCCAGCGTGGTATTATTAGGCCAGATATCCTCTCGGGAGGAGGCCCGTCCATTATGATGATGACTTCTAGTAAACCGACTATCTTTTTTCTCTTCATCATTGGTTAGTGACCAACCTAGTTTATACAGCTGTTGTTCAAGTCGCCCATAGGCCTCTGATTTGGATTAAGCACTGTGTAACTACGACGACAGCTGGTATTGAGTTTTTACGTGCCCTCAAAAGCATGGAGACACTCAGATAGTTACACCACTGACCGATAACCCATCTATAGAATGACCTCGTCGACGTTCTTTAACTAGCTTAGCGCTTATGAATTATTGATTGCAAGTGGCTGTAAGCGTCTATATCCATCTTTTTGATTTGGGAATGAAGGATGAGGGAGGCACAGGACCGCACACGCTGGAAATATTTGTAGGGGGCATATGTGATCCATTGGCTGGTATGATGATATTTTTGATTACTTTAATTCTAAAAAATTCTAAATATTCTTTTCACAGCAAATTTTCTTTGTGTACAGACTAAATTGCTGCATACTATCTTTTAAATTAAAATCAACAATAACTCGTTGAAGAACCGCTTCATACATTTTTGTTTCAACGGCCTCTCATCTCGAAATTCTTTCTATACTTTGTACACTTTATTGAATTCCTTGTACCATATTTTTTCAAAAACCATTCAATAGATAGTAGACTTTATTTTTATTCAACTAAAGTTCAATGTTGTTTTGAATATTTTAAAGTTGTCTAAACTCAGCTTACAGCGGCATTCCCTTTGATACTGTTTGCAAATTTCAATTTGAATTCATTAGTTAAATTTATATATTGATTGAGTTTATTGTACACAAGGCTTTTAATTATAAATAGAAGAAGGGCAACGGAAACTGACGATTGGAAGAGTTTTCTACGAATAATCTATTTTCTTTGTTATTTTCACAAAAAAATATCGCTACCATTTACTTGAATAAAATATGTATGCAACTATGTGTGGATCATTGAGATAATATGTACTACGTAATACATATTTATTACCTCAATGGTGTGGATAGCTAAAGAAAGCGTCAAACGTAAACAAGTTACGTCTATCACTTTCATAATCTAGCCTTTATAAGTTTGAAGGTGGAATCCTGAATGGAATATTGGAATGGAACTAGATTGTTTAGTATAAACTAGACCATAAGACATTCTCCGTTTGGTGACGGAGATAGAATACAATCTGTCACCACCCCGTCTCATCCCATTGACGTCGTTAAAACCGATTAAGGGACTATCCGTGAATATTATCTTTACGAAATAAAAAGAAGGAAAACTTGAAATTAACCCATTTAGACCTACCGTATCACATACGATACGGTAGAATTAAAAAAATCTTGCGAACTACCTACTATTACGTTTTAATTTATACAACGCGTTTTATCATCTTTGGTTAGTGCTAAGCATTATAAAAATACTTATTTTGCTAAAAAAATAGTTAAAGGCTGTTTTTTGAGTTGATGAAAATTGAGATTTGGAGATAGTTTCACCGTTATGACATCAAAGAGGTAATATAACACTTTTTTTTCAACAAAGGTAATCTTTTATGTCACTAAATTACATGCTAGAATATGTGGCTACATAATAGGCATATTATATTAGAACCATTACGTTACATAAGTGGTACTTTTCTTGTTTGAAGTCTGGTGTATCCTATACGATACAGTAGGCTTATGAGTATTCAAATTTTACGGAATTATAAGCGAATTTTCTAACTCTGTTTACTTTTCTGTTTCTGATCTTTGACGTTAGAAGACATTATTACGATCTAAGAGGATGAAGATACAGAATATACTGCCTTGGAAACCGACATTTTTATATCACCACCTAATTATTTGGTGGTAAGATAAAGATCTTTGTCAGTGAGTTCAGCATTGGCTAATGAACTTACTGATGAAGAAGGCAAAGGTATTGTACTAAAGAAACGAAATGGAAACTAGCCACCTCTGTCTTTCAGGAAAGATCTCCTACGAAACCAATTCATAGGACTACACAGTATTCACAGCAGCTAAAACAAAAGATAATGGTATCCCAGTCACATCTGAAACTCAATATAATCAAAACATGCGAGGAGTTGATGGTTCTGATCAGAATACAGGGGCGTACCGAACAAGCATTCGCGGTATGAATTGTCATAATAGAAGATAATGGCATGGTCCATATTGCTGCATTGCATTGATGTGGATGTACAAAAAGCTTGGTTTTACTCTGGAAGGATAACGGCGAATCATAAGACCTCCTAACTCATGCATCGGATTTCCATCGTTGTGAGATGGAAGAGAATAGGACTCGACAGAGACCTGGACCAAGCAAACTCTTTTCAGTAGAGCAAGATGTAAGATTCGATGGCAAAGACTCTTTTGTTGTCGAACAAGGTGTGCACTTTGCCATACACTTTGACCTTCATGATGCATAAAATACATGTAAAGTGTTCTTGAAATACCACTCTAAGTAATAATTTTACCTCTACCTACCTTTATTTTACCTTACTTACATCTTTTTTTGTTGTTTTGTAATGAGTCATAACAATATGTATATGTAAAGTAATAAACGATGATTAATGAAATTCTTGTATTTTTTGTATAGACGTAAGCCTACTGTATCACATATGATACGGGTGGTTTTCAGCAACCCTTACAGCAAAGATTTTTTTAAATCACTGTTATACCTTATTTGGAACTATTTAACCATAACTATAACAAAAAAATACTGAATTTTAGGAAAAAATAGTTTCAGGTCTAAATGGGTTAAACCCTATACCAAACCGTCTGCTCAGCGTGATATTAGTAGGCCAAGAATCCCTCCGTCACGGGAGGAAGCCCGTCCCTGCAGTAGGTCATTAATGGGCTGTTATGATGAAACTAGACCACTCCAAGCTGGGATAATTGAAAATTGTTTTCATTGTTTTTCAATTTATTTATATAGGTTATAGTAAACTTTGTTAAAATGTTTACTTAGTTTATTCCGAAAATTTCTCAAAATCCTCGTAATCGTTGTTAATAGTAAAACAAACAGTATTCAAATGAACAACCTAATAAATAATTCATAGAAGGCTTTTATTTTTGAGGCGATCGCTTTTATTAAACAAATATTTTGACACGAATGATGCCATGAAATAGAAAGATTGGTTTATTATAGGATTTGGTAAAAGAAAATTATTTTGGCTGAATAATACAAATGGATGGATGAGGGAGGCACCGGACCGCGCTAGGTGGAAATATTTTGAACAGTTTAAGTCCAGCTGTAAACGTCTATGGACTGATATGACGATAATAAATACAATATCTTTGTACTATAGCAAGTTAGAATGTAAATACATATAATAATTACGAGCTGTAACCCGCGACTTCGTTCACGAAAAGAATATTTGGGTATTAGTTCACCATTTTTTTTCTGCGACCGGAGCTTTATGTGCCTTCGAAACACGGTCAGATGTAATACCACTGAGGTCACCCATCTATGGTATGACTTTGGTGAAGTTGCTTAACCACCGATATCATTTCTAAATCAGTGATCGCAACGGGTTGTGAATGGCTGCCAGTAAGAAAGGATTAAAAAATCTACATTTTTGCTGCGTAACCCTAAAAAAAGCCTTAGCTGTTTGTTATAACATCAGCTATCCGCGTGTAAAAGTTAAAATTGTCATAATGTTAAAATTGTTTTGTTTTTTTTCTGCGGAACCCTAATAATTAATGTGGAATAAATATCACACATTAAATTTCACATAATACCTATACTGACTACAATGATTAAACCATACTAACAAAAGTTTATAGAGAAATCCGCTGTCATCACTAAATTATTCTTCTAAGAATAGGCGTAGAAACAAACTTATAAAACCTAACGTTTGCTAAAGAATATATTGTAAAGAAACCATCACACAAGTTTTGACTTTGACCCATATCAGGATGGACAGGGGACTCGTGCCCATACCCTCAACATAAAGACGTGGGTCCGACAGGAACATAAAATAATAGAAATACTAAGATTATTCCATATCAATAGTCCCTTAAAAGTTATATTTTGTATTTACTAACCCAACGAAAAAGTATGGGTCTCCTATTCGTAGTTGGTACAGAAATAAAGTTTGAAAACTGACTACAACAATAAAGTTTCTTCCTAAAAAAAATGTTGGCCAGGTTTACTGTTTTTATCACATTAAAAAGGCAGTGCCGTGCGGTTCCCGGTTAAGATAGAACTGCCCCATATCCTCCCGTGGGTGTCGTAAGAGGCGACTAAGGGATACCACGACCCAGTGCATACTACCTAGCACCTCGAGTCAACCTCCTGGTGTGGAGTAATCCACCAACAACAGCATTCCCAAGGAGGGTTGGCGTCAAGCACGCGGCCGGCCTTAAATATAGCCAAAACATTTTCCCCGATTTTCGAATGACTGACTGATCAAATAAAAATCAACTAATCAAGTGCCAAGTATCAAATTTTAGTTCCTGAAAATGATAGTTGACAAGAGTTTTGACACTTGATTAGTTGATTTTTACTTGATCAGACATTCGGAAACAGGGGGCTAGCATCTAAGTAGTATTTTCTTTCTTTTTCTTTTAAATCGTTTTCTCAACAGAAGCAGCTTTATGTATAGTTACAATAGTAATTCCAAAAGCGTCATTTATCTCTGTAGACAGCCCAAACAGTGAGTTCATTAGAAACAATTTATTAAAACTCGCAGGGGAATAACATTGCTACAGGGAAATTATTGAGTATCACGTTGAGTCACGTCTTAGTGTTGATTAATATTTAACCTTACATTTCAACTGTGCTTAGTTTAATGTTCCTCAATTGACCTTTAGTGTCCCACTACTGGGATAGCACTGACCTCTTTTAATGGTAGGCGGATACCTAACTACTTTATTAAAAGCTTATCAAGGGGTTGGTAAGTAATGGGTGTTTTAAGTTTTCTTTCTCTTCATCAATATAGTGCTTTATGATCCTGGACTAGGGACAGGCCAACTACACAAAAAAACTCTCCTCGTCCCTAACCTTCGCTCCTGGAAGTCCGAGGGTGCTCATAAATATAGGGTTTTTCTACACTGAGAAGAGTAGATACTAAATGTTACTTTGAAAATACTGTATCAAAGTTGCTGTGCTCAAAGTTGCAGACAATATTGTATTCGTGTGATCCACGAATGATGGTCTTAAGCGTGAATGTATTTCTTGTCCCATAATTTAATGTCTGCGTCCATAAAATTCCCTGGACAGGGCTAAATTCGGGGGATACGACAAAATTTTTCATTCTCGATCAGGGGAAAGTATTCGGGGGAAACTGTGAATAGACGCTACTGCGAAAGTTGTTTTTATAAAGTTCTTAATTGACCACGCAGCTAGCCCATAAACGCGTATTAATATTTAGCAATGTAAATAGGTATTATTAAATTATTGGTAAAATCAACCATTAAACACATCAAAGAGAATATTAATAATATTATTACGTTTATCATCGCAGAACTTGCATTTAATTATCGAATGTACCTATTCATGCATAAGTTATTGTCAGATATTCATCATTTGGTACATTTACGTACAGATTACTGAAATGTTTCATTAACTTTATGTACTCTGTATTGAATAATATGCTTTTGCAATAAATGTTTTGTAATATTCAACGGGCCTCCTCCCGTGACGGAGGGATACTTGGCCTACTAATACCACGCTGGCCAGACGGATTGATATAGGATTTAATTTCAAGTTTTCCTTCTTTTTATTTTGTAAAGATAATATTCACGGATAGTCCCTTAGTCGGTTTTTACGACACCCATGGGTAGAGATGGGGTGGTGACATGTTGTATTCTTACTCCGTCACCACACGGATGCTGGAATTGTATGCAGTGTCTTAATTATTGGAATTATTTAACAATGCAGTCCAAGAAACCTGTTTACCATCAGTTTCACCAGGTTACGACGACGTCCTTGAACGGCAGCAACCAATTACTATCAGATGGGCCCTTTGCACCAAAAAGTTACGTTTCAATCTTCTATTAAGAAGATATAAAATTTCAAATATTTCCCTTAAAAATTCAATATGCAAAACAGAACCTAATAAGTTTAATTTGATCATGCAACGGTCAATTAGCGTTCATTAAAACTGATAATAATGACTAGTGAATTTAAACAGTTGCGAAAATGACGAAAAAGTATTAAACAAAACAAAACATAATGTTTACATAGTTTCAGATAATAAAATGTACCAATGACCTTGTTATACTCACACAAATTATGTAAACAAACTGCCACATGCTTGATCCTATAAATAGTAGCAGAAAATCCCCTTTTCTGAAAAGAGTTTGTAACCTTGAAGGTAATAAAACTACATCATCTTATTATCTCCGTCAGTGTTAAGACATAACAGCTGCTTGATAACCTTTTACTGGTGAATGAACTAATGATAACAATGTTTACGATTACACATATGGGCAAGGGGATTCCTTCTTACGATAAACTTAGCATACTTAAACTCACGCAGTGAAGCAAAAGTTATCAGTCTCAAACTGCACTTCCAAATATTCACTTCTTTGAAGAATCAATCAAAGAATCAAACAAAGATCTCCCAAAACTTTTCATTCAAGATTTTTTGTATCAAAATCCAACAATGTTTGTTGCGAAATTATTCTTGGCGATGGTCCTGGCAGTGAGTGCAAGCGCCAGACATGTGCCATGGGAACATGAACCTTACGGTTTTGTCCGAGAGTATAACTACCCTGTTATAGCTGACCAAGACTTTGAGTATCAACATCCAGGACATCTCGCACAATCCCGGATCCGTCGTCAAGCTCAAGGCAGCGTCACTCTCAATGGTGACGGTACAACTGGACTCGCTGGCAAGATCCCGCTTGTTGGTAATGACAGAAATGTTCTGAGCGCTGTCGGTAGTGTTGGTCTTGATAATCATATGAATGCTGCTTCTAAAGGATTCGGATTGGCTCTTGATAATGTGTAAGTATATTTAATTTATTATTAACAAAAGTTGTATATACTAAACCCATACAATGCGTCCTTACTTCTACACTCTCAAATGGTATCCTTTTAATTACTAATATTCTCCGTGGTAACAGGAGCAACATATTAATAATACAGTTTTCACATTGGTAAGATTTTTTATTCTGAATGAATTTGTTAAGGATTTCAAGACACATTTTTTCCGCAAATTTTTATTTGCCATGGTTAGAAATTATAGGAGGTTAATGTTCCAGGTTAACATCATTGTTGTGAAAAATATTAAATTTTTATTTGTGTTTAAAAAATATGTATTGCAAATTGCAAACATTTATCCGGTTGATATTGATATGAAATTCCCAATCCAAATAAAACTGATGCCGATATTATTTTATTACACAACATTTTCTGAATATTTATCTAGTTTATATTAAAAAATCTACTTTTTGTTTTTTACAGAAATGGCCACGGTGTATCAGTGATGAAGGAAACTATTCCAGGGTTCGGTTCAAAACTGACTGGAGCAGGACATGCAACGTTGTTCCAGAATGCTAACCACAAAGTTGGTGCCAATGCTTTCGTCTCAAGGAACATGCCTAACTTCCCCAACGTGCCTAACTTCAATACTGTTGGTGGAGGAGTTGATTACACTTTCAAGTTAGTATAATATGCAATCAATATTATTCCTCATTAATGTCCCACTGCAGCGACGGGCTCCTTCAATGATGGAGGGATACTTGGCCTACCAGTACCACGCAAACCAAACGGATTGGTATAGGATTGAATTTCAAGTTTTCCTTCTTTTTATTTCGTAAAGATAATATTTACAGATAGTCCCTTAGTCGGTTTCTACGACACCCATGGGATGAAATGGGGTGGTGACATATTGTATTATTACTCCGTCACCACACGGAGACACCATGTATTCCCTCACTGAATAATGAAAGCAGAAATTGGTAACATCTTGATCTGATCATCATTAATCCCAACATTTCACTGTTTCAGGAACAAAATTGGAGCTTCTTTGGGAATGGCACATACACCGTTCTTGGAACGCAAAGACTATTCAGCAATGGGAAATCTTAATCTCTTCCGTAGCCCTACCAGCACTGTTGACTTCAGCGCTGGTTACAAGAAGTTCGAGACTCCTTTCATGAACAGCGGCTGGAAACCTAACTTTGGTCTGTCATTCGGCAGATCTTTCTAAAATAATATTAAGTAATAATTAAAATAGGAAACTAAAAGTATTTGAATCTCTCTGTAAATAAAGTCATTAAGAACACTAATTTTCTTTTTTTACCATCTTTGTACGTGATGACTGAGTAAGGATATTTTACCTCCCCATCTTTTTATATAGTGCTACTAGATAAGAAGGAACTCTTTATAAAAACTGAAACGGCTTTCAACCAAATCGAAATAAAGAAATAAAGAAATGAAGAATATCTTGCAAATCCGTGAAAATTATCTTTACAAAATAAAAAGAAAGAAAACTTGAAATTAAACCCTATATATACCAATCCGTCTGGCCAGCGTGGTATTAGTAGGCCAAGTATCCCTTCGTCACGGGAGGAGGCCCGTCCCTGCAGTGGGACATTAATGGGCTGTCATGATTATAATTTATTATTTCTTAAATATTCACGCAACGCGATATAGTAAAATCATTTAGACTAATGGAAGTCGCAATGGAACTAATGGACACGTGAGGATAACGAAAACATTTTTTTCAATTTAAAACGTTTTAAATATAGCTTAATGCAGACGAACTTGGGCAGTTAAAACTCCATTTATAAATAGAAAACATTAGCTTTTTCTTCAATGCCATTAACAGGGGAATGGTTGAATATATCTAAATAATCGATTAAACAAAAAGCGCATCTATGCAGTCAAAGCCTCATGAAAACCTAATCGTTGTGTGATCACTGATATCCTATGGCACGAGTAGGGTTGTCTATGCCATGATTTTTTTTTTATTTTATTTCATCCCAGCTAAAAGGAAGTACACTGCTGGACATATTCTGCCTCCTTTAAATGTTTTAACCTTCCATTGTCAGTGCCTTCATCGTCGCTAAATCCTTCACTAAAATAATATTTGTTGTGTATGTAATTACTATTAAATTATTATTATTCTGTCGTCTCTGCCTACCCCGGCCGGGATAAGGCGTGAGTTTATGTATGTATGTAATTACTTATGTGTGAGTGGCTGCGCCCACTCTCTGTGTAATGCTTATTAAATCAGTGTACTAATAGCAGTCGTTCGTTTCACTTGTCCTCCTATTACGTACCTAACATTTGGTTCTTCTTCGGCAATAATTTATGGAACACACAAATAATTATCTTGCGTCGGATTCGAACCCGCATGTGCACGGCAGTATACACCAAGGCTATTTATTCGGTCTTTTGTTAGGCAATAATCAGGTACTTAGATAACTTCCGAAATATCGGAGTGGTACTTTAATTAACGATTATCTTATTGAATCGTTGGTAATTCGATCGAATAATATTATTCGATAGGTACAAGAGGTGCGTTTAACAGTCAACACTTCAAGTATTGGTTTTCAAATGCGCTCCTATACACCCTCAAGATGACAGTTGAAGAATGACGATATCATTACTGTATATTAATCACAACCCTAATAGTTGTTACTTTGAAGTTATTAACATATGAAAAAACTTTCGCGTACAGAGACGACAAGATAGTAAAGCTCCTTAAACTTAATACGTTTCCGAAGTATCTTTGATTTTCACTTAAAACCACGTGCTCCCAAGATAGGAAACTTTCATAATAGTACTAACTGAGTACATTAATAATAGGGAAGTTCCTCAATGTAGTTAAAGTAAGGCAAAGTTTACGTAAATGTTAATAAATCCGATTTGTGTAAGTACTTGTTCTGATACCGCAAATGGGGTCAGTTGAGGTAATGGAAATTCAATGTTCTATCAATATTATGAATGCTCTGAATTGTAATGGTTTTTGAGTACTACTTCGTTTACTATTAAAATCAATAATATTTCGATGTTGGCTTTTGAGTCGCCATTTTAATGGAAATAATTTGTTACTAAGATTGCCTAATCTATTATCGGTGAAAGAGTAATGAAGCTAATAAAAGTTAGTGACTATGGGACTTAACAGCTTACATCTCAGTGTAAAGGTCATCATAGCAGGCACTCCGTGTGGTGACGGAGTAAGAATACAATATGTCACCACCCCATCTCATCCTATGGGTGTCGTAAAAACCGACTAAGGGACTATGCGTGAATATTATCTACTACGAAATTAGAAGAAGGAAAACTTAAAATTAAACCCTATACCAATCCGTCTGGCCAGTGTGGTTTATTATTATTTATTAGTAGGCCAAGTATCCCTCCGTCACGGGAGGAGGCCCATCCCTGCAGTGCCTTGCATTAAAGGGCTGTTATGAGTGTAAAGGTACTCTGAACTAATTTGTGTTATCATAGATACGCTGACTCTCTTTATGTACGGTGATAAAATAATATTGACAAGGAATGTTTTACGGAATCCCAATTGAGATTCTGATCTCTTTTCAGAGAGCACTGTATGCGAATAATGTCACCATTTTATAATTAGGTACGTGTCTTAGCGTGGAGACAGCGACTTAGCAAACGTAGTATAGGACATCTCCCAGCTAGGTGCATCCACGACTTTAAAAAGGATTGGTCTAGGTGCTAGCTGGAACGCGGAAGACCGTTCAGTTTCATTACTCCCCTACTACTGCGGACAATAAATCGAAGGATACCATTTATTCATTCCTGATTTTTTATTCAGGTTTAGATAGCAGTATCTACTTTATTGAGAAATCTTGTTTAGATATGATTAACATGAAAGAAATATATTTTTCTTTTGTTTAGCAAAATTATCTATTGTATCTTTTCGTATTTACTAGGTACTAGATGGTAGGATGGGTCTTCATCATATTCATGTCCAAAAGATGCCCACAGCTAGGCATAAGCATCTTTTAAATGTTTCCATGGCGTTCGATCTCATGTCTTCCTTATCATTTGACCAGTGGTCGCTTATGTTAGGTTATCGATCAATCATGTGACACTATGTATTAGTCGGTCTTTTGACACGTGACACGTTGACATCAGCTCAGCCCGAAGACGTCCATTGCTCACCACAGACCTCTTCCAAATACTTCCATGGCGCATTTTAGTGTTTCCTTTATCAATCGACCGCCCTAGAAAACACCTAGACTAATTAAGAAAATATTAATGTTTACAAAGATTTATAATCAGCAAGAATTGAATCGGAAACTTCTACGTATCAATCTGGTACACAATACAGTAAAAATAGTATTTAAATAGAAACAAAAAAAAAATCCAACAAAAACACAAACCAGTTAAATATACTCAAAATCTAATTAATAAAATGCTTTCCTCTTAACAGCTACAAGGGTCCATTAAAAAAAAACAAGGTCTAAATGAAGACAGTTAACACGTAGATTGGTAATTGAAAGGATTCTGCTAAAAACTCTTCCTGATTAAACAGGGTAATATTTTTAATCCCTTCCTACTAAAGAAAAAAGATATTTACTTTGCCTGAAAGATTAATTAATATTCTTAAGTACGATTTGATAAATGAAAAGGTTGTTTGACTGCTTAGGGTCGTAGCACATATAACGTAACGTAAACAGATCGTCACCGTATCAACTCGAGCCGAGACACCGAGGAAAATGCGAGGCGGTGTCGATCCGTTTACGTTACGTTATATGTGCTACGACCCTTAGTGATATAATCATCTTTACATTACCCCGTTATGGCTGTTTAAAAATTTGACTTGGTATTTATATTAGTGACTGCAGCAGGCAATAAAACCAAGGCAAAGACTATAGGCAGCTTGAACAAAGCTATACCAGACATGTCAGTAATCGCAATAGAAATTTGCGAGGCAGGGTATACTTGAGCGAGGAGTCCTTCAAACAGTTTCCACTTGTATCTCATGTTCGGAGATCAGTTGGTGCTTGTGGTCAGGCCGGCAAAATGTTGAATTTTAATGGAAACTAAGATATTTATCATCATCATAACAGCTCATCAATGTCCCACAGCAGGGACGGGCCTCCTCCTGTGACGGAGGGATATTTCTTTTTATTTCGTTAAGATGATAGTCCCTTAGTCGGTTTTTACGGGACACCCATGGGATGAGATGGGGTGGTGACGTATTGCATTCTTACTCCGTCTTACATGGAGCAATGCATGCATCAGCTGTAAGGTGTAAAAGCGATTTCCTTACATGGTTTAGCTCTATAGTAATCAAATAGTTTTCAAACAAAAGCTCATAAAATAAACGCAATTACTTGATTGTTATTTAATTGATAGAATCGTTACTAAGATATATGGCCGACTAAACAAAATTGCCTCCTAATTGATTCTGTATCCCAATAAAAACTAAACAGCAAAGGAAAATAGCCTGATACCCTTAATGTTGGTACGAGAAAGGCCGATTTGTTTCACCATTCAATAGAAAGAACCTGTGAGAAGCTATTAAGTTAATCCGCTTATCCGTTCACCAATGAATTCAGCCTCCAACCACCGAAACCCAATGTTCAACTTCCATTGAGCGTTTTGTTGGACACGATATACAAATTTTGGTAAGTAACTTTGCAATGTATGGTAACAGTAGTGTATTTAACGGTTGTTTTTTGGTAATTAAAATCTTCGCCGGGTTGTCTTGAGGGGTGGGTGGTAAAGGCACGCACCGTAATCAGTGCTAAGTCATTTCATTGCTCGATAAAGAGGCTACTTTGTAGGATAAATTAATATTATTCGAGATTGAGAGGGCTTCTCCGAGATAACGTTTGCCTTCCTATATCTGGCACTTTTATTAGATTCCTTTTTCGGTACATTTTATTTGTAGAGGGTGTTAGTTGCTCGTTTCGGAGTGTTAGCAATACTATGTAAACTTATCTTCGTTGCCTTTTCTCCGTATTATATTGACGTTGCTTCTAGTTGCTCATAATGTGAGGCTGTGTTATTTAATTCTGGTGAGTTGGTTAAAATACTGTTTTTTCTTACGTAGACTTCTATTCGTCTACATTCGTAGTGGTTTCGTAGAATATTTTAAGGTTGTAATGCTTATAAGTGTGGCATTATTAACGTAAAGTCTAAGTCTAAAATGTATTTAAATGTTGTGATGCTGTGTTTCATACGGTATCAAATAAATATTTTATATATTGTCTTCTTCTTCTTCGTGTCGATTGGCAGAAAAACTCAGACAGTACCGGCCTAGAATTCGGCCACCGCAACTGCATTGTCTGTAGCAGCCCATAGGTCTTAAGGGCTGCATGTAGCGGGACATCGAGGGCATTTTAAGAGGTGCGACATTGTCTGAGGGTCGAAGCCACACTCGCACTGAGTTGCTGAATCCTCAGTGTAGCCCCATTTACTCAAATTGAGCTTATTATATATTGTTATTGGTAGACAACAATGTATGTTATGTCAAAAGTGTAATTTGTACCTTTTTGATCACAATGTCTACACTGTAAAATTACTTTAAAGCAAAATGCCTCAAATCAATATCTGTAAAGTGTTTTGAATAATTTGCAATACACCTGCATTGTTTCTTGTACTTATTTATACACTTTATTGAACTTAGAAATTTATACGGTATCACATTGGTCTCACACTATTCGTGAATATTATCTTTACGAAATAAAAAGAAGGAAAACTTGAAATTAAACCCTATATCAATCCGTCTGGCCAGCGTGGTATTAGTAGGCCAAGTATCCCTCCGTCACGGGAGGAGGCCCGTCCCTGCAGTGGGACATTAAAGGGCTGTTGTGTTGTGAATCACATTGGTAATCAGTACTCTGTAGTAAATTGATAAGTAGCAAACCCTGTTTATAAGTTCTATTCACTTGAGCGGTCGTGTCTTTTATTTCTCTCTCTAATGCCCGATTTACACATCGCCAAGTACAGTAGCGAGTTAAGTAGTATTTTAAGATTAAGTTGATTTAAATAGATCTCCATCCCATTTTTTGGCGAGTTAAGTACGAAGTAGCCCCCTCGCTCGCGTCTCGCCAACTTAAATCGGCAAAAAATAGAATGGAGATCTATTTAAATCAACTTATTAAACAACGTACTACTTAACTCGCTACAGTACTTGTCGATGTGTAAATCGGGCATAACAATTCGTAAGTCAGTTAAGTACGGGTCTATAGTACAGTACGTGTCCTTTTGGAATTAGTCAAATGTAAAACTAACATAAACGTTAGTAAGATTTAAGTTGTAGTTACGTCAATGACCGTTCTCGTAAAGTTCTTATTAAGGGTTCTCTTACGGTAACTGTCTTTACCGAACCCTTTAAAGGGTTTTAATGCCTCTTACCAGTACTGCTAGAAGTGTTGTAATTTGCGCATTACAATTGACGACCTCTGTGGCGTAGTAGTTATTTAACATGACTGCTACGCAGAGGTCTTGGGTTCGATTCCCGCTCAATGAAAATCTTTGTGTGCATTGGTCTGATTGTTTTCTATGCATAATATGTTTTTATTTACAAAAAGGAAAAAGTATTTAAGTAGGTATGTTTATCCGTTGTCTAGTACCCATAGTACAAGCTATGCTTTTAAAATTAACTAATTTATTGTTATCTCATTTAGCGTAACTTCATGTAAAATCTTAATAATGTTGACACTGCAGCTGTTTGTATGAGTATATCTCTATTATTACGACTAACATTAGTTTAGCGTTTTATTACATCTAATAACCGGCAGCTGTTTTGCCGCAAGCCGCTAACTACGTAGAACGCATCTTTAATTAAAAATGATACGATAATTAACTATGGATTTAATTTAAATAGAGAATGTATGATTACATAATAATTTAGTTTATTTAAGTACTTTAATCATGGGTTTTTTGTAAATCAATGACTTTAATATCGGGGTAGTGGCTATTACTGAGCACGATATTGTCCGTTCAAATCGCATGGAGGTTTTCTAAATATTTTTTTTTAATTAATCTGAAATGGAATGTTTCTGTGTTTTCAAATATAAAAGTAATAATAGCTATTTTCAAAAAACACAGTTTACACTACACAACCATTTCTACAAAATAAAAATGCAATTTTAAAACCACATAACATGTAGTTAACCGTTATGTAACTCGGTGAGTGCTGTTTAACTTGTGCCCAGAACATGATCCTAGAATTAGAGAGCTCTTCAACGTTGCCGGTTAAAACTTAATGTGATTAAACAGATGGCAATACTTGAAAGAGGCCTATGTCTAGCAGTGGATGTCGTCGATTGGCTGATATGATGAAGATGAAAGGCCAACTTCCGTGGAAATATAAATCTATGAAAACTTATCAGATTTTCATTGGTTCGCGTCAGATATTTTGTAGCAATCATTGTGAGCAAAATCTTCTGACGAATTCAAAATGTCAATAAATTCTAAACAAGTGACCATTATTATCTGAACATTCATTGTTTTAATGAGTATACAGCCTACTATTACGTAAATTAACAATAAAAGTTTTTTTTTCCTAAAACACGACCATTCCTACAACTTAGAATTGCAATTTTAAAACTACATAACATGCAGTTAACCGTTCTGTAACGCGGTGAGTGCTGTTTAACTTGTGCCCGGAACATGATCCTAGAATTAGAGAGCTCTTCAACGTTGCCGGTTAAAATTTAATGTGATTAAAGGCAAACTTCCAACGAACTATGAAGCGGGAATTAAAAAAAACGTTGAAGTTGGTACAGACGGTTTTATTTTTGTGGTATCTATACTATACTAATATTATAAAGAGGTAAAGTTCGTGTATTTGTGACGTTGTAGGGGGGGGGGGGGGTATCTCTGAATGTAATTAACAGATTTAAAAAAATCTTTTTGTGTTTAATAGACAATTTATCGAGGAGTGTCATAGGTAATATCACGCTATGACTAATAGGAGTAGTATGTTTAAAAAAGAGACGCTTTTTTTTCGCCGCCCAACGAAGTGAGCGCGGGTCAGCTTCTTTACAATATTTTTTACATTTGAGCTTTCGTGTAACCAACACGAGAGACTAAAGTAAAACTATTAGGTAGTGATTTACTAAAATAATGGTTATTACCAAGTCAAGCAAAGATTAGACAATTAAAAATGCCTTTGTTAATTAGTTGAATAAATACTACTATAAAAATATACACTTGTGAAATGTGAGCTTAACTCACTAGCGCCGCCAATAGAAAAAAAAATGTTTTTCAATTAAATAAAATTGCATTAAAAACAAAAACGGCCAATTTTTTTTGAATGCTAAGTTTAACGAATTGAAAAATTTATTTAAAGTCTTGAGAGTGTGTTATACAAATAATTTATTGCCTTTTCTCAAGACTTTGTCATCAAGATTTTACAATATTTATCCTATTTGCGAATTATGTTTTTTTTTCAATTGGCCTAGCGCCGCCAACGAGCCACGTAAAGGCCCATAATAGATAACTAATCAAACTCTCTGTGCTTAAGGCTGTATCTCCTTCATGATAACGGGTAAGTACCATCGATAAAATAAGTAGGGATGGTGATATGACATTATAATAATATGTATTCATATTATGACTGCATTGTATTTATATACAACTATACAAATACAACAAGATACGAATGCATAATTGACAGTATGTAATCATTATCCCGACGTATAATCTGATATTATACATTCATTCATCATTGTTTGTGATGTCAACGGTATGATAATTATGATAATGATTCCAATTCTATCAGGTACAGTCACCGTCAGAAATTTCATTGCAGACAAGGCACCAGATGTTATGAACAATTTAAAACCTCAATAAGTGCTTTATAATCAATCAACTAGCTTATCATACATACAGGACATATGCCATTGCCAACACGGTCTTGCGCCTTCCGCTGCAGGTGACTATGAATATCTCAACATTCATTGTTCGAATAACTAAGCAATCAATTTGTTTACTGTTTAGAATAAAATGGTTACTTGTTTCGTGTAGAACTTATTGACATTTATAATTGTTCAAAAATTTCTATATGATACAAGTGACCATTAATAAAATGAACATTCATTGTTTGATACATAGTCAATGTCATAGTAGTTGATATTTTGAATTGTTCAGAAGTATTTGACCACACAATCTGCTATGAAATATCTGAAAGTGACTGTACAACTACTATGCGGCTGAATTCCCGTATTTATTTTGTGACCTGGTATATCCTGTGGGAATAAAGCCAGAGATACACTAGTAGTTAAAATTGTAAGCTCACGTCCGGTGGTTCGGGTGAAACTGTAAACATAAATTTGCTCGCACTTTAATTTATTTATTCACTAAACTTCCAAGGGCTTTAAAGGTTGGCTCACATCGACAGAAGCGATTTCTCGCTATATTTTCTGATAGATCTTAAAAATGCGTATAGAATATTTTTTATTTAATAGAAATGACAGTATTGTTTTGGTAGACAACCATAATATACCTACCTACTAATCTGTCTAGCCAGGTTGGGGTATATAGGGGGTACTAAAAGGGGTCCTACCAATTAGTCCTTCGATAAGTAGGTTAAGTTTTTAAGTCTAAGAGTCAAGAGGCCTGTTGCATACTACAAATATAATTAGGTATACAGTATTTCGACTTCATAGAAATGGACGAAACGCGAGTTATACCTACACGCTCACGACAGCGGTGGCTTTGCGGAGTGAACAGTCGCGACTGTGCTGCAGTAACGAGCGGGGAAGTAGGTAAATGTAATTAAAAAGCTGGAGGTGGGTATAACGCATGTTTACGTACCGCGCAGCGGTACGCATTTATAATCAATATTCGGCCTATTGGTTGATTTAGATATACTACTGGTTGTACTGTGCCTGTTGTTGCAGTAAGACAATAATAGTAATTAGCTGTTATAAATGACGGAAGAATAATAATTTATTACTATATCGCTTGGTAAAGTGTCAATAATCCCTTAAACTTGTGGAACTTTAGTGTGAGCCTACGTTTACAACTCTTGAATTACGATTCTGGCCTTTTGACTCCAAGTTTTCGATATAAAAACTTCAGTTGGTTACTGGTTGTAAATAGTAATAATTCATTTGGGAACAGAAATTGGTTCGTAAATTATGTGTTTCAGCGTTTTTTTGGTCTTATTGGCAGAGTATAAACCTTGCTTGTTATCGGTTGACGTAATTGGTCATGATTTATGGCTTTTAAGATAAATACCTGACCCTGTGTAATAGTAGATTTTAAACTATCGCGATTTGTTTACATAATACTATATTTTATCTAATAGGTATAGTATCTAGGCTAAGTAGTATATACCGTGAGTAAGACCCGTATAGAAAATAGTATTACCTACCTATGTAATAGAATGCAATTACACAACAATCCTCATTTGAATATCGGTAAATGCGTTACTACAGATCGGTGACACAAAATACTTACCCGTTTGTCCAGCATGGTACTTCTAAGCGTTGTTTCAAACGTGGTCTAAACGTTTATAAAGACTAGGCCCTTCTTTAGAGGAAATTTCATGGCTGCTATGATGAAGAATGTTTTTTATCCTTGTCTGCAATAACAACCGAGATAGATATCTTAATTGCCCTCTATGCTGAGGAGACGCTTCGTTGAAATACTACTGAACGGTAACCCATGCATGGAATGACCTGACTAATCACCGTGAATGCAAATATTTTACTGTCTAATGTAATAATCATCATCATAATATCAGCCAATTGACGTCCGCACAAGGTGGCAATACTTGGAGGAGGCCAACGTCCAGCAGTGGAAGTCAATTGGCTGTTATATGTGACGTCCATTGCTCGACATAGGCCTTCTCCAGATGTTTCCTCTTTCCATCGGTTTTCCGTTACCTTAACGAGGTCTTTGGTAAACGAAATAAAACACTAATATTACTTTAAACATTTATTCCACATTTCAATGACTAGATTAACAAGAGACTTTCTAGACTCGTATCATGAACTCAGGAACTTCCAGTTCCAGAAGTTGAGAGGCAGTTTGTGATACTAAACTCCTATTAAAATTATTTTGGCAGTTACTCCTAATTAGTTGTTACATATTTTGGTAATCATGTTTGATTAGGTCATTAATTTTACAATAAAATGTGTTTACTTTTCATAAATGTAAACATTGTGTTTACATTAATGAAAAACTAAATCACTTGAATAAATTCCATCCTAACGTTCTCGCGGGGAGCGATAAGATCGCCAATATGATATTAATTTGTGGTAAACGATGTGGATGTCACAATTATCAACACATATTATGTACCTAGTAATTAAGAAATTCTTATTGTGATATTGTTTGTTACCCAAATAAATGAAAAAAAAAAAAAAAAAAAAAAAAAGGTAGCCAAGTGATGGATAGGTTCTTAAATTAAAACTATGTTTTTCTTTAAATCAATCTAGAGAGTGGATTCAAAATTAGGGGGAAAGGAAAAATGGGATAGGCTAAGATGTAAGTCTATGGTAACAATTACCAAAATATGTCTGTATTTTTTACATAGTTTGACACGAACAAATAACTTATAACTACATTAAAACATCAGTCTTTTAATAAAGATACTTTGAGACGAAACATTTATGTATAGAAAACGTATGGTCTTAAGTTAAGTATTAGATAATAACTAAAAATGTATTTGAAAACCTGTTACATAGGTTTCGACTTTTCATCCACAAAAAAACTTGACACAGCATGTCAATTCTCGTTCCTTAAAATCGTTGAAACTTTGGTTAAGTTAACTTTTAGTTGTCAAATTGTCACATAATTGACAACTAAAAGTTAACTTTACGGAATTTTTAACGATTTTAATTTTTTTAAATAAATGGGATTTAAAAAAAAAAGGTACGAGAATTGACATGCTGTTTAAAAGGAAGTATTGTCATCTAATTAAATACATTATAGATTAGTACCAAATTATTTTTATTGTTCGTAAAAATATTAAGTTTTATCCTATCACCCGAGATTACAAATTTGAAAACTTAAGAACTGAATGGCACTATGAGTTGACGTAGAAAATAAATATTTAATTGATGAATATAATAAATTTATTACCAACTCTCAATAAACCTAAACTAAAATTGATATTTATACCTTCAAAACTATCGAGTTGCATGCTAATAAATATGAACGGGAAATTAAAGCGGGGTGGCTATTTACAGATTCACTGGAAAGTCAACTTGCAACTACAGCCAGTGTAAGTGTAACGTCTCTGGAAATTATGTTATCTGGAGAATTTGACTGGACGCCCCGCCACGACGAGAGGTTGAGCTGGAGGCTGCTATATATTTTACAAATAGATTTTGCGAAGATTTTGTGATGGAGTTTTGTTTTGCAAGTACGTCGTCAGTAATAATATAATAATACATTGATGAATAGCTGGTGGCATCGTGGTCCGGCTTTTCCTGTCTCCATTATACGCGTTCCCGTTAAGTTTTCAAGGAAGACAATGAAAATTAAAGCATCAACTTTTAAATGTTATTTTTGTATATTTCCTATTTACTGAATGTAATTTTCACTCACTTGACACTGGCAAATATGTATCTATGTTTATGAGCCATAAATATATAATATATAAATATATAATATAATATATAAATATATAATATAATATATAAATAAATATAATATATAAATATATAACAAAAATATACCTAAATAATAAACGTCTCTTGAAATGTCAAGTAAATACAGTTAGATAAAGCATCACATGTTTATTTCCCGTTAACGTTTATATTAATAAAAATTAAATAATTTTAATAATTCTTACTGAATTATTAAAATTAATGACACAAATGAATAATTAATACCTCAAGTTATTATCTATCAGCCACCATTAAATAAAAATCTTTAATATCATTTATCTCAGCGACGTAATATAATGACCAAAATTCGTCATCTGTTTCCGCAATCAGTCCACAGTAACCGTCAATTTCAAATCATCCATTCTGACTTTTACAATACTATAACATTATCCTACGCCAATAGGATACGCTTCGATTCTTGAAATAGGATGACTATTAGGGACGTTCGGTTGAGAATTATTTAGTAGTTGAAGTTATAGTGATGTGGGCGAGTATAAGATCGATATTAGTGAGCTACCCGTATATGACCTACTATATTAAATAGATAGGCCTGAGCAATAATGTGTGTACATTTTGTGAAGTATTTTAGCGTTCGGATGCTCAGGAATTAATGTGTACTAGATTTAGTTCGAAATTACTATACAGTTTATTTAGTTTGTTGTTTTCAGATTAATGGGATTTTCGAAAATGGGTGCATATTTTTGCTTGTTTGTATGTTTATTTTTTATGCTGCTAATTTTATGAAAGTTCTAGAATTTTGCAGCTTTAAAATTTTCAAACGATTTAGTAAGGTTGATGTTTTCAATGGCATCCGACCAAGCTACTAAAACCTATGAAAATGATAATAATAACATATACTTCAAGAAAATATAGCACAATACATAAAAATGTATATTTCAAGTTTTTTTGTAGATAACTTGAGTAATAGAAAATTAATTATAAATAATGGCAGTGAATTTTATTAGAAACACTTTTTCCAGTAAGCATGTAAAATGCGTATTGAAGAACAGATTATTTTTAGTAAAAAACAACGACTAAAATTAGGTTAAAGAAAACATTAACAATTCTTCTTTGAAAAAGAATGGAATAAAGTTGGCTACTTATTTAGTACGACATGATTACTTTCGATTTTATTCGACCCACGGTATTATTTTAGACTTGACCATTATTTTAGACGTTACTAATCAAATTGTATTTGTAAAGAAAAAAAAGAAGTATATTTTCAGAAGGAAAGAAAATTTGAGAAGGCAAAGATAACAATGTTCGTTTCTTTCAAAATGCACTTGTTATGTCTCTTACTCAATCGAAAGTAATTCATGCTACAAATTTAATTTTCTACTAAATTCTTTATTTAACACAATTCTAAACAATTTATTTCTATAAGTATTTAATATAATTATTTTCAAAATGACTATTACAAGAATGTTACATTATTTTTAACAAATAAATTAATATTTTTGTTAAATTATATTTCGGATACAATTTATTGATATGCTTAACATTATAAACTTAAATTGTATAAATTATTATTATCATTATTTTGTAATACATTTAATTTTCTTTTTTTTTAGTTTTAATTTCCGTTGTTATCTGTGGTGGGGTGTTCGACAGTGACCTGGAACAAAGATAATAATTAATTAAAATCATAATGAAATGCATCTATGTCTAGCAGTGGGCGTCTATAGGCTGATATGATGATGATGATGATGATGATAATTAATGGAGTTGTACACCTTGGGTGCTAGATAGAGTTCTTGGGTTTTATTCCGTTTCATTATAAATGTTGGTGTGCTTATTCCCAAAGAAAGTATATTATTATAATTAAGTTACGCTGATCTAGTTAATATAAACTCTGCCTATTTCGGGACTAGATTTCGTTGTGAAAATATTTTTATATTACATTATTTATTTAAATAAGTCTCGGTAAAATTTGGTAATTAAATTGAAATACCTTTTTTTACCACATCAAGGAACGAATAAGAACGAGCAAAGAATTCTATTAAAATAATGGTGATCAGTTTAAGAAGTTTCAGATTATCCACTGCATCTACTTACTAACGCATGGCTTTAAGTATTAAGAGTACGTAAACCGTGTCCTTGAGAATGTATACGTATATCCCAATATCTTAGATTTATTAAATCAGATAGTTTACGATGTTAAAGCGGAAATTCGTGTACGTTTCGTGGTGAATATCGGCTCAAACTAATTTCCGGGACAAAGTTTAACATTGGATTGATAGCTTAAGATATCTTTAAGTACACATTGTATGGAGGAAATATGTTTAGTTATCATAACAGCCCATTAATGTCCCACTGCAGGGACGGGCCTCCTTCCATGACAGAGGGATACTTGGCCTACTAATACCACGCTGGCCAGACGGATTGGTATAGGGTTTAATTTCAAGTTTTCCTTCTTTTTATTTCGTAAAGATAATATTCACGATTAGACCTTTAGTCGGTTTTTACGACACCCATGAGATGAGATGGGGTGGTGACATATTTTATTTTTACTCCATCACCACATGGATAATGTGTTGTTTTAGGGGGATAAAAAAAGAACCTTCTATCTCTACGTCATATTTTTGGTCGAATTAATTTGATGGAGTACTGGATCACCATGTTTGCCTTACGTTGCCTTCTTTCCTAGAATGAATTGCCCGGTATTTAAATATCCGCGTGCAAGGCTGTGTCCTACATTAACAGGAATAAACTTGGTCGACCAAAACCAAGCTGTTCATCATAGCAGGCCATTAATGTCCCACTGCAGGGACGGGCCTCCTCCTATGACGTAGGGATACTTGGGCTACTAATAACACGCTGGCCAAACGGATTGGTATAGGGCTTAAATTCAAGTTTTTCTTCTTTTTATTTCGTTAGGATAATATTTACGAATAGTCCCTTAGTCGATTTTTACGACACCCATGGAATGAGATGGGGTGGTGTCATATTGTATTCTTACTTCGTCACCACACGGAAAACGTTCAAGCGTTGGTTTACGTATCATTCTGCTTGTCAACATTTCCTAATATTCATGCTTAAAATACCCGAAGGACATAATCAAAATGAAATAAATGTACTTGAAAGTCCATAGTTCAAGGCGTAAACATTTTTAGAAAGGTATTATAAAATCAAATTAAACATTATTGCGACAGCGAAATCTCAGAGACGTCTTTTACATTTTACTTTAAGTTAAAAACAAAATTATATGACCTCTCCCAAAGGTTTATCTAAAAGTAAAAAAAGGAAGATAAAATTAGCATTAATTAACAAAACAAAGTGATGTTGACGTCGAGGACTTCAAGTGAAACATTTTGATTAAATTAAGTCAAAAATAAAATGAAAAGTTACTCTAAGGTCTCTACACACAGCCGGCGTGGCGTGGCGGGACGGGACGGCGACGGCAACGTGACAATGAGCAGTTGTGTTGTAATGTACTAGAGCGACGTTTACCGTCGCGTCGAGCGGGCGGGACGGCTCTGTGTGGCGTCGCGTCGTCCGTAATATCTGGTACATTACAACTTCTCAGCGTCGCGTCGCGCCGTCCCGTCCCGCCACGCCCCGCCCGCTGTGTGCAGATGCCTTTATGTTCCTATTTTAGTAGAATATTATAAGCAAATAACAAAGTTTACAAAGTTTTGTGGAGCGGCATCATACTGTGTATTAACAATAATTATTTTGGCTCAGAATTTTCGTTCTAAACTTTGTCTGCGAAGAATATGGTTCAGTTAATATCTGCCATATATTAAATTTATTATTATTTTGTACTATAAACTAGATAGACACATTTGTTTTTTTAAACTACTGACATTTATCATTTGAGTTTACTTGTAATTATTGTTTGATTGAATTTTACACAAAAGCGTGAGCCTAGGCTTTTTAACCTTCGTTCGAGTTTTTCAAGACACACCCGACTTACTTGTATGGTAATAGAAGGTTAGAAGTTAAATAAAATGATAAATAATCCTCACACATTCACACATCGCCACCAAGTCCCAAACTATTTTTTTTTCGTAAATACATACATATTATACATAGAAAACACTCAGACCAATGAAAACAATCATGTTCATGCACAGATAGATTTGCATTGATGGGAATCGAACCAGAGACCTCTGCGTAGCAGCCATGTAATATACCGACTGCGCCACAGAGGTCGTCAAATTAAGTGTCTATGAAATAAATCTATTTACATTCGGGTGTGACGAAATAATAAATAAGATTAGAATCCTCGACCTAATTCACGAAAACTGCAAATGCGACCTATTTGCCATCGATGCAGTTGAATTACGAGTACATCACGAGCCAAACAAATCAATAAAAATCTTGTAATGAATAAACATTTAATATTACCTATACAATTATTCCGCATAAATTAATTAACCGTATTAGCAGAGATATCGGATTTACTCATTCTGAGTACTATTGAGTATTATTGTAAGCCAGTAATATAATAATATGAAGCAGTAATAATGTCTGGTATTTTTTATATAAAAGTTAACTCATGTTTTTTTTTTAAATTTATACAGTAATGTACCTACTGTATGTTTGTTTCTTTTTGTATAATATAGAAGGATACTTTTCATTTCCTTAGGATGTTGTACATATTATTTTTTGAGCCACATTTTTATGCCGTGTATAGCGACGATTACACTGGACTAGACATGTAGTCTCCTACATAAGAACGTCCTAACTTTTTAATGTTAGGACGTTCTGTTTACACTGTCCTACATGTGATTACACTAGACTACATCTAGTCTTCTACATGATGTAGTTGACTGCATGTAGTCTAGTGTAATCGGCGCTTTAGTGTGTGTGCAAGTAGTGTGTTCAAATGTTACCGTGTTTAAGTAGAAGTTTAATGTAGCTTTTGATTTGACATGTTATAAGACAAGCACCCTTAATTTCTATGCAATGGATTAGCTTGGTTTTAGAGTTGTTGCCGATGTCCAGGAAAGGCATAAGGCTTTTGTTTTACAGCTTTCGCACAAGAGAATGAACTTTGTGTCGTGAGAACTCTGTTTAGATTTAATACAAATAATTAATAATTTTAGTTCGGTATGTAAAGTAAAAGTTTACCTATGTCAAATCCAAAACCATTTAGAGATTTTAGATCGGTAAGGAATAAAATCATATTTTTAGCGCACAAAACCGCAAGATTATTTCATTTTTACAATTATACATAAATTACGACTTTGTCTTTTACGTTTAAATGCCGTCATGCGCCTGGCTCAACAGAAGTTTGTTTCTGTTTTCATTGCTCAAGTAATTCGGCCGTACGCATGACGTCATCACAAGTAAAACATAAAATGTTTATTAAATGTAAACTATAGGTAGGAAAGCAAATATACTCAAATTAGTAGTTTATAATTAATAAACCCTTAAAATATAAAAAATACCAAAAAAAAAAAACCTTTACATACCGAATCCCGTGGAACGGAAACCCGTGACCTACGTGCCACAAAGGCAGCGTAGAGGTCTATTTCATGCATAAGAATACAGATAACTTTCCCATTCTTGAACTACCTGAGCACAGTCTAGTTTTGTGTTTAAAACTAGCTGATGTCTCTGTGCCAGGGAGATCATTTACATAATTCCGCAGACTATTCTGTTTGCTGTTTAAATTGCGACCTGCATTCGATGTACACTGATTGTTCAAAGGTCCAAGTACATTTAATATATTCACCGTAGTTTTATTTTAGTTTACTATAATTTATTGTTGTGTGGAGTGGGCACCGGAACTCGTCAGATGTTGTAGAAGTGGGGTAGTAAATGATACTATGATGACATGTTGAATGCTCTTTAATTACATCTTTTATATTTTTTAAATCATATTTTTCTTTTTTTACGTTGTAATTGTTATGTGAAATAGAAAGATAGAATGGAAAAATGTGTTTTTTGTTGTTAAATACGAAGTTAAAATCAAATTAACATTAAAAAAAAATTAATTCTTTTTACTTTTTTTTCTTTTTAAAAAAGACAACTTCCGCACTAGGGATCATGCCCTGTGTCGCGGGGACTTTTTACAAACATCAATTAACGGACACAAAGAACACCCAGACCAGGACAATAATTTGTGGATCTCACAAATTATTGTCCTGCGTGGGGATCGAACCCACAACCTCTTGCACGGCAGCCGCTTGCGCTACCGTCGCGCCACCGAGGTCGTCAATTGTATATAAAGTGTCGTGAGATCTGCCTGATTTTCTGCTTCCATCAACTGGTACCACTAAAACTTAGCAAGAAAAGAATTAAGGAAAGCCTGTAATGTTTCTTACACAACCTCGTCTAGGGTAATTTAAGTCAAACTTCTACTTAAGATGAAATCTACATTTTTTACATTAACCCCCGGCTTCCGAATGACTGATCAAGTAAACATCAACTAATCAAGTGTCAAATTTTAGTTCCTGAAAATAATAGTTTTATCACTTGATAAGTTGATTTTTACTTAATCAGACATTCGGAAACCGGGGGTAATTATCAAATCAGACAAAAGACGTCTACTTTCAGACATAGGCCTCCTCTGGGTAAATTACTGATTGTCAAATGATTAGGTTAGGTTAGAACTATGACAATGCGATGCACAAACCGAGCGACCTAAGCGAGCGAGCGACGGCAGCAGCCGGCGAGTGCCAGAATGAAAATTCGTGATTGCCGGTTTTCGTGGTAACGTTATTCGTGATTGCATGTTTTCGCGGTAACGTTATTCGTGATTGCATGTTTTCGTGGTAACGTTATTCGTGATTGCATGTTTTCGTGGTAACGTTATTCGTGATTGCATGTTTTCGTGGTAACGTTATTCGTGATTGCATGTTTTCGTGGTAACGTTATTTGTGATTGCATGTTTTCGTGGTAACGTTATTCGTGATTGCATGTTTTCGTGGTAACGTTATTCGGTGTTTAGTAATTCGGAAATCAGTATGAGAGTCGTCGTCTCCTCCAGCTGTTTCCATCGCGTACGATATTATGCCTCCCTGATCCTTAGACCTCCCGCAACCTTATTAAATTACAGGTACCTATTTTTACCTAAGCAACACAAAGTACATTTATATAAATAAAATTACACTCCGTCTCAATCACAGTCACAGTGGCCTAGATACTATTGGAAAAAATATTTCCCAACTTCGGTGAAAATATAGGTGGGTAATTAGAAACACATCTTTACAATGTTGCGAGTTGCCTTTGGCTATCGCCTTAATTGCGGCAGTGTCCATGTTTGACACCACTGGATCACGTAGTTTTTGACTTATATTTTTATTAAGTTTGATTAATCATCATAATAGCCCATTAATGTTCCACTGCAGAGACGGGCCCATGAGGGAGGGATACTCGGCCTACTAATACCACGCTGGCCAGTAGGATTGGTATAGGGTTTAATTTCAGGTTTTCGTTCTTTTTATTTCGTAAAGATAATAAGTATTCACGGATAGTCCCTTAGTCGGTATTTACGACACCTTTACGGATTTGATAGGGTGGTGACACACTGTATTCTTACTCCGTCACCACACGGATTCATACATGCCGATATACAGGGTGTCCCAATACTCGACGTTAACCCGAAACCAGATAATAAAGAAAGTCATGCTGGTTATCAGAAAAAAAAAAAAATCTAAGTATAAAGTTATAGGCATTTGAAATTTTTGTTTTTGCTGGTTAACCCTGAATAATGCCTCTCTATACTTTAAAAAAAAAAAAACCAGCTGTTCTAGCTTTCATTACAATAAGACTTCATTCTTTACAAAAAAAAAAATTACATATTATATTATTAATAATTTATATTACTTATTACAATATTTTCTTTTAATTTTTTTTTCTGATAACCAGCATGACTTGCTTTATCATCTGGTTTCGGGTTAACGTCGAGTATTGGGACACCCTGTATATATACTTCCTACTTTCTTCATTCTTTTCATTAAATAACCTTTATTTTAAGTAAAAGATAACTTTTATAAAAGCGATGCATCTAGGCTTGAAAATAGAACGAATATACTTACGCCGCGGCAATGCTGATACTGTTGCTTTTGACGTGCTGTCACTGTCGTCTGACTCTGAACGGTTTTGAAAACTCGTTTCTGTGAACAAACAACTAAGTTAAAATAGTTATTCAAATAAAATAAAATAAACCGCAACGAGTTAATTTTTGTCAAATTTATATCATCATCATCATCATATCAGCCAATCGACGTCCACTGCTGGTCATAGGCCTTCTCCAAGTATTGCCACCTTGTGTGCCGTCCTAATTAGATCATCGGTCCACGGTGTGAGGGGTCTCCCGACCCTGCGCTTTTCGGTACGAAAAAAAAATACAAATTTATATAGTAGTATAAAATTTATTTTGATTATTTTCAATATTAACGACAGATAAATTAATCTAATTAATTAAAGTAGTAAGTTTGGTTAAACGTCATTTATAATAATTACTCCAGTAAAATAAGCATTCAACCTCGGAATGGAAGCGAATAAGCTGTAAATTTGCATAAACCTTTGTTTTGGTGTTCTAATGACTGGTAGAAAAGTCTCATATGATCACGTGTCTGCGTCACAAGTTATTCAAGGTCAAAGTTCACGAAAATCAGTTTTTTCCAATTATCTCGTTTTCTATGGGAAATACGCCAATGTCATTATAAATATTGTAGATCATAAAATTGTCTACAATTTTTATATCAAGCATTATTTTGTATCATGAACCGTTTTCGAGAAAGAGTCGCTCAAAGAGTAGAGTGCACGCATCTGTATATACATAAAGAAACCATGTGAAATGCGGTGCTAGTTTGTATAGTTGAGATAATAGTTAACTATGAAAAATTGATATTTGGATAAAGATACAATTATTATTCTGTATTCATTTATATTTATATATTTTTTTTTTTTTTTTTGTATGAATGCGCGCCCGCCACTCGTTGCGCTATATCTCGAAAACGGTAGGTGATACGGAAAAGTGTTTTGAACAAAAATTGTAGACCATTTTGTGATCTACAATATTTATAATGACGTTAATGGCGTATCTCCCAAAGAAAACGAGATAATTGGAAAAAACTGATTTTCGTGACCTTTGACCTTGAATAACTTATGACGCAGACACGTGATCATATGAGACTTTTTCACCAGTCATCAAAAACATCAAAACAAAGGATTATACGAATTTACAGATTATTCGCTTCCGTTCCGAGGTTTGCCCCTATTTTAGCCTTATTTGACTGTACTAAATAAATTTTATGACTTTTAATATGATCTTCTGAACCATACAGTAAATTAACTTACTTAACATTAAACTTTCTTAATTATAATATTTACTTGAGCTGAAGTCTTATAAACTTAGGTAGCTTTAATATAATTGTGGTGCTAGCATTTATGTAGCTCGGTGGCACGGCGGTCATAGTATATACAACTAATGTACGGGTTCAAAACCTACGGTTTGCTCTGTCCTACTGTTAGTACTTTTTGCCAAAAACTAAATTAATTTTAGAAGTAAATGAAGTCCTTATCAATCCATTAACGACAATATTTTTAGGAAATGACTTAGTATTTCTTAATTATAAATGAAAGCATCTTCTTCTTCTCTCGTATCAATGGTCCAAACTCAAACAGTTTTAGAATAGTGAGCAGCCACTTCCATGGCATTTGGAGTGGCCGCGTAAAGATCGACCATCGTACACAGGTCAGGGCACAAATGGCACACCAGTAGATGAGACATCGATTGTTCTAGATTGCCGCAGTCTCATTGGGGAAGACAAGTTTCTCTGAATTACCACTTACACATATTTTCGACAACTAACTCAAACCCAATGAAAGCATGATTTTATACGTCGGAAATGATGTCTTAAAAATGCCACCTAGCCAAATCAACTAAAAATATTTTCAACATCAACGAATACTTCAGAAAGCGATAGATTAAGACTTTCTAAAGTTTTCACTAAGCGCAGTTTAAATCACTTACTTTCCCTTACCTCAACTAGCCTTTATAAGCCTTAAAATTTCACTTCAAACTAAGCACCAACTTTATCACCCCAAACTCGTTCTAAGATCCAATAACGACGAATTTAAACATTCGCAAGACAAAATAAAGGGGCTATTTCCGGAACATTTACAATCCCTTGACAGATCAATTAAATTGCTAGAAGCTTCTTTTGTGCTTCGACTTTCGAAGAAACTAAACGGAAAAGCGGAATCATCAATTTTATTAAATTAGATCAAGATTAATGATGACACAATGTCGGGTCAGGAAATAAGCGGGTGATGCTGAAAAAGGAAAAATATGTAAACAGGTTTCTTGTTGAATAGAATATCGATTTTCTTTATGTGTTTAGGCCGAAATATGAAAAGGATTTCAAGAAAAATGTTGGAACATTTTTTTTTACACAAATTTATACTTTTGGTTAAAGTAAATATTGACTTATAAGCAAAAAGGAAGATAAATTAAATATGATAGCAATTTTACAAATCGTATGAACTATTATGGCCGATGGACAAGGGAGACACAAGATCGCACACTCTGGAAACTAGAAATTATTTAAAGTAACAATTTATCAGCATGTAGTTATCTTACATCTATAAATAGGTTTCAATAATATGCCTTTCTCTATGCAATTTCTTCTTCTCTCGTGTCCATGGTCGAAACACAAACAGTTTTAGAATAGTGAGCGGCCACTTCAATGATATTTGGAGTGGCTGCGTTAAGATCAGAACACAAAGGGCACACCCGTAAATGCGACATCGATTGCTCTGGATTGCCGCAGTCACATTGGAGAAGACAAGCAATGCGATGCGTTTTGAGGTATTAATTCAAGGCACTGTTGTTTAAGTAGGTACTTTTAACAACTAATCCATACCAATCATCATAAAGGTTTCACAAAACCTTAAAAACAACAAAACCTTAAAAATACTAAGCCCAAAAAGAATAATTTTATTTCATAACCTTTTGCCATTGTTTTAAAAACATGCTAAAAAATTTCAACCATTATTCATTTAAGATCATTCTTGGCGTTTATGTTAATCAATCTCTTTTGTTTCAACTTCCATAAATCTTTTTTTAATTACAACACCAAATAAAGTTAGATTACTTTTTAAAATTAATAATGAAAGTTTGTCAAGTGTTGCCCTTTTTATTATCAGTTTGCGAGTTGACTCCCAAAGAGTATTAAGACCTTTTTAGCAGCAGATGTTACGCTAAACGATGATAAAGATGAATTTGCTTTTTATAGTCTCAATACTCAATCATTTATTGCTTTCATAATATATAATAGATGTTCAATATTTTATGATTAAGTAACAATCATGGACCCTGTCCGGCACAGTATAGTATAGAAGAGAGGAAAAAAGCTCTATACATCCCTATTCCTTAACAATCGAGTAGTAAAAAGTAGTCTGCGTGGATTGACTGTTTATTATTGTAGTACTGTGTTTTCAATATAACATCACTAAGGAAACGTGGAAATATATAACTTTCAATTCTTTTTGCACCAAGAAAAAGTAGTTTTAATGAAGATAGCGATGATATAAAGTTACGCTGTAAAACTTAGTTTGCTACTGCCGGATGGAGTCTGTTGTTAAACTATACTTTTATTTTAAATAGTGCGAAAAAAGTCTTTTTTTTACGTAAAGTTTTTATGCTCAATAGAAGTTATAATGCGAAAAAATTATTATTACCTGGCAAATCATGGAGAAGGTTTCAGGATTAGCAAAGTTCTTCTGATTAGTGCTTTAAGTCACGTAAAAGAACATGTTTTAATATTATAACTGCCTCGATGGTAAAAACGATCCTGTATACAGCTTGGAACAAAGCGGGTTCGAATTCCAAAATAAATATTTGTATGATACACAAATTCTTGAATTAAAACTTTCTGTATTTCGAGTCCATAAATTTCTGTAAAGGTACCCACAACACCTTACTGTTGGCCCTAGTGCAGGAGTTGACTTCAGATTAAAAAATATTGAATTTGTTGAATAAAAACTATTAACATTTTTTATTATTAGGAAAATTAACAATACTTCGGTATTGTTAATTTAGGAACAAAATTCGCATAACCCTCTCACCTAACCTTGAGAAGCATAACTAAATAATAATAATAATTTGTTGGGTCTTCGAGCGGAATTCAATTACCGGTAATAACGTCTACAGTTTGAATAGTGTTTGTTCATTTAGGATGACATCTCGGAATATACGAGGGGGACTGTCTAATAATTCATAACGAAGAAAGATACATTTATTAGAGTAACTAGATGGGGTCTAAACCCCAAAAATTTTTCTATGGTCTAATTTGGTGCTTCATTTTACATAACTTTTTAATTACTGTACTTATTTTAAAATGGTACTAACTTAACAAATAAAACCGGTCAAGTGCGAGTCTGATTCGCGCACCGAGGGTTCCGTACAAACTTATTTATTTTCCCGCCATAATGCGATGTCGTCACGATCAGCTGGCAAATTTCAGCTTGATACCTCCACGCGTTCCTGAGATAAATGGTCTTGACAGACGGAGAGACAGAAAACAAAGTGATCCTATAAGGGTTCCGTTTTTTCAAAATCGGTACGGAACCCTAAAAACACCAAGCATAGCACTCTGTCGATCGCGGGGTAAAAATCTTGACATCCGAATCGAAACTAACTACAGAAAAAACAAAGACTTGCAAATCAATAGTACAATAGCATATATGTAGAAGCTGAAATAGCGTTGCCGACCAGTACAAAGTTGCAATAGTAAAATATTCGGACAATTGTATAATCGGTTAATTAAAAATACAACAAATTTTACGATAATTAAAACGAGTGTGTCTCTTCAAGATTTAACTTTATCCGTGTTTGGTGAGAATACACCGCGAGAATTGCTTGTAACGTCTTAAATTGTAATGATTATTCAACATAACGTTATGTTAAATTCAATCAATAGTAGTGACAGGGTTAATGTGTTGTGATTGAATGACGACAAACAAGCAGACATGATTAAAGTTAACCTGGATTGAATTAAGCGTAGTGGAAACCCCTCGCATACGGTTGGCCAACGACCTAGAAAGTTCGGCGGAAAACCGATGGTTAAGGTAGGCACAAGTTTGCCGCGCAAGTTAGAATTTTTTTTGAGGAGACATATATCCAGCAGTGCCCATCGATTGGCTGATATGACGTTTATGATTGATTGAATTAAGACAAATTTATTGAACACCAATGTATTTTTAAATTTCAATAGCAAAACTGGTTTATTATATAGAAAAACGAGACCATTTCGGTGATTCACCAGAAGCTTCAGACACTTGATAGCTGGGAAGACTGTGTATTCTTCCCAGCTATCAAGTGTCTCACGGTTACAGTCACTTCGAGTCCGAAATTACTACTCAGTTAGTTACAATTACATTACAATACTCTGACAGTCTGACAAAGCTATGCTCGCGTTTAACCTAAAAAAGGTGGGCGAAACCATAGCCTAGCAAGTTTATAAGCTAGTAATATATTCATCAACCAATATGGCATAACAACAACATCTGTACGCTTTAATTATTTCATCCGTACACGAGAGGGTACAAATTTGTCCTAATTAATAAACGCAATCGACTCTATTCTACCGTATTGTGAACGGATCAACTGATTTTAATATTATGTTAATGATGAAATATATTTTAATTACGTTTGCGACAAGTTGACAGTTAAAATATAAATACATCACAGTTAATTTTATATTGAGGCTCTTACTATCAGTTATTGTCATTGTTTATGTGTAACAAATCACTTTTATTAATATTTTACAAGTCTCACAAAACAGCTGCCGCGGTTTATCTGTGAGTATTCAACTTGACACAAAATATGATGTCCCTCAACAATAAAACAAGATAGGCTAAGTAGCACCTTAAGACTTTCGACTTTGACAATTGATTAAAAAGAGACTTTTCATACATTAACCAAGCCAAACAAGTAATACCATAACTAAATTAAATATTTACTTAATTAGAATTTGAAAACGTGTAGGAAATACTTCGGTTCAAGAGCTTAGGGATCTATCACTACCTCGGCAGATGTCATCAGTTCATCATTGGCTCATATGGGTTGATTTGATGTCAAAGCTACCTCTGGGGTTTGAAATGAATGCCTGGATGCATTTTGTGTCAACTAGTTATAAGAAGTAAAAAAACACAAGACCTGATCCCTAGTCCCAGTCAATCGACATTGTATTTTTAATAAAAGGGTTTATTATCACCTTGGAGAAACTTGTTACTTTCTTACTACAATATTTATACTCTTACAAGGTTCAACACTTATTAGTAAAACAAACTCAATGAACTCACACTCACACATAAGTTGGCAAAGTTACATAACCCCCAATTAAGTGCTTTCGGAAATTGTCGACGGTCGGATTTATAACATCCGTATATAAATTACTTTATACGGAAATCCATATAAGTTGGCCAAACAGCCTTTTATGTACTGCGGGATAAAAAAAAGTCTGTTCTTTTGTGCCTATTGGTTTGTAGACCGGTATCTTTTTAGATCTTAAATCAGGGTCTTTTTGTGACCATTCGTTTGTAAGCTCATATATTTTCAGATCTTAAGTAAGAGCCTCCTTTAGTAACGGAGTTTCAAGCCTTAAAACCAGCCAAAAATCCTCCATGCGTGTATCCTGTCTATTGAGAAAAGAACATTTACGGTCATCACAGTGTTTCAGAAATACAACTTGGATGTGGGTTTATGAAGACCTTCTTACAACGCGTTTGCAGTCATTTATAGACAGTGTCTATACAAATGCATCTGAAGGCTTAAATTAGAATTTGTCACATACAATTTCTTTCCCTTTGTATTTTCTGCTATAAAATACCAAATTGGAGTACGGACTTACATAAAATTTCTACGTGATCAACCTGTAGGTATTCCTATCCAAACAAACACTAATGTTTTTAATAGTTCAAAAATTACTGATTTTTGAGATAACAAACATTAAAAAAAATGCCATCGAATTAAGAACCTCTTTAAAGAGTCAACTCTTGAAAATAACACATCAACTTTTCATAGATAGTTAATCTTGCATCAGAGCTAACATCATATATCATAAAAGCCTATTAATGTCCCACTGCAGGGACGGACCTCCTCCCGTGACGGAGGGATACTTGGCCTACTAATACCACGCTGGCCAGACGGATTAGTATAGGGTTGAATTTCAAGTTTTCCTTCTTTTTATTTCGTAAAGATAATATTCACGGATAGTTCCTCAGTCGGTTTTTACAACACCCATGGGATGAGACGGGGTGGTGATACTGTATTCTTACTCCGTCACCACACGGAGAGATCGTCGCAATGCATGCTTAGAACTTATATACCTATCAATGTGTATTAACTGCTATCATTTACTTGTCTTGACTAAAGAGACACAGAATTCTTTTAAGATCTTTCAATGAAGTTAATAAAACTTGGAGTAAAGTTTTATCCTCATTCTTTATGGGTCATGCTAATAATAAAGAAGGCCTGAAATATATTTTTAATAATACAATGTTTGTTTATATTTGCATGTTTTGTGGTAACTAATATTTAATTTAACTAATACAAGACCCACACATAAAAAAAATATCAATTAACAAGTTACTGATTTCTGAGATAACAAACATAAAAAAATGCCATCGAATTAAGAACCTCTTTATATAGTCAACTCTTAAAAATTACACATCAACTTTACATAAATAGTTAATCTTGCACATCCAGAGCTAACATGATTCAAAACATAATAATTACGAATTCACCACACACGAAACTCAAAGGGATTAGTAAATAATATTACCATGAATTCCCGAATTAAATTTACAGTTACCAAATTTAATTCATCTTGTTTGCAGACGAAACTATATCGTCTACATAAATATTTTCAATATTATTATCATATGCCAACATTGGAATCATATTATTTGTAAAGGCTAATTATGCACAATATTACGAATTGGTAATGAGTGTTTGAGTATAATGTGGAAGTGAATTTATAAATATTGAAAATTATGTCATAATAATGTATTTAATGAATGCGGAATACTCAAAAAGTAATCTTGTAAACAGAACTACATCGTTGTACCTTACGAAACATTTATCCGTGTGGTGACGGAGTTAGAATATAATATGCCACCTCCCCATCTCATGCCATGGGTCTCGTAAAAACCGACTAAAGGACTATCCGTGAATGTTATCTGTACGAAATAAAAAGAAAGAAAACTTGAAATTAATCCGTCTGGCCAGCGTGGTATTAGTAGGCCAAGTATAGGGATACGATGGAGGCCCATGGCGGGTCTCTGCAGTGGGACATTAATGGGCTGTTATGATGATGATTATTACGAAACATTTAATATTAAAAGTCACGCCTTATTCCTTCAGGGGAAGGCAAATGTTTTCCTCCCTAGCTCCTCGCCTAGCTTGAGAACCAGCAATGTACCTAAACATTCTTTTATCATCATCATACACATCGGTATGTATTGTCATTATTTTGTACTTTGTTACTCTTAAGGAAACCTGTAACTTATGTGCAAATAAAAAATATATTTGTTTATTTATTTAAATACCGTAAAGCGATAAGAAATACTATCCTTACAAATCTGCTTTGTTTCGTTTACATTTATAAATTTCCTACCCGACCCGTGCCCACTTGGTTGGGCGGCGAAAAAACGCGTCCTTTTTTTAAACATAATATTTCATTACTGCTCTACTCCTATTAGTTATAGCGTAATACTATATAGCCTACGACACTCCCCAATAAATGGACTATTCAACACAGATAATTTTTAATATCGGTTCAATAGATCCAGAGATTACCGCCTACAGCGTCACAAACACAAACTTTACCTCTTTATAATATTAGTATAGATAATAATATCTTTATACATGCCGTGTTGGTTACAAGTGTTACGCATTTGCGCTTTCTAAAGGATGTTACCAATTACGTTCCTGTAAGTCTAGGGCGTCCTTTACCGGCGTTAACTATTTTGCTTTTTTAATCTCCTATCACCCATTCTCTCAATTTATCTAAACCGTAACTACGTATTATTTAAATTCGCAACATTTGATTCGATTGACATTTCTTACTTAAAGTATTTATACTAAAAGTATCTATTTAATATCAACGGTATTTAATATTGCAATATCAACGGTATTTGTCTGTCAAGTCAAAAGAGCTTATTGTAATGAAACTCGAGTTTCACGGAAGCTGACAATTTAAATTATTATGAAGCTTTACATAAATTTTATTAGTATACCTACTCCTTCTCTTGAAGTTTTACCTTTTTAGCCTTTTACGTAATAGTATTATGATATCTCATAAAAATACATAGGATTAAGTAAAGGTACAACATTTGATTAATATAAGGCAATAATCGGGTTTTTCTCCCGCTCCCCCATCTTGGTAAATGGACGTTTCGGAAAAGAGACATTTTAGGAAAGGTATATTCTGAGTCTGAAGAAAAATGAATCACCTTTTCTGTGCTTTGTATAAAAAGTAAATAATTATCGCGCTCGTCATCCGTGCACACAACCATTTTGCCAAAAACCTATTCTTTTTAATAAAAAAAATTTGAAAACCTCTACGTTTATCGCAAATAACATAATACGCTATTGTACAATGTCAATAAATGATTTTTCAACAAACTATTATTCTTTTTGAAGAGGGTTTCTGGAATAACATGATAGATAATATGTAACACTCACCAGTATCAAATCTCGGTCTGCTAGGCAGTCTACTCGGTAGATCTTGATTTTCCACGTGATCGAACGTCCTGAAGCCGAGCGCGAACTCAGCATACGGACTTATCTCGAACATTTCTATGTAACAATGTTTATAAATTAGTAATGAAACAATGATGTATAATAACAGCAGGGCGTGAGATCCCTAGGACCAGATAGAAATGGAAAGCTCTAATAAGACCGGCAGGGAACGGGCTCACCTAGGAAAAGGACCAAATGGAAACGGGACTATCTAAGAATGGGACCATCTGAAAGAGAAAAGTGAGTTTGGAAATGGGACCTTCTGCCACCCAAGGCTAAAAAAGTTACATTTATGTTGAAGTTTGAAATATCACATTTTAAATTTGAACGGCTATAGCCGACATTAGTAGGCCAATTTTGCCATAGTATATGGACTACTGTAGGTAACCCTGCAGGGTTGTTAATGTGCTGTAACAAAAATACGATTAGATACGATAGATATAACTCACCATTCTTACTACTCTTCCTATTATGTACGGGTGATGTGTATATTCTCGGTGCATGAGCGTACCGCTCCTTGTGTTCAGAATGAGATGCCACGCTTTCATTCCGCGATTTCACTTCTTCGGCAATCGAGTGGCGGTATTGCGATGAGTAGTTTTGTCTGTATGCGAAAGAACAAAGTTTTAAGTTTAATGTTATACAAAACTCATAATAGAATAACGTTTAATAATATAGGTGCACTAAAAATGTACACATAAAAAAAATATTATTAATACAAGTTTTGTATATATTAAAAAACAAAATAGCGGACACAAAGAACATCCAAACTCAGGACAACTATTCGTGGATCTCACAAATTTGTCCTGTGAGGGAATCGAACAAGCGACCTTGCGCACGGCAGCCGCTTACGCTACCGTCGCGACACCGAGGCAATATTGTAAGTATTTTACACATTTTAAATTTTTTTATACTTTTGTTGTATGAATACAATCATAATATGCATCCACGTTCATGTACACACAGTTTTATACTGAGCAGGCTATTCCTGCTCGAAAACCTTTGTGTAGCCACTGTTATCCATGATCAAGCACAGAAAGTTGTAAATTAAGCTGAAATTGAACCCTCGCGTAAAAGTCATACCCTAACCACTACGCCACAAAAGTAGTGAAAGAACAAATAATGGTATTAAAACTAGTCTATAAGCAGAAATATTAACTCACCTATGTCTTCTGAACAGTATACAGAAGAAGGCCATGAGGCAAATAACCAACAGTATAGAACTGCACACGATGACCAGCATGTTCAAATCAAATATCTCTGATGGTGGGCCTATCTCCTCTAAAACAAAGTAAATGTACCACATTATTTTATATCATATCACATCCACTAAGTTGCGTAGGTGTCTTTGGCAAGAGACTGCGTAGGGTATAACCATTGCTGTGGCTGCTTAATCCACCTACTTATTTAGCCGTTTCGTGCCGTACGGTTGCCGCACTACGCCTGCTTTTGTGGTTTTGAACCTCATAAAAAGCGCAAAATAAACTTTTAGAAAAACGCACGGCACAAAACAGCTAAATTGAAAGAGTCTAGCATTTATGACCATAAAAATACGGTGAAAAGCTAGGTCTATATACTATACCATGTTGACCCAAAATGGGTTTAAAGCACTCTCAGGCTCAGAAAAACCTAAAAGTGGACTCTATAAATATTTTATTGTCATTAAAAAAAACTTCAATTAAGGTTTCTTACAGGTATTTTTTTAAGAACTAGGCAAGCCCCTTTTTGTTGAGATTTTTACAAACAATAATTTAAAAGAAAAAGAACACCATGGCGTAGAATTATTTGTGTGTTAAACAAATCATTAAGGTCTTGCGATAGATTCGAACCCGCGACCTTGATCACAGCAGCAGCTTGCGAAACTCTTGCACTAGTCAAGTTCAAGTGACCTTTAAAAAGGACCATGACACTCGGCGAGTTCAGTTCGAGACACTAAAAAGTTATATTAAGTAATACGATACCTAATCATTATATTTGATTTTCAATATATCAGACCTTTGTGTAAGCAAAAGTATTAAGATCAAAGGAATTTTTTAATAAAAGGATCCGTGAGAGTTTCATGCTCTTGAAATATTAAAAAAGTCCTGAATTTAATATGAATCGGTAATTATTATTTCTTAGAAAGAAGAATGGGCGAAACGTCCCCACCCTTGTAACACTTTCATCTATACATCAAATGAAAGCCCTTGAAAAGTTAAGCATTTTATTGTATGACAGCAAATCTGTCAGTCATGGGAGAACAGAGTTATTGAGGAGAAGAGAATAAAAATAATAAACGATAATATTACATACTAAGCTAATGTTTACTATGTAAGCACGATAGAGTCAAAGTCTATCTTACAAGAAGAGGGACCATACATCTAGAACATCCTACATCATCCAGATAACCATGAATTTCGCTTTTGAAATAAAAAACATACAGCTTTCATAAATATAAAAACTCGTACGTCATATCAGGCAATTGATGTCCACTACGCCATTCCAGAACCTTTCGACCCCAACGACTGTCGGTTCTCCGTGCTATGTCCCCTGCCCACCGCCACTTTAACCGGGCAATTCTGAGCGCTATGTTTGTATGCATAGTTGGGTATATTAGAAAGATAACTGGACCTGACGCGGCAACTACTACTTTCAATGTAATGCTTAGCTGAGGCTCTCGAAGCGGTTCTGTATTATAAGTTGGAAGTTCTCGGGGATGTGGGCTGGTGTAGGTCAGAGCTTAGACTTCATCAGCCGGCTTCTTTCCAGCCTAGGATTGATGTTTAATGTGCTTCTCACCATCCGGTGATCGCTTTCGGTTTTTACCGAATTGATCACTGAGACATCATTTAATATATGGCGTTTTATCGACATGATGTAGTCAATCTCATTTTTAGTGACAACATCAGGACTAATCCAAGTCCACTTGCGGCAGTTACGCTTCTTGAAGAAGGAGTTCATCGTAAAAAGTCTCTCCTTTTCCATGAAGTCCGCAAGCATTTCGCCCCGTGGATTTCTTTGTCCATATCCAAAGAACCCCACTCTCCACTCCGTTCCACTTCTAGGGCCCAACTTCGCAGGGGCTTCTAGGGCACTCTCGATCTTCACCACGTTGTTCACGAAAAACTTGTGGATGTAAAAGCCCGACACCGCCATTGGACTGTTGGTCCCCCTCCCGGAAATAGAGCAGGTTACCAGACCTAAGGGTTATCGAGTCCTCCCCCTGTCTTCGGACTTCAGATAAGCCGACAATGTTCCACCGTAACCTGCTCAACTTTTCCTCCAGTTCTACGACCTTCGGTCCGCAGTGTGCGCGCGTTTTATATTGCCAGGGTCAAAGGTAGGTTGTGTTGGTAGCCTGACCTTCCCCGGAGATTCTTCGTACCCCCTACTCTGCGGTTACCATAGCCGCTACCTTGACCAAGAATAGCGGAGCGGCCGGGGACTGGGGGCCGTTTATATTGGTGTGTTGTCATTTTCATTTTGGAGGGTTATTTGGCCTACTTTACCACACTGGCCAGACGGGTTGGTAAAGGGTTTATTTCGAGTTTTCCTGCTCTAGCAGTGATAACATAAGCGTAAGGATTCCCTTAGTCGGCTTTTACGACACCCGCGGGACGATAGGGGATAATAACATCATGTATTCTTAGTCCGTCACCATACGGACATTAAACTTCTCGCCTATAAAAATAAAAATCCCCTAAAATAACAAATATAGTCATCAATTTATTCCCCGAACGTCTCTGATCCTTAACATGCATCTTCAATGTCGCAATATCAAATTGTGTCTTACCACAACAGTGGAAAGACGAAGTGGTTATCGGAATACCTAAACCCGACAAAAGAAGTCCGAACCGGTTGGTTATCGAGTCTGAGGCGAGCCGTTGCCGAGCCTGTGGAACATAAATTCTGTCGTTTACTATTCCTGCAATGGTTGCTGAATAAAGAACATTTCTTAAATGGTTCTCTAAATGTTTAGTTTAGCCCTTGCTATACTTTTAGCTATCCAAAAGTCAGGAAAATGCTGTGGATGATTTTCTGGATGATGCAGGATGATCTAGATGTATGGTCCGTCTACTAGTAAGATAGCCTTTGACTTTATCGTGCTTATATAGTAAACATTAACATAAAGTATGTAATATTATCGTTAATTATTTTTATTCTCTTATCCTCAATAACTCTGTTCTCCCATGACTGACAGATTAGTTTCATACAATGATAAAGCTAAAAAAAAAAAAAAAAAAATATATATATAAATATAAAACTTTTTAAGGGCTTTCATTTGATGTATAGATGTAAGTGTTACAAGGGTGGGGACGGCTTCCATACAAAAATGCCCATTCTTCTTTACTTATTATTTAATATCAGCTTGCCTTTTTATCTAGTACGTGTATTGTAGCTGATTTGAATAATGTTGCTAAGTGTGTAACACTTGTTAATAAGTCATCATTCATCCCTTAAACCAATTTCTTTTTGGTGTCGGCGCAGCTTGTCTGTTTCTTTCACATGCTGCTTAAAGTTTTGGCTATATTTTACAGCCGACCGCCCGCCTGACGCCAACCTTCCTTGGGAATGCTGTTGTTGGTGGTTTACTCCCCACCAAGAGGTTGACCCGAGGTTATATGTGGTATGCACCGGGTCGTGGTATCCCTTCATCGCCTCGTACGACATCCACAGGAGGATATGGGACAGTCCTATTCTAAGCGGAAACTGCACGAGTTACACTTATTATTAAAGCTGAATAAAAATACAGCAAAGAAAGATGGTGCAGGTTAAGAGAATTTTACCGACACAAAGAACATGAAACTCAGGTAGTTTTTAAATCGCATAAAGAATTGTTATGCGTGGGATTTAAACGGACAACCCTGTGCACGTCAACCCCTACTGCGACCGCCACGAATGGTATTAATTAAAAATGACTTTACTCCATTGCCATCGCTTTGCACATCTGAACACATATTTACGTGCGCTAGTTAGAATGAATATACCAGTTGGTTCCCGTAAACGATTAGAAAGTGTGTAAAATATTTGGGGAGCCTTTTACGACTATGTAAAGGACTAGTTGGCTTCTATAGTTGACAGACTTAGGGTCAAAAGATTAAATGTTTTTATTAATCAAAAACTTACGAAAGAAGTAAATAACGAAAGACATTAACGTCAAAAATTGTAAGCCAGACAGAATAATTCAGTTTCGAATGAAATTCTGACGAAATAACTAATGTTCATCCCGTCAAAACATTCCTGTAACTTCGTGAACGACACAATTTCCTAACTGTTCGACTTTAGTATTCTCCAAAACTGTCATTACGTCAACCGAAACTTCAGTAGATAATACTAAAAGTTCTGTAAAGTTCTTATCAAAATTGTAGTGTTGCTTCGTTCGCGAAACCGCGTTTTATGATTGCTATTCACGCAGGTAATATCTGTGACATAGATAAACTCTTTACAGTTTACCTTAATGTTAGTTGAAGATTTGTTGAGCTTGATCTTTATTTTAAGGATTATTTTGACTTTTATTAATTCTCGTGATTCCATTGTCGTAAAAGAATCTATCGTTATTAACTTTAAAACTTTCGCGTTTCATTTTATTATTATAATAATACTATCGGGTATTAACGCGTATAGATTTTTGGTAAACACTTAAATTATTTACCTTGAGCCGCTCGACGTTTCGGCCAGGTTACACGAGTGGAGTCTACTCGTGACCATGGCTGGTGTAACCTGGCCGCGTTAATACCCGATAGTATTATTATAAGAATCTATCGTTGTATCAAGACTTTCATAAAAGTTTAGATAAAAGAAAGCCAACTAATGTACAGGCACTTCATGCCAGAAAGTGTAAAAGCTGATTAAAGATGATGATGATATTTCAGTAAAGATAAAAAAAATGTTAATGATAAATGAACAATAAGAATTAAGTCTCAAAGAAGTGTTAAAAGCCATTTAATTCTTTATTTCCGTGAAAACTAACAATTTTTATGGCAGTTATTGAAAAATCTCGCCTTAATAACTCTTATATTGAAAGTTGACCCATACGCTTTCGTATGAGTCAACTTTCTTTTTATTAAGTCCATATTCGAAGCAAAAACTTGTTTAGGTTATCAAAAGTTAACTTAGCTTCAAAGTGCTATGAGAGCGAAATCATATAATATATAAGACATGTCCATAGAAAACCTCTAATCCTAGAAATTCCATCTTGAATGAGACAATTTCATGCTGATCCTTGCGATGCTTGATACCAAAACTTTTGATCCGAAACAGTTTCTATCAAAACTTGAGTCATTTGTTAACAATTATGTCTACAAACTGTAAGGCATTTTGTAAGGAGTGATAGATCATTACGTTCCGAAGTATTGGAGTTTCAGATAAATGGGACTGCTAAATTGGATGCCTGAAGTTATTTTGTTGAATTACAATCTATAGGCATCGTTGAGTTTCAAAACTAATATATTCAGTATTGAAGTTTTGGGAAATATTGAAATTTTCGTTTAGATAAGCTCTAACAGGTTCAATATAATATTACATGCCCTAGATACAGTGAGGTATCTAGGCCTAAGTATCCTTGAAGGTAAGGAGGAAACACGTGCCGGTATTGAACTTTCTAGGGTTGCTATGATTTACAATTTTGACACTTTCAGTATAGGAAGTATAACAGGAATATTATATACCGAAAATTGTAGAAACCTTTTTTTTAACGAGACTAAATAATCTCATCCTCTTTTCACAGTTACGACATCTGTTAGCCAAAATTGATTTTTGAGATCGTGGAAAATCTAAGCAGTCATGGAAACCTCATATTGAATTTCTCGAGGAACACATATTCAAAAACAAAATAATGCTTTTTAAAGAATGTCGACTACGATCTATACAGATATTTCTCTTCTTCTTGGAGAAGGTTAAAACAGTGCACCAGAAAACAAAAGATATTTGGCCAGATATTTGTCTATACGCCAAATGGCTATACGCTACAGGGGCAACTGCCATTATTAACGTTTGCAATTTATTGCTGACTTATGGGGCAATAGTGAGTTATAAATTGTTCTGCTACTGAATTCCTTACTTACTAATGCCCATTAATCGTGGGCCATACGTTTATCGCTGTCGTAAGGAAACAAAGTATTCATAGTTTCTTTCCTTGACTGTCCTAAAGAATAATTGTTTTTACTTTGCATTTGATGTTCAGGATAAATGTGGTTTTGTATTGTTTACCATTTTCTTCTAATTGATTATGTAAATTTGACTTTGTGGGTTTGTTGCTTGAAAGGGATACCAACTGTAGTCATTAGCAAAATTAGACACTGAGTCGCATAATTCAATTTACGAGAAAATTTATTGTTTTTCTTGCGATGTATAATGTAATATGTCATAATGACGACCTCGGTGGTGCGACGGTAGCGCAAGCGGCTGCCGTGCACGAGGTTGTGGGTTCGATCCCCACGCAGGACAATTATTAGTGAGATCCACAAATTATTGTCCTGGTTCTGGGTGTTCTTTGTGTACGTTAATTGATGTTTGTAAAAGTCCCCGCGACACAGGGCATGATCCCTAGTGCGGGAGTTGTCTTTTTTTTAAATATAAAAAAAGAAAAAAAAATAATAATATGATGTTTTGTGTATAATGTGTGTCATTGTGTGTGTATAATGTTTGCATATTTCTACCTTACCATCGCTAAGCTAAACGGTTACAGTTAGTATGATGCCTACTTGGTAAAAAGATCAGTTAAGTATTAAGTAGATAGTTCTTAGCCGAGCCTGGTACCGGAAAGGCCATATTGTAGGCCAAAGAGGGACATCTGTCTAGCGTGGTAACCATACTTATTTCTCTCTGTACATGAAAAATGTCTACTCAATGGAACGTTCGTAGGCTGCTATTATGACAAAGAATATATTGAAAATCTGGCATTAAAAGAAAAATCGATTCATCATCATCATCATATCAGCCTATAGACGCCCAATCCTGGACATAGGCCTTCTCCAAACGTTTCCACCCTGCGCGGTCTTGTGAAAAATTGACAAAAAACTAAAATTTAAAACATGGCTACAGCTAAATACTTTGCCAACAATCCTTACCTCCATCCAAGGTCTTCGTTGCATATGTATATATAGTAGAAGCGGACCCAGCATCGTTTATCGCAGTCACTCTTAGTTGATACCAGTTGGCGGGAGCGAGAGTACCGACTGCATACGATGTGGGAATGGACCGCAGTGGAGGTGCTTGATAATGACCTTCAACGTAGCTCCATCCAAGATTCAAGTCCATAGGCTAGAGGAAAAAATAAATATACATTTATAAATGGAGCCAAAGTTTTCTACATTTTTTCATAAGAGCCATTAAAGGTAATTTAATTAACATAACAGCCCATTAATGTCCCACTGCAGAGACGGGCCTCCTCACATGACGGAGGGATACTTGGCCTATTAATACCATCCTGGCCAGACGGATTGGTATAGGGTTTAATTTCAAGTATTCCTTCTTTTTATTTCGTAAAGATAATATTCACGGATAGTCCCTTAGTCGGTTTTTCGATACCCATGGGATGAGATGGGGTGGTGACATATTGTATTCTTACTCCGTCACCACACGGAGAGTTAAGTTATTTATAACTAACCTATATTGTTTTGCTCCAGGGCAAATGCCTCCCTTTTGGACTTACATTTTTGTGATCTATTGATTTTGTTTAGTTATTATCTCTTTGAAATAAAAAGAAAGGAAACTTGATCTAAGACAACCCGTCAATTCGTCTAGACAGCGAGAAATTAGCAGAAGGACTATTCTGTTACTGGAAGAGGTACATTTTTGGAGTGAGACAGTTGTAATGATGATTTGATAAGATATTTTACTATATTCATCATCAGCCCATTAATGTCCCACTGCAGGGACGGGCCTCCTTCCATGACGGAGGGATACTTGGCCTACTAATACCACGCTGGTCAGACGGATTGGTATAGGGTTTAATTTCAAGTTTTCCTTCTTTTATTTCGTAAAGATAATATTCACGGATAGTCCCTTAGTCGGTTTTTACGACACCCATGGGATGAGATGGGGTGGCGACATATTGTATTCTTACTCCGTCACCACACGTTGCTCGGTCGTCTACTACTTTAAATAAATAAATAAAAACTATATAACTCTAAGTTCCTAGTGAACATTATACTTACAGCTTTATTTTCCGCCCTCTGCCATATGTTAGAACCAAGGAGTCTGTATTCTACTTCCCATCTTGTAACATCACATCCACTGTCGTCCCATCCACTTAGTTGAATGTATATGTGAGTTGCGTTGCTCCAAAGCCAGTCGGTTGATGGTGGTGACACGGGAGCTAGGTTATATCAAAAGAAACCATATGTTAATAAACTTTATGTTCATTATTGTTTGATGTAAAAGGATTATCAAAATTAAGATTGGCGAAACTTATGTTTTTATTTGTTTTTCAGCGCGGAATTCCTTATCTTTTTGTCTAGTCATTGGGTGCCCCCGGCAATCTTAAGAAAAAGGTGTAAGTGGTTCACCGTGGTTTTTTGTTAGTAGATCAGCTTGCTTTGGGCTTTCCACACACCTACTTACATAGACAAATTCAACAGATAAATAGCTTAGACAACTTACATCCTTCTTTTTCAGTGATAAGAAATACATAGGTATAAATGTATTCCTCACACATTCACACAACGCCATCTAGTCCTAAACTAAGCAAAGCTTGTACTATGGGTACTAGACAACGGATAAACATACTTAAATTTTTTTTTGTAAATACATACATATTATTATACATAGAAAATACCCAGACCAATGCAAGCAATCATGTTCATGCACAAAAATATTTGGATTAAGCGGGAATCGAATACGTGACCTCTGCGTAGAAGTCATGTTATTATAACCACTACGCCACAGAGGTCGTCAAATCTTGACTAAAGGCGCTTGATAAGCGATCCATAACTAATTTATGACAATTTAAAATGTTAATCTTAGTTTTTGATTTAATGTTTATCTTTTTACAGGCAACTAATGTTTCTCAGTTCAAAAGTTCAAGACTTAACAATATATCACAGTTTCAAAAGCGCAAGATCAAGGGACATTGCTTACATAATGTGTTTATTTGGGACACCATGCTTGTAAGCAAAATATCTAATAGGTCATAAATCGTCAGCAAATTCGTTAAGAAAAGTCCGATGATTGTTTGGTGTAACGGTATCGATAGAATGAGGTAGCGAGCGTTTTTTTGCGGATCCATCGAGCGTTAGACAAATAATATTTAGTTCAGAAATTAAGGCAACTGATAGTCAAGAAAATGACTTTACTCTGTTGCCATCACTTCTGCGGCCTTGCCAAATGTTTCTCCACATCTTTCAATCAATCAAATTATTTATTTGCACGTATCGTCGAATCATAGAAACATTGTATGGTTCGACGAAATGTGCTGTCTTCGAACAGCTACTTCTATGATGAGATGGGGTCATGACATATTGTATTCTTACTCCGTCACCACACGGACAGTTATAATACTTATTTATATCAGCTGTATTTCTAGATGTAGTTGTATCGTACATGCATGTTTATGTTTGCCGTTCCAAGCCTTTCCATAACAAGGCTATGACGTTTAATGATCATTTTACAGAAGCTATTCTATTAAATATTTTAGTATTTTATGTTAATGTGCGAATACATAAGCATACTGTGTCGTAAAAACCGAATAAGGAACTATCCGTAAATATTATCTTTACGAAAAAGAAAGATGAAAACCTTGAATTTAACCCTGTACCAATCCGTCTGGCCAGCTTGGTATTAGTAGGCCAAGTACTCCGTCAAGGGAGGAGGCCCGTCCCTGCAGTGGGACATTAATAAGCTGTTATGATAATGTGCGAATACATAAGCGTACTGCCCTAATTTCCCTGGCCGCTCGATAAGCACGTACAGAAATAATTCATATTTAATGTTAGATTTTCACTGTTACCATTTTATACGTACAATATGGTTGACTTTATATTATTTTGTGTAGAATATGTCCCGTTATGGGTGAGGTAATTATACGAGTTTTTGCTCAATGCGGTTTGTTTAATGATAAAAAGCTTTTAAAAGGGAATGATATTTGGTAGGAGATTTTATTTGTAATCTTTCGTGTTTGGTTTTTGCTATGTTTAATAGAATCAAATATAGCATAAATGATACTTCAAATATTTAGCTCAATTAAAAAAGAAGAAAGAAAGAATTTTTTTTATTTTGTTGCACACAAGAAAAACATACATGCATTTAAATATAAAAAATAAATGTACACAAAACAGGACCTAACTCAGCTAATTGCTGTAGCGTCATGCGTCAGAGACACTACGACACTACAGCTATTTTAAGGGATATTTAATTAGCTGTGGTGGATTCAATAACATTCTAATAGCTAGCTAACATTCTAAGGCTAACAAGTGTAGCCTAGTTAAATTCAAGTTTGTCGCATTATCATAAGGGAAGTTTCTTTAACTCCCTAATTTACACATATCATCTTTTATATCACCAATTACCAATCCGTCTGGCCAGCGTGGTATTAGGAGGCCAAGTATCCCTTCGTCCCTGCAGTGGGACATTAATGGGCTGTTATGATGATGATGATCTTTTATATCATCAACAGTCGTCCCAAAGACTGGTGATATTTTGTCTGGTTGGTCTGGCCAGCACGTTAAAAGGCAGCATGTAACTTTCTCACCGTAACAGCTAAGTTCCTGATTGTTGTAAAAGTAAAAAAATAGCCTAAACACGGAACAGACGACTTGGTATCGGGTTTTGAAACAAGTGTTCCTTATTTACTTGAAACACTGTCTGCCTCGGTGGTTGCAATAACCTAAATTCCCGTCTCAATTACTTAAACGACATTTGACGGTTGACGACTTCTGTAGCGTAGTGGTTACGTAAAATGACTGCTATGCAGATGTCTCGGGTTCGATTCCTTCTCAATGCAAATCTTTGTGTGCATAAACATAATTGTTTGCATTGGTCTGGGTGTTTTCTATGTATAATGTATGTATTTACAGAAAAAAAAGTATGTTTACAAAAGTATGTGTACAAAAGCTTTAATAAATATTACAGTGACATCGACATTTATACCGTTTCAAAATCCAAATTTAAATCGCAAGTGCTTGAGAGACTATCGACATCAAATCTGTAATTGGGACATTTGTGTGTGGGTGTGTAAATGTATATTTATTTATTCTATATTTATTAGTATAATTATGTATATTGTTTGTGTATTGTGTTCAGATGCACATGTATATTGTATATGTATGTATATTTTAAATGTTACCTTTAATTGTCATTTAAAATTTGTTTCTTTTTTTTTTCGTGTACCTATACATCAGTCTTTTAAATTGATATAGCGATTGTTTAAAACTTAAGGTCATTATAATGTTATGAATAGCTATGATATCCTGTTATTGGCTTCTATGTATTGTACTTGTTTTATTTTAAGCAACTATGTAAAATGCTGTTGGATATCTTAATAAAGTAAAATAAAATAAAAATGTAAGTATGTTTATCTGTTGTATAGTACCCATAATACAAGCTTTTCTCAGTTTTGGACTAGATGGCGTTGTGTGAATGTGTGAGCAATATTTATATTTTATTTATTTATATTAAAATACTCTATACACTTATTATAATTAGTCTGTTTTGTTAAAACACAGTTTAATTGTTCTACATATTAATGAGACTAAAACAGAAGTAAAGGAAATGTTTGCTTTAATTTATAGTGACGGTTCTTTTATTTTGTTTTTTTATAACTTACTTCACCATTCTATCAACTTTGTCAAAAACAAGATATGAAGAACAAAACCTAAGAAGTTATTACCATAATCCGCACTCGCGAAACAAAACTTATTCTACTTAACTCACCTCCACCCAAAGTTGTGACATCTATATGTGCAGGTGCTGAAGTTCCAATGTTGTCAGTAGCAGTTACCCTTATAGAGTATTTTGTGCCACACTTTAGACCAGCTAGAGTGTGCTGTTGTATTCCCGGTAAGCGATTCTCTCGAGCCACTGGCCACGCTTCTTGCCAGAGTCCGTCGTTTTCTCGCCATGTGAGGTTGTAAGCTGTGGAGAAAGGAGTACTTAGTCTATGTTGGTCTTTGTGGTGATGACTGCTACGCAGGTTTCGCGTTTGATTCCTGGGTAATTAAAATCGTTGTGAATATCAAGTAGAATTTTTTTAGTAAATAATACAATTAATAGGTCTCTATGAAATTGCCGTTTTATTTCTGCGCAGTCTTTACACTCTATATTCTTTTAAAACATATATTGTTTAAATATTTTTTGTTATTTCGGAAATGTAGGATATTACCAACATCTAACAAAACATAATAAATAAAAATAATTATTATTAGTATTATTAATAAGCCTCTGAACATGGGTCCTATATTTATTCAAAAGTGAGTACATAATTTTTATGAATTATTTATATTTTAAACTGAATCTTATATAAAATGTTTTTTTTCACACTTAAGCACTTAAAATATGGCCATTCAAAATTTTCCGGGCCTTTAGTCGCAAGATATCCCGTACATGCCCGTCTTTTCTTTGCATTAATACGTTGAAATAATGTAATAAATCATTGTTAAAGTCATACGAAATCATATTACCAAACCTTACAAACTTAACCTTAGCAAACGCTAAGATATACCCTGTTCTGTTTAACTTAAGTTTTAATTTTGTAAATCAGACATCCAAGTTAAATAGTCTTAGTGAAAGATGTAGAAGTGGAAACTAAGTCAAAGACGCTCGTACGTTTGCAGAGGTTTCTAGAACTTTATAATAAGGTCTGTAACTTTACTTATGTTCATTGTATTGCAGATTTAATATAGCTTTGATAAATTATGTTATTTTAAGCAAGATATCGCCTGATACCTCATCTATATTTCATTCCTTTAATTTCCTACAGGAACAAACATGCTCCAGTGATTGAGGGGAAATTGGCCTCTCGATACCATAGACTGATAGAAATCTTTCAGAGTTCTAAGACAAGTAATTTTCCTTTGTTCACTATCTGTTCACTTACAGTGGTGATTTTAACAATCTACAAGTTTATTTTTTTTAAATCAGTATTTGTTATTAATCGACTCATCCGTAGAACATGTCATAACAACATACCAAAAAATCAAAATACATGTTAGGTCTCATAGTTCTAGAATAACACAAAACAACAACTTTTCTAGCTTCTAATAAAAACTAATAATCCTGCAGATCGAACTTTGTTCTACGGATGAGTCGATTATGTTTTCGTATTAAGGAGTTATGTTATAATTGTTGTTACATTAGTGAAACAGTACCCTTTTACCCATTAACCAAGGCGCAGTATTGCTTGCGACTATACCTACTTACAATGGAAAGAAGATTACAGGCTGGTCCTTCTACCAAGTAGAGAAATTCCCGCATGAGTTGCCCTCGAGCACTCCTTGATTAAGACTAATTTTTTTTTTTTAATTTTTTTTTTTTTTTTTTAATTTTTTTTTAAAAGACAACTCCCGCACTAGGGATCATGCCCTGTGTCGCGGGGACTTTTACAAACATCAATTAACGGACACATAGAACACCCAGACTCAGGACAATAATTTGTGGATCTCACAAATTATTGTCCTGCGTGGGGATCGAACCCACAACCTCATGCGCGGCAGCCGCTGGCTCTACCGGCGCGCCACCGAGGTCGTCACTACACACTAGAGATAACTCTCTTAAGATCCCAGTTGTTCTTAAAGCTAAAGATGGTACAAAAATACTTCATCATATCAGCCAATCGACGTCCACTGCTGGACTATAGGTCTCCTCCAACTATTGCCACCTAGTGCGGTCCTGTGCCTCCCTTATCTATCGGCTTCCTGTCGTCCTAACTAGGTCGGTTCTAACACGGTGGACCGTGTTAGAACCGAAAGCGCAGGGTGGGAAGACCCCTCACACGGTGGACCGTGTGAGGGGTCTTCCCACCCTGCGCTTTCAAGTACGTGGTCGCCACTCCAGACCCTTTCTTCAAAAAACACAAATATAAAACAAAAATACTTACTCATCCCAAATCCCATTGAGTCGTTTCCATACAATCTAAGCTCGTCCCAATCCACTACTATATAGTCCTTGTATGGAGTTGCTCTAATGTTTGGTGGATCAGGTAAAGGCAGGACTTTGACCGTATAGACTACTGAGTCTGATCCATAAAGGTTCTTTGCTAGACATGTGTAGTTTCCGCTTAGAGATTGATCTATGCCTAGAACAAAATAACACTTTTGTTTTTATTGGTTTAAGGTGCTAAGAGGAAGCTGGAAATTAAAATCGGTGTATAAAATAATATTAAATGTCCTATTTTATTGTAGGACCTCCCTAATGTCACTCTAGGTCAAGTTTATATATTTTTTTTTTTAAGCGATGGACTTCGAATACCATGCTAGTTCTAGCATGATATTTTTCCTCTCTTGCAATGATATAGGTATTAAGAAAAATCAGTAAGTCGTTTTTCTCTTTATATAGGAACAGTGAATGTTTCATAAATGTTTTCGATTCTGTAGTGGAATGTTAATGCTTTAACATGTTAATTAATCACGTAATTACTTTGCAGTGAAGAAAATCACCTTTACCAATAAAAGGGTCGTGCCACGCTTGCTCATCTTTTGCCACACCACAGGAGATCGCGGTGTGACTAACAAGAAAAAAAATCCTGATAGTCACACTGGTGTGACAACCTGGCCGTGTGACCACGAGTCCGCCCCGGAAATACATACCTAGTTCTTTGGTTGGTGGTCAAACTCAACATGAAAATTGTATATTGGAAAACACTTACTTTTAATAAGAAGACTGTCATCTCTATTCCTTGTGAACCTCGGATGATGTGTTATGATATTCTGGTTATGATACCACACTGTCCTTGGTGGTGGGATCCCCACACTTCGACACTCGAGGAGTAATGAGTTTCGTACAGCTACTGTTATTTCACCGCCTAAAGACGCTACGCCTGCTACAACTAGGTGAGAGAAAATTGTGATAAATACTGCTTAATTTGTTAATCATCACAACAGCCCATTAATGTCCCACTGCAGGAACGGGCCTCCTCCCATGACGGAGGGATACTTGGCCTACTAATACCACGCTGGCCAGACAGATTGGTAAAGGGTTTAATTTCAAGTTTTCCTTCTTTTTATTTCGTAAAGATAATATTCAGGGATAGTCCCTTAGTCGGTTTGGATGAGATAGGGTGGTGACATATTGTATTCTTACTCCGTCACCACACGGGATTTGTTAATCGCAAAATGAGATTCGGATTCCTTGAGGAGGGGCCCGATTGTTATAATAATATGTTCCGGAGACAAGCTAGGCCTAACGCAGAGAGAGTCAGTGGAGTTTCGCCACATTTTATGGGAGTAGTATACAAAAATGACTTCCGCGACCGTGAAATTTGGTTTGAAATTTCGCCAATACAGTACGGTGAGATCTGGGTTAGACAGACTTTCCGACACACCTGCCCGACGGATCTTTTAGGCTTCTGGGTGGCCGCAAAGTATAATATTATGTAACTGACCAGGCAAACCAAGAATTATGTCAAGAGTTTTTCAACTGTTCCACTTGTTTAATTGTTGAGCTAACATAATTATGCGAAATTGCCAGTAAAGGTTACACCGTGGTATGATTATTCCGTAACCTCATTGAAAAACTTTACTAAAATGACAGATATTTTTTAAAGTGTACAGAAAAAATCTTAGAACTTCTTACCTCTTTGCGAATTCGTATTAGTAACTCTTCTACTCTCAGGGCCTTCACCAACAGCAGTGCTAGCTGTAACCCATACATCATACTGCCTTCCTTCATTAAGTCCTTTAAGTTCTAAAGTTTGTGATCGTTCGTAAGCTTCAGTAGTACTTTGAACATCAACTCTAATTGCTTGAGGTCCGTCGTTGCTGTAAAAAACCTTTCCTATACCATTTGTATTAAAAAATTATGCTTAATTTTAATAAAGGCAACTTAAATACTTTAATATTAGTTCGCTTATTGACTTAAGGTGGACCGACGACTTCGATAAGGTCTCTGGGTCGGACTTGATGCTGAAGGCGCAGGACCGAGTTCTGTGGCGCGTGTTGGGAGAGGCCTATGTCCAACAGTAGACTGCGATGGGCTAGATGATATTGACTTAAAGTATGTTCAGTGTTATATCCGTGTGGTGACGGAGTAAGAATACAATATGTCACCACCCCAACTTATCCCATGGGTGTCGTAGAAACCGACTAAGGGAATAACCGTAACTACTATCTTTACGAAATAAAAAGAAGGAAAACTTGAAATTAAACCCTATACCAATCCGTCTGGCCATCGTGGTAGTAGTAGGCCACATAACCCTCCGTCACGGGAGGAGGCCCGTCCCTGCAGTGGGACATTAATGGGCTGTTATGATGAAGTTCAGTGTTATACATTTAAACCAAATCTTCTCAGCCATGTTTGACAATGTCGTGCATATGTTACGGGCAACGTGATTAACTGGGCATTATTAATAAGGAACAGCCTTTATTAATAATGCCCAAAAACGATAGCCAAAGTGATAAATTAAAAAAATTTAAATTATTCATAATGGCCGGGAAAAGTGATTAATTATGCTGTTTTAATCACATTATCCAATTGAGTCGGTCATTATCAATACAGACCGGCCATTATAAATAGTGCCCGGATTATCAAATTGCCCGTAACACATATACTGCTGGGTTTATCTTGATTTGACAGTAGACTTTTGGATACAGCCATTTTGACTAAGTATAAGGTAGATAGTCACCGAAGAGAACCTAAATCAAACTAAAAGCCACTTCTACATTTTCTTGTTTTGTTTTAGTAAAAAGGAACGTAAATGAAATGGAAATATATTTATGTATACAATGAATGTGTGTCATTTGTTAGTAACAAAATAAATCACATGCTTCTAAAATACATAAAATGTGATGACATAATCAAAGGTAGTCATGGTTAATATGCATAACAAAAAAAACAGAATAAGTCAAACAATAAACAATAAAAAGATCACAAAAAATAACTTGTGACGGGGAGGTGAGATTTCGTATTCTTAATCTGCTACGAGCAAAAATAAAAAAGCTTGTTTTAAGCATTTAATAAATTTTATAACATCTACCCCTTATAGTCCAGTCAAAATAGATATCCACTTTGCATTAATTCCCAACAAGCTGGATTTTTGCGCAGGCCTTGAGTACGTCATTACAAATGATATGTCAAAAGTCCCCATCGATCCCGCTTGTGCGTTGTTTTTTATTCGAGGTCAAAGGTCATAAATTTGTGTTTTTTGCGTATATCTCTGAAACAACGAAAGCTATCGAAAAATGTTTCAGACAAAGTTTGTAGATCGTAAAATTGTCTACAAAAAATATTCCAACAGTTTTCTCCTACAAAGCATCGCTTTCGAGATATCGGGATTTTAGAGCACAGGAAAGTCGTATTTTCGACTATATGCACACACTAGCTTTTTCCCGCGATTTCGCTCGCGTTTATAAATATCATTAAAAATAAGGCTTATTTCAATATGTAGTAGCATATGCATGCTTGGTCTCAGCCTAATCGGTTTGAAATTGACAAAGTTACATGCAACTTTCATCCCCTGTCTTATCCCCTTAGGGGTAGAATTTATCAAAATCCTTTCATAGCGGATGTCTACGTTATATCATCTACCTGCATGTCAAAATTCAGCCAGATCCCACCAGTGGTTTGGGCTGTGCGTTGATAGATCACTATGAGCATATAGTCGAAAATACGACTTTCCTGTGCTCTAAAGTCCCGATATCTCGAAAGCGATGCTTTGTAGGAGAAAACTGTTGGAATATTTTTTGTAGACAATTTTACGATCTACAAACTTTGTCTGAACCATTTTTCGATAGCTTTCGTTGTTTCAGAGATAAATACGCAAAAAACGCAAATTTGTAACCTTTGACCTCGAATAAAAAACAACGCACAAGCGGGATCGATGGGGACTTTTGACATATCATTTGTAATGACGTACTCAAGACCTGCACATAAATCCAGCTTGTTGGGAATTAATGCAAACTTTAATCATAATTTAGTCTATTTTGACTGGGCTATTACTCTTAAAATTAGTCAATTGATTAGCTCAAATTCTTACGATTTTGTTTGGTATAAGGTTGGTTTTTCTAGTAAAAATCTTCCTAAACAGTGATTAAATTTAAGAGGCGTTTATGAATAAGGGGGCTATTGTTTACTAAAAAATGCAGGGTCAAGGGGTCCCTCACGCAGTGGGAACGACGACGTAGTTAGGACAGCGAGACGCCGATGGATGCGAAAGGCTAGGAAATATTGGAGTAGGCCTATGAGCACCAGTGGACATCCATTGGCTGTTAATGATAATGAATGTTTACCTTGCTGTAGGCTTGCAGTAGACAGTATAATGTAGCAATCTTCCATTTGGTTGCCGAGGTCTTTTCCAGCTGACTAGCAATGTGGTTGATGATTGTGACAGCAGTTTTATTTCCGCAGGTGCTTCAGGTACTAAAGGGAATTTATAAGATCTAAATACCAGTTATTGGATTTCAATAAATACGTGTGTTCTTGACTGATTTTATCAAAATAAATCGATAAACAGTGACGTTTTTTAAGCTCGAAGTAGGGAAGGAACCTGCATCAGTATTCATCTCAGACTTGGATGATAGCTCGCCTGAGCGTAGCCTCGCTATCCCTTCATTGCTTTTCGAATATATTTTATTTTATAATGTATGTAGTAGGGTGGGTTAGTGTCCAAATTGGTATCAAGAGTGGTTCAAGCCATTCGTAGGCCTCTGGCGACTGTGTCAGTACATCGACAGCCGGAGCCGACTTTTTACGTGTCCTTCAAAGCACGGGAACGCTAATACTGAGCGATCACCCATATATGAAATAACCTAGCCGATGTTGCTTAATTTAAGTTTTACTGTAAATAATAAACTATAAAATTAAATATACTTTGTTCATAACTTACCATCTTGCAACGTAGAACAGACAATAGGAAACGAGAAAGGTCCGAGTCCATAGTTAGAAAAGCCGGCTACTTTGACTGTGTAGTTAGTGAATTTGTACAGGCCTTGAAGTCGAAGCTCCGTCACAAGCGAAGTAGCGTTAAACCATTGGCGACCTGTAGAATTTACATAATGATAGACTAGCTCTTATTACTTTGTAGGTAAAGTTTGAAATTGTTAGACATTGTTGCTTGTATTGAAATAGCTTTGTAGTTGTTTGGCATCAAGTAGTTAAATTAAAGTACATAGTTATTAGATATTAGCTACAAAATCTATTTAAGTGAACATAGTAACCTAACTTTTATAAGTAAGGTATTCAGCGAGAGTTACAGCTCAAAATAACTGGTAGGTAGTTAGTAGGTGGTATATTTTTTACACGAATCACGGTAATAATACAGTTTAGTAATGAAAACAATGCTTTAGAGTCCTGAAATGGTTAGGATGTAGAAATCCTTGCCATTTGGGAGGCATTTTGCTCGAGTACCTACTCGCTACTTAAGTGGTCAATACTTGTCTAGAATTTCGGTCGCCTCAACTGACCAAAGATCGATGCGAATTGTATCCTAAAACCATCGTATTTTTTTCTTTTAAACTCGTGTGTAATCAAAACTTATTTATGCATTATTCGTTATTTTTTCAATTTATGAGTAATCAATAACTTGTTCATGCGCCATTTTGGAGATCTCGTTCTGAGAGAACCGACGCTTGCTCGCATTGGAACGTACCAAGTCCCTGAACTAGTTTTACAAACATCAATTTAAACAACACAAGGAGCACCCAGACTCAGGACAATAATTTGTGGATCACATAAAGAACTGTTATAATCGAACTCGCGACCTCGTGCATGCCGCTTACCCCGACCGCCGCGCAACCGGGTACTTAATACGTTATTATTTATAACTTTACCTTGAGCAGCATAAAGTACAGTGTATCCTATGAGTGCCCCAGCTTGCTTGTGTGGTGGTATCGGCTGCCAGCTGACGCGTAAAGCTGTTGACGTCACGCCTCCACATTCTACTGAGGACGGACCTTCTTCTGGTGCTGAAATAAATTTACTTGTTTAGTTTGATTTTAGAAAATGTTTTTTTGAAAAATGTATTATTGTATTTTTGTGTATTGTTTTCCATGTTATATTACGTAATATTTACTACGTTATTTAAATTATTATAAAGAGTTATACTGGTATTTTCCCTCGAAAGTAACGTTAAATATGCTAATTGAAGAACAACTTGGTATGTATCTGTCTAGCCAGTATTGACTTTTCATACATAGAAAAGCCGGCAGGATTGTGAAATAAATATTTTAAAGAGGACTATGCACAGTAGTCGAAGTTCACTTCTCCCAACACGCGACACAGAACACGGTCCTGCGCCTTCCACATCCAGACAGTCTAAGAAACTTTTTTAAGGTCGTCGGTCCTCCTACACTACGCTTGCCGAGATTATCGAAAGATCGATCGTAGATTATCAAAATGTTTTTCTCTAAACGTAATTAATGTATTAACTTTTTCACCTCTACTTGTTAAACAGTTACATTACACCCAGAAATAATGAATAAAATAAACAAAATTATACTATCAAATTGTTATAGAAAACAAAATAATAGAGCCGCCACAATAAATTAAAGCAAACATTTCCTTTACTTCTGTTTTAGTCTCATTAATATGTAGAACAGTTAAGTTAGCTTTGTTTTAACAAAACAGAGTAATTATAATTAGTATAAACTTTTGTGTATAAGACTAAGTTTGAAGAACAACATCTCACAATTTATGACGATACATTTTTAATTGCTACTCCGCTCTTATATGTTTTAGCGTGATGTTATATAGCAAAAAGCCTTCCTTATTAAATGTGCTATCTAAGACTGAAAGAATATTGAAATCAGACCAGTAGTTCCTGAGATTAGTGCGTTCTAACAAACACTTCAAACTGCTACAGTACATCCACAAATCCTACTAATATTATAAATGCGAAAGTTTGTGAGGATATAAGGATGGATGATTATATTACTCTTTCACGCAAAACTACTGAATGGATTTTGATGAAATTTAGAATATACCTAGGTAGTTTAGGGTGTAGAATAATATTTAAGCTACTTATACAACGCGGTTGAAGCCGCAGGCATCAGATAGTAATGGATAAAGTAAACAAAATTATACTATCAAATTGTTATAGAAAACAAAATAATAGAGCCGCCACAATAAATTAAAGCAAACATTTCCTTTACCTCTGTTTTAGTCTCATTAATATGTAGAACAGTTAAGTTAGCTGTGCTTTAACAAAACAGAGTAATTATAATTAGTATAAACTTTTGTGTATAAGACTAAGTTTGAAGAACAACATCTCTAAATTTATGACGACTGTTCGAAATGTATGTAGGGTGAAGTTTTTGTGTTGTAAAAACAGTAATGGTTTAGATTAAATTTTAATTAGATAAGTGAGTTTTTCCGTGTGTTGACGGAGTAGGAATACAATATGTCACCACCCCATCTCATCCCATGGGTGTCGTAGAAATCGACTTAGGGACTATCTGTGTATATTACCTTTACATAGAAAGAAGGAAAACTTGGAATTAAACCCTATACCAATATCCCTCTGGCCAGTGTGGTATTAGTAGGCTAAGTATCCGTCCGTCACGGGAGAAAGCCCGAGGAAGGAAGGGTGGTTGTGTAAGAAAACGAAATATCACCTCTTAAATCCGAAAAGAAGAAAGTTGGTACAGTCACGAGCAATAATATGTACACATTTTCGCATTTTGTAAACCAGTTATCTAAAGTTCTGCCAATCCAAAATTGAAAATTCGAAGATTACAAAACTGTGGTACCGTACAGTTTTGTAATCTTCGAATTTTCAATTTTCTTCTAAATTACGAATTCATTTTGATATTGTAATGTCTAGATAAACGTGCAGATAGTTTAGAAAATTTGAAAATGTGTACATATTATTGCTCGTGACTGTACTCGATTGATTGATTTTTTCCATTGTCTTTTTTCTTATCGGATTTTTCTAGTTATACTTAGGCTTTATAGTTTTTGAATTAATATGAATGTTTACGCACATGATTGCAAACATTTATTTGTACCTATTTATACAAACAAAAGTTTGTATATCCGTTCTCTAGTAGGTACTCATAGTACATACACATTTTCCTTAGTTGGGGCTAAAAGCATTGTGTAAATGTAACTCCATATACATTTTATTAAAAAAATAATATCATAATATACCTATTAGTTTTCAATCAAAGATACAAGTCAAGTTTTAATATCGTATTTTCTTGAAGTTTTGATAAATGCTCAATACTCAACTTTATTCCGTTCTACAATGTTTGTTTGTATACAAGATAATAAATCTTTAAATTAAATCTTCGCTATGTAATAAAAATAAAACGAGACGTGAAATTAAGAAACATACTAACATTTTATCCTTTTAAAAACTTTTACAATGAAGTAATCTGCAATGTGTAAACTTTTTTGGCATATTATCAAACAATTTAAACTTAAAAGTTATGATAGTCATAGGTGAAACTATAAAAACATATTTCTTTGTTACAATTGAAGACTACTGTAAGAACTTTTCTTGTTTAAGAACAGTCACCATAGTAATCCGGCATAATGTTAACTAGTTGGTAACGGGTAAAGCCGAGTCATCATAACAGCCCGTTAATGTCCCACTGCAGGGACGGGCCTCCTCTCGTGACGGAGGTATATTTGGCCTTCTAATACCACGCTGGTCAGACGGATTGGTATAGAGTTTAATTTCAAGTTTTCCTTCTTTTTATTTTGTAACGATTATATTCACGAATACTCCATTAGTTGGTTTTTACGACACCCACAGAATGAGATGGGGTGGTGACATATTGTATTCTTACTCCGTCACCACACGGAGACTACCGCGTAACGCGTCACAATCTTTTTCTTTGTCAAAAACTCTTGATAATTAAGTACTTAATAGTGTTAAGTCTGTCATAATGATAAAAGATAATAATACTCGGTATTTAGTCCGTCACCACAAGAAAAAAAAGCTTACATGTAGTTAAGAAGATTGCTAGCAAATACTGCGTTGATAAAGACCTTACATTGACTGATTTTCACACAGTAATTTTTCATTTTTAAGATAAAACCCGGAGTGAAAAGGCGGACAACTTGCAAATAATCAAACAATTATTACTAGGGTATTTTGTATCAACCATTAAAAAACTACAACCCAATTTATATACTGATCCTAAAACCCTTAATTAACCTACCATAATGACTCTATGGTGCCTGATGTCAGCATCCAATAGTGAAATAGATTATTTAGATTTTAAAAATGAATGTAGAATAATAGATAATAGTATATAGAATATAGTATAGAACAGATATATATATAGATAGATAGAGATAGATATATAGAATAAATATAATAATAGATAATACTACTAATAGATACTATAACTAGTAGGTACACAGTCCTTGTTGTGTACTAATTAGCTCACACCTTCTCATAATTATATAAAACGTTTGTATAAAACATTAAGGTGACATTGTGACTTTTGTCTCCCCACCACAATAATGAATTAGGTAGGCGTATTTAAAATTTGTCGCAAGTTCCTACAACAATATATTTCATACAAAATTAAGGTCTTTACAAGAAAATTGTCTAAAATTTTACGAGAGAACTAAACACAAAGGCTCGAACAAGTAAAATAAGGGGGCGTTGGTTAAACAGTTTTCAACTTTTCTCCTTAACAAAGTGGGGTGAAATAACGACTGGAGACGACAAAAATCTTCAGTTATAAAGAAAGCTGACAAGTAGGTACTGACGTAATGAGCTATTTATTTTGTTCCGATAATATCAAAAAAACCGAATGGCAAATAAAAGATTTAACTTTTTTTTCTCATCGATGAGTTTGTGAGGGGAAATAAGATCGTATCAGTTGATTGCTTTACAAAAATGAATATCATTGTAAATTAAATAAGTTTGTATACTTTTTTTTCATCATTTTGGATCATTTAACATGGGCGACAAATCTAAAGGACAGCTAGTAAAAGTTCACACTAGTCAAAGTAGAGGCCGATCGCCAGCACGATGGTCTGACCAAGTTAGAGAGGCTACCTCTTCCTCTAATTTCTACCAGGTGGTGAGATTCACGTTGGACCGCAACCGATGAAGACATCTTGCTCGGTTGAATGACTCTCGTAACCACATCATAATCATCATAACAGCCCATTAATGTCTCACTGCAGGGACGGGTCTCCTCCAGTGACGGAGGGATACTTGGCCTACTAATACCACGCTGGCCAGACGAATTTTTATAGGTTTTAATTACAAGATTTCCTTCTTTTTATATCGTAAAGGTAATGTTTACGGATATTCCCTTAGTCGGTTTTTACGACACCCATGGGATGAGATGGGGTGGTGTCATATTGTATTCTTACTCCGTCAGAACACGGAGACTCGTAACCACGATCCTCAGCAATGAGGGACCGATTAGAGAGAGTAAAAGTTATTTCGTCGAGTCATCAGAACTTTCCATGATTCGACCATCGACATTGAGCGAAGGAGTCAACACAGTAATTCAGTAGTTTAGAAATTAGTCGCTGTTAAATTTAATGCAAAATAAATCAAATTAGTTAGCAAAGTAAGTACTCTAGTAGTTCGAAATTAAAACATTTAAAAAAAACCTAACTAAAACGAGAACATTGTTCTCTTACGAACTCGATAAATAAAAAACCACTTAAGAAAAACCATTAAATAAATTTATACCGTAAATTGTGTACCTCTAATATTTTTAATGGACTCCAATACATAAGCGCCGTCGCTTAACAAACTAGCTTATTGTCCGTAAAACAATAGATCGTGGATTTCCGATAAACCGTTTTCAATTTAATAATGAATTTCATGATTAATCGACTACAATGGCCGTGTTTGTTTGTGACTAAACTAGAGATACATTATTCATTAGTAGTACCTATACAATATGCTATATAACCAATGTACGGGATATCGGCTATTGATATATTAAATAACTAGCTGTCCGGTGCCCACTTCGTTAGGCGGCGAAAAAAACGCGTCCCTTTTTTAACATATTTCATTACTGATCCACTCCTATTAGTCATAGCGTGATACTATATAGCCTATGATACTCCTCGATAAATGGACTATTCAACACAGAAAGAATTTTTAAAATTGGTTCTGTAGATCCAGAGATTACCCCCTACAACGTCACAAACACACAAACTTTACCTCTTTATAATATTAGTATAGATGAGAAAATTTTAATGAAATCTTTCGAAAATTATTTCTAACCTCATTTTATTAGCCAAGGCTTAAACAGATGGACAAAGTCGTTATCTTAACCTTGGGTAAACGAATCAATACCGTGCAATATACTATGCGTTTCAAATAAGAATAGACGCGTCAATGACTTCCATCTGTCAAAATTCGAATAAAAAGTAAGGACGTCTTACGAATTTCTTTGTATGACGTCACAATATGGCGCAGGCTCATGCACATTCTTATTTGAAACGAGTAGTACTGCACTATAACCATTTGTGTTTACTGAACTGTTGCTAGAAACCTACGGTTTGATTCATCTATCGTAGACGACGTAATATGTTTACGGGGAGAGAGAAACATCAGCTATTAGTTATGTGGCCGATATGCCCTGCCTACTGGCATGGAAAATAGTGGCTCTCTGGATAACTAGGAGTGAATATGGCGTTTTAGATGTGATCACGCAGATTCTCTTTATTGTTCTCTTGTTGACTTTGAGTATCAGAACTGAACTTCGTTATTTGATAATGTATATTACAATGGCACAAGAATAGTCTAGCAAGAATAGATCTTGGGTTGCTGATACATACATTCATACATAAACTCACGCCTTAGGCAGGCCAGGAGTCTTATTCCTAACATGAATACATCACATCACGTTATATAGCCACTACGCCACAGAAGCCATAAATATTGTAAGTTAAAAAAACTTGAGTCTAAACGATCGTGTTGAGCTTACACACCTTACTACAAACTCTAATTAGACAGGTTTTGGATGGCGTTAAGTAAATTCATGAATTAATTATCAACGTTTTTTACTACCATGTCACCACCTTACTTCGTTAAGTAAAATAAATCCAAGAGCAACAAAGAGTAATTAAAACAAAAACATAAAACTTTCAAATGTTAATGTTGACGATAAAACTTTACGAGTCTAAGTTTGTTCTTATAAAGTTTACACAATTTCCATAGTTGATGCTAAGATAAAATTTCTACAGAAGTTTAATATGAACTGTGTGTTAATGGTCGGTGAGAATTCATACATAGAATTATGTACCTAAATTATATGTTATCATTATAAGTCCGTGTGGTGACGGAGTAAGAATACAATATGTCAACACCCCATCTCATCCAATGGGTGTCGTAAAAACCGACTAAAGGACTATCCATGATAATTATTGTTACGAAGTAAAAAAAAGGAAAACTTGAAATTAAACCCAATACCAATCCGTCTGGCCAGCGTGGTATAGTATGGCCTACTAATACCAGTAACCCTTCGTCACGGGAGGAAGCCTGTCCCTACAGTGGGACATTATTGGGATGTTATGATATACGACATTACATAATCTTACTATAGCCTTACTTTAGGGATGGACCCCCTTCAGTGATGAAGGAAACTTGATTTAAATACAACGCTAGCCGGATGGATTGGTATATTTAACTATACCAAGTTTTACTTTTTTAGTTTTCGTAGAAAGAACATCTGCAAAACTTCCTTTAGTCGGATTTTACGTTGTCCATTAGATTTAACGGGGTGGTGTTTATAAGTTCAACTACACGCGATATTGTGCCCCCGTTTTCCATCGACTTTCCGCCAACCTTATCAACCTTGTCCTTGACTGATAATATAATCATTAAGATGCCTAAATGGAAAGTATCATTATTTTTCCCGCCTCTAAAACATCGAAGTGTCTAAGTTTTATACGAGTATGTTTAATGTAGGTATGTAATAATGTATAATGAGTGTAAGTATTTACTTCAAAAACAAAAACTGACATCCAATTAACGCTAGGTAAAAAAACAAAGCTGAAATAAACAAGTTTTAAAATAAATCATACCTCCTTCCCTCGTGTCTTGAAACAACGGCACTGAGTAAGGTCCAGTTCCTGCACTGTTGAATGCTGCTACAGATACGGCATACCTTGGCATTAAAATAGAAGTCATTTAGATATTATGTTTATTTGTCGTAGGGTTTTGAAGCTGTAATAAAAGTTGAAGTAGAAGGATTAATATCATTCCCCGCGCGACCACGGCCCTTGCAAGTCGACCGAAACGTCGAAGAAAAACCTAGCTATTTATCTTACTAGTATCTATGCTAATTTGTATATACCGCGAGTAAGACCCGTATAAAATAGTATTAGGATTAATATGATAAGTAAACTGAGTAAAATTGAAAGCTTACAGATTTTCTTTTTAGCAATAAACGCAACCATAACAGTCTTATAAGGTTCGTTTTCTGACAGCTTTTATGAATAAATGAAACATTTTCATTTACAAAGATTATTTTAATAATATCATGCGTCAAATTAGTAATCTTATGTACTGTTACTATCAAACTAATTACTTATATTTGAAACTTGAATACCAAATAAACAAAATAAAGTCTTTTAGACATGTACAAAAATAGACAATATAATAAGAACGTAAGATAAAAATACATTAGCAACTCTTATAACAATAATGAAGCTAGACAGGGGATTCAAGTCTCAACGAAATAATTTTGTTGTAGCTTACCTAACGCCTTTTAGAAGTCCAGTAACAATAGTTTCTTGTTTCGCGTATAGTGAAGTCGTTTTTATTGTAGTGTCACTTGTTTCTTCTATTTCTAAAACAAAATTTTGGGTTTAGAAATATTCAGCATGATAGAGTTAGACTAACCTCCAGTTTTCGAATGACTGATCAAGTAAAAAATCAACTAATCAAGTGTCAAAATTCTTGACAACTATCATTACAGTAATGGTGCTACAACATTGCCGCTAGAATATGTTTGTAAACATTTACTAACAAACGTTGTCAATTGTTACATTTTGTAAGGAACTTTTAGGTACATGTTATTAGTGCTCCTACACTAATAGAAAATGTTTAGTAACATTTTTATAACACTTAAATGTACTCGTGAGGGCGTCTACACGAAAATAGAAGATGATTTGCTCATTGGAATAGCTTTCATTTTTTGATTATAAAGAAGATGTTTGCTATGTTAATGTCATTAACATACATATATAAATAATTTGATTGATTGAGAGATATGACAAACAGTAGAATTAATAATTGTTTAAGTGTAATTCTGTTTTTTTTTCTTAAAATGGGCCCATCGTTACCGCTGATCCTGCTAGCGTCAAGGTGATATGTAATTAATATTATGGAAATACTGGCATAAAAAATAGACAATACAAAAAAATACTGACGTTAATTGTTATCGACCATCTCTAGAATTTGACAACAAATATCTCATTCAAAAAAGGGGAAAAGCTGAAACGTATTGTTACCAACGAAATTAATTAGAAGTAAATTGAGCAATTGGGGCCAGTTTATTCTTAACAATGGTTGTGGAAATTATGAATGCAAATAGATTAGATCTTGTTAACTTAACCATAACATACTTCAATAGAATTACCTACATTTTTGTAGTATTTTCTCAACTTAAATTCAGTAAAATGATCTAAAACTTTTTATTTATTATAGGAAGATGACAAGCAAGTATACCACTTTTCTTGGATGTTAGCAATGACGTCTGAGTATAGGTACTAACTAAGTTAGGTGTAAGGTTACTAACTAATTATGGATTGCGTAGTTATCTGCCAACCTTAGACATAAGTTGTTGTCCATGTACACATTAACAACTTTAATTTTCTTGCTTGTCCGACTCCTTAATAAAAATCTTAACGTTATGATGCTTAACATTAAGACCTAAACTATACAAAAACACCTTCACCTGTAGTTTCTTCTTCTGACATTTAATAAGCTCGTTACCTTTGACACCTATCAATTGAGGTACTGCTTTCAAACGATATCCCAACACTAGTCCATTGTGACTATCAGCTGGTGGTGGCAGCCATCTTACTCTAAGTTCTCCGGGAGATTCTGTTTGTTCCAGTTGTACTCCAAGCGGAGGTGATGATGGGGCTATGGGAGAAAAGAAAATTGTGTAATAAAAAGTCAATAAGTCTGATGTCCGTGTGGTGACAGAGTAAGAATACAATATGTCGCCACCCCATCTCATCCCGTGGGTGTCGTAAAAAACGACTTAAGGACTATCCGTGAATATTATCTTCTCGAAATAAAAAGAAGGAAAACTTAAAATTAAACCCTATACCAATCCGTCTGGCCGGCGTGGTATTAGTAGCCTAAGTATCCCACCATCACGGGGGGAAGTCCGTCTCTGCAGTGGGACATTAATGGGCTGTTTACACATATTATCTCATAGTCACATAGTTACAAATATTCATCACAGAAAATTTGTAACAACGTACATACCTTCTTCAGTAGTAGTAAATCTCACTAGAGTAGAATAGTGGCTTAGATCTGCTTGGTTACCACCGGCTACTCTAGCAGTGTAGCTGGTTGCTGGCAGTAAATCCTCCACTTCTATTATGTGACGGATTTCATCTAACCTAAAGTAAGAATTAAATATATATATTCAGTTTATTGTAGAGAGATTGGATTTATAATAGACACTGTACAGTATTCTAGTGCAAATACCGTACAATTGAGGTGTAGTAGTGATAGTAGTAGTGCAGAGTAGAAGTAAAAACACGTCACAACTCACAATGATGCAAGTGAAGTTTATGAGTCAAATCAAAAGTTACTGTAACATGGATAGTACTAACGTTATAAATAGTCTACAATTAAAACGCTTAATGTTATCTTATTTATAAGTAATTTTTTACTTATGTCTATGTGTGAGTAGAGGGCAAAATGATGTCACTGAATCAGCAGTACCTAAATGTGCGGTGATGAAACCGTACAGACACCTCTAAAATTATGTATGTGTGGACTGAGGGCCCATTTTTTTTTCTGCGGCTTTTTGTAGATTAATCAACAAAAGTGCATAGTTAAAGTTGTTAAAGAGTTTGTTAAACGAATATCAGAGTTTGTTAAGACTTCATTCAAAAGATATATCGCTTTAAGTGGGTCCCTCAGTTCAAACACAAAATCTCCCATAATTAGATAGGTAATGAATTAAACAACAATTTTTTGTTAAAAATCCTTAGTTAAACATGTATAAAAGTATAAAAAGCATTGAAAAGCCTAATATGAGTAGATAATAAAAAATAACAAACGTTTTAAAAGGTCCCTGAGGGCCCACTTGAATTTATCTCATAATTAATAAATTATAGCATGAACATTAAATATTCCTAAGCCAACCATTTGTTAAAAGGGCAAGGATAAATTTAAAATTAAAGAAAGATCACAAACAGTGATAATTATTGTTATTTTTAAGTTTTTAAGTGGTCCCTCAGTCCACACACTATGCAAATGCTAATTGTTAAATATATAATTAAATACAACAATTACGAAAATGGGGAACCTTTCAGTGCATAGTTAATTTTGTATTTTATCGATCTGTATTTATCTTATCACTGGTTTTATAATTATTTTACGAAAAATTTACAAAATATGTTTTTCGTACAAGTAGAGTGTCCATGCAGTCAAGAGATAATCAAGAACCATTACATACATTAATGATGTTACATTACGTTTTAAAGTTTCTGCATAGTCATAAAGTGTGAGATAAAAGTAAATAGTTGTAATTGTGTTGGGCCGTTTGCGGACCGAATTGAGTGCTATTTGATGCAAACGTAAACAAACAATAAAAAAATACATGTTCATTAGTAAATGAAAAAATTCAATGTTATGATGATAACTGTAGTAGAATTTCGGAAAGCAGTAAGGAGAAAATGTTTTTACATGTAATTTCATATGGTCTCATTGATGACAAATCACAGTCGTTCTGTCTGTGATTTTAGAACAATAAGTCATAATTAATTTAGTTTTATTTTCAACTTGCTGTAGCCCGCAACTTCATCACGATAAAATAATTTATGTAGTACTAACTCTCGCCTATTCTTTTTCCTGGAGATCCTAAATATTTTTCAAAATCTAAAGTATCCTAGTTTACGCGCCGTAAAATTTACAATTTTTTTTTGTATTAAATTACAAATATTTTTTTACCTATAAAACTTAGGTATAACTAGAAAAATCCAAAAAGAAGAAAGACAATGGAAAAAATTGGTACTCGAAGCCGGACTCAAACCCGCGTGTCTGGACTAAACGCGTCCAGCGCCATGACCAATTAGGCCACCCGAGTATCCGTCTCGACCCCCAAATTTAACCATTGCTTTATACGACGCCGGGCCACAACTTACAAACTGTACAATAATAATACAGTTGAGTTCGAGTTTGGTGGTCGAGATGGATGCTCGCGTGGCCTAGTTGGTCATGGCGCTGGACGCGTATAGTTCAGAGACGCGGGTTCGAGTCCCGCCTCGAGTAACAATTTTTTCCATTGTCTTTCTTTTTCGGATTTACAAACTTTGTTCTATTTTATGTGTTTGACAAATAAATAGATTTTCTGTCTTTCTTTCAATAAGTAAATAAACCGTGCAAGTGCGAGTCTGACTCGTGCACCGAGGGTTCCGTACAAACCAATATTTATATATTTATTTTCGCGCCAGAATGCGATGACTTCACGACTCATCTTTTAAAAATTTTACGACGTGACTTAGCTGTCAAAAATTATTTTTCCAATATAAAATAAATCCCTTAAATATTTATTTTATTTTGTTTTTAGTATTTGTTGTTATAACGGCAACTAAAATACATAATCTGTGAAAGTTTCAACTTTCTAACTGCCATGGTTCATGAGATACAGCCTCGTGACATACAGATGGACGGACGGACGGCGGAGCTTTAGTAATTGGGGTTCCGTTTTTACCCTTTGAGTACGGAACCTTAAAAACTGTGGATTTCGTGTTACAAACAGACACTCGAATTTTATTTATATGTATAGACATACAGATATGTATTACGATTGTAGCTAATTAATAATATAACCTGTCACTTGTCTAAAACTTAAAATTTTATTACATTTTAATTTTACTGTATTGCAAATTTTATTGTTTTTTTTTTTACATTTAAAAAATGATTGCAATTTAGATTTAATTGATTAATATTAATATTGTGTAATGTTTTGCTTGCCGTGGCAACTTGTAATGGAATCAGCACTGTTGCTTGAGCTACTTAAATATTGTACTATTTCTGATTGACTTTGTGTATGTTTCGTGGGTTATCCTAATTATAAATAAATAAATATCTAAATTAATAATAAATGACATTAAAAACAAATATACAGTCGTTTTCTTAAAACGTGGACACCCCACACCAGACTTAGTATGAAAATTAATAAAACAGTTAAAATGACAAAAAATATAAATAAACCGGACACAAGATAAATACAGATCGATAAAATACAAAATTAACTATGCACTGAAAGGCTCCCCATTTTCGTAATTGTTGTATTTAATTATATATTTAACAATTAGCATTTGCATAGTGTGTGGACTGAGGGACCACTTAAAAACTTAAAAATAACAATAATTATCACTGTTTGTGATCTTTCTTTAATTTTAAATTTATCCTTGCCCTTTTAACAAATGTTTGGCTTAGGAATATTTAATGTTCATGCTATAATTTATTAATTATGAGATAAATTCAAGTGGGCCCTCAGGGACCTTTTAAAACGTTTGTTATTTTTTATTATCTACTCATATTAGGCTTTTCAATGCTTTTTATACTTTTATACATGTTTAACTAAGGATTTTTAACAAAAAATTGTTGTTTAATTCATTACCTATCTAATTATGGGAGATTTTGTGTTTGAACTGAGGGACCCACTTAAAGCGATATATCTTTTGAATGAAGTCTTAACAAACTCTGATATTCGTTTAACAAACTCTTTAACAACTTTAACTATGCACTTTTGTTGATTAATCTGCAAAAAACCGCAAAAAAAAAATGGGCCCTCAGTCCACACATACATCTAAAATTGTGTCTAAATTGCTCCACGTAGATGTCAATCCTTCACGGACTTTAAGACGATTAACTTATTTGTGTGGTATAAAATATACTTAGGTGAGTTGATAACGTTAACAGATAAAGATAACCTCCATGTCAATTCTCGTTCCTTAAAATCGTTAAAAATTCAGTTAAGTTAACTTTAGTTTTCAAGAGACTGTCTTAATAACTAAAGTTAACTGAACTGAATTTTCAACGATTTTAAGGAACGAGATTGACATGCTGATAATAACAGAGAAAGTAAGAACTAATTAACAATAGAGTGCAAAATGAAGTCTTAAGTACGCTAAAGATAAATGTCATTTAAAATAACTACATGTGTACTGTAAAAGATAACTAAATTTTTAATAACTGGTACGATTAGGAAGACTTAATTTTATTTACATAAAAGAAAGTATACAATTATACATAAATACTTAAAAAACTGTTTAGCAAAGTATTTAAGTAATGTACCCCTGTCTTCAGATAACGTCTTAAACTAAGTAATGCAAGATATCAAAGTAAACGAATTAACAAAACAACGTTATACTTTAATAGTCCTAAAGAGCATTCTTAACAAATTTTTATTTTCTTTCGAAACATTTTTACAAAAATGTTTATAAAGTTTAATGTTGAAACTTTTAAATTCTTCTTTTGTAACTTTGTAAAAATGAATACGAAAATAATTATTTAAAACAAGCCTTATTAAAATTGAAATAAGCTCTATCGTTTTAACCATACGCCTAGTTTGCATATTCATAAAGGTTCGTTCGCATACGGGCTTACAAGTTTTGAATGAAATAAGTAATTAAGGGAAAAGTAGCTAAGACTCATTAATTATTTATGGGTAAATAAAGACTTTTATACGATTATTTTTCTAAGCTTCGCGAATGAAAAGTATACGTTAAACATAGTTCAAAAGGTTATTTAAATTAATATCTAGTAATTTGCCTTGTTCTTCAGTTTGAGTCATGTCCAGTATTTTACCAATTTATCCTAATCAGGTGTTTTTAGGGTTCCGTAACTCAATTTTAAAAGAACGGAACCCTTAGTAGGTTTGTTTCTTTCTTATTTAGTTTATCCAGGGTTGCTTGTACACTATTTTAAGCTATTTATAAAATTTCGTTTTCTAGATCGATTGTGATAATCATAAAAATATTAAGATATATATTTTAATATTCCTCATACATTCACACAATGCCATCATCATAGACAACCGATTAACATGCTTTCATACCTTTTCTAAAAGTACATACATATTATGCAAAGACAACACCTAGACTACTGGACTACACAAAGATTTTGTATTGAACAGAAATCAAAGACCTCTGAGATCAGCTGCAGAGATAATTCGGTATGTAAAGATCATTTTTGGTATTTTTTTATATTTCTATTTTTAGGGTTTATTAATTTATAAACAACTAATTTGAGTATTAACAACATTTTAAGTTTTACTTGTGATGACGTAATTTGTACGGCCGAATTACTTGAGCAAACAAAGCAGAAACAAACTTCTGTTGAGCTTCCTTATGGTTTTGAATTCGACATAGGTAAACTTTTACTTTGCATACCGAATTAGTAAAACGGCAGATTAAATTTTGCTGCAGTTCTTTCTAGATAGTCTGACTATTTCTATACAAAAGAAAGGAATATAACTTACCTCGTAATATTAATAACTTTAGCACTATTCCATGATAATCGTTGAGTGCTAGTTATTTGTATGCTGTAGTATTGAGCAAGAGATCTGGCCATGTCTCTCCAGGATAACTTAACTGATCTGCTCTTTATTGAGTCCACTGATAGATCTGTTGGTGGCGTTGGAGGTTCTGTAACAATGCGGTTTGTTAAGCTGCTTATAATGATTAAAAAAAAATTAGGAGTGTATATTACTTGAATTCTTTTCTATAAAACCAAGCTAATTTAGCAGTTCCCAAAAATAGGCAAAATAATTGAATTGTAATTATATTTATTTTTTACCTACCTACCAAACTATTATTGCCACTTATGCTCATATTTTTATTAGCTTTATTACGAAACTCAAGACTATACTTAATCTAATTAAAAACCGTAGTAGAGTACCAGGCGATAAATATTGCACATCGTCCTTTGGAAAGAGACAATCGGCTAATTTCAGCTTCGTAGAATATTATCTCTGTCGCTCGCCTCTCTCTCTGTCGCGAAAATTGTCTTTTTCCAAAGGTCAATGTGCAATATTTATTGCCGGGTACTATACAGTAATATTATTCTTGAAATGGGTAGTACATGATTAAGGACGATTTTTGTAAGGTTGGTATAAGCAAACGTAAAAAAATACGTGATTAAATTTTTTTTAAAGAAAATTCGCGAAACAACATTTGTAGTATGTACTATTATGGAACTTCTGTATATGAAGGGAAAACCCCTAAGCGGAATTCCTGACCGGATATTAAAGATCATTACTTCCGTCTAAGATATTTTCTTCATGTATCTGTTATTTGTCTTGTTGCTAGTTTATTGCTGCTCGAAAAATGGCCCTTTTTATTGAAGACAATGTTTTGTGTTTCTTTTTATTATTTTAGTTAGTTTAAAAAAAAATGTTAGTTAGTTGAAGCTTTTATCATTCCACTGCTAGACAAAAGCTTCTCCCTAAAGAAAATGTCCCTCTAAAAAATCTTTAAGGCCTTTTAAAAGCTGTCCATATTTTATTTTCGGCCGCTTGGACCAAAGGCTAGTAGACGGCCTCAAAAAGTTAATCCACAATAAAAAAATAGTGTGTATTACAAAGCAAATTAAACAATAAAATTAATGGAAGGTAACAATATTATTCCTTGGAGAAAAGTAGTGTGCTTAAGTTACAAGGCAAAAAAAACAAACTAAAAAGAAGGTACCTATTTTATTCCTTGGAGAACCACTAGCAAAACACAATAAATTAAAATAAAATTTCATTTATGGGTCCATTTTATGGGTGAGATAGGAACGCCCTGAGATTTAGCCGGTACACCATCATACTTGTATGTCTGGCAAAGCCTCTAAAATGTTATACAGGAAAATAAAGTAGTGTGTTTAAGCTATAAAGCAAATAAAATAAAAAAATAAGGTACCTATGTTATTTCTTGAAGAACCACTAGCAAAACACAATAAATTTCTCAGCAATCTTCAATAGTGTATGTTGCACCAAGACTGCACTAAATTGCTTTAAGAGGATATCGGTACAGTCTATCAGGCATAATTACTACATTTGGCAAAGGAAGACGCTTAAATGTTAGTAGCGCAACTAAATATATGATGCAATTTTCATTATATCTGATTATGTTGTTTTATTACTTGCGTTAAGTTTATGATACAATGTGGTGTTGTTAATATAGAAAAATATTTATATAAACATAAGGTCATGCCTTCTTTTAAGGGGGTAGTCAGGGTAAATACTTTGTGGTATCTACTGTACACCTCATTTCTGGACGTAATCAGCCCAGGTCCATCTTGCGGACCCTACAATGATTACGCATCCCGATTGGACAGGGCAAAATGTCCGCGTTATTATATTGTCATTGCTCGCAAAAGAGCCCCGATTCTATCTAAGCCAGAGCCAGACCGTACGCCGGTGGACTAGTGTTTTTTTTGTTAATTTTATGACGTTATGTCATTTTTTTTATTAAATTATAAATAAATTGCTGTCTAATTTGAAATCAAAATAAAAAGTTTTTCTAATTTCATTACAAAAAAGCAACGTTCATACACAATAATTATTCAAGAGTTCTTACCTAAAATAGTAAGATGGACGCTAAAAACATCAGCTCCAAATGGATTCCCGGCTCTGCATTGATATAAGGCACCATCGCTCGTTTCCGTTTGTAATAACTCTAATATACTTGTCATACCATCTTCGGTTTTTGCTTCTGATATTTTTACCCTAAATGGGAATATAATGTCTTTATTAATTATATTATTTTTGTGTAACGTTTACGATTTTATTTTGGAAATACGTACATATTATATACGTATAAAACATTCAGAGAGAAAGGAAGATTAAAGATTTTAACGCACAACACACACAAGGTAATGTAACTAAACCCAAGACCACTGCATTGCAGTCATGGACATCATTTAAGTACTACAGCATTCATCAACATCATCATAACAGCCCATTTATGTCCCACTGCAGGAACGGGCCTCCTTCCGCGACGGAGGGATACTTGGCCTACTAATACCACGCTGGCCAGACGGATTGGTATAGGGTTTAATTTCAAGTTTTCCTTCTTTTTACTTCGTAAAGATAACATTTACGGTTAGTGCCTTAGTCGGTTTTTACAACACCCATGGGATGAGATGGGATGGTGACTTATTGTATTCTTACTCCGTCACCACATGGTTCATCACATGAATTGAATTAAGCAGCCACGGTGATGGTACTGCCCAAGGCGGTGTTTTTCTAAAGATCTACCTTCTTTTAAAATGTTGAGGATTATTACATACAAAAACTTACCTTTGGGTCAATGGATTGATTGGTTTTCCATTCCTTGTCCACATAATCCTTATAGGATCATCTCCTTTGGCTTGGCATTCTAACGTAACGTGTTGTCCAAGTTTAGCTGTCATGTTTCTTGATATAACATCAAATGTTACGGGCTCTGAAAAAATATTGCTTTTTAAGGTTTTAAATTAATAAGGTCTTTTTTGGTATGTCGAATATTGGTTTCTCCATCTTATCTTATCCTACTGTAAAGACCATACAAGTCCGAACAAAACGGTTCAGCACTTCGTACATGTGCAAAACCATCAAACAATGGAACTCTTTGCCAGCCCACGTGTTTCCTTCAAACTACGATCCTGGTTCTTTCAAGCGAGGCGTGAAAAAGCATCTCCTGAAGCCGCCATAGTGGAGACATTCATGCCTCTACAAATATTGTAGCTGGCATGGTGCTTGCCATTTTTGGACTCTATTGGTTGCTTAACATCAGGCACCATAGAATAATTCTGGTAGGCCAATTAAAAAGAAAAGTTGTAGTAAAAGCCGACTAAGATAACCTTCCAGATATTATTTGGACATAGAAGATATTATTTGGACACACGCACCAGTATAATATCTGAAGGCGCATCCCTGGCGCCGTGAAATTAAACCAGCCTTTTTCCTTAGATAGCGTCAAACCTTCTTAGACGTTAATACTGGTTTATGAAACAAACATTCAAAATGTTCGGACGAGAATGACAAGGAGTCGTCATTCTAGCAGAACGTCATGAAAACTGGAAGAAACCACCGAACCCGTGAGGCTGGTGGTCGATCCTGGATATAGTGTGACGGACTGCTATAGTGTCCGTGCACTAGTGCAGTTTAAGTATTGTAATATTTGTAATTACCTAATATAATTTGTAAACCGAGTTTAAATGTCTCTTTATTTTCAAAAGACCTCGAGCCTTTAGCTACTTGAAGAAGTCTGAAACTAATACAGATAGCCACCTGGCGACATATCTATACCGTATATCTTACTGCTCTCGGCAGTTATAATTCTTAATGCAGGTTATAGTGCTGTTTAGTAAATAATAATATTAAGAACCTAAAAATTATATTTATTAGCTATCAAGCAATGAAAATTTAGCTTGTCCGAAGGAAATTTCGTAACGAAAGATTTTTGTAAAATAAGGTTTTCAACTTGAAAAATAATCCCATTTTCTTAATTTAAAATAAACATTAAAACTATAAAAAGAAGAAGTTTTTAAAAAGAAAATATTTTCAAAACATTTTATCTTAATATTGTTACAGCAAGTTTTTTTACTTTTAATTTTTCTTCGACGTTTAATATTACTTTATGGAAGTAATGAAAGAAAAACAAAGTTTATAAAGAGGAATCTTCACAGTGAGTGAATTTAATTAAAATGTATGTTATTTAAATATAAACGATGGTAGGTACTTGTGTTCGTTATTTTTATTTTCTTTGTTGTTTATGACATGTATTTAATGGTTTTTCTGGCATTTTAGGTTTTCCTAAGTGATCTGATAACCTACTCGTATTAAGTATATTATACTGTAATTAAGAGACCACTGTGAAAGAGCTTGGCCTCCACGACACAGGGAATCCTAGTTTGGAGTCCAGTGACTTAATTGATTTGTTATGTACTTATTTTACATACAATAAAGTTTATCATTTATCAAAGTTTATCATTTTTATCATAGTGTAAAACCCTTTTTCTGTTGCTATCATCATCATTATCAGCTAATTGAAGTCTACTACTGGACATAGGCCTCCTCCAGATATGAAAAACCGAAAAAATTATCTCAGCCACAACGTCTCCACTTTCTGTGCAACTTTGAACTATGTTTGACGCCCGTAGTGAAAGATTACGCTTCTGATGCGTAGGTCATCACTGGTGACATACATGTGGCAAAGACCTTGGTCTTAATGGACTGTGAAATGATGAAAAGAGGTCTGTTTCTCAAACGCGGGCCAAATGAGATGAATTCCACGGATGACCACTTTCTCAAAGTTAGACTTACTCGTATTCTAAAGGTACGTCCTCACTGAGAGCATTCTTACCCAAACATTTGTAAACGAGCGCCAGTGTCTAATCGAAGCTTTATAACGTTCGGCTCAACTCGAATTTTCGCTCATTACTCGCGAATGCTGAACTGAGGACGCTCCTTCACTAAATAAACTTAATCATCATAACAGCCCATGTCCCACTACAGGGACGGGCCTCCTCCCGTGACGGAGGGTTACTTGGCCTACTAATACCACGCTGGCCAGACGGATTGGTAAAGGGTTTAATTTCAAGTTTTACTTCTTTTTATTTCGTAAAGATAGTAGTTACGGTTATTTCCTTAGTCGGTTTTTACGACACCCATGGGATGAGATGGGGTGGTGTTATATTGTATTCTTACTCCGTAACCACACGGATAAATAAACTTAATAAATCACATTAATTTTGTATATCAGTCTGCACACAACCTTAACACATATTCGATACTAAGCCTAGTTTCATGTAACAGGACGTAGGCTTAATAAATCAGTTAATTACAAACATACTCGTAATAAGCATAAACTGAATTTTAATGTAAAATGTACCGCGCTTAATTTTGCTTCCATATTTTAGTGCTTGTGCGTGTTTGTGTGTAATTATATTAATATTCTCAGCATTCCTCTTAAATTTAAGGCCTAAGCAGTAGAATAGTTTTATGCAAGGTTGAATCGTAATACTTAATGACGACCTCTGTGGCGCAGTCGGTATATTACATGGCTGCTACGCAGAGGTCTCGGGTTCGATTTCCACTCAATGCAAATCTTTGTGTGCATAAACATGATTGTTTGCATTGGTCAGAGTTTGCTATGTATGTATTTACAAAACAAAAAGTATTTAAGTATGGTTTATCCGTTGTCTAGTACCCATAGTATAAGCTTTGCTTAGTTTGGGACTAGGTGGCGATGTGTGAATGTGTGAGGATTATTATTACTATCATAATGATATTACATTTTTTAATTTTGCACTAAAGTGGCAGCCGAGCTCTTAGCCCACCACTTATCGTAAGTGGTACCTAAACGTTGTTCTTGGACGTCAGCAAAGTCAGAGTATAGCTAAGCCACTGGCTACCCTAGACATAAACTCATAAGTCTTTTGACGACCTCTGTGGCGTAGTGGTTACATAACATGACTGCTACGAAGATGTCTCGGGTTCGATTACCGCTCAATGCTAATCTTTGTGTGCATAAACATAATTGTTTGCATTAGTCTTGGTGTTTTCTATGTATGATATGTATGTAAGTTACAGAAAAAAAAGTATTTAAGTATGATTATCCGCTGTTACTCATAACACAAGCAGGTTAAGCCTAGCTTACTTTGGAAACAGATGGCGTTGTGTTGAGATGTCCGTAAATATTAATTTAATCTGTTATGTTTTTTAATTACATTAGCTACTTTCTTTTTCTTCTACTTAAACACAGTAACATATTCACACTACTGTTTGATAGTGATATATATTTTTCAGAGGACAATAAGACTTTGATAATAGACACTACTTAAGGTTAGTGATTCATTAAAGGGTGATGATGAGGCAAACAAACATAACACAAGTGTACGTAATCATAACAGCCTATTAATGTCCCACTGCAGGGACGGGCCTCCACCCGTTCGGAGGGATACTCGGCCTACTAATACCACGCTGGCCAGACGGATTGGTATAGGGTTTAATTTCAAGTTTTCCTTCTTTTTAAGTATTTCGTAAAAATTATAATTATTTACGTACAGTCCCTTAGTCGGTTTTACGACACCCGTGGGATGAGATGGGGTGATGTCATATTGTATTCTTACTCCGTTTGCCTCCGTAATGTCTTTAAATAAATATTTCAACATTATGCCATCATACCTATATTATTGTAAAACGCAAAGCAGTATTCGTATTTCCAACATCAGATATTGTGTTAATAAATGAAAAAAAAAAAAAAAAAAAAGATAAGAAATATTCCACTAATTTAATTAATCATGAAGTACAAAATGAAATTTAATAAACCTACAATATTTTAAGAGTAACAGTAATACGAGAAATAAAATTAATTTGTATTTTTATCCATCTTTTACCATTTTCGTGTTATAAAAGAAATTATATAAAAATAGTATTATCATCGTTATCTCTGCGAAAAGACGCCCACTGGTGGACATAGACCTTCTACAAACGGCTTCACTTTTATCTGCCCTGTGTTTCCCTTCTCCATAAACATTAACCAGCATGTCAATTCTCGTTCTATAAAATCGTTAAAAATTCGGGTAAGTTAACTTTTAGTTGTCAAATTGTAGGTAAGATAATTTGGCAACTAAAAGTTAACTTAACCGAATTTTTAACGATTATAAATAATCGTCGGTTCACTTTGGGAACTTTATTTCATACATACGAGTAGAAAACACCTAAAACTATGCAAGCACTTATACATAAAGATTTGCATTTAGTAAGAGTCAACCCGACTTTTTCCGCAGGACCCAAAGACTACTCTTCCCACTACTACACTACCACTTCCCCAAAAAAATCCTCAAAATAATATCCCAAAGTATTAATAAAAAAAGTACTCACTGTTAACAGAGATCCAAACAGTTTTACTAAGTGCCTCTCCGACGCCATTTTCCACATGGCACGTATAAAGTCCAGCATCAGAAAGAGCCACTGAATCAAAGATGAGAGAACCGTTTGACAGGCTTAATACTCCTCCGCCGGCGATCTCTAAGACTGGTCTCCATGTCTCTGATACAACTGAAAAATTAATACGGTTAATATCTGCTTGTGGTATACTTTCATCATCATCATCATAACAGCCCATTAATGTCCCACTGCAAGGACGGGCCTCCTCCCGGGACGGAGAGATACTTGGCCTACTAACACCACGCATTAATTTCAAGTTTTCCTTCTTTTTATTTCGTAAAGATAACATTGTCACTTAGTTAGTTTATACGACACCCATGGGATGAGATGGGGTGGTGACATATTGTATTCTTACTCCGTCACCACACGGAGGCATTTTAATATACACAGTTTGAATTTATTTTCCGTGTGTACATTTGTGTACAAAGTATGTTTGCTCAAATACTGGAACAAAACTCATAATCTTTTACGTTTGTACCTAATAATAATGGAATGCTCAATTTCCAATATCACGTTTTGTTCATAACTTATTTGTTAATGTTCAATATTATATATCAGTTTTTATCTTGATTATCATTTACATTGTATGGGTAAAAGGAACGTTAAATTAGCTAACTAAACCATCAAGGTTGATGCTCGCGACTATGAAAAGTGTCACTCGTGTGCATGCATCATAATATATGCAGTAGAACAGTGGCATACCTATGGCATACCTATTTTACCCGTCCTATCACTGGTGGTGTAAACCAGGGGTACTACGGAGCATAAGCCCTTTTCTTTTCTATCGTTTTGGCCAGTAAGCCAGTAAGCCAGCCTAGTTTCAAGCTGCCATTCAAGCCCTCTGACATGTCTTAACGACTGGGTCACTACGATGACAACTGCACTCGTGCACTCCTAAGTACGGAGATACTAGTAAAAGATCATGGATCACCTATCTTTGGAATGAGCTCGCCGAGGTTCTTTAACTAATTTTATCGTTTATGAATCAGTGATGGCAACTGGCTGCAGGATTTACCATTTCCAATATCACGCTTTGTATAAAATGTAATTATTTACCAAAGTTTCATAATTACAGTTATATGGGCCTCAGCCACCGAGAGCCATGATGAAACAGACCTTGACCGAGATTATCTGATGTATGTTATGGCCTGCCAAGGTTTTCCCTAGGGACTACAGAATGAGGTCCATCAAGAGAGGGGTGAATAGATTTTTGAAGGATCGGGAAATAAATAAATATTGTAGGTGGCATGGTGCTCGCCACTTAGACTCTATTGGATGCTTAACATCAGGCACCATAAAGTAATTCTTGTATGCCAATTAAAATAGAAAAAAAACGCGTGTGTGATTGCTCTGGTGTTGCAGGCGTCCAAAGGCTACAGTAACGACTTATCATCAATACAGGCCTTATGCCTGTTTGTCATCAAAGTAATTAAAATAATCACTTTTATCTTGATTACATTGTTTTATAAGGAAGGCTTTAATTTTCTGATGTCCTACCACAATTTGCGGTGTAAATACTTTGTTTATGCTGAGCGCAAACCGACCACATATCACGTAAATACCGCAAATGTTTTCAGCAGCATACGTGAATATTTTACCAAGTTTTTTATTTAACTAGCAATAAAAAATATTCTTTTGTTACCTACTACATATTTTTGTTTAATTGTAACTGATATTCCTTAAAAGATATTGTGTAAATTGTAATGAATTTTCTACTAAGTATATTAAAGAAACGTTCTATGCTTTCAATAAATAACATAGTTAATCAAACAAAAAAAAAATCAAGTGCGCTTGATGTGCCCACGAGCAACGTGTGTTAACACCTGACTCAAGCTAAGTATTATATATAGAGATTTTATATAGATTGACTTCCTTATTTAGTGAACTACGACTAGAACTGTTTAGAATAAATAAATAATGCAAGCAATGTACCTTCTTTATAATTATTTAAACTGTTATGGTCACTCCATCAAGGTCCGATATAATTGGAAGCTCAACAACTCTAAACATGGTAAATATCCCGATAGTTCGTTTAATAATAGTGAATGTGAAATTGAATAATAGGGTTGGGATAAAAAAAATCGATTACTGTAATATTATTATCCGAACTTTAAGAGATCGAATACTATAATATCTTCAGTTAAAAAAATATGAAATGTCAAACGGTACCTCTTAGATTTGATGAACAGTAAGACATTTACCATATGAAGAAACGCCACAAGGAAAACATAATAATACATAATTATATGAATAGTACTTACTATCTTTCTTCAACCAATGTGTCTGTGGTTGTGGGTAGCCATTAGCACTGCATGAAATGTGACCTCCTCTACCAAGTAAAAGTGATGAGTTTTGCGGCTCTTCATTCCATTTTGGGGCAACTGTAGACAAAGGAGTTTATTAAAATATGATATTAAAGACTACCTATGCCACTTATCCCCTTACTCATAAACGCCTTTTAAATTTAATCACTGTTTAAAGAGATTTTTCTAAGTAAAATCGTATGAATTTAAGCTAATCAATTGACTAAAATTTAAGAGGCGTTTATGAGTAAGAGGGTAACTATACAGTTCTGTCCAGCCTAAGCGTCTAATCATATTGCTTACACATTCACACTACGGATTCCAAGTGAATAGTTACATGAGGACATAAGACATTTATAGGGTTCTTGATAACTACAAAAAATATTTAAATATAGGTTTTTTATTAAAACAAGTTCATGAACACAAATGTTTAACTTGTGCCTGGTGCAAAACCGCTCTGCTTAGCAGCAATGTACTAAAACCTCTATGCCAGAGTGATCATCATACGCCGTTATGCCCATGTTAAAGTTGTTAAAAAGTTAAAGTGTTAAACATCATGACCAGGTTACGTGTGCCCTGCCTGTCAAGAGTGAGGAGAGGCTGGTAATCTGTCATACAGAATTTCCTAATACATATACCAGTCTCTCACAGACTCATATAGATTAATTGTATAACCTAGTTTAGTTTTCTTAACTGGTATTGCTTATATTCTGAGTGAGAGAGAAAAATAAAAATTTCACTTCATTTTATTTCAAAGTAAACACAGATCAGCTAAATTATCTTTAACTTATTGACTAATCTTTTACTTAAAGTAAATTAAAAAGAAAATAATATTTCAAAATATTATAACTCTCATGTCCAAATAAGCTATTAAGTTGAAGTATGGTTTTAAATATAAAATAGCGTTCATCATTAAACGCAACATGTTTTAATTACCTTCGCGATTAAATTAAGTTCGATAGCTATAAGATAATTAAAAAATTAATTTAAATTGAAATTTTCCTATTAATATTAATTTATTGTACTTATTTTGCCATAAGTTTTAATTGACACTACCACACTTGAGAATGGATAACGTGGAGGTTTAGTCCGTTGACCAGTTTGTAGGAGTCCGACCTAACCTTTGAGAATAAGCTGCCGCTCAGGGACTTTAGCAATACCAAAGGAAAACAAAGCTGCTGCCTTCTCTAGGAAACAACCTGTTATCTCCAATAGCTTTGTAATTGACGACCTCGGTGGCGCAACGGTAGCGCAAGCGGCTGCCGTGCAAGAGGTTGTGGGTTTGATCCCCACGCAGGACAATAATTTGTGAGATCCACAAATTATTGTCCTGGTCTGGGTGTTCTTTGTGTCCGTTAATTGATGTTTGTAAAAGGTGCCCGCGACACAGGGCATGATCCCTAGTGCGGGAGTTGTCTTTTAAAAAAAAAGAAAAAGAAAATTTCACAAGCTACTGTAATTTTCCACCTAAACACTGTAACATTTCCACAATACTGCTTAAAGTTAAAAGTTTAATTCACACAGGTGTTGCATAAATATAGTGGTAATGGAACTCAAGACCTTAGCGTAGTAGCCCTTTATTCACTACGTAAAGGAATGAACGGATATGATATGACCATTCTACAAATTATAGCCATTATATTACAAAATGAACTATAATTCAGAAAATAATAGCGTCTATTTTTCTTTAAAGTTTTTTCTTTTTAAAATAAACTTCGACGGGTCATTAAATATTAATTAGTGGATCTCGTCAACGTAAGATAATATTTTGTAAGAACTTTATGGAATGAGAAATGTTTTCCATGTCATAATTTTTTAGGAAGACAAATATAATCATTTTAATGAAATATTCATGAAACTGTCTTATAATTTGATAAAAAATAAATTATTCTGTTTATTTTATATTTAAAAACTTGGATAAGTAACTGTCTAAGTATTCTTTTTTAAGAGAAAGTGTAAAAGAGAACTAGCTTTCTGCCCTAGCAGAAAATCTACTCTTGTGTCATTACACAAGACTAGATTTACACAGTAGGTAACATTTTTTACCATTGTAAAAAATGTTACCTACTGTGTATTGACTACATTAGGTAACTTTTTTGGGCCTTGGCCTAAGTGACTTCAACATATTTAATTAATGAGCATGTCACAAACAAACACTCGTACCACAAAATCGTTAAAAATTCGGTTAAGTTAACTTTAGTTGTCAAATTGTCACACAATAGGTAAGACAATTTGACAACTAAAGTTAACTTAACCGAATTTTTAAAGATTTTAAGGTACGAGAATAAACATGGAGACTAAAAATAACATAATAAGAATATGCATTATAATTACATACTCGTACAGTACCCAACCGCTTATATTACACATCGATCTGCGGAAAGAGACAATCGGTCAATTTCGGTTTTGTAGGGCGTCATCTCTGTCGCACACTATCAAATCATAAAAACTAATTTTGTTTTAAGGGTACGCATGCCAGTCGCAACTCCATTAAAACGGAGAAAGATAATTGCTTCTTTATTTTTATTTTTTTAATTCTTTTGTACGTAATACCCTTTCCTCAAAGTTATTTTAGACAATTTTAGCGTGCACGTTTCCGGCAAAAATCTTTTAGGCGCCGGCACCGCCCACTAGCACGCTTGTGTCTGTAGAATGCGTACCCTTGACAGTTGCTAATAGATACCAGACTGTTTGTGTTTCGTGCGACATAGATGATGCTCTAAGAAGCCGAAATTGGCCGATTGTCTCATTACAAAAGTTGATGTGTAATATTTATTGCCGGGTACTGTACATAACTCGTACGTACCTACTTAGGACTTACTATATTCCTTCGTTTACAATCTTACATTTCGTAAAATATTAATAAAAATATCAAAATACACAAAAAATACCAAAATATTACATACCTTTTATATACAAATTGACAGTACGGTTGACTTTAGCAACATGGTTGGCAGCGACGCATGTATATGTCCCGCAGTGTTCCAACGAAACGTTCTTAATTATAAGCACGCTGAATACTTCCAAGCTCCTCTCGGCAATCTGTAAAATGTTGAACGTTTGAATCATCCCGGCAGTTCAGGAATCTAATTTAATAGCGGCTTAATTAATAGACTTAAGGTTTATTTGAAAATGTTTTATCTTTGAGGTGAGAAATGAATAAATGAAGTTTATCTCTTGAAATGCTAACTTAATTGTATTTTTAACCATTTAACCGCCTTGGTCGGAAAAATAAGACTTATACTAAATGTAGCTCGCACCGCTGCGTCTTAGAAATAAGACTAATTTCTGACTGTTGTCTTTGAAAGTGACGGTGGAGGCACATTTAGTAAAAAATGTGGCCGTTAAAAACATACTTTACAAATTCTGAAGTTTAAGGAATAATTAAGAAATTTAAAGAAAGTCTAAATAATAATTATTTTGTTCAAAATATATTACGTGACCATAGCCGGATCCCCATCAAACGATCCATCTTGGATCGGCGATCCCGCGATCCATCGACGACGGATCGCTCGCGGCAAAGAGAAAGCGATCCTGCCGCGCAGTTTGGATCGCGCGAGGCAAGTCCTCATCAAACGCTCCTGTGGAGCGCGCTCTTGCCGCGCGCGATCGGATCGCGCTGGATCGTCGAATTTACTCTTGGAGGGAATTTAATTATTTGCTCTCTGCCATTTTTGGGTTCTTAAATAGTGTTTTGTTTTTTTTTTAAGGTACAGTCATTGTCTTTTCGCTCTACATAATATGTAATATTTGGAAAGTAGCATATTGCATATTATGCAATATAATATATATAATTTCCAGAAATTAACATCCAAAACAGAGTGTGTGATTGATGTAAAAACTAGTGAATTTGCAGTATGTGGTGTTTGTTTACAAAGTTATTCAAGTAAGGATCAATACCCTATATAAGCAACAACGTCAAATAAATTGTACTGGCTTATCAAAAGTGAAATAAATGACTATACTAGGGAACTTTATTATCAACGAAATTATATTATAGTAATTTATATATCTGTCATACATTATAAAAAAAATCCTCAAAGACAAGTGAAATAAAAATGGAAAAAGAGAATTTATCTTTAGATATTGTATAAACTCAACAATAAAAATATATCTCGATACTTAAATTATTGAACCGTAAGTAATGTCCGTTGACTAAAATAACAACAAAATATTTTATATTATTTAAGTTTTAATACAATGATGTATACAGGCGGACTTAATGCCTAAGGCATCCAAAAAGAAATAGATAAATAAATAAATATATATATATATATATATATATATATATATATATATAGGTATATATACAACATAAACGTACATCTAATTCATGCACAAATATATGTCTTATGAATACATAAACAATATACAAATACATAAGTAATAAACACATTATTATATACGAGTATATCAATATAGTCCAATGATATATTAACCATTTTTGCTACGGTTTACTGAGCAAAAGTTGACGAACTTTGCTCTTGAACACTTGGCGGCTTGTGGACATCCTGACTTCAAGAGGCAGGGCATTCCAAAGAAGAATAGATTGAATAGGGAAAGAAGAATGAATGAAGTCAGTGTTGTGAGAGGGACATAATAGAACAAGATTATGAGAAGATCTCAGATTAAGGTTGTGAGTAGAACAGAGGTACTGGAAGTAGTGAGTTAAATAGGCAGGGGGAGTAGGAGAAGTGAGAAAGGAGTAGAGAGTGGTAAGGGCACGCATGCTGCGTCGCTGACGAATGGGTAACCATTGCAGCTCAGAGCGAGGAGCAGACACATGGTCATACTTACGGAGATTATATACAAAACGAATGCAGTTATTGAGAAGCCGGTCGAGTTTGTTAAGAAGATCTGCATTCAGGTCATAGTAGCACACATCACCATAGTCAACAATAGGAAAGATCAAATTCTGCACAAGCATTGCCTTGGTTTGCATAGGTAGAAAATGTTTAAGACGGTAAAAAGCTCTAAGAATACCCGTGACTTTACTACACAAGTTAGTAACTTGAGTGTGCCAGCTCAAAGTCCCATCAATGTATAATCCAAGATCCTTTACTGATGCACAAAACTCTATTATTGTTCCATTTAATATAATGGGAGGGAGAGACGAAACGTCAGCTCTGGCCAACATGCGCTGACTACCTACAACGATAGCCTGACACTTGTTAGGATTTACAGACAACCCATATTTCAGTGACCAGTTGTGAATGTGCTCAAGGTCTTGGTTAATCCTGTTGACTGCAGAGGGTAAAGAATCAACCTCGGCCTGTGCATAAATCTGCAGGTCGTCGGCATACAGGTGATACGAACATTGAAGATTAGAGCAAATGAGGTTGATAAAAATTTAAAATAGCAAAGGTGAAAGAATACCGCCTTGAGGAACACCAGAGCCGACATCACACCAACATGAAAAAGATTCATCGTTGCGCACCGACTGCTGACGTCCCTGAAGATAACTTTGGAACCATTCCAATGCGTCTGAGGAGATCATGGAGAACGAGAGGATGGAAAGCAAGATGTCATGATTGATGGTGTTAAATGCATTAGAGAAATCTAATAGAACCAACACAGTAATTTTTGTGTCCTCCATACCCTGTCTAATATCCCCAGTTACCTTCAGGAGAGCCGAGACCGTACTATGCCCAGGTCTGAAGCCAGATTGTAAAGGACTTAAGAGACTATTTTGGTAGACAAATAAAGACAATTGCTTGTGCACACAGGCTTCAAGCACTTTAGATAAGAAAGGAAGAATGGAAATAGGTCGAAAATCATTGGGAAGAGAAGGGTTTTGAGTTTTAGGTATAGCTATTAAATATGCTTTACGCCATAAGGATGGGAAGGTTCTGGTAGACAAGGAATAATTGACAATGTGAGTTATAACGGGGAGGATAGACTCAAGAATAGTAACGATCATACGACGACTTATGTTATCATAACCGGTTGAGTTAGATTTAATAGAAAGTATTATCTTCTTGACCTCCTCATTCGCAACCGGAGAAAAGTAAAAAGACCCGATATTTGGGCGAGGCAGTTCTGCAAGTTCGTGAATCGTCTGGGTCACAGTTTGGCGATCAAGCGTAACAGAAGTGGAGAAATGACGATTAAGATCGTCCAAACTAATTGATCCAGGCAAGTCAGCATGCCGCTGTTTACCTATACCCAATGTACCTAAGACCTTCCAGATATCCGCAGGTGAAGAGGACCTAATGTTGTTAAGAATGTCACGGCGTTTAGAGTTACGTATCACCTGATTACACCTGTTCCTTGCAGATTTATACATAGCCCAGTTGTCATCACTTTTGTTCTTCTTGTATTTACCAAGAGCCCGATCCCTACACTTCATGGCTATGCGGACTTCTTGCGTGATCCAAGCCGCGGGAGGTCGTTTTAGTTTTACCTTTTTTTGAGGGGCATGTTTGTCATAAAGTCCAACAATTTCTTGGTTGAATAAATCGACCTTGGCATCGACTGATTCCGCCATGAACAAAGTGTCCCAAGATATTTCACTGGCATCACTACAAATATCGTCTATGTTGATTTGAGCAAAACAACGAATGTGCATAACTTTAGGTGGAAAGAACAATGGGCAAAACGTCCCCACCCTTGTAACACTTTCAGCTATACATCAAATGAAAGCCCTTGAAAAGTGAAGCATTTTATTGTATGACAGCAAATCTGTCAGTCATGGGAGAACAGAGTTATTCAGGAGAAGAAAATAAAAATAATGAACGATAATATTACATACTTTATGCTAATGTTTACTATGTAAGCACGATAGAGTCAAAGGCTATCTTACTAGTAGAGGGACCATACATCTAGAACATCCTATATCATCCAGAAAACATGATTTTCGCTTTTCAAATAAGTTAAACATACAGCTTTCATAAATATAAAAACTCGTACATCATATCAGCCAATTGATGTCCACTGCTGGACAAAGGCCTCCTCCAAACATTGCCATCCTCATCCATCGGTTTCCCGCCATCCTAACTAGGTCGTGGGACCACCGTGTGAGGGGTCTCTCCACCCTGCGCTTTCTGATAGGCGGTCGCCATTCCAGAACCTTTCAACCCCAACGGCTGTCGGTTCTCCGCGCTATGTCCCCTGCCCACCGCCACTTTAACCGGGCAATTCTGAGCGCTATGTTCGTACGCACAGTTGGGTATATTAGAAAGATAACTGGACCTGACGCAGCTACTACTGCCAATGCAACAATAACGAGCTAATGCTAATCATTAATGGAAACCACGCACCTATTCATTATTTATTGCATGAAACTGATGAATTTATACTACCACCCCGACACCGACTCCTGTCATATCCCCACAAAGGTGATTGTGACCCTGATTGGAAGAGGGTCGAGGAGAAACTCGCATCTGTCAAATCCACCCACCTAGATAGTAGTCTCGACAGTCTGGATACTGTAGTGAACACTGAGGCGGCGATCGGCGCCCTGACAGGTCGTGTCATTAATTAACGATTGCTCTCGCATGCGCATGCAATTACCCGCAGAACTGCGTGATCTGTTGAGCTGCAAGATCCCTGCCAAACGTGCCTACGACAGAGCCCCCAGCGAGTCCAATAGGGTTAGAATTAGACAGCTTAGTGGCCTGTCAAAGTACGCATAAATGAGTTTCGTCAGTCACGATGGTAGGCGCAATTGAGTGAGATCGAACCTTTTTATCTCGCTTTCTAGCAGCTATCCCGATCGTTAACGAAGGACGAATACTCTACTATGCCTCCTTTGGTTAGGCCTGATAGGAGGCTAGCGTTCGAGTGTGATGACAAGGCCGAATGCCTGGCCAAGAGCCTCGAGGCCCAATACGCAGTTCTCCCCTAGGGTAACAATCACGATATAATATCAATCACACACACACCAATTTCAAATATATGTCGACAGCGAAGTGAAACGGCGAACTTCTCTCCCGGAGTCACCGCTCAAGGCAGAAAACGACGATATACCGTTAGTCACACCTAACGAGGTGGAAACCGTTAAATAAACTTCTCGCCCCTAAAAAGGCACTAGAGGCTCAGAAAGAATAACAAATATAGTCATCAATTTATTCCCCGAACGTCTTTTGGTCCTTGACATGCATCTTCAATGTCGCAATATCAAATTGTGTCTTCCCACAACAGTGGAAAGACGCCGTGGTTATCGGAATACCGAAACCCGATAAAAAAAATTCCGAACCGGCTAGTTAGTCGACCTGTTAGTCTGAGTCGAGCCGTTTCCGAGCCTGGGGAACATAAATTCTGTCGTTTACTATTTCTGCAATGGTTGCTGCATAAAGAACATTTCCTATTGGTTCTCTAAATGTTTATATTAGCAAAGCTAGCTATCCGAAAGTAAGGTAAATGCTGTGGATGATTTTCTGGATGATGTAGGATTAGCTAGATGTATAGTCCGCCTACTAGTAAGATAGCCTATATTTAGTTTAGCAAAGCTAGCTTTTCGAAAGTCAGAAAAATGTTGTGGATGATTTTCTGGATGATGTAGGATGAGTTAGATGTATAGTCCGTCTACTAGTAAGATAGCCTTTGACTATATCGTGCTTATATAGTAAAAATTAACATAAAATATGTAAAATTATCGTTTATTATTTTTATTCTCTTATCCTCAATAACTCTGTTCTCCCATGACTGACAGATTAGTTTCATACAATAAAATGTTTCACTTTTCAAGTACTTTCATTTGATGTATAGGCGTAAGTGTTACAAGGGTGGGGACGGCTTCCATACAAAAATGCCCATTCTTCTTTAGGAGGTTTGATAGTATTAGAAAGGTATAATAGATCATGGTGAGAAAAACCAGGAGCTGGAAGCTGGCCATGAGACGAAACAAACGAAGGGGACGAGATAAGAATTAAGTCAAGCCAAGTATTATTACCAGTGTTGTTTTGATGAGTTGCCTGCAAAGGTAGCACTTGAAAACTGACTGATTCAACTATTTCAAGTAATTTACGGGAACGTGAGGAAGTAGTAGACAAAAGATCAGTATTAAAGTCACCCATGATGATGTTATGTGCATACTCTGACCCTAAAGTTTCCAGTATTGGTTCAATACTGGAGAAGTAATCAACAGTAGGGGGACAATATACAACGCCCAGAGCAATCTTGACGCCACTGACATCTACCTCTAGAAAAATATATTCTGCAGATGCTGATGCGCTAGATGTAGAAATAAGTTTATACGGTAGGCCACTGCGAATGTAGATAGCAACACCACCCCCTCTTTTACCTACACGGTCATTACGTAACAAAATGAAGCCAGGGAGTGGGTACATGGTTGAAAGAAGGTTTGGTTGGAGCCAGCTCTCTGAAATCAGGATGGCATGAATGTTGGCACAAGAAAAAGTGTCAAACAGGTCTGTATAATGACTGGGTATACTTTGCGCGTTAATGTGGCAAACATTAACAACGGTTACGAGGGCCTCCATGAAATACAAGGCGCAAAGTATCCCTAAGCGGTCTATCGTCGACGGAGCAAAAACTATCTTCAGTAGATGAGCATGTAGATTCGTTGGCAGTAAGCCATATTCTTATAGCTCTAACGGAATGTCTCCGTTTTACTTAGGATGAGAATAGTTGCTAACAAAACTAGTGCCTTGGTTGGAATGGTCGCAGGTTCAAGAACCATTTATGCCGCAGAAGGAGGCGGCAGAGCGCGCGCCGGAAGAAGACCCTCTCGCGCCGCCATATCGGAGGAGGCGAGAGGGCAGGAGAAGGCGATAGTACCGCAACCTCCTCCATCCCGGTGGTGAGCAGGGGTGACAGGTGCGGGGGCACCTTTTATCCCACTGCAGGACTCATCACCACTATCATGTGGGTGAGAACGGCTGGAGCACTCACGGCCATTCTCAAGAAGAGAAGGGCCCGCCTGTAATGGGGGGGATCGCCGGAGGGGGACTGGACGCAAAGGCTCTGCCGGTTCCCCAAGCCCCCTCCAAGAAAGGCGATGAAGGAGTGTCGCTGTGAACTTTTAGTGGGTACACTGGGGGGTTGCCCAACACCCTGGGAGCCCCATATACCCCTCCCGTCCCCCAACGGAAGGGGATGCGTAGGCATTTTACCCCAGCAAAACAAAAAAAAAATGGGTACAACAGCGAAATTACTACTAGTATTAAAAAAATAAAAAGCCTTACCTTCAAATGTGTAGGAATTTTCTTCCCATCCTTCAACCAAGAATAATAAACAGGTGAATCACCACTTTTTAAATTACAATGTATTTGAACAATCTGCCCTTCTTGCAAATCTGTAGGTAATAGTATTTCTTCTAACTGCGGTGCTTCAACAACGTGTAGTTCAAACGATCTTTTAGCCATTTCTCCTGAGGGACTCCTTACTATACAGGAGTACGAAGCTCCATTATCACTTTTGGTAACTTTTGGAACATTCAAAATGCCATCGTTGGAAACATTTGGAATGTCTCGCTTGCCTCTTAACTTAGGTTTTCGCCCGAATATTTCCATGCTCGCTATACTGTTCATAGATCGTTTATACCGATTACTTTGTGTTGTTATATCCGTGTTTATTTCTTTACCTTTGTATTCCCATGTTATTTCCCTGCGAAAATGATTATTTGAGTTTACGTCGAATAGGTTTCAGAAGACTGGTAAAGTAGCTGTTTTGTTTTGAACAAAAGTTTTTGGGTAAAATTGAGACGTAGATTACAAATTGTCGGTTTATTTATAATTTCTCAACAGTAGTCAGACAAAACCTTTTAATTATTTGTGGTAACTATCACAAAGTGTACGAAAATTCATAAGATAGCAAAATGTCACCACATCTTCTTGGTCCAGTGAGAGATTCGGACCCTACCATTTTTTACAGATATAGCAATCTTGATAAAACATACAACAACTTGTCTGAACAGCTTACTAGAAGACCAAGTTACCCTTAATGGCAAGAAAAGGCCTGAATACAGGGAGTATTCCGACATTAAGCCTGATTGCCACATAGACAAGTACAGTAGCGAGTTATGTAGTAAGTTGTTGATTAAGTTGATTTGAATAGATCTCCATCCTATTTTTTGGCGAGTTCTGTACGAACTAGCCCCTACTGTTCTTGTCGATGTGTAAATCGGGCTTTAATGGTCTATTTGTCCGTAGTATTTTTTCCAATATAAAACCTAATAACCATCTTGAACAAACAGAATGAGTTTCCATTTAAAAATTACTGTAAAAATTTGTCCACGTCTGCTCTTTATTGGTTGTAAAATATTTTTGATGGACTCCTCCCAAGAGATCATAAAAATGACATCAAAAAGTTAAATGTACTTTAGCGTACTGAATATTATCGTTTATGAATTATGGTTTATATATGTACAAAATAAAACTAAGCAAATTGTTTTTGTACTAAATGAAATGTGAAATTTTGTACTAATGAAATATTATAAGAAATAGGTAATGTTTGGCAAAAATTTGGCTAATAAAAATTTTTTGGTGGTAGTTAAAATTTACACACATCAAAGGTCACCATTCGATACTTATACCAAGAACGTATAATTTAAATAATTCATGTGGTAAAGACATTAGTAATAGATCACTGTCTCTACACAATTTATTAAAGTCGCAATAGCTGACTCAGATAAAATTTGTACCTATATCGAAAAAGAAAAAAAAGAGATCTTGTCTTATAACCCTATACCAATCCGAATTATTAACATGATCATTGTAAACCAAGTTTATCTCTATCAATAAAAGAGTCTGTTCTTAGCTGAAGTAAATTCAACAGCTGATAAACAAGAAGACATAAATTACTATTACTAAAACAATTTTTCTTAGTCAAAATTTACCTGACAGGATATCCATAGTAAGGACACTTCAACGTTACACTTTGCCCACTCTGCACTTTAAATGGAGGCAATGTCCGTATGTACGGTGGTCCTGCAATAAATACATTTTATTTAACAGTTTTATACGTGCCTCGGAGATTGGTTCCACTTTTATTGGACCTCCGTTACTTCAATAAAACTGTACAATGTTATATAACAATGTTTTAGAAAATGCTATAAAATTTTAAATGGATGGTTATGCTCCGATGGTTTCATGTTGTATTTAGATAAGCTTGAAAGCAATACGGGTATTATGGTTAAATCTTTATCCTACTAATATTATATATGCAAAAGTTTGTGAAGATGTATGAATAGATGAATGGATGTTTGTTACTTGTTCACTCAAAAACTACTGAATGGATTTTGATGAAATTTGGAATATAGGTAGTTTAGGGTGTAGAATAAAATTTAAACTACCTGCACAGTACGCGTGAAGCCGCGGGCATCAGTATGTAAGATAATAGTATTCAAATAATAGGAGAGAAACAAAGTGGCACCAAGTAGAACGCTTTTGGAGATATCTGGTCTATGAACAAAAGTACCCTAGCTGAAATTTTAAGTTATCATCATCATCTTAATATCCAAAAGCCTAGAGCTGGAGGCCTTCAAACAGCTTTTTCAAATTATTACTCAACTTTGCACTGAGTACGATGATACTTTTTAGAATGGTTCTTAGCCATGCTATGATAATCAAAGTGGCACGTATTTGAACAGTAGTCATGCGAAAATGATCGATATCAACATGCGTACAACAAATATCAAATTCAAAATGAAATTCTTCTTACAAGAGCATTTACACCTACCCTAAAACTTATATCAAGTCTTTAGAAATTTCCCGGAATCGGAATATAAAATGTTTAAAAAATAACTTTCCAAAACGAAATTTGACTCGAAGCAACAAGATATAGCATTTTATCAACACGGTTTCGTCCTTAATTAGTAAAGATTCGTTAGCCCTGACGTCATAGGCAAAGTAGATACTCTTACAATTTCCACAGCTAATAAGCTCCCGATTTCTAATATTCTCTTTCAAACTCAAGAGAGTTATTTACTTTTGAAAATATCTTATTAAATTTATTTGAAATTGAGATTTACGGTTAAATTTTAATGTGAAATTGGACCCTACTTTTAATAAGTAAGGAAGGTAGGTATTAGAAGTACGGACGTTTGTCATGTGTGTTTATTATTCTGGCTATTTCATACTTTGTTTGTAAAGACGTCGGATACAGTAGGAAACGTCAAGCAAAGCGCAGCACAAATTCCAATAAATCGCGATATTAACGCGATAACAGCAGTGTTCGCTGAGCTTCGTGATACAACGGAGCCTTGGAGTTGTGTGTATTGTATTTAATCCACGGTCCCCAGTCCGGAAAATATGTAACAACGTAGCCCTAATTTTTGTGAAATAATTAAAGCCGTACAGTAAATATAGACATAAACATCTTAAAAATATTACTACTTTGTGCGGTTCTAATAACTTCCTATTCATCAGATTTCTAACACCCTTAACGGGCACCACTAGTAGTATAGTATTTCATTAAACCATAAATTACCATAAACATTAAGCCTGTCGTAATGAGACACGACGCTGTCACCGTGATGAGCAACGCATGAGAACAGCCCTCCATCGTCCACTCTTAAGTGAGATATGTTCAATTGTGTAAATACTCCACCATCAGCCGCCATTGTTTGACCTATTGTGTATCTGAAACAAGAATACTGGTTAGAAATAAGTACGGATTTGTTTTAAGAATCGATATTACTGCTGCCTTGAGTCATAGAATTACATGTGTTTAAGACACTGCCTCGAATTTAGCAAGCAGCAGAATAGGAGCATCTTACGCGTACATTTATATAAAGCTGTTCTCGAAGTCAGCGGAGTGGGAGCGGGGCGCGGGCGTTGCGAACAACGAGCACCCGGTGCCGCTGCCGCCCCGCTGCCCGCTAAATTCGAGGCAGCGGCCTTAGGAATGTTGAAAAACATTAGAAAATATATCTTGAATCTTCTGATAAATTTAGACTAATAGATAAGCAGTCATTGACCTCGTACAAACTTTGTTAGGTTGACGGTTCACCGCGTTAGAGGTCTGCCCACTCTATACTTCACGGGTCATCATTCCAGAACACATTTCCCTTTTGTTTAAATATCAAAGTCTAAAAGCGATTCACCTGATAACTGAGTAAAATGTGACCTCTTGCAGTCCATAAATATCCACCTGCATAATCGGCCCGCAAATGTTACAGGAAAACTCAGGCAAATTGGTTTTATTCCAAGATTGAGATAGATTGTCAACGTTATTCGTTTTGCATTCTGTTTCTTCAAGGATTTTTGTGACTTTAGACATTTTTATTTCTAAAATTGCAGGAAGAGTTGCTGAATTAGGTCTTTGGTTTTTCTAAGTTTTCCAGCAAGATGTAAAACAATACTACTAATAATAATTAAGAGAGAGAGGACAATGTATTACCATTGGTGAGATGGTACTATTTGATTACAATTTAACATATAATCCACTTCGTGATAATACTATGAAAAAATATAGAGATTGTTATTGAAAATAAAACTGAAGCAGAAATAGGAACGTTCGACTATACGGAAAATAGTGAGTAAGATTGCTGACAAAGGCATTTATTATGATGAATGTTATCTTATTTGCTTACTAATACGTTTCACTTTCGATATACTATTATTTTCTGCCAAAAGCCTTGCGCGAATATATTTGAATATGCCTCGGTACTTTAGCGTTTCCTTTTTATATCTATACTAATATTATAAAGAGGTAAAGTTTGTGAGTTTGTGACGTTGTATGGGGAAACCTCTGGATCTACTGAACCGATTTTTTAAATTCCTTCTGTATTGAATATACCATTCAATCAATCGGGGAATGTCATAGGCTATATAATATCACGCTATGACTAATAGGAGTGGAGCAGTAATTAAATATGTTTAAAAAAGGGACGCTTGATAACGTTTTCGTCGCCGCCCAACGAAGTGGGGACGGCTCAGCTAGTTTTTTTTATAAGATTAGATTTTTTTTATTTGTCTGGGATCAGGTGCCCCTAGACACTAAACAACCTTACTAATACACGCGGGGCTTTGTAGTTGACGGGCAAGTATTTCCCTAGCCAATCGTGGAACCTATATGAGTGTGAAAACTAACCATGTAGGCACCGATGGTGTTCACCACACACCACACTAGCCGGTTCCTACGACACCCATGGGATGAGATGGGGTGGTGACATATTGTATTCTTACTCCGTCACCACACGGATAAAACATCACAGCTTAAAACCATCCAAGTAAAGTTATTATGTAGTTAATTAAACTACGCTTCGATTATACTTCTAATATAACATAGCGTAATACAGTCTACAATGAAAATACTAAAATAGCATTTAAAGTGTCATGCAATTAACTCCCAAGCATTTCACTTCATAATGGCTCACCTGGAATCCGTATTAGACGATATAACAATACCGTCCCTTTCCCAAACAAATCTGCCTGGATGTGGTCCATTCAGAGTACATTGTAGACTCACCTGCATACAAAAATCATCCTTAAACTTAACAGAATAAAGTACATATTCATTTAATGTGATATATAAAATTGAAATCGTGGAAACAAAGCCTTGGAATATAATACAATGTTGAATTTAAAATGCCACTTGGAATTGAAGACGTAAGCTTAAATTGTTTGCTTAAGTTTGTATAATATCAGTTTATGTTCTAGGTTTTGTTTTCAGACGAGTATTTTATTGTTATTTGTATGTTTTGTACTGTAATAATATTATCTTGAATTGTTCGTTGTATTTACTGATAAAACAGAGAGTCCCAATACTCTAGTCTCTAGATTAGGAATGAAACTAGCCGGATACATCTCCAGGCAGTTTGGTTTCGGAGTAAGAATACAATATGTCACCACCCCATCACATCCCATTGGGTGTCGTAAAAAACCGGCTAAGGGACTATCCGTGAATATTATCTTTACGAAAAAAAAGAAAGAAAACTTGAAATTAAACCCTTTACCAATACGTCTGGCAAGCGTGGTATTAGTCACACATTGCAGTGGCCGATCTGGAGGTCATTAAACCGACTTCGTACACAGGTTGGCCGCTGTAGAGCAAATATGTGTAAGTGGGGATTCAGAGACGCCTGTCTTCCCCAATGTGACTGCGGCAATCCAGAGCAATCGATGTCACATCTACTGGTGTGCCCTTTGTGCCCTGAGCGGTGTACGATGGCTGACCTTTACGCGGCTACTCCAAATGCTATTGAAGTGGCCGCTCACTATTCTAAAACTGTTTGAGTAGACCTCCCTGACCTCTATGACCACTGCTGGACATAGACCTCCTCCAAGTATTGCCACCTTGTGCGGTCCTGTGCCTCCCTCATCCATCGGCTATAGAGATAAAACAGATACACTATAGAGTAAAATAAATAAATTGTACTTACATCAACACCTGGCATCACGGTGGTCTCACTAAAATGTTGTGATATGATCATTTGTAAGCTCCTTTTGTTTCGTATGTGGACGTCATTTGTTTCTGCAACAAAATAATATTGTTATACAAACTTACATACATACATACATACATAAACTCAAGCCTTATCCCGGCCGGGGTAGGCAGAGACGACAGAACGCCACTTGTCACGATCCTGGCAAACAGATTCGGCCAAAACAAACTACAAACAAAGTAGTTTAGTAGTTTTTTATACAAACTTAGTTCATAAAAATTTCTGCACAACTTCGGGATTGTCGTTGTACAGAAGTATCGTAAAAGTACACAAAATACATTACATTAGCCTAGTGTCATGGCGCTGGACGCGTATAGTCCAGAGACGCGGGTTCGAGACCCGCCTCGAGTACCAATATTTTCCATTGTCTTTTTCTTTTTGAAAAACTTTCCAATAACGAAAGAATAATTAATTCTTTAGACAAATATTTTGAAAACAGGTTCTTGTTTTTGATTGCTAAATGTTTTAAA